>CM055877.1:23744354-26384354 GCA_029582165.1 Portulaca oleracea | reverse complement strand
TAGTAAATATAGTAGTATTAATAATATTGGAAAATAATACTCCCTCCGGTTTTTATTAGTTGACGTTCCATATGAATGGGGGATTACCAATGTGAATGGGGTATTTATCAAAAAGTGATGGAAAGAGATTATATGAAACAAAAAGTGATGGTAAAAAGCTGAGAGAGAAAAAAAGTGAGAAAAAAAGTTTGGAGGAATGGGATGGAGGTCATGAACAAAAAGTGGAGCATTTAAATGGGGTATTTAACAACCCGCTTGCTTTTCGTCGCCCCCCTTTTTACTATTGTCGCCCACCTTTCACATAATATTTCCAACCCACGCCCTTGAACCTCAAAACTTCACTCTTCACTCTCTCTCTACTTTATCTCTCTAGAAAACGCTCTCAACCAACTACCACTACAAACCACCCTCATATCGGGATTGAATCGACGAATTTCAGTTATGAATTTGTGGTTTTATGTTTTTTAGTTTTGAAAAATGAAGAAATAAACAATATTAATAACAATAAAAATGTTATTATTAATAACAATAATAATATTAATATTAATAAAATTAATATTTAAAAAAAAAAAGAAAAAAAAATTCCGGGACGGTTGCCGCGTACGCATATGCGCCGTCGTGACTTCTTGTGCGTTTGTGGCCGTCCCGGAATTTTTTTTTTTTAAAATATTAATTTTATTAATATTAATTATTATTATTTTTATATTTATTAATATTGTTATTGTTATGTTTATTAATATTGTTATTATTATTTTTATTAATATTATTATTGATAATACTTGTTATTAATATTATTATTATTGTTAACGACATTGATAATACAATTATAATTAACGACATTGATTACCTTAATAATATTAACATAAATAAATATATAATATTTTTTTTCATAATCAATAATATTAACATTTTATAAATATAATTTTTAAAAAAATAAAAAACAAAAATTTCCCGGAAACTTGCCGTGTATGAGATCGGTGGGCGCGGCTGCCGTGCATAACGTCGCGGGCACAGCGGCCGTCGCCAAGACGTTTGCGCGCCCAATGGATCTCAAGCGCGGCAAAGCAATTTTCGGAAAATTTTAGTTTATTTTTTAAATTTTAAATTTACAAACTAACCTCTTGTTCTTCACTTGAATTACCACCTTCTATCGACATTTTAGGTTAAATTTCAATAACAAATCAAAATTTTAGAGAGAGAATGTGAGAGGATGTGAGTTAGAGAGAAAGTGGGTTGAAATATAGTAAGGGCAAAAACGTCTTTTGGGGGGGCGACATTAGTAAAAAGGGGGGCGGCGTAAAGCATTGCCCTTTAACAAAAAGCAATGGATAGAGAAGATATGAAGGTAAGTGGTGTCAATTAATAAGGAAGATAAAAAGTAGGGTGGAACGTCAATTAATAAAAACCGAAGGGAGTACAATCGTGTAAACAGTAATAATTGTAGTGTTAAAGAATAGTAGTAGTATGATAAAAATAATGACGCGAGCAAGACCAGTTCTCGTTACTTGATCGTCTAATAGTAAACAACAACAACAACAACAACAACAACAATAATAATAATAATAATAAATTACTAATTGTGTAATAATTGTGGTATTATTAATAATAGTGCTAGTGCTAATAATAATATCAATAATATAATAGAGGTGGTAGTAGTAATAATTAGGTACACATAAATGGGAAATGGAATTGGATTAAAATATATAGTGCTAGTACGATAATGACAATAGCCAGTGGGAGTACCATTATGACAATAACTAGTGGAAATTCCAATCTCAAGAGATTATGACAATAGCTAGTGGGAGTATCATTATGTCAATAGCTACTGGAAACTCCTAGAAACATAATCTCCTGATATGGGGAGCCAAGCTTAATCAAAAATACGGATTGTCGGCTTGATTATAGCTAATTGATTATGTTTACTTAATTAAGTTCAAGCCACTTATTATAAATATACTATCTCACTAAATCTCAATGGAAGCTGAGCCCTAACCAAATATACTTCTTTCACTCTCCTTAACAATTTCCTCATATCACCTTTCATCCACCAATCGTCGCCACCGAATCTTGATCAGGCAACCCTCAACTAGTTGATCCTGTAGTCAAGGACTTGCATAATAACAATTCGAGGTACAGTAAATGTCAACCCTTTTATGTAAAAATATTGTTTTATAAAATTACATTGTCTGATGGATACCTATTACTATTCGCTATTATTCTTTATCGTCTTGTTCGGTGATCACACAGTTCTTGTTATGCGCGCCCTCTTATCATTTCTTGTTCATGGGTAAATCCACAGACACTACTGTTCCCTCTCCCTCATTTGGAACTAAAATGACTTTCTAAACTGTATTTACATGATTGAGTTTACTGTACTGGGATTCCGTTCTCATCTTTAAAATTGTTTTATGTTTTCAGGTTGATCGTTACGATTTCTTGGGGGTTGACTGTGTGGGACGCTCACCTAGAGTTTTCTATGTAGTGTTATCAAATAAATAGAATATGCTCCTATAAGAAATAATTCCCTATATTTTGTAAGAGTTTAATTTTCCATTCTGTTTGGTCGAACAATTTAGCCAGTTGATTATTAATAAACTGATTTAGTTTTATAAATACTGATATTGTACTGGCCTTGCATGTCCCTACGACATGCGGCATAACGCCCCACTAAAATTAATTAAATTAGTTATTCGGCCTAAAGAAATCTCGGGGCGTTACAGGTCCGACCAGTTGAACCATTATCCCATTAGGTCAACCGGTTCGGTGACCGGTCCGGTTCCGACAACATAGCCCCTAATACGAATTTCGAAGGAGAAAATGATCATGATTCGTGACATTTACACAACTTCAACAACTGCCCAGAGTTCTAAAATGCAGGAGTTTTCGATTATCATATGGTAAACCTTAGAGTCTTAGGTCCACCAAGATACTAAATCTTCAAAAAAAAAAAAAACAAATGCATCAATATTTATTAAAATATTCATCATAAATTTGGCAACATTATCGCAAAATTCATCGATATTTTAAACTAGGAACTCAATTAACCCTCATGAGTTCCATTTTTTAGGTTGTTGTCTAGTGGAGCATATCAATGACTTCAATCTACTTATCGATTGATTACAAGTTCAACGAACTGGCTAACATTACCATAATTCAGAAAATAAAAAGCAATTTTAAACTAGAATTCGATCAACGCTCATGATCATTGCTAATTCTTGTCAAAGGTAGGCAGAGTTCAATAATTAACTTGGCCAAGATTTTAATCAGTCGCAGGATTGGAAGATTTTTTTGTAATTAGCATGTGTAAAGATAGGAGCTAAATCTTTTTTGTAAAATTTAATGCAGGTGGACGCAGATCGATGCTCAATCAAATATTCAAAACTAGTGGACAAACTTTGAAATGTGCTCCATTGATCCTTGTGTTCTTGTAAGAGTTTCTATTGATAGTTTCCAAGAAGAGGACAAGAAGTTGGCTTCTTAAACTTGCCACGTTTTATGTCACTGTACTTTCTATTCTTTCATTCTTTGTGAGATTGTATCATTGTATGAATGACACATTGTCCAAATTCATTTGGGATACTCAAGTTTATGAGATTGTATGAATTGGCAGGTTGTTTCCATAGTTATTAAAATCCCGATCCTAATCTACAATCCTATGATTTTATGATCCAAAATTCTCGATGCGATTCAACTATTTACATTTCGATCCACGATCCTACGTGAGTTAATTCAAATCTTAATTGCCGCATAGATCCGAGTTAGAATCTCAATTCTAACCTTGGTTGTTTATATATTCATTTGGGAATTGGTACACTCATGCTCGTTCATTAAACATCAATGATTCATAAACCTTGCCTCACTTTTTTACTTTTTAAGTTTTAAAACTAAAACTCAATTGTAACTTCATTTCACAAATTTGTCTTATTAAGACAAAAATATTTGGGTTGAATTTAACTAAATTCAACTTTATTTTATATACCATACACAATTTAACTAAAATGTAATGTATGGACTTTCTAGTTTTACAGCTTTTGCTAACAATGACAATTTCATAATCCAACATACCTTACAAAGGATTTTTGGTTTTGAATAACCTAGAATTTTAATCGCGACATGTCGAGCCTTGGGAATACAAGATTTTAATAGATTAGCACAATACATTTCCATTTTCCACCAGAGTCAACAAATGAGTTAGCAACACTACCAAAATCTGCATCAACTTATAAGACTAATAACTGACAAGAAAACTAGAATGCCTCCACCTGATGTGGGTTTGCATTCTATACATTGATATATCATGATGGTGACAAAGAATTTTAGCTTCTTCATCGCTTTCTTTCTGTTGTCCATTTGTACACGGGTTTGGATGTCGGACAAACGAGCTCTTCCTCTCTGAGTTTGCGTTTTTGCCCTTTTTCTGCATTACCGCAAACGAAATCTTCAACTCAGCAAACTACAATCTACAAATGACAAGATGCTTAACTAGCAACAAGGGAAGATGAAACCACATTACATTTTGAAACTTTATCAATATGAGAATGAGAATTATTCCCACGTCCTAACCATGCAGTCTTTCGACAATCTTTGACAATGCACTTTCAATTTACAATGAACTGAATTTCTCGGGCGTGCATAGTTGAAACACACACACACACACACACAACGCAAGAGTTTTGGGAAGACTTGGAAGTCATAAATTGGAGGATAGACAAGAAGGAAAATCAGAGTGTTTGACGATTACATTCGTGTTTCCCCAAATTGTGACCAAATTACCAAACTGACCTAACATCTCATGACAACAACATAATTTACATGTCGCGATGCTTGGGCATAAAACTACAAGGGAAGACCCAAATTTTCCGAAGTCTTTGCATTTTAACATATTAAAACATATGAGCAATTGCATACATTCATGAGATTGCCACATACTAACGATTTATACACATATCACGTGTGCCCTAATAGACCCAATCATGCAGTTGAATGCCCTTTAAAACAATACGCAACTAAGGCCAATATTGTCATTTCATCACATAACTTTCCATTTCAAACATGCAAAACTCACATAATTTCCAAGAAAGGGATCTAATAGTAGTTTTCTGGAACCACAAATAGAAGCTACAATGTAAGAACCCATAAAATGTTTCATGTGCTTACCACCAAGAGCTCCAGCGAATCCGATTTGGCATTTAGAAAGTAGATAGAGGAATTTAAGACTTTGCTAAAAGCATAGTTAAAAAAAAAAAACAAAAAACAAAGGGATTGCTATCACCCTACGTGACTGACTTTAGGAGCTTCGTCATATAGAAATAAATTTAATATTCAACAGAAATTTATTTCACTTTGCCCAAATACCCTCCTCCGCCCAATAACCTACGTTACCGGGACTCGGCTATTAGGGTTGTCGTACCAGGGTCGACATGACACGACACGGATCCTGACACGGGATCCGTGGCGAACCTGGGCGGAATTGCAGGACACAGCCAAGAACGAAACCCTAGTCAGCGACAAACCCTAGATCGAACAATTGGACAAGCAATTGGTGCATATTTGAGGTGGTAGTTGGGGGCTTTTGGTCGAATGGACGATGCGACCCCACCGGTGGGTTTTCTCCGGTCAAAAGTCGCCGGTTTTCGGTCGCCGGTTAGAGGCATGGGGAGCGGACGTTGTGTTACTGGATTTTTTGCTACTCCAGAAACAGATAGAAAGGAGGGAGAGAGGGGGGGGGGGTGGGGAGACGTGAAACAGCCACAGGCCAAGTTGGGCTAGGGTTTTTATTTTGGGATCATTTCTACTTATTTTATTTTAATTATTTTAAAATTAAAGTGGCAGTAAATTGGGCTGAATATGTTTTCCATATGGGCCAAATCAATTTAAATTAAAGTATCCATGGTTTCAAGTTAAGGATGCCTTTAAAAAATAATATTTAATATTTCACTTCTAATATAATTAAATGTATTATGCAACTTAGGGGTTGTGTTTCCCGTGCCGTGTCGGACCTTGGATACCGTGTCCCCGTGTCCGTAATTTTTAGGAATGTCATGTCGGACCCTCGGATCCGTATCCATGTCGGACACCCGTGTCCTGAGTCCAGGTAACATAGCCAATAACAAAAAAGGTCTTACTAGGAAATCCATATTGCAACACCCACTCTCTCAAAAAAGTAATGAGGGACATTTTCAGCATAATCTTTCTGCAATGCTTAGGGCTTTACACATTTACATACATCATTCACAAGCATCATTATTATATAATAATATTAACAACCGCATATGAAATGTAATACATGTAGCTCCTTCTGTAAGGCCATCTCATCATGAACTCTCTCTAAATCTTGTACCCTCTTCATTCTAGCCTCAAGTTCCCGGTATGAAGCATCCACTTTTCTGCCCACAAAATAATGTTAATGTGGATGCAACCATATAAGTTACTGAATGCATCAAATATTCCCACAGCAAAAACAGAGTTTGTCTTGGGTGAGTTCACCCCAGAGGTATCACAAGATACATCTAGGCCTATTTGGAGAGTGGAAAAAGGATTAGGCTGGAGGAGAATGGGATTTTAATTCCCTAGGGGATTGAGGTGGGATTGGATTCCTAAACTAAAGTGTTTGGTGAGAAGATGGAATGGAACAATAAACACAATATTTTAAAGAAAAAGGTAAATTGAAAATATAATACTTTTCACCAACAAAGAGTAAGAGCTAACTCGAGATCTGAACCCAGTAGAAATCCTATAGAAAAATAGGTCAGGATCCTCAAATTTTCATCAAAGGTAGCATAAGAATCACAGCATTGAATTGAATTGAAACCTAAACACCATTCCTCTTCTCGCCCAAAATCACTAGTGCTTGAATAACCCCTCCCCGGTCCAATTCTTCTATCCTCTCTTGCCGCCATTCATCTCATATCTTCAACCTACATATTTTGGGGCTTCAAATTCACCTTTATATCTTCTTGTTGTGTCGTTCACAACACCAACAAAGGATAGAGATGAAAAATGAAAAAGGCATCGATTAGTGGAGCTGTTGAGATGAAGATGAAGAAGAGTTGATACTGAATTGACAGTTTAGGGTCGATACAGACTAGTCTACAACCATGAACTAGCTCAAGCTCAAGATATGAACCAACCTAAACCACGTAAAGCGGGGGACAATAGATTTCTAAACCATCTGATTGACAGTGTGTTAAGCTTGGTGAATTTTGGACCTAATCATAACTGGCTTAACAGGGTGCTCTTAAAACCATGCATCTTTGATATACTCAAAGCAAACTTTAAAAGGGAGCAACTGAATTGGGGAGTGAAAAAGAAAAAAATTTAAAAGAAGCAAGATTGAAAAGGATGAATAACTGAAAAATTAATAGTCTGTTCAGCCTCCTGACTTGCAGCAATCAAACCAACAAGCAATAAGTACCAAGAACCCTCAAGTACGTCTCCATCCCAATTGAAAGAAAGTCAATTCATTTTTTTTGTGTGTTTTTAATTCCTTAAAGATTTAAAAATATAATACTAACAAATATCAGGAGGAAAAAAATGCCAAAAGATTACAGCCTAGACTTGCAAGGATTTGCACAAGACACTGATATCACAATGGTAGGTAGGGAACCAAGTACAACTGATCCAAGAAGCATCATGCAACAATAAATGGATCACAAATCAACTGTTAATTTAACAATCTATAACACACAACAAGTAACAGAGAGAAATATATGAACTGAAACAGCAGAATGCATGGAGCATGCCACATTTTCATGTTGTCATAAGCATCTCGCCTTTTCCTTTAATGACCAATTAGAAGTTGGTCAAATCTCTAAGCACCAGGGTTAGACATCATAGGTGCCATGTCTGCTAACATTCCCTAGTTGACAGGTACAGTGCTTTTAAAAGATTAAACAGTAAAAAAGAAAGATACGACACGAGATGAATAAACAAAAATTTAACAATAAAAAAGAAAGATACGACACAAGATGAACAAACACAGATGGTTATAACATATGTTCTCCAACTATTCGCCCAGCATACAGGTGGTATAGCTGGGTCCAAAAACCTTTCATTCTGTGGTTGTATCCAAATCTGCTTAGGCAAATATGGAAGAAGGATAATTTTCTCTAAGTTCGTATATATCAACCTCCCCCCCCCCCCCCCCCAAACAACAAAAAGAAAACACCCTCGT
Organism: Portulaca oleracea; assembly: GCA_029582165.1. Classification (NCBI taxonomy): domain Eukaryota; kingdom Viridiplantae; phylum Streptophyta; class Magnoliopsida; order Caryophyllales; family Portulacaceae; genus Portulaca; species Portulaca oleracea. The sequence continues at coordinate 26,376,181 of CM055877.1, read as the reverse complement.
GCCGTAAAAACAAATAAATGAATAAACACCATAATCAAGCCTCAATATGCACAACTGCACACGCAAGAGATGCAAATTGATGCATTGAGCACCAAACATTCAAAAATGGAAAGACAAAAAAGAACCTTACCTCTTGATTGCATCAGGCACACAACTCAACTTTTGGGACTCTTTATCCTTCACAGAGATCGAAATTTCTTTTGCCTCTTCGCTGCAAACCATCAAGAGTTGCACAATTTGGTTACCTTCAGGCAATTGACAAAACCCTCTCTATCATTGTAGAAAAGGTGAGCCAGCAGACAAGGATTTATACCACAAAATACAAGCACACATCTTAGTTTAAAAAGGTACGCCTTAGGCTTGCCTAGTCCCGTTGAAGCACAGGCCTTCGACCTTAGTGCACGCGCAACAGAGAGGGTGAGGTAAGGCTCATCCAAAAGGCCCACAAAAGGCGCGCCTTTTTTACCCCTTTTGAATCCCTCAATTCCAATTACGAAAAAAAATGTAAAAAAGATTCTTTTTGTTGTGTTCCTTCTAGTTCGATCCCCTCAACCCTAAACATCTCCATACACACTCACAACTTCTACTTTTCTCTACTACATTCATGTGGAAATGATTTTCATTTCATGCTAACAAAATATAAACATATGTAGTGCACCTCGTGTCTAAAAGGCGTGCAACTTTGCCTTCAGAGCCTGTGCCTAGGCTCTGGGACCTTTTTTCATCTTTTTGTGGCTTGGGCTTTTTTTTTACCTAAAGCACACGGCCCTTGTCATTTAAGACTCAGAGAAGGGGGTGGAAGCTAGGAAAACACACAAATTAATGACTAAAACCACAAGCATTCATATAAAGGGGATTGATATTTGGTACAACATAAAAAAAAGGAAATTCCATCAATTCGACTTAAACTTTGACAAGTTCCACATGGAGGATGATGATTTTGTGGAGCCTAACAGAGCCCTTATGCTCTTTATATAGGGTTAACAACTATATGAAGCACTAAGTCATTAACCTTACTTAGCTAAACCACTACCTCTTGAATGAATGTTAGATGCAACAGTATAGTTAGTGATCACTTCGAATGGAATTAATCTTATCAACATCATCAAAGACAAATGAGAAGCTTTATAGTAGTCAGGACTCAGGATAACTTGAAAAGAGAATAAACACATCAATCCTAATTTTGTATATTAATACCAACAGGAGAACATTCACACTATTATCTCAATCACTTAACTCTGTAATGATGAACTAAGCTTTGTACATTAATACCAACATAGGAACAACATACACAAACCTGTCTTCCGCATAATATATGTGTTTGTTTGCGGGATGATTATCTAATGAATGCAGCACAGCTTTAAGTTTTTCAACTTTCTGCAAACAAAGAAACACACTTGTCAACAATCGATCAGGAATCACATCAACCATCAACATTTGTTCCTTATAAAATGAAGTTGAACAATGTAGATTAGTATGAACCTATAGTAGTTGTACATGCCTTCTTTTCACTCTGAATTTTCTGAAGCACATATCCCATATCTTGGGTCTTTATCAGCTGAAGCTCCTCTGCAGTGTACTTGTTTGCCACACTCCTATTATTCCAAAGGCAAATACGTTATGACAGTTTGGGAAGAGCGAAAGAATAAACACAAAGAGGGAACATTAAAACCGAAAGAAGCATTACTCAGGTCTATGAACTCCATCAACCACTTTGGTTTTGCTCATCCGGAAATAAAATTCATCAGGGTTCCTATTTGCAGCCTTCTCAGCGAGAATCTGAATGATCAACAAAGAATAACAAGTCCACCAGCTAATCAACATAAAACCTCATAAGAAGAACAATGGAAAACAACAAAGAAAGGAACCAAAAATAAATAAAAAAAAACAGACAATCAACAGACAAAGAGACCACTTGCTGTTTGTGTGATCAGTTGGAGGAAACTGTGGATCATTTGTTTGTTTCGTGCCCATTCATAAAGAGAGTAATGTCCCATTTCTGCAACAAATGGCATATCCACTTCAACTTCTCCTCTTTATCTCAATGGCTCTCTAATTGGAAGAATATGAGGAAGAGTGGGTGTCTTAAAACCATAATGGCTGCTTTAGCTACCTCTACCATTGCTACTGTTTGGGAAGCTAGAAATTATAAAAAATTTCCGGGGGGGTCACAAACCTTTATCGGAAGATGAAGTCGTGAAGAAGATCCAGTTTACTATTGTACACAGGTTTTTGTTTTTGGCAAAAAAAAGTTCTAAATACAACCGTTGTATAGATTTGCTTCTCCGATAGGTTACGTCCCGGATGGTCTCTTTGGTTTTTTATTATGTCTGATGTTGTATTTCTGGACTTTGTTCTAAGTCTTTGGCAATGAAGAGTTTTAATTCTGCCAAAAAAAAATATATATATATATATATATATATATATATATCTATATATATACAAAAAATTACTCGGGGGTACCCTAATTTTTGGTGAAATGTTTTTTAGGTACCCCAACTTTTCAAAACTCATTTTGGGGTACCCTTACTTTTTGGGTTAGAAATTATTAGGTGTTTTTTCGGTCATCAATTTGGTTAAGTGACCGAAATACCCTTATCTTTCATTTTTTAAGAAATACCCTTAAAGAAGAAGAATAAGGGTATTTCTATCACTTAATAAAATTGATGGCCGGAAAAGCACCAAATAATTACTAAGCCAAAAAGTAAGGGTACCTCAAAATGAGTTTTAAAAAGTTGGGGTACCGAAAAATAGTTTCCCAAAATTTTGGGGTACCTCCGAGTAATTTTTTGATATATATATATATATATATATATATATATATATATATATATATATATATATATATATATATATATAGGGAAGTTGGATTCTAATAATCCCTACTTTTGCAAATTGTATGACAATAATCCCTACTTTCAATTTGTATTCTGGTAGTCCAAAAAAAAAATTGTATTGTAATGGGACATAATCGAGAGTATACCCTAAATATCATTGATTTTGTGTTGTATTTGATTCAAAACTTTGTATAACACTTTACCACGATTTTTAATGAATTTACAGCACTTCTTCCAATTTTTTTGATTTTTTTTCTATTTTTTATGATTTTTTCTATTTTATTCTTTTTAAAAAATCATAGTAATTGCTCGGAATCTCAAAAAAATAATTTAAAAAATGTTATACCAACTATACTTCATTACCTATCTGGGGGCGGGAATGAAAAAAACAAAAACAATATGGGGTAGGTATGAAAAAAATAAAAGGAATGTGGTGATGGATTTGGTACCACTACAGTACAATTTTATTTTATTTTTGGACCACCAGAATACAAATTGAAAGTAGGGATTATTGTCATCCAATTTGCAAAAGTAGGGATTATTAGAATCCAATTCCCCTATATATATATACTAGTGAATACCCGGGCGTTGCCCCGAATTTAAAAAATAATGCCCGAGTGTTCATACATAAATATCATGTGCCTTCAATTAAAAAGTAGTTGACCATTGCTTAGTACGAATATAATTATACTTCAAGATGAAATTCAAAAGACTTAACCAGAGAGAAATAATTGTTTGATCAAATGAAACAAAACTACCATGTACACATAAGTTCAATAATAGTTAAGATATGCACGAAATATAATCAATTTTTTATTTTTTTTTGAAATCACGAAATATAATCAATCGTTAAGAGAAAAAGAGAGATTGTAAATGAGACACCAAATGAGTGGATGATAGTTCTTCAATCATCTTTGGTAAAAATACAGGAAAATTACATAAGATTATGAAATATCAACATATGGAACCTTCTTATTGTTGCTCTCTACGAACCCAATACCACCATCGTAGTCATCATTATCATCATTATCAAAGTAGACACATTGAATGCATATAAGAAAGGTAGGGGAGATGGAGAATGGTAGTATGGGTTAAGGTGCAGCAATTGAATTCTCAAAATGACACATTGAAGAGATCCCAAAAAAGTGAAAAGGATGGTGGAATCAATGAAAAAATTACATTATACCAATGAAAGGAATTACCTAAGTTCTGAAGCGAATAGTGTGGTCAAATAAAAAGCATGAACTCGGTCTCCATTGAATTGATATGAACCTAGCGGCCAACTTGCACCCACCAACATAGGCTTCAAAGAAGTACTGTGTAAACCAAAAGATATAATCATACTTAAAATACTTCCAAAAAAAATTGGACACGGAGTAATTAATTAGATGGTTAATTGGAAAACCCATTACCATTTAACCTGCTGACCTCTGTGCATGGAAGTGGCATGGGTTAGCCCGCAAAAGATGAATAAGAAATAATGGAATGATAGACTTACAAAAGAGAAGCGTGAGGACCGGGACAAAGGGTGTAATTGTAAATGAATTTATAGTTGAAGAGAGGGTGAGTGACTTACGAGGAGGAGAATGGATGGGGTGTTGGGTGCATGTTAGTTAACATGGAGGTTAGAATGATTAATGAGATTAATTAGCTTCTACATTCCATGTTTTTTAATAAGTCAATAAGAAGGAATTAAATTGCGAGGTGAATGTAGATGAAGACAATTCTTTTTCAATAATTTTTAAAAATTTTGAAGTGACGATATTATTAATATATATTAATGGATAACATAATTGGAGATGTGAATGGACAGTATGTAGAAGTACGGTGGATGACCCAATCCGAAACCCACATAATCCATCCCAAAAACAGCGAAAAAGATGAAATCTAGGAAAACACATAGGCAAGGCATGCCAAGTTAGGATCTAGACTCGTATTCATCTCTTTACCAGAGTTAAATGTTGACCCAAAATTGGCATCCAAACACCAGTAAATCATGCGGCATGATAGAGACCCCCTCATGACCTAACCTTCACTCTGACGTTCAACTATAAATACTCACTCATTTCAGCACTTTTTGTCACCCTAAGTTGACCGAGGAACATTGAAACTAAGTCAACTAAATTCTCTTCTTCCGTTTCTTCCTCTAACACTTGTAACTATGCCACTTTAATTGATTAAAGATATTAGAATGCTCATTTTGTGTAATTCATTACTCTTAATTCGTGCTCCCATGTATAAAGATGTCCATGCCCGCATAAAATGTCCTTATACTTTGTTTCTTTTATTTTTCTCATTTCCATTCTATTAGTTTGCATGTTTTAGATAACAAAATCAAAAAAGAAATAATAAGTCTTTCTTTCTACTTTTTCTTTTAATTTTAATTTTTATTTCCATATTCATAACCTTGCCCCCAATCTAAATCCTATGGTTCGCGATTTTGGAGTTTTGTTCTTTGTTTATTAATTCTCAATAAAAATTAATTAATCTAAATCTTATGGCATTATTTAAATTCTGAGACCTACAGTTTGAAAATGAAGTTCATTATAAATGGACTAAATAGGTGTACCACGCAATGTCATGCAGGCCATGCGATATATATGCTAGTGGCCTAGATACTACATGCCCAATGCAGTCTTTGGACTGGCCAAAGACACTGGATCGGCGACATGTCACGTGGCATCCATGCCAGCTAGTGGCTTGGGTAAGTTCCTAGACTACTTATATTTAACTTTAGTGTTTTTCTATTTCTTATTGATTTCATTTTTTTCTCGTTTTGAGCAAAAATGTTAATTATGGGTTATTCAAATAATTAACGAAAATAAAGATACACAATAGAAAAATGAAATCAAGTCCCTTTAAGAATAAGTAACCTCTTTCGATTCATTAACTACTTCACGAGGATACTCAAAAAGTTTCCTTTAGAAATCTTCCTGAGTCCTAAAGAAAGATTATATTTTTATAAAGGGAAATTGGACGGTAATATACCCACCTTTAGGGGTGTTGAATAGCAATATACCGACCTTCACTTTTGGACAGTAATATCACTGACCTTTATAGTTTGATGACATTAAAGTACCTTCAAGGGTTTACACCCTAAAAATTAACAACAAAACTAACCCCCTAATCCTAAAAATACCGAATACAAACACTCAACACCCCTAAAAATACATAAGAATGACACGAGTTTTTTTTGCACCACCTGCCACGTCAGACCGTTTATCGGTTCCCGCCCACAAAATCCTTTAAGGTACATTAGTGTCACCAAACTATAAAGGTCAGTGATATTACTGTCCAAAAGTGAAGGTCGGTATATTGCTATTCAACACCCCTAAAGGTGGGTATATTACCGTCCAATTTCCCTTTTATAAAATTATACTATCATACAAATCTAATAGTGTAAGTGCAAGTTACTTACGTTAGATTATTGTATACATCGTGAGCTTAATAGTCAAAAATTCTACAAAATTAGTTGCAAGTATCTTATGGTGATTGAAAGTTTTAGATGGAGAAAATATATGATTTTTTGGGTGTGAAAATAAATTACACAAATGCATGATGAAATTGTTTTTTTGGTGCCAAATAGATCTTTATTATATAATACTCAAACTAATATATATTATAAAAAAGGGGCATATTTTTTATGCAAAAAGATAATATTATTCTAAAAAAGCATAATTTAGTTAGCTTTTGAGTTCTCGTTAAAATAAGTTGCATAAATAGCATATAAATTTAATAAATATAGACATAGTTGTAATTGCAAGATGTTGTGTAAAATTCATGGGTAAAAAGAAATTTAGTAAAAGTTAAATTTGGTAACTTTTGGTAATTTTTGACAAATTTACGCTATTAATTTTTTTTTAATTTAATAATTTTTTGTAAAATTTGGTAAATTAGGGAAAACGGATAAATTTTCGTAAATTGAATTTACCCATGGATTTGACATACCCACGAGAAGGTTACTCCGTTATACAACTTAACTTATTTTGATGTATTGATAAATTTACCTATTATAATATTTTTTTTACTAAAAAACTTTCTTAAGTAAATATATAACATAATTTTATGCTTATAATTTATTTTACTCTCCTAAGGTATAATTATCATTGTTGTCAACGAAATATCATTCTAAAAACAAAAATGAATTTTATATTTTTAATACCCATATAATTTGAAGCCTATAGTATAATTTTACTCTTCTAAATATAGTTATCAAAACCTTTATATAATTGATATATGTTGTGATTTTTAATTGATTAATATTGAAATAGTTGGAGATTTGGGGAACATGCGCATGATGGAGAAAATTGAAGGTAGTTTTTTTTTTTTTGGTAAAGAAAGATGAAAAAGGTCAAAGCTCCTACTATTAAGGAGGGAAAAGTCAAAGGGATTTTGCAACTATTATAGTAAGATATATATATATATATATATATATATATATATATATATATATATATACATATATATATATATATATATTAAAGAAAAAAAGGTCAATTTCAATCACATTACTTCCTTTTCCTTCCCTTATTCCCCTTTCCTCCCCCTCTATCCCATCAATACAAATACAGGCGGCCATAGGAATTGAATATATTACCCGCAAAGCCTCCTCTTTTTTGAGATATTCTCTAGCACGGATGACATAGTCCTTGATCTTCTCAAGGATTCCAAATTTTCTCCTCGAATGCCTGCCAAGATCCAACAAACATCAATTGAAACTAATATGAATATGAGCAAGTAAGAGGAAACCAATGGTTTGGAAAAGAAAGGTCTGAAAAACAAAATCATAAGACAGGGATTTTGTAACACTCACGATTGAGCTCGTTCCCTTTATGCCCGCTTAGGGACAACATTTCGAAGAGAAGATGATAAGTCATTTTTATATAGAGTTTTTAGGGCTCAAATCATATCAGTTTCATGCTTTTTATACCTGATATCTCGTATTTTTATAGCAATTTCTGTGATTTATACGCTTGTTCGCGAGTTTGGTATGTTTTGCAGGAATTGGTGAAATTATATCGAAAAACATGAAAATTTGGAGGAATAATACCAAAAATCAAAGAAATAAAAAAAGAAGTTGAAGAAGGAGAGAAGAAGAATGGAAGAACGGCCCAATTAACACGGCCCAAGACCAGCTGAAGCGGAGAGGCAAGGCGCAGGCAGCGTTTTTAAAACGCAGCCAGCGCCTTGTCCAGAAAGTTGGGCGACCAAAGAGAACCAAAACTCAGCCAGCGCCCTCTCACGGAGAATTCCGCTATTTAAGCAAAACGCAGGCCGCGTTTTGTGCCCTAATCCAACCACTATAAAAGGGGTTTGACATCCGTCGTTTCAAGAACATCCGCAGCGAGCGATTTTTCTTCAGTTTACATTAGTTTTTCGGAGAGATTTTTAGGTAGCTTTTAGAGTAGATTTAGATCAATTTATTTACAGTTGATTCCTAAAGATTGTTATTAGATTAAATTATTGTTAGTGATCGAAGAACACGAAAGAGATCGATTCGGGTGACACGAAGAGATCGATTCCGCCGATTCGAACACGGTTTATTTCTATTCTTCTTTAATGTTTTATCGTTTTTATTTAGATTTTGTGATGTTTACTTTTAGAATTATGAGTAGCTAATTTCCTTTGTTTGGGGGATAAACTCGATGTCAATTGATTGAATTTGAATACAGTTTCGATGTTAGGTTATCCTTTTATTCGTTTAATCTGCATACAATGTATGTCATGGTAATTCTACAATAGAAGGACAGTTTGAGTATGTGCCTGGTTTTAGATTCTTGACAATAGAACGACAGTTTGAGTCTTGAATCGGATTGTGTAGATTGAATAGGTTAGAAAATAGTTAGACATAATGATTCTTGCCTAGGGTCAATTTATAATCAGTTCTTATCTTTGATTAAGCTAAATAGTTAGAAATAATGTTTAGGTTAATCATTGTAATTCACCTAGGATCGAAAGATCGAATTGATAGGCCCTAGAAAGATTATAGACCCCGAATTATCTTGTTACCTGCACCGGAATTGTTGATAATTTGATTAATTGACTAGAGTGGACTCCCCTGAACGCTTTTAATTAATTGATAAAACCCTAAAAATTCCTGCTTTCCTAGTTTAGTTTAGAAAACTTCACCACAACCATTGGATCGACCTAGCATTCTTTGTAGCGAACTAGTTCGGTGCGTGGTTGAACGCAAATCCCTGAGAGAGAACGATATTTTATTACTACACAGACCCGTACACTTGCGGTACACAGACACCTATATATTTTAGGTCTGTCAAGTTTTTGGCGCCGTTGCCGGGGATTTGTTTCCTCAATCGCCATTGGACGAACGCGCTCTAGGTGACTAGGTTATTTAATTTTTGTTATTTTTCTTTATTACGCTTGGTGTTCTTGATTTTGTCTTTTTCAGGTTTATGCAAAAAGATTTCTCTTTCGAGTACGATCCTGAGATCGAACGAACACTTCGAGAGAGAAGGAAAAGAGCAAGACTGGAGAAAGAGTTTCAAGAAAATCAAGAAACGGACGAAGAGGAGCTAGAATCGGAATCAAAAAAAGAAGAAGAGATGGGAGAACAGCGACCAAAGACATTCGGGCAGCATCTTACTCCCAATGTCACCAACCCGCAATCAACAATCAACGTTCCCACCATCCAAGCGAACGACTTCGAGCTACGTCAATCTTTGATCAACCTAGTGTCAAAATCACCATTCCATGGGTTGACTAACGAAGATCCGAACCGACATCTGCGACTCTTCCGTCAAGCTTGTGACACTTACAAGGCCAACAACGTATCGGAGGACGCCGTCAAACTACGTCTCTTCCCGTTCTCGTTGGAGGGCAAAGCGTGGGAGTGGCTTGATTCACTTCCACCAAATTCAATCACAACGTTCGACGAACTCACCAGTACCTTTCTGGCGAAGTACTTTCCTCCAAGCAACCTCACCAGCCTAAGGAATCAGATTTCTACATTCACACAAGAGCCGGATGAGTCACTATACGATGCTTGGGAAAGATTCAAGGACATTCTCCGACAATGTCCTCAGCATGGATTCGAACCTTGGGTTCTGTCAATCATTCTTGATGGGCGAATGAGTCAACAAGAGGAAGCATCCTCTGCGGTAGAGCGATCTTATGGACAAAACTGTGCCTCAAATCACAAGTCTGATCGAGCATCTGGCGAACAATTCTTATCAATGGTCTAAACCCCGCCAAAAGGCGGGAGGTAAGTTTAATGTTGATGCAATTTCTTTATTATCATCTAAACATGATTCTTTAACGCAAAAAAAAGGACCGATTAAGTTTGTCATCTAACCCTCCGACCTGCAATGTTTGTTAGTCGACCGAACATGAAACTTTCACTTGCCCTACAGGTGGAGTTAGTAATGAACAAGTCCAACAGGCCAATTATATTGGCAATCCTAGACAAAATTATGATATGAATTCTAACACTTACCATCTTGGGCTTAGAAACCACCCTAATTTTTCCTATAGGAACGACAATCCCGCTGGTCCTCTTCAAGGGCAAGGACAGCAAAAGTATTTTCCCCCACCTCAAAGACCACCTCAACAAGGACCTCCCCGAAAGTCTAATTTAGAAACCATGATGGAGAGTCTTATCGCAGGACAACAGAAACAGGAAGGTGTTATAAAAGACCTAATGCAAAAGGTAGAAGCTTTAGCAACCCACAATAAGATTTTAGAAAATCAGATCGCCAATTCGGCGACTCCCTCTACTAGTTTACCACCTCAACCTGTCCCTAATCCGGGTGCTCAATGTAACGCTATAACTTGCGAGGAAGTGAACCTTGAGTGTGAACCCTTAGGAGAGCATATTTTACATAGGGTAGTCAAGACCGAACCTAAACTAGACCTGATAGAGGGAACTAAAAACCCCTCAATTATGCCTAATAAGGAAGACCTAAGCAGTTTTAGGATCCCTGGATGGTAGACCCATCGATTATGCATTGTGTGATACGGGATCTGAGGTGAATGTTTTTCCTAAGTCTTACCTAAGGAAATATGAACATAGGGAATTAAGGGTGACTGACAAGATTCTTCGTCTAGCAGATAAAACCCTTAGAAAACCTCTAGGGATCTTACATGACACTCCCCTCCAAATAGGAGAGCATATTGTTCCTGTCGATTTCCTAGTACTAGATACAAGAGAAGATCCAGAATCGGAGATTATTCTAGGGAGGGCCTTCCTTTCAGCTGTCAATTGCAAGATGGATATGAGGAAAGACACAATGATCATCGAGCCAGGAAAGTCGATGACAGAATACGAAATACGAAAAGGCAAGTTGGTTCAGAGACACGTTCTAAAAATAATTCATGATGAAGGAGATCCGGTTCCAAAACGGATCAAGGATCCCGATGAGTAGGGTCCGTAAACGTCAAGCTAACGACATTAAACAAAGTAACCCCGGGGAGGTACGCTATTATCTACATATTTATTCCTCCCCATTTTTTTTTATATTATTCAATTATTTTAGCTTTCGGTGTTTGATCCCTAGCAATTTTATTTTTATTTTGAAGTTTGCTAATATTTTTCTTTTAGTGTGTAGAGAAAAAGGAAGAAATTCGAGAAATTCGTGGCTTTTATTGAATTTTTTCCTAACCTAATGAATTTTATGTTGGTAGATGTTTGTAGGGATTTATGATGTGTCAAATCGTAGAGAAAATAAGGTTGAAACAAAGAAAAGGGAGAAAAACAAGCGAAAATTGGCAAAAAAGCAGTCAGCATCAGTAGGAAAACGCGATTGCGTTTTCCAGTATTGGCTGCGCCTCGCCCGTAAACTTCAGTATGTTAGCTTTTACAAAACGCAGGCCGCGTTTTGCCTTTTGCCCAGAAATTTTTGCCCGCCCTTTAATTTAATCGGCCCCTTTCTCTTTCTTTCGAAACAGACTCTCCCCTTCTTTCGCCCTAACTCCCGAGGCACCTCACCCCCGAACGCAACCAACGCACCACCTGCGCCACCGACCACTACGCCGCCGTCGACCCTCGCCAGCGCCGCCACCACACACCACTTTCCTCTCTCTTTTCTCTTCTCACTTGCACTCTAACACTTTGAGTCTTCAAACTCCATTCCTCTTCAAACTCAAGGTATGGAATTCTCAACTCTTCTCCTTGTTCTTTGATTATACACTTTGATCTTGGTATGATTTTGGTTGAATACTTGAGTTTATTGAGTGATTTGTTCAATTTATACCAATTATTATGTCCTAGATTCAAATTTCTTGATTTAGGTTGAATTCTTGGATTGATTTCTTGATTAGGGCTTGGGTTGAGTTGGATGATATTTAATCTTTTTGTTCTAGAATTGAGAATTATGTTGTTGGATGTGTTTAGAGAGCAATGTGATGATAAAATTGAGGAATTTAGGTCTAGGTTTCAGTTGTGATTATGTCGTGGTGTTATACTCTGTTTTTAGTAAGGATTTAGGTTAGATATATATTGATTTCAATCCCTAGTATCAAATAAGCATGGGGGGATTGATCGTACTAACTTTATATATTATGCACATGCTTATTTGATACCTAGGATTTGTCTTGGTGATTTTACTGATTTTTGTGAGCGTTTTTAGATGGTGAGAACTAATAATCCTAGCTTCTCCGAACCACCGGGAGATGATAACGAAGCCGGAAGCGAAAAGCCGCGGCGGCGGAGAAAGGAAAACAGAAAGTCGCGCCTTCAAAAGATTTGAGAGACCCAAACCCCTTCAACTTTGAAGGGGACGTCAAGAAAGGTACGACTCTCTCTCCAAAAGAGCCCTCGTCCCCACCAAATATATGCATGAACCTTTCTTTCGTAGTTGTGGTATGTTCGATGATGTTGATTGGATGTTAGGTCGTTGCCACATGACCAACATAGCTAGGTTAGGAGAGCCGACCTATAGGGGAATTACCCTTGAATTCTTGTCGACCCTAGTTGTAAACCTCCAAGGGAGGGATGGGTGTATTCGTTTCCAGCTTTTGGGGGTAGAGAGGAACATGACCATATCCCAATTTGCCCACGCCTTTGGTTTTCCTGAACGCACATGTAGGGATTCATCCCTTATACCCATACAGTGGGACGGGAGGGGTTTCTTTTTCAGAATTTTTGGTTTTGACAGTTGGGACCCTAGCAACACCCCCGCGACCTTGATTAGGAACCCCGTATTGAGGTATATCCACCGCATACTCTCTTGCGGTATATTGGGGAGGCTCGGTAGCTCAAACAAAGCTGCCCGGGCTTATTGTTACATGTTGTATGCCATGTTGGATACCGACCCTCGTGCCGACCCAGCAGCTATGCTAGCCCACCATCTTTCTAGTGTCGCCACTTCAACCAACAAGGGCATTGCCGTAGGGGGCTACATTACGCACCTTGCACGCCAATTCGGCTTTAGGCCACCTAGGAACCCCACTGACCTAGTCTCGGGTAACTTATTCTTGGATGGGGGCAGTGTAATTTCTTTGGCATGTGTAAGTTTGACAAGGACTCGCGTTGTCTCTGGCTCTATCCCAACAATGCTAGGTTTCCCGTGCCTAACCCCCACACCTCTCCCCAAGTTGTTGAGAATTTAATGTGGATGCCTCCCTTCCACGAGTTCGACCCCGAACCAGAACCAGAAATCCACCCTAACCCTAACCCTCAACCCGAACAACCCCAACCATACTATGAGGCGCGCTTTCACGACCTCCAAACCTCCATTGACTGGACCGAACACCGTGTCTACAAGTTGAGGGATAGCTTTGTTGAGTATAGGGGGCAATCTGTCCTGCGATTTGACCGTCTCGACGAGTCAATCGCTAACCTCACCGGCCTTATTCAGGCCATGTTCGATCGATTCTCACCACCACCAGGACCGAGCCATACCGACCCTTCCCCACCGACCAAGGATCCTTGATCCTTGGCTAACCCTACCCTTTACCATTGTCTTCTGCATTGAGGACAATGCAACATCTAAGCATGGGGGGGTTGAAAAATATTTCTTCTTGCAAATTTTTCTTATTTCTCTGTTTTTTTCGTTTATTTTTCTGTTTTTCCTTCATATTTCTCTTATTTTCGTCTTTCTTTTTCTTGTTTCATGGTTGTTTTTCAAATTTTAGTATGATTTCTCTTATTTTGACGTGTTTCTTTTATTTGCTTGTTCTAAGTTATTTGAGTTTCTAGTCTGTTTTTCCTTTTTGTTTTCTAGTTTCTTAAGTTTTTCTTCTAAATTTTTCTTTTAATTTGCATCCACCTAGTTTGCATTAGATAGAAGCATGTAGTTTTTTCCTTTTTCTTTTCCTAGTTTGTTTCTTTTTCTTTTTCTTTCTTTTGCATTCACCTATTCAAAAATCCAAAAAAATCAGAAAAATTAGAAAAAAGACCAAAAAAAATTAGAAAAGACCAAAACTAAAAAAATTTAGGATAGGATTAGGATTAAAATCGGAAACACCTTTAGTGATGATTTGTAAACCTTTCTTACTTTCAGTTTAGCTTGCTTCGCTTAGAAAAGTCTGGATAGATCTCAAAAGTTTTTGAAACATTTTCCTTCAAATCTTCTGATTTTGAGATAAGTTATGAAAGTTGTATTTTACTGCTTTGACTATCTTAGAAAGTATAAATGTGCGTGCCGCAAATCTTTGGGCTAAGTTTAGTTGATTGAGCCCAAACCCATGAGTCCACATTGCCTAAATTTTGAATTGATCACTTTTATCAATTCCATATTCCCTGAGTGACTCACCCATTAGTTGCATCTCTAGAACTTGCTTTGCATCTTGCTTGAGACTACATACTTGCATTGCACGCTGTGACAAAGTGATTAAGGCATTCGTTTTATTTTGCTAAACTACATAGCCAAATAGCCTACCCTACACTATATTTAACCGTTCTTTTTGTCGCGCCTAGCCTTTGTTTACCCTTCTTTCATGATTGAACCCTGACAATGCAAGCCTTGGCCTTTGATATCCAGTATCCCTTTGCCTTGCTTGGTTAAATGAGAGTTTGTCGTTTTTTCGGAAGGAACCGTTGGTTAGGTGTGTTTGGACAAAAATGTAAAGTTTGGGAGAAATTATGCTTATTGTTTCAAATAGGGAGAAATTAAAGTCCCACCTTTTGAATAATTAGTGTTTGGTTATGTTGTTCATTTTATTATATCGAAGTCGAAGTTGTAATTTCGTAGTTTTCTTTTCCCCGATCACCCACCAAAAAGAAAAAAAAAAGAAGTAAAAAAAAAGAGAAAAAGAGTTCCAAAAGAAAAGGGTGTTTAGGGAGATTCAATTTAAATTTGTAATCTTTGACGATGTTTCATATCGTAGAGGGTGAAAGGTGAAATTCCTTGCATACACTAAGCAAGAAGGTGAGTTTAGAGTGTTACATTCATTGAAATTCAATCCAAGCATGGCTCTTAACTCCTCAATCCCAAATTTTACCACTCCTTTCCCCTAACCTAAGCCCCGTTACAACCCGATAAAGTCCTTTTGATTGTCACTTGTGCATTGCATACAAGTAGTGGAGAGCAAGGTTCTTACCAAGCTTATGGTAGTTTGTTTCTATTGGTTTGAGTATGAGAAAACCCACATACATATTGAAATTTGAGTAATTGAGTGATTTTATTCTTTTCTATGTGAGGTCTGCTCTTTTTGACTGACTTACGTCCATAACTAACCGCGCACATTTGCATTATTCTTAAGACTGTTAGCAGGTTTATGCTTCAGAAGTACTTGTTCTCTCCTTTTAGTTTCGAAATTTTCTTCCTTTCTCTTTTAAACTGAGTTTTGATCTTGTCCAGGCCGATCTTTGTGATTGCTTGATTGAATTGATGTGTTAGATTGGTTAGCTTGAAGGGGTATTAAGATTTTGTTTTTGTAATCCTTTCGAAAGCTCTTTCCGCCTCTTTCTCTTCTTACACTTGGTTTCTCCTGTTTGAGCCTTAACCCCCTATTTTTAATTCTGACTTGCTTGAGGACAACCAAGAGCTAAGCATGGGGGGATTTGATAAGTCATTTTTATATAGAGTTTTTAGGGCTCAAATCATATCAGTTTCATGCCTTTTATACCCGATATCTCGTATTTTTATAGCAATTTCTGTGATTTATACGCTTGTTCGCGAGTTTGGTATGTTTTGCAAGAATCGGTGAAATTATATCGAAAAACATGAAAATTTGGAGGAAGAATACCAAAAATCAAAGAAATAAAAAAAGAAGTTGAAGAAGGAGAGAAGAAGAATGGAAGAACGACCCAATTAACACAGCCCAAGACCACCTGAGGCGGAGAATTAAGGCGAAGGCAGCGTTTTTAAAACGCAGCCAGCGCCTTGTCCAGAAAGTTGGGCGACCAAAGAGAACCAAAACGCAGCCCGCGTTTTGGAGGCGCAGCCAGCGCCCTCTCACGGAGAATTCCGCTATTTGGGCAAAACGGAGCCAGCGTTTCTAAAACGCAGGCCGCGTTTTGTGCCCTAATCCAACCACTATAAAAGGGGTTTGACATCCGTCGTTTCAAGAACATCCGCAGCGAGCGATTTTTCTTCAGTTTACATTAGTTTTTCGGAGAGATTTTTAGGTAGCTTTTAGAGTAGATTTAGATCAATTTATTTACAGTTGATTCCTAAAGATTGTTATTAGATTAAATTATTGTTAGTGATCGAAGAACACGAAAGAGATCGATTCGGGTGACACGAAGAGATCGATTCCGCCGATTCGAACACGGTTTATTTCTATTCTTCTTTAATGTTTTATCGTTTTTATTTAGATTTTGTGATGTTTACTTTTAGAATTATGAGTAGCTAATTTCCTTTGTTTGGGGGATAAACTCGATGTCAATTGATTGAATTTGAATACAGTTTCGATGTTAGGTTATCCTTTTATTCGTTTAATCTGCATACAATGTATGTCATGGTAATTCTACAATAGAAGGACAGTTTGAGTATGTGCCTGGTTTTAGATTCTTGACAATAGAACGACAGTTTGAGTCTTGAATCGGATTGTGTAGATTGAATAGGTTAGAAAATAGTTAGACATAATGATTCTTGCCTAGGGTCAATTTATAATCAGTTCTTATCTTTGATTAAGCTAAATAGTTAGAAATAATGTTTAGGTTAATCATTGTAATTCACCTAGGATCGAAAGATCGAATTGATAGGCCCTAGAAAGATTATAGACCCCGAATTATCTTGTTACCTGCACCGGAATTGTTGATAATTTGATTAATTGACTAGAGTGGACTCCCCTGAACGCTTTTAATTAATTGATAAAACCCTAAAAATTCCTGCTTTCCTAGTTTAGTTTAGAAAACTTCACCACAACCATTGGATCGACCTAGCATTCTTTGTAGCGAACTAGTTCGGTGCGTGGTTGAACGCAAATCCCTGAGAGAGAACGATATTTTATTACTACACAGACCCGTACACTTGCGGTACACAGACACCTATATATTTTAGGTGCAGCCGAGTTTTTGGCGCCCGTTCTTGGATTTGTTTCCTCAATCGCCATTGGATTTAACGCGCTTCTAGGTGACTAGGTTATTTAATTTTGTTATTTTTCTTTATTACGCTTGGTGTTCTTGATTTTGTCTTTTTGAGTTTATGCAAAAGATTTCTCTTTCAGTGCGATCCGAGATCGAGCGAACACGAGAGAGAAGGAAAAGAGCAAGACTGGAGAAAGAGTTTCAAGAAAATCAAGAAACGGACGAAGAGGAGCTAGAATCGGAATCAAAAAAAGAAGAAGAGATGGGAGAACAGCGACCAAAGACATTCGGGCAGCATCTTACTCCCAATGTCACCAACCCGCAATCAACAATCAACGTTCCCACCATCCAAGCGAACGACTTCGAGCTACGTCAATCTTTGATCAACCTAGTGTCAAAATCACCATTCCATGGGTTGACTAACGAAGATCCGAACCGACATCTGCGACTCTTCCGTCAAGCTTGTGACACTTACAAGGCCAACAACGTATCGGAGGACGCCGTCAAACTACGTCTCTTCCCGTTCTCGTTGGAGGGCAAAGCGTGGGAGTGGCTTGATTCACTTCCACCAAATTCAATCACAACGTTCGACGAACTCACCAGTACCTTTCTGGCGAAGTACTTTCCTCCAAGCAACCTCACCAGCCTAAGGAATCAGATTTCTACATTCACACAAGAGCCGGATGAGTCACTATACGATGCTTGGGAAAGATTCAAGGACATTCTCCGACAATGTCCTCAGCATGGATTCGAACCTTGGGTTCCTGTCCAATCATTCTTCAATGGAGCGAATGAGTCAACAAGAGGAAGCATCCTCTCTGCAGCCGGAGACGATCTTATGGACAAAACTGTGCCTCAAATCACAAGTCTGATCGAGCATCTGGCGAACAATTCTTATCAATGGTCTAAACCCCGCCAAAAGGCGGGAGGTAAGTTTAATGTTGATGCAATTTCTTTATTATCATCTAAACTTGATTCTTTAACGCAAAAAAAAGGACCGATTAAGTTTGTCATCTAACCCTCCGACCTGAAATGTTTGTCAGTCGACCGAACATGTAACTTTCACTTGCCCTACAGGTGGAGTTAGTAATGAACAAGTCCAACATGCCAATTATATTGGCAATCCTAGACAAAATTATGATAACCATCTTGGGCTTAGAAACCACCCTAATTTTTCCTATAGGAACGACAATCCCACTGGTCCTCTTCAAGGACAAGGACAGCAAAAGTATGTTCCCCCACCTCAAAGACCACATCAACAAGGACCTCCCCGAAAGTCTAATTTAAAAACCATGATGGAGAGTCTTATCGCAGGACAACAAAAATAGGAAGGTGTTATAAAAGACCTAATGCAAAAGGTAGAAGCTTTAGTAACCCACAATAAGATTTTAGAAAATCATATTGCCAATTCGGCGACTCCCTCTACTAGTTTACCACCTCAACCTGTCCCTAATCCGGGTGCTCAATGTAACGCTATAACCTGCGAGGAAGTGAACCTTGAGTGTGAACCCTTAGGAGAGCATATTTTACATAGGGTAGTCAAGACCGAACCTAAACCAGACCTGTTAGAGGGAACTAAAAACTCCTCAATTATGCCTAATAAGGAAGACCTAAGCAGTTTTAGGATCCCTGTCCAATTGGATGGTAGACCCATCAATTATGAATTGTGTGATACGGGATCTGAGGTGAATGTTTTGCCTAGTCTTACCTAAGGAAATATGAACATAGGGAATTAAGGGTGACTGACAATATTCTTCGTCTAGCAGATAGAACCCTTAGAAAACCTCTAGGGATCTTACATGACACTCCCCTCCAAATAGGAGAGCATATTGTTCCTGTCGATTTCCTGGTACTAGATACAAGAGAAGATCCAGAATCGGAGATTATTCTAGGGAGGGCCTTCCTTTCAGCTGTCAATCGCATGATGGATATGAGGAAAGACACAATGATCATCGAGCCAGGAAAGTCGATGACAGAATACGAAATACGAAAAGGAAAGTTGGTTCAAAGACACGTTTCAAAAGTAATTCATGATGAAGGAGATCCGGTTCCCAAACGGATCAAGGATCCCGATGAGTAGGGTCCATAAACGTCGAGCTAACGACATTAAACAAAGCAACCCCGGGGAGGTACGCTATTATCTACATATTTATTCCTCCCCACTTTTTTATTTTATTCAATTATTTTAGCTTTCAGTTTTTGATCCCTAGCAATTTTATTTTTATTTTGAAGTTTGCGAATATTTTTCTTTTAGTGTGTAGAGAAAAAGGAAGAAATTCGAGAAATTCATGACTTTTATTGAATTTTTTCCTAACCTAATGAATTTTATGTTTGTAGATATTTGTAGGGATTTATGATGTGTCAAATCGTAGGGAAAATAAGGAGGAAACAAAGAAAAGGGAGAAAAACAAGCGAAAATTGGCAAAAAACGAGCTGCTAGCATCAGGTAGGAAAACGCAGCCAGCGTTTTCCAGGCGCTGGCTGCGCCTCGTCCAGAAACTTCAGGTACGCAGTTTTTACAAAACGCAGGCTGCGTTTTGAAAACGCAGGTTGCGTTTTGCCTTTTACCCAGAAATTTTTGCCCGCCCTTTAATTTAATCGACCCCTTTCTCTTTCTTTCAAAACAAACTCTCCCCTTCTTTCGCCCTAACTCCCGAGGCACCTCACCCCCAAACGCAACCAGCGCACCACCTGCGCCACCGACCACCACGCCGCCGTCGACCCTCGCCGGCGTCGCCACCACACACCACTTTACTCTCTCTTTTCTCTTCTCACTTGCACTCTAACACTTTGAGTCTTCAAACTCCATTCCTCTTCAAACTCAAGGTATGGAATTCTCAACTCTTCTCCTTGTTCTTTGATTATACACTTCGTTCTTGGTATGATTTTGGTTGAATACATGAGTTTATTGAGTGATTTGTTCAATTTATACCAATTATTATGTCCTAGATTCAAATTTCTTGATTTAGGTTTGAATTCTTGGATTGATTTCTTGATTAGGGCTTAGGCTGAGTTGGATGATATTTAATCTTTTTGTTCCAGAATTGAGAATTATGTTGTTGGATGTGTTTAGAGAGCAATGTGATGATAAAATTGAGGAATTTAGGTCTAGGTTTCGGTTGTGATTATTATGTTGTGGTGTTATACTCTGTTTTTAGTAAGGATTTAGGTTAGATATATATTGATTTCAATCCCTAGTATCAAATAAGCATGGGGGATTGATCGTACTAAGTTTATATATTGTTACCTGCACCGGGATTGTTGATAATTTGATTAATTGACTAGAGTGGACTCCCCTGAACGCTTTTAATTAATTGATAAAACCCTAAAAATTCCTGCTTTCCTAGTTTAGTTTAGAAAACTTCACCACAACCCTTGGATCGACCTAGCATTCTTTGTAGCGAACTAGTTCAGTACGTGGTTGAACGCAAATCCCTGAGAGAAAACGATATTTTATTATTACACAGACCCGTACACTTGCGGTACATAGACACCTATATGTTTTAGGTCTGTCAGAAGACATTGTTGCTCGTCCAACCAAAATCAAAGCCCACCCTTTTTCTCTCTGTATATTATACTCTGCGAATTCCAAACATTCAATGAACTTTAGCATTACCCATAAAAGATTACACCCAAAAAGAAACTTGCAGCAATATGCTAAGTTTTGCATAACCTTAAAACTAAATGACATTCCATTCATAAATTGAACATAATTAAGGACACATGCACCCAAAAAAAGAACCCTTCATGCGGTTGTCAAAAGAATAATAAACCCTTCATGAGTTTCTGAAGTCAAAGAGGCATACGTTGAAGCCCAATGTATGCCTGCACAAGAATTACAGTTTTAAGAAACCGTATGAGTCCCAAGACGTTATTCACTCATGAACCTCGACCAAATTGAAGTGTTAATTCAATTGCTATTTATATAGTATACACTTCGATGTAGAATGAAAGAGTTCAAAACCTAACATCTCAAGTCAAGGAATCAAATAAATTGCTGGCATCCATAGAACAAAGATACAAATACTCATATTTTAATATTCATTCATTCTTCAGGCTCACTCCTTTCCACTCACTCAAACTTGCTATAATCAACCATTGTATGTTAAATTCGACATTGACAACACCGTGAAACACGTAAAATCAAGTCGAATTCATTAAACAATGATGGAGATTTGTACTGTACCCACCAGAAATTGGCGTCCGAATCAGCTGTAAAGGGAGGAGGCGTCGGTGGCGGAAGTAGTTGGAGGATGCGGCGGCAGAGGTGGCGGAAGTAGTTGGAGGATGCGGTGGCGGCGGTGGCTGAAGGAGTTGGAGGAAGCGGCGGTGTCAACAATGGGAAGATGAACATAGACTCATCAGCGACGAAACCCTAACCCTAGAAAGAAAGAAAGAAAGAAAGAAAGAAAGAAATCGCCTGAGTTTCTACTTCTAGAGAGAGAACGAAGAAATCGCCCAGTTTAGAAATTAGAATACCAATATTATTTACTTTAAGGGAAGGGAAGAAGAGTGTGACCACGACGTGCCTGAGTGAAGAGTTCCAATTTGGTGTCCAAGGGAACAAGAATATCATATCCACACTGACATCCCACTATCAATCTCATGTTTGAATCCTTTAAGATAAAATGCCCTCTTCCCTAAATCATACTCTTGTTTCATCATTTTGGAAAGTGTTAGAATATAGTCCTTACGCTCAGCTTGGAAGGAGAGTTAAAAATGGGGAGTAAGTGTTCATAAGAGTAAAGGAGGGTGAGAGTGTGGGAGGGTTCACAAGGGTAAGCAACTTACCCCTGCTTGGGAGAACAATTTGGAGAATTCATAAGAGTAAAATGTTAATTAACATATTTACCCTTTCATATTATATGTAATTCAATATAATACACATACATACTGTGAAAATATTCTTATTTTTGATGCATAATGCGATTTCTCATAGTAAACAATTCCCAACAGTAAACCAGAGTATGTAATACAACATTATGCAAACAATTCGACAATTCCCAGAACAGAGATGGGAATGATAGAAGAGAAAGACATAGACCAGATAAGCAAACAATTCAACAATTGGGATAGCTTCCACAGAGGAAAGCTTGCTGTTGTTGATTTAATACAAAATTATGCAAATAAAGATGCTGAGCCAAGGTATTAAGCTGTAAATCCAGAAAATTAAGAATAAATTTGAAAAATTCAAACAACACTAGAAATCAGAACAACTTCACAAAACAAACTCCCAGAACATAAATCGAGAACAAATTAGAAAAAAAATCCAGAAAATCGAAAAAAGCCTTAGAAATCGAAATATCAGCCCAGAAAGATGAATCAGCCATGAAATAGAGAGAAGGTAGAACAAAAGCATCCAAAAATTGCGAAAATAACGAAGAAAAATAAAATCGAACATACCTAGATGTTTACCTCTTCTACTTCCTATGTCATAGGCGACCAGGAGACAATCACAAATTCGAATCAATCATCGCAAATTCGATAACATTCAACAAATTCGACTCAATCAATCACAAATTTGATAGAAATTCAACAAATTCGATTCAATCAGAAGAGATTGCAGTGCGGAGAAAGATACATTGTGAGAGAGAGATAGCAGCGTAGTTTCTATGTGAGAGAAAGAGCATCCTAAGGAGAGAATGAACTGAGAGGTTGCTGAAAAATTGAAATTAGGGTTAGGGGTATAATGATCATTTTCTATATTATGTATAATATAACTATATTGAACACCTGTTTACACCACAAATTGGGGTGTTAAAACAGTAAGGGTAAAGGGGGTAAACCCAACTCCCTCTTACTCTCCCTTATCCTCCCTCACTCTCTTCCCAAGCAGGAGTAAGGAGGAGTGGGTACCCTCCTTAACCCCCCCCCCCCCCAATCTCCCTTACCCTCTTCCCAAGCAATGCCAATGTATAGTAAAAGCTTTTGTCAAACCTTGATGTTAGTAGTAAAAAGTAGATAGAGTGTTTCCAAGTAAAAATATATCTTCATTACCCATAATGATGACAAAAATAATAATAGTAATATTTATTATTATAATTATTATTGTTAATGTTAATAGTAATAGTAATAGTAATATCAAAAGAAAGGATCGAAATAGTAATAGTAGTAGTAATAATATGAATAATAATAATAAAAAAAAAAACAGGACAGCCTGGTGCACAAAGTGTCCCCGCATGTGGGGGTCCAGGACTGGCTTGTCATTTTTAGGGATGGCAACGGGGCGAGCCGGGGACGAGGGATATACTCCCCGCGCCCGCCCCTCGCCCCCGCCCCCATCCCCGTCCCCGCTGCGGGCGGGGAAATTGCCCTCGTCCCCGTGCCCGCAAGTTCCCCGCTCCCAACGGGTACCCATCGGGGATTTAAATGATTGCAATTTATTTCCTAACCTGCTTTTACCATTATTCCTATAATATAAATATGTTTTTTTGGATCCAAATCAACCTGTTTTCAATACTCTTACCCATTAAAAAAATAAAACACAATCTAATAACTGGAAAATTAACAGAATCAAACTTCTAGTCTTCAACAAAGTATCTGAATGTTATTTTCAGTTCCGATTGCTGATAATGACTACAATTCAATGTAACATCTTCTATCTTATAATTACATTAACACAAAGAATTCAAACCCTTCTCTCCTGTGGCCTTGTTTTTCCAAGAAATTATCATGAAAGTTCCTCCACAAGAAACACTGAGTTATAATGAAACATTGACCAGTCACGTTTAATTTTCATCAGCACAAATATAGTAGACATAAAAAAAAATGCAATATAAGTCCGGATCTGAAAATGAAATTCATATTGAATGAAAAAAATATATATGACTGACAACTAAAGTAGAAGCCAAATCCAAAAATGCAAGTCAAATCCACAGACCACAATGAACACAAACCCTAAACCCTAAATATAAAAAAAATCAAACACAAACAGAGTAAAGAATGAATAACTTACGATGCGGGTCAGCAGGTGGAGTGTGGAGACGTGGAGTTGGACCAGAAGAAGTCGGAGTGAACTGCAGAAGAAGCGAACATCGAACGGCGAAGAGGAGGAGGAGTGACCGTCTGACCGAGTGAACTGCAAAAGATGAAGAGAAGAATGTCGATTGGAGAAGATGAAGAAAGGAGGGAACTGAGGCAGTGAGGTTGTGAGGGAGGCAGAAGCGGTGGTAGGAGAGGTTGAGAATGAGCGTGTGTTTTGGCCTAATTTCTTAAAAACTGTTCTTGCTCGTTAAAAGCAGTTTTTATAAAAACCGTTAAAGTAGAGTGTTTGGCCTAACTTATGATTGAAGTGTTTTTACTTGTTTGACATATTTTTAAAGTTTTCATGTGTTGCTTTACAGTTTTCTTTTTTGTTATCTTTAACAAATTATCCTATTTAAATTTGGATTTTAAATTATTTTTATAGTTAAATAATTATAATTATAATTATAATTTTTCATAATTATAGTTATACCTATAATTCTAATTATATATTGTATCACTTAACTATATAATTAAAAATATTTTTAAATAACAACATAATATTAAAATGTCAAATGCCTCATCAAAGATATTATTTTGAAATGTTTAAATATTAACACTTTAAAAATTACTAGAGTTGTCCACATGCATAAAAAAAAGGGAAAACGCTAATTCATATACATCAAAAATCTTGCAATGTCATTACGGACAGACACTATATCATTGTCATCCAAGGCACCACCGTGCTCAAATGCAGTACCATTTCGATCTCCCAACCCGAGATCATCATCTTCTTCTACTAGGGGCATATAATTCGGATCTTGATCGCACTTAGAGAATTCTTCATCTGCTATGGCATATTCTCTAATATAATTATGAAGAGCCATGGTTGCCACTACAATTTTACGTTGTATGGAAAACTTGTAACTTGGCATCTGAAGTAATATTCTCCGTCTATTTTTCCAAACTCTAAATGTTCTTTCAATGACATTTCTTAGATATGCATGTGCGAAGTTGAATACTTCACGATATCCTGTTGGTGGTTGACTTGAACGTCTAAATTCAGGAAGATGAAATCGATGTTGTTGTCCTTTAAAAGGTGCTAGATATCCTTTCATGTTTGGATAACCCGCATCTACAAGGTAATACTTACCTGGAAAATAAAAAAAAAATAAATCATTCAAGAAAAAATTGTATCGAATGTCAAAATACTACATTTACATAAATGAAAATTTCGTTGAGGTAGTTACCATTTGGAGGATGTGGGAAAATGTTAGTATTCTTGTACTTCTCCAATGTCATTGTAAGGAAACGTGTGTCATGTGGAGATCCTTCCCATCCAGCTCGAACAAAGGTAAACAACATGTCGAAATTGCAGACTGCCATCACATTTTGAGTGGCGTAACCTTTTCTACCTATATATGGAATTTCATTTTCTTTAGGAGTAATGACTGCACGAATATGTGTACCATCTATAGCTCCAACCGCACCTTTGAAATGTGGCCAAAATCGGTAATTGTCTCTAATTTTGCTTGGAACCTCACTAAAATAATGATTAGGTGGTTGAATAATATCTTTAGCAAAGGCCACCAAGGATGTCAATACCACAAAAAACTTTCTGCTTACAGTCTCCCCAGAATGCTTAAATCTAGATTGAACATTACGATTTGAATGCTCATGAGCACAAGTCCATAGAAACATAGCCAATGCTTCTTCTGCGCGCATGACCCTTGTTGCACATAGACCATAATTTTCTACTAATAATTTGGCTAAATTAACTAACACATCTAACTCCATTCGAAACATTATATAACTTTCACCTGGGGTATTGAGAGTTTCAATTAAAAATTGCCACCCGGAGCATATTGAAGTTCTAACCTTTTGTCTCATTAGATACTTCATGTAATATTGAATGTATAGTGTCGTCCCCAAAGAGAGGAGTAAAAGTATTTTTCTTCTATTATGTTGGAACTCGAGCAATATATCTTTATCTTCATCACAATAGTCACTCATATTACCATCCATTTCTTCCTCTTCACTCAAATCGATTTCATTACCCTAAAAAGATACCAAATAATGTTATAATTAAACAGAGTAAACAATTATTAATAATTACAACATGACACATACATAATAAATTAAACTTAATTTGTAATAAATAACTACCAAATAATTAGAAAATGTTCTTGAATATGCCACTCAACTGCTAACAAAAACTTAATTCATCATGTTTGCATCATGACTATAACTATTCTAAAAAAACACACACACAATAAAACTAGTGATTAGAAGCACGTGTGCCCCCATATTTAAGCTCATCCTCAAGCCAAGCAACTCTAACACTATCATCCTCTAGTGCAATAAACATCTCTCTATACTGTGACTTGAGAAACAGATGAGCCCATATCATATATAACTCACTTCCGAGCTCAACATTAAGAAGAGTCTTTAACAAAGTCATGCATTCTCCAATGCTATAACCCAAAAGATCATCACCCATTCTTGAAGTCGGAGGTAAAGGGTTTGCAAAACTTTCAGCAACATCAATGATGCGATCCAATCGATGTTGCACGCTTACAGTTGTACCTACCTTGGATTTTTTTTGGACACTTGCTTTTACATTTCTTTCCATTGGAGAAGATAACTTTTTCTTTTTATTGGACTCTTCATGAACACAAATAACATTTTCGACCTCAATATCTTCCAAACTAGTATTTATAACCTCATGTTCATGTCCATTATCCCCAACCCTGTATCTAATAGACCATCTCCTTAATCCTCCTCTTCCCCCTCTTCTCCCAACTCTTTAGTAGCATGAGATGTATAAGGATCCCATGAATGCTCCCCAGTGGCAAATGTCTTAGAAAACATGACATCCATTTCCATGGAATTTTGTAATCCAACTTCACGAAACTGAGCAATTTCGGGATTTTTCTACTGCAAAATAGATAACACACATTGTTATAATGTTTAATTTTAATAGGTATGATTATATTCAAATTATAAGAAATTGAGCAAACCTGCACTTTCTCTTCCCACCAACATTGATCAGCAATAATTGTATTTTTTTCATGGTCCCATCCTAAGCCAGTCTCCGGTTGTAGTTGTTTCCATGCCTTATATTGGCTTTTTAGAGCTTCCTACCTATTTTTCAATTGTTTATAATAATACTCCCTCCCACTCCTTTGCTGGAACTTTGTAACTACATTCTCCCATCCTAGCTTGTTAAAATGTGTGTGTGGCCTATTTCCAGCATGAACCTCCTCCGCACAAACTTGGCAAAAGATCTTTGTTGTTATTGTATCCCAATTGGCTTTTTCTTTCTTTATAGTTGTACTAGAAGGGCCACCAGAAATTTGAGAAAGTGCTTTCTTGGATTTCTGACTAGTAATCTAGTAAGAGTTATATTAATAAAAGTATTAGTACATAGACTACATAGTACATAATACATTATACTACTGAATGCACTTAATTTTATCATATAATTGATAGCATAATTCAATAGAAATTAATAAATATTACCTTATCACGTGTAGATGGGAGCGGTTGCGAATTGACTTGTTGGGATTGTGACGGTTCAACCATAATTTCATGATTCAATGATCGTTTACCCTATAATAACATCAGATCGGTACAATATTATCTATTAAGTATATTAAAACAATATAAATTGAATGAGGTATTGTCATGTGTCATGCATATAAATGTTTGTCATTTATGTTGAGTTGGAAAATTTTCATTGGCCCATTTGTTAAAATCATTAAAGGTGTTAAATATTAATAGTTGTTAATTATTAAATTATTAATTATTAATAATATGTATCAATCAATAAGTATACAAATGTATCTTCATGAAAAAATGAACAAACATTATCATTTACACATGCGCATTTTACTCTTCTTATTTTTCTTTACTGACAACCTACTACATTTTATTGATTTGTGGTATCAAAATGAATTATATAGTTTGCGTTTATTCAAATAACTAAAATAAAAATTACAATTATTCTTTATTATATGTATTTAAGACAAAATTATAACACATATTTCTTTATTTTTTTATCATAATAATAATAATAATAATAATAATAATAATAATAATCAATTCACTAAATTGAAAAATAAATTATTTAATAAGTATTTTCTAATATCACACACACACACACACATATATGAAAAATAAATATTTCAATTTTAATTAGCTTAACACACATATTCTTATGAAAAAAAGTTTAATACATAAGTCTCAATAATTTAAAAATTGACAATGTTTCCGTGCATCGCACGGGATATATAGCGCTAGTTATAATAATATTCATAATATTATGAATGTCATTATAGTTTATAGTAGTTAAATAATAACTCATAGTTCATCTTTAACATCTTGCATAGATTATGTAGGTAAGAAAAAGAAACAATAAAAAAATTTGACAATACTAGGCCTCACATAAAAGAAATAGATAAATGGATGAGATGAAAAGTACACACAATTTACTAGTGAAGTGCAGCTAATATGTACAAAGAAACATTACCATTCCCTAGTCTATCATTGTTCCCTACATCCCACTTGTCAACTTCATATCAAAATTGAATAGCCTACTTTATCATCAATACCCATCACATTTTTTTACCCTTTAAAAAGAAAAATATCCACCATAATTATATATTCTATACTCCCTTTCCCCATTATATTAACCCGCTTGCTTTTCGTCGCCTACCTTTTTACTATTGTCGTCCACCTTTCGCATAATATTTCCAATCACTGCCCTTGAACCTCATAACTTCACTCTCCACCTTCTCTCTAGTTTATCTCTCTAGAAAACGCTCTCAACCAACGACCACCACAAACTACCCTCATACCGGGATTGAATCGAAGAATTTGAGGTATGTTTCGAATTTGTGTTTTGAATTTGTGGTTTTGTGTTTTGAAATTTTGAAATTTGAAGAAAAACAGAAAAAGTATATAAAAATTTCTGCGGACGGCTGCCGCGCAAAATGGCCTTGTCGGGATCTAGGTGTCATGACGTATGCGCGCTTGCCGTATGCGTTCATGGCGGTCTGAAATTTTTAAATTTTTTTTTCGTTTTTAATAAATTAAAATTAAATATTATTATTAATAATATTAATATTGTTATTATTAATTATGATAATTATCAATATTGTTATTATTAATATTATTGTTAAGCATGTGTTAATATGATAATTATTAGTGATTAATTGTGTTATTATTATTAATATTGTGTTATAAAAATTAGATTAATATTAATATTGTTAATATTAATATTATTGTTAAGCATGTGTTAATATGACAATTATTAGTGATTAATATTAGTGATTAGTGATTCGTTGTTAATATTTGATGCGTTAATATTAGTGATTAAGCATGTGTTAATATTAGTGATTAATTGTGTTAGAAAAAATTGTAATTGTGATGTAGGATTAAGTTTAGGGTTTAGGGTATTCCGAATAGATTATATGTAGTTGTGTTAAAAGGCTGTTGAGTTTGGATGATTTTGGTTGTTATTAGTAAGTGAGTTGGCGTTTAAAGTTGGTATGGGTAATTTATTCATAATCCAACTTAATTGTTAACTTATGTACTCATAACTCCAAATGAAGACATAAATTATATAAATAGTTATGTCACATCCATTTAATAACTTAGGTACTCAACAACCAGTTGATACGTAAGTAAATAGGTTATTTGTGATGGTAGTTTAGGATAATAATTATGTTAATGTATAGTTCTAATATGTTAGTTGTATGCGTCATAAAAAGAGGTTGAGTTTTGGGTCCTGTTAATGTCCAAAGAGAGTGTGTTTTGTAACTTGATAATGTATGGCTGAGAAGGTTAACCGATGCGCATCGACTCTCGTTTATTTGTTTGGTTCCCAAAGCGCCATTGTCGTGAATTATGCGGTCTATAGTGCTCTGGGAGTTAGAAGCGTCTCAGATTCAGTACAATGCAGTGTTTCTATTGTGCAGCCTGGTGGGCAGTAAGACAATGCGGATCTAAAAGAGAAGCTAGTAGTGAAGGGTCTAATAGAAATCGTGTTGGGCTTTCTTGCATGTAAGATTCATAAGTCCTTCAAAGTAAGGCACGAAGCTGTAAATTCAATGCTTTGATGGACCTATGAATCTTACATGCAAGAAAGCCTAACACGATTTCTATTAGACCCTTCACTACTAGCTTCTCTTTCAGATCCGCATTGTCTTGTTGCCCACCAGGCTGCACAATAGAAACATTGCATTGTATCGAATCTGAGACGCTTCTAACTCCCAGAGCACTATAGACCTCACGCAATTTCACTGCTGACAGTGCGCTACTTTTTGGTAACCAAACAAATAAATGAGAAGTCGGTACGGCTGATGAAAGTCTTTTTCAGCCATAGATTAACAGTTAACCAACACACTCTCCTTGGACAATCACATGGTCCTCTTGCCTCGTGACACGACTTAGTTATAAATGCGATAAGGTAGACATCAAAGAGTGAAAATTGAAGGAGTTATGACCCAAAGAGTGAAGTCGCGTCCATTCCGACAACCCACGTTAACCCATTTGCGCTTATTCTTTCCGATAAAGTGATTATTATGTTATATGTCTTCATTTTGCAGGTGATCTAAAATGGTAGGGAAGGGCAAGGGTCGAGGGTTTCTGGACCGGGCGAATCAGCTTCTGAGTGGTTGGAGGGGGGTGAGTCTGGGGACCCTCACAGACGCAATGTGACTACGTCAGCACGCCGTGTTGGTCGTGGTACGGATGCAGGTGATGCAGCGGGCGGCCAGCCCGAGGACATGGGGAGTCAGACCACGCGAGATTTCGTTGACCATCTCAACCAAGCCATGGATGAGTCAACCGGCACTGAAGCATCGGCAGACGATGAGACAGGGGAGCCCGAGACGCAAATGATCCCGACTTCAGTCACGCCACCTAGTGGGCCAATTTCCAGGCCAACGGGTTTCATGCCGATGAGGGATGCAGCGGGGAAGTTTGCCCCAATTCGATAGGGTGGGCAGGGAAGCAGTTCTGCTACTGGTGATGCTGGGTCCAGCAGTAGATATCAAAAGAGGAGGCGGAGCGGCAACAACTCCTGGAAGATTGATGGTAACGTGCTCGGGGGACCTGCAATTGGGTCAGTTATACCGAGCTTTGGAGGTCACATTGCTCGGGTAATATGGGAGGGTCGCGAGCGTTCGCCCCATGTTGTTCTTGATTGTGTGACGAAGAAGAATGCGTTGAGGGAATTAAGGTCGGTCTGATTCGGATGGATCCGCATGCGGTCGCATCGGAAGGATCCAAATCACTAATTTGACGGAGTTGATGTACGACCACATCGACATGACGTTGATCTCGGCGTTCGTTGAGAGGTGGCAACCCGACATAAACACATTTCAACTTCCCTTCGATGAAATGACAATCATGTTGCATGATGTGCAACATATATTGGGTATTGCAGTTGATGGCCTGATGATTGAAGGTCTTCCTCAGGAAGTGGTTAACCAGTACGTGCCCGAGATTTTTGATAAAGGAATGGCGGAGCTGAAAGCCGATAACATTTATGATAAGGGTGGCATAGCTGACTCCCATTTGAGGTCGATTAGTTTATCGACCAGTTGTCCCATTCCCTATAGGATAAGGGCGTGGTTGTTAAGCATGTTGGCAAACACTATCCTCGTGGACAAGTCGAGGGATAGAGTTAGGCCGCATCCGTGGCCTAGCACTGACGTTATCATTGATCGCATTGCTTGGGGTACGGTGACCTTGGCA
This sequence comes from Portulaca oleracea, assembly GCA_029582165.1. Classification (NCBI taxonomy): domain Eukaryota; kingdom Viridiplantae; phylum Streptophyta; class Magnoliopsida; order Caryophyllales; family Portulacaceae; genus Portulaca; species Portulaca oleracea. The sequence goes on along the minus strand of CM055877.1, from coordinate 26,344,186 downwards.
TTCCTTTTCCGGCAGTTAGGGATGGCGAGCATGGCCGGGACAGCCAAGATGGCCGGGACAGCCAAGATGGCCGGGTGTTTGACCCTTTTGCAAGCCTGGATCTACGAGTACTTTCCTGATTTCAGGCCACATGGGGAGCAGCCGATTTATGGGCCTCGCGCGAGCAGGTGGTTCCCCATCCGCCAGCCGAGTTCGGTACAGCGCTTACGACAGTTGAGGGCCTCCTTGGATGCGTTGACGCCGGATCGTGTGAGTTGGGCCCCATACGGACCTGCCCCATACAAGTCATGCAGCAGGACGTTGTACAAGGGCGGCATACGTGCATACGACATCACTGAGTTGTACATGCCCGATCGCGTCGTCCGTCAGTTAGGGCACCTACAACATATCCCACGCAGATTGTGTTTAGGATGGTTGATATCATGTTTGGTCTAACTTCTTTATTGTGTTTTATTTTTTATGAAAGTGGTCCTATATCTATGCCGCACTCTTGGAGCGAGGGAGGCATCCACCCCAACCGGACGAAGAGACAGTGCCCGTGAGTCGTGGGTGGTATGATGAGATGGTCGACTTGGACGGGGCGTTGGTGCCGTCAGATGCATATCGAGGTCCCCGAGCAGCAAGATGATGAGCAGGAGGAGTAGAGTGTGTTTTTCAATTTCGTTGTTGTTAATGTACCATAAACTTAGTGTTAATTTGTATTGAACTGATTAACTGATTTTGTGTTGTGTTTACCCTTTGACCTTATTTTGTATCAACCGTACCGTGTCATTGTGTTTCCATGGTAATTTGTGTTAATTTGTGTTATGTTTTACGATTTCCAATTTACTGCACGAGTTTCAATATAAATATAATTAGCCATTCATAAATACATAAGGGTACAACTACAACCATCATCGGCGTTGAGCGGCCCTAATAGCCTGCCATCTATCAATACGAGCCTGGAAAGGCTCATCCCAACCTTGAACAGTTACGTCTCTAGCTGCTCGCCATCCAACATGAATCGGCAGTAGAGGGCAGTCATCCCGTAAATGGATAAGCATGAAGTGGTTGTTTACTCGCACTATTCCCTGAACTTTCGCAGGTGTCGTTCGTCTAGGCCCTCCTTGTATGAGTAATACTGATATGCATAGCTCAATTGTCTGCGATCGTGGACCAGGAGGTGTTGGCAAGAAGATCCACATAATATTCATCATTGTTGTAGCTGGAAATAAATCATTTGGAGCCGACATCCAATGTTCATACAGGGCTGGCCCAACCAAGTGGCCTTGTATCCTTGTGAAGGATTCAAGGAACATCTCCTTGCTGTTAAAAAACACATTAACATATGTATTTTCACTCGCCTGCAATTCAGTGCTCATTGACCACCTAGCGATTGTACAATTTCTCATCCAGTAACGCCTCGCCACGATCTGAACCCGCAGTTGCCATCAGCGCCAACATCCGTCCATCCAGCGACGTATGGTAGAATGAAATGTGGCAAAGCGTCCTCGAACGGGAACGAATCTTGACACATCCGGGGGATACCTGCGCATGAGAATATCTTAAGTTATAAGCAACAATATATAGTCATTTTGAAAACCCTAAACATGTGGTTAACATCCGCTATAAAGATTAATAAATGCACACTTGTTGAACCCATCCAAATTGATGAAGAACTGGTTCCCTTTTTCCTCGAGGAGTTCGTTGTAATCTTCCTACCCCGCCCCGATGTTCGACCGTACTCAAACGCACTGGGGTTGCATCGTGTGGATCTTGTAGTCTTTGGTCTCCCGGGGCGTGGGGTGCTTGTCTGCGGATCAGGAATATCCTGACTGTAGGGATTCAACTCTCCATTGAGGATATGGTTTATGTGTCGTACGACTGCTGGATCACTCTCCCGAACCTGTTTAGCGAGTTCCTCAAATTGTTCCATGTCCGTACCTGATGGAACATCATTTGAGCAAGGAGTTTCACCATCGCCAATCACTGTTAGTTGTCTCCAAAACATATTTATCCGTGTAAGCGAAATTGGCTCTCCAGTTGCGTAAACTAGCTTTCATCACAGAACACGCGCACGGGAGGAGGTGGGTCCTCGACACTTGGTGATCACATATGTAGCAGGCTCCTTCATACCTCATCGCCAGCATCTTATTGAGCTCCAACGACAACAGGTCCAATGCGTGATGAGATACATGCCCGTGCAAATTCTTAAAGAAATGAGAAATACCGAAATGCCTGTGCATGCTCCTTAACTGTTCAAGCTCCCTCTTAATCTCAGTATGTTGATTGTCCAAGTGTTGGTGAATCTTCGCAAACACACGATCGAAGGTGCCTCTAGAACTGCCGATATAATACTTCAGTGAAGAATGCTGGCTCTCAACTCTAGAAGTCGTTGTGTTCCCCATGTGAGGGACATTGTCGGTGTAAGCACAAACAAATTTTTCCTTATGACTCAGCCACGTCCCAGTAAGATAATCAACTATCGGTTTGTTTTGCCCAATCCACGCGTTAACAACGTCTTTCCGCTTGAGCTTGAACTCCGCAACAGTCTTCGCATGTACAATGACGTTCCAGAAATGATGTCTGAAATGAAGCCCTAGTCCGAGCTTAGGGCCCCCAGTAAGTTTGTTTACTTTGTTCTCCACATCATTCCCAATATGCCACACGCACAACAGTTGGTGCGCATTTGGGTAAACCTTGGCAACAGCCCCCAACAAAGCATCCTGCTTGTCCGTCACAAACACGGATGGTATAACATCAGGACCCAACAATTCATACACTCTCCACACACCACTCATATGATTCCTTCTTCTCGTCCCGCATGAACGAGTAAGCAATCTGGAAGTTGTGGTTTGTCGGTGTCACGCCTACCAGCTCACATAAAGGCCACTTTGCCTTGTTTGTCTTGTACATTGTATCAATGAGAATGACATGTGGGTACGTACGTAGCAACTTCAACGAGTAAGGGTGACATAAAAAAACTGACGAAGCTCGCCATCATCATCATAATCAACAAATGAGACGTACCCGCCGAGTTTCGCCATGTACAGACATTGTCCCGCAGCCGTCCTACCATCCATTTCCTCGGTTCGCATCTTTGCCCGCTCGTTGTATACTTGCTTCACGTTTATCTTAGAGGTAGGGAACCTAATTGTTCGGCCTCGTTTCGAGCCGAATTTCTTCTCTTTTATAGGGTATATTTGCTTGTTTTAACCCCTATTTATAAATTAGATATAATGATTTGGTGTTTTGTAGGAAAATAAGGAGTTAGAAGAAGTTTGGGCTTAATTGAAGGTTTTTAGGGAATCCCGAGCTATTTCCCGAGTCAAACCAAGTCAACCCGAGTCGAGATCCGAGTCAAACCAAGTCAACCCGAGCCGAGAGCCGAGGCGAAACCGAAGTCGGAAATTCCATATCAAGATTGGCGCAAAACAGGGGAACGGTACAAACTTAAAGGTTTGAAATACGTGTGCCTTCACCCTTTGGGTCATAACTCTTTCGTTACAACTCCGATAGCTCTGAAATTTTGGGAGCTTAAAGTACACACCGAGAGCTTTCCATCGATATCTTACGGGCCTAAAACGGAGTTCGGATGAAGAAGTTATGCGCGTTTGAAGTCGGCAGGGAAAATCGCTTAGACGCTTGCTCGCCCGAGCCATCTGCTGGCTCGCCCGAGCAAGGCTTCTGGGGCAACAAAAACACCAGCCAGAACGCTTGCTCGCCCGAGCCAGTGGGTGGCTCGCCCGAGCCACTCTGTCTGCGGAGAAATTGCCGCGCGTGCTGAGAATTATTTCTAGGGTTTTGGGTTGTATTTTTCCTTCTTCTATAAATACCCACTTGTATTAATCTAAATTATCAATTAGCCTAGGTAGTTTATGAGTAGAATTAGATTTAATTGCTTTCCTTTATTTGCTTTAATCTCTCTTAATTGTTCTTCAAGTTTTCAATTGTTCTTCATTGTTCTTCAAGCTTTCATTGATTTCTAGCATTTGTATTCAAACTTTCTCAAGCTTTCTCAATTCAAGCAAGTTTCCATTGAAGTTTTACAAGCTCTCTCTCTCTCTCTCTCTCTCTCTCTCTCTCTATAATTGCCATTGTTGACTTGTTTTCCAAGCTTTATAGTGTTAGCCACAATCAACTCCATTTTTAGTGGGGAGGAGGGTCAAGGAACTCCAATTCTACTTACTAGTGAGAATTTGGGGGATTCTTGGTAATCCAAACCACAATTTCTTGTTTGTTCGGGGGAAATTCAAGTGTAGATTGAAGGTTTATTGAAGATTAATCATCAAAGGTATAATTTCTCGTTCCCAATTTCATTGTTCATTCATTGTCTTCATTCATGCCTTTTAATTGCTTTCATCTTTAAGTGCTTTCTTTTAATTGCTTTCTTTATTATTATCATGTCTAGGTTAGATTTAAATGCTTTCTTTACATAATTTATCGCTTTCCGCACTTGAGAAAAACCCATTTACACGAACCGATTACCCTTAATCAAGCCTCACACCCATCCCTGAGATCGACAATCCTTACTTATAAAACCACAAAAATTACAACCGAACAATGGCGCCGTTGCCGGGGATGGCGTTATTTAGTAGATTAGGCTATTGGTTTGTGTGTACATAGTTTATTGTTTTCTTGATTATGCTAGTAAAAATGTAGCGAAAAAAATTGAATATCGAAAAAAAGTGAGTAAAGAAAAGAAAAAAAATAGAAAATTAGAAAAATAGAAAAAAAGAGAGTTATGGATAGTCCCCAATTCCCTCAAGTTGAGCATGAAATATTTTGGAGGTATTTTGCTAGATTGCATGACTACCGTGTTCAATGTGAATTATATGGTATCTTTTATGATACATTATCTCGTTTGGGAATTGTTAGTGAGGGTGTGAATTATGAGACCCGAAACCTTTTAGATTATTATGGGTTTTCTTGTTTAGGTGAAGAAAAAGCATGGGAGTTACTTGAATGGTTGTCTAGGGATTCCTATGAATTTGAGCAACAAAATGTTAGTCCTAGCTTCCAACCTCCTTATGCACCACCCTTTGGGACCGAATCTGAACAATCATGTGAATACCCCGTGTATGTTGATGATCAATCTTATGATGGGGGATATGTGAAAAACTGTTATGATCTTTCCCAAAGTGCCGATGTTGAGTCTCCTTCCGTGTGCTCCTTGTGTGATTCGCCGTATCATAGTTCAATTTCTTGTTTGCAAGCTACAGTGGTCTCCTTCAAGGCAGAAGTAGAAAAATTATGTGCGAACATGAATGAGTATATGCGTGAATTTGTCCATGAGAGTAATCAAAGGGTAGTAACTCCGTCTTCACAAATGGTTGATTCGAATGTTGAAGTAGGTCATTCATCGTCTTTTAGTCCTGAAATGCAAGTTGATTTTTCTGTATATGATGAGAATGATGACTATTATAACCGACCATGTCTTGGACTACTTAGTGATTCCTTAGCTCTAGCCCCACCTAGTGAGCATGATGAACTTGTTGATTCTGTGTGTGATGATGTTGAAATTGATGAAAATATGTTAGACGATGAACCATTGTCCACACCATTGTCCATGCCTTTATGTGAAGAAAAGATTGAGTTTAGTGAATGCCATGATGTAATTGAGCATAATCTTGTTGAGAGTGAAATTGAATCTGTTGTGATTGAATGTGTGCTTGATAACGATTTGTTAACTTTCATTGAGGATCATTGCATTAGTGAGGCATTAGCTACCCTTGTATGTGAGTCCATTGATGTGCATACCTGTGATGATGAGCATAATTCTTTGGGGATTGATCATGATTGTTTGAACTTGGTTGTTGATGATGATGCTTTTGATGATGACATGCTTTATGAGTCATTCACGATGAGTTATGACCCTGAACCTTCCACTTTCACTTTTGATGTTGCTTTGGATGATGCACCTTTGTCTTTTGATGTTGATAGTTCTTCTAGTGAGTCTGATATTGATGAAGATGAAGATGTGCTTGTGTGTGATGTTGGGAGTGTTGTGATGTGGTCTAACCCTCTGTTTTCCTTATCACCTATTGACGATTATGATGATTATTTGGATGAAAGTTGTGATTTGGAATTTGTGTTTGATGAAAATTGCATGGAAATTGAGTTTGAACCATTGTTTGCATCCAAGTCTTCGCATGAGCATGTTCAGAAATGTGTTGTATTGCCTCCTTCCGTTGATTTGTATACCCAATCTCCATTTACGAGTCAACGGGAGGATCCATTTGTCATGTCTTCTTTCACCGTGCCTAGAAAAGTCTTGTATATTCATGAATTTCATCAGTTCTATGACTTTTCTAAGGCATTTGATAAATTGTTAAGGGCACTAATGTTTGTTTATGTGCTATTGCGAGTGTGCTCTTACCACCACCATTTTGAGATGCATGAGAGGATGCATGATTTGTTACTCCGGGCGTTGAATGGTTCTGACATGATGCCCGATATCTTGAGGTGAGAAGGAGTGAATTTCTTGATAAGATACCTTTGAGGTAATATCCTTCCTCACCCTTCTTGTATAATTAGTAAGTCGGTTTACTTTTCTTCTTTTATTTTCTTTTGTGTGTCATTTTCTTTTTATTTTGGGGTGCTTACCTACTGCATTTCCATTTTGAGGACACGACAACCTCTTTGTGTTGGAGTGGGAGGGTAGTATGTATTAGATTCGAGTCTAAGAAAAGAAAAAAAAGAGTCGTTTTGTAAATATTTTAGTTTGTTTTCTTAGTTCATTAGTCCTTAGTGTCTTGTATAGTTTGTTTTTCCTTTTGATCTTGCATGTGAACCATCACACATAGTATGCTTTTCTTGTTTATTTCTAACCTTGGTGTGATGTTCCTTGGATCGTGGATTGAATATGCTTGATTGAAGACTTCGAGGTAACTTCTTTCCACCCTCTCTTTATGTGAATATATCGATGATCCATGATGCATGCTTGATTTTCTTTTTAGGTGGCGAACCCCTTAAGTGTGATGTTGGATAATTTGTTGTTGGAGCCGCGTGGGCTCGGGTTGCCACCGCTTTTTATGTGATAAGTGTTTTGTATATAGGTTTTTCTTGGTTTTCTACCTTGCTTGTGACACCCTTCTCACAATGGGGACATTGTGGTGTTTTGTGTGGGAGTGGGGTGTGTTATTTTCCATGTGTCATGGGTAGATCACCTAGTTTTTGAGTCTTTGTTTTTGTTTTTCGTAGTTTGTGTCTAAAAATTGAAAATTTTGTGTGTGAAAAGAAAATAAAAAGGGGAGAAATGTTGTGAAAAACCCAAAAGTTGTTTTTCTTTTTGAGGATGTTTCCGTTCACAGTTGTGTAGATAGTTGTCTAATCGGCTGATTTAGTCAGTTGGAAGCGGCCGGTATGAATAATGATGGGCCTTAGGAAGGATTTTTGCCATGAATTTTCTATATTAGACCTTTACATGGAATGGGAAAGCGGAATCCTCAATTCTTACACGCTTTGACTGTGAATTCTTACCTAAGTTAGACGGTTTTAGTTGTTATATTGTTTAAGCTCTTAATTATTGCATTAAATAATTACTGTCGGGCCTACCGTCATGGGTTGGTTTGGGTGGATCGGCACCCTATGCCCCTTAAGTGCAATGAGTCACGTATGGAGAAAACCAGCAGGGAGGGTAACCCTTTGCGAAGGCCGGTGCTTAAATCCCGCAAAACCCGACACAAACGCTCTAAAAGACACAAAACTGATTGAGTGTAAAGAAAAGAGCGTAGGTTTTGAAAAAGAAAGAAAAGAGCGAAGCAAGAAAAAGGAAAAAAAGAGTTGAGCAAAAGAATGGTAAGAAAGAGAAAAGTAAAAAAAGAGAAGAAAAAGAAAGAAAAGAGTGGTGTAAGAAAAAGAAAGAAAGAGAGGTTGAAAGAAAAACCAAGAGTGAAGTAGGATAGATAATCCCGAGCTTGAGCATGAGAACAACTCGATTATGCAGTTTAGGATAGGAAAAGACCGATTAGAGCCCACTTGCACATATGCACGAGGTGTTTTGCTCATCGAAGTGTTTGGGTTCAAAATCTCAAAGATCGCGCTTTTCCAACCTTCGTGTCTTAATTTGTTTATACTTGCTTCTTCCATTTGATTGTTGAGGCGGGTTTGGGAACTAGGTGCATGATTGGGGACGGGAATATCTTTGCTTTTGCTTTGTTTCGTTTTTCGGTTTTCATTTCTTTTTCCTTTCCCTTTTTCTTTTCTCGTGGCTTTTGTGGGTATAGTTGCTATAAACCCTCACGAGACCTACCTCAATCACAGGCCAATGGGGTTTAAAGGGCTTGATGCATATGCTAAATGCATCCGTGATTCCTGCGAAAGTGAGTTAGGGTTTTTAGTTTTTCTTTTTAGTCCTTTTCTTCGTTTTTAGTTTGCTCGGGGCGAGCAAACCCTTGTGTTGGAGTGGTGTTCGGCCTCGTTTCGAGCCGAATTTCTTCTCTTTTATAGGGTATATTTGCTTGTTTTAACCCCTATTTATAAATTAGATATAATGATTTGGTGTTTTGTAGGAAAATAAGGAGTTAGAAGAAGTTTGGGCTTAATTGAAGGTTTTTAGGGAATCCCGAGCTATTTCCCGAGTCAAACCAAGTCAACCCGAGTCGAGATCCGAGTCAAACCAAGTCAACCCGAGCCGAGAGCCGAGGCGAAACCGAAGTCGGAAATTCCATATCAAGATTGGCGCAAAACAGGGGAACGGTACAAACTTAAAGGTTTGAAATACGTGTGCCTTCACCCTTTGGGTCATAACTCTTTCGTTACAACTCCGATAGCTCTGAAATTTTGGGAGCTTAAAGTACACACCGAGAGCTTTCCATCGATATCTTACGGGCCTAAAACGGAGTTCGGATGAAGAAGTTATGCGCGTTTGAAGTCGGCAGGGAAAAACTGCCCAGAACGCTTGCCCGCCCGAGCCAGAGGGTGGCTCGCTCGAGCGACTCTGTCTGCGGAGAAATTGCTGCGCGTGCTGAGAATTATTTCTAGGGTTTTGGGTTGTATTTTTCCTTCTTCTATAAATACCCACTTGTATTAATCTAAATTATCAATTAGCCTAGGTAGTTTAGGAGTAGAATTAGATTTAATTGCTTTCCTTTATTTGCTTTAATCTCTCTTAATTGTTCTTCAAGTTTTCAATTGTTCTTCATTGTTCTTCAAGCTTTCATTGATTTCTAGCATTTGTATTCAAACTTTCTCAAGCTTTCTCAATTCAAGCAAGTTTCCATTGAAGTTTTACAAGCTTTCTCTCTCTCTCTCTCTCTCTCTCTCTCTCTCTCTCTATAATTGCCATTGTTGACTTGTTTTCCAAGCTTTATAGTGTTAGCCACAATCAACTCCATTTTTAGTGGGGAGGAGGGTCAAGGAACTCCAATTCTACTTACTAGTGAGAATTTGGGGGATTCTTGGTAATCCAAACCACAATTTCTTGTTTGTTCGGGGGAAATTCAAGTGTAGATTGAAGGTTTATTGAAGATTAATCATCAAAGGTATAATTTCTCGTTCCCAATTTCATTGTTCATTCATTGTCTTCATTCATGCCTTTTAATTGCTTTCATCTTTAAGTGCTTTCTTTTAATTGCTTTCTTTATTATTATCATGTCTAGGTTAGATTTAAATGCTTTCTTTACATAATTTATCGCTTTCCGCACTTGAGAAAAACCCATTTACACGAACCGATTACCTTTAATCAAGCCTCACACCCATCCCTGAGATCGACAATCCTTACTTATAAAACCACAAAAATTACAACCGAACACTAATCTTCAGCGACGTTTGTATCGTTGCCGGTGTGCACCCCGTGTTGGTCATATCCCGGACATGTTCTTTCATTTCAGAAGTTAATGGATGTCCGTGACGATGCCCTTCCTCGTACACGATGAAGGGATGATTGTGCTTCCCCCGGTCACCGTCGCACACACGAACTCGCCATTCCGTTTCATTGCGAGTCCACGCAACAATGGCGAATTTACATTGGCACACCTTCGTTGACGTACTTCGACGAGTCGCATCATCGAGATCATTCAGTTTCCCACGATATTTATCGTACCTCCAACACTTCAAGTAACACCTTAACGGACTCTCTGCATCTTTTCTGTTGTACGAAGCCCGTACAAACCTAAATCCGATTCCCGCAGCTATTCCATTGGCCCATTCTTGCAATGCTTCAATACTCTCAAAAACATTTTGCGTTACAAAATTAGTTGAATAATCAACGCCGTCCCCACCAAAGTCCTCCAAAAAAACCTACAAACAATAGAAAATAATTATCATACTAATAATAACTGGGATACTAATTCCAAATACTTAATAATAATAATAATAATAATAATAATAATAATAATAATAATAATAGCTTTAACATTAATAATTAACATACAATTCTAATTAACATAACAACATAACAATATTTATAATTAAAATATTTATAATATTGACCAACACTTATAAATAACATATTATAATAATATTAATAATATTAATTAACATAATAATAATATTATTAATAAATAAATAATAACAATATTAATAATTTTAACATAATTAACATAATAATAATAATTAACAAAATTAATTACCTTAATAATAATATTATAAATACATAAATAATAATATTAAAAAATTATAAACAAATAATAATAATATTAACATATTATAAATAAATAATAATATTAACATATTATAATAATATTAACAATAATAATTAGCATAACTAACATAATAATAATAATTAACATATTATAATAATAATAATAACAACACCTATAAATAACATATTAAAATAATATTAATAATATTAATTAACATAATAATAGTAATAATATTAACAACATTAATTACCTTAATACTAATATTAAAAATAAATAAATAATAATTTTAACATATTATAAATAAATAATAATATTATTAACATATTATAAATAAATAATAATATTAACATATTATAAATAAAAAAATATTAACATTTTATAAATATTTTTAAAAAATTAAAAAAAATTAAAAATTCCGGAAAATGGCACGATCTCAGCGGCAAGTGCATTCGCGCGACACCGTGCCATTTTCCGGAATTTGTAATTTTTTTCATTTTTTCAAAATTAAAAGTTACAAACTAACCTCTTGCTCTTCACTTGAATTATCACCTTCTCTTGACATTTTAGGTTAAATTTCTAAAACAAATCAAAATTTTAGAGAGAGAATGTGATAGGAGAGTGATAGGAGAATGAGGGGAGAGTGAGAGGAGAGTGACTTAGAGAGAGAAGTGAGTTGAAATATATGAGGGGCAAAAACGTCTTTTGGGGGGGCGACATTAGTAAAAAGGGGGGCGGCGTTAAGTAATACCCTTATATTAATTGGTGTTTATTGCAAAACTTCAAAACCCCATTTTTACTGGGACAGTCAAAACCCTAAAGCAGTAAAGGGGAAGAAAAAAAGGAGGAAAATTGGAAGAAAAAAGGGGGAGAAATTGGTGGGTTCATACGCAGGACCATGGTTACTTGTAAGTTTATTGCAATTCTTTATCAAGCTTCATGAAAGATAACCAACCATCCATCTCCCTCTCCTTGTATAAAGATACAGAGAGAGAGTGGGTAAAGAGTTGTATATATGTGACTTATTTGCAAGGTTCATCCATGGCTACTTGTAAGTTTCAACCCTAAGTTCTCTCTATATTTTGCACACAAACTTCAAATAAAAAATGAGCATGAGTGTTTTATCCCAAAAAAATTATATTAAAGAAGAAAACTTAACAAGTAAGCAGAATATGGCACTGGATGTTGACGGGCAAGACCCAATTTGCTTGGATGTTTATTGATATTCATAGTTATGAGTTAGGAGAGTTCAATTGAGAAGGTAAAATGAGACAGAGTATGGAAAAGACTGACAGTAATATAGCAGATGTGAAAAGTTAGAGGGAAACTATCATTGTGGTATTATGCGGATTTGACTCTCTTTAATTTTTAGGAAGCACAAGTACCAATTTGGTGCTTCTGATTCTAGAGCTATTTTTTAGGAAAGCTGTTTTTGGAAAACATTTTCTAGCTTCCAAAAAAAATGGTGTTTGGCCTAATTTGTGTTTATTGCCTCCAAAAGCACCACCAAAAACCAGGCCAAACACACGCTGAATGTATGTAGCAGTTTCTAGGGTTTCAATAGTTAAAAATTAGAATGGAAAATTGGGAATATAGGATATTTGATAATTAAATGTATTGGACAAACGAAATGACTATAATTAGTTTAATTAGTTTTTAATAAAATGATTAGTGGCTAGTTTTTCCTTGGCTTAGGGAAAGGTTTTAATCCCTAAAGAGATCTCTTTTCTAAGGTTTGACTTAGTTAGGGCATTAGGCCTTATTTTATGAGGTTTTTATTCAATAACTCTCTTGACCATGGGGTTTAGTACGTAACGGAAGCCCGCTAAACCTACTTAAACATGGTCACTAGGGTGATTGGATGGATACTCGAACAACTCCTCATTCATTTAGTGGAGAAGTTCGGGTAGGGTGATTTGCATTTTAAGCCATTTAAGTGAGTCATTATTCATTCAGTGGACGAGCCTCGAGCGCTAAATTCGGGTATACCTCGGGATATGCCCCTAGGGCTTTTAGGTGAGTCATTATTCATTCAGTGTGTTTTCTTTTAGTCTCTAAAACCTCTCAAAATGAACCTGAAAATCCAACCTAGTTGGTGAGAGTTCGAGTGACTTTTAGGTTCGGTACCCCTAGGGCTGTTCATCGGTTCAAAACCGAACCAAACCGGGTCGAACCGAAAAATTCAAAAACCGAATAAGGGGTAAATTCCAAACCGAAACCGAACTGAATAAAATCAGTTCAGTTTGGTGTTCGGTTTATCCGATTTTGAACCGAATAATGCACAACTTTTATGGTTTTTCACCCAAACTGAATAAACCGAAAACCGAACCGAATAAAAATCGGTTCGTTTGGACCGGTTCAATTCGGTTCTGTTCTTGATTTATTCGATTCAAAATCGAATAATGCACACCCCTAGGTACCCCAACTCCCTATGGTACGACAATCTAAAACCCGCACTATATTACACACGAACAACAGGCCCTTTAGTACGGATTATTTGTGGCAAAAAACCCTTTTATTTATTCTACAACAACATAAACTCATTCCTACTTTTTTTTACATTAAATCTTTATTTATGCATAACACATTATACATAAATAAATAAATTTCCCTTTTATTTTAATTCTATAAATATATCATGAAATATAAAAAAGTAACTAAAACAAAAGGAATATAACCATGCACTCTAGAACGTTGCAAAGTTCCTCAAAAACATGTCGTATTATTTCGTTCCTCGGTGGTACGATTTTGTGGCCACATACACAAGTTTCAATAGTTGCGTTCTTGTTGGTGTACATGCTCTTAGTATCTATGGGGTATCACAACTATTTTAACTTTTGAAAATTTGGAAGATATTTTAATAAATTTATATATTTAGCTTAATTTATATTTCTTTTATAAAAAAGATATTTAATAGTTTGACAAAACACATATTCCTAAATAAAACTATAGATATCGAGAAAAATACAGTATTGTGATTGGAAAATCCTCAATTTTTGTCTAATAAAAAATGTGAGTACCATTTTTTTTCAAACTAGTTAGTGATGCCCGTGCAAGGCGCGAGCTCTCAATTCGTTGTTGTCGTATGTTATTACACAGTGTATATGTATTATTTGGACCGTACTCATATATACATGCATAGAACTATGGACATTGTCATTGACAATGGACTTGCTTCAATCCCAATTCGGAAATGATGAGAAAGAAAGTGCTCCATTTGATTAGCAGCCAGATTTGCTTGGTTTCATGAGATGCCCAGTTTGTTCATTTCCATCAAAATTCTGCAAACACATAGGTACTCATGTTAATTGCACCCAAAATATAAAAGAAAGTTTCTCTGTCTGTGCATTTAATAGAAAGGAGGTAAACAATGTCAAAGCTAAAAACTTTTACATGTGGTGATGTATAATGTAGAGAGTGTAATATAATTCCTTCTCTAGTTGCACGACAGTAAGTGGATAGAATGATATTGCTAGTACATAATACAATCATAAAAATGGAGTAAACCTTAGCAAAAGCAAAACCTTCATTTGTGGAGCTTATAAGAGGAATTTATGTTTATTTTGTATTGATATGACTGTACCTCCATCTAGCCCCTTTCTTGTGGATTTCTGCAGCTCAAAAATAAAAAAAACGTATAATCTAATAATTAATTATTCTATCATAAATAAAGTACAATAAGTCAGCAAGGTCATCATATTTGCATTCAATATTTGAATGAGTCGCAAGTCACAAAGATAGTATTATGTCCTGTGGTAATATATTTAATTCAAAACAAAGAACGACAACAATAATCAAGAAATAAAATTATTAAGCCCTGTTGGACAAAGGACATAATGGACTACTTCGTACCAGTTTATGAACCCTTTGAGGTTCTTCTAAAATCTGTAATGACTGCTTCAATTCCTTCTTGTGTATTTTTTTCAACATTAATTTGATTGGTAACTCAACTGAAGAAGGAACATAAAATAGTTTTCAGAATATGGTAACAAATTCAAATGTTGTCTCAAAATCCTGTTTGTGAGTTGTGATCATTTATGACACACCATTTCAATTTCATTAATTCATAAGATGCCAAAAGCAATGGAAAGAGCATCTTAGGGAATACAAGACTATAGATGGATGCATCTACACTACATGAGGGAGGACAAATTTGAAATATGTACCTGATAGTAAGATAAGCATAACTGTATAGCTAGATGAAGAAAAGGAAAATTTTAAACGGTTGTCAAGGAGAGGGGGTCATTTGAATATATGCAGTTGAGACTGTACCACATGAATGAAGCTCAATAGAACTGTTGTCGAGGCTTGGCATGTGAAGACCTTAAATGCATCAGAAGTCGCCACCAAAAATTGCTTCACTAAGATAAAAGAAGGGTACAACTGTACCACAAATCACAAACCCCGCCTTTCAGTAAATAAGGACTATGCCCTAAATCATACATGTTTATAATTATGTTAAAGCATGATGCTGATCAAATGTAAACTAACTCATGAAAAGCAACCCTTTTACATGCACCAAGTAACTTTTTTGAAGTAAAAAGCAATTTGTGGAGTGCAACGTAGGGTTACCGTAGCTCAACTGGAGTAACGACAAAATTTGGCAAGCATGAAACTTGGCGCATGGCAGCAGGATCAAAATGGAGCAATAGTAACCTCGCGGAAAAACACAGTCACTCCTATCAAAGATCAATTTAACCGAAATGTAACATAGCTCACGTCAATATTCCTTCAAAGGAGATTCTTGAAATAAGAAAAAATAAATAATGAAGAATACTCACACAAGGGTAAACGGTATGTTTTAACCAATGGTGCAAGTTGTTGTAATTTCTACTAATGGGCAGCGTTGGGCTAGTTGTTAGTGAATATCCTGTATGGACATAAATGTTGAAGACACAATATACAGACATTAGTTATGATTACCAAAAGCCATGCAGAGATATCAGCTTCAAACAAAGTAAAGACAGAATAGACCTCAGGGGGGAAGCAAGTCCATTGCATCCATTTAAACAAGCCCATTCTGCCACTAACATTGCCAAAATGATTGAAAAAGCAATACAAAGTCCTACAAAAATATACGACAATGAATAAAAGGACTGAAACCACATCAAATACGGCTATTGGAATTATTGGAACTATAGTTACTCACCTAGGTCAAGACTGAAGCAATTTGTAACGACGATATCACTGATACGCGCATTAGTAGATTTTGAGGGTATTCACATACCAATATTACTTTGAGGATTACTAAACATGGCTGGCATGGAACCATCGATCCAGTTTTTGCTTCAAATCATTGAGAAGTGAAAAACAGTACAAAGTCATACAAATTTATAGAACATTGAATAAAAGAACTAAAGCCACGTCAAACACAACAGAAATAATACTAATAACAACTGTTAAGATATGTATTATTAGCTGTTAGTTATTACAGTTAGTTTTTACAGTTGTTAGTTTTAGGTTGTTAGTTTCCTTAGCTTTTCTTTTCTGTTCTTTATTTTTCCTTCTTTTCTTGTTTTGTTAGTTTCCCTATATATAGGGTGTTTCTCCTTCTGTTTTCTTCAAGCAATACAAGGCACGTTTTATTCCATTCTTCCTCTTCTTCTCTGCCTTGATATAGCTCAGCTGAGTTGGTATTGTTTTCATGGTATCAAAGCCAACAATATTCTGATCCTGCACAAAAACAATGTCTGAAACTCCATCAACTCTAGAAACCGAAAGCCCTTCTACTCCTTCTCCTAAGCCTCTAAACAGATTACCCATCATAGATCCATGTGATCCTCTTTACATCCATCCATCTGACCAACCAGGTCTATCTTTAGTTGCTGAGCCTGTCAATGGGGAGGATTTTGATGCTTGGAAGAGGTCTGCTACCATTGCCTTATCGGCCAAATATAAGGTGGCATTTGTTGATGGATCTTTAACTAAACCTGCAGAGGATTCACCTCTTTTTCCATATTGGAAAAGAGGTAATGATATGGTTTTGTCTTGGATACTGAATTCTCTATCCAAGAACATAAGAGAAAGTGTATTATATTCCACATTGGCCGAGGATCTGTGGAAGGAGTTGTCTGAAAGATTTGGCCAAAGCAATAAAGCCAAGCTTTTCTCTGTACAGCAAGATGTTGCAAGGTTGTCTCAAGACTCTCTAGACATAGCAAACTATTACACAAAGGCCAAGAAATTATTGGATGAAGCTGGTTCTGTCAGCAACTTTCCAAAGTGTCAATGTGGAAAGTGTACATGTGATCCAAGAATAAACAAAAGAATTGAGATATACTTCGAGGAGCAGAAGCTACTTCAGTTCTTGATGGGTTAGAATAGCAGCTACACAACTGTCCGAGGCAATATCTTGATGATGTCTTCTCTCCCCTCTCTCAGTCAAGTATATTCTATCCTTAGCCAAGAAGAAAAACAAAGGCAAGTTCATGACAACAATCAATTTGTAAGTGATTCTGCTACCTTTATGCTTCCAGAACCAGTCAAAATGGCCCTCCTAGGACAGGAAATGAGAAAGGAAAGAACGAGTCCAAGAAGGTTTTGTTTTGTGACCATTGTAAAAGAAATGGCCACACCATTGATAAATGCTATAGGCTTCATGGGTTCCCTCCTAATCACCCAAGAAATCAAAATAGACAGAGGCAACAAGGTGCACCCAGAAGAGTAGCTAATAATGTCTGGAGTGAAATGGAATCTGTAACTTCTTCAAAAGAAAATGTGGCCCCTGAGAGAAATCCTACAGCAGCAGGGAGTCCACCTTTCAACCAAGAACAAGCAAGGCAGCTGATACAACAACTCATGACAAGTTTGAATACACAAGATGCAAACAAGGCTGACAGTGATGCCATGTCTGGTAACACTCGTTTAAATTCTCAGCATTATCTGTCTAATGGTGTTAGTTGTACATGTGTGGCTTTGGAGAATGCTTGGATTTTAGATTCTGGGGCTAGTGACCATATGTGCAATAGTGAAACTGTCTTGAGATGCATGAAAACTCTTAAGAATCCTATTGAAATCACTCTACCAAATGGTGACAAAGTAAGGGTTACTAGTCAAAGGGAATTGCATCTTATTAACAATCTAATCCTAACAAATGTGTTGTATGTCCCACATTTTAGATTTAATCTAATTTCTGTGAAGAAGTTATGTCATGAATTGCAATGTCACATAATCTTTACTAAGACTGAGTGCATTTTGCAGGGCCTTCCTGTGAAGGGGCCTTTAGTTCTTGGTAAAGAGTCTTATGGCCTTTACTTCTTGGAAGACAAAATGATAAGTTAGATCAAAGAATATCAAGACAGTGGCTCTTCAAGAAATAGTAGTGCTTTGATTTCAATAAAAAGTGATGTATGGCACCAAAGATTAGGACACATACCTTTTAATAAGATGATATTAATACCAAATATCTCTTTGCATGATCAAGTTGTTTGCAATACTTATCCAAAAGCCAAGCAGCACTGTCTGCCCTTTCATACTAGTAACATATCAACTGTTGCATCTTTTGAATTAATTCACATAGATACATGGGGCCCCTTTCACATCCCTACTCACTCAGGGCACATGTATTTTTTGACTATTGTAGATGACTTTAGTAGATGCACTTGGACCCACTTAATGACCACCAAGGATGAAGCCTTTGGTTTAATCCAATCCTTCATTTCCATGGCCAGAACACAGTTTGATTCAGTAGTCAAGAGAATAAGGTCTGATAATGCCATAGAAATAGGGAAAAACAAGATTGCCATAGCCTACTTCAAAACTAATGGTATTCTGTATGAAACCTGTTGCACGCAAAGAACCCAACAAAATGGGGTGGTTGAAAGAAAACATAAGCATATTCTTGAAGTTGCTAGGGCCTTGATGTTTCAATCAAACCTTCCTCTGAAATTTTGGGGAGAAGGCATCCTCACAGCTACTTATCTAATAAATAGGATGCCAACCCTATTTTGAAAAACAAGACTCCTTATAAGACTTTGTTCAACAGGCCACCTACATATGATCATTTGAGATCTTTTGGATGTCTTTGCTATGTGAACACTTTGAAACAAGGGAGACACAAATTCCAACCTAGAGCAGAGGAATGTGTTTTCATTGGATAACCCCAAGGGAAGAAAGCATACAAATTGTATTCTATATCTTCTCAAAGATTCTTATATTCTATGGATGTTGTTTTCCATGAAAAAGTTTTTCCTTTTAAACAGCAAAAAGCTCCTACATTTATTTTTCCCATGAGCAATCATCATGAATATATTGAAATGAATGATTCTACTGAGATTTCTAACAATACATAATGCATTGAAATGAATGATTCTGCTGAGATTACTAACAATACAGCTGAGGCACCAACTGCTATTATTAATGACAAACTTAGCTCATCTTCTGTCCTAGATGATTCTTGCAGGAACAGTAGTCAAATGAATGAACAAAACAGTAGAACTGGAAACCAGACACGGCCAATAAGGAGATCAACAAGACCACATAAGCATCCCACCTATTTGAAAGACTATGAAACATGTTTCTCCAATATCACTAACCTATATTGTGAGCCTAAGTTTCTTGATTGCAGTACTTCTGACAGTTCAGCACAATGTCATGAAAAAGAGCCACAAATTTATGAAGAAGCAAACTCACATGAAGAATGGAGAAGAGCCATGAAACAGGAGCTACAAGCACTATCTGATAGTAATACTTGGGAAATTGTGTCTCTACCAAATAAAAAGAAACCTATTGATTGTAAATGGGTATATAAGATCAAAAGGAAATCTGATGGCAGCATCGAAAGATACAAGGCAAGACTTGTAGTTAGAGGATTCACTCAGAAGGCTAGAATAGACTACAATGAGACCTTCTCCCCTGTGGTAAAGATGACCACAATAAGGGCTTTAATTTCAGTAGTTTTAAAGAAGGGGTGGAGCATGCAGCAGCTGGATGTAAACAATGCATTTCTCCATGGAGACTTACATGAAGAAATCTATATGGAGCTGCCAAAAGGAGTGTTATCTGACATACCCAATGCTGTTTGTAAGTTAAAGAAATCAATTTATGGTTTGAAACAGGCCTCGAGATAGTGGTATGCCAAGTTAACTGAAGTCCTCTACAAAAGGGGTTACAAGCACTCAGAAAATGACTACTCCCTATTTTTTAAAAAGGGTACTGATAAATGTGTGTTTTTGGCTGTCTATGTTGATGATATATTAGTCACAAGAGATGATCATGAGGAGATTTCTGATTTGAAAAAACACTTAGACGCAGCTTTCAAAATCAAGGACTTAGGCACTGCTAATTTCTTCCTTGGTCTTGAGATCATTCACAGCCCACAGGGAGTTATTCTATCTCAAGCAAACTTTGTCAAAGATCTTATTCAAGAGTTTTTAGATAGCTCTTCTAAATCTGTTGTTTGTCATATGGATGTTAATGGTAAACTGCTTCCTGATTCAGGTACACCCTTAGAAGACCCTACTGTGTATAGAAGGTTGATTGGAAAGCTCAACTTCTTGGTTAACACGAGGCCTGATCTTGCCTTCACAGTCCAACATTTGAGTCAGTACCTTAAGGAGCCTATAGACCAGCATTGGAAGGCAGCTATTCACACTCTCAAATATCTTCAAGGACATCCCAACTTAGGTGTGCTGATTCACAAGGAAGACAACTTTAAACTGAGTAGGTACAGTGATTCAGATTGGGGAGCATGTAGACACACTCGAAGGTCCATCAGTGGTTTTTTAGTTTTCCTTGGAAGTACCCTGATCTCCTGGAAATCTAAAAAGCAACCGGTAGTTTCATTGTCCTCAACAGAAGCCGAGTACAGAAGTTTGAGGAGGCTGGTTGCTGAGTTGGCTTGGTTGAGCCGATTATTCCATGAGCTTCAAGTTGAACACATTGATCCCATACCTGTGAAATGTGATAATCAGGCGGCAATTTACATCGCCAAGAATCCTGTTTTTCATGAAAGAACCAAACACATAGAAATCGACTGTCATTTCATCAGACAGAAGCTTGCAGAAGGGTTGATATCTTTGGAGCACACGTCTACAAAAACTCAGCTTGCTGACATTCTTACAAAGCCTTTAACTGGCTACCAGCACCACACTCTTTTGCACAAATTGGGGGTTCACCCACCTCCAATTTGAGGGGGGCGTGTTAAGATATGTATTATTAGCTGTTAGTTATTACAATTAGTTTTTACAGTTGTTAGTTTTAGGTTGTTAGTTTCCTTAGCTTTTCTTTTCTGTTCTTTATTTTTCCTTCTTTTCTTGTTTTGTTAGTTTCCCTATATATAGGGTGTTTCTCCTTCTGTTTTCTTCAAGCAATACAAGGCACGTTTTATTCCATTCTTCCTCTTCTTCTCTGCCTTGATATAGCTCAGTTGAGTTGGTATTGTTTTCAACAACAAACATGATTCATTAAAATTGTAACTCTAATTATTAACCTAAGCCATGATTGAGGCAGTTTGTTGTGTTTACTGTGATTTGATTAGAGAACCAGCCACCTTGATAGCATATCTAATGAACTATTGTTTCTGTTTCAACCTGACATTCAAACATGAACAACTATTGACTTTGGTATGTTAATATGAACAACTACTTGACTTTGCTATGTTTGCAAAGATGATAAGAAATAATAGCTTATCACCATATTAAAAATCAAAGGATTTTAGAGAGTAAAGCACAATACTTGATACAATCCCAAAATATCAAGCGAATAGAGGATGAAGTAAGCAAGTGTAAGATGGTTGATTTCTTGGGTCTGATACTCACTTGGAACCTGATGTGGCGACATGTGTCCAAGGTTGAGCCGGTTTACTAGACGTAATTCTTTCTCCATTGTGCAGGCACCTTGATAGTATATTTGGCAGCAATAGCTCATTGTTTTATTTCAATTAGAAGCTTTGTCGGGAGCATGTAATCATCCAACATGGCAGATTCTTAGGTTTATCCTATTACTAAAAAGAATCAATGAACCATATTTCATTCCTGTATAGAAGACAGGAAAGAAATGAACCATATTTTATTTTCTACATAGAAGACAGGAAATGAAAGTGTTAGGGGTTAAAAAAATATTTCTTTCAAATTACAACAGCTGCGATTCAACAAGGAAAGAATACAACATAATCATGTCCATATACTCTTGTAAATTATACATCTAGTATAATTGAATTTGTTTACATATAGTTTCATCACATTTACAGAGTTATTAATGAAATTTGTTAGGGTAATTATGTTACTAAGTAACTAAATGTCCAGCTAATCACCTTTTGCCTGAGTGGCAAGAGGTCCACCTTCTACCCCAAGTGTCCAGGGTTCGAATCCTGGGGACGTCATCTCTCTCTTACCATTTCAGAGAGTGCTGTGGGTTGGAGTGGGGCCCATCTTTGGGCCATTGGCATCCCCCATACTCGGTCCGTTACAAAGGCCTGTTGGGTTTGTACCCCTGAGATAGGGGCCTGATGGGTCGGACTATTACCTATTTAAAAAAAAGTAACTAAATGTCCGAAAAAAATTAAAACATTAAATCAATAAACTCACTAATGTTCTTTAATGATCAAGATATCTATAAATCCAGATTTCTAACCAAACCTTATTTATGAATAACACTTCAGAGTTTCAGTAACACAGGAACACAAACTGCAACTAAAATTTCACCAAGAAAAAAAAATCAACATCAGCAAAACCAATGTCAATTAAGAAGAGAGATCATGAATGCTCGTTAGTTGCTATGTTAGCTTTGCGGACTGCGCATGCTGCAACAGTGCAGTAGAGGTTGCCGGTCGATTGTCGTCGGTGATGAAAGTGGATGTCAATGGTGGGATTCAAGGTGTTCAATGAGATGGAAAGAGACTGGAATGAGAAGCATAGAAAGAGACAAGAAGAATCCAGCTGTTCACAATTTGTCACGGTAAAAGACAGATAGGCAAATAGCCTACATACGAACCAAGAAAATTTGTCACAAAAGGTTACAATGAACTGAATTTCTATAGAAATTAATTATGAGTGAGTTAATAAGCAAATATATAACTTAACCAGCTCACGAAACTTTGATAGGAAAAAAGGAGAGCGCCATTCTTAGTCAATGTAAGGCCATAGGGAAATATAGTAATTCTTGACGAGTAATCATTTTTATGACAGGGTCGTGCTTAACAACATATTATATATACAGTGCAGTAGATCTTTTCAAAGGAGTTGTATCAAGTTTCTTTTTTTGATGATATAATTCTCTTCTTCTTTTACATACTTCTTGTTTTTCTTCTATACATAGTGTAGAGTACCAACCTCTTCTATGACGGGGAGGGTCATTATTTTGCACTAAGTAAGTTCTATCAGGCATGGTGTTGGATGATATACCTAGCAAGAAAATTTGGTCAGTTTATTAATGTCATATGATTAAATAGAGAATATCGAAGAATTAATATATAGGAGAATGACATAGTTAATACCTAATGTCGTTGTATGGTCTTTGTCAGTTGTCGGGGTCATTGGTGTCTTGCTACATGCTCTCTTATTTGTGTTGTCGCATATGTTCCTTGCTTTTTCATTTTGTCGAAGATTATCCATATAACAGTATCATCACATTTAAAAAAATTATTAATGAAATTTGTTATGGTAATTACGTGACTGATTCACTAAATATCCCAAAAGCAAAGAATTTTATAGGTGGTTTGTTTTCATCTTTTTTCTTGCTTGGGAAGGGGCGTCATTATTTCAATACAAACAATTACTAACCAACATAAAGCCAAAGCTAGATCAGGCCAAACAGACAAATAGTGTGGATCACTCGATATTATCACCACTATAGGTACACTATTGAGAAAGTACTACCATATTCATCCCCAACACTGATCATGGAGATCAACTGATATTTTTTTTTTATTTTTTGAAAGCATGAACTATTAATTATTAATTGTTTGAATTAGTTGTTTCAATCAAATATTTGTAAGAAAGCTGTAATAAAATTAGTCATTTATAAGAAGTTTTTCATAGAGTTAGACCAAATCAGTTTCATAGGTGTAAAAAAAATTAATATAAAAAATTATTTGGCAAACACTTCAAATAGTTTCTGTCTTTCTGACCTAGGTCAATTTTAATGACCTAAAAGGAAATCTTTTCAAGACCCAAAAAAAAATTCTTCATCACAGACCCCTAGGATTTTGGAGACTTAAGCCATTTAGATGAGTTATGGTTACACAATTCTTTTGCGATCCTGAAAAGTTCACACCAATAGGGGGATAGAAAGCACAATTACACTTTTTCCTTCTACTGTCGTGTCTTAGACTGACCTTTGACTGTAAAAGAAAAACCCACATTGGTCAAACGAGTACTTAGACTATTCATTTGTTCAATCTTGTTTGGATAATTGGTTATGGAATACTTTGTCGTCTTTGCCATAAGATAACTAACAGTTGTTTGTTGTGTCGCACTGCACCTACTCTGCTGGATTCTAAGCTTGGATCTAATTTCAGGGTTCACCCCCATTAGTTCTTAATATTATCCATTTACCTATCGGCTACTATAAAGTGGATATGGGAACCGAGGATATTGAAGTCCAAAATGTGGCTATGAAAGGATATATGAGGATAATTTATTTTTGGATATTCAAAGTCGAAGGGATGGAAGAGGCGGGAGGAGGTTCTAAACTCATTAACAGTTTTTCGTCAAGTCCATTAACATTCACCAAAATTTAACCAAAAGGGAAATCATTGAAGTCAAACAAGAGTCAAAACCATCTGCAGCTACAACTTTGACAATGAACAAAGATAAGAAAATCTACAGCAAATGTAGATCTCATCCACTGGTCAACATGCAACTATAGCCTGCCTTACCATAGTTAGGCCAAAACACAGAATAAAAAAATAAAAAAATAAAAGAGATTTTGAATCAACATCCAAGAATCTAGCCAACCCCTATCATCATAACATAAGCAATGATAGCATCTCCAAAAATAAATTATTCTATGTAATCTTATGTAGCATTATCACACATAGAAAGACTACTTCTAGAGAGTTGGACCATTCCTCACTGTTGGGCCAAATAACAACAGAACCTATCCCTTAGTAGCAGCATAAACAACAAAAAGACGTTAAGAATGAACAACAACTGTGGAGCCAGAACCAATATTAACAATGGCATCCTTATTCCTCTTCAACATAACATCAATAACAGCTCTAGTGACCCAAGTTACACTACCCATATTCACATCCATCAAACTCTGGATACTCTCCAAATCAACCTCATGAAAAAACCTTGCACCTTTGGCAGATAACCCAACATTATTAACAAAAAATCCCCACATCTAACCCGTGAGTTTCTGTCCTAATCTTAGCTTCAATCTCCTCCCCAGTGATTTTCTCAAAGTCTGACAATATTGTTGTTATTCCAAAAAGAAATGGATTCCATATTTCTTTCTGAATCTCTCAGTTGCCAAGTAATAGCAAATAAAAGGAGGAGATTAATTACAAGTTTAATAAATAGTTTTTGGGTTTCTTCCGTAATTCAAATCCCTCATGCATAGTCAAAAATATTTGGGTAGCAGACAATTAAAACACACATACGAACAATTAAAACACACATACAAAAACTATAACCTAGAAACACATACGAAAAATTATCTGGAAAACAAAAAACGAATTCATCACAAATACCTCAAATATGCTCTGATTTGGGTCGAATTAAATCTGGCGGCTGCAGTAGTGTGGGCTACTCATTGTCGATGATAGTGAAACTGAAAATCTGTCTGTCTGAGTGGTGAGATTGAAGGTGCTCGTTGGGTTTTCTTACTGTAACGAAAAACAAACAGTAGAAAGATTGAAGGTGCTCATTGAGCGGTGAGATTGAAGGTGCAGTAGTGTGAGTTTTTTACAGGACAATTGTGAACAATCCTGCCCAAGATATGCCAACTGTCAACTATAAACTATTTGATCTGGGTACATGAAACAAATTGGAGCGTGGCGCGGTGGGAGAGAATGTAGACTTAGCTTGAGTTGTTGTAGAATAGATGAGAGAAATCCATAAACAATAGAATAAGGGGAGAAAGATGAACATCTCAATCACCCATGCTTGAACTTCTCAACAATAGCCTTGAAATTGAATAATAACAAGAATAATAACCAAAATCAACCAATATCAATAACCTTGAACACCAAAGGGATTGGATATGACCTTGGATAAAGGAGATTCCACCACCAAAGCCTAACACCCCACCATGACCATCATAAAGGAAGAATCCACCAAATGATCAATAAAGGAATGACTAGAAACACCACCATTAATCAATGGATAAAGTAATCTAGATTTTGAGAGAAAACTTAGGGAACCCTAACCAATGCATAAGCATGTTCATAATCATCAAAAGCTGCCTGGAAAAATATGCTAACAAGCTATTTATACTAAACCAGAAATTAAGTAAAAACAGAGCAAAAATAACGAAACTTCGCATCCGTCTAGAAGAGTGGCTCGGGCGAGCTGGCCCTCTGTCTGCCATGGCCTGTCGCTGGCCAGGTTGGGTCGCGGATGCATCCAAGGCGTTGCGGGTGCGACAGAATGCTGGCTCGGGCGAGCCAGCAGCTTGCTCGGGCGAGTAGGCCTTCTGCCGCAACAAGTCATCGTTGGGCAGAGGAGGTTGTGAGACAAAACCTGACATGATGCTGGCTCGGGCGAGCCACAGGGTGGCTCGGGCAAGCCACAGGGTGGCTCGGGCGAGCCACGCTTCTGGGCAGTTTTTCCATGCCGACTTCAAACGCGCATAACTTCTTCATCCGAACTCCGTTTGAGACATGTAAGATATCGTTGGAAAGCTCTCAGTGTGAACTATAAGCTCCCAAAATTTGAGACCTATCGGAGTTATATTGAAAGAGTTATGGTCCGAAGTGTGAAGGCGCGCGCATTTCCAACCTCTAATCGCCTTCCCCCTTGCAAGTTATTAACTTGGTTACTTCCGAGACTTGATACCAACACGCCCTTCATTTCCGGGATGACCCAATCCAATCCCGAGGCCTCCGAGGTCGTTGACAAGTCCCGAGCCTCTCCTTACTCCAACAAGGATGGCTCGCCGAGGCCACGATAGTGTGATGCTCACCACCCTGCCTTTTGTAAAGGTGTAACGATTCCTGAAAACGAGTGGGTGAGCGGTTTTAGTCCGGTGATGATGGGTCGGGATTTCATCGATCTTATCTTTAACCGCAATCCCGGCTATGAAAGCTTGGCACCGAACCCGACAGTGAACCCGATACGGTTCATACTCCCCTTCTTGAAAAAGAGTTGCCCTCAACTCTTGGGAGTAAAAATCGAGGCCCTCTCCACAACTTGGCACCCTAGAGCTCCAAACATCCCGACCGCCATGAACAATCACACGAGGCACCCAACAAGCTTCGGAACCCACTATATACCTGTCATCCAAATAAAAGAAGCAGGTTGGAGGCTTGTTTTGTGGAGGTGAGGGGTTAAGGGAGAAGGGAATTTTTGTGGTGTTTGGGAACTCTCATTCTCACTAGGCTCGCTACAAGGCAAAGACAAAGCAAGAAGGAGCTCGTCCTCGCCAAGAGCACGCTCTTCCCGTGTTTCGCTCATCATGAGAAGGTTCCTCAACTCACTTCCCACCCAGGTTTTATTTTTATGTAGGGTTAAGGGATTCATGCATTCAAGTCCAAGTAATTGATCTTCGCTCAACACACAATGCCAGGAACATTGCACACCAAAATTCCAATAACACTCATTCAACGACAAATCCTCAAATAACCAATGTCGACCAAACAACATGTATGACTCGTTCAAAAAGTTCATGACACAACGACCAATATACGAGCAATATTCATCGAAGGACGACACAATTGAAGAGCTCAAAAACTTAGGTTGAACTAGAATCAAGGCATCTTCAATTCCAAATTCGCCACTAAACACCAAACGGACACCAAGATTCTTAGTATGCCACTCAAAACATTGGGAATTATTATCACCATCCATATCGAAGAAAATCTACAACTTAGTATGCTCATCATGCAACTTTTCTCGCCAACAAACTTCATCAAACAACCAATGTCTCCCAAAGATCATGCACGACTCACCCAAAGACTCTACACCACATCGTACATCTTTCAAGCATGATTCAATAAATTTCAAAGGAGAGTCTTCGGTTACCTTGTTCTTCCCATGGAGAAGAATTTGAAGGAAATAGGAGTCACCACCATTGTTGTTTAATCCCTTGGCTTGTGGTAATGATAACCCCAAAGGAGCTTCTTCTTGGGCCTCTTCAACACGGATAAGAGGAAGGGCAAGATCGATGTTCTCAACCACCTCTTGGCTTGGAACTTCAACAATAGTTTCGGAAGCCTAACAAGGTTCAACGAAAGCTCCCTCGTCGGGCAAGGAATCGACCTTTGCTTGCTTAGCCTCTTCTACTATGTCACTTTTATGCTCTCCTTCGCCAAAGGATTCCTCAATCCAAGCTTCAACCATAGCCATTGTTGGACATTGCAAAGAATCGTGTCCCACACGCCGACATTTGACACACTTCCGGGACGTGATGGTCGTTAGCGGGGAATAGTAGAATGACTCCTCAATAGTGTCCCGTCGGCGATGGCGTCGAAGCGAATTTCTATCATCGTCACTCGACTCGTAGGAGGGAGGAGGACGGATAGGACTTCGTGCGGGTCTACGACGTTCATCTCGGGGTTGTCTTTGATACTCTTGGGCTAGGTTGTTCACTTTGACCTTAAGGTTCTCAAGAGTTTGTTCGATGGTGGAGAACCGGTTCTCGTAGGCGGAGAGTCGGTCCTCGTAGGCGGAGATTCGATTCTCGACAGTTTGAACTCGAGGACTTTGGTGTTGGCTTGATTCCTTCCGATTGGAATTATTATCACCATCCATATCGAAGGAAGGGTGAGGGACGGTATGTGTTTGGGAATATTTTGTGGAGTTTGGGGGTTTTTTTGTGGTTGGCATGTGTTTGGCTAAGGGTTCTCTGTGTTTTTCTCACTTAGGCATTTTATCGAACACCTTGCGGGCACAAATTTCCAACTCTTCCTCAAAGCTCCAATATCCATAAAAAACAACAAACACAATAGCAATAACAATTTCTCCAACACACTTGGAGTCGCAAGGGTTGGGGAACACCAATATTTCAATCAAAATACCAAAAACCCAACAATAGAGAACAAACTAGCAAGAACAATGGAAAACTCAAGCTAGATGAATAACCTTGTGCTCTGATACCAAATGGAGTGTGGCGCGGTGGGAGAGAATGTAGACTTAGCTTGAGTTGTTGTTATAGAATAGATGAGAGAAATCCATAAACAATAGAATAAGGGGAGAAAGATGAACATCTCAATCACCCATGCTTGAACTTCTCAACAATAGCCTTGAACTTAAATAATAACAAGAATAATAACCAAAATCAACCAATATCAATAACCTTGAACACCAAAGGGATTGGATATGACCTTGGATAAAGGAGATTCCACCACCAAAGCCTAACACCCCACCATGACCATCATAAAGGAAGAATCCACCAAATGATCAATAAAGGAATGACTAGAAACACCACCATTAATCAATGGACAAAGTAATCTAGATTTTGAGAGAAAACTTAGGGAAACCCTAACCAATGCATAAGCATGTTCATAATCATCAAAAGCTGCCTGGAAAAATATGCTAACAAGCTATTTATACTAAACCAGAAATTAAGTAAAAACAGAGCAAAAATAACGAAACTTCGCATCCGTCCAGAAGAGTGGCTCGGGCGAGCCGGCCCTCTGTCTGCCATGGCCTGTCGCTGGCCAGGATGGGTCGCGGGCGCATCCAAGGCGTTGCGGGTGCGACAGAATGCTGGCTCGGGCGAGCCAGCAGCTTGCTCGGGCGAGCCAGCAGCTTGCTCGGGCGAGCAGGTCTTCTGCCGTAACAGGTCATCGTTGGGCAGAGGAGGTTGTGAGACAAAACCTGACAGAATGCTGGCTCGGGCGAGCCACAGGGTGGCTCGGGCGAGCCGGTCGTCTGTCCGCCTGGGCAGAAAGGTGGCTCGGGCGAGCCACGCTTCTGGGCAGTTTTTCCCTGCCGACTTCAAACGCGCATAACTTCTTCATCCGAACTCTATTTGAGACCCGTAAGATATCGTTGGAAAGCTCTCAGTGTGAACTATAAGCTCCCAAAATTTGAGACATATCGGAGTTATATTGAAAGAGTTATGGTCCGAAGTGTGAAGGCGCGCGCATTTCCAACCTATAATCGCCTTCCCCCTTGCAAGTTATTAACTTGGTTACTTCCGAGACTTGATACCAACACGCCCTTCATTTCCGGGATGACCCAATCCAATCCCGAGGCCTCCGAGGTCGTTGACAAGTCCCGAGCCTCTCCTTACTCCAACAAGGATGGCTCGCCGAGGCCACGATAGTGTGATGCTCACCACCCCGCCTTTTGTAAAAGTGTAACGATTCCTGAAAACGAGTGGGTGAGCGGTTTTAGTCCGGTGATGATGGGTCGGGATTTCATCGATCTTATCTTTAACCGCAATCCCGGCTATGAAAGCTTGGTACCGAACCCGACACTGAACCCGATACGGTTCACAAATAAAAGTGCATCCCTTTTGTATGCAATTTATGTCTCTTGTTCAATTTCATGTGATGCACATGTTGTTTTGTATTATTATTTTTTTCGAATTTAATTGCAAGTATGTCATCTCTTTCTTTGTTGAATATTTGGTTCAAGGAGTGAAACTTAATTTGTGAAGGATTTCAATCATTTTATTTTGCTACTTACATGTTTGCACTTTTTGTGTATTTATTTCTTTATGTATTTTTTTTAGAAATCGAATTTAAATAATTTGAACTTTGACGTGTGGTAGACTTCATAATCTGAACTTTAAAAATATCAATGAAAAATCTGAATTTTGACCATGATGGATTGCAGTAGTATGTTAGCATTAGCGCTGGCAAAAATTCGTCCGACATGAATACCCGAATTTGTGTGACTTGAAAAAGACCAGGTTTGGTCATCAATGTTTTGTCCGAATTTTAAATTCGGACAATTCTATAATCGGTTCGGGTTTGGGGTAAGAAATTCGGGCGTCCGAATTTTGTGTCAAATTCGGGTTCGAACAAATTTGGGCGCATTCGAATAGTGTCCGAACTCCAATAAATATTGGAATTGTGTATACATTTAGCGTCAATTCAGGTTTGGTTAAATTCGAAAAATTCAGGTTTGGGCTCGGACACTACAAAATGCCTGAATTTGAAATTCGGACAAGGTTCGGGTATGAAAATTTTGTTCGAATGTCCGAATTATCTGAACCCGATTTTTTGCCACCGCTAGTCAGCATCAATTATTACAAAATCCTTATTTTTTTAAAAGAATACGAGCTTTGACCATATTGGAATTTAAATAAATAAAGGTATTAATTAAATATAAAGAGAAGATTTTTAAAGAAAATGTTGATTAGGTAAATAATTAATTCTGTCATGTTAATGTAATCCAATATGGTCAACTTTGTTTGAATTATTAAATCTATCCTGCGTCATAATTCAAATTATTTAAATCTAATTTCCATTTTTTTATTATATATATTTTAGAGATTTTTCTAAATTGTTTTTCTTATTAATTTTCTGTATCTTATTTGAATTAAATATAATATTCTTCTTAGATAGACACTATTTTATGTACTTTGACTTTTATTTTTGGATTTTTTTTTCAAAACATGAAAGTTACGACCACCGAGGAAACTAACACTGGTACTACCTTCGTCTCAAAATATTTGTCCTTTGATAAAATTTTGACTGTTGATTATTCTCATACTACAATGAGTTACGATATGAAATTACCATCATTGTAAATTTTACTAAGATATCTTTCTAATGATTGTAATTTCATATCGTAGCTCATTGTAATTTATGAGTAATCAATGGTCAAAATTTTGTCAAAGGACAAACATTTTGGGATGGAGGTAGTATTATTTCAAATAGCGGCGGTAAAATTTCGTCCGATCCAAATTACCCGAATTGTCCGACCCGGAAAAAACCAAGTTTGGACATAGATTTTTAGTCCGAATTTTTATATTGACCGAATATTCGGACATAAAATTTCTCTTTTTTCTATTGTTCGAACCCGATTTTTGCTTCGTCCGACTTGTCCGACTCGAAATAAAACCAGGTCCGGACATAAAATTCTTGTCAGAATTTTGACATGGTTCGAATTGTCCAATCCAAATTTAGCCCAACCCGAATTTTTTACGGCGTTGATTCCAAAGTGGTATCCCTCTCTCTCTCTCTCTCTCTCTATCTCTCTCTCTAGAAAGTAGAAACTCAGGCGATCTTTGTTTATAGGGTTGGCCTTTGAGCTGATTTGCCCATTGTCGACACCCCCCCTAGAAACTACTTCTGCCACCGCCGCCTCCTCCTCCCTATACCGCTAATTCCGACGCCAATTTCTGGTGGGTACACTACTACAATTCTTTAATTCTTTTTGTTTCAGAAATTTCCTTGTTTCTCTCTGTTGTTAATCTCAATTTTAACATACAACGATGGATTATACCAAGTTTCAGTGAGTGCAAAGGAATGACCCTGAAGAATGAATTAATATGTTAGGTGGTTCACATTCTTGAGTGAATAAGGTGTTGGGACTCATACGCTTTCTGAGTTTACAAGTTGAGATGAGATGTTAGCTACTTAGGTTTCTGACCTATTACTCATTACTTTTTTGTTATATATGCTTCTGTATAAATTGTACCATGTCACTATGTCATTGCAAAGTGTGGTTCAGTGCTGACTTAACTTTTGATTTTGGGGTCATTGGGGTTCTTATAACTTTCTTCTTTTGAGTTTTGAAGGGAGGGTTTTAATAGGGTTTTGGTTCTTGTGATTCACCTGTTGATTTGTGTGGAGTAATTGATAAGCTTTAATTCTTGTAAGAATCTCTTGAGGGTTAATGATTGAATATGTATTTGATTATCTTTAAAAAATAATTTTTAAGTGGTTTGGGGTTAGCAATAGCTTAGGAAATATTCCAAACCTGTATTTTTTTGGACATGTAGCAATTAGCTGGCTTCGGTGGTCTTATTTTAATATAGTTAATAGATGATAGATATGGGTTTTCACGGCAACAATAGAAGATGACTAGCAAAGAGTGATAGTCTCCTCATTCTTCAATCTTTAGTTTTGTGGCTCTGGCCCTATGGTCTGATATGGTCCAGCCCAGTTTGGAACACTTGACCCGACCCAGCCTGGCCCGTTATGAGCAGCCCGAACCCAACCTGACCTGGCCTGTTGCCCACCCTACATGCAACCATTTAAGCAATCAATTTGTTTCTAATTGGTCTTTGACATAAATGTTACAGAACTGTATTATAGACATGGAGGAGAGGGTCAGTGACACAATCCATGATGAGAAGATACGCAAGTAAGTTCATATCTTTCCTGCGAAAAAAGGTGAAAAGAAAGGATTGTAGGAAATGCTGATGAATTTGTAGCTTTTGCCATTTATTGATTGGAGTTGCCAATTGATTGGTAAGTGGTAACAGTATGATGGTGATTAAGATAGGTTTAAAGTGGTCAATGGCTCAATGCTCTTAGTTGAGGTGAAAAATTTGAAGTTGGCAAAAACTCGCATTTGAATGTAGGGATCAAGTTGGTTCCACTTGTATATTGTTTTGTGTTGGTTATTGTTTTGTGACATTATTTTATTTGATTTTGTTAGGGAAGGGCCTCAGTTGATCCAGGTCTTGAAAGAGATGAAGGAAGGTTTAGACATTGTGACAAGCAAAGTTCAAGCTCTAATTTCCAAGGTTGCTTGTTTTTTGCTACAATGATTATAGAACTCAGTTGATATTTTGCTTTAAAAATGTACTTTCTAAGGTTTTCAAAAAAAAAAAAAAAGAAAAAAAACCCTTCCGATCCCAAAAGTATAGCTTCATTTGACACTTCACAGTTTCCAATTCAAAATGATGACTGTCAATTTCTAAGTATAAATGCAGTGTTTTATAAAATACGGAGTAGTTCTTATGACACTTGTTTTACACCATGCATTGAAGTTATGTTTGATATACGAATGGTCAAAGTTGATTTTTTTTTTTTGGGTCTGTATGACATTTTCAATTTATATTCACTGATATCTTATTTTCTGTATGTCAGCTGAAAGCAAAGCAATTTCCAACAGAAGGGGGGATAAGTTATCTAGAGGCAAAACATTTGTTGCTTGTAAATTATTGTCAGTCACTTGTCTATTATCTCCTTCGCAAGGCAAAAGGATTGTCAATAGAAGGGCATCCAGTTGTTCGCAGTCTTGTGGAGATAAGATTGTTTCTGGAGAAGGTTGTTTTATTCATAATATTAGTTGATGCCGCTGATATGATGCTATTATGGTGGTTTAACTTTTGCATTGTAATTACTGTACAGATCCGACCTATTGACAAGAAGTGCAGCTATCGAATTGAAAGGCTAATAGCAGCTGCTGCATCTGATAAAGTAGAAGTACAAACAACTGGAAATGCTGCAGAAGCTACTCAAAAGTCAGATGATCTGTTAAAATACCGTCCCAATCCAGATTTGCTCCTTAGCAAAACGGACATGGCTTCTGATGTAAGTAATTTTGCTACAAGTGTCTAGCCCTAGGCCCATAGTCATCAGTGATACCTCAGTCTTCATTTTCCCTTGTGTTTTACTTATGTTATGTGAGAAATTGAAATGACTAGCTAATGTTCTTGTGAAACTCAGGATGACAATGGCGTGTATCGTCCTCCAAAAATTGCCCCGACTACTATGGAGGAAGATATGAAGGATGAGATGAAGAAAGATATGAAGAGGAGGCAGGAGAAAGAGGCCCTAAAGCAGGGCAAGGAGGCCCAGAGAAAAGCTAGGGAACTGCTGCGAAGAGCAAAACAGAGTGAATATGTTAGAAGTTTATTGGATGATGTGCAGGAAAGACCTGAAGAGGTTGGTGTCAGATGTTTTTCTAATGCTGTTAATCTGTTTATGTCATGTTTTCGTCTATTACTGTATTCTTCACAATTTTTTGAATTCAACAGGCGAGGGAAACAGTTGGAGCTGAAAGTAGAGAACTTTCTAAATACATTGAACAATATGAAAAACGTGAACGACAAGAAGAGGAGATTTTCAACCGTGCCCCTATTACGAAGGCAGAGAAAAAGAAGATGAAAGCATTACTGAAACATTCCAATGGGTATGATCTGCTTAATGGTGGTGATTGTCTAGCTGCAATTCTTCCAGGATCAAACTCCTAAGATGAATTGATTCTAATGTTTGCCACTTTGATTGCAGGCTACGTGGTTTGGCTGATGATTTCTATGATGAAATTAAAACCTTGCCCTTTGGAGGAGATGATGATAAGCCAACGGAAGGAGGCTTTGGCACTGCTAGCAGCATGGAAAGAAAACATAAAAAGCGCAAGGTATGGAGTATGCTAATATCGTATGTTAATCTCTTGTGCAACTCTTGATCATCTATGAGGCTTGTGAGTATGTGACAGTGGGATTTGGTGTGTTTGATTACTTTTTATTGTGCTTTCGCTTGCAATTTCTGTTTAAATCTGTGTTGGCCTTGCTGCCTATTATGATTAAAGTTCCTACTTTTGGGTTTCCTTCCCTTGCCGTGGGGATGTGCACCAGATGATAGTTGGAGATTCTTCTGGTATTTGTATCACCTTTCCAACTTATTCATACCCATTGGTGTTTTTTCTAGTTCTGTATCTAATATGTTATCTTCTTTCTCACGCCCCAGTAAACTCCATATCAGTCATGGACTCATGGTAGTTATGCCCCTCATAAGTTCAACTCCATATCAGTCTAGTCACATTCCTCAAAAAGTCAAAGTTGAAGGCCATATCAGACACCAAATAGAATGTAGAGAACTCATTTACAATGACTATATGAGACATTGACATGCTCAAAAGTAATTTTTCTAGTTCTTCATTCATACATGCAATGTTTTGCACCCTTGGGTCTAGTGTTGCTTACAAATTGATGTTGTAGATCCTTGCACCAACCTGTTAGTTATCCAGTTCCTTCTTGAGATACTAAAACCTTTGCATGAACTATGAAGGCTTCTCTTGTCAAGTTTTGATTTTATCTGTCGGCACTAACAAGAACTAAAATTTTCTGCCAGCTAACCCAGTTGAGTGCAAAATTTGAGTGAGAACATTGATAGATCTAGAATTATTGTTTGACTTTACTGTTGGATAAGGAAAATATTATATGTTCATACGTAAGATCAGGGAATTGATAAATAGCTTGCATCTTACAAAAGATGAGCCTTATGAATTTTTGCGGTGTCTACTTATTTATATGAAATGCCAAGCGTACAAATATATTACTCAAAATTTTACATTGTCTGGCTGAAATGCTTGCTCTTGCAAACCCTTTTATTCTCGCAAGTCACTTGAATGATGCTCCTCATCTCAAATCCTCTAATGTGGTTTAAGATGTTACAGTTATATATTACTGTAGCAACATTCTCAAATTTTTAGAATGATGATATGATTGAATGTTTAAAAAGGCGAAAATGTCACTCTGTAGTGCTCCATGTTTCAAAGAAATTCTATTAAGGCCCGAATTCCTCACAATTAGGGAATGCACTGTGAGGTACCTTGTACTTTGGGGAATCAACTCTTGATTGTTTTCTGTTTCTAGTAAAATTGCAAAAAAAAAAAAAGAAAAAAAAAAAACCTTAAATGTTTACTTGAGTGAAGGTTTCTCTCTTTTCCCTTCATTGCATTTCCCTTTCTCTCATCTGCTTTAATACAATAAAGGACTTTATGATATTCAAAATGAATAAACTGCCCCAGAGGCCTTCTCGCCAAGTGTTGTGACACGCAGTCAACCGACTCGGTGGACTCCCTCTCCGCCCCTGATTTTGGCTGGAGACATTCCTACCTTTCAATTGACAATATCATATGTGTAGCATGCTCTAAGCTTATCTGGCTAATCCTTGTGCATTTGTCTTGAGTTAAGATGCCGGTCTGTGCTGTTTGGTCGCTGTGATCCTTGTGTTTGTGCAGTTTACTCAGATATTTAAATTGTGGTTATGAAATCTGAATTCACAGTCCATGCTAGATTGATAATTTTGCTGAAAGATTGTTTCAAGTATATTTTGGAGTCTTAGGTTTCAATGGATGATGAAACATTGAAACCAAGGGGTGTAGAGTAAGAGAGAAATCAATAGTAAAAATGAGAAAACTTTTCATTGCAAATACATCAAAATGAGCTTGAAATAGACGAGTCTATGGCGAAGACTGTCAA
Source organism: Portulaca oleracea (assembly GCA_029582165.1). NCBI lineage: Eukaryota > Viridiplantae > Streptophyta > Magnoliopsida > Caryophyllales > Portulacaceae > Portulaca > Portulaca oleracea. The sequence goes on along the minus strand of CM055877.1, from coordinate 26,307,401 downwards.
TATAATCCATGAATTCCTAAAAAGAACATTTTGTGAAGTTTCTTTTGTGATAAAGATGAATGAGAGTTGCAACTCTGATAAATGCAATGTGATTTACCTCTATATGGGTTTTGCTGCTGGTGGATTACTTTTCTTGTTTGATTGATCTTATACTTGGTTTTTCTTTGTCAGAGGAAGTTTTGAGTGCCCTTCAAGTTATGGTACTGCTGCTGTCAATGTCATACAAGGAAAGGTCCCCCATTTTATTACCTTCATGTTATTGTCGAAGCATTACGGGCGCAGCCTGTTTGTTTCACTGATTTTGATCCTTGAGATTTTGTTATTGATTCTTGTGATGTAGCCAGCGTAAGTTTTGCACCTTTTATCTTTCCATTTTTGGTGCCCTAGAAAAATGTAATACTAGATTCCAAGACTGCATATCGATTTGTCGCCATCCATCACTGTATTATAATCATTATCGGTATGTGTTGATTAGCATTCAACCATATTTTACTCAATTGTAAGCGAATGTTATTTGATACTCGCACATAAAAAGAAAGTTGTATGTGTTATAATTTTGGTTGTAATTGCAACAATAAAGACAAGAGATTGAGAGAAGAGAAAATATTAAGAGAAAATGAGAGAGAATAAGGAGATGGATATGTTTTATTGCTCATATTACATGGCTATTTATAGAGCTAGCAAACTTGGACTCCAAGCCATAATAACATAAAATAATGCAATTTAGCACATGAGAAATGATATTCATAAATAATATTTCATAGCACTCCCCCTTGAATATCCATTTTTCAAAAGAATATGCCTCATTAAAACCTTACTAGGAAAAACCCATTGGGAAAAACCCTAGTGAAGGAAAAAGAGTACATAATTCTCAGTACGCCAATATATGCTGCCTCATTAAAAACCTTTCCAAGGAAAACCCAATGGGATAAAACTTCGGATAAGGGAAAAAGAGTACAATGCATATAAACTCTCTCTGATATGAGCATCAGCAGATATCTCTGAGACGACGCAACCCGATTTTATTGACTAACTTCTCAAAAGTTGCAGTCGGAAGATACTTGGTAAATAAATCCGCCAAATTCTCACTAGAATGGATTTGCTGAACATTAATCTCACTTTTCTTTTGTAGATCATGAGTGAAAAAGAACTTCGGTGAGATATGCTTTGTTCTATCACCTTTGATATATCCTGCTTTCAATTATGCTACATAAGCAGCATTATCCTCATATAAAATTGTAGGAATATCTTTACCTGAAGATAAACCACAAGATCCCCATATGTGTTGGATTACAGATCTTAACCAAACACATTCTCTGCTAGCCTCATGAATTGTCAAAATTTCAGCATGATTAGATGAGGTAGCTGTTATGGTCTGTTTCATAGAATGCCATGAAATAGCGGTTCCACCAAAAGTAAACACATACCCAGTTTGTGATCGGGCGTTGTGGGGATCAGATAAGTATCCGGCATCAGCATAGCAAGTCAAATCTTCCTTTACTTTGTGAGGATAAAATATACCCATATCCATCGTACCTCGAAGGTATCGAAAAATATTTTTAACTCCATTCCAATGCCGTCGTGTTTGGACATGAGCTAAACCTTGCCAACAAATTCACAGAAAATGTAATATCTGGTCGTGTATGACTAGCAAGGTACATTAGTGTTCCAATGACACTTAAATATGGTACTTCAGGACCGAGGAGTTCTTCGCCATCTTCTGGGGGTCTAAAAGGATCTTTTCTCACATCAAGTGATCTTACCACCATTGGAGTACTTAAAGGATGTGCATTGTCCATGTAGAATCGTTTTAGCATTTTTGCTACTTAGGCTGATTGATGCACAAAAGCTCCATTCTCAAGATGTTCAACTTGTAAACCAAGACAAAACTTGGTTTTACCAAGATCTTTCATTTCAAATTCTTTCTTTAAGGAGACTGCAATGAGACTCTTCAGGAGTCCAAAACTTGGTTTTACCAAAACCTTTTATCTCAAAATAAGTAATCTATTGCTTTCGGAATCTCTTATAGAGTTTGAATATCATTTAGATCGTTTGATACTTTCTTTGATTATACAATATGCGTCCATATTGTATAAACTCATAAATATCTACTCAATTTCACTGAGTAATTCTCTCTCGAGTTTCAATATGTGCTTCAGGCACCATTTGAATCTTTCAGGGATTTTCATGTAAATATCTTTATCGAATTTCTCATGAGCTGTAGCAACATTTGAATCTTACAGGTTTTAGACCTGTTGGTTTTCAGACTGCAGGTCTGATACTTCCCTTTTGTAAGGGAATCTAATTCTGGATTAATAGCATCTTTCCATTTTGGCCAATCTTTTCTTTGTCTGCATTCCTCAACAAACCTTGGCTCATGATCCTCATTTTCATTCATGATATCTAGTGCTATATTATATGAAAACACTGTATCGACGTCGATTTCATTTCAGTTCCATATTTTACCAGTCATGACATAATTGATTGAGATCTCATCATTATTACAATTTTCAGGTACCTGAGTTTGTGGTGCAACTTCCACATTTGTCATGTCGGGAGACTCTTCTGGAGTCGATATTTCCTCGCGTTGGTTATCATTATTCTTTGCTCCTTTTCTTTTTCGAGGATTTTTGTCTTTGGAACCTACTGGTCTGCCATGCTTCAAATGTGGTCTAGACTCATTAGTAATAGCACTTTGTCCTGCTGGGACATCAATTCTAATAGGAGCATTAGCAGCTGGAATGTAAGATTTAGTGACTCTCCTTGGGTCAGCAAATGCGTCTTGCATTTGATTCGCTAGAGTTTGTAAACGAATTATGTTGTGAACTTCCAGTTCACACTGCTTTGTACGAGGATCAAGATGCTTTAGCAGTAATCCCTTCCAACTTATCTCTTCGCCCAACTGCTTAGATTCTTCCCCTAATGTTGGGAAAACTGTCTCATCAAAATGACAGCCGGAAAATCGTGCCGTAAACAAATCTCCAATTAATAGTTCTAGATACTTAATTATAGATGGAGATTCGTACCCAACATATATTCCAAATCTCCTTTGGGGTCCCATCTTAGTGCGTTGTGGTGGGGCAATAGGTACATACACCGCACATCCAAAAGTTCGTAGATGGGAGATATTTGGTGTATGGCCAAAAACCAATTGTTGTGGAAAAAAATTCCTGATAACCAACTGGCCTTATGCGGATCAATGTCACAACATGCAATATACCATGTCCCCAAGTACTAGTTGAAAGCTTTGCTCTCATAAGCAATGACCTTGCAATTAGTTGCAAGCGCTTAATAAATGATTCTGGAAGACCATTTTGAGTATGAACATACAACACAGGATGTTCAACTTCTATGTCAATTGACATACAAAAATCATCAAATGCTTTAGACTTAAATTCACCGGCATTATCTAGATAAATTCTCCTGATAGAATGATACGAAAAATGTGCTTGTAGTTTAATCAATTGAGCAAGCAATCTTGCAAATGCCAAGTTGTGGGTTGACAATAAACACACATGTGATCATCTTGTTGATGCATCAATTAATACCATAAAGTATCAAAATGGTCCACATGGTGGGTCTACAGGATAACAAATGTCATCTTGTATATGTTCTAGAAATGCAGGGGATTCAACCCCAACCTTAGCTGGTGATGGCCTTGTGATTAATTTTTTTTGAGAGCAAGCGGCGCATGAGAACTCATTAATTTGAAGGATCTTCTGGTCCCTTAAAGTATGTCCATATGAGTTCTTTAGGATTTTGCGCATCATAGTTGATCCGGGATGCCCCAATCTATCACGCCATATGATAAATTCTTTATCATTAGTAAACTTCTGGTTTACTAGAGTATGTGCTTCAATTGGGTTAATTACTGTGTAATATAACCCGGGGGAGAATGATGATAATCTTTCTAACACACATCTTTTGCCCAAGACAATTATCGTGAGATGCAAATACTCAATATTATTTTCATTAGTTGTCTCAATATGGTATCCATTTCTGCAGATATCCTTGAAACTCAATAAGTTTCTTTGAGACTGGGTGGAATGTAATGCATCATCAATGTGCAAGCTTGTTCCACCAGGTAGCACTATATGGGCTCTTCCGGAGCCTTCAATTAAATTTGAGCTGCCTGATATAGTACTAACATTTGCATCTCTCATCAATAAGTAAGAGAAATATTTCTTACTTTTCAAAATAGTGTGTGTTGTTGCACTGTCTGCTAGACATATATCTCCTCCTCTACTCATTTCTCCAATCAAAGATGTTTCTATGATCATCACTATAAATAGGTTAAAATAAGAAGAGAAGCAAAAATATGATACAATACCAACAAGTCATGCATTTAGCAAAAAACTTTCGAACAATATTTGACTTAATTAGGTAACAGACATAAACTAAAAATAGTATAATATGTCATGTTACAAAACAACAAGCATGGTCTATAAGATAAAAACTTATAAAAATCTAATTATTATCATTGTCAATAAGGTGCCTTTCAGGGTAGGCAAGGAAATCAGAAACATCCAAGTGAGACGCATCAACGGGATGGTCATAATCATTATTAGCATCCTTTTGCATAAACTTGTCTCTATCTGTTTTCTTTCGTTCTTTAATGATACTTGATAGAGATCAACAAAATGTTTTGACATACGACAAGTATGTTTCTAATGTCCGTTTTATTCACAAAGATGACATGAACTTTCAACAGTATTCTTGCCTCAATCATTGTTGCTTCCCAACTTCTAGTGGGAAGATGATCTTTTAAAAAAAATTACAACAGTTCATCGCAATTATGTCCTATCATGACCTCTGGCATGACTTTTCATTTATCTCATAATCCTTCAGGTTATTTATACTACTACATTCACTTCTGGGAATGAGATATAACCAATTGGGTGGAGTTTAATAGTTTAACAACTCATTTATTTTGAAAATACCAAATCATGTAAATCTCCAAGGATTTGAACTCCACATATGAGCATACAATCATACTCAAATACAATAAGACAATACAAATACTTGTAAGTGAAAAATTAACTTTAGCAAGTTTCATATATTTTTTCAGTTTCATGTATACCATGATTGCCCTTTGACAATTGGTATGCCAATTCACGAATACTTGTATATACTTGTATAATTTTCAATAAATTGCTCACATATGGATTAATCAAGCATATATATTCAAGTTATCATCAACAGGACCATGAAATCCGCATGAAATGTGGTGTAAATAAATAACATAATGAAGCATACGCATTTATCATGTGAACTTGGTCATTTCCCATTAATTGAATATCCATATAATAAAGTTCATGCAAGGATGGACAAAGTAATCAAATTCAGACATGAATCATAATCATAATTTTTTCCTAATTAATCTTACTCAAAACAGGTGAGAATTACTAACAATAATATTTAATCATGTTGGCATAAAACATAATTTTCATAACCAATAACTCAATTTAGCATCCAAATAGCCTAAATTACACCAAATTAGGCATATTATTTATCGAAAATTTTACAACTCTTGAAATAAGCATCCAAAAATCTTCAAACTTTAGTCACAGCTATTATACAATATAGAGAGCATACAGTAAAATTTATACCGTCAAAACTCATGTACATAATTCAAGAAAAAATCAAACAGTGAGACATTACTGTTCATTTGAATGTCAATATTGTTGGTGTTATGAACTTATGGTTCATCGACAATATTTGTATGAATTTAATTATCATTAAAGGTGGAGTGAACTCCTGGTTCATTCATAAAAATAAATTCAATATCGGAGTAGTGAACTTCAGGTCACTAATAAAATTTAGGTAATATCTCAATGTTAGAATGAACTTCAGGCTCATTAACGAAATTAAGCAAAAAATATGTCCATGTTTTAGACTTGTGATTCTCGGGTTTCACAACATGGGCCTTAGATGATTGGGGTCGATAAGGTGCTATTATTCATCAACAACATGCCTTTAACCCAGCTCCCATAGGTACTCCCTCGAATACATAACTTCGGGTTTCTCATAATGGGTCAGGAAATGGGGTCGGACGGGAGTCATCCCTTAATTTATTACACGACTCTCCAATACTCAAGGCTCCCATAGTTAATCCTGCGAGTTCATCAAGAAGATTACCATTATTCAGTTATAGAGTGCCATAAGAATAAGCCAAGAAACTCAATTGTAGGACATATTCAATTCATAACTCAAAAATACATGTCAATAATTCATAAATACATCACAGGAAAATCGAATTTAACTGGGCAGAATTATTTGCAAAATTCTTAACTCAAAAAATATAACTTCAAATATTACGAAAATTTAACTAAGTGTGCCAAAAATTATGGTTAACCTACAGTAAAATTTTCAGAATTTTTCGCCCCGCCAATTTTATGCAGAAATTCAAACAGTGGCTGAATTGTTGTAAAATCCGAAAATTTAAAACGAAAATAAACCAAAGTTACAAAATTATAACTTGGAACAAGTGCCTTAGATTATGAATGGGATAATGAAAGGTAGAGTTTCGTGCTGATAACGTGTTATAATTTTGGTTGTAATTGCAACAATAAAGACAAGAGATTGAGAGAAGAGAAAATATTAAGAAGAGAAAATGAGAGAGAATAAGGAGACGGATATATTTTATTGCTCATATTACATGGCTATTTATAGAAATAGAATAGCAAACTTGGGCTCCAAGCCATAATAACATAAAATAATATTTCATAACAGTATGCTAGAATCTAGATCATACTGGCCAACAAACATGCAAGTAGGTGCGAAACGGACTTCAATCTCTTTACCCTTCTATAGTTCTATAAATGAGATAATCATCTCAAACAATGTCAATTGGGGCCAACTCGGATCTTTCGTGAGTATCTTTGAAGTAGCCTTTCAACAAATAAGAATATCCCGGCCTGTTATCTTTGATCCGACCCGAAAATCCGATTTGAACCCGCACGAGAATTTTGGATTTGAATAAGATTTTCTCGACCCGAACCCGAAAAACTCGCAAATTAGTGGGTCAAACCCGATCAGCCCGTTTGACCCGGAAACTTTATTTTTTACGTTTAAATCTATTAGAATTTGTGACTTTTCGTTAAAATTCATGACTATGAAACCATAATCACAACTCATTCATATGTTATTTCTCTAATTTAAGTTGGAACATTTAAAATAATCGATTAGTACTAGAAAATAATCGTATTTTATTATGTATATTGTACCAAAAATAATATTTAGAGATAAATTTTTTAAAAGAAAAAAGTGGAAAAATGTCGTAATCACAACCCGTTGCCCGTTGGTTTGACGGAAAAACCGAAATACACCGCCCGTATTGACCTAAACCTGAAATGCACCCGACCTGTATTTACCCGACTCGATATACGTCTGACCCTTAACCACTCTCTCGCTTGTATTGACAGGTCTAAGAATATCTATGTAGATAAGGTTGCAAAAATTTGCTGGAAGGTGTCATACATTCTTAACAACTGACTTCTGGGGGACCACATTTTTTTAATGCACTCAAAGGGGACCAAGTCCTCAAACAAATGGCTCCCAGGTAACTTTCCGGCCAATTATAGTCGGAATCCATGAAAAGACTAAAAAGCCCTTGGGGATGATTGTGAAAAGACCTTGCTGCCCTTATTTTTGTTCGCTAAAAAAAATGAAGGCCTCTCCATTACCTTCTTCAATGCATGCCAACTACCACTTCTGTGAACCAAACACTTTTCAATCGAACCATTATGAAAATCTTCGTCAAGAGAAGAAGGTGGCTGGGGTGGTGATCGGAGTTCGAAGACGGCTGCTTGGAGGTCGGAAAGCTGCTGTTGATCACCCGACATTGAGTTCATCGTCGAAACAAAGCAAATAAATGGTAAGTGAACTTGTGTGTAATTACAGTGAAGTTAGGGTTTCAATTTGGTTTAGTGTTCGAAATTTGTTTAGGGTTTGCTGGGTATTTGTCGTTGTTCATGTAAATGTTGATTGTTACTTCCAGTTTGAAATGTGATTGAAGTTTGAATGTAAATCAGATATCCTTAATCTCGCGACTAAGCTTCCTGCTGGTGCTCTGAAGCCCGATTTGGGACCAAAAACATATATTGCATATGGTTTAGCAGAAGAACTTGGCAGGGGTGATTCAATCGCAAAAATTCCACTGTGATGTATCTGATGCGGTATGAAATTCATCAAAAACCGGGAGAATTACTGGTCTATATTCTGTATATATGTTTTGGGTCTTGATTATCTACTAGATCTAAACCACATTACTCATGAGCATGAATGACTATAAAGTGGATAATGAAGGACCCATGTTAGAAAATGTATTTTTGCTCTTTGCTTATACACACGTTGGCCTGTCACTAGTGTTTCATGGCTTTATTTTTGTGGTTCGTGACTTAGTTTTTGTTCAGATGTAGGTGAACATGTTGATGCACACAACAAAGATCGATATTAGGATAACGCAGCAGCAAATCATAAAGAAGTTGCAGAAAGAATACGAAGCTGAAGATTCCTCATTGGTCGACAATCCTGAACAGAACTTTGATGCTTGTCAAAATTCTCCAGCCACCGAAGAGCTCCCTTGTGCTGTTCAAACTGAAGATTCGTCATCGAATTCTCCCTCCCAGAAGTCAGTTGACAATAAGAATGATTTAGATGATAAGAGTAAAGCTTACGGTAGTGCTTTGTGGGATGTTTTTCGAAGGGAAGATGTTCCTCAAATTTTTAAATACCTAACAAAGCACAAGCAAAAGTTTCGTCATATCAACAACCTTCCTCAAATCCGACAGCCCAAAAGGAGAAAGATTGCAATTTTGTTTAAACAAAACCCTAATTTTCCAGAATTCACACCCATACGAGAGAAGAACAAGGAGGAAGAACAAAGGCAATGGAGGGAGAAGGAAGTTCAGTTAAATAAGAAACGATTTGGAGGCAATGGAGGGTATTATCGGAATTCCACAAAGCAATTTCAAAAAAAATTCTCACTTAACTCAACTTTTGCCAGATTCCGACTATAATTGGCCGGAAAGTCACCTGGGAGCCATTTATTTGAGGATTTGGTCCCCTTTGAGTATATTTAAAAATGTGGTCCCCCAAGAGTCAGTTGTTAAGAATGTATGGGATCTCCCAACAAATTTTTGGATAAGATTGTCTCTATTTAAATTTCTTTAGAATTCGGCTATTTGGGATCCACACTAGGTGTTGTTTTATTTAAATGAACGTCAACTGTGGCCGATATGTTGAATAATATAAACCTTCAATATATAAGGTAATAAACTGAAATTTAGATGTGTAATGAGTTGAATACTTGAATTTTGATAGGTTATCGTCAAAACCTGACCATTTTAAACTAAGTGCAAATTGATGCAGTGTCAAAGTTATCCTATGTGCACTACCAAGATTAGACCAACTCTACTATCACCTCACTCTATAGTTGGAATGAATTGGTAAAAAGTAAAAAACTAAGTGTATGAAATCCAACACATTTGGCCCTAGTGTAAATGGAGGTTAGGAAAGTAAGGTAAGTAAAGTTCTATAATTGTTGGTAGCTAAGTTAATATAAGGAAGGTAAATCACATCATATATAAATGTATACATTATATTTCTCCAAACCCATGGAACAGTTACACCATTAACCTTTGATGGTGGAGGGGGCATATTCAAAGTTTAGGGGTCGTTTTCATTTTTCAATGTGTGAAAAGAATGCAATGCAATTTTGAAGTTCACAATAATTTAAAATAAGTTATGCAAAAATCTTTCATGATTTAGGTCATGTTTTTTTATGCAGTTGATTGGTTACGGTTCCACATCGCATCACAACTTTTCATATTCTATTACAACACATTTACAATTATTTACACCACAATATTTCATAATCCTTCACAATTTTCCACATTTCATGACAACTCTCCCCAACTCACCACAATTTTAAAATTTCCGTCACAGTGCACCGCAACCAACCAACGGGCCTTAAATAAACAGGAGATGAATCCAATTCAAAATAACATGATAGCAACTTCGATTCGAAACAACCTGAAGAGAAGACTTTTGCGTTTTTGCATTAGAATTTGCGTCTTTGCATGACTGGCCAATTGAATTTTAAAATTTCAAGACAATTTCTATGAACCTTTGGAAGAAGATGCTGTTGACCATTCATTTATGAACTACAGTATCAACTTTTCTACACTACAATACAACATACCGACAGTCCGAAATAAAAAGAAAGTGGAAAAGGGAATGTCTAAATCAATTAAGCCATGTTCTTTTCTGGTGTTGATAATTTGCTGTGCCACATCATACCGTAGTTTGTCACAACTCACCACACTTTACCACAAATTATTATTTTTCTTTCTCCTCACTTTTTTCCTCTACTTTTTACATTCTCTCTCCTCACTTTTCTCCTCTACTTTTTACATTCTCTCTCCTCACCTACCTCATATACCAATAACCTACCACACCTACCACAATTTCACCATACCATACCACACCACACCATACCGCAAAAATAACGCAGAAAAGAACATGGCCTAAATGAAAAACCGAAAAGTGAGTTTATCTTCAATCATCTCTTATCTATTTTTTGATGGTGAATCTACAGATGTGTTATCTTTTTTTGAAACCAAACATAACAATTTCATTAATAACAAGACATACGACACTTACAATGAAAATCGTGATTGAACAACTGTAGATCTAAAGCATAGATATGAAATTCAACTCTTATTGACGTTCGGCTCCGATTTTTTTGATGACTCTGCATCTTTCTTTGATGACTCTGCACCTTTACCATTGATGGAGCACCTCACAATCCGTGCTATAGCGATTTGAAAGTTGATATTCATTCAACGTATTAGACCACACTAACTGAACAAAAGCTCTAGAAATAGACTAAAAACCCTAAATAAGGGTACAAAAAAAAGTCTTACAAAAGAAGAGACTAATTTTCTTTGCGAAAACGTAAATCCAAACTAATAATTGGGTAGAAATCAATCAAATTGGGACTTACCATCGACAAAACAATCGATGATAGCCCATCTAAGGAAAAGGAGGCTGAGTTTTCTAGAGAAAAAAAGAAAAGAGGATGCTAGGGTTTTCTACCCTTCCAATATAGATGTGTTATCTTTGATAGCCCTTTTAAGGGCTAGCAAGATTTTATTGGTGTTACTACTTCAGAAGCACATTTTTCAATCGTCCTACTATTTTTTTTTGCGCTCTGGTAATTATAGTGAGTGTTAGTCTTGTTACTTCTCGTTATTTGTGGATAATTTGCCTGTTGGGATGGATAATTTGAGCTTGATGAATTTTTTTGCCAATTATGGTGATATTGTCAATCCATACATTCCAAACAAATTGAGGAGGAACGGTAAGAAATTTTGTTTTGTTAAGATTCAAGTTTAATTAAAGATGCAGGTTAAATACTATTAAAGGTCTCTTGGGCCATGTTTAACACAAAGCGAACCTCGTCTAGGAGAGTTGTTAAGCAAATTTGGTTTTCGAAAGTTGTGCAGAATGTGGAGGGATAAACTTCCAATGATAAGATTGTTAAGTTTGTTGAAGTGGTGACTGGCGATCTTACCTGCTCCCATGGTGATGTCTTTGTTGATTCTGACAGGACTATCTCTAACCCTATTTGTGACATTGTGACCTAGTCAAGATATGTCAATGATGACCTTGTGCGTCATGGCTTGAGTTCCTCCTATGTGGTTGGGATGCATCAACATTTACTTTCAAATGCTGATCATAAAGATATTGAGGAAATTCATTCTTTATCAATCCAATATGGTGTTAACTTTTTTGCTAGCTTTGAAGAATCTCTTCTGGAAGGTTTTAAAGAACGTACCAAAAGTAAGAGGAAGGAGAGAGCCTTGTCACAAACTAGGCGGAAGATGGTTTTGGAAGAAAAAAGGAGGACCAAATATACTTCTAATGAAGCCGTAGAGGAGTCAAGAAACTTAAAGATATTGACGAGGAGATTGCTCATATGGCTGTTGTTATTGGTGAACGAGGTGATTAGCAAATAATTGGCGATCAGGTTGCAATTGTGGAGCATTTATTGACGAGGAGATTGCTTGTATGACTGTTGTTATTGGTGACCGAGGTGATTTGCAAATTATTGGGGATCAGGTTGCAATTGTAGAGCATTTAAAGAGAAGTGAGAAAATGAAAAAGAATTCTTAGTTTATCTATTTTGATTAGTATATGTCTTGTATGATTTTCTTGTGTTAGTACTCTTGTTTCTACGTATGCCGGTTGGTATGTATCATGTGAGTGTGGGGTGAAAAGCAGTTGGATAAAAATTAAATTTAAAAGTTAAATTTTGGTAATTTTTAGTAATTTTTTAACAAATTTATGTTAAATATATCAAAATTAAAATCTTTTGATTTTTACTTTGCTAATTTTTGGTAAATGTTGGCAAATATAGTCAAAAACTAGTAATTTTGATAAATTGAAGTTAAGCTTGAGTTTGACAAGCTGAATTTCCATACTTTGCTAGTAACTTTGGTACTTTGCTGCTGCTTTGCTGTTTCCATATATGATGACAATAATCGAAAAGCATTAAATCTATTAATTAATGAAACAAAAATCCATTAACAACAAATGTAACCGTTTCCACAACAACTTGTCAATTTTCACCTTCAAGTACACAATAAACTTGGCAACACAAGAAAACGAAAGTAAGCATTAGGACTTAATTAAGGTTTAGGAGTATGCTAACAGTGATTACCAGCAGTGGTTAGCAACTGTGTACAGTTACGACGACTTCTTGCCGTTAGTCATCATGGTGCGAAACTCATCGAAATTGACATTCCCATCGCCATCAGAATCAACTGACTGGATCATCCTCGAACAATCCTCGACACTGCATCGCTCGCCGAGTCGAATCAGCACTTTGTGCAACTCTTCGGCAGAGATCAAGCCATTCCGATCCTGATCGTACATATCGAACGCATCGCGAAGCTCTTTGGCACCGGACTCATCGCCTTCCATCTTCTTAGCGCAGAAATCCGCGAACTCGTTCAGGCTCACGAATCCGTCCTTGTCGGTGTCCATCTCCTCCATCATCCGAGCCACCTCTTCGGGAGTCGTCTCGGAGCCGAGCACCGACATCACTCCGCCGAGCTCCTCGCCGGAGATCTTACCGTCACCGTTCTTGTCGAACCGCTCGAACACCTTCCTTACCTCCTCTGCGTCGGATATGCTGCCGGAAGGGTATGATCTCAGGCTGCTGCCATTGTTGCTGTGATCTGACGCCATGGATGAGTGTAGAGAGAGAAAGAGTTAGTGGAAAGACAGAGAAAGGAATTGTAGAGAGAGAAAGGGGGAATCCTGAGTTGCTGAGCTGAGAGGTTTTGCTGAGAATTTAAGAGAGACATGGCGCGTGGCATTGGATACGGGATTGACGCGTCTTTTCATACGGTCATTGTACAAGATTCTTTATTTTTTGGAATTAAATTTAGTTTTAGTTAAATTGTTGAAGGGGAGTGAACGTGAAGCTTCCTGGGTGGTTCCTACTCTAAACTCGGTTGCTCTTGACTCTTGAGGTCATGGATCATGACTTCCTGATCCTTGGCTACATGCCTACATTATCCTTATAGGCTTTTTAAAATATTTTTTTTTTTAAAAAAAATGGAAGTAGATAGGATATTTTATTTTATCGATTGGTAAGATGCGAAAATGGTAAGATGCGGTGAAATTGTGAAAAAGGTTGTGAAGTGTGGAATTATATAATGAAATTTGTGGAAAACATGGTTGATGTGATAGGTGAAAAGAGAAAATGTGAAAAGTAAAAGAGAATAAAAAATGATGAGATATATTTGTAATGATTGTGGTAGTTAATTTGAACTTTTCTGGACTTTTACACAAATATGGTAAAATGTAGAAGAATATTGAGTAGTGTATTGAGTTGTGAATTGTGATAACATGAATTGTTTCTGAAATAAAATTTAATCTTGTAGAAAAGTTCAGATGGGTTTATTTTAACATGAATTGTTTTTGAAATAAAATATTTTAGTTATAAAAAATTCAAATTTAGGCTTAATGAGGATTCAAGTCAAACCTTACTTCAATCACACTTGGTTCCCTATATCTCAAAACCAAGTGGCTCTATTCATAATCTACAACAATACAGAATAACTAAAACTAGCACGGCTAAAGTCTAAAAGAAACAATATCAATCATGAAGCAATTATGGTGGAGAAAATCAATATCATTCAAATTTAATATGATAAAAATTTATAAATTATTACCTCCTCCCAAATTATTTGTCCTTTTACTTAATTTTTTTGTCTCAAAATATTTGTCTCATTTACAATTTCAATAATTGTAATTTATTTTCTACCCCTGATTAATAAATTCATTTATCACTTTTGACAATTCCAACAACTATTAACTTCAATTAAAGTAAGGTTAATTTGAGTAAATTACAAACTTTTTATCTCAATTCGCAATATGCGTTGGTCTTCCCAAATTAGATAAATGGATAAATATATTGAGACGGAGGTAGTAGTTAGTTTGAAAATTAATTAAATATATTTAATTAAATTAAAATTTGGAGTTGATTAAATGCTAGTGAAACGGTTTAGGAGAATGATACACTGACTCAGTGGGTCAGTGACCCACCCCCAGGTGGCAGATGATGTGGCCAGTGACATGGAAAGCAAGTTTGGTGATAGAGGGGGGGGGGGGGGGGGGAAGCAAATGCAAATTAATGATATGTTCAATTCCCCATGCATTTATAAGATATTAAAGTTATAATTAGTTGTAAGTTTCCATGCAATTTCAAAAGCAAAGTTAATTAAAATGGATGTTGGACACTTTTTTTTTGAAATTATTTCTGAGTACTTTATTTCATATTATTTGTCATTTAGTTAATTGTCATGGTTTCTAATGTCACTTTTCTATTAATAATTTTTTATATAATATTTTTTAACAGTTACAATATTATACTTTTATGATAATATTTTTTTAATATAAATCTAATTTTAGTAATTTTATAAAACAACTCATTGTATATATTGAAAAAAATTGTCAAAATGTCCACAGTTCGACTACACAAGTTTCGAATATGACAAATAACATGAAAATGAGGGAGTATTACTTTCTTTGTTTTTTATTTGACTTTTTAACTTACATTTCATATTTTATATTGTTTGTCATTTTGTTTTATATTGTTTGTCCTCTCGTAAATTTCAATAACATGTTAATTATTACTTTCTTATTTGCTATTCCTTATGTTCCATATTAATTGTCCAAAATGTGCATTTTACTAAGAATTTCTCATAACATATTTTATAAAAAAAATCACAACATTATATTCGTATGACAATATTTTTTGTTATGAATCTAATGATAGTATTTTCGTATATTAAAACATTGTATATATTGATAAGTTAATAACGCCAATGGACAATTAATATGGACATGTTGATAAATGAATGTTTGGGATCTCCAAAATTTCAAAGGCATCACTACAACAAAAAATGGGGTCTAGGGCATTTATTTTGACCTATAGTGGCATTTATAAAAGCTGCTATAGCTTATAGAGGCATTTAAACAAATGCCGCCAGGGGCGATGTCATCATAGGTTTGTGCGGCATTTGTTACAATTGACGCTATAGGCCCAAATAAATGCCACTAATGGGCATATATTGTATAAAGAAAAAAACAGAATATCACATATTGGCTTGAATTTTCAACTTACTACTGACATATTTTATAGTTGACCATTTACATATCTCCTTATAAATTCTTAAAATAATATATTCAAAGCAAAAATTTCTCCAAAATGAAACTTAATTTCTCATAGAAGAGAGTCATTAATTTTGTAATATGACACATATATCACATATACAATCAACTATTACTAGGTGACCCTAGAGAGAGGTAAGAGACTCTAGAGAGAGAAAGTCCCTCCGCTCCCAGCTTCTCTATGCTCACCTTGTTCTTCAAACCCTAGCCCCCTGTCCATGGCAAAACCACCTCCAAAGCCTCCCGACCCAGCCGTTCCTTGGTTGTTCTTTGACAGAAGTTGCAATTTCGTTTGCCGATCCGGGAATTTTGGCCTGTGTTTGTCTTCTTCAAAGCCCCCTTCGTGGTCTTTATTTCTTAGCACAACCTTTTCTATCTTGCCCAAATCGTTTCTCAGAAATGGTTTAAAGCCTTTTCTTCAGTTTTAGAAGAAATCTAGCACTTCTTTCCCTGTTAGGGTTTGTCTTCCTTCATCGGAACCTATAGCTTACTCTGCCATTCAGAAATCAAATTGGGTCATCATTCATACTGTTCTTGACCTGATCGAAGTTAACGAGTTCACCTGTCCAGATTATGGTACTCGAGGCGCCGGGATAATCTTAGAATGCGGAGAGTCTCTGAGTCGATTCGTGTTTCGTTCGCTGATCGTCGATGTTAAACTCCAGAATCAAACCGAAGCTCGGACCGATCCAGGTTATATCGCTCCTTTTAAGAATTTTCTATCTGTCATCGCTATATGCTTGATTGGTTTGATCCTCTTCTTTGTTGTTCTTACCTTTGCACTATTTGTGGCCTTTCATTTTTACTGTGTCGTGTGGTTCTGTTCTGAGAACCTTGATTCGTCTTCCTTGCAGTTGTGGCTTGATTGTATTAGACCTGAAGTTCTAGTTGCCAGGCTGTTTCATAGTTTCTTAATTTGTTTAAGGTGGCTCACCCGTTTGGATTTGCTAATTTTTAACCTTCTTGGTTGCTGGGTGTTGTTGATTTCTCGTTTGATTATTGGTTGTCTGTGTTCTGTCGAAAGGGTGGGGTTAATTTTGGCTCCGCTTAGAATGCTTGCTAGGTTGTCTCCGTTTTTGTTATCCTTGTGCGTTTTAATTATTCGCTGGGTTGTCTGTGTTCTCTTTTGGAGGTTTATAATTTTGAGTGTGTTTAGAAGGGTTAGGTGTCTCTTTGTGTTTGGGTTTTTGACCAAGTTTTCGCTTTACTTCAGGTTTTTTGTGTTTGTTCTTTTTTCTCTGCCTCTGCATCGGTTGGTCTATTTGCTCCTCTTGGCTCATTTTGATGCAGGGCTTCCCTTAACCATCTTGCTCGAGACTATCAAGAGTTGGTCCGTCTTCAAGCCTGTGATAAACCAACTGTTGAAGTTTCTCATTTTGCCCACCGTCTTTTTGATTTCCAATAGTAGAATTGTCATCCTTGTTCCCCGACTAACTGGATTTGTAATTGGTTTTTGTTCTTGCTTTCTTGTGAAGCTAGTTGTTGTCTTGTTGAAAAGCTTGTATTTTTCTTTCATAGTTTTTAGCTTTGTTTGCTTTGGAAATAAAATGTTTGTGCTAATGGCGAGAGAGCTTACTATAATTATAGTAATCTCCAAGGCTATCTTTAAGACCTTCCTGCAAAGGAATTATGAAACAAAGTTGGAGCCATCCAACTTAAGAGAACAAATAAACCAAAAGATTAGAAAGTCTTTACAAGAGAACTTTCCAACAATTTGGTTTGTTTCACAAAAAGGTTGGAAAGTAAAAGCTTATGATCGATTTAACATCAGACTTGTTTTGGATGACGGCAATAGAAAATTAGAAGTTATCTACATAAACTTTTTAGTCAAGATTTTGGTGTCAAATTCTTTGGGAGCAAGGGGCAACCTTATTAGTAAAATCGTTACATTACTAGAATTTTTTTTTTAAAATGAAAGTCCTCTATTGGAATGTGCAAGGTATTAAAAACAATGCTAAGATAGCGGAGATAAATTTTTTATCTTCCAATGTTAGACCAGATATTGTATTTTTGAGTGAAACTTTGGTCAGTGAACAAAATACAATCAAGTTTATCAAGAAATTGCGGTTTGATAAAGGAGAATATAGCCCTTGTAATAATCATTCGGGAGGCCTATGGGCCTTATGGAATACTTCTAATGTGGAGGTTCACCTCCTCCAAAAGACTCAAAGAGAAATTCATCTGTACGTCAAAGAAAAAAGGACAGGTAAAGAATCTGTTTTAACAGGAATTTATGCGTCTACGCAACTTAGAGAAAAAGATTCTTTTTGGAATAATCTTAAGCTACTAAACCAAGTGTTTCATCTACCTTGGTGTATTATTGGGGATTGTAATGAAATTTTATCCCATGAAGATAAGTTGGGAGGACCATTTCCTCATGATAACAGATTTACAAGACTACGAAATTTTTGTCAAGAAATAAATACAGTGGAAATTCGACCAATTGGGCGTCTTTTCACT
The DNA here is from genome assembly GCA_029582165.1 of Portulaca oleracea. NCBI lineage: Eukaryota > Viridiplantae > Streptophyta > Magnoliopsida > Caryophyllales > Portulacaceae > Portulaca > Portulaca oleracea. The sequence goes on along the minus strand of CM055877.1, from coordinate 26,289,191 downwards.
TGGAGAAAAACCATTCATGGTCATAAAATTTTTGAAAGATTAGATAGACCTTTAGCTCGGCATGATTGGAGTGCTTTTTACCCTTCAGCCTCCCTTACTCATGGGCCTTTCTCTTTCTCAGATCACTGCTATTTGCTTCTAGATTCCGATCCTAGTAGAGACAATGGTAAAAATCGCTCGTTTAGATTTAGCCAACACTGGACCAAGTTTGACAAAGTTGAGGTAAGTTAAACAAGGTTGGAAGTGTAATGTTAGAGGTTTTGCCATTATCCAAGTTACTCGCAAGCTAAAACAAATTAAGAACTTGTTAAGGGTCTGGAATAGGCAAAACACTAGAAACTTTAAAGAAAGATTGGAAACCAATTTATCTAAAATTCAGTCTATAGAGGAAAGACTCCTACAAGACCCGTTCAGTATTCGTTTTAATGATTGGCATAATAGACTTATAAGACAAAGGGAAAAAATGTTACTTTTTAACCAAAAGTATTGGGGAAAATTCAGTCGCAAGCGTTGGCTGACAGAAGGGGATCGTAGTTTTTCTTTCTTTCATAGACCAGTCAGGAAAAAAAATCTTTAATATCTGGTGTTTGGATCCAAGATGAGTAACAAATTCATGACCGCTTCGTTGAGGAATTTTCCTCAAGATTCAAAGCTTCTAATTCTATCACAAATATTGATCTCCCGAGCTTACCTAAGATCACGGCAGAGCAAAACAAATAACTTACGGCCATGGTTACAGACGAAGAAATTAAAATTGCATTGGATCATATGGATCCTGCTAAAGCTCCAGGACCAGATGGTTTTGGTGCAGTTTTTTACCAAAAATATTGGCATATTATTAGCACTGATATTTCAACATCCATAAAAGATTTTTTCCGTACTGGAAAATTGCTCAAAGAGGTTAATCATACCTTTATTGCTCTTATCCCAAAAGTGGAAGATCCTACTCTTCCCAACCAATTTAGACCAATAAGTCTTTGTAATACTCTTTATAAGATCATTGCGAAAATTATGGTCAATCGGCTTAGGCCGATTCTGGATACTATAATAAGCCCTTTTCAAAGTGCGTTTGTTCCAAATAGACAAATCCATGACAATGTGCTTCTGCTTCTGGCTCGTGAAATAATGTACAAATTCAAACAATCTACAGCGGCTAAGCCGTGGGTTGCCTTGAAATTAGATATGGAAAAAGCCTATGACCGGGTTGATTGGAACTTCTTAAAAAAAACCCTAGACCAAATGGGATTCCCGCCAATTTGGACAAGCTGGGTGATGGAATGCATCTCTTCGGTCTCCTAATCAGTGTTAGTAAATGATCAACCTTGTGGATTAATCAAACCAACAAGAGGGCTTAGACAAGGGGATCCACTTTCCCCTTACTTGTTTCTTTTATGTATGGAAGTCTTGACCCAATCCCTGGTTCAGCAAAGTCAGGACAAAAAGAGGGGATTAGGAATTAAGATTTGTGCGACAGGAATGAACATTCCGTGTTTGCTTTTTGCTGATGACAGTCTTCTTTTTTGTAAAGGAATTGAATCAGCTTGTAAAAACCTTAACACCATTTTGGACAATTTTTGTGAACAGTCTGGACAATTGATCAATTTTCATAAGTCCACAATGATTTTTTCTTCAAAAGCGTCGACTAGATACACTGATCATGCAAAGGGGATCTTTAATATCCCCACCAAAGAATCTCTGGGTAAATACCTTGGTTGTCCGTCCATTAGCGGTACTAAGAAAATAGAACTGTTTTCACCTATTTTGGAAAAGGCTTCAAAGAAACTCTCTAATTGGAAAGCTAACTCTGTGTCAAAAGCTGGGAGAACAATTCTTATTCAATCAAACTTGGAATCACTCCCAGCACATACTATGCAATGCTTTCTTATGCCAAAATCTACATGTGAACGTTTAGACCGAGTAAACAAAAACTTTTTCTGGAAGAACTCCTCTGAACAAGGAATGCCCATGATCTCGTGGGAGAAAATATGTAGACCAAAGGATAAGGGGGGACTCGGCCATCGCAAGACTATGCGGTCAATTTAGCTTTCCAATGCAAATTAGTTTGGAAACTAATTCATGATAGAAACAATCTTTGGGTCTCCCAAATGGCTGCTAAGTACAACAACTCTGGTGAATGATTTGTGAAAAGCCCAAAAAACACAGATTCTTGGGTTTGGAGGAATCTTTGTAAAGCTTACAAATTCTGCAAAAAAGGCTTCCGTTGGAAGATTGGCAATGGTGCCAAAGTGAACTTCTGGAATGATAATTGGTGCGATTAACTACCATTATCTTCTTTGACTAACCAAACTTCTTCTTTGGAAGATAGTAACGTGACTATTCAAGAGTTTATTTGTAATAATGACTGGGCTCAACCCAAGCTCAGACAAGTGCTTCCTGAATCACTTGTCCAATTGGTTCTTAAGACCCCTATTCCTAATTTTGGGGAACAGGATGAACTTTGCTGGGGTCTAACTGGCAATGGTGAGTTTTCAACCAAATCTGCAACATGGCTTTGTCATGAGTTACATTGCGGGCCTAAATGGGAAGGAGCTTGGATTTAGAAACTTGATATCCAACCAAAGCTAAAAAATTTTCTCTGGTTGATTTTTCATAATGGTCTTCCATTTAGAGGGAATCTAATGCGTAGGGGTATCAACTTGGACCCCTCTTGCCCTATTTGCCTCCAAGATCTGGAGATTGACTGCCATTTGTTATGTCAGTGCCATTTCACAAAAAAAGTGTGGGATAGTACAAAATCGCATAGATGGCTATCATCTGCTGTTAATTACCCTACAGATAGTACTGGTAGCATTCTGCTACAAACTATCAAAAATTCCCTCCCCACCAACGAGGCTTTAAGAGCCTTCTACCTAATCTGGAGCATCTGGAAGGAGCGTAATGATTGCGTCTTCAACAACTCCGTCTTCAACGCCACAAGGGTCATCATCTGAGCCAAAAGAAGTTTTGCAGAATGGCGAGCACGAAGCATATTCTCTTACCAAGATCAACATCCTAACCAGCATCACCATTCTCGGTCTCAGGTGCAGCGCCGTCAAAATATTGTTCGTGAAGGGTGGAAACAACCACGCTTCGGTTGGGTGAAGTTGAACTTTGATGGCTCCCTAAACCATCAAGGCTCAGAAGTAGGATTCGTCATTCGTGATCACCATGCCAATATTCGAAAAGTTGGTGCTATGCCAGTTAATTCACACTCCATTCTGTTGACAGAAGCCTTGGCTCTCCGTTTTGGTCTTCAACAAGTTATTTTGGAAGGTTTTTCAAGAATTCAGATTGAAGGTGATAGCCTTATTCTCATCCAAGCTATCCAAGGGACCATCCACACACCTTGGCATATTGATATGATTATCAGAGATATCAAACACTTAATCAGGCAGTTGGAAGATTCTACTATTCGCCACATCTATCGAGAAACAAACTTAGCGGCAGATTGGATGACTAACCTGGGTCATACGTTACACTCTGCCGGTCTTTGGATATGTAGCTCCGCGGTGGATTTTTCTTTTATTATTCATGCAGATAACTTGGGGAGATGCCTTGATAAAAGGGTCCCTTAAGTTCTTGTAGGTTCTTGTTTACCCGAGTTAAAAAATAAAATATACAATCAACTATATATAGAAGACCACTTGAACGTTTGAAATTGAACCTAGAAAATAAACCACAATTCTATATTCACTAACTTAACATCCTGGGTCTATACAAAAGTGACCTATAATTTGTGAATCTGATTACGGCAACATTACTCATAAAAAACTTCCATTGGTCATCACATGCATAAATTAAAACTAAAGTTTACATCAAAATCAATTTTACCATATCAAGTATAACAAAAAAAAAATATAGCAAGAATTCTAATGGATTTTTTTCGACTATTATTTGGGTAAAAAAGCCCACGAATATCATACGACAAAATACTACAATGAAATGCACCTATTTACAAACATGGAAAGTGATATCAAATTTAGCAGACACACAATAGCATTCAGGAACAAATTTAGATGGAGCCTTCTTCATCAATCAACAGCAGCAAAGGTGCAAAGCTTGACAAAAACTGTGACACAAACTAATAACAAACACTGCAAGTCAGTCACAGTTAAATCCTCATATTATGTGAGTTCATGGGGGCAAGAACACTTTAAAATAATCGTGTACTAGCCCACTAAACATAATGTATGCCATCATCATCTAAATTCAAGAAGCTATTTTCACTACCAACTCCTTCGGCATTATATACCCCAAAGAATGCATAAACCAAGTACATCCATTGTGCCAAAGAAGCAAGTTAATGAAAGCGGAGGCAATGATTAAGTGACCAACATGAAGGATGAATGGAAAACAGGTAAAAGTAGCGAGACAGCCCAAACATGGTATTTGAGCAACAATAGCTTTTCAATCCTGCACCCAAGTCCGATGAATAATATCAGTTTAGTTATACAAAGCAGTGCACCTGCTGTCCAAGACTCAGAACAACGCAAGGATCACTGGTCATCATATCTCTGATAGCTAAATTAGTTCCTTTTACCACCTTTATTGGCTCAGAATCAAGCACAAGAAAGGAAAATGCCCACTAAAGTAAGCGAAAAAAAAAAAAATAGCAGATGGTATGCAATCCAAGCATACCTAAGTGGGTTTCCTTGGTTGAATCCAAAGCTAAAGTGAACAATCATGGCGGAAAGCAATGAAGATGACAAGGAAAACCACATCCCTGCTTTTCCTGTTGTGATGTCATCCTAAATATTACACAGATGTAGTATTATTGAAGCCCAGAGTACATTGCTAAAACGGAAGAATGCAAACAAAAGACCCATGCTTTTAGGATTTGTAACAACCCGCCCTAAATCAGCATTCTTTAAAACTTTAATTATCTTAATTAAGGTCAAATTACGCTATTTTTTTCCGTTTTATTGTCTAACTATTTGTGACAGGTCTCGAACAAGGAGATCGCTAAATGGGTCGACCTTATCAGAATTAGATTTATAAATACTATTATGGGATTTTTATGAATATTATAATACCGACAAATCTTTTATTTTATTTTACTATTAATATTTATGTCCACTTAACCGAAGAAAATTGTATTTATTTAATTTTCCTTTACGATTGCAATTTATCGCTCAATCGTTTGAACTAGATTTTTACTACTCATTTACCTAGGGTCATTTTACCTTTTTAAACTTTTAACCCTTAATTATTTCTAGTAATTAGAAGAGGGAGTTGATTTTTGTTTAAGTATGGGAGGCCAAGCTTAATTACAATTACAGTTTCAAAACCCCACTCAACTCACCCCTTTCTCCCTCCTCCTTCTCTCCTCTTGGCAGAACCCAGCCCCAGCCCCCCTCCCTCCTTCTTTTTCCGATGGCCTGGCCGGCAGTCGCCGGTCGGCGGCCAGCAGGAGGTGGCCGAGCCCACCCTCCATTCCTCTCTTGTCTTCTCTTCTCAATTCTCATCCAAGTGGTACAATTCTCTAACCCATTTCTTATATTGTTTTTCCAATCTGATTTTAACTTTCATTTTGGGGTTGTTTATATTGTTTTTCATCTCTTCTATAATCTTTTAGCATGGTTTTATGTGGTGGTAAAGTTTGGATGAATTTGGGTTGAATTGAAGTTGATTCTTGTTGAAAGAGTATGGAATTTGGATGGTTTATTGGTGGTTTTTGTTATATTAGTGATGGATGTTAAAATTGCTTACATGCATGTTGTTTTTGAAGAGAAACATGAGATTAGTGGACTGTTTTAGGATTCTAGAAGTGTTAATCAAATCATTCTGTACTTGATTATATGAATTAGTGTGGAACTTGGTGAGAGATATGGGGCCTAGACCGAAGGACTGTAATCCGGATTCTGCCCAGAAATTTATTTACAAATTCTGACTTGGTGGTTACAATTCAACCCCTTAGGGTGCTCTAATCCATGGGTGACTTTCATGATAATTTTAGAATGATGAAGAGGTGTATCCTAGGCTAGAAATTTCCTAGTTGGTGATGAGATTATCTCCTAAGCGTTTAATTACTAATGACAAGTCCCAATTACAGTATTTAAGAAGTAAGATAGCTTATGATGATTTACGATGGTTGAGTTATAGAATTATGGATGCTTGTTGTATTCAAGGGTTCTATAGACCCTTTTAGACTTAAGAAATATCTTTCTCTAAGTTATGTAACCATAGGACTTCATTTTAAGAACTTCGGAATCACAAAACTCATTTTATAACCCTTTGGGTTTCTGACGATGTTTTATTCGAACGTAGAGAATCTACTAATTCTCGTGTTTAAATCGCATTTTTATGAATTCCATTTTCTAGTAAGTTGTTTGTTAAGTCTTTAAAACTATTTTTGGTACTTAATTATTATTAATATTGTTTTAGTACCCAAGCCATCCCAAGCCCGAGACACGCCACCAAGTTACTCTACTTTACAAGGTACGCAAATTGTCTAATCCTTCATTTTAACTCCAATATCTATTATTTATATTTCAAGTCATGGATAATGATTTATGCTTCATGTTTTAAGTGGTCCCGCCCTTTTATTCTAGCTAGCCACGTGAAGTGCTAGCCCCATTCTAGGTACTCCTGATTAGAGTGTCCTAATGACCTGGCCAGTGTCGACTGTATATCAGTCACCCAATCCATACTTAGATCGGTTTGGGCATGCGCATGTGTGAGATGCTTAGCATCGATCGTAAGGGATGCCACTCTATTATTTCATCGCAAGATTTATTTATCTACCCATACTTATTCAACAATTCATTTCATCCCCCTTCCCGTTTTCAAAAGGGTTTTGATTGGCCACCAGCGTTGTTTATTGTGAAATGTTTCTTACATATTAGAGGTTTGTGTACTGAGTGTTTCCCCCACGCATTTGCGATTGTTTTAATGTTTTGCTTTTAGACGGTCCGAACTCTCAAGTGAAAGGCAAGGGCAAGAAGGAGTAGCTTACCTCCTCCTTAGTAAGGTAGACTTTTTGTACGATGGATATTGCTGGACTTCAGGGGTCATTTTGGAAATTATGGGCTAAGTCATGTTTTGAGATAGATTTCTATATGTCGGATAATTTGTATCTAAAGTCTTAAACCTTATGTTTGGGTGGTTGTGTTTTGTTTTGTTTCTTCTTTGATGGGATGTGGCGTTGAATGCTAAAGTATGGAGTTAAGTTTTATGATGTTGTTCGGTGAATTGTTTGTGGTTGATGATCTTGAAGTCGTTGATTGGTTGCCTTGTCCTTAGTTGGATGGCGGTAATACCCCTTTCCTTGGTTTCCGCTGCGCTAATTACAGGTTTACTAGTAGTTTAGGTAAATTTTGCGATTACAGGATTTGGGGCGTTACAGGATTAGAAGAAACAATGGAACCAAAACAAAACAAAAAAAAATAGTGTTTAGCAATGAAACTTACTTGTTGCCCTTGATTTTGAACCAAGCCTCAGCACACTATTTATGGGCAGCCACCAAATCATCCTAGTGATCCAACACACTTAGAATGAAACAAGATCAAGTATCGATTTACAAACCAAGAACCTAAGTTTATATCTAAAATCTAGGATGAACATAAAAGGCACACCATTAGCAAACCAACCTAGCTCAACATAGTTAACTATTGACTTTTCATAATGTACATTGTGAACATCAACAACCTTTATCCGTGGATCTTAATGATAAACTTTTCCCTCATGTCTTTTCATCATTATGGACATCATCACCATTTGCTGTGGACATCAAATATTGATTATGTTTGGTCAATATATTTAACTATTCACTTTTCAAATGTACATTTTGAACATCAACAACGTTTATCCGTGGATCTTAATGACAAACTTTTCCCTTGCCTTTTCATCATTGTGGACATCGTCACTATTTTCCATGGACATCAAATACTGATTATGTTTGGTCAACATATTTACCTATTGACTTTTCATAATGTACATTGTGAACATCAACAACCTCTATCGGTGGATCTTAATGCTTGATGGTTGGTATGACGTTTGGGCTTCATACGTTTGGATATCAAGTATAACAACTGTGGACATCAACTAATACGAACGTGCACATCAAGTACAATAAAATGACATACACACCCATCACCAATTTTCCTAATGTCTACTTTCACTGACCTTAACGTCCACCATGGCCTCACTTGATGTCCACACTGAATTCAAATTTCACAAAAAAAAAAAAAACTCAAACTTGCGCAAAAACACACCTTACAAAATTATATTAGAAACCCCCTGCCAAATCTGCTTCAACATACATAGAAAACCCTAACTTTTACCAAAAAAAACCCTCACCCTTCAACAAACATTAATAAAACTCTGAATTCAAATTTTCAAAGTCCAAAAACCCTCCATTGTAGTCGAATTCTATCTCTCTATTAGCAACACAACATTTTTCAATGTAACCCTAAAAAAATAAGTATACAAAACATCATTCAACAAGATGGATTTGAAAAAACTATCAATTGGACGATCTACATGTTAGGATTCTCAGGGCGTGGTTAGCAGACAAACAATAATAAGGGCGAAAAATAAATAAAGATTCGACACAAGGAATTAACGTGGAAAAACCCAAACTGGGAAAATACCACGAACGATGAACTATCAGAGGATTACAACGGTGTTTCAGAGATTCCCAGACCTCCACAATCTCTCACAGCCTTCCTAGAGTTACAACCTGAGAACTCAATACTCACAGTTGAGTCTCACACAACTCCATCAGGAATACAGAGATTACATGTCAATCTCTTGTGGCATAAGATGAAACACTCACAATTGCTGTACAAATAAACCTAACACCTAGGTCCTATTTATAGTCAAGACTACAACATAATATTGTGGTTAATAATAATATTAACTTTCCAAAAACATGTGTTTCCTAATAATTTGATACTATATTCCAAAGGAACTAATTAGGTTTTTACCCCTTGACGTTTTAAGAAAATAGAATTCTACCATCAAGGTTTTGGAAATTAGGTTTACCCTACCTCAAGTTTAAACTCATAATTATTTTACCCTTTTTCCGGTGGAAGACAAAGCTACCCTTGTAGAAGGATGTAAAAAGTCTGAGATGACGCGAGTTAAGAATAACAAAAGACAAATTTACCCCTCCCAAAAAGAATAACAAAGTGTAGTCTCTCCTCTCATTGTCGTTAAAGGTTGTTCTTCTAGAAACACTGAATGAATCAAAGAATGAAAACTCAAAAATTGAACGAAAATGAGGAAGGGTGGGAGTGGTTTAATTTGTCACGTGCGCAAATGAATTTTTAAACGAAGGACATTTGGTCAGTTCACATTAATGTAATTACTAACTTCACCTGAAAAGGATGTATTTAGTCTTTAATACAAAGGTAAGGTGGAAATTTATTACTTAGTTTAAAGTTGATATAGGGTAAACCTAATTTCCGAAACCTAGGGGGTAAAATCCTACTTTCTCAAAACTTAGAGGGGTAAAAACCTAATTAGTTCGTTCTATTGCAAAGTATTATTATATTTCCATGTGATTGCTCCATCACAATTTGGTAACAAATATAATATTTTTCCACTTTATATAATATTTTTCCTTAGTGAACACAATCTTGGAAGATCTTCAATATTATATGAAACTTGCCCACCAAGCACAATTTTGGCTTTCCAAAATTCATCCTACCAAAATAATAATTTGGGCTTCACACAATTAACCCAACACTACATACCTTATAGTGAAAGCAAGACCAACGACAACCCAACAACAACCAACAAAAAACCCACTACGTCGCCTTGGCTAGAATGATAGCCGATCCAAATTTTCTAAATTGAGAAGCAGATGACTTTGGGTGGATGAATTCGCCACTGTGAAAAGGAAGAACAAGAGTCTCATTGTGGGAGTTGGGAAGGAGAAGAAGATGACTGCATTGTTTTTAGGAATTCAACACTCTAATCATGCGCCATTTTTGGAAATGGGGTGAGGGGCTTTTCCTTTTTTTTTAATTGCCCAACCTCACGTGATAGTTCAGAAATATGTAACAAAAAAGGCAAATACTCACTTTAATCTCACCCTTTGATTTAAGATTCAATGGCCAACCTTTCTAATGCTCACATGCTAACAAAACCCAATGCTCATTTGATCACCTCCCATATATATATATATATATATATATATATATATATATATATATATAGACACACACACACACACACATACACACACCATGGAGCGATGGATGTTTCGTGCATGTTTTGTATTTTATTTTTTTTTAGGTTGTAAGTTGTTACAAATTATCTTTTATTTTTTCATGACCACGTTCTTTGAAATGACAAGGAGGAAGATAAGGTAAGGCTAAATAAGGAAATATTAGTAAATTAGTAGAGGTAAATAAATGTGACATCACCTATTTTTTCATTTTTAAATAAATTATGTGAGTTAAATAAAAAAATTAATATAAATTAAGTAAAAAGTGTGTTGAATATGATAAGTAAGATAAGGTAAAGATGAATAAATTTTTACTTACCGTTCCTAAGAACATATAATTAATAATTTTGTACGTCGAATATATTAATCATCTGTCACCATATACTTAATTTTGTTCATCTTATTAAAAAAAAAAACTGTTCAAGTTAACCAATTATTTTTCAACATTTCTAAACAAAATGTTTTCTCATTATTATAACAATAAAGTTAATGTTAAAAGCCACATAGAAACAATTAATGTTTGGACTTCCAATGAAGAAAGAGAAATAATTAATGTTTTGGAGTTCCAATGAAGAAAGAGAGATTTGATAAAATTACAATTAATTATGCCAGCTCATTTTGACAATTATGCCAGCTCATTTTGACAATATGGCCACGTCAGGTGGGTTTGTAACCCACTGGGTCAGTCAAGTTTTCTCCAATGGTTCATGAGGAGTTACAATTCCAAGACGCTGAACCTAGGGAAGTGGCTATTGGCATGCAATGAGTAAGGTCTTCAATTTTGTGGGCGTAATAGATTTAGGCACCGTTCTTTTATGTGTAATTTACCGCGATCTACCGTAATTTATCGCAACTCACCGCAATATACTATTTACCTTTTTATTAATATCAACATTCATTTATTATTTTCCACCGCAACTCACCGCACCGCAATTCCACCGTATAAAAGAACAATGCCTTAATCGATTAGTAAAGACAACTTAGAAAAATCAGTTGAGAGTTCAAGCTCCTCGGCCATTTTTCAAAAGAAACTTGCTAAAAGTATAGGGGATTTTGAAGATTCAACAACTTTTTTGAGAAGAAATTTAAAAATTAAAGAAATGAGAGAAGAAAAAAGGAGAGAAAGGATAAAGACAAATCATCCCTCATGGAGTAATAACCATGGATGGCTTCGTTCGTGAAGAGGTTGGTAGTCATATATACATATATATACATACATATATATATATATATATATATATGTTATAAAATAATATATTTATTTGTGAATGTCCATTAATATCTCTTAGGTGGTTAGGGTTTAGGAGGATTTTTCTCATGTGATCTCACTATGTAATTAGTATAAATACCCCTTGTGAGTTATGAATAAACAATCGCTCATTCTCTTCTCTCAATATCTCTGTGTCTCTATTGTTCTTCTCTATTATTCTCTCTATATCGCGTTCATATATTTATTGTTTTATAACACGTTATCAGCACCAGACTCTACTATGTTTTTTCTTTATTCTATAAGGGTTTAGGGTTTTTGAGTTTTGATGAAGAGACAAGGGTCAAGAATGTAGAATTAGAAGTAATTTATGAGATCAAAATCTAAATCCTTCTATAGCGGTTGCGATGCCAAGCAGCAATTGGAAGTAAGGTAATTAATTACACGTATGCTTTTTGTCTCTTCGTTCCCTATCACTTATTCAATTCATATTGGATTCACTCCGATATTTTTTTTCTTATTGGTGAACCAGAAGTTCACCCCATCACTAATATTAACATTGCCATTTTTATTTGAAGGAGTGTAAATATTAGTAGTGAACCAGAAGTTCACCCTGATAATGAAACATTTATTTTTCATTAGTGGCCAGAAGTTCACTATGATATTGAAATTTGTATAATCTTCTTGGTGAACTAGAAGTCTAGAAGTTCACCCTTCTGTTAATATTAAATTTATATAATTTATATTTATGAACAACTTTGTTGTCAGATTGTTGTGTACTAATTTATAGTCTTTAGATATAAGATTTTATGTATTTTCATTAACGAATCAGAAGTTCGTCCCAATAATACGAAATTTATTTTATTTTATTAGTGAACCAGAAGTTCACTCCATCGCCTTTATATGGTTAAAGTCTTTTGTTATTTGATATTATGGTTATAGTTAAAGATTGTATAATTTCATTGGTGAACCAGAAGTTCACTCCAGTAGTAAGAATTTTACATTATTTCATCAAGTGAACCAGAAGTTCACTCGTAGATCGCAAATTTTATCTTATCGTTGACCAGAAGTTCGCCTTACACTTGACAGTATTGTTTGATTTCATTAGTGAATCAGAAATTCACTCTAGTTACGAATATTTCATTTAATCTTATCAGTAAACCGGAATTCACCGGAATGGTAAGAATTTTACCTTACTTCAAGTGAACCAGAGGTTCACTCATATGTCGAAAATTTTATCTTATGAGTGAACCAGAAGTTCGCTCTAATATTAATACTGTTATTTAATTTTGTTAGTTAACGAGAAGTTATCAATTTTGTCTTATTTTCATTAGTGAACCTGAAGTTCACTCTAATGTTAAAATTTTATCTAGTTTTATTATCTCATTGGTGAACCAGAAGTTCGATTTCCTGCCAATTAGAGTATAGAGTTGTCAATTGGCATAAGAATTGTTGAAAGATGGTGATAGTATACTTGGGGTTATTAAGGTTTATATTGTCGATTAAATTGAGCATTTTTGTTACAAGTGTGGAGTATAATGTTTAGATGAAAATTTTACATAGTTTTATTAATAATGACCTATGGGATCATTAGAACCCCCAAATGGTTTCGTCTCATTCCCTGAAGTGGATGTGGCAGGATATAATCTCAACAGTCATGAGTAAAACAAAGGTCATGCCAGTAGCCGTGATAATCGACCTAGTCGCGATCGTAGTCATGCTAATCTTTTAAAAGTTGATATCCCTACTAGGAGTAGGAACACGGAATTGAAAAGCATGAATGATACAAAAGTGAGAAATGTATTATTAACGAGGAAATGGAAATGACATGTATCTGTTGTACGTCATAATATCTTGTTGAACCTTATCAAGCTTAATCAAAAAGCACAAGATATTATTTTATAAACTTTTGATAATAAGTGATATTATTGTTTATGTTGTGCACGATTTTTCAAGTCGCTACTTCTTAGATCTCCATCTTGGAATTGTTCAAAGACTTTAGCAATTCTTGTGTTTTAATTATTGTTCAACCCCTTTGTTCATTGGCATTGAACTTTGTCCAGGACAATTAAAATTTTCTAACTTTGGTAACTTAAGTGTTAATTGTGAACTTGATTTGATCATGAAGATTTATTTGGAGTAAACTAGGTCGAGACATTATGAATTTGACATCCTTGCTAGAAAATTGATTATGTGCATGGTGATCAAATATAACGTTGATTATTAAGTTCATGGAAATATTATCCTGTTGATATGTACATAATTATGGACTAGTATGAGTCCTCATGTGATGATATTATTTCATGGATATTCGTATGATTTGATATATGCACCTTATTGAAAAATGTTTCGCATACAAATTGTGAGTAATATGCTCTCATCTGTCTAAGACTATGTGATATCAATGATTTTTTAAAATTGGTTGATCATATTGAATTATTAAGTATTTTCCAGTATCATGAACATGACTGCTTGTTTCGTAATGTCTAATCACAAAATACATTGTTATTGATGGACCAAATATGCATGAACTTTGTTTCCTAAGCATAATACAAATTATAGTGTGTATTGAATATTTGATTGTGATACTATATGAGCATATGGATGAAATATATCTTTGTGAGAATTTAATGATATTCATGTGATTATTCATTATGCTCATAGACATGTTTTAAAAGTAATCAATGATATCGATATCTATGTTTAATGCATATTCACTATGAAGTATTTAACTTTCAAGAGTCATGTATGTGCTTCTGAAGTGAAGTTTCTTTTTATGAATAAGTGGTTATAGCACTTCCACTATATGCTTTAGATGCATTGATGTTATATTTATCTTAAACTGAATTTCATGGATACTTACTTGATTGGAACCATGAATAAATGAGGTGATATATATGTGTCCTGCAGACATCAGAACAAACACATTTTTAGTGGTAATAAATCATTTCTTGTCTGTTGATGAGAGAAGAAGATATTAGCATTATATATATGACACTCTACTTTGATTAAAGGCTCCCGAAGAGCGCATATAATGCTCTTGCTGGAACTAACTTTCATATTGTGGACGCACTTCTCTCCGCTAAGTTAGTGTTAAAGAAACTTATTAATTAAGTTTCAAAGCCATGAATACCATGTTGTGACAATTAGTATTCATATATTATGAAAATTGCTTTGAGCAACATGTGTGTTGAACAAGGATATCATCCTTATTTTCTGGTTATTCTACACAACTAACCCAATTGAAGTATATACTCCAGTAAACCAGAAGTTTACTATTGATGAAGACCTTATCATAGTAGGAGCATCTTGGATCAATCATTTCAAGAAGAACCCATATGGATATATTTTAAAGGGCAAGAAGATCCTTAATCAAATGAGTTCTAATTAGCTGCTCGCTATCATAGAAAATTAATTATAACACCATCATTAGCAAAGATAGGGATCGAATCCCTTATAGTGATATTTGTGTTGGTCCTGTAGACCCATGTGTAAACCATTTGAATATAGTATGACTTTACTTTATTCATTAGTGGGATAGTCACTTGTATGTTTACTATCAACTTGCAACCTGGCGCTTGTTTGTTTGCTCAATTGACTTACAAGCACATTTCAAATTATCAATCAAGAAGATTCATCTTGATAATGATGGTGAAAGCTTTTGATAGTTTATGTATGCCAATGGACAACATCCTACGTCAAATGTTTATATGTAAAATGATCATGTAGAATCATTAATATATGTCAAATGTTAAGAACTTATATGGATACATGTCACGTTGCATACACCAACATTGATCCAAATAAGGCCAAGAGGTTATCATGAATGCATATTCCTCCCCTACAAATGGTTTCTGGCCATGAACCAAATATCTCCTACCTATAAATTTGAGCATGTGCTATGTATGCTCCATGATAACGCACTAAGATGGGACCCCGAAGGAATCAGGAATATATGTTGGGTATGAATATCCATCAATACTTAAATATAATAGAACCATTCATTGGAGATCTACTTATGGCACAATTTGATGATTATGATGACAACAAGTTTCCCAACATTAGGGGGAGAAATCAAGTTGTTGGACAAGGAAATAAGTTGGAACGAATTATTATGATCCTCATACAATGTAATGTGAACTAGAAGTTTAAAATATAATTCATCTACAAACTTGAGCGAATCTACTGCCAGATACTCTACTGACCCCAAAGAGTTATTAAATCCTATGTCCCAACTACTAATGCTCCTATAAAAATTGATGTCCCAGTAGGACAAATTGAATTGTTAATGACTCTCGACCACATATGAAGCGTGGTAGACCAGTCGGTTCTAAAGACAATAGTCCTCGAAAAGAAAAGGAGCGAATAATTAATGATAACCGAAATAAGAAAATTGTGACTCTAGAAGAGTCCTCAATCATGACAAATGTAGAAGTTACACCACAAGCACAGACACCTCGCGAAAAGGATGAGATCTCAATTAATTATGTCATGAATTGGATAAGGTGGAACCGAAATGAAGTCGACGTCGACATAGCATTTGATTGTAAAATATAGCGCTCACTACTGTGAGTAATCATGAGGATCATGAGTTTAAGTCTGTTAATGAATACATACAAAGATGAGATTGGCCAAGTGGAAAGATGCATTTAAGAATTAGATTCGCTTGTAAAATCGGAAATATCAGGACCCGTTGTCCATGCACCAAACTGGTGTAAAAAATTGTGGTATACGGTTAAGTCTTTGTGTGAAAAATAATGAGAAAGGGAGATTGTGAGATATAAGGCACAGGAAGCGACTTGTTGCATAAGTGCTTTCGCAAAGACTTGGTATCAACTATGAAGGAATATACTCCTATGTAGTCCATGTCACCACATCACGATACCTTAAATTTGGCAGTACATGAAAAACTAATTATGCATCTTATAAATATGAAATATCGCTACACCTCATGAAATTTTTGATAATAATGTTCATATAAAACTCCTGAAGTTTTCAAAGTGTCGGAATCACAAATTAAAATTCTCGAGAATATTGATTATTTAGTTGATAGACATTTACGCGATTAAAGCAATGTGGACGCATATTGCATAATCAAAGGAAATGATTAAATGATCCGGATCCTTATTGTTTGTAAATGTTATTGATGGTTTGGACTCCCGAAGAGCCTTAAAAGTTGTGGATTGATTTACAAACGTATTTGGAATGAAAGATTTTGGTAAAATTTGTTATTGCCTTGGTTTACAAGTTTCACACTTTGAGAAAGAACTTTTTGCGCATAAAGCAAGATTTGTAGCAAAAGTGCTAAAATGATGTTGCATGAGCAACGCACTCCCTTTTAAGTACCCTGGTAGTGGTATGATCATTTGATATGAAAACAACCCCCCTTTCGATCCCGAAAAGAAGATGAGAAATTTAGCGGTCCTGAAGTACCGTATTTAAATGATATTGAAACATTGACGTATCTTGCTAATCATACATGATTTAACCTATTTCGGTACCTCGAAGGTACTAGCGATTTAGATATTCATTATCCTCATCGGCTCAAAATTGGTTTGATTAGCTATGCGCGCTGATCTTGGATATTTACCTAAATCTTATAACACTTGATCACATACTAGTTATGTGCACGTTGAAACAAATATTAAGCGAATTCATTTCAATCAGAATTAAATTGATTCATGTATCAAGCCAATTTCGACTGCAAAGTTTAAATGTTAGTCATGAAGTTGAATTACATCAACTCAAATATCTTAATTGATGTTCTCATCAGGGGGAGTTATACGCGTTGTACTCTTTTTCCCTTATCTGAGGTTTTCTCCCACTGGGTTTTCCTTTGAAAGCTTTTTAATGAGGCAACATATGTTTGCGTATAAAGAAGTGTGTACTCTTTTTCCTTCACTGGGTTTTTCTCCCAATTGGGTTTTTCCTAGTAAGGTTTTAATGAGGCATATTCTTTTGGACAATGGACATTCAAGGGAGAGTGTTATAAAATAATATTTTTTATTTGTGAATGTTCATTAATATCTCTTTGGTGGTTAGGGTTTAGGAGGATTTTTCTCATATGATCTCACTATGTAATTAGTATAAATACCCCTTGTGGGTTATGAATAAACGATCGCTCATTCTCCTCTCTCAGTATCTCCGTGTCTCTATTGTTCTTCTCTATTATTCTCTCCATATCACGTTCATATATTTATTGTTTTATATATATATATATATATATATATATATATATATATATTGGTAGAATCGTAACTCTTCATTGATAAAAAGACTTCAAACAGAAGCCCAAAGAGTACAAACTCGGCCCAAAGAGAACAAAAGAAAACTAACTGAGAAGAAAATCTATACAACGTTTATATTTTGTACTCTTCTTAGCAAGAAACAAAAACCTATGTAAAATGGTGTATTGAATCTTTTTAATGACTTCATCAACATAAAGGGCCTTGCGATTCTTCGGGAATTTCTTGTAGTTTCTAGCCTCCCAAATAATTGCTATAGTAGAAGTAGTAAGAGTGAACATGATGGTTTTCAAAATACCATTTCTTCCTTGTGTTCTTGTAATTAGACATCCACTGGTGTAAGGAATTAAAATTGAAAGAAAGCCTCCATTTAATGCAGAAAAAACCCGGAACCTGTTTGATGAAGATACACTCTGAGAAAATATGGTCTATGGTTTCTTCCCCAAGATTGCAAAGACTGCACACAGTATCAATGCTGCTACCATGGTCACCAAGACGTCTAGCCACAGGCAGCTTGTTGTGGGCTGCAACCCAGACCAGAAAACAGTGGCGAGGAGGAGACCCCTTATTCCATACAATATGCCACCAGGGCCATTTCTCGTTGGTAGGCGGTAAAGCAACATAACACTCAGAAACACTGAACTTATCAATATTTACACCCTTCCACTCCCAAGCAATAGAGGAACCCAATTTGATTTTCTCCTTTACTTTGCAAATTTGCTTCCAGCTCCAAGAACTCATGGCTAGTGGCTCATATTGCCACCAATTATGATGTTTCACATATCTCTCATGAATCCACCGAACCCACAAATTATCTTTCTGTCCAGCCATTTCCCACACAAGTTTGCTCACTGAGGCTATGTTCCAAATGCGAGGGTATCTAAGACCCACTCCTCCAAATCTCTTCGGCAAACAGAGAGTTTCCCAGCTAATGAGAGGAGTTCTTTGAGAGTTAAAATTTCCAGACCATATGAAGTTCCGACATACTTTCACAACTTGTTCAATGACATTGTTAGGCAGAACAAAGATATTAGTCCAATACCCAACAATACTTAATAAAACCGAATTAACAAGTTGAACTCGAGCAGCATAAGACAGATGCCGAGAGGCCCAAATACGGACTTTTGTTGTGATTTTTTTCCACCAAACTAGAACAATCAAATTTCCCAATTCTCCCAGTAGTAATAGGGACTCCAAGGTATCTCAGTGGAAAATTGCCCCTAGTAAAGCCGACAATATCAGCAAGTTGCTGGGCAGTTTGATCATCACAACCAGCAAAAACAATAGTGGATTTGAAGTGATTAGCTTCTAACCCAGTGCAATCAGCAAAATACCTCAAAACGTTTGCAATACAATTAATAGACTCCCGATTTGCAGTACAAAAGATAACCAAATTATCCGCAAATAGAAGGTGGTTGATTTTCAGATTTTTACAACCCGGATGAAAAGAGAAATATGCATTATATTGAAGATTTTGCAAAAGGCGTGACAAATACTCCATAACAATCACAAATAAGAGAGAGGATGAAGGATCACCTTGCCGGAGACCTCGACCACCTTTGAAATGACCGTGAATCTGTCCATTAAGGTTAATGGAATATGAAGGGGAGGTCACGCACATCATCACCCATTGTATAAATCTTGGTGGAAAATGGAAGACTCTCAAAGCCTCCTTAATACATTCCCAGTACATCAAATCATATGCCTTCCTTAAATCGATCTTCATGATACATTTGGGAGACAATCTTTGTCTATTATAACCTTGTGCAATCTCTTGGCATAATAAAATGTTCTGAACAATTTCCCTTCCTTGAAAAAAGCCCCTTGGCTGTGATTAATAATAACTGGAAAGACAACTTTAATGCGAGCACAAAGCACCGACACATTTATATGAGACATTACAGCAAGAGATAGGACGGAAGTCAGCCGGAGTTTCTGGATTAACCTTCTTGGGAATCAAAGAAATCACAGTATCATTAATAGCTGAGAGCAGAGAACTCGAATGTAAGAATTCACAAACAACCTCATATAGTAAGTCCCCAATAGTAGCCCAATTGAACTGATAAAAGGAACTACTGAAGCCATCCAGACCCGGGGCTTTGATAGGAGAAATAGAAAAAACTATATCTCGAATCTCTGATTTTGAAACAGGAAGCAACAACCTCAGTTGGTGTTCATTGAGTCAGCACAGGACCATTCTGAATAACATCAGTACAAATATGTCCACGAGTATAACACTGAATGCCAAAAAATTTCTCATAATACTGTAAAACAATAGCAGCAACTTTCTCAAAGCCAGTAACCACATTTCCTTCATCATTTAGCAAAGTATAAACATAAGAACCAAGTTGTTTCTTTTTCATTTTTCCAAAGAACACATGAGAAGGGCAATCTCCAAAGTTCAGCCATTTGATCTTAGACTGCTGTTGAATGAGCAACTGAGCCCATATTCAAAATATTCATATAATAATCCCTTTTCTCCTTTTCCAAACTTCTAAGTATAAGATTACTTTTATCACTCAGAAGCTGTAACTGAATATCTTCCAAATCATTCATACATTTGTCCACCTGCTGGAATAAATCACTGAATTCACCTTTGTGTAACCTCTGTAGAGGGCCTCTGAGAGAAGACACAAGCTGCTGCTACTGAAACATTTTAAAACCACCTCTGACCTTAGACAGGGCATCAACAATAATACCTTGATATAACCTAGAGCTGTGCCACTTCATACAACATTTAAATGAGTGATTATGCTTAGGAGCATTCAGAAAAGAGATCAAGATAGGAGTATGATCCGATAACCCAAAAGGAAGGAACCTTGTTTGAGTAAACTTTCCCTGATGCAGCCACTCATTATTGGAAAAAGCCCTGTCAATTTTTGACCAAACATGTGAATTTGTCCAAGTGAAATAATCCCCGATAAAGTTCAATTCCTACAGGTTGTTAGTCCGAATACAATCCTGGAAATCAACAACTTCAAAAAATTCAACCTGAGTTCCACCAATTCTATCATCAACTCTTAAAACCCAGTTAAAATCACCCAGAACCAACCAGCCTTCAGGAATAACATTGGATAACACAGACAGATTCTCCCAAACTAATTTCCTTTCCTGTAAGCTATTAGAACCATAGACAAAAGTCACTTGAAACTTAAAACCATCCTCAAGATTAATAACAGCAACATGAATCTATTGAGATTGAATGTCCAAAACTTCAACATTATAAAAACTCGATTTCCAAGCCACCAAAATCCTGCATTTGCCACTGATATGAGCATTATGAACAAACTGCCAGCCACTCAACATATGAGAACCCAATTCCGCCATTTTCTCTTTTTTTTTTTCATCTCAAGCAAACCAACAAGGCTCACTTGATGTTTGTGCAAAAATTGACGAATGTCAACTTGCTTATTGAACCTACCACATCCCTTAACATTCCAGCTAATAATATTAACCATAACCCTCAGGAATTGACCCTCCTGCCTTTTGGAAAAATTTGAGAAACTCACCCGCTTGAATCGTGCGAGGTTTATGTGAAACTGGAGGCAGGCCTTTAGAGGGTACCGATGGAGTGGGAATTGAACGTTTGTTGCTACTTGGAACTGGAGAAATAGGATTAGAGCTTGTGGATGGTGACTCAGAGATTACATTGATATCATTCGTTCTTACCACAGGTACATGTTGAGTTCTCTCCATAGGAACATTTCGTTTCTGAGCAGAAGAGCCGTTTTCAAGTAGTCTTCGATCGATTACGTATTAATCAATATACGATTGATTGGTCTGAATTTAGCTTAATTAAGTAAGCTATCTGTCTGGAGAGGTCTTCTTTTGGGGAAAAAAAATTGTATATGCTTACCCAAATTTTTTCTTTTCTTAAAAAGGTCTTTCCGTGCTATTCTTCGCAGACTACCCCCCGGGATGTTCAAGTGGGGGTTGATAATGCTAATGTCACCTATTGTTGTTCGCGCGGTATATTCTTCAACTTGCAATCCACCACAGTGTGACCAAAGTTCTTACAATACGAGCACTTAATAGGCTTCCAATCATAGATCACTTTCTGCCAAACTATCAAACCATTATCAGCAAAATTAATAACATTAGGAAAATTACCATCCACATTCATCTCTACCATCAATCTGGCTGCAGTGAGGTCAATCTTGTCCCTTGTTCTTAAGCAAGTCTTAATCGAATGCCAAGCGTACTACCAATTTTACTGAAACCATTAGGGTTCCAGTACTTGACATCAAGTTTTGGAAGAATAACCCAAATCGGTAATGAGAGAATCGAATCTGTATCGATGCTGAGCTCCTCATTCCGATCTCTGACCAACATTGGCTTGTTTTCACAGTAATAAACTCCCTTTTCTAGCACCATGTTTTTGTATTGCTCATCTTGAAATTTCACCACAAAAACACCTCTACGAGCTTTACAAATTTTCTTAATCGCCATTCCCTTCCAGATCGACTCTTAAAACACCTTCATCTCCTAGTTTCTCCCAGAATTCTACAAAGAACTGAGTTCTCCCATGAATCAAGAACTATATCGTCCTCCCCAATTTCAGCATACAAATTTCCATCAATCGATTTCGGTGGTATAAAACCTAAGCTTTGATCTCTCTCACCTATTAAAGAACAAAAATGAAAGACAACGTTTTGTGAATTCGAATCCTTCATCTTCCTAAACAAACAAAGTTTCAGAATCCAACACCCTCAAGATTGACTCACAACTACTAAAAAGAGAAGCATCCCTCTAAACATTAACTGGAAAAACTTGCCGGAAATCCTTAGAGAGAGAGAGGCTCTCGTAGAGAGAGAAAATCCAAGTCCATCAACATATATATATATATAAGAAAATTAGATTCTAATAATCCCTACTTTTGCAAATTAGATGACAATAATCCCTACTTTCAATTTGTCTTCTAGTGGTAAAAAAAAATTATATTTTAGTGGTACCAAGTCCATCAACATATTCTTTTTATTTTTTTATGCCTACCCCATATTGTTTTTGTTTTATTTTTATACTTGCCCCCAGATAGATAATGAAGTGTAGTTACTAAAATATTTTTTAAATTATTTTTTTGAGATTTCGAGCAATTATTATGATTTTTTAAAAAAAATAAAATTGAAAAAAATTATAAAAAATTGAACAAAAATTGAAACAAATTGGGAGAAATGCTGTAAATTCATTAAAAATCGTGGTAAAGTGTTATACAAAGTTTTGAATCAAATGCAACACAAAATCTATGATATTTAGGGTATATTCTCGATTATGTCCCACTACAATACAATTTTTTTTTTTTTGAACCACCAGAATACAAATTGAAAGTAGGGATTATTGTCATCCAATTCGCATAAGTAGGGTGTTTAGACCCATTTTTGTGTCTAAATAGCGCCTTAATTCTTAGGCTTTTGACTTGTTTTGTAGTTTAATTTCATAACTTTTAATACGTTTTGGTTATTTGTAGATTTTGGAGTTTTTACTCAAAACGTGGTAAATAGGGCCATTTTGTAGCTATTTTGGGAATCCCGAGATTTCCCGGGTCTTGAACGAGTTAAAGGCGAAGAAAGTAAAAAGGCCGGACATATCGAGCATCTCAAAAGATAGAGTTTTGCTGAGTTTTGCCAAGGTAACACCCGCTACGTTCAGGGTAGCGGGCGTTACCCCTCTCATCTGCTCGCCGTCACACGCACCAAGGTCATAGCCCCCGTCACCTTCCACATAGCGGGCGCTTTCCCAGAGCTTCAATTTACCCGAGCAGGACCATACCTACGGTCCTGAGGACCGCTCCTGCGGTGGGTGCCAAGGCGTGCGCAGGAAGTGAAGCCCCGAGCAACACCGTACCTACGGTCCGGGAATACCGCACCTGCGGTGTTGCGAAGGAGAGAAGAATCGCCTAGCTTGATTCGCAAGACCGCACCTACGGTCCAGATACACCGTACCTGCGGTGTTGCGAAGGAGAGAAGAATCGCCTAGCTTGATTCGCAAGATCGCACCTACGGTCCAGATACACCGTACCTGTGGTGTTGCGAAGGAGAGAAGAATTGCACAGTTCGCTTCGCAGGACCGTACCTACGGTCCCATGGACCGTATCTACATGCCCGTGCAGCTCACGCGATTCTGTTGAGTGAAGTGCTGCGTTTTGAGTAACTAATTTGGCTCGTATATATTGCTACTTGGACGATTAGCAGCAGCATTCTATCTAATTCTATCTTAGCTTTATCTTATCATATCTTAGCTCTCAATTAACAACATTTTAGCTTTCAATTAGAGTGATTTCTTAGTGATTAGTGAGTGTTTGCACTTGGATTATTACATTTACACTGGATTTTATTGGATTTCTATTGAAGTTCTGAAGATTTATCTTATTTTGGAGCGTTGGATTCTTATTATTCTGGATCATCCTTCCATTGGCATCAAAATAATGAGCATTTCTTGACCCTTACTCTCTTTAGTTCATCTATTTACTCTTTAATCTCTGTTTTTGTTATTAGATTGCTTGGGGTTTGTTGATTGTTGCTTTGATTATCTAGATTCTCTGTTTTAAGTATGAATGAAGTTATTATTGTTGTTAGCATGTTAGTTAAGATGATTAAAGGCTAGAACCCTTGTGGGTTAGGGAGAAACTAAGGATGTGAATGGTTTATTTGGATTGGGTTAGCAATTTTAGGAGGTAATTTGTAGTGGAATCAATTTTCCATTCCTATTCTTCCCTCAAGTGGGATGTATTTGGGTATGAAAGTCCCAAACACCTCCAGCACTTGAGTTGGAAGGTTGGAATCGGGATAGTTAGTATTCTACTCACGAAAGTGAATAGAAGCTAACTAGAGAGTCTTGTTTCTTTAACCCTCCGGGTCCGTGGTTGGCTTGTAGGAAGTTAATCCGGCTTATGCTTGAAAAAGAAAATCCAGTGGGTTTATTCTAACGGGATTGTCACTTGATTCTACTATTTTGTTGCTTTCTAATTACAAAACCCTCGTCCTAATTACCGTTTGCAACCCGAAATCTCCCGACACCCATTGTTTCCCATATCGACTGAACCATAGTTGTGTTTGTTCTGTTTTTCACCAAAAACCCTCATGTTATCTTGTGATCCTAATCCTCACCTAGAGTCAATTTGTCCTAGCCAAGGCCCCTAGCTCCCTGAGAAGAACGATACAAAACCGGGGTACAAAAACCACGTTACACAAAATGGCGCCGTTACTGGGGAGCAAGCGCACCTAGCTTAGCTTTTTGTCTTTAGGTTGTTTAAGATCATTTCACTTGCTAGAGATTTGATATCCTTGGTTGTTGGGAATTTGATTATTCTATTTGTTCTTTTTGTGCATGTAGACTTGGCCTCGACGAGGCCGAACGCCTAAAACTACACCGATTTCGAACCCGGAAAGTATTATTCGCAAGGCAAACGCTAGCTGGAGACGAGAAAGGCAACAAAGGGAGCAAGTGAGTGTCGAAATTCCAATGGCTGCGGGAGATACAAGTCCACCCCGTACCTTAGCATCATATTCGTTACCATCATCGGGTACGGGAGGCGATCCCATAATATTACCTGCATTATAACCAAACGCATCGTTCGAGTTTAATCCATATTTGTTGCAGATATTCGAGAACACTCCGTACCATGGAGGAGAACATGAAATCCCATCGACCACATCAACAGGTTCGAGCAGCGCATCGATTTCGTGCAAATGAATGGAGTTTCCGCCGAATACATGAAGCTAAAGTTTTTCCCTCTCACTTTGAAAGGGAAAGCACTATTGTTGCTCAAGACGAGTCCGTCGGGTACTTATTCTACATGGGATGCCCTCAGTCGTGATTTTCTTCAAAGGTGTTTCCCCAACGATGAGACGTGTCGGTTGAGGCAAGCCATTATGAGTTTTCAACAAGAGTCCGGTGAGTCATTATTCGAAGCATGGGGGAGATTCAAAGGTCTCCAACGGAGGTGTCTTCACCACAATCTGGAAGATTGGCTACTTTTGCACCATTTTTATTCAGGACTATTTAGTTCTTTGTGAGAATCCATCGATCATGCCTCGGGTGGCATGTTTCTCAAGAAGACAGCGGAAGAAGCAAACGTATTTCTTCACGAGTTATCTCAAAACTCTGCACATTGGGGAGGCGGCCGTGGTTCAAAAGATGGAGGTCCTTCTTTAGAAAGCAACCCTACAATCAAGTTTCTTATGAATGCCGTATTGGAGATGCAAAAAAAGAAGGCCTTGGAAGAGACTACGAGGCAAGTAAAGGCAGCTCAAGAGGTACCTATGCTTATTCCGGATGTCCGATTTCTTGTATGTGATTTTTGTGGAGGGCCACATTCTTTGCAACGGTGTGAAGAGTATCAAGACGAGCAAGTCCAAGCTATCTATCCTAACAATAACCTTTCCTATTCCACTCAAAATCCCGTTCGCCCTCGTGGGAATTACGCCTACAACCAACAAGCTCCACAAAACCAAAACCCACCCCCCGGTTTCCCAAATCAAAATCGCCGCCAATACCAACAAAACCCCCACCTTGGTCAAACTTCCCAAGCACCCAAACCACCACAACAAGAATTTTCCATTGAGCAACTTCTACAAAAGATCTCATTAACTCAAGATAGAGACCAAGCACGCATCAAGAATCTTGAGTTACAATTGGCTCAAATGGCACAACAAGCTAAACCTATCCAATCTCTTCCTAGCCAACCTCAACCAAACCCTAAGGGGCAACTTAACGCTATTACATTGAGGAGTGGTAGGGAGGTTGAAGGTCCTTAAATGGTAGAAGAGGATGTCTTGGGGGAAAAAGAGGGTGTTGGGGTGGATGTCACGGAGGAGGAGGATTTGATAGAGGAACGGGAGAGTGAATTTGTTTTGGGTGAGGGAGATGATGGAATTCATGATGAGGAGCTGGAAGAATCTAGTAAAGAAAGAGAGGAGATGGAGAAGGAGAAGGAGAAGGGAAGGAAATGAAAGGAAGAATGGTGGAAGAAGAGCCGATCCAAGTCACTGAGAAGCCGAAGTTACCGCCGGTTCCTTTTCCCGAGCGGTTAGCAAAGCGTAAGTCCGATGCGAAGTTTTCAAAGTTCCTTGGGATGCTCAAAAAGCTTCAAGTGAGCATTCCATTTCTAGATGCTATTTCCGAGGTCCCATCTTTCAAGAAGCACTTGAAGGAGCTTCTCACAAGCAAAAGGAGAATTCAAGAGAAATCTACTATCCACTTGACGGCGGATTGTAGTTTTATTATTGACAACAAAACTCCGGAGAAGTTAGCCGACCCCGGGAGTTTTTCTATTCCTTGCACCATCGGTGACATGCGGATTGGTCGTGCCCTTTGTGATTTAGGGGCTAGCGTGAGTGTTATGCCTCATTCTATATGCAAGAAGTTGAATCTCGACGATCTAACTCCTACAACAATCAATCTTCAATTGGACGATCGTTCCGTGCGAAGACCTTTGGGTATATTAGAGGACATTCTAGTCCAAGTGGGCAGATTTTTGATACCGTGTGATTTTGTGATTTTAGAGAGGAGGAAGACCACAACATTCCTATTATTTTGGGAAGGCCATTCCTTGCCACGGCCGGAGCAATAATAGATGTGAAGCAAGGTAGTATGTCATTGAATGTCGGTGATGAAAGCATTATTTTCAACCTCGAGGGGTCCTTGAAAAATCCTTCGTATGGGGATTCATGCTATGCTATCGATATGATGGAGGTGCTAGTTGATGAATATATTGAGGAATCTCATCTACTTGAGTCTACTTGCGACGATCCTTTGGGAGCTTGTCTCTTAGAATCTTTCCAATTTGAGACCGACGGCACCGACATCAAGTTTTTCACCAACCTTCTTGATTCATCACCAACGCATGAGGAGATTACTATTGATGAGCCTCATATTGAGTGTATGGAGATTCAAGATACTATCTACAAGGGTATGTCTTCCTCCTAAATTAAATCCTCTACTCCTTTAGAACTTAAACCTTTACCCCCTTTCCTACAATATGCTTTCTTGGATGATGAGAAGTCTTGTCCTGTTATTGTGAATGCCAAATTGCATGAATCTGATTTGTCCAAGTTTCTTGATTTGTTGAGAAAGCATAGGGGTGCATTAGGTTATAAAATTAAGGATTTGAAAGGTTTGTCCCCATCTATATGCATGCATTCAATTGATTTGTTAGAGGATGCAAAACCAACTAGGCAACCACAGCGTCGATTAAACCCTAATATGCAAGAGGTAGTCAAGAAAGAAGTAGTCAAGTTGTTAGCTGTTGGGATCATCTTCCCCATCGCAAATAGCGAACGGGTAAGCCCGGTTCAGTGTATACCTAAGAAGGGTGGGATGATAGTGATTGAGAATGAAAAGAATGAACTAGTTAGTACCCGAACCGTCATCGGATGGCGGATGTGCATTAATTACCGCCAATTAAACAAAGTAACCAAGAAAGACCATTTCCCTCTCCCCTTTATTGACCAAATCTTAGAGAGGTTGGCGGGTGACTCATATTTCTGTTTTTTAGATGGGTACTCGGGTTTTTTCCAAATTCCAATCCATCCCGCGCATCAAGAAAAGACTACTTTCACTTACCCATATGGTACATTTGCTTATAGACATATGCCTTTTGGTTTGTGTAATGCACTCTGTACATTTCAACGATGCATGATGGCCATTTTTAGTGATTTCATTGAACAATGTATGGAAGTCTTTATGGACGATTTTTCTGTCTATGGTAATACCTTTGATGATTATTTCGTGAATTTAGAGAAAGTTCTCATCCGTTGTGAGGAAGTTGACTTAGTGTTGAATTGGGAAAAATGCCACTTCATGGTTGAAGAAGGTATTGTGTTGGGACATTTGATTTCTTCGAGGGACATCGAAGTAGACAAGGCAAAATTTGAAGTGATAGAGCGCCTACCACCCCCGGTTTCAGTTAAAGGGGTGCGTAGTTTCCTTGGCCATGCCGGCTTTTACCGTCGGGTCGTCAAGGATTTTTCAAAAATCGCTCGTCCTTTGACCGATCTCTTGTGTAAGGATGCCCCATTCTCTTTTACTGATGAATGCCTTGAGTCTTTCTACAAGTGAAGCAAGCCTTGATTTCTGCTCCGGTTGTTCAACCTCCGGATTGGACACTACCTTTCAAAATCATGGCTGATGCAAGCGATTTCGCCGTAGGAGCGTGTTTGGCTCAAACCATAGAGAGGAAGCCACGAGTCATTTACTATGCAAGCCATGCGCTTGATAGTGCACAGAAAAATTACACAACCACGGAGAAGGAGCTTGACTTGGAGATTCGTTGGGTTTTGCTAATGCAAGAGTTTGACTTGGAGATTCGTGACAAGGCCGGCACTAAGAATGTAGTAGCCGATCACCTATCGAGGATCCTTGTTGATATGGAGGATACCCAACCCATCGTGGATTCTTTCTCGGATGAACGTCTTATGTCCGTCAAGCATTCTCACCCTTGGTATGCCGATATCATAAACTACTTTTCTAGTGAGGTGATTCCTCAAAATTTGACCTCTCATCAAAAGAAAAAAGTTCTTTCATGATGTGAAACATTTCTTTTGGGACGATCCATTCCTATTCCGTTTGTGCAATGACGGAATGTATAGAAGATGCCTACCCGAGAGTGAGGTGAAGTCCGTATTGACGCATTGCCATGAGTTCCCGGTTGGAGGTCATGGTGGATCTCAAAAGACGGCTGCGAGAGTCCTACAAGCCGCTTATTGGTGGCCGACCCTTTTTCGAGATGCCTATCTTCACGTCAAGTCGTGCGATAAATGCCAAAGGTCCGGAAACATTTCCCGGAAAAATGAGTCACCACTGAATTTCATTCTCGAGGTGGAGGTTTTCGATGTGTGGGGGTTGGATTTTATGGGTCCCTTTCCGTCATCAAGGGGTCATCAATATATTTTAGTGGCGATAGACTATGTTTCGAAATGGGTTGAAGCTATTCCATGTGTGAGGTGCGATGGCAAATATGTATCAAGGTTTTTGAAGAAGATTGTATTCCCAAGATTTGGTATTCCGAGGGTCATTATTAGCGACAATGGATCTCATTTTATCGAGAAGAGGTTTGATCCCTCCTAGCAAAGTATGGTATCACTCATAAGAGATGACTCCACTATCACCCTCAAACTCAAGGTCAAGTACAGATTTCGAATCGTGCTATTAAGGACATTTTGGAGAAGACGGTTAGTTCCTCACGAAGAGATTGGTCAGAGAAACTAGATGATGTCTTGTGGGCATATCGCACCGCCTTATAAACGCCGATAGGGACTACTCCATACCTCCCTGTCTACGGGAAAGCATGCCATTTTCCCGTAGAAATTGAACACAAGACGATGTGGGCGATCAAGAAAATGAATTATGATCTCAAGGCGACGGGGGCAAGTCGTTTATTCCAATTGGAGGAGCTTGAGGAACTGAGACCTCATTCCTACGAAAATAATAGAATCTACAAAGAGCGAACCAAAGCATGGCACGATAAGAGATTGAACCGTCGCGAGTATGTGGTGGGTGATAGAGTCCTCATCTTCAATTCGAGGATCAAACTCTTTTCCAGGAAGTTGATATCGAGGTGGTCCGGGCCCTTTGAAATAGTAAAGATCCTTCCCGCTAGGGTGGTTGAACTTAAGAATGCAAAGGAGGAATGTTTCAAAGTTAATTCATCAAAGATAAAGCCATACATTATGGGAGAGGAGTATGCGGGGACCGTTGTGGTGTTCCTCGCCGACTTTAAAAGTTGAAAGAATGGATTATGTCGAGCTAAGACCTAAAACAAGCACCCGAGAAGAGGTACAAGTTACTTCCTCTACTTTAGTGTTTTCTTTTATTTTCTGCATTTTTATTTCTTTTGTCCTAATGCTTTTGTTTTGTTTTGTTGAAGTTTTAGAAAAGAAAAGAAAAATGAGAAAGTACAAAAAAAAAAAATCGAGGGTGAGAAGAAAATTTGTGAAGGAAGTGCTTCATGGTGGTTTTGAGTGTTGAAAGATGTTCTTGGAAGTTGTTGAGTGTGTAAGAAAAGAGGGTTGATAATGAGAGAGTAGAATTTTAGGACTTAACATTATTTTCAACTTTTTGAGTCCTGTAGGTGCAGGGTAGAGGCCGCAGAAGACTGCACCTTCGGTAAATCAGACCGCAGCTACGGTCATGCTATGTAATTTTCCCAGTTTTTGGCCCAAGAACTGCACCGTACCTACGGTGTGTCGAAGAGCAGCGAATGTGTCGGGGTTTATAACCTTTCTCCCTCTCATTTTCACTCATTTCTTTTCCCTCTCACTCACTCGAAAAACCCTCTTTCCCCCTCTAAACCCTAAAACCCTTGTCCCAATCACTCAAATCCTTCACAAATTCCTCCTCCCAACTCTCTATTTCTGCGAAATTGTGCCCTAGCTGCGCCACTTCTCCATTTTCGCACCTTTGGTGGAGCTTTTCAAGTGCAAATTCTGGGTAGTGTTCCTCTTGGGGTTCGAAAATGCTAAGGAGGAGTTCCTAAGTCATCAACTCAGGTATCCCTTGTCTCTTTGTGCATCAAAGTTCGTTTTCTTGCTAATTGTGGGTGATTTTTGTGCACAATTTCATCTTTCCCTCCTTGGATATTGTTGAATGCTCTTGGTTGAGGCTTGGGGGTGTCGAATTGGTTGAAAAATTGTTGATTGGATTGTGGTTATTGAAGTTCTTGGTGGAAACTAGGAGTTTCGACATTGTGTGCATATTGTTGTTGCTTTTGCGTACTTGTTCGTTCCAATGGGTCGAGCCAAACGAGCCCGGACCGAGAAAGAACCGACCCCTCGTCCCTCTACGTCGGAAGAGCCCGATAAGAACCGTTACAAGGCACAACCCGCCTCTTTGATTTATTGTGATCCAAAAGTGAAGGTCACCTTTAAGGATGATATGCACAAGCATAGGTATGCACGGTTGAAGCAACGAAAAATTTGTGCTCCTCATTTATACCATGAGGAAACGGCAAAGGATGTTTATTGCAAACCGAGCATGGACTACTTCATTAAAGTCATGGGTTGGGAGATTTTTGCCACCATCAATGAGCCTATTGTCGATCAACCGGTGCTCGAATTCTTGAGCTCCTTAGTGGTACAGGAGGACGACACATCTAATGCCAGTTTCACCTACCTTGTGGCCAAGAAGGAAGTTGAGTGTTCGGTTCAATATCTTTTCAACGCTTTGGGTCTTCCCTTGGATGGGCTTTTATACGGTGAGTGCGTCAAGTTCGATGAGCAAGAAGCAATGAAGGCTCTCACTTGCTGGCGGAGGCGATATCCAAAATCTCTATTTCGTCAATCGAGGATTCATTGCCCCAGTAATTCAAAAGCTCGAGATTTTTGCAACCTAAGTGTTCGGCTTTTCCATCGGATCATTTCAAGTTCTGTCTTCGGCCACGACACTGGACGCTCAAACATCCGCAAAGACGATCTCTTCGTCATCTTCAATGCAATCAATGGTCGTCATGTCAACACCGGTTCTTGCATTCTCCACTGTCTTCGAGAAATCAGCCTTGAAACTCGCAATATAACCATTGGCATGGGACACATAATTTGTCATTTTCTCAAGAAGCAAGGCTTCGAGTCCTACCTTGCCAAAGGGACTCCACGGTACTTCCCCGACCCTATTGACGGTGTGAGGTTGCGGAAGATGGAATTCTTGGAAAAGAATAAGTCGCGAACACTTTATCGCCACAGGTACGATTCCCACAGTGTCGTGGTTCATTTGAATCATGATCATGCCGAAGAATGGTTGGATGTCACCGACCGGTGCAACTGGTCGTATGGACAAAAGCATGGGAGCCGCCGTGTGGTGGGTGGTCCTTTTGAACCCATGGAGGAGAGTGAAGAGGGAACCGATGAAGAAGAAGAACAAGAGCAAGGAGAAGATGCGGGTACAAGCCAAGCCAGAGATACCACATTGGAACGTATCAGTGATCAACTCCAAGAGCTACACAATGAGTTCCAAGAGCGGCGAGAATTAATCCAAAACCAACAAAGCTTGATCGAAAATTTGCAAGAGCTTCGTGAGGCGCAACAAGAAATCCTTGTTGGCATTCAGTCGCAGCTCCAACCCCATCCTCCTCCGGGAGGATCCCCTTGATGGACCATTTGTAAGCGTCCCCGCCCCCACTCGATCTTTTTCATTATCTTTACATGTTTTACTTTGTAAAATGTAAGTGTGGGGGGAGGGTGCTTCATCGGGGGTTTGGATGGGAAGGCAAGGCTTTGTGGTTTTGGCGTGTTGGTATCTCGGGTTTTCGGCTTGTCTTGGTGTTGTTTTCAAGGATGGTTGGGCATGGTTTGTGATGATTGTCTTTTGGTTGTAGTTGTGTTGTCTTGGTTGGATGATTGGTTGTTCTTTTGGGCTGGTGGTGGTTTGTTTTGTCTTGTGTTGGGTGTATTTTGGTCATGTATGATTGGTTGGCATGTAATGAATGGTTGTTCTAATGAAATGAAATGAATCAAGTTTGTTTGGTCAGTTTGAGATGAGTTTCACCCTTATTTCCCGCCTCAATGAGTGAGATTCGGGGATAAGGTATGTTATTGGCAATGTACATATTGTTTATAGTTTTCTTTTCTTCTTTTTAGTTCTTTTTGTTTAGAAGTTTAGTTAGTTAGTTTTTCTCTGTTGTTGTTTTCAATCTAGCATGTAGATTTTGTCATGTATAAGTCGTCCTTTTGCTCTAATATCATTGTGATTCAATTGAACGACGACTTCGGATCACGGCTTAAACATTTATGAAGAGCTCGAGGTAATATCTTTCCACCTTGCTCTTTCCTATGTGAATTATCATTCTGATCCGTCGCATGCTTGATTTTCTTTTGGGTGGTGAACCCCTTTGAGTGTTTGTGTTGGGATCATCTTGTTGTTGGAGCCATGTGGGCTCGGGTCGCCACTGTTTGCTTGTTAGTTGTTTGTTTTTGTTGGTGCTCTACCCTTTTTCATGTGACACCTTCCCACAATGAGGACATTGTGGCGTTTTAAGTGTGGGGGGAGGGGGGTGGGAGAGAGATATTTGCTTCAAGGGTAGATCACCTAGTTCTTTGTTTCTGTTTTCTTAGTTTTTGCCTAAAATTTGAAAAAAATTTGTGTGAAAAAGGAGAAAAAAGGGAGTGAAAGCCTTAAAGGTTTTCTTTCCGTTTTCGTTTTCGCTTTGTTTTGCTTTATTTCTTGGATCTTGTTGTCGAAATTAAGAAGTCGTTCTTAAACTTCTTTAAAAGAAACCGGTCTGAGCATTTTCGACCCTGTCTCGGGTGCTAGTCATGACTTACCTTCTTAGATTTCCTTCATTGAGTGTCTAGTGAGACCCTCGATTCCTTTCACGTTCTAGTTGAAACCGGGAGATTCTAGGGGTTTGTGTTCGAGCTTGTTCTTTTTTTTTCCTGTTTAACAAAAGCAAAAGCAAAGTCAAAAAGAAAGAAAAAGAAAGCAAAGCTACAATAACCGGATTAAGTGGGGCGTGTCACTGAATGACATCAACCACCATACACTTAGCCAACCTACACGGGACCGGTATCAGTGGTACGACACTGATATCCCTTAAACCTCCTCCTATATCGCTTTGCGACGGAGAGGTGAATGGAAAAGACTGTGTTGGGAGGGTAAACCCCATTTTGGGCCGTCTAATTCCCGAAAGTAAGGCTAATACCGACCATAAAAAGAAAAAAAAAAAGAGAAAAAGAAAAAGCAATTTCGTTGGTAAAACCAACCAAAAAGAAAAGAAAGTTTGTGCTTCTAAAAGTGTGGGGCCTCTCCTTGCATCACCTACGGCCCTCACCAAGCTAAGGGCGACCAAATGTGAGGAAGGGCAACTCTTTCCTTGTTCGTTTCGTTGTTTTTGAGATCGGGCATGAGTCTTTGGAGTGTTTTGGATTCGGTTAGAACCCACTAGCACATTTGCGCATGGGGTTTTGCTTGGCATGAGGTGTAGGGGGTCGAAAATCTTTAAGACTGACTTTTGCTTGAGATAGGTGCTTGTGAGATGCTCATAACGGTTCCTTTTGGAGGTTTAATAACGTTTTCCTGATTTAGATTTCGAGATCCTTTGAAGCGAAGCTTTTGTTTCTCTTTCCTTTTATTTTTCTTCGGTTTTGTTTTCACTTTCCCTCTCTCCTTTTTCTTTGGCTTTTGTGGGTATAGCCGCTACAAACCCTCACGAGTCCATCTCGTCCACCCGGGCTGGCGGGGGGTTCAAAGGGCTTGGTGCATACACTAAATGCACTCGTTTCTCTCCCACGACAGAGGAGTTTGTGTTAGTTTAGGTAGTTTTTGTCTTGTTTTGCTCGGGACGAGCAAAAGTTTAAGTGTGGGGGGTGTTTAGACCCACTTTGTGCCCAAATAGTGCCTTAATTCTTAGGCTTTTGACTTGTTTCGTGGTTTAATTTCATAAATTTTAATACGTTTTTTGTTATTTTGTAGATTTTGGAGTTTTTACTCAAAACGTGGAAAAAAGGGCCATTTTGCAGCTATTTTGGGAATCCCGAGATTTCTCGGGTCTTGAACGAGTCAAAGGCGAAGAAAGTAGAAAGGCCGGACATATCGAGCATCTCAAAAGATAGAGCTTTGCTGAGCTTTGCCAAGGTAACACCCGCTACTTTCAAGGTAGCCGGCGTTACCCCTCTCATCCGCTCGCCGTCACACGCACCAAGGCCGTAGCCCCCGTCACCTTCCACATAGCGGGCGCTACGCCCAGAGCTTCAATTTACCCGAGCAGGAACGTACCTACGGTCTTGAGGACCACCTGCAGTGGGTGCCAAGGCGTGTGCAGGAAGTGAAGCCCCGAGCAAGACCGTACCTACGGTCCAGGAATACCGCACCTGCGGTGTTGCGAAGGAGAGAAGAATCGCTAGCTTGATTCGCAAGACCTCACCTACGGTCCAGATACACCGTACCTGCGGTGTTGCAAAGGAGAGAAGAATCGCCTAGCTTAATTCGCAAGACCGCACCTACAGTCTAGATACACCGTACCTGCGGTGTTGCGAAGGAGAGAAGAATTGCACAGTTCGCTTCGCAGGACCGTACCTACGGTCCCATGGACCGTACCTACGGTTCCCTGCAGCTCACGCAATTCTGTTGAGTGAAGTGCTGCGTTTTGAGTAACTAATTTGGCTCATATATATTGCTACTTGGACGATTAGCAGCAGCATTCCATCTAATTATATCTTAGCTTTATCTTATCATATCTTAGCTCTCAATTAACAACATTTTAGCTTTCAATTAGAGTGATTTCTTAGTGATTAGTGAGTGTTTGCACTTGGATTATTACATTTGCACTGGATTTTATTGGATTTCTATTGAAGTTCTGAAGATTTATCTTATTTTGGAGCATTGGATTCTTATTATTCTGGATCATCCTTCCATTGGCATCAAAATAATGAGCATTTCTTGACCCTTACTCTCTTTAGTTCATCTATTTACTCTTTAATCTCTGGTTTTTGTTATTAGATTGCTTGGTGTTTGTTGATTGTTGCTTTGATTATCTAGATTCTCTGTTTTAAGTATGAATGAAGTTATTATTGTTGTTAGCATGTTAGTTAAGATGATTAGAGGCTAGAACCCTTGTGGGTTAGGGAGAAACTAAGGATGTGAATGGTTTATTTGGATTGGGTTAGCAATTTTAGGAGGTAATTTGTAGTGGAATCAATTTCTCATTCCTATTCTTCCCTCAAGTGGGATGTATTTGGGTACGAAAGTCCCCAAATACCTCCAACACTTGAGTTGGAAGGTTGGAATTGGGATAGTTAGTATTCTACTCATGAAAGTGAATAGAAGCTAACTAGAGAGTCTCGTTTCTTTGACCGTCCGGGTCCGTGGTGGGCTTGTAGGAAGTTAATCTGGATTATCCTTGAAAAAGGAAATCCTGTGGGTTTAATCTAACGGGAATGTCACTTGATTCTACTATTTTGTTGCTTTCTAATTGCAAAACCGTCGTCCTAATTACCGTTTGCAACCTGAAATCTCCCGACACCCATTGTTTCCCATATCGACTGAACCATAGTTGTGTTTGTTATGTTTTTCACCAAAAACCCTCTTGTTATCTTGTGATCCTAAACCTCACCTAGAGTCAATTTGTCCTAGCCAAGGCCCCTAGCTCCCTGAGAAAAACGATACAAAACCGGGGTACAAAAACCACGTTACATAGGGATTATTAGAATCCAATTTCCCTATGTGTATATATATATATATATATATATATATATATTAAGAAATCTGTTCTAACTTTAGTTTGACTAAGGTGGACGAAGAGGTTGTGGGAGTGGCATAAGTGTGGAGGTGGCTAGGTTATTTGAGATTTGAAACTAGTTTGATCATCATTTTGAAGGATTGATATTAATCGACCCTCTATCGATAGTTATGACTAGGGGTTGGCATATCGTCATTAGAAAGATATTTTACAAAAAATTACAATGAAGCTAATTTCTATTGAATAGTTAATAAAAGTTAAAAAAGGAAATAAATGTATTTATTCTATCAAATGTCCCACATCGATAGAATTGATGTATTACCGGATCAAGAAAGGTTCTTGATTCCAATAATACACGAAACACGTGTAACCAAACAACAAGGAGGGGGTGGTTCACGGGATTAAGGGAGGAAGAAAGGGGTTGTTCTCGTGAATAGGGTTCTTTGAGGAGGTTATTTGCCGTGAGGGCTTTTGTGGTTTCAAGATTCAAGAAGGGCTTTTATGATTGATTCTTGGAAGGGGAGTATGGAGGAGGGTGACGTTGGATGATGAAAGGGGAGAGATTGTTAGGTTGTTGGAGGAGAGAGAGGGAGTTTGTTGGGAGGTTGTTATGGAGAGAGAAGGGAGAGGGGGTGGCGTTTGTAGAGGAGGTGGGAGACGTTTTGTGGAGGTGAAGGAGGTGGAAGTGGCCTGTGGTTGAGGGGGTAAGAGATAGGATTGGGTTGTAACTTAACTGTATTGACAGAAAGCTCACAATGTAATTACCTTAACTATATTGATAGAAAGGTAAGAACGGATAGAACTAGGTTTCTATCTTGAATCCACAAGATAGACAACCTAGGGCTAACTTGATCTGGACCGCAACCTAGGATCAAGCTCTTCCTAACCACTTGGGTGCCAGACAAAGATACAACAGAAGAAAAGGGTGAGGGTTTATCCAAACACTCGAGGGAAAGCTAAAAGCTTAAAGGATTTCATATTTCTGAATTGATTGTTTTGCCTTGAGAGGCTACATCCCTATTTATACTATGAGAGTCCTAAAGGGACTAGAACTCTCTAACTTGGCGTGCAAGCTAAGGAGTTCTACTACTAGACGCCTAATCTATTCTACTCCTCCTTGGATTAGGATTCCTTATCCTAGGGGGAGTTTGTTACATCAATCCTATCCTATTAGGTTTAGGCTTTCCTAATCCAAGATGGATTAGTTACAAAATAAGCCAACCTTATCTAGGAGAATAATACTTAACGCCTAATCTAATGAAAACACACACACACTCACTTCTAGAATATTCTAGAACAACTTAGAATATTCTAGACTAAACTAGACTCCTAATTAAATAAATCACACCAAAATAAAAAGCTATAAAATAAAAGTTACATCCAAAGATCAAGATTGTAAAATTCAGCTTGGATTCTTGAACTTGGACGTGATTGGGCCTTTGGACGTGAACTATAGCCTTTGTTGGGCTTGATTGGCGTGGACATTGATCCCTCTAGGATGTTTGGACATCCTCTTGCCATATGAGGCACACCATGTGAATGGGTCTTTGAATCTCCACCTTGTATCCTTCCTTCTTAGCCCATCTTATCTCCATGTAAAAAGACTAAATCTTCTTTGTTGGGCCTGTGTAGAATGGAGTCTTTTCATAAAGGATCTCATCTTTAACTTAGTGTTTTAATTGGGCTTCCTGGATTGGGCTTGGGGAACTTAGCGTGGGCTGATTTCCATCAAGAATAGTGTTGTCTCTACCTCCTAGGGAGTATAAATAGGTTCTCTTATTTATTGTCCCACATGGACAAAATAAAATAACCTATAGCTCTCTATAAGTTAAAGAGTCATATGAGGTTATAAATAAATACTCTATAAGTTAAAGAAGCATTGAACCGCACACGCGCGCGCGGCGTAGGCTGTAGGGCGCTTTTGGCGCTTATTAGGCGCACTTGGCACTTAGCACGTGAGCTCAGAGCACTAGGAGCAGACACCTTAATAGCATTTATTTATTATTATTTTGTTTTTGAAACAGTTGAATGCAGTTAGACAGAAATAATTGCCAACCGTTCATTTTGTCCAAGAGCATTGAATGTGTCATGCCATCATCCTTATCCTTATCTCCTTATTCAGACAGAGAAATTCATAGGGGGGATTGATTATATATATGTAAATCTAGGAAGCTTTCTTGTATCCTGGAGACACGAATATGCATAAGGGACAAATCTTGTCTTAAAGAAAGTGATCCGATTCACGCCTCAAAGCATCAATTCATCTCTGAATTTCTAACAATTTCATATTGTAACTTATTGTAATTTGTAGATAATTAATTGTCATAATTTAGTCAAAATGTCAATTAATTTGGAATAAAGAGAGTAGTAATTAATATATTATTGGTACAATAAAACAATAGATAATATCAAATGTAAAAAATTAGTTAAAAATCAGATTAAAAAAAGGAGAAGCAAATAGTGTTTAGTGAAAAGTCATGTGCATACTCACATTTAAAACTTGCAATTGAAGGCTTCTTTCGGACAATTCTTAAACTGCAAAAGGCATCGAATGCTGAAGGTAATAATTTTTTTTGATTAACCCGAAGGTAATAATTTAGTATGTTTATTGGGTCCATCTTATTTAACTTTGCTTCCAGAATTGACAAATTTGTATTCATTTTGATGTGTGAAAGAGAGAAAGAGGCATGTATGGTGAAAGAGATAGGATTTCCTTTTAATAGGATTGAGTACTTGGATAAAAATACCTCTGAACTTTGTAAAATGATAAAAAATGTCACTGGACTCTTAAAAGTGTTAGAACTACCACTTAACTTTCTATAATGATCAAAGTTGCCCCTCTAACTTGCTACAGCAAGTAGGGTTGTCCATGGTTAACCTAAAGCGCAAACCGAAACCGTAAACCGATAAAACCAAATCGGTTAAACCGGTTAACCAGTTAGCGATTTTTTTTTATGGTTTCGGTTAACCAAACCGGTATATGCGGTTTCGATTTCGGTTTTGAATTTTGGAAAAGCGGTTAACCGTGGTTAACCGGTTATATGTAATTTAAAAAAAACTAAAATTTACCTACTGGTTGCCTATTGCCTGACTCTTCTTCATGTAATGTTTGTGTAATTACTTTGGGTCAGTGGGTTAAAAATTAAAATGTTGGGCTGGGCTGTAAAAAAAAGAGGCGGGCAAGTGAATTTGTGAAATTCAAAACTCAAAACTAAAAGCAGTAAAAAAAGGAGGCGCCCCTTTTTTCTCCATCTCATTTCAGTATTTCACTATTTCAGACTTTCAGTAAGGCCCTCAACTCACATCGATAAACCCTAGTCTCGGCACTCAGTCTCTCACAATCTCACCCCCTGCCTCATCTCACACTCTCACTCCCTCACTCCCTCATTCTCTCAGGCCCAGTCGCCCGTCGCGCCGTCGTCCTCAGTTCCACCGTCGCTGGTAGCGCACGACAGCCGGCAGGTGCAGGCGGTAGCAGTCGCCAGTCATCCAGTCACTCACTCGCTCAGGTTTGCTATTTTTTTCGTCTTTTTTTCATGTTTATCTTCCAGATCTAAACTCTCATAG
The DNA here is from genome assembly GCA_029582165.1 of Portulaca oleracea. Taxonomy (NCBI): domain Eukaryota; kingdom Viridiplantae; phylum Streptophyta; class Magnoliopsida; order Caryophyllales; family Portulacaceae; genus Portulaca; species Portulaca oleracea. The sequence continues at coordinate 26,248,836 of CM055877.1, read as the reverse complement.
ACTCGTATAGTGTTAATCTATTATATTCATATAAATTTCAGGTGTTTAGGCTAAGATTAATCTTCTCCGACGACGGTGCTTCTTCTCCAGCGGTGTTTCTTCTTCTCCGGTATATTCTTCTTCTAAAGTTGAGTGTTGTTATCACTTATTAGTTATTAGCTAATTTAGTTAATTAATTTTTGCTGCTGCTGTGTTTAACTCAAATTCATTGTGATAGATGATTAGATGATAGTCTGATAGATAATTTTTGTTCTGTTGCTGTGTTAAACTCAAATAATATGACAGGGAGTAGTGTTTAACTCAAATTCGTAGTGAAAACTTTCATCAAATCCCAACAATTTTCGGTTAATCAGAAGAAAGATTGAAAATGGGAGGGTGCAATTCTTACTTCACTGATTGTTTTGTAAGAATTGATAGAGTTTGTAATTTGTATTGGCCCAATAGGCTCATGATTTTGGAATGCTTGCTTGTGTTATATTTTGGTGAATGAACGTTTGGGGCTTTTGTGATCATTAACGATAGCTTCTGTTTAATATTGTTTAGGGTATTATGTTTTCAAGCTCAAGCAACGAGATGGATGGTTCAAGTGCTCCTCGGGTTTTTGTGGACATAATTGAACAATTTTATTCACCCTTTTATGGCTTGTAATATTTGCTAGACTTGTTAATCATTCCCCATCCCAAGTTTGTACGTTTGTAAAAATTGTGTTCAACATTTTTTTTTGTTGCACTCCTTGAGTCCTTGGTTTGTTGGATTTATGGACAAGTTTACAGGGGTAGGAAGTATACAACACATGTCAGGGGCTGCTGCCTGCTTGTTTTAGTAGTAAAACAGCACAAATGTTAAATTTAATTTCCAGAACCGGCTGTAAACTTGAAATTGGAGTAAACCGCGATTAACCGCATTGTCAAGCCAGTTTAGGTTTGGTTTAGGTTTCTGATTTTCAAAAGCGGTTAACCGCAAAGCAGTTAACCGCTTTAGGCGGTTAAGGTTTAGGTTTGTAAAAACTGTAAACCGCAAATGCGGTTAACCGCTTTTGGACACCCCTAACAGCAAGTTTCCATTCAAAAAGTTACCAAAAAAAAAGTTCTTCTACCATTCAACTTTCTCATCTGCTCTCGTTCGTCCTCTCATCGCCCATCATTTTCCTCTGCTTTTATCTTCATCTCTCCTCTGTTCAAACAATTGCAATTATACAACTTTCTTTATAATTGCTTCATCTCAACCCTTACTCAACCCCACTCACACCCACTTCTTCTCTCTTTCTTCTTCTCCGCCCAATGTTCACCGTTCTGTGAAGAATTATTATTAGTTATTTTTCTCTTACTTCCTTATAGCTTCACTTCCTCCCCCCCCCCCCCCAAAAAAAAAATAAATCTTGCAATGAAGATGAAAAACTAACCCCATCATCACCATCATCATCAAGAAATCCCAAAAACAAAGCATTTCAATCCCTCCCGAAAACAGAGCAAAAAAAAAAAAAAAACCCCAAACCCCTCCACAAACCTATTGTAACAGAATAAAGGTCGAGATGAAACAATTGTAAAGAAAGTTGTAAAGAAAATTATAATATTGCAATTGTTTAAATAGGGGAGAGATGAAGATAAAGCAAACCAAGATGATGGCCAATGAGATGGGGAGGACAAAGGAGAGTATAAGGGAAAGTTGAATGGTAGAGGGTTTTTTTTTTTTTGTTTTTTGTTGTAATCTCTTGAAGGGAAACCTATTATAACATATAAGAGGGGCAATTTGGATCATTATGGAAAGTTAACACTTAGTTTTGACACGTTTCAAAGTCCAGTAATATTTTTGATCATTTTGGAAACTTTAGGGATATTTTTGTCCAAACACTCTAACAAGATCCTATTAAAAACAATATTTGGTTCAAAATATCGGTTGATTTTGATTTATAAAAAAAATGATATAGACTTGAATATATATATATATATATATATATATATATATATATATATATATACACACACACACCCACGAAGACTTCTCACATGAATTTAATATAAATTGATTTTTCTAGGTACATACAAAATATTTTTCTTATAAGTTTTCTAGACCTAAGTTTAGCCTTATTTGAATCATATGATTGAAAATAATTTCGAAAGTGAACTATCAGACATTAACTTTTCCGCTTGATTCGTCCAAATTTGAACTGATCCAAACCCATATCTTTTATAGCCTTGACTATTACTCCTAATATCAAGGATTTGAAGTTTTTATTACTCTGATATATACTTCAATTCAAATTGTCTTTATAAAATACTAGTGGCAAGGGTAATTTTTATCTCTCTCTTCTCTTTTAATTGTTACTCCCTCTCTTCTCTTTTATCCGTCATTTACGGTTTGTAGTGCTAATTTTTAATCAATATTTTTTAATAGAAAATTTTTATAAAAAATTATAATATTATATTTTTTAATAGTATTTAATTTATTACGAATTTAATGACATCAATTTTGTATGATGAATCATTGTACGAATTAAAATATTAACGGTCAAAGTTTTAACTCAATTTCCTAGGCGACAGATAAAGGGTAATGTAGCTCTTAATTTTATATCGTAACTTATTGTAATTTATGAGTAATTAATAGTCAAAATTAATCTAAGTGATAATTAATTTGGAATGAAGGCAATATCTTATAAACCATCTTCATTTTCTCCTCCTACCTCTCTCTTTATCACTTCCCTCACCGTCCACATAGAACTAATATTCTATTTACAAACCACAATCGAAATTAACGAAAATTGCTTCCTTTGTGAAGGTCAACCTTCTAACAAATAATGAAATCCTCCTTTCTCACCAAGCTAGAGAGAGAAAATCAACAATTGGAATTGGTATGATAATGTGAAACACTTGTGCCCATTAAAATGTAAACGCATGGGCGCATGGCTATAGGGCACGTGACTTGAGGGAAAGATATTGAAAAAGAAAAGAATTGGGCTTGGCATTAGAGCCCAATGTTTGTAGTGAAAAAAATACTCCCTCCGTTCTTTTTTATATGTCATTTACGGTTTTCAGTACCAATTTTTAATCAATAATTTTTAATATAAATGTTTTGCAAAAAATATAATATTATATTTTTTTTAATAGTATTTTTTATTACGAATCTAATGACATCAATTTCATATGATGAATCATTTTACAAATTAAAATATTAACGGTCAAAGTTTTAGTATAATTTTCAATGATGACTAATAAAACCAAACAAAGGGAGTAACTAAGTGGGCACTTATACAAGCATGCAGCAAAACACACAACAAAAAACACAAATATAAAGGGAGCAACTCTCCTTTTATATATAGGTAATGAAATGAAATGAAATGATATGTGGTTAGTGTTTTAAAACTTTGACTATGGATTTTTCAACACATATTATTATTTATCACAAAAGTTATAAATATTATATGAGAATGAAAATGAATCATATGAAAAACAATTTGGAGTGATAATATGAGAAACATGGTGAACATGAAATTTTTTAAAATGTATGCATGATATGGGTGCATCCCTTTACATGATATCATGATATGCAATAAGTGGATAGGACATATAAATCATGTCCACAGTTCAAAATTTTTTATAATCATGTGATGCTTTTGGCTTCTCACTTAACTTTCATATGATTTATTTGCACATTAAATTTGAAACAAATGAGCATTATTATTATAAAAATGTAATACTATAACTTTTATAATTTATAATAATAAAAAGTAAAGTTGAAATATTATATTATATTATATCAAGAATCCTAAAAATTTAAAGTAGTTATTTTTAAAAAAAGATAATAATACTATTATTTGTATAAATATATAGTATACTGTATAATTAGTTATTATAGTTAGTAGGACCCATGTGAAAGGGTAAGGCTTGCCCGACATTAACGGGCAAAGTTTTAAGGATGCACTATCCAAATCCACCGTCCAAGACATAAATAAGAACATGCTCTATGGCTCCATCCTAGCCTAGGAGATCCTCTTAATTTATTCATTTATGCAACCACCACCACCAGGGGCGGAGCCAAAAAATTTTCATTGGGGGTGCCGAACTGTTATGAACTTCATCGAAATTATTTTTTAAATTTTTTGTACAATAATTTTTTAAATAACGTATCAGTAGTCAAATAACAATAGTAGATTAAAACTAATTTATTATGATATTAATTTTTTAACATGGAGATGGATAGAAGAAAAATTTGTAGAATTTTTTCTAGTTACACTTAGTAAGATATTAATATTGTTGTATTCTAAATAAGGAAAGAATGTAAAGGGGAAAGAACAATACAATAGTTAGAAAATTCAATTTTATAATACAATATTGTTTACAATCACAAGGCAATTAAAAAAGAGAATTTAGAAACTTTAAAATAGAAAAGGTAAATATTTCATATGAGCACGTTGGTAAAACAATTAAGTAAATAAGTTGTACTCCAATTAAGAAAAATAAAAGGTGGAGGTATTAATTTATTAGGCTTCTGATAAGTAAAATTGTAAAACAAATGTTAAAACATAAAAGGGGGGAAAAAGAAAATTCATGCATAAAACAAGCTATTGTTGATGCAAGACTTTGAACCCTTGACCTAAACTATTCATTAACAAACATTTACCAATTACACTGGCACAAGAGCAATGCATTTCAACCTCTCTAATTAAAATCTATTTGTTCTTCTGGGCATGGGGGGTGCCAAGGCCCCCACAAACCCCCCTTGGCTCCGCCACTAACCACCACCACCACTGTCAACTAGTTTTGCAACCACCACCACCACCGTCAACTAGTTTTAAACTCATACTTTGCATTGTGCATGACAATAATTTATATTTTAATATAAAAAGGAAATTAGACTATATTAATGGATAAAAATTATTACCTCTGTTCTTTTTTATCTGTTATTTACGATTTTCAGTGAATTTAACCTTTGGCACTAACTACAAGGACTCTATTGTTTGTGATGTTGTCCCCATGAGCGCGTGTCACATATTGTTGGGTCGACCGTGGCAATTTGACAAGAAAACCACTCATGACGGATCGAAGAATACTTACTCCTTTATCCACGAGGGCAAGAGGGTTAAACTCCTTCCACTAGCACCACATGAAATATCACCACCTAAACCAGGGAAGTGAGGAGCCCAAACACTTGAGTGAGACACGGGTCGAGCGAGCCCTAAGCAAGGGGAAGGCCATTTTTGCCTTGCTCCTCTTAGAGGCGAACACATGTGAGGAAGTGAAACCTAAACACCCTCTCGTTGCCCCCCTTCTTGCTGAATTTGGAGATGTATTCCCCGAAGAGCTCCCACCGGGTCTACCTCCTATCCGAGGTATTGAGCATCGATCGACCTTATACTCCGGCTCCGCCTCCCAACAAGGCAAAGATATCTGCAACCCGCAAGAGACAAAGGAGTTACAAAGACAGGTTGACGAACTTATTTCACGAGGCTATGTTCGAGAGAGTATGAGTCCGTGCTCCGTTCTGGCCCTCCTGGTTCCGAAGAAAGATGGTACCTTCCGGATGTGTGTAGATAGCCGAGCCATCAACAATATTACCATCAAGTATCGGTACCCTATACCGAGGCTTGACGACATGCTCGATGAGCTACATGGTTCCTGTATTTTCTCCAAGATTGACCTACAGAGTGGCTATCATCAAATCCGTATGAAGGAAGGCGATGAGTGGAAGACAGCGTTCAAGACAAAAGGGGGATTATATGAGTGGCTTGTCATGCCATTTGGGCTTTCCAACGCCCCGAGCACATTCATGCGTCTTATGAACGAGGTGTTGAGACCCTTTATTGGTAAATTCGTCGTGGTTTATTTTGATGATATTCTAGTATACTCGAGGAGTAAGGCGGAGCATCTTGTGCATTTGGAGCGGGTGTTCGAGGTTTTGCGGCAACAGCGGCTTTACGGTAAACTGGAGAAGTGCGAATTTTGCACTCCCCAAGTCACCTTTCTTGGGTATATTATTTCCGGCACGGGTATTTCTATGGACCCTTCAAAGGTGGAGGCCATCCGTTCTTGGCCCTCTCCCTCTACTATCACGGAGGTGAGGAGTTTCCACGGTATTGCTTCGTTCTACCGTCGGTTCATCAAGGGCTTTAGTACTCTTACCGCTCCCATTACCGAGTGCATGAAGAAGGGCGCCTTTGAGTGGACCCGAGCTGCTCAAGGAGCTTTTGAGAAGCTGAAGTCACAACTTTGTGAGGCTCCGGTACTTGCTCTCCCGTATTTCACACAAGCCTTCGAAGTGGATAGTGATGCTAGTGGTGTAGGCCTTGGGGTCGTGTTGATGCAAAACCAACGTCCTATCGCTTATTTCAGTGAAAAACTCAGTGGTTCAAGGAGGAACTATTCCACGTATGATAAGGAGTTTTATGCTCTTGTTCGGGCTCTAGATCATTGGTCACACTATTTGAGGCCGAGCGGTTTGTCTTCATTCGGACCACTACGAGGCGCTCAAATATTTGAATGGACAACACAAGCTTAGCTCCCGGCATGCTAACTGGGTTGAGTTCCTTCAAGGGTTTAATTTTGTAGCGAAACACAAGAAGGAGAGTATAAATGTGGTCGCCGATGCGCTTTCGAGGAGACACTCTCTTCTTTCCGTAGTTGAGGCGAGGGTACTTGGGTTCCAGCACTTAAAGGAGTTTTATAAGGAGGATGATGACTTTAAATCACACCTCGGTGGTGGTGATGGACCGTATTTGCTACAAGACGGATTTCTCTTCAAGGGCAATAAATTGTGCGTTCCAAAATGTCCGTTGAGAAAGCTTCTAGTGCGGGAGGTTCATGGAGGTGGACTCGCCGGTCATTTCGGTATCAATAAGACCATCGACATGTTAAAGGAGCACTTTTATTGGCCGAAGATGGGAGGCGATGTGCAGGACGTGATATCAAAGTGTATTATTTGCCACCATGCCAAAAGCCAGTTCCACCAAGGGCTTTATACACCCCTTCCGATTCCGAATGGTCCGTGGGAGGATTTGAGTATGGACTTCATTGTAGCTCTTCCCCGAACCGTGCGTGGCAAAGATGCAATCCTAGTCGTCGTTGACCGATTTTCTAAAATGGCGCATTTCATTGCCTGCGAGAAAACCGATGACGCCACATATTGCCACCCTTTTCTTCTGAGAGGTGGTGCGCTTGCATGGTGTCCCGAGGACTATTCTGTCGGACCGTGATACTAAATTCATGGGTCACTTTTGGAGGTCTTTGTGGAAGCTCTTGGGAACGAAGCTTTTATTTAGCACATCGCATCATCCTCAAACAGACGGCCAAACTGAGGTAACTAACAAGACACTCATTACAATACTTCGTGGTCTTGTGAGTCGGAGTCTACGAGATTGGGATGTCAAGTTATGTCACGCCGAGTTTGCCTATAATCGGTCCCCCTCTCTTGCTATGGGTCATTCGCCTTTCGGACTTGCTATGGTATCAACCCCATAACTCCTATCGAGCTCCTTCCTCTTCCTCTAGAGTCGAGGGTTAGCTTTGAAGCAAGTGAGAAGGCCACGAGATCCGTAAGCTTCACCGACAAATTCGGAAAAGATCGAGCGCACCAATGAACTTTATAAGGCCCGAGCCAACAAGCATCGCCGTGATACCACGAAGCCCGGAGACTTGGTTTGGCTACATCTAAGGAAGGAACGTTTCCATCCCGAGGAGTAATAAGCTAAAGCGACGGCGAGGACCGCTCAAAGTTTTGGCCAAGATAAATGACAACGCCTACAAGCTTGATCTTCCGAGACATCGGTGTTTCATCAACCTTCAACATCGGACCTCACCCTACATTGAGGATGTTGAACCCGACGTGGATTTGAGGGCAAATCCTCTTCAAGAAGGGGAGGATGAAGAGGTCCGGGTTCCTTTCTCCTCTCTGGTGGACACCGCCAAGCGGACCACTTCGTCCAACTCGAGCCTCGAGTTGCAATTTCCGGTCACTTCGGGAGCTGGGAGGCTAGTCTCGGCCATCCGATGGATGGGCCCCGGCTCTTAGGGGGCCCGCCACAACACCGACCCCGAGGCCTGGGACTGACCGGCCGTCTCGAGACTAGAGCATAGAAGGTATCGAGTGCGAGTGTTTAAAACCGGATTAATAAAAACCAGGCACAACCGCGCCATCGAGAGCTTGCCGACCGAAGCCACCAGCTCGCCCGAGCAATGCTTCGCGAAGCGTGAATCGGGCGCCAGGGCTCGCCGCCGAGCCGTTCCTTTGCTCGCCCGAGCAACGCTCTCTGTCGGTCATCGCGCGCACAACCACGCATCTGAAGACTCGCCGCGAGCCTTCCTCGCCGCTGAGCCGAACATCTGCAGGAGATGCATGCGCGCGACCTGCCGACGATCGCCGACAGTAAGGCTGCCGCGCCGAGCCGCCCTTCGCCGCCGAGCCGTTACGGAAGACACCTTTTTTACGCTGTTTTGGCTTAATTTTGGGTTTAGTATAAATAGCTTGTTATTATACTTCTCCAGACACTTTTTTTGATCGACATCGAATATGCTTATGCATTGGTTAGGGTTGCTCCCTTTCTCTCAAAATCTTGCTTTACTTTATCCATTGATTAATGGTGGTGTTTGCAAGTCTTCTCTTTATTGATCATTTGGTGGATTCTTCCTTTATGATGGTCATGGTGGGATGCTAGGCTTTGGTGGTGGAATCTCCTTTATCCAAAGTCATATCCAAATCTTATGGGTGTTCAAGCTCTTATTCGATTGTGACTCAAGTCTCTCAAGCTAGTCCATCAATCTTTCCCATCACGCCACGCTCCACCGGGGAAGGGGAAGGAGAAGGGTATTGATCACCGGGACTCTGTCAACTCTGCGGAAGATCTTTGTGAAGCCTTGGTCTTGAGTGTGTCTAGCCCTGAAGAGTCTTGGATAGTTGATACTGGCGCATCCTTTCATGTTTCTTCAAACAGGGAGTTATTTCATAATTTCAGGAGTGGGAACTTTGGCAAGGTGTATCTTGCCAATGACAAGTATTATGAGATAACAGGTACAGGAGACGTGACGATTAAGACTGCTAATGGTAGTCTTTGGAAGTTGGAGGATGTGAGGTATATTCCTGAAATTAGGAGGAATTTAATTTCAGTGAATCAACTCGATGTGATGGGCTACACTGCAGGCTTCGGAAAAGGGATGTGGAAGATCATGAAGGGTGCTATGGTAGTGGCGAAGGGATTGAGATCCGGTACGTTGTACTCTACCAGGGAAAGCACTAACATGATCTTTTATGCTTCTTGTTCTAGTTTATGGCTTTGTAAGAATGAGAAGATGGTCAATTTCGCCAAAACTGACAGGGAACCTGAGGAGGTATGGAGTGACTCAGGCGACAAGAAGCCAGTGGGAGCTAAGGCGGTCAAGGTTTCTGGTAGGTTGGGTATGCCTAGGGACAAAACGGAGGAGCCACAGGAAGCTCCACAGGTTGCAGATCAGGCTGCTGAAGGACCTGAACCACAAGAGCTAGGTGAAAGCTCCAGTGCACCATCTACTGTAAGGACCTATAGTAAGGTTGTGCAGGAGGAGGCTCGGTTCAAGTGGGAGCACGCAATGGTTGATGAGATTGCGTCACTTGAGGGAAACTGGAAGCCTGTGAGATTGTTTGCAGGGAAAAAGGTCGGGAAGAAGTTGGTCTACAGGATCAAGGGTAAGTCAATGGATGTTGGGAAATTGAAACCCGGTACAGTCTCAGGAGGCCTCTCGGCCTGATGGGGCCGGTCGATGCACTAGGGGAACTTGTGGTGAAAGTTGAGGATGGTTGTGGTTTGGTCTCCAAGTGGGAGATTGTTGGGTGTGGAGACCAAAATAGAAGAAGGAGAGGAATTGATAAAGGGAATGGAGCTATGAAGATTTGGAAATATTCGGGGAATATTTCCGAGATCTTTTCTGTTTCCCTTTCTACAGTTGTTTCCTAATTCACGGTTGTTTCCTTATTGCTGGAGACTTCCATATTGTTTAGGTTACTGCCATATTGTAACCTAGGTTTTCCCTTGTATCCCTAGTATATATAGGGGTTCAGGTTCTCCCTATTATATGTCCTGGAGAGGATCCCTGAGTATCCCAAAAAGAATATCCCAGAGTGGTGAGATAGAGAGAAACACAACTATTGTATTGTAATCCTCATATTACTAGTGCATCGATTCCGTGGTTTTTTTCCCGCTTTGGATTTTTTCCACGTTAAAATCCTGGTGTCAAATTTCTTATTTCTTTTCCGCTATTATTTCCTATTGTTTGTGGTTTGCTTGAGTACTCTTCGATCCTAACAACAAGCCCCCGTTGTGGGCGGGGTTAAAAGCAATCAATAGTACTATGAATGGTGCTTGGTGCATTCTTAGTGACTTTATTCTTCACACGTTGGATAGGATCAATGGAACAGATCTGACTTACTAGGAGGATGTTGATTTCCGTGAATGCGTTCGGCAATGTAATTTGACAAAGATGGTTTGTTATGGGGCTAACCACTCTTAGACAAACAACCATGTAGATACTCGGATAGACATGGTTTTCACAAATGAAGATTGGTTGCTAAGTACTAAGTACTTAGTTCAAAGGCTATCAGACCACAAGTCGATCCTGATTCAGCAAATTGATGGGCCACCGACAAAAACTAGATTCCTCTATTGTGATATGTGGTCCTTTGGTCTCAGCTTCAAAGGTATAGTACAACATGATGTAGAGCAAAAAGGGGGAAGGCTCCCCTATGAAGTTCAACACATATCGTGACACCCTCGATAGTGAGTTTCGAGGAAAACTGGCTGCACAGGTTATGTTGGGTTCAACATAGACCGTGTCAAGTGCCAAAGACCTTAATACATCAGGTAGGCCTTGACACGTGTTGTCTTGTATACTCAAGTTAATTAAGTGTCGGGACCTTAGTATCGCATAGGCGTGAGCCGTGTCAAGCCAATCGCTGCCTCGTTTCAGATTTTACCCAGTTTTGAGACATTGTTTGCTTTTTACACTTCATTAAGTGGATAATAATGATGTTTATCATTATCATCATTATTATCAAATTATCCTCCATGAAAGAACATATACTTTAATGGTTATTGTCCATTCCAAAGGATGTCTTCGATCCTATCCTCCCTATTCTAAGTACCTTGTCAAGGCCTATGAATATGATACCTAGCTTGGTTGCCATTGTTCATTAAATTCACATCCATTTCCAAACATTCTTCTCTTGTTTTGAACCGCAGGTCTATACAATTCTTGGTTGTCTTTGCAGTTTGAAACTAAGTTCTTGTAAGTTGTTTGACAAAGTTTTTTCTAAAACTTTATACAGTTGACACAAAAGCCTAAAGAGAGTAGATACGTCCAATGGCGGATCTAGGCATTCTAATTAGCGGTAACCAATACCTATTATATCCGTATGATAAACATAAAATCCATTATTTTTATCCTAAATTATACTAAATTATTTTTTCCCCTGGTGTTAATGATGGTCGTGGCCACTCTTGGTATACATACAGATCCAGTAATGGCGCGTCTACGACCCCCTCGCTTTACACAAATTTTTCCTAAACATTGTTGCTTATTTTCAACAAGACCAAATTCTTTCCAACCATTGTTGCTTATTTCCAGCAAGACTAAATTTATCCGTAAATGTATAGTGAATAATTCTTAAGAAAATTGTGTTCACTCACAACCTCAATCTTATCAATGTGAGTGATTTCGTTTATTTGTATAAGACTTCACATCCTTTTACCAACAACCTTTCGAACTATACATAATGGCCCCACTTCATGACATGAACCCTGACTTTCATTTTTTACTTAACTTGCTCAAAATCCGCTAAATTCGTCAGATGGTCACCCCCAACTAGTAAAAAAGAATAGGAAAATTGGAATCTAACAAACTAAATTTTAGATCCATTTTAATCTAACAAACCAAACTTAACTTTTTGTTAATGGCAAACTGTATTTAACATAATATTTTTCTTAGTGAACCTCCACCAATTTCCAGTTAACGGAAAAATGACATGAATGTTTTTTTGCTGATGTGGAGTGCTTTATAGGAAAAAAATATATTCCTCTTCCTTTTCTCCTTGTCAAGCTTGGTTCTGAGCCTAACATTTTCTTCATCCAGACGCTCAAAGTTCTTACTCTCATCCCTCATTTTCTGTAATTCATTTCCTATTTTTGTCACTTCAAACAACAGTTGCTCAATTTCTTACGACACATTGTTCATTTCAATTAGCAAAAAAACCTCTATGTCATTTTTCACGGTAACCGAAAATTAGTGGAGGTTCACTAAGAAAAACATTATGTTAAGTACAATTTGCCATTAACAAAAAGTTAAGTTTGATTTGTTAGATCAAAATGGACATAAAGTTTGATTTATTAAATTCCAATTTTCCAAAAGAATATGGTACTTTCCAATATAAAAACAAAATTTAGGTGGATAAAAAATTTTTAAAAAAAAACAGGGAGAAAACTTAGAGCCTTGCAATCATCAATCAAAAATACCAGTCAGATCCTAGCAATTTTTTACAATTATTTCCCGCTATACTCCAAAGAGTATAATATAATACTTGAGAGGAATTCCTTGTTTTTATTTATTTATTCATTTTATATTTTGAGATTGAAAAAATTATGCTCTAAAAGTAATTACTACATAAAACTTATTACGATACAAAAGAAATAAATTTGATCTTTACCCATGTTGAAAGAGGAGGGAAAAAATCTGCTAAATCTATTCCCCCCTAAAAAAAATTTATAAAAAAAAACCTCAGGATCTGTCCTTAAGATGTAAGGATGACGAATTCAAATAAACCTCACCTTCATCATTATTGATTATTAGGATGCGTTGCAAATGTATCAAGATTTATGTTTGGAAGGCTGTGGGAGGTTGTACAGAATAAGGCCTGCCATGAGAATCACACTTCCCAGAACAAAGAATGGAGTTAAGGCTGAACCTTCAGGAAGATACGGCAATGGAAGCGAAAGAATGTAGATCGCAAGTGGCACTGCAAGCAAGTAAACCAACAGATTGTCAGATTTCAGATTTCGTAAATGGGTCATTCGGTTCAATTCAGATTGTTGAAAGTTTGCAACCAGTCGCATTTGCATTTGGGTTATCTGGATATGTAGCTGCCATCGGATAGCCTTCAAAACTACGCTAATGGTGGTAAGTCTGCCTTATCTCAAAGGTGACCACCAACAAGCTTAGCGTAAAAGTACAATACCAGCTTTGCACATTACGAGCATGGCCCATTATTCCTACTATTTCTACATACAGGAATTTTCGCACAAATTTCACATGGGAATTTTCTTTGATTCCACCAAGGTTTAATCCTTGGTCTTTGTTGCACTCTTGGTGTAAATGTGTCCAAAAAACACAAGCAAATTTGGATTGGATCATCTGGATGGAGCTAACTTAGGCTCTGTTTGGCAACCAGTTGGTAGCTGATAGTTGCTAGCTGTTAGTTGTTTGGATTAGTTGCTTGACTTTAGCTGTTTAGGTTAACTGATTGTAGGAAAGGTGTTTGGTAAACTAACTTTTTGTGAAAAGCTACCTCAAAAAGTTTCCTCAAGTAGCTTTTTGAAAACTAGCTTATTGGGTTCAAAAAGCTAATATGAAAAGCTTATTACCAAACACCTCCGGTAGCTTTTTCACCTTGGTCAAAAAGCTAACAGTGTCCAAAAAACTAAAAGCTACGCCAAAAAGTTGGCAGCCAAACACCCCCTTAAGTAGACCTGTCAATACGGGCGGGCGGGCGGGTTACTGGGTCGGTCGTATATCGGGTTCGAGAAAATACGGGTCGGGTGTATTTCAGGTTCGGGTAAATACGGGTCGGGTGTGTCGGGTTTACGGGTCATGACCGCCCTTTTTCTCAGTCACTTACAACTAATAAAATTGATTATAATTAGTCAAAGACACTTGTGTAATGTACCATTCCCTTCCAAGTTCGACCACCACGATATGTCACAGTTGTATATACATATTACTATACACCTAAGGGACAAAATTTGGCAATCTTCAAGTCTACAAGTATTATGCGGTTTACGTCAACAATTCACGAATAACAGTACTTATGAAATATATAGGGTTTTGCCATGCACTATTTTAATATACTGAACTTTTAAGGTATTGGGCAATAATGCACTGAACTTTGACTTTGGACAATAATACACTATTTTACTGAAAGAGAGGAGAGAGGCGGGACTGCAGGAGTTTGAGGGTTCACTGAAAGAGTGAGTGAGTGACAGTGTTAGGGTTTTGTTTTGGTCATTTGTTATTTGATTATTTCATTTATATGTCTCTCTCTACGCATAGCTTTCCAAAGTCACCCAATATTTTACTTTTGGGCCTTAATTTTCATGAAATGGACCCTTTTTTTTTTGCACAAGGCCAAAGTAGACAAAACACTTAAAATTAAAATGTCTGACCCAACGGGTCGACTCAAACCCGACCCGACCTGACCCACTTTTTACCGGGTTCTTTGGGTTGGGTCATTTTCGGGTCCCGGGTCATAATTTCGTGTTCAAAACCCTTTTTTTACATGTCGGTTTTGGGTCGGGTTTCCGGGTCAGGTCGAGAATTGCCAGGTCTACCCTTAAGCTGTCCTCTATGGCTATCTTCTTCAGTTTCACAATTTTTTTTTTATTTTTTTTTTGGGGGGGTGGAAGAGATACCTGAAATCATGACGACAAGAGAGGCAATGACAGCACTGGATATCTTGAGCAAGTTAAGGACTGCTATGTTGAAGGCAATGTTGTTCGTCACATATAGAAGAGGTAACAAAGGAGCTCCTTCACACCCTGAAGATAACAGAACAAACCTAAGCACAGCAACTCAAAGAGAAGAAGCAAAAACAAAAGCTTCGTATTGTATCGTAATATCATACCCACATAGTTACTATTTGTTCTGGGTTGAATAAGGTACGATGAGTATAAAACTAGTGACAACAGGAGAAGAAAAATAAACCTGTGGTACCGGCTCCAACATTCAGAAAGCAAGCAGCTCCACTTTTTAGATACTGAGGCAGCTCAGAGAACGGTATACCTTTCATGTTTGACAGGAAAGGTAGGAAGAGGAGAACAAAAAGAGCCTACAAGGAAATACCAAATGTCATTTTTAGACACAAATGGTACTACCCTACATCATAAATGGAAGGACGTACAGAAAGTGTCGTGAGCCAAAGCAACCTATCTCAAAATTACCTGAAAGGCAGATCCAAAGGAGTTGACCACAAAAATGTCGAGAGATTTGCCCTATATTTAAAGATACAAATTAGAAAACCCAGATATATATGTAGAGAAAGACAGTTGCTCATGCAGTGTGTGAAAAAAAAAAAAAAAAATTCTGGCATTAGCTAGCTCTAAAGCCCTCATTCTTAAGTGTTGTGAGGTAAATAACAAAGGATATGATTGAACTGATACACAAAGATACCTTGAGACGTGTTGCGGCATCAACAAAGATAAATTCCTGTTACAAGAGCAACGCCTTTCAGTATGCGAATCTTGGTGTATAGTAACATCATAAATTCAAAACATGACCTTCAAGACAGATGCAGCAGCTTGGAAAGCACTTGAAGCTATCATTAGTGTTGGCCATAAAAACTCAACTCCAGAAAGCATTTGGCCACCATCACCCCCACCACTGCAAGTAAATGACAATAGTAAGTGACCTAGAATGTCACAATGTGATTATAATGCTCACCGGTTTCACACACACAAAACAAAGGGAAAAAAGAATATTGTCTCTATCAACGATGGCATTGTAAGAGGAAATGCACGAGAGCAGAGGAGAAACTTCCCCATCCATTTGGTGGGTTCAGACCCCCTGCTCCATAGTAATAGAGAACTGGGATGTTAAAGTTGCCTTCAATAGACAACAGCAAAAGATACATTTCTCTTTGAAATCTTTAAACCATTCCAGACAATCCGGGTAGACATATTAAATGAAGATAAATTAAAAACAAAACCCGATTTACCTAAGATTCCACCTAGTCCTGCCCCGAAAAGATGTCAAAAGCTTCTCTAAAACAGGAAGAGAACAGCCCCAACAAATATGCACCCAAAAGTTTGCGATTTGCTGTACAGTATAGAGGAAGTCATAGAGAGTTTGAGACCTAAACTTGGTTATGGACTGATCATCTTTCTCACAAGACAACACAGCCCCAACTGTCGACAAAACCTTATTATGTCATCACATTCAGCAGAGAAGGTTTTACATTTTCACTTCCTATACTTGCAAGGAGACTCTACAAACCAATCAATGAAATGGGATAATTTGACATACCTAGAAACTGCAACAACTACACCAGTTGCCACGAGCAAGCAACCAACAATTTGCCTGAATGAATAGCGTGTGCCCAAAATAAGTGTAGAGAGAAGCAGCTGCCACACTAAAAACGTCTGGAAAAGAAAAAGACGATATAAGGGACCAAACAAATTCAAAGATCAAAGATTTATGCCGCTTAGACATTATAATATGGCATCAAGGAGAACAATGAGCAGCCATATGAAAAGACTACCACATCAACTACAGCCAAATGAGAAATATAGCACTGGCAACACACAAAGTAGAAACAGAATATAATAGTGCGATTGTCTTGCAAATTACTATCTACACAAAACAGTTACCTGATTCAATATTGGGATAGCTGGGCCAGGAAGCATGGCTGAAAAAAAAAATCCATAGCACATTATAATTCTCAAATAAACATCCTGCATTGTATGTGAAGAATTCAACAGTTTAGTGTCCCCTTGATACGAGTGTTATACCTACGGCTGACATCCCAGAAGCAACACCGAGTGCTTCAAGAAAACCAATGAACACGAACTTTTTTTTGGGAATTGCAAGCATTTCATCAGTTACGATCCCTGCACGGTGTCGGACGAACAATATAGACAAGTAAATAGCCACATACCTGTTTTCCATAAATCAAAACCTTTTGTTAAACTTAACACCAAATGAAAGGGATATAAGCTTAAATCTGATGTTTCAATGTGAAAAACAACATTGGAACACTTGCAATTGAGCATTGTAGAAGAGGCTTCCTTCTACTTGATAAGCAAGAAGCCAAGCTAGATTACGTTCTGCTTTGCATTTCATACAAAATGAACAATATAGACAAGAGGGGTTGCTATTGAAATTGGCTCCTCAAATCTCTCCTAACCTACAAAAACAGCCTCCACTATGCTTTGCATTTCATTTGAAATAATCAATGTTTTCCTCCTCTTGCAAATCCCATTCCCAACTTAGCAGTCAGAACCCATGTTACTCCGACTCTTCATATTACATGTACTCGTGTCGGACCCTCGATACCTGGACAAGGGTACGACACTCGACACTTCAAATTAGAATGAAAATATGCAAATTTTCAACAAATAGCCGAGTACGACACTCATATCGGTCTCCAATATGAACACGTGTACCCGAGTTGGAGTAAATAGGTCAGAACCCTTTGGAACAAACATGAGCTTTGTTCAGAAGAATGGGATCAGAAATTAGCAAATCAGAAGTAAAATGCCAACTAGTTGTTCTCCTCATATCCAATCACC
This sequence comes from Portulaca oleracea, assembly GCA_029582165.1. Taxonomy (NCBI): domain Eukaryota; kingdom Viridiplantae; phylum Streptophyta; class Magnoliopsida; order Caryophyllales; family Portulacaceae; genus Portulaca; species Portulaca oleracea. The sequence continues at coordinate 26,231,327 of CM055877.1, read as the reverse complement.
ATTTTTCCAAACAAAAAACATCTATTCTTGGGAAGCTCACAAGCAAACAAGCCATGCATCTAACTTATTAACAGGTGGCTCAAATTAGGAGAGTGACATTCATGTGTAAAACATCATACACATGAATTTGGTGTTTGTAAACCCTAAACCCTAAACAAAAAACAAGAAAGAGAATGAAAAAGCAAGCATACCCAAAAGTGATGAACTGGGCCAAGAAAAAGGGGTAATTCTTAAGAGGAACAAGAGCGAGTTTGTAAAACACCCGATTTCCAACACCTAAAACAGTAGTGATAATGGAGCAAATGATGATAGATTTGGTGCTTGCTTTGGTGTTGGAGGGAGCAGATGGGGTATCGTCAGAAGAAGCAGAAGAAGCTTTAATGGGGGATTTGATGGGTTTATTGATGAAAAGGGGGTTGAAAAAACGAGGGGAAGAAACTGAGAATGGAGAAGACATTGAGGGTTTTGGGAATGAGATGCGAATTGGAGGTTTGAAAATGGCATTTGGGAATCGAAATCTGGGTGTGATTTGAATTGGAGTTGGTGAGAAGGTTGATTGGGGAGAAGAGGGTTTAGAGTGATGGGGGATTTGCATTTGCATTACAAATCCCATCATAGAAGAGTGCTTCAGAAACGCCTTCAGAGGTTAGACCTTAGGAATCAGTAATGGAGGAGGTTGACTTCTCACTACTGTCTGTCTTCTATAATTATACTTGTGTTTCTCATTTCTGCTTCTCTCTTTCATTTCTCTTTTGTTTTGTTTTTGGGGAAATTCTGCTTCATGAATCATGCCACATAGTTGCAGGTACGGCCGTCAGGGAAAAAACAGAAAAACTTTTATTTCAAAAGGAGGGACAGCTAAACTTTCAAAAATATCCCTTGCCCTACCTATAATTGTGGATTTGTGGTACATCAATTTTATTATCAACCACAGAAATTTGGGTTCGGATCAATTTATGTTTAGACAAATTCTAAAATTCTGTCCGAATATCAAATTTGGACATTTTCTTCGGCCCCGTTCTTTTGTGCATTGCGTTTGCGTTTCGGTAAGTTACGTTGGAGTTAATGTTTTTATTAAAATATAAGAATAGTAGATTGTGACAAGTTGCGATATCTTGCGTTTATCCTGCGTTAGGTTTTATTTATTTTGCGTTGCGTTTGGGTGCGTTAACGCACAAAAGAACGGGGCCTTAGACCAAGTGCAATGGTGTTTCCAAATTTTAGGAATATAGGTAGGGGTTCAACCCTTCTACATTACCCATCATTCCCACTTTTTGAAACTTCATCTTATTTATCCTACAACAATAGGAACTCATTCCTACTTTTTTTTACCTAAAAATACAATTTTTTCTTTATTTTTCTTTTCTTAAGGTGTAAAAAACACCATTTGTTTGAGTAAAAGAAACCAAAAAAAAAGAGAGAGAGAGAAAAGACAGAAGAACGTTGCAGCGTTCCCTAACTAAATGAAGTTCCAACAAAATTGTTCTCGACTGTAAAAAAAAACGTGGCTTCTTTGCACATGTTCCAAGAGTTGCGTGCATGCGCTGTATCTGCTCTTATGTCTGAACTTGGACTTGAATTGTTGGAATAAATTCGAATCCGAATTTGTTTGAATATGCACAAATCCAAATTTACACTAATTTATACATAAATTCAATATTTTTATCAGAATTTCAGGATTCGGACACTATCCCAGATTGTTCGAGCATAGATCTGACACCAAATTGAGACAACCTGAATTTCTTACATGAAACTCAAACCCGACTCGATTTTACAATCGTACATGTCCGTAGTGAAAGAATTTAAATTTGGACAAAAAAATGATGGTCGAATCCGATTTAATTTGGGTATTCAAGTCGGACAAATTTTTGTCAATGCTAACGTTGTCCCCTTGTAAAATAATTTTCAAAGACACTCATTCTGATGTGATATTTTAATATTTTATTATAACTGACAATGTAGATTGAAATGATTTTTTAATATGAATGCCATTAATAAATTGATCAAGCAATAATTTTTGTTAAAGACACTCATATCGGTTATCTTTACATTAATACAAAATCGTCATGAAAATATGCGCCTTACAATCAATTAATTAGAAAGTTTCAGGATAAAATATTAGTTGAGTACTTGAGTTTCTATGATAACTTTTATGCATGGAAATTCTAGAATTATTTTTTACTCATATATATATATATATATATATATATATATTGATATATATATTGTTAATAATTGCATCAAACGTTGGACTGTGATCTCACGACCATCGCACAACATGCTCCCAAACTTACATTTTAACCCGGATTTTCTTTATTGCCCTCCTTTTACTTACGTCGCCCCCCTTTTATCGTAATTTTTTCAGCTTTGGCCTTCTCTCCTTCTAAGCCCTCTAAACTCTCTATCTCCATTCATCACCCACATTCATCCTCTCCCTCTCCACCGCCATCAACTGCCACCTACCACCATCGTCGTCCGCCCGTCACGACCGACAACCGCCCACAATTGAAATCAAAAACGAAATTTAAAAAATAATAACAATAACAATAATAATAATAAGACAATCGAAATAATAACCGAAATTTCAACAATAATAATAATAACAATAACAGTTACAACTGGAAATTTCTTTTGAGAAAAATAGTAAAATACCACAAATGCACCGGATCGCAGTCTAACGTTGGTCCGCACGCCCTACAAATGCATCTAGGCCATGTTGCGGACGCCATACGTACGCATCTAGACGATGGTTGAGTTGCGATCTGAACGCGTCTGGACCATGGTCGAAACACGCCCAGATTGCTGCTCGACCATGGTCCAGACGCGCACAATCATGGTGCCTCTAGACCATTGTCCAGACTCCAGACGCATTCGTAGGGTTTGGACCATGGTCTGACTATGATCTGAGTGTTGGTATTTTTTAAAAAAAAAAATCTGGTTGTTATTGTTATTGTTATTGTTATTGTTATGACCATCTGGATGCTGAGGATGAGTTGGAAACTTAAGTGGGTTCTTTTTTTTTCTTTTTTCTTTTTTTTTTCAAATGAGACCAACCATCAAACAAACACACAAACACGAGAAAAACAACACAGAAAGAAAACGACAATAAACAACAAACACTTAGATAACAGCTCCAAGATTACGAATCGCTTGCCGAGCCATTCTGTGCGCTGGGGGCACAACCTGTCTTGGATAATGGGGTCCTTTTGGATTTTGTCTCCACACAAGTGTAATTATCCCCCACCCTTACCGTAGGTGTTTTAAGGAAAAGACAAGGCCCAAGGTTGTCCGTTGCCCAAGCTTATGGTTTGTCGGGCTGTTTGGTGGCTTCTGTATCATCCCCTTGCCCTCGTTTGGTTTGGTTTGGTTTGCTAGGATTGATAGTAGGTTGATGCTCCATTTTCTTGGGCCTTTCATGGGCTATTCTGTCACCACCGTCGTCCACCCGTCACGACCGACAACCGCCCGCATTTGAAATCATAAACGAAATTTGAAAAATAATAATAACAATAATAATAATAAGACAACCGAAATAATAACCGAAATTTCAACAACAATAATAATAACAATAACAATTACAAGTGGAAATTTCTTTTTTTAAAAATAGTAAAATACCACAAACGCACCCGGATCGCGGTCTAACGATGGTCCGGACGCCCTACAAATGCATTTGGGCCATGGTGCGGACGCAATACGTACGCATCTAGACGATGGTTGAGCTACGATTTGAACGCGTCTGGACCATGGTTGAAACACGCCTAGATTGCCGCTCGACCATGGTCCAAACGCACACATTCATAGTGCCTCCGGACCATGGTCCAAACGTATTCATAGGGTTTGGACAAGGGTTTGACTATGATTTGAGTGCATTTGGGTTTTTTTTTTTTAAAAAAATTCTGGTTGTTATTATTATTATTATTGTTGTTGTTGTTGTTGTTGTTGTTGTTGTTGTTATTTTGAAAATTTCAATTATTGTTGTTTGGGACGGGGCGTGTTAGAGTGTATCTTTTTAATCATAAATGTTGTTTTGTGATGAAAATGTATCTTTTACCCTATGTAATGCATTATTTCTATTTTTTGATGTAGCTTTTATGTAATATATTATTGGATTATCGGATAATAAATATGAACTTTGGGGATATTGACCAATAATTACCCACAATTTTGTTGAACGTTAGTAGTACTAACCACGAACCCATTTTTTAGCAATAGTAGTACATCACCTAGTTAGTAGGTGTTTGACTTAGTAGAAAAATGATGCATCGCCTGTTTGTTTGAACTAGAAGCTAGAGCAAGATGAAAAAACATTAAGAGCCATATTTTTAGGCTAACTAAGTAAAATAACCAACTTAGCTAAACAATAATGTAAAAATAAAACTTTAATTGTTTTTTTAGTTAAATTGATTAACACTGGTTAGTTGGCAAAAAAAGTGGCAACCAACCTTTTTTTCTACTTGCTCGGACCTCCAACTCAAACAATTAGGTGATACGCCGTCTTTTCGTCAAGTCAAACACATACCAACTCAAGTTCGTACTATTACCGGAAAATATGTCTATAGTTGGTACTACTAGTATCTAATAAAATTGTTGGTATTATTATTGTCCAATATCCCCAAAGTTTGTATTACCGTTGTCCAAAAATAGTACTACCCCGTTCTTTTTTATCTGGCATTCACGGTTTTCAGTGTCAATTTTAACATAAAAATTTTTATAAAAAAATAATATTATACTTTTTTAATAGTATTTGTAAATCTAATGACATCAATCTTGTAGTATGATGAACAATCATGCAAATTAAAATATTAACAATCAAAGCTTTAACACACTTTCCTAGGCGATAGATCGATATATCAAAAGGATGGGAGTAGTAATATCTTGTTTGTTTAGATTTCATAAAATCGAAGAATTAAGTCTTATTTTTGGTATATAGAGATGGTAAAATTTTGTCCGACCCGTATTACCCGAATTGTCCGACCCGGAAAAATTAGGTTTGAACTTTCGTCCGAATTTTGATATTGACCGAATATTCAGACATAAAATTTCTTTTTTTTTCTATTGTCAGACCTCGATTTTAGCTTCGTCCGAATTGCCCGACCAGACCGAAAATAAAACTGGGTTCGGACATGAATTTCTCGTCCGAATTTTGATATTGACCAAATTTACCCGGACCCAAATTTTTGCGAGCGCTACTGGTATATATATTTTCTTTATAAGCTAAGTTGTTTTTTTTTTCGATTATTAGTAGCCACAAGGCTAAAAGTTCAAAAAGTACAGCAACCGGCATACAATACAACAAATAACCATCACCAAAAGAAAAAGGTTATAACCAAACAACTAAATAAGATAAGACAAGAAAGACTTTAGCATGCACGACGCCAAATAAACCATTACATCCCAAAAGCTTGGAAAACTTGTACAGATGAGCATGCATTTAACGTTTTCGTAGATGAGTGAGGTCTCAACAAATTCACGTTCACAATTTTTTTACCTCCTCTCTCCCCCTTTCTCTTTCTGAACTGAATTTGAGCTTTCACCATCAACATTTATCTTTGATAACCCAAAACCCCAGGTTTGATACTTAATGATTTTTCAAATAGAATTAATTTTGATGCAATTAGGCTGGGTTTACTTTAGGGTTTAACGTTACATCTTGATTGTTCCTTTTGGGAGTAAGAATTAGTTGCATTTGTGTTATTTGTTTATGATTTGGCAGAATTTGCAAGGGAGAAGAATGCTCGGCCACGGGCCACGCCATACCATTTTTGATGCTGATCGAGTTATCCAACTATTACCTCTGTCTCTAAATGAATGTTAATTTGACTAAATTTTAGCTGTTGAAAATTCATATATTACAATGAATTATTATATGAAACTACCACTATTAGAATTTAGAAAGATATTATACTAAAATTGGCAAAAACAACTAAAATGACCTCATATTTTAGTGTAATAATTTTAAGGACCATATATTATGAAAAATAATTGTGGGGTGACATTATTTATGATGTAAATATTTAGGAGGGACATTTTCATCAATTTTCAGCCAAAAATGGCACGAAATAGTGGGTCTTAGGTTTAGGCATGTTTATCATATTAAGAGATTTGTCTGTAAAACACGCCTAAACATAAAACCCACTGCTTTGCGCCATTTCTGGCCGGAAATTGACCGGCATGTCTCCCTTAAATATTTACATCAAAAATAATATCATCCGACAATCATTTGTCATAATATAAGATCCTTAAAATTATTACACTAAAATGTAAGACCGTCTAAGACTGAAATAAAAGATGGGATGCATGATTTCACGATTGAACAAGAGGGAGATTCTATTCTAATTCAAATTCTATGAGCTTTTCTTGTGTTATTTTGATATTTCCCTTAATTGGTGTTGGGTGCAGGACTGCGCTGGGGCATTGGGTTTACCATTGCTTCTCTGCTCACAAAAGAGATGCTGGGCTGGGAGTAAGACCTGCTTCTGCTTCTGCTTCTGGGAGTGTCTGTGCTGCACCAGCTAAGGCCTTTCAACATGTATGTATTACATTTACAAACTAACTTCAACTCTCTTTCTTAATCATTCTTTTAAAAAAAAAAAAAACTTATTGGGAGGTACCTCAATATTTGGGGAAACTATTTTTCATTACCTCAACTTTTCATAACTCATTTTGATGTACCTTTAATTTTTGGGTTAGAAATCATTTAGTACTTTTTCGGGTATCAATTTTATTAAATGACCGAAATACCCTTATTCTTCTTCTTCAAGGGTTTTCTTAAAAAATGGAAGAAAAAAAGTATTTCAGTCACTTAATAAAATTGATGGCCGAAAAAGTACTAAATGATTCCTAACCCAAAAATTAAGGGTACTTCAAAATGAGAAAAGTTGGAGTACTGAAAATAGTTTCCCCAAATATTGGGTACCTCCGAAAAATTTTTTTTTAAAGGTTCTAAACTTGAGTGGTGTATGAAACCATATTTATGATTCAAATTTCATCATTGGTGATGATTTTAAAATAAATATTTTGTATGTTAATGTAAAACCCCGAAAAATCCAACGATGTTGACCGTGACGTCGTTAATAGAATAGGTTTGACTTCGTTATTTACTGTTGTTCGTAATGTGTTTATTTATGCTAACGCTTGAGCTCGTAGGACCGTTGAGGGGCTAACAAGGGTAGAATAGTAATTTCCGCTGGTTAATATTATTATGTGAATAATTACGTGAATATTATTTGTTATGTGATTATATGATTATTAAAATTAATATTATTATTAATATTATTAGAATTATTAGGTTTTTAGAAAAATCAGTTTTTAATTGTTAAATGAGTTGGATTAGGATTAGTTTTTGGGCCTAAATTGGGTTAATATAAAAACCCCCCCTAAACGCCTCTCAAACCCTAATCTCTCTCTAAACCAAACCCTAATCCCTCCAACTCTCTCTCCCTCCCTGCTCTCCCCTCGGCCAAGACTGCACCACTGGACTCAGCCTCCGCTCGAGCAATGGAAACCACCGCAACCACATTCTCCTTCCTCTTCCTCCCTCTCTCCCTCTCTCGCCCAGCAGCCCCGACCACCAGCATCGCACGCCGCCACCACAGCCGCCGCCACCTCCGCAGGCGAACCACCGCAACCAACCATCTTCTTCTCTCTCAATCGCACTCCTCCTCCCTCTTTCTCTCTCTCGATCTTGGTCACTGAAGACTACCTTCGCCGCGCCATTGCCGGAGCCACAGCCGACCACCACCTTGCCGAGTCGCAGACTCTCGCCGAGTCGTCGTCTCACGCCACGATCGAAGACCGCCAGACCTTGCTTGCCACTTCTCGAAGCCCTGTCGCAGCCCCGACACCGCCACACCACGCTGCTGCCGCCGCTCTCGACCGCCGCCTCGTGCCGCCGACGCCGCCTGCACTACGAGAAAACCCTACGTAAACCTAACTCTAACCCTAACCCTAATCTGCCCTAACCCTAATCTGATTCTTTTCTTTCTTTTTCTTTTTCTTTTATTTTCTTGTTTTAATAGTAAATAATCTGATTTATATATTTGTATTATTATTGTTATTAAATTCTGTAATTTTTTGTAATTATTTTCTTGGTTGTAATTATGTGTAAATTATTATTTGTTATGTGTAATTTGTTTACTTGATATGTGTAATTATATGTTATAAAATTATAATTAGATTTAGGTTGTAATAGTTGGTTATTAGGGTTGAAAGTGATTCTTTAATATTCGTTATATTCTTTACATGAATAGTTTAGACCACAATATTATTGTATGTACGAATTTGAAAATTTATTACCTAGGTGAATTCTTGAATGTTTAGTTATTAAATCGTTATGTTCTTTATTGTTTCTTAAAAGAAAATCTTGTTTAAGTTGCTAAATAAATTAGGTTGACTTAATAAAAGTATAATTCTTGCTTAGTAATTCTTGAATCCTTGATTAGTAGTTACATATTTGTATTTTACATGTTCTTTAAGTCGTCCTTGATTCTTGATTAAGAAACCCACATGTTAACCACCTTTAGTAGTTCTTGAAATTCTTAAATCGTTAGTTAAATATCCACATGTTCTTTAAATTCGATTCTTGATTATTAATTCTTAATCCTTGATTATTTCCTCTTGTTATAACTTACTTGTAAATAATCCATGCTTTAATCTTTAAAATCTTGGTCAAGTAATTTATGTTTTAAGTAATTTTATTTCTTTTATGACCTTAGGTTTTATTAAAGTTATTAAAGGGTCTTTCATGTTTTCTAAATTAAGTTTACTTCTACAAGTTTAATTGTTGGACCTAAGTTGAGTTGGACTTTATACCTTAGACCCTAATTACTGTTTTTAAACCCAAATTAGGACCCCGGGATCGAATGGTAGAAGTTAGAACCGAAAGTGTTAATTAAATTAATAACCGTTAACGGGACAGTTTCGTTAGCGTCTAAAGATCGGGTTGCCACGGTTAGTGTAGTCGTCTTTTGACCAAACCCTTTGAACTGGAGGTTCCCTTAGATGTTAGGAACCATAGGAATTTTGCGGATCGAACGTTTGATTGGTATAACCCGAGATATAGTCTTTTTACCAGAACATGTCAGAACTGGACCAATTGGGAAGATGGGTATTTTTAGAGTCCTTCGGGACTGATATGGGCTTAGTCATCAACATAGAAGTTTTAGTAGACATCCTGAGGTTTCCGAAAAGTCCAGAACCAGACCCGTAGGATGTCGGGAAGTCGAGTTGTGACCCGTTTTATGTGAACGTTATAATCTGTCCTCTGTTTGCATTTATTTATAAAGAATTGTTGAGTGAAATTAATGTGTGATCTTGTTATGTGTTTTATTGGAGGTGTTAAGTGTAATTTCATAAATGATAGGAACCTAAGTGTTCCTAGGGGATGGGTTAGGTAGTTAATAGTTAATACTAACTTCGTTAGAACGCGTTTTGATTAGATAATTACTTTTATTCTAGGCCCGAGTTAGTGCGAGACGTTAGTGAGCTCAAGTGTGTTCTTCTTTTGCTGTGCTGTGAAGTATATCAGGTAATTGTCTATGCTCTAATCCCCACCGGGATGCTCTTTAAATGTGTTTTGATGTTTTATAATCTATTTTGAGAATTGCATCCCGAAAGGGGACTTTTGTGGAAATACGACCATCTGTTTTGATAATCTTTTTGATTCGATTGTGATCTTGGTTTATTTGAGTTGAGAAATTGGATGGTCTTTTATTCAAAGTTTGTTAATGGTTTTGATAACTTGGGATGGTTGACTTGAGAGTCGTGAGTTGAGTTTGAATATTGTTAAATAATTCAAGTGGAAACGTTAAGCGGGTTTCGGGGGATAACCCGTTGTGCAGGTGTAACAACCTGCAGGGTTATGGACCAGGAGATCGGGGCTTCCTTCCCTGATATAGGATAGTATTTTGATGCCTTTGGTAGGCGATGTTTTTATGCCTTTGGTAGGCGATGTTCTTGATGCCTTTGGTAGGCGATGTTTAGTTTATGCCTTTGGTAGGCGATGTTCTTGATGCCTTTGGTAGGCGATGTTTATGCCTTTGGTAGGCGATGTTCTTGATGCCTTTGGTAGGCGATGTTACTTTAAGGGATTTGGTATCCCGCCCGTAAATTAAAATATGGATTGGATGGGTTGAGGAAAACAGTTAAGGGTTAAAGGTTTGTAAAATGTTTGATTTGATCCCTCTCCCCAAAATGAATTGAAATGAACTTAAACTGTTTTAAACATTAGGGGTAGACATTATTGAGATTTCCCCCTCATTTTCTGAAATGTATTGATTTCAGGTGAAGATCTAAATGCTGGGGACGGGAGTTAGAAGTGAGGACGACGAGTGTAGAAGTCCTTGAACCTTTTATATTGTTTTCGTTATGAATTCTTAAAGTTTGTTGAGTGGTTAGTAGTTGCCGTTAGCAGACAGTTGTGTTTTCCTTTCTCGCCTTGTATTCCTTCGGGGATACGGCATTGACGCCCAAACTAAATTTGAAGTCTTCCGCTAAGTTTTGTCTGTTAACGTTAGTTTGACTTTGACTTTCTATAATTGAATTTCCGGGGCGTTACAGAATGGTATCAGAGCTCTGGGTTGCGACCTAGTAGCTCCTCAAAGTCCTTTAGGTTTAGATGGACCCTAGTAAGCTAAGTTCGGAGTGATGAGCGTAGGATGGGGGGAAAATGGTTCCATGCTTTCCCTAAATATTTTATTTTGATTATATCATCAGTATTTTATGTGTAATGCGTTCTAACCTTGTAGGATGGCACAACGCACACACTGTCACCAGCACCCCATGCCGTGCTTTCACCGTTACACACCCATTCCTCCTGGTGGGTATTTGGGAACCCACATGCGGAATTTTTACGATGAGATCGAACGATACACCAAGGATGTCCCGAACTCCTGCTTGCGTGACAACGAGGAAGCCCAGGCTAACGCTTTCCTGCTCACCTTGCGAGACGATCCCTTGTGGGGCCATACTGTACTGTCATTCCTGCCACCGCTCGAGGAGAGGTACCCACACCGTCTTGTTGGTGTCGAGTGAGGGGTGGAGTCGGAGCACCGAATCCCGGGAGTCTTTTCTAGGATCGCCCGGATTGGGATGCGCCGAGTAGAGAGGGTCCAGGTGAACCCAGCCCCTGCACCAGCTGAGGATCATGAGGATGACTCTGAAGAAGATCCGGAGGAAGACCCCGCCGAGGACAGCGCCCAGGATCCCGAGCCCGAGGTAACCTCTAGGGTCACGGCTGCACCCGCCGTTGAGCCCGAGCATGATATTCCACCCGAGGAGGAGGATGAGGTGGACCGGGAAACAGGAGAAGACCCCGAGGAGGGCTCGGGGGATGAGACGAGTGATCCTGAGTGGACTCCAGTCTCAGCGAGGAAGAACCCTCGATGCAGGAGAATCATCTGAGTGGGATGGCTACTATGTGTTGAGTGTTGGTGTATAGTTGTTATGTTGATATTTTGTTAAACTGTGATATAATCTGAATATTGACTTGTTGTTCTTTTGGAAGTATTGTACATGATTACATTGGTATATGGAAATATTGTTTTGTGACCTTGCAAAATGTGATGAGAATTCATGAAATAAACTGTTGACATAAGAAATTACTTGGTGAAATAGAACTACGTGATCGTATTGTTTAGCACTCTATGAGAAGACCAGACCAAGTAGCTACCTTTAGTATGATGTTGAGACTATGGATTGGAAACCCTTTAAGTAGACTAAATCGACCCTCTGAATCAGGATGTCGGACGTGAGCGGTACTCAACCTAACCATGGTACTCGGGAGCGTACACCAACTGTGACCGAACAACGCCCTCAAACTGCAACTGAACTGCGCCAACGCCTGGCTCATATGATACCAGGGTCGAGTACAGCAACACCGGGGAACGACCTTGCTAGCATGCTAATGATTGAGATGCTCGGCAAGCACGAGGACCTACTGAGGAAAGTGGTGGATCGACAAGGAGGAGGGAGGGAAGATGACCCCTCCGCTCTTCTCCAAAGGTTCAACAGCTTCAACCCGCCCACTTACACAGGGGTAGCTGACCCCAAAGTCTTTGAAGATTGGGTTAGGGAAATTGAGAAGATTTTCGACACCACACGCTGTCCTGAGGAGTTAAGGGTGGATTTTGCTGCTTACCACCTGAAGGAGGAAGCCGATTTGTGGTGGGCCAGTGTGAAGGAAATCAGAACTGAACCGGGTTTCGACTGGAACCACTTTAAGGTGGTGCTAAAGGATCGATTTTACCCAATTTCTCTCCAGAAGGCGAAAGAAAAGGAGTTCATGAATCTGCGTCAAGGGGAAACTAGCGTGCTTGCCTATTCTACAAAGTTCATCGAGCTATCTCGATTTGCATCCGCTTTGGTAGCCACAGAGCAGCTAAGGATGGACCGCTTCTGGGATGGATTAAATTGCAAGATTCAGGATCGCATGTCATCACGGGAGTTCACGTCTTACCAGAATATGCTGAACGTTGCCCTCACTGTAGAAAGGGTGATGCATGACATGGAGCAGCGATTAGGCATACAAGGGCAAAGAGGAAAGAACCACCCGCTTTAACCCACCTCAACATTTCGGGAGAAGAGGTTACGCCTAGCAACTGGCAGGGAAATCAGTCTTCGGGGCATAGACCGTCGAATACTCCAATCTGCAAGGTTTGTGGTCGACCAGGCCATTATCCACGGGATTGTAGAGTAAGGAACGTGCGAGGAGGATGTTTCAACTGCGGAAGTTTCCAACATCAGGTACATCAGTGCCCTCAGCAGCCGACAGGGGACCGAAGTGGAGGGAACAATGGAAGCAACGGAAATAAGCCTGTTTTTTTTCTGCGGTATTTTGCGTTATGGTGTGATGAAGTGTGGTGGAATTGTGGTGGGTGTGGTGGAATTGTGATAGGTTATTGGTATGTGGGGTAGGTGAGAAGAGAGAATGTAAAAAGTAGAGGATAAAAGTGAGGGAAGAGAAAAGTAATGATTTGTGGTAAAGTGTAGTGAGTTGTGGCAAACTGTGGTATGCTGTAGTACCGCAGTTTGCCAACCGCAGAAAAGAACAGGACCTAAGGTTAAAACTAATATTAAAGTTGTAATACATATCTCTTATTCATGTCGGAAAATACTTAGACCTTGGATGTTTTAGAGTGTAATTAATTTCGACATAAATAAGAGAGGTTAAAACTAATATTTTGATATTAATTGTTGTAATTTGGCAGTGCTTGAATAGCAATGGAAGCAACATCTCAGAGTGCCAGAGTTTGATGGAAGGCCTTTGTGAATGTCTGAAGAATTCAATAACTACTCCTCCGAAGATTAGGGTTTCCAGTGACAATGGAGAAAAAGCAGTCAACGATGTTAATGTTCAGATCAAGCTCAAATCGGATGAATAGAACTATGGTAGAATTTTCAAAGGTCGTGCGTTTATTGAAAATGTCTCGTGATCATAATGAGACTGTGACGAAGGTTTTCAGAGAGGATTTGCTGGATCATAAGAAGAACCTTGTTAGATAGTTGTTTATTTTTTATCTTTTGTATTCTCGTTGTAACGAGTAGTGCTGATCTTATTTTCTGCTGGTTTCTTGCTAGTTTGCTGTTGTAGCGGATTTTGTTGCATCTTTGATATCTTCTTAGCCTTTTTGGCTTACAAATTATCGAAAAAAAGGGTCTAAGGCAACATATTTTGTTTTGTGTGGATTGGTGTTGTGAAGAATACATTGAACAAGTCTAAATTAACTGACTGTTAGGTTTTTTGACCAAATATTATATGCAATCAGAGCACGTGCCCCAGAAATTTACAAGTGAACAACCTAATTTATGTGGGTGAACAACCTAATATATGTTGGTGAACAATCGTAGTATCTGGAGCACATACTCTGGGTGCACCTAATAAATTGCAGAATTTGATCGAATACAAAATTTGAACCTCTTTGTGTGAGTCATTAACACTACTATCCTCATAATCGGATTTAGTCAACCCAAATCCAAATGGTCAAATCTAACTTCTATCCAAAATTCGCTCAACCCGAATTTGAATACCAAAACTTGAACCCGACCTGAATTTAAATTTGGTTATTACTGAATGACCAAATTTTAAATTCGACCAAAAGACCCGGTCTGAAACCCAATTTCCATGGGTCGTTCAAATTCGGTCATTCGGATCGGTCAAATTTTTACCACCCATATGACTTCGAGGCTAGCTTTCCAACCTATATCAATGCAATCAAAAAAATTTCCTTACCTTTGTGCGTTTGGGATTAGCGAACAACAGTTCCTAATTTAGAGGCGTTTGACAACAATGTTTGTGTTTGCGTGACATTAGCATTTAGGGATGGCAATCATGTCCGAATCGAATCTGATTCATTCCGAAGCAAAAACTCCAAATCTAAATTCTATTAAAAAAATCCGACTCCGAATCCGATTAAAAACATCCGGCTCCGATTATAATTGAGGCGGGTTTGGAGGTGACCACCTCCAATCCGATTAAGTCCAGTTATAATAATTAAAAATTTAAAAAAAATTAGAAATCGGAGTTTTATTTTAACAAGTGATATTAATCGGAGGTAATCGAACATAAAAGTAATTGGAGTCAAAGGAAATCATTTTACGAAAACATATAAAAGCTATGAGTTAGAGATAATCAGAGGCAATTGGGTCGGAGTTGGGTACCTCTAATTAAGTTCAGATTTGGAGGTCCACCCACCTCTGATTTTTAATTGGAGCGAAGGTGGAGGTGGTACGTCTGGTCCGCCTCCGACCCGTTGTCATCCATATTAGCAGTGCTTAGTGTTTTAGAGTTAAATAGTAATATGTATTAATGTTCAACGACAAGCGCTTAGCAGCTTATGTGTGTAACTGGGGCTGGGAATGCCAAATGTTTAAACAAACGTAAAAGACAAAAGGGCAAGGCAGATAAAAATAAAACAATGCAAATCAAATGATCAAGAAAAGGGGCATGTTTGCATTATTGGCATAGGATTGAAATAGGACCAGGAAAAAAAGGTATAGAGAGCATTAGTTTTTGGACCTAAAAAATGGGTAAAGGGGGTAAAGGGGGTAAAGGGGGTGGGTCCATCCTAAAATGCACAAAACTGCCAGTAGCATCATCGCAAGGCAAATCATAATCAACAGACAGAGGACTCTCTGGAGCTGTACACAGTATGTTTCACCAAATATATTTACCAACATTGTCTCTGTCACTCACTCACTCACTCACATATTCTCATTCCATCTTTCTTCTTTCTTCTTTTCTCCTTTCCCCCCCTCCCTCCCTCCCTCTCTCTCATCTGCTTAAGCTTACTACTATCATCAATCATTTTAAACTAAAAACAAAGACATTTTGCTTATCTACACCCCATGATTGATGGAACAAGAATTGAATGCTTAGCCGAATCCAAATCCTTCATTTGCCTCGTGAATTGCCAGCAACAGCCTCTCCTGGAGATGCTCCTTTGTTGGGTACTCTGGCAGATCCAACTGGTTGAAGCTGTGTGTTTCAAACAAACAAAACTAAATAAGCCCCAGATTTCCCATTTCAGTACCAGCCTAACCTATTTTAACTGGCAAGTAGAATTACCATGTATGAGCTGATGGCAAATGATCTGCGCTGCCATAAGCTTTGTGAATTTGAAACTTCTGTGACCCTGAAATTCCCTGGAGTGCACTGAAACCTTCTAGCGGCACCTATATATAATCGAAACCAATCAAAACCCAGTAATGCTGAAATGTCTCAAGTTAAGATAACATGACCAACACAAGCAACCGACGCCAGTGTAAACTGGGGGACGGGGTGTGCATCAGAGACTTTGAAAACACCAACATCCACAAGCTTTTTTTTTTTTTGAGGGATTCACAAGCATAATTGCATTACTTGTCATGAAACAAAATTCCCACTAAAAAGAAAATTTCCAAAGCAATTCACAAAGAAAAATGTTATATAGAACGCTCACAAGGTTTTTTTTTTTTTTTTTAAATGATGAGATTTACAACCAAGAACATTGAAATAGGTACCTTTGATGTGCCTGTGACAAACTGCAGAAGGCGAGCTTTGTCCTCTTTGCTAAATCCCTGAACCACCTCCCAGAACCACTGGATAACTGGTGAGGCTGGGCTGTACCCGGAGTATTCTGTATTTGCTCGCATATCATCCACTGCAAAAAGAAAAAAAATCAACCAGAATACTGGATTTGTAAGACAACCATTACAAAGTATAGATCACTTCCACCACCCACCCCCATTCATTTCCCTGGAAAGATATGTGAATACTTACAATCAATATCAGGGAGCCCGCTAATTAGCAACTCAAGTTCTTTGTCGTTGAAGATGGATATGAGTTCACGAGGAATCAACTCATTGAAGCCTTCCATGAAGGCATTAATTTGGGGCCGAATTGCAGTTGTCAGCCTATGCTCAGCCACCAAATCAACATACTGATGCTTGTTCTCCTCAGTGACTTTTATGTTTCGTCCACCAGGAATCAACTCATAATCAGTCACCTGGTTTTTCCAGCAACAATGTCACTGAGCCACTACTTCCAAATAGTACATATGCAAGGAAAAAATGAAAACAGCTAGCGAGTATCCTACCTCATTTTTCTCATACAGTATCAGTTTCTCCTCATCGGCATCAATGCTGAAAGTAAGGTCTAGCACATCACTTATATCATTCTGTAGAAGCATAACAGCTGTGAGAAATGATGTCCTACGTAGCTATAAAGGAAGCAAAAAAGAGGGGGAAAGATCACCCCTCTACATGCAGAAACCACATTGAAATTATTGCCAACAAACCTCAAGCATCCATTTCAGATTCTTGTAGTAATCTGGATCAATCGCTTCAATATCATGGTAAGTCACTTTAGCACCTAGGATGTGCTTGTAGAATGACCGAGTGAAATGCACATCCAAGAGCTGTCCATCAAAAAGTGCTTTTCCAACCTGAAATTTTCATGGGCATAAGCAGAGTGCATGAAGAATTATAGAAGCATATGGTAGAGTTCTTAGAACTTGACAAGAAAACAAATGTACTCACCACACGACCAACAAACTTGAAATATGAGAGGTGCTCTGTCTGGTAAACAGAATTGGGATTCGGCTGGAAAGTCGAATCATTGCCCACAGTAGTAAATAACAACGCTCCTCTGTCAAAAATGACCCGGGACAATGACTGATACCACTCCCTTGTTAACCCTCCAGCATCAATACCTTCTTCACCCTGGAAATGTACGGTTAACCTCCCCTTCAACTCTTGGGTTGACCTCATGCGCAACTGGTTGTATGAGTCTTCTAGAATGTATGCTCTTCTCACTGAAATCCTCAAAGGGCTGTGGTGATGATCATGTTGATGTTTTATCTTTGACCTGAAGTGAGCCCGTTTATTATCGAAATCAATGAAACGGGGGACCTTCAGCATCAATGAAAAGGACTTCTCAAGCAACCCGGGGTTTTGCCGAATAAAAGCATTAAGCAACTTCCTGTGCTTCTCAGTGAACTTGACAAAGACGGCATGT
The DNA here is from genome assembly GCA_029582165.1 of Portulaca oleracea. Classification (NCBI taxonomy): domain Eukaryota; kingdom Viridiplantae; phylum Streptophyta; class Magnoliopsida; order Caryophyllales; family Portulacaceae; genus Portulaca; species Portulaca oleracea. The sequence continues at coordinate 26,213,836 of CM055877.1, read as the reverse complement.
TTCTCATCAACCTTTGAGGTAGGAGTAGACACTTGCTGCTTGCTAGCAGAAGTACTAGCATCATCAATCTCGGGCACAGCAGCGACCGTGAGCTCTGGAACAGCTCCAGGTTGTGCAGGATGTATTTTCTCGCATGTCACAAAGAAAGACTCAATATAAGGCAAGACATTCTGAGTGCCAGCAGGGAGTGGAGGGGTTGCAGTAGAAGGCTTAGACCTGACCCCCAATGAAGACGACGAAGAAGAAGGCAATTCAAAGGTTGAGTCTGAATAACCCTCTATTTTACTAATGCAACTGCTCAACTCTAGCCACAGTGGTTCCAAAGCAGAGTTTATCTCTCTGACCAGAGCAACAGCAGAGTTGTTTTCTTTTCCAGAATTGCTCTGTTCACTTTTCTCACTCATTGAGGAAACAAGGGATGAGAGTGCTTGAAGCACTCTCAATATTGCGGCACCATCTGAAGATGTAGAATGGAGAAGTGACGCTTCAGCCTCGCCAAAGGAGTACAATTCCCTCATAGCAGAATGGCTCAACTTTTGCACTGAGCTTGCCAACTCGGTGATGAATAGATGACAGTGAGGAGGAGTGATTGCAACCAACTTCTTCAGAACATCAGCAACAAGAGTGTAAGCATTATCTGATAAACTGCAGTCACACATTTTACATCAGCATAGGTTCAAAACAAAAACAAAAAGTGGTGAATAGACAAACAAAAATAACGACAAAATAAATAGCAGCCAAGTCATAAACACTAAAAAAACAAGAGAACAAGTGAAGACACCATGCTTAAACACCAGATATCATGTCAGCTACACATGGGAGAATACATGTGGTTCAATCTTGAAACATAATTCACCAAGAAAATAAAATGCTAAGGGGTGTTACCCTTCCATTGCCAGCAAAGAACAAAGCAGTCTGAGATCAGCATGTGGAAGGTTAAGCAATATAGTCAAGGCATCTTGTGGTTCGTTCACACCAGAGGTGGATGGCTTTGCAGATTCATCAGCCTTAGATCCAGCATTGGCCTCAGAAGAAACTGTCCCTGAATCAGTATTCATCTCAACATCTGTCGAAGTGACACCAGGGCCAGATTGCTGCTCTAGAGTAGATAACCCAGGTTTACTTGATGAAGATTTGCTTCCAGCATTGTCAATGATAACATCCAGCAAATTAAGCAGCTGGCAGGAAAAAGGAGTGGGTTTAAAATCCAAAACCACAAATCATAGATCATCAAAGATAAAACCATATGAGAGGTGGCAGAGAATGCTATTAAGTTAACACCAAGATTACCTGTTCTAGGTGCGCTATACTCCGCAGATAGAGTGGTTGATTCAAAAGACCAAGCAGCAACGCAATAGATTGAACTCCTCCCTCATTGATTGGCTTTCCACTGGCATCATCTTCAGTAACCATCAAGGCTTTACCACGCACTTGATCTGAGTTCTCTGGCTCACGGGGAAGTCTCCGAGGCAGCCTCAACTCAAGCAATATCTTGGCAACATAAGGATGGTTACGAGCCAGGTACGTCAAAGTTTCAAGAACTCTACGAGAAACCAGAGGAGGAACTCCTGAAAGTAGACACGAGGATGTATAAAGTTAAAAGAAATTATCAGAACTCTTTCTATCAAGTTCTAACATGCCATGACGAAAAAGGTTTACCGAGTTACTGACCAAATTGAAACCCTGCAATTTAATGACCTTTAACATATCACAAACATTCACAGAGCAGGTGTTCAACGACATTTAAATAAACATCAAACATCATAAAACAAAATCAATGGACAGCACATCCAGACAGCAGAAAAGTCAAGGGTTATTCACCATTGAAGAAGAAAGAACTAAGAAACGCCGATTACCATGCAGCACCCAGAAGCCGTGGAGCACTAAACTATTGCATTCGGTTTTAGATGCAAACTGAGTAGGAACCCAAATAATGAAATAATAAAAAAGTGTGCACACCGATAGACAAAAGAATAGCCAACAGTGCCTCACCATCAACAAACTGTGGACGAGAATACATCACATGACTTTGGCAAGCATATAGACGGTAAGGAGGCTCAGCATCATTTGGTAGACTGTCAGGTTTCTGCTTATCGAGCATCAGCATCTCCATCAAAATTTTGATCAGAGATGTTCTTGTTTCACTATGAGCGCACAGATTCAACAGAAGCCTCTGAAATTGGCCTTTGTAGATTGGCTGCAGAACATTATGCATTAGAGATTACCCCGAAAATAAAACAGAAATATTAAAAATATCAACATATTTTTGTGAATGCAACAGCACACCTGAACCACCCGGAGCAATCGAATCATGCCCTTTAGGGCATCCGTATCAACCAAGGGAGCACCATCAGCCTCAAGAAGCTTACTTCCAACAGAACGCCGTGAAGTAGTGCCTCCACTAACAGCTCTGTCCAGGCTTGACCCTTCACCTCTTCTAGAAGACTCACCCCTACGGCTTCTTGGATACATACCAAAAAGAGTACGACTATGATAACGATGAGCAAATCTTTCACGTAGCATGTTTGCTTCAGCAACCAAAGCAGGAGTTAGATTGGCCAGAACAGCGTCAGAGGACGTCAAGAGAACCTGTGCAGACAGATGGATATGTTAATGTGAAGCAGTAATGCCATGAAACCAATCACATTGCCAACAGTAATTAGCATACCTCTTCCCTAAGATCTGAAGGGAATGTAGCGATTATTGACACAGTGTCCATCTCCACAGGCTGGCCTTCAAGTTCCTGAGATTGATGTAGCCTCTGTGCCTGCTGCTGTGCAAGAACTTCTGCTCGGATATCCGGAGGAAGAGCTGCAAGAAATTCAGGATCAATATCCCCGGTGTTCTGTTGGTCGGTGGTATTAGCTGGCTGGGTGGCTTGACCCTGCTGAGCTGAGAGGACTTCGGCACGCAACTCCTCTGGAAGAGCTTCAAGAAATGCAGGATCAATAGAACCAGATTCAGCATCCCCATGGGTTGGCTGCCCATCTCCTTGAACGCCCTGCTGTTCAGCCTCCTGCCCTGGGCTTTCTGCAACTTCACTAACACTATGAAGTGCTGCTGTTTCCCTAGCCCCAACTGGTGTAGACGTACCGAAGGACACAGTGCTTCTTCTTGCCCGACCTCCCGCTGGCTCACCTATGGCAATTCTATCTGCAGAGCCTTGCCTGTCACCACCATCATCATGACCATCAGCACTCCCTATTTCAACATCAAGGCTTCTGAGGCTTTCTCCCAAAGTTGCCCCACTTCCACCACTTTCTTGGCTCACTGCCTCCACATCTCGGGCAGCTGCGTCATTTTGCTCAAACTGCATTTCAACTGACTGAGACTGCATACTTGATGCATCAGTTGCTTGTAAAGGTGGATTTTGCTCTAATCTGCTTTCAGGGTGTGATATATCGGCAGTGGAAGGTGGAGTCAGCACATAATCACTTTGATTATTTGCATTACCTTCAACTGTGGTTTCAGCTCCCATGCTTGTCTCAGACACTTGTACTTGCCCGGCATCAGTCTTTCCCTCAGATTCCCCACCAGCCGTCTTATTTTGGTCAGAAGGTTTCTCCACATTTGGCCGCCTCAACTGTGATACAAAAAGCTCCTCTAGGCCTTGCGGTATAGCAGACGAACTAGATCCACTTCCTTGCTCATTATCATCAAGCCAAAGGTTGAACCTATGCCCCTGCCTTCCATTTCTAGCAGAGCGGAATATAGTGTCCAGACGTGACGAAGCACTTTCTATATTCCTATCTGAAAATATAAAATCACTAGCATTTTCTGAAAATAAGAAAGCAAGCGTAAGTATCACGTAAAAATTGAACTGGAAGCAACATGAAGTTCGACAAAAATCACACAAAAGCTGCATACCTGAAGCTCTGGAAGGAGCTGAAACTGAGGGATGCGACTCAACTAAAAGTGGATGCTGTGAGGGCACAGCAGTGTCACTTCTGCCAAGTAGATTGTAAATGGATGTAGAACGTCCTTGACGCCTAGAGCCAAAAAGTTCAACTGGCATCAGAGTTTCATTGGAAAAATGATTGTCTCTGCCAAAAACCTCTATATGATCAAGTACATTAATCCCATTAATGCCTTCTTCTAAACGAAGTATGAGCCGATCTTCATCATCCTCATCCTCATCCTCATCTTCTTCCAACACCTCTTCATCAAAGTCATCTTCATCCATCTCATGGTCATCCTGGTCAGTATCTGGATTTGGAAGATGGTGATCTTCATCTTCTTCCAACTCATTCTGCTCATCATCATCGTCATCCTCATCATCATCGTCTCCATCATCTCCAGACATATCCTCATCATCATCTTCATCAAGATTTTGTTGTCCATCTGGTTGGATTTCATACCTGATTCCAACAGTATCAATACCATTATCAAGACCCCTTCCATCCTCTGCAGCATCATGCATATAATCATCTTCATTAGGAGGGAAGCCGCCATCAAGATCCTGGTCATGCTCCATATCATCTGTTACAGCCTCAGAGCCACCATAGTTATGCCCAGCACTGAATGAATCGGTACGGACAGCTACTGTGGAATTGTCATTCTCTTGAGAAGCTGCTTCCATTGCTTGCGCTCCATTGCCATTATTATCAGTCCCCTCATTAAGATCAGAAGGCTTGGCCAAACTATCACCCTTGCTAGCATGACTATCAGCAGAATGGACATGTTCTTTGGTTACCAATTCTAGCGCTTTAATGAGTCCTGTAACAACTTTGGAGGAATCAGGCTGGTCAAGGTCCAGCACTTGCAGTGTTCGAGTCAGTGATCTAACCAGACCAACATCTATGAAGGTAGCAGAAGCTTCTGCAGATATATAAGAGCCAGTGGGAGATCGAGCACTGAACACATCATTAATAAGATCAGTAAATGCTTGCATTTCATTGCCTGGTAAAATGAAACCATCAGCTGATTCTACAAATTCAGTAAAAACTGCATTGATTTCAGTGAAGATCCTCCTCCTGGCTTCAGCAGAACGCACACATGCAGCCACCAAAAATTGACTAGCCCTGGTAGCCAATTTATTTTTCCAGTCACCATCCAGCTTCTTCTCTTTTTTGGGACTTCTAGCATAGGGGACAAATTTGTGCAGGATATGATGAAATACCCCCCCTGAACCACACCCAGAAGGGCTGCGTTGTGGAGGGCCCCGCAAGCTGCTCACTTCAGCATCCCGCCGCAACAACACGTGAATTGATGCGGAATAAGTCACAAGAATCTCTGTCAGAAGTTTCAAGATAAAAACTACTTTGGCCAGAGACGCAGATGTGTCCTGATTTTCAGATTCATTTTCAGCAGACTCACTGGCTACAGCTTTTCCTTTTCCCTTTCTTGAAGCAACATCAATGTCCATGTCGGATGCTGATTGTGCGCTAGCAGTTCCAGGCAAGGAATCATCCTTAGTCGGAGGTTCAAACGTTATAATCGTTTCCAAGAGAAGTTCAATCACGCTGACAAAACTGTGAGGTGGTTTCCTATGAGCCTTAAAACTCTTGGACTCCTGAAGTTTCCCTTGACCACCTCCCAAATTCACAGAAGACAAACCGCCTGCAGGCTTTGCATCAGCACCCACTGGTTTATCTTTCTCAGACAGCTTTTCCTTATCCTTCTCCTTAGATTTATCTTTCTCTCGATCTTTCAGTAAGACAACATACGCCCTATCACCAACCATCTCAACCTGACAAACAGACTGAGCAGCACGCATGAACACAACTGGATCTCTTGAAATAACAGAAGTCAAATTCACCAAAAAATTGCGGACAGTAAGCCTTCCGCTGGAGTGCCTGTTGGTTGCAGTAACAACGCTGTGACGAATTTCAGATTCCATAGCCTGCTGGAGAGTCTGGGGATCTTCAAGGATATGGCGGATGATAGTAGCAGCAATGTTGTCAAACCCAGGGAACAGGCTACTTGTTGGTAGATTAAGAAGCAGAGGAAGACCCCCAGATTCAAGAAAACCAACAGCAACAGAATGAGTTCTAGTAAGAGTTGCACACAACTGGAGCACAGCATGCATTGTTTCGGAAGAAAGTTGCTTCTTGACACAGTTACAAGCAACAATTATAAGCTTCTTCTGTTGCTCTATATCAACATGCTGCTGTGACGACTCCTGCGCCTTGTTTTGCTTGTCCTCGCCAATGACAATTGACGCTTGTTGGCTGCTTTCACCACTCTTCTTCAGCAACTCCACAACCTCAGAATTCAGCTTTTGATCCACCTGTAAGAGGCGGTCCAAAGTGAGAAAGGCTGCTGTTACCCACCTTGGAACAGCTTCTTTTGACTCATCAGAAGATCCAAGATCCCACTGCCATAATAAATCAGACACAAGCTCCACCAACCCATTTTTGAGACAAGTCTCTCGTGATGCAACATCTTCATGAAGGATTAAAGCAAGCACATGAAAAAGTGCAGACAGCATCGAACTATTTCCACGGTCAGTTACTGAGGTGCACTGCTTTATCTGATCAATAATAAAAGATATAACATTAGGCCTGTATTGGCCATCATTCTGGGAACACATAGTCATCAGCAGGTCCCGAACTGGAAAAGCAAGAGATTCCTTGGATTTCAAAAGCTTTACACAAGTCAGTAACAGTTCATCAATAGGAGGAAGTTGAGTCATCTCCTCTTCAAACTGCCGGTTATTTTCCTGAGCAGAATCTTCTTTGGAGTCTGGCCCGTTTCCAAGTGACATGGCAAGTGCACGAGCTAGCTCATCATCCTCTTGGGCTTCTTCTGGGTGTGAGAACAGCCACTCCATTGCCAACTCAACACTGTTAGCACCAACTTGCCTCAAAGCTTCTTCTGCCCTGGACCTAGAAAATCCCATTTCTACAATCGTCGAAATAGCTGTTTCATTAGGAGGAGGGCCAGTCAAACGGCTGTTGCTACCACCAGTAGCATTTTTCACTTCAACCCCAGAATAAATATGCCGAACAATAGAGATAATTGAAGTAATGAAATCATAGCTGCATTCAACAAACTGTGGATGGGTCCACACCGGAAGCACAGCCTTGAGCACCATGGATTGAAGAATCTTTACAAATGTCTCAGCATCTCGAGGGAATGGAATATCGCCATTTGATATGTGCTGGACAAGCAAGTGTTTTGTAAAAGGAGACAATATATATGAGGAGGTCACCAAGTGATCCATGAGCTTTCCATAGCTCGCCAGCGGACCATAAAGCCATGAGTGCTCAGGCTCCTTTCGTTCCTGCTTCAAATTCCTATCATCAGTCTCCATCGGTGACGCAGGAACAGTAAAAAGCAATTGGCTTGTAGCTTCAAATGTAGTCAAAACTGACTGAATAACTCCTTGCCCGTACAAGCAATTTAACAGCACTGCATTACAGGCATCATGTCTGTCCATTAATATGCCATCAATGAAATCTACCACCTTGCCAAAGTAGCGGCACTTGCTAGATACAGAAGCCTCAGAACCAGATGGGCTCATATGACCTTCAAAATTCATATGTCCCAAGGCAATAGAAGCAAAGGTGGATACAACTGCTTTAGAAGATGGAGATATGTTTACAGTATCATCCCTCCGTCGAGAAGGTAGCAACATTGCCTTTCCCAACTCCTGAAACAAATGCATTATATGTAATGCAAGTGACCTGACAGTGTCACAACAAGAAGAATAATAATTCTTTTGCTTATCCTCTTCTCTCTTAGCAGCGCTGTCAGCATCTGAACCTCCAGACCGACGGGACTGCTGGCTGCTTCCCAGCCGCAGACTGGAAGTATCAGAAGTACTTCTGTGTTGAATACCACCCGCTCGACCGAGATCCCTGTAAAGATTTATAAGATCAAAGAACTGGGACTCGACACTCCACCCTGACATCCTTCTTCTAAGTAGTGGGTCAAGTAACTGCCTGAAAGAAGTCACTCTTTGTTCATCACTTTCACTTGAAGTTGAAGTCTGCTGCGTATCTGAAGCTGAAACAGGTGCATCCTCCTGTACCTCAACTTTTGCATCTTCAAGAAGAGCAATCTGCCACAAAATTTCCCGATGAACTCGCCCAATATCTTCAAGAACATCCTTGCTGTCAGCACCAAATTCTGTCAGCAATGCAGACACCCAACGATTTTCCTTCGAGGCAGCAAGAAACAGAAGAAATTCAACAAGGAATAATGAAGAAAAAACCACATGGTCAGGCTTTGTCTTAGGGTCCAACAAAAAGGATCCCGAGACCACACTAAATCCAGTCAAGGCCTTCTTCAAGTGATCCCTCAAAAAGGAGCAGAATGCACGAGCTAGAGGAGCAGAGTGGTGCTGAGTAAAACCCTTGAAAACCATAGTGCTATGCAATGCAATCGCCATTCCTTCAGAGGACTGAGCAATGCTAGGTCGCAGCAAAAGCTTCAACAAAGCATCGATACCAGACTTTTCAACAAATAGCCTACATGTTTCTGAATTCTCCATTGTCCGGTGAACCAACACCATGACATGGAAGACACTCAAGTTAATGAATTGCTCATCTGTAACACCCTCACCTGCAGCATCTGTGCCACTGCTCAAAGTGGAATGGCTTTCACTTCCACTTGCTCTATCTCCAGAATCCATTTCCATAGCACTACTATCATTGACCTTCTCTGATGCTCCTGAAGAACTACCCTGCCCAAGTGAGGCCATTTTGTCAATAATCTCAATAATTATATCAACACCGGTGCTTCTTAGTGAGGATACGTGGCGCAACAACTCTTCCACACCATTTGCCAAGGGAACAATAGCTTCATTCATAGCCACAACATACTTTTTGCTGGTAAATACATCGACAAGAAAGCGCAATGCAGATGTTTCCTTCACTGCCTCCAAGCCCTTGGTGTTCAGGCAAATGGCACCCAGACCACTAGGCACACAGGTGAGAGCCTTGGAGGATGGGAGTACGCCACCAACAACTGAAGACAAAAATGCATCTGGAAGATGCATTGCATCCAAAGCAGCATAACATGTAGGATCTTTATGAAGAATTTCACTCATAACTGTCACAGCTGAACAATAAATGTCACCTCCAAATTTGCCAACATTCTTGTAGATCAAAGCCAAAGTAGATGGCAAAGAACTATCCTGAGAACTCTGGGACCTAGAGGTGTTAGCAGGAGCATAGGTAGCTGATCCAAGTGCCTTCAACAGAGCCCTGATAAGTCTTTTCTGAGCATATAAATGATCGTCACTTGCAACGGAAGACTCGCCGATTATCATCGAGTTATCATCAGAACTCTCAGTACCTATAACCCTTTCAACTTCTATCTGCAGCCTGTGAGCTAGAAGGTCAACCCCACCCAAATCTTTGAAAAGGGTCACAGCAGCATTACTATAATCCATAAGCTTCTGCAGCGTCTTTACAGCATAACAAACAAGGTGCATGTGAGAAGGATCAGAATCCTCCAAAAGAGGCAAGAAAGTCGGAACCATTCCTGATCCCCGGATGATACTCCCTGAGCTTGAAGTAGATATAACATGAAGCAGATAGAATTGTAGGAGCGCCTCCACAAAAGCAAAAGATGATGGGTCATTAGAGTTCTTTAGTGAGAGGATTGCCCTCTGGAGGACATTTAACAGAATCATACGGTTCCCACCAGCAAAATTAATGCTTGAACCACTCAACATACGAGCTCGATCATGAGATGATGAATATGCAGCCAACTGAGCTCCCAAAGCAAGCATAGCAAGTGTCCTAATGGTTCCAGAAACAGCTTCCTCAGATCGAACAATCTTAATTAACTCATTGGTATATTCAGGCTCGTTAGCAAAAAAGGACACAAGCTCATCATTAGCATCATTAGACTGCACAAGTACAATAAATGCAAGGAGGCAAATTCTACTGTACAATCTGCCTGATTTGGGAGACCGGAAGGCATGTGCAAATCTGATTCTAGTAAGCAGAGAGAACCTTTGCCCAGAAGGTACATTATACTGTTCAATGCATTGCTTTAGAAGCAAAATATCATCCTCTTTCCGCAAATGCAGATCTGGCATATGTATCACAGCTGAACTTGGGGACTTCAGATCACTACTGCTTTCTCCGCTTCTTTGGGGACTAACCCCATGCAGTTCAAAGTACAAAGTTGATCCCAGTCGAGACTGAGACTTCTCATCTTTTTCTTGCACGTCTGACGGAAATAAGGACAGCCCCTCTTCTTGACTCTTTTCATTCGCTACGACACAGGAATACAAACCCAAACCCTCCTCCTTGCTTCCCCATCCTTGTGCAAGGGAGAGTAGACAACCATTAATTGAGCCAAGCCCAATCATTTTTCCACTCACATGCAGCTTTGACGGATGTATTTTTACTAGAGCAGAAAGAGTCTCTAATGCCGCCAAAAGAACCTCTGGATCTGTCGAAGCAAGCAAGAGTTTGAAATGCTGTTTGAATGAAACACAGCACATATTAGTTTCAACATAAAAGGTATCAAAAAATAATTAATCTACGGAACAGGAATCATATCATCAGCACACCTCTAAGCCGTCAAAGGAACTCTTATTATGGCAGTTCTCTAGGATAATTTGCATCACCCGCAAGATCTGCAAAACTGCATGCTTTGGGAACGGAGATTCATCCTCCATGATTGTATCGGAAAGGAGGAGATCATTCCTATTAGATAAATATTCCTTAAAGTACGTATCAAAGTGATGAAAAAGTGGCCTCCAATGATGAAAATTTCCCTGAAAGAAAGAAAAAGGTAAGCCACAGCATGTATGACCCAATCAATTTGAAATTACATATATTTTACAGGCCAAAATACCACCTTGTTGTATTCCCATCGGAAACTAGACAGCGGGATAGCTATGTCTTGCAGTGGACTCTGAATGACTTTGTCAATAAATGCTTTGATTTTAGGAGGCTGCAAGAAAAGAAAAAAAGAATGAAAAGTGTCACAATTGAAGAGAGACATCCAATCACAAACTATAACAAGCTAGCAGCTGAATGAAAAGCTCCACATATCGTAGACCCCCTTAAATGTGTTATACATATCAAAAGCCCACCCCCCGCCTCATTCTGAATCCATTACAGTACCCTATCATCAGATAAACCCTTGGGAAAAGGCTAGTAATATCAAGCTTTAGTACATGGACAAAATAAGCAATGATTAATTGAATAATAGGACTACTACACCGACCCTTCCGTTTAATAAATTAAATCAGTCAAAATATACCTTCATGTTCGCTGTTTCCCTGCCCGCCTTCTTATAATTTCTATTGCTTTCATATTCCTAGCTAATTTCACTCTCTTCCCAAAGTTGGCATGTTTGCTCCACAGCTCTACCTCTTACTCTTCCTTCAAGATAAACCCTGAATTTCCATCCCTCCAATTTCTCTCCCCCCCCCCCCCACCACACACACACAACAAGAACAAACTGTATCAGTTCTTGTTTCAACTCTCATCCCTGACAACCCATTTAGTATGTAATGTGAATGGAAATGGAAATTCCCCATGGAAATGCGAATGAGAGTATAGTCCCAAGTTCCTTATTTGTTATATAGTACTACAAAATGGGAATAAGCGGGAGTAGGATCGAAAATAAATGCAAATTTTACTAAAATATCCTTGATTAATTTATATAGGGTAAGGTAGTATTGGTAATATCAATAAAGCACAAGGATAATATCAGTATCTAAGATTGACTTTTGAATTCCTGGTATGAGTTACCACCCCTCCCCCTTGTAATAAATTAGTGAGAGTTGGGGGGTTTCTATTCTCATTCCCAATCTCTCACTTTTTTACAATTCCCATTAAACAAACATGAAAATTGTATTAGCTATTATCTATTCTCATTCCCACCTCCCAACTCTCTTATACCAAAACACCTCGTGAATTCGTAACTTAACAAGCAACATTTGCATCCTCAATATCCAATGGCCTCTTCATCTAAATTCAAACAGTCCCTGCACCTTGAAACAACTGGAACATATGGTAGTTCACCACCAAAGCCTCAAATGCATAAAATCTGAAGGTTTCCAAACCTTAAGTGGAGAGCCACCATCGAGTTAGATAAGTGCCCATCAATACTTTGTTTCAGTAATGTTCAGTGATGACTTTCTGGCTGCTAATTCATGGGAGCTACCACTGAATTCCATGCATTGAAGTATGAAAGACATGCCATGTTTTTCAGGTACCAAAAGATTGATTTTTTCCCCTTTGGAGGGAGATTCTAATGTTATAGAGCAAGTTATCCACTCTACCATCCCTTAGAAATCAACCTATTAATTGCATCAACTCATCAACCAAAACAATGAAAGTGTCACATCCTTGTAGTTCTACACGTGGCATGGCTTGGGGATAATGCAAATTCAAATCAAGAGATCTAACTTCTTCAGCTGGTAAAGCAATAGAAACGAACAAGAATTTGTGCTAACCACAACAGACAACTCATGGATGATCCAACAAATTGCAACAGATACACAAACCCAAGAAATATGACACTTAACAGTAAGGCAAAGACAAGAGTTCAACTTTCTGATTTAGGGTTAAAAGGGCAGCAAAACCCTCGGATGAACTAAGGCTTTGCAAGTAGCTAAGGGTAAAAACAAGGCTCTATTCATCCTCACCCCCAGTTCGACACACAACTCCAAAAGACTAATTAGCAGTTTAGCACGCACTTACAGTATGTGACTGTCCGTGAGGTTGTCTACAACTGTGGTCAAGGACATATGATATGATACATTACATTTAACAATCTCTAAATGTCGGAAATTAGAGAGGATTACAATATAAAGAGTTTTGAGGCATTTGTCTGCAAAAACACCCATTTTTTTCATTCAACTGAACCACCTGGCCACCCCAAAGTGAAAGAAATAAATTCTCCGGTGGCAGCATTTCCCAAAATGCAACTAACACCCTAAGTTCCACAGTCCAAAATGGATTTCCAGTAAACATAACTAATCCATCCCCAAAAAAGAGCCAAGAAAAAGAGAAAAGGCATTAATGACTCGAAGCAGTGCAAAACAGCAATCATTACTTTATAGCACTAATTAGACAATACCAGTCTCCAAAAGCTATAAACCATCGAAAAAAAAACTCCACCAAAACCCTAAGAGAGTGCAGTATCATTCCAATCAGAACTCCTCCCCTAAACACACACACACACACAGAGGCACCCTTAGAAAACTGAAAGAAAACCCTAACATCCGAAATCAATGAGTCGTCAATGCCGATAAACCCTAGACCCGAAACAAAAAAAGGGGAGGTCAAAGCAGACGCCCAAATATACAATCAAAAACCAAGAAAAAAGAAAGGAGAGAGAGAAACTGACGGGTTCAGAGTCGAGTTGAAGAGAAGGACCAAAGGATCCTTCACTGGAGAAGAGCTGGCGCAGCCTGGAGGGCAAGCTCGATCTTAGGGTTGCCATAAGTCTGTAACCCTAAAAGCAAAACCTGGGTCAAAACTCATCATCAAGAACAAGGAAGAAATCGAAAACGCAGAAAAAAAAGGAAGAATCTTTGATTGGAAAAGAGCAATCGGAAAGTGAGTGAGTGAGTACCTGAGATGACGACGATGATTATGGGGGATGCCTACACATCCAACAACGCTTTCGAGTGAAGAGAGAAGAGAGAGGAAACCCCAGAGAAATTTGAGGGGGTGTAGAGAGAGAAAGGGGGTTCCGTGAGATGGGAAATAAAGGGGAAGGAGGGCTGGGGTTGTGTTTTTGGTTTTTGGTTTTTGGTTTTTGGTTTTTGGAGGCTGCTGTTAGAGAGGCGGTGTGGCGTTTGTGCTGTGTTGTGTTGTTGTGTTGCCCGCTGTGTTGTTCGGGTTTACGCTTTTCTGGGCTTTTACTTCCCGTCTCTTCCTTCCCCCCCCTAAGCCTACGCACTTAGATCCCCTTGTAATTTATTTAAAAACAATTGTAAAGTGGGAGTTTCATTTTTTTAATCAAAATCAAATATTACATACTTCCTCCGTATCATATTTATGATACTTTGACTAAATTTTGATCGTCAATTACTCACAAATTACAATGAGTTATAATATGAAATTACCTCTATTGTAATTTTTAGTAAAATATCTATCTAATGATAATAATTTCATATTATAACTCATTGTAATTTGTGAGTAATTAACGACCAAAATTTAGTAATAATGTCAATGAATATGGAACGGAGGGAGTAATTCATTTTTAAAGATGCTAACCAATTTTTCCCTCGAAACATACTAAATAATCAAGGACATGAATTCCTATTAATTAAGAAATAATATATTCATATGATATAATATGGAAATAAATTTCGACATTGTAGAGCATTTCCTATTTAATTAGTATTAGTATTAGTATAAATATTTCTATAAATAGGATTATGTAAAACCCCGAAAAATCCAAAGATGTTGATCGTGACGTCGTTAGTAAATTAGGTTTGACTTCTTTATTTATTATTATTCGTTTGTGTTTATTTTTGCTAACACTTGAGCTCGTTGAATTGTGAAGGACTAACAAGGGTATATCGGTAATTTCGTGGGTTTAGTATTATTAGTTTTACTCTATTTATTATTAGTATTACTATTAAAATTATTGTGATTATTATAATTGTTATACGATTAATTATGTGAATATTGTTTGTTATGTGATTATTATTATCATTATTATTATTATTATTATTATTATTATTATTGTTATTAGTATTAGTATTTTTTCCAAAAAATTCAGATTTTATTTGTATTAATTTTGGGTTGGATTAGGATTAAGTGTGTTATTAGTTGGGCATTATAAGTGGTTAATATAAAAGCTAGTTTTTCCCCTCAAACCCTAACTCCTCTCAAAAACCCAAACCCTAAACCTCTCTTCCTCTCCTTCCCCTACATGCTGCTACTACCATCTGCACCAGCCATCGGTCGTCGCCGGAAACCACCCACCACCGCCTCCTCTCTCAATCTCTCCCTCTCTCTCTCCCCCGATCTCCTCTGTCTCTCTTTCTCTTTCTCTCTCTCTCTCTCTCCCTTGTTGCCGCGCACCACCACCAGGCCTGTCGTCGTCGCCGCCCGTGACACCGACGCAAGTCGACGACCAGTCGTGCCACCGTCGCACACCCCAAAAGTCGTGCTCAGTAGCCCGGGAAACGACCGAGACCTTCTGCCGCTGCTGTTATGTGCAAGAAGTTCGGCGACCTCCACTGCCCCGACATCGACCACCCTGACACCACCTCCCGAATCTCCGACGACGCCCTGGCCACCAGAACCCGCCCAATGACCGCCTCTGCCCTAGCAGAACCCTTTTGTGCGTAAACCCTATTGGAAGTTCAAGTTCTTGTATTCTTTTCTTTATTGTATATTCTGATTTGTACTTATCTTTATAATTATTATGATTAAGCATGTTAAACTGATTTGGGAGGGCTGATTACCAAAGTTTAATTCCTAATTATTAGATTTAAGTGTTTATGTTCTTTATATTTCATTCACATGTTCTCTTGTTCATTCTTGTTGGAAAGTTATGATATAGATGAAGTACATGATGTATATTGTTTTTTTCTTGTAAATCATGTTTAGGGTTTTAGATAGTACTATTCTTGTATGCATGAATTAGGATGTGTAATTATTAAGATTTATTCTTGTTCGTTAGGTTAAATATTTACATGTTTTCTTGATTCTTTTAGGTGTTTAATCATGTCTAATATTATGTTTAATCTTGCTAAATAAGTTTAGATTGATTAAATTATTGAAGTACGATTCCTGCTTATTAATTTCATGTTCTTGATTAAATCTTGAAAAAAGAATTAGTTGTTGTGATTCTTGATTATTAGTTTTAAGTGTTTATATGTTCTTTATAGTTCATTCACATGTTCTCTTGTTCTTTCTTGTACCTTGATTATGAATTTCATGTTTTATAATCATCCATGTTGTTAGTATAGGATCTTGAAACAGTATGTTGTAGAACTCATGTTTAGGGTAATGTTATTATTATTTCATGCATGCTTTTAGGGTTAGAGAAAATATTAAAGTTGATTTCATGTTTTACAATTTGGTTTTGATGGTAGGAAGTTTGAAGTTTGGACCTTGGTTGATTAGATTAAATACCTTTAACCTTAGTCATTGTTTTAAGCCCAAATTAGGACCCTGGGATCGAATGGTGAAAGTTAGAACTGAATTAATCAATTATACGGGAACCGGGTGCGGGATAGTTTTGATAGGGTCTAAAGAACGGATCATCATGAGAGATATAGTCGTCTTTTGATCGAACCCTTTGGACTGGAGGTTTCCTCAGATGTTAGCTTTCATAGGAATTTTACGGATCAGACTTTGGAATTTTATAAGTCGAGTTATACCCCAATTACCAGACCTAGGTTAGATCGGGACAGTTTGGAAAGATGACGGTTTTTGAGGACCTTAAAGCGTATGTTGGGTCTCGAGTTCAACTTAAGAGTTTTAGTAGACATCTCGAGGTTTCCGAAAAGTCCAAAACCAGTCCCATAGGATGTCAGGAAGTCAAGTTTTGACCCTTTTTATGTGGATATTGTAATCTGTTTTGTTGATGTTATTTAATAATGAAGGTATTGCTGAATAAAAGCGTTGTTATGATCTTGTTATATGATTACTTGGAATGTGTTAGGTAATTTAAAGTGTGAATTCATGATTGATAGGAACCTATAGTGTTCCTAAGGGAGGATTATGTAGAAAGTAGTTAATACTAACTTCGAAGGGCGCGTTTTGATTAGAATAATTATTCTCTTTTAGGCCCGTGCTAATTCGCGTCGTTAGTGAGCTCAAGTGTGTTCGTTTTTGCTGTGAAGTGAAGCTAACCAGGTAATTTCTATGCCCTAATCCCCACTGGGATGCTCTTTAAATGTGTTTTAGTGCTTTCTAATCTGTTTTGGAATTCGCATCCCGAAGGGGACTTTATCTAGAAAATGTAGCCATCTGTTTTTGATATTTACTTGTGATTGTTGGTTTATGAGTTGAGATATTGTGATGGTCTTTTATGCGTGGTTTTATTATTAGTTTTGATAATTTGGGTTGGATTTGACTTAAGAGCTGTGAGCTAAGAATTACGTAAAATACTAATAATTCAAGTGAAACATTAAGCGGGTTTATTTGGCCGTAGCCTGTGGTAGGCAAAGGGTCAGGGACCCTGGTCGTAGCCTGTGGTAGGCGGAAATGTGAACTCTTGATATTTTGGTCGTAGCCTGTGGTAGGCAAAGGGTCCGGACCACAGTCGTAGCTTTGTAGGTAGAAGGGTCCAGGACCACAGTCTTTGCAGTAGTAAATGTGAACTTTTGATAATTTTGGTCCTAGCCTGTGGTAGGCAGAGGATCTGGGATCCGGTATGATATTTGTTACTCTAAGGGATGTGGTATCCCGCCCGCACAATAAAATATGAAATGGTTGGTTTGTGGAAAACAGTTCAGGGATTAAAGGTTTGTGAAATGGTTTGACTTGTTCCCCTCTCCCTCAAATGAATTGAAATGAACTTAACTTGTTTTTAACGTTAGGGGTAGACATTATTGAGATTTCCCCCTCATTTTTGAAATGTTTTGTTTTCAGGTGAAGATCTATATGCTGGGGACGGGAATTAGAAGTGAGGACGACATGTTTAGAATTGGAAGTTATTTTTTATGTTATGTTTCTTTTTGAAAGACTTGTAATTAGTTTTGAGGTTTATTTCTGAGTATGAGTTGTTAGTTGGTTTGCCGTTGACAGACAGTTGTAGTTTTCCTTCTCGCCTTGTATTCCTTCGGGGATACGGCAGTGACGCCCAATAAGAGTTTGAGTCTTCCGCTAAATTTTGTCTGTTAACGTTAGTTTGACTTTGACTTTTCTATAATTGAATTTCCGGGGCATTACAGAATGGTATCAGAGCTCTGAGTTGCGACCTGGTAGCTCCTAAGTGTCTATTAGGCTTTTAGTTAGAGCTTAGGATGCTACGTTCGGAGTGATGAGTGTAGGATGGGGGTATGGAATGTTTGCCTGTTTCTTGGATTTCTTATATGTTGCAAGTGCGTGCTTGATTATTTTATTTTTCATATGTTGGGTTGTATATCGTCACTTTTGTTATGAGCATGAGACTTTAGCTCCTCTAAAAGAATTAAAAACCCGAGGTGGGTGCGGAATATAGTTCCGAGGAGGGCCTGGAACCAGAAGAAGACCTCTGATGAGAATTCGGAGGCCGAGAGAAGACTTGACATACGAGGAACAGTCGCTGGCGATTTTAGGTTGCAGAGAAGGTAGCCTCAATGAAAGACCGAGCCTTAAGATGAGGATCTGGTAGAGTTCAAGGCGGAAGCAGACTCCGAGGAGGACTCGAGGGATGAGTTTGACGATCGATTGGACCCCAATCGTGGTCCGCAGGAACCCTTTTTTTCCGTATGAAAATACTATAAGTAGAGTTAGTAAAAGAGTAGTGGGATTAGTCCCAAGTAGTAATACTTACATGTAATTAGTTTTTGATTGTTTAAATTTATAACCGTGTGGTTTGTTGCTTTTGTTAGCCCCAGTTAGGAGAGAATGAAACTTTATGTTATGCTCGGGGGCAAGTGATATGAAGTAATGAATTTCTTTTCTTGGGCTATTGTTATAATATTATGAAAGTGAAAAGATGTGGGCAAATGATCAAGTGAAATGTGGAGTTAATCTCAAAGATGGAACCCTTGAATTTTGTTGCAAGTACCAAAGTGTTGAAATGTGATGCTATTAAATGTGATTAGAGTTAAAGTTATGTTTATGGTTTTGTTACTTGTCGAGTTCTTTTATGTTTTAGTCTAATATGAGTAGTTAACTTCAGAATTCGTATTTATGTTGTGAGAATAAGAACCCTAGTAGTCTAAATCGACCCCTTTGAATCAGGATGTCGGACACGAACGGTTCTCACTCCAATAATGTTACCCGAGAGCGTACACCAGCTGCAGCCGAACAACGCCCTCAAACCGCGACTGAACTGCGCCAACGTCTTCCTCACTTGATATCAGGGTCGAGTACAACAGCACCAGGGAACGACCTTGCTAGCCTGCTGATGATTGAGATGCTTAAAAAGCACGAGGATCTACTGAAGAAGGTGGTAGATCGACAAGGAGGAGAAAGGGAAGATGATCCCTCCGCTCTCCTCCAAAGGTTCAATAGCTTTAACCCGCCCACTTATACAGGGGTAGTTGACCCCAAGGTCTTCGAAGAGTGCGTTAGAGAGATGAAAAATATTTTTGATACGACACGCTATCCTGAGAAGTTGAGGGTGGATTTTGCTGCATACCACCTGAAGGAGGAGGCCGATCTATGGTGGGCTAGTGTGAAGGAGATACGGACCGAATTGGGTTTTGACTGGAACCATTTTAAGGTTGTGCTGAAGGATCGGTTTTATCCTATGTCCCTTCAAAAGGCGAAGGAAAAGGAATTCATGGACTTACGCCAAGGAGAGCGTAGCGTGCTTGCTTACTCCACTAAGTTCACCGAACTATCTCGGTTTGCACCTGCTCTTGTGCCCAGTGAACAATTGAGGATGGATCGTTTCTGGGATGGATTGAACTGCAAAATTCAGGATCGGATCTCATCACGGGAGTTCACGTCTTACCAGAACATGCTGAATGTTGCCCTCACTGTAGAAAGGATAATGCACGACATGGAGCGACAACTTGGCATACAAGGGCATAAGAGGAAAGAGTCGCCCCGTTTCAACCCACCTCAACCCTACCAAGAGAAGAGGTTCCGCTCCAACAATTGGCAAAGCAATCAGTCTTCAGGACGTACGCCCTAGAATGTCCCGACCTGCCGAAACTGTGGCCGACCTAGGCATTATGCTCGAGATAGTAGAATGAGGATTGTAAGGGGAGGATGCTTTAAGTGTGGAAGCCCCCAACATCACATAAGACACTGTCCTCAGTTGACCTCAGAGGGCTATGACAATGAAAGCAATGGAAATGATGGGAACAATGAAAACCAGAGGGGCTCACCTTTAAGTTATCAAGAACCTGGAAAGTAGAAGAGAAAATGACAGCAAAGTAGCCTCATCTGTTTCACTCTTAAAGGTACGTCAAGTTTTGAGGACGAAACTTCTTTTAAGGAGGTAATGATGTAAAACCTCGAGTTTTAGGAAGAACGGAACCCTTAGGGTTGTTACCGAACCGTTAGGCTTAAGTTTAAGTTTCGAGGACGAAACTTCTTTTAAAGAGGTAATGATGTAAAACCCCGAAAAATCCAAAGATGTTGACCGTGACGTCGTTAGTAAATTAGGTTTGACTTCGTTATTTATTATTATTCGTTTGTGTTTATTTTTGCTAACACTTGAGCTCGTAGGATCGTGAAGGACTAACAAGGGTATATCGGTAATTTCGTGGGTTTAGTATTATTAGTTTTACTCTATTTATTATTAGTATAACTATTAATATTATTGTGATTATTATAATTGTTATATGATTAATTATGTGAATATTGTTTGTTATGTGATTATTATTATTATTATTATTATTATTATTATTATTATTGTTGTTGTTGTTGTTGTTGTTAGTATTTTTTCCAAAAAATTCAGATTTTATTTGTATTAGTTTTGGGTTGGATTAGGATTAAGTGTGTTATTAGTTGGGCCTTATTAGTGGTTAATATAAAAGCTATTTTTTCCCCTCAAACCCTAACTCCTCTCAAAAACCTAAACCCTAAACCTCTCTTCCACTCCTTCCCCTACGTGCTGCTACTACCATATGCACTAGCCGTCGGTCGTCCCTGGAAACCACCCACCACCGCCTCCTCTCTCAATCTATCCCTCTCTCTCTCTCCCCCGATCTCCTCTCTCTCTCTCTCTCTCTCTCTCTCTCTCTCTCTCTCCCCCTTGTTGCCGCGCACCACCACCAGGCCTGTCGTCGCCGCCCCCCGTGACACCGACGCAAGTCGACGACCAGTCGTGCCACCGTCGCACACCCCAAAAGTCGTGCTCAGTAGCCCGGGAAACGACCGAGACCTTCTGCCGCTGCTGTTATGTGCAAGAAGTTCGGCGACCTCCACTGCCCCGACATCGACCACCCTGACACCACCTCCCGAATCTCCGACGACGCCCTGGCCACCGGAACCCGCCCAACGACCGCCTCTGCCCTAGCAGAACCCTTTTGTACGTAAACCCTATTGGAAGTTCAAGTTCTTGTATTCTTTTCTTTATTGTATATTCTGATTTATACTTATCTTTATAGTTATTATGATTAAGCATGTTAAACTGATTTGGGAGGGCTGATTACCAAAGTTTAATTCTTGATTATTAGATTTAAGTGTTTATGTTCTTTATATTTCATTCACATGTTCTCTTGTTCATTCTTGTTGAAAAGTTATGATATAGATGAAGTACATGATGTATATTGTTTTTTTCTTATAAATCATGTTTAGGGTTTTAGATAGTACTATTCTTGTATGCATGAATTAGGATGTGTAATTATTAAGATTTATTCTTGTTCGTTAGGTTAAATATTTACATGTTTCCTTGATTCTTTTAGGTGTTTAATCATGTCTAATATTATGTTTAATCTTGCTAAATAAGTTTAGATTGATTAAATTATTGAAATCGATTCCCCTTATTAATTTCATGTTCTTGATTAAATCTTGAAAAAAGAATTAGTTGTTGTGATTCTTGATTATTAGTTTAAGTGTTTATATGTTCTTTATAGTTCATTCACATGTTCTCTTGTTCTTTCTTGTACCTTGATTATGAATTTCATGTTTTATAATCATCCATGTTGTTAGTATAGGATCTTGAAACAGTATGTTGTAGAACTCATGTTTAAGGTAATGTTATTATTATTTCATGCATGCTTTTAGGGTTAGAGAAAATATTAAAGTTGATTTCATGTTTTACAATTTGGTTTTGATGGTAGGAAGTTTGAAGTTTGGACCTTGGTTGATTAGATTAAATACCTTTAACCTTAGTCATTGTTTTAAGCCCAAATTAGGACCCCGGGATCCAATGGTGAAAGTTAGAACTGAATTAATCAATTATACGGGAACCGGGTGCGGGATGGTTTTGATAGGGTCTAAAGAACGGATCATCGTGAGAGATATAGTCGTCTTTTGATCGAACCCTTTGGACTGGAGGTTTCCTCAGATGTTAGCTTTCATAGGAATTTTACGGATCGGACTTTGGAATTTTATAAGTCGAGTTATACCCAAATTACCAGACCTAGGTTAGATCTGGACAATTTTGAAAGATGATGGTTTTTGAGGACCTTAAAGCGTATGTTGGGTCTCGAGTTCAACTTAAGAGTTTTAGTAGACATCTCGAGGTTTCCGAAAAGTCCAAAACCAGACCCATAGGATGTCGGAAAGTCAAGTTTCGACCCTTTTTATGTGGATGCTGTAATCTGTTTTGTTGATGTTATTTAATAATGAAGGTGTTGCTGAATGAAAGCATTGTTATGATCTTGTTATATGATTACTTAGAATGTGTTAGGTAATTTAAAGTGTGAATTCATGATTGATAGGAACCTATAGTGTTCCTAGGGGAGGGTTATGTAGAAAGTAGTTAATACTAACTTCGAAGGGCGCGTTTTGATTAGAATAATTATTCTCTTTTAGGCCCGTGCTAATTCGCGTCGTTATTGAGCTCAAGTGTGTTCGTTTTTGCTGTGAAGTGAAGCTAACCAGGTAATGTCTATGCCCTAGTCCCCACTGGGATGCTCTTTAAATGTGTTTTAGTGCTTTCTAATCTGTTTTTGGAATTCGGATCCCGAAGGGGAATTTATCTAGAAAATGTAGCCATCTGTTTTTGATATTTATTTGTGATTGTTGGTTTATGAGTTGAGATATTGTGATGGTCTTTTATGCGTGGTTTTATTATTAATTTTGATAACCTGGGTTGGGTTTGACTTAAGAGCTGTGAGCTAAGAATTACGTAAAATACTAATAATTTAAGTGAAACATTAAGCGGGTTTATTTGGCCGTAGCCTGTGGTAGGCAAAGGGTCAGGGACCCTGGTCGTAGCCTGTGGTAGGCGGAAATGTGAACTCTTGATATTCTGGTCGTAGCCTGTGGTAGGCGAAGGGTCTGGGACCCTGGTCGTAGCCTTTGGTAGGCAGAAATGTGAACTTTTGATAATTTTGGTCCTAGCCTGTGGTAGGAAGAGGATCTGGGATCTGGTCTGATATTTGTTACTCTAAGGGATGTGGTATCCCGCCCGCACAATAAAATATGAAATGATTGGTTTGAGGAAAACAGTTCAGGGATTAAAGGTTTGTGAAATGGTTTGACTTGTTCCCCTCTCCCTCAAATGAATTGAAATGAACTTAACTTGTTTTTAACGTTAGGGGTAGACATTATTGAGATTCCCCCCTCATTTTTGAAATGTTTTGTTTTCAGGTGAAGATCTATATGGTGGGGACGGAAATTAGAAGTGAGGACGACATGTTTAGAAGCTATCTTTTATGTTATGTTTCTTTTTGAAAGACTTGTAGTTAGTTTTGAGGTTTATTTCTGTGTATGAGTTGTTAGTTGGTTTGCCGTTGACAGACAATTGTAGTTTTCTTCTCGCTTTTATTACTTCGGGGATATGGCAGTGACGCCCAATAAGAGTTTGAGTCTTCCGCTAAATTTTGTCTGTTAACGTTAGTTTGACTTTGACTTCTCTATAATTGAATTTTTGTGGCGTTACAGATTAATATTCTCTCCTCTACTAATTTATTTTCTTATTAATTTTTTATATTCGCATTTTTATAATGCTATTATTATAATTTAATAAATAATAAATATCAATCTTAGTAAGAAAAGTTGAATATTTCATTATTAAGGTATATCTCAATTTTCAAAAGAATATTCCAAAGTTCCATTAAAAGTCATAGATGAAAATATCAACATGCTATAAGAATCAATTTAAAATTTCTCCTTCATGGCGAAACCCTAAGTGTACTGTGAAACCCTAAGGTCGCCTTGAAGTACAGAGTTTGATCCCTTTGGTGTGCAGGGTTTGGTTGGTTAGAGTCATCTCATTAAAGGCGTTTTGGTTGGAGTTCACAGACTCCCAGCAAAACAATACTTTCACAGTCTCGTCAAACCTTTTTTCAATTTCAATAAGTTGGATGGTCATCTAATATTTACGACTTGTGCACGCTTAACCCCGGGGAAGACCTTATTTTAGGACAACCTATCAGGGTTTTCCTAATCTCGTGATAAGGTCCCTATAGGACTTCGTCCTGGTCTTTGGGAACGCTACCCAACCCCGCATTTAGTCTCACTTGAATTATTGTCCACTTTAATACTCGACAAGTTCCAAGTTTCAAGTTTCAATCGGCTAACCCCACTTCCCAAAAACATCAAACAATTCATAAAAGGACAATCTTCATGTAACAATTCAAAAATTATAACACAACATTTTAAACATGCAGTCAACTTCACATAAAGTCCCTTCAGGTCAATAAATAATCACTTCAGCTCACTACTCATAACCGAACCTATAAAGAATATGTTCTAAAAATTAATAACGAGCTAACGAAGTTAGTACACGACATCCCCTATGTAACACCCCCAGATTCATAATCATCAGTCAAGACTAAACATCTCACAACACAATGATTAGCGCAGCGGATTAAGAAACCCAAGGGCATTACCGCCATCCATGGTCATAGACAAGGCTAACAATACACTATTTACAACATAACATTTCCAAAGTTGATTTGAATATTAATATATACCACAACATACATTCCATACTAGACTTCGAACCAACATATTTCACATCCAAAATACATATTACAACCAACACCCAAGGTTCATAACATCCAAGACTCACATATGTCAAACTATATCAAATATGTACATCAAGAATATAATTCAACTTCATCAAAACCAAGGGAGGCTTCCCCCTTGCCAATTTAACCTGACTTTCATTGTTTATCAGCACTAGAAGTACCATCTAAAACAAAACATAAAACATTTTCGCAAATGAGTCAAAACTCAATACACATACCCCTATACAGTCGAATAAACTTAGGCAATTCACTTTATTTCGCGCATTTCAATTCATTTTGCAAACAATAAAATAACAATAAAACTTGCTTGCCATTTCATTATCTTGACGGTCCCCTGCTTACGATCATTGGTTTAAACCTCTGTATGCGCATACCCGGACCGATCGGGAGATCCGAATGGTATACAGTGGCCAGGTATTAACTTTGGTAGTGCTCTAAGGCACAAGCAACATGGGTTGGGGCCATAATTACGTGACAAAACACTTAAACCTTACTTGTTCTCATTATACTTATTACACTTGCTTATTAAACTCAAATAAAAGAGTTTAAGAAAAGTACAAGCAATATGCGTACCTTATAGCTGAACCGAAAGTAACTTGAAAAGCTTGACTGGACTCGAACAGAGAGTAGCAACGATCTCTTGGACTACACTTGAGATAAGAACACTAAAGTGAATTAACTTGGATTCTTAGTAAGGAGGAAGTCTCCTAATTAATTTAATAAAAGTAAACTTTCAATTAAAAGATTGGTGAATTTTGGGACTTTGTAGTAAGTTTGCGGAAGACATAACTTCCTCTATAGACCTCTAAAAACTTCATAAGAGAACTTTTCGGAAGTTAAAAATAAGTTCTACAACTCTTTAGTTAAGCGTTAAGGCCAAGAAGAAGTGTAAAGGTTGAAAAAGACCAAAGAAGACGACTGGCCTGCAGAAATTTCAGTTCGGGAATGGAGCTTGGAGAATTCATAACTTAAAGAATATATATCGTATGAACGTGTGTTAGTAGTCTATGGAAAACTTGAATCATATACTATAACTCTTATATTGACCATAATCTCATATAAGCCTTGGAAATACTTCAAAAAATGCCTTGAACATATTGTGACTCCTTAAAATTCTGGCCAAAAATATATTTATTGGGCTGAACTTAATAGGACATAACTTTCTCCTCTGATATCCAATGAACGTGCAAGAGACCATTTCGAAAAGGTTGAGGAATGTACTACAACTTTCATGTTTCACTTAAGCTATTAAAACATCCTTAGGGCATGTTTGGTGAGAATTTAGGAATGGGTTGGGAATGAAATTAGAACCCTAAAGGGTTGGGAATAGAATTGGAAACCTAATTGATAGTGTTTGGTGAGGAAAGGAATGGAATCAATTTTTTTATTTATTTATTATTATTATTACCCACAACCCACCCCAAAATCTCACCCCACCATCAATTTTGCATAATTGATTTGTGTGAACATCCCACAAGCAGAGTACCATCTCTCTCTTCTTCCTCTCTCTATTCTCCACAACCCACCCCAAAAATCAGAATCTTTGCCTTATTCTCCATCTTCACTTCCTTCTCAATTGCAGAATCACCCTTGAATCTTTTTTATTGGCTACATCCACAAAAGTATTCTTTGTATCATCTCTCTCTTCTTCCTCTCTCTATCTCTTTTGGCTCAAATCTAAATAGAGAAAGGCAGATGCACGGCGTTGGAGACCAGTGTTCAACTGTGGGTGGAGGTTAGCGAGGACAAAGGTGTATTCGCCGGGAAAAATGGAGTTCAACTGGCAGTAAGGGTTGGCAGTGAGTGACGAAAGAAATTGAAATGATTTTCTTTTTTTTTTTTTTAATATGGATCTTATCTCATACCCCTCATATATGAGAGGTATCTAATCCCCCCCCCCCCATTTGGGAGGGATAATAATTCCTCTGGAATTACAATTCCATTCCAAAAGTGGTTCTCCAAACAAGAAA
Organism: Portulaca oleracea; assembly: GCA_029582165.1. Taxonomy (NCBI): domain Eukaryota; kingdom Viridiplantae; phylum Streptophyta; class Magnoliopsida; order Caryophyllales; family Portulacaceae; genus Portulaca; species Portulaca oleracea. The sequence goes on along the minus strand of CM055877.1, from coordinate 26,187,223 downwards.
AAAAGGAATTAGAACCCTTAGGTTTCTAATTCCATTCCAGAAAAACTCACCAGACATGCCCTTAATATCTAAAAATAGTCACAAACCTACTGCCCCCAGAAAAGCGTATATAATGGAACACCCTTTTTAACTTCGCCATAACTTGAGTTATACACATCGAAATCACGAAATTCGAAAGCCGGGTGCAAACTAGTACTTAAATCTATCAATCCACAAAATTATTTTGGTCACGGAACATTCCAATAGTCCTGGAGAACACCAAACATAAATCTTAACTCAATTTAACCTCATCGGGTTCCTTTTCGACATTGAAAGTAATTTCCAATCTTATGTACTGTCAGACAGATTAGCAATATAAGTTTCTTGCCCTGTTTTTCTCAAAAAAAAAAAGAAGTAATTTCTAACATTTAAACCTATATAGTAAGTTCATTACTTGTTGATAAACACCAAAAGCAGTAGCATCTACTACCATGAACGCCTTCGTTAATCCACAAGGGGTACATGCAAGACCAAATTATGAAAATCCATTTACAACGAGCAATATTTTCACTTGAATCTTCACCTGGAGACATAATTTACACTACTTTAATCACTCAAAACATCAATTACTCACATGCAACAATAATCCAATAGAAAATTCTCTACATTAAGAGCATCTTGGTAACTAATATATATATATATATATATATATATATATATATATATATATATATATATCACTTAAATATAATAAATATCATCCCAACCCTCAGTCTCTCGAATTCATCCTTTATATCATTAACTCATACCCCAAATTAATACCAAATCTGATTTACTATGACATAGATTGCAATTACTAGCCAAATTAACCATGAAAACTACCAAATTGGTAATTTAAACAATGAAATTCAGATTTGAATAAAAAGGTTAGGGTTGAACGAGGTGGCAGCTGGTGGAGTCGGCTGCACTGCGGCGGTCAACCAGCGTCAACGCCGGTGATGATGACCGGTGGTGGTCGGTTGGACACTGTCGAACCGAGGCAGAGAACTCGAAAGACAGAGATAAAGGCCAAAGAGGGGGACGAAGAAAGGTGACTGGCGAAGGTCATGGCGGCTGACGTTACTGCTGCTGGTGGCCGGCTGGTCGCCAGAGGAAATTGACACAGAGGAACAAAGGGGTTGAGGGACGCATGCACACTCGGGAGAGAGAAATAAGAAAGTAAGAGAGGGAGTCTAACTGATGTAATAATGGGATCAAGAGTATGGTTGATCAATTACACATCATAGGGGAGACGTGCGAATGATCTAAGAGTGGGAGGCTTCACGTGAAATTGAGGCTAGGGTTAGGGTGGTTCACGTGAGATAAGGGAAAAATGGGAGGGAATTTTGCCGTGAGGGCTTTGTGGTTTCAAGATTCAAGAAGGGTTGAATCTTGAACGGGAAAAGGTTGATTCTTGGATGGTGAAAGAGGGAGGGTTGACGTGAAGGAGGGGAGAGAAAGAGAGGAGTGGCGTGAGGTTTGAGGAGAGGATGAGAGTTGAGAGGTTGTTGGAGGAGAGAGAAAGTTGTTACGAGTTTGTTATGGACAGAGAGGGAGTTGGATGTGCTATTTTGTGAGAGGGGAGAAGTGATGGACGAATTTGAGAGAGTATGGGGGGAGAGGGTGGCGTTGGAAAGGTGGTGAGATGGGATAGATATTATCTTTCTATTAGATAGAAAGATAATGGGGATAGAGCTAGGTTTCCTGCTTGAATCCACAAGACGGACAACCTAGGGTTTCTTGATCTAAACCGCAACCTAGGATCAAGTTCTTCCTAAACCACTTGGGTACCAAACCAAGATACAATAGAAGAGGGGTTGAGGGTTTATCCAAACACTCGAAGGAAAGCTAAAAGCTTAAAGGGATTCATATTTCTATATTCTATTATGAAAAGATGACAAGCCTAGGCTATTTATACTAGACTTGAACCCAGGGTTTCTAACAAACCCTAGCTTGGCGTGCAAGCCAAGTCCTAGACGCCTACTACTACTACTCTCCCTTGGATTAGGATTCCTTATCCTAAGGGGAGTTAGTTACAATCACCCTATCCTAATAGGTTTAGGCTTTCCTAATCCAATATGGATTAGTTACAAAATTAGTCAACCTTATCTAGGATAACTGTTAGGTTTTAGGTTATCTATTTCCTAAACAGATACAGATTAATTGGCGGAATATTATAACAGTTATAAACAATTAATCAAAACAACTGCAGAGGCTTTAGTAATTATACCTGATCGCTAATTCCTGCTGAAGAAGAGGTTGACCTTCCAGATTCCAATGCGAAACCTCTCGAAAAGTCCACGCAGCACTCCGGAACCCGATTGCTAGATCGACCCGATCGAGACGAATCTCAATCTAAGATGTATGTGAGATAGTTTCAGGAAACTGATAGTATTTCCTGAAACTAAAACTGCAAACTAAAAGAGAGAGGAACTCAGGAAATCACCCTGGTATCTCTCGAAGAGTCGAAGGCAGTTGGTGTGGAATAATCTCTCCCAGAGACCCATTTATATAGTGTTTAGAAAACCTAGGGAAAGGGTTCAAAACCCTAAAGGGCCGAAAAAGACAACGACGCATTTTCTGGGCCCAACACGGTCCGTGTTGAAACAACACGGTCCGTGTTGGACTCCAGAGAGTCCAATTATTCGGCCCAAGGACACCACGGACCGTGGTGTCTCAACATGGACCGTGTTGGGTCAACACAGTCCGTGTTGAGCCCAGTCGATCCGTGTTGGGCTGATTTCTCACAGAAATCAGTTTCCAACTTTTCTAAACTTGATACAATATCATTTAGGTTACATACATTGTTCCAGGGCACTGACTTGTGTGACCCAGTAGGACCAAATAATATAGTTGTAATTAAACATATTTAATTACTAATTATAGAGGTCTCTAGCAAGACATATAATTACTATATTACTTTGGTTTAATCTCCGTGTATATCGAACATTGTCGGGACATTCCCAACAATCTCCCACTTGTCCCACAAGTGTTCGATTCCTTGAATTCCCTTGTCACTTACTGTCTCACGTTCGGATAAGGTAAGCTGATGTCATCCTTATGTAAGGTCCGAAACGTTCCTCGATCTCCGAGTTTAGACTTTGAAAAACAGACGATCAACTATTGATTCAACTGAGCTCGGCCAAGCATTTTCAGTCCAATCTCACCGAGTGGCCAACGAGACAACTGTCCCTAATAGGGAGGACAATGCCATCTTGTTCAGACACACATTCTCACATGATCCAATCAGAACCTGCATACCGCCTTTATAGCCTCTCATTACGAAGACATTTGGACGCTCCAAAGTCACAGAATACCATGTAGTTTATGTATTGAACTCAGGATTTAGGAATTTTGAGTAGTGAGAGATCTTATGACATTCCTAACTTAAAGAGCTCCCACTGCGGGTCAGTTCGGTAGTTGTTCTCAACAATACCCATGTGATTGATTTATGATGTCATCACATCACTATGATCACGAAACTTGATCATCACCTCAATCCTACATGCTAATTGTGTTGATATTATCACTGTTCCTACGTGATAATACAATTAGGAACCAGGTCGACTATCGACCAAGACTAGCGTTATCAAGTTCACTAATGGGGTTTCAGAAATCGAACCTCATCCAATTTCCCATTTTGAATGCGCTAACCTTTTGGACATTTACATAATTCTAAACCACAATTGATGTAAATTTTGGAATCTTATTCTCAATGATGAATCAACAAGGTCATAATTCATGAACGATTCATGCAAATTTGACTTGTTAATATTCCGGAATGTGTTTAATACATATTGCCCATGCATGACTATCATGCTATAACTACAACAGGGGTTTAGTACATAATACTTGCAATGAACCTCGTACATATACCATCTCATTAATGACCTTTCATATAGGAAGATATTTCCGGAACACATGTTTGGATTCATAGTGAGCTTCAGTTCCTTTGCTTGAGTGATGGCTCCTATCAATAAGGCTTCATTTCTCTCGCAAGGCTAGAAACATCACCCAGTTCTAAAAACGAACTTCGCAATCCTAACAGTTTCTGCCACAACTTCTAAAGTCGTGTCATACTTGTCTTATTTGTAGAATTAACCGCATGTCATGTTAGGAACTTCTTCAAGTTCACCTCAATACCACTCAATACAGATCGTATAATTTTCTCTGACCTTTCAGATAATCATATTTCTCTGCATGAGTGTAGCATAAATGCAACTCTTCACACTTAGCTTTTATCAACCACTTTAGACTTAGGACACATCCTTAGTTTTGCTTATACATATACAATGTATATGTTATGTTGGACTTTGAACATCTCATGGCATACATTAATCTCATGCCTGAAGCATGAGTTATATGTCTCATCCTTCTTAGAACTTCTGATTGTTTTGAGACAATCAAATTCCGCAAGGACATGCCATGATTTTGGAAATTAATCCATTCTCGAAGTGAGTTGAACTATTCAACACCTAGTTAACTTTGATTCAAACAATCAAAATCTTTAATCTATCATTATAAATCTTGTCTCCAAGAAAATTCTTAGCCCCACCAATCCTTCACTTTGAAAATTATTTCCAAGTCAACCTCAGTAGAAGCAACATTGGAATATTCTTCTTAGTAGGCAGTATGTCAATCACATACGATATCAGAAAACGCATTGCTCCCACTGAACTTCTTGTAAACACAATATTATCTTTGGCACTTCCCAGTATGTCAAACCTTTTTGATATCCTGGTCAAGGAGGTCAATGATTCCAACTCCTAGAAGCTTCCTTAAGACCACAGATGGTCTTTTGAAGTTTACAAGTATTCCAACAAAAAACCACTCAGTTGTGTCAAGTACACATCTTTCTTCAAAATCTAATTTTGAAGTCAGTCTTGATGTCTATCTTAATGAACCCATGTTTTGCCTTAAAACCCTCCTATGCCTGATGGCTCACACCTTCAGACAAATCAACCAAGTTATAAACTTGGTTGAATACATGGAATCCATTTTAGACTTGGTTGCATGGAATCTTGATTTACTTAAAGTTTCTTTGATGTAGGTAGAGTCATTACTTTCTAAAAATAACATCTCACGTTCATCCATAAAAGATCGATATCTTTGTGGCTGACGGAGTTGTTTACCTGACCTTGCTTGGAGTAATGTTCATGACACCTTCTCCTCAACGTTTTGAGAAACTTCAACTGCCTCAACCTTGTTCTTAATTTCCCGATCAATAGGAAAAGAAAATTTGAACAAGGATCAAGTAGCGGAGTTTCAGGTGATGATTATAGTGTTTTGTGTCTCTCGAACTTCGGTAAGTTCAAAAACTCTCCCACTCTTTCTTTTAGAGAATAACATATTCTCTAAGAAGAAAGTATTTTGAGACACAAACACTTTCCTCTACAACAGTTTGTAGAAGTGATACTTCTTTCTTTCAGAAGACGGTTCAAGAACCTCTTTTCTCCTAATGCTTCCGATAATCTTTATTCAGTAATTAGAACTATGGTTAATTGCGTGTATCCCCAAAAGGTAATCAGCAATGTTGACTCAACCATCATTGATCACACCATATCTAATAAGGTGTGATTCCTGCTCTTAGATACGTCATTGAGATGTCGTATTCTTAGAGGAGAGAGTCATGAAACAATTCCATATTCTCTGGAATGGTCAATGAAATCTTTGGCTCAAATTCTCACCTCCTTAATCTAATTGAAGGGTTTTTGATTTTCTTGCCAAGTTGGTTTTGTACTTCACTTTGAAACTCTTTGAACATTTTCAAATGATTTGGACTTGTGGCGTATTAAGTAGATATACCCATATCTACTAAAAATCACTTGAAAGTGATGAAATAGTACAGTAAACCTTCTTCTAGCACTAGTGCTCATAGGCCCACATACATCAGTATGTATGCATCCTAATAAGTCATTAGCTTGTTCATCAATTCTAATAAGAGGTGATTTTAGTCATCTTATTCATCAGACATGCTTTGCAAACATTGAACTTTTCAAAGTTTAGGTTTTCCAAAAATCTCGCACTATGCAACGAATACATTTCTGATTAATATGACTTAAGCTTATAGTGCCATAATTATGTTTCATTTGAGTCATTTGTTCAAACTCTTGTCTCAACCATTAGCATCCTTTCGATCTTATCTAGGTGCTCTCATTGTTTCGCCAAGACTACTTCATTTTGGAAATCTACAAACTATTTCAACATTCCAGCTTCAGATGAATCTCATAGACATGAATCACCATGTGTTATTTTATTCATCTTAAAGATTTGAAGTAATTCACCCCTTGTACTTGTGCTTAATTGGTCTACATACATCCATATGCATGAGTGTTTATTGCCACGTTCACCCTTTCTTGTAAAAGGTACAGTCATGCTTTGTAGACATCACATGTTTCAAAGTCTTATCATTCAAAAGTCTATCACTGTGACGCTTCTGAATGCGCTCTGATTTGCATGACTTAATAGATAGTTACAAGTTTTATGTTTGAACAAGGGTTATTCCTTTTAAACCTTTTGGTTTCGATGTGTTGGGTGTGTTTATCCGAGATCCTCTCTCTCATTTGAGAGCTCGAAATCAAATTTCTATTTATAATGAGAACATAGAATCACCTATAAATTTCTCTTATAATTCTTGAGGATATGGATACACAATCAACTCTTCATAAGGAGCTACAACTAATTGTATGTTCCTATTTGTAGGCTGACTCTCATCCTTCAAAGCACATCTACTTTGCTGTAGATACTGCACAATTGCATAAATGCGAGTTTCACAGCCGGTATCTTATACTCAAAGTGGGTTTAATAAGGGTAGTGTGTATCATATACGCATTTGCCTAGAATTGAAATCATATCTCAAGTCTTCCTTATAGTTATTCACGCACCCAGTGTCATACATGATCTGGTTGTTAACCGATTGCTGTCATTGGTTGGGTATGTACAACTGTTTGTTCTTACCTTTCCTTTGACTTCTTGTCTTTGATAGATTTCTTAAATCTTTATTTTCCCTTTGACTAAAAGACTATCTTTGGTCGCCAATCTTTTGGCTAAAGGGGATCGAGGTTTCATGTTTTAAAATAGTCAAATTATTTCAGAACATGAGTGCCATCAATTGGCCTTTATCTACCTTAACCGAGACTATCTGGTTATTGGTTTCATATTTGTCAACTCTAACTAGTTCGATAAACTTGTTTTTGAGTTGGTAATATTGAAATCATTCCTCTAATCTTCAAACATTTTGAAGTTAAAGTTGTATGAATACTATGACATTACATGTATTCATTTGGCTTGATTGACCTCTTAATATTGATGCCTAGCTCAATGTTATATCAAAGACATGTTTCTTTTAATTCGCCTCCAAGACAATCTTGTGATAGCGATGCCAATTAAGGAATTGGTGTAATTGTTTTTCTCTTTCTCAAGGAGAAAACAATATTTTATTAGTGGTGGATGTTTGAGTGAAAAGACATAAATAATTCTACGAGACAAGTTGGTTCATTTTAGTTATTATTCATCAAAAGAAATTAAACTAATTTTAATTTCAAATCAAAACACTTTATTAACTCTCACTTAGTGTTTTAATTTAACCAAGACCCACAAGATCTATGGGCTCAAGTGGACTTTGGCCCAACAAAACTCGATCCCATGTTATCTTTGGTGGATCATCTTTATGATCGATCATTCAAAAATGACTCTTGGCAAGAAATTCGTATCGAATACAATATTTCTCTTCCTCTGCTCTTGGCCCAAAACTATTTTGATAGCCAATTTGAATTGATCTAGCTCCCACCCTACTTATTAATGATGGACAAATAATTCGCTTTGGCTTTCTTTATTTATCCATCTAAGTGGTGTTTCGATAGGTTGAGCAATAATTCAATTATGAGAGTAGGTTTTATTATCCTAAGCATGCAATCCTAGGTGAATTCTTTCGAAAAGCATAAAAGGCATAATAAAACATGCAATAACAAAATTAAAGCATAAATAAAACCCCTAGTATGGCCACCTAGACTTAATCAACTAATTTAACTAAGCCTTGATAGTCTTCAAAAAAATCTTCTTGGGTCTTGCAACTTCCTTGGATGGGCTCCCACTTGAATCGACACCTCCATTGCTGTTGGGCTCCCACTCAACTTGTTGTCTCCAATTACAACAAATTTACAAAGTGTACCTCACAATTGAGGCCTTACATGAATTAAAAATAAACTTAACTGAAAATTAAATTTAAAAATTAATTCAACGACGGTACGCAGACCGTATTTCACCCAACCCGGTACGCAGACCGGTAAAACCGACTATCTATGGCCATACTAGAAGCACATGCAAACATGTAATATTGCAATAATTATATCAAATATAACACATGCTTAAATAACAAATTATAAAGGCATATATATAATTGCAATATAACACATAAGGAAATAAATACTAAATAAAATTTTCTAAATGGTTTGCATGATTAATATAATAAACAAAATCCAAATTTTATCTTAGTTACCTAAACAGATTTAGGATTTTATACCTATACATACAAAATACTTGACTTTCCTAAAATCAAGGTGTCTAAAAGATACTATATCTTTCAAAGATATTGTAAGTTTCCTAAACTTCACAAAATAATAGATTTTATGCCCATTATCTGATTTAGTAGTAATAGGATTTAATAATTAATTTCTAAAATTAATTACAAATCCTAAAACACACGAATTCACCAAAACCGCTGGCAACACGGTCCGTGTTGCTTCCCAGTTTTGGTTAATTTCGTGAATGAAAAATTTAAATAAAACTATCATAACTTATCGAATTTAAAGATTTCATATCGCAGTGTTATCTAATAACCCAATATGAATATTTTCCAGAATTTTAACAATTTTCAAAAGATTGTAAAATTTTAGGGAATTAAACATTTTTAATTCTCTATTTAAGAGGAAAATAAATAACAACAGTCCGATAAGTTTAAAAATCAAATTTTATAATTTTCCCATACAGTAGATTCATCTAATATGCTACTGTAAAAATTTCAGATTTTTATCAAATTTCTAAAATTAGAATAAAATTCAGAAAATTAAACGATTATACTTTTCTGTTAATCTGGAAATTAAAGGAAAATTAGTAAACGTTTTCTAAAATGCACGAAGAATTTATCCATAAAATTACGGTTACCCAGTAACCTACTGTAAAATTTTCAGAAAATTTGCAAATTTCTATAAATATACAAAATTCAGAGAAGCAACGAATTTATTTCTCTGAGATCTGAAAATCTAAATTATAAAATATAATTTGATCGGATAAATTAACGGAAAATTTTTCCCTAAAAGTATGGTTACCCAGTAACCTACTGTAAAAATTTCAGAAGTTTTACAAATTTTTACAAATTTATAAAATTCAGAGAATTAAACAAATTTTAATTCACTTCAGATCTGAAAACTCAATTAAAAATTCATTTTAATTGGGAAAAACCTACAAAAATTATGGAAAGTCCAGAACACTTCCAGACACCTCCAGTAAAAATTTCAGAAATTTTCGAGTTCGTTTGATAGTTTATTTCGATTTTTCATGTTTACGGTAAATAAACTAAATCAGATAATTAATTCTACAAAACCCTATTTTGCGAATTTAGACCTATTTCATGTATTGCCTACTGTTTAACAATATTAAACATGATTGTTTCCAAAACATTCAAAATTAAATCGAGTTCATGTTATATTTATCAATTAAACAAACATAAAATCGATTAATTAAAGGCAATAAGAAACAAATAATAACAAAGCATGAAATTTTACAATAAAATCTCAGATTTATTATCATGAACATCAAAGATTAAAACTTTCATAAAGATTCAAAATTTTAGGCATAAATCTACTCTAGCATATTCATAATATAATTCAACTATTGACAAAATTAATTATGAATACAAGTACAATACTTTAGCATGCAATTGGTGGCTCTGATACCATTGTTAGGTTTTAGGTTATCTATTTCCTCAACAGATACAGATTAATTGACGGAATATTATAACAGTTATAAACAATTAATCAAAATAACTGCAGAGGCTTTAGTAATTATACCTGATCGCTAATTCCTGCTGAAGAAGAGGTTGACCTTCCAGATTCCAATGCTGAAACCCTCTACTGAAAAGTCCACGCAGCACTCCGGAACCCGATTGCTAGATCGACCCGATCGAGACGAATCTCAATCTAAGATGTATGTGAGATAGTTTCAGGAAACTGATAGTATTTCCTGAAACTAGAACTGCAAACTAAAAGAGAGAGGAACTCAGGAAATCACCCTGGTATCTCTCTAAGAGTCGAAGGCAGTTGGTGTGGAATAATCTCTCCCAGAGACCCATTTATATAGTGTTTAGAAAACCTAGGGAAAGGGTTCAAAACCCTAAAGGGCCGAAAAAGACAACGACGCATTTTCTGGGCCCAACACGGTCCGTGTTGAAACAACACGGTCCGTGTTGGACTCCAGAGAGTCCAATTATTCGGCCCAAGGACACCACGGACCGTGGTGTCTCAACACGGACCGTGTTGGGTCAACACGGTCCGTGTTGAGCCCAATTCGGTCCGTGTTGGGCTGATTTCTCACAGAAATCAGTTTCCAACTTTTCTAAACTTGATACAATATCATTTAGGTTACATACATTGTTCCAGGGCACTGACTTGTGTGACCCAGTAGAACCAAATAATATAGTTGTAATTAAACATATTTAATTACTAATTATAGAGGTCTCTAGCAAGACATATAATTACTATATTACTTTGGTTTAATCTCTGTGTATATCGAACATTGTCGGGACATTCCCAACAATAACAACCCACTTGGCGCCTAAACTACTCCTATCACACGCCTACTTACTCTACTAGAACATTCTAGAACAATTTAGAATGTTCTAGATTTATCTACTCCTAATTAAATAAAACACACCAAAAATAATAAAAGCTATAAAATAAAAGTACATCCAAAAAGATCAAAATGTGACGAGTTGGGCTTCTTGGATGTGACCTTGGGGCCTTTCATGGGCTGGTTTGGCGTGAATTTGTAGTCTCTAGGATGTTTGGACATCCTCTTGCCATAAGGAGCACACAATATGTATGGGCCTATGGGCCTCTATGCTCATGCTTTCCTCCATAGCTTGTCTTGTTTCTTGGAAATTGAATTGGGCCTTTAGGAATGTATTTGGCGTGGGCCAAAATACATCACTAACATTGTTCCCTCTTTCTCTTATGTGGTTATGAAGTGTTTTTGAATTCATAAATAAAGAGGAAGGATTTAAGTTTGGCTCTAATAACATTCTAAGGCCCAACTTGTTGATACCCATTAAAAACTAACACTTCTCTACTCTAACTCAATAATACTAATTTAAAGTCTTGAAGTAAAATTTATAAAATTAAAATAATAAAGAAGGAGACTTGAAATAAAATTAAGAGTTGGAATAAATTGAAATTTAAATAAATTAACGAATGAAGGTACGACGACGACAACGACGACGACAACGACAAAAACAACTACAACAACAACAACAACGACAACAACAACAACAACAACAACAACAACAATAATGATGAATCGTTCGACTTGTTGAACTTTAGTCAAATGACGTGAATATTCCGAGATTACTTTGAGTAGCTAAAAATTGTCACTTAGCTCATTTATATAAAATATACTAAGCTGATGACGATCGTTGCTCCATTCGAGTCCTGCAAAAACACAAACTGTTAACTTGAAATGAAATGCGCGATTTGGTTAATTAATCTCATTACTTAACTTGATTTCGTAGGGTTAGGGTTGGATTATTATTACACTCTAGCTTACCCAACCCTAGGAACATAATAGGGTTCCTAATTTTATAAAATCACACCAATAATACACACCAATAATATACACAATTAAAACCCGTAAATCCAAGTAACAACTGGATAACCCACTACCTCCTCGTTGTTCGACCCATAACTTGACTTACCGACCTCCTATGAAGGTAAACTCTAACTTTCTGGAACCGTTGGGACGTCTACTAAAACTTTTATGTTGGACACGAGACCTAATTCACCGTCGAAGAAACCTAATATCAGCAAACTGTCAAGTTAGTTCAATTCTGACCTGCCCCTGGCAAACGACTTATAACCCGGGTTATACATTTCAAAACCTTAAACCGCAAAATTCCTATGAAAGTTAATATCTAAAGGTACGTCCAGTCCAAAAATCTCGGTTAAAAACTGACTACAAAATTAATGGTTTATCTTTAAGTACGACGCATCAAAATAGTCCCAATTCGGCTCAGTTTTTATTTTACACTACCGACTTTAACCATGATTAAATTACCCAAGTGCTCCAACTTTGACATATATACACTTAACCATTGTTAAAAGACACCCTGGGCCCGTAGCCTTTCATACACAACCAAAATAACTATTTGTAAGTCCTAACCAAGGATCACTTGACTACATCTCATTTTATCTTACTAATTGCCAACAATAAGCTAAAACACCACCAAACATGTAATTTGTATAACATAATAAGATTTAGAGACGATTGAGATTAATCTCAAAAATACAACATGATTATTCAGTAAAAGTTAGTTCTTTTCTCCCAAATACCTTGATTGAAAGGTAAATGGAGTGCAACCTTCTTATAGACATCGAATTTCATCATAGGTTTTGTAATTATTGTAATGCTGTAATTTTAATTTTCCAAGATTTTTCTAGGTTCATGCAAATAGCTAGGCAAGAGAAGAAAATCCATAAAACATCTCAAACTCCACAAAGTATCCCAAAAATATAAAAAGATCCAAAAACCCACAAGAAAACCCAGGAACCTAAGCGTAACTAGTTGGTTACACTGAGCACAAAACCCCTCTTTGAAATCCTACCCAAACCCAATATGAACGTCCAACGCGTAGAGCGTAACCAGCCGGTTACGCTCCCGCCATACCATAGCCAGCTGGTTATAGTAAGCGACTGCGAATCCTTTTCTAACTACGCTTTCGCCTAGAGAAATTTGGGGCAGATTATGCCAGGTCGTAACCAGACAGTTACGATATAGTCCAATGCATTTCATTTCACCTCTCAAACCCTCCAAAACTCTGCTTTTTAGCGTGTTTGGCCGAGTTCAACTCCCTTAAGGGATTTCTATTTGGATTCAATCTGTAACCCATACACTATAAATACCCCATTTCATTGACTCATAAGGGCATCCCATAATATTTTAGGCGAATTGACACTATAGAGATTGTTCCTTTTCCCCTCCATTTGTCTCCCTGGTCTGCTATTTCTGAGGTTAGTACTGTTATTCAATTTTGTTATCAAAATTCAGCATGATGCAATTCACAATGACCATGGCATGCGTAATATGTAAATTTTCCTGTAATTCTTGCTTCCTTTTAATGCATATCATGCTGCTTGGTGATAATTAAATGTAATAAAATAACTAAATTCTTCTTCTTCTTCTTCTTCTTCTTCTTCTTCTTCTTCTTCTTCTTCTTCTTCTTCTTCTTCTTCTTCTTCTTCTTCTTCTTCTTCTAAAATAATCTAAACTTAAGTAAACACAAACCTTTGGATGGGTAAGCCAAAAGAAACGTACTTTAGGCTTGTAACTTACCACCGGACCTACGTAACTTACCCGGACCTATCCTTTGGTTGACAGGTTGGAGTTATTTATTATAGATTGTTAATTTAACTTTAAAATTAACTAGCAACTCTTTTATTCATAATTTGTATTAATAATCTTTAGCTTCTTATTGTAAATTTCTTCTTATTTTCACGTTTATTTAACATGTGATTGGGGTAAGGGATTAAGGGGAGCAAATGGAGATGAAATTGGAACTGACCAGCCGGTTACACTGAGGACCCAGATTTCATCCCTGGCTTTGAGTTGCTATTTGGGTCCTTGGATTGCTTCACCGTAACCGACTGAGTAAGTATAAAATCATGTGTCTTTGGCTTCTTCTCTCTTTATTTCATTTTCTCTTTTGCATCTCATACAAACATTAAAATTGTGAAATTTACTTTATAAGTCGCGGGTACTTTGATTAGTGTAATTATTTTATCATATTATTCGGATAATATGCATAATTTAGGGATTAACTACACAAATTCAGGAATCTTAAAAGTGGCTAAAAATTGCAAAACATGACTTGGAGGTACCTATCATTTTGTGAAAATGATTTCTAGGACCCCATATTTTGAAAACTTATTTTGAGGTCCCTTTCTTTATGTGCTACTAATTATCATGACCCACTATTTTAATAAAAACCTATTAAAAGGGGTAGTAACTTTTTATATTTATAGAAAAGGGTTTAAAACAAGGACCTTTTATGCAAAAATATGATTTTTTTTGAGATTTTTATTAAAACAGGTTAAAGTAAACACTCTTAACTCTTTGTGATAATTTTAATGGTATTAGTTATCACAATCAACTACTTATACCTCAAAATTTTATACTTGCTTATGATAACTTTAATAATTTGACTGTCCAACACAACTATGTTAAGATATCAGTCAAAGTTCTCTAGTTAAGCTTAATTTTTTTCCTAAGCATGGTGAGCCTATAACCCTAGAAAATACAATTTTTGAGGTATAAGTAGTAGATTGTGATAATTAATACCATTAAAATTATCACAAAGAGTTAAAAGTGTTTATTTTAACCTGTTTTAATAAAAATCTCAAAAAAATCATATTTTTGCATAAAAGATCCTTGTTTTAAACCCTTTTCTATAAATATAAAAAGTTACTACCCCTTTTAATAGGTTTTTATCAAAATAGTGGGTCTTGATAATTATTAACACATAAAGAGAGGGACCTCAAAATCAGTTTTCAAAATATGGGGTCCTAGAAATCATTTTCACAAAATGATAGGTACCTCGAAGTCATTTTTTGCTAAAAATTGTCCCTTGCCCCTAAATCGTAATCTAAGTGTAAGCACCATCATCAGAATGCACCAACGAAGTAGAATAGAATTGAAAAATGTACCTCGAGGTGAAGTCTTCGGGGAAGGGTTCTACACTTTCCATGAAAAGAACCTAAAGGCCAAAAATAACCCAATGTGTTTATATCATAGGTTTAGGATTTAATTTGGATATACACGACATAGCATAAGGGGATACATCATTACATTAGGAGTACATGAGTAATTATATGGGCAATTAGAAAGATTCAAAGAAAATTAGCAAAAACGAAAACTGTTGATTTCTGTGTTTGATATGATCGTGCCTACCCTGCTAGATGGAGGGGCACAATCGTGTCGGTGGCCAACATGGCCGTTTTCCTGGCTTGATCACGGGGCCTTCTTGTAGTTTGAGGGGCACGATTATGTCCTCCCATGACACGGTCATGACACCCTATGTGGATCTTTACTTCTTCCTTGGATGAGAACTGAACGACACGATTGTGTGGTTTCTCGACATGATCGTGTTGTTCTTGCTCCTTTTATTTCTTCTTCTTTCTTCTTCATTCCTTTTCTATGCTTGGACCTTCTCCCAATAGTGTCAAAAATGATAGAGATATAAGTGGTAGACTTCCTACTCTTGTTGTAGTAGAGTAGCTCCTAGAGAGGCTTTTGGTTCTTCTAAGGGATGATGAAAAGCAACCTCGACGGGTTTGGGTTGAAGGCAAACTGAACCTCCAAGCTGATGCTGGTGGAAAACTTCTTGACTTGGGCAAGTAGGTCGAAAAATGGACCCTGGGCCTTTTCAACAACAGAAAGCACCGACTCACTACCTCGTAAAATAAACTTTAACGGATGGCAGCTAAATGAGGCTGGTAGTGGTTGGGGGATGGTGATCAGAGACTTTAAGGGTGATTGTGTGTACGCAGCAGTGAAGTAAGGTTTCGATTATTGTGGTTCAGAAATGGAAGAGGTATGGGCAACATTCTTTGCTCTATCAACAACTTAGGAGCTGGGATATCGATAGGTTATCCTTGAAGGACTCTCTCTGAATATGATGTCCAAGGTGAAGAGACGAGTTTCTGCCGCGGACATTTATTCTTTTATTTCTAGTTTGCTTTTTTAAGATAGTAATTTCACTATTTGTTAGTTCTCACATGTTAGACGATCGAGAAATAGAGTACATAGCCCATGTGTTGGCTCATCTGAAGCCCCTTGACTTGTCTCTTAGGTTATGGGTGAATGATAGGCCTCAAAATATTGTTGGTTTGTTAGATGAGGATCCTTGTAATATCTTTATTGAATAATGAGCATTCACGTGGGGTTTTCATTAAAAAAAAATTACTAAATGTGATCTTAAGGATAAAAATTTAAAATAAATCAATGAAAGTGGTGTAATGTGTTTTAATTGGATTTAGATAGATATAAATTCAATATCTTTAGTAGGCATATTAACTAAGCAAAACTAATGTACTCTTTTTTTACGATTTAAATTATGGGAGAAGCTCTTTTTCAAAAATCTACCTATCATGTCAAATATCCCTAAAAAATTGGAAGCCTTTAAAAAGACCTAGAAAGTAGAATCCCATGTTATCTTCCTAACCATTCATGTCAATTTAGAAAAAGAAAACATAAGAAATCTAATTATAGGCAAACATCCTTAACACCATAAGACATATTTCAAAAGGATCAAACTTGCAACTAAGACTTCTTTCTTCCCACCATCGTCTAGATGTAGAAAATTCTCCCTACAACAAAACGCAAAAAAAAAAAAACTATAAAAAGAAGATAAATCAAAAGAAAAAAAAGGGAGAAAATAAAAGAGGGGAGAAAGTAACTTGGAGAATTTCTCTTTGGCTTTCTCGCCTCCTAATTTCTAAGGAACATACCTTCATTCAAATTGCCAATGAAGGAAAAAACTTGTATGTGAAGGAAGAATACCAAAGCATTAACATTCGACAAAGAAAAGTATGGTAAATGATAGTGGGGCTACAAACGGCTCCAATTCAAACCTCATGAAGATTTTTTGTATAGGGTTTGTTGTTCTCCTCATCCTTGGAATAGGCATCAATGCCATAGTATTGTTTGTTGCTTTTAAGAAACCGTCACCTCCAGAGTTCCATGTAAAAAATGCACAAGTAACTAAATTTAGTGCCTACAATCCAGAGTCTGATCAAACACAATCTGTGTTAACGACTGATTTGGAATTTACTCTGGATGCCACGAACAAGAACATGCTATTAGGGCTTAGATTTGAGAACTTGTTGTTGGATACGGCTTGGAATGAGGTTGATGCACATTTAGGCGAGACCATAATCCAGAATTTTGAGCAGAAAAATAAGGGTGTCACCACATTGAAGGTGAACACCCAAGGGGAGATGGAAATTCCGCTCAAAAGTGTCAAAGTTGAGGATATGAGACTTGATTTGCAACTTAGTGGCCAACTCCACTACTATTGTGGTCCCTTTAAAACCAAAACCTCTGCCTTCATGGTCTTTTGTGACAATATTATGGTCTCCAGTTTGAACACCCATTGTCGTACTGAAGTATTTTCTAATGGGTATGTGTATATTCCTCCCGCCCCAAAATAAGTGTTCCATTTGATTTTTTACAATCTTAAATTCAATATTTTGATCTTAATAAAAACTTGTCATATTATATTTAATAAAACATTTTCTATTACAAATAATTTAATTATACTCTCACACAACAATTCAACATAACGATAAAAACTTATAAAATTTGAACTCAGGAATATTCAAAAAGGATGTCTATTTCGGAAAGTAACGAGTAAAATTTATATTTTTTTAATGAATTTAGTATTTAATATTCTTTTCCATGTTATAATAATTAATTAAACTTTACATAAATATTTTTGTTGTTAAGGGTAAAAGTTTACATAAATATGATTGGTTATAAATGAACAGGGAATTTCCACCACCACCAGAACGGAAGAGTAAAAGGGTACAAGCGCCAGGAGAAGCGCCATTGTCTGGCGATGAAGAGGCGGAAGCACCATCTATAGCCAATTCCTTTCCGCCAATCAAACTTTTCATGAAAGATAATGCTGTAAGTTGAAAAAACTTTTCTATCCAACCTATACTACTATAATGTAATTTATACGACTATATTATTTCCGTGGGGTTTAAGCATGATTTTAGTTTTATAACAATAATAACCAAATCTATGTTTTGGAATTGCAGATAGTTATAGATAATGGTCTTATGGCAGCAACAATAGCCAAACCGGGAGGATTTGTCACTGGAATTAAATACAACGGAATGGATAACATTCTTGATGAGCAAAACCCTGAAGATGATAGAGGGTATATAATTTTCCTCCTTTCTCATTCTAATCTAACTTGAATTATTAAAACCTGAGTTTATAACATATGACTCATATGTGGGTTGGGTTGAAACATGTTACTGTTGGTACCATCGAATTAAATAAAATATTATAATGTTAATTAAAATTACTTTAACAATGGTAAAAAAATATATATATATATAAAAAAAGTTTTGATACTTTCCCCCTATTTTCTATTGCTAAGCTTCCCAACAATGGTAAACATATGTAGTTGGAGAATTGTGTGGAATCCATTACTGTTTTTAATTAATGAAAAATAATAAGAGATAGCTAAAAGTTATATTATGATGGGAGAATTGGCCTCAAATAATTCTTATTTTTGGGCATGTGATTGAAAAATAAAATCTAAACTGATTTTTCGGTCACCAATAATCTCTATTTCCCTCCTATTTTTAATAGCTAAACTTTATACATATTTTTTATCCATCAGTAGTCCAAGCTCTAGGAGAGATACAAGATTTCCAATAGGGAGTTTAAACATATAATTGGTTCCGTTCTTTTGTGCGTTAACGCACCCAAACACAACGCAAAATAAATAAAACCTAACGCATGATAAACGCAAGATATCGCAACTTATCGCAGTCTACTATTCTTGTATTATAATAAACACATTAACTCCAACGTAACCCAACCGCAACTTACCAAAACATAAACGCAATGCAACGCACAAAAGAACAGGGCCAAAATGGGAGAAAAAGAGAAAAGTATGAACTACTTATGGTTAAAAAGTTTTTAGATTATTTTCAATCCCACACATAAAATAAAAATTACTTGAGGCCAAAGACTCTTAAAAAATAACAATGTCCAATTAAGAAATAAAAAATAATTCAAATATGGCTATGAAAAGAAATACTATTAGAATACTTTATATGAAACTTTAAAAAATAGCTATTTTCGTTATTATGTTATTCAATTGTAACTATGGAAATAATATTGTTTCAACGTATTACCTCATTTCTTTGTTTCTTTTCCTGACATTTTAACTAAATTTTCATTTCTTGTTATCAATTACTTTATATTTTCAATGACTTACTAGTTACTATTTTTTTTTATTCTGTCACTTTAAGGTAATTTAAGATATTTTCAATAGTTTTTGTAATAATTATACCATTTTTTTAATGATATTGTTCCGCCACCCACACTAAACATCAGGTTAAGAAAAGTAATAAAAAAAAAGCAGTTAACGAACAGTTAGAAAAAGATTATTTATATGTTTGGCATCATTTCTACCTCTCCTGCTTAGAAGTTTGTCAAAATGGGAGGTTTTCTTCTGGAGTAAATTACATTTACCCTACTTGATATTTATGGTATATATAATTTTTGCACACTCGACATTTGTGAAATGAATTTTACCTTACTTGACGTTTAATGAAAATAATTTTTAGGGGCTGAATCCGGTTACTTCTTATCGAAAATGTGAAAAATACCAAAATGCCCCTATATGACTATATGAATGTACCATGCTGCCCCTAATATTGAAAAATAAATGACTTAAATGACCTTTCCATTTTCAGAATGAGTAGGGATTGGGTTTTCGAAGAAATAAAGTAGAGAAAAGATTTGGGTTTAAATGTCATATAAATTAATATTAAGGGTAAAAAATCAATTCATATTTAATTGAAAGTTATATGAATTAATATCAAGGGTGAAAAAGTCAATTCATATTTATCTTTTTAATGTTCGCCGGAAAATCCAACAAAAATCAATTATAGAATATCTTGGGAGGTTTAAATATATGAACACTTAATGTCAGGTAAGGTAAAAATTATTTCCCAAATATTGGGTGTGTAAAAATTATTACCACAAATGTCAGGTAGGATAAATGTAATTTACTCTTTTCTTCCTTAACAATATATTTCTTCTCTAGCACTCCTATATGAATAATCTATTAATTTATATTAAAATAAGACATGCATATTTAATAAATTGGCACGTGCCATTCACATATAGCAAATTGAACTTCAAATTAATCAACCGTTGGATTGTGGTCTCAGGTTTACAGTGCAACATGCTCCTAAACTTATTATTTTAATTAAGGGTGTCGGGCTGAATATTATTTTGCGCTGGAAGAACAAATGGGCTACGTCAAAAATGATATGAGACCGTGAAAAAGTCATATTCTCAGGCCTTACATCTAATTTCTACAAATTAACAATAAGGAATCGCAAACATCACACAATAAATCCTTTGCAGTAGAAGGTTTTAGTACCAATCACTTTTTATTTATAGAACATTCCTAAAATGTGTTTTGCAAAATAAAATATGAAAATCGTTGCACATTTCGTATCACTCTTTGAACCAAATAATGAAAAACGAAAGATAATTTATTTGCAATGAAATCAAAATCTGACAAATAAGGTAAAATAACTCATGCATCATACTAGTACAAAGACTAGTTCTCTCATTAAAATGGTAGAGTTCACAACATACTGAAGTTACAGAATTCTACATAGCACTAGTTGGAAGGGCCCATGCAAGGCACGTGTTTGATAAATATTTTTTTTGTTGCTAATAATTTCTTGTGTTTTAATTAATTTATTAATTAATTTAATTAATTAATTAATTAATTAAATTAATTTATTATATTTTAATGTTTATTTTTCAGTTTTATCCTTACTATATAGTCTATATGATAATAATATTAAGTTTCACAATTTTTGTTTATTGGTCCATTACATATACTAAAAATAGATCAACCTTTCATATGATGAATTTGTGTAAAAAAAATTGATAAATTTAAAAATATCTATGAATTTTACAATAACATTGATAAACTTATGATGAAATTTATAGTAAATATTGATGGATCTTTCTTTTAAGATGTAACACTTTGGTGTACCAAAATAGGCACTTGGTGTACTATACAACAATTATAAATTTGGCTATTGATTATTGCATAAACTAATAAACTATCCATATGTGAATAATAGCAGTTTTTCTATTAAATGTGCTTGGAGGCTAGAGCACATGTTAAGAGTTTTTCTATTCAAACAACCATTCAAGAACTTGAAGTTGTAAAAGTCAAGTTTGAAATCTAAAGTACAACAAGGAAAAGTATAATTGACAAAGCTAGACTAGACTTATATAAGTAGACCCAGTTCTCTCAATAAATTTGACAAGCCTAACTGTACAAGCAAGGGAACTAGTTGTAAAACAAAATTATGGACCATACAACACAACTATTATTCTTTTTTGTTTTAGAATAAATGAAATGAAATGAAATTAAAGGATATGAAACGATAGTAGTTGAGTAGAATGAAACAATAGAGTTGGGCAATGATCCCTTACTGAATCAACATACAGAAGATTAAACATTGTTATCATTATCAGGGGGAATGGGGGGTTGGAAGGTTTAGTCCAACTAAATGAATTTCTATGCTATTGCTGGGTGAGAAAAACTGAATTCTTTTTCATTAAAAAAATTTTCTCTGACAAATATCAGATATTGGAACATCGTTTGGAATCATGGTGGGCATGATGGCAGAGGAAAGGAAGAAAAAGGGGCTTTTGTAAGGTATTTCTTCTCTTTTTTCATGCATGTCACTTTAGAATGCTATTATTTTTAACGTATTATTTTCATTATTTAATTTTTACTATATTATATTTAAAAAAATCTATATCAATATATTTATAATGAAAGTATTAGAAATCTAATGATATATTATTTATTTTATTTAGAATTATTGTATTAGATCAAATAATTAATAGTCAAAGTATATATAAAAAAAATTATAGGTATTCCATAACAATACATAATAAGGTTTTACATAACTTAGCGTTAGCAATGACATATTTCCAAAGCAGGTCACAAAGAAATTTGAGGCGATAAGATAGTACTCTAAAGTGTAGTAGTTCTTTTGATCGATAGACCTCTATATCCCACAATCAAAATTAATCAATAGCACAGACAAATCAAACCCCATGATACAAGAATATATGCCTAAACAACAAATAGAGCTTATGTTTTCTTATTATTACTTTTTCTTCTCTAAAAAAAATGAAGTAAACATCAAAATAGCTTCGAAACCTAAAACATTTCTACTACCCCGGCCTCCTTTACAACTTCCACCACTACCTGTTGTTTTCTCTTGTTGTGGTCGTCAATCGTCACTCGACTTTTCTCTTGTTGTTATTGTCAGTCGCCGCTCCATTCCGACCATGACAACCTTTTCTTGATAGCCTTACTATCTCTGGTTGCGGAGCATATGTGATGGTGGGGAAATTCGATGCTTGAGTTGATGTTGATGACGATTAAGAGGAAAGTTATAAACCTGATGATGATCATGATCAAGATAATGAACACGATCACAACAAACACAACATCAAATGATATGTACTTAGGATAAAGAATAATCAACACCCAAGCATAGTTATTAAAATCCTGATCCGAATCAACGATTCTATGAGTTTACGATCCAAAAACCTTCCGTCGATCCAACTCTTATTAGGATCTTAAAGTAGTTAGGATCTTACGATCCTAATTTAACATGCATATTATGTGTTAGAATCGCAATACGATTCTACGATCCTACGATTCAATCCTCGATCCTACATGAGTACAATAATGTCCGCGCACATTATCATCTTTAAAATTTTGTCATAACAATATGAATTTTATATTAATGTTATCTACTGAATATACAATTTAATGTATTGTTTCATTATTAATGAACATTGTTAGCAATTTAATTATTATAAATCATTTTTTTATATTTTCTAATTGTATTAGAATCGTACGATCATCGATCCGATTCTACGATTCCGATCCTAACTATGCTCATCGATACTAATCAGAATCTCGATTTTAACAACCTTGCACCCAAGAACTAATACTCAACCATGATTTTAATAAATGATTAACCATAACAAATCTATAAAGGAATTACTTAAAACACCACCAAACATAAAATTTGGATAAAGTTATAAGATTTTGAGAGGGCTGAGATTGGTCGCAGAAATACCATATGACTAATAAAAAAACTTCTTTTCTCCCAAATACCATGATTAATATGTAAATGGAGTGGAGCCTTCCCTAAGAAAAGAACCAACCATCCAAGGGCCATAAATAACCCAAAATGTTTACATCTTGTGACTCCAATTTTATTTGGAAAAATGACGTAGCATAAGGGGATACAACATTATATTAGGAGGGGAATATGGGTAATTACATAGGCACTTAGAAAAATCCAAAGAAAATTAACAAAATGGATACATGCTAAAAACCGTGTTTGACACAATCATGCCTGTGTCATGACACGATCACGTCACCCCATTTGATGGGGGTCACGATTGTGTCAATGGATGACATATTGTCCCAAAACATTTTTTCGGGGCCTTTTCTTTGATGTTGAAGGTCACGATCGTGTCCTCCCACGACGCGATCATGAAACCCTTCCAAGAGGGGTGGTCACGATCGTGTCATGGATTGACATGATGATGTCCCTAATCTCCAACTTGACTTTGGGTGAAACTCTGAACGACACGATCATGTTGTTCCTACAACTTCCACTTTCTTCTTCTTTCTTTTTCATTCTTTGTTCATTCCGTCCCATGTTCGAACCTTCTCCCAGTGGTGCCAAAACTGATAGGGAGCTAAGTACTACCCTTCTTATCTTTTCAAAGTAGAGTAGCTCCTAAAGAGGTTCTTGGCCCATCCAAAGAATGACTGAAAGCAACCTTGACGAGTCGGGGTCGATGGTAAACTGAATCTCCAAGTTGATGGGGGTGGTAAACCTCTTGGCTTGGACAAGGAGGTTGCATAATGGATCCCAAGCCTCTTCTGGTTGCCTCCCATTAGTGTGTTTTCAGGCATTAAGACCAGATTTTGCTAAAAGTAACGAAAATTAAATCATTTTTTAATCCACATGATCATTAACTAACACAATAAAGCATCATCTAATCAAATTGAGCAAATAAGAGATAGAATCATATAAACCAATACAAATTGATATAAATACTAACGTTAACAACGGGCATCTTACTATTAAATCCAAATGACACTTATTTGCAAAAGCACCCCGAAAGTACCACCAATGTTGTTCGGAAGTGGGCTTCTGAATATATTATAGAGTTCTATTGTGAATACAAATGTGCCGCTAGGAAGTGGGTGAATATAACTTGACATACAAACATGTCATTTGAAAGGGGGTTGAAAATTCAGGATAATCGTATATGCAGTAACTACGTGAAGAAGTTATTTGGTAAGATAAGACTTGGTAACTACTCAGTTGAAAATAATAATAGGGTGATGATAAGTGTCTTGCCCCAAGACACTCCTTAAATGTCTTCTCCCTTATAAAATCAATACTTATTATCGTTTTTAACCCCAATTTTTTTGACAGATACTATTAATTATCAATTATAAGAAGCTTGGAATGTAGCCAACAATTAAAATTGACACCCTAACGAATGAACCCCATCCGTTGGGCATATTTTAGACGCTTTTTTGTAAATTTTTAAAAATATAGATAAAAGTGTGATTTTATACAATTTATATATATTATTATAGTTATAGAAGTCAATCATGTAACTTTTTTCCAATTTAATTCACAAATATATAGGTTTTCTATAATGACAAGACACAAAATATGTGTCTTGCACAAGACTTTTATCATTTCCCATAATAATATAGTGATATAGAAGTTAACTCATACATCTGGGCTGATTTGGGCGGGCATCTATGTGGTCAAAGACTTAGGCGAGATGGCATAAAATCGCAAGACTAGGGCAAGAAGAAAATTTGAAGGCAATCCTTTTGCTATTATTAAAGAAAGATTTCAATATCTTTTTTCAAATAAAATACATCCGAAAGCTCGCTTAATACCTTAGAAATTTCACCTGACAAGACATGTCATTCAATCACATCATGATTATCATATATATCCCAAATATATGCAACACCTATCTTTATCTGTAGGTGTAATGCTCAACCCCTCTTAGACTATGAATACTACTAGGAATGTGTTCAAGGATTGATGGGTGGTCCCACAAATCACCTCAAGTTCTTTGAGTGTCAATAATACTTCAAAGATGGTTTTTTAAAAAAAAAGTGGGGGTTACAAAGATTGAAATGTCTACTTGTACACCAAGATACACCTTCCTTTTGAAAAATTCATCTCTTAAATATACCTTTAGGGAAGTTTTTAAGCAGTATGTAAGTGGGGAAAACACACTGTAAGAAGTAGTGATGAATTTGGGGTCCATTCGCCGGTCCTTAAAATTGTTCATAATTTCGCACACAACCCGAAAGGAGCTCAAACATTACAAATAGTACTCATTTTCCTGCTCTCTCTAGAACTCTCCCAAGTGATCCGAGTTCCTTAATTCTTTTTCGCAAAAGCTTGCTCTTTTTTGGATGTCTTCCGTGCTTCTCAACCGTTTTTTCCATCTTTTGAAATTAAACCATGATCATCGTCACTTATATAGTTCATCTTTCTTGTTTAATTAATAGTTTTGATTGTTGTATATGTTGAGAAATTGATAGTTAAAATTTACAATATTTAACAAACACTAAAACCAAAGCAATAGAGAAAATTTTGAGAAACTTCCCAGTTGACCAACATAATGATAGGCAATGTAAGACGTTTTGTTTGTGGTATTATAACATGCCTCATATTGGAGGCACCTACAAGAAATTTTTTTTTTTTTGAATAAAGGTAAGCATTATTTCTATTGAGTCCCTCCTATAACAGTAAACTTAGTTGACTAAAAATCAAGAAATGAGGCAACATAAGCACCATATTAGATATAATGGAATTTATGTCCTTGAAGCACGCCTACATGGAGGCCCCAAGAACCCCACAATAATCACAATGATAATTGTGAGCAATACGATGCAAACTTTGTAGAAGAATATAAACGTCCAACCAAGGGCGAGTCATATACACATAATTCTACCAAAGCTAACTAACTATGACCTTTATTATAATTCAAACATTGTTCGGGAAAATAAACCTTGCTGTGGAAGATAATGTGATAGTTGCATCTAAACCTAGTTGAGGACCCATACCGGGGGCCAATTGTCCAAATGACTAGTAATGCAACCTTTACAGACTTTAGTTAAAGAAAATAAGTTTTATCAAATTAAAAGGAAAAGAAAGCAAATTAAACTTAACCTGATTGTAGCTATGACAAGTAAATAGTACACAATTGTTAAAAAGTAAATATTAATATGACAATCAATATAAGCATAATTCTATCAAAGCTACAGTTGAGACATTGGATTGTTAGGAAAAGTGGCTAGAAAAATTTAGGATAAAATCACTAAAGTTGTGTTATTTTAATACTTGTTTGAATATATGGTAAACATTGAAATAAACAGATAATGGCTAGAGAAAAAAAGAAAATTTTAAATACAATCTACTCAGATAAGAAAAAATAAATTTTCTTAGCCTATAAGGGCCACGACCCTGTGTGGCCTTGAAGGTCCTTCGCCACTGCATCCAACTCTCTTACTACAAGAACATTATACTCTCACTATAATATTTTATAAGAATGGTAAGGTATATGATGGATCTTGTTCTCAACATATTATTTGTTGGCATATTAGACTTAACCATATTATTTAAACAGTACCAAAAGTTTAATGCTATAGTCTTATGCAATTTGGAGATTTATCCTTCCCTTCAAGGTTCGAATTTCAATGGCTACAATTTTCTTAGTGAACATTGTAGTCCATGCAGAGACTGCTTATGGGTCTGCTTTCAAAACATTAAGATTGTTTGGCACGCAAGTTTCACCAACTCGTTGAACCGTTTAGAGAAACATGATTATTAAATGAATAAGGACCTCCAAAATTTCCCTTCATCAATTGTATTAAAGTATTTTAAGATAACCTCCTATTATTTCCTAATGAATAACATGCTCTTGCCCTCAATGAATTCCAACTTAATCGAGTATACAACTAATTCTGGGTATTTAATTATCAGGTTAAACTTTTAGTTGAGTTAATTATTACTCATGATATCAAACCAATATAGCAAGAGGTCTTGATTTGAATCTTTGTAGCCCCATATATTAATGTTGTATTTGCAACATCGATACTTAAAGACCATAGGGGATTTGCATGATGGAGCGTGTCAGAGTATCAAAACATTATTAGGTCTTCAATTATCATTTCTATCTTTTGGTTAAGACTTTTCCATAGTGCATTAGAGTTGGCTCCATAGGGCATCAGAGTCTTTTTGAGCGAGAGGTGTTAGTTTTAAATCTTAATATCCTCATGTTTATTTGCACAAAGTTAAGGGACTATTGCAAAATCCACACTTCAAACCCAAATGATATTTGCTTGAAAGAACATGTTTATTCTTGGAGCTTCAACCATAAGCTTTAACTTTTTGTTGAATTGGTTACTGTTCCCAATTTAATTTTTCACCCCTCCGTTTTCCATTAAGCATAACCTTGGTCTTCTAGTTTTCTAGTTAGACCCCGCCGATCTCCTCTATATTTGTTAAATGAAGTAACGTTTCTATAAATTTTTTGAATTTTATCTTTTGGGACCTTACTCATATCCTACTCATTATCATCCTTATATATAGATGATAAGGAAACTCATAATTTCTAGGTATTGGCACTGAAAGTAAGGATTTGTTTTGATGAATTATGAGAATCAAATTACAATATGCCACTCAATTCATTTTTTTAATTTTATAACTACATTATATATTTTTTGGATATTCAATTGTAACTAACAAAAGTTAAAAATAACAAATGGCGTAGATTTGTTAAGGAGACATAAGTGGTTAAGTATAATGATATGATTGTAATATACTGACTATAATTCATTTCCTTTTTGTAGTCATTTACTTTCCTAAAGCACCATAATATATTGTATGATGAACAGGATAGGGGGTACAGGATTTAGAGTGATTGTATATAAACCCAATCAAGTGGAATTATCATTCAAAATGTCATACGATGAAAGCAATGAAAAATCTGCACCCATGGACATTGATGTAAGGTACTGCTTCTTCACTTGTGCAAAATGAAAAAAAAAATACTAGTATTATTTAAGAACAATATCAATTAACAAAGCAAATATATAATAGATATAATTACATAAATTATGATAGGTATATAATGCTGCGTGGCGTGGCGGGCCTTTACTCATATGGTATATTTGAGAGGGATAATTGGCCTCCTCTTAATTTGGCTAATGCAAGACTTGCATTCAAACTTCAAAGACAAAAGTAAGTATCTAAGGTAAAGTTTTTGAATCAATTGATTTCATAATCCAAGTTATCCTTGAATTTTATTACGCGCAAATTCTAGTATAAAACCGTCTCACGGTAACTTATTGTGAGACAGACTCCTCACATGGTGACATTTTTAATATTTTGCTATAACTAATAAGTAATATTAAAATGGCATTTCAATATAAAGGTGACTAATAATTTATCAAAAGGTGACTTTTATTATAGTCAGCCAAAATAAATTATTAGTCACTCTTATATTCATAAATAGTCATTATAACGTTATACGTCCTACGATAAATTTATGGTGAGACGGTCTTATATAAGAATTACTGTTTATTAAGATCTCATGGTGTACTTAACAGCACAAACAATAATACAGACTGAAATAGAAACAAAGATTGACACAAGTACTTCATGTAGAAAAGCTCAAACCGAGGGGAAAAAAACCACGAATGATGCACTATTAGAGGATTACATAATGTTTAATCAAAGATTTCCCAATCTCTTACAATCTCTCTCGGTCTCTCTCATTGAGTTACAACACAAATATTCAAGACTCACAATTGATTTACCCCACACAACTCACATAGAGGCATATAGATTAGAGATACAATCTCTTGTGGTACAAATGAATCTTACACTAATACCTAAGACCTTGCACCTCAATGATCTATTTTATAACAAAATAGCTAAAATAATTAGGCTAAGAAAATGCCTCACAACGAGCCAACCTATAAAAACATTCGATGCCATAGCTAACACGGTTCGTTTCTGTACAACACATCCCATGTTCGTATGACAAGACCCATGTTAGGGCTTCACATCCAAACCTTAGCTTTTAGACACCTACACGATTTGTGTTTCTTGACAAACTACCTGTGTTGCATGTTTTTGCCTTTAACCGGATCAACTAAGCTAGATCAATCACATTTGTACCCTTCATTAATCATTATCAATAACCGTGCATAACCCCTCCTCAAATCCTTTAGTGCACCCAACTCGATCTTATTCAACAAAGATCAACAAAAGTCTTAGTTAACCTCTCATCAACTCCTATCATATCAACATGGTCCCACCTGAACTGATCGCGAACTTACAACTTTGACATATGCACCCTCTTCAACAACTTCAATTGTGACGAGTTTTGACAGTGAGCTTTTGCCTTTTGTTTAACATGTCGATTTCCCTTGAAGGTTAGGTGCACCTTTTCGTCGACCTTCCATTGTTGGAGTATTGACTAAAACCCTCCTCGCTTCCGATACCATTCTCTCATCGAAGAAGCTACCATGCTTTTGACGGGTATGAATAGGCATGTTAGAACAATCAATAGCACAATAGAATCTCCCCTCCTTGCTATTAGCAATAACCAAAGATCCTTTTGTAAGTTTCCAACAATCATCCCCAAATTTCGTTGTGAAGCCTTCAACATCGGGTTGACCCATACACACAAGATTATTGGTTAGACTCAGGATATACAGAACATTCTTCAACCTCTAAGCACCACCTACAGAAGTTTTGATGTTCACGACACCTCATCCTGACATCTCTAGAATGTGAACGTTTCCATGTCTCACCTAATCAAACCTCCTATTTTAAAGGCTGCTAAAGGACTTCCTAATAGATGAATAATGAAAAGAAGTACCTGAATCTATCATCCATCTCTTTTTCGGTTCATCAACACTTACAACCAAGGTATCGCCTAAATCCTCACTCCTCAGTATAATTTATTAAATCATGATCATGGACAATGCTCTTCCCTTTGTCCTTGGGTTAGGACAATCTCTACAAAGTGACCTCTATTACTACAATCCCAACTCAACATATGCTCCAAGTTTCAACCGTTAGATTTAGACCGAGTCCAGCTAGACAACCTCCCATAGCTAATTAGGAATGAAGAACTCACATTTCGATCACGTGTGAATTATTTGGAATGTTAATACATTAATTTCGCTACCCATAAACTGAGTTTGTAAATTTCAATTCAACCAATACAAATGCTTTTATAATAATAATAATAATAATAATAAATCTGAATCTAATTTAATATTATACTTACCTAACTAACATTTTAGGATTGAACATTGCATGCACTGAAATCTCATAGGGTAAGTGTTATTTAATAAGTTTGATTTGATGAAAGCAATTAAGCCGGATGAAATGGTGATTGGTAGGTTTAAGTATATGGTGGTCACGGATGATCGGCAACGGGAAATGCCTGTGCCTGAGGATCGTATGCCCCCGAAAGCTGAACAACTTGCTTATCCTGAAGCTATGAGATTGATTGATCCTCAAAACTCAAATTTCAAGGGTGAGGTAAATGTATTTTCTTCTTTTCCTTGGTCATTAATTAATATAGTTCTTTCCTTGTTCCGCATTAACTCTCTTTTCTCATTTTCTTTTTATAGATTTTTCCTATAATAGTTGAGCTTTCAACTTTTAACATTATATACTTACCAAAGTTATATCTCTACAATCGTATAAAAGCACTTTTCATAACAAATCTAATCATATCAATTTTATATTTTAAATTATTATATCTATTATGGTCAAAGTTGACAAAGGCTAACCATACACATTGATAAGAAACGTAACAACTAGTAATATGCAACGTGAGAGTGATGTCTTTTTTTCTGAAAGAATAAGCATACATATTCATCTTTCAATTTTCGCTTCCTCGAAAATTAATTAATACGACAGAGTTTTTGAAGGGTAAATGGACATATTCACCCTTTCTTTGACTTTTGTTTTTCCCGGAGCATTAAGGCCCCATTCTTTTATACGGTTGGTTACGGTGTGGTGGAATTTGAAAAAATGTAAATTGCGGTGAGTTGTGGTGAGAATTATGGTAAGTGGGGGTAGGTGAGGAGAGACAATGTGAAAAGTAGAGGAAAAAAATGAAAAGAGAGAAAAGTGAAGAGATATATAGATAATGATTGTGGTGAAGTGTGGTAGAAATTAAAGAGTTGCGGTATATTATAATAACTCACTGCAATCTACCGCATAAAAGAACGAGATATAGTTAATTAATAAGATTTGGAAAAAGAAAATTAGGGTGTTGGTACTAAATTAGTGGTTGGGTGATGCAGGTAGATGACAAGTACCAATATTCAATGGAGAGCCAAGATATAAAGGTACATGGTTGGATATGTAAAGACCCTCCAACTGGATTCTGGCAAATCACTCCAAGTTTTGAGTTCCGTTCTGGTGGCCCAAACAAACAGTTCCTCACCTCCCATGTCGGCCCATCTACTCTTGCTGTATGTCTTTACTCTTTTTCATTCTTTATCTCAAATTAGAGCTGTCAAAATTTTGTCCGACCCGGAAAAAACCGGGTCTGGACATAAATTTTTCGTCCGAATTTTTATATTGTCCGAATTGACCGAATATTCGGACATAAAATTTCTCATTTTTCTATTGTCCGAACCCGATTTTAGCTTCGTCCAAATTGTCCGACCCGGTTTGACCCGAAATAAAACCGGGTCCGGACATGAATTTCTCGTCCGAATTTTGAAATTGTCCGAATTTGTCCGACCCGGATTTATCCGGACCCGGATTTTTGCCAGCGCTATCTCAAATAATCAATAACCCAATTATTCTTTTTTTTTTTAATAAGAAAGAATCAGGTTAATTTTGGAACAAGGGGTAAGTAGTTCAGCAATATATATTACATACACTCGAAGCATATGCTCTAGACATTTGTGTGTGATTGTGTGAACAATTATAATAATAAGAGTTGACAACCAATTATGGGGGTGTTTGGCTACCCAACTTTTTGGTTAGCTTTTAGCTTTTTGGATAGTTTTTAGCTTTTTGACCAAGGTTAAAAAACTACTTGAGTTGTTTGGTAAGTAGCTTTTTATATTGGCTTTTTGGACCAAAAAAGCTAGTTGATTAAGCATTTTGAGGTAGCTTTTTACAAAAAGCTATTTTACCAAACACTTTTTATGCAATCAGCTAACCCAAACAATTAAAGTCAAACAGCTAATCCAAAAAGTTATCAGCTAACAGTTACAAGCTAACAGCTATCAGCTACCAGCTGGTTGCCAAATATAGCCTATATATGGATGAACAATCGTAGTATTTAGAGCACATGTTCCGGATACACCTAATAAATTGTGGTAGTTCATGCCTTACCGAGTCAAACAATTATATTATTCAATCAAATTATTTAAATTGGATCTTAAATAAAATATTATTATAGAATAACATGTCTTATATTACGTAAACCAACTTTTACAGGTATAAATCATAGTCTCCTATGTTAATTTATATTTGTTTTAGCATTTGGAGTTATATAATAAGTGAAAAAAATGATTGGGATGTGGTGATCAGATGTTCGTGAGTGCACATTATTCAGGAAATGATCTAGTGCCTAAATTTGAAGAAAAAGAACCATGGAAGCATGTGTACGGTCCTGTTTTCATGTATATGAACAATGCCTCCAAAGATCAAGATTTTCATACACTATGGGATGATGCTAAAAAAAAGGTATTCACCTCTTACTGCTTTTGGCCCCTAGCAAAATATGATTATTTAAAAGTGACCTTCTCTTTTAGGTCCTGCTT
This sequence comes from Portulaca oleracea, assembly GCA_029582165.1. NCBI lineage: Eukaryota > Viridiplantae > Streptophyta > Magnoliopsida > Caryophyllales > Portulacaceae > Portulaca > Portulaca oleracea. The sequence goes on along the minus strand of CM055877.1, from coordinate 26,154,198 downwards.
TTTTATACGACTGGGTAGTTGCGGTTTTGCACCACACTACAACTTTTCATATTCCACGACAACCCATCACAATCCACTTTATGCCCTGTTCTTTTCTACGGTTGGCAAATTGCGGTACCACAGTATACCGCTGTTTGCCACAACTCACCACACTTTACCACAAATCATTACTTTTCTCTCTCCTCACTTTTCTCTCTCTACTTTTTACATTCTCTCTCCTCACCTACCCCACATACCAATAACTTACCACAATTCCACCACACCCACCACAATTCCACTACACCACACATCGCCACACCATACCACAATATACCTTTTCAATTTTAATTCATCTCACTTTTTCCAATTACAATTTCAAATTTACCAATCCATTTACAATTATTTAAACCACAACCCACCACAATTTTTCCCAACCCACCACAATCCACCACAACTTTTCCCAACCCACCACAACTTTTCCCAACCCACCACATTTCTTCCCCTCCACACCACAACCAGTCGTATAAAAGATTGGACCTAAATTTATGGTATTTGAAATCTAAAAACTAGTATTTTGATCCCCAAAAAACAGAGATGATTAAGTGAAGCCAAAATTTATATTAATAGTTACCAGAAACAATAATACATAAAAAATAAATTATTTCATATATTTCGAAACACCATATACGTAAAAAGAAAGATTCGGGCTATTTCCCGTAACTTATAAAAAAAAAAGAAAGAAAGAATACGTATTATACGTGAAAAATCAAGGAAGTTATTCGTCCACATATCCCTTCATCTTTAAAGGGTTAGGCCCTGTTCTTTTTTACGGTTGGCAAACTACGGTGCCATATCATACTGCAGTTTGTCACAACCCACCACATTTTACCACAAATCATTACTTTTCTCTCTCCTCAATTTTCTTATCTACTTTTTAAATTTTCTCTCTTCACCTTCCTCACATACCAATAACCTACCACAATTCCACCACATCACACCATACCGCAAAAATACCGCAGAAAAGAACAAGGCCTAAGTTTATGTTCAAACTTTTGAAATTATCATATTCGAATATTGAAATGGTAGAACTTGGATTAATAGTTGCCTCTGGCTAGTTTCGTACTTATAAGCTAAGTTTAATCCTAAATATAAACTTCTCAACTGAGATCCAAATTTGAACTTAAATCAACTCTAATACGTCACAATTTATTGTTCTTTAATGTAGAAAATAACAAGAACTGAACCCCTTTTTTTTTCTTTCCCTTCTTGACAAATGTTGAAGATGGAAAAAGAAGTCAAAAGCTGGCCCTATCGTTTTCCGGCTTCACAGGATTTTCCTAAGGCATATAAGCGTGTCAATGTTACCGGCAGATTTTTTGTTCATGATAAGTAAGTTTTCTTTATAAGATCTATGTCTAATTTTTCTATAGCATGAGGAGATATTATTTGATTCAGTTAATGAAAGACTAAGGCTTTATTCTTTTCGAATGTAGGATAGTTGGAACGAAAATTAGTTAGGAAAGGTGAGTAAGGTTTTGTAACTATTGGCACATAGAATAGTGTTTACAAATGTAAATTTTAAAATTTTTGTTGTTGTGAATAAAATAAGTCACATCAGTTATATCACTTATTAATATATAAATTTTTAAATATAAATTATATAAGTTAGATAAGGTAGTTTGAGAACATATAGACAAGGTAATAAAAAAAATTGTATACAAGTGAGTTAGATAAAACAAATTTTTCCTACATCTAAAAAATAGGTGTAACTGTGTAAGGACCAGAATAAGAGTTTGGTCATCTAACTCATCTTTACAATGGTGACAGAATATGAGCAAAGGGCAAGGATTTTGTATTTTTTTAAATAAAGTGCTTGTTTTTATAAGTTTTAAAAGAAATTGTTTTCTATATTAGAATTGAAGGGGAAATTTTAACAGTTGAACTAGGAGGTTTTTTTCTTTTTCTTTTTCTTTTTTAAATTTCAGACGTGGGAGGGGAATTAGAAATTAGATAAGTCAGATTAGAGAAATTGGATTTAAATAATGTGAACTTTGGGTCATAGTAGACTAAAATTTGAACTTTAGATTTGGTTTTAAATAATCTGAACTTTGGCACCGTTGGATTTTAGTAGCACGTCACCAAGTTAAGTTGAACTTAACTCGGCGGCGGGATGACGTGGCGGTGGAGGCACGTGCCTGGGCCTTTGCCATGTCAGCTTACTATTGTTATCCCGCCATCGAGTCAACTTTAGATTATTTACAACCAAATCTAAAATTCAGATTATTTAGTCTATTATAACGTAAAGTTCAGCTTATTTAAATGCAATTTCCCTCAAGATTATATAAGTTTACACGATTGTGCCAAACTTTATTGAGGCTTCCAACTGTGATGGGTCTAGGGATGCTTCAAGCAAAACCGTTATGGACTCTATTAATGTTGTCTTGGATAGCAACATGCATGCAAGCAGATTGGCTTACAAGGATGCTCTTTTGAGTGGTTCCAAAACCAACCGGGTGAAGGATGGGGATCAGGGTGCTAACTCTGACAGTGACCACACTCTCAGCATCTTAGTTGAATCCCTAGATGATGTGGCCGAACGTGACTTACTTGCTGATCTTGAGGATTCATCATTGAGACTTCGAAGGGTAAAGCTAGAGGTAAGAGAAAACAGAACATGCTAATGAAAACCAAGTGACAACGTGTCAGAGAAGCAACTTCCAGAGTTGTGAGTGGCCAAAAGGATCGTCAGAAGGTTAGGATAGCCAGACGAGTGAATAATTTGGAAGCTGGCAGTTTTGATGATATTGATGCTAAGATAGATCGTATGGCTGGGATTATTGGCAAAGATATTGGCGTGCGATTCCTTGATGATCCACCAAACTGAAGTTTTGATCTTTTGACAGAGTGATTGAGTTGTGAAGTTTTTTTTGGCAGTTGTGGGTGCGAACGTCCTGACTGGGTTATTTATGTTTAGCTATGTTTGGTTGTAACTTTTTTCTTTTTGAGTTGGTTGGTTGCTGTTTATCTTACGGATTGAGCTGATCTATAAAACTCTTAAACCTTTTGCTATTAACAATCGAAGAAAAAGTTTACACGATTATTCAACTCATAAACTTTATGTTAATGGATGTTTTTCAGATTTGTTACAGATGACAAGGTACCAGCAAAACGTGCATTTATTGGCTTAGCTCCACCTGGAGATGCAGGATCCTGGCAAAAGGACTGCAAGGTCGGTCATTCAACCACTTTTTTTTTCCCAATTAAGATAAAAATATGATTTTACTTTATTACAATTTAAAAGATTAATACTCCTAATCAAGCTTTAAATGCTAGGTATTTTATTTTCACAAAACAACATATTTTTTGGTAAAAGATCCAATTATCATCTTTGTTTTGTCAAAAATTAATGGATATAGAGTAGGTTATATAAGAAAATAATGGATTTATATAATATCAACTTGTAGGTACTTATAAATTGTGTAATTTTCATCCAAAATTTTTTAAAAGTTATTTTAAAAGTTTTATTTGCTTCATACACAATTGTCTAATAGAGTAGGATATTTGGAACAGAAATATCAATTTTGGACGAGAACGGATGATGAAGGATTCTTCAATATAACATTTGTTCGAGTTGGAAGTTACGATGTTTTTGGTTGGGTCAATGGCACCATAGGAGACTTTAAACGTGATGCGGATCCCCTCGAGATCACCGTAGGTAAATTCTTTTTAAATATATATCATGTCCCATAATTATCATATTTATACTTCAAGAGTACATTAATTCCAAAGCATAAATTTATGAATCACTCAACTCAAAGCTTTAAAAGATTAATTTTAAATGTAGAAAACACTTAACATTATGTGACCAAAGTACACTGCATCGTACCCTAGAGAAGAGACATGATTAGTAGATCAAGGATTCACTCGATCCGATTTAAGTATTAGGATACCTATTTTTATCTTGACCTGATCCAACCTGCAAATTCATGGAACCCGCACTTGGTGAGAGTTATCTTTGATCATGGTGATGTTGACCCGACTCTATTTTGCTGACGTGAAAAAAAAAGGTTGAGTCTCTTCTTCGTTTGATGATAAGAAAGAAAAATAATAAAATTCACTAATGTCATTCTGAGTTTGGATATCTATTTGTAAATTGTTGAATAATTACTATATTCTTTATTAATTTTTTTCTCATTTGCCCTTTCATTTATTAGATATTTAGCAAATGTTCATGTTATTTCAAGTTTGAACTTTTATTTAGTAAATTATTACATATATTTAAAAATTAGGATTTTTTATAATATTCACAGATGAAACTATAAAATTTTACTTTTAATTATTGTGGATCGATTGACCTACTAGTGCAACCAAAAACCAGTAGGATCAGGGATATGGTTAGGTCAAGTCAGACATGGACAGGAGTGGTGGTATGACTTTTTTTTAAGGGGTGTTGCTCAATGATGTATGGTCTTTCTAATCATAAAAAATTAGCTCATATAGAACATAATGCTAAGGCATTAAATAAAATGTATATGTTTTGTTTATTTATACTAGTTAAAATTTCAGGTAAAAATGTTGATTTGGGTGAGCTCGTATACAAACCACCAAGAGATGGGCCAACATTATGGGAAATAGGCATCCCTGACCGCACAGCTAGGGAGTTTCATATTCCTGATACAAAGCCCGAGTATGTGAACAAGCTCTACGTCAATCATACTGACAAGTAAGTTCTTCCTTTTTTTATTAAATGAAAATACGTCCTCATGTAATATCACACTCTCTTTGTTATGTTTTGACCAATGCTAATGTATTGCTAACTATTACTAGTGAATGTTGATCAATATCAACTATTATTGATCAATAACAAAATTATAGTCCAAAAATATATAAATTTCAAATATTAATGGTAACTATTTTGATAATTGGAAAAGAAGATACTTTTTTTTTCTTTTTCGGAAGAAGCAGTTAGACGGACCCCCATTTATTCAAGGAAAACTAATGCGTTGCATTGCAAAGAGGCCACAAGCATACGATCCTTAGGAAGTACTAAACCTCTGTTCGAGGCTCCTCAAGATACATTACACTACTCAAACCTTTATCCAAGGCTAACATCGCAACTTTTCGCATGGGTAGACTTCAGGTGTTTGGCTGTAAAATTTGCCCACTTCCATTCTATATTGCGATCCCAATAGGCTAACACAACCTTGTCGCTTTCTTGTGGTGTTAGCATCATGATCTTGTAGTCGATTGAAGGCTGAGTATTCACCCACTTGTCGAGCCAGAACTCTGTAGAGCACCCATCACCTAGAGAAATCATGGTGCCGAGAAAAGAGTATTTCTTAAGATTGTGATACCTTGCCACAAATTAGAAGATTTATAATGGGTATTCAAGTCTCTAATTGCCATAATAGGGCGATCCTTAGAATATTTTCCTTCTAAAACTCTTACTCAAAGATCACCTTTATTATGCAAGAATCTCCGGCTCAATTTTGTTAGGTGTTCTAGATTGACATTGTGCATAGAGTGCCACCTAGGGCCCCTTGATTTCTTTCCACAATTACAAATTTTCAATTAGCAAGTTGGATTTTTGTTCTCTCCATTTAATCCAACTTATAGAAAATTACCGATTTTTCAATTAATTTCATACCAAATAGATCTAGGAAGTTTTGCTGTTAGCATCGTATATATGTGGGGATGACATTGATTGTAGATTGAAACAAGGTGAGGCAACCCACAAAAGAAAGATACCGCGACTTCCAATTAGCTAGCCTACAATCAATACTGCCGAGTACCCCTTGATAAGTAGTTCTTGTAACCCATTTGTGAATGGTCCTAACCTCTAAGTATCAACCCATATCTTCAGTCTCCTGGATGCCAAGAACCCCGCAAACCATTTCTCAAACATTAACTGTTGTATTTGGTGAGAGATAGACATTTGATTTCTGCAAACTTACCCTTAATCAGGGTTTTTTGTATTTTGGGCTCTGAAATTTGTGGTAATTCATTTTTTGAACCATTGGTTTTATTATTTATTTTTTGGATCCTAAAGTTTATGGGTTAAATAAAAAAGGACCTTAAAGTTTGTAAGTTGAAAAAAATCTCATGTACTGTTTTTTTTTTCTTCCTATGTTTGAATTTATCTCCCAATTAATGTCAAACTTTAGGACTAAGGTTAAGACTAACATTAAAGCTATAATACACCTTGCTTATTCATGTCGGAACTAATTAGACCCTGAATTAACTAGGGTCTAAGTAGTTCCGACATGAATAAGAGATGTGTATTACAACTTTAATATTAGTTTTAATCTTAGTCCTGAAGTTTGGCGCTAATCGAGAGATAAATTCAAACATTGGAAGAAAAAGAAAAACAGTACACATATATTTTTTTCAACCTACAAACTTTAAGGTCCTTTCTTATTCAACCAATAAACATTAGAGTCCAAAAAATAAATAATAAAACCAAAGGTTCAAAAAATAAATTACCATATACTTGAGGATCCAAAATGCAAACAACCCCCCTTAATCATTATAACTTATTATTGGGTCGCTTTGGCAAATAGCCTTACATCGATTGCAAAAATGAGCTTTGAGACCCGTGGTCCAGTCTTGCTAGTTGGAAATCTTTCTAGAAACCTTGTCGCACTACAACCTCGATAATTTACGTCAGTCTTTCCATGCATGCTAAAAAAGTGTCGGGGAAGAGCCAATTGCCTTGCCTTATGCCCCTAGTTGATTTGAAGCTTTCCATGGCATGTCAGTTGCCTTGCTTCATAATAACCTCTATCATCACTCTAGGCAATCTCATATCAATGAAAATGTCCCAAAGAAAATTTTGATTCACCAGATCATAAAACTTTCTCTGAATCAATTATTACAGTCATCAATCCAAAAAGGTGTCTAACTGATTGCGCACCTCACTAACGTTGCTTTCAAGGACCCTATCCGATTTCAGCAGGTGGTTTTTCCCTCCTAACTACAACCTTTGTTGAATGCCTTGGAGTCTCGCCTATATATGATTCTTACATTAGAAAAGATAGCCAGAAACCTTTTCATCCTATACAACGAGTCCATGCAACAACTTAATTAGAGAGTGCTTTCATATATACAAAGTGTATCATTATCCCACTTAGACTCAATGAAGGATCTAAAGCCTTTATGGGTGAGCCATGCTGCTTGATACTTGAAAGGATTGCCTCCTGAAGACCCAGAGAAGCCTTTAGAGCTTAAAAGGATATGGGCATAGTTAGAATAGTTGAATAAAAAGGTTAGTTATACATGCTCCTCCTTTACCTCTACCTACTTCAATATTCACAAGAGTTTATCATTTTTACAGGAAGTCTCCCTTCGTAATTCCATAGTTAAAGACTATCTCAATCGTATTCATGGGTCCCATGGGCATGTTGACTACTTTCACACTTAAATTTAGGCAAATATAATTGTTTAATTTGAATATATTATAAGGCGACATTCTAATAATGATCATAGTCATGGTTTGTGAGAGTTAATTTATTTTTATTTTATTATTTGTTGCTTATGGTTATTTGTCTAAAGTTTCTTACAAATTTGTAAGTGTTTGTTGACATCAGGTTTAGACAGTATGGACTTTGGGAGAGATATGCAGATTTATATCCGGAAGAGGACTTGATATACGATGTTAGTACACATAATTTCAAGAAAGATTGGTTCTTTGCTCAAGTTACAAGGTTAGTATTTTCAAAACGGTCTTTGAATAAAACACAAAATATTTCTTTGCAAGAACCAACAAGATCAAAAGGACTTTCATTTTTTCATTAATCTTATGGAATGGCAACAAAAAAAATAAAATAAAATGATAACACAATACAAAACTATTTTTTTTTCCTCCCATAACATCTCTTGCTTTAATTTTCAATAATAAACTAACCACAATATTACTTTAGAGGTTTATCCTTATGAACTATTTTTACTCATCACCAATATTTGTCATTCTTCGTTATAACTTAGCCTTTTATCTTAAATTTGTTTCGAAAAATGTATTTTTTTAATAGTAGTCCATAACTTTAAGTGAAGCCTATTATGAGTGGGAGAGAACAGTTATTTATGGAGTAATTCGAAAAATTTGCACATGGTCTCCTTTATGTTATGACATTTATAAATTCAACCTTATCCGTTTAGAGTTAATATTTACCTCCCTTGATTTTTTGAACCAAATTAATTTAGTAAGCTTTTCGATGAATTTAGCAACTTTTTCAATGAAATTGATTTGTAATAATATTTGTTTGCTGAAATAACGACCATCAGAAATCACATATGTACTGAAATGTTGCAAAATTCACTGTAAAATTTGCTACATTAAATTGTTTCAAAAGGTTAGCGAGTTTCCTAAAAAAAAAGGTTAAGGAAGTTAAATATTAATTTAAAAATTTCAAGATTGGGCTAATTAATTTGTGATAAGCCTAAAAGGAGGTATATGCAAATTTTTTGGAGTAATTCAGGTTATAATTTCATATCCTTAGTTATAAGGTCATGTACATTGATTGAAAAGCTTATTCAATTATAAAAGATAAAAAGAAAATGAAGGTTGTCATGAATAGGGGTAAGCAAAAATTTCGGAAATCCCGGTCCCATCCGCCCTGGTCAAGTCCCGGTCCTAAAATCCCGTTCTCGGTGGGAGCGGGATCGGGAGTGAGACTAAAAATGAAGTTCCGGTCAACAACATGACTAATAAACTTGTTTAATTTAATTTGTGTTGACTCTTTAGATTTATTTTGTTTATTACTATTAAGAACTTAGTATATTTTTTTCCGGAAAAAAAACGTTATGTATTAGATATTGTGTAAGTTTAATCTGGGAAAAAGTGGCTAAGTAAATAAACAGACGGCCACATTCGTGAAATTAGAGAAAACTTGTATAATTTATATTGGTTTTTAATAGAATTAAATCAAATAATGGGTAAAAAAAATTAGGAAACAAGGACTAAAAATTTCCCGCTTGATTTCCCAGTCCCGATGGGACCCGGAGTGGGAGCAAATCTTTGCTCTCAGTCACAACCAGGATCGGGACCGGGACCAAGAGCAACAATTTTCTCCCGGTTACAATAGGAACGGGACCTCAGAAAATTACCGGGATCCCTGTCCCGCTCACCTCTAGTCATGAATAGGCTTATTGAATACTTATCAATTTGGGCTGACGGTTTAAATATATGGATTGGTTGTATATTAGATTTGGGTAGCTATAAGTTGGGTGTATTTCAAGTTTGGGTAAATAAGAGTTGTATACTTCGATTTCAGATCAACGCAATGGACTAATCATGATTGCAATTTCTTTTTGTTTTTTCTTTGAAAAAATTGTCTCTAAATACTGTAATTTTGTTCAATATATATATGACTATCTTCTTTTGATGATAGAATTTTATAAATACTTCAACTTAAATTACACAAATAATGTATGATTGAATTGCGCTTGTAGTTTGATACGGATCCCAATGAAAAGTCACAATTTTCAATAGCATTGAACTTTGAAAAAAAAAATGAATTTTGGGTCCAAATAGATGAGCCCGGTTTGGCACACTAATTTGCGAGTTTTTTTCTATTTTAAGTTCGGATCGAGAAAATTGTGTTCAAAACTCAAAAGTTTTGAAGGAGTTCAATCAGGTCATCAGGTCTTGTCAAGTTTTGATATTTCTAGTTTATTATATGTGATTTACTAGCCTAAATTTTTCTCTATCCTTTTCATTTCATATATAAACATATTATTAATGTGATAATATTATTTTGATGGAAAATACTTTTATTTTACTTGAACTACAGGAAAATAGGTGAAAGATATAATGGAACTACATGGCAAGTCAAATTCAACATTGATAATGTGGTAGATAATGGAGTGTATAAGCTAAGATTAGCACTTGCCTCCGCAACTAATTCCTTTTTAGAGGTGAAGACCCTTTACTATGATACAAAAATTTGTGCTGAAAAATGAGAAAAAAGGACATTATATGGTTTGCTAATTTAGGGCTGTCAAAGATTTGGACAATTTGATCGAGTCTGAATTCGGGTTCACACATTAGAAATGGAAAACATTTTGCGCTCATACCTAGAATAAGTAAGACGATCATGTCAAAATTCAGACTATAGATCCATGATCATATGTATCTAGCCTTTTTCCTGAACCAAATTTTTGGATTGAACAATTTTTGATAGCCCTACTAATTAGCCATGTAATGTTTTTCATTGGTTGCAATTCAAGGTTAACTATGAAATTTATTTCTATAAGTTTTGGATTGCTTGTACGATGTAACAGGTAAGATTCAATGAGCCAAAACCAAGTCCAGCGATGTTCAACACAGGAACAATAGGGGATTGTAACTCAGTTGCAAGACATGGTATCCATGGGTTGTATTTTGTTTACAACGTAGATGTACAAGCAAATCTATTGAAAAAGGGTAACAATAGCCTGTATTTGACACAAACTAAAGGTAGCGGTCCTTTCCAAGGGATTATGTACGACTATCTGCGGTTTGAAGGCCCCTCCACCAGCGCTATGTGAGATGACAATGACAATGACAAACAACAACAACAACAACAACTAATTAGCATTCTGTACGTTCAAATTTGCGTTTGGTAACAACTCCCTTCATTCATATTAACTTTATAAAAAGTTCAAGAATTGAAAAATATATAGAATGAAAAACCAACTCTTCCATTGAAAAATGAAAGAAGTCGTTGATGTTTATTAGTTACTTAACAAGTTAGATGACAGGGTTTCTTTAAACAAACGTATACAAATGTAAACCTTGCTAGTGAATTTAAGCAAGATTTAAGATAGAGAATGTATGCTAAAATTTCATTGACGTTTCCACCAAGAGCAGCATAAGAAAAAGAACAAAAAGTTGTAAATAGAATTATGTGTAACATGAATTTTTGATTATTTTTACTAGTGCATTGGTTAATTGCATAGTTTCATTTTTTAGTTCTTATTTATTATTTATTTTCAGGTGTGATTTGTATTTATTAATTTGTATTTATTTATTTATTATATACACGGGTGTGTATGAGTCATTTAATTGTGTTTTTCTATTATAAACTAGGTTTTTTTTATTGATGGAATATTATAAACTCGGTTTTGATTGGTAGGGTTGTTTATATTATGGTCAGGCTCGGTTGACCCAAAAAAATCGGGCCAAAACCTAGTCCAAACCCGGACTGAATGGTAACCGGTCCGGTCTTTGGTTCAAGTGTTTTATGTTTTCGTGTTTCAGTTCGGGTCGGTCCAAACTCAGAAAAACCCAAACCCGGACCGGAAACCCAATTGTTATAAAATTTAAATTTTAATCAAAGAAAATAGTCATGATATTAGATGCACTAATCATGCATATCAAAACATTATCACCTAATAAACATTACATTTTAATTCAACGACTCCTCCCCTTAAAATTAGGAAGACAAATATTCTGACATACATTCATCCTAGTCTAATTTTGTATAAATTCACGTAGATAGTAATTAAATTTTACCCAACTTTGTATGTTTTTATGTGTGACTACAAAATTTTAATATTGTTACGTATTTTACCATATTATTATATCATTTTAAATTTTTATAATTCATTATTTTCTAAAATCTTCCACCATAGTTCCATAACAATAACATGCAATACAAAAAGAAAATGTAGTTTCTAAAAAAGGACGTACTTTTTTTTGAAACCAAACGTAACGATTTCATTAATAACAAGTCATACGACACTACAATGAAAATCGTGATTGAACAATTGTAGATCTAAAACATAGATATAAATTCAATTTCCAAATGACTAATACTAATCTTACTGACGTTCGGCTCCGATTTCTTCGATGACTCTGCATCTTTCTTCGATGACTCTGCGTCTTTACCATTGATGGAAAACCTCACAACCTGTGTTATAGCGATTTGAAAGTCGATCTTTATCTAACGTATTAGACCACACAAACTGAACAAAAACTCTAGAAAGAGACTAAAACCCTAAATAAGGGTAAAAAAAAAAACTATAACAAAAGAAGAGACTAACTTTCTTTACGAAACGTAAAACCAAACTAATAATTGGGGTAGATATCAATCAAATATGAAATGGAGGCTAGGGTTTTCTAGGGACAAAAAGAGAAGAGGAGGCTAGGGTTTTTTTGATAAAAAAAAGGACATACTTTAATTAACTAATGAGTCATTTTACAAATTTTAATAGAAAATTTTCAAAAATATTTCAACTGGTCCAAACCAGTCTGGGTTGGTATGGTCCAAATTCGAACTGGGTTGGTCTGGGTTGAGACCGGTTGTTTCTGGTCTGGTCTTTGGTCCAATTTTTTTGCTATTTCGGGTTGCGATCTGTTCCAATCTGATCCGGGTTGTTCCGGGTTTGACCCAATGAACACCCCTATCGACAGGTTCATGTCTATATAATAATTTTTCATTAATTTAGTTAATTTACTTTATGAGTACACGACAATGATTATCATGATTCATGCTTCATAATTTATATCATTGAGAAAACTTCTATTATGATAACTAGTCTTAAACCCGCGCGATGCACGGATATATTAAAAAATGTGTTTAATAATTAAAAAGGAACTATAATATAAATTTATGTACATATAAATACACATTCTAATTATAAAAGAAAAAATAAATAAATAACAATTTAATTAAGAAATATGCATGTACATACCAATTTAAAAGGAAACCATAAAATGACATTATCAATTCAATATACATATACGTACCAATATTAATATAAACATTTACATATCAATATTAAAATAAACAATAAATAATACTATGTCTCATAGTCTAACTTACGAAAAATAAAAATATCACAACTTATATGATAATATTAAATGAAAGAGAGGAATATTGTGTTCCATAATAGTAAGTGTAGACACCAAATAATGCCACTACAGTTTTTTGTTTTCTCTAAAAAGGAGCTCCTAAGGGAGTTCCGGCCAAACTTCGGTGCATTTTTTAGTACAAGTATCCTAGCGAATTTTTAATGGGTGCAAGACTGTTCGGTCAAGTCAAGGTCAGCTTTAAGTCAAACGAGTCTGTGGGGTCTTAGCGGACTTTGTGTACATGGGCCCAAAATGGATTTTTAGTGGTTTTTGTAAGTATGAGCCAAGTTGGGGGTCCTAGCGGATTTTTGAGGGTTTTGGGCAAAAAATCCTAGCGGGTTTTGAAGACTTTGAGCCAAAACCGGGTTCTAGCGGATTTTTGAGGATTTTGGACCAAATAGGGTCATAGCGGATTTTTGAGGGTTTTGAGCCAAAAATACTAGCGGATTTTGTGGATTTTGGGCTAAAAAGAGGTTTAAGCGGACTTTTGAAGATTTTGAGCCAAATGGGGTCCTAGCGAATTTTTGGGTTGAGTTTAGGGACCCAAGACAAAATCATGGTATTTCGAGCCAGAAAAGTCCTAGCGGATTTTCATTTCGAGCCAGAGAAGTTGTATTGATTTTTAACCCTTTCCGGCCCAGGCAGCCTTGACAGATTTTGGGTCAAAGAGAATCCTAGCAGATTTTTACTCTTCACTAACGGACTTTAGCTCAAGCCCAAAACTGATGCTTCAGTGAATTTTCATTTTCGGCCCAAAGAGATCCTAGCAGATTTTTGGCCAAAAGTCCTGGCGGATTTTTATTGGTCAAAATAGCAAATTGGTGGATTTTTCTAATATTTTAATTTTTGATATTTTTAATTTAACTATGTTTCAAAATTTACTTTTCGAGACAAATATTCTAAGTTACCCACAAATATTCGTATATATTAATTGTTAATATTTTATTATACTCAACTTATCCCCATTTGATTGCTAAACAAGTCTTTTAGGAAAGAAATCTTTAGAGAGAGAAAGATGAGAGAGAGACTCTCTAGCACCTCTAGTGAGAGCTAGTCACTTCTAACCCTTGTTGTGCTTTTTCCTGCTAATTCCATGGCTCCCAAAGAACAAAAACCTCCAGACCCACTGTTGCTTTCCTCCTTGCTTCTTCTCAATAGTAGACATGGTCTGTCAATTTCCCGAATTCATTTTCAATGTTCATCGATTTTTCCAATTGACTGCCTGATCCAGTACCAATCCCTGACCTTTCTTGTGTCCCCATTTGCCCCTTTTCTTTGTCCTCTTCTTCGTTTACTAATCAGAGTGAAAGGTTTGTTCCTTTCCCGTTCTACATCCCGAACAGATCTTCAACATTCAAAGCTTGCTGACGTCAATAACCAGGTTTTCGATGGAGGTCCTGAGTTTAGCCCGAAGAAAATTGTGTCGGTTTCACAGAATTTGGTCCGACTTGGGGAAAGCTCCTTCTCATCGTCATTTTGCGTTCGTTCTCTCATCGGCTGTCAGTTCATTGCCGGTCAAGTCGGGGATAGAATAGTCCCGGAAGATCGACATCCAGGAAGTTTGATTCCGTCAGCAGATCATAGTTGCCTTGATCGACTTGTTAAGTTGGAGACTCAAAGGGGTTTTTTTCCTTCTCAGGTGATATATTTCTGGGTTGTTCCTTATTTTGTAGTTGTTGTTGGGTTCATGCTTCTTCTCTGATTGATTGTTTGATGATATTGATATATCATCCTTTTTGTGCAAGAGTTAGTTGCTTATGGAGTTTAATTTGTTGTCCTCCCCTTTTTTGTTGGTGCCCTGTCAACCCATTTTGTGGGTGTGACCTTGGATTTGCCCCTGTATGTTTGTGTCCGTTTAATCTCTGGATTGTTATTTGTGAGTGTGTGCCTTACGCTAGTGATTGTTGGAGTTTAATCGTCAAGGATTGTCGGCTGAGAAGCATACTCGATATGCTTTCAATCGGTTCAGTTTTTATTTTGATTTGCTTGTTGACATTCGTATATGTTGTGATTGTCACTTGCGGCTGAGTGAAGCTTTTGGTAAGTCGCTTCCTAGTGACCGTAATGGTACTTGTGTTGATAGATTGATTCTGACTATGGTTTGGAAGTGGGTTTTAGTTAGGTCCTTCAAGGTTTTCTTCTTTGTGCTAAGGGTTGTGTTCTTTCTTCTTTGTCTTGATTTTTTTTCTTGGAGGCGATCTATTTGCCCTTTGGATCTTGTGTTTGTTGCTTTGTCGTTGGTCTGCAGGGCCTTGCACACAGAGCGCTTTCTATGGCAACGGAGCTGGTTAGTCAAGATTAGGTGCATATTTGGCAAGGATGGATTATACACACAAGCTTGTGACGTGAAACCATGCTTGGTTCCTCTGCTTTGCTTATCTCCCACTTTAGGGTGTCTCTATTTTGTAAAATGCTCATCGCTTGGAACATCTTATTTTTCTTTGTTGATGAGCACTTTCTTGTCCTTATTCACTTTTTGGTTCTTAATAATTTGTATTTTGCTATCGGAAATAAAATGAATGTTCTAACGGCGAGAGATCTTACTATATTCGTAGTTACCTCCAAGGCCATTCTTAAGACCTCCCGCAGAGGGAATTATGAAACAAAGGTTGAACCATCCAACTTGAGAGTTCTTTTATTTAAAAAGAATTGGAAGGCATCAAAAGGACACTATCCAAACTTTTGGATGGACACAATAAGTTGGAGAGAAAAAGTTCGTAGCTTTTTTAACTCTATAAGAAGAATGTTTCTTTGTCAAGTTCTTCGTTTAATTAAGTGCGTGAAGAGTGAAATGTTGAGAATTTCCTCTGCTCCACTATCTACTAGTCTTTCAAGATTGTGTACGTAGGGAGATATTGATTTTAGATGGAAGACTTCGCTTCGAAAAATTAGTGATTTAATGAAAGTTTTATATTGGAATATTCAAGGAGCTAAAAGTAATGGCAAGATTGCTGAAGTAAACCATCTTTTAAATAGCCTAAGACCAGATATTAAGTTTTTGAGTGAAACTCTGGTTAATCCAAGTAATACAAATAGAATTTTGAAAAGTCTAAGATGTGATCATTCAGAATGGATTCCCACTTTAAACCATTCAGGCGGTACCTGGGTACTCTGGAACACTTCAAATTTGGATGTACATATTCTGCAAAAGGACACTCATGCAATCCATGTTTATGTTAAAGAGAAAAAATCGAATATTGAAACTATAGTCTCTGGGATTTATGCCCCAGCCCAAGAGAGAGATAAATTAGTCTTTTGGGAACAGTTAAAGCTTTTAAACCAAGTCTTTCATTTGCCATGGTGTATTATTGGTGATTGTAACGAACTCCTCCATCCTACTG
Organism: Portulaca oleracea; assembly: GCA_029582165.1. Lineage (NCBI taxonomy): Eukaryota > Viridiplantae > Streptophyta > Magnoliopsida > Caryophyllales > Portulacaceae > Portulaca > Portulaca oleracea. Next base: position 26,138,046 of record CM055877.1, on the reverse strand, counting down.
ATAAAAGAGGAGGGGTTATGGCGCATCAGTCAAGAACAACTCATCTAACTAAGTTCTTCGAAGATATTAATGCATCAGATATTACCCCCGTTGGGAGGATTTTTACATGGAAAAAGTTGATTCATGGCCACAAGGTTTATGAAAGGTTAGATAGACCAATTGCAAGATCTGATTGGTGTAACTTGTATCCCAAAGCTATTGTTACTCATGGATCTTTTTCTTGCTCGGATCATAGTTATATTATCCTCAGTACAAATCCAGATTCAAGGGATAAAAAGAATAGACAATTTCGTTTTAATCAACATTGGTCTAATTATGTTCAAGTTAATAATATTGTTAAAACTGGTTGGAAAGGAAACTTTCAAGGCCACTCCATGTTTAGACTTAGTAGAAAACTAAAACAAATAAAGATTGAGCTCAAAGCTTGGAGTAGAACCTTCTTCCATAATTTCAATTAGAAGATGGATCATAATTCTTCTAAGCTTCAATTGGTTGAGGATAAACTTATAATTGATCCGCGTAGTATTCGTCTTAATCAATGGCATAATAGACTAATTACCCAAAGAGAAAGAATGTTGTTGTTCAACCAGAGGTATTGGGTGAAATACTCAAGAAAAAAATGGCTAACTGAAGGAGAAAGAAATTCTTCTTTCTTCCATAGGGCAGTTACGTATCGTAAACGAAAGTCAACAATCTTAAGACTTAAAGATCCGTCAGGGGTATGGATAGAAGATGAAAAAGACATACAGGTTCAGTTCATACAAGAATTCGAAAATAGATTTACGTCCGGAAAAGCCAAACCTTGTTGGGAAGGAGTGAACCTTCCTAAATTGACTATTGAACAGACCAACTTGCTCATAGAAAATGTTACTAAGGAAGAAATTAAAGAAGCATTATTTCAAATGGATCAGCTAAAGCTCCAGGGCCTGATGGTTTTGAAGCAGTGTTCTTCCAAAATTATTGGGACCTGATTCCGGATGAGTTGGTTACGGCTATCAAAGATTTTTTCAGGAATGGTAAACTTCTAAAAGAAGTAAATCATACTTTTATTGCCCTTATTCCTAAAATGGAAGACCCAACATTGCCTAATAAGTTTAGACCAATTAGTCTGTGTATAAAATAATAGCTAAGATTATGGTGAACAGGTTGAGGCCTCTTCTAGACTCCTTGATCAGCCCAACTTAAAGTGCCTTTGTACCAAATAGACTCATTCATGATAATGTTCTCTTGGCACATGAAATTATGCATAAGTTTGGTAAGTCTAAAAATAAGACTCAGTGCATCGCCCTTAAACTCGACATGGAAAAAGCTTATGATAGAGTTGAATGGAACTTCCTAATCAATGTTCTCAAATTAATGGGTTTTCCCATCAAGTGGATCAATTGGGTCTATGAATGTATCTCTACAGTCTCTTATTCAGTTTTGGTCAATGATCAGCCGTGCGGTTTAATAAAACCCTCTAGAGGGCTCAGAGAGGGAGACCCTTTGTCTCCGTATCTATTCCTTTTGTGTATGGAAGTGCTTTCTAGACAACTCCATGACCTTAGCAAGGTTAAAAAGAATGGGATCGGAATTAAAATCTGTAAAGATGCCTCAACTGTACCGAGTTTATTTTTTGCTGATGATAGTCTTTTATTTTGTAAGGGCAAAGAAAGTGCGTGCAAATTGCTCAAAAAAACTATAGACAATTTTTGTAATTCTTCTGGCCAACTTATTAATTTACATAAGTCAGTGATGATCTTTTCTTCCAAGACAACTAATAGGAAAAAAGAGATCGCTCAAGGAATCTTTAACATTCCTATCAGACAATCATTGGGCAAGTATCTAGGTTGTCCTTCAGTTAGTGGGCAGAAGAAAGTGGAACTATTCTCGCCAATTATAGAAAATGAAAATAGAAAACTTTCTAATTGGAAAGAAAATACTTTGCCGAAAGCTGGAAGAACAGTTCTCATTCAGACTAATTTGGAATCTTTACCTGCACATACCATGCAATGTTTCTTAATGCCAAAACAAACGGCAGAACAAATGAGGCTTAAAAACTTCTTCTGGAAAAACTCAGGTAAAGGGATGCCAATGTTAGCTTGGGAAAAAATTTGTAACCCAAAAGATCAAGGGGGCCTTGGCCTTAGGAAAACTCATGCTATTAACCTAGCATTTCAGTGTAAATTGATTTGGAAACTTTTTCATGATGATGGTAGCTTATGGGCAGAACAAATGAGGTTTAAATATGCAAAGGACAGAAGCCCTTTCAGTAACCATCCAAAGCCATCAGACTCTTGGGTTTGGAAGAACTTACATAAAGATTTTAAGTTTTATAAGTTAGGTATTCGATGGAAAATTGGGATGGCACCAGGTTCAAATTTTGGACTGATAATTGGTGTCATCAAGATCCCTTAATTGACATCTGTAAGTTGAATAGTACTGATATTGATTAGACCCTTCTTGTGAGTGAGTTCATTTTAGATAAAAAGTGGGACATCCCTAAAGTTAGGGATGTCCTTAGTCCTGAAATAGCTAAACTTGTTTTTTCCACCCCTATCCCCTCTTTTGATCAAGAGGACGAGATGTGTTGGGGTCTTACAGGTGATGGTCTATTTTCCGTTAAGTCAGCCACTTGGTTGTGCAATGGTATTGATAAAAAGGACAAATGGAAGGTAGGTGGATTTGGAAATTGGATGTCCAACTTAAACTAAAAACCTTTCTTTGGCAAACTTTTCATGATGGTCTTCCTCTTAGGGGTAACTTAGCCTGACGAGGTGTCAACATAGATCCTACTTGTGCCATGTGTTTGGAACACATTGAAACTGATCAACATTTGATCCATCAATGCCATTTTACTGAAAAAGTGTGGAAAATAGCAAGGGAACACAATTGGTTAAAATCCACAATCAATTGGCCACTTAATTCTAGTGGCAAAGGTATTCTTTTAAATCTTCACGCTACACTTTCTCTCAGTGAGCTCAAAAGAGCCACTTACCTCCTCTAGAGCATTTGGAAGGAGAGGAACGATTGCACCTACAACAATTCCGTCTTCAACAATATTAGAGTTATTATTCGGGCAAAGAAGTATTACGCGGAGTGGCAAGCTAGAAGCTCCTTCAACGCTTCTCCCTGTTCTCTTCAAAGGCGGTGGTCCACTTCTTCACGTACCCAAAACACGTTGCATATTTCTCGGGATCGTCCTAATCTCGGGTGGGTTAAACTCAACTATGATGGTTCAGTTAATCAACATGGAGCAGCAGCTGGATTCATCATACGAGACTATTTGGGTAGACTCCTTCGTGTTGGGTCCTTCAAACTCCACTCGGAACCTATTTTACTTGTGGAAGCTCTGGCTCTCAAAGTAGGGGTTGAGCAAGCTCTTCAAGCAGGTTGCAAGAAGGTCCAGATTGAAAGTGACAACTTGGTTTTGTTCAAGCAATTAAAAGTGTGATCAATGTGCCGTGGCAGATCGATATGACTATTAGAGATATTAAGATGTATCTACAAATGTTCGATGATGTTTCGGTTAAACATATTTTTAGGGAAGCCAATATGGCGGCAGACTGGTTAGCAAACAAGGGGCAATCCACTCAAAACTTAGATGTTTGAAGTCTTAGCCTATCTTCTGAGTTTTCTTTTATTTTGTTTCATGACAACTTAGGAAGACGCTTTGAGAGAAGGGTCTCTTAATTTCCTTTGTAATCGTCTTTTACTCGAATTCAAAAAATAAAACAAAATTTGATTGCTAAACAGAAATTGCTTATATAAGCATGTTGCTTGTCAACTCTCATCATTAGTGCATTGCATTATTCAAATGTATGGTGGGTGACAAGGGACTCTTCATTATTAAGTATCATTAAACCTTAAAAAACACAACATATATGTCACACAAGTCCAAAATTGCGGCACACTCAAAATGCAATTGTTTTTCTATTTTGAGTCAAAAATGTAATTGTTGTTTTCCTCTCAAAGTTATAAATTTATTATTGTGATCTACTAGATATTTTACCTGTTAGTTTTGGTCAGATTGTTGTTTGTTCATATTCATACTTGACATATCATTACATCTTTTACTTTGATATTTTCTACGTTACTTAATTTTGCTTTCCCTAAGTTAAACTATGACTTTAGCATTGTTGTTTTCCTTTGTAGCCTGATATAGTGATACATTTTGACACGTTAGATTATTTTCTTTCCAAATTATATATTATTATTTGGATTCATTTTTTTATAGTTATTTTGTCATATTTTTTGATGCACTTGTCATTCATTTCACTATATTATTAATTTTTTCACATTCTTTATCGAAATTGACATCCGTTCGAAATAATGGGTAAAAAATATTTTATTTAATATACCTAATATTTCACTAGATTTTTTTTGATTTTAAATCTCAACCATTAATCTAAAAAATTATTTTATTTAATATACCTAATATTTCACTTTACTTTGCATTCTATTACCATTTAGGTTATTTTTTAATTATAAATTATTACATAGTTGGAATTCATATTTGATCGTCATGCTTTAGTCATATTCTTTGTTATTTTTGTCATTTATTCTCCATATTATTTGTATTTTTATTCATCTACCTAAATGACTTCCCTTCAGAAAAATGGGTTAAAAAACTAGTAAAAAAAAGAAGGAAAGAGGTGGATGGGGCACATAGCGCAGGTAGGGATGGCAACGAGCGGACCAGGATGGGGGAGTATACCCCCGTCCCCATTCTCGTTCCCAAAACTCATCCCCATTCCCGTCCCCATCCCTGCTTCGGGGAATGATTCTTGCCCCATCCCCATCCCCGCGGATTCCCCATCCCCAACGGGGATTTTTTAAACCTGTCAAAAATCTAACTAAATTTTAATCGGATCCAGTTTTTAACCTGTTCAAAATAAAACATATTTAACTTGCTCAAGCAATAATACATCAAAATCAAACAATAATACATCACGAATAATTGAACATGAACATATGAACTAACACTATAGCATCATTCGTTAGACCTTTAGTTTTACAATTTATAAACAACACGAATAATTGAAGCATAAGAGCACAGTTTATAAATTGACGCACAAGAGCAGTCCAATGCTTGCACATCTTCCACCAACAAAACATACACACGATTCAGCAGCCTAGTATAGACCACTATCCATAATACAAATTCCAATTGAATCCAGAAATCATGCGAACAGATGACACCCCAATGGCCTAAGAGTTCAGTTTCTCAGAAAATAACATAATCTCAGCATCACTTACATAAGAAATTATATTGTAATTATATTGACAGAATGAGAGTGTGAGAGTGAGAGTTGAGAGAATGAGAGGGAGATCTGAGAATGTAATAGAAAAAAACAAAAGGAACTGACTGAGTTATATTGTGAGAATGAGAGTGTGAGAGTGAGAGTTGAGAGAATGAGAGGGAGATCTGAGAATGTAATAGAAAAAAACAAAAGGAACTGACCGAGCGAGCAGAGATTCAGCGAACGAACGAACACACTGAGACTTGAGAGAACGAACGCACGCACTGAGAGGAGGGAGCATCGATTCAGCGAAGGCCAAAGAATTTAGGAGGGAGCGGAGCAGAGATTCAACGATTCAGATTTCAGAGAAGGGAAGAGCGAGTGAGGCAGGCAGTGACCGTCTGAGCGACCGAGTGAGGCAGTGAGAGATTCAGCGAATGGAAAATGGAGGAGGAGGGAAGCGGCTGCCAATTTAGGTTAGGGTTTCTGAGAAAATTCAAAAATTACTATTTTGTCCTTCCCATTAATATATATATTCAATATATATAAAGGCTATTTAGTAAGTTTAACATTTTCGGGAACGAGGATTCGGGGATGGGGACGGGGAATTCTCTCCAACGGGCAAAATGGGGACGGGGATGGGAAAATTTTGTCCCCCTCCCCGCCCCGTCCCCGAGTGGATTTTAGAAAATTGTACCCGTCCCCGTCCCCGTCCTCATCCCCATTCCTATGAGGACGAGGATTTTTCCTCAGAGCGGGGCGGGGCCTCGACGGGTTCGGGGATTCCCCGCCCCATTGCCATCCCTACGCAGAGGAGTATCATGAGCCCTGAGTTTTTTTTACTACAATGGTGTAGTTTGGCTCATCTTATAACATTGCCAAATCTTTTTTTTTTTTTTTTAGAATCGTATAGCTTGATTGTAATATAAATTCAATTCCTTTGTGAAAATATGAAAGCAAACTAATAATAACTCTCATTATATGTGAACACTTAGTTACTGAGGTATTGAAGACTATCATTGATAGAATAATCAATGATAGATATTAAAATATTTGAAGGAACCAAATAAAAAGATATGAATACTAACAATATTCAAATATGTCTTCCACCAAAAAGAAAAAATATTGAGATACTACCTCCGTCCCAAATTGTCCCAAATTGTTTGTCCATCTACCTAACTCTCTTGTCCCAAAATGTTTGTCCATTTTATAATTTCAATGATTGTAATTCCTATTATACCCCTAATAAATACTCTTTTGTTTCTTTTTTATTTTTCTTCACATGAGAAAAGTAAGGGCAATTTTGGTACATTACATATTTTTCACCTCATTTCCCATAATCATTGGACTTTTAAATATAGTTGGATGGACAAATAATATGGGACAGAGGTAGTATGTCAATTTGTATAATAAATGAGGAGAACTATTTATGGACCTAGCTCTATTATAACAGTTGAAAAATATAAATGTTTCAGCACCAATAAAAAGGGACAGGTGGGAAAGCACAACTAAAAACTACTCAAAATGTCCACATTATCAAAGACCAGGTAAGGAAGGGTACCCCAACATCAAAAGTAGATGTATGATGCTCTAAAGCAAAAGGACATGTAGATGTAGATAGCCATCCAGAGTTATAATTACTTACAGCCTTTCTCCTCTACTCTCTCAACAAATTCACATGTGTTGATACCCCACTCCAAGCAAAAACAAAATCAAAATCAAAATAATAAAAAAAATGACACACTTGACACTACTAATCTTGGATTCTGTTCATGGAAAAACCCAACATGAATTTGCCAATCATAATAATAATCCTTGTGATAATAAGAATCCAAAGTGCTAATGAATACACATTGAAAATGCCATACAACTAAATCTAGGATTCTTGGCCTAAATTGAAGATTCATGATCAAAGTCATTGACAGAGGCACAAATGGCTTCGATTCGATGAGTAACCTCCTGCATTGAAGGCCGGCTATCTGGGTGCTGCGCGACACAGTCTACTGCAAGCTGTAGTAGCTGAACCATGTCGTCTTCTGCATGCTGGTATCTCATCAGCTCGATGTCAAACACCTCGGAGCTCCAATCTTCTTTAACGATGGACTGAACCCACCTAGGGAGATCGACCCCTTCCTCGTTGAGCAGTGTGTGGGCTGGTGCTTTTCCTGTTAGGAGCTCCAAGAGGAGCACTCCGAAGCTGTAGACATCGGCCTTTTGGGATACCCTTTGTGGGTCTGTGACCTCTGGTGCCCGGTACCCACTGACACGGTTTAGAGCTGAGGTGGGTCCAACGAGGTGGATTAGACCAAAGTCTGAGACTCGAGCTTCGTGGGTGTTGGTTAGGAGGATGTTGGAGGATTTGATGTTTCCATGGGAGGTGTCGGGGCCTTGAGAGTGTAGGTATGTAATGCCGCAAGCAACACCTAGGGCTATGCCTGATCTCATTTCCCAGTTTAATGGTGTCCTCCCTGCTCCTTTGTTTCCTGAAAAAGGTAACCAAGAGATGAAGATAATACAAGAGGAAGAAACACCATACATACACATTGGTTCCAGGCTCCAATATCCAAAATATGGACAACCATGAAAGCAAATAGACAATAGCAAACATAGTACAAGATGATGACTAGTGCCTCCTAGCAAAGCAGTTCATAAGTGAAAGTTTTGCCTGAGTGGGTTGCAAAATGGATCATGTTAACATGTATTGAGGATGAAGTTGCTTCCTTGGTCCCCTATTAGGACCAATCCACAAAGCTAGGACATTTGCGGTAAGTTGTTTGCGGAAAGGTCAAGATCAATAGCATACTGATCGATTCAATCATATGCAGTTTGAACCGTTTGGTCTCCGGTTTCAAGTGGAGTAAAAAAGTTAGGAAAACTACCCAAAAGTTATTTCAGAATCCATCCAGGAATAATACACTAAAAAGAAAACCATAAGTGAGAGGGAAAAGAGAAGAAACTGACCATGCAAAAATGCAGATAAGCTTCCGGTGGGCATGTAGTCATAAACCAGGAGCTTCTCCTCCCTGCTATAATAGTAAGCCCTAAGAGGCACCAAATTCTCATGTTGCATCGCCCCGACTGCTTCAATCTTCTCCTTGAACTCGCTCTCTGGGACGCTCACATCCTTGAGCCTCTTCACGGCCACCACGGTCCCAATCTCCAAAACCGCCTTGTAAGCAGTCCCGAATGTACCTTTCCCCAACACTTCAGCCGAGGCTCTCAACAAGTCCTCCAAATCAAACATTTTCCCACCAATACCATTTCCAAAGAAGACCAACTTCTTACTTGGACCGCCACCAATTCCTTCTTCTGCCGATTTGGAGCTCCTGTTGGAAGCCATCACAGCAGCAGCAGCTGCTGATACTGAATATGAGCTCCCAGATCCTGGATTCTCCGTCTCCCCGATAGGCTTCACCCCAGGAATCTCAACCCCAGCTTGCTTATTCATCGATGAATTATCGACTACATTGGTCTGTCTGCTCCTCCTCTTCCCACACACAAACACAATGAGCATCAAAATGATAGCAAATGCCACAACAGAACCAATGACAATCCCTGCAATTGCACCACCAGACAATCCTTTCTTCTTCTTCTTCTTATGTTCACCAGTCAAAATCCCAGTGCCTACACCAAGCAAAACAACAAGAACCATGTCACGGGTTGGTGCCCCATAATGCAGGCAGGCTGTAACTCTCACAAAAGATTGAATTTTTTTTTCAAATAATATCAAAACCATTCACCACCACCACAAATTATTGCCACAATAGAAAACAAAATGCACATAATGCTAACAGGTTCCAACAGCTACTACTATGCCTAGAAAAGATCCTACCACTTTCAGGGTGTTGAGAAGTCAAATTTAAGTGAGTTGTCATCCCAAATACTGTAGGCATGCACATTGTTAAACACTTATATTGTAGATAGCTTTGTCCAAGTAAAATAACATCGATTTTTGAGTTGATAAATGTGAAAATAAACAGACTAAAAATACACAATGTTACAACATACCTGCAGCAATGCCGGGGCAAATCTGAAGGGGTTTACCGCAGAGTTTGTTGCCCATGAACGCAGTTTCAGGCATAGAGCTTACACTAACCGGAATGGACCCATTCAGCCGATTATTCGAAATATTGAACAAATCCAGGTCCAACTTCAATTCCGGTAAATTCCCAGTTAGCTGATTGTTCTCAAGATACAAAGTCTTCAACCTCTTAAGCTTGCTCAACGATTCGGGTATCTTCCCACTAAGATTGTTGCTGGCCAAACTAAGCCTAACAAGACTTTTGATTTCAGAGATAGCATCTGGGATTTCTCCACTGAACCTGTTCCCTTGTAAATTCAGTGTCCGGAGATTGGAACAGGCGACAAGATCCGCCGGAATGTTGCCGGAAAGTCTGTTGAATCTGAGACTTAGGGTTTTGAGGGACGTTAAGTTTTTGAAAATGGCGGAAGGGAGCTCGCCGGAGAGAGAGTATCCGGGAAGTCGTAGGCCGATGACGGTGTCGTTTTTGCACTGGACGCCGGCCCAGGAGCACGGGGTGGCGGCGGAGGTGTCCCATGCGGCAGTCCGACCACCGGCGGCGGAGCGAAGATTGAGGAGGGCGGATCTTGCGGCGGAAAGGTCGGCGGAAGAAGCTGGAGTTGTGAGTATGGAGATAACGAAGAAAAGAGAGAGAAATAAAGATGGGTAAGTGGTGTGCGACATTGTTGGTGTTGTGATGATGGGGATATGAAGTAGTGAAGAAGAGTAGTAGGGTTTTGAGGCTGTAAATGGTTGATTAAACCCTCTGTTTAATCTTCAGTGGAGTGAAGTGTCCGCCATTGTTGAGGTGTATGGGTTTCTCTTTTGAATGGGATTCAGTGAGCAGATAAGAAGAGAGAGAAGGAAAGAGCAGAGGTTTTAATGGCGATAGAGAGAGAGAGAGACAGAGAGAGATAAAGAGAGGGTTTAATGGTGCCAGGCAGACTGAGAGTGAGGTTTAATGGCGAGGAGAGAGAGAGGAAGAGAGAGAGAGAGAGATGTTGGAGTGAGTGAAAGCTCGAGGATTCAGCTGCCTTTCTTTAGTAATTGGTTGATTGATTTTATTAATTTGTCTTTTCTCGTACTCATCTCATCTATATTATTCTCCAAATTACACCATCCACTTATATCGATTTTGTATATGATAACTTTTTATAAAAATTTGATGATTTTAAAATATATTGATAAATTATGTAATAATATTTTATATTTATGATGAATTTTAGAATTAATATTGATGAACTTTTTAATAAGTTAAGACCCCGTTCTTTTGTGCGTTAACTTACCCAAACGCAACGCAAAATCAATAAACCTAACACATGACAAACGCAAGAGAACGCAACTTATTACAATCTACTATTCACCTCTATTCACCTTTTTATTAATTTCTACCGCAACCTAAATGTAACTTATCGAAACGCAGACGCAACGCAACGCACAAAAGAACGAGGCCTAAATTTAAGTAGTGTGCCTACCTAAAAGTACACCATAATAGACCATATAAGTATTATTCATCTCCAGAATAGTATATGTATACCGGAAAATTATGAGATATATATTGATTTTTGAGCTAAATACTAAAATAATTATTTACCAGTTTAATACTTATTACCAATATCATATGTTAGCTTCTAATACTTAATTTGAATGTCATCAAAATTAACTTTAGGAGTTCAATATTCCTAAAAATTGGATAAGAGAAATTAGACTTACAAATATACCCTTTCATTTAGTAAGAATAAATGAGAATACTTTAAAAGGTAAAATAAAATATTCCATTTATTAACTAAGTTTAACATGAGTATTTCAATTATTAAAATTGTAAAATTGACAAATAAAAATGAATAAGCTAATTAGAAAACTTAACATCATTTAAGGATGAAAATAGTATTTTTTTTTAGTTTTATTCATATATTCTAGATCGCTTAAACTCAATTCTATATTAATATTGATTTTTGAGCTAAATTGATTTTTATTAAGTTAATTTTTAATAATTTTTAGTATTTTACTATCTCCGCCCCATTTTATTTGTCTATTTACTTAATTTAAGAAAACCAATGTGTATTGAGAATTGATGTAAAAATTTTGTAATTTACCCAAACTACCCCTACTTTAATGGAAGATAATAGTTGTTGAATTGTAAAAAATGATAAATGAATCTATAAAGGTAGAAAAGGAATTGTAATTATTAAAATCGTAAATAAATAAATTTTTTGGGATAAAAAATTAGATAAAAAGACAAGTATTTTGAGATGTAGATGGTAGTTCCTGGGATACTGGGAGAATAGCATAGGAGTGCAATTAAAACCACCTTCTCGGTGTGACAAAGTAGGTAAACTATTAAATATATCCCTTTTTTTATTTTAACTTTTTTAGGGGGGAGGGGGGGGGGCCCACGTCTATCTTTTCCTTTTTTAAATGGGTGCAAGTCTTTATTTGGTCTTGGATAGAGTCTTCGTTTCTTTTTGAATAGAAGTCACAAGAGGGCTTTTAGCCTTTTTTCTTTAGGAATACTTTACCTGCGTCTCTCTTTCAAAAAAAGTAAAAGAAAGAAATATACTTTAAGTGCATTAAATAACAGTTTATAATAAATACTTGTGTAAACATGAAAACAATAATGTAATTAGTGAAAATTTAAAAAAATATATTCATACAATATCTTCGAAGGTTAGTTAGATATTCTCTCTGTTCCAAATTAATTAACATCTTAACTAAATTTTAACTGTTAATAATTCATAAATTACAAATTACAATTGAGTGGGCTTGTTGTAGGGTGTAGGGCAGCTTTTAATGTTGTAGAAGGAGAAAGCTGTTTGGTGGTGGGAAAATGAATTGATAATATTTTGGGCTTGGACTTGGTATTTGACTGGGCTTGATGTAGGCTATGACTAGGTCTATTTCTTGTTTCCACCGACTAAACTTAACTAAAAATGTATGACGTCATTCACATTCCCGACTTCATTCTGCAACTACTTTACCAAGTTTCTACAACTTGGTGTGATGGACGTTTCAAATCATTGGTCCATGACTCTATGTAAAGTAGATGTCGGTCCATTTTATCAACCAATTAGGCCTTGTTCTTTTGTACGGTTTTACGTTGTATTTGTCATTTTTTTATAATTATCATAATATTTATATATTATATTATATATTATCCCACACTTTATCACAACAAAGATAACTTTTTATGTCCTTACTTTTCTTTTTAAACATTTTTTTTCCCTCTATTTTTCACGTTATCGCTACTCATCTACCACATCAATCATTTTACTACAAATTTTACCATAACTTACCATACCATACCATAACATACCATACTTTTCACAACATTATCGTACCATACCATACTGTTTACTGCACCCAATTAGTCTCACAAAAGAACATGGCCTTAGTAGCCTAGAGCTTTTAACTGTTGACTAGTAGTTGTTAGCTGATAGTTGCTTGAATTAACTATTTGACTTCAAATATTTAGATTAGCAGATTACAGGAAAGATGTTTGGTAAAGTAGTGGTTTGTGAAAAAGTATCTCAAAAAGCTTTTTCAAATAGCTTTTTGAAACTAATTTATTGGATCTGAGAAGCTAATATGAAAAATGTTTTGCCAAACACCTCAAGTAGTTTTTTTGACCTTGATTAAAAAGTTAATCGTGTCCAAAAACCTAAAAATTATTCCAAAAAACTTGTAACCAAACACCCGACAATCACCTTCTAACTTTATTCAACTAATATAGTAATGGGTAATTTATCATATAGTATTTTAAAAAATTGTCTTGCCAATAAGTACATACATATGGACCAAGGCTTTATATTTGTTGATCCCATTAAGGTGTTCAGACTTAATACCAAGCATTTGCTAAGCCTAACCTTTATGACAAGCATAGGATTAAGTCTTCTTTACAAGAAATAATGTAAATGCATATTTATTTTCCTGGAATATGTGAGGTATTAAAAATACGGTTTTGCTAATCGTCGCCCTAGGGGCGATGGTTAAGAAAGAATCTTATCTACTTTTTTATTTTGTAAATCTTATATATATGTATACATATATCATAAAATACACTTACATCTAATAAAATCTACATAAATCTTATCATTACCTAATTAATATTTTATAATTATCTTTTTAAATGTAAATTTGGAAATACCACACAAAGTTGATTATATTGTGGTTTCCAAAATCAAAGAAACTAATAATTCAACGTAAATTAAAGGAGTTGCAAAAGACTGTGTGGAGGGAGTTTTACTCATTGTCGTCCAAATCAACAACCATTAATCAAACATGTATAATTTTCGTAGTTTCATAGTCATTAACCATTATATCTAATCAAATCAAACCACCATTATATCTAATCAAATCAATTGCCAATTTGCCATTATATTGTATTTTCACAGCCGGTAAAATTGCTCCCAAATCAATTGAGCAAAATTGCTCCCAAAACTTTGCTTGATTTGCTCTTTCATTCTCTTGATAGATTAGGACTAATTAATAACAAACAAATCGGGTCACATAATCGATGTGGGTTGTTCTTTCATTAGATTAGGATCGACGAAAACTAATTGAGAAACTTTGATATTAGATATTTGAATGAAAAAAAATAATAAATTTGGGAGCTTTGGACTAGGAGTGCCTGACAAGCCATAGACGTTTGTTCGACATGCTTGGAATGAAGAAGAGCATGAATTGAATAGGAAAAGTCGAACAGGCGCTTCAAATGAGCAAGAACTAGAAGAGCTTGAAATGAACAGGAACATTAGAACAAAAGCTTCAAATGAACGACAAAAAGAATTGGAATATGGTAAATATGAAGTGTTTATCGATCGATAGGTATTTGGAAAAAAAAAAGAAGAAGAATCATGGGTCCACCGATATAATAGTTGTGTTTGTTTATTCAATATTAATTAGGTAACAAGAAGATTTATATAGATTTAATTAGATAACAAAGTATATTTTATTAAAAAAAATCTCTTATTATATGTTTATAAGATTTGTAAAATAAAAAAAGTGGATAAGATTCTTTGTTAACCATCGCCCCTAGGGCGACGTTTAGCAAAACCGTTAAAAATAATAGCAGAAATCAATTTTTTACAAGATAATCTAGAAAACTCTAGCCTCCTTTTTTTTTTCTCTCTAGAAAATCCTAACCTCCATTTCCTTGGAGGGACTGTCATCAATTCTTTTTTCGATAATAAGCCCCAATTTGATTGATTTCTACTCCAATTATAAGTATTTTGGTTTTACGCTTTCGCAAAGAAAGTTAGTCTCTTCTTTGTAAGAGTTTTTTGTACCCTTATTTAGGGTTTTTAGTCTCTTTCTAGAGTTTTGTTCAGTTGGTGTGGTCTAATACGTTGGATGAAGATCGACTTTCAAATCGCTATAGCGCGGGTTGTGAGGTTCTCCATTAATGGTAAGAATGCAGAGTCATTGAAGAAAGATGCAGAGTCATCAAAGAAATCGGAGCCGAACGTCAATAAAATTAGTATTTTAATTATTTAGAAGTTGAATTTCATATCTATGTTTTAGATCTACAATTGTTCAATCACGATTTTCATTGTAAGTGCCGTATGACTTATTATTAATGAAATCGTTATGCTTGGTTTCAAAAAAAAAAATCTCAAACCAAATATAGTTATTCTCCATGAAATTGGTTAACTAAAAAAATTATTAGAAAGATCAAGTTTGTCAAATACGATATTTTCTTAAAATAATAACTATTTTGGGGTCTCTTGCTCCATTCCTTTGATGGTGAGCCCGAGAGCATATAGCTTTTGTGCACCTTGGACCTGGCCAATTACGTGTGCGGTTCATATTAATTGTCCTTTTTTTCCCAAATACTACCTCCGTCCCATTTTATTTGTCCATCTACTTAACTTGAGAAGACCAATGTGTATTGGGAATTGATGTGAAAAGTTTGTAATTCACCCAAACTACCCCTACTTTAATTGAATATAATAGTTATTGAAATTTTAGAAAGTGATAAATGAATCTATTAATTAGGGGTAGAAAAAGAATTACAGTTGTTGGGATTATGAATTAGACAAATATTTTGGGACAAAGAAGTTAGGTAAAAGGACAAATATTTTGGGACGGAGGTAGTACACGTTAGTGGCCCAATTCTGCGGTCCAACAGTGAACACCAATGCTCATATATAACATATACAACAAGTATGTTCATAATTTGGAACTTGTATGCTCGTAAACTTCAACATCAATTAATGCTTATACAACAGTATACAATTGTTCATAAATTTGAACATCAATCCTAATAACCCACAACTAATATGCTCATAACATGCAATTACAGTGCCAATAATAAACTTGAACATGATTGCTCATAACCCTAAAGCCTACTATGCTCATAATTTACAAGTACTATGTGCGCTCATCAAAAGTTAACATCATTGCTCATAACCTTGAACATCAATGCTCATAAACTACATCAAATATGCTCATAATCTACAATTAGTATGCTCATAAAACTTAACATGTATACTCATACAACAATAAACGTTTGCTCATAAACCTAAACACATATGCTCATAACTTACAAGTTACAACTACTATGCTCATAAACTTAAACATGATTGCTCATAACCTTGAATACCAATGGCCATAACCTTGAACAACAATGCTCATAATCTATATGTAATATGCTCATAAAACCCCACTCAACATAAACTTCCTTCTGCGTCTCCATCTTCGATGGGTTGGACTTCATTTCGTGAACCCATTAAACGCGTTAAACCCGTATTAATTGGGTCGGGTACACAGGAAGTTGGTGAGCCCAGGCTCACGATCGAATTTTTACTCTAGCTCTCTAGACATAACCAATATGCAAGTGCATCTACTTCAAAAGCCCCAATGAGCCATTCATTTATTTGGTAAAAAAAAGAACATGAATAAAGAGTATTTATGCACCGGTCCAAGAAAGAGTTAACACTTTTGTGATCAATATTTCATCTTCCTCAATGTATTATAGCAAATTGTAATGAATTGCTCCACCTGAATGAAAAACAAGTTGGCAATATCTTGCAAGTCACTGGAATTGAATGTGTCTTTGACTTCACGCAAGATATATGCAAGCTAATATTGTCTACCATTAAAGTAGATTATCTACTTGAAAAAAAGAACTATTGTGGTCATATTTTCTATGAATGAATGGACAGACCTATACAAAAACATCATTGGCATACAATACTTTGTATCCAACAATAAAACTTGATCATCGACCTTCTCCTTTTCCAATAAACATTATATAATGCTAGATTCCAATCTAAATGTTTAGTCTAACAAAACAAGGAACTTTAGTTTCCATCCTCATTGAACAAAATATGAAAATTTTAATCAAATTATGTTAAGTCTTAGATGTTACGAAAGAGATTAGGGAGAAAAGCAATAGAAGATTGCTATTATGTGTAAGAGTGAATCAATAATGAATACAAGTAGGCCTATATATAGGAGTAGGGGAAAGAGAAGAATATAAAAGAAAAGAGAAACAATATGTTACAACTACCTTTAATTGACTAATAGATTAAGCTATAGTTCACATCCCCTCGAGGTGGATTGGGAAGAGCTTCGACCAAACCTAACCTTGAAGACAATACATTTGTGTTGATACTCTCCTAGGGGTTTATCATAATGTTAGTAGTTAATTGTCGGTGGATACGTGGGCTGTGTGAATGAGTCGTTCTTGTATCTTGTCCATGATGTAACGATAGTCTATATGTATCTGTTTTGTTCTTTCGTGGAAAACTGGATTGGCAGCAATTTGTTGAGCAGATTTTTATCATAAAAAAGAGTGATAGGTTCTTCTTGAGTGATGTGAAAATCTGCCAAAATTTGGGAAATCCACTCGATTTCTAAGGTTGTTGCTGACATTGCATGATATTCAGCCTCTGCTGATGATTTTGAAACAGTCTTTTGTTTCTTTGTTTTCCATGAAATAAGACAATATCCAAGAAAGATACAATAACCTGTTAAGGACCTTGCCGTGAATTGACAACTGCCCCAGTCTGCATCTATATAGGCAATGACTTGGAGGAAGTTGCTGTTGGGGTAAAAAAGACCTTAGTTGATTGTGCCCTTGAAATATTTGAGAACATGTATGGCAACATTGTGATAAAGATCAGTTGGTGCTTGTGAGAATTGGCTTAGGTGCTCAACAACATAGCTGATGTCAAGCATAATGAGAGTGAGATAGAGAAGCCTTCCAATGATGCGTCTATAGGAAGTGGAATCAGAGAGTGGACTACTTGTGTCTAGAGAGAGCTTTAAGCCTTGAGGAAGAGGAAATTATGCGGGCTTAGCGGCTGACAACCCTGAATTAGTGAGCATGCCAGAGATAAATTTTCTCTAATTTAGAAAGGTCCCTTGAGAAGATCTTACAATCTCCAAACCAAGAAAATATCTTGAAATGTCTGGATCCTTGATTGTGAATTTGGAGTGTAGAGCTTGCTTGATATTGATCACTCCTTTAGTATCATCTCTTGTGATGAGAAGGTCATCAATATAACCTAATATATAGATATAACCTTGTGAAGAAACTTCAGAAAATAAAAAATAGTCACAATGAGATTGAGTATATCCTTGGGATAGAAGAAATTTGGTTAACTCCAAATTCCCTTGTCTGGAGGCTTGTTCTAGCTCATACAAAGATTGAACTAGCTTGCACACTTGGCCAAGACTAGCCTTATGATATCCTTGGGGAGAGATCATGTAGACTTCCTCATCAATGTATCCATGAAGGAAGGCATGGTTAGTGTCTAACTGATGTAGGTCCCAAGCTCTTGCAGTTGCAAGGCAATTAACACTCTAATGGTACCAAATTTAGCAACTAGTAAGAAAGTGTGTTTATTATCTTTAACTTTGACTTGTAAAACCCTCGAATAACAAGTCTTGCTTCATTCTCTCTACTATTCCATCTTGTTTGAATTTGAATTTGTACACCCATTTTGAGGTAAGTGCCTTCTTTCCAAGTGGTAAGGTAGTAAGAGTTCATGTGCCATTAGCTTTTAAGGCCATTAATTTTTTATCCATGGCCTCGGTCCATTCTGGATGTTGTTGGGCTTGAGTAAAAGATTTAGGCTCAAGGGTATGTAGAACTTCAACTAAAGATGTCACATAAGACTGAGATAAATGAGAAAACTCAATAGGGGCAAATAAGGGGTATTTCACTAAAGAAGTGAAACTTTGGGATTAGAAGAAGATGAGGGACTTGGTGCATTATGTTTCTTGGGATATAGATCATAATCTTGAATCCAAGCAAGAGGCTGTTTGGTTCTTGTAGATTTCCTAAAAGGAACAACATATTCTAGAACAATGTTAGGTTGAATCCTATGACTAGAATCAGTAGAAGATGATTCCATCCGAAACGTCATGATGAATGTAGCTTGATTGACAGCATTGTCAAGATTAAGAACAATATCATGGTTAGTATTGTCAGGAATAGTAGTATATATTAAGATGGATATTATTTTCAGGATTCAGGAATACTTAGAATATTAGGAGCAGAAGTGTGATGAGTAAATGTGTGGTTGCTTTATGACAAAACACTAAAAGGATTGTATGACCACATATTATCAAAACTAGAAGAATAATTTTTAGAAACATGAGAATGAGTAGTTGTGGGACCCTAGAAAAAGTCGAAAGACTTTTCGTGTGGTACTACTTAAATGTGATTGAGAGCCAACAAAGGTTGTTTAATCCTTAAATAAGGATGCTTTTTATTTTTAAACAAAACTTTTCGATTCTTGAAGTGTCCTAAGCTTGTAAATTCATTTGGAGGCAATCACTTCGGTTTGAAATATCAACTTATATTAGTCTCGAGACATCCATTAAGGCCATAAGTTGGGGGGGGGGGGGACACTATAATGATTTTGTAGGCCTAACGGCCATGCTTAGGTAAGCTTAGTGGCCTTCTGGGCCCACTGACAAGAAAATGGGCCAGTAATTGAGTATGGCCATTGGGCCTTGCTCAATTTTTGGAGCATTTTTGGTCCTTTGACACCTTCATTTTAATTTCCGGACATGTACTGTTTTGATTTATTGAACCGATGAGAAAAGTCAGAAAACGAATTATTCAAGTTAGGATAGAATAGGAGTCGCTAGTTGATTTAAGGAAATCAACGAACCAATAACGAAACGATCAAACTTCGGCCTTTGAACCTGAATTCTAAGCCCTGGGGTAAGGTTACGAGTCAAAGAGTTAGAAAACTTCAGGAATCGGCTGTTTGAAAATAGACTCTCTTAGAATTGATCCTGAATGAAGACGAACAGGGAGAAGTTCGAAGAGTTTGAAAATGTATCGATTTTAATAAAAAGTTTAAGTACAAAAATGCAACATTAAAGAAATGTGACATCATTACAAAGAGGTTGATCAAAGAATTCATCAAGTTAAACTTACTTGACACTAAGAGTGCCAATGAGATAGGTGGAATATGAGAATATCGAAGTCAAAACGACGGAATTCATCGTACCACAATCGAGACTAGTATCGGGACCCCTTTTTTTGGGAATATGGAAGAGTGGGTGTGAGAGAATTCACTTAGGGAATTGTTGGAGGAGTTGTGGATGATTCTTGGATGTCTCTCTTCAGCAGAATGCCCCAATATTTATAGAGGAGGGGGAGTAGATGAAGATGGAATGCATGAAAAACATCCCACAATTTACGTCTCTATCTTTTGTGCATGTCCTTTGGGCCTTGATTTTTGCATGGTGTAATCACGCAACTCTATACATTGCGGGTCAAGTTGACTAGCCGAGCACACATAGATCGATGATGTGGCAAAGAGGAAGACCCAACAACCATCCTTTTTTCATTCATGTGGATAGCTGAGCTGGTGGAGCAGTGAGATGGTTGTGGGCTTGAGGAAGGCCCAACGCCCTTCCTTTTTCCCCTAGTTCATGTTAGCGTTTTGGCCTGGCATCTGGAAATGGGCCAAGGCTCAGTGGTTTCGCTCTTATTCTAGCCCCTTTTCTTTTCTTGTTCTTTACTCCCAGTTTTACCTTTGTGCATTTTTCCCGGTACAAAATTCGATGTCTACAGAAAGCCCCCACTTTGATCGAATCCGACTAGGACGAAGCTCAAAGTATCCTGATGTGCGGATTGCCTTTTCGTGAACGCCCGACAATTTGACTTATAATTGTATTGTGAATGCTCGATGATAGGAGTGCGGATGTCAGTGCTCTTTTAATGGAAATTGGATAATGCTGATGTCATTGCTCTTTTAACGACAACTAGATGATGGTGATGTCATAAATAACACAAATTCAACCATAATTAGCATATTAAACCCGAAAAATGCTAAGGCTTTAGAAAATAGGTGAATTTTCAAGATTACACAATTTAAGACATGAAAATGCAAACTGAAGGCACATAAACATGATTGAACATGTAAGAATCAAAGCCCTAACTTAATTTCAACAAATAATGGATCAAAATAAGCCAAATTTTTAAGACTACCCAATTTGAATTTCTACGGTTCATCTTTAAAATTGAAATTCCAAAATTTAATCTATAAACGATCAAATTAATTGCATAGAAATATGATCAAACATGTATCTAACGAAACTCATAACTCAACTGAAAAGCAAACAAATTCAACCTCGATATGAAGCAAATAAACGATTTTCCAGTGAAATTTTCAAATTTTGGCAACATTCCTATGGTTCAGGGTCCAAAATATGATACCTAATAATTATTAACAAAAGTAGTGGTAGTAAAAAATTATTCAGACCACAAGGTACTTCAATATAATCTTTTGAAATCTACTTGGTAAAGTTATTTCGTACCACTTTGAGCTAAATATAACATTCTTTTTAATGAACATTTTATAAAAATGTGTCGGTCCATATTTTCAAACCTAAATTTACTAAATAATTACAACAAATTATTTTGTTAATTAAGAAAATTGGTTTTCATTACTTAATTAAGTGGTTTTTCTAAAATTTTCAGCTAAATAATACTTTGATTAACCCCTAAAAATAAGCAACAGGAGCAACAAGGGTGCCTGTTTTCTAGCAAAATTCCATGACATCAATCGACTGTAAAAAAAAAAAAGGGCGACCGGTAAGTTATTGGTCGCTCCTTTCAGTCATTGTAACCTTGTTATGTTTTAGTGAAGCCACATTCGTGTTGGTCGGCACTGCTAGATTGTGTTCCTCAAGATGCCTGTGTCAACGATCATAACCGGCAGATCCCAACATGCTCGTATCCCACAAGATGATTGATTGTATTCCTCAAGATGCGAATCTTGGTTAATTTATACATCACTCACACACACATCAATTAACATGGTAAAATACCAATGTGGTGTTTCCCCTTTAGAAGATCCCAACATACACCTTCTATATTCCTAAAGTAGGGTAACATGCCGAAGATGAATAGTGTACCTACCGACACTTTTTGCCTACATCCATCCCCATTTTCCCTCGCGGTAAGTCTAGAACTTGGCTTTATACCCTTAAATCTGGCTCGATAATCATTTGAGATAACATTATTGCTACTTTCATAGTTAAGTAATTCCCGCAAGGTAATTGTAAAACCTTATATATATATATATATATATATATATATATATATATATATATATATATATATATATATATTGAGGGATCAAAAATTTGAGTCGAATTTCAAGCATGATAAGGATACCTATTAAAACTTACAGACCAACAAAGGAGAGGTCTTATCTAGTCAGTGCCAGTGTAATGGTGGAAGTTAATCTGGACAAAAATTTACCAGAAGAAGTGCAATTTGTGGATGAGAATGAGGTGGTTCAAGTGCAAAAAGTGGAATATGAGTGGAAACCCACAAACTGCAACTTTTGTAGCATGATGGGTCATACTGAAATAGAATGTAGGAAGAAGGAGGACCCAAATAAGGATGCTTTGAAACAAAGTGGGGATGGAAAAAAGCAACAGTGAAGGCCTCAGAAAAATATAAATAGGCAGGTAGATGAATAAGGCTTTATAAAGCCTACAAAGCCACAAAAAAATGGGTTGAGAAAGGAAGAACTGAAGCAAACAAGCAAGGTACTCCGGTGGCAAACAAATTTTCTGCTCTGGTAGAAGAAGAAGATGGGGGAAGTGAAGATGAATTTATTGAAGAAGAGTTGGCTCAAAGGCCGGAAGGATCACTTGTTGATCCTCAATGAAAGTAATATCCTGGAATATTAGGGGTCGTCCTTAAATAGGAAGACACCATGTCTTTCCTGAGAAGTCTTCATGTAGATATTGTCTGTTTGCTTGAAACAAAAATCAAGAGGAAGAAGGAGAAGCAAATCAGAGAGACTATGTTTAAAGGATGGGAACACACACAAATTTTCAAGATCATATCCATGGAAGAATCCTTATTGCGTGGAAGGACAATAGAGTTTCAATAAAAGTATTGGAAAAGGATGATTAGTATATACATTGTGGTGTAACTGGTCCAACTTCTGGAAAGGAGGTTTGTATCACGGTGATTTATGGTTTTAACAGGCTGGAGGAGCGGAAAGTCTTGTGGAGTAAGTTGAAGGTGATTTCTTCAAATCTGCATGGAGCTTGGTGCATGATTGGAGATTTTAACTCCATTCTTGATGCTGATGATAGATATAATGGAACTTCAGTCACAGTTATGGAGATTACTGATTTCAAACAATGTATAGATGATTGCCATATGTTGGAGCTCAAGTGTAAAGGTGCTGATTTTTCTTGGAGTAATGGACATGTCTACTCAAGAATAGATCGTGTCTTCCTCAATGATGACTAGATTTTGGCATTTGATCATATGGAAGCTGAGTATTTGATGCAAGGTCTTTCAGATCACAAACCTGTGCTGCTACACCCTACACATGAGGGACACCCCTCCACCTAAATACAGATTCCGTTTTTATGATATATGGGTTCATGACCCTCTTTTTTATGATATAATAGATGAAGCAATTGCTAGAATAAAGAGGACAACTCCTATGAATGTCCTTCTGAATATTCAGAACTGGGTAAAGCCAAGGCTAAAAATGCTTCATCGACATAAATATGCTGATATACATCAGTAACAAATCAAGGCTAGACGGGAGCTTGAAGAAGTCCAAGGAAGGATTAATGATAACTTAGTGGACCCAGAGTTGCTGGAGTTGGAGAAAATGAAGAAGGAGAACTATCTGAGAATATTAAAATCTGCTATGTCCATTATTCAGCAACAGAGTAAGCTAGAAACTTCAGTTTATGGGAATTCATGTTCAAAAATTTTCTTTACGAAGATAAAGAAGAGGAGAATCTCAAACACGGTGTTTGAGATTCAAAATCACGGGCCATCCATTAAAGGTTTAGATAATGTAGGATGGTGTATGGCTGAGCGCTATCAAAATCTTCTAGGTACAACAAGCAGCTCTAGATCCCATATTAATCAGGTGATTGCTGACATGGGGGCATCACTTTCAGTGGAACAACAACTGCCAATTTGTAGCAATTTCACGGACAAGGAGATTAAAGAAGCTTTTTTCTCAATCCCCAATTCTAAATCCCCTGGTCCAGATGGGTATGGCAGTGGTTTTTATAAGGCTACTTGGTCTAAAGTTGGTCACATTATTTGTGCTGCTGTCAGAGATTTCCTTGACAAAGGTTCAATGTCGGCTGCTTATAATACAACAATTCTTACTCTGATCCCGAAAAAAGATCATCCCAGCAGTATAACTGATTTTAGACCTATCACGTGCTGCTCGGTTTTCTACAAGGCTGTTTCAAAACTCCTTGTTAGTAGAATCAAAAACGTCCTCCCACATCTGATAAATGAAGCTCAAGCAGCTTTTTTCCCGGGAAGAGAATTGATGCATAATGTGTTGATGTGTCAGGAGTTTGCTAGAGGCTTTGGGAGGAAAACAACTCAGTCTCGCTGTATTTTCAAGATAGATCTTCAAAAAGCCTTCGACAGTGTTCATTGGGACTTCATTCAGGAGATCTTAACTGCTTATAAATTTCCCCCGAAATTTATTAGCTGGATCATGAGTAGTATTACTACTACCACTTACTCTGTTCATATCAATGGAGGCACCTTTGGATTTTTCAAGGGAGATAAGGGTCTTAGGCAGGGAGATCCAATCTCTCCCCTTCTCTTTGTTCTCTCAATGGAATATCTGTCTCGGATCCTAATCAACACCACATAAGATCCAAGTTTCAAATTTTATCCAAGGTGTAGAAGCATGAACCTAACTCATTTGGTTTTTGTGGATGATCTTATGATTTTCTCCGCTGCTGATCCGTATTCAATCTCAAAAATCAAAGAAGCTCTACATCATTTTCAGGAGGTTTCAGGTCTAATTGCAAATGATTCAAAAACTACTGTGGTGATCAATGGTGTTTCTCAAACAATCAGAAATCAAATTCTTCAGTCTACGGGGTTCCAAGAAGGGTCCCTCCCGTTTGTATATCTGGGTATGCTAATTGTTGATGGGAAATTAAGTAAGCTGGATTGCATCAGACTTGTTGATAAAATTACTGCTAGAGTAAAGAGCTGGCAACAACAAATACCTCCTATGCAGGAAGATTGACCCTCATAAATTTGGTTCTTATGGGACTCTACACCTTCTGAGCTTCAATTCTGATTATCCCAGCTGTTGTGATCGACCGAATCACATCAATTTGCAGAAATTTTCTTTGCGGCTCAGATGAACATTACAAAACCCCCCTATCTGCTGGACTGCTATTTGTAGGAGCAAAAGGCAGGGAGGGTTGGGCATAAAAAATCTCAGGAAATGGAACAAGGCTCTTATTTTCAAACAAGTTAAAGCCATTGTTGAGAAAAAGGACTCCCTGTGGGTGAAGTGGATACATGAGAGGTATATAAAGGGAGTCGACTGGTGGGAATACCAGCCTAAGGAGGATATGTGCTGGTATTTCAAGAAATTGTGTAGGGTCAAAGATGAGATGAAAAGTAGTTTTGCTACGGCAGGTTCCTATTCTGTGAAGTAGGGGTATACTCAGCTGGAGGAACCAACCGCAAATTGGCCATGGGCAAGAACTGTTTGGAGTCGTTTTTATACTTCTAGACACTCTGTTTGGACCTGTCTAGCCTTACATGACCGCCTTCAAGTGAAAGCAAGGCTTCACAAGCATCAACCGAGCATTCCTGCTGAATGTGCACTATGTCTAAACCAAGAGGAAACAACAGAGCATATGTTCTTTACTTGCACACACACAAAGGAAATCAGGGAAAAATTACAACAATGGCTGCGTGTTCCGAATGCAGTGGATTGGATGCATTGGTGCAACAAGATCTGAACTCACAAATTTCCAAACAAGGAGAAGGAGGTGATCTATGACGGTTTTTACAGTTATAATTATCATATTTGGAAGCATATGAACAAGAAGACTTTCAAAAAGCGAGATTTGAACCCGGATCAAGTGTTCAAGGAAATTAGATCTAATCTTAGAGATAGATGTTTATATTTGATCAGTAGAAACAAAAAGTATAGTAGATGTATAGATATACTCAGTAATTAGGTTTGTATTGTTTTGGGGAATTCCCTGGTTTGGAATAAAGCTTAAATCTTTCCTATATATATATATATTTTTTTTTTGGATAATTTGTAAGAATTTCCATTACTCAAACTGATTTTTACGAAGCAACTCTAGGCGTACCTAGAGGGGTTAAACAACCCAACAAAAGAAACAAACACCACCCCAAACAAAACATAATTACATCAAAAAATCAAGATAGACGATATCTAATGTCATTCACAATGAAACTCACTATACACTTCAAGTTGCGCTCCTGGTTGTGGAACGCGAGAAGATTCCTTTCAAGCCAAAGGTAGTAAATTGTAGCAGAAATACCCAAACCCATCTTATGGCAAATCCTCCTAGGCATATTCACACAAACATCCAGCCAATTTTTCCAATCCAAAACAGCACCAAAAATAGATTTCAAAGCATCATCACCAACCTGCTGAGATACAGGACACTCAAAAAACAGATGAGAAACTGATTCCGCCTCCATCTTGCATAGGAAACAACGATTGGCCAAAGAGAAGCCAAATTTTTTCAAACGATCTTGCGTTGCTAGTCTTCCATGGATCGACAACCAGGCAATGAATGAGAACTTATGTACTTTGAGGCCATTCCAAATGAACTGAAACCAGTCCACTCTTTCACCATGATTTTTTAAGTAACGATAACCCTCTTGGATATTATAAGATCTATTTTGGGCAATCAAATCATGGAATAAACCAATCAATTCATCTCTCACATGAATTAATTTCCTCCAGTACCAACTATTAGTTTGCTTGATTGAACAATCCCAAATAGATTGTCTCTTTAGATAATGATGGTGAATCCATTTAACCCAAAGAGATTCCTTGTCAGTGATTAACTGCCATAACAGATTTCCCAAAGCTACAGAATTCCAAGCATGAGGATCTCTGATATTTAGACCACCTTCAGGCTTTGACAACCAACAAATAGACCAAGCAATAGGAGGAGCTTTCTTCTGATTATTACCCCAAAGAAAGGATCTGCAAATCTGAATCATACTATCCAAAATAGATTTAGGTAAAATGAAGATTTGAGACCAATAAGTATGGATAGCCATCAACATACTATTCACTAACTCCAATCTGCCTACGTAAGTCAGCCTTCGCACAACCCAACCTTGAATTCTCTTAGTCATTTTCTCCAGTAGTAATGTACAGTCATTCCTATTTAACCTGGTAGGTTTAACAAGAACGCCAAGATATCTAATAGGAAGATTCTCTTCAACAAAACCAGTAATCCTCAGAATTTCATCTTTAGTGTTGTCATCAACTCCAGCAAAAATGATACTAGATTTAGCCTTATTAGGAAACAGACCAGTACAATCAGAGAAATGAGATAAGGCAGAAACCAGAAGTTGCACACTTTGAGGATCACCATTGCAGAATACAAGAAGGTCATCAACAAAACATAACTGGGCTAACTTGGAAGACTTACAGTGCTGGTGGAATTTGAAGAGATCACAAGATGTAGCTTCCTTTATAGCTCTTCCCAAGTAGTCTATAATCAGCAAAAAAAGTAAGGGGGAGGTAGGGTCAACTTGTCTCAAACCCCTACCACTTCGAAAGAAACCATAGGAACTACCATTCACACCAACAGAGAAAGTGGCTGAAGAAATACAAGCCATAGTCCATTTGATAAACTGCAAAGGGAAATTCAAATCCAATAAGAGTTGTTCAAGAACTTCCAATCCACTGTATCATAAGCCTTCTGGATATCAATTTTGAGTAAACAACTGAGCTTGACTCCTTTCCGATTATACAACTTTACAATGTCCTCCGCTATTAAGATGTTGTGCAAAATAGATCTTTCATGAACAAAAGTGGACTGAGAGACATCCACAATATCTGGAAGAACCAACTTCAATCTATTGCAAAGAATTTTGGTGATAGCCTTATACTGAACATTGCAACAGGAAATAGGTCTCAAGTCCCCTACTACTTCCGGATTGTTTACCTTAGGAATGAGAGCAAGCAAAGTTGTATTAACCTCCTTCAATAGCTTCCCAGTAGAGAAAAAATCCAAAATAGCTTCACAAACATCTTGACCAATAATAGACCAAGATTTCTTGAAGAAAGTTGCATTGAAACCATCCAGGACTGGGCTTTTCTTTCCATTCATAAGCAAAGAAAACATCTTTGATTTCCTTAGCAGTTACAAGAGCACATAAAATTGATTGATGTTCTGCAGTCACCATGTTACCATGCTGGATAGTACTCCACTTGACTCTGCTAATACACTTCTTTTCAGCAAAAAAACCTATCAAAATGAGAGGCCAAATAATTCCCAATATCATCAGGTTCAAGTAAAGCATACCCCTGCTCATCTTTTATACTCATCACCTTATTTTGATAAGATTTAGCTTTCAACACAGAATAGGAAAAAGCAGAGTTCTGATCACCATGGTGTAACCAGTCAAACTTGGTTCTTTGCTTCAAAAGCTTAGTAGCATTAGATAGGGAGTTCAAATATGCCTTCTTAGCTTCTGATTCAGCCTCAAATAACTCAGCAGTAGGGTCCAAGTGTAAATCCTTCTGAATGGTAGTCAAAGCAATATACTCATTTTGAGTTTTTGCAAAAATATCACCATACTTTGATTTGTGCAATTTCTTCAAAGGATTTTTCAGTCTTTTCAGTTTCTAGATTAGAGAGAACATAGGAAAACCCTTGGCATCAGCAGCCCAATTCTCAGTAACAATCTTTATGAAATCTTTATCATCAGCCCACATGTCACAAAACAAGAATCTCTTACAAATCTTCATGGGAAACTTGCAAAGTATAACGTGTAAAGGACAATGACCAGAGCAACCTTCATCCATTACTTGATAATATATATCAGAGAAGACAGAAAGACCATCAGAATTAATCAGAACTCTGTCAATGCAAGAAAAGATTATACTGTTATGCCAAGTGAACCTATGACCAGTGGACTTAACCACATTAAAATGATTACCATTCAGAAATTCTTGAAAATCTTGAACATCCTCAGCTGTCACAACATTCCCACCAATTCTGTCATCAATAAACAGTAGATGATTGAAATCACCAGCAAGTATCCACGGTTCACTAACAGAAGAAGCAATATTAGACAGAGAAGACCACAACTGCAATCTTGATGTCATATCATTATCACCATAAACTAATGTAACCAGAAAAGAAATGTTACCATGAGTAACTCGACAATGAATGAATTGTCTATGGGAGAATTCACACTGAACGTCCACTGGATTTTTCCACAAAATCCATATCCTGCTCCTTTGAGTGCTCGATGCATTATGTAATAAGTGCCAATGGTGACCTAAATTTCTTTTGATTTCCTCACAATTTTCCAGCAGAACTTTAGTCTCCACCAAAGCAATAAGGGATACTTTATTTTGAAACAGAAAAGCTTTGATACCTTCCTGTTTCCTTGGGTCGTTTAGACCCCTTACATTCCAGCAAAAGAAACTATCCATTATCAACTAATAAAGCATTAGCCCTACCATTTTTACCCTTCTCAATGGGAGAAATCGCAAGACAATGTGAACCAACCATCACATTCATAAACCCAGAGGAAGGAACATTAGAAGGACAACTTTTAGATGCTTTATCAGATGATTTCTTCACCAATTTATCTTTGCCAGCTTTCTTCTGAACCCTTTTCTACTTTCCCTTTTTCTTCCTGCAATTCTCCATGTTATGGCCAAACATCTGACACTCAGAACATACGACAGGTTTCCATTCATACTCAACAGCTTGAACACACACATAGCCATCTTCATCCATGAATGAAATAGTTTCAGCTTAAAATGGTGTGGTGATCTTAGAAGGTGTCTTCGTATTGTTGTTGAGGAAACTCACGTGTGCTAGCCTTGATCTAGAGGTGTTTTTCTCTTGGTGAGCTTCTAAATCGATTTCTTGGTGTGATGTGATTAAGTCTTCATAATGCATGTATTTTTCTCACTATGATAGAGATGCTAAGCTAAGAGGATTGAGGATGGAATTTAGAGAGAGAGAGAGAGAGAGAGAGAGAGAGAGAGAGGGGAGGCTGAGAGTGAGAAGAAAGAGTGAGGGTGGAATGAGTGTGGTCTTCCTTATATTGACCTCCAAGTACCTTCTCCCCTCTATTATTTGCTTGAGTAGAATAATGTTTTAGCAAAATTCAACTTGGTGGTGGGGCTTGAGACCAACATTCCTTCCCCATACCTTAGAATAGTGTTGGAGAATAATGGTGCATATTATCTTGCCATGCCCCTACCATGTGTTATTTGCAATTAAACTTAGATGGAAATTAAGTTGGGGGTGGTCATGCGTTCGAAGTCCCTAATGCCCCTTTCTCGGCCCTCCTCACTATTTGACAAGTGCAATTCGACTTATTATAGATAAAGGCTAAGAATAATCGCAGCTTGATGTTAATTTAACTTAGTCGCATGGGTGTGGTTAGGTATATTATTTGGTTGCGAAATGATTTTCCTTCGAATTGGGTCCATATGGGTTTGATCGTTTTAATTTCTACATGAAATGGGAAAGTTGGTTGTTATAGTAATATAGTCAAGTTAAGGAACCAAATAACTATTTTCAATCAGTCGAGTAATGAGACTCTCTACGATGCTTCAGAACGCCTTTAAGACCTTACCGTCTTGTGTCCTTATCATGGCCTCAAAGCGACCAATATTCTCTTAACCTTTTACAATAGCCTTCAACCACAAACAATAGCAATGGTCGGTGCTATGGTTGGAGGTGCTCTAATGAACAAAAATTTGAATGATGTTAAAAGGGTAATAGTGTTGGGAATGTCTCGAAAATGCTCAATTTTATCCGAGTACTCTAGCTAAGTTAATTCGGTGATTAATGACTTTGCTAGGAGTCCCCTTAATCTGTGATCAAATAGGTTTAATCACAGTCGAGTTATTTTGCCCCACAGGGTCAGCAAGTCAGCAACTTGAAGGCAACATGTGTGTGGAAAAAGGTCCGAGCCAATACGAGATTGAACCGGGGGAAGCGTGGGGGTCTGTTTAGGAGAAAACAGGCCACTACGGTCCGTGGTAGGCCTAGGAGCAGCAGAATTTGATTATGCTATTCACCACGGTCTGTGGTGAACCCCAAGGGTGCTTCCCACATCAGTGGAGGAACTCTTCCTCCCCCTTTCTCTCTCCTATAAATATATGACCCATGGGATGCCAAAGTGTGTCTTTCCATCCCATGAGGACCCTAAGGGTAGTTTCCCTTTGGGGATTTTGGGAAACCGAGAAAGCTATATATCTACTAGATTGGTTGTATTTGATACGGTCCAAATACTCATCCCGTCTCGATTGGATCGAGATCGGGCGGTCTAGCAGCCGATGTCTCAAGTGTTGCATGGACTGCTGTGGAGGTCTCCTGTTTTAGAGACTTCCCACTCGAAGTGCCGGAGTGCCGCGTTCAAGAGTTGAAGAGACGCATTCAAGAGTTGAAGGTCGGTCGAGGCTTGTCTGTTCAAGAGATTGCCATGTAAATAGCTCAGCCTCTACTATCTGTTTCTTTCATGTTATTTATTGTTTTGGGTTAGGGTAGATTAGGTGAAGTTCTAAGTATTAGGAATTCTTCCGCTCCTAGTTAGGTGGGCCCAATTAGATTGGGCCTACCATCCTTAGGGCAGATTGGATTTGGGCCCAGGGGAACCCCTATAACCCATCAAATAGAAGATATGTAAAACAACAAGCAACAATAATCAAGTGATCGACCAATGTCTGCGGCGAATGCTAAGCAAGATACTATCTCTGTGTTAGTAGCTAGGATGGAAGATATGACCCATAAGTTGAGCAATTCCAAAATAACTAAACTATTTATCCCTGAAAATTACCTATATTTTGTGAAATATTCAATTTGTATGAGTATAATACTTTGATTTACTCTACCCTAGGTTGTGCATCTTAGACCAAATACGTTATAACCTTCGAACAAGTAGAAACACTTACAACCTATCAATTGAGTATGCTATATTCTATGATACCTCTTTAGAAAAGACAAATAGACCAATCTCGCCCAACCCTACCATATGAAACCCATTTAGAAGTCTTGATGAAAGATCTAAATACATCCACGAAGGCTATTGAATCTCGAATGTGTGAAATGGCTCAAACTATATATAGTCTACTTCACCAACAAATAAATGAATACAATGTCATTAAGCTAATTAGGAGTGGTACTAATTATAAGGCCCATAAGATGCCTAGCTATGTTATGGAGAAATAAGATAGGAATCAAGTTAGTGATAAAGAACCTAAGCTGAACCAAAAAAAGCAAGAAAAAAGATCTCACCCAAAGCATATACGACATCCTTACATTTCCAATAAAAAGTAGCTAGTCAAGCTCGGTTAGTAGTTTAGCAACTTTACAGAGGTTATTAAGAATGTCCAAATTAATATACCTTTTACAGACATGTTAACTAAAATGCACACGTATTCCAAATTTTCAAAAGATGTCTTTTCCAAAATAGGAAAGGTCGCGTGTACTAGTACCAAATACAATGGTCTTGATATGTTAACTTCCAAAAGACTAGTTTAGTTGTACGAAGTCTTATGTTAATCTTGTTCTTGAGGAGTTTCTCTTAGATGATAATATTACATTCTTTGAGATGAAAGTTAATAGGAATAAGGGAAATGACCTACTTAAGAATCTTTTTAAATCGATTGACAATGCATGTTTTGAGTTTGATAATACTAAATTTTGTGATCATACATGCTTTAAGTTACAAGTAAATCTTGTTGACACTTTGAGACTTTTGATGAGATAATATAAGAGAATTTGTCTTTCAATGTGAAGACATTTTATCCCTAGAATCCTTTGATCCATCTTGTACTATATGTGGTTGTCTCTCACCCTGCACTTTCATAATCTTTATTCTGAAATCATATATTCTTTCATAATCTTTATTCTGAAATCCAGTATTCTTAGTATATCTATAGGTTCATAATGCATAGACATTACTTTTATGATAAATGGAAAAAATAATGAATCCCTAAGACATTATTACTATTTAGATCCATATATATCTATATCTATATATATATATATATATATATATATATATATATATATATATATATATATATCTTTTATACCTAGTGCACAGACTACTAGACTAGAAGAACTGAATGGAATACATTCTTTGATTGATCATTTGGTTTTTGTATGGTGTTCGATTTAGTTAAAAAGGCATTAACTACATTTAACTTGTCTTTCTTAAAGTTGTATTATTTGTTGTCCTGTAAATCAGCATGTGGCCTGATTGTTTTGTTGCCCTACTTTGCCACTACTATATAAAAGGGACTTTTACCAACCCTTCAAACTCATCTCCTCATTGTTGAGGAGAATCCTCCTCTATTAGAATTGAGAATCGTCATCCTTAACATCATCTTTTTCACTCTAGCTAATGGCTCACTGTTGAGAAACATTATTTTCATCTTTACCACAATTAGAGTAAGGTAATAAAAAGGAGAGAAGATTCAATGTACGAATAGAAGAAGTTGTTTTGAACTTCATCCAAGAAGCTCCATCCTTCTCATTTTCTCTCATTTTATTACTTTCTATTAGTTTAGTTTTGCTTAAACTATGTTTTCTATTTTGTAATTTGTTTTCATTTTTTTTTTTATGTTTAGCTAAACCAATCTTATGCAGAGGGATTGACATCCCCTTACAATGTAGTTGATTTCATGTAATGTGATTAGTTGTTCTCATTCTATTCATGTGCTAAGTTATAAGCTATTTCATTCTTAGTATTGTATAAGCCGTGTGCAAATTGCATACTCGACGTTAGACAAATGGATGAAGTGACACAAGTGGAAATAAATTTGTGAACCATTTGAGCATAAAACTTAATAATAACAATGATCACAAAAGTGGTTGTGTGAGTCTTGAGAGTGAAGATATCAAGAATTCAATTAATAGATGACAGTATAAGAAAGGGCTTCAATGAGTTGCGGCTTAGGTTGATAGTGTCACACATATGGAGTTGTCTCAGATCTTTTACATTGTTCCTCTAATTCACTATTTAGATTCCAAAAGTGAGATTAGTTTATATTTGACATGTCTTACTTCTTTTAATAATTCATTTACTGATAAGCATGTTTACGTGTCCTATACTTATGTTATCATGTATCTCTACTTGTATAGTTGTTTACATGTCTACAAGTCTTTTATTATTGATTTCTCATTTTACTTTAGTTTACTTATTAGTTTAGTTTGATTAGATTAATCATACCCCTTATATTTTTGTGCGCTTACTAATTACTTGCTTCATCTAGAATTGACATTTATCTATCCAGTCTGATTGAACTTACATTCCCTTTCTAATTCATTCTCATATCCTAATGGATTATGATTAAATAGAGTTTGTATGACCTGTGACATCACATAGATTAAATAGTACGTAGCAATTTGTTAAATTAAGGTACACCATAGTGCTATATAATCATCTCAATTTCTTTGAAGCACACTTTTTAACCATACTTGGGTCGTTGTTTATATTTTTTTTAAACACATTCTTTAATTATGAATTATTAACTTTTTTGTTAAGAAAACATTATGGTAAGTTATTATAGGATCATCTCACACATTTAATCACCATTACAATTTTTTGAATAGAAATTATTTACGAAATAATGTCCCATGATAGCTTATTATAGGAGCTTTTACACAAAAATTATGGAGAATATAGATTATGGTAAAAAGGAAATTACATGCACCCTACAACCTAAAATAATTGACTTTCACGTTTTTCGAGGTTTAGAGTTTATAAGTAGTACCTTTTATTAGGGGGTTGAAGATATGAATTAACAGTTACTCCCTCTGATTTTAAGTAATTGTCACTATGTTGCTCATTTCAAAAATTTTGGCCATTAATTTTTTTTATATATACAGTGAATTATCGCATAAAAGAAAGTGCAAGGAGGAAAAAGAGAGTCACAAAATCTTTATCTGCACCTTCTACCGAAAGTGAGGCTTTTTGTCATTGAAGACTGGCTCGTGGAGCTTTATGGGCTGATGCTTTAAGGAAGTAAAAAGTTCTTCAAGTTCCTAAGCAGGCAAGATAGAATTGTTTTCATTGGAGTTTCATTGAGAGGGGATTAGGGAGGTTGCTTGATTTGTAGTCCCTTCTCTGGTCTTGTTATAATGATGTTGGAATGTTGCGTGGTGTACTACAGCCTTGAGATGTGAATCTCAATTGATCATTTGTTTAAGCATCAAGAGGGTTGTCTGTCTGCCTTTCATTGTTAGTAGCTGCATTTTCTGGACTGGGTTTGTGCATATGAAGGTGTTTTCTGTACTGTGACAGTGTGTTTTTTGAACAATTTCTCTGGGTTTTGGGTCTGTAGTGAGTGTAATGAAGGCTCTTTGATGTAGAAGCTGTTGTTCTTGATCTAAATTCAGTGCTACGATCTGTTGTGAAAGCCTTAGTGTGGTCTTCATGTAATATGTGCTGATGTGCTTCCTTCATCTGCTTCTGTGAATGAGCAGTTTGTTCTTTGGCCTCTGAATTCTGTCAGCAGCTAGACGATGTGGTGCATTTGATATGTCAGAGATCTTCTAAAGTTCAGGTTTTTTGAACAAGGAGTGTGCAGTGCTTGGAGACTGGTTCTGTCATGAGTTCAATGCTTGGAGACTGGTTCTGTCATTTGGTGATTCATCTGCAACATGGAGTGTGAAATGGGTTTGAAGACATTTGTTGGAATTGGATGTTGGATGATCAATCATAACTCAACCTCTGATGCAGCCCAATTGCGAATTGGGGTGGTGTGTCCCAAACAATCATGATGCTGGCAACCAATCCTAATTCTCAGTTATGATAGTGCTACTTCATTTCCTTGATGCATGGCCTCAATTCCAGTCAGAACATTCACTGTTTGCTCATCAGATGCAAAACAAAGTTTCAGTGGGGCAAGATATCAATGCAGGTTCTGGCATTGACCTATCCACTGGCTGGAATACACTATTTCCTGGTGTTCTGAAGTGTTATGAATTTTTATCTCATTCCTAGCAACCTTCATTATGACTATGTTAGTCTGTATTTGGTATGATTTTGGTTGTGATGTCTTGGGTTGGGCTCCTATGGTGGAGGAATTTCATTTCTCTCATTGATGTTTGATCTCTTCATAAGCTGTCTGGCTGTTTATAAAGGCTCAGCTTGCCTTTTGAATAAAAGAGTCTTCCGACCGCTAAATTGGGTACGCATGGGAAACTTCCAGTGGATATGAGATTGCGCAATCATGGTTGATGGGGACTGTAGGTTTTGTTCTAAGGTTGATGAATCGATTAAGCATGTTCTTTTCCCATGCCCTTTCTCTACTGGTATCAAAAAGAGAATAGGGGAATGGTTGGAGATTGAGCATCAATTCTTTGCAGCAGTGGGTTAATAGATGCATGGGGTCACCTTCATTGTTCAAAATCTGTGAATATTTTACCGACAACATGTATTTCAGGTATTATTTGCTTGGTTTGGGATGCTAGGAATCTGCTCTGGTTCAAAGGTAGCAAGAGCAATGTGGAAATTATTGTACATAAGATTAAACTGTATTTGTTGTATAGCTTGTTGTATTTAGCTAAAAAGTCAAAAAAGTATGAAGGTTGTGTAGATTTCACACTAGCTTGAGTTCCTTTTTCTTTTGATATAGTGAACTTGAATAGGTTGTATTCGTTATGGTATCCCACATTGGGAGCCCGTGGCAATGAAGCGACGCTCTCTCTCTCTCTCTCTCTCTCTCTCTCTCTCTCTCTCTCTCTCTCTCTTCTCTCACTCTCTCTCTCTCTCTCTATATATATATATATATATATATATATTCAAAAAATTACTCAGAGGTACCCTAAAATTTGGGGAAATATTTTTTTTGTATCCCAACTTTTCAAAGGTCATTTCGAGGTACCTTTAATTTTTGGGTTAGTAATTATAAGGTGTTTTTCCGGTTAAAGTCTAATCAATTTTGTTAACTGGCCGAAATACCCTTACTTGTTGAAAGAGAAAAACTCTCTTGCCCTTCCGAAAGCTCCGTTTATTATCTGCATAATGCTTCTACCAAACTAGAATCACCTCTCTGATTCTTCTCATTTCCATCGAGACTCAATTCCCTTTCTCTTTCCCTTCCAATCTCCATGTTGCACTTCTTCTGTTTCCTCAAATAGGGTTTCGTAGCGGAAAATCAAATTGAGAAAGAAAGTTTTGACTTTTTTTGTTTGTTTGTGATGTCGAATTATTGCTGACCGCGAAGAAAAGTAAAACGCCATTGTCCACCACCCACTACAGTCGACAATGGTTAGTGAGTGTTAATTTTGTTGAAATTCTATATTAGTTAACCAAATGCAAATCTTCACTTACATTTCCCCAAGCTTAATTTCAATGTCTTCCATTCTTGTTGCTTGTGAGGGAGAGAAAAGAAAACACAGAGAAGAAAACAGAGAAACGACATATAGGGGGAGGGGGCATTTTCTTTGTAAGAGCAAATGAATAAAATTTAGGTTTTGTAACAAGCAAAGGATATTTCAGTAAACTCAAGGCTACAATCAATTTCCTGCCTAAATTTTATCGAAACTTCAACACTTTGACCGGAAAAGAACCTAATAATTTCTAACCCATAAAGTAAGGGTACCTTGAAATAAGTGTTCAAAAGTTAGGGTACTAAAAAATAGTTTTCTCAAATTTTAGGGTGCTTTCAAGTAATTTTTTGATATAAATGATCTAAAAGTATAATCTTATTCTTTTGAACGATAGAGTAAGATAAGTTTAAATTAAAAAAGTTTAAATTAAAAGTAAGGCACATATAAATTTATAACGTGAAGCTAAAGAAGATAGCCATAAATAATACTGGTGTGAGTATCTTATACTCCCTGTTTTATTTTAATTGTCACATTGGTAATTTTGTTAAAAATTTTGACCGCTAATATCTTAATTTGTACAATGATTCATCATACAAAATTAATGTTGTTAGACTCGTTATAAAAAATACTATTATAAAAGTATAATATTGTAAATTTTTATAATTATGTGTGAAATTATTCATTAAAAACGGATCTAAAAAAGCGTGAAAGACAAATAAAAAAAACGGAGGGAGTAATGGAGAAATGTGCCTATCAATTTACCCAAATTGAGGCAACAATGGCACAAATGTCCACCCTAATTTAAATGCTGCATTTTGAAAGTATAGTAAGGTATCCTACCCTACACTAGTGGTGTTAGTTTAATAGGTGGGGCATGCAGTGTGGAGAATGTGTGTGTCTATTCTGATTGACAGGTACACAACTAAAAGCTTCCTAAATGGTGGGAATCCCTGCCAGCTCAGTTAACCTCCTAAAATTCCTAAAATATTGTTAACTGCTAATTTAGTTGTTAAATCTGTCATTATCCATTCACAACATATGTGGTTCCCTTCAAACCAAATATGTTTAAAACTTTATCATATCTAATAAAGTTGAATTAGATCCTAATTTTAGAAAAGAAAGTACAATTGTTTGTGACCAGGGCTTTGATTGTAGTAGTTAAAGTTCAAAGAAAAAGAAAAAAAATAGTGATAGTTTGTTGGAGAACTTTTTAAGGAATGACCCTACATAGTGCAAATGACATTTTTTCTAGGGGGGATTGTAATTCTTTAATTTTTTGAACTTAGCGTGGTTTTCTTCCATTTTATTGGATTGAAATTATATATATATATATATATATATATATAGGAATAATTGGATTTTAATATTTCCGACTTTTACAAAGTGGAAAATAATAATTCCTATTATCAATTTAGATTCTAGTGGTCCAAAAAAATTGGATTGTAGTGGTAAATCATTGAGAGTGTGCCCTAAATATCATAGATTTTGTCTTGCATTTGATTCAAAACTTAGTATAACACTTTACCATGATTTTTTAATGAATTTACGATGTTTCATTTCTCCCAATTTTTTTCAATTTTTTAATGATTTTTCACTTTTATTCCTTTAAAAAAATCTTTACCATGATTTTTTAATGAATTTACGATGTTTAATTTCTCCCAATTTTTTCCAATTTTTTAATGATTTTTCACTTTTATTCCTTTAAAAAAATCATAATAATTACTCGTAATCTCAAAAGAATAATTAAATTTTTTTTAGTAACAACAATTCATTACTTTTATGGGGGCAAAAACAAAAAATTTAAAAAGAATATCGGGTAGGAATGAAAAAACAAAAAGAATGTCAATGTAGATTTGGTACCACTACAATCCAAATTTTTTTTTGGACCACCAAAATCCAGATTAATAGTAAGGATTATTATTTTCCAATTCGTAAAAGTCGAGATTATTAGAATCCAATTAAATTGATAAATGTATGATTGACACGTTGTAAAACCCCGAAAAATCCAAAGATGTTGACCGTAACGTCGTTAGTAAATTAGGTTTGACTTCATTATTTACTGTTGTTCGTGATGTGTTTATTTATGCTAACGCTTGAGCTCGTAGGACCGATGAGGGGCTAACAAGGGTAGATTAGTATTTTCGTGGGTTATATATCTTTGTGATATTATAAATATTATTATGTGATTAATTACGTGAATTTTATTTGCTATGTGATTATATGATTATTAGTATTAATATTATGATTACTATTATTAGTATTATTAGGCTTTTAGAAAAATCAGTTTTTTTTAATTGTTTTAAATGGGTTGGGTTAGGATTAGATTAGGTTAGTGGGCCTAATTGTGTATTAGTATAAAAACCCCCCTAAACCCATATCAAACCCTAATCTCTCTCTAAAACCCTAATCCCTCCAACCCTCTCTCTCTGCTTTCCCTCGGCCGGCAACCACCAGACCACTTGCATGGCCGCGCCACCACCACCGCGAAACCACCACCGCTTGCCCTATCTCCCTCCTCTCTCTCTCTCTTTCGCTGCCTTTCTCTCTCACTCTTCGTCGAGTCGCTGCGCCACCACCACCGGACGACCACCGTCACCACCGCCAGCGTCGCCTCCCGATCACCAGGCAGCCACCGCGAAACCCTGTTATCGCCGGTAACCGCCGTTCTTTTTCTTCTTTCCTTCTCTTTTTCTCTCTCTTCTCTCCCTTGCGCTAACCGTTTGTCTCGCCGCCATCACCGCCGGCCACCGCGACCCTTGGTGTCGCCGTCGCTGCCCGACCACCAGACGACCCTCGCCCCGCCACCCTAACGTCGCCGGAGCCCTCCCCAGTCGAAGGAACCGCTCGAGTTCGCTGGTGATTTGCTGCTCGGAAAACCGACGTCGACCACCCCCTTCGACGAGCTAACGGCCGTCGCCTGCCACCTGCGACCCCGACACACTCCCTCCAACCACCGCCTGCCGACGCCGTCGCCCAGAAACCGCCACCGTGCCCTAACCCTACGTAAAACCCTAAAACCCTAACCCTAACTGATGGTTTTTTTTATTTTCTTTTTCTTTTTTTTCTTTTCTGTTTTTATTTTCAAAAATAATATTCTGTTTTTTTTTATAATTATTGAATTGTATTGTTAGTTGTGTAATTAGGAAAATTATGTGTAATCTTGTTCTTAATTGTAATTATGTGTAATTTGTTTATTTGTTATATGTAATTCTATGTTGTAAATTGTAATTAGATTAAGTTGTAATAGTTGATCATTAGGTTAAGAGTGGTTCTTTAATGATCTTTATATTCTTTATATGAATCTTGTTAGACCACAATATTATTGTATATACGAAATTGGAAATTTATCTACCTAGGTTAATTCTTGAATAATTTTAGTAATTAATCGTTATTGTTCTTAAAAGAAAACGGTTGAGTTTGTCTAATTAGTTAACCTACTACAAGTTAAATTCGTGTAATAAAATCTTGAATTCTTGATTAGTAGTTACATGTATATTGTACTTTATTTTACATGTTCTTTAAGCCTTTCTTGATTCTTGAATTAAGAAACCCACATGTTTAACCGCCTTTGTATTACTTCGTGAAATTCTTGTTGTAGTGTTATAACCTTATAACTAATTCATGTTTTAAAATCTTTAAAAACCTTGTTTACGTGTTTTATGTTCTAAGAAATTTTATTTCCTTGTACGACTTAAGTTTTAATTAAAAGTTTTATTAAAGTGTTCTTGTTTTTAATAAGTTTACTTCTACAAGTTTAATTGTTGGGCCTAAGTTAAGTTGGACTTTATATCTTAGACCCTAAGTATCGTTTTAAGTCCAAACTAGAACCCCAAGACCGTTTGGTAAAGGCTAGAACCGAAATAACAAATTAATTAATAACCGTTAACGGGACAGTTATGCTAGTGCTCAGAGATCGGGTTGCCATGGCTAGTGTAGCTACCTTTTGATCGAACCCTTTGGACTGGAGGTTTCCTTAGATGTTAGGAACCATAGGAATTTTACGGATCGAACGTTTGATTTGTATAGCCCGAGTTATAACCGTTTTACTAGAACCTGTCAGAACTGGACCAATTGGGAAGATGGGTATTTTTAGAGTCCTTCGGGACTTATATGTGCTTGGTCATCAACATAGAAGTTTTAGTAGACATCCCGAGGTTTCCGAAAAGTCCAGAACCAGACCCATAGGATGTCGGAAAGTCGAGTTGTGACCCGTTTTATGTCAACGTTATAATCTGTCCTCTGTTTGCTTTTATTTATGAAAATTGTTGAGTAAATTTTATGTGTGAACTTGTTCCTTGAATGTGTTAAGTGTAAATCATAAATGATAGGAACCTAAGTGTTCCTAGGGGATGGGTTAGGTAGTTGGTAGTTAATACTAATTTCGTTAGAACGCGTTTTGATTAGATAATTATTCTTATTCTAGGCCGAGAGAGTGCGTGACGATAGTGAGCTCAAGTGTGTTCTCCTTATTGCTGTACTGTGACGTTATTCAGGTAATTTTCTATGCTCTAATCCCCACGGGGATGCTCTTTAAATGTGTTTTAATGTTTTCTAATCTGTTTGATAATTGCATCCCGAAAGGGGACTTTTGTGGAATTATGACCATCTGTTTTGGATAACTGTTTGTAATTGTTGTACCTTGTTTTATGAGTGGAGAAATTGAGATGGTCTTTTATAAGTGGTTTTATTATTGATTTTGATAATCTGGGTTGGGTTTGACTTGAGAGTTGTGAGATGAGTTTGAATAATGAATTAGTAATTCAAAGTGGAAACATTAAGCGGGTTGTTGATTTGATGCCTTTGACAGGCTAATGTTTTGCGGGTGATAACCCCGAGATCAGGATTCGATGCCTGTATGGGTTATGTGCCAGGAGATCAGGGTTTCATCCCTGATATAGGATAGATGTTATGATGCCTTTGGTGGGCGATTGTTTGATGCCTTTGAGAGGCTAATGTTTATGCGGGTGATAACCCTGAGACCAGGATTCGATGCTTGTATGGGTTATGTGCCAGGAGATCAGGGTTTCATCCTTGATATAGGATAGTTGTTTGATGCCTTTGGTAGGCAATGTTCTTTATGGGATTGATATCGTGCCCGCAACTTATAATATGGATTGGATGGGTTGAGGAAACAGTATGGGATTAAAGGTTTGTAAAACGTTTGATTTGATCCCTCTCCCCAAAATGAATTGAAATGAACTTAAACTGTTTTAAACGTTAGGGGTAGACATTATTGAGTTTTCCCCCTCATTTTTGAAATGTTTTGTTTTCAGGTGAAGATCTAAATGCTGGGGACGGGAATTAGAAGTGAGGACGACGAGTCTAGAAGTCCTTGAATCTTCTTTTGTTTTCGTTATTATGTCTTAAAGTTTTGTTTTGAGTTGTTAGTAGTTACCGTTAGCAGACAGTTGTGTTTTCCTTTCTCGCCTTGTATTCCTTCGGGGATACGGCAGTGACGCCCAAACTAAATTTGAAGTCTTCCGCTAAGTTTTGTCTGTTAACGTTATTTTGACTTTGACTTTTCTATAATTGAATTTCCGGGGCGTTACACACGTATATTGCATACGTGTCATCTTAAGTGGCTACATTTAACTTATGCGGATACCTCAACAAGAATAATTAAGTATTAGCATATAAAAACTATAAAATTATTTGGTTTATCCATAATAACCCATCAAAAATAAAAATTTTATTTTCATTAAATCTAACTGGATATATTTTTTTGATAATTATATTGAGTCTTTCTATCAAAAGAATATGGTTAATCAAAAAATTTTATCATAATTATTCACTATATTTGAGTAAAATGTTTGCTAATTATAACATTATAATTTAAAAAATTAATCATAACTATTCACTATGTAAGTAATAATAATTCAAAAAATATATGATGTTGATCGATAATTTTTTCATATAATAATTTATTTTATTAATAAATTTTAATCTTAAAATGTTGTTTATAAACCTAATAATAGAATTTTATAAAATAAATATAAATAATTATATATTTTTAGCAATTAATAGTCAACCTTTTAAAGTTTTCATCAATAGATATAATATTTCAAGTGATGATTATTTATGGAGGTAGGGAGTACATAAATCTAAAAAAATTTAGTTTCAAGTAGAGTTTGAACTTTAGTGAACACAAAAATATAAATAATTTTAGACTTATATATACGAATGGTACGCAGTAATGTGTTAATGTATTCATATGTCCATTTCAGAGTAATTTATGTCTTCTTTTTCCTAGTCTATTGCACTGTAGTATAATAATATATCAATTCTATAATAATAATAATAATAATAATAATAATAATAATAATAATAATAATAATAATAATAATAATAATAATAATGGCAATAATAATAATATATTTAATTCATATATAAATTACGGAAAATTTATGAGATGTTATAACTTGAATTGTAATTGCAACAATTGAAGGAAGAGATTCAGAGGAGAGGAATAATAAGAAGAGAAAATAGGAGAAAGAAGGGATATAGATATCTTTCATTACTCATACAAAATGTGTATTTACAGGGGTACAAACTTGGGCTCCAAACTATAAATAATATAAATTAATGTAATATTAACACGTGTAAAATGAGTATCTATATAATATTAATAATAAAGTTTGTGGGTGTAAAACCCCGAAAAATCCAACGATGTTGACCGTGACGTCGTTAATAGAATAGGTTTGACTTCGTTATTTACTGTTGTTCGTAATGTGTTTATTTATGATAACGCTTGAGCTCGTAGGACCGTCGAGGGACTAACAAGGGTAGAATAGTAATTTTCGTAGGTTAATTTTATTATGTAAATAATTACGTGAATATTATTTGTTATGTGGTTATATGATTATTAAAATTAATATTATTATTACTATTATTAGAATTATTAGGAAGAAAATCAGGTTTTTAATTGTTTAGTTGGGTTGGGTTAGGATTAGTTGGGTTAATTGGGCCTAATTATGTGGGTAGTATAAAACCCCCCCTAAACCCTTCTCAAACCCTAAACTAATCCCTCCTCAAACCCTAGCTACCCCCTCTCTCTCCCTCCCTGCTCTCTCTCGCCCCTGCCAGCCGCGCCACCAGCGCCGCCGCCGGCAACCACCGCAGCCGGGAAGCACCGCAACCGACCCCCCTCTCT
This sequence comes from Portulaca oleracea, assembly GCA_029582165.1. Classification (NCBI taxonomy): domain Eukaryota; kingdom Viridiplantae; phylum Streptophyta; class Magnoliopsida; order Caryophyllales; family Portulacaceae; genus Portulaca; species Portulaca oleracea. The sequence continues at coordinate 26,093,822 of CM055877.1, read as the reverse complement.
TTCTTTTTCTCCTTCTCTTTCCTCTTTCTCCCTCTCGGTCTCACCCCACCAGACGCACCTCCACCGGTCGCCCACCACCGTCGTGCCGGAGTCGCAACCACCGCAACCACCGAATCGCCTTCTTCTTCCTCTTTTTCTCTCCGATCTCCTCCTCTCTCATCGCTCTCTTTACGAGCGTCCGACCGCCGCCGCTCTGCGCCGGCCACGTCCATCACCGCCGTGCCGCTCGACCACCGCGACCCTCGAACCGCCGCCCTAACGTCGCCGGAGACACCCAGTCGAAGGGTTTCTTCCCCGTCGAACCTGTCGCTGCTGCTGCTCAAGAAACCCGACGCCGACCACCGACGCTCCAACCACCACCACTCCCGCCGTCGACGCCTGCCCAGAAACCACCGAGCCCTAATCCTACGTAAACCCTCAAAACCCTAACCCTAACTGTATAATTCTTGTTTTTCTTTTCTTTTTCCTTTTCCTTTTTTTTGTTTTATTATTATTAATCTGATTTTATTTTGTAAATTATTATTGTTATTAATATTCTGTTTTTATAATTATTGTATTATTAGTGTTGTAATTAGGGTAATTAATTGTAATTATTTTTCTTGTTGTAATTATGTGTAATTCCTAATTGTTATATGTAATTTGTTTAAATTGTTATTTGTAATTTTATGATGTAAATTGTAATTAGTTTTTAGGTTGTAATAGTTAATTGTTAAGGTTAAATTATTTTATTGTTCTTAAATTTATAAATCATGTTAGGATAGATCACAATGTTATTGTATGCACGAATTCGATAACTAAATTACCTAGGTTAATTTCTTGATTACAATTAGTACTAAATTTTCTTGTTCTTGTTTCGTTAAATTAAATCGCTAGGTTGCTTAATTAGTAACCTACCATTAGTTAAATTCTTGATTTCTTGTTAAGTTATAAAAGAATTAGTTATTCGTTCTTGATTAGTTAATTACTTGTAACTCGTTGTTTTTCTAAAGTTCTTTTAAATCTTTTATTTAAGAAAATTTCCGTGTTAACCGCTTTTGTTATTTTCTTGAAAATCTTGGTTTATGGTTACAAACCTATAACTAATTTTGTGTGGTTAAATTCTTGAAATCTTGTTAAGTGTTTTATGTTTTAAGAAAGTTATTTTCTTTTGTGACTTAAAGGTTTTAATTAAAGTTTTGATAAGGTGTTTCATGTTTTTTTTAAATTAAGTTTAGCCCTACAAGTTTTAATTGTTGGACCTAAGATAAGTTGGACCTTAGGTATAAGACCCTAAGTATTGTTTTGAGTCCCAATTAGAATTCCAAGACCTTTTGGTAAAGATTTGAACCGGATAAGTAATTAGACTGATAACCGTTACCGGGACAGTTTTATTAGTGTCTAAAGTTTGGATTGCCACGACTAGCATAGATGTCTTTTGACCAAGCCCTTCTTACTGGGAGTTTCTTTAGGTGTTAGGAACCATAGGAATTTTATGGATCGAACGTTTGACTTGTATAACCCGAGTTATAGCCGTTTTACAAAAACCTGTCAGTTCTGGACCAATTAGGAAGATGTGATTTTTAGAGTCCTTCGGGACTGAATTGGACCTAGTCATCAACATGAAAGTTTTAGTAGACATTCTGAGGTTTCCGAAAAGTCCAGAATCAGACCCGTAGGATGTCGGAAAGTCGTTTTATGAACCGTTTTGTGTAAGCGTTATACTCTGTCCCTGCTTGTCTTTATGCATGTAAATTGTTGATTAAATTTCTATGCATGCTTTGTCTTATATTTCCTAAGTGTACTAAGTGTAATATTTTAATTGATAGGAACCTAAGTGTTCCTAGGGGATGGGTTAGGTAGTTGGTAATTAATACTAACCTCGCTAGAACGCGCGTTGATTAGATAATTATTCTTATTCTAGGCCCGAGTTAGTACGTGCCGGTAGTGAGCTCAAGTGTGCCTTTCGTTACTACTATCTCGTGAGATATTCAGGTAATTGTCTATGCTCTAATCCCCATCGGGATGCTCTTTAAATGTGTTTTGATGTTTTATAATTTATTTTGAGAATTGCATCCCGAAAGGGGACTTTTGTGGAAATACGACCATCTGTTTTGATAATCTTTTGTTTCGATTGTGACCTTGGTTTATTTGAGTCAAGAAATTGGATGGTCTTTTATTCAAAGTTTTGTTAATGGTTTTGATAACTTGGGATGGTTTCACTTGAGAGTCGTGAGTTGAGTTTGAATACTGATTAAATAATTCAAGTGGAAACGTTAAGCGGGTTTCGGGGGATAACCTGTTGTGCAGGTGTAACAACCTGCAGGGTTATGGACCAGGAGATCAGGGCTTCCTTCCCTGATATAGGATAGTATTTTGATGCCTTTGGTAGGCGATGTTTATGCCTTTGGTAGGCGATGTTCTTGATGCCTTTGGTAGGCGATGTTCTTGATGCCTTTGGTAGGCGATGTTTATGCCTTTGGTAGGCGATGTTCTTGATGCCTTTGGTAGGTGATGTTACTCTAAGGGATTTGGTATCCCGCCCGCAAATTAAAATATGGATTGGATGGGTTGAGGAAAACAGTTAAGGGTTAAAGGTTTGTAAAACGTTTGATTTGATCCCTCTCCCCAAAATGAATTGAAATGAACTTAAACTGTTTTAAACGTTAGGGGTAGACATTATTGAGATTTCCCCCTCATTTTCTGAAATGTTTTGATTTCAGGTGAAGATCTAAATCTTTGGGGACGGAATTAGAAGTGAGGACGAGTTTAGACGTCCTTGAACCTTTTAATTTGTTTCGTTATGAATTCTTAAAGTTTGTTGAGTTGTTAGTAGTTGCCGTTAGCGCATAGTTGTGTTTTCCTTTCTCGCCTTGTATTCCTTCGGATACAGCGTGCCCAAACTAAATTTGAAGTCTTCTGCTAAGTTTTGTCTGTTAACGTTAGTTTGACTTTGACTTTTCTATAATTGAATTTCCGGGGCGTTACAGAATGGTATCAGAGCTCTGGGTTGCGACCTAGTAGCTCCTCAGAGTCCTTTAGGTTCAGATGGACCCTAGGAAGCTAAGTTCGGAGTGATGAGCGTAGGATGGGGGAAAATGGTTACATGTTTTCCCTAAATATTTTTATTTCGATTATATCATCAGTATTTTATGTGTAATGCGTTCTAACCTTGTAGGATGACACAACGCACACACTGTCACCAGCACCCCACGCCGTGCTTTCACCGTTACACACCCATACCTCTTGGTGGGTATTTGGGAACCCACATGTTGAACTTTTACGATGAGATCGAACGGTACACCAAGGATGTCCCGAACTCCTGCTTGCGTGACAACGAGGAAGCCCAGGCTAACGCTTTCCTGCTCACCTTGAGACGACCCGCGGGGCCATGTCAGATCGCTATCTTGTCATTCTTGCCACCGCTCGGAGGAGAGGTACCCACACCCGTCTTTGTTGGTGTCGAGGTGCAGGGTGGAGTCGAGCATCGAATTCGAGGTCTTTTCTAAGATCGCCGGATTGGGATCGCGCTGAGTAGAGAGGGTCCAGTGAACCCACTGACCACCGAGGATCATGAGGATGACCACTCAAGAAGATCCGAGGAGGACCCCGCCGAGACGCCTGTGTTTCGAGCCCGAGGTAACCTCAAGGGTCACGCACTGCACCGCCGTTGAGCCCGAGCATGATATTCCACCGAGGAGGAGGATGAGGTGGACCGGGACAGAGAAGACCCCGAGGAGGGCTCGGGGGATGAGACGAGTGATCCTGAGTGGACTCCAGTCTCAGCGAGGAAGAACCCACGATGCAGGAGAATCATCTGAGTGGGATGGCTACTATGTGTTGAGTGTTGATGTATAGTTGTTATGTTGATATTTTTTGTTAAACTGTGAAATAATCTGAATATTGACTTGTTGTTCTTTTGGAAGTATTATACATGATTACATTGGTATATGGAAATATTGTTTTGTGGCCTTGCCAAATGTGATGAGAATTCATGAAATAAACTGTTGACATAAAAGATTACTTGGTGAAATAGAATTACATTTTCGTATTGTTTAGCACCCTATGAAAAGACCGGACCAAGTAGCTACCTTTAGTATGTTGTTGAGACTATGGTTTGGAAACCCTTTAAGTGGACTAAATCGACCCTTTGAATCAGGATGTCGGACGTGAACGGTACTCAATCTAACCATGGTACTCGGGAACGTACACCACCGCGACCGAACAAATACCAAATCGCAACAGAAGTCAGCGCCAACGCCTGGCTCATTTAGTACCAGGGTCGAATACAGCAACTCCGGGGAACGACCTTGCTAGCATGCTAATGATTGAGATGCTCGGCAAGCACGAGGATCTACTAAGGAAAGTGGTGGATCGACAAGGAGGAGGGAGGGAAGATGACCCCTCCGCTCTCCTCCAAAGGTTCAACAGCTTCAACCCGCCCACTTACACAGGGGTAGCTGACCCCAAGGTCTTTGAAGATTGGGTTAGAGAAATTGAGAAGATTTTCGACACCACACACTGTCCTGAAGAGTTAAGGGTGGACTTTGCTGCTTACCACCTGAAGGAAGAGGCCGATTTGTGGTGGGCCAGTGTGAAGGAAATAAGGACTGAACCGGTTTCACCGAACCGCTTCAAGATTGTGCTAAGGGATCGATTTTACCCAATTTCCCTCCAGAAGGCAAAAGAAAAAGAATTTATGAATCTGCGTCAAGGGGAAACTAGCGTGCTTGCCTACTCTGCAAAGTTCACTGAACTATCTCGTTTTGCATCTGCTTTGGTAGCCACTGAACAGCTAAGGATGGACCGTTTCTGGGACGGACTGAACTGCAAGATTCAGGATCGCATGTCATCACGGGAGTTCACGTCTTACCAGAATATGCTGAACGTTGCCCTCACTGTAGAAAGGGTGATGCATGACATGGAACGACAGTTAGGCATACAAGGGCAAAAGAGGAAAGAACCACCCCGCTTTAACCCACCTCAACATTTTCAGGAGAAGAGGTTCCGCCCTAGCAACTGGCAGGGAAATCAGTCTTCGGGGCGTAGACCGTCGAATACTCCAATCTGCAAAGTTTGTGGTCGACCAGGCCATTATCCACGGGATTGTAGAGTAAGGAACGTGCGAGGAGGATGTTTCAACTGCGGAAGTTTCCAACATCAGGTACGTCAGTGCCCTCAGCAGCCAACAGGGGGCCGAAGTGGAGGGAACAATGGAAGCAACGGAAATAATGGGAACAATGGGAATTGGAGAGCTCCGCAGACATATCAAAACCGGGGAGGCTATAATGGGAACCAAAGGCCACAACAGCAAAACCAAGGTGGATCGTGGAAGTCAGAATAACTAAGGGAGGCCAAGAACCCGCCGTCCAATAAAGAACCGCCACGCAAGAACTGAGGAGGACGAGTATACGTAATGAGGAAAGAAGAGGCTGAGAATGAAGCAGATGTTGTGACGGGTACCTTCTCTCTCCACCTCTACACTATATCTGTTTTGTTTGATTACGTGCTAGTCATTCTTTTGTTGACGAGCTATAGTAGAGAAGGCTAAGATGAAACCCTCGGAGAATAGTAAGCCTATGTCGGTAGCCACCTACCTAGGGATACCATTAGTTGTGGAGAGTTATATGGTGGATGCCCTATAGTAATAGCGGGACAGAGTTTGAGGCTGACCTCTATATGTTTGACCTAATGGAGTTCGACGTTATTTTGGGGATGGACTGGTTAGCAAAATATAGAGCCCAGATAGATTGTTATAAGCAAAAGGTGACCTTAATGGGACCAAACGGAAAGAAGGTAGTACATTGGAGTGATAGGCACCTTCATAGTGTACGGATCATCTCGCCTCAAGGCCCAGAGGTTGTTGGGTCAAGGCTGTGAAGGATTTCTATGCAACGTGATCGACACCAAGGCGGAGGAGCTTGCGATTGAGAATATCCCGGTAGTACGGGAGTATCCTGATGTGTTTCCAGAGGAGATTCCGGGTTTGCCCCCAATCAGAGAGGTAGATTTCTGCATCGATTTGGAGCCCGGGGCCGCACCTGTTTCAAAAGCCCCATATCGCATGGCGCCCGCAGAGCTTAAGGAGTTGAAGACTCACCGACGAGCCGCTAGAAAGGGGTATATCCGACCCAAAGACGTCACCATGGGAGCACTGCATCGCTCGTGAAGAAGAAGGATGGTAGCATGAGGTTGTGCATCGACACGGAGTTGAACAAGATTACCATAAAAAAAACGTTATCCTTTACCTCGTATTGATGATCTTTTTGACCAGTTGCGAGGAGCAACAACGTTTTCTAAGATAGACCTGAGGTCAGGTTATCACCAGTTGAGAATTCGCGAGGAAGATATCTCTAAAACCGCATTCCGAACTCGGTATGGTCATTATGAGTTCGTGGTAATGCCTTTCGGGCTTACAAATGCCCCAGCCGCCTTCATGGATTTGATGAACAGAGTGTTCGAGCGCCTCTGGATAAGTTTGTAGTGGTGTTCATCGACGACATATTGGTATACTCGGGAACACGGAGGAGCATGCGAATCATCCGAGAGAAGTGTTGGCGACTCTGAAGCAATGCTTTATGCGAAGCTTAAGAAGTGTAAGTTTTGGTTGAACAAGTAGCGTTCTTAGGACATGTGGTGTCTAAGGAAGGAGTGGCAGTAGACCCTCAAAAGGTGGAGGCCATCACCAAGTGGCCGACACCGAAGAATGCCACGGAGGTTAGGAGTTTTATGGGTTTGGCAGGGTATTATAGGAAGTTCGTGCAAGATTTCTCGAAAATCGCCACCCCGTTAACCAATTTGACTCGGAAGTCAATAAAGTTCGCATGGTCGGAAAAATGTGAGCAAGCATTCCAGGAGCTGAAGAAGAGGCTTACGTCGACCCCTATTCTTGCTTTACCTCAAGGGAACGAAGGTTTTGTCATCTACAGTGACGCATCACATGGTGGATTAGGTTGTGTACTCCTGCAGGAAGGGAAGGTGATTGCATATGCATCCAGGCAACTGAAGACGCATGAGAAGAACTACCCCACTCATGACCTGGAGCTGGCAGCAGTGGTTTTTGCGCTTAAAATTTGGAGGCATTATCTTTATGGAGTACACTGCGAGATATTCACAGACCATCAGAGTTTGAAGTACCTTTTCACGCAAAAGGAGCTGAACCTTAGGCAGACAAGATGGTTAGAGTTTCTAAAGGATTACGATGTGAATTTCCAATATCATCCCGGGAAGGCAAATGTAGTGGCTGATGCCCTGAGTAGAAGACCGTATCCTGCTATAAACCACTTAATGACGATGCCGCACGAGTTGTGCGAGGAGTTTAAGAGATTGGAGATTAATGTGGTAATACCTGGGAGGAAAGCTGTATTGAATGCCATGGAATTACAACCTACTCTAATGGAGGAGATCAAGAGGACCCAAGAACTGGACTTACAGCTTGTCAAGATACGGGAAGAAGTTGTGCAAGGGAAAGCCCCTGGCTTTGTGATCCACGAAGACGGTACATTACGGTTTCATAACCGCATCTGTGTACCCAATATGGAAGAACTGAAAAAGAGGATTCTAGAAGAGGGACACAATACGCCATATTCAGTGCATCCAGGGGGAAATAAGTTGTACAAGGATCTTAAACAGATGTTCTGGTGGAGTAATATGAAACAAGAAGTGGCAGACTTTGTAGCCAAGTGTCTTACTTGCCAGCGAGTCAAGGCAGAGCATCAACGACCAGCCGGACTTCTGCAACCGTTAGACGTCCCTGAGTGGAAATGGGATTCGATATCAATGGATTTTGTGATAGGTCTACCAAGGACCAGGCGGAAACACAATGCAATTTGGGTGATTGTAGATCGTTTGACCAAGTCAGCTCATTTCCTAGCCATCGCCAACAATTGGTCCCTAGATCAGCTAGCTCAAGCCTATGTAAGGGAGATTGTAAGGTTACACGGAGTACCCAGTTCTATAGTCTCGAGAGACACCGATTTCACCGGTTTTGGAAAAAGTTACAAGAGGCGTTTGGCACAAAGCTCAAGTTCAAAGACCGCTTTTCACCCACTACGGATGGACGCGAGAGGACCATCCAAACCCTCGAAGATATGCTGCGAGCATGCGCTTTAGATTTCAAGGACTCGTGGGATGACGAGTTGACTCTCATTGAGTTCTCATACAACAACGGTTACCATGCTAGTATAGGGATGTCACCCTTCGAAGCCTTGTATGGAAGGAGATGTAGAACTCCCCTATGTTGGCGGGACATCGATGAAGCTCTAACGATTGGACCGGACCTAATACAGCCACTACTCGGAAGGTTCGAATCATTCAAGATAAGATGAAGGCAGACAAAGTCGAAAAAGAGTTATCTTACAAAGGAGAAGACCTCTAGAGTTTGAAGTAGGGAATATGTGTTTTTTTGGGTTTCACCCACGAAGGGAGTGAGATTCGCCACGGAAAGTTGACACCAAGGTTTATCGGGCCATACCCAATTTTGAACGCATCGAGAAGTCGCCTCAAGTTACAAATGCGGAGAACTCCCAGAGTGCACAATGTCTTCCATGTGTCACAACTCGGAAATATGTTCGGACCCGACCCATGATTGATCCCGAGCCGCCAACCGCAAGAAGATCCGAGCTATGAAGAGCAACCGCTAGAAATCTTTGGACCGTGAGAAAAACACCTTAGGAGGAAAGTAGTTCCCTTGGTGAAAGTCGATGGGCAAACCATACTACAGGAAGCAACACAGGGAACAGAAGACGAAATGAGGAAGAAGTACCCTCACTTGTTCCAAGCCTAAGCGCGTCGAGTTTCGGGGACGAAACTTCTTTTAAGAAGGTAATGTTGTAAAACCTCGAGTTTTAGGAGAAAAGAAACCGTTAGCTTCCTTACCGGACCGTTAGGGTTAAGTTTAAGTTTAAGTTTCGAGGACGAAACTTCTTTAAGAAGGTAATGATGTAAAACCCCGAAAAATCCAACGATGTTGACCGTGACGTTAATAGAATAGGTTTGACTTCGTTATTTACTGTTGTTCGTAATGTGTTTATTTATGATAACGCTTGAGCTCGTAGGACCGTCGAGGGACTAACAAGGGTAGAATAGTAATTTTCGTAGGTTAATTTTATTATGTAAATAATTACGTGAATATTATTTGTTATGTGGTTATATGATTATTAAAATTAATATTATTATTACTATTATTAGAATTATTAGGAAGAAAATCAGGTTTTTAATTGTTTAGTTGGGTTGGGTTAGGATTAGTTGGGTTAATTGGGCCTAATTATGTGGGTAGTATAAAACCCCCCCTAAACCCTTCTCAAACCCTAAACTAATCGCTCCTCAAACCCTAGCTACCCCTCTCTCCTCCTCGCTCTCTCTCGCCCACCTGCGCCACTGGCCAGCCACGCCAAGAACCACCGCAGCCGGGAAGCACCGCAACCGACCCCCCTCTCTTTCTTTTTCTCCTTCTCTTTCCTCTTTCTCCCTCTCGGCCGCTCACCCCCCCCGACGCACCTCCACCGGTCGCCCCACCACCGTCGTCGCCGGAGTCGCAACCACCGCAACCACCGGTAACCGCCCTTCTTCTTCCCTCTTTTTCTCTCTCCCGATCTCCCTCCCTCTCTCACTGTTTCTCTCTTTCTGAACGTCCGACCGTCGCCGCCTCATGCGCGCCACGTCCATCACCGCCGTCGCTGCCCGACCACCAGACGACCCTCGAACCGCCGCTCTAACGTCGCCGCAGACACCCAGTCGAAGGGTTTCTTCCCCGTCGAACCTGCTGCTGCTGCTGCTCAAGAAACCCGACGCCGACCACCGACGCTCCAACCACCACCACTCCCGCCGTCGCCTGACGTGCTCGCCGCCCCAGTCACCGCCTCCCGCCGTCGACGCCTGCCTAGAAACCACCGAGCCCTAATCCTACGTAAACCCTCAAAACCCTAACCCTAACTGTATAATTCTTGTTTTTCTTTTCTTTTTCCTTTTCCTTTTTTTTTGTTTTGCGATGTTCTTGATGCCTTTGGTAGGCGATGTTTATGCCTTTGGTAGGCGATGTTCTTGATGCCTTTGGTAGGCGATGTTTATGCCTTTGGTAGGCGATGTTCTTGATGCCTTTGGTAGGCGATGTTACTCTAAGGGATTTGGTATCCCGCCCGCAAATTAAAATATGGATTGGATGGGTTGAGGAAAACAGTTAAGGGTTAAAGGTTTGTAAAACGTTTGATTTGATCCCTCTCCCCAAAATGAATTGAAATGAACTTAAACTGTTTTAAACGTTAGGGGTAGACATTATTGAGATTTCCCCCTCATTTTCTGAAATGTTTTGATTTCAGGTGAAGATCTAAATGCTGGGGACGGGAATTAGAAGTGAGGACGACGAGTTTAGAAGTCCTTGAACCTTTTAATTTGTTTCGTTATGAATTCTTAAAGTTTGTTGAGTTGTTAGTAGTTGCCGTTAGCAGACAGTTGTGTTTTCCTTTCTCGCCTTGTATTCCTTCGGGGATACGGCAGTAACGCCCAAACTAAATTTGAAGTCTTCCGCTAAGTTTTGTCTGTTAACGTTAGTTTGACTTTGACTTTTCTATAATTGAATTTCCGGGGCGTTACAGAAGTCATGCTGAATGGAGAAAGAAGATTAATTATAGGGATTACGGCCAATCAAAAATAGATAAATGTTGAATTAAATGATTTTAGTGCAACTATCAATAATTATTTTGGAATAATAATAATAATAATAATAATAATAATAATAATAATAATAATAACAATAATACGTGTTTTGTTTGAACAATTTATTGTGACGTTTTCCATTTAATAATTTCATCAATGCTTCATACCGTTATTGATGGATAATAAAATGGTGGAGGTTCAATCAAAAAAATATAATGTTAAATATGGTATGCCATTAGCAAAAATGTAAGTTTGGTTTGTTAGATCAAAATGGACCAAAAGTTAGATTCCAATTTTCCTTACTATTACTATTACTATTATTAATAGTTACTATTACTATTACTATTACTATTACTATTACTATTACTATTACTATTACTATTACTATTACTATTATGCCAAAACAATTACTGATAGTTGCACCAAAATAATTTAATTAGGCATTTATCTATTTTTTGATTGGTCGTAATCCCTATAATTTATCTCTTTTTCTCCATTCAGTGGGACCCACAAACTTTACTATTAAGATTACATATATTATTATTGTTATTATTATTATTATTATTATTATTATTGTTATTATTATTATTATTATTATTATTATTATTATTATTATTATTATTATTATTATTATTATTATTATTATTACTACTAGTCCTAAACCCGTGCGACGCACGAAGTGTAATAAAATAATTTAATTCAGCATTTATCTATTTTTTAATTGGTCGTAATCCCTACCATTAATCATTTAATCTCCTTCCTCCATTCAGCGAGACTCGCAAATTATATTATTAATATTATATAGATTACTGTTATTATTATCAATATTATTATTATTATTATTATTATTATTATTATTATGCCAAAACAATTACTGATAGTTGCACCAAAATAATTTAATTAAGCATTTATCTATTTTTTGATTGGTCCTAATCTCTACAATTAATCTTCTTTTCTCCATTTAGCGGGAGCCACAAACTTTACTATTAATATTACATAGATTATTATTATTATTATTATTATTATTATTATTATTAAATTTTTTTTTTGTGTGATATTAGTAGTAGTAGTAGTAGTAGTAGTAGGAGGAGGAGGAGGAGGAGGAGGAGGAGTATGAAGAAACATACTCCCCGATAGTTGCTAGATCAAAATAGACGTTGAATTTTTTTGACTGAACCTCCACCATTTTCCGATCACCGGAAAAATGACGTGGAATTTTTTTGTGCTGAGGTGGACTGTTTTATAGCGAAAAAATAAAAGAAAAATGTTGATAGTTTGTGTTTTATGACTTAGCAGCCCTCTCCCAATCTGACTCAGGTTCAATCGAAAAAATATAATGTTAAGTATGGTATGTCATTAGCAAAAATGTAAGTTTAGTTTGCTACATCAAAATAGACCAAAAGTTTGGTTTATTAGATTCCAATTTTCCTAATAGTAATAGTAATAGTAATAGTAATAATAATAATAATAATAATAATAATAATAATAATAATCTATTAATATACTAAAGCTAAATATTTGAATTTTAAAATATTGAGCAGATAGCGAGTTTAGATGCATCATGAAATTCGTCATGGTCAACGTTAGTTAGAATTTTAGGTAATTTTCTATTTCACTTGACACCAATACATGTCTTGTTTGAACAATTTATTATGATGTTTTCCATTAAACAATTTCATTAATGTTATGTATTGTTTACTCTATATCGATGATTAGTTATTCATGAATTTCCCCCTTTAAAACAGCTATTTTAGTACACTCCATGCATCGCCCGTGCGTTGCACGGATTTAGGACTAGTACCTATATAATAAAAAGGAATAGATCATTCACTCTCCTTTCTTTTTCTCCCCCAATCCTTGAATCGTATGAAATAAAAACTATCAACCATTGATTTATCTTGATTTTAAATTTCAACCATTAATCTAAACATATTTTATTTTTATATATTTTTCAAAAAGGAAGACAATTATTAATTTTTATAGATAAAATTAGATAGTTATGCTTACAATTTCATTAGTGTTTTGTACTGTTTATTCCATATCGATGATTAGTTATTCATGAATTTCCCCCCTTTAAAATAGCTATTTTATTACACTCCGTGCATCGCACGGGTTTAGGACTAGTTCATAATAATAATATTTCATAGCACTCCCCCTTAAATATCCATTTCCAAAAGAATTTGGCTCGTTGAAACTTTACTATGAAAATCTATCGGGAAAACCCTAATGAAGGAAAAAGAGTACATAATTCTTGATACGCCAATATATGTTGCCTCATTAAATTTTCCTAGGAAAGTCCAATGAGCTAAGACATTGGATAAAACTCCCCCTGATATGAGTATCAACAAACATCTATGAGACGACGCACCCCGATTTTACTGACTACCTTCTCAAAAGTTACAATCAAAAGAGACTTGGTAAATAAATTCGTCAAATTCTCACTAGAACGGATTTGTTGAACATTAATCTCTTTTTTCTTTTGTTGATCATGAGTGAAAAAAGAACTTCGATGAGATATGTTTTGTTCTATCACCTTTGATGTATCCCGCTTTCAATTGTGCTACACACGTAGCATTATCCTCATATAAAATTGTGGGAATATTTTTACCTGAAGATAAACCTGAAGATAAACCAAAAGATTCCCATATGTGTTGGATTACAGATCTTAACCAAACACATTCTCTACTAGCCTCATGAATTGCCAAAAATTCAGCATGATTGATGAGGTAGTTGTTATGGTATGTTTCAACTTGATTGAATAAAGATTTCGCAGGTTCTTATTATGCGTTTCAGACAATTTAAATCCTTTGGGGAGTTTCGTGTAAATGTCATTGTCAAGTTTTCCATATAAATAAGCTCTAACGACATCCATAAGATGCATAGTGCAATTTTCATGTACTGCCAGACTTAATAGTTATCAAAAAGTAGTAGCATCAACTATCGGGGAGTATGTTTCTTCATAGTTGATACCTGGTTTCTCTGAAAATCCTTTTGCAACTAGTCGTGCTTTATATCTCACGATCTCATTTCATTTTCGTACAAAGACTCATTTGAATCCCATAGGTTTTATTCCTGCTGGCCTACGGACTACATATCCGAATACTTCCCTTTTTGTAGGAATCTAATTATGTATTAATCTCATCTTTCCATTATGGTCAATCTTTTCTTTGTCTGCATTCCTCAACAGACCTTGGTTCATGACCCTCATTTTCATTCATGATCTTCAGTGCTATATTATATGAAAACACTATGTCGACATCGCTTTCATTTCGATTCCATCTTGTCCCAGTCATGACATAATTGATTGTGATCTCAACATTATTGCAATTTTCAGGTACCTAAGCTTGTGGTGCAACTTCCACATTTGTCATGTTTGGGGACTCTTCTGGAGTTGATATTTCCTTGTTGGTTATCATTATTCTTTGCTCCTTTTCTTTTTCGATGATTTTTGTCTTTGGAACCTATTGGTCTGCAATGCTTCAGTTGTGGTCTAGACTCATAATTAGCAATAGCACTTGGTCTTACTGGGACATCAATTCTAATAGGAGCATTAGCAACTGGAATGTAAGATTTAGTTACTCTCTTTGGGTCAGTAAAAGCGTTTGGCAGTTGATTTGCTAGTGTTTGTAAACGAATTATGTTTTGAACTTTCAGTTCACACTGCTTTCTACGAGGATCAATATACTTTAGCAATAATTAGTTCTAACTTATCTCCTTGTCCAACTACTTAGATTCTCCCCCTAATGTTAGAAAAACTGTCTCATCAAAATAATTATTCGGCAAATCGCGCTGTAAACAAATCTCTAGTTGATGGTTCTAAATACTTAATTATAGATGGAGATTCATACCCAACATATATTCCTAATCTCCTTTGGGGTCGCAACTTAGTGTGTTGTGGTGGGGCAATAGGTACATACATCGCACATCCAAAATTTCGTAGATGGGAGATATTTGGTTCGTGGCCGAAAGCCAATTGTGGGGAGAAAATTCATGATAACCAACTAGCCATATGTAGATCCATGTTGCAGCATGCAATATAGCATGTCCCCATACACTAATTGGCAGCTTTGCTCTCATAAGCAATGGTCTTCCAATTAGTTGCAGGCGCTTAATAAATGTTTCTACAAGACCATTTTGTGTATGAACATGCGACACAGGTGTTAGGATCGAAGAGCACTCAAGCAATCACAAACAATAGGAAATAATAGCGGAAAAGAGATCAGAAATTGTCACCAGAGGTTTAACGTGGAAAAAATCCAAAGCGAGAAAACACCATAGAATCGATGCACTAGTAATGGAAGGATTACAATTACACAAGTTGTGTTTCCCTCTATCTCACTTGATGATTTAGGGGGAAGATTTGACCCCTATATATATTATTGGTACAAAGGAAACTAGGTTATAATATTAATGAAAGCTATCATAGAAAGGAAACATCCACAAAAAGGAAACATCTGTAAAAAGGAATGTTTTCCTTCTTTCCCTTTATTTTCCACTTGGTCTCCACACACAACAATCTCCCACTTGGAGACCAAGCCTTCTGGAATCCTCACTTTCAGCACGAGTTCCCCTAGTATATCGACCAACCTCTTTATCAGTTTGAGAGGCCTCCTGAGGCCATACCGAGCCTCAATTTCTCAACATACACTAACTTATCCTTGATCCTGTAGACCCGCTTCTTCAAAAAGGCTTTGCTTCTTGCAAGCAACCTGACCGCCTCCCAGGTATGTTTTTCTCAAGTGACACAATTTCATCGACCATTGCGTGCTCCCACTTGAATCGAGCCTCCGCCTGCACATCCTACTATAGGACTCCTTGGGAGCCCTCATGGATCTCCTCAAAGTGGGTGGTGGAGTATGCTTATCCTCACTAGAGCTTTCACCTAGCTCATGTGGTTCAGGCTCTTCAACTGCCTGATCTGCAATCTTTGGAGCTTCTTGTGGTTCCTCTGTTTCCCTTCTAGGCACACCAAGCCTAATAGAAACCTTGACCGCCTCAGCTCCCACTATCTTCTTGTCACCTGAATCACTCCATGCCTCCTCGGGTTCCCTGCCTGTTTTGGTGAAACTGACCCTCTTCTCATTCATGTGACCAAGCCTGCAATGTCATAAGCTACAACAAGAAGCATTAGAAATCATGTTAGTGCTATCCCTGGTGGAGTACAAAGTACCGGACCTCAATCCCTTCGCCACTACCATAACACCCTTCACGATCTTCCATCTTCCATTCTCAAAACTTGCAGTGTAGCCCATCTCATCGAGTTGATTCACTGAAATTAAATTCCTCTTAATTCCAGGAATATACCTCACATCCTCCAACTTCTAAAGACCACCATTACCAGTCTTAATTGTCACGTCTCCTTTACCTATTATTTCATAACACTTGTCATTGGCAAGATGCACCTTGGAGAAATTTTCACTCCTAAAATTGCGAAATAACTCCCTATCAGAGGAAACATGAAAGGATGCACCTGAGTCAACTATCCATGACTCTTCAGGACTAGACACACTCAAGATTAGGGCTTCACAAAGGTCTTCCGCAGAGTAGATAGAGTCTCGGTCATCATTACCCTTCCCCTTCTTAGGTTTAGGGTAATCCCTCTTAAAGTGACCTTTATCCCCACAACCATAACACACAACTTCACTCATGTTCTTAGGCTTGCCTTTACCCCTGGACTTCGACCGTCCCCTGGAATTATTAGAATTCCTATTTCCCTTCCTACCCCTGATAGGGATGGCAATGGGGCGGGGAATCCCCGAACCCACCGGGGCCCCGTCCCGCTCTGGGGAAAAATCCCCGCCCCCATTGGGGATGGGGACAGGGACGGGGACGAGGACGGAGACAATTTTCCAAAATCCGCTTGGGGACGGGGCGGGGATGGGGACAAAATTTTCCCCATCCCCGTCCCCATTTTCCCCGCCGGGATGAATTCCCCGTCCCCATCCCTGAATACCCATCCCGAAAAATGTTAAAATTACCAAATAACCTTTATTCAAATTTAATATATATATATATATATATTAATGGGATGGACAAAGTAGTAATTTTCCATTTTATTCTCATAAACCCTAAACCTAATTATGCACAGCCGCTCGCCTGCTTCCCTCAGTCTCCCACTCTTCCATTATTCGCCTAAATGCCTAATGCTTTTGAAATTTGAATCTGAAACTCATTTTCTCAACTCTCAGAAAGACAGAAACCCTAACCCTAAATCTCATTCTTTCTCTCGACTCTCGACTCTCACTTCCTGCCGCAGCCAATCAGCCTCACTCGCTCCTCACTTTGCGAGATTGCGACGCCGACTATAATACCCCGGTTATGTGGTTAAAGTTTGGCTTAAAAAGGATTGAAATGATTACTTATATCACCAAGGTGCACCTTCTTTTATGGTAGCTCATCCGTTGGGAACTCCTCATTTAAGCGTGCTTGGCTGGGAGTAGTCAAAGGATGGGTGACCTCCTGGGAAGTTTTCCCAGGTAGCGTGTGAGCGAGTACGAAGCACGCTGGAAAGACTCGTGGTGATTTGTGGGGCTAGTCAGCGATCCTTGAAGCAGTTATTGGTAATGTCCGCGGCCCGGGATGGGTCGGGGCGTTACACCGACTCTGCTCCCTGCCTCCCCGCTGAATCGCTGTTGTGCGTTCGTTCTCTCAACTTCTCAAGTGTTTGATCGTTCGCCGAATCGCTTGCTCGGTAATCGGTCAGATCTCCCTCTCATTCTGTGATGTGTGTGTGTATTCAAGTCTCAGTGTGTGTGACTGTGTGTTCAAATCTCTGTAACCGTGGGTCAGATCTCCCTCTCGTTCAGTGTGTTCATTTCTGAATCTATGCTCGCTCGTCGACTCGTACGTTGTGTGTGTGACTGTGTGTTCGTTCATACGTTGTGTGTGTGTGATTGGATGCTCGCAGTTCGCTATAGTGTTATATTCCAAATACTAGTTTAACACGATACTTTTCTATTTGCAAGTTCTGTTTGATGCAAGTTCTGTTCGCTATAGTGTTCGTCATATATATTTGGTAGTTCATAACCATGCCGGTAAATTTGATGCAAGTTCTGTTTTAATGTTTTAGAATCTCGATTTGAGGTATTTCATTTGGACATTATATATTACTAGTGCAATGGCCCGTGCTACGCATGGGCTATTTTATAATATGTTTTGGTTTGAGTTCCTATATCAAGCGTCATTAACATAATTCACGTAATTGTGAGTGTTTATTACATACTTGTACTTTTTGTTAAAATTAGGTAAATGGAGTTGAGTTGATTTAATAAAATTCAAGTAAATGGAGTTAAATTGACCCAATTTTACAGGTAAATGGAGTTGAATATTTAAATCAAAGTCAAAATTTTGGTAACAAAATACATTTACTTTGCCACTAACTTAAGCATCACAAATTTTATCTTTACTTTACAAAACATAACTTGATCCTACCACTCCAAAGAACACGATCCAGGTCTTTCGATCAACTGAAATTTTACACCACAAATATATATATATATATATATATATATATATATATATATATATATATATAGGGAAGTTGGATTCTAATAATCCCTACTATTGTAAATTGGATGACAATAATCCCTACTTTTAATTTATATTCTGGTGGTCCAAAAAAAAAAAAAAAATTGTATTGTAGTGGTACCAAATCCATCACCACATTCTTTTTATTTTTTCCATGCCTACCCCATATTGTTTTTGTTTTTTTGGTTCCTACCCCTAGATAGGTAACGAAGTGTAGTTACTAAAACATTTTTTAAATTATTTTTTTGAGATTCCGAGCAATTATTATGATTTTTTAAAAGGAATAAAATTGAAAAAATCATGAAAAATTGAAAAAAAAATTGAAAAAAATTGGGAGAAATGGTTTAAATTCATTAAAATTGTGGTAAAGTGTTATACAATGTTTTGAATCAAATGGAACACAAAATCAATGATATTTAGGGTATACTCTCGATTTGGTCCGACTACAATACAATTTTTTTTTTTGACCACCAGAATACAAATTGAAAGTAGGGATTATTGCCATCCAATTTGCAATAGTATGGATTATTAGAATCCAATTTCCATATATATATATATATATATATCACCTCCATGATAATTATTTGTCTACTAACTTTTCTTGTCCCTTATTATTTGTAATTTCACATTTTGGACGTATTTTTACCATTTTATATCTTTATTCTCCATTTCTCATAATTAATTTGTACCCATTTGAATACTTATGTAATTTTTTTTCTTTAACTTTATTAGTTATCTTATAAATTACTCGTATAACTTTACCAATTTGTTAGGTTTATTTGTAAAATAAAAATTATCATATAAGTTATATATTAAAATATTTGTTAGGCCAACTCAAAATTGGTCACATCCACTTTTACAACACATTTTTATGGTTGCTCCACTACTTCTCTTAACATCACCTTGACAGGTTTTCATGGTTGCTCCACTACTCTACTTCTATTAGTTCCAGAAAGTTCACAAATTTCCCATCTTTCAAAACAATCTTTCTCACTCCCTCTTGATCCATAGTAGGAATCCATGCATGTCGACCCACATCTGAACAGCTCCATCCACACGGCACACGCTGCCCATCAACACAGAGCAATCAACACTGCGATCAATAGTCCATTTCGAAGATGAAGAAAGAAGTAGAAATTAAACAAAGAGAGACTTTGATTTAAGAGGCATTTAAGGCGCTTATCTTCCATTGTAGGATTTATTTGTTGTTTCAAATTTTCAATTTTCTCATTCTAATTCGAATATGATTTTACAAGGTGAAATTTTTGTCTTAACATTTGATTTGTTTCAAAGTTCATTGATGATTTTTACTTGCAGTTGCTTCAATTCGTGGGAATTTCAAACTTTTACTTCTATGTATATCAATTTTATTTGCTTTCACTTGTTCCCATCTTTCCTTTTGTTGGTTCAGAACTTGATAATGATGCTTAGTTTGAGTTGTTGATGCTTGTTTGGATTTGGGGATATCTAGATTCGACAAATTTACAATTTGGAGTTTTGAATCAAGTTTTCAATTTTCTTGGTAATTGATTGGTGTACATGTGTGTGGGTGGGTGGGTAAATTTCTTCAATAAGAAAACATTTAAAGAAAGGAAGAAGATGACCTTCAGATGATGTTCCGGAAGGCTGAGGTAAACATGCACCGCAGTGAGAATGAAGACAGCTACTACAATCAGAAGGAAGAAGAGGCAACCAAGCATACAGCCAATCTGTAAAACAAAATCAACCACACTCACAGGCAGGCAGCACACAACAGCTAACCTATATATTATTGCAAGGAACTCTGGAGAAATTGAGTTTAAGTGCAGGTTTGCATCTGCATGAACACTGATGAAGAAAAAAAAAGAGTAGGAGAAATGGAGACAAGCTTGCAACTGGGAAAGCAGGCACAATCAGAAATGACAGGGAGAAATTAGGGGTGTAGCAAGTGGGAAGGGGCCATTTTATTTTTTTTTTTTTGTGGCAGATAATGGAAAAGTAGTAAAGTAAAGAGAAGTCTTGATGTACAGTATCAATTAGGCCATTTGATACCTGACAAACACTACCAAACAACAAAACAAATGAGCAGGTGGAGAAATTGGAAGGGAGAAATTCTCCCTTTTATAATAGATTATATGAAATCTGACTATATGGTGTTAGTTCATATATATTGTGCTTTCTAATCCATTAATCTGAAACATATATATTGTGCTTTCTAATCCATTAATCCATTAAAAACCGGATTCAATTAAAATTTAGTTAGATTTTTGATAGTTTTAAAAAATCCCCGTTGGATCCCTGTCGGGGATGGGGATGGGGCAAGAATCAATCCCCGAAGCGGGTATGGGGACGGGGATGGGGATGAGTTTTGGGAGGAGGGATGGGGACGGGGGTATACCCCCCATCCCCGATCCGCCTCGTTGCCATCCCTAACCCCTGACACTTAAGACGCTTCATGAAGATTCACCACTAGAATTCTTTCTACGAAGGCCCTCATTGAGCAGCACAGATTTAACCTCATCAAATTTCATCTCGTCACTACTTTTAGTACTACTAACAGCCGTTACAACTGTTTCCCAAAAATCAAGCATAGAAGACAACAATATGCAAGCTTTAACATTCTCAGCAAAAATCATCTTTACTGAAGCAAGTTGTGATAATATCATAGTAATCTCATTTATATGATCAGCCACATCACAATCTTCAATCATCTTACAACTGGTTAATTTGCGGAACAAATATATCTAATTTGTTGCGCTTGGCTTCTCATACATCTCCTCCAGTGCCTCCAGCAATTCCTTAGTTGTCTTTTTCTCGATGACGTTAGACCTAACGTTTCGAACCAACGACATCCTGATCAGGGACACCGCCTGTCGATCGAGCAGATCGTACTTGGCTTGATCCATGTCATCTGGCTTCTTCTCCAGCAGTGGAACATGCAACGACTTCGAGTACAGCAGATCCTCAATCTGCAACTTCCGGTATGTGAAGTTGGATCCGTCAAATTTCTCGATTTCATAATTATCTCTCGACATTGTTTGAAAGCGAGTTCCCTTTCAGCAACGTGCAGTCTCTGATACCAGTTGTTAGGATCGAAGAGCACTCAAACAACCACAAACAATAGGAGATAATAGCGGAAAAGAAATCAAAAATTGACACCAGAGGTTTGATGTGGAAAAAACCGAAAGCGGGTAAAAATCACGGAATGGATGCACTAGTAATAGGAGGATTACAATTACACATATTGTGTTTCTCTCTATTTCACTTGATGATTTAGGGGGAAGATTTGACCCTTATATATATTAGTGGTACAAAGGAAACTAGGTTATAATAATAAAGAAAGCTGTCGTAGAAAGGAAATGTCTGTAAAAAGGAAACATCTGCAAAAAGGAATGCTTTCCTTCTTTCCCTTTATTTCCCATTTGGTCTCAACACAACAACAGGATGTTCAACTTCTATACCAATTGACATACAAAATTCATCAACAGCTCATTATTCTGCTCTATTACCATTTACCAGCAGACACGAAATTAGTTCCGAATATTTTTTAAAGCTCTTTTCCACGATATTGTTGTTGTAAAATTATATTACTATAGGTGGTTACATTACCCACCTCCCCCGCCATTGGCTTTAAACCAAGCCCTACCGCCCCGGACCGCGTTCCGGGAAACATGTTTATTAATGGCGAGCAATGTCGCTCCGTCGGGATGTGTGCATTTGATAGTAACCATTGTTGCCTGTGGGTCTATCCCAATAATGTCCGGTTTGCCCTACCTCGCCCCCACCTCTCCGTCCAGGACCAAGCCAACATTCTTTGGTTTCCCCTCGTCCCTCTTATCCCAGCTGTGCCTCATCCCCAACCTCTCCTACCCCAATAACCACCATTTGACTCTGATGAGCGTTACAACACCCTTCATGAATCAGAAAAATAGAAAAAGACAAAAAAAAAGAGGAAAAGACAAGAAAAACAAAAAAAAAAAAAATTAGGATAGGATTAGGATTAATAATCCGGAACATCTCCTATGATGATTTGTAAACCAGTTGGACTTTTAGTTTGTCTTGCTTTACCTTGAAAAGTTTTGTTGAGAACGAAAAAGTTTTTGAAACTGATTTTGCAAACTTTTCTGATTTTGAGACAAGCTACTACGAGTGTGTTTAGCTACTTTGACTGACTTAGTGGTGTAAATATGGGTGCCGCAAATATTTGGGCTAGGTTTAGTTGATTGAGCCTTATCGCGTGAGTCCACATAGCCTAAAAGTATGGATTGACCATCTTTATCGATCCTTTTATTCCTTCAGTGACTCCACCACTAGTTGCACCTCTAGAACTTATTTTGCATCATGTTTGAGACATCACCTTTGCATTGCATGTTGTAACAAAGTGATTGAGGCATTCATTTCTATATTTGTTGAACTACTTAGCCAAATAGTCTACCTTGGTAGCTTGGGATAAAATGTGATGGCCGAAACATTTAGGCGGCCTAAGCTTACAAAACACGGAAGCAGTAATAATGTTTTTCTTTGCAAATTACTTTGGAAAAAAATGTTTGTGAAAGGCTTTGGATTGACCAGATCCGTGCTAAGTTTGTTGAAAATAATGACATCTTATCTATTTCCTAAAAGGCCACTGGCTCATGGGCTTAGAAGTCTATTTTCATATTTTGAAGATAAAGACCTTTATTTGCGAAAGGCCTTATGTGGAAGATAGGCAACAGATAAAAAATTAATTTATGGCTTAATAACTAGTGTGGGCAAACTAACCTTTTCAAATGAACCATATTAGTGACCCCTCATAGTGGATATTTCTTTACAGGTAGTGCATTTTTTAAAGAATGACAAAACCAAGAATCCAGAGTTGCTTACGTATATGGCAAATCAAGAAATGGTGGAATTGATTATGTCATACCGATTCAACCACTGATTTGAAATATTCCTTTTATTGGGGGTTTGATGAGCAATGGAGAGTTCTTCATAAAGTCAACCACCTGGTTAGCCCATTAGGGCGTTGATCTCGAAAATGTCTGAGATTTTCAATGGATTTGAAAATTAGATATTCCGCCCAAACTAAAAGTTTTCCTTTGGCAAATTTGTCATGAAGCATTACCAACCAGAGCTAACCTTATTTATAGAGGAATGAACATATCCTCACTCTATCCGGTCTGTAATATTGCAGAGAAGCATGAAGAGCATTTGCTCCTACATTGTGATTATGCCAAAGAGGTCTGGAAACTAGCAATACAACATGGTTAGTTGCATATTATTCTGGAGGATCAAGAGAGCCTCGGTCTGTTTTTGAATAGATGTAAATTTTATTCATTGAAGTCTACCTTCAATCGGGTAGTTGTGTTGTTGTGGAGTATTTGGAAATTAAGGAATATGGTCGTATTTAGCCATAGAATTACTCATTTTTGAAAGTACGTTGTTGAGAGCAAAGCGAGCGTCAGCTGAAGGGAGGATTAAAAATAAGTTAACTATTCTCTTTCCGGGCCCTGCCTGGATTTGCAACCTGTTAAGCAAAATTCTATTTGGATTAATTGGTCCAAACCTTCTGGGGGATGGTCAAAATTAATTTTGATGGTTCACGGGCTCAAAACAAAGCAACTGGTAAAAGTTTAACAAAAAATATGTACAATATTGTATATAACAAATATATACACCCACACACATTCGTATTCCTAAGAGGAAATTCATATAAATTACACATATTTCAACAAATCCTTATCCTTACATAATATAAAGAGGCTTATGGTGGGGAGGGGGACCAAAAAATGTTTGATATTGAATTTACTCTTTTGCCCTTATATATATTTATATTTATATTTGGGAAATTGGATTCTAATAATACGAACTTTTGGCCATATAAGACTTAATAATACGAACTTTCGATTTGATTCTGAATAATATGAACTTTGATCCCCTGCTGCCCCCAGTAACACGCCACCGAGTTAGCTTTATTTTGACTCGTCGGAAAATCTAGGTGGCGGTGGCGGCACGTTTTCTTTGATGTTTGACCATGTCATGTCACCAATTGACCTAAAAAATTTCCACATCACTCTCTCTTTCTCTCTCCTCTCTCTCTCTCCTCTCTTTGTCATTCCCAACTCCAATTTCCCCATTTCTTCTTCTTCTTCTTCTTCTTCTTCTTCTTCTTCTTCTTCTTCAGAACCAAATAAAGTTATAGGGCCCAGTATGCGTCACTCCTCCAAAAGAATTGCCCAACCACAGCACTAAGGCCACGCCCATGAGCCCGACAATGGGGGTAGCTGCAAGGAATAAACACCTTCCCCTTCCATTATTATCATTCTGTGACGAATTCGCAGCAGATCCAGGATTTGACAACATGGTCACGAATTCCTGAGCATTGCCCATTTCGCTACGAAAGACGCAGCAGCAGGGGGCTCCTCGCCTTGAACTGTCATCCTAGGCAAGGTGCTCTAGAAATTCTTCCAAGCCCCGAGCATCAAGATAGTCCCCTGGGTTAGCAAGGAACGGAGAATATGTTCTTCTGTGCCTGGAATCGTTCCCTCTGACATAAGCGCCGCCCTCGACAGGCTCAACTATTTCTCCAACATCTAAAATCCATGACGTCACGTTTTCTTTGGGATCTGATTTTGGAGTTGGATTTGGGAAGAAGAAGAAGAAGAAGAAGAAGAAGATGGGGAAATTGGATCTGGGAATGACGAAGAGAGGAGAGAGAGAGGAGAGAGAAAGAGAGAGTGATGTGGCAATTTTTTAGGTCAATTGGTGACATGGCATGGTCAAACATCAAAGAAAACGTGCCGCCATCGCCACCTAGATTTTCCGACAAGTCAAAATAAAGCTAACTCGATGGCGTGTTACTAGGGGCAACAGGGGGTCAAAGTTCATATTATTCAGAATCAAATCGAAAGTTCGTATTATTAAGTCTTATATGGCCAAAAGTTTGTATTATTAGAATCCAATTTCCCTTTATATTTATAATAAATGGGTTAAATATGTATTAGGTGTGTATTTAGATAAGGTAAATATGGGTTCGACATATTTCGGGTTCATGTAAATACGAGTTAGGTGTAATTCGGGTTCAAGTAAATAAGAGTTTATGTGTATAATAAGTGGGTTAAATACGTATTACGTGTATATCTAGATAAGGTAAATACGGGTCCGACATATTTCGGATTCATGTAAATATGAGTTAGGTGTACTTCAGGTTCCGGTAAATATGAATCTATGTGTATTTCGGGTTCAGGTCAATACGAGTCATGTATAATTCGAAAACGGGTGAATACGGGTTGAATATTATTTGACAATAGAAAAAGCTAAAAGTCTTAACATATGACAATTTTTAAAGCGTCATAATTTTTGTAAGTATGCAAACTAAATTAGCTTTGTATTTGAAAAATGAACATTGTATTACATATAAAATTATAAATGCTTGTATTGTTGTTTGTAATTTTTCTACTTATTGAAATCCAAGGTAAATTAAAATATGATTAATAAAATATATTTTGTGTGCATTGTTACACCAAATATATATGATAAAACTGTAATTTTAACTCATGGTACAATAATTAAGCAGTTTAGCATCAAATAAAACTTTATGTCCAAACCAATCAATTCGAAAAGTGGGTTAAATACATGTCGGTGTTATATCTAGATAAGGTAAATACGGGCCCGATATATTTCGGGTTCGGGTAAATACGAATTAGGTGTATCTCGGGTTCAAGTAAATATGGGTTAAGTGTATTCCAGGTTCGAGTCAATCCGGGTCAGGTATCTTTTTGGATCAAATTAAATGCAAGTTGTATATTATTTGACAATAGAAAATGTTAAGAGTCTTAATATATGACCATTTTTAAATCATTATGATTTTTACAAATGCAAACTAAATTATAATGTGCATTATTTTTTAAAAATGAACATAGTATTACATATAAAATTATAAATACTTATATTGTTGTTTATAACTTTTCATACTTATCAAAATCTAAGGTAAACCAAAATAAATATATTTTACGTGCATTAGTACACCAAATATATATAAGAAAATTGTAATATAATTGGCGGGTGGGACATGTGGAATAAAGTGGTGAATAAGATAGAGGTTGAGAATCTAAATCACATCAATTACATCATTTAAGTATATGAATTTTAAAATATATAGTTTATAATTTTTACTAAGATATTGTGAGTAAGACAAATGATATCAGTGACATTATTTATTAAATATATGAATTTTTAAATTGATATTATGTATGTGGAACCATCTCAACCAAAAACTTAAGCTGATGGTTGAAGCCCCATGAATGGTTTATAGTCAAATACGCCCCTCACGCGAATGCCCTTTGGGCTTGAAGCGTGGATGCTGCAAAGGCCCCCTTCTTCTTGCACAAATGAATATGGGGGTGCTGAGATTCGAATCTGATACCTTTTACTCAGGTCTGGCTCTGATATCATGTAAGAATAATTGGAATGACTTGTCCTAACTGGGAGCCTATACACTGTATATATATAAGTGAATTATGGAAATCCGATTACAAGAATATTCTATCCTCTATTAATGTAAAGTAGGTAAAAAAGAATTAATAATGTAAAAAAGATGGAATATAACTAAGAATATAATAGATAAGATAAATTTATCACACGTTACAAAAGAATAGGACGTAACCCGTCCGTAGGATGGGCCACAAATCTACTATTGCAAAAACGTTTTGTATTGTTATCCCTAGACTTACGAAATTTAGTACTCCCATCGTTTCAAAATAATTTTCTTTCACTATTTTTGATGTTTCTTTTATATTAATAATTTCTCATATAATACTTTAACAAAAATAATATATTATAATTTTTCAAATAATTTTTTTTTAGGAGTCTAATAATAATCCTTTTATCTCTAATTATTTGTCATTTTAAGAGATGGGAAAATAACAAGATAATTAATAAAGTTAGAAAAAAAAACTATAAAATTACCTAACTCGGTAAAAATTAATATTAAGAGCATTTCCCAAGGGGGCTCTTGGGAAAGTCTTTCCCAAAAAATTTTCATGAAAAATTCTTTTCCATAAAACTACCAAACACATCATCAGAGACGTTGGTAAAAATTATACTATGAATGATGTGTAAAGTGGTTACGTTACTAATTAAGAAGAAAATTAATTAAATAGACGGACAATTAGGGGTAGAGGAATGGGAGACTTCTACAAAGAATCATAATACATATTAAAAACTATCCAAAAATATTTATTCTTCACGCTTTTCAAGATTTATATTTATTTAATAATCTTTCAAACAATATTTTATCAAAAAATACAATTTTATTTTTCTAAAAGTATTTCCCCATTATGAATCTAGTGATATAAACATTATATAATGACTCATTCTATATATTAAGAAATTAAAGATCAAAATTTTTGATACGAATCTTACGACAAATTTTAAGAAAAAAAAAATCGGAGGGAGTAATACTTAAAATTTTTGACCTAAAATTTTAAAGGGATATTGGATGACAATATACCAACCTTTGGGGGTCTTGAATTGTAATATATCGATATTTACTATTGAACAACAATATCCACAACCTTTTATACTTATGTGAAATTATTATACCAATAGTGAATAAGGGGGTAGTGATTGATGAGCTGGTCTTCGTGCTGACGTGGCAGGCAAAGGGGAGAAAACAAGCCCCTACCCAGAAACGCCGCTAACCCCTTCGTTTTTCTCACTAACTCATGTTAAAAATCGGCCCCAGGCCAGTGATTAAGGTGTTGGTGAACCGGTCTCCGTAGTGACGTGGCACATAACCAACCAATATCTTGTAATATGGGTTAATGAGAAAGACGAAGGGGTTAATGGGTTATTGGGTTGGGACAGGTTTTTTTCCCTTCGCCAGTCATGTCAGCACGGAGACTGGTTTCCCACCTCTTAGTTACTATTGATATAATCACCTATGTATATACAGTTGTTATATGGTAATCCCGCGGGAGTACAAATCTCCCCTGTAGTCCCGCTATTTGCTGAATCAAAAAATAACTGTCCATCTTAATGTTGTCAAATACATAGCTTTGGCATAGTGGTTGGGTGGCCTAACACATGTGAGAGGTTGTGGGTTCGAAACCCCATGAGTGTTACTTCTTCCTTTTCCATTTTTTTTAATTCCACCAACTTATTTCCAACTTTTTTTCTTATTCCACCAACTTATTTTTCTTTTAATTTTTTCAATTTTTTATAATAAATTTGTTTTCCACAAATTAACATACTACATATCCATAAAAAAATAGAACATACTATAAGTCTATTTTTACATAAAGCAATTAATTATTTCCTAATTGTTGCACTTTTTTCTTTCCTTCCTATATTATAATGCACACTAAATATCTTGTGTACTTTTATATCATTTATTTTATCTATTTTTTAATTTAAATTTGGGTCATAATTATATATCTTTTTTCTAAAACGCATCAACTATTTTGCATTATTGATTCTTGGTTGTTTATGTGTCGGTGTGCAAAGGTTTTATGTGTTAGTGTGTATTAGTGTGTAAAGGTGTATGTGTTGGTGTGATGTGTTAGTGTGTATTAGTGTGCAAAGGTGCATGTGTTGGTATGCAAAAGCTTATGTGTTAGTGTGTGTTGGTGTGCAAAGATGAATATGTTGGTGTATGTTAGTGTGCAAACTCATTTGCACACTAATTTTTTTATAGAATAAACTCCTTTACACACTAGCACATAATCTTTTACACCTTGACGCATGCTCATTTGTACACAAATTTTTTTTTGGGATAACTCATTTGCACACTAACACAACTCATTTGCACCTTGACACATGATATCGATGCACACCATATCTACTACTAACTTTAGGGTGCAAATGTGTTATATTTAGTGTACATAAATATTATAGTTATTGTGCAATAATATTATATTTGGTAGAGGTGGCAATTTGGATATTTCGGATTAAATTCGGGTTGGACATTTTGGTAATCTACTCATTTCGGATGTAATCGGTTTCGGGTTAAATTCGGTTTTGTTACTATTCATATACTGTTTGCGTACTGTTTGTATTAATAAGCTGCAATAAATGCTTTTCATAAATTTCTAACAACTTTTGCCAATTTACGTTGAATGATTTGTGGTAGGAAAATTTATTGCTATTTTCTTATTTTATTAATATATTTTTATTCTTCGTCTGTTAAATATGTTATTTGCGATTCTCTTAAATTTTTATTGGGTTCAAACCAGATTGAATATTCAAATGTTTTTTCTAGTAAAGCAATTTGATCCTTAATTAAATTAATTGTAGTTATATGAACACTATATGGTAAAGTTACTAAATATAAATATGTGGATTTCTTTAAATTTAACATATTCATTCTATAGCTTGTTGTAGTAAGATTAAAAGATCTCAAATACTCCCATGCTTCTTGGATAGTATAACACTTTTAATTCTGGTAAATTAAACGTTTGTCCTGATATTATATCTCCTTCTTTATTTATATTCGTTGTTGATTGCATATTAATTGTTTGAACAAGACGTATATAATTCAAACAATTTTTTAGCTATGAATAGGATTTTTGTAGAGAAAAATAAACATTGTTGTTTGTTTTGGATTAAATATTTTATTAATCTTATTAATCCTTCTACATCATATATGCCAACTCCAATTTCAATTATAAATTCTTCTAAATTCATTTTCAAAGTTCGTTTATAAATATTTTTATCATGTTGTTCATTCATTTTAATGATTTTTTCTACGTTCTCTTGGCTCTGATACCATCTATCTCAAGGGTCTGGCAACTTTTTGTAGAAAAAGGTTTAAAACTATTTTTTAGAGTGCAAATTAGAGAGTCTTATCAAATTTAACAATTTTAACGTGACTTCTTTCAGCAATTTATATTGGTACTTGCAGAATAAAATAAACTGAATCTATAAATTTCAAGATAAATTTATACCTTTCTTCTTTTGGAAATATGGAGAGTCTGGAAATTGTTGAGCCTGCCGCCACGCTTTCTCTTCAGGACTTACTGATCTTACTTCGGCTTTCTAACCTCACAATCTCTCTTTCTCTCAGAATTTGAAAGTTATAAAAATATCAGAGATTTATAAAAACAGACTTATTTTATTACTGTTTTCCCAAATGGGAAGAACTTAGAACATTTTTACAACACTCAAATATAGAAGTACTCTTAAACACACTCAGATACACTAAGGCTTCCTTTATTTATAGATGGAAGATCCTTCGCACTACATCATTACATGCGTAATCCTTTATGCATATTACATCATTGCATACGTCAAATGCTGCTAAATATCTTCTTGTTTTGATGACTTATCTGAATTTGTGTAGATATTGCTTACAGGTGTGGGTATCCTGTAGCTTGATTTTGACTCTTCATAAATTTCAAATTATTGAAATTTTGTCTTCTTCATTTGTTGAAATAATCTGCATATTTTCTCTGTACTATGCTGCTGCTATTGAATCTTCCGGGTTCAAGATTTTGGTAGAACTTAAGTATTGGGTTGTCAAAATGATTTGACTTAACTCCTTTTTTGGTGATAATAATCAAATCATTTTCTTTCGTATAGTAAAGTGTCTTGTATCCATCTCCAAAATATTTGCCGCTAAGATTCCTGACTGCGATGGCTCCGCTGATTCTTCTATATTGTATTCCTGATAAGTTGAACTTGAATGGTTTATACGGTCGGGATAATGTTCCTTCAAGCTGGTATCCATCTGCTATATTTCCAACTTCAATCATGGATATAATTGGAAAAAGTTCTTTTGTAGTCTCATCTTTTTCTGGTGGGATTACAGAAAATTTGACATAGATATCTCTCATGGTCATAGACCTGAAATCCATTATTTTTTCTATGATAATAGGAGGGAACTGGGAAAGTTGGGTTAAATCTTTGTCTAGATATACAAGATCGAGATATCCATATTTGTAGAACTGGTATATGATTTCAGGGCCAGCTTTTGTGGCGATAATTCTGGGAAAATTGGATTCTCCTGTGGTATAAAATAGGTTGGCGATTATTTCATCAGATAATTTTTTATTTCTACAAAAAATTACGAAATGATTAAACATCTACAAAAAACTCTCATTGCTCAAATAGTTGAATTAGAGAAAAATAACTCTCAAAATCACCAATTAATTTTATTTCATAAAGATCAATTAGATTTACTCATTTATGAAGAAGAAAGAAGAGCTCACATAAAATTTATAAAAAATTACGAAAAAAGAGAATATCTCAAGAACAAAGAATTTGTTTATGATGATAATGATTTAGATCAATTTGATACTGAATTTTGGTTTAACGACGAGGACTGAAAATAATGAGTTTCCCTGAAATTGAAAATCAATTAAAGAAATTAGCAAAAGAAGCAGAAGAAATAAGTCAATGTTTAAAAAGTTTAATAATTCAAATGCAATTAATGACTACATCTTTTGAAAATATGATAAAACCAAAACAAAGAAAACAATTTAGAACAATTGAAATAAAGGTTCCTGAATCTATTACCCCAGGAAGTGATGATGAAATATATGCTAAAAGATATCAAGAAAAAATTATACAAGAAATTAAAGATAGACAACAACAAAAATTGAACCAACTAGAAAATAAAGAATACAATAAGGATCCACAATCTAGTGAATCTAATGACGAATAATGGGAGATTATAATAAATCAATTGAGGAATTATTACAAGAATTTGAAGATTTACAGATTTCCGAAATAGTTAAACAAGTAAATATGAATACATGAGGACCAACTGGTAGCGTAGGATCAAATAATAGTAATTTCACATATGAAAGAGGAGAAACTTCATATTCCTTTAGAAACTCCAGTCCTAGAGATAGAAAACCTCCATTTATACCTAGGAGAAAAAGAAATACATCAAAAGTTAATGAAGATTTCATCCCACAAGACTCTTTAAACAAGAACCTATACCAACATATGGATATTTTTTTAAATATAGATTGTGTTACTGATATAAGAAAGGCATTAGATACATGGAAAAATGCAATGATTCATTCTTTAATAACTACACCTACTTATGCTAATGAAGGAAGAGATATATATGCAATTTTCAATGTAATAATAAACTCATTCCAAGGAATAGTTCATGATTGGTGGAACGGAGCCTCATCTAATCTAAAATATATGATAGAGTCAGATGTTAAAAGTCACCTAATAATTGATATAGAAGATGCAATGGAAACCTTAGAAAAATACTTAATCGGACAATTTGAAGGATATGAACATGTAGTAAGAACCGCAGGAAATACTGAAATGAAAAAAGAAGCTTTATGGAAAATCATTAACCTATGAATTGGCAATCTTTGCAATTTTAAAAACTTTTTCTGTGAATTTAATAAATACTACTACAAATTATATAATTCCACGCAAAATCAAGACTACTTTATACAATTATTATTAAATAAATTCCCTACACCATGGAATGTTTATTTTACCGAAAAATTTGAAGAAGCAATGTCTTTACCAGGATATTATAAATCCGTAGCAGCAGTACAAACAATAATTAGAAAAGAAATAAATCAGTTATGCCTTCAAGAATCTAGGAGAAGACAAATAAAACAAGTAACTTTATGTTGCGATGATATAACCGAACCTCGACAATATGGTTGCCAGCCTTATTCTTCAAATAAAAGAAAGAAAACTATTAAAAAGAATTCAAAAACTACTACCCCTAGAAGAAAATTTTCTAAATCAAAAAGTTTTAATTCAAAAAGAAGTAAAACAGAAAGAACTAAATCTGAACAGTCGGTTAATAAACCCCAAAGAAGTAGTAAACATTTTAGATATGAAAAAATAACAAAAGATAGAATAAATCCTGAAAATAGATATTATAAAAGAAATAAAAAACCAACCTCGATCTTGTCAGTGTTGGAATTGTGGAGAAATAGGACATAAATCTATAGATTGTACTAAAAGACGAGCTAATTTAGTAAAACTATATACAGAAGAGTTTGAAGAAATTGAATATGAACTTTACCCCATAGATGTTGCAAAATATGATGAAATTTCTAGTTGTTATGAATCTATAAGCTCAGAAGAAATAATAGAATCTGAAATAGAAGAGTATACAGAATCTGAAAATGAATACTAAAGACGAAGAAATTTTAATTTCCGAAGAACAAGAAAATAATGAAAATTATATGGGAATAATGTCCTTTGATCAACGACTTTATGAAAAAATTATAATCAAAGATCTATCTTTAAAAGATCCTAGAAATTTTATGAGAAAATTAGATGATTTCTTTACTAGAAAACTAATAAGATATTTTAAAGTATATACCACAGAACAACCCGTGTTTGTTCAAGATCTTAATGGAAATATTAGATTAAGATTATTAAATCAAGAAATCGTAGACAAATTTTTATCTGAAATACCCTCTAAACACAGAGATCAAATAAAATATGTCCATTTATATGGAATTCAAATTGCAGTAAAATCTTGCTTTAAAGAAGGAATTGATTCACCTATAATACTATCGCTTCACGACCAAAGATTTAAAGATACTAGAAATAGTCCTTTAGGAACATTACAAGGAAATTTAATTTACTCAAAGTTAATATTTGACTGTTATCCAAATTACTCTATAACTATACGTAGTAAGAATATGCAAGTTACATTAAATCTTCAGTTTAAACTCTTAAAAGATATAGGATTAAAACCTGGAAATGATGCATTATCCTTTTATTACAGAGGATTATATGTCTTTTCAAATACTAATTTTCCAATAAAAGAAACTAATCAAAAAGACAAAATTAAAATCGACCCAATCTTTTCAAGTATTAGTACTGTTATAGGATCATCGGTACTAGAACCTAGCATCCCTACAATAACAGTACTAATACTTGAAAAGATTGGGTCGATTTTAATTTTGTCTTTTTGATTAGTTTCTTTTATTGGAAAATTAGTATTTGAAAAGACATAATAACAGATTTTCAATTAGTAGATGAAGATGCTTCAACTAGTTATCTACCACCAAGATTATCATATACAGAAAGAGGTTTTAGAATATCAAACCCTACACCTATGACTCAAGAATTATTAATAGGACAAGCTAAATTTAGACCTAAAAATATACAATTAACCTTCCCAAATACTAATAGTACTTATAAAGTAAATTTAGAATATTTTAATGGTCAATTTTGGATAAAAAATAAAGTCCTTATAGATATTGGAGCATCCCAGAGTCATTGTAAAATTTTATCTTTACCTATAATTTTAGCCGAAGAATACACATTCTCTACATATGATGGAAGAAATACATCTTTAAAACAAAAATCTAAAATTATGATGAAAACTCACGATTCACATTATCTAGAATTTGAATGCTATGTAGACCATACAATTAATAATGAATATTATCATATTTTATTAGGAATGAACTTTTTAGACCAATACATTTCCTATGAAATTACACCACATCATACAATTTTAAATAACAATGGACAAAAAATAATTCTCCAAAGATTATTATGAGACAATTAGAACTTCCTGTTCTCACATATATAGAAATAACAGCTCAAGAATTAGATATAACTACTACCACCTTAATAGATACTGGATCAGAAGTAACTGTATTCCGAGATTTCCTTTTACCGAAATGAGAAAAATTACCAGCTAATAAAAAGATACAACTTCAAGGTGTTCACTCAACTAGTGTATTTGTAGAAAATGTACAAACAAACGTTTCAATAATATTAGGCAATAAAATAATCAATATCCCTTTAGTATTACAATATAATTCAGGATATGACATTTTATTAGGAAATGACTTTCTAAAACAATTTGCAAAATTTACCCAAACAACATATACAGTCTATTTTACTACTAAATGCGGTCATACTCTTAAAATACCCACTTTAAAAAGCCCATACAGAGTGCGCCCAAAACGTGGTGGACTAGGGTATGAAAAAACAACATTACCAGCCCAAGTTCAATCACAGCCCAAAATTCAAGTCCATATAATTCGGAAAGAAGATTTACTGGACAAAATAAAACAAATTTGCTCTGAAAACCCATTACAATTCTGGAAGCCCAATCATCCCAGAGCCAAAATAGAACTAACCCAAGAAGTTTATATTAAAGAAAAACCAATGTTATATACTCCAGAAGACATTAAGGAATTTTCAATACAAATTAAAGAATTATTAGAGAAAGGCTTAATAAGACCATCAAAAGGTAGTTATTCATCTCCCGCCTTTATGATAATGAATGAAGCAGAAAAAAGAAGAGGAAAAGCCATAATGGTTATTAATTACAAAAAATTAAATCAATTTACTAAAACAGATAATTATTTTCTACCCAATAAGTTAATTAATTTAGTTAAAAACAAAAATTATTTTTCAAAATTTGACTGTAAATCGGGATTTT
Organism: Portulaca oleracea; assembly: GCA_029582165.1. Classification (NCBI taxonomy): domain Eukaryota; kingdom Viridiplantae; phylum Streptophyta; class Magnoliopsida; order Caryophyllales; family Portulacaceae; genus Portulaca; species Portulaca oleracea. The sequence continues at coordinate 26,058,307 of CM055877.1, read as the reverse complement.
GGCAAATAAAAATGGAAGAAGATAGCATTAAATATACAGGTTTTAGCACTCCACTAGGATTCTATGAATGGATAGTAATGCCTTTTGGATTAAAAAATGCACCCAGAATATTTCAAAGACGAATGGACAATGTGTTTAAACATTTAAATTCCTTTTTAATAGTATATGTAGACGATATATTAATTAGCTCTACAACATTATAAGAACATAGAGAACATCTAAAAACATTCATAGAAACAGCTATAAAAGAAGGAATTTGACTTAGTGAAAAGAAAGCTATTATAGAAAAAGAAGAAATTGAATTTTTAGGATTCAAATTAGGAAAAAATGGAATTTCGCTCCAACCTCATATCACTAGAAAAATATTAGAATATCCAGATGAGCTACGAACTAAAAAACAAATCCAAGGATTTTTAGGATTGTTAAATTATGCTGGAGATTCATTGAAAAATTAGCAGAAGAAAAAAGAGATTTGCAGAAACTTTTAAGAAAAAATAATACTAAGCAATGGTCAGATTATCACACAGAACAAGTAAGAAAAATAAAAGCTAAATGTTCAGAATTAAAACCGTTAAAACTACCAAAACCAGGTGATAATCTTATCTTACAAACAGATGCATCAGACACTACATGGGCAGTCGTTTTAAAGACAGATTTGAATGCTATATGTGGATATCATAGTGGTACATTTTCGCCCCAAGAAGAAAATTATAATACCATGGAAAAAGAATTACTAGCAATAATCAGAGGAATGAAAAAATGGAGATTGTTCCTAATAGCGAAACCATTTAAAGTCTTAATTAATAATAAAGCTGCAACTACTTTTGTAAAACAAAGTTTAGATAATGGCCCTCATATGAGAAAACTTCATAGATGGCAAACATTTTTATCTCAATTTAACGCTGTTTATGAGCATGTTTCAGGAAATCAAAATTTTATTGCAGATTATCTCACAAGAGAAGAAGAATATCTCCAATCATGAATATAGATCATTTGGCAAAACATATAGAAGATATTGGATTAGATATCAATGAATATTTCGAGATTGCAGAAGAAAGAATCCAAAGTTTAGAATCCGAAATACAAGGAATAAAACTCGATATGGCACAGGTAAGGACTGTTGTTGCAGAAATCTTCAAGGTGTCCAAAGAACTTAGATGAGAAGGAACCTCTTCTCAACCTCAAAAGATCAAAGAAGAAGAATCATCATCATCATCAGTGCCAAATATCAAAAAAGAACCCCAGAATGATATTAAACGAGATATTATCAAGGGAAAATCGTCAAACCCCTCTCTTGAAAAAGAGAAAGAGATGTTAATACGTCAAGCTAGAACTCTAGCTCAAAGACCTGTTATTCTAATCACAGGCGAAAGAATTATTCAAAGAATATCCCCAATAGATATCAATGATCAATTTTATGTGGAATATAAAAAAGTCAATGAGATTGCCTACAACAAAATTTCAGATTTCCCCAACCTATTTTATACCACAGGAGAATCCAATTTTCCCAGAATTATCGCCACAAAAATTGACCCTGAAATCATATACCAGTTCTACAAATATGGATATCTCGATCTTGTATATCCAGACAAAGATTTAACCCAACTTTCCCAGTTCCCTCCTATTATCATAGAAAAAATAATGGATTTCAGGTCTATGACCATGAGAGATATCTATGTCAAATTTTCTGTAATCCCACCAGAAAAAGATGAGACTACAAAAGAACTTTTTCCAATTATATCCATGATTGAAGTTGGAAATATAGCAGATGGATACCAGCTTGAAGGAACATTATCCAGACCGTATAAACCATTCAAGTTCAACTTATCAGGAATACAATATAGAAGAATCAGCGGAGCCATCGCAGCCAGAAATCTTAGCGGCAAATATTTTGGAGATGGATACAAGACACTTTACTATACAAAAGAAAATGATTTGATTATTATCACCAAAAAAGGAGTTAAGTCAAATCATTTTGACGACCCAATACTTAAGTTCTACCAAAATCTTGAACCCGGAAGATTCAATAGCAGCAGCATAGTACAGAGAAAATATGCAGATTATTTCAACAAATGAAGAAGACAAAATTTCAATAATTTAAAATTTATAAAGAGTCAAAATCAAGCTACAGGATACCCACACCTGTAAGCAATATCTACACAAATTCAGATAAGTCATCAAAACAAGAAGATATTTAGCAGCATTTGATGTATGCAATGATGTAATATGCATAAAGGATTACGCATGTAATGATGTAGTGCGAAGGATCTTCCTGTTGGGAATGTCCCGACAATGTTCGATATACACGGAGATTAAACCAAAGTAATATAGTAATTATATGTCTTGCTAGAGACCTCTATAATTAGTAATTAAATATGTTTAATTACAACTATATTATTTGGTCCTCTTTGAGTCACACAAGTCGATTGGAACAAAGTGTATGTAACCTAAATGATATTGTATCACGTTTAGAAAAGTTGGAAATTGATTTATGTGAGAAATCAGCCCAACACGGACCGAATTGGATTCAACACGGGTCGTGTTGACCCAACACGGTCCGTGTTGAGACACCACGGGCCGTGGTGTCCATGGGAATTGAACCTTCTGGAGTCCAACACGAACCGTGTTGGGCCCAGAAACGCACCGTTGTTTTTAGTCGGCCCTTTAGGGTTTTTGAACCCTTTCCCTAGGTTTTCTAAACACTATATAAAGGGGTCTCTGGGAGAGATCATTCCACACCAACTGCCTAAGACTCTTAGAGAGATACCAGGGTGATTTCCTGAGTTCCTCTCTCTTTTAGTTTGCAGTTATAGTTTCAGGAAACATTCTCTGTTTCCCGAAACAATCTCACATACATCTTAGATTGAGATTCGTCTCGATCGGGTCGATCTAGCAATCGGGTTCCCGGAGTGCTGCGTGGAATTTTTCAGTAGAGGATTTCAGCATTGGAATCTGGAAGGTCAACCTCTTCTTTAGCCGGAATTAGCAATGAGGTATAATTACTAAAGCCTCTGCAGTTGTTTGATTAATTGTTTATAACAGTTATAATATTCCGCCAATTAATCTGTATCTGTTTAGGAATTAGATAACCTAAAACCTAACAGTGGTATCAGAGCCACCAATTGCATGCTAAAGTATTGTACTTGTATTCATAATTAATTTTGTCAATAGTTGAATTATATTATGAATATGCTAGAGTAGATTTATGCCTAAAATTTGAATCTTTATGAAAGTTTTTAATGTTCTTGATAGTAAATCTGTAATTTTATTGTAAAATTCCATGCTTTGTTATTGCTTATTTCTTATTGCCTTTAAATAATCGATTTTATGTTTGTTTAATTGTTAAATATAGCATGAACTCGATTTAATTTTGAATGTTTTAGAAACAATCATGTTTAATATTGTTAAACAGTAGGCAATACATGAAATAGGTCTAAATTCGCAAAATAGGGTTTTGTAGAATTAATTTTCTGATTTAGTTTTTTTACGGTAAAGATGAAAAATCAAAATAAAATATCAAACGAACTCGAATTTCTGAAATTTTTACTGAAGGTGTCTGGAAGTGTTCTGGACTTTCAATAATTTTTGTAGATTTTTCCCAATTAAAATGGAGTTTTAATTGAGTTTTCAGATCTGAAGTGAATTAAAATTTGTTTAATTCTCTGAATTTTATAAATTTGTAGAAATTTGTAAAATTTCTGAAATTTTTACAGTAGGTTACTGGATAATCATACTTTTAGAGAAAAATTTTTCCATTAATTTATCAGATAAAATTATATTTTTTAATTTAGATTTTCAGATCTCAGAGAAATAAATTTGTTGCTTCTCTGAATTTTGTATATTTATAGAAATTTGCGAATTTTCTGAAAATTTTACAATAGGTTACTGGGTAACCATTCTGTTATGGATAAAATGTTCGTGAATTTTCGAAATCGTTTACTAATTTTCCTTTAATTTTCAGATTAACAGAAAAGTATAATTTTTTACTTTTCTGAATTTTATTCTTATTTTTCGAAATTCGATAAAAATCTGAAATTTTTACAGTAGCATATTGGATGAACCTACTGTATGAGAAAATTATAAAATTTGATTTTTAAACTTATCGGACTATTATTATTTATTTTCCTCTTAAACGGAGAATTAAAAAGTTTAATTCCCTAAATTTTTACAATCTTTTAGAAATTGTTAAAATTCTGGAAAATATTTCATATTGGGTTATTAGATAACACTGCGATATGAAATCTTTAAATTCGATAAGTCATGATAGTTTTATTTAAGTTTTTCATTTACGAAATTAACCGAAACTAGGAAGCAACACGGACCATGTTGATATAACGCGGACCGTGTTGCCAGCAGTTTTTGTGAAATCGTATATTTTAGGGTTTGTAATTAATTTTAGAAATTAATTATTAAATCCTATTACTACTAAATCAGATAATGGGCATAAAATCTATTATTTTTGTAAAGTTTAGGAAACTTACAATATCTTTGAAAGATATAGTATCTTTTAGACTCCTTGATTTTAGGAGAGTCAAGTATTTTGTATGTATAGGTATAAAATCCTAAATCTGTTTAGGTAACTAAGATAAAATTTGGATTTTATTTATTTTATTAAGATATAGTATCTTTTAGACTCCTTGATTTTAGGAAATTTTATTTAGTATTTATTTCCTTATGTGTTATATTGCAATTATATATATGCCTTTATAATTTGTTATTTAAGCATGTGTTATATTTGATATATTTATTGCAATATTACATGTTTGCATGTGCTTCTAGTATGGCCATAGATAAGTCAGTTTTACCGGTCTGCGTACCGGGTTGGGTGAAATACGGTCTGCGTACCGTCTTTGAATTAAATTTTAAATTTAAATTGCAGTTAAGTTTATTTTAATTCATGTAAGGACTCAATTGTGAGGTCCAAGTTGTAAATTGGTTGTAATTGGAGACATCAAATTGAGTGGGAGCCCAACAGCAATAGAGGTGGTGATTCGAATGGGAGCCCGTCCAAGGAAGTTGCAAGACCCAAGAAGTTTTTCTTGAAGACTATCAAGGCTTAGTTAAATTAGTTTGATTAAGTCTAGGTGGCCATACTAGGGGTTTTATTTATGCTTTAAATTCGTTATTGCATGTTTTATTATTCCTTTTATGCTTTTCGAAAGAGTTCACCTAGAATTGTATGCTTAGGATAATAAAACATACTCTCAAAATGAATTATTGCTCAACCTATCGAAACACCACTTAGATGGATAAATAAAGAAAGCCAAAGCGAATTATTTGTCCATCATTAATAAGTAGGGTGGGAGCTAGGTCAATTCAAATTGGCTATCAAAATAGTTTTGGGCCAAGAGCAGGGGAAGAGAAATATTGTATTCAATACAAATTTCTTGCCAAGAGTCATTTTGAATGATTGATCATAAGATGATCCACCAAAGATAAATGGGATCGAGTTTTGTTGGGCCAAAGTCCACTTGAGCCCATGAGCCTTGTGGGTCTTGGTAAATTAAAACACTAAATGAGAGTTGATAAAGTGTTTTGATTTGAAATTAAATTAGTTTAATTTCTTTTGATGAATAATAACTAAAATGAACCAACTTGTCTCGTAAAATTATTTAATGTCTTTTCACTCAAACATCCACCACTAATAAAATATTGTTTTCTCCTTGAGAAAGAGAAAAACAATTAAACTAATTCCTTAATTGGCATCGCTATCACAAGATTGTCTTGGAGGTGAATTAAAGAAACATGTCTTTGATATAACATTGAGCTAGACATCAATATTAAGATGTCAATCAAGCCAAATGAATACATGTAATGTCATAGTATTCATACAACTTTAACTTCAAAATGTTGCAAGATTAGAGGAATGATTTCAATATTACCAACTCAAAAACAAGTTTATCGAACTAGTTAGAGTTGACAAATATGAAACCAATAACCAGATAGTCTCGGTTAAGGTAGATAAAGGCCAATTGATGGCACTCATGTTCTGAAATAATTTGACTATTTTAAAACATGAGAAACTTCAGATCCCCTTTAGCCAAAAGATTGGCGACCAAAGATAGTCTTTTAGTGAAAGGGAAAATAATATTTAAGAAATCTATCAAAGACAAGAAGTCAAAGGAAAGGTAAGGACAAATAGTTGTACATACCCAACCAATGACAGCAATCGGTTAACAACCAGATCATGTATGACACTGGGAGCGTGAGTAACTATAAGGAAGACTTGAGATATGATTTCAATTCTAGGCAAATGCGTATATGATACACAATACCCTTATTAAACCCACTTTAAGTATAAGATACTAGCTGTGAAACTCGCATTTATGTAAATGTGCAGGTTCTACAGCAAAGTAGATGTGCTTTGAAGGATGAGAGTCAGCCTACAAATAGGAACATGCAATTAGTTGTAGTTCCTTATGAAGAGTTGGTTGTTTATCCATTTCCTCAAGACTTATGAGAGAAATTTATAGGTGATTCTATGTTCTCATTATAAGTATTTCTTACTCTCAATTAGAGAGAGAGAGATGATCTCGAATAAACACACCCAACACATCGAAACCAAAAGGTTTAAAAGGAATAACTCATGTTCAAACATAAAACTTGTAACTATCTATTAAGTCATGCAAATCAGAGCGCATTCAGAAGCGTCACAGTGATAGACTTTTGAATGATAAGACTTTGAAACATGTGATGTCTGCAAAGCATGAATGTACCTTTTACAAAGAAAGGGTGAATGTGCCAACAATCACTCATGCATATGGATGTATGTAGTCCAATTGAGCACAAGTACAAGAGATGTATTACTTCAAATCTTCAAAGATGAATAAAATAACACATGGTGATTCATGTCTGTGAGATTCATCTGAAGTTCGAATGTTAAAATAGTTTAAAGATTTCCAAAATGAAGTAGTCTTGGCGAAACAATGAGAGCACCTAGATAATATCGAAAGGGTGCTAATGGTTGAGCCAAGAGTTTGAACAAATGACTCAAATGAAACATAATTCTGGCACTATAAGCTTAAGTCATATTAATCAGAAATGTATTCAGAAATTGCATAGTGCAGGATTTTGGAAAACCTAAACTTTGAAAAGTTCAATGTTTGTAAAGCATGTCTAATGATTGAGATGACTAAAATCACCTCTTATTAGAACCGGTGAACAAGGTAATGACTTAATTAGGATGCAAACATATTGATGTATGTGGGCCTATGAGCACTAGTGCTAGAAGAAGGTTTGATGTACTTTTTATCACTTTCAGTGACAATTTTAGTAGATATGGGAATATCTACTTAATACGCCACAAGTCCAAATCATTTGAAATGTTCAAAGATTTTCAAAGTGAAGTATAAAACCAACTTGGCAAGAAAATCAAACCCTTCAATAAGGTTGAGGAGGTGAGTATTTGAGCCATGATTTCACTGTCCATTCCAGAGAATGTGGAATTGTTTCGTAACTCTCTCTTCTAGGAATACGACATCTCAATGACGTATCTAAAAGAGAAATCACACCTTATTAGATATGGTGCGATCAATGATGGTTGAGTCAACATTGCCGATTACCTTTTGGGGACACACACAGTTAACCATAGCTCTAATTACTCAATAAAGATTATCTGAAGCACTAGTGAAGACACCATATATGATATGGAGAAGAGAGGTTCTTGAACCATTTTCTGAAAGGAAGGAATATCACTTCTACAAACTGTTGTAGAGAAAAATGATTGTGTCTCAAAATGCTTTCTTCTTAGAGAATATGTTATTCTCTAAAAGAAAGAGTGGGAGAGTTTTTGAACTTACCGAAGTTCGAGATACACAAAACACTATCGTCACCTGAAACTCCACTACTTGATTCTATTTCAAATTTTCCTATTGGTCGGAAAATTAAGAACAAGGTTGAGGCAGTTGAAGTTCCTCAAAATGTTGAGGAGAAGGTGTCATGAACATTACTCCAAGTAAGGTCAGGTAAACAACTCCGTCAGCCACAAAGATATCGATCTTCTATGGATGAACGTGAGATGTTACTTTTAGAAAGTAATGACTCTACCTACATCAAAGAAGCTTTAAGTAAATCAAGATTCCATGCAACCAAGTCTAAAATGGATTCCATGTATTCAACCAAGTTTAGAACTTGGTTGATTTGTCTGAAGGTGTGAGCCATCAGGCATATGAGGGTTTTAAGGCAAAACATGGGTTCATTAAGATAGACATCAAGACTGACTTCAAAATTAGATTTTGAAGAAAGGTGTGTACTTGACACAACTGAGTGGTCTTTTGTTGGAATACTTGTAAACTTCAAGAGACCATCTGTGGTCTTAGGGAAGCTTCTAGGAGTTGGAATGATTGACCTTCTTGACCAGGATATCAAAAAGGTTTGACATACTGGGAAGTGCCAAAGATAATATTGTGTTTACAAGAAGTTCAGTGGGAGCAATGCGTTTTCTGATATTGCATGTGATTGACATACTGCCTACTGAGAAGAATATTCCAATGTTGCTTCTATTGAGGTTGACTTGGAAATAATTTTCAAAGTGAAGGATTGGTGGGGCTAAGAATTTTATTGGAAACAAGATCTATAATGATAGATTAAAGATTTTGATTGTTTGAATCAAAGTTAACTAGGTGTTGAATAGTTCAACTCACTTCGAGAATGGATTAATTTCCAAAATCATGGCATATCCTTACGGAATTTGATTGTCTCAAAACAATCAGAAGTTCTAAGAAGGATGAGACATATAACTCATGCTTCAGGCGTGAGATTAATGTATGCCATGAGATGTTCAAAGTCCAACCTAACATATACATTGTATATGTATAAGCAAAACTAAGGATGTGTCCTAAGTCTAAAGTGGTTGATCAAAGCTAAGTGTGAAGAGTTGCATTGATGCTACACTCATGCAGAGAAATATGATTATCTGAAAGGTCAGAGAAAAATATACGATCTGTATTGAGTGGTATTGAGGTGAACTGGAAGAAGTTCCTAACATGACATGCGGTTAATTCTACAAATAAGACAAGTATGACACGACTTTAGAAGTTGTGGCAGAAACTGTTAGGATTGCGAAGTTCGTTTTTAGAACTGGGTGATGTTTCTAGCCTTGCGAGAGAAATGAAGCCTTATTGATAGGAGCCATCACTCAAGCAAAGGAACTGAAGCTCACTATGAATCCAAACATGTGTTCCGGAAATATCTTCCTATATGAAAGGTCATTAGTGAGATGGTATATGTACGAGGTTCATTGCAAGTATTATGTACTAAACCCCTGTTGTAGTTATAGCATGATAGTCATGCATGGGCAATATGTATTAAACACATTCCGAAATATTAACAAGTCAAATTTGCATGAATTGTTCATGAATTATGACCTTGTTGATTCATCATTGAGAATAAGATTCCAAAATTTACATCAATTGTGGTTTAGAATTATGTAAATGTCCAAAAAGGTTAGCGCATTCAAAATGGGAAATTGGATGAGGTCCGATTTCTGAAACCCCATTAGTGAACTTGATAACGCTAGTCTTGGTCGATAGTCGACCTGGTTCCTAATTGTATTATCACGTAGGAACAGTGATAATATCAACACAATTAGCATGTAGGATTGAGGTGATGATCAAGTTCGTGATCATAGTGATGTGATGACATCATAAATCAATCACATGGGTACTGTTGAGAACAACTACCGAACTGACCCGCAGTGGGAGCTCTTTAAGTTAGGAATGCCATAAGAGCTCTCACTACTCAAAATTCCTAAATCCTGAGTTCAGTACATAGACTACATGGTATGTTGTGACTTTGGAGCGCGTCAAATGCCTTTCGTAACAGTAGGCTATAAAGGCGGTGTCTGGGTTACAGTTGGATCATGTGAGAATGTGTGTCTGAACAAGATGACATTGTCCTCCCTATTAGGGACATTGTCTTCTGGCCACTCGGTGAGATTGGACTGAAAATGCTTGGCCGAGCTCAGTTGAATCAATAGTTGATCATCTGTTTTTCAAAGTCTAAACTCGGAGATCGAGGAACGTTTCGGACCTTACAAAAGGATGATATCAGCTTACCTTATCCGAACATGAGACAGTAAGTGACAAGGGAATTCAAGGAATCGAACACTTGTGGGACAAGTGGGAGATTGTTGGGAATGTCCCGACAATGTTCGATATACACGGAGATTAAACCAAAGTAATATAGTAATTATATGTCTTGCTAGAGACCTCTATAATTAGTAATTAAATATGTTTAATTACAACTATATTATTTGGTCCTACTGGGTCACACAAGTCAGTCCCCTGGAACAATGTATGTAACCTAAATGATATTGTATCACGTTTAGAAAAGTTGGAAATTGATTTCTGTGAGAAATCAGCCCAACACGGACCGAATTGGGTTCAACACGGGTCGTGTTGACCCAACACGGTCCGTGTTGAGACACCACGGGCCGTGGTGTCCATGGGCCGAATAATTGAACCTTCTGGAGTCCAACACGGACCGTGTTGTTTCAACACGGACCGTGTTGGGCCCAGAAACGCACCGTTGTTTTTAGTCGGCCCTTTAGGGTTTTTGAACCCTTTCCCTAGGTTTTCTAAACACTATATAAAGGGGTCTCTGGGAGAGATCATTCCACACCAACTGCCTAAGACTCTTAGAGAGATACCAGGGTGATTTCCTGAGTTCCTCTCTCTTTTAGTTTGCAGTTATAGTTTCAGGAAACATTCTCTGTTTCCCGAAACAATCTCACATACATCTTAGATTGAGATTCATCTCGATCGGGTCGATCTAGCAATCGGGTTCCCAGAGTGTTGCGTGGACTTTTTCAGTAGAGGATTTCAGCATTGGAATCTGGAAGGTCAACCTCTTCTTCAGCCGGAATTAGCAATCAGGTATAATTACTAAAGCCTCTGCAGTTGTTTGATTAATTGTTTATAACAGTTATAATATTCCGCCAATTAATCTGTATCTGTTTAGGAATTAGATAACCTAAAACCTAACACTTCCATCTATAAATAAAGGAAGCCTTAGAGGGGCAAGGCAAAGTGTATCTGAGTGTGTTTAAGAGTACTTCCATCTTTGAGTGTTGTAAAAATGTTCTAAGTTCTTCCCATTTGGGAAAGTAGTAATAAAATAAGTCTGTTTTTATAAATTTCTGATATTTTTATAACTTTCAAATTCTGAGAGAAAGAGAGATTGTGAGGTTAGAAAGCCGAAGTAAGACCAGTAAGTCCTGAAGAGAAGGCGTGGCGGCAGGCTCAACAATTTCCAGACTCTCCATATTTCAGAAGAAGAAAGATATAAATTTATCTTGAAATTTATAGATTCAGTTTATTTTATTCTGCAAGTACCAATATAAACTGCTGAAAGAAGTCACGTTAAAACTGTTAAATTTGATAAGACTCTTAATTTGCACTCTAAAAAATAGTTTTAAACCTTTTTCTACAAAAAGTTGTAAGATCCTTGAGATAGATGGTATCAGAGCCAAGAGAACGTAGAAAAAATCACTAAAATGAATGAACAACATGATAAAAATATTTATAAATGAACTTTGAAAATGAATTTAGAAGAATTTATAATTGAAATTGGAGTTGGCATATATGATGTAGAAGGATTAATAAGATTAATAAAATATTTAATCCAAAACAAACAACAATGTTTATTTTTCTCTACAAAAATCCTATTCATAGCTGAAAAATTGTTTGAATTATATACGTCTTGTTCAAAGAATTAATATGCAACCAACAACGAATATAAATAAAGAAGGAGATATAATATCAGGACAAACGTTTAATTTACCAGAATTAAAGTGTTATACTATCCAAGAAGCATGAGAATATTTGAGATCTTTTAATCTTACTACAAGAAGCTATGGAATGAATATGTTAAATTTAAAGAAATCCAGATATTTATATTTAGTAACTTTACCATCTAGTGTTCATATAACTACAATTAATTTAATTAAGGATCAAATTGCTTTACTAGAAAAAACATTTGAATATTCAATCTGGTTTGAACCCAATAAAAATTTAAGAGAATCGCAAATAACATATTTAACAGACGAAGAATAAAAATATATTAATAAAATAAGAAAGTAGCAATAAATTTTCCTACCACAAATCATTCAACGTAAATTGGCAAAAGTTGTTAGAAATTTATGAAAAGCATTTATTACAACTTATTAATACAAACAGTACGCAAACAGTATATGAATAGTAACAAAACCGAATTTAACCCGAAGCCGATTACATCCGAAATGAGTAGATTACCAAAATGTCCAACCCGAATTTAATCCGAAATATCCGAATTGCCACCTCTAATATTTGGTGTGCGAACGTATCATACTTAGTGTACAGAATGTATTACATTTGGTGTGTATATAAATACCATGTTTAGTGTGTATGAATATTTTGTGTGCAAACGTATTATATTTAGTGCGTGAATATTATAATAAGTGTCTAATAATATTATATTTGGTATGCAAGCTTATTATATATACTTGGTGTTCAAACGTATTAAATTTAGTGTGTAATAGTATAGTAACTAGTGTGCACAAAAATTATGTGTAGTGTGCAACAGTATAATATTTAGAGTGCAAAATAAAACAAGATTTTAAAACATGGAAATACCATGTTTAGTGTGTATAAATATTTTGTGTGCAAACGTATCATATTTAATGTATGAACATTATAGTAAGTGTAATAATATTATATTTGGTATGCAAGCATCATAGATAGATAGATAGATAGATATACTTGGTGTGCAAACGTATTAAATTTAGTGTGTAATAGTATAGTAATTAGTTAGTGTGCACAAAAGTTATGTGCAGTGTGTAACAATACAATATTTAGTGTGCAAAACAAAACATAATATTTAAAAATGGGAAAATTATGGGAAAAGAGAAAGTGAAGAAAAATGGAAAATTATATGAGAAAAAGAGAATTAAAGAAAATCCCTTTCTTGTTCTTGGAAAAAAAAGGTTTGAAAAATTTTAGAAGGTAAGAAAAAAAAGTAAACGGAGAAAAAGGGAACTATAAAGAAGAAATTCATTAAACTATTATAAGCATTGATGCCAAGCATAATCAAACCATTGACCTCATAATCATATTCCAAGTACCTACCACCAAGCCACAAGAAGCACACTTATATTAGTTTGCAACAAAAAATATTTAGCATGTTGTTGTTGAGGAAAAAACCAAATTTGCTGACATCATGCCGACGTATAGCGGGATGAGGGAAGAGATTTGTAGTCCTGCGGGACTATGTAAATATTTTCGATGTATATAAAAGTAAGTGTTAAATTTCACCCAATTTGGTGAAACTAAAAGAGAAGAGAAGGAGAGAGATTTGAGAAATGATATTATTGATGAATCTCAACTCAAGAGATACAAGGGGGAGAGGAAGGTTATATATATAACTAACCTCCTTAACAAACCAAGAAACAAGATAAAGAAACAAAGAAACAAAATTGTGAACAAATTGGTGACAATACAAGATTTACCATTCCTAACAGTAAGAGATAGTGATGTTCAATAATAAAAATCGGTATATTAGAATCTAATACCTCAAAAATTGATATATTACCATCCAAAAATACGATTTTAAATGATAGTTAGGGAAACGGGGGGAGAACAAAGAAAACTTGGAAATGTGTGATCTGACGAGGTGGAAAGCCAAAGGAAAATTAACTGGTAATGATCAAGACATGACATTACCCAACCTTAGAACATTTTTTTATTATTTTTTTTCTGGTAAGAAACAAAGCTAGGAAGCTCTTCTCTCAAGAGTACAACCTAACTCATCCTCAATGACGATCCTATTAAGGGCATCAGACGAATTAGGACGCCAATACATACAATCTACATTTTTAACACTTTCCTTTGCAAGCCAGTCTGCAGCTCTGTTGGCCTCTCTGTAAATGTGTTGAACATGGCTGGAGGAACAGTTGGCGAGAAAAAGCTTGATATCTCTGACAAGCTGAAGGATAGACCAAGGCACTTCACACTTGTTTGTGACAGCATCAATAACGATTTTGTTGTCGCCCTCAATGATAGTGTTTCGAAATCCCAGCCGAAGGGCCTCCATCAATCCATTCCGAAGGGCGGTAGCTTCCGCAACAAGGATGAGAGCATGACCAAGATTGAAGGAACAACTGAAAAGAAAATGACCACGCCAATCACGGATAATGAATCCACCAGCAGCTCCCATGGGGGATTTAGCACCATCAAAATTAATTTTAACAGTTCCCAAAGGGGAGGGTTCCAGGCAATCCAACGTGACGTAGGACGAGGATGGTTGCACTGCTCCGAGATGAGAAAACCTTGATGAAGAGAGTCGAGTCTTGAACGGATACGCCATTCTTCGTTAGCTCTTTTAGCACGGATAAGGATGCCAGTAGGGGGGGTCTTGATTCTGCGAAAAACTGAAATATTTCTAGCTTTCCAAAGGCTCCAGAGAAGAGCAACGAGACGATTAAGGCTATGAAAATCAAGATTCTGCTTATAATGCGACAGAAGATTTAAAATGTCATGGTGAGACAAGGGTAAAAAAGGGAGCCACTATTGAGAAACAGCTGAATTCCAAGCTTCTTTAGCAACCCCACAGGTTAAGAAAATGTGGTTTTGATCCTCAGTCACGGAACTACAGTGCGGGCAAAAGGAGGAAATTGAAAGACCCCGCCTAGACAGGAGATCATTGGTGGGAAGAGCCCTCTTACAAAGCAGCCAGAGAAAAACTTTAAGCTTAGGTTGGATGTCAAGACTCCAGATCCATTTGTATTCCCAGGGGAGGGAATCCTGGGAAAGACCATGGGCAAGCCAGGTAGCCGACTTGGTAGTGAACTGCCCACTACTGGAAAGACCCCAACAACATTAGTCTTGCATGTGGTTAAAGGGGATAGGAATATCCTTAATAAGGTTAATAGATCTGGAATTGACCACTCTCTGGATGTGTTCAATGTTCCATCTCTTATCTGGCGTAATAAAATTAGAAACTTTCAAGGAAGAATCAATACGGGAGGGATCAGATATGTTGTTTAGACTAAGAAGGTTTTCAGAGTGACACCAGCGATCACACCAGAAATTAATGTTGGTGCCATCCCCAATAGTCCATCGGAGGCCTTTTTTAAAGATCTCCCGATTCTTAAGGATGGCTTTCCAGGCCCAAGAATCGGAATTCTTAATTTTTCTATCAAAAAAATTTTCAGAGACCGGATATTTAGCTCGAATAGTATCTACCCAGATCCCAGAGCCAAAAAGATATTTCCAAGAGAGCTTACAAAGGAACGCACTATTAACAGCACTTGTTTTTCGGAGATCCAGGCCACCATAGACTTTCGGTTGGCAAATTTTGTCCCAAGAGATAAGGGCTAGCCCTTTATTAGTATTAAGGTTTTTCCAGAAGAATTTTCTATTGATGGCATCAAGTTTGTTTGTGGTATCCCTAGGGAGCTGGAAACATTGCATGGTGTTACATTTGATACTCTTTTGTAGAGCAACCTCTAATGGGAACATTGCATGGTGTTACTTTTGATACAACCTCTACAAAAGAGCATTAGAACATGGCATCAACATGCTGCCCTCTTCTGTTGGACGATAGTATCTACGTGACAAGTTCACAAGTCCCAAGTGATATATTAAATAATCGTAGTCCATTACATTGAGGTATCGGCTGTGCATACATTTAAAGTTGAGGGTCACATTCTAATAATTCCAATTTTAAAGATTATACGATAATAATTTCTATTTTTCTTTTACATATTATCGATTCTAAAAAAAAAATTATATTTTTGATATCAAATTTATCTCTGTATTTTTATTTTGGAGTTTTAAAGTTTTCAGATTTTTTTAATCTTTAATTTTCTTTCATGCTCTCATAAAGATGATGAGTTGTAGTACTAAAACATTTTTTAGATTGTGTTTGAGAATCCAGACAATTATTATTATTTGTCAAGAATAGAATAGGGAAATCAGAATAATCAGAAGGAATCGAAAAAATTTGAGACAAAATTTATAAATTTATTAAAAATCGTGGAAAAGTGTTGAGTTAAGTCTGGGAGCAAACGCAAGTCGAATCCACAATATTTAAGGTATATACTCAGTGGTGGTCTAAAAAATCACAATTTCTTTTTAGAATTGATGACATCAAAAAAGAAATTAGAGAATATTATTGCCCAATTATCATATGTTGACATTATTAGAATCCAATTTTCTTAAATTTAAGTCCTGAAATTCAAAATGGGAACTTACCACAAAGCTATTGTTATATGGATCGTGTTACATTTGATTTGTCCAAGATTTTGTTATAACTAATGGTCATGACCTTTTAAACTAGTTTAGACCAGTTTCTTGCAATACTCTTAAACCAAATATCAGACAAAATATATGCTTGGCTTAGGCTAGAAATCAAATTGTTATTAGGTAGATTATTATGAAGTGGAGTTCCCATCTAAATCATCGATTTTTGTGGGGGTGAGAGAAAGGGAGGGAATATTGGGATTATTTCAAGAGTATAAAAAGATTATATAACATGAGAAATCATGAGGAACAAAGATAAAGGTCATATCTAGGATGAACATAATATATGATCAACAGGAATGAATATAAGACCTGCACGGGTCGTGCTCGTCTCCAGAGAGTAATATTAAGCTTCTTAAGCTCAACACGGTCCGTGTTGAGGATCCACAAACCGTGGTGATCCCACCACGAACTATGTTGAGGCCTAGAAGTTGTTTTAATGCTCAACGACTATATAATCTTCATCATTAAGTCATAATCTCCATTTTATATAAGATTTAAGTACCCAACAGTTATATCATCTTTATACCACATGGTCAATAGACTTAGTCAAGCTCAAGATACTCATTATGGACTTTAATTAAGTCCTTTGACCAAGGGAATAAAGAGGGGGAGAAGTCTTCTATAAAGAGGAGACATTCTCTAGCCATTTGAGGACACCATTCTATAAGCACAACCTCTCATTCTTGTCTAGACTGCAACCATACTAGAGTGTTTCAAGTGAGAAACAATATTCCTGAATGTGTTAAGTGCTAAGTTTTATCCATTTGAACATTTTACGATATAGTAAATAGTTCTTAAGGAAAGTGAGTTCGTCAACGACTCTTAGCGATATCCTAAGTGAGTTTACCATTGAAGTATATATCATACTCTCTTTCCTCCAATAGGGGAGGCCGGGGAGAATATTTGTAATTCTTAGACCAAAACATAGGAAACAAAGATTGAGTATAATCGATAATCATGGAAGCATGTGCGCACGTTCATACTCATAAATTGACATGAGGAATTCAGTGCTATCTTCATTTCATATCACTTGACATTTTTGTTAAAATTAGAACATCAATAAAATGGATTAGTTAAATATCATGTTACATGAAAAGTTGTACAATATTTGTATTGACTTACTTGTATATATATCTTTCTCGATCTCCTACACTTCTTCTATTCTTGTGTAAGAAACATTAATTCTAAAAAAAAAAACATCTAGTTAAAAAGATATATTGAAATTATAAAATGATAAATATTGTGACATTAAAAAAAATAGCTAAAGTGACAACTATTGTGAAATGGAGATAGTATTAATTAATTTGACTGTATTTTTGATTTCAATAATTCAAGGTCGACAAATGATATTATAACAGCCCGCTCCCTAATAGGGGCTGTTAAGGTCAATCTCAACCTAATTAAGGTTGAGAAAGGTAAAAAGGAGAACATAGAACCTAATTTCAAAAATTTTATGAGGAAAATCCAGCAGAGTTCCCTCTGTAATATGGACGTCTCCCAGGCTTAAAGCCTTACAACCCTGAAATAAACAAACTAAACCAAAATAGAACTCAATGACCACACGCCAGAGCATATCACGAGCCACACGCTCGGATTACAATCTAAATGCATCAACAATCCCAAGCATTCCAAATACATTTACAATAGAATTCAATTACAAAACAATTACTTTCTAAAACATGAACAACTAGAAATACTTCAATCTCTAAATAACCGATCAACTTCTCATCTTCATATTGACCTATAAGGGGTAGGGAGAGAGGGGTATGAGCAAACCATAGCTCAGTGGGTAACCTGTACCCTGGAACAACCATTAAGGTTCAAGCCATGTAATATAGGAGTCAGCCTAATTCAGTATTCACCCAAGTACAATAAAAAATATAAAAGCATCCCTTGGTCACTTCATAACTCAACAAGTAGGCAACTAGGTATAGGGTTTCCGTTCAAAGGTCTACATGTCTCATGTGGAGTCATTATCCTAAAGGGTAGGGGATCTTCTTCTTAGTCATAAAAACGGTCAGGAAACCATCAAAATACATCTCAAGTACTCTAGTAATTCAATAGGCCACATCCAACTCAATAATAGATCCTCCTAATAGTGTATGATCCCTCAAGTAATTCGCACATTTCATTTAGCAACCAAAGTAACCAAACAGAACAAGATTCACATGCAATTCGTCCGTCTAATTGAAAGACACACTCAAAAGCTCAAATATTACATATATAAATCATTAATAACAAAGTAAGTTCTTTATTTAAAACACAAGATCTTTTCGAAACTCAGCTTGAACATAGTTACACACAACTCATAAACTTTGTAATTCTCAAGTAGGATACTATTCATACTTCAAAACCTTTCAAAATCAATCCAAATAAGAACGCAATACCTTCAATATTTGAAGAGTAATTCACACACTTTGAAACAAGTACTAGAAGTTATTCAAATTACCTTTTCCAACCATTCATACCCATAATATATAACTGTTTCCAATAAACCAACGGTTTAATAAAATCCTTCTTTTTTTTTATTGTACGAAAATAACAATACCATGGGCGTAGGGTACTTTTAGCACTCTCCAGCCGGGGCCGGTTCCCCCTTAAGACAGTTAGTTTAACTTCCCGGGAGTTCTAACGTCAATGGACTTTATATACCTAGCCGATTCGGTTCCCCTTTACAGGTGGTAACCCCGACTTTCCAATTAGTCCACAGTACCTAGTGCAATACACCTAGCCCGAAAACCATTTCAATACTCATATATCGCATAACAATTCCATACCACACCCTTCTCATCCAAATAGCTTTCCAAATCGTATTTAAATGTATATAAAGTAGGAATATACCTTTCAATCAAATCAAAATCAATTCGACTGGCTAATTTCAAACCTTTTTCCATTTAAGAAATTCAAAAGCTCGAATAACACGAATAAGTCTTCCTTAACTACGATAAATTCATTTAGTAAGTATTAACTATTTGGAAATGTAAATGCTTTTCAATAGACACTAAAATACTCACTTGAAATCCTTTCTTTCGAACCAAAAATCATAAAAACACCTTTCAATCACACGAACCGATAATAAAAGAGGTATAAGTATGTACATAGAGACTTAACTTCACATACAATGATTAACAAGCAATTTAATTCCTTTCACTCTTGACTCGGGCGTAAATACAACACTATAGATACCCAACAACCTATCCACAAGCATAAAATCTCCTTCTTTTACCACTGTAGCTCATCCATGATCCATATCAACATATTTTTCGCATAATAACCAAATTAACGTCATTTTAAACATAATGTATCCATTCTAAAATGGTATGTACATATTCAAATATATAAAGTCAATCAGGCCGTAAATTAGACAATAAAATCGACATATATCACAATGTAAGTAACAAATAAAACAATTAAACAACACCACATACTATTATTTATTCAACCCAAAACATTCTAATTTCACAATTCAACCCGAGTTTCCTCCTCACATACACCAACCCAAATAAACTTCGACACTCAATGTTCAACCCAAGTACCATCCAACTTCCAACTCGGTTACATAATTCAATCCAACCACTCCAATACAATTAATAGCTCAGGCATAAATTTCAGTATTCGGAATCTGCTAATTGAACCTGAAACTTAACAGTTATAAGAGGAGACACAAATTACCCACTTTGAACCCCAAACATTTAGGGTCTCAATTTGGGGCAGCCCAGTAAACCGTCCAGAAACCTTGCTCGAACCTCCCCGACCCCTCCTCTGTCTCGTGCCAGGCCACCGCGACCTCCGTCGCTATGCCCGGAAACCGCCCAAAAAGCCACCCCAACCCCACCTGGACCTCTTTCTATCCGTCTATATAAGGGAAGAGAAACCAAAAGCCAGGCCACCTCCCCGTCCCTTTTTCTCGCGGCCTACCGCCGCCGACCGCGCAACAATCGTCGATAGCCTACACCGCCACCGCTCTCTCTGTCTCTTGCGCGGCATCCCACCGACCGTCGTTGCCTTCTCCTTCTCTCTCTCTCTATCTCTCTCTCTCTCTCCCTCTCTCTCTCTCTCTCTCTCGTCTATCTCTCTCACCTGTGCGTGCGTTCTCCAGAAAAGAACAGGGGCTTGCCCCCTTTCCTTCTTTTTTCCTATTGTCGTGAAACCCAAGTGAGAAAAAGGGATTTAATCCCTTTTAATTATCTATTTTTATCTCTCCAAATAATAACAACTTCTTTCTCTTATTCCCTTCCTTTCTCAATCTATAACCTAATTACCAAATAATACAACAAATTAAACTTTCTAATAAAATTCTAATTCTAGTAAATAAATAAATAAAATAATATTCACATAATATAGAATACAACAATTAATCCCATAAATAAATAACTAAACCCAAATTAGACCCTTGACCAAAGTAATTACTCCTAATAAAATTCTCGGATCTTACAGATACAAGATCGAGTAATTACAAACAGATCCATTTAAACATAAACTATCATTTCATACGAAGGTGACAATGAACGGTTCCATTAGCAACATAGATTAGTTGTAGCCTTGTATATAGGCTTGTAGCAGTATTTCAAATTTGGATCTTATAAAACAATGAAAATTCTACCATAGTTGAAAATGTTTTCAGCTATTAAATTAGGCAGCTTGTCATAAATATGTGACCTTGTTAAGTTGATATGTGACCTTGTCATAAATATGTGACACTTGTATGATAGGTTTCTTGAATATTTTGAGAGGAAAATGGGAAAAATAACCAAAAGAAAATCCTAAATTTGTGACCATTAATTTAACGTCCACTAAGTAGTATAGAAAAAAAATTATAAAAACGGCGCGCTAGAGAACGTGAAACAAAGACTATTAAATTAACGACCGCTAAACCAATGGTTGATAAATAATAGTCACCCAATCCTTCAAGTGATCATTAATAGTCAACCAATGTTAACGGTCGCCCATGTGGATCCACGACCGTTAAAGCCATTCCACGACCGTTAGTAACAATCTCTGATTAGCTATTATGTTGTAGTGAAAAGACCACAACCCAAATCGTTGAGTTACAACACCTTTGTATTCATCTCAACTAGGCCATATATTTATAGGTTGAGTTTTCATAAAAGATTGATGCCAAAACAAAGCTTTACCAAACATATGCATTGATGCGATTGTAACCTTCATATTTTTAGCCACATTGTCCATCATAAAGAACTACTTACACTTATACACCCATCCATTTACATCATTACCATCAAATCTAGGAAACTCAACCCTAGCAAGATGAGAAAGTGGATTACCATTGCTGTTATTAGTCTCATTTGATCGATATCCCAATTGCATCATCTACACGCTTAATCCTATCAGGAGATTTCTGCACTCAACTGTTATTTGATATTGATGAGCTCTAAGCTTAGTGGCTACCCTTGCTTGTTGTTGCTAAAACTTTCCGAAATTTTCAGTAAATTTATCCCACACATTTGCAACTGATCCTTTCAGTTCTTGTTGAACATCATCAATTTGAGGCATATTGTTGTATGATTTATGATCAAGGCGCTGCAAAATCAATCAGTCAAGTGGTATTGATATTGACTACAATTGAGCTAGTTGCAGATTCATATCAACCACGCTTTTCAATTCATAATCTAATCACAAAGATCAAGCTAAGGAAGGAGTGCTCTGATACAAGATGATATATCTTCCCTGGAGAATTATTGTCGAGGATAAGTAAACAAGAGATAGAGAGAAGAAAGTGGAGATAAAATGAGAGTTCTTAATATTGGTCAAGAATGAATGACAAAATACAATGTTGTGATCGGTTCACCTTCTAGCTACAGACTTTCTAGCGTCCCTACTCCCTTCCAGGTATCCAATGTGATGACCTTAGCCCTTCAGCAACCCGAACATTCCCAACAAACTCATAAAACATTATGTGCAACTAGGGATGGCAGTCAAGTTCGAATCCGAAGCGAATCCGATTCGCTCCGACTAAAAAGTCAGAATTCGAATTCGACTAAAAAAACTCTGAATCCGAATCCGATTAAAAAATTCCGACTCCGATTATAATTGGGGCGGGTATGGAGGTGACCATCTCCGATCCAATTAAGTCCGATTATAGTCGATCCGACTAAGTCTAATTAATATAAAAAAATTAATAAAAATTAAAATTAAAATGACCGATTTTTTTTTATAGTAGATTGTAAATGTTTATTTTTTTTCTTTTTTTTTTAAAGGGAAATCTTGTAGTACTATTAGTCATTAGGGTTTCATTTCATCAGTTTCACTCCACCTGCCCTGCGCATCCCAGCCCCCGCCCCCCAGGCTCCCATCGTCCCCTTCACTTCACCGCTCTCTTCTGCTCTTCACCTGCGCATCCCAGCCCCCAGGCTCCCATCCCAGCGTCGTTACCACCATCATCCACCACCTTCACTTCACCGCCTTTGATTTCTTCTTCCGAGTTTCGAGTTCTGATTTCAACGTCGTTACCACCATCATCTCCAATTCAGTCTCCTCTGACCTCTGTCCTCTCTACCTCTCTTTGTCTGCACCTGCCGTCTGGCCCGTCTCCTCTCTCTGTCTCAGCCAACCGCCGCACCGCCTCACGACACTCGACCGCGACGTTAGGACCACCACACACAAACATTTTTAAGAATTATTGTTGGTGTTTTATTTTAACAAGTATGATATATAATCAGAGGTAATCGAAGTTAGAAGTAATCGGAGTCGGAGGAAATCATTTTATGGAAACGTATAACAGCTAATCGTAGTCGGAGGTAATCCGATTACCTCCGACTCCATTAGCTCCGATTGAGTTTGGATTTAGAGGTCCTCCGACCTCTGATTAATCGGATTTGGAGGTGGACCTCCACCTCCTATTATTAATTGGAGCGAAGGTGGAGGTACCTACCTCCGATTCGCCTCCGACCCATTGCCATCCCTATGTGCAACTCGCGTGTTTGATCTACTCACAATTTCTATCAGCTCAATTGTAACAAGGTTGGGTTTGTGTTGGGTAATGTCCTGAATCGTGTAATATTGTTCTTGGCCTATTATTCATTGTCTTATATACTAGAAGTCAATCCTCGGGTTCCAAACAACTACTAGGCATATATCTTAAGGATCGTATGGTTAGGAAACTTTCCAGTGCTTGGTTTTGCCTAATAGATGGGAAAGTTTTAGCATGTGGCTCATTATTTCACTAATAAGCTCAAACAATTTCCCAAAGGGGGGTTAAGGAAAGTATTTTCTTGAAAAGTCTTTCCTAGTAAACTACCAATTGCACCATTAGTTCCAGCGCTAGGTGTGATTTGTGTTGATGTCTGATCAAGGGTCTCTGGCGCTGGAAATTTATGAGTCATATGTTCTGTTCCATGCCTTTGTTGACTTTGTGTAGAAGCTTGCACCTCCTACATTTTATTGTTGTTGTCTAGCATGTATTGAAACAATTCCCTGATTACTCAAATGGTGTTGTCTGGTGCTAGCTACTATCAAATTTGAGTCTACTCCAGCGCTGCCAAAAAAGAAAAATAAATAAATTAGCCCTTGGTACGTGGTTATCTAGGCTCGGTAAAATAAAAAAAAAAAGAAGTTAATGGTTTATTGGTTGGTTTTCGGTTGATGTTGATACTTAGTGAAGTATACTTGGTTTTAGGCTCTTGTTGTGTTATTTGTCATTCTCGTGTCGGCTTCATCCCATGTTAGTGTCTACAAATGGCCTCTATGTCAATCCATGTTGGAAATCTTGATTCTCCTTCCCAAACTGAACCGTGTTGGGTTTGGATCCGATCTTCCTTGCCCAGGTTTGTGAAAAGAGACTCGAGGGATAAAAACCCGACCCCGCAATCTCGAACGACACCCGCCCGACCTCTAGCATTCACGAATCGATACATCTTTGTAAAGGGTGGGGTGATGAGTGTCACGATGGAATAGCTTAGGAAAGTTGCACATTGGATGAGCTTAGAGAGGCTCGGGACTTGCTTCCGACCCGGAGGCCTCGGGACCGGGCTGGGTCGTCCCGGGAATGAAGGGTGTCGAGGCTCGGAAGTACCCAAGGACCTGAAAAGTCGAGGCAGAATGAGCAAACAGCAAGAAGACTACGCCGCGCCACCCGAATCTCGCGCGCCACGCCATCGCGCAGGCGTCGCGTCCGCCACCAAAAGGGT
Source organism: Portulaca oleracea (assembly GCA_029582165.1). Classification (NCBI taxonomy): domain Eukaryota; kingdom Viridiplantae; phylum Streptophyta; class Magnoliopsida; order Caryophyllales; family Portulacaceae; genus Portulaca; species Portulaca oleracea. Next base: position 26,033,880 of record CM055877.1, on the reverse strand, counting down.
CGCGCCTGCGATCCTCGCTTTGGCCCAGCCGGGGATCGAAGATAGGACAATGTCGCGACCAAGTCAAAACAAGCCACGCCCGAGCCAGACGGACGTCGCACCCGCGAAGTCCTAGGTCGCGCCTGCGATCCCTCCTGGCGAACGACTGGACATAGCGAATAGGCGACTGACTCGCCCGAGTCAATTTTGGCTCGCCCGAGCCACCCTTCTGTGACGGACGTGCTATTTCATATTTTTGTTCTGTTTTAACCTAATTTTTAGTTTAGTATAAATAGCTTGTTTAGCACGTTTTTCCAGGGCAGAATATGTTTATGAATGATTTGCTAATGCAAAGTTGGAGTTTTCTCCCTTTTCTCTCAAAATCTTGTTGTTACTTTATCCATTTGTTAATGGTGGTGTTAGCAAGTCATTCCTTTATTGATTATCTAGTGGATTACCTATGATAGTCATGGTGGGGTGTGAGACCTAGAGTGGTGGATTACCTAGCTCAAGGTCATATCCTTCCTTTATTGTTCAAGTTTGTTAGATTGTTGCATCAAGATTACAACTCAAGCTAATTTCATCAATATTCCCACCGTGCCACACTCCATTTGGTATCAGAGCTCAAGGTTTTTCATCTAGCTTGAGTTTTTTCCATTGTTCTTGCTAGCTTGTTTTCTATTGTTGGTTTTTGTTGGTTTTGATTGAAACATTGGTGTTCCCCATCCCTTGTGCCTCCAAGTGTCTTGGAGAAGTTGTTATTGCTATTGTGTTTGTTGATTTTGATGCATATTGGAGCTTTGAGGAAGAGTTGGAAATTTGTGCCCGCAAGGTGTTCGATAAAATGCTCAAGTGAGAAAAACACAAAGAACCCTTAGCTAAACACAAGCCAACCACAAAAAAACCCCTAAACTCCACAAAATATCCCAAACACTTACCGTCCCATACCCTTCCCTCGATATGGATAGTGAAAATAATTCCAATCAGAAGGAATCAAGCCGACGCCAAAGTCCTCGAGTTCAAGCTGTCGAGAATCGAATCTCCGCCTATGAGGACCGACTCTCCGCCTACGAGAACCGGTTCTCCACCATCGAGCAAACTCTTGAGAACCTTAAGGTCAAAGTGAACAACCTAGCCCAAGAGTATCAAAGACAACCCCGAGATGAACGTCGTAGACCCGCACGAAGTCCTATCCGTCCTCCTCCCTCATACGAGTCGAGTGACGATGATAGAAATTCGCTTCGACGCCATCGTCGATGAGACACTATTGAGGAGCCATTCTACTATTCCCCGCTAACGACCATCACGTCCTGGAAGTGTGTCAAATGTCGGCGTGTGGGACACGATTCTTTGCAATGTCCAACAATGGCTATGGTTGAAGCTTGGATTGAGGAATCCTTTGGTGTGGAAGAGCATACAAGTGACATGGTAGAAGAGACTAAGCAAGCAAAGGTCGATTCCTTGCCCGACGAGGGAGCTTCTGTTGAACCTTGTGAAGCTTCCAAAGCTATTGTTGAAGTTTCAAGCCAAGAGGTGGTTGAGAACATCGATCTTTCCCTTCCTCTTATCCTTGTTGAAGAGGCCCAAGAAGAAGTTCCTTTGGGTTTATCATTGCCACCAACCAAGGAATCAAACAACAATGGCGATGACTCCCATTCCCTTCCATCCGTGGGCACCCAAATTCTTCTCCATGGAAAGAACAAGGTAACCGAAGACTCGTCTTTGAAATTTATTGAATCATGCTTGAAAGATGGACGATGTGGTGTAGAGTCTTTGGGTGAGTCGTGCATGATCTTTGGGAGACATTGGTTGTTTGATGAAGTTTGTTGGCGAGATAAGTTGCATGATGAGCATGTGAAGTCCCCGGTTGAAAATTCCCAATGTTTTGAGTGGCATACTAAGAATCTTGGTGTCCGTTTGGTGTTTAGTGGCGAATTTGGAATTGGAGATGCGTTGATTCTCGTTCAACCTAAGTTTTTGAGCTCATCGTTTGTGTTGTCCATCAATGAATATTGCTTGCATGTTGGTCGTTGTGATGTGAACTATTTGAATATGCCATACATGATATTTGGGCGACATTGGTTATTCGAGGATATGTTGTTGACTGGGAACAATGTGAAGTTCGTGATGCAATGTTTATGGAATTGTATGTTAAGTGAAGATCTTTTACTTGGCTTTGATTGCATGAATCCCTTAAACCCACATCAAAACAAAACCTGGGTGGGAAGTGAGTTGAGGAACCTTCTCATGATGAGCGAAACAGGGGAAGAGTGTGCTCTTGGCAAGGATGAACTACCTCTTACTTTGTCTTTGCTTTGTAGCGAGCCTAGTGAGGTTGAGAGTTCCCAAGCACCACATAAATTTCCCCTACCGCCCCTTAACCCTTCACCTCCACAAAACAAGCCTCCTTCTACTTTCTTGCATATGGATGATGGGTACATTGTGGGATTTGAAGATTGTGGGTTGTCAAGCATGATTGTTCGAAGCATTCGGGAAGTTCGGAGCTTCATGGGGACGATTGATGAAGAGTGCTTCGGTTTTAACCCCCAAGAGTTGAGGGCAACTCTTTTTCAAGAGGGGGAGCATGAACCGTGTTGGGTATGGACCTGAGCTTCCTTGCCCGAGTTTGTGAAAAGAGACTCGAGGGATAAAAACCCGACCCGACAATCTCGAACGACACCCGCCCGACCTCTAACATTCACGAATCGATACATCTTTATAAAGGGTGGGGTGATGAGTGTCACGATGGAATGGCTTAGACAAGTTGCACATTGGACGAGCTTGGACAGGTTCGGGACTTGCTTCCGACCCGGAGGCCTCGGGACCGGGCTGGGTCGTCCCGGGAATGAAGAGTGTCGAGGCTCGGAAGAGCCCAAGGACCTGAAAAGTCGAGGCAGAATGAGCGCTGGCAAACAGCAGCAAGACTCGCCCGCGCCACGCTACTGCGCAGGGCGTTACGCCCGCCACCAAAAAGGTTGCGCCCGCGACCCTCGCTTTGGCCCAGCCGGAGATCGAAGAACTGACAACGTCGCGGCCAAGTCAAAACAAGCCACGCCCGAGCCAGACGGACGTCGCACCCGCGAAGTCCTAGGTCGCGCCCGCGACGCCTCCTGGCCAGCGACTGGACATAGCGAATAGGTGACTGACTCGCCCGAGTCAGTTTTGGCTCACCCGAGCCACCCGTCTGTGACGGACGCGCTATTTCGTATTTTTGTTCTGTTTTAACCTAATTTCTAGTTTAGTATAAATAGCTTGTTCAGCACATTTTTCTAGGGCAGACTATGTTTATGAATGATTTGCTAATGCAAAGTTGGGGTTTTCTCCCTTTTCTCTCAAAATCTTGTTGTTACTTTATCCATTTGTTAATGGTGGTGTTTGCAAGTCATTCCTTTATTGATTATCTAGTGGATTACCTATGATAGTCATGGTGGGGTGTGAGGCCTAGAGTGGTGGATTACCTAGCTCAAGGTCATATCCTTCCTTTATTGTTCAAGTTTGTTCGATTGTTGCATCAAGATTACAACTCAAGCTAATTTCATCAATATTCCCACTGCGCCACGCTCCAAAAACTAACCTTGAAATGACCATCCAACATCTCTTAGATGGCTAAAGGGTCATGCAACTCAAAATGCAAGATCTTGCGGAATTAATGAATAGCCTTCGCCTTCATATCTGAGGACTAAATGATGAGGTGCCACAACATGGTCCTAGAATTGAAGGTGTTGCTCTACTTAGAGGTCCCTGAGCTCAGGACTCATATTATGCTTCTTCCAAAGGATCTCCTCGTACTGGAAGGCCCCGAGATGATCTTCAAGGCCTTTGAGTTGACCCTCTTACCTTTGATGGTAGTTTGAACTCAGAGGACTTCTTTGACTTGGTTCAAGCCATGGAGAACAACTTCGGTCACAAGGAGTGTGATAAGAGGGGGACAAAAATTCAAGGCAGTTACTTGCATCTCCCCAAATGAAATATACATCTCTTGGTTTGAGAATTTGAAAAGCAAAGAGCAAGATATGGCGAATCCAAATGGGTAGCGCGAGCCTCCCTAGTTTATAGTAGCTTGTTCTAAGTCTGTTCATGATCATGTGGTTGCCAGTCAGTCGTTGATCTGATGTGGACGGCTTTCGCTCTTGCTGAAAAGTAAACCACACTTAGGTGTGCTAAGAGTGGGCATTAAGAACAGAGCCTCATACTTGCATTAATAGCTATGCTGAAAAGTCCTCAAAGGGTGACGTGGGATGAAAGGGTTGGAAAAGGTTGGTTGGAAGATAGTTGGTGAAAGAGATGGTTGGCATTTGTTTATTAATAAAGGGGATGTGGAGACACTTAAGAATGATCGTGTCTGAAAGGAAGAAGAGATGGTCAAATGGGATAAACATCATCTCTTGAGAAAAGGTTGAAAGGGATGGTAGATGAGGGTTTATTGATGAATGAGATAAGGAGACACTCAAAAATGATCGTGTCTTGAAAAGGTGAAGAGATAGTCAAATGGGGTAGACATCATCTCTTGGGAAAAGGTTGAAAGGGATGGTAGATGAGGGTTTATTGACGAATGAGATAAGGAGACACTCAAGAATAATCGTGTGGTCAAATGGGGTAGACATCATCTCTTGGGAAAAGGTTGGAACATGGTTATGGAATGATGTCCAAGTCTGACGGAAGGAAGATGGAGGGTTGATGATGATGAAATACAGGGTTTACTCTCTTTTTGTCTAACCTGCCCTGACGGGTTTTGAGGCTAGCCTCTCTTATTCTCTAACTCTCCTTTTTCCTATCCTGCCCTGACGGGTTTTCAGGCTAACCTCTCTTATTCTCTAACTCTCCTTTTGCCTAGCTCAGGATTTCAAGCTAGCCTCTCTTGTTCTCTCTCTCGCCTTTTGCCTAGCTCGGGGTTCTGAGCTAGCCTCTCTAATTTTTTTTTATTCTCTCAAAGACCAACATTTTGAGGACATATGATGCTCAGTTAAGGTGAATTGTAGCGGTCGGGCCTCAAAGAGGTTTTCCTACGTATCCGATGTGGAACCAAGCCAGTCGTAGTTCATAAGGTGTAGCTCCATAGGATTGGTGCCTCGAGGAGGGCTTGGTGAGGCTCAAAGGTTATGGATGCAAAACGTGTAATGACGATGTAAAGGCTTAAGGTGCAAGGCTTGAGAACAATTTGGAAGGTTTATGAATGGTGTTTGGATGTGCATGGGTTTGAACGTGCTAACTGATCTACATGAGACTTCCTAGGATGCTAGACCTCTACAGGCTGACTTAAGGAAAAGACTTACTTACGACATAGGTCTACATGTCCTAGTTCTATAGGGGATTTCCTAAAGTGCAAATGCCTATATGCTGACCCGGAAAGATTAACCTATGACATGGGTTTACACTAGACTTCTTTATAAAAAGATAGATATTTACATGTGACTCTAGACACAGACTTACCCACGACATGGGTTTTCATGACCTATGAACCTATATGAGACTTTCTAAAGAATGCAAGACACTTACATGCAAACACTAACACAAAGACTCGTCCTAGACCTTATATGATACTTTCTAAAGAAAAAGACACTCATATCCTAACTTTAAAACAAAGACTCGCCCATGACTTGGGTTTACACTGGACTTTCTAAAAAAAGACAAAAACACATTAACCAAGGAAAAGACTCACTTATGACTTAAACCAAAGACTCACCCATGACCCGGGTTTTGATCGAGATGGCAATCGGGGGGGGAATCCCCGAACCCGCTGGGGCCCCGCCTCGCTCTGGGAAAAATCTCCACCCCCGTTGGGGACGGGGACGGGGATGGGGACGATTTTTCAAAATCCGCTGGGGGACGGGGCGGGGATGGGGACAAAATTTTTTCCATCCCCGTCCCCATTTTCCTCGCCGGGGAAAAATGGAAAATTCCCCGTCCCCATCCTCGAATCCCGGTCCCTGAAAATTTTGAAATTACCAAATAACCTTTATTCTAATTCAATAAATATATATATATATATATATATATATATATATATATTAATAGCAAGGATAAAGTAATAATTTTCGAATTTTAAGTCAGAAACCCTAACCTAAACTCACTTCCCTCCTCCTGCATAATTCCATTTTTTTTTCGAATAACACTTTTTGATGTATTATTTTTTTTTTCCGAATAACACTTGTTGATGTATTATTGTTTGATTTTGATGTATTATTGCTTGAGCAAGTTAAATACGTTGTATTTTAAACAGGTTAAAAATCGGGTCCGATCAAAATTTGGTTAGATTTTAGATAGTTTTAAAAATTCCTCATTGGATCCCCGTCGGGGATGGGGATGAGGCAAGAATCATTCCCCGAAGCGGGGATGGGGACAAGTTTTGGGAGCGGATATGGGGACAGGGATATACTCCCCCATCCCCTATCCCCCCTGTTGCCATCCCTAGGTTTAGACTTCCAAAACACACATATTGACTTAAGAAAAGACTCACATATGACACGACCTTGTATGAGACTTTCTAAAGACTAAAAGCCATTTACATGTAGACTTTGAAACAAAGACTCATCCATGACCTGGGTTTACTAAACCATATATAATACCTCATAACGTGTAAGACACCTATATACTGACTCAGGAAACAACAGGTTTGCGAGTCATAACCTCTATATGATCTTAGGACAAACAACAACATTGTTTACAACAAGAGCATTATAAAGTGCTGGATAAAGTCAAATATAGCGAGTGGATCATAAATTGAAAGGCGCAAGTCAGTGTTTCTCAATTCGGATGGGCCCAATCCACAGGCCGACCGTTTTAAGGAGAATCCGTAACTTGACCCAACAACTCAGACAACTCAAGCTATATTGACTATTATGCGGACTAGAATAATGCCCGACACGACTGACGACTCAATTTTTATTTTATCTTTTTATTTTTTTTTACTCAAGAAAACGGATATTGTAAAGGACTAGATAAAGCCAACAATAAGCGAGTTAAAATTAATTTATGGGCTTAATTGACAAATCCAATATGGTTGGGCCTAACAATGGGTCGCCCATAAATATAATGGATTTATTAATTAAATCGATAAATTAATTCACTCAAGCCTAGTGACTATTATACAGTCTAAAACGTTATCCATTAACTTTGTTGGACTTTTAATTAGTTTTTGGACCTTCGTTAAAAGAACATCGCAAAGGGCCATATAATATCATCAAAGGTGAGTCAATTTTTATTTATTAATTAAAATAATCAACTTTCAAACATAAATTGGCCCTTCCACTTGGGCTAACCATAATGCCTTTGAGTTAAATATCCTAATTACTAAATAATCATTTTCTCAACCCAATGAATTTTATATGGACTTGAATGAAGTCTTTAAACTAAGGTCGACTCTTTACAAAAAGAAAAGGAGAAGGGGAACTCATAGCACATAGCATACAACATGAAGGGATACCCTAAACCACGGTTCTATATTCATGGATTTCTATGGTTGGGTCAACATAGCCTACCGCACGTTCTCGCCTCGGTTCACCTTACCCTTAAAATTATGGGGAAGGAGTGTGAGGTGTTGCTCAATGAACTTCAAGGAAGCCCTTTGAGTATAACATGGGGAGAGGAGAGACCAAATTCTTGGCGATGTAGGGTACATCACACAAGTAATGACCGCCCGCTCTCGGGGAAGAGTCCTAGTTATTACCCAAACTGTCGCCTTTGTGCTAACGTGTCAAAAGACTCGATTAGTGGCCCGGTATGCAAAGGATGCCTAAAAAGAATAATAAAATTGTGAAATAAATCAACTTCTCCCTTTTACAATTTCAAATCAATTCGATTTGTTCAAGTTTTACCCTCTTTTTGAGTTTAAGTCCCCAGTGGAGTCGCCAATCTGTAGAACCCGAAAAATTTCCGTTCGGGGAAATTGTTTTCGGATGCGCCACTTAATGATCGGGAGCCGACTAAGGTTGCTTAATCCTTAAATAAGGATATTTTTTATTTTCGAAATTCGTTTTCGGGGTGATGAAACTTTATTTATTTATAAGTCCGCTTTTATTATTTAAATTATCCAAAATTGCACAAAATATTCTAATAATAATTTAATCTCAGTCCAAGCACCATATTCAGGCCCAAGAAGGAACAAGCGGGCCACCAGAATCCATTAAAACCCGCCTGGGTTTTGATGAATACTGGGCTGGGCCTCTTGCCTCCCCGGCCCAAAGAGATATGGATTGAAATTGATAAAACCCGCAGGGGTTTTTGTCAATTTCTAGTCCATTTCTCTAGGGTCTAACCTTGAATTAATGATGGACATGAATTAAATAAAATTGTTTCAAATTATTTTTATGCAAAAACGAACATTTTAAACAATTAAACGGGTTTATAAAATGGTAAAGAGTTGCTAGCCGATTTAAGGAAATCGACAAACCATAAAATGATAAAAAGTGACTCCGGTCTACGAGCCCAATTTCTAAGTTTGGGGGTAAGGTTACGAATTTGAGAATTAAATGAACTCCCGAATTCGCCTGTTTGAAAACAGACTTGACTAAAATCAATATTGAAATGAAAGAGAGCGGGAGAAGTTTAATCAATTTCACGATGTTATTATTCCGAACATACAAGATTAAAACATAATATTTTCTTTTCAAAGAATGTACAAGTAAGGGAATTAGAGTGTAAAATACATGATGAAAAATAATAAGGATAAACGAACCTTGTTTAAAGGTGATGGATGAGATGGAAATTGCCCCCTTAAGTTGACCTTGATTTGTGGCTTGGATGGTAGGATGTAAGTGGTTTAGATGGGATAATATAAGGATGATGATATGGATATGATAAAGATGATTATGAGAGGATTAGAGAGGAAATATGTATGACAGGACTTTGAGAGAATTTCGGTAGAATGAGGATAATATTTGATGATAATTTGGGTAGAGTAATGGAAATAAATGATCAAATGAGAGTGAAATGGAGGGGGTATTTATAGGTGAAGGGGTTAGTGTTTAGGAGGGAAAGGAGGGAACATACCCCAAAAATCAAGCCATGCCGGATCAAAATCCAGGCGGGTTTTATGGAATCAATGAGAGTCAAACCACGTGTGCTATGCATGGGATTGCATGAGAGGAAAAAATTGGCGCCAGAGATATTAAAACCCAAGCGGGTTTTATTTCTCCCCTCACACGGATCGCTGACGTGGCCGCAAAACGACGCGTCTTGTAGAGCTTAAAACCCAGGCGGGTTTTATTTGCTCTCCTGAGCCGGATTTGCTTACTGGGCCAGATTTTTGGGCCTGGAAATTGATAAAACCCGCATGGCTTTTGAAACTGGCTAAGTGCAACTTCAAACGGCCATAACTCTTTCATCCGAACTCTGATTGAGGTAATTCAAAAGGCGTTGCAAAGCTTATGATGTGCACTTTACTCTTATCAAAAGAAATAGGGCCAACAAGACTTGTGAAAAAATGGGATTCGAAATGGTGGGCATATGTATGTTGAAAGGGTGAAAAATGAAGGCTTCTTGTGGTGGGTTGGCCCGGTAGCTTTTGATTAAGGAAGACCCATTGGATTTTCTTTTATGCTAGCCTCTTTTCTTGTTATTCTTGATTTGTACACTTGTCTGGGTACAAAATCCGGTGTCTACAGAAGGGTGATGGAGAGTTGGGGGGGGGGGGGAGGTTGGTTAAGGAGTGTGCTTACTCCTTCTTACCCTTGTTTGGGAACAGAGGGAGAGAGGGTAAGGGGGAGTGAGATTTACCCTCCTCTACTTTTTCTAACTCTTATTTTTCTTACACTCTAATTTTGGGTATAAAGAAGAGTTCAATAACATTATAACATGCATAACACATAAATTGACAATTTTACCTTTCCATTACACCATGTTATGCTGTGAGATCTTTCTATCTCTCGAACACATACATCTCTCTCGCTCTCTCGTGCGCACACACACATTTTTCTCTCTTTCTCTTTCTCTTTCTCTCTCTGTCTCTCTTTCTCTCTCTCGCACACACACACATACATCTCTCTCGCTCTCTCGTGCGTGCACACACACACACATCTCTCTCTCTCTCTCTTACACACACATACACACACACACATCTTTCTCTCATATATGAGTGTGTGTGTGAGAGAAAGAGAGAGAGAGAGAGAGGTGGGGGATGGAAGGGGTGGAGAGAGATTAGAGAAAGATGTGGGGGAGGGGGGTAGAGAGAGAATAGCGAGAGAGGGAGAGTGGGTAGAGAGAGAATGGGCGCGCATATAGCTAATGTATGAGTGTCATTCTATAACATAGAATATGAAATGGCAAATATGTCAATTAAAAACATACTCCTATGAATTGTCGATTAATATCCCAAACAGGGGTAAATAGTTTACCCTTGCAAACACTCTCATACCCTCACCCTCATTTACTCTTATGAACTCTGACCTTCATTTTTAACTCTCCTCCCGAGCGGGCCCTTAGAGATTGTTTAGTGAGTACTTCGAGCAATCTTGGTGAGTTTATCCTTGGGTATTCAAGCTTCTTTCTTGGTGGACTCTTCCTTTATGCATTGATTAATGATGTCTAACTAGTACTTCATGGAGAATTTATTGAAGAACGTATCTTCTCATTTTAGTTTGCTTAGTCTCATTACTGTTGTTGTTGTTGTATTCTTCTATTCTGGACATATCTCGTGAGTTTCTTAGAAGGCCTTTGATAAGTTTAGGGGCTATATTGATGGGTAATGTCATGTGAAATGTTGGTTCTTCATAGTTCCTAATTTAATTTGAGTTTTGGTTGCTCGTCAAATACAAAAATCAGAACAATTAATTTGAGATGAGTCTATGTGCCTTCTAGGGTTTGACTTTCCTTTGTTTATTGAATATGCAACACATATATTGATCCTTGGGGACCTACATCATTATCAAGATCAATCTTTAGGCTCTAAAACGTAGCAAAGAACAAGCAAAGTCGAAGACCTAGTGAGAATAGTGAAAGAAAGAGAAGCAAAGTGGTCTAGTGGCTAACTCATTAGGCTCATGATATATAAATGCGGGTTCAAGTCTAGATATAAGGCTCATGATGTATAAATATGTTCGAGTCCCCACCTTCCCTAATAACTTTGAGATCCATTTTAGATTATTTTTTTTAAATACTAGACAATTTCCTAAGAAAGAATTCTCGCAAAGGGTTCGGAATAAATTCAAAATCAATTTAGTTAAAATAAGTTGAAGAGATGATACCATTACGGTGTGTGCTTAATCATAGGAGTTTCATAGAAAAGTTGGTCAAATTTTTTAAGTTAATCAAACTTTTCATGTTCGGCTGTAAATCAAGTGTGAGAGCTTTTACGTAAAACTCAATATTTTTCTATGGTAAATGAAAAACGCTTTCTCATGAGAGGTTAGAAAATCGTTTTTCTGATAGAAAAAGAAAACTATTTATAGTTTAATTTCCCACAATACCCCTAAAATTGTTTTTGTAGATTAATAAACATGGATACTTTGACACATTTCAAATAATTTTTTCTACAAATTTTCTCATGTTTTCAAATGAAAACCAAATACTAGAGAAAGTATTCTTTTCCATGAAAATTTGTTAGAAAACACTTTCCTAAAAAAGAACCAAACACACTATTAGTTTTGTTTGGGGGTTCTAGAGCCTTTTATACTAGAACTTCAAGGTTAGAAAAAATATGGATTTTTAACCATAGAGTTTTAATATGAAAAACATTGGACTATGAGTTTCTACGAGAGACTATGTGCTTTTTAGTTATATTTACATTCATGGATAATATCTACAATTATCTATAGATGATATATACAATTATTCATAGACGATATATGTAACTATTCATGGATATAAACATAATTAAAAACTTTATGGTCTCTCCGAAAATTCAATGATCTAAAGTCTTTTATACCAAAACTTCAAGGTAAAAAAAATCATTTATTTGGATCTATTAAAAGTTGTCTTTATGCTGGCACAACTATTTCAAGAGAAGAGATGGGACATATTCACATAAAAATGGAGTGCGACTGACCAACGCAATGGACGTGGCAAAAGGGGGAGTGTTTGGATGGGCAGGTTTTCTAGGAAAGTTTATCAATTTTCCAAGGGAGCGTTTGGTACAAACCTCAGGGAAATTTTTCTCGGGAAAAATTTTTCATAGGAAAAATTTCCCTTAGGCCCCCCTAAAGGAAATTTTCCTTAAGGGAAATTTTTCCTTAAGAAAGTGGAGAAAATGGTGGGCCCGCTGTGAAATTTTTCCCCTGGCAACTCACATCTAAACATTGGAAAAATAAATCAACTCGGGAAAATTGACCATGTCCCCAAGGTTATTGACCAACCAAACGCACCCAAATTGATCAAACTTTCTTATGTTTGGTTGCAAAATAAGGATGAAGAAGTTTGTAAGTAGGACCCAATATTTTCCCATGGGAAGTGTTGGGAAAGTTTTTTTCGCATGAAAAATTAAACTATTATGATATATTTTCCCAAAATGCCATGAAAAATACTTAATAAATTTTATACATAAGAGTAATTTGGACATTTATTTATTTTGGACATTTTAAATAATTTTTCCCATAAACTTTCACACATTTTCAAATATAAATCAAACATTGTAATATTTTCTTTCCTAGAGAAACATTTTTCCCGGGAAAACCAAACACATCCTTAATTGATAAATGACTTAAGAGGCCAAAAAACGACGTGGGAGGGAGACAAAGAAGAGATGAGAACAGTATAATTGCAGCATATAGAAAAAGACGGTTAGGAGAAGCCTATTGTTGAGAACTAGTGAACTACGTTGGACGAGGTCGCAGGACTATAAACATCCCAATAAACTACTTGTAAAGTTTGAGCTTCTGGACAATGTCTGGTCTGGACCATCAATATCACAGTTACATCTCGTGTCGCAGCTCTCGGCTCAAGATTATAAGAAAAAAGCACCAAGGAAAAACATGGCTCACATTGTCCAACCTCAATGCTTACAAGGCTACAAGCGTTCACAACGCTTGCACGCAAATGCTCAAATGGTCTCTATCAACCATCTCATCCACACTAAGGAAAAACTAAAGATAGATCTGAGTTTTTATGGCCACCGAAAAACCAACTGTGAAGTATGATGTGGCAAAAACACTTGCCATACCAAAAATCAAATAACAAGGCCGAAGTGATGTGACCCAGAAAAATAGTAGAGTATATGAATTAAAACATTGGGCAAATGTAAACGTTCCTCAAAGATTACATGCCATGATGACCCTTGAAAAATAGTTACAACAAACGATAGAAATTCCAAGCTTTTGGTTCCAAAAAAGAAAAAACAGACTCCTAAGTTTACCATCTCATCTCAACCAAATCCACTCCAAATCATACAGCACACTAATAGTTTGACCAAACAGAAAGAAAAATAAGGAGACAGCAGAGGACTATGTAGGCGTAGGACACAAAAACTTAGCTTAGAAGCACTTCCGGTGGACAATTGATGGACCTGACTCATCATATTCACCCTTTGAGATCCACATCTGAAACAAGCATTGAACAAAAGTTAATGCACAAAGTCTCCAAATAGTCAAATATTGGTACAATATACAACATCCAGGCACAAAAACACATACCTGTTGGAAGGTGCTGAGTGATGCCAAGATAGACCCTCCTATCCAGACACTGTACTTCCTCTCAGGAGGAGCAACGACCTTGATCTTCATGCTGCTGGGAGCAAGGGCAGTAATTTCTTTGCTCATACGGTCAGCGATGCCAGGGAACATAGTTGTACCACCACTGAGCACAATGTTACCGTAGAGGTCCTTTCTGATATCGACATCACACTTCATGATAGAGTTGTAGGTTGTCTCATGGATACCTGCAGCTTCCATACCGATCAATGAAGGTTGGAAGAGGACCTCTGGGCAACGGAACCTCTCAGCTCCAATAGTGATCACCTGGCCATCAGGCAACTCGTAGTTCTTTTCTACTGCAGAGCTGCTCTTGGCTGTCTCAGATTCCTGCTCAAAGTCAAGAGCAACGTAGGCAAGCTTCTCCTTAATATCACGGACAATTTCCCGTTCAGCTGATGTGGTGAACATGTAACCTCTCTCAGTAAGGATCTTCATGAGATAGTCGGTGAGATCACGACCAGCAAGATCCAAACGGAGGATAGCATGGGGTAGAGCATATCCCTCGTAGATTGGGACAGTGTGACTCACACCATCTCCAGAATCAAGCACAATACCTGTCGAGAACACAATGAAGAAATAATGAGCCAAAAGCAAACAATGGAGAAAGGCACTGGCAATACCTATTGAACAAAGGGAAGGGCAAAGCTACTAACCTGTGGTACGTCCACTGGCATACAGAGAAAGAACGGCCTGAATAGCAACATACATAGCAGGCACATTGAATGTCTCAAACATGATCTGGGTCATCTTTTCTCTGTTGGCCTTTGGGTTCAAGGGTGCCTCTGTGAGCAACACTGGGTGCTCCTCTGGGGCAACACGGAGTTCGTTGTAGAAGGTGTGATGCCAGATCTTCTCCATATCATCCCAGTTGCTGACAATACCATGCTCAATTGGGTACTTCAAGGTCAAGATACCTCTCTTTGATTGAGCTTCATCCCCAACATATGCATCCTTCTGGCCCATACCAACCATGACACCAGTGTGCCTTGGACGACCAACAATACTTGGGAACACAGCCCTTGGAGCATCATCCCCAGCAAACCCAGCCTTCAACAGGACAGAAAAATTCTTAATGACTTGCTTCAATCAGATCAAACAATGTTCATATTGGAAATCATTGACTAACCTTGACCATTCCAGTTCCATTGTCACAGACAAGGGGCTGGATATCCTCTCCGTCAGCCATTTTAGTTTATACTGCACACAAACAATTAAAAGGCCAATTACACAAGAGATCATATCATAATTTCTTGTTAGATCATTGAGTCTAAGAGCTTTTTTACTTCGATGTATAAAAGAAAAGAAGCAGCCATCCCAGCTCCACTAACAACATACATTTATAGACGATCATTAAGAACATAAAGATCACACGTTTGGGCCTCTTCATGGTTAAGGTGATTCAAAGACCATAGAGGTGGGAGCACTGATCCTCAACGGCTTCCCCAAATCCAGTGAAAACAAAGGAACCTACGTTCTAAATATCTCTTTGGCCCTTTTGAGCTTACAATACAAAGCCAGTAAGCATAAAGTAACATCAAACAATTCATTGCTATTCTTTCCAATATAGCTTCATTAGTCAAAAGTTGTGTTTAAGGCAAATCTGAATCGTACATTAGCACAATCTAAACGAAGACCTCATTTCGCCAAGGTCACTTATCAATCACAGGATCTTAGATATCACACCGGATTAAATCTATTCATCGGCCACTGTCCGGGCACAGATCTAAACCAAGAATGGCATGCAGCACATCCAAATTAGATCTAAACGAAGAATCGCACGGCGCACATCCAAATCCTCAGTATCCTAATCGAAACCTAATATTTTTCAAAATTACAATCGGTGATAATCGCAAATCTACCAAATTCAATAAAAAAAAATAACCAACTTCAGCAGATCGTGCAAGTCAAATCAGATTCAACAAAGGTCAGCTTCACCAAACCCCGGATCGGAGCAGCTGAAGCATCAAATCGCCAAGATTTACAGAAACAAGCAAATCAAACACACATCAACTTCAACCAACCACAAATTTCGATCTCACAGTAAACTAAACAAAAAAGATCGGGCATAAATCAAAACCAAAAGCACGAATAATTTAACAAATCTAAAGCAAAA
Organism: Portulaca oleracea; assembly: GCA_029582165.1. Lineage (NCBI taxonomy): Eukaryota > Viridiplantae > Streptophyta > Magnoliopsida > Caryophyllales > Portulacaceae > Portulaca > Portulaca oleracea. Next base: position 26,018,169 of record CM055877.1, on the reverse strand, counting down.
AGGATTGAGATTCAAGATTCAGAAAGCTTACCTAAGAATCTGAGAATTTGCTCGCTGAGAGGAGAGAGAAAGCTGTCGATGCAGAGAGAGAAAGTGAAAGGAGCGAGAATGAGGCGTCTGAAGACTGGAGCAGCGCTTGCTATCCTCATATAATTTTGAATTTGTTTGAATTGTTTTTTAAATAAATATTGTTGAATTTTGAGAAATCAAAAAGAAAAATGAAAAATAGGAAATTTGACAACAATGATTTGGGCAGAGTGGAGGAGAGGACGCTGACGTCTAATTAGCTGGAAGCACGTACTCCTCCACGTGGTCACCTTTTTCTTTGTTCGGCCTTTCTTTATTTTGAATTTTTAAATTAGAAAAATCAATATTTTGGTGACCAAAGATTTTATAAATTTTCGAATATTAGAGAAATTTATTTTTTTAATGTATAATTTTGGACAGAAGGTAATGGTGTAGATAATTTGATATGCATAGAATGTGGATGCACGTTGTCTTTGATCATTTAATTCTTTTGTTTTTTTAATTAATTTTATTTTTGTAGTAGTTACCTTGTCCAAAATATTTCTGGGAGATGTGTCACGGAACTTTTCAGGACCATCTGAAATGTCTTCAAAACGTTTTACAAACATCTGAAATATTTCGTACTATTCATGAAATCTTTAGAATTCTCTAAGGTTCTCTAAAGGTTGCTACAATTTCCTTGATTTCTCTAAAATATTCATGAATGCCCTAAAATATGGCGTACTCTCAAGTACTTCATACTTGTATAGAATCTTAGATACTTGTATGGAAGGATCTAGATAGGCAATAGGGACCATTGTATCAAAGCAATCTCTATCGTCTATTGAGGAGGCATATGACAATATGTTTCCTTTGGATATGATTTTGTGTATAATATCTTTGCATATATTTGGCAAATGTAATATTTTGTATTTACCCTTTACTTATGTTTGGGATTGGATCTGATTTCACTTTCTCTAGAGAGTTGTATATAAGGTTTACTTTTGCGATCAATGCACGGTAGAGAAATTACACACCAAAACTCATCTTATCTAAACTCATCTTATTATGGTATCAGAGTCAAACCTAAGCAAGAGGTCTCAGGTTCGAATCTCAACACCCCCTTATTCATTTGCGCAAAGTGAAGGGGACCTTTACAACATCCACGCTTCAACCCAAAGGGCATTCGTGTGAGGGGGTGTGTTAGAGTATAAAAACCATTCTTGGGGCTTCAACCATCATCTTAAGCTTTTGGTTGGGATGGTTCCACATGCAGAAGTGTATAAATACCCTCCCTTAGGGTCTCATTTGTAACCATTCATTATTTAGAAGCAATACTCAAAGCATTCTCCCAAACACACTCTTGTCGCTCTACTTTTTCTTTAAAGCTTTTTTTAGTCTCTAATAGTCTAAGTTAAGCTTGTAAAAGACTTACTAGAAAGCTTATAAGATAAACTCGAGTCAACTTACTAGCACTACACGGGTGTTGTACAAATTAGAGTCACCTCGTGACGTTGGTATCAAAGCCTCGGTTTTGAGAAGTTCATGTGTGGAAGAAGCCATGCCGAGTATGGCCAAACAAAGCTCCAAGAAGGGCAAGGGGAATGAGGAGAGCATGAAGAACTTGAAACTTGCCACTCTTGATGAGAGGGTGGCCGAGGTGGAGGTTAACGTGTCCCACCTGGTGAAGGAAGTCGACGTCTTGATGAGCAAGGCCGAAGACACAAAGGAATTCTCTCATAAGGGTGAGATGAAGGAATTCCAAGATGACGTATAAAGTGCCTTTGATTCTCTCAAGGTAGAGCTTGTTCGTGAGATAATGCTCTCAAAAAGGAGTTGAGGGATTTCAACAAAGCCCTTAGGAAGGAGCTGGCAGATTGCAAGTCAACAATCGATTCTCTTACCAACTAGGTGGAAGAACTCAAGTTGTAATTAAAGACTTGCATGTGTGTGTTGGTCAATGGTGGAGGGGTTCGAGAGACTTCCTTGTTCGAGAAGGATAACACTCCTCATCCTTTCTATACCGGGTTGAGGAATCCACTAGAGATTGATGACTTCATTTGGAATGTGGAGTCATACTTTGAGTTTAACAACATAGTGGATAACATGAAGAAGGTAAACATTGGTTCCTGCTACTTTAAAGACGTTGCCTTAATATGATAGCGGCACAGATGCAAGGATGTTGACACCACAACATCTTAACCCATCACTACTTGGGATCAACTCAAGAGAGTGCTTAAGAGTCAATTCTACTTAGAGGATTCCAAATTCCAAGCTCAAACTAGGCTTCCACAACTCTAACACAAGGATGGACGTATTCGAGAGTACATATAGGAGTTCCAAAAACTAATGATAGAGATCACCGAAATGAGTGCAAAGGATAAGTTGTTTAAGTTCCTTAAAGGATTGCAACTATAAACATCAGATTTTATCTTTGGATTTGTAATTACTTTGTAAAGATTATTTTTATTTTTTAGACTAGGACATGAGTTAGACCGAGCACTTAGAATACATCCTCCATCTCCATAAAATATCTTATTCTTACCCATTCCTAAGCCTTTCACATAAAACTCATCATTGCCCTTCATTTTCGCTTCAAAAGCCTTCATCTTCCACCCTTTCTCCATATAGAGGTCCACTCTTTCGAATGCTAGATTTTTCATAGATTTTTTACATCTTTAAGATTTGAAGAACTTAAAGTACACTCTATAAGCTTTCCAACGCTTCTTGAATCGCATCAATCAGAGTCCGGATGATGGCGTGATGGTCGTTTGAAGATGAGTTGCCAATGCAGTAAAATGAAGGTCACGGGGCCTACCCCTTAAATCCAGTCCATTTCAGCCCCAAGGTAGCCTTGGTGGCACTTTGAGTTGGATCTCCTTGTCCATGTGGCAATCCGTGTGATGGTGTGAAATGGGGCTTAAACCAGTCGACTAAGATCGCAATCTGCGTAAGGAAGTATAACATGGGTCAACTAAATCCCATGAGCCCAGCCGTACTAATTCTTCTCATTTGCATAGTCAAGGCAGAGTGGCCTTAGGCCATGTTCAGCAAAATTAGTGTCTCAGAGAGCTATTTATGTAGCGGATAACGATTTAAGTAGTGGACTGCGAATGACTGTTCAAATGAGATGTATGTTCAGTAAATTTAGCGGTTAAGTTAGTAGATTAATGTGAATTGAAATTAAAGGATATGAATAATTTTCAAAGATAAAAATTTAAGAGGGTATTTTTTAACCAAAAAACACGAAACGTTACTCCAAAATCTAAACTTTAACCTTATCAACGTTTCACAAGACACTACTTGAAACACTAAACGCTTCTCAAAACGCTAGTTTACCGAACGCTAATATTTTTGCAAATAGAATTTTTGCTTAATCGAAACGCCAAAGGCTACCCCAAACTCTACTGTCGAACACAACCTTAATGGGATTATGATCAAGAAAAGAGAAAATGAATCATGCAACATAATAAACTCCATCCCAGTTCATTAACCTCTCCTTCACTTATAAATACTCGTCCTCCACCTCCATGCAAAGGGCCCCGAAAAATACTCTCAATGTATTGACTTCAAGAGGTTCCTTTATTCTCCTTCCATACTCTCTCTTTTGCATGCTAAGTGCTCACAAGGTTAGAAAGTTCTCTTTTTAATTCATTTGCTAGGACTTGTAAAACCATGTAAAGTGACCTTATCACGTTTGTATCTTTGGTAAACTTGGTTCATTAAATCGATGCTAGTATTCTTGTGCAGATCAAGTTCCTTGCTAACTATCAACCCCGATCTGTTTTCATTTGTTTTTCCACAAGACCAATTAAGGTTACTTAGTCTGAAACAGGAGAGTCAGAGAGTTTTTTAACTCCCAAACTCATTGCCTTACCCCCGAACTGGGATTACAGGTTCGGAGGCCGAAGTTTCATTTTTTAATTTTATATAGTTTATTAGTTTTCTTCAAGTTGACTGAAAACTCTGTAAATTTGATTTGCATAATTTATTTCACTTGAATTTTGATAATTCACATGCATGATTATAATTGCAGATTGAGTGATGATATGCGAAAGGTGGCAAAAGGATGCGATAACTAGCCCAATAAGGCCGACCGGCCTTACTGACTGGGCTGACTCCTTTCTCGGCCAAGTTGTTGGACAAGCCACTGGCCTGAAACCTTGAAGGTCGTTCGACCTTGGATACCTTTGTTGTTATCATTATTTCAATTCCGGTTGTAATTATTTATTTGACTTATTTTAGTTAGCAAATTAAATTTGCAAATTTAAGATTCATCAGAATTGTTAGTGTTTTCTTGTTTTCCTTATTTAAGGATCACGTCACCTCACTCGATTCCCAATTTAAGTATCGCCAACAAAATAAATTTTCTGAATGGGGATTTTTCAGGATCGACAGATTGGCGAATCCATTGGGGACTTAGAAATAGGGTAAAACTTCAAAAATAAATTTTTAGGAAATAATAAAAGAGAAAAATGAACTTATTTCATGGCTTTGCTATTTTTAGACATATTGCACATTGACTACTCCCGGGCCTTATGGAAGAGGAGCACAAAAGCGTTGGTTTAGGTCTTTAAACCTAAGATCTATCCCGAGAGCGGGCGATCACCACTTCTGTGATGCACTTATATCATCAAGCATTTGATCTCTCTTCTCATCCATGTTATACTCCGAGGCTTCCTTGAAGTCCAAAGAGCAACACCTCATACACTTTTCCTATAAAATCTCATATGAGGAAGAACATAGAGTCATGGTTAGGTTGTCTCATTCATTTGTGGGCTATGTTAGTGCTAGTTCATTTTAATCAAACAGAGTCAGTTTAGTCCAGTTTTGTGTCGTTCTAATTTGTGTAGAGTCACACAAACAAACCAGAACTGAGGCCCAAAAGGAATCTAGGGGGTCTGGCCTTAGTACATTCTCAAGCCCACTATTATGGCCTAGAGGGCCAACAAGATGACCTAGTAAAGAACTGAAGGCCGGTTGGCCTTGCTGCTAGTCCAGGCCCATTACTCTTTGGTGGGCCACCTTGTTTTGTCTCTCGACCTATTTAGCTTGCTGTTGACTTCATCTGACTCTTTATGATGTCCTCGAGTTCGAATGCCTATTATATCATTTTCTGAGACAAAAATGATATAATAATAAAAGCATCAATCATGACTCGATCCAAGTATAGACCCAATCGGCATTTCTGTTGTAAAGCATCATGAAAGGCCCATATAGAGTTGAGTCATACAAACCCAAAAAGTGGGTGAGTCGTCCTTGTGTCAGCATGTATGTGTCAAGTCCATGTGTTAGGGCTCCATGTGAGTTCATTAAGGCATGCATGCATCAAGTAGTTAGTGTCAGAGTCAAAGTCAAAGTCAGAGTTAATTTTGAGCTACCAATGGATTTTCATACGGCAAGATAGGAAATCACCTTCGAGCCTGCGTCAAAGATCCTCGCACCGGTTGGCTCATTCCAAACCTATACTTTTCGACCCAAGGACAACAAAACTACTATGGTAGAGGAACAATTCCAAGAGATTCTTGTCTATGGTGCCACTCCTGAAACAATCAACAATAAACAACTTGAGGATCTGTACACTAAAATCTAGAGTTTAATCTTCTTCAATTCTCATGAGCAAGACCAAAAGATTGAAAATAGGTTCAACGAGCAACAACAGAGGACAGATGACATGCTATAGGTCATCAATAAGATCAATGAAAAGTTGGGGTTGGACTTTATTGATAAAGATGAGGATGAGGCAAATCAGGGTGATAAGTGCAAGTCTGAGCCTGAACATGACAAACCACAACAATAAGCCATGACAAGAGGCTCCGGGTCAACGAAAAGAAAGGGAGTCGGTTATCCTATTGTAGAGGTGACTACACCCATGATAAAACCCAAAGCCAAATCCGTGGCATCCACAAATTAAAGAGCCTTAAGCCTACGGAGGACCTTGTAATTAAGGCCCTCAAACAAAATCTAGAAAGCCTTACTAGGAAGAGGAGCATTGCTCCCGCTTTCGTGAGTAAATACACAGATGTACCCTTGTCGATACATCCAGTGATGAAGGTGGTGGATAACATCGAGGTTCCTAACATCAAATTCAAACCATTGGAGAACCCGACTCATCACATCGAGGAGTTCATGCGATTAGCGCCCCTTACTAAGATAGACGCGCGGTCTTTATTCTACTGTATTCCCATCCACTCTAGATGGGGAAGCCAAAGTATAGTATCACACGCTACCACCCCAAATCAAGGTTGATTGGAGCAAGCTATTTAAGGTGTTCATCAACTACTACAACCGTATCTAGAAGAAGCAAGCCACGGTGAATAATCTCACGACTATGAAGTAAAGGGGGATGAGCCCTTCCTAAGTTATTTTGAAAGATGGCACACTTAGTTGTCCTAAATCAATGAGACTATTCCGATACATATGCAACTATCAACGTTCAAACAAAGCCTCAAAGGGAGTCTAGGTCGCCACTTTAGTTACCATGTGATTAAGGATTTTGATGACCTAATCAAAGGACATTTGTGTCCAACTTGAGACCATGAACAACGAGAAGGTTGCCGCCCAGGGGTGGAAGAATTCTTGTCCTAAACGGAGGATATTGGTTCATCCAGCCACCCTCTTAAGAGCGCTGAGGCTAATGCAATTCAGTAAGAACCCAACCAAAGTACGACCATTACACCCTACTCAACACCATCTATGTCGATGCTTTGGCTCGCCTCTTAAGGAAGAACCTGATTGAGTTGCCTTTACTAAAGTTAAAGCAAGAAACGAAGTATCCAAGCTGAGATGATAGAGCGTTCTGCGATTACCACATGTGTAAGGGACATGGCACTGAGAACTTGTTTAACGTTTTCCTAACGGTCATTATGACTCGAGGAGTTGGGGCCTTAATATTCAAGTTCGGTCTTTGGTCTCAAGGAAGGTTCTAAAAACACAGTTTGGATTTGGTTTTGAGTAAGGTTTAATTAAATTAGGAGAAATAAGGGCTCGGGGGTAGTATCGAGCCAACCTAACGAAGAACTAAACACGGATTACGTGGTTTTAGAAGTGATCGGTACTCGATAATCAAGTGTGAGGATTGCACAGATAGCTAGCATCAATTTCCCTCTCTTGAGTGATAAATTGATGCATACTTCCCATAGTTCGTCATCACTCCCGTGTATAACGTTCCTTGATAGTATTCGAACGTAATCCTAACCGATTGGTTCCAAGATCCCTCTCGCCAGAGTTAGGATTAGGAACCAATGACTTTGCCCTAGAATCCCAATTCAATGTTTGGGAAGGATTCATAACCTCCCGACATTAAAATCTCCCAATTATCGAATGGAAATCCAGGGAGGATCACCTAATCACCTCATTAATCACCCTAATCCCACTAATCCATGTCTAATCTCCCATTAAAGGCCCTAATTATCCCTTAACCCTAAGGTGCTTAGATACACATAATCATAATCATAATCATAATCAACATAAACTCAGAAACCATGACAATATTTAACCTAATTTTAACACAATAATTAAATACTAGCATAAAAGCAATAACCAAAGTAAATAAAAGCAATAACTAATTAAATCGCAATATTCAAAGTATATGAATCTGAGAAAGAAAGTAGAATACTCACTAATTAGGGTTTGGAGGCAAAGAACAATAGAAAGATCTCAAATTGCAGCAAAGTAAACCAATTCTTCAATCGAATCAACATTAAATTGCATTAAAATTAGTAAGAGAGTAATTAACAATGATAATTGTGCTTAAGAAAGGCCTAAAAAACTCAAAACTATAAACTATAAACTCTACCAAAGGTTCTCTAGAAATCTAGAAAAATACATTATATACTTGGGAGAAAAATGGGCAAAACGCAGTCGTTTGCCCAAAAAACGTTGGCAGAACAGGGTCGTCACGAGCGTGACATGGGTTGTCACGGCATTGACACCTGAAATTTCCCGAAGAACTTTTCATGCTTCGCCTCCCTCACGTGTGTGACACTAGAGGGTCACAGCCGTAAGGGGTCATCTGGTTTGGGGCGCTCTTTGAATGTCACGGCCGTGAGGCCTAATGATGTTGGAAGAGTTCTGGATTCCTCACGGGCTGACAAGTGGATGTCACGACTGTGAGGGGCCTTCTGACTGCACTTCTTTTGGGAGTCACGACGGTGAGAAGTGTTGTCACGGTTGTGAGACTGCTAAACCCAGACTTACGCCTCTTGCTGTGTCACGGTCGTGAGAAGTGGTGTCACGGTCGTGACACTTATTCAGCCTAAGAGTCTTCTTTCCTGTTTTCTTTGGCTGGAAAGGTTTAATGGGGGTGACGTTCGTGAGGTTCTGAGTCACGGCCGTGACAACCCAGCTGATGACCTTGTTTTCTTGGTCCTCCCCGGGATCAAGGCTCAGGTTCTCTTCGCCTCGGGCCGGGTCTTCTCAGGATGTCCCGACCCTTCTACTGATTGGCCCAGTTTTGCCTCGTTTTACACACTTTTCCTCCACAAGCATTCAAATGTGAAGAAACCTACAAAGGAAGGAAAATAACATAAAAGCACTAATAATTACACATAGAATCGAGGAAATTGCCAAGGGAACATGACGCATCTAGGCTCAAAACCGAGTCTAAACAGAACTATTAGACCTTGAAAAATAAAATTGAGGGTATGATCTAGTCAGGTAAACTACCCCTGCCAAAAGCAACACAGAAAAACAACTAAAACACGGACCCAAGTAAAGTAGGACCGCATGAAGAAGACTTTGAAGTTAGCTAGGGTCCTAGTTTTTTAGCATTGTGTTTCAAAGTCAGTTATGCATTGTATTAAGTTAGTCTTTGATATGCTCGTCTCTAGAATTCAATTAAATACATCTAGTTGATTTTGATTATTCAAGATTCTCGTGCTTGCACTAGTAATTTAAGCTGAAAGGCTCCCTCACCAATTCACTAACCTTGAAATCCATGTATGACTCATATTTCTCCTCACCCATGTCTCATTACCTTGTCATTCAGCATATTCTCCATCCCACATCCATGATTTAGAAAAAAAAAACTAAAAACTAAAAGAACAAAAAAAAAAAATCAAAAGAGAGGAGCTAACCTATGCATTCACTCAATAGGCTGGGTAAAAGGAGAGAAGACCAAAACCATTAATCCCTTAAAAGTAGACATTTCTATGCTTCGAGACATGTAACTAAATAAAATGTGCCTATAATAGGGGGCTACCTATTCGCCACATATATCGTCATCTATATCACCCGCTTGCCCACCACATTCTATCCCTAATTGTTATCTACGCCTCTGTGCCAAGTTTCTCTTTACCAAATCGCCCACCTTTGCATCACCTACGACAGTCACTGTTTGAAAGCCCTTAGCTTTCACCAACGCTATCATTCTTCTCATGACCATTCCCTACCTAACCAAGACCAAAAGTGTGTTGTGACAAACATCAGTTGAAGAAAAAAAGGTTGAGCTCATGAAGAAAAATGGAAATAAAGTGAGAAAGCCAAAAAAAAAAGAAAGAAAGAAAAAAGAGACAAAAAAAAAAAGAAATTGGAAGAAAGGAATGGCAGTAGAAAGTCAAGAGCCGAATCATCATCTAGATCACACACATGCTTTTCAAAACCCTTGTAAACCATCATATCCATGCCTCTAAACTTTCATACACCCATCCAGCCTCTATGCCTTTACATTCATCCAAACTGTAAGCTTTCATAGACCCCTATCAGCCCCTTCAACCCCCACTTCTATCCCATTCCAAACCTGGTTGCATCCTTCAGCCTTCCCAAACCATTCACTTGTACCTTCAAGCCTACCTCACCAAGCCCTCCTCGAGGCACCAACCCTGTGAAGTTGCACCTTATGAACTATTATTGGCTTGATATATACCACAACAATACATAGGAGAACCTCTTTGAGGTCCGACCACTATAATTCTCTTAAAGAAGTCCATGATCCCAAGTTTGGTCTTTTAGCAAAAGAATAAGAGAGGTTAGCTTGGAATCCCACGCTAGGCAAAAGGAGAGAAAGGGAACATGAGAGGCTAGATTGAAAACCCTTTAGGGTGGGTTAGGCAAAAGGAGGGGTAATCCCGAATTCTAAAGCCAGTTCATACTCCTCCACCATCATCGCCTTCGATCTTCTCTTTTATCAGACTTGGCTCACCATTAGATCCTAAATCTATCCATTTCTTCCCTATGAGACGGGTATACCTCCTTTAGCCATCTCTCATCTAGCCACGAATCAATGTAACCATTCAAATCTTGTACAGTCTCAACACTTCATCCATTCATAGCTCTTGCCACAAAGTCTTCGATGGTACATATATTTATCTATAGAACCACCCCTACATTCCGAAGTCTCTCAAATGAGTCTACCCAACCATTATCCCTATTAAACCATTATTTTCCACTGTCCAATCTATCAATACCTCTATCATCATCTTTGTCTTATTTCTATCTAAAATTTTCATTTTCCCATGCCATTAGAGATTTTTGGCTTGGCCATTAATGCAAGTATGAGATTCGATATTTTGAGGCCCATTCTCAGGACATCTGAGTGGGGGTTCATCCATCGACAAGAACGAAAAACCGACCACATGAACGACTAATTGGAAATAGCATTTGACTCAAGGAAATTTAAGAGTTTATTTGATGGTGTTAAACTTTAGAGTTTATTTGATGGTGAGGCTCCCCTAACCTTTATATGACCCTTATATTTATTCAACATGGGAAACTTAAGAGTTCAACTAGAGAAGAAATCTACCCCAAGGCCCAAACTAGGGCCCAAGGTATCAAGAGAAAGTCACCTAACATCAACAGGGGTGAAAATCAAGAGAGATGGATCGTTTTAGGGTCCAGAGACGTGAAAAAACTGCTCTAGTGGGAAACACAACCCGTGGCTAGGTCAACACAGACCGTGTTGACCTGGCATGAACCATGTCGCCCCTTGTTTATGACGAAATGACATTTCGGATGGTTTTAATGGCTATATAATGGCAGATTCGGCTGCTTTGTTCATCATTCAAGCCTTCCATCATCATCTTCCATAGCAAATTCATCTCCCCTTCATCCACCTTTCCATCCATATTCACAGTAGTGTGAGATTGAGAGAATTATTGGGTTTTTGAAGATCGATTCTCAAGAAATTCATAGAAGTGGAGGAGCAAAAGTCCTCGCCGATTATAATTCAAGCAAGGATCGATTTCCATCTCGGTTTACTTCTCTTTATTATAGTTTTTCATGCTTTCTAGTTTAAGTTTTAATATGTTTTGTAGTTTGAACATGAGTAGTGAGTAGTTCCATTAGTTTAGGGGATAAACCCGATAATTAGTTTCTTTCATGGATTAAGTTTTGTTGGATTGAACAAGTGGTTATCTAGTTTGGATGCATTTTATTTATCCTATGATTATGTTTGTCATTGTTTTTGATTCGCCATTAAGAATATGGAATTAGATCATTGAGTGAAGTACCGAATAGAGAAATTCAATAATCGGAACCCTTAGGATTAAACTAATTATGAAATGAACTAAATATAGAGGATTTTGTAATTAGGGGTCTTGTGATAATTTGATTTCTAAATTAGAGTGTGTTTGGTGCAAAGGAAAACTGTTTTCTAGGAAAATGGTTTTTCTTGTAAAATGATTTTCTTAGAAAATGAATTTTCATTTAATACTTTCCTGTGTTTGGTACACATGAAAATCATTTTTCTGGAAAACGATATTCACCTGTTTGACAATAAGGAGATAGAAATTAAAATGCATGTGTAAGAGAGAGTGGTGGAGAGAGAGAATAAAAATATTAAAAATGGTGCATGAGAGAGAGAAATATGAGAGATAGACTAAAATGGGTGTATGAGAGGGTGTATATAGAGAAAGAGAAAGAAATATTAAAACGGGTGCATGAGACAAAGTGGTGGAAGAGAGAAAAACGAGAGAGACGATATTAAAACGGGTGTATGAGAAAGAGTGGTAGAGAGAGAAAATAATATTCAAATTAGTGCATGAGAGAGAATGGTGGAGAGAAAGAAAGAAGAGAGAGAGAGAGAGAGAGAGAGAGAGAGAGAGAGAACGAAAGAGGAGAGAGTCAAAAAGTGGTTTTCATTAGGTTGAAGTCAAGAAAATAATTTATAAAGGGTGGGAGAAAATCATTTTCTTGGAAAATGGTTGAAAATGGTTTTCTCCAATTTCCGGTCACCAAACACTGGAAAATGAGAAAATCATTTTCAACCAAACATGCCCTTAGTTAAAATTGAAATAACCACGAAAGTAGGTGATTAATTTTACTAAGTAATTCGTTCCATTGCCAAAAGCTAGTTACGAAAGACATTATGCGATTATCGACTCTAAAATGTACCAAATTAGTGACATGCATGTTCAATCCACTTGATTAATTCATAAAGTTACTTAGGTTTGTCCCCTGAACATCTTTTTCCCATTGATTAATCCAGTATTTTGTGTGAACAGTTGCTTGTTTTGCCCTTTTTCCCATTGATTAATCCAACACCCGATCGATTTAGCGATTACATAGGAGGCTAGTTTAGTGTAGTTTAGCAAAGTCCTTGTGGGAACGACCTTAATACATACTACACCTACACGGCTACACCTGTGCAGTTGCGGCGTATCACACATCATCTTCCCAAGGTTTGGGATCCCCCATAATCGTTGATAATGGATCTCATTTCATTGAGAAAAAGTTTGAGATCCTACTTTCCAAATACGAGATCAATCATAAGAAAAGTCTCCCTTATCATCTCCAAATGCAAGGACAAGTTGAGATCTCCTACCGAGCTATCAAGGAGATTTCGGAGAAGACGGTTAGTGCCTCGAGGCATTATTGGGCCGACAAACTTGATGATGCCCTTTGGTCCTATCGAACCGCTTATAAAACTCCAATTGGCACATCTCCTTACCGATTGGTCTATGGCAAGGCATGTCATTTCCCAGTTGAACTCGAGCATAAAACTTCTGGGCAGTGAGGAAAATTAACTATGATGCTAGAGTTGTGGGTGAGTGGAGGTTGTTCCAATTTGAGGAGCTTAGACGTCAAGCCTATGAGAACAACATAATCTTCAAGGAAAGAACGAAGGCATGGCATGATAAGCGCCTCAACCATCGTGGGTTCAAAGTAGGGGATAGATTCCTTGTCTTCAATTCTCGTCTCAAACTCTTTTCGGGGAAACTACGATCAAGGTGGTCCGGGCCATTCGAGATCGTGAACATCCATCCAACGGGAGTAATAAAGCTTGAAAATGATCAAGGTGAGTTTTTCAAGGTGAATTCCTTTAAACTCAAGTCGTACATCATGGGGGAGGAATATGCGGGTACTATTGTCACGTACCTCACCGATATCAAGAGTTGATAAGGTATTTCGGTCAAGTTAAGGACCTTAAACAAACGATATATGGGAGGAACCCTATACTTCTTTCTTGTTTTTTTTTTTGTTTTTCTTTCTTTCTTTCTTTCTTTCTTTTCTTTCTGCTTTTTGTTTCTTTTCTGTTTTTTGTTTTGACGCATTAGTTCTAGTTTTGAAAAAAGAAAAAAAATGGGAGGAAATGAAGAGAAAAAGAAGAAGAGAAAAGGTTTGAGAAAAAGTTTGAGAAAAAATGTAGAGAGAAAAAGAAAAAAAGGTAGGGAGGCATGAAGGAGGTGAGAATGAGTAAAAAAAATGAGTGAAGGAAATAAAAGAGTAAAGTGTTGAAGTCTATGAAGAATTGTAGGAGGGATGACTGTAGAAAAGGGATAGACCATAGGTTTTAGGACTTAGAATATTTTTGAAGTTGGGAGCTTTTGAGGATAGAGGCAGGAGGCCGTCGCAGGGGCTACAAGAACTGTAACACCCGCAACGACATACAACTCAATTAAAGGGAGAAAATAAGAAGTCCAGTCCTGTCGCGCCCGCTACGTCTTTTGTAGCGCCTGCTACGCCGCTTCCTCAGAATTGCTCCAAAAGCTTGATGCATGCGCGACGTACCAGTGTAGCGGCCATGACAAACCAGAGCAAAATTTCCCCATTTCTAGATCTTTCACGCCCGCTACGCTCAGTGTAGTGCCCGCAACGAGTCTGCTGTGCGTATTTTTTCAACCCTAAAACCCTATTTTTCCCTCCTTTCTTTCATTTCCTTCCTCTTCCTTTTGCACCCTCGTCACACTCTCTCTCTCAAACCCTAATAAGCGCGACGCATACTCCACCATCCCTCACCTTTCCTTCCATCTCTACCTTCAAATCTCCATCATCACCACATTCCTCTTCTCTCATTCCCTCTCTTTCACTTGAATGTAACCCTAACCTCCACAAAACCTCGTCCAACTGCTCATCTTTGGCTGCATTCATTATCTAATTCATCCTTGTGGCACCTTGAATTGCCTTCTTGTGCAAATCTCTTTTCTTTCTATAGCCCTTTGAACTCCATTGTTGAGTTCAGGTTTAGAGAAAGCAAAGCTCTTCGTTCCGCATCTCACCTTGTTGATTCAACACCGCAACCACCTACATTCAACCGTCCAATGGGCAGGAGCAAACGATCTAGGGTCGAGGAGCCACCTTTGCCACCCCTCGAATCATCCTTTTCTGGTAAAGATCGCTACAAGGCCCAACTGACATCAAATTTCAATGTGACCCATGAGTGAATGTCAAGTTCCGAGGTGAACCCCATGCGCAGCGCAATAAGAATTTCAAGGAGCGGAAGATTTGTGACCCTGATGTCTATTACGCGAGCACAGTCGAAGCCATCTATTGCAAGCCGAGCTTCGACCATTTCATTAAGGTTTTAGGCTAGGAGATCTTCATTACTATTGACGATTCTATCGTCGATCAACCCATCCTGGAGTTGCTAAGTTCCCTCCGGGTTTACAACGATGGCTTTCCGACGGCCACTTTCAAGTACCAAGTTGCAAACCGGGAGATGGAATGTTCGGTGCAAGGCTTGTGCAAGGCGTTGGGTTTTTCGGTGGATGGGCGTTATTAAGAAAGGTGTGAACGGTTTGACGACCAAGATGCGATGAAGCAACTCACGTGCCGGCGAAGAATGCACGTCAAGTTGAGGGGTGGGCAAGCGCGATACCATTGCCCAAGGAACTCGAAGGGGCGAGACTTCTGCAACCTCGCAGTCCACCTCCTCCAGCGAATCATTACTAGTTCAGTGTTCGGAAGGGACGATGGGCTGCCCAAGGTTCAGAAAGACAATCTTTTTGTGATTTATAACGCGGTGAGGGTCGCCGGGTCAACACAAGGTCATGTATCCTCCATTGTCTGCGGGAGATAAGCATGGAAACCCGGTTGACCACGATCGGAATGGGGTATATTATATGCCATTTCCTGGAGCATGCATGAAGGCTTCGCGAATTACTTGAAGAGATGGACGACCCGTTACTTCCCTGGCCCCTTGGAAGGGGTTCGATTGCAGAAAATGGGGATATTGGCAAAGCACTGATCCCGCACCATCAATCTTCATGGGCATGACGTCAACAAGGCGTCAATTCACCTAGATTCGGAGAGAGAAAAAGCATGGCTCGATGTTATAACCCGCACAACTTATCCTACGGGCAACAATATGGTTGTCGATGTAAGGTTAATAACCCAGATATGCCCGGTGATGAGGAGGAGGAAGATGTTGAAGATGAGGAGGAAAAAGAAGGAGAAGGAGAAGAAGGTGACAATGGAGGGGATGATAATGAAGGAGATGCAAGGGGTAACCCGTCTTTGTGCGCTTCTTTGGGTCAAGTCAACGGCTCAACGCTCATCTCAAGTAGTTGAATATCAACTTCCAGCAGCAACGAACACTACTCCAAAGTCAGCGCAACATACTGGAAAGCCAGCAAGCTATGTTGAACGCCCAACAATCCATGTGATGCACAATTGATGGCCTTATGCATCAAGGTCAACCATGGAGACATCTAATACTCACCTAGAAGGAAGAAGAGCTCAAGTCTCTCATATATCTCTCTACTTGGAAGGGATCAACTCATGTGGTTGTATATTTTTGCTCCTTAATTCAAGGACCATGAAGCTATCATCGAAGTCATCCTAGAGAGGATTAATCTACATTCCAAGAGCTTTCATATGGTTCAAGAATCTTTAAATTTGGATGAGAATCCAAGGAGTTATCAATATTTGTAATATAGTTTAGTTCATTGTTTTCTTTATGATGTAATCATTAGAGTAGATGATGAAAGCCCTAAGTGGCCCATTTCTTGTCTTGTACACGCCATAAGGGAGGGCTTGTAACTATAAATACCCCCCTTAGGGTGCTTTGTAATTCATTCATACACATTGAGTTTTAGATAAACAAACACATGTTATATTCTTTCTAGCTTTCATGCTAGGCTCTTTTCATTTCTCTCTTGTGGGATTCGAATCATCCCCTTCTTCTAGCTAAGGTTGGCATCCTTAGTGGTGAAAGGAAGGAATTGAAGGTCTCTTGAAGGTGGTGTGGCTATATCCTTCCAAGAGTCTTCAAAAAGCCACCAACTATCCAACGTTCATTCATCCATTTATCATCCATTTCACGTTATTCTTCAAGAATTCAACAAGAATTCATCAAGTATTCAACAAGAAGCATTCGTTCTTCATCAACACATTCAAACGCTTCATTCGTTCATCATCATTCATCATTCGTTTATCCATTCGTTCATCTTTTCTATTCATTTGGTAATCATCTTTCATAGTTCTTTCCATCCTTTTCATCCATTTCCATTCCATTTTTGGTTCTTTGGAACTTTGAGAAGGGAGATTCCTATCTTCGTTTTAAAGATCCTTAGATATTGTGTAATGAGATCATCCCTTGGTCTCATTATGCATCAATTTGGTATCAGAGCTTAGGAGTTTGAATCTCTTAGTTCTTGAAACAATCTTTTTACAATCTTTCCCTCTCCCACACGTTCCCCATCACCCCTACCATCACAAAAATTCATCCTCCATCACACGTCCCCACTAAACTCCACAAAGAACCCGTGAGCCCAAACACAAATCCAACCAATTTCCCCCTCACGTCCCTTCTATGCTAACCATCCTACCATGAGTTTCTTGTGATCTTTTGAATCAAGATAGGATCTAATGGATTGCAAAAGGTCTAGCAAGAAATTCCAACGTGATCTACAATGCTTGAAGCAACAAATTGATGATCTTGCCAAGCAAATGGAAGAATGTGGGATTCTTCCAAAGGGGTCAAGAAGCACAAAATCACGTGTGGTTCACTCTTCTAAGGTTGAATATGAAGCACCTTATGCACGGAGTAAACATTCCAACAAAAAGAATGGGAAGAAAGTTCAAGAAGATTTCTTGCCATCCGACATAAAGGTGACTCCATCAACAATCTTGAAGGAGTTAAGCAAGGGAGCATGGATGTACTTGATTATACAATAGAGTTCAAGTGGCAACTATGGAAGAATGGCCTTAAGGAGGACGATCCACGCATTTTGGTATACTACTTTCTTGGTTTTAATGATTACATTCGACGTGTTGTTGTAAATCAACCTTTCACAAACTTGGAAGAGTTAAGTTCTTTAGCTCTCGATGTTGAAAGACAAAGGAGATGTTGTCATTGCCAAAGTTTAGGTCACATTGATTTGGAGTTTCCTAACAAGAAAGATGTGTCTTTGGTTGAGTACCAAGCGTATGGTAATGAATTATATGAGGAGGATAATAAAGAGGAAGAAAAGGTAGAAGAGGAGCATATGGAAAAGTGGCTTGTGACAAAAGAAGCAAGTGTGTCGTATGAACATCCACAAAGAGAGTGCAAGATCTCTCATTATACCAACAAAGGAGAAGTATGTTCATTGAACCAAGAAAAGGAAAGTTGTGCCTCCTATGGATATACTGTTGTCCTTACGCAAAGGTTAAGCCATGACAAGTTCATTCATTTCAATCCAAGAAGTTTAGTAAGTCTTTGCTTTTACAAAATTTGCAAAGATTCATTATATTGCAAAATTACTTCTATGGATTCTTGTCATACTTTGTTGGAAGGACCAAAGTTGCTTGATAGGAATATCATGCCTCTTGATGCATCTCTACTTCCATCTTACACCACACGACCTAAGAAGGAAGAAAGCCATCTTGTGTCGATCATGAAGATGGAGTATCGAGGGAATAAAGAATATAAGGATCCTATTCTTATACATTTGGAGAAGAATGAAACGGATCCAAGTATCCATCACATTTTGAATCTTCCTACGAAGCATACCCTCCATGAGCATCCAAAAGATATCTACTTAGATCACTTGGTTGAAAGGCCGAATATTCGAAAGGATGAAATAGCCCAAGTCATCAAAGTGCATTGTTTCATGCTAAATGACAAGGGTAAAGTGGTAAGAATAGACTTGGGAAGTGAGAAGCAACGTGAACAACCCACGTTCACGGTGAAGAAACGCAAGTCCAAGTCTTATGGTGTTCGAGAATTGATCGGAAGAAAGTTTAAGAAGTTCATCAAAGGAATCTATGATGACTTCAAAGCTTTCAAGAAGAAAATCTTTGTGAAGAAAGGCAAGTGAGAGTTGATTTTCCAAAGTTTGAGGGCAAACTTTTTCAACCGGGGGTGTATGATGCATAATTGATGGCCTTATGCATCAAGGTCAACCATGGAGACATCTAATACTCACTTAGAAGGAAGAAGAGCTCAAGTCTCTCATATATCTCTCTACTTGGAAGGGATCAACTCATGTGGTCGTATATTTTTGCTCCTTAATTCAAGGACCATGAAGCTATCATAGAAGTCATCCCAGAGAGGATTAATCTACATTCCAAGAGCTTTCATATGGTTCAAGAATCTTTAAATTTGGATGAGAATCCAAGGAGTTATCAATATTTGTAATATAGTTTAGTTCATTGTTTTCTGTATGATGTAATCATTAGAGTAGATGATGAAAGCCCTAAGTGGCCCATTTCTTGTCTTGTACACGCCATAAGGGAGGGCTTGTAACTATAAATACCCCCCTTAGGGTGCTTTGTAATTCATTCATACACATTAAGTTTTAGATAAACAAACACATGTTGTGTTCTTTCTAGCTTTCATGCTAGGCTCTTTTCGTTTCTCTCTTGTGGGATTCGAATCATCCCCTTCTTCTAGCTAAGGTTGGCATCCTTAGTAGTGAAAGGAAGGAATTGAAGGTCTCTTGAAGGTGGTGTGGCTATATCCTTCCAAGAGTCTTCAAAAAGCCACCAACTATCCAACGTTCATTCATCCATTTATCATCCATTTCACGTTATTCTTCAAGAATTCAACAAGAATTCATCAAGTATTCAACAAGAAGCATTTGTTCTTCATCAACACATTCAAACGCTTCATTCGTTCATCATCATTCATCATTCGTTTATCCATTCGTTCATCTTTTCTATTCATTTGGTAATCATCTTTCATAGTTCTTTCCATCCTTTTCATCCATTTCCATTCCATTTTTGGTTCTTTGGAACTTTGAGAAGGGAGATTCCTATCTTCGTTTTAAAGATCCTTAGATATTGTGTAATGAGATCATCCCTTGGTCTCATTATGCATCACCATGCTCAACAATGTTCACCCCCAATTGCAGAGACATGAGGAGTACATAGGGATGGCAATGGGTCCTTGACCCAGTCTAGACCCTATCGGACCCTACCCATTAAGACGAGTTTGGGTCCGAACATTTTGGACCCAATGGATCTGGGGGGGTCCGGGTCTAGAAAAAATAGCGGGTCCAGGCCCGGGTCCAAGCATGGACCCACGGACCCGACCCATGGACCCATTAAAATATAAACATATATAATTTTTTCCTTTGAAAAAATAAAAACCCAAGTACTACACTACTACTCATATACTGCCTGGCCCCTGCTGAGACTCTTGGGAGTATTAGGCCTGTTGAAGTGTTGACTTCTATTTTCTAAAACCCAGGTATACTATTTTTTCATTTAAAATGTTTTTATTGTGTTAAAAATAAATGTATATAAACACAATAGTTATTATTATATATATGTACAAGTATAAAAGTAACCCAACAAATTCAAAAAATTACTCGGAGGTACCCTAACTTTTGGTAAAATGTTTTTCAGGTACCCCAACTTTTCAAAACTCATTTTGGGGTACCCTTACTCTTTGGGTTAGAAATTATTAGGTGTTTTTTCGGTCATCAATTTGGTTAAGTGACCAAAATACCCTTATTCTTCCATTTTTTAAGAAATATGCTTAAAGAAGAAGAATAAGGGTATTTCGGTCACTTAATAAAACTGATGGCCGGAAAAACACCAAATAATTACTAACCCAAAAAGTAAGGGTACCTCAAAATTAGTTTTGAAAAGTTGGGGTACCGAAAAATAGTTACCCCAAATATTGGGGTACCTCCGAGTAATTTTTAGCAACAAATTGATAAATCTAGTAAAAAAATTAATAATAGAGTTGAACCCATTAAGGACCCGTTGAGTCTAGGTCTGGGTCTGAATTTTGGGACCCATTGGGTCTCGAGGCGGGTCCGAGTCCAAAAAAAAATATAGCGAGTCGGGGTCCAGGTCCAACTGGACTCGCCCCAGACCCTGCCCATCGCCATCCCTAGGAGTACTTTTAGCAACACAACCAGTATATGCGCGATTGGGGATATTATCACTACACCATCGATGGGCACACTCCGACACCAGAGGACTACTCTAACCCCTATTACCCATCTTACTTCCCCTATTATCCATACTTGCCTCCCTCGAGAGGCCCTGATCAATGAGCTCTAAGTTCCCCGCCCCCATTGAGCTTTTTAATTACTCTTGTTTGCATTTGAATGCTTGTAAGTGTGTCGCTTTAGTACTGGTTTTGTCTTTTCTGCTGATGGCTTGGTTTGGCCGCGCCTTTCGCATCATTTTCATCTCATCCTTGCATCGAAAAATTGTTGTCTTTAAAGTCTAGCATTTTGGGATACCTGGGTAAGTTGTGGTGGTTGGTCTACACTCAACTTCATCGAGCGTAGGACCAGGTTAAGCCGTATTTCCACCCTCAATTCCTGCCGCAAGTGAGTGAGATTCAGGGTTGAGGTTTATCTTAGGAAATGTATATATTGTATATATGTTTCTAGTTTTTTTTTTCTTTTAGCTCGTCGCATTTGCTTCGTTTCGCATATTAGAATAGGTGCATTTAGGTAGTATTGCATTGTATATCCTAACCTTGTTCGTGTTTCTTTTGAATATTGGATTTAATGTTCTCCTACATTGAAGACCTTGAAGCAAACTCTTTCCATTATTTCTCTTTCGGTGTATATACTTATTCTCTTTTGCATGCTTGGTTTTTCCCCCTTTTGGTGGTGCGCCCCTCAGTATGTTTTGTGTTGGGATATCTTTGTTGATGGAGTCGTGTAGGCTTGGGCCGCCACTTTTTCTTTTTGTTAGGTGTTTATATGCATGCATATCCTTGTTTTCTACCCTTTATGTGACACCCCATCCCACAATGAGAACATTGTGGAGTTTTAAGGGTGTGTTGGAGGGGGGGGGGATTACTTATGATTCGGGTAGCTCACCTAGCATTTTGTTTGTATTTTCGTTCTTAGGAAGTTTTGCGTTAAAATTTGAAAAAAAAAAGAAAAAAAAAGAAAAATGTAGTGAAAATGAAAGAAAAAATGGGAAAAAGCTGTGAAAAAGCCAAATGTGTGTTTTTTTTTTTTTTTTTGAATTTGCTCATGTTTATAATCCTGTAGTTAATGGCTTGATGACTTAGTTAATCGACTAAAAGCGGCTGATATGAGCATGGTAGGCCTTAATCTAAAGTGTTATCATGACTTACTTCTTTTAGACTCCTTTCGCTAAGTGCAAAAACGAGTACCTAACTTCCTTTTACACTCGTTTTGTGATCGTGATCTTAGGTTTCTTATGCTCATGCTCGTGAAAAAGTGAAAATAAATAAAAGTAATTAAAGACCCACTCACACCCTTAAGTACTTCGTTATTGAAATAACCCTAGAGGGGGGTGAATAGGGTTATATAGAAAATTCTGCACTTTTTAACAACACAACAAGGTTAATAGCACTTTTATAAAATGAAAGATACTTCTTTATTATTCAAACAGAAGTGCTTAGAATAGAGGAGGTTACAACTCAGCTTAGGTGAAAACCGTGAGGTCCTCAAATAGCTTACTGGGACAAAAGACCTTGCAGTCGTCTTCTGTTGGAGTTTCAATTACTCGACCCTAGAGGTTCTCACCAGTGTGCTCACTGGTTACACACAAACTCACCACTTACAATTGTGGCTACACTCAGAATATCAACACAATATTCCTACACTAAGAACTTTCTCACACAAAGTTCCTACTCAGATTTGCTTGTTTGGAAATCCACAAATGCAAGAGAAGTCTTCGGCATAATATATAGTAGAGCCCTTGAGACAGCAACGGCTACTTGCTCTTTGGAGGAGATAATTTCCTTTCTTGGGTTATCTTCATAATCTTCCATATAGTCTTGATATCCTTGATTTTGCTTCCATAAATTAGATATCTTGAAATAATGGAAACAACGGTTATTGAATCAATTCAGAAGGAATATGAGAGAATATAATTTAGGGTTTTAGAAGATACTTCCCTAAATTAATTTTGTCAATCTTTCAAACAAAATCTCTAATGCTGGCGCTGGAGGTCCTCGGAGCTTGCTGCGATGAGGTCCTCAGACTTGACTTGAGACTCTTCAGTTACGTATGGAGTAACCCGAGTTGGGAGGGTAACCCCTCTTCGAAGGGCCGTTAAAATTCCCGAAAAACTCGACCTAAACCCATAAAAATCGGAAAAAAAGATGTGAAAAAAGGTTGGTTTACCAACCCCTCGCCCCTTAAGTATAGTTGTATGAATGGAGCGAAACAACGCTGGGAGAGTAGCCCCTCACAAGCCGCAAACCGATCTCGAATGATGCCAACAGAAAAAAACGAGGAAAAACAAAGAAAAACAAAGAAAGAAAATATTGAAGTGATTGAATAAGTTATGGAGCTTTCCCCTACGTGACCTACAGCCCTCACCAAGCCAAGGGCGACATAAGTTGGGGAGGGCAACACGTTGTTGGCTTTTCGCTTTCGAAACGAGCTCGAGTGTAGGTTTATGCTAAGAAATGATCGTGACCGAATAGGGTACACTAGCACTTGTGCACAATGTCCTTGTTTAGCAGGAGGTGTTTGAGGTTGAAAATCCTAAAGACTGACAACATTTTGGGTTAGGCGTCCTTAATGTGCCCATATTCGCTTCCTTTGTTTGATTAGCGTCGTCATTTAAGTAATTGATTGCATGATTATACATATGAGCATATTCTTCCCTTTTTGTAACTAGTTTTGTTTTTCACTTCTCTTTTCCCTTTTTGTTTTCATGACTTTTGTGGGTATAGTCGTTATAAACCCTCATGAGACCCACCTCGTCCACCTGGGCTGTCGGGGGGTTTAAAGGGCTTGGTGCATATGTTAAATGCATATATTTTCTCCCACGAAAGTGGAGTAGCCGTTTTAGGTAGTTTGTTTTGTTTTGTTTTGCTCGGGACGAGAAAAAGCTCAAGTGTGGGGGTGTTTAGGCCCGTTTTAAGGCCTAAATTATGCTCTCGGCCATGTAATTTTCACTCAATCCCGGATTATTTTCATTTTCTTAATATGCTTTTAGTTATTTTTGATGGTACTTAGAGTTTGAGGAATAAAGCAAGGCAAAGAAGTTAATCAAGGGCTAAATAGAGGGTCTCGAGAGGATTCCTGAGCCAAGCCAGGTCGAGAAATGAAGAGAATTCGGGTCGGGACGGCAAAGTCATATCAGGGGAGCAAGATCAAGGCCGTTGCACTCGCTACAGCTCTTGTAGCGGGCGCGACAGGGTACTCTTTCATGCCTAATTTGGTAGCCCCCGCTAAACTTTTGTAGTAGGTGCTACGCCCAAAGAGGAAAAATTGGCAGAGCAGACCAAAGGCTGTGCCACCCGCGACGATTCCATGGAATAAAAGCTCAGAGGGAGGTTGAAGTAAGGGTGGTCGCGCCCGCGACCAACCGTCACACCCGCGATCCCGCGCGGAATTGGAATCACCCTCTTCGCTCCCAGAAACATAGCGCCCGCGAAAGTGGTCGTGGCTAGGGGTGTTCATAAATAACCTCCCCGAAAAATCCGATCCGAAAACCCGCTACCCGGTCATTAATTTAGAGTACCCGACCTGGAAAAATTAATTTTAATCAGGTCGGGTACCCGCCCCAGAATATTTTTCGGTTAGTCGGTTCGATTATGGATCGACCCCTAGACGTTTTCGGGTACCCGAATTACCCGATATTAAATTTAACATTTAGGTCAAGATTTTATTTTTGCCTATTTTTTTCCAATCTCCAGTCTACTGTCCAGGTCCAAATTTTAATCTGGAAAAAACCCTAATTTATCATATTGTTGGCGCTTAGTGCTCCAATTTCAAATCCTCCAAAAACTCAAAACGTATGGAAACTCAGTGCCAGTGGCCCTGCTGGCCTAGTTTCAGAACATTTTTGAAACATTTTTTGCTACTGGAGTGTTAATTAATAATTACTCATATGATTATAATTAATCGAGTTTTTTGGTTAACCGGTATATGCCCCAAAACTTACGGGTACCCGATAGTTTCGGTTACGATTACGGTTCGAGGGTTTGGCCGCCCCGAATTTTCGGGTGCCCGGAAAAATTATTCAATTGGTTCGGGTACCCGCCCCGTGAACATCCCTAGTCGTGGCGCCCGCGACAACACTGTTTTACTGTATTTTTTCGGTTCAAATGGCTGCGTTTTAGGAGTTTTATTAGCCTTGTATAAATAGTTTTTTGTCATTATTTCTTAGCAGCCTTTACTAGTTTTTAGAGAGTTTTTAATTACTTTCAAGCATCCTTTATGAGCTTTCTTAGATTCTAGAGATTTAGAGAGAGATTAACCTAAATACTAGCGAAAAATCCATCTAAATTAGGATTACTTTTGTTGTATTGGGTGATTGTAGTTGAATCAAGTGAGAAATTGAAGAATCTACTATCCCTTTTGGCTATTGTTATTCACTCCTTCCATCCATAGGTGATATCTACTCTTTCTT
The DNA here is from genome assembly GCA_029582165.1 of Portulaca oleracea. Classification (NCBI taxonomy): domain Eukaryota; kingdom Viridiplantae; phylum Streptophyta; class Magnoliopsida; order Caryophyllales; family Portulacaceae; genus Portulaca; species Portulaca oleracea. The sequence goes on along the minus strand of CM055877.1, from coordinate 25,993,209 downwards.
CTTCTATGTTTACTATTGTTGGTTGATTGATTAGTTGCTTGATTATCTTTGATCATCTTTTACTTGCTTTGTTAGTGTTTACCATTTGTTGTGATAGAATCATGTTAGGTTTGGTTTTGATTATGCTAGATTAATGATGAATATGATTATTGACTAATTTCTTAATGGGCTAGGGATGATTAAGGGTTCTAATGGATAATTAGTATTGGGTTAATGAATTAGAGAGTGATTAATGAGGAAATCTAATTCCCACCTTACTTTTTCCTTCAAGAAAGGTGAATTACGGACCGAGAGCTCCTTAATTCCCTAAACACCTGAAAAGGATCGGGTTCCACTCTCTCCCCTAGAGATCTCTGCCAAGCGAGCCGCTTCGACCAACTCGAACCTTGAGTTACAATTTCCGAGCACTTTTGGAGTTGGGAGGCTAGTCTCGGCCATCCAATGGATGGGCCCCGGGGCTCCTTAGGGGGGGCCCGCTCACAACACCAACCCCGGAGGCCTCGGGACTGGACAGGGCCGTCTCGAGAACTAGAGAATAGAAGGTATCGGGGTGCGAGTGTTTAAAAAACCCGGGAACAATAAACTCAAGGCACGGACGTGGCATCAGAAAGCCTGCTCGCCCGAGCCACACATTGGCTCGCCCGAGCCAAGCTCCTGCTGGATGTCGTGCGTGGACTTGGTGTCTTCTGACAGGTGTCGCGACCGGTGAGGCGCCGACCGAGCCACCCCTTTGGCTCGCCCGGCGGCGCTTCGCTGTGTCTTAGTCGAGCGCAACACGCGACTGGATGGCCATCGCCGAGCGAAATCGCGAGCTAACTGGCAATGCCAGCAGGCGATCGAGGGCCACCGCGAGCCACCCATCTGCTCGCCCGAGCCACTCTTCTGGACGGACACGAATTTTCGTTATTTTTGCCTTGTTTTAGCCTAATTCCTAGTTTAGTATAAATAGCTTGTTATCTCATTTTTCCAGGGAGCTTTTGATGAATTATGAACATGCTTATGCATTGGTTAGGGTTTCCCTAAGTTTTCTCAAAATCTTGCTTTACTTTATCCATTGATTAATGGTGGTGTTTGCAAGTCATCTCTTTATTGATCATTTGGTGGATTCTTCCTTTATGATGGTCATGGTGGGGTGCTAGGCCTTTGGTGGTGGAATTTCCTTTATCCAAGGTCATATCCAAATCTTTTGGGTGATCAAGCTCTTATTCGATTGTGAAACAAGTCTCTCAAGCTAGTCCATCATTCTCTCCCACCGCGCCACGCTCCATTTGGTATCAGAGCACAAGGTTATTCATCTAGCTTGAGTTTTCCATTGTTCTTGCTAGTTTGTTCTCTATTGTTGGAATTTTGGTATTTTGATTGAAATATTGGTGTTCCCCAACCCTTGTGACTCCAAGTGTGTTGGAGAAATTGTTATTGCTATTGTGTTTGTTGATTTTGATGCATATTGGAGCTTTGAGGAAGAGTTGGAAAGTTGTGCACACAAGGTGTTCGATAAAATGCCCAAGTGAGAAAAACACAAAGAACCCTTATCCAAACACAAGCCAACTACAAGAAAACCCCCAAACTCCACAAAATATCCCAAACACAATCCGTCCCATACCTTTCCCTCGATATGGATGGTCACGATGATTCCGATCGAGAGGAATCAAGCCACCGGAGTAGCCCTCGACATCGGGCTCTCGAGAACCGACTTGCCACCCATGGCGAACGGTTCACCTCCATCGATCGCACTCTTAATGCCATCATGGTACGGTTGGACAATCTCGTCCAAGAGCGTCCGGTTCCACCTCGAGTTGAACGTTTGAGGCGCGCACAAAGCCCTAACCGTCCTCCTCCCTCTTACAAGTCGAGTGACGATGATAGAAGTTCACTACGACGCCATCATCGACCGGAAGCGGTTGAGAAACCCCCATGGGATGAATTCTATGATACCAAGATCAAAATTCCGGAATTCAATGGCAACACCGACCCCGAAGATTATTTTGAATGGGTCCAAATCTTGGATAGGTATTTTGAAGCTAGGGATTATAGTGATGAACAAGCCTTCAAGATTGCGAGGTTGAAACTCACCAAGGGTGCATCCTTTTGGTTTAAGAATGTCAAGGCACAAAGAGCTAAGGAGGGTCGAGCAAAAGTCACCTCATGGACAAAGCTAAAGCGATTAATGAATCGACGATTCTTGCCTAGTACTTACAAGCGAGACCATGAACTCATTTCATCACTTGATGGGCAAAGAAGAAGAGAGGATTCCTCCCGAGAAAAGCCATTCCACTGTTCCCCACTAAAGGCCTTTACGTACCAAAAATGTGTCAAATGTAGACGTGTAGGACATGATGCTTTGCAATGCCCGACAATGGCTATGGTTGAAACTTGGATTGAAGAATCCTTTGGTGTGGAAGAGCATACAGGTGACATGGTAGAAGGTGTTGATGAGAAAAACGTTGAGAAAGAGAAAAGTTCAATGAACGGGGTTATTGTCATTGAGGCCGTTGAAGGGAAACCTCTTGAGCTACTTGAAGTACATAGTGATCTTGATAAAGTTCCAAGCCAAGAGAAGGATGCGAACGTCGATCTTGCCCTTCCTCTCACCCTTGTTGAAGAACCCCAAGAAGAAGCACCTTCATTCGTCTCACATCCATCAATTGTTAAGCCTAGCAACAATAGAGTTAACTCCATCATCTTTCATGGTATGACTACTTTTGGAGTCCCTCCCAGCATTGTTGAAAGGGCTCAAGAAGAGACTCCTTTAGTTTTATCATTGCCACTAATCGAGGACTTAAGCAACCATGGTGATGACTCCCATTTCCCTCCTCCCGTGGACACTCAAATTCTTCACCATGAGAAGAACAAGGTAACCACAGGCTCTCATATGAATTTTATTGAATCGTGCTTGAAATATGGGCATTGTGTTGTAGAGTCTTTGGGTGAGTCGTGCATGATCTTTGGGAGACATTGGTTGTTTGATGATGTTTGTTGGCGTGATAAGTTATATGATAATTATGTGGTGTCGAAGTTTGATGATTCTCTACATTGGAAGTGGATTGTTAAGAATGTTGGTGATCCTTTGGTGTCTAGTGACAAATTTGGGTTTGATGGAGCTATGATTCTAGTTCCACCAATGTGTATGGGCTCGTTATTTGTGTCATCCCTCAATGGATATTGTTTGGATGTTGGTCATAGTGACATGAACTCTTTGAATGGGTCATATATGTTGTTTGGTCGACATTGGTTGTTCGAGAAGTCTATTGGGATGTCGAATCCGTCTTTGTTCCTTACACTCTTGATGCTTTCACTACCCCGAGGCCATGTTGATGCTTTTATGGCCCTCGTTTGGTGTTTCCTACACCGTGTCTTTCCCATGCCTTTGAAACCATTATTAACCCACAAAAGCAAAACCTGGGTGGGAAGTGAGTTGAGAAACCTCCTATCGAGCGAAACACGGGGTGAGTGTGCTCTTGGTGAGGGCAAGCGATCCATAGCTTTGTCTTTACCAGGATGCAAGCCTAGTGAGGTTGAGCGATCCTTAGCTCCTCAAAAATTTCCAACCTCCCTCCCTTGTCCCTCACCCTTGCCCACAACTCCTACCGAGCGTCGCATAAAGTCTCCCAGTGTTGAGCCATGCTCAATCGCTCCCGAGCCTCGCCATGGAGTTGAGCTGCATGAGTCCACATCCATGACTACTCACCCGAGTTCCATTACTTCCACATCGGGATTGATCGAGGAAAAGGTTATTTCAGTTGGCCTTGAACCCGAGCTCTCATGTGACGAATTCCTTGTTGCTTTCAACAAGTTGATGGGTGCTAGCCATGTTCGGGTCCTTCGTAATGTCGACTTGGCCCCTCCTTTCCACCGGAATTGCTACATTTTTTAGAAGGACGGGTTGCTGAGTGTCACTCTACTTTGGCTGTTGGAATACTTGCTCTTGGGTCTGCATGGATACCCGTTAATTTTGAACCCCCAAGACTTGTGGACAACTCTTTTCAAAGAAGGGGAGGATGAAGAGGACTGGGTTCCACTCTCTCCCCTAGAGATCTCTGCCAAGCGAGCCGCTTCGACCAACTCGAACCATGAGTTACAAATTCCGAGCACTTTTGGAGTTGGGAGGCTAGTCTCGGCCATCCAATGGATGGGCCCCGGGGCTCCTTAGGGGGGCCCCGCTCACAACACCAACCCCGGAGGCCTCGGGACTGGACCGGACCGGACCGTCTCGAGAACTAGAGAATAGAAGGTATCGGGGTGCGAGTGTTTAAAAAACCCGGGAACAATAAACTCAAGGCACGGATGTGGCATTAGAAAGCCTGCTCGCCCGAGCCACACATTGGCTCGTCCGAGCCAAGCTCCTGCTGGATGTTGTCGTGCGTGGACTTGGTGTCTTACAGCAGGGTGTCGCGACCCAGTGAGACTACTCGACTGAGCCACCCTTTGGCTCGCCCGAGCAGCGCTTCTGCCAGGTCTTAGTCGAGCACAACACGCGACCAAATGGCCTGCTCGCCCGAGCAAGATGTTGCTGTCGCCGCGACCCAACTCGCGGCCCGACAGGCCAAGGCAGTCAGAGGGCCAGCTCGCCCGAGCCACCCATCTGCTCGCCCGAGCCACTCTTCTGGACGGACGCGAATTTTCGTTATTTTTGCCTTGTTTTAGCCTAATTCCTAGTTTAGTATAAATAGCTTGTTATCTCATTTTTCCAGGGAGCTTTTGATGAATTATGAACATGCTTATGCATTGGTTAGGGTTTCCCTAAGTTTTCTCAAAATCTTGCTTTACTTTATCCATTGATTAATGGTGGTGTTTGCAAGTCATCTCTTTATTGATCATTTGGTGGATTTTTCCTTTATGATGGTCATGGTGGGGTACTAGGCCTTTGGTGGTGGAATTTCCTTTATCCAAGGTCATATCCAAATCTTTTGGGTGATCAAGCTCTTATTCGATTGTGAAACAAGTCTCTCAAGCTAGTCCATCATTCTCTCCCACCGCGCCACGCTCCAACACCTGATAGGAATGATAATGACGGGATAGTTAATCCCATCTCCGTGAGAGTGAGGATGGAGTTAACTACAGAACATTGCGTGATTAACCCCCGAGATCCATGAAGGATTTTGGGGTAGTCAATCTGGGCTACCCTCGAGAGAGGTGTCTCGGTGGGCTTATTTTAGCAAGGTTCTTATCTGGTTTCTTCTATCTTCTTACTTCCTAATGTCTATGACCCCGCTAGTCTCCTAAAACCCCCCAAATCCGTCTTTTAGCTATCTGAGTCAAATCCTGTATGTTTGTTCGTGCCTTAGTAGTTTAGTAATCTTGTGAATCCTTGTGTTTTCCTTGTGATCTTTACACCCTTCAAGCCAGAACCTTAGAGTTAGGCCCCTCAGCTCCTCGTAGAGAACGAAAAAACTTGGTGCTTAAACCACTCGCTACACAAAATGACGCCATTGTCGAGGAGCTAGCGCCCCTAGCTTTTTGTTGAAGTAGTTTAGATCACCTTCATGCTTGAGGTCAGTTGAGTCTAGGTCCTAGGGCATTTAACTTTCTTCTAGTTTCTTTTGATGTATGCAGACACAGTCTCGTGTTAATCAAGCACCTTTGGCTCCGTTGGATCCTGATCCTGAGAAACTTATTCGTAAGGCCAACGCTAGCTCGCGAAGTGAGCGTCACCAAAGAGACCCTAGACGATAGCAAATCTCGATGGTTGAGGGCCAACCTAGTCCACCCCGTACCCTAGCCTCCTATTCCATGCCATCATCGGGTATAGGAGGCAGTCTAATCATTGTCCCCGAGTTACCCGAGAATGTTGTTGAGTTCAAGCCCTACTTGTTGGATATTTTTGAAAGCAACCAATATCACAAAGCATATCATAAGAGCCCGATTGATCATATTAACAAATTCGAAGAGTGGGTCGGCTTCGTACAAATGCTAGGAGTAACTTCGGAGTACATGAAATTAAAGTTCTTCCCACTTACTTTGGCGGGCAAGGCCAAGCTTTGGCTCAATATGTGCCCGCCCGACACCTATCCATCATGAGAAGCATTGAGTAGAGACTCCCTTCAGCGATTTTTCCCAGCTGAAGAGACATATCGGCTTAGACAAGTGATCATGAACATCAAGCAAGAGCCGAGTGATCACTTTTTGAAGCTTAGGGGAGGTTCAAAGGCCTCCAACGAAAGTGCCCACACCATAAATTGGAAGATTGACTGTTGCTACATCAGTTCTACCAAGGACTGTTTGACATTCTCAGGGAGTAGATTAATAATGCGTTCGAATGAATGTTTCTCAAGAAGACTGCGTAGGAGGCAAATATTTTTCTTCACGAGGTATCTTAAAACTCCCCTCATTGGGGGGGGCGAAGCTTGAGAGACGGAAGTTCTTCTTTGGAAAGCAAACCCACCATAAAATTCCTTATGGACACTATGCTTGAGATGCAACAGAAAATGGTCCTAAAGTAGATAACCAAGCAACTGAAGTGTTCGGCCTCGTTTCGAGCCAAAATTCTTCTCTTTTATAGGGTATATTTGCTTGTTTTAACCCCTGTTTATATATTAGATATAATGATTTGGTGTTTTGAAGGAAAATAAGGAGTTAGAAGAAGTTTGGGCTTAATTGAAGGTTTTTAGGGAATCCCGAGCTATTTCCCGAGCTGAGACCTAAGTCAAACCAAGTCAACTCGAGCCGAGAGCCGAGGCGAAACCGAAGCCGGAAATTCCATATCAAGATTGGTGCAAAACAGGGGAACGGTACAAACTCAAAGGTTTGAAATACGTGTGCCTTCACCCTTTGGGTCATAACTCCTTCGTTACAACTTCGATTGGTTTGAAATTTTGGGAGCTTAACGTACACACCGAGAGCTTTCCATCGATATCTTAGGGCCTAAAACGGAGTTTGGATGAAGAAGTTATGCACGTTTGAAGTCGGCAGGGAAAAGCTGCCCAGAACAGTGGCTCGCCCGAGCCAGGCTTCTGGGGGGCAACAAAGACAAGCCAGGAGAGCCGGACAGTAGGCTTGCTCGCCCGAGCCACCCCAATGGCTCGCCCGAGCCACTCTGTCTGCAGAAAAATTACTGCGCGTGCTGCGATTTGTTTCTAGGGTTTTTGGGTTGTATTTTTCCTTCTTCTATAAATACCCACTTGTATTCATCCAAGTTAAATCAATTAGCCTAGGTAGTTTAGGAGTAGAATTAGATTTAATTGCTTTCCTTTATTTGCTTTAATCTCTCTTAATTGTTCTTCAAGTTTTCAATTGTTCTTCATTGTTCTTCAAGCTTTCATTGATTTCTAGCATTTGTATTCAAACTTTCTCAAGCTTTCTCAATTCAAGCAAGTCTCCATTGAAGTTTTACAAGCTTTCTCTCTCTTCTCTCTCTCTCTTTCTCTCTCTAATTTCCATTGTTGACTTGATTTCAAAGCTTTCTAGGGTTAGCCACATCAAATCCATCTTTTAGTGGGGAGGAGGGTCAAGGAATTCCAATTCTACTTCCTAGTGAGAATTTGGGAGATCCTTTGTAATCGAATCCACATTTTCTTGTTTGTTCGGGGGAAATTGCAAAGGTAGATTGAAGGTTAGAAGATTTTGGTCATCAAAGGTATAATTTCTTGTCTCTAATTTCATTGTTCATTCTAGATTTCCATTCCTTACTTTAGTTGCTTTATTTGATTTCATGCTTTTAATTGCTTTCTTTGATTCATGCCTAGGTTAGATTTAATTGCTTCCCTTTACATTATTTATTACTTTCCGCATTGCGAAAAACCCCTCTACACAAACCGATTACCTTAATCAAGCCTCACACCTATCCCTGTGGATCGACAACCTTAACTCATAAAACCACAAAAATTACAACCGAACAATGGTGCCGTTGCCGGGGATGGCGTTATTTGGTAGATTAGGCTATTGATTTGTGTGTACATAGTTTATTACTTTCTCGATTATGCTAGAAAAATGTAGCGAAAAAAATTGAATATCGAAAAAAAGTGAGAAAAGAAAAGAAAAAAAATAGAAAATTAGAAAAATAGAAAAAAAAAGAGAGTTATGGATAGTCCCCAATTCCCTCAATTTGAGCATGAAATATTTTGGAGGTATTTTGCTAGATTGCATGACTACCGTGTTCATTGTGAATTATATGGTATCTTTTATGATACATTATCTCTTTTGGGAATTGTTAGTGAGGGTGTAAATTATGAGACCCGAAACCTTTTAGATTATTACGGGTTTTCTTGTTTAGGTGAAGAAAAAGCATGGGAGTTACTTGAATGGTTGTTTAGGGATTCCTATGAGTTTGAACAACAAAATGTTAGTCCTAGCTTCCAACCTCCTTATGCACCACCCTTTGGGACCGAAACTGAACAATCATGTGAATACCCCGTGTATGTTGATGATCAATCTTATGATGGGGGATATGTGGAAAACTGTTATGATCTTTCCCAAAGTGTCGATGTTGAGTCTCCTTCCGTGTGCTCCTTGTGTGATTCGCCGTATCATAGTTCAATTTCTTGTTTGCAAGCTACAGTGGTTTCCTTCAAGGCAGAAGTAGAAAAATTATGTGCGAACATGAATGAGTATATGCGTGAATTTGTCCATGAGAGTAATCAAAGGGTAGTAACTCCTTCTTCACAAATGGTTGATTCGAATGTTAAAATAGGTCATTCATCGTCTTTGAGTCCTGAAATGCATGTTGATTCTGCTGTGTATGATGAGGATGATGACTATTATAACCGACCATGCCTTGGACTAGTTAGTAATTCCTTAGCTCTAGCCCCACCTAGTGAGCATGAGGAACATGATGATTCTGTGTGTGATGATGTAGAATTTGTTGAAAACATGCTAGATGACGAACCATTGTCCACACCCTTGTCCATGCCTTTGTGTGAAGAAAAAGTTGAGTTTATCGAATGCCATTATGCTTCTGATGCAATTGAGCATGATCTTGTTAAGGGTGAAATTGAATCTGTTGTGATTGAATGTGTGCTTCATACCGATTTGTTCACTTTCATTGAGGATCATTGCATTAGTGAGGCATTAGTTACCCTTGTATGTGAGACTATTTATGTGCATACTTGTGATGATGAGCATAATTCTTTGGGGAATGATCATGATTGTTTGAACTTGGTTGTTGACAATGATGCTTTTGATGATGACATGCTTTATGAGTCATTCACTATGAGTTATGACCCTGAACCTTCCACTTTCACTTTTGATGTTGATTTGGATGATGCACCTTTGTCTTTTGATGTTGATAGTTCTTCTTGTGATTCTGATATTGAAGAAGATGAAGATGTGCTTGTTTGTTGTGATGTTGGGAGTGTTATGATGTGGTCTAACCCTCTGTTTTCCTTATCACCTATTGACGATTATGATTATTTGGATGAAAGTTGTTATTTGGAATCTGTGTTTGATGAAAATTGTATGGATATTGAGTTTGAACCATTGTTGGCATCCAAGTATTCGCATGAGCATGCTCCGGAATGTGTTGTATTGTTCCCTCCTGTTGATTTGTATACCCAATCTCCATTTACGAGTCAATGGGAGGATCCATTTGTCATGTCTCATTTCACCGTGCCTAGAAAAGTCTTGTATATTCATGAATTTCATCAGTTCTATGACTTTTCTAAGGCATTTGTTAAATTGTTAAGGGCACTAACGTTTGTTTATGTGCTATTGCGAGTGTGCTCTTACCACCACCATTCTGAGATGCATGAGAGGATGCATGATTTGTTACTCCGGGCGTTGAATGGTTCTGACTTGGTGCCCGATATCAGGAGGTGAGAAGGAATAAGCTTATTGATAAGATTCCTTCGAGGTAATATCCTTCCTCACCTTTTGTGTATATTTAGTGAGTCGGTTTTCTTTTCTTCTTTTATTTTCTTTTTGTGTGTGTCTTTTTCTTTTATTTTGGGTGCTTGCTTACCTACTCCTGTTTCCATTTGAGGATACGGCAACCTCTTTGTGTTGGAGTGGGAGGGTAGTATGCATTCTGGTTTTTGAGTCCAAAGAAAAGAAAAAAAGAGCAAGAGTCGTTTTGTAAATATTTTAGTTTGTTTTCTTAGTTCTTTAGTCCCTAGTGTCTTGTATAGTTTGTTTTTCCTTTTGATCTTGCATGTGAACCATCACACATAGTATGCTTTTCTTGTTTATTTCTGACCTATGTGTGATTTTCTTTGGATCGGGGATTGAGTGCTTTTATTGAAGATTATGAGGTAACCTCTTTCCACCCTCTCTTTATGTGTATATATCGATGATCCATGATGCATGCTTGATTTTCTTTTTGGGTGGCGAACCCCTTGAGTGTGATTGTTGGGAATATTATGTTGTTGGAGCCGTGTGGGCTCGGGTCGCCACCGCTTTTATGTGATAAGTGTTTTATATATATGTTTTTCTTGGTTTTCTACCTTACTTGTCACACCCTTCTCATGATGGAGACATTGTGAAGTCTTATGTTGGAGTGGGGGTGATATCTTTCATTGTTCATGGGTAGATGACCTAGTTTTTAGTCTTTTATTTTTGTCTTTCGTAGTTTGTGTCTAAAATCTAAAAAAAAAATTTGTGTGTGAAAAGAAAAAGGGAAGAAATGTTGCAAAAAACCCAAAAGTTGTTTTTCTTTTTGAAGATGTTTCCGTTCACAGTTGTGTAGATAGTTGTCTAATCAGTTGATTCAATCAGTTAGAAGCGGCCGGTATGAATAATGACAGGCCTTAGGAAGGATTTTTGCCATGACTTATCTCTATTAGACCTCTACATGGAATGGGAAAGCGGAATCCTCAATTCTTACACGCTTTGACTGTGAATTCTTACCTAAGTTAGACGCTTTTAGTTGTTCAATTGCTTAAGCTCTTAATTAATGCATTAAATAATTACTGTCGGGCCTACCGTCATGGGTTGGTTTGGGTGGATCGGCACCCTATGCCTCTTAAGTGCAATGACTCACGTATGGAGAAACCCAGCAGGGAGGGTAACCCTTTGCGAAGGCCGGTGCTTAAATCCCGCAAAACCCGACACAAACGCTCTAAAAGACACAAAACTGATTGAGTGTAAAGAGAAGAGCGTAGGTTTTGAAAAAGAAAGAAAAGAGCGAAGCAAGAAAAAGGAAAAAAAGAGTTGAGCAAAAGAATGGTAAGAAAGAGAAAAGTAAAAAAAAAGAGAAGAAAAAGAAAGAAAAAGAAAGAAAAGAGAGGTTGAAAGAAAAACCAAGAGTGAAGTAGGATAGATAATACCGAGCTTGAGCATGAGAACAACTCTGATTATCCGGTTTAGGATAGGAAGGACCGACTAGAGCCCATCGCACATACGCGAGGTGTTTTGCTCATCGTGAAGTGTTTTGGTTCAAAATCTCAAAGATTGGCAGTTTTCCAACCTTCGTGTCTTAATTTGTTTATACTTGCTTCTTCCAATTGATTGTTGAGGCGGGTTTGGGAACTAGGTGCATGATTGGGGACGGGAATATCTTCTTTGCTTTTGTTTTGTTTCGTTTTTCGGTTTTCATTTCTTTTTCTTTCCCCTTTTTCTTTTCTCGTGGCTTTTGTGGGTATAGTTGCTATAAACCCTCACGAGACCTACCTCGTCCACCCGGCACTGGGGTTTAAAGGGCTTGATGCATATGCTAAATGCATCCGCGATTCCTGCGAAAGTGAGTTAGGGTTTTTAGTTTTCCTTTTTAATCTTTTTCTTTGTTTTTAGTTTGCTCGAGGCGAGCAAACCCTTGTGTTGGAGTGGTGTTCGGCCTCGTTCCGAGCCGAAATTCTTCTCTTTTATAGGGTATATTTGCTTGTTTTAACCCCTATTTATATATTAGATATAATGATTTGGTGTTTTGTAGGAAAATAAGGAGTTAGAAGAAGTTTGGGCTTAATTGAAGGTTTTTAGGGAATCCCGAGCTATTTCCCGAGTCAAACCAAGTCAACCCGAGCCGAGACCCGAGTCAAACAAAGTCAACCTGAGCCAAGAGCCGAGGCGAAACCGAAGTCGGAAATTCCATATCAAGATTGGCGCAAAACAGGGGAACGGTACAAACTCAAAGGTTTGAAATACGTGTGTCTTCACCCTTTGGGTCATAACACCTTCGTTACAACTTCGATTAGTCTGAAATTTTGGGAGCTTAAAGTACACACCAAGAGCTTTCCATCGATATCTTACGGGCCTAAAACGGAGTTCGGATGAAGAAGTTATGCACGTTTGAAGTCGACAGGGAAAAGCTGCCCAGAACAGTGGCTCGCCCGAGCCATCTGCTGGCTCGCCCGAGCCAAGCTTCTGGGGCAACAAAGACAAGCCAGGAGAGCCGGACAATAGGCTTGCTCGCCCGAGCCACCCCAATGGCTCGCCCGAGCTACTCTGTCTGCAGAAAAATTACTGCGCGTGTTGCGATTTGTTTCTAGGGTTTTGGGTTGTATTTTTCCTTCTTCTATAAATACCCACTTGTATTCATCCAAGTAAAATCAATTAGCCTAGGTTGTTTAGGAGTAGAATTAGTTTTAATTGCTTTCCTTTATTTGCTTTAATCTCTCTTAGTTGTTCTTCAAGTTTGCAATTGTTCTTCATTGTTCTTCAAGCTTTCATTGATTTCTAGCATTTGTATTCAAACTTTCTCAAGCTTTCTCAATTCAAGCAAGTTTCCATTGAAGTTTTACAAGCTTTCTCTTTCTTTTCTCTCTCTCTCTCTCTCTCTAATTTCTATTGTTGACTTGATTTCAAAGCTTTCTAGGGTTAGCCACATCAAATCCATCTTTTAGTGGGGAGGAGGGTCAAGGAATTCCAATTCTACTTCCTAGTGAGAATTTGGGAGATCCTTGGTAATCCAATCCACATTTTCTTGTTTGTTCGGGGGAAATTGCAAAGGTAGATTGAAGGTTAGAAGATTTTGGTCATCAAAGGTATAATTTCTTGTCTCTAATTTCATTGTTCATTCTAGATTTCCATTCCTTGCTTTAGTTGCTTTATTTGATTTCATGCTTTTAATTGCTTTCTTTGATTCATGCCTAGGTTAGATTTAATTGCTTCCCTTTACATTATTTATTACTTTCCTCATTACGAAAAACCCCTCTACACAAACCGATTACCTTAATCAAGCCTCACACCCATCCCTGTGGACCGACAACCTTAACTCATAAAACCACAAAAATTACAACCGAACATGAACACAAGAGGTCCAAGCCCTTGCATCCACTCCTGGTACTAATGCTATTACCTGTGAATTTTGCTTTGGCCAGCATCCTACTCAACAGTGCCTTAGTAATTTAGTAATCTTGACAATCCTTGCGTTTTCCTTGTGATCTTTACACCCTTCAAACAAGAACCTTAGATATAGGCCCCTCAGCTCCTCGTGGAGAATGACAAAACCGGGTGATAAAACCACTCGCTACAAATACCCGAGTCAACTAAGTAGTATTTACCTGAAAATTTTTTGAACAATTAGAAGTTGGTAATCACCTAATTGGAAAGTATTGTTGCGTGTTGGATTTTTCAATACCTTTTACCGGGTGGGGAAACTGCATAGATTCAATATTAATAGCAAACCTGAGTATTCCGACATCTTGTGCACTACCTTCCCAGCCAGCATTGATAAATACGAAGCGTCCATCAAAGTCAACAACAGCTAGTATGTTGAATGTTTTGTTTCCACTCCTGTCAAAGTAAGCTTCCCCATCTTCGTCACCAATAACACACTGAATGTGAGTGTCATCCAGTACTCCAATTGCATTCTGCAAGAATGGTAACACATATTTTCGTTAATGGCTATAAAAAGACATGTGCATTGGAAATAATATGAAACCAAGGCTATTAAAAGGGGATAGAAAACAAACCCTCAATAGGAAGAGTGATTCATTTCCTGGTACGTGGAATACAGGGTGTGTTTCATGTTGGCTTCGATAAGGGAAAATTATATCTACCGAAAATCCCCACAAAGCATCAATGACTTGGTTATGGTAGTTTGAGACGGTAGACTTGGAACGATGGAAACAAGTGTGAATGTCGCTGAACGATGCTCCTCGTGCGAAGATATATGGGGATATTACTAATATCTTTGGGATTAGAAACTCTCGTCCCTCTGTTATATTGGATTTGATGTGTAATAATTGCACCAACGACTACAATGCATCCATGTTCAATCGAAGCAACTTATGGCATAGATCGGGTCTATTTCCATATAAAATGAGATGAACAAATTCACCACCCCTCCCCCCCCCCCCCAACCCACAATTCGAGGTAGGCGAGGCCTGTTGGATCTTTGTCGGTTTCGCATGTTGGTAAGGACGGTACCAAAATAACAGTTTAACACTTGTTGATCTTCTTCTTCATCACAATTTGTATAGTAGCAATGTTCTGTCGGATTCGCCATTTCTAAACAGAAACAACGAAATAACAATTAATTATTGTACAACATAACACAACTGTTTACAACATCCAAACACACTACAACTATCATTAACAATGTTAGAATTAAAAAAACAAACAACAAGCCGCACATCACCAACGAAATAAAAAATAAGACAACACACACAAATATTTTGCAAACAAACTAAAAACAATGAAATGTAAACAACAAAATCCCAAACACCAATGTTTTTTTTTCTGAACCTGCCATATTTAAGGTTCAACTGTTTGCACCTTCCCCTCCCCCCCCCCCCCAGTGCTATTTATCATCTCTAGTTCATCTTCATACCAATACTGCAACAATTCATCCGTCGTGTCAAGGACTCCTCATGCTTCTTGTTGTCTTTTATGTGTTTTAAGGCTCATTAAATAAATTGAGGACCTTTGGATACGAACTAGTAGTGGGAAAGCACCTCTTTTGAACCTTGGTATAGAGAAATCTCCTATTAGAGGCCATGGATTCCCGTTGCCCTGTACTTGGTTGATAGTACTGAGGTGCCCGATGGAAACTGTTAACAGTATGTCTTTCATTGTATCCAACCATGTTGTTAGTGGATTGAACTCGTTTATATTCGCTAGGACCCTCATCAGTGCTTTTCCGCTTTGATCCTGACCCAACCCAATCATCGAACCTGCCGTCCCTGGTCAGCAATCGACTCTCCCCTGACCTCATAGACTGATCTTCTCTTGCGGAAGGTGCATCTGCTGGTTTGTCAATGTCCCTGGAACCTTCCTCTATATCGAAACTTAGGGACGACCGCACATTACGAGAACTCCTTTTGCAGCGGCGATTTCCTCAACAGGCTGATCTACTGCCTTTGTCGCGCTGAGTTCCTTGACTAGCTGATCGGTTGCCTTCACCGCACTGACTTCCTCGACTGGTTGATCTACTGAAAGATGTAGAGGACATTGCGTACCGGCCAGTTGCAACTTTGTTTCCCCAAAGTTGTCTCATAATTTCCAAACTAGGTGGGGAAAATCCTTCCCAAAGACAGTGGTACTTGGAATGGGGGAATTCCTTAAACAACAACAAATTGAGAGAACATTTTGCTACTAAGTTTCAGCCAACCTTCCAAGCTGATACAAATCAATAAGCAAGCACAAAAAGCATGAATATACTTACTAAATTAAAGCTATCAATCTGGGCTGGGCTAAGGTTAAGTTTCCTAGTTTCCTTATCTACCCCAGCTTTTGTACAACCGTGCTTCAAAATTTTCCAAGCTCTGTAGATACTTTTCATCTCTTCTAACCTTTGATTGAAGTTTTTTACGGTGCAGTCTTTCAATTCATTGAGGTGCATTTGATTAACAACTTACATTTGCATATCAATTTGGAAATGTCCCTGTAGCTTCTGATCGAGATACAGCTGCAACAGATCAACTGTCTCCTGATCACCAAAACATTACCTACGCGATTTTCTCCCGGATTTTATAGTGAAACTAACTAATAAATCATCGGTTCATTGTCATCCCATGATCAAATGGCCACATCAGTATTATCCGACACCGGTTATAAATGGGAAGAGTGGTGTAGAAGGTGGAGGTTGAAATTAAAAGTTATTCTTGTCAATCTTTAACCATATGTTGGGTGCCTATGTCAAACTATGATGTACCATACGAAAATTGACAATACTACCAACAATATTCCAACATCATCACCTTTTCATGATTAACCCAACTATACTATTGAATCACTACCAAATGAGACTCTCATCAACAACAATGACAAAGTTAGTTTTTATACTCAAATTGCATCACTACCAAAATACACCTGAATAACTTCATCAAACAACATTTTGAATCAAATAATATTTCATAACCTCCAACTGGTTTTTATTGACAATTTCAGCGCAACATTTTACCATATAAGTTGTTTTGGAAAAAAAAAACACCAATTCGAGGCTCCAACACCCATCATTTCAGAATCAACAAAAAACCCACTAACACATACCACTAGCTCAACACATCAAAGGCGCATAAGTATAGATGTTTTTTTTTTAAATTTTTTGTTCTACAATAGTCCACAACTATTAAAAAAAAAGAGGTCACTACTATTTAAAGAGTACCAAACATGACAAACAATAATCTACAAAACATCAAATCACTCCATACCATTAGGCAAAATCAGTCGACCATAAAACAACATTTTCCACACCCAAAAACAGTCTCCAAACACAACTACTTAGCATCAACATTTTTTACTATTATTCTACCACAATAATAGATTACCATCAACATTGTACAATTCCAGTCGATCAGCACAAATTAATTTAACAGGTTGAAACACGACACCAACCTTTGGTTGAAGTTGAAAAAAAAATCTGATTATCAATTCTTTTCCGAACTTTACTCCACAACACATGTTTGCATCACCATCGCATGACATCAAACAACAAAACAAAAATCAATGACATTGCTTTATTGGAAAATCAAACATTGTCACAATGAATGCAATAACAATACCATACCTCGACTAATTCGTTTACCATATCTGAGTTTGGGCAACGAATGAATCGACCATATAGCTTTTATAATGGATGGCTGGAAACCTTCCTCCTTCGGTACCCTATAGTCGAATTGACAAGTCCCTTAAAAGCCAAATGTTGCTGTATCAACGCTATGATCTCACGCCTCGTTGAACCTCCACCCATTGTGCTTTCAATATTCTTCCTGGAGCATGCAAACCCTCAATGAAAGCTACAATATATATTCTTCAAGCCTTTTCCGCAAGTACCCCATGTCATTTACCGATTCATTTCAACCGACGCTCACTGATGAAGGGCAGCAATGGAATTCGTTCGAATTGTTCCGAAAAATTCCAACAGAGCCTTCAATAATTGCCCAACTACTTTCCTTGTTGCTAATGAAGATTATCGCTCGAATTGTTGACAAAAGCTTCTGATTTTTTGGTTAATGGCAAACAGATGCGCAACATTGGCAAAGAGAAGGAGAGAGAGAGAGAGAGAAAGAGAGAGAGAGAGAGAGAGAGAGAGAAGCTCATGCGAGTGGTTGGATGTCGACAGTGAAATTCATGACATGTCCATCCGTACTATCCCAGTTTAATTAACTTTAACCACATCATTAACTTTTCCACTTTTTTTCAAATGTTATCTTCTTTTTCATTTATTTTTTCAAAACCATTCAAATATATTAATAAAATATTCCAACACCAATAACTAACTTAATTCAAACTTATCCTATCCTATCATTTCATATCTTATCATATCCTAACTTATCCTAAATTATCCTAACTTAACAAACCTAGTCTGAACCTAACTTGATAAAAGAACAGCACCACAAAATGTCTCTCTTCAAAAAAGGGAGATTTAAATCCTAAAGTCTGGTCTCTAACATAGAGCGTCAACATCAGCAACGCTCACACTGAACGCATACTACCCCCCTTAGTCTAGTAAGTGAGTTTTTGAATAATGGATTCGCGACGTTAGCCTCCTTATTTTTATTAAAATACATTGGTGATTTTTCAGGAATAAACTTTTGCAGGATTCATAGAAACAATATGAAGAAGGTGCCTTACAAGAGAAATATTGTGCATTAAAAGAACCAGAATATGGTATTATGAAAATATCTTCTAAAGAAAATCTCTCAACTAGTGAATGAATATATCCAATTGATCCTAAGGACATATGGAAGATCTTCAATCGAAGGAAAATGGAGAAAATATTTGTTGACATCCATTAAAATAGGACTCAAGGAAAGTTTGGAGACAATTGTCAAGAGGTATTTAGCGTTATTCGTTATTGAAGAAGCGATTGATACTAAAGAGAGACAATTGCAAAGCGAAAATTCCTATTCATTATTACGTTCATTGTAACTAGGCAGTGACATTGACATTCTCATTGTACCATATTGTGTGTGTAGGAACCCAACAGGGGGATGAATTTGACAAATAAGATCTACACACTAGGTAAGAACGTTAGAACAAACTTCCTTGGTTTCAAACCAAGGATCAAAACAAAGTGTAACTGAAATATCTCTTTATATTTATAACAATCAAAGAATAAGATACACTTACGAAACAAAGCAAGAAGTAACAGCCTGAAGGCAGTTACTGACAGGTTCAGTGACCAAGGCCGAAGGTCCTTGAGACAACTACATATAAGGATCGTCGTAGGAAAAAACCTAGCAACGATTTGGAACATGATGGATTACATTGAAGCTCAAACTCACAAAGTCTTAGTCCTTCAAGACTTTGCATCACATATGGATACAACGAACATTCACCAAGGTCTTCAGCTATGCCTTCACCAGAAGTCCTTTACCGACTACCTTCACCTTGGAACCATTGGCTACACACTCAGAAATCTCACGGATTTCCTACTCTACGATTAGTTTCATGGAATCGCCTAATGTCTTCATCTTGTGACTACATATTTATATGTAGCTTTGGGGATCCGTTGGACATCTTCTTTCTTTCCTTTCTTTCCCTTGTGATATTCCTTCCTTCTTTTGTTCTTCCCCATTTGAGCGTGATCTTCTCAATCTTTTCCTTTCTTCTAGTTTCCCTTCTTTGATAATTTTATTCTGCAAAATTAAACAATACGATCATCTTAATTATGTAGAGAATAAAAGGTAGTATTCAACGATTTAGTCAACTAAGTCAACATCCCTTTTTGACGGCTTGTTTTTACTTTCATTAAAACTCCGTATAAGGTCCTTCATGGATACGCAGATAAAGGACCTTGACCCTTGTCCCAACAATCTCCCCTTTTTTGATGAAAGACAAAATTCAACAACCATAAATCATTTTCCCCTCTTTGGATTGTCACAAGGTCAGTAGGGAATCTCCCCCTTGATGCAGCATCTAGAATATTTTAGAGACATCTAGAAACCTGTAGCATTTGATAAACTTGTCAGTACTAAGAGAGGGTCTTCCCTCTCAATTCATGCCACAAGTAAAATAGATCATTGAGTGGTTTACAGATAACATACCTCAAGGTTTGTGCCAGAAGAAAGATATAAGGATTATTGTTGAATTTTTATCTTACAAATGCCCTTATAGCTGAATGCATCAACGTCCGTGACTTACCTCGTTGTTTTCACTATCCCTCGTGATCTTTTCTACAGAGAAGTTACTCTCTTCTTGAGTGGACCTGCTCTAATACCACTTGTAGGAACCGAAGAGGGGGTGAATTTGACAAATAAGATCTACACACTAGGTAAGGACGTCAGAACAAACTTCCTTGGTTTTAAACCAAGGATCAAAACAAAGTGTAACTGAAAGACCTCTTTATATTTATAAAAATCAAAGAATAAGATACACTTATAAAACAAAGCGAGAAGTAAAAGCCTGAAGGAAATTACTGATAGGTTCACTGACCAAGGCCGAAGGTCCTTGAGACAGCTACAGATAAGGATCGTCGTAGGAAAAACCCTAGCGGCGATTTAGATACAACGAACATGATGGATTACATTGAAGCTCAAACTCACAAAGTCTTAGTCCTTCGAGACTTTGCTACACAAACTCTCACCATCACATATGGATACAACGAACACTCACCAAGGTCTTTGGCTATACCTTCACTAGAAGTCCTTTATTGGCTACCTTCACATTAGAACCATTGGCTACACACTCATAAATCTCACGGATTCTCACGGATTTCCTACACTGCGATTACTTTCGTGGAATCGCCTAATGTCTTCATCTTGTGACTATATATTTATATGAAGCTTTGGGGATCTGTTGGAGATCTTCTTTCTTTCCTTTATTTCCCGTGTGTTATTCCTTCCTTCTTTTGTTCTTCCCCGTTTGTGCGTGATCTTCTCAATCTTTTCCTTTCAGTTTCCCTTTTGTAGAGTCCCTCTCGATGCAGGCTGAAGGACATTAACTCACAACATCTCAAGGTCTCAAGGACATTCATGACAGGCGTGATGTTTTGAAGTGAAAGACAAACTGAGAAACCAAAACAGGGAAGTCTTCCAGAAAAGCAAGTATCTAATTTTTCTGTCTATTTTTCTAATCAGACTAACTGATTATATTATCCATTTTGTATGAAATAATCAGTGAAAATAATGGAAGGAAGAAAGGATGCATATCACAAAAGGAATCGCGCGGAGAAAGGAAAGTCAATCAACACAAACTTTGGAAAGAAGAGCATAATGAAGAAAGCAAGAATAAATTCCAACGTCTACAAAGCCAACGCATACTCGCATAATAGTAACACTCCAAGATTGAAGAGAATTAACAATTCCAAGGAAGTAATTGGGTGTGAGAAAAACAGAGAGTGTTTTTCTTGTTCTTAAGTATTCTTCTGCATGTCGAGAGAAGACGCTTTGTGTGAGAATTGTGATTAAGTGAAATTCAATCCTAGACCGACTTAGGTTCGATTGGTGTTTGCACCAAAACGGTGTTTGGTGCTTGTCTACCAAGAAACCATTTTTGCAGTGCCCTCTAAAAGGCACTATGTTCTGAGTTGACCTAAGGGCGTTTACCTTAGGAAACCTTTACATTCAGTCTGTAATATGTTCTAACGAAATAAAGGAGATTATTCAGTTATCTCTTTCTAGTCCTTTATTTCAATTTTCTTTGAATTATCTATCGTTGAATCTTAATCTGAAAAGGTTAAGAACCTAACATCCTTTACCAGTGAGTAATTGTGCGGAATTTTTTTATAACCCTATTCACCCCCCTCCCCCAAAAGCCTGGTCCACTGAAGATTCAAAGACTAACCGCTCTGTGGCAAAGATCATGGGAGATCATAACATGGGTGAATTGAGTCAAGGACGTTCATGAACCAGATCACTTTTGCTGACAGGTGATAACTACAGAGTTTGGAAACGACAAATGGAGATCTTCTTGAGAAATCAAGATGAAGACATTTGGGAAATTGTCAACAATGGAAATTATCCCACTCCTCTCAAGACTGGTGCAGATGGAACGCAAGTTGAAAAAGAAAGATCAGAGTATACTAACGATGAGAAAGAAAAAGCAAAGAAAAATACTCATGCTCATTATCTTTTAATATGCAGTCTTAATTCTAACGAATTTGAAAGAGTGTCTACTCTTGATACAGCTAAACAGATATGGGACTACTTGGGTACAACCTATGAAGGAACAAATCAGGTGAAAAAGACCAAGATTAACATATTGGTTCAGAAGTATGAAGGATTCAAGATGGAGGAAAATGAATCCATTGAGTCAATGTTCAAAAGATTCAGTTGAATAATCAACCATCTCAAGTCTCTTGGGAAAACCTACTCAAATGAAGAACAGGTAAACAAGGTCCTTCAGTGTCTATCCAGGCACAAATGGGGACCAAAAGTGACGGCTATAGAAGAGGCCCAAGATTTAGAGACTCTGAAGCTTGAAGAGTTGATAGGGAAGCTCCTTGCACAAGAGATACGATTATCTAAAGGCAACCAAACAAAGGAGATTGCCCTCAAAAGCACAAAGGAACCAGAGGAAGAATCAGAGGATGATGATGTAGAAACTATGGTTATGTTAGCCAGAGGATTCAAACGCCTGTATAGAAGAAATCCAAGATGTCGAGGCTACCTGAAAGAATCATCCTCCAAAAGATCATCACCCAAAGGTAAAACACCAATTAAAAAATGAAAATAATTCTGCTAGATGTTTTACTTGTGGTGCAACAGATCATATGGTGAGAGAATGTCCTTACGTAAAGAAAGTCAAGGAACAAAGTGATTCCAGAGGAAAGAGATTCAATAGAAAAGCTATGGTTGCCACCTGGAGTGATAGCAATTATAGTGAAAGTGAAAGTGATTCAGAAGAAATTACAAATCTATGTCTCATGGCGAAGGACCTTGATGAAGCAGAAACTAGTGATGATGAGGTATTTACTAACCTCTTTCTTAAGTGCAATGAAAAGAATCAAAAACAAAGGTTGCTTACTCTGCTTGACTACATTGCAACCCTTACCGATAAAATTCACTATCTCACTAGAACTGTTGAAACAGATAACAAAACCGTAGAAACTCAACATGAGATAATCCAGAACCTCACCACTGATAATATCAGTCTGAGAAATGAAGTGCATCAAAACCGAAATGAGTTAAACCTCATTCTCAACCAAGAAATAGACCAAGTTCACTCTATCCTACACTTTGACAACAAAACCTCTACAACCAAACCCAACCAAAACCCCTTGCCCCTCGTAAACCTACCATATCACCAAAAGTTAAACCAAACTAAAACCATGTGGGCACCAAAGAAACCAGACAAATAACCTACCACTCAAAACACAGAACCTCCGTTCAAAAAGCCCAGTCCAAAGAAAGGTATAATGTCCTTCGGTGCAGGTATGCCTTAAGGCTCACAATGACCTCTGGTATTTAGACAGCGAATGCTCGAGACACATGACTGGAGATCCAACCAAATTCAGATAACTGAAGGACAATAAGAGTGGAAAGGTTACGTTTGGAGACAAAAGCCAAGGGAGGATCCTTGGAGTCGGCAAGGTCGGTGAGGACTCAACAAATTGTATAAATGATGTATATTTTGTAGAGGGTTTGGAGTACAACCTTTTAAGAATTTCTCAGTTTTGTGACAAAGGTTACAAAGTTTGGTTCAATAAGAATTCATGTGTTGTAGGATGAACAATGTTTACGTCATTGACCTTAATGACCCTATGACCAATGACCTTACCTGTCTTAGAGCTGCATCAGATGAGTCATGGATATGGCATCGTAGATTAGGGCATGTTAACATGAAGACCCTTCAGAAACTGAAAATCCTAGGTCTGGTTAGAGGACTACCTTCACACAACTTCATTCGTGACAAAATATGTGAAGCATGCACCAAAGGAAAACAGACCAGAACCTGGACCTTTGTGGACCTATACCATACAAGATTCTAGGAGGACATTCATACATGCTAGTTATTGTTGATCATTTTTCAAGATTTACCTGGGTTTTATTCTTGAAGGATAAGACAAAAGATTTCCCTCAGTTTGAAAAGTTATACCGATAGCTCAAGGTCCTTACAGGACTAACCTTAGTATCAATAAGGACAGATCATGGAAGAGAATTTGATAATCAAGACCAATTTGGAAAGTTCTGTGATCAAGAAGGTGTTACCCACAATTTTTATGCCCCAAGGAAACCTCAACAAAATGATGCACTTGAAAGGAAGAACAGGACACTCGAGAACATGGCAAGAATAATCATCTGTGAGAATAATCTGGCCCTATTCCTTTGGGCTGAGATTATAAATGCATCAAACTATATTCTCAAAAGATGTACCATAAAGTCCTTCATGAAGAAAACAACATATGAGTTATTCAAAGGCAAGACACCTAACGTAGCTCACCTCAAGGCCATTGGATGCAAATGTTTCGTACACAACAATGGTAAAAAGGCTCTGAGCAAATTTGAACCAAGAAGTGAAGAAGGGATTCTAGTAGGATACTCCTTATCTAGCAAGGCCTACAGAGTCTATATAAAAGCATCCAAAAGGGTGGAAGAATCCATTCATGTCATCTTTGACGAATCTCCCACCACCACTACATAAATGTCCTCTATAAAGTTCCGAATCCATCAAGAAGATGAAGATGAGGACACTCTTCGCATCTTTCAGCAAGGTCCTCCTCCACAAAATGAAGAACCTCCTCCAGGGGATGAACCAGAAACTCCTGCACAACCAGATTCGTAACAGGAGGAAGTAGTGAACGATGCTCAAGGACCTTTACAAGAAGAACATCCTCCAAATACTGATGGCTCAATGCCAACTAATTCTGAGGATTCCCTAAGGACCTTCAAGTTCAAGCATGTTCATCCACCCGACAACCTTCTATCAGGTTTGGACACAAGTATTAGAACTCGCTCCTCTCTTAGAAACTTTTGTTCCTTCCATACATTTGTTTCGCAGATTGAACCAAGTGGACCTGAAGAAGCCCTAAAGGACAGCAACTGGATCCTTGCCATGCAAAAAGAGCTCAATCAGTTTGAAAGAAATAAAGTCTGGAAGCTTGTCCCGAGACCAAAACACCATCTTATTATTGGTGTAAAATGGGTCTTTCGAAACAAATTAGATGAACATGACACTGTCACAAGAAACAAGGCCAGATTGGTTTCCAAAGGATACAACTAAGAAGAGGGCATTGACTATGAAGAAACATTTGCCCCAGCCACCGGACTAGAGCCATTCGGATACTTCTAGCCTATGCTTCAATAGCTCCATATGAAGTTGTATCAAATGGATGTCAAGAGTGCCTTCCTAAATGGACATCTAAAAGAAGAAGTCTCTGTTGAACAACCTCAAGGATTTGAACAAGAAGATCCAAATACTCATGTCTACAAGCTTCAAAAGGCCCTTTATGGGCTCAAGCAAGCTCCCAGAGCTTGGTATGAAAGACTAAGCTCATTTCTTCTTGAAAATGGATTCAAAAGAGGTCTCATAGACAAAACACTATTCATCAAAACCTCAGGTCAAGACTCTACTATAATTCAAGTTTATGTAGATGACATTATATTTGGTGCTACTAATGAAAATCTAGTGAAGGATTTCTCTGACCTTATGAGCAAGGAGTTTGAGATGAGTCTAGTAGGAGAAATTAGCTTCTTTCTGGACCTACAAATCAAACAAAATGATGATGGCATCTTTCTCAATCAAAGTAAGTACGTCAAAGAACTTTTGAAGAAATATGGTCTTGAGAATGCCAAGCACTGCAGTACCCCAATGTCCTCCACACTAAAACTTGATCATGATCAAAATGGTAAGGCCATTCCTGACAAACATTATCGAAGTATGATTGGATCTCTTCTTTACTTAACAGCTAGTCGCCCAGACATCATGTTTAGTGTTTGTTTGTGTGCTCGGTTTCAAAGTGCTCCCACAGAATCTCACTTGATTGTTGTCAAAAGGATATTAAGATATCTTGCAGGTACCAAGGACCTTCGACTACGGTATCCCAGAAACAACTCCTTCATCTCATTGGGTATACAGATGCAGACTTTGCTGGATCTAGAACTTATCAAAAAGCACCTCTGGAGGTTGACAAATGCTAGGATTATCCTTGATATCCTGGCAATCAAAGAAGCAAAATGCAGTTGCCCTTTCAACAGCAGAAGCTGAATACATAGCAGTCGGTGCTTGTTGTGCACAAATTCTATAGATCAAACAACAGATGAAGGACCTTGGCATAGAGCTCTCAGATATTCCAATCAAATGTGACAACCAAAGTGCCATTCAAAACACTAAGAATCTGGTCCAGCACTCTCGTACCAAACACATTGAGGTGCGACATCAGTTTATAAAGGATCATGTAGACAAAGGCCATATCACACTGGACTTTGTCCCCGCTCATCAACAACTGGGAAACATTTTCACCAAGGCCCTTCCCACGGAACAATTCATCATCAACAGAAGAGAGCTTGGTATGTTGCAACCCGATGACCAGTTAAGGGGGACCTAGCAGTCTCCCTTCCAAGGGGAGCTAAAGACCTCCACCACCAGGTAAGTTCTTCCCTTATTCGCTCAAAAAGGTCCTTGACACTCTTGTCCTGGAACCACATTGAGCATCTCTAAAATTAAATCCTGGCATACGATTGTACTGGCAGTTCTTTAATAACTGTATAGTGTAACTTTTCTTTTTAAATCCTTCCTCTCAAATTTTATTTTCTTTCCTTATTTTCAACATATTCTTTCTCTATCACCCCCTCTATCACATAACATTCACTCACACGCCTCCGTCCTTTTTCAAAAACCTTCTGTTTTCAAAAAATTTCAAATCTTCTCTCTCTCCCCTTAAATATCCCCGTCCCATCATCATTACCATTCAACCGTCCCCATCACTCTTTTTCCTTTTCAGATTTTGTCTTTCCCACCTTCCATATATATCTCCCCTCTTCCCAAAAACCGTCCCTACTCCTTCCTCTCATCTCTATATAACCCTTCCCCACCATCATCTCCAACCATACTTCCCATCACCATCACCACTCTTCTTCTCTCTCACGTCAGCTTCCAAAAAAATGAAGAAAAGGCCAGCTAACAAAAACCCTACCCCATCCCCACCACCTACTAGAGTTGCAAAAAGACTCTGGTCTCGTAAATCCTCCTCAAACCCTCCTGTCTCTACTCACTCACATTCTTCTTCCTCCGACGCTGTTACCATTCCCCCCCCCCCCCCAACCTTCAACCACTCTAGCTCTCACTCGTGAGCAAAAAATCGAAAATATGGCAAATCGTTTCATTTTGTGTTGCGAGAATGTCGACCTTGGCTCTCTCATCCCAATATTTCCATCCTTCGTTGTTCTCAAAGATCTAGGGTGTTCATCCTTTTTTTACTACGAATCGGTCATTTTTCCATCCCTCATTCTTCATTTCTATGCAAATCTTGTCCCCAATCCTGCTCGCCCATCTCTGCAAACCTCAGTAGCTAGGGTAGACATCTTCCTCTCCCCCAACCAAATTGAACACATTCTACATCTCTTTCCTGATCCTACCAAACCACCTTTATCACTCCCGTCCGACCCTAAACAAGAACTGCTTCGCCAGTTTGCCCGACCATCCGAGCTCAAGAACACCCAATATACCGGTCTCACATCAGAAGCCAGATTTCTGTATTACACCACTGTCTGCACCATTCTTCCTAAGGGTACAAACAAAGAGACTACCAATGAAGCATGTGCCTCATTCCTTCTAAACGTCCTTAATAATCATCACCCTGAACTTGGGGAAATGATTATCCATCACTTCATTCATGTTGCAGGCTCATCCTCTGAGCCTTTACCATATGGTAACCTGCTTACCAAAGTGTTCCAGGCCTGTAGAGTTCCTCTCGACGGTGCTGAACAATCATCCTTCAGTCTGCCCACTATTGACCCCTATCTTCTCCTCAACCTTGGATACCAACAGCAGCCAAATGGCCCATGGCTACACACTGATTAAATCAAGGCGGTTGAGGCATCCAGTTCAGCAGCAGCAGCCAAGGACGTTCACAATGCTCTGCAAGCGCAAGTCTCAAGCCTTTAGACGGCAGTACTGTCTTTTCAACAAGAAGTCCAGGCTCTTCAAGAAATTCACACTAATTTGCTCAGCACAACATCTGCCCTGAAGGACATTGCTCAAGCCTGTCAATCACCTGCTCCAACTATCCCTGCGTCTGCCCCATCTCCAGCCCCTGTGGACCATGTTCTCTCTGATCCTCCATCATAAAAACAATTTTTCTTATATTGGTTTTGAAAGTTTTTGTTGCCAAACATTCCTCCCGTATCCTTTTAGGTGAAAGCCAAAAAGGGGGAGAAGAGATCTATGCAGTTCTCAGATACTCTGTTGCATTTTGTTTTGTTCTAGGTCTGAAGAAGACAATTTGCTTTTCTTATTTGCACTAGGTCTGTAATGTTAAACTTTTGCTACTCTACTACTCATGCATGAATGCTTTTATATACTGCATAGACCATGCTTGCATTACTTGTATGTGTTTTGTCTTTCACTCAAAAAGGGGGAGATTATAGAGTCCCGGCCCTCTCGATGCAGGTTGAAGGACAATAACTCACAACATCTCAAGATCTCAAGGACATTCATGACAGGCGTGATGTTTTGAAGTGAAAGACAAACTGAGAAATCAAAACAGGGAAGTCTTCCAGAAAAGCAAGTATCTAATTTTTCCTGTCTATTTTTCTAATCAGACTAACTGATTATATTATCCATTTTGTAGGAAATAATTAGTGAAGAAAATGGAAGGAAGAAAGGATGCATATCGCGGAAGGAATCACGCGGAGAAAGGAAACTCAATCAACACAAACTTTGAAGAAGAGCAGAATGAAGAAAGCAAGAATCAATTCCAACGTCCACAAAGCCAAAAAATTACTCGGAGGTACCCTAACTTTTGGTGAAATATTTTTTAGGTACCCCAACTTTTCAAAACTCATTTTGGGGTACCCTTACTTTTTGGGTTAGAAATTATTAGGTGCTTTTTCGGTCATCAATTTGGTTAAGTGACCGAAATACTCTTGTTCTTCCATTTTTTGAGAAATACCCTTAAAGAAGAAGAATAATGGTATTTCGGTCACTTAATAAAATTGATGGCCAGAAAAGCACCAAATAATCACTAACACAAAAATTAAGGGTACCTCAAAATTAGTTTTGAAAAATTGGGGTACCGAAAAATAGTTTCCCCAAATATTGGAGTACCTCCAATTAATTTTTCAACACATACTCGCATAAATAGTAGACTCCAAGATTGAAGAGAATTAACAATTCCAAGGAAGTAATCGTCTGTGAGAAAAACAGAGAGTGTTTTCTTGTTCTTAAGTATTCTTCTATGTGTCGAGAGAAGAAGCTTTGTGTGAGAATTGTGATTAAGTGTAATCGAATCCTAGACGGACTTAGGTTCAATTGGTGTTTGCACCTGTGTGACCCGGGAAAATCCCCGTGGTATCCCTCGCGGTAAACGGCGAGTCGAAAGGGGTGTCTTTTCTTTGAGAAGATTTGCTTGAATCTCCATTTAAAATAAATTAAACTCATGTAATTCTTTTGATTTTATTAAGATTTAAGGATTTTAGTTAACCAGAAAATAAATAGAAAACAGCGGAAAGAAAAAAAAAAGAAAATGATAAACAGAGTGTCTCGGGACTGGACTCGGGATAAGTTACTGTAGCAATACCTGCAAGTATTGTAAGTAAGTGGTCCCAGAAAAGCGTCCCGGACCTGGAAGTCAGATCCGAGGCACGGGACTGGCCAGAATACCGCCAGGTATTCTGTCTTTCCTGGCCTCGGGATCTGCTTCCGAGACAGAGAGTAAAAAACTAAAACAAGATCCTTTTTTTTTTAATTAGCTTTCCGAAACAGAAAATAAAATACGAAAAGAAAATGAATGAAAAAGAAAATGAAAGAAAAAAAAAAGAAAAGGAAAGAACAGTCGCCAGTTAATTTTTGAACGAGAATTAATAAACTCAAAAAAAAGAGAACTCCACGAACTACGAGATTCGGATCCTGGAGTAAGGTTACGAATTCGGGAATAAAAATTCCCGAATCCGCCCGTTCAACGAACGGACTTTACTAAACCGGTTAAAAAAAGAAAAAGAAGAGGAGAAGAAGAGAGTAGAACGGAGTATTAATTAGTGTTATTTAGTTACATACAAATGTAATAATAAAACGGGAAATAAATACAAGAAATAAAAGAATTGAACAAGAACGTACATTTATTCACAAACAATCCATATTATTTAGGTCGAGTTTAGGATTAACTCAAATTACAAAATAATGTGAATGGAGAAAGAATAGAGAAAAAAAAATAACGATGCCAATTAAGTGTATGCAAGATGAGAGAAATAAAGAGGGAGAAGAGAAGATGAAATCACCAAGTGTCAATACGTCAGGGTGATTTCGGTGTCGAATGAAATGGAGGTGGAGATGGGTTTTTATAGGAGAAATTAGGGTTGAGTTTAGGTCAAAAAGAGGGGGGGGAATGGCATAATACCGCCATGTATCGAATGAAATGGCACGCCGGGTCGGGCAGAAGCCGCCCACAATACCTAGCGGTATGTGGGCCGGGTTCCACTCAACCCAGCTCGTCTCCGCCTCGGGCTGCGTGCCAGGCAGGATTGGACTGATTTTTTTTCTTTGCGGTTTCTTTCTCTTTTTTATTTTGTATTTCACTTTGTTTGGCATTTTTCTAAAATAAAATAAAAATAATTACAATAGTTATGAGACACTTTTTGGGTGTCTACGGCACCAAAACGGTGTTTGGTGCTTGTCTACCCAGAAACCATTTTTGAAGTGCCCTCTGAAAGGCGCTTTGTTCTGAGGTGCCATAAGGACGTTTACCTAAGGCAACCTTTACATTCAGTCTGTAATCTGTTCTAACAAAATAAAGGAGCTTATTCAGTTATCTCTTTCTAGTCCTTTATTTAAGTTTGCTTTGGATTATCTATCGTTCAATCTTAATTTGAAAAGGTTAAGGACCTAACGTCCTTTACCAGTGAGTAATTGTGCATAATTTTTTTTATAACCTTATTCACCCCCCTCTAAGGTTCTTTCACCTTCTTTGATGATTTTATTTTGCAAAATAAAACAATACAATCAGCTTAATTATGGAGAGAATAGAAGATAGTAATCAACGATTTAGTAAACTAAATCAACTTCCCTTTTTGACGGCTTGTTTTGTCTTTCATTAAAACCTCGTATAAGGTCCTGCGTGGATACGCAGATAAAGGACCTTGTCCCCTGTCCCAACAATCTCCCCCTTTTTGATGAAAGACAAAATTCAGCAACCATAAATCATTTTCCCCTCTTTGGATTATCACAAGGTCAGTAGGGAATCTCCCCCTTGATGCAACATCTAGTATATTTTAGAGATCGTCTAGAAACATGTAGCACTTGATAAACTTGTCAGTACTAAGAGAGGGTCTTCCCCCTCAATTCATGCCACAAGTAAAATAGATCAACGAATGGTTTACAGATAGCATACCTCAAGGTTTGTGCTAGAAGAAACACATAAGGATTATTGTTGAATTTTTATCTTATAAATGCCCTTATAACTGAACGCATCAACGTCCGTGACTTACCTCATTATTTTCACTATCCCCTATGATCTTTTCCACAGAGCGGTTAGTCTCTTCTTGAGTGGACCTGCTCTGATACCACTTGTAAGAACCCAAGAGGGGGTGAATTTGACAAATAAGATCTACATGCTAAGTAAGGACGTTAGAACAAACTTCCTTGGTCTCAAACCTAGGATCAAAACAAAGTGTAACTGAAATACCTCTTTATATTTATAACAATCAAAGAACAAGATACACTTACGAAACAAAGCAAGAAGTAACAACCTGAAGGCAGTTACTGATAGGTTCACTGACCAAGGCCGAAGGTCCTTGAGAATTAAGACAACTACAGATAAGGATCGTCGTAGGAAAAACCCTAGCGGCGATTTGGAACATGATGGATTACATTGAAGCTCAAACTCACAAAGTCTTAGTCCTTCAAGACTTTGTTACACAAACTCTCACCATCACATATGGATACAACGAACACTCGCCAAGATCTTCGGCTATACCTTCACCAGAAGTCCTTTACTGGTTACCTTCAGCTTGGAACCATTGCCTACACACTCAGAAATCTTACGGATTTCCTACTCTGCGATTACTTCCGTGGAATCGCCTAATGTCTTCATCTTGTGACTACATATTTATATGTAGCTTTGGGGATCCGTTGGACATCTTCTTTCTTTCCTTTCTTTCCCTTGTGATATTCCTTCCTTCTTTTGTTCTTCCCCGTTTGTGCAAGATCTTCTCAATCTTTTCCTTTCTTGTAGTTTCCCTTCTTTGATGATTTTATTATGCAAAATAAAACAATACGATCAGCTTAATCATGGAGAGAATATAAGGTAGTAATCAACGATTTAGTCAACTAAGTCAACTTCCCTTTTTTACAGCTTGTTTTATCTTTCATTAAAACCTTGTATAAGGTCCTTCGTTAATACGCAGATAAAGGACCTTGGCCCTTGTCCCAACAGTGTGTATTTTACAACTAAAGAGGGAGTTGTGAAGAGTTCTTCGTAATATACAACTAAAGAGGGTGTTGTGTGAAGAGTTTTAGTCGGTAGAGCAACGAAAGAGCGAGTTGTTTGAGTATTAGCATAAGACAGTGAGTATACTTGAGGGACTTGTAACATGAAACAAAAAGGAGAGTTTCTTACCTACCTTGTTAATACATTACTGATCAATCAATGTTGGGGAAAGCACCCTTAGGCCGGGATATATGCATATCAATTTAGTGACCAGGGGAACATCGTAACAATATATATTGTCTTTTGTCTTTATAATTCAATGTGTATTCTAGACACTGACTGTTATTGTTCATTTTAGGTACTTACGATTTTCAAAAAGTTTTATCTCCTTATATGCTCTATTCACCCCCTCCCCTCCGCCCAACCTCCCCCCCCCCCCCCCATGCCTTTCTAGAGTATATTTGATTTTGTCACATTCAACAAACAATCCTAGGGTAAGGAAAGTCCTAGTTTATGGCCGCTCTTCTACAAATCAAGGATATTGTTCTTTAATTGGCGTGTGAACATAACCAACCTCGAAACAATTGATTTAAGATTAGTTACAACTCTTGATTCATTGCATTTTCAACAGAGGTTTGACAAGCAACAAAAATGTAATAGTTGGCAACGTGAGTAGATAATTCAAAAGAAGGGACATGCATTGAAAATTGACAATTATAGGAACAAGGATTCACAAGTTGTTCCCATTGAAAGATTTAACATGAAAGGTACATGGGTCATCAAAAGAGAAACCAAAGGAATAAGATGTCTTCTCAAACTAATGATTATCCCAAATCAACATATCAAGTACACCTCAAGCCTCGAGTCTGTCTCATCTGGCCTTCAACTATGGTGTGGAGTTCTTGAGTTGGCAGATTGTCTTGATGAAAACTTAGTCCTTTCTAACCTTCGACTACAGTATGGAGGTATCTTCTCACTACGCTGATTTGATTAAACATGGAGATATCATTCTCGACCATTAGGCATGTAGGGAGTAGTTTCTCGAAGAGGTAGTGAAGTTCATATTCTTTTGTCTTCCCTTTTTCGTCTTGTGGGTGTCCTTCATTCTTGGTTATTGCCCCCTCTTCCAATTTGGCAATGGAAGGGATCGAATTGTCCATCATTGCTTAGCTCTTGAGTGCTTTCTTCATCCTGTCGCACTCTCCTGTGACATGTCCAGTTTGTTCATGGGAGTCACATTACTTGTTCGAGTTACAACGCTCAACGAAAGTGCTTGGATGATTTCACTCTCCATGAGCATATTTTAGGGGTCAAAATGAGACCAGCTACTCTGCGAAATGGTCTTGAGCGACTTCTTGCTTCTACTTATATAAGATTATCTTCCTCTTGAGGCTTTAGGGAGAACCGGTCTTCCCACGGAGCCTTTAGTATGCAACGTTATAGGGAAGTTGACAATCTTATTGAAGCCATTTGTGTAGGTACATCGTTCCAAGTTAGCTAGGTTCATCTTTGACTTTCTTGGCTGGAGCTCTAGGAGGAAGCGACGCATGTTGCTTCGTCGCTGCCTCAGTTTGGGTCTTTTACGGATAACTTCCAAGTCTTTGACTATATGGTGTAGCAAGGGAGGTCTTGAATGAAAGTTAGATACTTGTACACGGCTAAGCGATCTTGGGGGTCCTTCGTGTTGTTGTAAGGCTCAATCATAGAAGGCTTGACTCGTTTCAAAGTGATTGCTTCCATGGTGTTTCGAACGAATGGTATTAGAAAACTAAGTGCTCCAGTAACGGCATAGACCTCTTCAAGCTAGTCTCCTCCACCATCATATTTATAAGAGCTCTAAGTGATGGGCTCCTTCTGTGTAGAGGGCGCCGCTTGTCACTCCACGTATGTGAGCTTTCCTCTTCGTCGTGTTAGTAACGTCTTCTTGACCACTCCATCTTTTGAATGACTTCTACTATCAACGGTCTTAGTGAAGGATGACATGAAAGTGGTTCATTTGAGTGTCTTCACAGTTTAACCATTAGTGTGTGCCACTTCCCATGTGCGAGCTTATCTGGAAGCATGAGTGGGGCTTGTCTTCGAGCTTAGATGACGTAGATGGCATTTCCATCTCAAAGGGGGCACATCAGGAGTCAGGGATCCTTCAGTATTAGGTGGGACATGTTGGGAGTTGGGATCCTTCGTCTTGAGGTGAACGCGCCGAGGGATTGGACTCCTCCCTATTGATGAGGGACGCATTGGGTGCTTAGGCTCCTCCTATTCACATGGGACGCGTTAGACACCTAAGTTTCTCCATCTTGAGGTGGAGGTGTAGGGCACTCGGCCTCCTCCATCTTCAGCACTTGGAATGACCTCATTAGTGTCTTCCATCAAATGGTTCTTCCAGGTGGACCGTCGAGGGGTCCAAGGATGCGGTGTAGCGTTGCTTTGGTCTTGCAGGTCTTACACTTGGAGTGCCTTGAATTAGACGCCCAATGGAGTTGCTCTGTGCTTGAGCATTCCTTCATATGGGATTCGTTCGTGCTTCTTATAAGGGGTGAGCAAAAAAGAAACTGTAACTAGTAAATCGGACAATAAGTCTAATCCAACCGCAAACTGGGAAAATCGAACCGAGAAAAATTAACGATTAACCAATCCAATGAATTGATAGGCTATCCGGTTCGGTTCTAGTTCACGAATTTCAAACCAACGGTTAACTGAAATCAAACCGATAATTTTCCTTTTTTAAAAAAAATATTCTCAAATTACAAATTTTATGCAGGGGAAGATAAATTCATGAAGTACTATGTGATTGGTAATACAC
This sequence comes from Portulaca oleracea, assembly GCA_029582165.1. Taxonomy (NCBI): domain Eukaryota; kingdom Viridiplantae; phylum Streptophyta; class Magnoliopsida; order Caryophyllales; family Portulacaceae; genus Portulaca; species Portulaca oleracea. The sequence goes on along the minus strand of CM055877.1, from coordinate 25,958,632 downwards.
CAATTATATTTAGGAACAATTTGTCCCATGCAATGGAAATTATAAGCAATCGAAAAGTTAGAGAAAGATGTTAAAATGAGGCAGTGTAAATTGGGTATGAAATATTTTAGCCTCTATTTGTCCTATAATTACCTATTAAGCAAATTCGAATGATAACTGGAGCGTATGGGTGTGGTGGAATAATAATAGCTTAAGTGAGATGATCTCTAGAGGGAAGAAAATGAAGAAACACCCATGCTTGGTCTTGGCATTTGAAGATGGATGATGATAAATAGCCTTCAACCCTTGCTAGTCAACATCAATGTCTTGATCAATGCACAACAATAGTGAAATAAACTCAAAACATCCAAGACCCAAAACTTGAACACAAAGACGATTGGGTATGACCCTTGGATAAAGGAAGAAAACCCACCACCAATGGTGTAACATTCCACCATGATTATCAAAAGGTAACCACCAAATAATCACTAAAGAAAGGACTTGCAACACCGCCAAAGAATTGGATAAAGTAAACAAGATTTGAGGAGAAAATTAGGGAAACCCTAGCTTTTCATTAGCATAATCATAATCAGCCAAGTCTACCTTGAAAACAGTGCAAATAGAATATTTATACAAGGGGTATTAAGCAACAAAACACAGTCGTTTTAATTGTCGCAAACCACGCGCAAACAGGTCTGTCGCTGGCGCGAGGGAGCGAAGTCGAAAGGGCAATTCTGAAGGTGCGCGGCGTCGCGGGCACGACGTTTCTAGGCTCCAGGTGTCGCGGGCGCGACCACGTTCTGGCCAAGTCCTCGCGGGCGCTAAGGGCACTGTCGCGAGCGTGGCATTCTGGGCAGTTTTTCTGCCGACTTCAAACTCGCACAACTTCTTCATCCGGGCTCTGCTTTAGGCCTATAAGGTATCGATGGAAAGCTCTCGATGTGTACTTTAAGCTCCCAAAATATGTGATTCATCGGAATTGTATTGAAGGAGTTATGGTTAAAAGAGTGAAGGCACGTCCATTTTAACATCCCACGTTGTCAACGTTGACCCCTTTTCGAACCCTTTTAAGGGCCCAAAGTAGGACCCGAATGAGGACTCGTAGCTATGTCCATTTTAACATACCACACCCAATGATGACCTGAATATGTCTCCAAGGTCCCGAGTCCACCTGAAAATAGACTCCACACCTGACCTTGAAGTCGATTTGCCCGTGTTTTATGAAGGGGGTGCGGGCAGTCTTGGGGAATACGGATGTTGAAGCTCGGACCCTAGCCCGATACGGTTCAATAACTCACAAGGTGACACACTACTTTCAAGTCCAAATTAATTTCCAACACATCATACTAACTAGCGATACACAATTAAGAAACCTTTATCATAATCAGGCCAAGTGTAGCCAGACAGTGGCTTAATTTATTATTATTATTTATTTTTTTGTTAGAATAGGTTATCTCAGTTAACCACGTGTTCAACCAGTAACCAAGCTGAAAAATCGATTAGTCAATATTTGGATAACTGATTTATCCGGATATGATTCCGATTCATGATTTAATGAACCGAAAACAACCTATTAACCAACCCAAAATTACCTGAAACGAAATGTCTTTACCCATACTTCTCACATCTTCATGGAGAACAACTATGGTGACGTATTCCATACTTTCATGGGGGGTTGTTGGCCGCGCAGAACCTCCATATTGTCTTACCGTTAGGGAACTCTCTTCATTCAGCATCTTCATTGGTTCCAAGTTCAAAGGATGATCTTGGATGCGTTCGGAATTGGTTCGAGCGCATAGATTTGTTGAAGTGTTGATATTTAGGGGGGGGGGGGGGGGGGGTTGCAGAACATTATAATCTGATACATTGATACCAATATAATATGAAATCCAATCCTGGAAACATGAGATCGTGCCTTTTTTACTACCCTAAGTTTCGATACATTTTGAAATATGAAAATATTTGTAATCTATGTTAAAACCTGACCGACCGGACGAGCTTAACTAATCAATTGGAAATTGGCGGTTTGACCAGTTTAGTTTTAAGGTTCACCCGTCGTATAGGTTCAACCAGAAAAGAAACGAAACAACCAATCAACTCAGTTCAACCAGGAACTAGTAGTCGAAACGAATTTTTTTCCTCTTTATAAAAAGAAAAGGGTTGGTTTCTTCCCACACAAACCCTAAATCACTTGTCGTGCCTGTTCTCTTCCCTTTGTTCTTCCTATCTCTGTGTTGTCTGACCAGGCATCCAAGTTGCACATAGAGTTATGCAGCCACTCATGGAGGTTATGTCTCTTTCTGATTCTCAATGAGTCTTGGACTTTCATTCAAGCACTATGATGAAAGATATTGACAGACGATCTTGAGGACTCAGAGGAGAGGACCACTCAATCTACTAATAGTCTACTACTGCAGCTTATTCTCAGAGATATATATATGTGGGGCAGAAGAGGACGAGGGAGCACTATGACTTGAGTATAGCAACATGCTCCTGTAGACTATACTATGTTATCAGTCCAAATCAAATGAGAACAAAATATAGATCGGCTTATTGTTCTTGAGTTGCTGACTTCCAGTCTTCTGATTTTTTGAAGAATAGCTATTGGAAAACGAAGACAGTATGGAACCCACCGATCTTTTGATTTTTAGTAAACCTAAAACTACAAGGGTGAAATCAAAAAAGATCCTCAAAATTCTGAAAGGGGAAGTAGTGGAATCAAGGCAAAAGTTGGATTAGAATTTGTAAGGGGGAGTGGAACGCACTAGGCAAAAGTTTGAGACAAAACGACCAATCCATATCTTTAATGTTTCCAAGTAGAAAAAACCACGTCACTTTCAATATCCCAAATTAGAACACCCCAAGTTTGGCATTCCCATTTTTATCATTCAGTACACCGGATTTTTAACCAGTTCAAGGCTCGGCTTCCACATTACATTTTACTTTGGCCAGATTTTTCCACAATTTACAGGTCAAATTGGCAATCGGTTTCCGCAGTTCAAATTTCAGTTTAGCAATTTTGGATTTTTTGAACAGCCTTCATCACAGGACCATCTATATCACAGCATATAAACTACTCCACGACCTGTGGACAATATCTGGACCAAAGGAACCAACCACCCCACATTAACCAGTAAACAGATCTCATCATAGTTCTCGCCTAAGACAGAGTATAAGAAAGCAGCACTTGGGCATAGTGTCAATGTAAGCCAATGCTGTCACAACATAAAAAATGCTTACAGCCGTTACAGGACTACAAAATGGCACCATCCCAGCGATGTCAAGGCATGTAGACAAATGCCCAAACAGTCTCTATCAAGTATCAACTATCTCATCCACAAAAACAACCATGGATCACAAATCCTTGCATTGTCCAGCCTCAATTGCATTTCAGCAAATAAGGATCATTCGGGATTTTATAGCAACATAAAAATCAACCATGAAATATGATGCGCCAAAAACACTTCTCATCCCAAAAATTAAGTAGAGTATATGAATTTAAAACATCTGGGCAAAATATAAATGTTCCTCAAAGATTACATGCCATTGATGACCCCTTGAAAAATAGTTACAACAAACGACAGAAATTCCAAGCTTTTGGTTCCAAAAAGAAAAACCAGACTCCTAAGTTTCCCATCTCATCTCAACCAAATCAAATCAAATCATACAGCACACTAATAATAGTTTTGACCAAACGGAAATAAAATAAGGAGACAGCGGAGGACTATGTAGTAGAACACAAAAACTTAGCTTAGAAGCACTTCCGGTGGACAATTGATGGACCCGACTCATCGTATTCACCCTTTGAGATCCACATCTGAAACAAGCATTGAACAAAAGTTAATGCACAAAGTCTCCAAATAGTCAAATATTGGTACAATGCACAACATCCAGGCACAAAAACACATACCTGTTGGAAGGTGCTGAGTGATGCCAAGATAGACCCTCCTATCCAGACACTGTACTTCCTCTCAGGAGGAGCAACGACCTTGATCTTCATGCTGCTGGGAGCAAGGGCAGTAATTTCTTTGCTCATACGGTCAGCGATACCAGGGAACATAGTTGTACCACCACTGAGCACAATGTTACCATAGAGGTCCTTTCTGATATCGACATCACACTTCATGATGGAGTTGTAGGTTGTCTCATGGATACCTGCAGCTTCCATACCGATCAATGAAGGCTGGAAGAGGACCTCTGGGCAACGGAACCTCTCAGCTCCAATAGTGATCACCTGGCCATCAGGCAACTCGTAGTTCTTTTCTACTGCAGAGCTGCTCTTGGCAGTCTCAGACTCCTGCTCAAAGTCAAGAGCAACGTAGGCAAGCTTCTCCTTAATATCACGGACAATTTCCCGTTCGGCTGATGTGGTGAACATGTAACCTCTCTCAGTAAGGATCTTCATGAGATAGTCGGTGAGATCACGACCAGCAAGATCCAAACGGAGGATAGCATGGGGTAGAGCATATCCCTCGTAGATTGGGACAGTGTGACTCACACCATCTCCAGAATCAAGCACAATACCTGTCGAGAACACAATGAAGAAATAATGAGCCAAAAGCAAACAATGGAGAAAGGCACTGGCAATACCTATTGAACAAAGGGAAGGGCAAAGCTACTAACCTGTTGTACGTCCACTGGCATACAGAGAAAGAACGGCCTGAATAGCAACATACATAGCAGGCACATTGAATGTCTCAAACATGATCTGGGTCATCTTTTCTCTGTTGGCCTTTGGGTTCAAGGGTGCCTCTGTGAGCAACACTGGGTGCTCCTCTGGGGCAACACGGAGTTCGTTGTAGAAGGTGTGATGCCAGATCTTCTCCATATCATCCCAGTTGCTGACAATACCATGCTCAATTGGGTACTTCAAGGTCAAGATACCTCTCTTTGATTGAGCTTCATCCCCAACATATGCATCCTTCTGGCCCATACCAACCATGACACCAGTGTGCCTTGGACGACCAACAATACTTGGGAACACAGCCCTTGGAGCATCATCCCCAGCAAACCCAGCCTTCAACAGGACAGAAAAATTCTTAATGACTTGCTTCAATCAGATCAAACAATGTTCATATTGGAAATCATTGACTAACCTTGACCATTCCAGTTCCATTGTCACAGACAAGGGGCTGGATATCCTCTCCGTCAGCCATTTTAGTTTATACTGCACACAAACAATCAAAAGGCCAATTACACAAGAGATCAATGATCCTATCATAATTTCTTGTTAGACCATTGAGTCATCGCACAAACATGTACTTTACTTTGCATTAATCTAAGAGCTTTTTCATATCGATGTATAAAACAAAAGAAGCAACCATCCCAGCTCCACTAACGACATACATTTATAAACGATCATTAAGAATATAAGGATCACACGTTCGGGCCTCTTCATGCCTAAGGTGATGCAAAGACCATAGAGGTAGGAGCACTGATCCTCAATGGCTTCCCCAAATCCAGTGAAAACAAAGGAACCTACGTTCTAAAGATCTCTTTGGCCCTTTTGAGCTTGCAATACAAAGCCAGTAAGCATAAAGTAACATCAAACAATTCCTTGCTATTCTTTCCAATATAGCTTCATCAGTCAAAAGTTGTGTTTAAGGCAAATCTAACACTGAGCCACTGGCCAACAAACTATGCTACACTATAAAGAAACTTACAAATCTGAATCGTACATTAGCACAATCTAAACAAAAACCTCATCAAGCCAAGGTCATTATATCAATCGCAGTTTCTTAGCATCACATCGGATTAAATTTATCCATAAACCACTATCCGGGCACAGATCTAAACCAAGAATGTCATGCAGCACATCCAAATTAGATCTAAACCGAGAGTGTCATGCAGAAAAGTCAAATCCTCAGTAGCCTAATCGAAACCTAATATTCTTCGAAATGAAAATCCGTGATAATCGCAAATCTAACAAATTTAATCAAAAGCATACAACATCACCAGATCGTACTAGTCAAATCAGATTCAACATAGGTCAACTCAACCAAACCCTAGATCGGACCAACTAAAGCATCAAATCACTAAGATTCACCACAGAAACATGTAAATCCAAACACACATCAACTTCAACCAACAACAAATTTCGATCTCACAGTAAACAAAGCCACAAAGATCTGGAACAAATTCGAACGAAAAGAACGAAATGATGAACAAATCCAAAGCAGAAAGGAGTGAGATTCAAGATACCGAAAGCATACCTTAAAATCTGAGAACCTTGCGGCTCGCTGAGAGAGAGAGAGCGGTCGAGGCAAAGAGAGAAAATGAGAGGAGCAAGAATGAGGCGTCTGAAGGAGTAACGCCTTGCTATCCTCAATATATGTTATAAGGGCCGTCAAATGAAATGCAAATGCACATGAAATGTGATTGAAATTAACCTTCCTTTTTTCAAATATAATTTTGAATTGTTTTAAAATACTTTTTGAATTTTGAGAAATTAAAAAGAAAAATGAAAATTGGAAAATTAAGACAATGATTTGGGCGGAGTGGAGAGAGAGAAAGGAGAGGGCGGTGACATCAAATTAGCTGGAAGCACGTACTCCTCCACGTGGTCGCCTTTTTCTTTGTTTTGCCTTTTCTATTTTCAATTTTAAAATTAATTAGATGATCAAAAATATTAGAAATTTTATTGATCAAAAATATTTATAAGAAATTTCGAAAATTATAATTTTATTTTTTAAAGTATAAATTTGGACAGAATGTAAAGTAGTTTATAATCTGATATGCAGAGAATGTGGGTGCACGTTGTCTTTGATCATTTAAATTCTTTGTTTTGTGAGCTATTTTCGTGTTGTTTTTCTTCTTTTTATTAGTTTTATTTATTTTGCGGTTATTACCTTGTCCAATTGTCTCCATTTATTTCTCTTTCTTCATAGCAATATTATCCCTAAAATTTATAATTCCATGCATATTAATATCAAGTACTTCAATACTCCCTCCGTTCCGAATTAAGTGGCGGAATGGAGAAAATCTCACTTACCAAGGCTCAACTGAAAAACTACCCTTCATTTACTACTCATCCCTTTTATCTCTCTCCAAGACAACTTAGCAGTCACTTTTTCTCTCTCCAAAGTCCATAATTATCTTCTTTTACCACCTCTTTTCCTCGCCTGAGACAAGGTGTGCACCCCAGTTGAAAAATGCTATGTCCTCTCTCAAATTTCTTGACTCAGACAAAGGTGGTGGGTGATTGGTGAGGGGTTGGCGCCGCCTCTGGCAGACGAAGGAGGTGGTGGTAGTGGCGGTAGGACAGTGGCGTTACGTTGGGAGGAGAGATGAGAGAGAATGAGGGATTGGAGCAGGTGGTCACCGGCATCGGTGGTGACCGGAGTGAAGGCAGGCGGTCGCTGAGAAGAGCGACAGATTTGGGCCGACGCTAAATAGGGGCGCGAGAACAAGGGACGTTTGGGTGGTTTTAGGAGATGGTTACCGGTAGTTTTCAGACAGGAGGGTGGCCGAGTCGACTGAGGAAATAGGTTTGGGTGGTTTGGCGGCGATTCGGTGGCCTGAGAAAGTGGTGGCCGTGTGCAAAAACAGAGGAATCAATGGGGTGTCTTGGTCGTGCGCAAAAATCGGTAGTTTTCGATAAATTTCAGACAGGGGATGTTTCTTTGTGTGATTTTTGGATCGTTTTGGGTTGGTGGTGTTGCGGTGGTTATTGGTGGTGTGAGGGTCGTAATAATGGCAGCAGTGGAGGCGGTTCTGGTGGTTGTTTTGGTGGTGGTTGAAGCAAGGGGCGAAGAGGGCCACAGCAGGGGTCGGGTGGGAACTGAGAAGTGAGGGAGGAGAGAGAGTGAGGAAAAACAAAAAAAAATTATCAAAAAGAAGAAAAGTAAAAAGTTAATATAATTAATTTTTTAAATAAAATAATTAAATTGGATGTCGAAAAACGAAAAATGACAATTATTATGGAAAAAAAATAAGTTAGTTAAAGTGTCAATTAATATGGAATGGAGGGAGTACATTTCTAAATCGCCTAAACCTTGCGTTGGTGAAATTACATTGGAGTTTGTTGTTCTTTTAATCATGATAAATTAAAAACAAGATCCTGGCAAGATTAATAAAAGATTATAATACAAATATGGTGCTTATTAATATGATCCAAATATGAAATATTGGTCATATTTTTTAAAGTGATAGGATCTAGTTAGGTTTGGTAAAGGTAAGGAAAGGAAAGGAAGGAAATGTAATGATAAAATTTGTGGTGTGTAAGTTAATGGTATATAAGTTAGTGGTGGAGTAAAGGTATTTTATTACTAAAATTTTGATTTTGTTTTGAGTGTTTTTTAGAGAATTGTGTAAGGTAAGGTAAGCTTAGGTAAGGATAAACCTAATTTACCACTCTAACAAACAAAGCCTTAATCTAATTGTATTAATTGTATAATTTGATGTTTTAATTTTCTTTGTGGGGTTTTATAAATGTGAAAACATAAAATATTACAAATGAATCCCAATTGTGTAAAATTCATATATGAGAAGATATCTTCTCTGGTTTTGCTTATAATTGGGTTGATAATAAGTAATTATTTATCTACTGAAAATTCTCATGTAAGAAGATATATATGTGACAAAAAATATTGAATTACATTAATAAATGGAACACAATGAAAAGGTTTTACAAAGGTGGCATGACATAAGACATTTGTAAATAAGTATGATAGACAATACAAAAATTCAAGTATCTTGTCCCAAAAGGGACGCCAATTTTTTTTCTTTTTCATCACACAATCAAATCAACTGAAACAAACACACTAACAAATAATAAAGGTCAAGACGTGGACTATGAAGGATTACATTCACAAAAACTTATCTTAAAAACACTTTTGGTGAACAATTGTCGAGCCATATTCGTCGAACTCAGATCTTGCGATCCACATCTGTAAATTTGTGAAACAATACATTAGTAGTGTATCTTTAAGAAAGTGAAGCCTAATCAAACACGATAATCGAATTCGAATGCAACTTGAAATGGCTAAGAGATGGTTAAATATGACTCGAATAGATTTTATCTTAAGTAGAAATAAACATAATTTGACAATTTATATCAAGACATATTACTTTTCAATTATGAGAAAATTTGATGTGTTTTTAAGGCTAACACGAAAAAATTTGTTTACTATTAAGGTTTACCTTTTTTTTTTTAGAGTAAACATAAGATCTCTTACAAAATACCTGTTGGAAGGAGCCAAGTGATGCAAGGATAGAGCCTCCAATCCAAACACTGTACTTCCTCTCAGGAGGAGCAACCACCTTAATCTTCATGCTATTAGGAGCAAGTGCAGTAATCTCTTTACTCATACGATCAGCAATGCTCGGGAACATCGATGTACCCCCACTTAACACAATATTACCATAAAGATCTCTTCTAATATCTACATCGCACTTCATGATCAAATTATATGTTGTCTCATGAATTCCAGGTGCTTCCTGACCAATGAACGAGGGTTGAAATAGGACCTCTGGGCATCGAAACCGTTCAGCTCCAATAGTGATCACTTGTCCATCTGGCAACTCGTAGTTTTTCTCTAAGGAAGAGCTGCTCTTAGCAGTCTCTAGTTCTTTTTCGTAATCAAGAGCCACGTAAGAAAGCTTTTCCTTTATATCACGGACAATTTCTCACTCGGCGGATGTGGAGAACATATAACCTCTCTCCGTTAGAATCTTCATAAGATACTCAGTAAGATCACGACCAGCAAGATCCAAACGGAGGATTGCATGAGGTAAGGCATATCCCTCATAAATTGGCACTGTATGGCTCACCCCATCACCAGAATCAAGGACTATACCTATATAAGTCCCCAAGAGTCCACAAATGAGGTTGTATGAAATGAATTAAAACAAACTACATAGCACAAACTCGCCGACATGGGAGTTGATCCATGAATCAAGTCCAACCACGACGACATATTATTGGTATGTTTATGGGAATGAAAAATATTAAACTTGTTAGTTTCTAATCACATTGGAATATATACAAAGACCCCTCACACATTATCACAAACAAATACACAATAGATGATAATGACATATGGAAGACAGTCATATATAACCAACCTGTAGTGCGACCACTAGCGTAGAGAGAAAGTACAGCTTGAATTTGAACATACATGGCAGGCACATTGAATGTCTCAAACATGATTTCAGTCATCTTCTCCCTATTAGCCTTAGGATTCAGCGGAGCTTCGGTGAGCAAAATCGGATGCTCTTCAGGAGTAATTCGAAGTTCATTGTAGAAAGTGTGGTGCCAAATTTTCTCCATATCGTCCCAGTTGTTTACAATGCCATGTTCAATGGGGTATTTTAAGGTCAAAATACCTCTTTTTGATTGAGCTTCGTCTCCGACATATGCATCCTTCTTATCCATGCCGATCATGACACCATGGTGCTTCGGACGACCAACAATGCTAGGAAACACAGCCCTTGGAGCATCATCTCCAGCAAACCCGGCCTTCACTCAAACAAATAAAACAAAATAGACACGAGGAAAAACTTTTGAAATTAATGATAGAAGTCTAAAATGATTTTGACCTAAAACAAACATAATCATATCATAGTTGAAAATATGTTATTTTTAATTCTAAATAATTAAGTTGAAGTTTTTTCAAGTCTAAATCCAAATTAATCCGTCCAATAAACATGTCGACGTAAATTGACCTATGATCCAAGTATACAAAGGAACCTCGATCACATAATTGGATGTAGACCAGTGTCAAATAGAGCATAAGGAATCAACCAACCTTGACCATTCCAGTTCCATTATCACAAACAACTGGTGGGGCTTCATCTACATCTGCCATTTTAGTTTATAGTCTACACTACCTACAAAACAATCAACACAAGTTATATCTTACACAAGATATCATGTCTGTAAAATTTTGTGAAACTTAGAGAGAGCAAGGCAAAGACTAGTGAAAAGCATAAGTATGAACATATCTTCAATTATAGTTTCTAGCCAACTTTAATGAAATTGTGTTTATACAAAATGATGGAAAATGTCACTAAATTTATTTTTAATATGTTGACTTGCTCTAACCTCATAATCAATTCTCACCTAAAAGTATGTGCTTTATAACTATATTTACTGGATCCATTTTTGTCATTTATATAAAAATATAATTTTACTGAATTTGGTTGAACAACTAAAGTCTAAGGTGCATCAAAATTTCACCATGATGAAAGGGTTAATATGATTTTACAAAGGTAAAGATATCAAAAGTATCTCATGAAAGATGAATGGGAATATCCCTGTAATAAATAAAACAACATGTGATGCCTTGTTATATGGTTAAAGTGCAACTTGAGAGGAATCAAGTAACTACTTATATTACTAAGTTGCATCTTCCTTTTAGGAAACTCATCTCTAAAATACTTCATAATCATGCGTAGTTACTTAGAAGCAATACCAAGATAGGTGACCTTATAATAAGTGTGTGTGTGTGTGTGTGCACACACTTATGTGTATGCAGTTGCATGTTTGTTAACATTAAGAGCATTTGCCTTGACAAGTGAATATTTGTCTCTATTTTTGCTCCTCTATAACGATTCCTTATCCACTCACTCAATAAGTTTTAGGCTAACTTTTCGTAGATTTTTCCTTGTTTTACCGATTTTTACCTTTTTAGGTGTACAAGAGGAAGTTGTATAATTTTCATCTAAAAATTGATGATTTTGGATAACTACTTTAGAAAGATGACAAAGACATAGTTTGGTATAAAAAGTTCTAAGGCATCCATGGTCGGACTTAGGAGCGAATTGGTAGGATCAAAGTGAAGAAAATAATTTCTAGTGGGTGACAAGGGTGGCCATGCTACGGAGACATGCCCATATCACACTTGTAGAACTATTACAACATGAATAGTAACACAGTGCAAGAGATGACTAGTCGTGTTACTTTGACATGGCCATGTTGACCTCAACATGGGGTCATACTGACACACACATTGTCAACTAGAAGGGATATGAAATTCTCACGTGACTGTCAGGTAACATAGGCGGCCATGTCACCTTAACACGCACGTGTTATCCATGGCTTCACCCTCTCGCCAATGAGTACCTCTCTTTGTTCGATCTTAGAGGGTTTTTTTTCCCAAATTTTTGCTCCTTGAGTATTGTTTTTTCATTTTTAGGGTAAGTTATTGGTAAAATTAAAAGAGTCGTTACAAACAAATTAGAGGCTGACTTATGAGAACCATCAAAACTTGTAACTTATTTTGCCGTAATCCAACAAGTTACAGATAGCTTAAGAGAGTCATTATAGGCAGAATAGAGGTTGACTGATGATAAGTATCAACATTTGTACTATATTTTTCCTTCATGCAACAAGTTCTCCTGACTCCCTCCTTTCATTCTTTTACTTCATTAGATTTATTACAATCATATTGAGTTTTGGATATATTTATGTGATGTTTGGAGTAATTAGTGGCAATAAACCCTCACTTAAGTTTTAGGAGGATTATCCGTGGATGATTTTCTAAAATTATATTTGGGGTTTTGGATGATTGATACAAGATGACTTGTGAATGTTTTTCCCTGGTGGAATGCCTTGATGAGTGTTTTATTGACTATTAAGGTACTTAGACATATCAATGGATGATTCATTATTGAAAGTGATTTAAGATAAAAATGACTTACTCGAGCATATAATAACTCTTAACAGTTAAGTCATTGGGTATCAATGTAGTTCAGAAGTAGCCAACCTCTTCTCATGAAAATAGGTGGTGGTGGTGGTGGCGGTGGCGGTTTGGGGAGGGGGGGGACTAGGGGTAGTCAAGAAGCTGTCCTAGCAGGCTTAACAAAGCAATAGACCACCTAAAGGGGTCCACAAAGTCAAAAATCCTAAATTTTCATGTTTTTAAGAGCATGTTTAGCCAAACATTAACTTTTAAAAAGTTTCTTTTTGGAAATAGCTTCTGAAAAAAATCATTATACAGAAATTGTTAGGTGTCGGTAGATGTATTTTCAAAAGCACTTTTAAAATTAGAAACAGTTTCAAGTGTTTGGTTAATCATTTCACAAAACCTTCCACTTTTAATATTACCATAATAATTACCATTTTATAATGATTACTGTTAATAGTCCATTTCTTTTGTTATTAAAACTGTTTATGATTTTTAATATTAGTATATTTCTAGTGAATCATTTATAGTACATAATATTATTAACTTTAAAATTAATTATTTCTGTAAAATTTTACATCAAGTATGTGTTGTGACAATAAATTAAAATTGAATGTATACATCTAATTATTTCCTTGAAATTTATTACACTAAAAAAATGATTTCATATATTTAGCGTAAAATTAAAATTATTAAATAAAACATCATTGCCTAAGAAAATAACTATGAGAATTTTTCCTCAAAACAAAACTACGAAATTTTTACTACAATTTTTATGAAAATGTTACTAATGTCCGTAGTTAGCCAAAGAAGTGGCAATTTTATAGCGAACTGAGCATATATATATATATATATATATATATATATATATATATATATATATATATATATATATATATATGCGTGCAACATAATACACATTCACAAAAAAAGATCATCTCCAGCCCCAGAGGAGAAGAGTCCCAAAATGTCCTCCAACAACAGCAGCGTGGAGCGTATCGTCCTCCTCAATGTCAAAGATTATGATAATTCTAAAAATACAATAAATCATTAAATTCCTTCCTATGCTCCCCAAGAAGCAAAATCCAGAATTCCAAAATTGTAGCTTCTCCTTTTTTGCTTTGTGAGAGCTATTTTTAACTCTTCAAAACTTGAAAGTTATTTTGTATATTTTCTATGTTTGACATAATTTCAGCTTTTGATCTTTATAAGCTCTAAAAGAGCTAAACCAAGCAGGCAGGAAATCTAATTAACATTGTTAGTCCCCAATTTAGTTTTTAAGTAGTTGATTGTCTAGTTAATTTACTTGATTGTTTTGCTTGTTTCGATAAAATCTCATTTCAATCTGAATTTGATAGGTAAGTTTTGTACTTGATGTAGGACTATGTACGAGTATGAAAATTTGAAGACCCCTTTACATAATGAGTATATTCCTAAGGAGCATATTTCAATAAGCTGAATTTCGACAAAAATGACAACTAAAACTTGACATAATTAACGTTGTCATATTTCAATAAATAAAAGGGAAGTTGGAATTAAATAAACCAATATATAGGTGTCCTTGGATCTAATGAAACAACCTTCAAATTTAATTTTTGACGAACTGAACTTAACAACTTATTTTTTCCAAAAATCCACTACTGAGTCTAACTCATCGGAATTATGACATGGCGGTGGTGACGGTTTATGTGGCAGATGTTTAAGCAAAAAAAAAAAAAGAAAAAAAACTGGACATAGTTTTTGCTGACTTAGCTTGTATATTCATTATTTTCCATTTTTAACTCTCTCTCTCCCCCCCCCCCCCCAACGTTCACAATCCCCACCCCCACTCATTCCTCCATAGTAATCCCCTTTCCCTATTCTCCCCTCTTCACCATTGTCAAACAAAACTCAACTATCTCTTTCTATCTCTATCTTTCTCTCTTTCATTTGTTCTATTCAAACAACAAAAACCCAAAGAAAAGGGAAAAAACCAGATAAATAACCATCCATGGAAGAGGAGACCAAGAAGCCAGAATGTGTGGTGTCGACACAGGGGGTCCAAACCCAGATCTGCCTGGACCAAGATTTAGGGAAGGTAAAGAAGACCTGACCATACTATGTGTCGCACTTGTTGACCAACCAAAACGAGGCAACTTTGGATTGTGAAGTAAAGAGAGGGAGAATGAAGAAAAAGAGGAGGAAGATAGGATCCATTGAAGAATAGTAGACAATGGGTCGTCTTGTTCTTCTACCCTCCACTATTTTTTGGTTTTGGCTCTTTTTATTTTCCTTTTCTTTCTTTTCTTTTTGGGATTCCCCTATTTCAAGACTCAAAGGAGGGCTCACTTCTTCTTGATCTTTTTGAAAGGGGTTGTTGGTAGTTTGGGTTTTAGATTGAAATTAGGGTTTCAGATTTAGGGATGGAAGAAGTGGGTTTGAATTGTCTCAGACAGAGTGTAGGTTGGGGGTTGAAGATCCACCATAGCCAGAAGAAGAAGGAGGAGGAGGATTTGAGGGTTGAAGATGGAAAGTGAGAGGAGAGATCGAGGTAGGGGGAGTGGGAGGGGGTCGGGCTTGGAAGTGAAAGGGGTGGGTATTAAGTAGAAAAAGAGAGAAAAAAAAATGATAAATACTGAGTTGGCAAGCCAAGTCAACAAAATACATGTCCAATTTTTTTCCTTTTTTTTTGTTGCTTAAACATATACCGCATAAGCTATTACCACCGCCATGTCATAATTTCGACGAGTCAGACTCCGTGGTGGTTTATTGGAAAAAATAAGTTGTTAAGTTCAGTTCGTCAAAAATACAAGTTGAAGTTTGGTTCATTAGATGATCCAAGAACACCTATATGCTGGTTTATTTAATTCCAATTTCCCTAAATAAAACATCAAATATATATACAATAAAAACAACAATATAATCCTAAAATGGGTCCTATGTTTGCGGGGTCTGAGGAGGTCCGAAGGTAGGTTGCCTTTATGTCTACGACAAATATTGTTTGGAAAAAGGTTGACTGTGGAAGATTCACAAGGAAAATCAATTTTAAAAACAATTTAGAGTAGACAAACCCTTGGAGATCCTAAAGCAACTTACCTGAAATGATAACTTCAATCAAATAAATAATATGAAAAAAAAATTATATTGAGTTATTCATTATTTAGTATTATTAACTATATCCCATTATCTATGATGCTAACTTTCATATAATTATGCCTTGCTTAAAGCTATATATAAGCCCAATCCTAGTTGAAAACTAATTGTTTTTAGCTGTGTTGGTCGTTTTATTAATTATTTGACTTTTAGCTGTTTTGTTGCAAAAAATTACTCAGAGGTATCCCAATATTTGGAGAAACTAATTTTCGGTACCCCAACTTTTCAAAACTCATTTTGAGGTACCCTTACTTTTTGGGTTAGTAATTATTTGGTACTTTTCCGACCATCAATTTTATTAAGTGACCGAAATACCCTTATTCTTCTTCTCTAAGGGTATTTCTCAAAAAATGGAAGAACAAGGGTATTTTGGTCATTTAACCAAATTGATGATCGAAAAAACACCTAATAATTTCTAACCCAAAAATTAAGGGTACCCTAAAATGAGTTTTGAAAAGTTGGGGTACCTGAAAAACATTTCACCAAAAGTTAGGGTACCTCCGAGTAATTTTTTGGTTTTGTTGGTTGTTTATTTTAACTATTTGTATTAGCTATTTTTGTGAAAAGTGTAATTGATAGAGTTTGTTGTTTGTAACAATATATTTTTTCCTTTAATTTCAATTATGCCCTTAATATTCATTTTAGTGTTATTTAAACATTATTTTTTATTCATTGCTAGTTTTTTTTTCTTTATATTTGTGTAACTAATAAATAACCACTAAAGATTAACATTTGTATTATTAGACTAATATGCTCTACATTCCTAAATAATTATCTTTTTAAATTTTGGGGGTCTATTGAGAAAATGGTAATTAATGGGGACTATTATATTAGGCTAATATTTTCTCCATACCTAATATTCTTTACATTTGTATTATTAGGCTAATATTCTCTAGTCTCATAATAGTTATCACTTTAGTTAATTTCTTTGTCATCAAATAATTATTGCTTTACGATTTAACTTTTTCCAACTAATTATTTTTCTATTAATTTCTGTGACACTATAAGATAGAGAGAGAAAGATATACTAGTAATTTAGCATGTGTTTGGCCTGGTTTTTGGTAATGTTTTTAAAGGTAATAAACACAAATTAGGGCAAACACCATTATTTTGGAAGCTAGAAAATGTTTTCCAAAAACAATTTTTCTAAAAAATAGCTCCAGAATTAGAAGCACCAAAATGGTACTTGTGCTTCCTAAAAATTAAAGAGAGCCAAATCCGTGAGATATCAGAATGATAGTTTCCATTTAATTAGCTTTTCTCATTTGCTATAATATTGATGAAGCATTGGGCATTTTTATATTATGTTGCAATTAAAAATATTTTTAATTGTATAGTTAAGTGATACAATATATAATTAGAACTATAGGTATAATTATAATTATGAAAATAATTATAATTATAATTATTTAACTATAAAAATAATTTAAATCTAAATTTAAATAAGATAATTTGTTAAAGATAATAAAAAAGAAAAAATGTAAATAAACATATGAAAGCTTTGAAATAGGCCAAACAAGTAAAAACACTTCTATCATAAGTTAGGCCAAACACTCCACTTTATCTAAAACATTTATGTCATAAGTCAGACCAAACACTTTAATAATTTTTCTGCTTTTAAGAAACAAAAACAGTTTTAAAGAAATTAGGCTATTGTTTCACAACTTACGCAACACGATACATAACTAACTCATTTTCTTGATTTTTGAAATTTTAGCTAAATGGACTATTGTGGAACAAAGGGAATAGTTGTGAAATTGTTAAGATTAGAATTAGGGACAAACATAGTCTCGCTGGAGCTAAACTCGTATATCAGACCTAGACCTAAATTCATATTTCAAAACTTAAACTCATATCCAACCCAAATCTATCATGTTCAAAATTCATTGATCCAAAGTGAGTTAACCCTATAACTTCCATCTCATATAGTAAACATAATTCATATTCACCATTGCATATGCTTTAATTAGATTAAGAAATTATATTTAAATTCATAAAGCATTTATCATCTATTGTTATTAGTTATGTTTATCTTTTTACTTTAAAATTACATAGTTTTTGGTCATGGGAGATTTTATTGGTTACGCCACATACCTTTATGAATTAACAAGTAAACATCAAAATCACATGGAAAAAGAAAGTTGGAACAATAGGAAAAGTTATAGGAAAATTGGATTCTAATAATATAAACTTTTGGTCATAGTAGACTAAATAATATGAATGTTAGATTTGGTACTGAATAATACAAACTTTTCGCACTGTCGTTTTCAATAGCATGTCACCAAGTTAAAAAAATGAGTAACTCGGTGCCAAGATGACGTGACACCGGAAAAGTGTGTTTTGACTCTTATTTTGTGTTTTGTCAATATTTGACTTGTCCACTTCACCATCCTCTCATTTTCTCTCTCCTCCAAGCCATTTCTCTCTCCTCCCTCCCGTCTTCTTCCATCCATCTTCAATCCATAGCCATGACTTCTCCCTTCTATTTCTCTCTCTCTCTTTAATGTTTAAAGTATAGTGCATTGCGATATAATTTTGCATTTCTTTTAAGTTAATTAAAGTTTTTCATGTTTAGTTATAAAATAAGGATGAGAGTATTTTTCTTTGATAAATGAAAAACACTTTACCATGGTGAGAGAGGGGTTTGAAAAGTTTTCTTTTTTCCTTTAAGTGGAAAAGGAAAACTATATTAAGTTAACCTTTCCATACTACCCTTGAAAATTGTTTTATAAATTAATAAGCAAAGGTATTTTGAATATTTCAAATAAATTTATTTTTCTACAAACTTCATATATTTTTAAATATAGACCAAATACTCTAAAATATTCTTTCTTAAAAAAGAAAACATTTTCCGCAAAATCTTTCTAAAAAAATTTCCAAAAATATTATCTTTAAAAAAAACCCAAACCCACCGTTAAACATTTCAAAAGTTTATGTAAAGGGAATAATTAATCATAATAATATGGTTGTACTAATTAGGCCCTGTTTTTTTGTGCGTTAACGCAATATACCGCATCGCAACCCTACCGCAACATATCGCAAATTACTATTACCTTTTAATTATTTCTACCACAACTTATCGCAATGCTAACGCAAACGCAACGCAAACACAACACACAAAAGAATGGGATGCAAGTTTACAGGCCAGCGGGTAGTGAAATGCGCAGTACGTAGGTGCATATGAGAATGATATAAAGTAAGCTAAAGGATTTAATTGTTCCAACGTAAAGCATAAGAAAAGCAAAGATTAAAGAATGTATGTCTGGAATCATACCTTCAACTTGAAAAGAGTTGAGAGTTGAGAGTTGAAAGTTGAGAGTTGAGAAACTTGGGAGTAATCAAAGACGCGAGATTCTTGCCAGAGGAGGGGCTTCCCTATGACTATCAGTATACTTAAGGTTTATATTAACTTCAGGGGCTGCCAAATTGAATTAATTAAACTCACTTTTAGTTTGTTAAGAATATTTTAAGTTTTCTAAATTTTTAATTAAAAAAATGAAAATTAAGCACAATTGACTTGGTCTACTTCGACAAGCTGTGGGATAAAGATTGAGAATAAAAAACAAGTAACTCTTTCATTTGGTCATTTTAGAATAAAAAACAATTTAGGCCGGCCTTAAACTTTGCAAATAATTTCCTTCCTGGATTGTGGTAGATGTCTGAATGATACAATTTGTAAGAATAAAAGTAACAAATATGAAATTTCAAATATTGGTTAACTTTATTGGCGGTACTTTTTTTAGTTACTCAAAGTTTAAACTAGGTTGAAATCCATTAATACGACAAACATCATCAAGATAAGTCACTAAAATATTAGAAAATAAGGAAAAAAAAAGCACAAATCCGTCATCAAATATCAAAATAGGTGAACACAAGAATTTTAACTAAATATTTCTTTTCCATGGAAAACTCAAAAGCATTACAATTTTAATTAATCTGGGAAATTCGATGTTTAAAGTGTTAGGTGTGGGTACCAAAATGAGAAAAGGAAGAAGGAAGAAGGAAGAAGGAAGAAGGAAGAAGGAGAGGTAGAAAGGTGGAAGAAGGAGACGCCACTAGCGTGGCCTAGCCGCTACCAGCGTCAAATTCCAATCCCAGCAACTAGAGGCTACCAGTGTGTAACGGCCCGCGGACAGCGCCTCTTCCAAAGGCTGGAATTGGGGACACGCGACCAGCGTCTTCTGGCCCGTTGCCAGCGCTTGTGGGCAACGCTACCCCCTTCGTTGCCAGCGTCTGTAGATTTTGGTGACTTCCTTGTATAGAGCCGAGATCTTTGTTGTTTCGTAGTTTGCGGTGTTTCCTTTTTTGCTGCAGATTTCCTTATTATTAGGAAGGTTTCCCTTGTATCTTCTAGTATATATTGGGGTCAGATTATCCTTATTATGAATCCTAAAGTGAATCCCAGAGAGAATTGGGACCAAGTGAGACAGAGAGAAACACAATCATTGTATTTGTAATCCTCCTATTACTAGTGTATCGATTCGGTGATATTTTTTCCCGCTTTGGGTTTTTTTTCCCACATTAAATTTATAGTGTCAAATTTCTTATTTCTTTTCCAATCTTATCTTTCATTGTTTGTGTTTGCTTAGTGCTCTTCGATCCTATCATAAAGTAATATTTCTTTTTGGGTCAAAATAACTATCAATTTTAACTAATTTTGAAGGGCATATTTATATGGATTGGTCATATCAAATGACGTGGTTAAGCATATATATAGCAACAAGTTGAATTGAATGGAACAAAGACTATTAGCGTACGTACCTAAACCTTTTGGATTAATGGACTAAGTCAAGTATTTCGGTCAAATTTTGAAGAACATATATATATTTGGATTGAACATTTCAAATGAGATGATTAAGCATACAATAACAAGTCCAATTGAATAAAATAAAGAGTATTCTAAATAATTAACGTTAGAGTATCCACGATGGCGAACATGACTTATATTTATTGGTTGAGGTGGAAGAAGCAATATGACCCACAAGGAGGGTTAGATTCGTCATATTAAGTCACTTCTCAATAGTGAGCGTAAACTAGATAAAAATAATTGAAAAAATTTATAAGCCCCTCATTTAATAATTCAAATACACTACAATTAAAAAAAAAAAAAGACTGTTGAGAATTTTATCTTTGTCTTAACGCGCCGAAACATCAGTCCGAGCTATTCTCACTCCTAACACTCGTTCTCGCTATTGCACGCCCTACACCGTCTTTTCCGTCCTCACCCATATCATGTCACTGTCAAACTTGCCGTTGTAGTTGCTCTCATACAACTCAATGTATTAGAAAATAGTTTTTTGCTTGCAAAATTTCTTTGTATTATGATAAAAAAAAAAATAAAATCTTCAATAGTGTGAAGTTAGCCTCGTCAAGCTAGCATAGTAGGAATGAAAAGCGACCCAAGGAATTTTACAGTATTCAATTTCACTATTCATGCCCTAATGCCCTTGTCAAGAAATGGTCATAGGTTGACGACGTTAGGTAAATGGTTGCAACTATGTTTTATTTCCTAACACCAAGTTTTCTATTTTTCTATTCTAATTTTTTCCTATTTTTAAATGATGTATATTTTGACAATATCTACAAGGCCAAAATGGAGGGTTGAATCTTCCACATAATTAAGATTTTGTCTTCTAGCCTTCTCTCTTTTTCTTTGCAGGAAAAAAAAAATAAAATTAGCATCTACTTCTTTTAATGAGCTATCATAGATCCCTTTTATGGATGGTAAGTATCGATTTGATTGATTTTTATTCTAATTGTTAATTTGATTTATGTCTATACAAATAAAGTTTGTTTCTTTATTTATATCCTTATTTAGGATTTTAGTCTCTTGTTAGAGTTTGTTTAATAATGTGGTTCAATACATTTAATGAAGAACAACTTTCAACTCGCTATAACATGAATTGTGAGATATTTCATCAATCATAAAGATGCATAGTTATCGAAGAAATATGCATAACTGTTGAAAAAATTGGAGCCGAACGTTAAAAAGATTAGTATTGTTAGGGGAAAAGTGTTTGGATTCACACATTCTATACACAAAGAGGATGTTGGTTATCCTTGGATGGCTAGAAGTCAAGGGTCAAAACTCGCTTCCCTTAAAACCTATTCACTAGAATATGAAGGTACTTAAGGGTAAAACCTTACTTGTTTGTGAGAGATCACAAGACCACTCAAGAACTCTCTTAGATAGTTGTTGCAACCAACACCTCAAAGAGTATGTTAAAGTTCTTTAGGGCTTGAAGAAGAAGAGGAGAACTGATGTGTAGATGAATGAGAATTCATGCCCTTTTTGTTAGGATTTAGGTTATCTATTTCCTAAACAGATACAGATTAATTGGCGGAAAATTATAACAGTTATAAACAATTAATCAAAACAACTGCAGAGGCTTTAGTAATTATACCTGATCGCTAATTCCTGCTGAAGAAGAGGTTGACCTTCCAGATTCCAATGCTGAAACCCTCTACTGAAAATTCCACGCAGCACTCCGGGAACCCGATTGCTAGATCGACCCGATCGAGACGAATCTCAATCTAAGATGTATGTGAGATTGTTTCAAGAAACTGATTGTATTTCCTGAAACTAGAACTGTAAACTAAAAGAGAGAGGAACTCAGGAAATCACCCTGGTATCTCTCTAAGAGTCGAAGGCAGTTGGTGTTGAATAATCTCTCCCAGAGACCCCTTTATATAGTGTTTAGAAAACCTAGGGAAAGGGTTCAAAACCCTAAAGGGCCGAATTAAAACGACGGTGCGTTTTCTGGGCCCAACACAGTCCGTGTTGAAACAACACGGTCCGTGTTG
This sequence comes from Portulaca oleracea, assembly GCA_029582165.1. Taxonomy (NCBI): domain Eukaryota; kingdom Viridiplantae; phylum Streptophyta; class Magnoliopsida; order Caryophyllales; family Portulacaceae; genus Portulaca; species Portulaca oleracea. The sequence continues at coordinate 25,936,091 of CM055877.1, read as the reverse complement.
GACTCCAGAGAATCCAATTATTCGGCCCATGGACACCACGGACCGTGGTGTCTCAACACGGACTGTGTTGGGTCAACACGGTCCGTGTTGAGCCCAATTCGGTCCGTGTTGGGCTGATTTCTCACAGAAATCAGTTTCCAACTTTTCTATACTTGATACAATATCATTTAGGTTACGTGCATTGTTCCAGGGCACTGACTTGTGTGACCCAGTAGGACCAACTAATATAGTTGTAATTAAACATATTTAATTACTAATTATAGAGGTCTCTAGCAAGACATATAATTACTATATTACTTTGGTTTAATCTCCGTGTATATCGAACATTGTCGGGACATTCCCTACAATCTCCCACTTGTCCCACAAGTGTTCGATTTCCTTGAATTCCCTTGTCACTTACTGTCTCATGTTCGGATAAGGTAAGCTGATGTCATCCTTATGTAAGGTCCGAAACGTTCCTCGATCTCCGAGTTTAGACTTTGAAAAACAGATGATCAACTGTTGATTCAATCGAGCTCGCCAGCATTTTCACCCAATCTCACCGAGCGCCAAAAGACAATCGTCCCTAATATGGATGACAAAGCAATCTTGTTCATACAAACATTCTCACATGATCCAATCAGAACCTGCATAACCGCCTTTATAGCCTACTGTTACGAAAGGCGTTTGACGCGCTCCAAAGTCACAGCAGACCATGTAGTCTGTGTACTGAACTCAGGATTCAGGAATTTTTGAGTGGTGAGAGCTCCTATGACAATTCCCAACTTAAAGAGCTCCCACTGGGGGTCAGTTCGGTAGTTGTTCTCAACAATACCCATGTGATTGATTTATGATGTCAATACGTCAATATGATCATGAAACTCGATCATCATTTCAATCCTACATGCTAATTGTGTTGATATTATCATTGTTCCTACATGATAATACAATTAGGAACTAGGTCGACTGTCGACCAAGACTAGCGTTATCAAGTTCACTAATGGGGTTTCAGAAATCGAACCTCATCCAATTTCCCATTTTGAATGCGCTAACCTTTTTGGACATTTACATAATTCTAAACCACAATTAATATAAATTTTGGAATCTTATTCTTAATGATGAATCAACAAGGTCATAATTCATGAACAATTCATGTAAGTTTGACTTGTTAATATTCCGGAATGTGTTCAATACCTATTGCCCATGCATGACTATCATGCTAGCTATAACTACAACAGGGGTTTAGTGCATAATACTTGAAATGAACCTCGTACATATACAATCTCACTAATGACCTTTCATACATGAAGATATTTCCGGAAAACATGTTTGGATTCATAGTGAGCTTCAGTTCCTTTGCTTGAGTGATGGCTCCTATAACCAAGGCTCCATTTCTCTCGCAAGGCTAGAAACATCACCCAGTTCTAAAAACGAACTTAATCCTAACAGTTTCTGCCACAACTTCTAAAGTTGTGCCATACTTGTCTTCTTTGTAGAATTAACCGCATGTCATGTTAGGAACTTCTTCCATTTCACCTCAATACCACTCAAAACAGATCGTATAATTTTCTCTGATCTTTCATATAATCATATTTCTCTGTATGAGTGTAGCATCAATGCAACTCTTCACACTTAGCTTTTATCAACCACTTTAGACTTAGGACACATCCTTAGTTTTGCTTATACATATACAATGTATATGTTATGTTGGACTTTGAACATCTCATGGCATACATTAATCTCACGCTTGAAGCATGAGTTATATTTCTCATCCTTCTTAGAACTTCTGATTGTTTTGAGACAATCAAATTCCGTAAGGATATGCCATGATTTTGGAAATTAATCCATTCTCGAAGTGAGTTGAACTATTCAACACCTAATTAACTTTGATTCAAACAATCAAAATCTTTAATCTATCATTATAGATCTTGTTTCCAATAAAATTCTTAGCCACACCAATCCTTCACTTTGAAAATTATTTCCAAGTCAACCTCAGTAGAAGCAACATTGGAATATTCTTCTCAGTAGGCAGTATGTCAATCACACACAATATCAGAAAACGCATTGCTCCCACTGAACTTCTTGTAAACACAATATTATCTTTGGCACTTCCCAGTATGTCAAACCTTTTTGATATCCTGGTCCAGAAGGTCAATGATTCCAACTCCTAGAAGCTTCCTTAAGACCACAGATGGTCTCTTGAAGTTTACAAATATTCCAACAAAAGACCACTCAGTTGTGTCAAGTACACACCTTTCTTCAAAATCTAATTTTGAAGTCAGTCTTGATGTCTATCTTAATGAACCCATGTTTTGCCTTAAAACCCTCCTATGCCTGATGGCTCACACCTTCAGACAAATCAACCAAGTTCTAAACTTGGTTGTATACATGGAGTCTATCTTAGACCTTATGGAATCTTGACTTGCTAAAGCTTCTTTGTTGTAGGTAGAGTCATTACTTTCTAAAAGTAACATCTCACGCTCATCCATAGAAGATCGATATCTCTGTGGCTGACGGAGTTGTTTACCTGACCTTGCTTGGAGTAATGTTCATGACACCTCCTCCTCAACGTTTTGAGGAACTTCAACTGCCTCAACCTTGTTCTTAATTTCCAACAAATTGGAAATTTTGAAATAGAATCAAGTAGTGGAGTTTCAGGTGATGATTTATAGTGTTTTGTGTCTCTCGAACTTGGGTAAGTTCAAAAAACTCTCCCACTCTTTCTTTTAGAGAATAACACATTCTCCAAGAAGAAAGCATTTTGAGACACAAACACTTTCCTCTACAACAGTTTGTAGAAGTGATACTCCTTCCTTTTAGAAAATGGTTCAAGAACCTCTCTTCTCCATATCATATATGGTGTCTTCACTAGTGTTTCAGATAATCTTTATTCAGTGATTAAAGCTATGGTTAACTGCGTGTATCCCCAAAAGGTAATCGACAATGTTGACTCAACCATCATTGATCGCACCATATCTAATAAGGTGTGATTTCTCTTTTAGATACGTCATTGAGATGTCGTATTTATAGAGGAGAGAGTTATGAAACAGTTTCACATTTTCTGGAATGGTCAGCGAAAACATGGCTCAAATGCTCACCTCCTCAACCTTATTGAAGGGTTTTGGTTTTCTTGCCAAGTTGGTCTTGTACTTCACTTTGAAAATCTTTGACATTTCAAAGGATTTGGACTTGTGGCGTATTAAGTAGATATACCCATATCTACTAAAAATCGTCACTGAAAGTGATGAAAAGTACAACAAACCTTCTTCTAGCACTAGTGCTCATAGGCCCACATACATTAATATGTTTGCATCCTAATAAGTCATTAGCTTGTTCACCAGTTCTAATAAGAGGTTATTTTAGTCATCTTAACCATCAGACATGCTTTACAAACATCGAACTTTTCAAAGTTTATGTTTTCCAAAATCCTGTACTATGCAGTTTTCTGAATGCATTTCTGATTAATATGACTTAAGCTTATAGTGCCAGAATTATGTTTCACTTGAGTCATTTGTTCAAACTCTTGGCTCAACCATTAGCATCCTTTCGATCGTATCTAGGTGCTCTCATTGTTTCGCCAAGACTACTTCATTTTGGAAATCTTCAAACTATTTTAACATTCCAGCTTCAGATGAATCTCATAGACATGAATCACCATGTGTTATTTTATTCATCTTTGAAGATTTGAAGTAATTCATCCCTTGTACTTGTGCTCAATCGGACTACATACATCCATATGCATGAGTGTTTGTTTGGCACGTTCACCCTTTCTTGTAAAAGATACAGTCGTGCTTTGCAAACATCACATGTTTCAAAGTCTTATCATTCAAAAGTCTGTCACTGTGACGCTTCTAAATGCGCTCTCATTTGCATGACTTAATAGATAGTTACAAGTTTTATGTTTGAACATGAGTTAATCCTTTTAAACCTTTTGGTTTCGATGTGTTGGGTGTGTTTATCCGAGATCCTCTCTCTCTCTAATTGAGAGCAAGAAATCAAATTTCTACTTATAATGAGAACATAGAATCACCTATAAATTTCTCTTTATAAGTCTTGATGGAATGGATAAACAACCAACTCTTCATAAGGAACTACAACTAATTGCATATTCCTTTTTGTAGGCTGACTCTCATTCTTCAAAGCACATTTACTTTGCTGTAGATACTGCACATTTGCATAAATGCGAGTTTCACAACTGGTATCTTATACTCAAAGTGGGTTTAATAAGGGTAGTGCGTATCATGTACGCATTTGCCTAGAATTGAAATCATATCTCAAGTCTTCCTTATAGTTATTCACGCTCCCAGTGTCACACATGATCTGGTTGTTAACTAATTGCTGTCATTGGTTGGGTATGTACAACTGTTTGTCCTTACCTTTCCTTTGACTTCTAGTCTTTGATAGATTTCTTAAATCTTATTTTCCCTTTCACTAAAAGACTATCTTTGGTTTCCAATCTTTTGGCTAAAGGGAATCTGAGGTTTCTCATGTTTTAAAATAGTCAAATTATTTCAGAACATGAGCGCCATTAATTGGCCTTTATCTAGCTTAACTGAGACTATCTGGTTATAGGTTTCATATTTATCAACTCTAACTAGTTCGATAAACTTGGTTTTGAGTTGGTAATATTGAAAACCCTTCCTCTAACCTTCAAACATTTTGAAGTTAAAGTTGTATGAATACTATGACATTACATGTATTCATTTGGCTTGATTGACCTCTTAATATTGGTGCTTAGCTCAATGTTATATCAAAAACATGTTCCTTCTATTCGCCTCCAAGACAATCTTGTGATGGCGATGCCAAATAAGGAATTGATGTTAATTGTTTTTTCTCTTTCTCAAGGAGAAAACAATATTTTAATAGTGGTGGATGTTTGAGTGAAAAGACAAAAATAATTCTACGAGACAAGTTGGTTCATTTTAGTTATTATTCATCAAAAGAAATTAAACTAATTTAATTTCAAATCAAAACACTTTATCAACTCTCATTTAGTGTTTTAATTTACCAAGATCCACAAGACTCATGGGCTCAAGTGGACTTTGGCCCAACAAAACTCGATCCCATGTTATCTTTGGTAGATCATCTTATGATCGATCATTCAAAATGACTCTTGGCAAGAAATTTGTATCGAATGCAATATTTCTCTTCCTCTGCTCTTGGCCCAAAACTATTTTGATAGCCAATTTGAATTGACCTAGCTCCCACCCTACTTATTAATGATGGACAAATAATTCGCTTTGGCTTTCTTTATTTATCCATCTAAGTGGTGTTTCGATAGGTTGAGCAATAATTCATTTTGAGAGTAGGTTTTATTATCCTAAGCATGCAATTCTAGGTGAACTCTTTCGAAAAGCATAAAAGGAATAATAAAGCATGCAATAACGAATTTAAAGTATAAATAAAACCCCTAGTATGGCCACCTAGACTTAATCAAACTAATTTAACTAAGCCTTGATAGTTTTCAAGAAAATCTTCTTGGGTCTTGCAAATTCATTGGATGGGCTCCCACTCGAATCGACACCTCCATTGTTGTTGGGTTCCCACTCAACTTGTTGTCTCCAATTACAACAAATTTACAAAGTGTACCTCACAATTGAGGCCTTACAGGAATTAAAAATAAACTTAACTGAAAATCAAATTTAAAAATTAATTCAACGACGGTACGCAGACCGTATTTCACCCAACCCGGTACGCAGACCGGTAAAACCGACTATCTATGGCCATACTAGAAGTACATGCAAACATGTAATATTGCAATAATTATATCAAATATAACACATGCTTAAATAGCAAATTATAAAGACATATATATAATTGCAATATAAGGAAATAAATACTAAAAAAAATTTCCTAAAAGGTTTGCATGATTAATGAAGTAAACAAAATCCAAATTTTATCTTAGTTACCTAAACAGATTTATGATTTTATACCTATACATACAAAATACTTGACTTTCCTAAAATCAAGGAGTCTAAAAGATACTATATCTTTCAAGATTATTGTAAGTTTCCTAAACTTTACAAAATAATAGATTTTATGCCTATTATCTGATTTAGTAGTAATAGGATTTAATAATTAATTTCTAAAATTAATTACAAACCCTAAAAATACACGAATTCACCAAAACTGCTGGCAACACGGTCCGTGTTGGATCAACACGGTCCGTGTTGCTTCCCAGTTTCGGTTAATTTCGTGAATGAAAAACTTAAATAAAACTATCATAACTTATCGAATTTAAAGATTTCATATCGCAGTGTTATCTAATAACCCAATATGAAATATTTTCCAGAATTTTAACAATTTCTAAAAGATTGTAAAAATTTAGGGAATTAAACCTTTTAATTCTTCGTTTAAGAGGAAAATAAATAATAATAGTCCGATAAGTTTAAAAATAAAATTTTATAATTTTCTCATACAGTAGGTTCATCCAATATACTACTGTAAAAATTTCAGATTTTTATCAAATTTCAAAAATTAGAATAAAATTCAGAAAATTAAACAATTATACTTTTCTGTTAATATGGAAATTAAAGGAAAATTAGTAAACGATTTCGAAAATTCACGAAAAATTTATCCATAACAGTATGGTTACCCAGTAACCTACTGTAAAATTGTCAGAAGTTTTACAAATTTCTACAAATTTATAAAATTCAGAGAATTAAACGAATTTTAATTCACTTCAGATCTGAAAACTTAATTAAAAATCCATTTTAACTGGGAAAAATCTACAAAAATTATGAAAAGTCTAGAACACTTCTAGACACCTCCAGTAAAAGTTTCAGAAATTTTCGAGTTCGTTTGATATTTTATTTTGATTTTTCATATTTACCGTAAATAAACTAAATCAGAAAATTAATTCTACAAAACCCTATTTTGCGAATTTAAACCTATTTCATGTATCGCCTACTGTTTAACAACATTAAACGTGATTGCTTCTAAAACATTCAAAATTAAATCGAGTTCATGCTATGTTTAACAATTAAACAAACATAAAATCGATTAATTAAAGGCAATAAGAAACAAACAATAACAAAGCATGAAATTTTACAATAAAATTTCAGATTTACTATCAAGAACATAAAAAAATTTCATAAAGATTCAAAATTTTAGGCATAAATCTACTCTAGCATATTCATAATATAATTCAACTATTGACAAAATTAATTATGAATACAAGTACAATACTTTAGCATGCAATTGGTGGCTCTGATACCACTGTTAGGATTTAGGTTATCTATTTCCTAAACAGATACAGATTAATTGGCGGAAAATTATAACAATTATAAACAATTAATCAAAACAACTGCAGAGGCTTTAGTAATTATACCTGATCGCTAATTCCTGCTGAAGAAGAGGTTGACCTTCCAGATTCCAATGCTAAAACCCTCTACTGAAAAGTCCACGCAGCACTCCGGGAACCCGATTGCTAGATCGACCCGATCGAGACGAATCTCAATCTAAGATGTATGTGAGATTGTTTCAGGAAAATGATAGTATTTCCTGAAACTAGAACTGTAAACTAAAAGAGAGAGGAACTCAGGAAATCACCCTAGTATCTCTCTAAGAGTCGAAGGCAGTTGGTGTTGAATAATCTCTCCCAGAGACCCCTTTATATAGTGTTTAGAAAACCTAGGGAAAGGGTTCAAAACCCTAAAGGGCCGAATTAAAACGACGACGCGTTTTCTGGGCCCAACACGGTCCGTGTTGAAACAACACGGTCCGTGTTGGACTCCAGAGTATCCAATTATTCGGCCCATGGACACCACGGACCATGGTGTCTCAACACGGACCGTGTTGGGTCAACACGGTCCGTGTTGAGCCCAATTCGATCCGTGTTGGGCTGATTTCTCACAGAAATCAGTTTCCAACTTTTCTAAACTTGATACAATATCATTTAGGTTACGTACATTGTTCCAGGGCACTGACTTGTGTGACCCAGTAGGACCAAATAATATAGTTGTAATTAAACATATTTAATTACTAATTATAGAGGTCTCTAGCAAGACATATAATTACTATATTACTTTGGTTTAATCTCCGTGTATATCGAATATTGTCGGGACATTCCCAACACTTTTTATAGTGTTGTGAAGCTTTAAAACTTTCCTCACAAATGGCTTGATTCATGAGCATAATCCAAGGGATTAACATCATGATTAAGGGGTCAATGTTGACTGATTAGGTCAGTCAATATCCAACCCAAATATAATCCCCACATGGATTATATTAATACTGAAAACAACGCAACTCAAAATCTTGAAAGCTGGGGACTGACACAGTTTATGTCAACTTGTCCCCCACATTAGCGATTTTCTGGAAGTAGACACGGTCCATGTCATGTATGACAAGGTCTATTTCATACCTAATCTAGCCACCGTCTTTACGTTGACCTTCTGAGTCAATCGTATGCTTATATTATTGAGTTTCCAACCTTGTTTAGCCTCTTAACTCTTGAAATATCCCAATAATCCTTGCCATTTCAAGAATTATAAAAAGCCACTTGAAATATTTTGGGCAAAAAATTAGGTAGGAAGACCCATACCCCCGCCATTTACGGCACTACTGATGTATAACTAATGCAAGGCTAGGGTTTGATAAATTACACGTCAAGGGAGATGTGCAACCAATCTAGGGTTAGGGTAAGGTTCACGCAAAACATAGGGTTGTTGTAGGGATAGCTCAATAAAGATAGATACTTTGGATAGTTCAAGGAAAATCGAACTTGATACAGAGACACTACAAGTTGAATCCCTAGGGCTTCTTGCTCTTCTACTTAGTTACAAAAACACCTTCTAAGTATAGGAAGAAGTTCTACCTCACCACTTGAATAGCCAATTCAAGATACAATAGTAGAAAAGGAAAGAGGGTTATAGGAAACGCTCAAGGTAAGCAAAAGCTTGTTTGTATTCATTGTATAAAATCGTGTGTTTAAACGTTACAAGCTTCCCCTGTTTATAATAAAATAAAACCTAATCCTTCTACGACTACTAAGATTGATGTCTGAGCAACCTAAGGATGAATCCTTCTAGGATTCCCTTTGGCTTTCCTAATCCTGATGGGATGAGACAAAATTGGCCTCCAAGACTAGGATTGAATCCTACTAGGATTCTCTCCTTCTAGACTCTTCTAAACTCTTCTAACTTGACGCCTAAGCTACTAGACAATACTTGGCATTATGCCTTCTAACAAACTTAGCTACTAATAAAGAAAAATACTATAACAAACTTAGCTACTAATAAGGAAAACACAAATACTCCTAATCCTACTAGGATGGCCGTCTCTTGCACATGAATTTGGGCTTCCTTTAGCTAGCTTAGACGTCATCTTGAGATATGGAGCAAAGTACACAAGTTGGCCGTTGAGCCTCCTGAATGGATCCTTCTTCTAGGGCCTTTTCCACTTCCATGTGTATGAATTGGACCTCCTTTGGTGGATTGGGCGAGCTAAGCTGATCTCCATCATTCTCTATGAACCTTGGGTCTCCAAATGTGAGACCAAGGCAAAGAGAATCACCATAAACTACCTAGTGAACTTGAATACCCGAGAATTGAAGAAGTTAATATACATTACGAAAGCATGTTTCGAATTTTTCAATTAGTATAAATAAGCTCAATAAATCGAATGACATAATAGACAAGTCTTTGAACTATTCATCTATATTAATCAATTGGATACATAATCCACATACAACTCAAGTCTTGTAAAAAACTTGACACTATTTACAACTAGTCATGTGCCCGTATCCTTCATAAGAATAATCAAACTTAACCCTAAGTTATCTAAAACGGCTGCACTTCAGGTTCTTACATAGGTAAATTTAACCGTATCGTAGCCCCATCTAAACCAAAGTCTATTAATGAGTCGTAAATTAATACAAACCTCTTGTACATTGCGCTACTTGAGAACCACTTGATCTTGGGATAATTCATTACATTTATGCTCCAACTGCCTCACAATGTCGTTGACCATTGAACTCACACTACAACATGGAAGCTGATTCGAGACCCACAACTACGACCGTTAATTGGACGGTCACATTTTTTGAGGCGGGCGACCGTTCAATTTGCGACTGTTAAATTAACGCCGTAATTTGTGACCGTTTAATTGAACAATCGCGCTACTTGCGATTAATTGAACAGTCTCAACGTTCAATTCAACGGTTACTAGTTAACGACCGTTAAGTTGAACTTTGCAATGGTTCAATTAAACGGTTGCGTGCTAGTTAATAATTGCCAGATCGAAACCCCCCTTCCTATTCCCTAATTACCTCATATCTCTCTTTCCTGTTTCACCCTCATCTCATTGATTCTCTCTCTCTTTCTCACTTTTCTTCTTCTCCATTCCCTAATTAAACACATATTCTCTTTCTCGTCACATGAAGCCTGACATGCAATACAAAAGCATCAAGATCGAGAGCCTCCATCTCAATGTTCAAGGCAAGAGATCGAACGATCGAGCTTTGTGGAAGATTTGAGCAATTCAAGTATAAAAGAGGAGTAGAGAAGCTGAAGAAGTGTGGATGGTGTGAATGATTTCGTGTTAGGTTTAGGGTTTAGATTGAATTTAATTTTGCATGTTTAATTCACATTTTTCTTGTTTAACATCTTGTAATATGATCTTAAGTTCTTGTAATCAAATCTGGGTTTTGATATTTTCACAAGTTTAGTACATTCTCTGGGTTGACTGTTCCTCGTTCCTCGTTTCTTATTTGCGTAATTTTTGGGGTTGTCTCTATTTTCTGAGGATGTTCTGTTCGATTTTTTATGTTCATGTTCTGAAATGTCTCGGTTTAGTTCTAGTTTCTGGGTTTAATGTGTTGGCTTGCTTGATTCATGTTCTTTTCCCCTTCTCCCTTCTCCCTTCTCCCTTCTCCTTTATTCTTTATCTAGTTTGAATTTCTGGGTTTGATTGTAATTGGGTAATTGTTCCAGGTAATTTTGATTGGAAAAAAAAGATTTGGAACTGGGCGATCGTTTTCACTTAACGGTTGATAAACAGGCGACCGTCAAGTTTAACGACCATTTAATGAACAGTTGCAATGTTAGCGACCGTTCAATTCAACGGTCGCTAGCTTAGCGACCGTTCACTAAATGGTCACGTGCCTCACAAACGACCATTGAGAGGCGACCAAAGTGAATGGTCGTTAATGAACGGTTGCTCCAGGAGGCGCGTGACCGTTCAAGATCTTTTTTTACCGTTGAAAACAGAGACGCGTTGGCTGCCATGTTGTTGTGTCAAGACTTGACCACATAAGTCAAGTGTGAGTTGAAGCTTCGTTGTAGACAATTTCATGAGTGGGCTTTACTCCTATCCTCCCTTGATGTTCTCAACACCAAATCTTTAGTCGATCCTTTCTATTGGGTTTTTTTTGTGGCCCATTGGATCTGCTAAGGTCCAAAGGCGGGAGAGTGAGATGCTATTCACGCTAAAGGAGGCGCTTGGTGCATCTGGGATAGAGAGAAGAATAAGGAGGCGCTAACAGCGCCTAGAAAGACGCCACCAGCACCAAGGATCGAAAGGGCGAGATAGGAGATGCTACCCGCACCTAAGGGGCACTACTCGTGCTGAGTAGCACGCGACCCGTGCCTCAAGTACCGTGACGCGCCCCTACATCCCTCTTCAAGTCGGCTACGACTTACGATTGTTTGAGTTTTAATTGGACTCTATTTTCTTAAACTTCCTATATCAGAGAGAAAATATTGAGAGAGATACAATGAGAAAATATCAGAGTGATTGCTATTCCGGCCGATGCAGAGGTTGACCTTTGAGATTCCAATGAGAAATCCTCTACTGAAAGTCCACACAACACTCCGGGAACTCGACTGCTAGATCGACCCGATCAAGACAGATCTTAATCTTAGGATGTATGTGTTTTGGTATAGATGGTTGTTTCAAGATACAATAATTGTAAACTAAAAGAGAGAGGAACTCAAGAAATCACCCTCATATCTCTCTAAGAGTCTTAAACAGTTCGCGTGATAAATCTCTTAGAGAGATCATATTTATAGTGTTAGGATGACTTGGGAAAAGGGTTATCAAAAACCCTAATGGGCGACCTAATTGACGGCGCATTCTCAGGCCCAACACGGTTCGTGTTGGCCTCCAGAATGTCCATTAAATCGGCCCATAGTCACTACGGCCCATGGTGTACCAACACAGACCGTGTTGGATCAACACGGCCCATGTTGAGCCCGATTCGGCCCGTGTGAGGCTGATTTCTTATAGAAATCAGCTCCCAACATTCCTAAACATAATACGATATTACTTAGATTACATACATTGTTCCAAGGCACTGACTTGTGTGACCTAGTAGGCTCAAATAATATAGTTGTAATTAAACATATTTAATTATCGATTATAGAGGTCTCTAGCAAGACATATAATCACTATATTATATTGGTTTAAACTCTATGTATATCGAACATTGTCGGGACATTCCCAACAATCTCCCACTTGTCCCACAAGTGTTCAATTCCTTAAATTCCCTTGTCACTTACTATCTCAAGTTCGGATAAGGTAAGCTGAAGTCATCCTTATGCAATACACAAACGTTCCTCGATTTCCGAGTTAGACTTTGAAAAACGGATGATCATCTAATGATTCATCTGAGCTCGACCAAGCATTTTCAGTCCAAACTCACCGAGTGGTCAATGAGACAACTGCCCCTAATAGGGAGGGCAACGCCATCTTGTTCAAATACATATTCTCACATGATCCAACTGTAGCCCAGACACCGCCTTTATAGCCTACTGTTATGAAAGGCGTTTGACGCGCTTCAAAGTTACAACAAACCATATAGTCTACGTATTGAACTCAAGATTTAGGAATTGTGAGTAGCGAGAGCTCTTATGACATTCCCAACTTAAAGAGCTCCCACTGCGGGTCAGTTCGGTAGTTGTTCTTAACAACACCCATGTGATTGATTAATGATGTCATCACATCACCATGATCATGAAACTCGATCATCACCTTAATCCTACATGCTAATTGTGTTGATATCATCATTGTCCCTACATGATGATACAATTAGGAACTAGGTCGACTGTCAACCGAGATTAACGTCATCAAGTTCACTAATGGGGTTTCAAAATTAGACATCATCCAATTTTCCATTTTGAATCCGCCAACCTTTTTGGACATTTACATAATTCTAAACCACAATTTATGTAAAAGTTTGAATTTATTTATAAATGATGAATCAACAAGGTCATAATTCATGAACAATTCATGTAAACTTGACTTGTTCATATTCCGGAATGTGTTTAATACCTGTTTCCCATGCATGACTATCATGCTCTAACTGCAATAGGGGTTTAGTACGCAATACTTGCAATTTACCTCGCACATTTTTATACTATCTCCACTAACGACCTATCGTATGGGGTGATATCTTCCGGAACTTATGTTTTGATTCGCAGTGAGCTTCAATTCCTTTGCTTGAGTGATGGCTCCTATCGACAAGACTCCATTCCTCTCGCAAGTCTAGAAACACCACTCTGTTCTAAAACGAACTTCACAATCCTAACAGTTTCTGTCACAACTTCTAAAGTTGTGCCATGCTTGTCTTATTTGCAGAATTAAACGCATGTCTTGTTAGAAACTTTTTCCAGATCACCTCAATACCAAACATATTGTATAATTTTTCTCTCACCTTTTAGATAATCACACTTCTCCGACAAAAGTGTAGCATCAATGTAACTCTTCACACTTAGCTTTTATCAACAACTTTAGACCTAGGATACATCCTTAGTTTTGTTTATACATATACAATGTATATGTTATGTTGGGCTTTAAACATCTCGTGGCATACATTTATCTCACGCCTGAAGCATGAGTTATATGTCTCATCCTTTTTAGATCTTCTGATTGTTTTGAGATAATCAGATTCCCAAAGGATATGCCATGATTTATGGAAATTAATCCATTCTCGAAGTGGGTTGAACTATTCAACACCTAGTCAACTTTGATTCAAACAATCAAAATCTTTAATCTATCATTATAAATCTTGTCTCCAAGAAAATTCTTAGCCCCACCAATCCTTTGCTTTGAAAATTATTCCCAAGTCAACCTCAGTAGACGCAACATGGGAATCTTCCTCTCAGTAGGCAGTATGTCAATCACATGCAATATCAGAAAACGCATTGCTCCCATTGAACTTCTTGTAAACACAATATTATCTTTGGCACTTCCTAGTATATCAAACTTTTTGATATCCTGGTCAAGAAGATCAATGATTCCAACTCCTAGAAGCTTCCTTAAGACCATAGATGGCCTCTTGAAGTTTACAAGTATTCCAACAAAAACCATTCAGTTGTGTCAAGTACACACCTTCCTTCCAAATCTAATTTTGAAGTCAGTCTTGATGTCTATCTTAATGAATCCATGTTTTGCCTTAAAACCCTCCCATGCCTGATGGCTCACACTTTCAGAAAAAATCAACCGAGTTCTAAACTTGGTTGCATACATGGAGTCCATTTTAGACCTTATGGAATCTTGATTTGCTAAAGCTTCTTTGATGTAGGTAGAGTCATTACTTTCTAAAAGTAACATCTCACGCTCATCCATAGAAGATCGATATCTTTGTGGCTGGCGAAGTTGTTTACCTGACCTTGCTTGGAGTAATGTTTATGGCACCTCCTCCTCAATGTTTTGAGGGACTTCTACTGCCTCAACCTCGTTCTTAATTTCTCGACCAATAGGAAAACTTGAACTAGGATTAACTAGCGGAGTTTTAGGTGATGATTATAGTGTTTTGTGTCTCTTGAACTTCGGTAAGTTCAAAAAACTCTCCCACTCTTTCTTTTAGAGAATAACATATTCTCTAAGAAGAAAGCATTTTGAGACACAAACACTATCCTCTACAACACTTTGTAGAAGTGATACCCCTTTCTTTCATAAAACAGTTCATGGACTTTTCCTCTCCAAATCAAATGTGGTGTTTTCTCTAGTGCTTTAGATAATCTTTGTTCAGTAATTAGAGTTATGGTTAACTGCGTGTATTCCCAAAAGGTAACCGGCAATGTTGACTCAACCATTATTGATCGCACCATATTTAATAAGGTGTGATTCCTCTTTTTAGATACATCATTGAGTTGTCGTATTCCTAGATAAGAGAGTTATGAAATAATTCCACATTCTCTGGAATGGTCAGTGAAATCTTGGCTCAAATACTCACCTCGTCAACCTAGTTGAGGGGTTTTGATTTTCTTGCCAAATTGGTTTTATACTTCACTTTGAAACTCTTTGAACATTTCAAAGGATTTGGACTTGTGGCATATTAAGTAGATATGTCCATATCTACTAAAAGATCGTCACTGAAAGGATGAAATAGTACAATAAACCTTCGTCTAACACTAGTGCTCATAGGCCCACATATATCAGTATGTATGTATCCTAACAAGTTATTAGCTTGTTCACCAATTCCAATAAGAGGTGATTTAGTCATTTTGCATGCCCATCAGATATGCTTTACAAACATCGAACTTTTCGAAGTTAAGGTTTTCCAAAATCCTGCACTATGCAGTTTCTGAATGCATTTCTGATTAATATGACTAAGCTTATAGTGCCAGAGTTATGTTTCACTTAAACCATTCTGTTCAAACTCTTGGCTCAACCATCAACATCCTTTCTATCGTATCTAGGTGCTCTCATTGTTTCGCTAAGACCACTTCATTCTGGAAATATTCAAACTATTTAAACATTCTAGCTTCAGATGAATCTCATAGACATGAATCACCATGTGTTATTTTTTTCATCTTTGAAGATTTGAAGTAATTCATCCCTTGTACTTGTGTTCAATTGGACTACATACATCAATATGTATGAGTGTTTGTTGGCATGCTTACCCTTTCTTGTAAAAGGTACAGTCATGCTTTGCAGACATCATATGCTTCAAAGTCTTACTATTCAAAAGTCTATCACAGTGACGCTTCCGAATGCGCTCTGATTTGCATGACTTAATATATAGTTACAAGGTTCATGTTTGAACATGAGTTATTCCTTTTAAACCTTTTGGTTTCGATGTGTTGTGTGTGTTTATCTGAGATCTTTTCTCTCTAATTGAGAGCTTGAAATCAAATTCCTACTTATAATGAGAACACAGAATCACCTATAAATTTTTGTTATAAGTCTTGAGGAAAGGGATAAACCACCAACTCTTCATGAAAACTACAACTAATTGCATATTCCGTTTTGTAGGCTGACTCTCATCCTTTAAAGCACATCTACTTTGTTGTAGATCCTGCACATTGGCATAAATGCGAGTTTCACAGCCGATATCTAATACTCAGAGTGGGTTTAATAAGGGTAGTGTGTATCATATACGCATTTTCCTAGAAATGAAATCATATCTCAAGTCTTCCTTATATTTATTCACGCTCCCAGTGTTATACATGATCTTGTTGTTAACCAGTTGCTGTCATTGGTTGGGTATGTACAACTGTTTGTCCTTACCTTTCCTTTGACTTCTTGTCTTTGATAGGTTTTTTAAATCTTATTTTCCTTTCACTAAAAGACTATCTTTGGTCGCCAACCTTTTGGCTAAAGGGAGGATCTGAGGTTTCTCATGTTTTAAAATAGTCAAATTATTTCAGAACATGAGCGCCATCAATTGACCCTTATCTAGCTCAACCGAGACTATCTGATTATTTGTTTCATATTTATCAACTCTAACTAGTTTGATGAACTTAGTTTTGAGTTGGTAATATTGAAATCCTTCCTCTAATCTTCAAACATTTTGAAATTAAAGTCGCATGAATACTATGACATTACATGTATCCATTTGGTTTGAATTACCTCTTAATATTGATGCCTAGCTCAATGTTATATCAAAGACATGTTCCTTTTATTCGCCTCCAAGACAATCTTGCGATGACGATGCCAATTAAGGAACTGGTGTAATTGTTTTTTTCTTTCTCAAGGAAAAAACACTATTTTATTAGTGGTCGATGTTTGAGTGAAAAGACATAAATAATTCTACGAGACAAAATTGGTTCATTTTAGTTATTATTCATTTAAAGAAATCAAACTAATTTAACTTCAAATCAAAACACTTTATTAACTCAGTTAGTGTTTTAATTTTAACCAAGACCCACAAGACCCATGGGTTCAAGTGGACTTTGGCCCAACAAACCTCGAGCCCATGTTACCTTTGGTGGATCATCTTATGATCGATCATTCAAAAATGACTCTTGGCAAGAAATTTGTATTGAATATAATATTTCTCCTCCTCTACTCTTAGCTCAAAATTGTTTTACTTACTAATTTGAATTAACCTAACTCCCACACCCTACTTATTATTGACGGATAAATAATTCGCTTTGGCTTTCTTTATTTTTCCATCTAAGTAGTGTTTTGATAGGTTGAGCAATAATTCAATTTTGAGAGTAGGTTTTATTATCCTAAGCATGTAATTCTAGGTGAACTCTTTCGAAAAGCATAAAAGGAATAATAAAACATGTTATAACAAATTAAAGCATAAAATAAAACCCCTAGTATGGCCACCTAGACTTAATCAAACTAATTTAACTAAGCCTTAACAGTTTTCAAGAATTTCTTCTTGGATTTTGCAACTTCCTCTGATATGGCTCCCACTCGGATCAACACCTCCACTGTTGTTGGGCTCCCACTTGACTTGATGTCTCCAAGTACAACAAATTACAAAGTGGACCTCTCCAAAGAGGCCCTATATGAATTAAAATAAACTCAACTAAAAATTTAAATTTAAAATAATTCAATGATGGCATGCAAGCCATATTTCACCCAAACCGGTATGCAGACAGGTAAAACCATCTATCTATGGTTATACTAGAAGCACATGCAAACAAGCAACATTGCAATAATTATATCAAATATAACATATGCTTTAAATAACATATTATAAAGACATATTTAATTGCAATATAACATATATAAGGAAACAAATACTAATTAAAGGTTTCCTAAACAGTTTGTATGAGGGATAAAATTAATAAAATTCCAAAATTTTATCTTACTTACCTAAACAGATTTAGGATTATATAAAATAGCTTTACACACAAGTCACTCAATTTTCCTAAAATCAAGGGATCTAAAAGATATATATGTTTTTAAAAAAAATATTGCAAGTTTCCTAAACTTTACAAATTTTATTAGATTTTATGCATAAGAACTGATTTAGTAATAATAAGATTCGATAATAAGTTTCTAAGATTAATTCTAAACCCTAAAAGCACGAATTTCACCAACACTGCTGGCAACACGGTCCGTGTTGCTTCCCAGTGTCGGTTATTTCGTGTATGAAAACTTTAAATAAAATATCAAAACATACCAAATTTTAATATTCTCATATTATAGTGTCATCTGAATAACCCACTATGAAAATTTCCATAATTTTATCAAATTCCATAAACTTGAAATTTTTTTTAAGGAATTAAACCATTTTAATTTGCCGTTTAAATGAAAATAAAAGAGAACAGTCCGATAAGTTCAAAAATCTAATTATACAATTTTTCCATATTGTAGAGTCATCTAAAAAGATACTGTAAAATTTTCAGAATTTTATCAGGTTTCAAAAATTCGAAAACAAATCAGAAGAATAAACGATTTTATTCTGTTGTGGATTTGAAAATTCAAGGAAAATTAGTTAACGATTTCGAAAATTCACGAAAAGTGTACCCCTAACAGTATGGTTACCAAGTAACCTACTATAAATTTTTCAGAAATTTTCTAAATTTCTATAAATTTATAAAATTCAGAGAAGTAACCAAATTTATTTCTCTTCAAATCTGAAAATTTAAAGGAAAATAATTTAATGATTCCAAAAAATCACGAAAAATTTCCTCTACAAAAATGTGCACCCAGGGACATACTGTAAAAATTTCAGAAGTTTTAAAATTTTCTATAAATTTATAAAATTTAGAGAAGTAAACAAATTTTATTTCTCTTCAGATATGAAAATTCAATTAAAAATCCATTTTAATTGGGAAAATTCTACAAAAAATATGGAAAGTCCAGAACACTTCCAAACACCTCCAGTAAAAATTTTGGAATTTTTAGAATTCATTTGATATTTTATTTCGATTTTTCATTAAATTTACTGTAAATAAACTAAATTAGAAAATAATTCTACAAAATCCTATTTTACGAATTAAAGTTATTTCATGTATTGCCTATTGTTTAGCAACATTAAACATGATTGTTTCTAAGACAACCTAAAATAAACCAAGTTCGTGCTAAATTTAACAATTAAGCGAGCATGAATTGACTAATTTGAAGGCAATAAGAAATAACAATAATAAAGCATTGAACTTTTCAATAAAATTTCCAGATTTATTATTTTGAATAACAAATATTAATACTTTCATAAAGTTTCAATTTTTATGCATCAAATCAACTCTATCACATTCATAAGATAATTCAACAAGTGACAAATTATTTATGAATTAAGGTATAACACTTTAACATGCAATTGATGGCTCTGATACCATTGTTGGGTTTTAGGTTAGATACAGATTAATTGGCGTAAATCATAACGATTATAAATAATTAATCACCCAGGAAAACACAATCGCAGAGGCTTTAGTAATTATACCTTTGTTGCTATTTCGGTTGATGCAGAGGTTGATCTATGAGATTCCAATGAGAAATCATCTATTGAAAGTCCATGCAGCACTCGGGGAACTCGACTCCTAGATCGACCCGATCAAGACATATCTTAATCTTAGGATGTATGTGTTTTGGTATAGATGGTTCTTTCAAGAAACAATAACTGTAAATTAAAAGAGAGAGGAACTCAGGAAGTCGCCCTTGTATCTCTCTAAGAGTCTTAAACAGTTCGCGCGATAAATCTGTCATAGAGATCACATTTATAGTGTCATGATGACTTGGGAAAAGGGTTATCAAAAAGCCTAATGGCCGACCTAATTGACGGCGCATTCTCAGGCCCAACAACGGTCCGTGTTGGCCTCTAGAATGTCCATTTAATCGGCCCATAGTCACCACAGTCCGTGGTGTACCAACACGGATCGTATTGGACCAACACGTCCGTGTTAAGCCCAATTCGGTCCGTGTTAGGCTGATTTCTCACAGAAATCAGCTCCCAACATTCCTAAACATAATATGATATTACTTAGGTTACATACATTGTTTCAGAGCACTGACTTGTATGACTCAGTAGTCCCAAATAATATAATTGCAACTAAACATATTTAATTACCGATTATAGAGGTATCTAGCAAGACATATAATCACTATATTATATTGGTTTAAACTCCATGTATATCGAACATTGTCGGGACATTCCCAACAATTTGGTGTTCCTTTTATCGCTTAATTTTCGTTCCTAAATTTTTTCGTAATTTTCGTCATCTCGTTCGCTTCTGCTGTAACTATAACCTTGCAATTATTTTCTCTAAAATCCCTCACAAGTGATATCATAGCCAAGGTGAAGATGGCTTCAATCATGAAGTGCGATATTCCGAATTTGATGGAACGAGGAGTTTCACTATGTAGAGATTGTAGATGAAGGCAGTCCTGATTCAGTACGGATTATGGGATGTGATCGAGTATCCCAACACGAAGACTGATTCAACAATGAGCGATGAAAACTTCAAAAAGCTCCAGGCCGAGATCAAGGGCAGCCTGAGTGCGAGAGAGTGGAAAAAGTTTGAGGATAAGACTCTGGCAGGGATTTAGCTGTGTTTGGCAGGGCACATCCAGAGAGAGGTTATGCATATCGAGGAACCTCGGAAGCTTTGGACCAAACTGAAAGAGTTGTACATGTCGAAGAGTCTCGCCAACAAGTACTGAATGAAGGTGAAACTCTATAGGCTACGAATGCCTACAGGTACTTCTATGTAAGCACATCCGAGTGAATTTGACTATATTATTACTGAGTTAGAATCAATGGATGTGAAATAGACTGATGAGGATAAAGCTTTACATCTAATTTTATCCCTACCCGGATCACACAAACAATTTAAGATCATGTTGCATGGGAACCGTGGTGTCCTTAACCTTAGTGAACTAAAAGCTAGTTTACTATATAAGGAGAAATTTGATACTGAGGGTGATGACCAGGCTAGTAAGGCCTTGTTTGTAAGGGAAAGAGGCAATGATCGTAAGGGAAATGGGTCGAAAGGGAAGTTTAAACACCGTTCAAAGTCTAGGAATCCTCACAGAAATAAGATGTGTACTTACTGTGGAAAGAAAGGTCATATAGAGAGTGAGTGCTGGGCGAAGGAGATGGACCAGAAGCAGGGTAGTAAGGATAACCGCACCAAACCTGATACCTCAAACTGTGTTGAATCCGAGTCAAATGCGAAGGGGTTTATTGTTATGGATGATCCTTTGGCTACCACATCGAGTAGGATAGCTAGATAAGTGGGTTCTTGATTCTAGGTGTACCTACCATATGTGACCTCATATATAAGGATTGGTTTGAGTCCTATCAGAGTATTGATATCGACATCATAGTTATTAAAATCTCGATCCCGATCTACGATCCTACGATTTTATGATCCAAATTCTTTGATGCGATTCTATTATCTACAGTTCGATGAACGATCCTACGTGGGTTAATTACGATCTTAACTACCCCATGGATCCAGTTAGGATCTCGATTCTAACAACCTAGACCGGCGCTGAGGTCATGGGTAATGACACAACGTGCAAGGTTGTAGGGATTAGTAGCATCATAATTATGACCCATCATGGTGTTGTTAGAACCTTGAAAGAGGTTCGTCATATTCCTAACATGACCCGTAATTTGATTTTTTTTTGGGTACTCTTGAGGCTAACGGTTGCAGGTACAAAGGAGAAGATGGTGTCCTGAAAGTGTGTCGGGGTTCAATGGTTCTGTAGAATGGAATTAGGAAGGGCAATCTATACATCCTGTAGGGGTCTTGTTCGGTCTCATTTCAAGTCGAATTGATACCGTTAATAAAGGGTTTTTGCTTGTTTTAGACCCCTAATTATTAGTAAGTTATGATGATTTTGTGTTTTGTAGGTTAAATCAAAGAAAAGAGGGAAAAGAAGACCTAAAAGCTCCAAAAGTCCATCAACCAAGTGTGTGGCACCGACAACCATGGGCTTCGCGCCCGCGATGGTCGGAATTTCCGGAAATAAAGAGGCGGCGACTAGGTTTAGGGTTTTGGAGAGATTTATTTTATTTTCCCTTCCTAAACTTTTCTATATATACTTTATACATTAGCCTTTAGTTTCATTAATTAGAGTAGGTAGTTAGTTTTTAGTTTATCTTTAGTTTAGGTTAATTTTAAATTAGGTTTAGTTTTAAGATTTCTTTAGTTTTTATCTCAATTCCTCGATTGTAAGCACATTCTCTTTCAAGATTAATTCAAGTTCTTGTTCTTTACTTTCTGTTTCGCTATTCTCAATTTCATTAGTATTAGTTCCACAAAAATTTCACTTTTTAGTGAAGCGAAGGATTAAGGTTCCTCGAATTCTCCTTTCAGGTGAGGATTCGAGCAGTCTTAGTAATCCAAATCACACCTTTCTTGTTTGTTCGGGAGAAAGATTCGTGATTCAAAGATTCAAGATTCAGTATTAGAGTAAAGATCAAACCTTCAGGTTAATGTTTTCTGATTTAGATTCAGTAATTAATTTAGTTTTTACTTCCATGGTTTTTAATTGCTTTCTTGATTATGCTTTTGATTTCTTGTTTAGTTTCTTGTTCTTGTTCTAGTAGTTAGGTTTTATTTTCAATTTCTTGTTTTCTTGTTTCCTAGCTAGTTTAGTTTCTTTAGTTAAGTTTTGATTTCTTGTTCTTGTTTTCAATTCATAATTAGTTTAGTTTAAATTATTTATTGCTTCCTACAATTTGAAACCCAAACCAAACCAATTTCCTGAAAACCTAACACACCATCCCTGTGGATTCGACAACCCTACTTTTAAAACCCAAATTACCACAACCGAACAGGTCTACAGTGACAAGAATTGTAGTGGTAATTTCAAACCTTGATGAGGTCGACAGCACAAAATTGTAGCATACGAGAGTATGAGACTGGGCTACTTGGGAGAGAAGAGGATGTCAATATTGAGCAAGAAAGGATATCTTGGAGGCGCACAATGATGGAAATCAGTCTACTTCAAACTAGGAGGTCCAACTTATTTACAAAGAAGTGGAACGAGCCATAGAAGAAGGGTACAACGTGAAGGACCAAAAGCCTACTCATATGGTGTGTAGCTTATTTAAGGAGGATGTCCAAACATCCTAGAGTTGGGCCAAGCATCACGCCAAGCCCAAGAGGAAAACGTCCAAGTCAAGATCATAAAACTTCATTTTACAATTTTGATTTTGGATGTAATTTAATTAATAGTTTTGGTGTGTTTCTTTTATTAGGAGTAGTTAGACGTCTACTTTGTTTCCTAGATAGAGATTGGCTAATTTTGTAACTAATCCATCTTGGATTAGGAAAGCCAAACCAACTAGGATAAGGTTAGTTATAACAATCTCCCCCTAGGATAAGGATTCTTAATCCAAGGGAGAGTAGGCTAATTAGGCGTCTAGGTAGAGGAGTTCAACTTGGATTGCACGCCAAGGTTGAGTCTCCTAGGGTAGAATAACTTGGCTTGCACGCCAAGTAGGAGTACTAGTCCATATAGGACTCTCCTAGTATAAATAGGGATGTAGCCTCTCAAAGGCAATACACAACTTCGAATTATGAAACCTATTAAGCTTTTAGTTTTCTCTCGAGTGTTTGGATAAACCCTCACCCCCTTTCTTCTATTGTATCTTGGCATGACACCCAAGTGGTTAGGAAGAGCTAGATCCTAGGTTGCGGTCTAGATCAAGTTAGTCCTAGGTTGTTTATCTTGTGGATTCAAGTTAGAAATCTAGTTCTATTCGTTCTTACCTTTCTATCAATATAGTTAAGGTAATTACATTGTGAGCTTTCTATCAATATAGTTAAGTCACAAACAAAACCCTACCTCTTATCTTTCTCCATCCCAACGTCACCCACCCCCTCAACAAACGCCCCCTCCTTCTCTTTTCTCTCTCCATAACAACCTTCCAACAAACTCCCTCTCTCTCCTCCAACAACCTAATACTCTCTCACTCTCCACCAAACTCAACGCCAACCCTCACTTCTCTCTCCCCTCTTCCAACGTCAACCCTCCTCCTCAAATCACCATCCACGATTCATCCCTTTCCCGTTCAAGATTCAACCTTTCTTGAGTCTTGAAACCACAAAAGCCCTCACGGCAAAATAGCTTCCACAAAGAACCCTTTTCACGAGAACCACCCCTCTCTTTTCCACCATAATCTCGTGAACCACCGCCACTTCCCTGTTTGGTTACACGTGTTTCATGTATCATCGGAATTAAGAACCTATCTTGATCCGGTAATACATCACACAAATTGGCAAGCTCGAGTTTTGAGACCACTGTGTCTATGGGAAACAGAAGAGGGTCAATTTCTCTAGGGCTATGCATACAACGGCAGGGATCCTTAACTACATTCACTCAGATTTGTGGGGTTTTGCTAGAGTGCCATCTCTGAGTGGCAAGCGCTATATTTTGACATTCGTGGATGATTTCTCAAGGAAGACCTAGATTTATTTCTTGTGGCACAAGAATGAGACATTCTCATACTTCAAGAAGGTCAAAGCTTTGGTGGAGAACCAGACAGTCGGGAAGATAAACAAACTTAGGACAAAGAATGGGTTGGAGTTAGTTGATTCTGAGTTTACTAAGTTCTGTGAAGAGCATGAGATTGCTAGGCAACGAACCTTGGTTGTAAAACTCGGCAAAATGGTGTAGCGGAGAGAATCAACAGGTCACTCTTGGAGAAAGCTCGCTGCATGTTCTCAAATACATGGCTTTGGAAGAGTAGCTTGTTATCTGGTGAAAAGATCACCTCATACCTTCATTGAGTTCTAGATTTCAGAGGAAGTATGGATAGGTAATCCAGTTAATTATTCTAATTTGAGAATTTTTGGATGTCCTGTATATGCCCACGTGAATGAAGAGAAGTTTTCCCCCCAGGGATGTTAAAGACATGTTTCTAGGTTATGGGTTTGAGTCTAAGGGATACAGAATGTGGTGTCCTGACTTGAAAAAAGTCGTACATTCTAGAGATGTAACCTTTAATGAAACTGTTATGTTATCTAGAGTGGAATCTATTGTTATTTTTAATGATGCAGGAAATGAGGAGGAAGATACAAGAAGAGTTTAGTTTAAGGTGGAGCATGTTAAGGATCAAGGTGGACCTATTGGAACCTGCAATCAGGAGTAGGATGTTGATAATGCTCATGAAACAGCTCAGGTTGATGAGCCTGAGATTGAGACTGACGTTCCTCAGGTGCAGGAAGAATATAACATAGCAAGAGATCATCCTAAGAGGGAGATAAGGAGACCAACACGGTGTACAGAGGAAGATAATGCTATAATCGCATATGTGTTGAGTGTTACAGAGGAGACTCCTGAATGTGCTGAACTTTCTACTTATCAGGAGGCCATCTCTTGTCCAAGTGTCTCAAATTGGATAGGAGCTATGTAAGAGGAGATGGAGAGTCTACAAAAGAATCATGCTTTCTGAGTTGCCTAAAGGGCGACGAGCTCTTATCGCAAAATTGGTGTACAAGAAGAAAGAAGGTATCCTCGGTATAGAGAGTGCAAGGTGGAAATCCAGATTGGTAGTTAGAGGTTTCAACCAAAGAGAGGGAATTAACTACAACGAAGATTTCTCGCCAATTGTGAGGCATACGTCAATTCACACGTTGCTTGCCTCCGTTGCTCTATTTGATTTGGAGTTAGAGCAACTTTCTGTGAAGATTGCATTCCTTCGTGGCAAGTTGGAGGATGAAATATATATGAGGCAACCAGAGGGTTTCACAATTTTTGGTAAGGAGGAAAATGTGTGTAGATTTAAGAAGTCCTTATACTGAATTTAACAGACACCCAGGCAATGGTACAAAAGGTTTGATACCTTTATGGTAGGGAAAGGGTACACAAGGAGTCATTATGACAACTGTGTGTACTTCAGGCAATTTGACAATAAGTATTTCATTTATTTACTACTGTACGTTGACCTGTTCATTGCCTCCAGGGACATGTGATTGATCAAAAAGCTGAAATCTCAACTCAACCAGGAGTTTGAGATGAAAGACCTCTGAGCAACAAAGAAGATATTGGGTATGGAGATCCAGAGAGATAGAAAGATAGGGAAGTTGTTCCTATCTCAAAAGAGGTATCTGGAGAAGGTGTTGGACAGGTTCAACATGAGAAACTATAACGACCCGTTTGTAAGAGGGGATAGGGGGTTGGTAATAAGAATAGAGAGATGTGGAATAGAATTACCATGTTTGTTTCATGATAATTAAAAAAAAAAGGGAATGAGAATGGGAATAGAAGGGGTCTATTCCCAACAATCTATTACCATGGGGGGGGTGTGGTGATAGACATTGAGAATTCGTCAATCACTATTAAATACCAAAACGACCCCTATTTTAAAAAAAAAAACTCACATTTATTCATTTCTTTTGCTTATATTAAATAAAAACTCACGTTTATTGTCAATCTTCCCGGCTACCGTCACCTAAACATGGTATTATTTTTGCTTATATTAATTATATTTAATTGTTATTACGTATCCTTCAGTTGAGATATTATTAATGCAGTAAGGTTTACGCCTTTTCTTTCTATTAATTAAATATTTATTGTAATTAATATATTAGTAAACCCAGTTGAGTTATTGAATCTTACGGCAACCGTCAACAATTTGTCTATCATGTTGATTTATTGAATCATTCATACTTTGAACATTTATATACTTGTTATTAATTTTTAATTCATATTTGATGCTTAATTGATTTTTATTAAAATCTTTATGAACTTAATTTTTTTTAAAAAACTTTCATATGGTAATTGATTTTCTAGAAGTAAATGTGTGTTTATTCCTAATTATATTCCCAATTTGAATTACAACAAAACAGACAAGAAGGTTGGTAATTCATAAAGACATGTTAATTCTTATTCCCATTATGAATTCTCACTCCCAATGTCATTATGAATTCCCATTCCTATTCCCATTGCACGCCAAACGACCCCTAAGGCAATTTCAACACCATTGGCTGCACACTTCAAGTTATCTGGTGAGAATTGCCCTAAATCTGAATTGGAGGTGAGAAGGATGTCTAATGTTCCCTATGGTAGTGCAGTTGGTAGTTTGATGTACGCTATGGTGTGTACTAGACCTGACCTGTCCCATGCAATTAGCGTGGTGAGTAGATATATGCAGAATCTATGGAAGGAGCATTGGCAAGGACTAAAGTGGATCCTTCGATATGTGAATTGAAGGGAACTTTAGAGAAGAGCATCTTGTGTGATAGAGGTAGTGTTGGAATGTCTGATGTTGCAGGTTATGCGGATGTTGATTATGGCGGAGATCTACATAGGAGACGCTCAATTTCAGGATATGTGTTCACTATGTATGGTGGAGAAGTGTCTTGGAAGGCCTCACTTCAATATATACCAACCCTTTCTACTATTAAGGTTGAGTATATTGCTGTTACGCAAGGGGTGAATGAGGCTATTTGGTTGAGGGGTTTGGTTACGGAGCTTACCGTACCATAAGGCGAGACCATGGTTTATTCAGACAGTTAGAGTACTATTCATCTGACCCAGAATGATACATATACCGTTCAAAGACCAAACAAATAAGCGTCAGGTATCACTTCATCAGAGATACAGTTACTGAAGGAAAGATTGTTGTGAAGAAGGTGCATACTTCTGGAAACCCTACAGATATATTAACCAAGCCTCTATCTGTAGCTAAGTTCGAACATATTTTGGACTTTGTCTTTTGAGCATGTAAGAGTCCTTCGGGGCAACATCCTGTGGAAGGGCGTGTTGATGGCGACAGTTGAGGTGACTATTTGGACCGATGAGTCAGATCATGGTCCAAGGTGGAGATTGTTGGATTTTTGGTGGCCCATTGGATCCGCTAAAGTCCAAAGGCGGGAGAGTGAGGCGTTACCCACGCCAAAGGAGGCGTTAGGTGCTAGGCGCTACGCGGAAGAGATACAGTTTCACCAATATTTTCCCATAGTGGATGTTGCTGTCCGTGGGTTGATAGATTGAGAGATTGTATTATACTCTCCTTTGTTGATCATATCATACCTTGTTATAGTGATCGAGTTGTACTCCTCCCTTTTCTCATAGTGGATTATTTTCTGGCTGCTGCTGTCCGTGGGTTTTCCTCAGAGTTCTTCAGTTTCCCACGCATATCTGGTGTTCCTTTTATCTCTTTATTTTCGTTCCTAAATTTTGTCGTAATCTCCATCATCTCGTTTGTTTCCGCTGTAACTATAACCTTACAGTTATTTTCTCTAAAGTCCCTCACACTTTTATCAAAGAATCGACTAGATTCTCACTTATTCTCACTTTTAATAGACATAATGAAGTATATGGGGGTCGGTCCCATTTTGGTTCATCTGTGGTTACCGGCTCACTTAAAGCCACCCTTCCCTCTCAACGGCTCAAATTCGACGACATGATCCATTTGATGGTGGATCCGGGTACTTGGAGGGCCCTTCGAGTCATCATTGGGGGCGGAGTTCATTTCAAGGAAGACCCCGGACCACATGCCATGGTTTCAGATCCTCATTGTGATCCATCTCAGATCTTCCAAGGGGCCGCCAGATTCTCGACATGAATAACAAGGCAGAGTCAACCTCGACTCTCATTTTGGGCGCCAAACGAAGAAGTATCAAGCCAAGGGTATTTCGGTCTTTTCACATTCAAGGGAGACCGACCTGAGGGCATTTTGGTCCATTGGGAAACCAAGCACTTTGTGGTCGTTCACCTGACACACGGGATAGGGTTGGAAGGCCATACGAGGAAACAAATTAAGAATCAACCTCGGGGGCTTGTAAAAGCCAAACAGTCACTCTTTCTATCATAACTCCTTTAATACAACTCCGATGGACCTCAAATATTGGGAGCTTAAAGTAGACACCAAGAGCTTTCCATCGATATATTAAATGGCCCAAAACGAAGTTCATATGAAGTTATGTGAGTTTGAATTCGGTAGAAAACTGCCCAGAAGAGTCACGTCCATGACCATTTAGGTCTCGCCCGTGATGACCTTAATGGTAACGCCCGTGGCTCCCGTGACTTTTTTGCCTTAAAATCCAAGTCATGCCCGTGACCTTCTAGATCACGACTGTGACCTGTCTGGGTTCGACAGCTCGTGGCTTCTCTATTGATTTCCTCTGTGTTCATTGAATATGTAGACCTTTTGCGCTTTATTCTTAACAACAACGATGCATTACCTTTTACCCACATGCGTTTAATATGTTAACCAATTCAATTACTAACTACTTACCCTCATATCATACACTAACTTAAGTCTATACAAATTCAAAAAAAAAGAACTTTATTTTCATGTTCACTGATAAGTGCTTCTTATGACTACATTTCTAGGAGATTTCAATAGTGAATTAAGGATAACTTTGATTGTAAATCCTTTTTGAAAAAAAAAAATTTGATTGTAAATCTTGATTTATATCCCAATTTCCCTATTACGCTTGGTGTTATTTTTTTATGCAAATTTGTAGGTTTTGAGGCCAAAACACCAACATTCCCTCAACTTTTGGCAAGAACGAATACACCACGAACATCATCCATTGACCCAATATATATTAGATGCACCCAGAGCGTGTGCTCCAGATATTTGCGAGTGAACAATCATAATAATCATACTGAACAATTATGATAATTAGAGTGAACAACCTAATATATATGGGTGAACAATTGTAGAATCTGTAGCACATGCTCCAGGAGCACCTAACAAATTGCACCATTGACCCACAAACCGTGGCATGAATTTGACGTAAAACGGAGCAGAGAATGGCCAGACAGAACCTACCACGGTCTGCTCGTGGTGAGCCCCACGATCCGTGTATGGACTATACGGACAGACCGTGGCAGACCCTATTTGGTCGCGCCGATGTTTGTTTTCGCAAGTTAAAAGAGCGGCAACGACAGCTTTTTTCGATTATATATCATTCTTCCTTCGTTCTTTGGCCGTCAAGGAGAGAAAGAGAGCCCTAATACTTTCATTCTACTCCTCTTCCCCACCATCAAGATTCAAGATCGAATTGAGTCAAGAGAGGCAAGGATCAAGATTCGAGAAGAAAGTAGCGGCGTTCGCGAAGAAGGTTCCACCCCGGAATCGAAAGACTCAATGGGACGTATTCTTCGCAGTTTGTTCTTTCTTTTCACATTCCTTCTTTGTTTTGAGATTTGATTGTGATGATTAGAACTTGATTCGTGCTTTCATTGAATATGAGTGAGTAGATTTCTTGAATTCTAGGGTTTCGCAACCCGAAACAATGTAGTTTGATTGAATGTTCTTAGTTTGTGCATGAATTCTTGTTTTGAATCAATAGAAAGTTGTATTCTTCATGTTCATGTGTGTTCTTAAGGCCTAGAATGCTTGTGATTTGAGATGCACTTGAGAAGTACTGAAAGGTGAATTTGGATAATTTGACTACAAACCTTTCTACCTAGTTTTGTGAAATTTGAGAAAAGAATAGCAAACTAGGGAACCACTTTGATAACCAGATAATTAGAGACCTTCAACTTTGATTAACTTGAAAAGCATACGAAAGTTGTAATTTAGGTTAATTGAGGAAGTTCTATTAGCATCGAAAGAGCAATATAATTCATATGGTTATTGGTTCTTGATTCGACCTTAATGAATGATTGTGCAAACTAGGTTTTAATAATCGAACTCGTTGTTAGAAAAACAATTCCTTAAAAGTCTTTCTCCCTTGATTTGAACCCTTGATTGATTTCCTTGCTTTATTTGTTTAATTAGTTTCTAAGACCCTTCCAAAATCTATAATCCGGTTAGCTTAGCAATCAAATAGAGAGCTAGTTAAATGCGTTGTTACTTGAGTTCCTGTGGGATCGACTTTGATGTGCTACACCGTACACTGTGCGCTTGCGGCCTTGTCTTCACAATTAACATATGAAGGAAAAAGTACTTCCGATTAGAAGGTTTTCCATACCAAAGACCGTAAACTCGACCGCAAACAACATAATCACTACAAACCCTGAACCATAGACCCTACAAACCCTAAACCTTTATCATAAAATTTAAGCACAAAAATATATTTGCTTGCTTTTCTCATAAGTTAACCGTAAACATTTCTGTACTTTTTCCGCGACGTTATATGAAACGTTTGGTTAACCTATGATAAAAACATGTGAATTTATATACATATTTTTTTTTATGAAGATGTGCCTCGGATGACCCTTCCTAAATCCTAAAAATTCATACACAAAATATACTTTCATGTTTTTCTAATAACTTAACTCAAGCTTTTTTGGATTTTGATATGAGAAAAATTTGGGATAAGTTATGAAAACATACAACTTTATTTTAAAATATTATTACCGTAATGTTATTATACAACCCTAAAACTCCAAAAATAAATGACAGTAACATTAATAATATAATAACAATAACAATAATAATAATACATCAACACTAACACAATAATAATTAACCCAAAACAACAATAACAACGATATAATAACAACAATAATAATGATATTAATAACACTTTATTTAAATAAATATTAATAATAATAATAATATATTTTAATATTAATACTAAAATGATTCGATAATAATATTATTATTTTATTTAATAAAATTAAATAAAATTACTTTCAGTATTAATCAAATAAAAAATATTAACATTAATATTATTAATATTATTTTCAATATCATAGAAAATAAAAAAATTAATTTTTAAATCGATAGTCGACGGGAAGCCGCCATGCGACGTCATTGTCTTAGCCAGGACGCCATTAGATGGCATTCTAGTCAAGGCTAGAACGCTATCCGGTGGTGTCCAGACCTTGGTCAAGACGTCGTCAGATGGCGTTCTGACGCAATTCATCGGTTTTTCCGGTTGTTTTTCGATAAATTTAACGCCCCAAACCATTTCCCAATCTCAAATTTAACAATCTGCCGTTAAAAACTAACATTTTATACCTTAAACACTTCAAATTTGTTCAAAAAATTCAAACACAAAACCGTACCTTTGCTAGTGACCTTTTTCTAGCGACATTCTGAATGGGTGTTTGGGCATCGACTATGGCGGGCCAGACGTAAGGCGCGACTCCTTGTAGTGACGAAGGTGGCGACGTGGGTGGTAGATGGTTGGGGTTTAGAGAGAGAAAGGAGAGATTGAATAGAGAGGGGGAGAGAGAGAGAGACTAGGGTGGGGGTATATCCGGGATTTTTTGGACCAAAAGGAGATGACACCAGTAAACGAGGGGCAATGTAGAAAATTCGGAATAAAAACTTGAGGTAGATTTGATATCACTAGAACACAATTTTTAACTTTTAAGACCAAAATGTTAGATAAAAGAAGGATCACTAACATACAAAAAAACTAAAATTAAAGATTATTAAAATCCAATTTTCTTTTTTAAAATTTGTCAAAAGTCAAAATGAATGGAAAATATGTCTAATGGAAGGGTTAATTCAAGGAAAATTTATTTTAAAAATCCCAAACTTTTGGGTTGTTAGTTAGAATATCTCAAACTTTATGTTTGAGTCTAAATGGCCCAAAATATGAGGGTTGTATTTGTGATTGCCCCACCACCAAGTAAAGTGAAGTTGGAGGCGGCGGCCGAACGACGTGGATGGTTGAGATGCTTATGTGGCAGGTCAATTGTCCAACTTAACAAAAAAAAAAAAACACATGCCAACCCCTAAACCTAATTTTTTTTTTTCATTGGAATAATCAGAGTTGGCCTCTTGCTTGTATCTGAATGTATCTGAATTTGCTGCCAATTAATGTGCCATTTTGTTCTCGCCAACACTCAGCGACTGTAACGAATTGTTTTGGCACTGTAACGGTGCTTTTGGATGAAGGTAATAACACAATAATAACTCTACATCGGTTCCCTCTTCATTTTACAGTTTCCTGCAACTTTTATTCATTTTTGTTTGGGTTTGTTTGTTGTTGATGAATTCTTTCAAGTGCCAACAATAATAGCCCCACTCTCTCTTACAACATTTTGTTTTTCCTTTTGGTTTCCTTGCTTCTTCCAACAGATATTGGTGATGTAGTTAAGTGTATATGAAAATCCACCTTTATTATGTAGTTAAGTGTGTTTATATTTCACAAATCCGTCCAATTTCAAACTGATATTGGTGATGTATTCTCATGTCTTGTTATGTCATTTTTTGTCTAACTAACTTTTTGGGGATGTTCTTTGCTTGATTATTGCTAGTGCAGAAGAAGAAGGACAAGCACATTGGAGACCCAACTTTCAGTTGCCTCGACCTCGATTTCCGAATTGAGAAGAAGTAGAAGAATTTGAGAAGGAGAAGCAGAAGAATTGAAGAACGCAAATGAATTTGAGAAGGAGAAGCAGAAGAATTGAAGAACGCAGATGAATTTGAGAAGAACGTAGATGAATTTGAGAAGGAGAAGCAGAAGAATTGAAGAAGGAGAAGCAAAAGAATCGAAGGAGGAAAATTTAAGAAGAACGTATAAAAAATGAGAAGGAGAAGTAGAAGGATTGAGAAGAAGGGGAATTCGAACAATGGATAGTACTGAAAAAATAGGACGGACACTCTTAGGTTTAACAATGAGGGGAAATTGTATGTTTGCTGAGGAGGATAATTACATGTTTAAAACACATGCCTAACCTGCCACATAAGCATCTCAACCATCCACGTCATTTGGCTACCACCTCCAACTTCACTTTAATTAGTGGTGGGACAGTTACAAATACAACTCTCATATTTTGGGTCGTTCGGACTCAAACATAAAATTTGAGATATTTTGACTAACAACCCCAAAAGTTTGAGATTTTAAAAATAAATTTTCCTTAATTCAAAATTGTAATAATCAACCCTCCATAATTTGTAATTGATCATAATCACTAAAAAATTGATTTGAACATACCAAATGCCTTGGTATAAGACACACATCCACATGCTTAGTGAATAGTGATCTAACCTCATTTAGCATACCAATTAGGAATGACAATGGGGTGGGGAATCCCTGATTCCGCTGGGGCCCCGCCCCGCTCTGGGGAAAAATCTCCACCCCCATTGGAGATGGGGAAGGAGACGATTTTTCAAAATCCGCTCGGGGATGGGGCAGGGATGGGGGACAAAATTTTCCCCATCTCCGTCCCTATTTTTCCTACCGGGGAAAATTCCCGTCCCCATCCCCGAATCCCCGTCCCCGAAAATTTTAAAATTACGAAATAACATTTATTCTAATTCAATATGAACTAATAATATTTAACCCCTACCAAGTTTTATGAAAAGAGAATTTTGCCCCAGTTGTTTAGGAAATTATATTTATCCTCCTTAACTTTTGTTGATATAATAAATGTACTCATTATTCGGTCAATTGAAATTTGGACAAAATTACCCCAACATTTTAATATAAATTGACAAAATATCCCTACTCTTTTAAAAGTAAAAGACTACACTGCACTATCCTCCCCTTTTCTGTCTCTTATTCACAATTCTATTATCATCATCGTCAATTTGTCATTCTTCCATCTCAATCTCAACATTCATTTTCTCTTCCCTCGCCTCCAAACCCCACCACCACCACCTTGTTTGGACTAGATCAAAAGCCGGCGAGCAAATTGGGAATTTTTGTTGCAGTGTGTATTCTTTGAATTGAGAATTTTCAAATTGACGATGATGATTGAGAGCCTGGATTTAGCAGTCCATGAATCGGAGAGTTGTCTGATTATTGTTGCTTTGCCATTGTTTTTGTGTATCTTTGAAGTGAGAATTTTCAACCTTTTCAAGCCCTTGAATAATTGGGGAAAAAAAAAACTTGATTTTTTACTTTTGTGGGCAATCTTTCTAATGTCCTCACTTTTTATTCTGCTTTTACATGGATGCGACTCCATAAATTGCGCGCCGTTTTGTTCATGCTTTCATTATTTCAGGTTATCCCAAATTTGCAAACGCTAGAGTCTAAGATCATGTGAGTACGTATATCAAGTTGAACACACAGGATTGGACCGGGCAAAGGTTTTCAGAATTTTATTGAACACACGACTAGATTTTCACCGATTTTGAATAACAGAGCAAAGTGGAAGAAGACAGGGAGATGAGATGGTGTCAGTTTAGTCTTTTAAAAATAAATTTATTTTAGGTCTTTTATAGTAAGGGCATTTTGGACAATTTATGAAATAAAGTATATACTATAAAGGTTGGGTGATATATTTAAGTCTCGTTCTTTTATGCGTTAACGCACCCAAACGCAACGCAATTTACCGCAACCCTACTGCAACATAACGCAAATTACCATTATTTTTTAACTATTTCCACCGCAACTTAACGCAACGCAACGCACAAAAGAACGGGGCCTTAATACAACTATTATAGATTAGGTGGGATAAATATAATTTCCTAAACATTAGGTGTAAAATCCTCTTTTCACAAAACTTGATAGGGTTAAATGTTATTAGTTCAATTCAATACATATATTTATAGTAAGGATGTAGTAATTTTCGAATTTTAATTCTACCATGTATGTGTTTATGCTTTTTAATTATTTTTTAGTTTACTTTATGCTTGTCATTAAACTTGAGGAGGATGTACGCTACTCTGATTTACACTTGAAGAGGATTTATTATTGTATTTTCTTTTCCCGAGTAACACTTGTTAATTTATTATTATTTAATTTTGTTGTATTATTGCTTGAGCAAGTTAAATACATTATATTTTGAACAGGTTAAAAACCGGGTCCTATTAAAAATTGGGTCATATTAAAATTTGGTTAGATTTTAGATAACTTAAAAAAAATCTCCGTTGGGGATGGGGAATCCGCGGGGATAAAGATGGGACATGAATCATTCTCCGAAGTGGGGATGAGGACGAGTTTTGGGAACGGGGATGAAGACGGGAATATACTCTCCCATCCCTGATTCGTCCCGTTGCCATCCTTAATACCAATTTTATTTAAAAGAGGTATTTCGACATTGAAATACCATATAATAAACTCCCTACACCTCATCTAGCATACCGATTTTACTTCTATTTTTTTTTTTATGAAATTAGCTTACCTAGAATAAGGGAAATTTTTGCGAGGAAACCAGAATGACTATAGTAGCAACTAACAGCGAGAATTTTCGACCCGTTCAACAATGCAATCTTTCAAACATATCACCATGCAAAAGTATAATGCCACAAAATCCATTCATTTAACCTCTGACTAAACAAAACCAAAGCAAACCATCTAAAGACCCTACCCAGGTCCTCTCAGGCTACTAACCGTAATCGATGGCGACACTTCAAGCTCCTGAATGCACAAGGAGTTGCGACTTTACACGATGGCGACACTTCAAGCTCCTGAATCCACTCGGAGTTGGGACTTTACACAATACTGCTACCAAAATTAATACATGACATATAACAATGACTCCTTACGACCATACATACATTGTTTCTTTTTTCCTTTTTTTTTTTTTTTGTGGGGGGGGGGGGGATGGGGGTTCATAGGGACCATGACACCCAAGATCTTTCCATCCTCTCGATTGCACCAAACCAAAGAAAACCATATAGCAAGGTTCGATTATGGGCAAACCCAACTGAATGTTCTTTTCTTGGAGGTGTTGGGGGTTGGAAGTAGAGCATAAGACTATACACCTCAATTGGATCATCAGAAGCATTTTCTGTGGACAATTGAAGGGCCAGATTCATCATATTCACTCTTCGAGATCCACATCTGCACCAAGTCATAAAGCAAGCAATATAGTGATCAGCGAACCTACGTTACTCGGACTCGGGTACATGTGTCCATATAGGAAACGGATACGAGTGTCAAACTCGGCTATTTTAAAGAAATTTTATACATTTTTATTGTAATTTGAAGGGTTGAGTGTCGTACCCTTGTCCGGGTATGGCAAGGAAAATGAAGAATCAGCATAACATAGCAGTGAACATGGACACATACAGGCATAGTGCCATACTGCTTTCATGAGAAATTGAGAATGAATCAGTTTAACCAGTACTTAAACTAAAGATTACCTGTTGGAAAGTGCTGAGTGATGCGAGGATAGAGCCTCCAATCCAGACACTGTACTTCCTTTCAGGTGGAGCAACCACCTTGATCTTCATGCTGCTGGGAGCAAGAGCAGTAATCTCTTTGCTCATGCGATCAGCAATGCCCGGGAACATTGTCGAACCACCACTGAGCACAATGTTACCATAGAGGTCTTTCCTGATATCAACATCACATTTCATGATAGAGTTGTATGTGGTTTCATGAATTCCGGGTGCTTCCATACCAATGAATGAGGGCTGGAAAAGCACTTCCGGGCAACGGAACCTCTCAGACCCAATGGTGATCACTTGTCCATCCGGCAGCTCATAGTTCTTCTCTATTGCAGAGCTACTCTTGGCAGTCTCTACTTCCTGTTCAAAGTCGAGGGCAACATAGGCCAGCTTTTCCTTGATGTCACGCACAATTTCCCGCTCAGCTGATGTAGTGAACATGTAGCCTCTCTCCGTCAGGATCTTCATGAGATAATCGGTAAGGTCCCGACCAGCAAGGTCCAGACGGAGAATGGCATGGGGTAGGGCATACCCCTCATATATTGGAACAGTGTGACTCACACCATCACCCGAATCAAGCACAATACCTATTACCAAGACAGAAAGGCGAGGAAACAAGGAATTCAGAAAAATAATGTAACAGCGAGTATCATTTCATGTTTCAACTGACACCAACCTGTTGTACGACCACTAGCATAAAGAGACAGAACAGCTTGGATGGCCACATACATAGCAGGGACATTGAATGTCTCAAACATGATTTGAGTCATTTTCTCCCTGTTGGCCTTTGGGTTCAGAGGGGCCTCTGTCAACAGGACCGGGTGCTCTTCTGGAGCAACACGAAGCTCGTTGTAGAATGTGTGGTGCCAGATCTTCTCCATGTCATCCCAGTTGCTTACAATTCCATGCTCAATAGGGTATTTCAAGGTCAAAATACCTCTTTTAGATTGAGCTTCATCTCCAACATATGCATCCTTCTGGCCCATCCCAACCATGACACCAGTATGCCTTGGTCGACCAACAATACTAGGAAACACAGCTCTTGGTGCATCATCTCCAGCAAACCCAGCCTGCCAAAGAAAAATGATCAGATAGTTTTCAGCATAAATGCCAAATCTTCCTAAAGCTATTCAAAACATGACATACAACCATATAAAAGGTAGAAATGAAACCCAACCTTAACCATTCCAGTTCCATTGTCAACTACAAGGGGTTGAATTTCCTCTGCATCAGCCATCTTGTTTTAGACTGTAGAAGTAACAAACAACTGAAAACGCCACAAAATGTCATTGACACTTAGCAACCAGCAGAAGACTAGTATTTTATCAGGTCAAGGAATAAAAAAAACAAAATGAACTATCAAGACAAAATATAAAACACAGATACAGTTGTTGGTTTAGGCATGACAACCAAAAGATGCTATAAAGGCTAAGACCAGACAAAATCCTTACAAGCTAAAGGAGGACCACTTGCTCACTCTTCTCGAAAGATGCTATAAAGAAAAAGGGCTTTTTCTCATACACATTTCTATATCAAAACTTGGCTCTCTATTATCAACAATGTTAACATTTTCATCTAAGAGGTCATTTCTTAATATAGATATAGAAGGTAGAATTAGAAATATCAAATTTTACTGAACGGAACAGCTTTCATTTCATTTTCAATCCTACAGGGAAACCAATTTACGAAACCTAGGAGAATCAGCAAGTAGAAGCAGACAAATAGCATCAAGACAGTGACAAATATACATACACCAAAACAACAGGAACTAAAGCAGTCCAACTTAAGGACAAGGGTATGTCACGGATGTGCACCCTCGGACCCAGTGTGACTGTGGGTGACAAATTTCACGAAACTATTACGTACATTAGCTTGGTGTCGCTATGGTTATAGTTCATACATTGTACTCCCTCTCTTTGTTTTTATCAGTCGCCTTGGAAATTGTACCAAAAACTTTGACCGCTAATATTTTAATTTGTATAATGATTCATCGTACGAAATTAATGTCATTAGATTCATAATAAAAAAATACTATTAAAAAAGTATAATATTATATTTTTTTGGAAAATATTTATATTAGAAATTATTAATTAAAAATTGACACTGAAACCCGTAAACAATATATAAAAGAGAACGGAGGGAGTACTACCTCCGTCCCAAATTATTTGTCCTTTTACCTAACTTCTTTGTCCCAAAATATTTGTTCTATTTACAATCCCAACAACTGTAATTTTTTTTCTATCCCTAATTAATAAATTCATTTATCATTTTTTACAATTTTAACAACTATTATCTTCAATTAAAGTAGAGGTAATTTGGGTAAATTATAAATTTTTTAGCTCAATTTTCAATATGCATTGATCCTCCCAAATTAGGTAAATAGACAAATATAATGGGTCGGAGGTAGTAGTACTTCAGGCAGCATGGTCAGCATTAACCCAAGAGGCCTCTCCCCTCAAAACAGAGCTCATCAAAATTTATAAGCGGTTAATTGGGCATAAATGCATACTTTGCTCTTCATTTATTATAATAAAGGCTCTGACTCAACCAATTCCAGTTCAGGTTCAATTTCAGTTGCAGAAATT
Organism: Portulaca oleracea; assembly: GCA_029582165.1. NCBI lineage: Eukaryota > Viridiplantae > Streptophyta > Magnoliopsida > Caryophyllales > Portulacaceae > Portulaca > Portulaca oleracea. Next base: position 25,896,458 of record CM055877.1, on the reverse strand, counting down.
GGACCACCAGTGGAATGCATACATCGCCATGTAAATTTTCATTCGGGAAATTGAATAAGTAAACTTGTATCCTTAAAGTTTTAAACAGAAACTAACAATTTTCAACAAAGTCCCCATTTCTTAAAGGTTTAAGGTCCTTCAGGTAACATGTAAAGACAATATGTTGCATACCCTACCTCGAACATAAATTATACATAAATATCACTTTCAAACTTCTTCAGAAACAAGACTGACAAACTATAAAACTATAAATACCCGCAACAACACTGATCACCTTCATAAAGATTTCGGACAAAGTGGATTCTTGCAACTTGTAAGAGGGCATAAAAAAAATGAAATAAAATACACTGAAGTACTCCCTCCATTCCATATTAATTGTGTTAATTTTGACTTTCACGGTCTCCAATATCACTTTTCGATTGATAATTTTTTACATAATATATTATTAACTATTGTAATATTATACTTTTATGATATTATTTTTCGTTAGAAATCTAATGATAATAATTTTATATAGGAACTCATCGTATATATTGAAAAATTTGTGGTCAAAATTTTTGAAATTTGACGACACAATTTCCAAATACGTGGCACGAAGGGAGTTGTATATTACTCCCTCCGTTCCATATTAATTGTCATTTTGTTGACTATCACGGTCTCCAATGTCACTCTTTGATTGATAATTTCTTACATAATATTTTATTAACAATTGTAATATTATAATTTTATGATAGCATTTTCGTTACAAATCTAATGATAGTAATTTTATATAACGAGTCATTGTATATATTGAAAAATTTATGGTCAAAATTCTGTAAATTTGACTGCACAAATATGGAACGGAGGGAGTAGCATGCATGATACAGCACCTCCTCACTAGACACTAGACAGCTAGAAATATCATGACCTCATCAAATTTCTAACCGATTCGTATTTTATTTTTCTTACTTCAATCAGAGATATTCTATTTTCTAGTAAGAAAAGGTGAAAAAACATGATCGGTTCATACGACAGCTCAAAATCCGTAGAATCAAACAAGAACAAAACCTAGTTTTGATTATAAAGAACTTTTTTCATGCCGATCGAACTAAATTCGTTCCGATCAGCTCAAAATCAATCAAACTAACTAAACGCAAGATTAAACCAACATGCTTAAATTCAATCAACTAAAGATCATAAAAATAAAAACAGAGTGTCACTGGAATTTAGCAGTAAAATTTTGAAGAGAATCGAAGCGAAGGAAGTTTACCTTAAGACTTGAGAGTAAGAGAAGTGAGGATTAGAGAGACAAGGTGCGAGATGAGCTGAATGAAAGAATGGAATTTGTGCTGACACTTTTTGTGGGCTGAGAGTATAAAGGGAGCCAAGGAAGGGGAGTGAGAAATGAAATGCACATGAAATTGAAATTTATGGGCTGTTAATAGTAAAGACGGAAATTAAATTTGAAATTTGAAAAAGGGAGGTTCCAGAAGCATCATGCTGAATTAGATGGTGATTGACAGAAGGGGTGGAGACACTGGAAACTCTGAAAACAAAAAAAAAACGAAAAGAAAAGAAAAAGGAAAAAAAAGAAAAAGAAAAAGAAAGGGCGGTCGAGGTGGACGAATCTAGCGAATGACGGTTGTCGGGAGGTGGAGACATTGATTTAAAGCACCTTCAATGGTAATCTCGGCTATAGTTGGCTCTAGTTGGCAAATAATTCCTCCAACAGATTAGGCCTCGTTGTTTTATACTGTCGATTGCAGTGTGGTAATATGATACAGTGCGGTAGAATTTGAAAAATGTGATGAGTTATGGTGAAAGTTGTAATAGATGAGGTAGGTTAAGAGAGAATATGAAAAGTAGAGTAGAAAAATGAAAAAATATAGGAATTTTGGATGCTAATATACTGAATTTTTGATGTATTGGACAATAATGCACTGAACTTTGACATTGGACAATAATGCACTGAACTTTAGGGGTTGTTGGACGATAATGCACTCGAGACAATTTCGACGGAGGCGATTTGCTGACAATCTTACGTAACAGACCGATAAGACAAATATTTTTGGACCAATTCATCTCCTCCACCCGCTGCATAGGATTGCCACCAAGTTAGCGATTGTCAAAATCATATTGAGTGCATTATTACTCAACACCCCCCAAAGTACAGTGTATTATTGTCCAAGGTCAAAGTTCAGTGCATTATTGTCCAATACCCTAAAAGTTCAGTATATTAGCATCCAAAAACCAAAAATATATTGATAATGATTGTGGTGTGGTGAAATGTGATGGAAAATTTAAAAATATAGTGTGTTGTGACACCGCACTGTAATCTATCACATAAAAGAATGTGGTCTTATCTTTACCACAACTTTCAATGTAGGTAATATTTTAGTATTATATAAAAATGTTATTACAGTATTAAATATTTAATAAAAAATATTATCATAAAAATATAATATTATAAGATTTTTTTATAATAATATTATATAAAAAAATTTGTCAGTTAAACATGGAAAATAGTGACCCTGTTAATCCAGGACAAATAATATGAGGAGGGGGTATAAAATAGCAGTTGGCTATTGACACATCGTATAAATTTTATAATAATATTATATAGAATGTGGTATGATTCTTTTCATTAATTGTGTTGGAGGATTGTTTTAAAAAAAAGTTATTTAGTAAAATTACTATTTCCCAAAAAAGTATTTGTTAAAATGTTAGTTATATCTTTTATCACCTTATATAACAAATGTTTTGGAGTGACATTTTACATGATTTTGGACAATTTTTAAACTAAATTGTTATTTTTACAAAAAAAATTTATATTTAAGTGGATGCCCTTTTCAATGATTCAACTTAGGGTGCGTTTTAGGGATGGCAATGGGGCGGGGAATCCCCGAACCCGTCGGGGCCACGCCCCGCTCTGGGAAAAATCCCCGCCCCCATTGGGGATGGGGACGGGGACGGAGACGATTTTCCAAAATCCGCTCGGGGACGGGGCGGGGATGGGGACAAAATTTTCCCCATTCACGTCCCCATTTTCCCCGCCGGGGTGAATTCCCCGTCCCCATCCCCGAAAATGTTAAAATTACCAAATAACATTTATTCTAATTTAATATATATATTAATGGGAAGGACAAAGTAGTAATTTTCCAATTTATTCTCAATTGTTGATGTATTATTGTTTGATTTTGATGTATTATTACTTGAACAAGTTAAATACGTTATATTTTGAACATGTTAAAAACCGGGTTAGATTAAAATCCGGATCGATTAAAATTTAGTTAAATTTAGGATAGTTTTAAAAAATCACCGTTGGATCCCTGTTGGGGATGGGGGATCCGCGGGGATGGGGATGGGGATGGGGCAAGAATCATTCCCCGAAGCGGGGATGGGGACGGGGATGGGGATGAGTTTTGGGAGCGGGGATGGGGATGGGGGTATACTCCCCCATCCCCGATCCACCCCGTTGCCATCCCTAACCCGGGTTGACTTATTTTGGGTGTAAATTGACCTTGGAAAAAATTTCACAGTGGACCCACCACTTTCTCCATTTTTCTATCTTCCAGGGAAATCTTTCCCATAGGAAAATTTTCCCTGGGAAAAATTTCCCTAGGGTTCCGCTCTCTTATTGAAAATTGATTTATTGAAGCCAAACAATCAATTGAATAGGACGTTCACTAAACACAGACACTTATTTAGTTTATTCGATTTTATAAAACCCTAATAAATTAATATTAAGCTGATCAATAACTTGTTCATCAAATGCCCTTATTTTTAAATTGTTAGCAGGCCCCACTTTTTTTTTTATATATATAACCTATTATTTTTATTTTTTGGATACTTTTTCTTACCTATATCAAAAAGGAAACTTTGACTTTTGTTCTTGTGCACCTTGTTAGACTGTTAGCTAGGTACTGTTAGATCATATGCAATGGCATTTCATTACTTTTGATCTTTGTTGGAGGTTCATCTTGTCACATCATCTTATTTTTTTAATTTTTAGAACTTAAATCTCTTTTCTCCACAATAAAAGGAATTTCAAATTGGAACTTTGAATAAAATATTTGTCATTATCTTAATTTACTACACACAACATATATTTTTGAAGTAAAATGAAAATAGAAAAATAAATTATCCACCAATAACAAATAAGAAAATATGCAAGATGTGGATTTCATTCCGGAATGGTTTAGAGGTCCAGAATGAGTTCCAAAATTGTGAAACTTGCAAAAAATAACATTGTCAAGGAACCGAATGGAATGAAAATGGATTGATTGGAATGAGTTCCAACCAATGCATATGCTCTTAGAGCACTGGCAGCCCATGGAATGAGGGAGTAAAAGATGACATGCGTCGAAATAGTATAGCTACAGCAAAATGGAATGAAGTGGAGGAATGCAAGTTGGAATGATATCAAGTTCTTTCATGCATGCCAAAATTGCAAGGGAAAAAAAGATTAAAAGAGTGGAATGAGTTCTAATTCAAAAATTTAATAATATAATTGTAATGGATAGGGGCCCAAATTTAATATTTACATTAAAAGAGTGTAATGAGTTCTAATTGTTGTGGGAATGAGTGGAATGGAGTTCCAAAAAATTAAAATTTTAGATGATGTGGTTAAGTGGACCACTATCAACATTCCATAGTCATTGTACATGCTCTTAGCTAGTTTGTGTTCACACATGTATTTACTATTTCACCATTGAATATAATAATTAATCAGCTATTCAAATGAATTACCTATATTTAAAAGGGAAATTGGATTCTAATAATACGAACTTTTGGCCATATAAGACTTAATAATACGAACATTCGGTTAAGTTCTGAATAATACGAACTTTGACCCCCTGTTGGATACAGTAACACGCCACCGAGCTAGTGAATTTTTGACTCGCCGAAAAGCTGTGTTGGCAGGCCAGGCATATGGTCTTAGCTCTCTTGCTTTGCCAGGTCAGCATTTGACCAAAAAAAAAAGCCACGTCAGCCTTTGACTCAATTTTTTTCTCTCTCTCCCCTCTCTCCCTCTCTCTCTTCCCCTCCTCTTCTTCGATCTACCAGACCTCAATTCACACCATTCCCACCATTCCCCTTCCCCTCCTCTGCAAGTAAAAACCCAGATTGCAAATTCACACCATTCCCCTTCCCCTTCCCCTTCCCCTAACCCTAACTCAAACCCTAGACTGCAAATTCACGCCATTGTTAATAATTCTTCCCCAATACCATCCCCCACACCAAGCAGACTTGCCTGATTCTCCGTTTACCCTTCTCTCTCTCTCTTTCTCTCTCTAATTTTCGTCTCTCAAATTAATTCCCTCATTTTATCGGATCGAAATCTTGCGAAAGGTTAGATCCTTTTCCCTATTTTTGATTTCCCATCTTTTGTTTTCGCAGCTACTACAGTGTTCGATCTGGGTTTTTGATTCTGTTCTTCTTTTGGGTTCTCGATTGTTTTTGCGAAGTTTGATTGTTTTTTTCTGGGTTTGTTTGGGTGTTCGACAGATTGGAAAAATGTCGTCGATTGTGAGGCAAATAGTTCGTAGCGGACGTCTTCCTGCAAATAGTTCTGTGTGTGTTTGTGGATTTTTTAGGGATTTGATTGTTTGATTGAATTGGGTTTTTGTTGTTTTGATGAATCTGAGGTGGGTTTGGTTGATTGTTTGGTGGATGTGTTTGATTTTGGCAGAGATTTGTGCCTTTACAACATGCTGCTAGAGCTTATTCTTCAGCTGGAAAAGAGGTGAATGGTGTGAATTTGCAATCTGGGTTTTTACTTGCAGAGGAGGGGAAGGGGAATGGTGGGAATGGTCAAAGTTCGTATTCTTCAGCTGGAAAAGAGGTGAATGGTGTGAAGTGGGTTTTGTACAAAGAGGGAGGCAGAATGTTGTAGAGAGAGAAATGGAGAGAAGAGAAGGACAAGCCATGGCCATGGCCATGTCTTTCTGGATCGAAGAAGAGGAGGGGAGGAGAGAGAAAGGGAAAGGAAGAGAGGTGATGTGGCAAATCAATGGGTGACGTGGCAATTTTTTTTTAAGTCAAACGCTGAACTAGCAATAACAAACATCAAAGGCACATGCCACAACCGCCAGTTAGACTATCCGGCGAGTCAACATAACCCTGACTCGGTCTCATGTTACTGGGACTAACAGGGGGTCAAAGTTCGTATTATTCAGAACCTAACCGAAAGTTCGTATTATTAAGTCTTATATGGCCAAAAGTTCGTATTATTAGAATCCAATTATCCTATTTAAAAAGACACTTTAATTGTTGTAATTATGTACATTGAATTTATTAAACTAAACATATACTGCCTCGGAATATAATGCATTTGAAAAATTAAAAACAACGTTACAATGTTATATATTTTATATGTAGTATTATATTTATTATTCAAATACAAAGTACAATAATTTGATTTCCATACTAACATGAAATGCTTTAAGAAGTTTCATATATTAAGACCAAAATATATTTACATAAAACAAATTTTATTTGTCTTCTCAAAATAAATTTTTACTATCAAAGAACATCAAACTTATATTTCCCTAACTCGAAATACACCTGATCGTATTTGCTTAAACTTGAAATATACCTTACTCCTGTTTTTAATGTCAAATCTACCCGAACCTGAAATACATGTGGCTCGTATTTACTGTAACCAAATATAGTTGACATGTATTTAACTTGTTTCTCGAATTGATAGATCTAGTAGCTTAATTTTTGTTTGATGATAGACTCATTGGTTATTGTATTTGATAAGTGCATGTATTTTGTGTATAAGTAAACTTGGATATTTTGGTATGAATTTGCGTGATATTTAATGTGATTATATTATTTTATACCTGAATTTCTCATTTTATGCTTGGTTTGGAGGTTGATTGGATTTTGTACGAAATTGATGGAAGATTGATAAAAATCGAGCTAAAATCGAGTGTGAATGTCAAGTGAGCATAAGAGTCGGAGAATGAAAGATTGAATTTTCCCCTAAGCCCAAGAGAAGGCCTAAGTTCTGATTTGGCCGCAATTAGCGTGCCACGGATGAAGAATAGTGCTCCACAGTTCGTGGAGTTGATCAGAGAACAAAATTGTGAGCATACTTGCACCACAGACCTTGACTTAGGCGGATTTTGGAGGGAGTTGTGGCTCAAAGGGCATTGTGCTCACAACGTCCAGGTCGTGACCGCGACGTTTTGGAACCGTTTGGGTGTCACGAAACGCAACAGAGTAGTCACGATTGTGACACTTTTCCTCGTGTCTCGGCGTCGCACCCGCGACAACACGGGTCACGACCGTGACACATCAGACTAAATTTTGGAGTAGGATCTCCCATCGCCACGTCGCGACCGCGACGATCACCGTCCCACCCGCGACGCTCACCCTTGGATATTGCCCCTTGCGTAAGCCATCTCCTTGCGGTCGCGACCCGCCTACTGATCTGGGTTCTTTAGTCTTTCATTAATAGTAGCTTTGTCTTTTCTCTTTTAATTAATGTAATTATGTTCTAAGTCAATTTCATTTATTGTATTGTTGAGTTGGATTAGGCTTTGGAATGTAATTAACTTTTGGGTTAATATCCCTTTTAAAGCTAACCTCTCTTGGGATCTAATCTATATCCTTACCTATATTAGGGTAATTGAAAAAGATGGAGAAGTAGCTAAGTTGAATGAATGAATGATATTTTTGAGACCAACTCAAAATCTCTCTTTTCCAAACCTTTTTTACTTTATCCATTGATTGATTGATTAATGGTGGTATTGCAAGTTTCTCCTTTATTGATTAGTGGTGGATCCTTTCTTTATCTAATCATGGTGGATTGCTAGTTCTTGGAAATGAATTTTCCTTTAGCCAAGTTCATACCAACTCTTCTTTAGTTGTGTAAGCTTGGGTATTCTCTGGTATTGTCATTAATCTTCTTCGATCAAGGCTTCATTATTATTGTCAACAAGAACACTATTATTATCCTCTTCAAGCATGGAAATCTTATTCTCCCATCATGACATGCTCCACTAGGATCGCAAATTTTCTGCCACAGGTGTGCACATGAGCTCTGCAGGTTGTGGAGGTCTCCAAAGAGAAAGGGTTTGAGCAGCAAAAGAGCTACGGACCGTGGGGTCTTTGCCATGGGTCGTGTTGGCTTCACAACGGACCGTGTTGCCTTGGCATGATCCACGGTCATGAAGCGCGCCTGTTGAGTTTTAGCCGTTTTCCCTTGATTTTTGTTATATAATCAAAGGATTCGGTTGTTTTAATCATCATTGCACTAGTAGAATTGGTGCCCAAAAACGTCTGGAATTGGCGTCTGATATGGGTGTAAACAGAAGCCAAAATGGTTTTGGCGTCTGATTAAAACGGACGCCAAAATCTAGTACGCCTTTTTTAAAAAAACGTCTGTAAATGGCGTCTGTTTCAATCAGACGCCAAAATTTTTGCAGACTACGAGGATTGTGTCAGACCAAGTTCGGCGTCATGCGGCATGAAACAGCGTTTTTATGCGAGAAAGCGTCATTTCATGCCAAACAGTTGAACTTGGGTTCGAAACAAAAAAAAACTTAAATGATATATATTTGCATTTGTAATTATAAAATAACGTGAATTCAATAATGAAAATAATTAGAATAAATAGTATATTTTGAGTGTTCTAATTATAAAATAAAGCGTAAAAATTAAATTTTTGTATTTGTAATTAAATTGTTTAATAAGAATTGTGAAGACATTAATAATGAAAATAAATACATTTTATATAATAATAAATGATATATATTTGCAAATATTCATGTATGTACAATTTCATATATATATATATATATATATATATATATATATATATATATATATTTTATAGAAATAACAACAATAAAATGATAATGAATATATATTTTAACAAATAAGAAAAATATAATACAACTTTATTAATGATATTTTTTACTAAATTAAATGATACAAACAAAATAAAAACCTAAATTACAATTAGTATATGACTTCAATATTTTTCAATCTTGATTTTTCAATCTTCAATCTTGTATCTTCAATCTTCAATCTTGTATCTTCAATCTTCACTCTCCAATGTTCAATCTTCAATTGTAAAATTTTCAATTTATCAATCTTGGATGGATTTGAGGTGTTTTGAAGGTTAGGGGAAATGAGAGAATTGATGAGAGAAGATGAGAGAAATGAAATGGAGATGGGTGGGAAAAATTCGGAGGGAAGTTTGAGGGCTTAAGGTTTATATAGGTCTTTGGCAAAATGGCGTCTGTTTTCCCAAAGCAGGCGCCATTTTCAATTTCAATAATTTGGGTCTGCATTTGGCGGAAAAGCAGACGCCTAAATTGGGTAAATTTTGAAAATTTTTCACAATTATTATTATTATTATTATTATTATTATTATTATTATTATTATTATTATTGTTATTATTATTATTATTATTATTATTGATATTATAATTGATACTATTATTATTATTATTGATACTACTACTGTTATATATTCTTAATTTTAGTTATAACTAATTATGATGTATATATGTGTATATTTTTTAGGTATAGTTAATTATTAATTATTATTATTGTTAGTTATATTGTAATTTTTTCTAGGTAGATAATTTAATTTATATATATATGTTTCACTCTCGATTATGTTGTTAATTATAATTATTCTCATGTGTAGACGTCACGTTATATATATATATATATATATATATATATATATATATATATATATATATATATATATATATATATATTAATTAAGTTAATTAATTTGTACGTATGTGCGCAAACATAATGAAAAATATTTCGATGTTTGGATTAAATAATGTACTAGCTAATAAGTATGAATGTAATTAAGAAAGAGTTTAAATATTTTGTTCGTACAATGTAAAATATAAACACAATTAAAATGATCGATTAATGTCGTCACACGGCGGCGGCATCGTCATCATCACTTTCGCTCTCCTCCTCATCGTCGTCATTATCACCCTGATTCTGGCGTTGTGTCAATTCTTCGAGGCTATGGAATAGGTATTGGCCTCCTGGGATACAACGACAATTAAAGGTATGAAATACAATCAAAATGAATTAAGTAATTATTGGAACGTGTAATTAGTAATTTAATTTTGTGTTTATGGAAAAAAATATGCTTACCTGGGTAAGCATATAACGAGTCCTCGGGAGGAACGGTGGGCTGAGGTTGTGGGGTTTGAGAGACGGGGGTCCGACGAGAAGTACTGCGGCGGCGGGGCGGCGGTGGAGGAGGTTGTCCAGTGTATGGCACTTGACTTCCAGAGGAAGATCCAGCGAGGAAAGGGGCTTGCCAGCTCTGACTTGTTTGCTGCTGCAACATTCTTTGCATTTGCAACATTTGTTGCATTACTTGTTGCCTCACCTTCTTTTCCAAGGCTGCGTCAGATCGGCGCCGTTGTTCCTCTAATTCTCTTTGGAATTGTTCCTGCAGCATGCGCTTATCTTATTCGCGCTGTTGTCTCTCTTCCTCGAGTTGAAGATGAAGCTCTCTGTTCAGCTCCGTAATAGAGGCTCGGACGTCGACGCTATCGGTGTTATTACGACGTCGTGGACGTCTCCTCGATGAGATGTGGAGGAACTGCGTCTTCATAGCTTCCCCCACAACCCCCATGCCCACGACGTGTCCCCGGCTTTGCAGTTGTTTGTCCAACCAGAACTCGTCTCCAGACATAATGGGAGTTTCTGGTTGACCGTCCTCCCGTTGCTTTGCCTCCATCTCTCTTCTGTACGATTCATAATCACTATGCATCGTCTCCTGGTCGATACAAAGAAAGAGTAGTTGGAATAAGTGAATTAAAGTTAATGTTCATACATGTACGTACGATTATAACTTAAATATTGGATGATGAAGGTACTTACCCCAAGCTGGCGGAACCTGTCGTGCACCCACTAATTGGTGCCCTACTTCATGTGGGTCGCTTCGAATTGCTCCCATATGTCAGGGTCTTTTCCATCGTTTTTTTCTTTCTGTACGTAAGTGCGAATATAAATTAAATGTTAAATTAAACCATAATTAAAGTCATAATTAAATTCATAATTAACTTACCAACTTCTCTCTGACGATACCGAAGGAAACTGAGCCCCTTGTGTGTGATGGTGGGCCCTTATCTTGGTTCATTTTCCTCGCCTTGCTCATATTCTTGCTCTTCTCGACGAATTTGGGGTCTTGCCAATGGGCAATGAATTTCTCCCAAATCTCGTCGTCGACAATCCATTTGGGTTTGCCCCTCCCTGACAACCATCTTTTTTTGGATTCGCCGATAGCGTCGGCGTACTGTTTTTGGGCCCTCCTAAGGAACCAATCACGTATATAGGTCTCGTGTTGGTCTTCCCACCAAAATTTTTCCTACATTCAAACCATACATGAAGAATTAAACATGCAAATAAAATAAACAACATATATATATATATATATATATATATATATATATATATATATATATATATATATATATCATAACTTTGAATTAATAAACTACGAAAAAAATTTGGCATAGTTTCCCCTATAAATTGACAATTATCCCCCATTGCACTATACACTAATTCATATTTATATATCTGAACAGCCACATGCCGGATAACCATACACAAACATACACGTACGCATTATATATATATATATATATATATATATATATATATATATATATATATATATATATATATATATATATACAAACATACACTTATATGAAAGACAACGTACGTATGCAAAAATCTAAAGAGATAAAAATGTGAGAGTTTTACCCTGAACTCGTCGTATATCAAATCCACTGTCCTCTTGGGCACTTTGCTCCATACCGGCCAGAACCCTCGAAAATTCGGCTTTACTATGTCCATGATGGCCTTGGTTGCGTGTGCCCCATATGGCGCCACACTTAAATCAATTTGAAATGAAACATCAATTAGATTGAGGCATACAAAATTATATATATTTAAATACAAATTAAGTTATAAATGCATAATCAAAGTTCAGATTGATACTCACGCGCCATTACAAGGTCTAATGATGAACCTCCCATCCGGTGTTTTTTTAGCGTCCGCCCGAACATCCAGTTGAATTCGATATCGTTCGGAGATATCGTTCCCCGACGTTTGGGTAGAGTCGCCCTCCCCTTCAGTCCGCGGCCCACCCTGTTCGGCCTGGGTTCCATCCCCTTCAGTTTGGGTACCCCCAACATCAGTTTGGTCACCCCCATCATCAGTTTGGGCTCCTCCCTGAAGCCCCTGAGCATAAAACCCGCCCATCGTCTGCTCCTCGGGGTACAAGCATTACCCGCAAAGAACGGCATGAGCTCCAGCGTGGATGGGTCTAGCTGTGAAAAGAAGTCGTAGTTGCTTCCCTCGGGTTGAGAAGCAGCTTCATGGCCTGGATCAAACTGGGGAATGTATGGAGTCTGTGGGGCCGATGAAGAACCACCCCTCGCATTCGGTCTAGACCCACCACGGGTCCGAGGTCTGCGTGATCCGTCTCTTCCTGACATAATGCAACTGCAAAATAAAAGTAGAATAAACATTGAGTTAGTATCAGGATGCACGAAATAAAATGGTTGGTACTATGAACTAGTAACCACTCCCAACAATATAATGTATTAAAAGAGATCGACCACACATTGAGGTAGAATATGAAAAACATTGAATTAGTTTCACTTAGGCACACAATCAATTCGTTTCACTTAGAAAATAGAATACATAATATGTGTTCGTTGAAGACAATATTGTAACACAATCAAAATTCGATTACTATATTGTTATTTAATAGTCTTCGTTGTCTTCATCGTCCTCATCAACCTCGTCATCGTCACCCTCATCATCTTCGTCATCCTCGATGTCTTCATCGTCCTCATTGGCTACATCAGACGTATTACCACCCACTATTAATTGTGCGTTGTCCATGTCCGCAACCTCATCGAACACCCCTTCAATAGCGAGTACTTGTGATACGGTACCGTCATTGGGGTTGATCGGGACAACAGCTCTTGGTTGGTCATCTTGGATGGCCAACGGAAGGGTGAACTGCTTGTACTGTGCATAAGATGGTTTGTTTGGAACCACAACCCACCAGTTAGCTTTATCTCGTATCCCTGTCGGGTAATTCATGAACAACACTTGGGTTGCGCATCCTGCCATGATAAATGGGTCATACTTCCAGTACCGTCTGTCCTTGTGTAATTCAACAAACGGGCATAACCTTGGTGAACGTATACCTTGCACCGGGGTATTGTCAAACCAATCACATCTAAACAGTATGCTTTTCTTGTTGACAGGCCCAACATATTCCAGTGCAATGACTTCTTGGAGAACACCATAGAAGTCATCGACAAATCCACCGCCACCCGTGCCTTTGACACACACCCCCGCACTATACGAAGCCACTGAGTTACTCCTTGCTTGTGTGTGAAATAAGAACCCGTTGATTCGGTAAGCACTCCAGGTAGTCACTTTAGGGGAAGGCATTCGGGCTAACTGATAAAGGTGTTCATGACGCTCATCTTCGTAAAACCGAAACGCTTCCCAATTTTCCTACATTTGGAGAACCGCATAAGAAGTTGAATGATTTAAGTTTTGGCTACATATGGTCAAAATTGAAATTATGTAAATGATTGTTTTACTCACAGATAGCTGATAAAACCATTGAGCGAACTCTGCTTCAATCATCTGATCCAATTGAGTGTCCGTGGTGTTCGGAAATGAAGTCAACTTGTAATTCTTAAACAAGCTGCGAGGGAAGCAAGCTCATTAATTACACTTATAATACATATAAATTTAATAAAGTCGTTAGTGAGCATTATTGCTTACTCTAAGTAGTGGTTGACTTCTTTGCAGTTTAGTAGAACATGAAGGTGTGCTGCTTTATACTCTTGATCGTTGAGCCACCTCGTGTTTACACCTCCCACAGGGCTCCCACTGTCCTTAAAAACCGACAATAACATAGGCTCATCCCCATCGTCCTCGTTACGCATACTTGTTGATGTAGAAGACGATACATTATCCGTCCCAAAGTATGTAGATGCGAATTGGGAAATCTCAAACATGAGGTACGCTTGGGCCATAGATCCTTCAGGGTGTGCCTTGTTCTTTATTTTCTTCTTCAACCACCCGAAATACCTCTCAAAGGGATACATCCAACGATATTGAACAGGACCACCAAAGAATGCCTCCTAGACCAGGTGAATGGGCAAGTGTTCCATTATGTTGAAGAAGCCGGGTGGAAATATGGTCTCCAGCTTGCATATTATTATGGGAATTTCTTTTTCAAGCCGGACTAAGTCACTGTGCTTCAATGTTGTGGAGCACAGGCTCTTGAACCATTGGCTTAACTGAACGAGTGGCTCCAACACATCATCGGGAAGTGCCCGGAACGCAACAGGTAACAATGTCTGCATGAACACATGACAGTCATGGCTTTTAAAGTTTTGAAACCTTTTACCTAATGCATCAACACAGTTTGCGAAGTTCGAAGCATAAGCGTCCGGCAAACGCAGCTGCTGTGCCCAGTTACAAACGTCTGTTCGCTTATCCTCAGGAAGAACATATTTGGCTCTGGGCTGTAGGGGTTTACCGTTAGGACCGGGCAATAGATGGAGTTCCGGCCTATCACATATGTCCGCCACGTCCCTCCTTGCATTTCCATCATCCTTCGTTTTGCCGTCCACCCCCATCACCGTGTTTACGATGTTGTCCACAAAGTTCTTCTCAATGTGCATCACATCTAAGTTGTGTGGAACCATGTGATCCTTCCAATAAGGCAACTCCCAAAATATACTTTGTTTTTTCCAATTATGAGCATTCTCTCTGAATCCCGGGACTACAAAGTCGCCATTGGTAGTCACCTTGGGGAAGTGCTTCACCTCCTCGTAGATTTCATAACCGTTTTTCCTACACGGTGGGACAGTTCTATCTGGGCAAGTGTGCCCCTTTCGAAATGCCTTTCGATTTCTTCTCAAAGCATGCCCCTTTGCAAGAAACTGTCGGTGATACCAAACCACGAGACTTTCCTCCCATGCTTGACATTTAATTGCTTTCAAACCATCCATGCAAACAGGACACGACATAGCACCATGCGTGCTCCACCCAGAAAACATGCCAAGGGCCGAAAAATCATTCACCGTCCACATCAAAGATGCCCTCATGTTAAAATTCTGTCTTTTGGAGATGTCATATGTTTCAACACCAACCTATAAGCGTTGCAGCTCGTCCACCAAGGGTTGGAGGAAGACATCAATTTTATTTCCGGGGTTCTTTGGACCTGGAATAATACACGTAAGAAACATGTACGGTGTTGTCATGCACAATTCAGGTGGCAAGTTGTAAGGAGTAACTACAACCGGCCATATCGAATAAGACCTCCCTGTCATGTTGAATGGGCTAAACCCATCCGCACACAGGCCCAGCCTTACATTTCGCGTTTCCCTCGCGAACTCTGGATGCATGATGTCGAACATTTTCCAAGAAGTGCCGTCCGACGGATGGCAAAGTACACCTTCCTCGCGCTTGTTCTCCGCGTGCCATCTCATATGCCCGGCCGTATTCTTCGAGGCATACAGATGCTGCAATCTAGTGGTCAAGGGAAAGTAAAACATTTTCTTGTACGGGACGCCTTTCTTTTTCGTGGTTGACGATTTCTGTGGCTTATACCTAGGATGGCCACAAAATTTACATTCAGTGAGATGTGCATCGTCCTTATAGTATATCATGCATCCAGTAGGGCAACAATCAATTGTTTCATAGCCCATCCCCAACTTCTTAACCTTCTTTTTCAACTCATCGTAGTTTCTAGGCACTAGGTTCGGCTGGGGACAACTCTCGCTCATCAGTTCCATGATATCGTTCATTGCCTGCTCCGACAAATTGTGCTTCAACTTCTGACTTATCAACCTCACGGCGTGATGACAACTCGAGATGGGTCGACACCCTTCCCACAGGAAATTGAGCAGATTGTAGCATATCATAAAATTGTTGATCTCATGCATTAGGCGCCTCATTCGCCATGATGAAATCATTCATCATCTCTTCCGTTCTGTCGATGAACGGTGGCTGATTCGGTTCCTCGTTTGTCGGAGGACTACCTGCAGACGGTTCCCAATCATCTTCCGCATCGTCACCACTGTCATCCTCATCATCAAAGTCACCCCATTCTTCACCATGGCTCGTCCAACACCAATATTGTTCCATAAACCCTCGCCTATACAAATGTTCTTTAACTTCTTCAGGACTAAGTCCACTCTTATTCTTGCACTTCACACATGGGCATCGATACTTTCCAGTCCTCGGATACTCATACGAAGCTATGTCACTAGGCAAGAGGATCATGTTATTATCCAAGGAGAGTGTGTTTGTTAACTGTTAATCTATGGCTGAAAAAGACTTTCATGAGTCGTACCGACTCTCCTTTATTCGTCTGGTTCCCAAAAAGCAGCGCAATTTTCTCAAGTGAACTTGCACGAGGGCTATACAGAGCTCTGGGAGTAAGAAACATCTCAGATTCGATACAATGGAGTGTTTATATTGCGCAGATTGAGGGGTAGCAAGACAAGGTGGGGTTGAAAGAGAAGCTCATAGTAAAGGGTCTAATAGAAATGCACGGTGTTGGATTTCTATATATTAGACCTTTTACTATGAGCTTCTCTTTCAAACGCACCTTGTCTTGCTACCCCTCAATCTGCGCAATAGAAACACTCCATTGTATCGAATCTGAGATGTTTCTTACTCCCAAAGCACTGTATAGCCCTCGTACAAGTTCACTTAGGAAAATTGCATACGCTTTTAGGAACCAAACGAATAAAGGAGAGTCAACACGCCTCATGCAAGTCCCTTTCAGCCATAGATTATCAGATCACGAAACACACACTCGTTGGACACTAACAGAATCCAAACTCAACCTCTTTTTATGACATATATATATAAATTCCCCTACTTACTACCTAAATTACCATCATAAATAACCTATTCACTAAGTATGTAGCTCTTTGGTTGTTGATTTACGTAAGTAAATATGGATGCGTGACATAATTCTTTACATAATTTATGTCTTCGTTTGGAGTTATGAGTAATTAAGTTAGCACTTAGGTTGGATTAGCAGCAAATTTCCGCGCGCAACCAACTTTAAACGCTAACTCACTTACTAATAACAACCAAAATCATCCAAACTCAACCTCCTTTTATGACAACTAATTCTTATAAACTTATTAACTAAACTAAACAATTATAAATAGTTTATAATTAAATTTAATACGTACGTAATAATAGTTTATATATAATAATTTTTTTAATATTATTAACTTATTAACTAAACAAATTGAATTATAAATTCAACCAAAATTGAATAATAGTTTATATACAAACTAAATATGTATTCCTAGCTAATTGTATATTGCTAACTAATTAAATAGTTTTTAAATTTCCTAAAAACCATCCTAAAATATAACATATTTTTTACTCAACCAAAACACATTATAATTTCCCACAAATTTAGAACATACAAAACATTCAAAATTCATATATATTACATACTAACGTTTATATAATGCTCAAAGTTAAACAAATTTTACATGCATTAATATATATATTCTTTTGGAACAATAAATATAATAATGCATATTTAATTTACTTCAAAACATATAAAATTCAACATTATACTTAACCTAAACATATTTACTTATATACGTCACAACATTATAAATTAAAACTAAAACTAAAACTTAAACATAACATACACACAATCAATTAAACTCAAACTAAAACATGCAAACAATACATCACGAGCCCTAATTTCACAAATAAAATTCGAATACAACATCCAAAATATATTACAATTCATACAAATTAACTAAAACTGCTCAATTTCTCAACTTATACGCAGTCGATCAACCAAATTAGATCTAAAATTATACTCAACAAAAAATAAACACTACAAATATTCAAATTTTTTGTTTTTCATCATATTTTAATCAAATTCATACAATTTTTCAAACTTTTCACAACAATAAGCAAATTATAACAGATCTGAAACAAAAATTACCTGTTGTTTTGATTGAACGCCGGTGTTTCTCCTTCTTCGTCTTCTCCTTCTTCTCGCTTCTTTCTCCTTCTTCTCGTCGATGGCGCCGCAGACAAGTGAGTGAATGAAATTTTTTTTACCATTTTAAACCTAATCGGCGTCTGTTGGGCCTCAAACAAACGTCCTATTTGGCCCTAAATAGGGTTTCGGCAGTCGAGGTCTCGGAGTTGCAGGCTAGGTTTTTTTTATTGTATTTGCCAATTTAGGCGTCTCTTTTGGCCGGGAACAGACGCCGTTACTATTCGGCGTCTGTTCCCGGCCAAAAGAGACGTCTAAATTGGCAAATTATTAAAAAAAAATAAATTAAATTTAACGTCACAGAAACGGAAAAGGGGGATAATTGTTTTTTACAAATGTTCGGCGTCTCTTTACAGCAAAGAGACGCCATTTTTAGTTTAATTTTTTTTTTAAAATTTACTTAGTAGATTTGGCGTCTGACTTTTTATCAGACGCCAAATCACAGACGTTTTTCGACCCTGATTCTACTAGTGTTGATCGCTAGCATTCATCTACCATTATCACCTATCGTTATTCATATCGCTTCCATCATAATTGAAGATAGGGAGAAAGATTGAAGAATTGAAGATCAATTGAGTACGTTTTGAAAGTTTGAAGAAGCAACATTCCTTCATTGCTAAATCACCATGAAGTTTGGCTTCTACTTTGGTTTATTTCTCAAACCTTCTCAAGATTTACATGCTTTCTAGCTATAGAGTAGATTTTACATGCTTTGTAGTTTTAAATATGAATTGTGACTAGTTTCTTCTAGTTTTGGGGATGAATCTTTCAAGTTATTTAATGAATAAGCTTTTAATTTGGATTGAATAAATATGAATCTAGTTGAATGCATTCTATTCAAACCTTTGTTTAGGTATGTCATTGTTCTTGATTGACCACCAAGAATATGGAATTAGATTGTTGAATGATGTACCAAAATGAGAAATTTGATAGTTGGAACTCTTAGGTTAAATTGACTAAAATGAACTAGGCATAAAGATTTTTAGTTATGAGTCTTTTGATAATTTGATGTTTAACCTAGTTAAAATTGAACTAACCATGAAAGTAGGTGATTGGTTTTGCTAGTTTCCTAGCCAAAAGCTCGTTGCGAAATAATGTATGCAATTATCGACCCTAGAATGTACCAACTAGTGAAATGCATGTTCGATCCACTTAGTTAATTCGTTAAGGGACGCAGGTTTTATCCTCCGAACTCTTTTATTCATTTGATAATTTCCTAGAAGTTTTAGTGCTTTGATAGCATTGGCTGTTAGAAAAATCAACTCAAAACCCAACCGATTAATAATCAATTAGGAGGCTATTTAAGTGTGTTGTTTAGCAAAGTCCTCGTGTGATCGACCTTGATACTTGCTACAATCACATTCATGCACTTGCGGCGTATCATAGGCCTCTGTAGGATTTGGAAATTTTGGTAGGTAATGGTAGAATATGTAGATGATATCGATGTAGGTAGAAACATGTAATTTGTGTAAATCTAAATGTTGTAATGGATTTTTAATTTTTATTTGTCTATATTTTTTCTTTTATTTTTTTCTTTTATTTTTTTTTATCATTCTATTATTTTTATTTTTTAATAATTGAAAATAATAAAATAATTAATAATAAATAATAATACAATATTGAAAATATTAAAATTTGAAATAAAAAATAAACTAAAAATAAACTACAATTAAAAAAATTAGAAATTTTAAATTTTAACTTTTAAGTTTTAAGTTTTAAGTTTTAAGTTTTAAATTTTAAATTTTAAATTTTAAATTTTAAATTTTAAATTTTAAATTTTAAATTTTAAATTTTAAATTTTAAAAAAGTTTAAAGAAAAAACATTTAAAATTTTAAAAAAATTGTTAAATTAATGAACCTAAACCCTAAACATTAAAAATAATAACAAGAAACCAAAATTTTAAATTTTTTTAAAGAAATAGATGCTAGGAACAAAAAAAATATAGTTTAGGTATGTTGAAGTACTTTATGTAGTTTATGTAACTTTATAGAAAGTGGTAGAAGTGGGAAGAAAGAAAATGTTGGTAAGTTACCACTCAACAGAACTCCTTATGACCTATTTGGCGAGAAGGGAAAAATGGAATTAAATACTAAGTTTTTGTTCTTCTTTTTTGTATTTGACGAAGTTATTTTGTAATCTGATTGAAATTCCTTGGAGTTTTCCATTCCTCCAAAGGGGAGGAATTAGAAGCCTCCAAATGTGTGTGGGCAATACGATCTATTCCTTTTCTTACACAACAAAATAATAATAATAATAATAATAATAATAATAATAATAATAATAATAATAATAATACAGTTCTTCGTTTCACCGAGCACTATCAGTTATAAATTTTAATTCCATATTTAGCCCCCAAATTTCTAACGTCATACTCAATTGATTCTACTTTTTTCTGCAAATAGGCCTTATTTGAAGATTTTGAGTTCTAAAATCCTCAAGATTCCGACTATAAACATTATCCTGAATTTTACATTTGATGAATAGTGACCCAATCTTTGGATGTTACAAAGTGTGCAACCTGAATTTTTTGGTAATATAACCCAACCTACTTTGAATGATAGGGTCTCCTTGATATGAATATCCATAAGAGCAACAAAATTAGATGTGACCCAAAATGTGGACTCCTGGACAACATAGGGTTTGCCTACACCGACCAAATTTCCTTTTATTCCAAATTTGTGGTTTTCATCAAAGCTTTTTGTATGGCACCCAACATGGTGGGCGGCGATGCTTCATACTGCCACCCTGGCATATAATACGTGTTAATTTAGCACACATATCACTCATATGTTAAGAAATTTAACATTTTTTAGTCGATATTTAATATAATATTTAAATATATTAGAAAGTTATTTTTGGAAGCTTTCAAGCATTGACCGATTTTAATCTGAGGGAAGTTTGTTAGAAATATTGTGGCCTAAAATCTCCCAAGTAATTGACCACATGATTTATTTATTAATTGTGTTAGAAAATTATTTAGACTTTTTGATTATATTGGGTTTCCCAATTATATTAGATTTAATAAATTTAATTGGAGTCGTAGCCAAGGTGTAAATTTAATTGGAGTTGTAGTCAAGGTTTGGTGCCCTATATATATCTAAACTGCTGAGCGTCAGTGGCGGATCCAGACATTCAACTTAGAGGTGTCCAATATACTTGTTATTACATAAGCGTTTTTAAAAAATAAAAAAATAAAATTTAAATAACTAAAAATTAAAATTAAAATGACATATTCACCAGCTTAACAAAATTTCACATCATGTAAATACGCCAACCAAATAAATTGAAATCTCACATTAACTAGATAGTTATATCTTAAACTTATACTGATATCTAATTACCCAATTCATTGACTTACATTTTTTGTTTATAAAAAAAATAATTGGATACCACCTCCGTCCCAATTAGTTTGTACGTCCAATTTACTTTTTACGGACTTCGATGCAACATTTTTTACCATTAATTTTTCACATTTTGTCTTAGCAAGACTAATAATATTATAATCAGGTAAAAATATTTTTCATTATAAATCTAATAGTGGTAGTCTTGTATAACAACTCAACATATAATTTGATAAATTAACTATTAAAATTTACAAATTTTGACCGAGTTAGTCAACTAATTAGACAAGTTATTTGGGACAAAGAGAGTACTATTTGAGGGTTTTGGGGTTGCTACTAAATTGGACACCCTATTATATTTTTTGGGATTTTTTTTACGGTGTCTACTTGCTCCATTAAAAAAATTTCTTCTGAATAATATTAGAGAATCACAAATTTTTCTTCGGCCAGGGGTGTCCGTAGACACCCCCAACAATGCTACAAATCCGCCCCTGGCGTATAATATGTCTCGTGGAAAGAGCACTTTGTTGCTTCTGAAGATCAACGATAGAGCATTGAAACGTGGGTCTGGTGGATAGCACTGTAGTCTGTAGCAGAAAGGATAAGGTAGATCCTTTGAGCACCTCCCTAAAGGGGGTAGAGAGAGATGTGAGCAAGCATATTTATTAAGATTTGAAGAGTTATTATAGTAAAAGTCTTGAAAGTCATATTGGGTCTAATGGATAGATATATACCTCTGCTATTGATTTCTTGAAAGAGTAGAGATTTGTTGTTATACTCTGACATTGATAGTGTAGTTTGTTTGTGTTTGCGCTACCTATGAATTTTTTCGCCCAATTCTTGGATTTTCCATACTAAATTTTGTTTCCTTTGTTTCTTTTACTTGCATTATTTTTTGTCGGTACCTAAAACATTTGATACGTTTCTTATTTTTGCTGCAGTATTTTCTAACGTATTCCTTTCCAACAATATATGATAATATCATTTTTCCTTATGTAAGTAATATGATTGACTGAAGTTAGTGAGTATACTTTAAAAATGATATAAATTTACTAAGCTTAGTCAAAGAATGAAGTTTCATAGGCTTATTTGTAAATATGCATTTATCCATGATACAAAAAAAAAAAATGGTACGAATTGTAGAAGCTCGAAAGTTGCCAAATCACTCGCCATAAATGTTGTGTTATTAAAGTAAATGTTTTAGGATACCATTTGACCACAAATTTGTCATGAAATATGTATTTTAATGACTTTTTTTTGTAAATATAAGTATGATCAATAATTTATTATTAATTTTCATGACAGTTGTCCTTGAGCAAATCAGTGTCATATGCATATTATAAAAAGAGTTTTTGGATGTTAATATACTAAACTTTTGGGGTATTGGACAATAATGTCCTGAACTTTAACCTTAGAAAATACTCACTCCGTCCCAAATTAATTGATACTTTGACAAAATTTTGACCGTTAATTACTCACAAATCACAATGAGTTACAATATGAAATTACCGTCATTAGAAAGATACTTTACTAAAATTTACAATGGAGGTAATTTCATATTATAACTCATTATAATTTGTAAATAATTAACGGTCAAAATTTAGTTAAAATGTCAATTAATTTGGGACTTTATGAGTAATGCATCAGATTTCTGACTCAATATGATTTTGCAATGGCTTACTTGGTGGCGATCTTATGTAGCGGAGTTGAGGAGATGAATTGGTCAAAATATTTGTCTTCCTTATCACATGTAAGATTGTCAAAGTTACATCACGAAATTGTCTCGAATGCATTATTGTCCAACACCCCCTAAAGTTCAGTGCATTATTATCCAAGGTCAAAATTCAGTGCATTATTGTCTAATACTCCAAAAGTTCAGTATATTAGCGTTCAAAATTCCTTATAAAAATCATTCCAGTAATACTTCATCATAGCAAACCTTTAAAAAGTCATTATGAAATGAGTCTAATTCATCTTACAAAAACTTTTAAATGAGACAACCTCATTCTAGAATTTATGTACATATCTTCCTCACAAGTAAATTACTTGGATTAAAAATTTATGGTTTCCGTTTGTTTTGCAAGTAAAATTTCAAAATATAAACCATTATACCCATGAAACCACTGTCGAAAAATGCAAGTCATGAAACAATGTACAACATTACTAACTAAAGACTAAAGTAGCGTAAAGCCTATGCCACTTATTCAAACCCACGCTCTTTCACATTGTTGTAGTTAAAAAAAAAATAAGACACATCAAAAACGAAATGAACACATTTGAAGCATCATACAACCAATTGAGTATGGTTCTTGAAAGCTGGCCTCAAAACTTGCATTCATCTACGCTTACGTCTCCCTTTCAACAGAAAAAAAGATGGTGGAATTGCAGTTAACTATTTGCTCCAGGAAGGAGGGGCTTCAAGACGTATATAATCATACATGATTCCCTGGAACGGGCTTTGGTTCCTTGGTTGAGTCAAAAAGATGGTGTTGTCCCCTTGTACGAGCCTCACTCCTTGTATATCCACATGAAACAGCCAATGTAACCCATGAATGCCATGTCTTGCTACCGAATTGTCCCTCCCTATCAGCATTGTTGTGAATACAGGTCGGCTTGCATTTGGGTCGTTCACTCGTACCTACGTCACAATACACCTTCTATGACTGAGCGAAAAGTATGTAATAGAATGACGGATGGCCACATTGGAGTCAACCTCTCCACAGACAATAATATATGCCGAGGCAAGGCTTCCTACATTTGGATCTCCCTAGATCCCGTATTAGTGAGACCCACAATTGTGGAATAATGGCCACATCTCCTTTGAGCCTATAGGTCGAGGTAAGGCTGCCTATATTTGGATCTCCCCAAATCCCGCATCAGTGGGAAACACACTAGGAGTCATTGTTGTTGAGGAATAATGGCTACATCTTATTTGAAATAAATTGAGAAGACGGGAGATTTCAGTACCTGTACTTCAGCAAGAGTAGCAGATGCTATTGCCAACCGCAGCTTGTAGACTCCTCTCCGGTGTACCTCATTGAGTGTGAACCTGATTGTCCAGGTTGTTCCCACCAATCCATTTTCTGTACTCCTGGGAGAAACCATGGACCGACAATTCTTAACCAATCTTAGTCCAATCACCTTCGATGTTGTGAATACAACTCCAAATCAAGTTAAATGTTCAATAAGGAAAGGAGACAAACCTCGGAACTTGAGCAAAGAACCAATCTTTACGGTAATCACTAACCCCAATTGTGTAAACTAGATCTTCGTTGGGGTATAACTCTGTGTATCGCTCCCACAAACCATATTGCCTAAACCTGCTCGTACAGTGAACAACAATATCTAGTAATGCTCACAAAACTAACCACAGCCTCACAGGATGGGATCGTTGTCTAGGTTGTGTAGATAAATTGCAAGGAGAATTATGGTTCAATAATGTTACAACAGTTAGTTCATAATTTCTAGCTTGTGTTCATAGCTAAGTACTTCCATTTTCTAATTCCAGACAATGGATTACTTTGCCAGCTTCAAGCATCAGAATAACAGATGTGAATTTTCCAAATCAGAAAATTACTTGTCAGGATGATTAACGAAAAGTCTGTTGATATGCTTTGGATTAGGATCAGGAATATAGAACTCTGCTGCTGTACGATCAGGTATTCCAATTTCCCACAAGGTAGGTCCATGTCTTGGAGGCTCATACACCAAATCACCCATTTGGAAATCACATCCTGCTTATATCAAACTCTTTATAGATGTCAGATGCTAAAATTCAATACGAGGAATCTGAGTAATGAAGCTAAAAGACATATGGAAGATGGGATGTTTGACCTGGTCGTATGGTAACTGGAGCATGATACTTGTAATCTCCAATGAATCCAGGGACCCAGGCATACAGGTTATACTCCCCTTCTCTCGCACCATATATGGAGAAAGAGCCGGTTTCATCGGCTTTTGTCCAGAATTGATAACCCTTAAAGATAGATGTACCAAATTAATAAATCAATGCAAAAGAAGGCGCGGACCATTTAGAATCGAGAGCAGAGTTTTTCTCATCATGTTGTTCAGATCATGTTTTATGATGCAGAGAATCCAAACAGCTGGTTAAGACAGTGGCCTTGGGGTGGTTGGTACTGGAGGCAAGCGGGGCAGATTTATGAGGGAAACAAAGCTTGGAAGAATGGGAATTAAGCCTATCCAACTCTAAACTATCCTCTGCTTAGTAATTCCTGGCAATGTAGTAGCAGGTAGCCTACGGTTTTTAAATCTAGGGTTGAACAGAATGGGCCTCATATTATTTGGAAACTAAGTGTAACAAGGGAGGGCTCTTTGGCTATGGATATAGATGTGGATTTGTACATGAATTTTAAAGTCAAAAGGTGGACACGACTAGAGAGTCTCTAGGATCAAGAAAATGGATCCAATTGAAATAGATATATCTAAATTTGAACTTTTGACGAACCAAAACAGTGAAGATCAAATGCTAGACACTAAAAATGAAATTACCTTGGATTCCGTTTGCCATGAACCAGCCCCTCCCAGAGGGGCTAACCCCACATATGCTCCTCTTGCGGGTATGTAATTGTCAGTGACATACCTAAACAACAATGTATTGACCTGAAAATTACACCAAATTCGGAAGTAGAGTTTACAGAGGTACTAATCAGGAAATCATGCTTGAAGTTCAATGTCTATATAACCTGTCTAGGACCAGTAATCTGCCAATGACATTACCCCGTTGGACTGAACTGGGAAAGTCCTCTGAGCATGGGAAGCTATAGGGCCAGATCCGAGTTTCTGCCATCATCTGTACACATCACATTCAACGGATTGTTTAGCACCTACGTAATCTTCAGTGTAATATGCCCTCTGGTTCAATTGAAGGGGAAAAAATGAAAACAAGTGAGAAAAATCCAGCCTTTTACAGGTTCACCTGACGTTTCGCGTCTTCCCAAAGGCAATGCCAATCAGTATCCGGTGGACAAGAATTGCAGTAGATGAAAACAGGTCCAAAGACCTTTTTCCATGGCTCCCCATCATCAAATCTTGGCACCAGAGCATCCCCCGAATAATGACCAGAAAGAAAAACCTGAAACCAAAACACTTCTGTTTCTGCATCAAATTGTGGTCACAGCTGGCATCAAACAAATAAGACAGATTCTGGTCTACAAATTATGACACTATAGATTGTTTCACTTACCGAGAGGGATGTGGGGCCCACATGGGAGGTTAGATTTTGTTTGACAGGTCCACCAGATCGGTACTCGTAGCTGGGTGTAATCTGCCAAAGTCCTGTAGGCCGGTGAGTGCAAATCCACCCATGGACTAGGATGTCTTTGTTATCACATGAATATTGGTATTTGTCATCAACCTATGTTATGGATGACTATGGGGGTCAATTTACAGCACAACGATGAAAATAATTATTGATAACTTAATATGTATGAAGAGCGGGTCGCGTATATATATGTATAGATATGAAAATTGGATTGTAGTCCACCATACTTTGGGACTTGGAATTGTGGTAAGACGAACTTTAAAATTATTTCACAATAAGCCAAATTGTGAAACTATTGGACTACAATGCACAGCCACCGAGTTGGGTGAAACCAACTCGGCAACTCGGTGGATTGCCATAGTTTGATGTTCTACAATCTAATGGTTAAAATGTTTGGACTATTGCAATCTAATTTGTCATAGTACTAAACTTCAAGTCATGAAATGTTAGGACTACTAGAGTCTAGTTTGTCATACTTTGGTTTCACCCAACTCGGTGGCTGCGTAATGTAGTCCAATAGTTTCACAATTTTCTTTACTATGAATTTTAAAGTTCGGCTTACCACAATCCCAAGGTCTGAAGTAAAGTGCACTACCATCCATCCAATTTTACTATATATATATATATATATATATATATATATATATATATATATATATATATCTAAAAATTATATATAAAGAGGGGGTTGTGTGTGTGTGTGTTTGGGGGGGGGGGGGGGGTTGTAGGGAGGAGAAGGGGGTTTGAAGAGGAAGTACCTCATCTTTGACATTTGGATTCACAGGATTGGTTAGCAGACAAGCTTCAGGATAGGCTAGACGTTGGTATCTTCCAGTCATCCTGTCATCGGGTAAAGGCATTTCTCTCTGCCTATTGTCTGAGACGGCCATGTACTGAAACCTAATTCAGCGTATCGTAAGGGAATGCAAGAATGAGCTTTGTTCCAAAATTATGGCAATTGTTGTCTAAAAGAATAAAGGGGGAAAAAACCGAACGTGATATATTCATTGTTCACTTTGTACTTTTCATTTTATAGGACCTTAACAAGTCACGATAAGATAGTTTGCTTAGCATTTGATGACAGCGGACAAAAGAAAAACGTTTCACTCTATCCTTTTCTAATCTTGGGTCCAACACAAACAATCTTTCTACAATGCAATTGTAAGTTGAGCTGCCAATTGCTATCCGCTTCCAGGGAGCTCAAAGAATTACATAGGAAGGCTACAAAAAATTACTGTCTCCATCCTACAATAGGGTATCGTTTTAGATGTTTGGGGGAAAACAAAGAAAACTACTTTTGTTGATTACTTTAATTTTAAAAGACAAAAGTACCCTTTCTACTAGAAAAAGGAGAGAGTGAAACCAATAATTAATAAGGGCAATTGGGTAAAGTCGTCATTAACATGTTATTGGGATTATAAAGTGACAAGTATCATGTGACAACAAAAGTTAGTTAAAGCCACAAGTATTGTGCGACAGAGGTAGTACCTTTCAAACCAAAAATGTAATTAGCTAAACCTGAATATGCACTACTGGGAATTGATCAAGTTTACTAGGACAATTAACTCAAGCCAGAAACTGTAATCTGAAAATCAAACTGAGTGATACTGCTGAAAGTACTTAGTGTGTTCTTACACTTCTTACCATTCTTTGTTGAGCTTGAATGTGATTCTTGTTTCACCCATGCTGAAACCTGGCCAATCTCTCAATTTTTCATAGATAGCATATGTGTAGAACCCAGAAGAGCCACGAAGCATGATAAACCTAAATTAGTTAATACCAGTGTTTGACAACTGAAAAAGATAAGAATTCCAATAATAAGCAAATATAACTTGCAGTTCTGATTCTCAGATTAGATTGAAAACCTTTTATCAATGTTCAAGGGGACTAAGTTGCCCTTGAGAGTGGAATCCCATTGTCTAACGAAGGAAACTTCTACCTGATCTTCACTCGCCATTATGACCTGAAAAGTTGTTCCTTTGACCCTGCATATAATTAGCCCAAAAAAAAAAGAATGATCGTAAGACATGAAACCCCAAATATTATTGATGATGAGAAAAGAAATGGAAATCAAAGCTCCTGACCCCCATAGAAAACCAGTTTGCAACACAGTTACACAAGGCTATATTATTTCTGATGCTCCTTGATCTACGTTCATTCTTTTACTGTTCTGAACCCACATTTAGCATCAACTGAAAACTACAGTTAAAGAATGTTGCAAGCTATATAAATAGGAAGTTCAGAGGTACAAACACATCAAACATTCCAGGTTTCCCTGAGCTGGTGTCGTTCCAAACTAGATCCCAGTACCTGCATGCATGATAAAGTACCCATTGAATCACAGACTGAAAATTTTGAAGGCCACATAAGTATTAAGTATAAAGAAGCTTATAGCATATGCTTCATGATATCTACATACTCGTGTTTTAAAGAAATTTAGTTAATGACGGAGAGGAGATGAGTAACCAAGGCATGATACTCACCCCCTATTATCCTCCCCATTTCGAACTTCAAGCAAATTTTCAATGCCATTGTATGCAATTCCACTGACAATCCCCCCGGGCTTTGAAATTGTCACCCGTACTAAGCCATTGTCTAACACTACCTACAATAACAATCAGGATAAGTCTGAATAATTAACTTTCTCTCTACAGAAACAGCAATTAGAACACGTCTTTTTTATACAGCTTTAACAGTTTTTACCATCGCTACCTTGGAGAAAAATATACACATAGAAACAAACAGAATAAAAAGTGTAAGGCTTGAAGACATATCATGTTATCCATTGTACTAGATCTATCCATGCAAATTCAATTACAGGGAATCATACTCACTGAGGTTAGTTTAACAGTTAACCATTAGAGCTCACTGTACTCAACGTCGCATAATTACAAACAAATGACAGAGTATGAATTAGCAAAATAGCATCCCTATAAGCTTTAAACAGATACGACAAACTTGTCAACCCAAAGATCACTGGCAAAGGAAATAGAACGATAGCCACAGTTTTCAGAATTTACCATCCAACCATATCATACTTTAGATGCAAAGGAAATAGAACGATGGCATTGCCATTTCTCATTGCACCTCCTGGAAATCTTAGCTAATGGATGTATTGTCTATGTACAGCAGAACCCGTGCAAGAATTATCTTAACCAAATGCTTAAGTGATAGTTGAAGGCCCACAAAAGGTTTTACATTCCAACACACCCCCTCATGCGAATGTCCTTGGTCTTAATGTGTGGATGTTGCAAAGGCTACTGTTAACCTTCCACAGATAACACAGGGCCTGCTGATTTTAAATCTGAGACATCTTGCTCAAAGAAAGGCTCTAATACCATGTGAAATAACCATTAAAATCCACTAGCTTAAGCGGATGGTTGAAGGCTTGTCTTCGTAGTGCTTTAAGAGCTATGGATTTAGTTAGGAAACAAATTCAGCACAAAATTTGGATTGTTATCAAACATTGAGATGATGGATTGGGCAAGCCAGATATAAGTGTTCATATTTGGGTTTCTTTTCTTTCTCTTTTGTGGGAGGGAGGGGGGGGGGGGGGGGGTTATTTACAAAAGGTAACTACTCCAACACTTGTCTATAGATGTTTCAGCATGAACTAGGTTAGGCATATGGAAATAAATCGGTAAAATATGGATGTCTGCACTGGTGATCACTCATCAGTGAAATTTGTACTCCTACATGTATCCCAATTCATTGCCAAGACAACATTGGACAATACTCTCATATGAGAAATATGAAAACAAACATGACCACCTTTAGAAATAAATATAGTTGTAATAAAAAAATTCTCACAGGAAGGGGACTACATAAGCTTCAAGAGTGACCAATTTGAATATGTATGTTAAATTATGAATATTTATCTAGACTTCAACATAAGAATTACACTACTACAAAATCATTCATTAGATAAAATAGTACTGTAACTTTAAATTGTCCACATGCATGTAACATTCGTCAATCTCACCTTATCTCATATTGTATAAGCTAGATACTGATTAGTTATTCCCACACATTTTACATTTTTTTTAGATATGACATGGTTTTATAGATTTTGCATATCTGATATCTTACATTAGGGTTTTGCTCTTTTGCACTATAAACTACCCACAACCCAACCTTACTCTTACCAACTTCTACTTTTTCTACCTGAATCAACATAAACTTTCCTACGTCTAAAAAAAACTCATTACCTACTCCTACCTAAACCTATTCAAACCTACCAACTTTACTTTACCCAGCTTCAACATATTCATCGAAAGAACAGAACCTATATCAGGCAAATTCTTCAATAAGTGTTCTTAAGTGGGCTTGGATTCAACTTAGGCGAAAAAAGAATTCTTTGTTTTCAGTTTTAACTTATTGGGACATGGGCATCAATCTAGCGTTGTGTTCAGTAGTAACATTTGATGTAGCGGTTAGTGTTTTGACCAAGTTAAAACTCTAATTGGATAAATACCAGTGTTCGGTATGCTAGCGTTTAGCGTTTGAAGTAGTGTTTCGTATTTGAAATTTTCACTTTTGGAAATTATCTTATATCCTTTTATAACTTATATCAATTAACTAACTTAACCACTAAAATCTACCGAACCCAACTTCAAACAGTTATATAAACAATTGTCCGCTATCTGCTACTAAAGTCAATATCCGATACCTAAAATCGTTGTCCGCTACTGAAACTGTTAGTTGCTATTTAAGCCATTAATTTTGTCAAAGCGACCTAGGAGCAGGGGCGGATCCCCATTGGCACCAAGGGTGTCCACGGACACCCCAAGCTCCGAAAAAATTTAAGCAACCTATTATATTTTAGGAGGTTGTTGTATATTTATGATAAATGGACACCCTAGAAAAGACCCAAAAATATTAATAAAGGGTGTCCAATTCAACACAACAGTCCGACTATCCAAAATATTATTTAGTGAACATCGCTAATTTTGTAGTCTAGATCCGCAACTGCCTAGGAGCAACTGTTGCTACTTTCTAGTTTCTAGTGAGACAAATAGACATGCACCCGTTTCGATTGCATCGGATACCCAAGTTCATGCAAAAATATTTACTCCATACATACCATTATACATACTATATTAGAACAGAAAATCACACTAACATCTCAAGCAAAAATTATCAAAACCCTAGCAATGATTTTCACTCACAATCTATACAATTCAATAAAATCAAACCGCAACGAAACAAGCAAACATAGGGGGAAAAAAGAAAAGAAACACTAAATAAAATATTAAAAAAAACAATTAAAGAGGAAAGGGAGCGAGCAAATTACATGATGAGGGAGAATTTGAAGCTGAACGCCCTGAGCAGGCGGCCTTTCCGGGCAACCTCCCCCGCCATTCTCACCACCTCCGGCGCCTCCACAACAACCGCACATCCACGATTTCGCTTTCGACATTGATTCTATAATCAATCTATCTTGCTTTTTAATGAGCGATTACATGCGATGAAATTGCATTTAGGGATGAAATACTTCGTAATTTTCCCAATTTAGCTCTGTTTTTGAAGAAATTGCTGGTGGGTGTCTTGCATCAGGCAGTCGAATCAATCTCAATATTGATTTCAGGGGCATATGAAACAGATTGACGGGTATCGTCGAATTGATCTGCCCAAGCAATCCCAACTTTTGGAGAATTTCGATGTCTATTATCAATCAATAATTTTCATACGACGGGCATCATGCAATGAAACGACCAAAGGATCTTATATTTTTGTATAATAATTTATGGGCCGTTTGTTTAAGGGAAATTGGTACTTGGGAATGGGAATAAAGGAGTTGGGATTATAATTACTATGTTTGTTTCGTGGTAATAAAAAAAATTGGGAAATGAGAGTAGGAAGTGTAAATTCCCAAGAATCTATTACCATGGGGTGTGGTAATTGATCTTGGAAATTCATTAGTCTATTTTAAATTACAATATTACCATTAATATTACTTTCCCTAATTTAAAAAAATAAACCAAAACGTTTTATGATTAGTAATATTATTTAGGGTAGCCGTTTGATTCTCCTTTCCTATTATTATAAATTTTTTTAGCAATATTACTCACCCTAATTTTTTTTTAAAAAAAAACCTCACGCTTTAAAAAAAATTTAGCATGTTAATTACTCACCATATGTTTAAAAAAAAAATAAACCTCACGTTTTAAAAAATCTTTATGAACCTTAATTTTTTTTCTATATGGTAATTGACTTTCTACAAGTAAATGTGTGTCAATTATTACTTTCCATCGATTTCAATTTATTAAAACATTCATAAATTAATAAAAATGGCATTTTAGTAAATGTATTTTTATTCCCAATCCTATTCCTAATGTCAATTACCATACAACAAACAAGAAGGTTGGTAATTCATAAAGACATCTTAATTCCAATTCTCATTGTGAATTCTCATTCCCAGCAGCATTATGAATTCTCATTCTCATTCCCAATTCATACCATACGGCCCCTTAAGGGTGTTAATTTTAAAAGTCTTAATAATTTTAAGAGTTTATTACCGATTGTTAAAGTGACGTTATGTTTTATGTAAATATTTAGGTGGGACATTTCAGTCAATTTTTGATGTAATTAATAAGATTAATTTGATAAATAAATTAGTAATTAATGTGTTACTGAAATTATAAAGTGAGTAAGTGACAGATATTACGAGAAAAAAGAAAGTTAGTTAAAGTAATAGATAACATGGGAAGGAGGAAGTACCGGTTTCATTTATCCTAATAATAAATTTATTTAGAATTTTAACAATTCTCATTTTTTTGTGCAAAAGATTTTAAGGGGTAATTTAGACAAACTCACAAACTTTTTATGTCCATTACCAATGTGTTTGTTTTGGCAAAATAGTAAAAGGAACAAACAAATTGGGATAAAGGTGCAATTTATTACATGCTCCTAAAGCATGTGTTATAAATATGGTCATTGTTTACTCTCAATAGCATAATTGTCCACTTATAACTACCATTATTCACTCTCAATAATATAATTGTTCACTAATACTTACCTGGAAGATATGCTCTAGATGCATGTAATATGTATTGAGATAGAGGTAATAAATACAGAAAGAAATTTCAATTGTTTAGTTGCCTTCAAAAATGGAAAAAGAAAACTCAGTCAATTTCTACTCGTGTGAGAAACTAATCTTCAGCGAAACAGAGGCGTCGAAAGGACGTTGGGACAGTGTCGGAGCTAGTGGTGATTATAATCGCTAGCTCAGCTTGCTAAAGGAGTCACCGGATGGTTTCCCGATCCATGATGGTGCGTGGGGATGAGTGTAAGAATATGAAAAAAAAAACAAAGAAAAGGGATGAGATGAAATTTGGGAAGAAAAGAAGAGCTTCACAACTTCAATGGAGCAAATGAGCTATGGGAGGAAAGAGAAAGGAGGAGGGAAAGGGGTGGTTTACGGGCAACAATAGGTAAAAATGAAAATGTTAACTAAATTATCAGGTTAAATGGCAATGAGTTAAGCAAAAAAAAATTGGTAATTTTTGACATTATGAACAACTTTAGTGGCATTTCAGTCCAAGCACTCGTTTGTTAGGTGATTTTTGGTTGATTGTTGTTTCTTAAGCTGTTGTTCTTCATAATTAATCAATCCTAAATCTCACATGGATGGTGAAACAATAAACAAGGTGTAACTAATTGAGAAAAGCAAAAGCTAGAAGGGAAAGAAATATTAGCATCAAGAACAATAAATTATCTTTCCTATCAAAAATGAAATTAAATATAGGATAAATGAAAGCAATTAATATTGTTTTCATGCGAAGAATTTTAATGAAAGTAATGAAAGCAAAAATTAAAGGCGCAAGATGTAGAACATTATTTTTAATGAAAGTAATTGTTTCTAATTTATTGTCAAACATAACTTTTCTCATGAAAACAAAACATTTAAAAAATGAGGATGACTCAATAATGCCTACTTCTAATTGTAAAAAAAACAGAATAAAATTCATTTCAATTCATTTAGGGAGAGAAGTGAACAAGTCAAACCCTTTCGCAAACAGTTGACTCCCAACCTAGAAATAACAGAGTTCAAAAATAACATAACTTAGAAAATAATTAAACAACCTTTCAACTCAAAAATCACAACGTTCCAAAATCTCAACTGACGTTCAATCTCAGAATCAAACATCAGATATCAGAATATTCTTTTTTAGAAAACAGACTAGATTTTATTATTATGCGGCCGAAATTTTCGCGTCCCTAGAATATTAGAATCACAATCACAATATCAGAATCAGAATATGATATCAAAGCCTCAAAATCATAACATGGATGGCCATCCCAGAAACAGAATCACACGTGTACACACTTAATTATATGAAAGCTGCTAGACGAGCTAGCCTTGGTCGCAATCCTCCCATGTCTTCCCTCGTTGACACACCTTTTTTTTTTTTTTTAGGAAAACTCGCCAAACGAGCGAGGTTATTCATTACCATGTAAGAAAGTATACATATCGTCTTGGGCCAAGGTTTGACATACCTCGGGACCCTCCTCCAACGAAATCTGTTCACACAAATCATGGGGTTGAAGGTGATCCATTGAGTGTGCTACTCTATTACCAGCTCTAAGAACATGACTCCAACTAACATAATCAAAGACTTTTGAAAACTGTATGATTTCCGAGACTAGAAGCCCAAGGGCGGTGCGACCATTGAAAGAGCGTCGAATTTTACTGATCAATGAAAGACAATCGCCTTCAGCAGTAATGGCTCGGACTGCTGCTTCCCACGACTTTTTCAACCCAAAGAGGCAAGCCTCCGCTTCCGCAATTTCAATGGAGGTGAAACCTCGAAGTTGCTTCGCACCCGCAGCCACAACTAACCCCTAATGGTTTCTGATTACATATCCCCATCCTAAACCCCAATCCCCAATCTTAGCTGCGTCAAAATTGAGCTTGTAGTTGTCTTGAGTCGGGTGCGTCCCCACTCTTGAGTTGCTTCAAAGTTGCTTCGTTGACACGCCTTTACATAGAAGGATCAAGGGTGCGTCCCCACTCTTGATTTGCATAGAGGATGGGGGAGACTAGCCTATGGAGACCATTGGACGACAATCTCTTGACTTGGTTCCTTCATGCAGGCGGCAGGTCCCCCTCTTGCTTACTAGACCACTACAACAGAAAAGGCCTGCGACAACCGTTCATATCGGTCGCTGTAGGCCTCTATCAGTCGCTGGAGAGGGCGGGCGACCGACGGCTATCGGTCGCTGCATATTAGTCGTTTATCGACTCTGGCGACCGATATGTATAGGTTGCAACCTTTGCAACGGATGTCCAAATCAGCGACCAATAGCAATCGGTTGCTAATCAGCGACCGATACTCTATCGGTCGCTACGTTATCGGTCACTGATTTAGCGACCAATAGTGTATCGGTCGCTAATTATAATTTTTTTTTGAAAAGTTCAATTGCGTTGTGTTGGTCGCTATGTTTATGAATTATCGGTCATTGTTATTATTATATTACCGTATATATATAAGTTCAAGGAGATCAAGCTCCTTCTTAGGGATCGCTGTTTATTTATAAGTAGCAATTCTAAAAAATATACTCACTATATAGATATAGTTGGAAACTAGAGTTGTAATTGTTTTCGGGGGAATTCCCTGTGTTGGAATAAATCATTATATATATATATATATATGTATGTATGTATGTATGTATGTATTTATGTATGTATGTATGTATGTATATATATATATATGTATGTATGTATGTATGTATGTATGTATGTATATATATATATATATATATATATATATATATATATTAACTTGAATCAGCTGCATATTCAATTATTCATCCACCTATCAGTTTTATGCATAACATACATATATATAAGTTTCATACATATATATTAAACATTCATACATATACTAACTAAATATTAATAACTTCAAACATTCATACATATATATAAGTTTCAAACATATACTAACTAAACATTCATAAGTTCAAACATTTAGAAGGTTCATAGTTGGGGAGGGGGTTGAGGGGATCCTGATAAGTTTAAATATTGAGATGGGGAAAAGAACTACCGGCCTGTTGTTGTTGCCAAACCTGTGTCAGTTGGCTTTGCATTTGGGAGAGGGCGCCTGAGTTCGCAGCAACTTGATCCCTAAGAATAGCATTCATAGAGGGGGTTACACCGGCATGACTAGACGAACTACCCTGAGCGGGGGGTGGAGTTTGGTAGAACATTGAAGTTGCGCTACCAAGACCATATTATAAGTGTATTTTATATATATGTGATCTTGGGTTATTTAGAGTTAATTTGAGTGATTATTGATATGAATGATTATTTTATACTCGAATTCTCTATTTTATGTTTGGTTGGAGTTTGGTGTAGTTTTGTAGGAAATTGATGTTAAAGTGAAACAATCAAGCTTAAAATCAAGTATATGGAGTCCAACAGGATCACAATTGAAGAATAAATCCACCCCAAAGCCCAAACATTGGTCCAAGAAGGCATTGGGTGCTGTCTGGCACCAACACGGGTGAGAACAGACCCAACACCAGTCGTTTCAGCTTCCAGAAAGTCCAAAATCCAATTCCAGTGAGCAACACGGTCCGTGTTCAGGAAACACGACCCGTGTTGACAGTGTCACGGTCCGTGTCACCCCTGGCACGGTCCGTGTTGCTTCGTCTTTTCACTTTCGGCGGTTACAAGTTGCTTTTTGCTTTTATCATGATGTTTTTCGGCTGTCTATGGAGGCAATGATCACTCCACCATCCTCCATGTTGTAACCTAACCCTGATTGATCTCCTTTATATTGATTAATGGATCCATCAAGAGTGGGAGAGAGGATTTGGAGATCAAGAGAGAAGATTGAAGCAAAGATTGAAGATTGGAGAACAATTTCAATACATTTTGAAGTGGAGGAGCAAAAGTCCTCTATTGTTCATTCCTTGCAAGGTTGTTCTTCCATTTGGTTTATTTCTCATTCTCTCATAGATTTTTACATGCTTTCTAGAATAAATTTCAATTGCTTTGTAGTTTCAAACATGAGTAGTGAGTAATTCTCCTTTAGTTTAGGGGATAAACCCTTATTAGTTTCTCTTATGGATTGAGTTTTGTTGGATTGAACAAGTTTGTTAATCTAGTCTGAATGCATTTTATTTAACCTTTGATTATGTATGTCATTGTTTTTGACTGGCCATCAAGAATATGGAATTAGATTGTTGAGTGAAGTACCGAACGGAGAAATTCGATAATCGGAACCCTTAGGATTAAACTAGATATGAAGTGAATTAGACATAGAAGACTTTATAATTATGGGTCATTGGATAATTTGATCTTTAACTTAGTTAAAATTGAAATAACCACGACAGTAGGTGATTAATTTTGCTAAGCAATCCGTTTCATTGCCAAAAGCTCGCTACGGAATAATTTATGCGATTATCGACCTTAAAATGAACCAAATTAGTGACATACATGTTCAATCCACTTGTTTGATTCATAGAGTGACTTAGGTTTTATCCCCTGAACGTATTTTTCTTATTGATAAATCCAAGTAAATTGTGTGCATATTTGTTTGTTAGTCTTTAGTAGTGAATAGAAATAGAAATAGATTGTTTCAAACAAAAACCCGATCGACTTAGCAATCAACTAGGAGGCCAGTTCAGTGCGTTGAAAGGAAAAGTCTCTGTGGGATCGACCTTGATACTTGCTACACGAGCACCCCGTGCACTTGCGGCCTATCACCATAATAGCTTGATCTTTAGATTTGTACCCCCCGGCCAACTTGAGGTACAACTCCCTGGCTTCCAGGGAGTTTTCTTGAATGCTACACTCAGAACATTGTTGGCAAACTTTTTCCAGTAGGCATACAAATTGTAAAGTATCATATAGTTTAGAGTTTGCACCCCAAATCATGTTTATATATACGTATGTGAAGAAACGAGCATTGAGCACTAGTAAATGATATAGACTTGGGGCAAACTTCAACTGATGAAAATCCGGCAGAACCCCCCCTAAAACTGAAATATTTCCCACCATAGAACCTTACAATTTGAACACTAGAATGCAATGGCTAGTTGTGACATAAATTAACCCATACAAGAGACATAAATCAAAATCCAAGAAGACCCAATATCATCATTAATCAAATCAAATCAGATCAAACCCATCAACCCTAAAAATCCTTATCCAAACATAATCACGAACTCATTTACTAATATAACTACCAAAATTATCCAAACTCAACCAGTTCTAAGCTACTACAAATGTTAATTACTTACTACTCAACCTAAACATTAAGTTAGTCACACGCTGGATACACAAACACAATCTCAAACACAAAATAAGATCAATGGCCACTCGTCGGAGTTCAAAACACAACCACAAGCACTATATATGTTGAATGGCCACACGCCGGAGTTCAAAACAATTCACGAACACAAATAAATTTTCAACGGCCACACGCTGGATGCACAAACACAATCCCAAACACAAAATATGGTCAATGACCATACGCCGAAGTTCAAACACAACTACAAGCACTATATATGTTTAACGGCTACACGTCGGAGTTCAAAACAATTCACTAACACAAATAAATTTTCAACTGCCACACGCTGGATGCACAAACACAATCCCAAACACAAAATATGGTCAACGACCATACGCTGGAGTTCAAACACAACCACAAGCAGTATATATGTTCAACGGCCACTCGCCGGAGTTCAAACACATTCCCAAACACAAAGAAAATTTCAACGGCCACACGTCGGATGCACAACCACATCCCAAACATAAAATATGGTCAATGGCCACACCTGGAGTTCAAACACAAACACAAGCACTATATATGTTCAACGGCCACACGTCGGAGTTCAAATACAATCACAAACACAAATAAAAGTTCAACGACCACATGTCGGATGGCAATCCCAAGCACATACACAAACACAATTGCTCACAATTTTTTGACGAATATGTGTAAATGAAACTTACATCGAGTGTGGCGGACGGTGTGGAACTCCACACCGGATTCCCTTCAGGATCTCGCCCACAGTGGATATGGGCGTGGACATCGAACAGGTTCAGGAAGACCCCCTCAGCAGCCTAAAAGTGAGAACAGTAATAGTAAACAAATGTTTAAAGAGTTCATACTAGTTAATGTATACATATAATTTTATTAATTGTACCAGTATAGGGTTCACCTTCTTCTTCATATATGTCGCAACCGAGACCGAGCCGACATGCACCCTGCAATTGGCCGCCTTCTTCAAATTCCGGTTTGTTTTGGCCGCCGTGGACCGTCGAATGAGCTCCTCAGATTGGGATTCCTCCAACTTTGCATCACGGTCGGCCTCACTCATGTACGGAACATGATCCGTCCTCTTTTTTGTCCTGACCTTATACCCACAATTAGCGGTTCGATCGCACAACTTCGTGTTCCACCCATTAAACACGTCTCATGTGAGATCTTCATCCCACACATAATGTCGTTGTATAAAATGAATTGATTAATTATTAGTTAAACAAGTATTACGTGTAAGAAAATCATATTCCAATTTGCATAATTACTTACACAGAATTCCGCCCATAATGTTGATTTCTCACTTTTGTCCCACTTCGATGCAGACTTCCTATTCGTGTGGCTACGACTTTGTTGTCCAACAAAGCGTGCCAAACGCGTGTTTGCGAACCTATTCACTCGTTACGAAAAAATCAAATGACGTTAATAAAATCAATTTTAGATGAATGTAAATAGGTTTTTATGTGATCATCTTACCAATCCTCCCCCCGTTCAAATTGTATCCTGTTGGGGTATTGGCTAGGGTCGATCGGTGCAGCGGTCTGCCAAATGCTGTGAGGTTGTCTCCCCCTAATATAATAATTAATACAAGGTAAAATTAAAACACAAGTTAGTACCAATATTGTATATGAAAAAGAATAGCATGTAAGATTAGAATACATTGGCTTCAACTATATACTTTAAGCTTATACAATTGAATAACTATACAAATATATAAATGAATAAATAAATGACTAAAGTATTCAACTATATACTTTAAGCTTATGATACAATAATAAATCCTCTTTACTATTATACTATTTTATCACATTTACTAGTACAATGATAAATATAACTTGAATTTCCATAAATATAATTCCTTAAACTTGAATTTTAAGCACTATACTAAATTGAATTTATATAAACACTATACTAAAACTTTAATGTTTCAAGTATACTAACTATTTAATGTATATATAATTTCAACTATTTTAAGTTTCATTTACTTTCAAGTATACTAAAACTTTAAGGCTATCGATTAAGACTCTAAGTATACTAAAACTTTAATGCTTAGGTTTCATTGAAATACAAGTATACTAACTATTTAATGTATATAATTTATTCAATGTTAACAACTATTTTATCAAAAAACACTATACTTACTTGAATTTCAAGCCCTAAACGTCTGTCATTCAACCTAAATATTCTAACTTTAACGTAAACCCTAACACCCTAATACTATAACAAACTCTAAACATTCATAATTCAACCTAAAAATTTATCGAAAAACACTATTCTAAATTGAATTTAACTCTAAACACCCTAATATCAAACAACAATATTCTAACTTTAATTTCAAGCCCTAACACCCTAATACTATAATAAACTCTAAACATTCATAATTCAACCTAAAAATTTATCGAAAAACACTATTCTAAATTGAATTTCAAGCCCTAACTTGACTAATACTAAATACTACCCTAAATTTAAATTTCAAACCATAACCACACTGAAATTACTCAAATAAATTACTCAAATTCAACAACATATATGAATTTTACAATTAAAAATCAACAATTTAACTACAAATCAAATCAGGGGACTCACATTGGTGGTGCTGGCGGTTGTTGGCGTCGGAGTTGTTGCCAGAGACGTGGTTGTCGGAGAGGTGATGGCGGTGGTGGCTGAGGGATGTGAGTCGTCGTCGAAGAGGGAAAGAGTAGAAGGCAGACGGATGATATGTTCGAATTGAATTTTGTTCTGTCATTAAAAGAGGTTAGCGACCGATAGCGTATCGGTCGCTACCCAGCAGTCGATACGTGAAGATCTGCGACCAATACGGTATCGGTCGCTGCGTATCGGTCGCCCGTATTGATTGTAGTGACCGATACGTATCAGTCG
This sequence comes from Portulaca oleracea, assembly GCA_029582165.1. Lineage (NCBI taxonomy): Eukaryota > Viridiplantae > Streptophyta > Magnoliopsida > Caryophyllales > Portulacaceae > Portulaca > Portulaca oleracea. The sequence continues at coordinate 25,854,598 of CM055877.1, read as the reverse complement.
CTAACGTCGATCGCTATAGGCCTTTCATGTTGTAGTGGACGATGGTGACCTTTGGCTATGAGTTGTGTAATCAGTCGAGTCAGTGATGGGAGAACAACTTTATTTTTGGCCCTCTACAACCCTTCTTGCTTTGATGAATACCCATGCATTCCCCATGCCAATATGTGGCATTGCAAGCTGCTCAATAGCCAAAGGTCGAGCAGAGTCTAAAAGAGAACTCATTGGGAGTTGTCCAACTAGATGACCTCCCAAGGGTGATGGGTCTCGCTTCGGAGATGGGTTATAGTGGAAGACATGGAGAGGTCGTTGTTGCTCGATAATGCTCTTCACTTTTTGTTGAACATTTCTTATTATCTCGTCTTGCATGGCATCCATGAAATTTTTGAGGGCTCCAATGATACCATAAACTCAAGGTTGTTCAGACTCATTGCCCAAGGAGAGTTGAATTGCATCTGCAAATTTTCATGTTGATGTTCCCAAATACAAACCTTGGTTCCCTTTCCCTCATCGATATTCCAATTGTTGGATATCTTAGATCGGGAGCGGGTTCCACTTGTTACCATCGGTTGTCGTTCCTCCCCACAAACAACACCAATCTATTTCCAGAGAAACTGGGGTAAGGTAAGTTGGGAGGATCAAACTTACGTGGATGATGACAAGCTGGAATCTCGATCGTAGCGCTCCCGACCTGCAAAACAAGACGTGTCCCGGGGTTTACCCAAGAACGCCCTTCCGACGCTCAAGTTAGCAAAAGGATTGAAGATAATTAATTTATGTGGAGGGAAAGTTTGTGTTTCGAGATGAAGGGTGATAAAGAGATTCTTTCACTAGAGAGGAAAGATATTCTAGGGAGTGGCGTGAGTGCTTCCCAAGTCATGCCCCATTGTGAATAACGAGAGGGGTATTTATAATAAAAATGTGTGAGAATAAATGAGATATTAGAGCAGCCAACCCTAATTTTGGGCAAAGATGATTAAGCTCCTCCTTAGTCCATGTGGGTTGGGAGTTGACATATATACTTGGCTCATTACCTTAATTAAAGCTCATGGTAGAGATTTAACCCAAAGTATAGTTGCTGACCTGACAGATAATATGATCTGTCATATGATGTGGAAAAGTGGGATTTTTACCACATCAAATTGTTATATAAATAACTCAAAATTCAATATCAACATACTCAAGGGGTAGTATTATCGGGGTACTGAACCAAAAAAAAAAAAAAAAAAACTATTGTACTTCTCTCTTTTTCTTTTTTTTTCCTTTTATTATTATTGAAAAAAAGCACTCCTTCCGTAATAGAGCTTGAGACTGCAAAATAGATAGACACCATCTACTCCTTCCGTGAGTTTCATCTTTTCATGGATCACCATGCTTTAATTAAATTGTATTTGCTTTGCTCTTGTCTTTCACATCCATACTTCATTAAGGTACATAGACTATTCACTTGCTCCTTTATCAATTTGTGTTGTTCTTTCGCGGTTCTTTTATACATATTTAATAGTATTTCCTTCTTGTACTTTGATTCATTGATGATCGTAATCTAATTTTTTTTAGAACATCTAATATTCCTTTTTGAAATTAGGCATCACAAATTCAATCATATTATCATGCATATAGCTCCACACCTTGAGTTGAGAGTTAGGAGAACTAAAGCAACGTTCTCGATACAATCACAATGTTATCTGATTACTACCAATCATCAAAGGGGCAATCTTATAATCTCCACAACAATTTTTAATTATTAATGGAAACAAATAATTTTTTCAATAACGAAATTGTAGAGTTAATAACTCATGTTGGTCATGATACCGACCCTTGACTCCTCGGGTTGTCAAATAAACCAAGAACAGTGCTACATTGCTATGCTAATTAACCCGTCTACACACAAGGCTGTAGTTCTATTGCTCAGTGACTCATGCAGACAAGCAATTGGCACTGGCAAAACCGGTCCAGCTTGAATACCCAAATTTGATTGACCCACATTAAATAGAGTACGGTCACTATTTTTTGGTCCAAAATGCAAAATCGAGTAGATTTCAGGATTGGGGTCATGAATTTGAGATGTTATTTTGCGTTAAATTTTTGACAAATTTAGATTCGTACATTTTCAGACAAACTTGGAAATGTCGAAATCCAAACCCGAATGTTTGACTTTGTCAAACAAATCCAACCATTCGGTCAAATTAGTTAATTCAGTCAACTATGGCCGACCGATCACAAACAAAGTTCGAACATCCGGATAATCCGTGTCTGAATTAAGACCTAACAAGTGTCCGAATTTGAAAATTTCGGACAAGGCCCAAATTAGTTTTTGTCCAAATGTCCAAATTGTTTGAATTGACTTGAACTTGAAATTTTTACAACTGCTTGAAATGGGACAAACATAACAAATGAACAAGAATTCAATATGCGAATTGGCGGTAAACAACACACATAACAAGTGAACAAGAGTTCAATATGCAGTTTGGTAGTAAAGAAAACAAGACTTATTTTGTCTCATCCAACCTTTATATTTGCTTACATATTTACTACTACTAATTAGTAGATAACCACATGGTTTTCTCAGCAGAGACCAACCAAAGAGGGACAAAGCCTGGCATTTCGAGTCAGAATCACTTCTTAGTTTTAGATACACAGAAATACAGAGCCTCAATTACGAATGTCATCAGGTAGCAAACCCTCCTATTGCACAGGACTGCTCTCCGATTTCTTCTGGAGAAAAAAGGACCCTAAGATGAACGCAATTCCCGTAATCGCAATTGTAACCAATAGATGTCTTCGCAGGAATGTTGGTGGTGCCCTTCTTCGAGGTGGCCGTGCTTCTCTTTCAGCAGGTGCCCTTGTATCCCGAGTGTCTCTGCGACATCAATGTCAACAACAAGGCATGTTAACTTTTTTTTTTGTTCGTTTTCATATTTCCTTCATTTCAGACATTCAAATAATAAGGTTGGAAACATTTCCACAGATCACTGTGTTATATATCTATCATCAATTTCAAGAGTCCGGTAAAATATCGAACCAAAAACATTCAAGATGACAGCATGACGTAAGGTATCTTTTAAATGCCTGATATCAATTATTGACTGTTTATATAGCAGAATAGATTGCTAGATGAAAGGACATATGCAGCCACTTCATAGACAAATACGAAGTGTCCCAGTGCCCTATACAATAGTTTAATTGAAGACCTCAAATACTAGAGGGCATTCCAAGCTCAATGGTAACCTAGCATTCAGAGGAACACGCATGCAGCTACATGAAGTTAGCAGTAGCGCTACTGTAGTAAGTAGTAACCCTCTGGGTTTGCATTATAGTACTATTCTAAACTAAACAATCATGTGCCAACCCAAATAGCAGATTTCAAAACTTACAGTAAGTTCACTATCTTTTTTCCAATTTCCTCTCTCTCTCTCTCTCTCTCCCTCTCTCTCTCTCTCTCTATCACTTTGTAACGACATATTTAGCATTAATAGCCACTCAGGTTTAAGCAAATGGATCTACAAAACTAAATGAAAAAAAATTTAAGAAAAGATTGCATTGTTACCTGGAAGGGCCAGTATTAGCATCAGGAACACCATTGCATGTCGTTTCATGCACATAACGATCACGCAGTCTGATGTACCTGCCGCAGCGATGGCAATATTCTGTGCGATTCCCACATACTTCCTGAAAATCAAAAATCCCACAGTACAACTACTAGGCTCCTAATCAAATATGTCACAGTTATAACATTGTTTAAAAGCAACCCACCTGATGTTCAAACAGGTCAATGGCTGGCAAAGGAAACTCGCAGTATTCACATGTTGCAATCCTCTGGGGACATTTTTCACCTTTATGCACATCCAAAATTTCACGGTCCATTGTTTCACTGCACAGTGAACAGGCTACCTGTTCCATGATAGGCAGAATGTCACAGATCAGTGTAAACAGAAATAAATTGTTCAAAGAACGACAGCATTGGAACTTGTGGTTTCTTTTAAGGAGACAACTTTTCAGTTCATTAATCTATTCATGAACTGGGTATGCTCCTTTTTTAACCCCCTTGTACTGTAAAATCTAAAGGGGCCATAATCATCATTGCGAAATAACAAAAGAAAAGGTGATGCTCCAATATTGGTGATGACCAGAGATGACTGTTGTCCAGAAATTAGTTGTGGACGACCAACTTCTCTGGGGTCATATAAGCTCCTAAAGTAGGAAAGAAAAGCTACTTAGGTCATTGAGGCAGTTCTGTGATCAAGCATTACTACGTGTTTAAACAAAGCTCCAGAAAAATGAAGAAAGAAAAAAAAAATCAAGCTAGACACAGCTTATTAGGATTTTCGGCATAATGTTTGGTTCAGCAACATATGGTCATTGCTGGCGAATTCTAGGCATCAATCCCTTTGACGCAAATAATTCTTCCAAAAGAAAAGTTAACACGATGTACCAGAACCTTCAACTTCATCCCTGAATTATGAGCCGAGATAACTCAATAGAAAGGAAGAACAATCAATAATGTTCCAACTCATCCGAAAAGACAAAATACTGTCGTTCATTATCTACAACAAGAAACGACCTCATCCTTGCCCCCCCCCCCCCCCAAAAAAAAAAAACATATTACCCCAGAAAAATGTAAATGACGAAAAAACCTGACATTAATGCAAAAATGAAGGGAGTAAAAGTTCCTTGTGGGGGCCCTTTTGAAATCCCAAGAGAAGCTTCTAGACAGCACAATAACCAAACAATTAATGAAATGCAGAGTGAACCCAGAATTGTTTTTTGGAATAGGAAAAAGAAATATATTGATAATAGAAATAAGGAACTGCCCTAAAAAAAAAGAAGAAATAAACAAATTGTCTACAAAATCTACCACATCAAAAAACGAAGAGCTAAACTTCCCATTAACCCAAAAGACGAGAGACTTGACAAAATTGTCTTTCATCCTCTTAAAGAGGGATTTCAACCTCCTCAAAACCCTTCGGTTCCTTTCCTTCCAACATTTTTCTAACTTAAAATCTCTGTCCAGGGAATTTGCCTTTCCTTAAATCCAATGTAAACAATTTTCTCCACCTCTCTTTTTGACATCATGCACCACCTCTCACTAGATAGAAGAGTATCATCCAAGAATAGCACAGCTCCTTTTTAAAATGTTGCATCGACCAATCCGGCCCATCCTTTAACATTAGAGGACTGATACTTCCTGGGCATTCAACTTATCAGAGAAGGAATTTTACAAACACGAACCCATTCTGACCAAGCTCTCCAACAACATTCACTAAAATCCTACAGAGCATTCATTCAAAACCGCAGTTTATAAAGAAGTTTTCACTTCATGGAAACAAGCAAAATAAGCTGTGAAGTCACACTAATCACTAATCAATCTCATACGATCAGCTATTATAAATTAGTCATATGATAAGCTTGTGCTGAAGTGCTGAACAAACTAGCACTATGCAAGATCTTCAAGCAATGAAGAATTGATGCTTATTCCTCCATCCTCCTCCGTGTAAAAGGAACATCAACTCAAAAGTACTTCAATTCAGAGTATGATAATAAAAAAGAGAAGGAAAAACCCTTAATCATTACAGTTACACAAACTATATAATAGTTATTGACTTGTGCATTACAATGTTGATGGCATTACATTAAGTTCCAACCAACTACCACCATTCTTTTATAAGTAATATAAAAAAGTATATTAATAATAAGATTCCTAAGGGGTGTCACTCCTTTGCAAAAGAAGTGTGGAGCACCAAATCATGCCTTCACATTGTGGAGCCTGATTTTATCTACAAAACCCAAAGAGAGAACTTTGTACCACAATTGAGCACATGGCTCCAAGCCTCCAACCAACCACCTTCCATTACCAGAGAACAATTAAAATTCCGCCACAGATTGACAGAAACCATCCTAGAAGGCAGCATCGTTGCCAAATTACACTGCAATGAATAGTATTTGGTAAATCATGTTTGGTTACATTGGACATGAAAGTTTGGGTTTTACAAAGACTACGCCAGAGGTTTTGAGGGAGTTGAAACTCCTGTTCACCGCTTGAAAGATAATTTTATGAAGTCTCTACTTTTGAGTTACTGGGAAGTTTAGCTCTTCGCCTTTTGATGTAGTGGATTTTGTGGATAGCCTATATTTTGGTTTTACATAACTTTGTAGGATGCTTCATAAGCATCTAATCTTCATCCTATTATTGATATATCTTATTTTCCTATCATAAAAAAAAACAATTAAGGCAGTTTTTGTGAGACAGCAGGTCACCTTAACAATTAAATTCTCAGCAAATTGATTAAAATTCGACAATCTCAAGAGAATAGAAAAGACACAAGCACCTAAACTATTTCTATCCTTCAGTATCCTGAAAGTATCACCATCAATCCATAATAAAATACCCCCCCCCCCCCCCCCCCCCAAAAAAAAAAAAAGAAAAGCCTTTTATAATGTATAGTAACTCTACTGCTCAATGCCTTCCATAACACCCCTCAAGAAATCCATCACCTTCAACAATCAGTAATCGACTTTATTTCTGTAAAACTCTAACAGCGTTTACTGCACCAATGAAACACATTCTCAAGTGGCACTTCTTCCCTCCTTCACATGTCCATTTCTATCACATAAAGCAACTTCTTTGCCAACCCTAGCAAACAGCATTAAAATTTAGAAACAAGCACACCAAACAGTAGAGTCATAGAAAGCTCCCCACCCCACCCTCCCCCGACAAACGGAAGAGCAGAGAAAACAAAATCCAGAGTATAATGTCCAAAACCTAAGCTCCGAGCAACCCAGATAGTCAGACGGTCATAACACTTGATCATCCCTTTCTCCATCACAGTATCATACATACATCTATAGATCGTATGCTGGTAATGTTGGATACCAATTTCCTTCCCAATTCATCTTTTTGTTTTTTCTTTACCTTCAGCAACTGTTGGCTTTCTATTTTCTTTCAAGTGGTGAAGGTGTAGTTAAAGAGATTGTGTCTTTTCTAGCCCAGCCCTAGACTCTCTTGGCAACTCAAGAAAGTAAATAGTAGTGCAGCATTAGGAAAACAATATTTTAGGAATTATTTATGAATTCTTATATAGACGAGCAATCTATCATTTAGTTATTTTCTTTCATCATTTGATACCTTTTCTTATTGCATTATTATCTAGTTTGCTTATTGTTTAAGTCATAGTTTGCTGTTTTAACCCCCAGGGACGCCTAAAGGAGTTAGAGTTGAATATTATTGAATCAAATTCTATTGTGTAACTGTGAGCTTTCTGAGAATTTTCCGGGTGTAAGAGTTGCCCTCTGAGCGTCCTACATCAATCAGAGTAGGGGAAAAGGTCATCAGAGACACACTAGAGAGGCCTCTCTGAGGCCCAAAAGTTTTAACATTATCAACCTTCAGCATCTAAATTGCAAACTTTAGGGGCAAGACTGGTACATCCAACCCCTCCATACCTTGCCTCCCCAGCGGGATTTCAGAGTATTGGTTTTGGTTTTTGCAAAACTTTCAGCATCCAAAAACAGTAAGTATCAATCATTAGCCCACTAGACTTGGAAAATGAAGGCCAACACAACACAGATCAGCTATCAAGGAAGGTAGCATTCTAGAGTATTGAGTATCAAAATTGTTATGAACAGATTATCTAGAAAAGAAAAGAAAAGAAAAGTATCCACATCTTCAAGTGAATTGTAATACAGTTATCATAGACAGGAAAAGAAGAAATAAACACTGTCAAGCTCCCTTCAGATTTTTCATATCTACAGAACAAGTATATGCATATCTATGCCTCTATGGTAAATTGGTAATGAATAACTGCAGAGGAAATCAACTCAATTAACACCCCTATTGGCATGTAACCAAGTCATCTTTAATTAAAACAAAAAAGACAGTGATAACCGTGTAATGCATGTTCAGCTCCATATTTCAAAATGTTTTTTGTTTACCATCCTATCTAAGGCGACCTTGCCAAGTTTCTGACGGCCTCGTAGATAAATGGAGGGTAAAAGACAAGCTCAGCTAACATCCAGTTTTAGAACCAATGTGCAATGGTAAGACACAGGGGATCCCAACAACATTATGTGTTTTCCTCATCTTTCCCACTATTCTAACCTGCAATCATTTCATCAAAAATATCCACGCTCAACAAGCTTATCTACATGTGTCCAACCAAAATTGTTGGTTGATCTCCAGCACTCTTTTTCAATAGGAACAAGCTTATAGTATATACTCAATGACTTCTCTGGTTTTACAGCTTATCTAAGAAAAAGCTGTCCACCTAATGACAAGATTTCTGAGGTTTCGAACTTTGAAAACATCCACTTCCTACCAAAACCTAATTCATTACTGGCACATATGATTATCTCAACTCAGTTCAAAGACACTTGGGTAAGACCAAAAGTATTCTTAACTCCCACAAAAAGAAAAACTTAATGATGATATGTAGACAACAATATAGACGCATAACTGAGCTGCCTTTACCTTTCTGGAACACTCTTGAATGGGACCAACGGAAATGAATACAGTTTTTTAGAGTAAATAAGTAACGCACTAGATGCTTTTATGGACACCTCTACCAAATTTCCTGAACCTATATGAAGATCTGCTAGAATAAACAATAAAATAATCCAAATAATGCATCATGTCTTGACCTTTTCATGTGAAACGTAAATTTAAGAATCTCATATGCGAACCTAAGAATTATCTCCAGACAAAAACCAACCGCCACTGATTCATTCTGGCTGGCTTTAATCATTGAATTCATGTTGTGTGATGATACTGATGTGGTCATTGAACCCATTACTAATTCCATATTCCCCTAATAAAGGCGATCACTGTATGATCAGCTACCATATTTGCCCCCATAAACATGTTTTACTTTCTGGATTTTTTTAGTTCTATTTTAGTTGTTTTCAGAATAAATAAAAGGTACACTAAAAGGGTACCAAGATGATGCCACCCATGTAGAAGGACCATCAATTGGCATATACAAATCATGATACCCTCAAACTTTCATAAATGATACTGCTTACAAGATCCAAAATGACTAAGCACAACTCAGAGTAAATAATCCTAAATTCTCAAAATTCTAAAGTATAAACTCTTGACCAGAGGCCTTACCCTTTTAAAGTCCATGCATTACTTTCCTTCTAAGTGCTTCTCCACATAACCAAGGAAGTAGTCATCCAAATTCCAAGAGCCAATTCCGTAAGGAATCTATCAATATAGAATTCTTCTTGCTTTCTCTGGCAACAAACTTCATAGCCAAGTAAATCAAGAAGTAGACACTACCACAAGAACTCCGCAAGGTTGCAGTACAAAAGAAGGTATCCACCATATTCCAGATCTTTTCTGTACATACCTTTCATTCCCTATTTATGATCTCAAGGATCTCTTCCCAAAGATACTTCCTCAACAAAGAAGAGGGTAATAAAGAGAGCTTGAATCTTTCATGGTACAATAGGAGTCTCAACTCTGACATCAGAATCTCAAGTACAATGATTTCACTATAAGCTTGGTTTTAAAAAGGTGTGCCCCACACAACAAGATGATTGTCGCAGACCTCGACACGTTAGAGAGGGTCAAGCACAACTCATCCAAAAAGCCCACAAAAGGTGCGCCTTTGGGATCCTTGAGGTTTGGGGAATTAATTTTTTTGACCTTATAGTTTGAGAGTTTAATTTAACCACCCCTCACCTTTAGTGAGAGCTTAATTAAAGCCCAAGTCCAATGAAGTATTTAGTGATAGAAAATCAGGTTAGATCAATTTGAGTATTCGGTCAAAAACTCCAAACCCCGACCCTGACCAAATTTCAATTCAGACAAAATAACTAGACTGGAACCCGAACCCGATCCCGAACGAGTGAATTTTAATTTTTTTGTCAAAACTAAAAAATAAATAAATACTAGATTTTGGATAAAATTTAGATTCGGTCAATTTGGGTTCGGGTTGACCGAACCCGATTATGAGGATAATGTTAATAACTCAAATAAAGAGGCTCAAATTTCATATTCGATCGTTCATTTAAATTCGGTCATCTGGTTATATTTGGTCAAAAAATCTAGTATTAAGTTAATTTTGAGTTTTGACAAAAAAAAAATTCGGTCATTCAGGTTGGGGTTCAGATTTAGATATTTTGTCCAAATTGAAATTCGGTCAGGGTCGGGATTTGGGGTTTCTGACCGAATACCCGAATTGATTGAACCCGATAAGAGCCGAACCCGATTTTTTGCACTAAAACTTCATTGGACTTGGGCTTTAATTAAGCTGTCACTAAAAGTGGGGGGTTGTCAAATAAAACTCCCAAACAATAAGGTTAAAAAAATTAATTCCCCAAACTTCAAGGGGGGTTTCAGCAAATTTCCCGTGAAATATTTCTTTTAGAAAAGGTTGATTTTGCTGTGTCTCCTTCTAATTTTGACCCGCCAAACCTAAAAGCCCCAAGAAACACTCAAAACTTATAATCTTTAGTGCATTCATGTGGGAATATCCATTCCTAGGCCTCCGGGACCATTTGCGCCTAATCTAAGTTGTAAGATCCTAAAAGAAGCTAGTAAATAGTAACACTCACCATGTCCTCAGGAGACTCTGAGTTTTCCGCAGAAATCAGAAGGAGAAAGTATTAATGGAAATAATACATACAAAAGAACCAATAGTAAGAATCCTACATTCTTGTGCAGAACTCCAAAAGCAAAGCCTCCCCTTTTATATATCAAAGGCATTTAGTCAAGATTCAAGAAAAGATCTTTGCAAGGATTATACCCGACATTCATACTATCTATCATGCAGAACTTCTGTTAATTTTCATGTTTGTATACCAAAACATCTTGGTGTGAGCTCATGATCATCAGCCCTGTAATTCACAGTAACCATTCAATTCCAGATCAAGTCTTTCTTTATCAAGAACCACTACCCTAGAATTGCTTCAAGAAAAATGAATACTCAAGTCTTCTGTTTTTTTTTTTTTTTTAAGAAGATTGGTTGATAATGCTGGCCTAATCAAATGGTACTTGATATGCAAAAGTACCAATAAAATACTCTCTGCATGTCCTCTGGCTACTAAATATCAAAATAAAAAGAGAGAAAGACCTTCCATGACAAACATAATAATACAAGAAGGCCCTTTGTGCCAAACCAACATAAACATTTTGCAGGTCCGATAAGAGATATACAAGGTTACGGCCTCAACGACAGCTAGTTGCATCATGTTAAAAGGCTAACAGGTCCAGAAAAAGCCAAGTAGCCAACGGCTGAATTATACAGTACAAATGAGGTAAAATGTGTACCTTGGCATATCAAACAGCCGTTAAAAGGGCATCCTTGTGTCATCTTTGACTGTCAATTCAAGCAGCTTGGAGAAAGGCAAGGTCATCCTAGAAGGATCTGGCATACTATAGCCATCGGAAACAACAAGAGCTCCTATTCAGAACCCCTTGCCCCCAAAAGAATAAGCAAGGTGGGTGGGGAAAGGAAATAATAATAGAAAAACAAATACAAATTGCAGCATGCCACTTGCTCAAGGTCAAAGAGCAAAATCTCTACCATGATGATCCTCAGATACCAGCAGGTTCGAAGACTTCAAGTTAATGTTCCCTACCTATATGGGATAGTGATGGAATGTATAGAGTGAAGGCTTCCCTCTCTAAGACCTTATACATTATTGAGCTGCAATAAGCACAGAAGAAAGCCAACCTTGTGGAAGTAAACCATAATCCCTCATAGCACACTCATATCACGCAAACCGCTAAACAAAATTGCTTGGATGGAAATCCACAGAACGTTAAAATAGCTCCCATAATCATGAAAGCAGGGCCACGGGCCACCAACTGATGAAAGCCAACTCCAGCACTTCTTTATCCCAAAATAGGCTGCAAGGGTTTCGTAATGGCTGAATATATTACTGGGAGTCTTCATTTACCAGGTATACTCATATAAGGCACTCAACACATGTATGATTAGGGGACTTCAATTTACACTAGAAATTCCACAAGTTATTTGAAAATAGCACTTTGGATATTCAGACACCTATATACTAGTGCAGTTGTACCCACCTTGAAGTAATACAATGACCAATCACTAGCAACCATCCAGCAACAGAAGCATCTCACTGTCATCACCCCAATGGTAGAGGAAAGAAGTGCTTGAATGCTAGAAGGTATAGAGACCAAAAGAATATGATGAAGAGGAAAACAATGCTGAATTGATGACAGGACGCCGCAATCACTGTCGCATAGGGTGCTACCCAAAACAACTAAGACCCTCTGGCCTCTCCTGAGAAGGGGGGGGGGGGTCCAAAACTCTATTAGAGTGGGGATTTCTTTCTGACTTATGATGTCAGTGGGAAAGGTAGAACTAGTTAGAAAGACAAAGAGGAAGACATAGTAAGACTAAAGGAGCAAAGAGATAGCTGAAGGAATTTGTTGTAAATTGCGCTAGATAGTTCCATAGACATTGCACGAGCTTTCAAAACATGATTGTCCCTCCACAATTCCAGCAGAGCTTCTAAGGAAACTACCCCCCAATATTAGTCCAAGCTAACCAAACTTCACTAAGGAACATTTTTGGATACAAGATCCCGCAGAAAGGTACACATCTTTACATGTTCCAATGTTTGTGATAAAGATATTCGTCATGAATATCATAGGAAAGGAGAAGGTCAGTATTGTTGAATAGATCACTAGAATGTAGCTAGCAAGTTAGAGATGTTTAGGCTACTTACTAACCAGTGAGAAAGTACAAGGTCTTAAGATGCACTGCAATGGGCTTGAAAATAAATACATTAACATAACATCTGCTGCTTTTCATCAGCTCCTTCAATAACCCAACAATTTGGCTGCAATTAAAAGTGTGACTCTTTGCAGTCCAATAGAAAAAAATGGACAAAACTTACAATTCCCTTTGAAAACTCCCACCCACTCTCATTTATCATAGTGCTATGATTAGTTTGTTCTTCTAAGTTGCCCCATGGTCCTACTAGTACCACTACTTTATCAGTCCTGCCCTCAACCGATAATTCATAGGATTTGATTAGATTTGGTGTCAGTCACACTTGCCTCATAACACTCAATGTAAAGCATAGGTCAGAAGTATATTGGCCTTGTTAATTAAAAAATATCTGCTTTATGAAACCACTGATGAATTTTCTGTGAATCAAGTTTGATTTTCCGCAATTTTCCACAATAGAAATACATGGGCTACTCATATTTGCATAATCGAAAAGTAAGCATTCACTACACTAGTGATGACAGCAAGAAAAGCATTATTTCCATTAGAATGCATCAAAACATAATCTTTTACCGGAGCATGGGTGCTTAGATAGTGTTCCTCCGCATGCTTTGTTGGGATCATATCACTGCAGACTTTACATTTTTCAAGATTGCGAGAGCAGTGTGCATAATGCAAATCAATGTTCGTGGAAGGAATAGCTCTATTACTGAAAAAAGGGAAACAAAAAACACAGAAACCAAACTCATAAGAAGGCCATCTACAAACTAACATACAAAAAAAAAGAAATAAGACAATCTACAATTACTACAATCAAACAATTGAATATATTTCGTCAACCAACATGCATAGCACGCACCACAACATCAACTTAATCAAATTTTAGCTCTACAACTTTCCCATCATTTATCACTAACTTTAACAAAATTAATAGGTGAGCCAGTTAAAATGCAATCAAGTGCAACAAACTAACCCTAACAAAGATTCTAGTCTACATAATGCAAAAACTAACACCATGAGAGAACAGCTATAGCAAATCTAAGAAACTATAAACGTAATCACATTCGGAAAAAATAACAAGAGCACCAACAACAACAACATGAGAATGATGATGTTGATGATGAATACGATCAAAATTTCAATAATCAAATTCAGCGATACCCAAATCGAAAGCAATCGTGAGAGAAAGAAATTACCAGTGGCCGCAGATGCTAGTGGTCTCTTCGGTCACCGCCGACATGATTTTCTACCGGAAAATCAACACAAGCGAACCGCGATCAGCTCAAATTCTCACTTTTAATCTGCCGACAAATGCAAAAGGGATAAAATATACGAAAAGGATAATCAAATTGGGGAAGAGATGGGGGAGAATGGGTAAAATTTAATCAAGAAATTGGATTAGATAGCGCGATCAGATTTGAGACAAACCTGTGATGCCCAACCGAGAGAGAGGTATTTGGTTGATTGAAGGGAACAGGTTAAATTAATGTGATATATGAATGAATGAATATATCAGACTTCTGGGCGTTGGTTGTTGCAACCAAAAATTCTACTCTTTACTCAAATTTACGTCCCTCCTTTATTTGACGTGCCACAGAGCAAGTGTATTACACGCACCCGCGAACTAGGAACCTGCATTCTCGCAAACTTTGGGCTTGCCCCGGCCCAAATACTAATATAATGGATCAACCAAACACTGTCACCGACATCATGAATGAATGAAAGGATAGCTTAAAATGCAAATATTAAGATCATGAGGTTCCAATTTATGAAAGACAAAGAGGTCCAACAATGCTGACGTGGCATGTCAAGTGGAGAGTCAATTATTTCTTGGGTCATAATTGCTCTACCCCTGTCTCTTTGAGTTACGCATAAGATATCTACAAAGCGTACCATGGTTCACCTTTGAAAATATCCATAGATATCTTTAAAGGTGAACCATGGCTCACGTTAGAAGATATCCGGAAAAGACGCCCCCTGCTCACACTCTCATTCTTTGTTCGAACACCTAACTCTCACCCTCATACTCGTCTATCACTTCCCAAACCCCTACCAACACCACATCTCACCACCAGCCCCCCTACTGAATCTCTTCAAGGAGATTGAGCCGGAAGAACTCTTCGGAGCCTAAGAGGACATGGTTTGGGTAGTCTTGGATTACGTCGGACGCCTTGGCTGAGAGATGTAGTTTGACGTATTTGTCGTTGATTTTCATCTCTTTCGTTGTTCTGTTGCTCACCAAGGCCATATTGTTTCCCATTTCGAATTCTCTCTCTCTCGGAAAACAGTCTCTATTTTCATTTGGCCCTGTTTTTCAATTATTTTGAGGTGAGTGGAGGTGGTGGTGTGAATTTAGGAAAAGTTGTGGTAGGAAAGCTTTTGGGATCGGGATTGTGTTGGGATGGTGGTGGTTTGGGAAGTGAGAGATGGATTATGAGAGTGGTGATTTGGCATAAGTTGGTGTTTTCCGCGAGTTTAGGTAAACAAGGAAAAGACAAGAAGAAGCTAGTAAGAAACAAGGAGCAACGCCCGCGCAAGAGTTCAAAATGCCCGAGGAAGAAAGGAGAACTTTTGGCTAATATGTGACTCCGAACGTCACCGACCCTCCAACAACCATCAACGTTCCAAATGTGGCGGCGAACAACTTCGAGCTGAAGAATTCTCTCATCAGTTTAGTGCGAGCTATGCCTTTTCGTGGTCTCCCTAGCGAGGATCCCAATCGACACGTTCGCACCTTCCGTCAAGCATGCGACACCTTCAAGCCAATGGGGCCTCGCCAGATGCAATCAAGTTGCGATTGTTTCCATTTTCACTCGAGGAGAGAGCATGGGAGTGGTTAGACTTCCTTCCGGCGAATTCCATAAGCACATCCGATCAACTTGCTCGTGCTTTCTTTGCAAAGTACTTCCCACCAAGCAAGTTGACGAGCTTAAGGAATCAGATCTCCACCTTTGCTAAGGAGCCGGACGAGACCTTGTATAAAGCTTGGGAGAGATTTAAGGACTTGCTTCGCAATGCCCCCAGTATGGTTTTGAGCCATGGATCTCCATTCAAGCCTTCTACAATGGGGTAGATGATCAATTGAGGGTCACCATCCTTGCTGCAGTTGGAGGGAACATCATGAACAAGACTGCTGACGAGCTTCACAACCTGATCGATCAAATGGCATTGAACATATATTAGTGGTCAAGACCCCATTCTAAGAGAACGGGAGGTAAGTATTCTGTTGATGCCATTACTCTTTTGTCTGCTAAGCTTGATGATATTACTAATAAGATGGAGATGTTACATGTGAATGCTCCCCCTCCCCCTCTGTGTGCTTCTTACCATTATTTTGAGCATTAGACTTTGTATAGTCATAATGAGGGTGGGTGGTAGTGTCCAAACTGACCAAGCCAATTTTGTTAGAAACCCTTCCCAAAGACCTCCTTTTGACCCATATTCCAATACATATAACCTCGGTTGGAGACATCACTCCAATTTCTCTCAATCGCCGGAACAATAACCAAATAGCCACCAACCCCACAAGGACAACCTTCATAAGGACAAAGGCTTCCCGCTCAAAATTACCAAAGAACGCCTCAAGACCCACCATACCAACCCCCTCAAAAGCCAAACCTAGAGGCCATGATGGAAGCTATGATCTTGTCTCAACAAAAACAATTTGAGCATCAACAAAGACAACATGCGGTGATTAAGGCCTTAGCTACTAAAGTTGACCTTTTATACACCCACAATCAAATGCTTGAAAACCATATTACTATGTAATCTAGTGCTTCCACTACCCCTCCGGGAATGCTTCTCAGACCACCCGTGCCTAACCTTAAGGAGCAATGTAATGTCATAGTTTTGAGGAGTGGTACACAAATTGAGGGACCAAGCATGACAAATGCTAAGCATGGAGGGGTCTTGAGTGATAAGAGTGTTGAGAAAGAAGGTGAGAAAGAGAAAGACCCAGAGTGTGAGACCACCAAAGAGGGTATTGAAATCCCTCCACCACCACCACCATCACCACCAAGAGTGTAGGTACCCCTTCGATTCCCCTCAAGAGTTTCTAAGTTTAAAGTTGATGTTCATTTTGGAAACTTTCTTGGTATGTTGAAAAAATTAAATGTGAATGTTCCTTTTCTTGATGCTTTGTCCCAAATGCCATTGTATGCCAAGTTCTTGAAGGAGATTCTCTCCAAGAAAAGAAAGATTAATGATTGAGAGGCAATTGCATTGAATGAGGAGTGTAGCTCAATGGTTCTTAATAAGCTCACTCCAAAGCTTAAGGACCTCTAAAGCTTTACAATTCCTTGTTGACTAGGAAATATGAATTTTGACCGAGCCTTGCGTGATGTGGGCTCAAGTGTGAGCTTGATGCCTTATTCCTTGTACAAGAGATTGGACTTAAGAGAGTTGAGACCTACCGCCATGTCACTTTAAATGGATGATCGTTCTGTTAAGTACTCACAGGGTATTTTAGACGACTTTCCTCTCAAGGTAGGTGATTATGTGCCCGTGGATTTTGTAATTCTTGACATGGCTGAGGACACTCGTACCCAAATCATTTTGGGAAGACCAGTCCTTGCCACAATTGGATGCATAATTGATGTGTAAAAAGGGAAAATGAGTTTCAAACTAGGGGAGCATGAGGTAGAATTCGATTTATTTCGTGAGCATAAGCTTAACAATGTTTCCTCGTGTTGTGGTGTTGGTGTAGTTGGGAGTGATGAGTTTGTTGAACCTTCCGTGATGAATGTCAAAGACCCTTGTTCGAAATTTTTTTCCTAAAGTCCATGGACTTGGTGATGCGACAGATTGGGTGCATGTTATTAAACCCAAACCTAACATCATCGAGAACATGCCTTATCATACTAATAGGGGTTCATTGAGAGAGTTTTGCAGGTTTGACTTCAGAATGCCTTCTAATGCTGAGGAAGGTGATAAGTTTGACCTAAGCTGGTGGGTTATGTTTCAAGATGCTGAGGGAACACTAGCTGATGGTGACACAAAGAACTTTGACCATGATATTGTGAAGTGTTCTCCTGGATGAGATAAGCATGGTCTAGCTAAAGACGGTAAACTAGCGCTTCTTGGGAGGCAACCCAAACTTTACTTGCTTTATTTTATTTTATTTTGTTTTATCTTTTTTTGCTTCATGCATTTTAGACTTGCCTCCTCTTTTCTTCTCTATGAACAACAAGTCCGGTTGCATTGAGGATAATGATGTGTCCCAGCATGGAGAGGTTGGTTGAGGTTGGTAATAGGTGCGCGCATTTGTATATATTTTGCATCCATATAGTAGCATATAGTCGCACTTGTTTTGGTTTTGTTACCTTAGTCTCTTTTATGTCTCTTTTCATAGTTTTTTTTTGTGATTGTTAGGTGTTGCATGTGCATCTAGGTTGCATGTAGGATAACTTTTTTTTTTTTGCTTTATAAAAAATTGAAAATGAATTTTTTTTTGGAAAAATCGAAAAAAATTAAGATAGTCTTTGGTTACGAAAACCCCTCCCATGATGAACACTTTATGAGGTGTGTGATTAGATTCTCATTGCAAGTGCATACTTTGTGATTCTTTGGCTTGATTTCATTAGGGCCAAGCGGGTCTCGGCAAGCCAAATCGCTCCGATTTCGTATCGACCTAGGGCAAGAATACGGAGAACGAGATCAGAGAAGAGGTGAGGAGGAGAAGAACAAAGGAGGTAAGGGAGCATCAGGCCCATCACGGCCATGACCTACCCTGTCACGCCCGTGACAGGCCCTAGGGGACGTCGAGGGCTGAGGAGTAGGATGTCGTAGGCGCGAATCCTCTGGTCACGATCGCTACCCTTGCATCCCCCATCCCCTCTTTTATCATTTGAGTTTCAGCCTTCGTACCAGGAGGTCGTAGCGCTCGCGACGGTCCAGTCGTGACTACGACCTTAGGCTAGCCTTGGCTTGTTGTGCTCGTGACGATCTTGTCATGACCATGATGACCATCGTGACCATGGCTTCCCATTTGAAGTAGTTGGAGGCTCAGGGTCATCACGCCCGTGATGGAAGGGTCGCGCCCTCGACATCTGGGAATATGCATGATCGACGACCGTGACATCCGCGTCAGGATCGAGTCGTCAATCCATCGTAATGACGTCGCGACCGTGACGCATGAAGGTAATTTTCGTAGAGCTTTTCTCTCATCGCCCGTCATGGCCGCTACATCGTCCGTCACGCCAGCGACGATCAATTCCGGAAGGTGCCCCCTCATGCAAGACAACATGTCATGGCCGCGACGACCTGTGTCGCGCCCGCAACGGCCTTGTTGATCCGTTTTTTTTTTCTTTTCTTTATTAAGGGTAGTTTTTTTCTTTTCTTTCCTAATCAATGTAATTATATTTTATACCTTTTCCTTCCCAATGTATTGTTGGGTTAGATTAGGCTTTGGAATATAATTAACTCTTGGATTAATGGCCCTTTGAGTGTTAATCTCTTTTGGGGTTCTATCTCTATCCTTACCTATATATGGGTCATTGGAAAAGAGAGAGACTTAGCTTTTGACGAATGAAAAATGTATTTTTGAGACTTACTCAAAACTCTCTCTAAAAGCTTATCCTCTTTATCTATTGCATTGTTGATAGTGGTGAAATCAAGTCATTCCTTTGTTCATTAGTGGTGGGTTTCCTTTATCTAGTCATTGTGGGGTGCTAGTTCTTGGTGGTGGATCATCCTTTATCCAAGAACATATCAAGTTCCCTTGGTGATTAAGCTTTTTGGTGCATTTCTTGGGTTATTATTATTATCTTCCTCTCCTATCCACTCTTTGGTTATTCATTCCTCAAGAACAACAATGACATTATTATTATTATCAAGTATGGATCTCTATTATTCCCACTTCGCATACGCTCCATTTGGTATCAGAGCTCTCAGGTTATCTTTTGCTTGATCTTTGTTGTTCTTAATTTTTTTGGTTATTCTCTATTGTATGATCATATTGGTGACCCCCGTTCCTGGTGTGTTTACTTGGTTGGATTGAAATTTTGGCATTGAACAAGTAACTATTGGAGTATTATAGGGTGTGAATCGATTGTGGTGATTGGGTGTTGGAGAGTTGAGTTCTTGGTAATAATGTGTATTTCTTCTTCAACAACAAGGTGTCATATGTTGTCTTTCTTGTGCATAGCTACACAAAAACCCTAAGCCAAACACCAAGCCAACAACAAAGAACTTAGCTCCTCAAAATATTCCGAAACATAATCCGTCCTCTACCTATTTTTCTTGGTATGGAACATCCCAACGATCCAAACTAAGAGGAATCCAGCCGGCGTTAAAGGACTTCAATGGGATCCCCGCTCGAAGAGACCCCTAACTCGGGCTACAACCGATTCACATGCATCAAGAACATCCTTGATGCCGTTACTACAAGACCCACTCAGATTGATGCACACCTCCAA
Source organism: Portulaca oleracea (assembly GCA_029582165.1). NCBI lineage: Eukaryota > Viridiplantae > Streptophyta > Magnoliopsida > Caryophyllales > Portulacaceae > Portulaca > Portulaca oleracea. Next base: position 25,834,479 of record CM055877.1, on the reverse strand, counting down.
GTGCGACCGCCACTTACGGGGAGAGAGAGACCTTCCCTGAGCCTCATTCGTCCTCCTCCTAACTTCGAGTTGAGTGACGATAATGTGGATTCCATACATATGTTCCGACATCGGGGAAGAGGCGAACACCCGCCTAGGGATGGTCTTCACGATATCAAAGTAGAGCTATCGGAGTTCCAGGGTTCTCTTGATCTGGATGTGTATTTGGAATGGGTTCAACTGGTTGAGCAGATATTCGAAGCAAAGGGTAATAGTGACGAGAAGGCTTTCAAAGTGGTAAGCTTGAAGTTGACTAAGGTAGCCTCGTTATGAATTGAGAGCGTGAAGGCACAACAGGCTAGGGATAGTCGTCGAAAGATTTCTTCGTGGGAAAGCTTAAAAAACTCATGAACAAGCGTTTCTTACCAAGAACTTATATGCAAGACATATTGTGGAAACTCTTCGCCCTTGAACAAGGGAAGAGAAGTGTGATTGAGTATATTCAAGAGTTCGAGCAGCTCTTGATTAAGAGTGACCTCTAAGAGCCACCCAAGCAGACCATGATGCGATTCTTGAACGGCTTATCTCCCTCAATCGCCAAGAAGGTTGAGATTCAGCCCTATCATTCTTTGAATGAATTGTGTAACATTACAATCAAGTTCGAGAGAAGGAAGAAGGAAAAGGCTAATGCTAGGCCTTTCTAAAGGTCATTTGTACCTCCCCCAAGGTCGAATCCTATAGTTTCACTGAAGCCTCAAGAAACACCTAGAGTTACTACTACTTCCCCGCCTCCGAAGGTTGACAATGGTAAACGCATTTCATATCCATCCCCCACGGACTTACCTAAGAAGATGTAGGGAAAGAAATGTTTCAAATGTCAAGGATATGGTCATTTTCAAGCCGATTGCCTTACTAGGAGAACTATGACTATCCAAGAAGTACAAGAAATTGAGAATGAGTTGTTCGGAGTGCAAGAAGATGAGGAGTATGTAGTGGAGGATGGTAGTGAATCTGAGGATGATGATGTTCATGACACACTCACTCCCGACTGTGGTGAGATGCTTGTGTTGAGGAGGGTACTACATGTGAGTGAAGCTCTGGTGGACAAAGCACAACGAGAAATGATATTCTACTCCCGTTGTACGGTAAACGGGAAGGTTTGTAATTTGATCATTGATGGAGGGAGTTGTACGAATGTGGTTTCTACCTACGTTGTCAAGAAGTTGACACTACCTCTTACTTCACATCCTAGGCCTTATGCTTTGAAGTGGTTGAACAATAAAGAGGAAATCAAGGTGACGAAGCAAGCTCTTGTGACTCTTTCTATTGGGTACAAGTATTGGGATTCTATTGTATGTGATGTGGTGCATGTGAACGCTCGTCATATTTTGTTAGGGAGGCCTTGGCGATTTGGTAGGCATGCGGTTCATGATGGATTCGAAAACACCTACACCTTTGCCACAAACAAGTTTATTTTGATGATATTTTGGTGTATTCACGGGATGAAAGCGAGCACTTACTCACCTTGAGAGATTGTTTGAAGTGTTGTGGAAGCAGAAGTTGTATGGGAAGATTGAGAAGTGTGACTTTTGTACTTTCCAAGTCATCTCCTTGGGATACATTGTCTCGGGAGATGGTTTCTCTATGGATCCGTCCAAGGTGGAGGCTATTCGTTCTTGGCTGACCCCTACTTCTATTACAAAGGTCCAGAGTTTTTATGGGCTTGCATCGTTCTATAGGAGGTTTATTCGGGGCTTTAGCACCATCACCACTAGACCTGGCAATTCTCGACCCGACCTGGAAACTCGACCCTAACCAACCCGCAAAAAATGGGTTTTGAACACGAAATTCCGACCCGGACCCGAAAATGACCCAACCCAAAGAACCCGGTAAACAACGGGTCAGGTTTGGGTCGACCCATTGGGTCAGACACTTTAATTTTAAGTGTTTTGTCTACTTTGGCCCTGTGCAAAAAAATGGGTCCATTTCATGAAAAATAAGACCCAAAAGTAAAATATTGGGTGGCTTTGGAAAGTTATGCGTAGAGAGAGACATACAAATGAAATAATCAAATAACAAATGACCAAAACAAAACCCTAACACTGTCACTCACTCACTCTTTCAGTGAACCCTCTAACTCCTGCAGTCTCGCCGCTCTCCTCTCTTTTAGTAAAATAGTGTATTATTGTCAAAGGTCAAAGTTCAGTGCATTATTGTCCAATATCCTAAAAGTTCAGTATATTAGCATCCTAAAATCCTATATATTTCATAAGTACTCTTATTCGTGGATTGTTGACATAAACTGCATAATACTTGTAGACTTGAAGTTTGTCAAATTTTGTCCCTTGGGTGTATAGTATTATGTCTATACAACTATGACATATCGTGGTGGTCGAACTTGAAATGGAATGGTACATTACACAGGTGTCTTTGACCAATTATAATCAATTTTATTAGTTGTAAGTGATTGAGAAAAAGGGCGGTCATGACCCGTAAACTCGACCCAAACCGCCCGAAACCGGAATACACCCGACCCGTATTTACCCGAACCCGAAATACACCCGACCCATATTTACCCGAACCCGAAATACACCCGACCCATATTTACCCGAACCCGATATAGGACCGACCCGTAACCCGCCCGCCCGCCCGTATTGACAGGTCACCACACCTATCACGGAGTGTATGAAGAAGGGTGTGTTTTAGTGGACAAATTCAGCCTAATGGGCATTTGAGAAATTGAAGGTTGCTTTATGTGAGGCACCTGTTCTAGCATTGCCAGATTTCACACAAGTCTTTGAGGTGGATTGTGATGCGAGTGGCGTGGGCATTGGGGCCATTTGATACAAAATCTTCGCCCCTAGCCTATTTTAGTGAGAAGTTGAACAGATCCCAGAGGAATTATTCTACTTATAAGAAGGAGTTTTATGCTCTTGTTCGGGCTTTGGACCATTGTTCTCATTACCTTCGACCGAGCCAATTTGTTGATACGCCGTAAGTACACGGGTGTAATAGTAGTAGGTATCAAGGTTGTTCCCACAGGGACTTTGCTCAACTACGTACACACGAAATTAGCCTCCTATGTAATCGCTAAATCAATCGGGTTTTGGTTTGGATTATTCTAAAACTATTTCTAGTCACTACTAAAAGCAAAACAAGCAACAATTCACAACAATTAACGAGATAAATCAATAGGAACAGACATTCAGGGGATAAACCTAAGTCACTCTATGAATTAATCAAGTGGATTAAACATGTATGTCACTAATTTTGTACATTTTAGGGTCGATAATCGCATAATGTCTTTCGTAGCGAGCTTTTGGCAATGAAACGAATTGTTTAGTAAAATTAATCACCTACTTTTGTGTCTATTTCAATTTTAACTAAGTTAAAGATCGAATTATCACAAGATCCTTAATTACAAAATCCTCTATATCTAGTTCATTTCTTAATCAGTTTAATCCTAAGGGTTCCGATTATCGAATTTCTCCTTTTGGTACTTCACTTAATAATCTAATTCTATATTCTTGATGGCCAATAAAAAAACAATGACATACATAATCAAAGGTTAAATAAAATGCATTCAAACTAAATTAATACTTGTTCAATCCAATAAAACTTAATTCATGAAAGCAACTAAAATGTGTTTATCCCATAAACTAAACAAAACTACTCACAACTCATGTTTAAACTACAAAACATATAAAAATCTATACGAGAAAGCATGAAAAACTAATAAACCGAGATGTAAATCGATCCTTGCTTGAATGATAATTTGTAGGGACTTTTGCTCCTCCACTTCTATTGTAAAACTTGGAATCGATCTTCAACTTCAACTCAATGTGTCAATCTTGCACTATTATAAATGTGGATGGAATATGGATGAACGTGGAGATGAATGTGGTTGTGGAAGATGGTAATTGCATGCTTGAATGATCCACAAAATAGTCGAAAATCGCAATTATATAGCAATAATTGGACTTGAAAGGGAAAAATTCAACAGTCAGACATCACCATGGTCTGTGTTGCATCACCACGGTCCGTGGTAACATCCAAGTTTACATATATATAAAATACACTCATCATTTGTCCTTCATTTTGATCATGAGGATCTCAAGTATTTGAATGGTCAACACAAGTTGAATGCTCCAAGTTGGTCGAATTTCTCCAAAGCTTCAATTTTGTGGCCAAACATAACAAGGGGAGTGTGAATATAGTGGCGGATGCTTTGTCAAAATGTCATTCTCTTTTATCTTTGATGGAAGCGCGGGTGCTTGGTTTTCAAATTATCAAGGAATTATCATGGTGATGAGGACTTTCGACATTATTTGAGTGGAGATGGAAGCTCTTATGTGTTGCAAGATGAGTACTTATTCAAGGGAAACAAGCTTTGTATACGACATTGTCCTTTGAGGCGACTATTGGTAAAAAAGGTTCACGGTAGAGGTCTTGCCGGGCATTTCAGCATTGACAAGACCATCGACATGCTCAAGGAGCATTTTTATTGACCTAAGCTGGGAGGTGACGTACATAAAGTAATTTCTCGGTGTGTCAATTGCCAACATTCCAAGAGCCAATTCCATCAAGGTGTTTACACACCTTTGCCGGTTCCTCAAGGTCCATTGGAGGACTTGAGTATGGACTTCATAGTGGCACCACCCCGAACCCAACGTGAAAAGGATGCTATCATGGTTGTGGTGGATATGTTCTCAAAGATGGCTCATTTTGATGGTACACATATCGCCTCTTTGCTCTTCAAGAAAATTGTGAAGCTTCACTGCAACCCGAGGAGTATCGTATCGGACCGGGATTCTAAATTTATTAGCCACTTTTGGAGGTTGTTGTGGAAGTTGATGGGCATCAAGCTACTTTTTAGCATTTCTCACAACCCTCAAATTGATGGCCAAATAGAGGTTACCAACAAGACTCTCACTACTTTGCTATAGGGTTTGGTTAGTCGGGGTTTGAAAGATTGGGATGTAAAATCGAGCCATGCTAAGTTTGCATATAACTGGGATCCTTCCTTTGCCACGGGCCATCCTAATTCGAAACGTGCTATAGCATCAACCCTCTCACCCCTCTTGAGTTGATTCCCCTTCCACTTGAATTTAAAGCAAGTGTTGAAGCTAGTGAGAAGGCAAAGGAAGTCAAGAAACTCCATAAGCAAATCCGGGCAAGAATAGAGGAGATCAATGAGATGTATAAGGTTCGGGTCAACAAACATAGGAGGGTCATTTCCTTCAAACTGAAGGAGTTGGTGTGGCTACATTTACGGAAGGAGAGGTTTCTTACCCGATAGAAGAGTAAACTTATGCCTTGAAGCACTCGTCCATTCAAGGTGATTGAAAGGATCAATAACAATGCTTATAGATTGGAGATACCGGCGAGATGGGCATCTCATTCACCTTCAATGTTGGGGACCTGTTTCCTTACCTTGAGGACGACGACCCCGATGTGGATTTGAGGGCAAATCATTCTCAAGAAAGGGAGGATGAAACATCCTAGGTTCCTTTCTCGGCCCATGGTACTTAGGCCAAGTGGGTTACTTCTCGACCGGCCGAATTGCTCTAATTCCACATTGACCCGGGGTCGAGCCGAGTGATCACGACCATCCAATGGATGGCCCGTGATAGCCTCAACAAGGGCTTTCTTTTTGTATTGGGCAGAATAAGAAGAAGGGGAGAGGAGAAGAAAGTGAGGAGGAGAATAAGAAAAGAGGAAAGGGGAGCATCAAGCCGTCACGACCGTGACCTGCCCTATCACGCCCGTGACAGGCCCTAGGGAACATCGAGGGCTGAGGAGTAGGATGTCGCGGGCGCGACCTCAGGCCAGCCCTGGTTCGTCGCGCTCACGACAATCCAGTCACGACCGTAACGACCATCGCGATGGGCCCAAGGCGCGCGCCTGGCCCAGTAGGAAATAACATGGCCGCGGGGCCTTGCTCACAATCACAACCCATTTCTCGGATTACCACGCTGGCAATCCGTGTGAGATAAAATTACTAGCCGCGGGGCTTTGCTCGAGACTCCAAATTCTGGCGCCAATGTTTTCCCTCCATCACAATCGCGATCCCTTGATTCCAGTTGTTTGACTTTTGACTCTTGACTTGAGGATGGTCATGGGTCCTTGTTGATTGGTATGGAGGGCATATGATCTTTGGATCATGCCCCCCTCCTTCCATCTTCATCAACTCACCCTTCACCTATAATAATCCCCCCTCATCCTTCACTCACATCACCAACTACCATTATCAACTCTTCATCACTCTCTACTCTCTTCATCATTGTCAACTTCTTCTATCAACTACCCTCATCATCATATATCTCTTCTCAGATTCCCTTCCATCCTCCATAACTATCATCATTACCACCACCATACTATCCATATAACCATACCTCCAACAATTCTCAAGCATTCATTCTGTCATCCATACAACACCGAGCCTAAGCATTCACTACAAGGGGGTCCATTTTGAAAGCTTAAAGTGAGGTTTGTACTTCCTTGTATTTGTATTTCCATTATGTAAATCTTACTTGTACATCGTTTTGTAAAAACCTTCATGTTTATTCTTGCATGATTTAGAATATTAATTTTGTGAAATTCATTAAACTTCTCCCCGCTAGTTTCATTTCAAGTTCGATTTTAGTAGAGTCAGTTTTTTAAACAGGAGGATTCAAGAATTTTTTAATTCTCAAATTCGTAACCTTGCCCTCGAATTCAGAATTCGGATTCGTAGACCGGAGTTCTTTTTTTTTTTTGGTTTGCCGATTTCCTTAAATCGGCTGTCGACTCTTTGTTTATAACCTTTTTTTATTATTATTAAACACACATGTTTATTACATCAAAAAATCTACAAAATGATTTATATACTCCTATATTCTAATCCGGAGCTAACTCAAGAGAAAATGTTCAAGAAATTATCATAGGCCCCGTGGCCTATGAAAGTTTCTATGCATTTTCTGTTGTGCCAAAGAAGCACAGTCCCAACAGTGACCACGTCACAGGCCCCGCGGCCAGTGACGACCCCTGTTGGCCCATGTGCTTTCTTCTTAGCTTGGGTTTAAATTAGAATTTGCATTAAGTCATTTATAAATTAATTTTGATGTAATTTCAAGTGTGTAAATAATAAAATTGGTTCTTAAATGAATAAAAGCCTCCTCTCGAAAACATTTTTCATAAAGTAAAATATATAATTATTTAAGGACTAAGCAACCTTAGTCGGCTCCCAATCACAACATAAGTAGCACATTTGAAACTATTCCCTAGGCGGGGATGTTTCAGGGTCCTACACAAGCATGGATTTCTATTATTCCCACTTTGCATACGCTCCAGTCACTAAGCCAAATGTCAATCACTCTAAAGGGAATAGGCCCTTAATATAATTTTGATGTGTTCAAATTTGTTGAGACACGATCGAGTCCTACAGTAGACTTTGGTCAACCATAAATTTGTCAATTCTACTAGCTAGCATTTGATCTAAACCATGTAAATGGTTTGTATGTTGGCATGTCCTATAGTTGCATGTTTCTAAGAATTCAACAAATTTAACATTCCTTCTATGATGTTGCTACCTCCTCCTTTTTCATGTGATCCTAAAACTTCATTTAAGTCCCTATATATTATCATTCGCACTTGATTTAGTTTTTTGTATTTTGACTCTACTATTCCCATCATATTTTTATGATCCTTCTTGATGGGGTTCTTGACCACCTTTTTCCTTTTAAAGAAACCTTAGCCTCTCACACTCCAACACGCTAGCCTCATGATCCCCCTATTAGGAGTCCTAGGACTAATCAACTATCTGGCTAGCCTCATGATATTGACCGAATTTACCGAATATTCGGATATAAAATTTCTCTTTTTTCTATTGTCCGAACCCGATTTTTGCTTCGTCTGAATTATCCGACCCGGTTTGACCCGAATTAAAATCGGGTCCGGACATGAATTTCTTGTCCGAATTTCGACAGTATCCGAATTTGTCCGACTCGAATTTACCCGAACCCGAATTTTTGTCAGCGCTAGTTGGAAGTTGTTTCAACTTCCCTTTGATATCATCTGTCTGCTTTGATGCAGGACTATTGAACTTATCGATCTTGCAGATTCTTAATCTCAGCACATTCTAATTATTGTGCTATTGTATTCATCTGCTCCCCTGACTTAGAGTTTCCTTGCCTCATATGGGTTGCGTATGAATCTTAGACTCGACTAAATACATGGAAGCCCCCTTCCTGGTCTAGGATATTCGTGCTTTATTGAACGTACCAATCTCTTTCTTTAGCAAAGATTTTGTATGCACAACTCTCCATATCCAAGAACACTTCACCCTCTACTCTCCTCGTAACATTTGTAGATGTTAATACCTGCATAACTTACAAACTGTACCGGGTCTAATTTGCAGAATTTGGTTGTGACAATCTTTCTCCACGGCCCAACTATCTTCTAGAAGTTCTCAAGCATCCATGGTGTGGAACTCCATAAATATTCAACCATACTTTCATATTTTTACTTGTTTCATATATACTCCATTATCTTATTTCCTAAAATAAACCTCCAAAATCTCCTTAGGGTCCTTCAAAATCCATTTCATATCTTGGAGTGTTGACAACATTAATGTCACTTGTATTATATCACTGTGAACTTTTTCATTTTAACCTCTTTAAACTCTAACGCTGACATAGCCTCCTAATCCATCTACTGCTTTGTCAAGCACACTATACTTCTACTCACTCATTTCGTGTTGCTAGTGTTTACCACCGCTTTTACTCTGAAAGTCTCATTTTCTTGTGTGATCAGGCTTGTCTTGACCTTTTTCTGTCATTCCTTTCTCACCCATATTTGCTTTGATTTTTCACCTGATGCATTTATTCTCTTAGCATAATTAACGGTGATTTGTTGGCCTCTAATGGTTCTTTTGTTAAAACCTTAATGCTCTCCTCAACATGTTTCCTTTTGTAAAACTATACAAAACCAAATTTGAATTGTGTTTTTGTTCTCCTAGGAATATCTATTGCCTACTCCCACCCTACCTTTGCAAATATTCCTATCAAGCCATACCTATCAAGATCTCTTCGTAGGTTTCCCATAAAGATGGCGTCAGATTCATTCTTCCCAGTTCTTAACCTCTCTCTCTCTCTCTCTCTCTCTCTCTCTCTCTCTCTCTCTCTCTCTCTCTCTCTCTCTCTCCCCATATTTGGTTGTTGGTGTTGGTGTAGGTTTAACTACTGGCAACTACAAAGGAGGATGCTTGCAGGTACGGCTCCCAACGCTAAGTGTGTAAGAAAAGATATCTTTTACTACAATTGTTTGTAACATCTAGCTGATCACTTGAACGAAAAAAATCTAGCTTATCAGAATCATAAGAGCGCCCATAATACCGAGTTTCAACTTGACTTATTGGATGAGGTGGAATTTGTGAACCCCTACCAAGAGAGTTAAAATTTATCCCTTTATTTAGTTAGTTTTCCAATGGTGAGCATGAGTTTGACTCATATTGATTAAAAAAGTTAAATGGATCATACTTAATAATATAACTAATTTGGTTTTACTGATGAAAAGTGAGGTGGAGGAAGAGAGAGAGAAAAAAATATAATTAAAATATTAGTGTGTTAAACTCGCTTCACACGACTCTATTCTGTTATCATGTCATGTCAGCATTGAGCCAAATTTAAACTTACCATGGGAGATAGTCTAATAATATAACAATATTTAACATTTTTACTACATCTAGTCATGGTAATCACTGTAAAAGACAATCTTTTGTTACGACATTCTTCTTAACCATATTATAGTAAATGATGCATATAGTGGTTGTCAACAATGACAACTATCATAAGTAAAATAAATCTTACTCGTATATGTGTCAAATTTTATCTTGACCGGTAATTTTTTTATTTAATATAAATTGTAAATTTTTTTAAAATTTTTTTAGTATATTTTGAAAAGTTTTTAAATAAATATTCAAAATATATTTGTTTACTAGACAAAAACTTGAAATTAAGATATTTAAATTTTAAAAATTTCGTAGAAAATTTCTATTACTATAGTTTCCAACTATACAAGATTCTACATACATATCACTACATTCATTTACACTACGATATTAAACTATAGCAAAAGACCATATAGATCATGATAATGAGTAAATTATATTTACCCTATCTGATATTTGTGGTAATAATTTTTGCATATCCGATATTTGTGAAATAATTTTCACCTTACTTGACATTAAGTGTTCATAAATTTAAACCTCCTAAGATATTTTATAATTGATTTTTTTGGATTTTCTGGTGTAACATTAAAAAGATAAATATGAATTGACTTTTTACCTTTGATATTAATTTATATGACTTTCAATTAAATATGAATTGGCGTTTTGACCCTGAATATTAATTCATATGGTATTAACAGGGGAGTGCTGAAGAAGAGGACTGCGAGAGGATCGACTGTTGGTGTTTTCTATTTGGAGTTTTGACACACCTTTTTCCAATAAGAAAAACAATGAAATGGTCATTTAAGTCATTTTCTTCTCAATATTATGGCAGCATGGTACATTCACATAGTCATATAGGCGCATTATTGTATTTTCTCATTTCTGATAAGAATTAATCAGATTTTGCCATTAAAAATCACTTTCACTTAATGTCAAGTAAGGTGAAAATTATTTCACAAATGTCGGGTGTATAAAAATTATTACCACAAATATTAGACAGGGTAAATATAATTTGCTCTCGTAATAATTACCACCTATTGTGGTGAGCACCAGGATCAATGCGCTATGACTATTTTAAGCGCAAATCTTTCAAAGGTGTTTTACATTAAATAATCTGTTGCTCAGGTTTAGGGAAATCAAAATGAAATTTAGATTTTTCTTTTAAAAAGCCTGCCAAATAAGTATTCCTTTTCAAAAAAAAATATTAACAAGGCCTCATATTTTGGCGTAATAATTTTAAGGGTTATATATTATGATAAATTTTTATTTGGTGACATTATATTTTATGTAAATATTTAGGGGGACATTCCAACCAATTTCTAGCCAAAAGTAGCTTGAAATAGTGAGTTTTATGTTTAGGCGTATTTATCATGTTAAAGAGATTAGCTTGTATAGGTTAGAATTAACTATAAACTTCAATTCAAAACACGGCTAAACATAAAACCCACCGCTTTACGCCATTTTTGATCGGAAATCGGCCAGAATGTTCCTCTAAATATTTACATAAAAAATAATGACACCTCACAATTATTTGTCATAATATAAAACCATTAAAATTATTACACTAAGATATGAGGTCCATTTTGATTCCTTTCTCTTAAAAGCGTGTCATCATCACACTTTTAAAAAAAATTATGCATCAACACATCACAAAACACAGAGCCCCATATCTTGTGACCAGAAGTTTAGAAAAAAAAATACTCATAATACTCATACATGTTTATATGTTATCCCATCAAGTATAAAGCCTAACACGTAGTAATAAACAAATATAAAACTCCATATTATGTTATTGACATCATAATTAAGGTAAGATTAGTGCTTTGCCCTTTCTTCTTGAAACACCACCTTTTATGATAAATTGGTTGATGGCTGACACTTGTCCTTGCTTTAAAGCCTTGCTAGTACTCCTTAAGTCCTTAATTATACATTTAGAAACTAGCCATGAACTTTATCACATAATTTAACGTCCACTATTAGATAATTTGTTTGCAATTAGAGTTGGGAAAAGCTGACTCGACATGATTACCGACTCGAAGCTGACACGAAGTTAAATGGTTTTGGATATAGATTTTCAAACCGCTTACTCAAATGGGTTATCACGGTAAACCCGTTTAAGTAATTGGTTTAAGTTTGGATTGAGAATATCGACACGAAAAATGACACAATAAACCCGTTCAGTGATTGGGTTACTTAGAAAATTGACATGAAAAAGGATATATTTAACCCGTTTAAGTGAGATAATGTTTTTACTTTTGCTTGGACTTGTTATACACTCCCTCCGTTCCATACTAAATGTCGTCTATGGAAATTGTGCAGTCGAATTTCAAGAAACTTTAACCATAAATTTTTCAATATATACAATGAGTTGCTATATAAAGTTATCATCATTAGATCCGTAATGAAAAATACTATCAGAAAAGTACAATATTGCAATTGTTAAAAAACATATTATGTAAGAAATTATTGATCAAAGAGTGACATTGGAGACCATGAATGTCAAAATTATGACAATTAATATGAAACGAAAGGAGTATTGTTTATGTAACAAACACCCTATCCCCTCCCGAGTCGCCAATTTTACTGATAACCTCTTTAGGGATCGCTGACTATCCTCTCAAATCACCACGAGTCTTTCCAGCGCCAGTTTGCATCGTCCTCGCTCACACACTGCGCGCATAAGAAAACTTCCCAGGATGTCACACATCTTAAGACTACTCCTAGTCAAGCACAATTAACTGAGGAGTTCCCAACGGATGAGATACCTTAAAAAAGGTGCACCTTGCTGATATAAGTAGTCATTTCAATCCCTTTAAGCCACACTGAACCGTTGAATTTCTGACAAAGACTTGTGTTGGATTACTACTACGGCCCCATTCTTCTATGCGGTGCGATTGCAGTGCAGTTGGTTTCAGTGTGGTGGAATTTGAAAAAGTGTTGTGAGTTGTGGTGAAAGCTGTGGTGAGTGAGGAAGATTAAGAGAAATAATGTGAAAAGTAGAGGAGAAAAGTAAGGAGAGAGAAAAATGAAAAGATATATTGGTAATGATTATGGTGTAGTGTGGTGAAGTGTGGTGGAAAGTTAAAGAGTGTGTTGCAGTGTGGTACCGCACAACAACTTACCGCATAAAAGAACGGGGCCTAAAAGGCAGTTAGAGGACGGGGTTGAAGGAAACTAGATGGTAGTAGATAGAACACATGAGAAATTCTCAAATCTAGACGGAACAGATGGAGACCTACAGAGGAGAGGGTCGAAATAGAAGGATAGCAGGGTAGGGTTTCATGTGAGTCTGATGTTGATGCCGAAAAGGAGAAAAACAAATAGAAGGGCATGACAAGAAAATAATAGCAAATTATAAAGGTATAAATGGAAAACAATGTTTTTGGCAATCCTTCCCCTTAGTTGGTTTTATGTGGATGGTTAAAACAATGAATTGCGTTTAGAAAGGTCCCTTTTTTTACCAAAAATTGTTGTACCAAGCACCTCGTCGTAAATCCATCGACGATGAGGATAATATGTCATTGAAAAGACTTGTAGGAGGGGTTAATGCTTGCAACACTTAATAAACTTGTGACTCAAGATCCTTGGCACAGCAAAGTCAATACATACAAATAGGGATTGAAGGACGAAAAATAAAGAAGATAGTACACAATCGGTGTTCATCCTTCCAAATAGGGCTATGTCACCGGTCCTAAGCTTCTCTTCACTTATGATTTTGAACCACTTTACTTCTTGTTCACTTAAGAAGTACAACTAGGTCCTCAATCTCGACTCCCTTGAGTACCTTCAAGGCAAGCTCACAAAACACTCAATCAAGGAGACACGTCCCCCTTAATCTACAACCTGGGGCATATCGCAGTGGGAGTCGATGTTGCTTGAGTTAGAGAAGATGGAGGATGATGAATTTGAACTCGGAAAATACCTTGGAACCCGATATGGACTTGGGATAAAGGAAATCCACCACCCAAGAACTGCAACCCACCAAGAATTTGATAAAGGAAAACCACCACAAATTCTAGAAAAGGAAGACTTGCAACACCACCATTGATGAAATGGATGAAGTAAACAAGATTTTGAGAGAGGAGGATAAAGCCAAACCTTATCAAGTTTCATTCATAAGCATTTAATGTCTTCTTCCTACTAAATGTCATGTATTATTTATGGTGCCATTGAGGAGGAGAGTCTTGAAGTGTGTAATTACAAAAGAGCTCATTAAATGAAGGGCTTTAGATAACAAAAGGGAAGGGGCAAAAGATGAACTACATAAATGGGAGAAACAAAAGAGGAGGAAAATCGGATTATTTTCCCAAGTTCGTCGTGGGCTCGACAGACATGTCACGGGCGCGACACCTGCAAATTTCCCGAATCGACGAGGTCCCAGCGTCGATGTCTAGACGTGATGTCGTTCAGGAAACTTGGCCAAAGATTTCCATGAGGAGGGTCACGGGCGTGAACCTTGGTGATTCTCGAGCTGAGATTTCTCCTTATCACGACTACAACCCAAAGCGTCACGGGCGCGACGCTTTGCACTAATCCAAGATTTTTGGGGAGAGAGGTCACGGGTACGACGTGGCTGTCACGGGCGTGACCTAAGCCACCGAGCTATGTCATGGGCGTAAACTATAAGGCCACGACCGTAATTCCCATGCTGTCACGATCCTCCCATGCTCGTTTCTTGTCTGATTCCCACCCCGCTCCTTGATGAGCATAGGGTCCCAAAATACCTCCGAGTCTAGTCCGAGTTGATCTTCCTAAGCTATAAAATACCCAAAACACCCTTCAGGTTGACTTTGGCTGTTAGGAGCCCAAAAGGAAGTCAAGTTTGACTTGTCGCCTTATTTGTGCCAAAGGAATTCTCAGAGCCTTATGAGACTCAGGAATGGTCCCGTTGAGGACCACAAGCAACATCCCTTGGTCCAGCATCCTCTTTAAAGTGCCTCATGCACCTTATTTAGAAAGGAAAAGACTCATCCTCGCCTTCAGGGCCTTGAGAGGGCGAATCACTTGTGATATGGATTTGGTGGGTCCCATCCCGATATACTCCACAACCAAATCAAGGCTACACATCCTTGATCTACAACTCACTAAGAATTAATATACTTAGCTACCCAATTGAGTTGCCCAACATATTTAATACAAGTCTCATTACATGAATTTACTTTCAGACCAAGGACCTTGATACAAGAGACTAAAAGATGTGAAATTACAAAGTGTCTCTCTTATGGAGTATTCTTATGGAGATTCTTATGGGGTATTCTTATGAGATTCAATACAAGAGTGGCAGGGATAATGTTGTTGCATATGCCCTGTCTTAAAGGACTGGTGCTGAGATGTTTTGTCTTACGCTCTCTACCATTGAATATACCCTCTTACAACACAAATTGGTTGTGAGTCTTGATGATCCTTTGCGACGCAAATTGTTGAGTTGGAGGCACTCTTCTGCACTAGGGGGCACTCCGGTCATGATGCTACGTTAAGAAAAATCAAGGCCTTATTCTATTGGGAAGGGAATGAACAAGCATATTTCTGCTTTCATTTGCGCTTGTACCATATGTCAGGCTTGCAACTATGATATTGTGGCATGACCGTTCTTGTTGTAGTCTTTTCCAATCCCTACTTCTATTTGGACAAATATCTCCATGGATTTCATTAAAGGGTTGCCAAAATCTAGGGGTAAATATGTTATTTTTGTGGTGGTTGACTGGTTGAGTAAGTATGGACACTTTATTGCTCTCTGTTTCCCATCCTTTTACTATGGCTAATGTTGCTCAAGCTTTTTTGGATCATGTGTTTAAATTACATGTGTTTCCTAGAAGTATTATGAGTGACAGGGACCCAATTTTTCTCAGCACCTTCTGGAAAGGCCTCTTTTCCATCTCGGGTGTCGACCTGCAGTTATCTTCGACTTACCACCCCTAGATAAATTGGCAAATTGAGGTGGTTAATTGTTGTTTGGAATTCTATTTGAGATGCATGCGTTCCAACCATCCTTCTAAGTGGGTTGTATGGTTACCTTTGGCTGAATGGTCACAGCTTACCCCTTACGAAGCTGTCTATGGCCAAACTCCTCCACTCCATCTTCCTTACTTACACGGGGAGTCTATGGTAGCTGAAGTAGATAGGTCCTTGCAGCAAAGAGAGGTTGACATACGACGATTGAAGTTTCAACTACAGAAGGCTCAAAATCACATGAAGCAGCAGGCTAACCAACATCGCTCTGAGAGGATTTTATACACTAGAGATTGGGTGCTCATCAAGTTACAACCTTACAGGAAGCTGATCGTGCACGGGCACAACAATGAGAAATTGAGTCCCAAATCTTTTTGGTCCTTTCCAAGTTGATTGTTTAGTGGGAAAGGTTGCTTATAAGCTCAAGTTTCCTAATTCCGTTAAGAACTACGATGTTCTCTATGTTTCTCAACTCAGGATCTTCAAGGGTCCTTTACCATCTCAAAATACATACCTGTTTTCCTTCAGGGATTCGATGCTCGGGTTCAATTGCAGCCAAAGCTGATTGTGGTTAGCAGATCCAGCGCCGCTGGAACAGGGGGATGTCCAACTCCTTGTCAAATGGCACATACAATCTGAGCTTGATTCTATTTAGGGATAGTATGACATCTTCATCCAGAAATATCCTCACTTATAGCTTTGAGGACAAAGCTTTTCACCAATGGGGAAGGAATGATATAACTCTTAATGGCATTGCTAAGTTGGATAAATTATTTTGCAATAACTAAATTGGTTACTGGGTTGTTTATGTTTCTTGGGAGAATTTGTTTTTGAGTTGTTACGTTTCCTGGGCGGGAAGCTCTTTGTTGGTGCATATATGCACTATTACACTGCTTTGGGGAGTAATAATAATAAGAAGAAGATACAAAAACTTTCTATCTCTAATTCTCTTTCACTTCTATGTTGAATTGCGATGGTTTCTCGGTTGAGTAAGTAAGTGATCAACCCACAAACCATATCAGAGCATGTTCGTTGGCATCACTTTTTCATGATAGGATAAAGCAAACCGAGAGCAAATCTTTCTCATTCTATGTTAGGGTTATCAAATCCCGAACAAAGCAATGTGTATAAGAGGATGTATGTACTTTGAATGAATTTAGAGCATTGAACAATCTTGTATTGTTGTGTTGCGCCTGAATATAGCTCATGCATGGTGAATTAGTGATGCAACCAAACCCCCTAAACTCTGCAATCACATCCCATGCTCTACTCTCATAGACAAACTGGACCTGCAAATCGTTATTTTATTTAGAATGTCAAGAATAATGATTTGGCTATTTTTGCTCTTGGTCAAATAATTACATGGAATAGTTAGGTTGAATTTAATGGTGAGGCCATCTGGTTTGGGCATGGCATGGTCTTGTCATTCCATATTTTAAAAAACCAATGCAATGTTCTCAATTTGGACTTTGGAGGGAGTATCATTGTGTATAAATTCATGTAGTTTGTGATTTGCTTAGATTATAGTATATGTTTGTGCAAATGCATGTAGTTATATAATCAAGCTCTTAACTTGTGTTTGTGAGAATCATTAGAAATAAATTAGTGAACTTTAGCATTCATGAGGAGCACTCCAATGGAGGGTTTTTGTCATATATGATGAATGTCATGCGCAATTGGAGGGAAAACTTGGCTTTTTGCAACTTTCTGATTCACATGGGTTTAGGGGGATTATCTAGTGTTAATTTATGCTTAACCCCAAAAAATTTTTTCTTGCAAAAGGATTTCTTAGTAAGCACAATTAGATTGGTTATTGCCTATTGGGATAGCATGGAGTTATGTCCTCTGGTTACCAATCAACTTCTAGAATGTTACAAAACACTTCATTGGGTTTGTGACAAACTTAATTATAGCTTTTACAAAAAAATTACTCGGAGGTACCCTAATATTTGGAAAAACTATTTTTTGGTACCCCAACTTTTCAAAACTCATTTTGAGGTAACCTTAATTTTTGGGTTAGTAATTATTTGGTGTTTTTCCGGCCATCAATTTTATTAAGGGACCGAAATACCCTTATTCTTCTTCTTCAAGGGTATTTCTTACAAAATGGAAGAATAAGGGTATTTCGGTCACTTAACCAAGTTGATGACCGGAAAAGCGCCTAATAATTTCGAACCCAAAAAATTAAGGGTACCCCAAAATGAGTTTTGAAAAGTTGGGGTACCTGAAAAACATTTCACCAAAAGTAAGGATAACTTCGAGTAATTTTTTTGTAGCTTTTATGTTTCATCATGGCCTAGTTTACCTAATCTTTCTAAATTGTATGTTATAACTTGATATTCAATGTGGACACCTTACTCATTGATCTTGTTGAGAAAACTTGGTACGTATATATCATTTTATTGATTTCCAATAAATAGAATATATGAATAAGTTTTTCCTACATGCTCATGTATTGTTAGAGGGGATCCAACCATGTAAAAATAGGAGGACCAAGCGATTATTTGAATCACTTTTTCCTGCAATAGATTTCTCT
Source organism: Portulaca oleracea (assembly GCA_029582165.1). Lineage (NCBI taxonomy): Eukaryota > Viridiplantae > Streptophyta > Magnoliopsida > Caryophyllales > Portulacaceae > Portulaca > Portulaca oleracea. Next base: position 25,816,306 of record CM055877.1, on the reverse strand, counting down.
CCGAGAAGGATCCTTTACTTATTTAAGTAACTTGCTACAGTTTTGATGGCAAATATTCTTGCTAATGCCCCTGATCTGGATGTATCAATGTTGAATCTCGAGTCTTTTACTTTGTTCTTGATGTTATTTCATCTGTTTCTAAAAACGTAGCCAGATTCCTGCTAAGCTTTCTCAATTTCCTACTCTTGTTTATATGTAAGTCAACTTGCAATTCCTTGTCAGAAGCATTGCATGTATTATTCACAACATTCTTCTATTGCCCTGTTCTTTTATGCCGTATTCTGCGGTATGGCGCGTATGGTGCGGTGAAATTGTGGCGGGTTGTGGTGTAATTGCGGCGGGTTATTGATATGTTGTGGTGGGTTTTTTTTGTAAATATATATAAATATTGTAATTTGTGGTGGGTTCTGGTGAATTGTGGTAGAATGATATTTTGTGGTGGGTTGTGACAAATTGGGTAGACTGTGGCACTGTAATTTACCAACCACAGAAAAGAACAGGGCCTAAATTGAGAAAAGTTCTTGCTGAGCATTTTACTGTTGTTTCTGTACCTTTTGGACAACAACAACTTATATGGAGTTCTTCCTCTTGCGTTTTTAGGCTCTAGCAAATTTGGAAATCATGTATGCTACTATTAGCATTGTCCTTTAGATTGTGACTTTTAACATTATATTGCATCTGTTCAACCTACTAATTTAAACTTCCACTTTAAATGGCATTTCTCATATTTGCATGTCTACAAGTTGTTTTCTTGGAACATGGATGGTCTAATTAGCTTTTTACAGTAAGAATGTGATTAGTTGCACGTATCCTTGTTATTCTGTTTGATTTATTATTGTTTGAATGAGGTAATTTTGTTATTGGAATTGAGACTTAAGCATTTTATCATGTAGCAGAATTGTTCTTCATATATGATTTTTATTTTTTGATTTTATGCAATTTTGGCGTACTTTTGAAAAGGCATGGGTGGTGGTAACTTATGGTTTTGTTCTAACATTAGGGATTATTGGCAATTATAGCTTTTTTTGTTGGCATTCCCTCGTGCTCCTAGGCGGTTACAGGTGGTTACAGCTGTCATCAACTTGCACTGGTTGTTACCAGAATTAGTTTGCCTCTTGTTAGAGGTTCTCCATTCTTACCCCCTATATATAAATCAGTGGCGGATCCAGGATTCAAAATCAGTGTTGTCAGATAATTTCCTTTAAAAAAGTTGAACATAAATAAACACTAAAATAAACATCAAAATATAACCAATTCATGATAGCCTAATACATAAAAACGTCAAAGTAAGCACTAAAAATTATATTAAATAACTAATACATACCTACATTTAACAACGTCCACAATTTTACATAAATAGTACATAATTCAATTTATATGTGTACAAATTAAACGATAGTTTAACAAAATTTACTCATTCATACACATATAACAAGCAATTAGCAAACCCTAATTTAATCATATTGATTTAATCACAAAAATCCAATTTATAAATTTCAACTAAATATGATAATAAATTCAATCAAGAGGAAAGAGTATAATTCGATTTATAAGTGTACAAACAATAGTTTAACAAAATTCGACACATACAAGTGATACAACAAGCAATTAAGTGAATTAACAAACCTTAATTTAATTACATTGACTTAATCACATAAATCTAATTCATAAATTGCAACCAAATATGAGAATAAATTTAATAAAGAGGAAAGATTAACTTAAGAAAAGAATAATAGAGTGACTTACATGAATTGCAATTCAATAATGGAGTTGCATTGGCAGCAAGTGTTAATAGGTATCTCAGTGTCTGCCGCCTATGTAAAAAAACTAAAAACTTAAAAAACCTAAACAGCCAAAAGGGGCGATGCTAGGGATCAAACCTGCGATGAACTTGACAAGAGTGTGTATACTCCTTGCATGCGCAACACCAGCAGACTACAAAGATTTTTATGATTCTTTCTTGCGTCAAACAACATATATTCTAAATATTTTCCTTTTTTTTAATCTAAACAAATTTTTTTTTTTTAATTTTAGTGGTGTCAATTGACACCACTACTCTCTATATGGATCCGCCCTTGATATATATAGCTCATCCCTATGGCTGTATACTTCTGTAACACACCGGCCCATCCCGGACTGCGGACATTACCGATAACTGCTTCAAGGATCGGTGACTGGCCCCACAAATCACCACGAGTCTTTCCAGCGTGCTTCGTCCTCGCTCACACGTTGCCTGGGAAAACTTCCCAGGAGGTCACCCATCCTTTTGACTACTCCCAGCCAAGCACGCTTAACTGAGGAGTTCCCATCGGATGAGCTACCATAAAAGAAGGTGCACCTTGGTGATATGAGTAGTCGTTTCAATCCTTTTAAGCCACACTTTAACCACATACTCGGGGTATTACAACTTCACTTCATTCTGATTGGAATAAGATTACACTACTCTTTCCACATCTCTCTCTTCTTTCTCTTTCTTCGCTCTCTCTGATTTACCAACATGGTATCAGAGCGAAAATCAAACATACTTCTGCTTCATTGATCCCTGTGTCTTCTTCCTTCCCCTCATGCGCTGGTTCCTCTCCTTCTTGTGAGATCTTCGCATGTACTCATATGCTATGGCAGTCGCCGGGCGAACCAACTCGATTGATCCCTCAGATCCCCTCTACTTACATCCCTCTGACCATCCTGGCCAATCTCTACTCAGTGATGTTTTCGTAGGAGATGATTTCGATAAGTGGAAGCGGGGTGTTTGGATCACCCTCTCTGCGAAGAACAAGACCAAGTTTCTCGATATCACATACACCAAGCCAACCGATTCTCTTGCTGATCAGTGGCAGAGATGCAATGACATGGTTCTGTCATTGCTCCTCAATTTTCTACACAAAGAGATCCGGGAAAGCTTCATATATTGTCAAACTGCAGCACAAATGTGGAAGGAATTGAATGAAAGGTATGGCCAATTGAACAAAGTAAGGTTGTTCCAAGTCCAGCAGAATGTCTCTCGGCTGTGTCAAGGCGGGGTTAATGTTGCCTCATACTTCAATAAAGCCAAGAAAGTAAGGGACGAGTTTTCTATGGTTGGTGCTTTGCCTCACTGCGGTTGTGGGAAGTGCGCCTGTGATATCAAGATCAACCAAGCCCTTGATGTATATGCCGAAGAACAGAAGGTCATCCAATTCTTGATGGGACTTGATGAAAGCTACACGGCCTTGAGGGGAAATATCCTTTTGATGTCACCTCTACCTTCCTTGGGACATGTTTACTCTCTCCTTGTCCAAGAAAGAAGGCAAAGGCAATTGAAGGTCAATGTGAACTTTCTCGCTGAAACTGCATCCTTCAACACTGCTGCTCAGAAGCAACAGAATCCTCACAACCAAGCTAGGCCGTCTCGAGCCCAAAAAGACAAGAAATCGAGGCCTTTTTGTGACTTTTGCAAAAGGTTTGGACATACTCATGACAAGTGTTATAAGATATATGGGTATCCCAATAAGCCCAATCCGAACAAATCGCGTTTTGCCAATAACGCCTGGAACGGGGAGACTCAAGATGCCGGAGGAAACAGTGTGCCATCTCAACCTTTTCTCCTTCATGGGCTTAATCTTGAGCATACTCAACAAATGATCCAGTTCCTTGCCAAACTCCAGTCCAATTCCACTGAGAGCTCTCCTCAATCTCCCAATTCACCCAGTGCTTATATAGCAGGTATCACTATCAATTCCCGGCCCCTCGTCTTTGGTAGTTCTATATGTTGTATGTCAAAACTGGATAATAAACCATGGATCATCGATTCGGGTGCTAGTGATCACACGGTTTTCGATGCTAAGGTTTTAGAAAACAGCTTGGTTGCTATGTGATTTTTTTCCCATACCCACTGTTTGTTGCAGGCCTAGGCCTCTTCCATGAGGAGGCCTCTGGTTCTTAGTAGAGCTGAAAATGGGCTATACACTGTGGATGATACCAGAGATAGCTTTAGAGACAGCTTTGGAGAATTGTCTTATGGGAGTTCAAGTGTTGGGCACATACGATCTCTTTGTAATGGCTTTTATGGTCATAGTGCAGATGATATAAATAAGGGAACACCTTCTTTTACTCTTTCCTGCATAAATGGTTGTAATAGCTATGATTTGTGGCACAATCAATTGGGGCATATTTCCCTTAATTCAATGAAGCATATTCCTGTTGTCTCTCAGTGCATTACCCCTGTTTCCCCCTCTTCAATTCCTTGTGATGTCTGCCCTAGGGCCAAACAACCTAGATTACCATTCCCACGCAGTTCCATCTCCACTTCCTCTCCATTTGAGCTCATTCACATTGACACTTGGGGACCCTATTCCACTAAGACCTATTCGGGTCATTGCTATTTCTTGACCATCGTCGATGACTTCAGTCGATGCACCTGGGTTCATTTGATGGTCACCAAAGATGAAGCTTTTGGGCTGCTTAAATCCTTCATCAATATGGCTCGTACCCAGTTCAATAGACCAGTGAAGGCTGTCCGTAGTGACAACGCATTGGAGCTGGGCTTGAACAAACTCGCCGTTACATATTTCTCTAATCATGGGATTCTCCACCAAACCAGCTGTGTTCACACTCCACAGCAAAATGGCGTCGTGGAAAGGAAACATCGCCATCTCTTGGAGGTCAGTAGATCCCTTTTGTTCCAGTCCCAATTACCTGAAAAATATTAGGGTGATTGTGTCCTCACGGTTGCCTATCTTGTCAATCACCTACCTACCGCCCTCCTTCACCACAAAACGCCTTTTGAAATTCTCCACGGAAAACCTCCCACTTATACTCCCCTACGGTCCTTTGGCTGTCTTTGCTATGCCTCCACACCTAAGCCGGGTCGCTCCAAATTTCAACCTTGTGCCTTACCCTGCGTTTTTCTTGGGTACCCTAATGGGGATGAAAGCTTATAAGGTCATGACATTGACTGATAGGAGGTTCATAGTATCTCAGGATGTGGTTTTCCATGAACACATATTCCCTTTTTCCCTCTCCAACTCCAACTCCACCAACACAAACCTTTTTCCCAATCCGCCACCTTTTTCTGATGCTCAGGCTTCTCTGCCTGATCAGCCACCTGTGGCTGACAATTCCACGTCTCTCACCCCTTCGCTACACCCTTCTTTGTCGCCTCCCCGGCGGTTTACTCGGGTCCACGAAACCCCCTCATACCTCAGTGATTATGTTTGTCCATCAGCCCATGCCTCTCCCAGTTTCTGCCTTAACACTGCGACAAATCTGTCCCTTCCAGTGACTTCTATCTCTCCCACAATCCTTCACACTTCTAGCCAAACCCTTTTGCTCAACCTGGACACTACGGAGCCCAACTCTTATGAGGAAGCTGCCTCCCATCCTGGCTGGCAGGATGCCATGGATAAGGAGTTCCAAGCCCTCCTGGATAATGATACTTAGGATATTGTTTCCCTCCCTAAGGGTAAGAAGGCCATTGGGTGCAAATGGGTTTATAAGGTGAAACACAATTCTGATGGTACCGTTGAAAGGCTTAAGGCTAGATTGGTCGTCAAAGGGTTCACTCAACGTGAAGGGGTTGACTATACTAAGACCTTTTCCCCAGTGGTCAAAATGACCACCGTTCGATCTCTTCTTGCCGTGGCTGTCAAGAACAATTGGCAATTACATCAACTCGATGTCAATAATGCCTTTCTTCATGGAGACCTCCACGAAGACATCCACATGCGTTTACCCTCGGGTCTCTCTTCCTCCGTACCTCACGCCGTATGCAAAATGAAAAAGTCGCTTTACGGGCTAAAACAGGCTTCTCGCCAGTGGTATGCCAAACGTGCTGTGGTCCTTCATAGGCGAGGCTATCAACACTCAGAGAACGATTATTCCCTCTTTCACCGGAAGTTTGGCTCCCTTGTTACATTCTTGGCCGTTTATGTGGATGACATAATCCTTACTAGCAATGATATTGATGAAATCTCCAGTGTCAAGAGTGTTCGGTTGTAATTTTTGTGGTTTTATGAGTTAAGGTTGTCGGTCCACAGGGATGGGCGTTTAGGCTTGATTAAGGGTAATCAGTTTGTGTTTGGGGTTTTTCTCAATGCGGAAAGCAATAAATAATGTAAAGGAAAGCAATAAACTAATCTAGACATGATAATAATTAAGAAAGCAATAAAAGGAAAGCAATAAAGAAAACACTTAAGGATGAAATCAATTAAAAGACATGAATGAAGACAATGAATGAACAACAAAATTGGGAACAAGAAATTATACCTTCGATGACCAAAATCTTCTAACCTTCAATCTACCTTTGCAATTTCCCCCGAACAAACAAGAAAATGTGGATTGGATTACCAAGGATCTCCCAAATTCTCACTAGGAAGTAGAATTGGAATTCCTTGACCCTCCTCCCCACTAAAAGATGGATTTGATGTGGCTAACCTAGAAAGCTTTGAAATCAAGTCAACAATGGAGATTAGAGAGAGAAGAGAGAAGAGAGAGAGAAAGCTTTGTAAAACTTCAATGGAAACTTGCTTGAATTGAAAGCTTGAGAAAGTTTGAATACAAATGCTAGAAATCAATGAAAGCTTGAAGAACAATGAAGAACAATTGAAAACTTGAAGAACAATTAAGAGAGATTAAGGCAAATAAAGGAAAGCAATTAAATCTAATTCTACTCCTAAACTACCTAGGCTAATTGATATTGGATTAATACAAGTGGGTATTTATAGAAGAAGGAAAAATACAACCCAAAACCCTAGAACAAATCGTAGCACGCGTGTCTGCAGACAGAGTGGCTCGGGCGAGCCACCCTCTGGCTCGGGCGAGCCAGCGTTAGCTGGTGTTTTGTTGCCCGAAGCTTTGGCTCGGGCGAGCGTTACGCGCGATTTCCCTGCCGACTTCAAACGCGCATAACTTCTTCATCCGAACTCTGTTTTAGGCCCGTAAGATATCGATGGAAAGCACTCGGTGTGTACTTTAAGCTCCCAAAATTTCAGAATTTATCGAAGTTGTAACGAAGGAATTATGACCCAAAGGGTGAAGGCACACGTATTTCAAACCTTTGAGTTTGTACCATTCCCCTGTTTTGCGCCAATCTTGATATGGAATTTCTGACTTCGGTTTCGCCTCGGCTCTCGGCTCGGGTTGACTTTGTTTGACTCGGATCTCGGCTCGGGTTGACTTGGTTTGACTCGGGAAATAGCTCGGGATTCCCTAAAAACCTTCAATTAAGCCCAAAATTCTTCTAACTCCTTATTTTCCTACAAAACACCAAACCATTATATCTAATATATAAATAGGGGTTAAAACAAGCAAATATACCCTATAAAAGTGAAGAATTTCGGAACGCAGCAGACACCACTCCAACACAAGGGTTTGCTCGCCCCGAGCAAACTAAAAACAAAGAAAAGAACTAGAAAGAAAAACTAAAAACCCTAACTCACTTTCGCAGGAATCGCGGATGCATTTAGCGTATGCATCAAGCCCTTTAAACCCCCCGGTAGCCCGGGTGGACGAGGTAGGTCTCGTGAGGGTTTATAGCAACTAGACCCACAAAAGCCATAGAAAAAGGAAAGAGGGAAAGTGAAAAACAAAACAAGTTTAAAATAAAAGAAAAGAAGCGCTTTCGTTTCAATGAATCAAGTTGTTTCAATTAAGAAAACGGTATTAATCCTCCAAAAGGAACCGTTATGAGCATCTCACAACTCTTAACTCAACAACTGCCAATCTTAGAAGTTTTTGATTCCTTACACCTCATGTAGAGTTTAATCCCATTTGAAAGAGTTTTAAACAGTTTTAATCGATCCCGGACGACCCAAAAGACTTAACCCGAGCTTACAAAGCAGAAGCAGACAAAGGAAAGGAAAGAGTTGCCCCTCCATTTGGTGCCCTTGGCTTAGTGAGGGCGCAGTGATGCAAGGAAGAGCCCTCACTTTATTAACACTTCAAACTTTTTCTTCTTTTTAATGTCGGTATTAGCCTTATTTTCGGGGTGGGCGGCCCATATAAGGGTATACCCTCCCAACACGGTCTTTTCCATTCGCCTCTCCGTGTAAGCGATATAGGAGGAGGTTAAGGGCATCCGTGCGTACCACGACCGGGCCCGTGTAGGTTGGCTAAGTGTATGGTGGTTGATGTCGTAAAGCCGACACGCCCCACTTAGTCAAATTATTTAATTTTGCTGCTATTTTCTTTCTTTTGCTTTGGCTTTTGCTTTTTCTCTTTTTTTTTTTCTTTTTCTTTTTAGAAAACAAGCTCGGATATGAACCCCTGTAATCTCCCAGTTTCAACCAGAACATAAAAAGAAGAAATGGGATCTCACTAGAGACTTGATGAAAATAATCTAATTAAGGTAAGTCATGACAATCGCCCCCGTTAGGGTCGAAAATGCTTAAACCGGTTTCTTTAAAAGAAGATTAAGAACGGCCTCCTGATTTCAACAATGAAATCCAAGAAACAAAGCAAAAACAAAAACAAAACGAAAAACGAAAACTTTCAAGGTTTTTCACTCCCTTTTTTCTCCTTTTCACACAAAATTTTTCAAATTTTTCGACACAAACTACGAAAAACGAAAACAAAGACTCAAAACTAGGTGATCTACCCATGAAAAATAGAAGTATCACCCCCCACTCCCACACAAAACTTCACAATGTCCCCATTGTGAGAAGAAGGGTGTCACAAATAAGGTAGAAAACCTTAAAACACACAACAAACACATAACAAACAATAATTGGTGGCGACCCGAGCCCACACAGCTCCAACAACAATAATATCCCAACATTCACACTCAAGGGGTTCGCCACCCAAAAAGAAAATCAAGCATGCATCATGGATCATCGATATATTCACATAAAGAGAGAGTGGAAAGTAATTACCTCAAGATCTTCAATTAAAAGCACTCAATCCACGATCCAAAGAACATCACACAAAAAGTTAGAAATAAACAAGAAAAGCATACTATGTGTGATGGTTCACATGCAAGATCAAAAAGAAAAACAAACTACACAAGACATTAAGGATTAATGAACTAAGAAAACAAACTAAAATATTTACAAAACGACTCTTTTTTTCTTTTCTTAGACTCGAATACCGGAATACATACTACCCTCCCACTCCAACACAAAGAGGGTGTCGTGTCCTTAAAATGGAAACAGAAGTAGGTAAGCAAGCACCCCAAAATAAAAGAAAAAGACACACACAAAAAGAAAATAAAAGAAGAAAAGAAAATCGACTCACTAAATATACACCAAAGGTGAGGAAGGATATTACCTCGAAGGCATCTTATCAATAAGCTTATTCCTTCTCACCTCACGATATCGGGCACCAAGTCAGAACCATTCAACGCCCGGAGTAACAAATCATGCATCCTCTCATGCATCTCAGAATGGTGGTGGTAAGAGCACACTCGCAATAGCACATAAACAAACATTAGTGCCCTTAACAATTTATCAAATGCCTTAGAAAAGTCATAGAACTGATGAAATTCATGAATATACAAAACTTTCCTAGGCATAGTGAAAGAAGATATGACAAAAGGGTCCTCCCGTTGACTCGCAAATGGAAATTGAGTATACAAATCAACGGAAGGAGGCAATACAACACTTTCATGGACATGCTCATGGGAAGACTTGGATGCAAACAACGACTCATAAAGCATATCACCATCAAAAATATCATTGTCACAAACCAAGTCCAAACACTTAGGATCAATCCCCATAGATTCAAGTTCATCATCACAAGATTTCACATCAATGGATTTACAAGAAAGGGTAGCTAATGCCTTGCTAATGCAATAATTCTCAAGGAAAGTGAATAAATCAGTATCAAGCACACATTCAATCACAAAGGATACAACTTCACTCTAAACAAGATCATGCTCAATTATATCAAAAGCATCATGACATTCATCAATCTCAACTTTTTCTTCACACAAAGGCATGGACAAAGGTTCATCATCAAACATGTAGTCATCAAGTTCTTCATCATCACACACAGAATCATCATGTTCCTCATGCTCACTAGGTGGGGCTAGAGCTAAGGAATCACTAATCCTCCTCACAAAACTATGTCCATTACAGTAGTCATCATCATAATCATAATCATACACAGAAGAATCGTCATGCATTTCAGGACTCAAAGACGATGAATGACCTACTTCAACATTCAAATCAACCATTTGTGAAGACGGAGTTTCTACCCTATGATTACTCTCATGGACAAATTCACGCATATACTCATTCATGTTCACACATAATTTTTCTACTTCTGCCTTGAAGGAAACCACTGTAGCTTGCAGACAAGAAATTGAACTATGATACGGCGAATCACACAAGGAGCACACGGAAGGAGACTCAACATCGGCACTTTGGGAAAGATCATAACAGTTTTCCACATATCCCCCATCATAAGATTGAACATCAACATACACGGGGTATTCACATGATTGTTCATTTCGGTCCCAAAGGGTGGTGCATAAGGAGGTTTGAAGCTAGGACTAACATTTTGTTGTTCAAACTCATAGGAATCCCTAGACAACCATTCAAGTAACTCTCATGCTTTTTCTTCACCTAAACAAGAAAACCCGTAATAATCTAAAAGGTTTCGGGTCTCATAATTCACACCCTCACTAACAATTCCCAAAAGAGATAATGTATCATAAAAGATACCATATAATTCACATTGAACACGGTAGTCATGCAATCTAGCAAAATACCTCCAAAATATTTCATGCTCAAATTGAGGGAATTGGGGACTATCCATAACTCTCTCTTTTTTTTTTTTTTTGCTATTTTTCTAATTTTCTATTTTTTTTCTTTTCTTTTCTCACTTTTTTTCGATATTCAATTTTTTTCCGCTACATTTTTCTAGCATAATCGAGAAAGCAATAAACTATGTACACACAAACCAATAGCCTAATCTACCAAATAACGCCATCCCCGGCAACGGCGCCATTGTTCAGTTGTAATTTTTGTGGTTTTATGAGTTAAGGTTGTCGGTCCACAGGGATGGGTGTTTAGGCTTGATTAAGGGTAATCGGTTTGTGTTTGGGGTTTTTCTCAATGCGGAAAGCAATAAATAATGTAAAGGAAAGCAATAAACTAATCTAGACATGATAATAATTAAGAAAGCAATAAAAGGAAAGCAATAAAGAAAACACTTAAGGATGAAATCAATTAAAAGACATGAATGAAGACAATGAATGAACAACAAAATTGGGAACAAGAAATTATACCATTGAAGACCAAAAACTTCTAACATACAATCTACCTTTGCAATTTCCCCCGAACAAACAAGAAAATGTGGATTGGATTACCAAGGATCTCCCAAATTCTCACTAGGAAGTAGAATTGGAATTCCTTGACCCTCCTCCCCACTAAAAGATGGATTTGATGTGGCTAACCCTAGAAAGCTTTGAAATCAAGTCAACAATGGAGATTAGAGAGAGAAAGAGAGAAGAGAGAAGAGAGAGAAAGCTTTGTAAAACTTCAATGGAAACTTGCTTGAATTGAGAAAGCTTGAGAAAGTTTGAATACAAATGCTAGAAATCAATGAAAGCTTGAAGAACAATGAAGAACAATTGAAAACTTGAAGAACAATTAAGAGAGATTAAGGCAAATAAAGGAAAGCAATTAAATCTAATTCTACTCCTAAACTACCTAGGCTAATTGATATTGGATTAATACAAGTGGGTATTTATAGAAGAAGGAAAAATACAACCCAAAACCCTAGAACAAATCGTAGCACGCGTGTCTGCAGACAGAGTGGCTCGGGCGAGCCACCCTCTGGCTCGGGCGAGCCAGCGTTCTGGCTGGTGTTTTTGTTGCCCGAGCTTGGCTCGGGCGATTCGAGTGCCGACTTCAAACGCGCATAACTTCTTCATCCGAACTCTGTTTTAGGCCCGTAAGATATCGATGGAAAGCACTCGGTGTGTACTTTAAGCTCCCAAAATTTCAGAATTTATCGGAGTTGTAACGAAGGAATTATGACCCAAAGGGTGAAGGCACACGTATTTCAAACCTTTGAGTTTGTACCATTCCCCTGTTTTGCGCCAATCTTGATATGGAATTTCTGACTTCGGTTTCGCCTCGGCTCTCGGCTCGGGTTGACTTTGTTTGACTCGGATCTCGGCTCGAGTTGACTTGGTTTGACTCGGGAAATAGCTCGGGATTCCCTAAAAACCTTCAATTAAGCCCAAAATTCTTCTAACTCCTTATTTTCCTACAAAACACCAAACCATTATATCTAATATATAAATAGGGGTTAAAACAAGCAAATATACCCTATAAAAGAGAAGAATTTCGGCTCGGAACGAGGCCGAACAAAGAGCCACCTCGATGATACCTTTCGGATCAAATACCTTGGCTTTGTCAATTACTTTCTCGGTCTTGAAGTCCTTCGGTTCCCCCAAGGAATCATCCTCACCCAATATAAGTTCACGGTGGACCTCATCCTGGAATTTGGCTGCCACGACCTTCCTGCCGTAGTTACTCCGCTCGACACCAATGTCAAGCTGTCTCCTTCCGTTGGGGAGCTTATGCCAAATCCCACTCGCTATCGCCATCTTGTTGGGAAGCTCAACTTCCTCCTTTATACCCGGCCTGAAGTCGCGTTCGCTGTCCAACACCTCAGCCAGTTCATGCAAGCTCCTCGAGTTCCCCATTTTCAAGCAGCGCTTCATGTCCTCATGTACGGTCAGCCTGCTCTAGGCACCTTACTCCACCACGACTTGAATTTTTCCCTCCTTGCTTACTGTGATTCCGATTGGGCTGCTTGTCCCCATTCCCGGAAGTCCGTCAGCGGCTATGTGATTTTCCTGGGTCAGACTTTGATCTCATGGAAATCTAAGAAAGCAAGATCCGTCGGTTTATCTTCTTTGGGCGAGTATGTCGGAGCCTTCGTCGTTTGGTGGCTGAGCTTGCCTGGCTCAGTCGGCTTCTTCATGAGCTTGGGGTTCCTGACGTCACTCCTGTCCCGGTCAAATGCGATATTCAGGCGGCAATTTACATTACCAAGAACCCGGTCTACCACGAACGAACAAAGCACATCAAGCTTGACTGCCACTTCGTCCGTTCTAAGCTCTTGGAGGGCCTTGTCTCCTTATCTTACGTCCCCACCAAGTCTCAGCTGGCGGACATCATGACCAAGCCCCTCCCTAGTGTCCCTCATCGCTCCATTTTGGGAAAATTGGGGGTTTCCACACCCTCCAATTTGGGGGGGGGGGGGTGTTGGCATTCCCTCCTGCTCCTAGGCGGTTACAGGTGGTTACAACTGTCAACAACTCGCACTGGTTTTTAGCTGATTGTTACCAGAATTAGTTTGCCTCTTGTTAGAGGTTCTCCATTCTTACCCCCTGTATATATATAGCTCATCCCTATGGCTATATACTTCACTTCATTCTGATTAGATTAAGATTACACTAATCTTTCCACATCTCTCTCTTCTTTCTCTTTCTACGCTCTCTCTGATTTACCAACATTTTTGGCTTACTACTAGATGTTTGTGTAGGAACCCTTTCATGTAGAGCCACTTCGTTCATTCTTCATATCCTCATATGCAACTCCAGTGGATTTATTCTATAAGAGGAATAATGGACTGGTACTTGTTGTCGATGATATAGAGAGGTTGTTTAAGTGCTTGGCAATGTATAGTTCTAAATGTTTTCTACTTGGTAATTGTGTCTCATCACAACAATTCTATTTGGCAATGCAGGTATTGTCTTTCCATTAATGGTTTGGTCAAAAAGATCTCTCCATGAAGATATATGGGGTGTTTGGCTAATAGCTTTTCCGGGTAGCTTTTAGCTTTTTGGACACTATTACCTTTTTTATCAAGGTGAAAAAGCTACTTGAGGTGTTTGGTAACAAGCTTTTCATATTAGCTTTTTGGACCTAATAAGCTAGTTTTCTAAAAGTTATTTGAGGAAGCTTTTTGAGATAGTTTTTCACAAAAAGCTAGTTTACCAAACACCTTTCCTGCAATCAGCTAACCCAAACAACTAAAGTCAAACAGCTATCAGCTAACCCAAACAACTAAAGTCAAACAGCTATCAGCTAACAGCTACAAGCTAACAACTACAAGCTAACAGCTAACAACTACCAACTGGTTGCCAAACAGGGCCATGGTGTGTAGAGATCCCTTTTGTTGAGATAGTGTGTTTGCTTGCTCTTTTCATCCGTTATAATTCATAACTTGAAGAACTAAATAATTTTCCATGCTCTTCCATTGAAGGCTGAGAAAGTGGTTTTACAAAAGGCTGAGATAACTGAATGTCCAGTATTAGTTGGAAGATGCAAGGAGCACAAAGGAGAGGAACACTTGTCAAAATTCACCTTGTAATGCATTTATCCTTGTTTACCTTGGAACACATATATCTAACACCTATTGATGACTTATACATAAATTTAAATATTTAATCAAAGAAGCTAAATAAATAGTTAAAAACATAATAATACCATAGAGAGAGTAACCCATCACATAATTTTCTATTAGGATATTAACGTTGCGTGGTGTCGAAACCAGACCAAAGCATTAAACATCATCCTGTGTTCATAGTAAAATTAAATTTATTTCGCAGATTATTTAGTACTTAAAATGTAAAGGATTATTATTTGTCATAAAGACCAAGCCGCAAACCAAACCACAAGCCAAGCTAATCCCACGAGCCTTGGCAAGCGAAGCCTAAGTAAAATCTAATCCAGCTCGGCGAGCCACACGCCAAACTCAAGCTCACCTAAAAAGTAACAAGTCAAGCCTCAAGCCTTATAAGCTCGAGCTCAGCTCGGCTCATTTCCACCCCTATAATTAAGTATGAATATAAGTAAATTTGCTCTGTTTTCCAAATAACAGAAAATACATTTTTTAGGACAAAAGAGGGCCCATCCATTAAAAATCTTTAACAGTTTTAAAAATGGCACCATTACTCTCTTTGTTCCATATATTAATTGTCGTCTTTGAAAATCGTGCAGTCAAACTTTCAAAATTTTGACTATAAATTTCTCAATATATACAATGAATTTTTACATAAGATTACTACCATTACGAAAAATACTATCATAAAACCTACATTGTCAAAACCAGACTGGACCGGTCGGTCCGACCGATTCAACCGTGAACCGGTCAACTGGTCGATCTAGTTTTGGGTTTCACTTGGGGAGCTGGTTCAACTATTAAAAAAATAGCAAAATCGGTTCAACCAGTTGACCCGAACGATTCAAAGTTAGACTGGAAGTTCAGTAGTTTAATTTAAAAAATTCAATTTTGAATCGGTTCATTCCGGTTTTTAATTGGTTCATACCGATTTAATTATTTTCGTTGTTTGATTATTTTTGAAGTATATAAATTTTTTTAACTCATGGCCGGTTCATTCTAGTTTTGATCGGTTCAACCATGAATCGGATCAATCAGTCTAACATGGTCAAACCAGTCCAACCAATTGAACCATTGGCCCACTGGGTCAACTGGTTTGGTGACATATCCGGTTCTGATAATATAGCCCCTAAAAATAATATTGCAATTGTTAATAAAGTATTGTATAAAAAATTATCAATCAAATTAAAGAGTGACAATGGAAACCTTAACAGTCTACTAACTCACAGTTAATCTGAAACGAAGGGAATATCTCCTGACCTTTGTAGGAATTGAATCAAAATAAAAAATGTCCATGACTATTTTCTCACCTTGTTTAACTAAATTATCCGCCAACCTATTTTTAGTCATCGATAGTAATGAGTGGTCTTGACTTTCTATTCCATGTAACCGTGGAGTGGCTTCTATTTTGAGAGATATGACCTTTTGCTATGTCATCATGACTTAAATCATGTACATGTCATGTAACTTTCAATTTTTATCACTTTTGCCACATAACTTTTAAATTTGTCAATTATGCCACATAATTTTGAATACTTGTAAAAAATGTCTTATAACTTTCAAATTTATCAAAAAATGTCACATAACTTTGAAAATTTGTCAAAGTTATGTGGCATATTTGACAAATTTAAAAGTTATGTGGCAAAAGTAACAAAAATTGAAAGTTTAGACATGCACATGATTTAACTCGACAGATATAACATAACAAATTTTATCAAATACAATTCCTTGCGAAGGTGTAGAAGATCAATTATGTTGGGGAGGATATCCATTTGGACGATATACTATGAAGTCAGGTTATTGGTATTTTTGTTAGCAAAATCAAATAGCTGGAGCGAAACATCGGGATCACTCAAGATAAATATAGAAGAAATTTAGGCATTTAAGTATACCTCCAAAATGGAAATTGTCAGTATGGAAGCTATGGAAATGAGCACAACCTACATGAGATAATTGTATCAAAAGAAAAATAGATGGAGATCATCAATACTAGTGTGGAGAAAGTTTTGAAACAATATCACATTTTTTCAAGATTGCCAAATTGCTAAGCATTTGTGGCAAGCAAGTCCGTTGGGTTTAAGATATGGAGATTGCAGGCTTGCAACCCACATTAAAAAGAATGGCTAATTAATTGAATTTGATACTTGATGATATTGACAAAGATGGAGGAACTAGACTATTGTTCTTCACTGCTATACTATGGGCTATATGGAAGATTAAGAACAAAGTAAAAGTTCTGAAAGTTTGCATAACTCAAAAAGACCTTAAACATGTTTTATCATCATCATTAAAGGAGGCATCCAAACGGAGGAATCAGGCAGTGAAAAGGAAACGAGTTGCAGAACAAACAATCATAAATAACCTTTTTGATATATGACCATATTTGCCTTCAAGACCAGAAAATGTTTTTTAGTGGATGGAGCCTAGGACAAGGATTCAAGAATCACGACAACAACAATTGTCCAGGGAATGAACCATCAGAAGGATTTCAGAAACAGTGATGACATCAAGCTTAAGGCACAATCACCGATATAGGGGGAACTCAAAGCTATCCATATGGCTTTATTGAAGGCAAACGAGTTAACATGGGAGAATGCTTTGGTATATACAGACTCATTAGAATCAGTCATAAGTATTCAAAACCTAGATAAGGGAGACAGTATATGATATGCGCCGGTTGTAGTTTGTAAGCAGCTGGCATAAGAATTTACAAGATGTAGAATAGAAAAGTGATACGCCGCAAGTGCACGGTGTACAATGTAGTATATCAAGGTCGTTCCCACGAGGACTTGTTCTAGCTTACGCACTTGATGTAAATTTGATGGCCATATACATCAAGGTCAACAAGGGAGGCATCAAATACTCACCTACATGGAAGAAGAACTCACATCTCTCACATATCTCTCTACTTTGGAAGGAATCTACAAGGGTACTCGAGTAATTTGCTCCTTAACTCAAGAACCATAAAGCTATCATGGAACATGTCTTAGAGTGAATTAATCTACATTCCAAGAGCTTTCCAATGGTTCAAGAAACTTGTTGGGAATGTCCCGACAATGTTCGATATACATGGAGATTAAACCAAAGTAATATAGTAATTATATGTCTTGCTAGAGACCTCTATAATTAGTAATTGAATATGTTTAATTACAACTATATTATTTGGTCCTACTGGGTCACACTAGTCAATGCCCTGAAACAATGTATGTAACCTAAAAGATATTGTATCAAGTTTAGAAAAGTTGGAAACTGATTTCTGCGAGAAATCAGCCCAACACGGACCGAATTGGGCTCAACACGGTCCGTGTTGACCCAACACGGTCCGTGTTGAGTCACCACGGTCTGTGGTGTCCATGGACTGAATAATTAGACTCTCTGGAGTCCAACACGGACCGTGTTGTTTCAACACGGACTGTGTTGGGCCCAGAAACGCGCCGTTGTCTTTAATCGGCCCTTTAGGGTTTTTGAACCCTTTCCCTAGGTTTTCTAAACACTATATAAAGGGGTCTCTGGGAGAGATTATTAAAACACCAACTGCCTAAGACTCTTAGAGAGATACCAAGGTGATTTCCTGAGTTCCTCTCTCTTTCAGTTTGCAGTTCTAGTTTCAGGAAACATTCTCTGTTTCCCGAAACAATCTCACATACATCTTAGATTGAGATTCGTCTCGATCGGGTCGATCTAGCAATCGGGTTCCCGGAGTGCTGCGTGGACTTTTCAGTAGAGGGTTTCAGCGTTGGAATCTGGAAGGCCAACCTCTTCTTCAGCAGGAATTAGCGATCAGGTATAATTACTAAAGCCTCTGCAATTGTGTTGATTAATTGTTTATAAATGTTATAATATTCCGCCAATTAATCTGTATCTGTTTAGGAAATAGATAACCTAAAACCTAACAGTGGTATCAGAGCCACCAATTGCATGCTAAAGTATTGTACTTGTATTCATAATTAATTTTGTCAATAGTTGAATTATGTTATGAATATGCTAGAATAGATTTATGCCTAACATTTTGAATCTTTATGAAAGTTTTAATCTTTAATGTTCATGATAATAAATCTGAGATTTTATTGTAAAATTTCATGCTTTGTTATTATTTATTTCTTGTTGCCTTTAGTAAATCAATTTTATGTTTGTTTAATCGTTAAATATAGCATGAACTTGATTTATATTTTGAATGTTTTAGAAACAATCATGTTTAATATTGTTAAACAGTAGGCAATACATGAAAAAGGTCTAAATTCGCAAAATAGGGTTTTGTAGAATTAATTTTCTGATTTAGTTTATTTACGGTAAATATGAAAAAAATCGAAATAAAATATCAAACGAACTCACAAATTTCTGAATTTTTACTGGAGGTGTCTGAAAGAGTTCTGGACTTTCCATAATTTTTGTAGATTTTTCCCAATTAAAATGGATTTTTAATTGAGTTTTCAGATCTGAAGTGAATTAAAATTCGTTTAATTCTCTGAATTTTATAAATTTGTAGAAATTTGTAAAACTTCTGAAATTTTTACAGTCGGTTACTGGGTAACCATACTTTTAGGGACAAATTTTTCTGTTAATTTATCCGATCTAATTATATTTTTTAATTTAGATTTTCAGATCTGAGAGAAATAAATTTGTTGCTTCTCTGAATTTTTTTATATTTATAGAAATTTGTAAATTTTCTGCAAATTTTACAGTAGGTTACTGGGTAACCATTCTGTTATGGATAAAAGTTTCGTGAATTTTCAAAATCGTTTACTAATTTTCCTTTAATTTTCAGATTAACAGAAAAGTATAATTGTTTATTTTTCTGAATTTTATTCTAATTTTCGAAATTTGATAAAAATCTGAAATTTTTACAGTAGCATATTGGATGAACTTACTGTATGGAAAAATTATAAAATTTGATTTTTAAACTTATCGGACTATTATTATTTATTTTCCTCTTAAACGGAGAATTAAAAGGTTTAATTCCCTAAATTTTAACAATCTTTTAGAAATTGTTAAAATTCTGGAAAATATTTCATATTGGGTTATTAGATAACACTATGATATGAAATCCTTAAATTCGATAAGTTATGATAGTTTTATTTAAGTTTTTCACTCACGAAATTAACCGAAACTGGGAAGCAACATGGACCGTGTTGATCCAACACGGACCGTGTTGCCAGCAGTTTTTTGTGAATTCGTGTGTTTTAGGGTTTGTAATTAATTTTAGAAATTAATTATTAAATCCTATTACTACTAAATCAGATAATAGGCATAAAATCTATTATTTTGTAAAGTTTAGGAAACTTACAATAATTTTGAAAGATATAGTATCTTTTAGACTCCTTGATTTTAGGAAAGTCAAGTATTTTGTATGTATAGATATAAAATCCTAAATCCGTTTAGGTAACTAAGATAAAGTTTGGATTTTGTTTACTTTATTAATCATGCAAACCTTTTAGGAAATTTTATTTAGTACTTATTTCCTTATGTGTTATATTGCAATTATTTATATGCCTTTATAATTTGTTATTTAAGCATGTGTTTATTGCAATATTACATGGTTGCACGTGCTTCTAGTATGGCAATAGATAGTCAGTTTTATCGGTCTGTGTGCCGGGTTGGGTGAAATACGGTCTGCGTACCGTCTTTGAATTAAATTTTAAATTTAAGTTTCAGTTAAGTTTATTTTTAATTCATGAAAGGACTCAATTATGAAGTCCAAATTGTAAATTGGTTGTAATTGGAGACATCAAATTGAGTGGGAGCCCAACAGCAATAGAGATGGTGATTCGAGTGGGAGCCCATCCAATGAAGTTGCGAGACCCAAGAAGTTTTTTCGTGAAGACTGTCAAGGCTTAGTTAAATTAGTTGATTAAGTCTAGGTGGCCATACTAGGGGTTTTATTTATGCTTCAAATTCGTTATTTCATGTTTTATAATTCCTTTTATGCTTTTCGAAAGAGTTCACCTAGAATTGCATGTTTAGGATAATAAAACCTACTCTCAAAATGAATTATTGCTCAACCTATCGAAACACCACTTAGATGGATAAATAAAGAAAACCAAAGCGAATTATTTGTCCATCATTAATAAGTAGGGTGGGAGCTAGGTCAATTCAAATTGGCTATCAAAATAGTTTTGGGCCAAGAGCAGAGGAAGAGAAATATTGTATTCGATACAAATTTCTTGCCAAGAGTCATTTTGAATGATCGATCATAAGATGATCCACTAAAGATAACATGGGATCGAGTTTTGTTGGGCCAAAGTCCACTTGAGCCCATGGGTCTTGTGGGTCTTGGTTAAATTAAAACACTAAGTGAGAGTTAATAAAGTGTTTTGATTTGAAATTAAAATTAGTTTAATTTCTTTTGATGAATAATAACTAAAATGAACCAACTTGTCTCGTAGAATTATTTATGTCTTTTCACTTAAACATACACCACTAATAAAATATTGTTTTCTCCTTGAGAAAGAGAAAAACAATTACACCAATTCCTTAAATTGGCACCGCTATCACAAGACTGTCTTGGGCGAATTAAAAGAAATATGTCTTTGATATAACATTGAGCTAGGCATCAATATTAAGAGGTCAATCAAGCCAATTGTTGGCGCTCATGTTCTGAAATAATTTGACTATTTTAAAAACATGAGAAACCTCAGATCCCATTTAGCCAAAAGATTGGCAACCAAAGATAGTCTTTTAGTGAAAGGGAAAATAAGATTTAAGAAATCTATCAAAGACAAGAAGTCAAAGGAAAGGTAAAGACAAACAGTTGTACATACCCAACCAATGACAGCAACCGGTTAACAACCAGATCATATATATATGACACTGGGAGCGTGAATAACTATAAGAAAGACTTGAGATATGATTTCAATTCTAGGCAAATGCGTATATGATACACACTACCCTTATTAAACCCACTTTGAGTATAAGATACCGGCTGTGAAACTCGCATTTATGCAAATGTGCAGTATCTACAGCAAAGTAGATGTGCTTTGAAGGATGAGAGTCAACCTACAAATAGGAACATGCAATTAGTTGTAGTTCCTTATGAAGAGTTGGTTGTTTATCCATTTCCTCAAGACTTATGAGAGAAATTTATAGGTGATACTATGTTCTCATTATAAGTATTTTACTCTCAATTAGAAAGAGAGAAAGAGGATCTCGGATAAACACACTCAACACATCGAAACCAAGAGGTTTAAAAGGAATAAGTCATGTTCAAACTTAAACCTTGTTGTAACTATTTATTAAGTCATGCAAATTAGAGCGCATTCGGAAGCGTCACAGTGATAGACTTTTGAATGATAAGACTTTGAAACATGTGATGTCTGCAAAGCATGACTGTACCTTTTAGGGTGAACGTGCCAACAAACACTCATGCATATGGATGTATGTAGTCCAATTGAGCACAAGTACAAGGGATGAATTATTTCAAATCTTCAAAGATGAATAAAATAACACATGGTGATTCATGTCTATGAGATTCATCTGAAGCTGGAATGTTAAAATAGTTTGAAGATTCCAAAATGAATTAGTCTTGGCGAAACAATGAGAGCACCTAGATACGATCGAAAGGATGCTAATGGTTGAGACAAGAGTTTGAACAAATGACTCAAATGAAACATAAATCTAGCACTATAAGCTTAAGTCATATTAATGAGAAATGCATTCAGAAACTGCATAGTGCAGAATTTTGAAAAACCTAAACTTTGAAAAGTTCAATGTTTTGTAAAGCATGCCTGATGGGTAAAATGACTAAAATCACCTCTTATTAGAATTGGTGAACAAGCTGATGACTTATTAGGATGCAAACATATTGATGTATGTGGGCCTATAAGCACTAGTGCTAGAAGAAGGTTTACTGTACTAATTCATCACGTTCAGTGACGATTTTTAGTAGATATGGGTATATCTACTTAATACACCATAAGTCCAAATCCTTTGAAAATATTCAAAGAGTTTCAAAGTGAAGTACAAAACCAACTTGGCAAGAAAAACAAAACCCTTCAATTAGGTTGAGGAGGTGAGTATTTGAACCAAAGATTTCATTGACCATTCCAGAGAATATGGAATTGTTTCATGACTCTCTCCTCTAAGAATACGACATCTCAATGACGTATCTAAGAGCAGGAATCACACCTTATTAGATATGGTGTGATCAATGATGGTTGAGTCAACATTGCCGATTACCTTTTGGGGATACACGCAATTAACCATAGCTTTAATTACTAAATAAAGATTATCTGAAGCATTAGAGAAGACACCATATATGATATGAAGAAGAGAGGTTCTTGAACCGTCTTCTGAAAGAAAGGAGTATCACTTCTACAAACTTTTGTAGAGGAAAGTGTTTGTGTCTCAAAATACTTTCTTCTTAGAGAATATGTTATTCTCTAAAAGAAAGAGTGGGAGAGATTTTGAACTTACCGAAATTCGAGAGACACAAAACACTATAATCATCACATGAAACTCCGCTACTTGATCCTAGTTCAAATTTTCCTATTTGTCGGAAAATTAAGAACAAGGTTGAGGCAGTTGAAGTTTCTCAAAACGTTGAGGAGAGGGTGTCATGAACATTACTCCAAGCAAGGTTAGGTAAACAACTCCGTCAGCCACAAAGATATCGATCTTCTATGGATGAACGTGAGATGTTACTTTTAGAAAGTAATGACTCTACCTACATCAAAGAAGCTTTAAGTAAATCAAGATTCCATGCAACCAAGTCTAAAATGGATTCCACGTATTCAACCAAGTTTAGAACTTGGTTGATTTGTCTGAAGGTGTGAGCCATCAGGCATATGAGGGTTTTTAGGTAAAACATGGGTTCATTAAGATAGACATCAAGACTGACTTCAAAATTAGATTTTGAAGAAAGGTGTGTACTTGACACAACTGAGTGGTCTTTTGTTGGAATACTTGTAAACTTCAGGAGACCATCTGTGGTCTTAAGGAAGCTTCTAGGAGTTGGAATCATTGACCTTCTTGACCAGGATATCAAAAAGGTTTGACATACTGGGAAGTGCCAAAGATAATATTGTGTTTACAAGAAGTTCAGTGGGAGCAATGCGTTTTCTGATATCGTATGTGATTGACATACTGCTTTCTAAGAAGAATATTCCAATGTTGCTTCTACTGAGGTTGACTTGGAAATAATTTTCAAAGTGAAGGATTGGTGGGGTAAGAATTTTCTTGGAGACAAGATTTATAATGATAGATTAAAGATTTTGATTGTTTGAATCAAAGTTAACTAGGTGTTGAATAGTTCAACTCACTTCGAGAATGGATTAATTTCCAAAATCATGGCATGTCCTTACGGAATTTGATTGTCTCAAAAACAATCAGAAGTTCTAAGAAGGATGAGACATATAACTCATGCTTCAGGCGTGAGATTAATGTATGCCATGAGATGTTCAAAGTCCAACATAACATATACATTGTATATGTATAAGCAAAACTAAGGATGTATCCTAAGTCTAAAGTGGTTGATAAAAGCTAAGTGTGAAGAGTTGCATTGATGCTACACTCATGCAGAGAAATATGATTATCTGAAAGGTCAGAGAAAATTATACGATCTGTATTAACTGGTATTGAGGTGAACTGGATGAAGTTCCTAACATGACATGTAGTTAATTCTACAAATAAGACAAGTATGACACGACTTTAGAAGTTGTGGCAGAAACTGTTAGGATTGCGAAGTTCGTTTTTAGAACTGGGTGATGTTTCTAGCCTTGCGAGAGAAATGAAGCCTTATTGATAGGAGCCATCACTCAAGCAAAGGAACTGAAGCTCACTATGAATCCAAGCATATGTTCCGGAAATATCTTCCTATATGAAAGGTCATTAGTGAGATGGTATATATACGAGGTTCATTGCAAGTATTATGTACTAAACCCCTGTTGTAGTTATAGCATGATAGTCATGCATGGGCAATATGTATTAAACACATTCCGGAATATTAACAAGTCAAATTTGCATGAATTGTTCATAAATTATGACCTTGTTGATTCATCATTGAGAATAAGATTCCAAAATTTACATCAATTGTGGTTTAGAATTATGTAAATGTCCAAAAAAGTTAGCGCATTCAAAATGGGAAATTGGATGAGGTCCGATTTCTGAAACCCCATTAGTGAACTTGATAACGCTAGTCTTGGTCGATAGTCGACCTGGTTCCTAATTGTATTATCACGTAGGAATGGTGATAATATCAACACAATTAGCATCTAGGATTGAGGTGATGATCAAGTTTCGTGATCATAGTGATGTGATGACATCACAAATCAATCACATGGGTACTGTTGAGAACAACTACCGAACTGACCCGCAGTGGGAGCTCTTTAAGTTGGGAATCGTCATAGGAGCTCTCACTACTCAAAATTCCTAAATCCTGAGTTCAATACATAGACTACATGGTCTGCTGTGACTTTGGAGCGCGTCAAACGTCTTTCATAACAGTAGGCTATAAAGGCGGTGCAGGTTCTGATTGGATCATGTGAGAATGTGTGTCTGAACAAGATGGCATTGTCCTCCCTATTAGGGACAGTTGTCTCGTTGGCCACTCGGTGAGATTGGACTGAAAATGCTTGGCTGAGCTTAGTTGAATCAATAGTTGATCATCTGTTTTTTCAAAGTCTAAACTCGGAGATCGAGGAACGTTTCGGACCTTACATAAGGATGACATCAGCTTACCTTATCCGAACATGAGACAGTAAGTGACAAGGGAATTCAAGGAATCGAACACTTGTGGGACAAGTGGGAGATTGTTGGGAATGTCCCGACAATGTTCGATATACATGGAGATTAAACCAAAGTAATATAGTAATTATATGTCTTGCTAGAGACCTCTATAATTAGTAATTGAATATGTTTAATTACAACTATATTATTTGGTCCTACTGGGTCACACAAGTCAGTGCCCTGGAACAATGTATGTAACCTAAATGATATTGTATCAAGTTTAGAAAAGTTGGAAACTGATTTCTGTGAGAAATCAGCCCAACACGGACCGAATTGGGCTCAACACGGACCGTGTTGACCCAACACGGTCCGTGGTGACCCAACACGGTCCGTGGTGTCCATGGGCTGAATAATTAGACTCTCTGGAGTCCAACACGGACCGTGTTGTTTCAACACGGACTGTGTTGGGCCCAGAAACGCGCCGTTGTCTTTAATCGGCCCTTTAGGGTTTTTGAACCCTTTCCCTAGGTTTTCTAAACACTATATAAAGGGGTCTCTGGGTGAGATTATTAAAACACCAACTGCCTAAGACTCTTAGAGAGATACCAGGGTGATTTTCTGAGTTCCTCTCTCTTTCAGTTTGCAGTTCTAGTTTCAGGAAACATTCTCTATTTCCCGAAACAATCTCACATACATCTTAGATTGAGATTCGTCTCGATCGGGTCGATCTAGCAATCGGGTTCTCGGAGTGATGCGTGGACTTTTCAGTAGAGGGTTTCAGCGTTGGAATCTGGAAGGTCAACCTCTTCTTCAGCAGGAATTAGCGATCAGGTATAATTACTAAAGCCTCTGCAATTGTGTTGATTAATTGTTTATAACTGTTATAATATTCCGCCAATTAATCTGTATCTGTTTAGGAAATAGATAACCTAAAACCTAACAAAACTATCCCCTTCTTCTATCCAAGGTTGGCGTCCTTGGTGGTGATAGGAAGGAATTGAAGGTCTCTTGAAGGTGGTGTGACTATATCCTCCAAGAATCTTCAAAGCCATTATCAAACATTCATCCATCCATTCAAACGTTCATTTCCATTTTCATTCAAGAAGGCGTTCATCTACATCAACAAACTTTGATTGTTCTTTCAAGTATCAAACGACTTGTCATTGTTCAAGGAGCATTCGTTCTTCAATCAAACGTCAAGCATTCAACATTTGAACGTTCATCAATCGTTCAATCATTCGCCATTCATTCTACGTTCATCAATCCTTTATTCGTTCATCATTTCCATTCATTTGGTAACCATCTATCATAGTTCCATTCATCCTTTTCATCCATTTCTATTCCATTTTTGGTTCTTTTGAACTTTGAGAAGGGAGAATCCTATCTTCGTTTTTAAAGATCCTTAGATTGTGAGTAATGTGATCATCCCTTGGTCCCATTATACATCAGCACTAAACAAACCCACTACAAAGGATGCTAGGTTAATCAAAGGGTTGGATTTTTAATTCGGTCAAACTGAAGCGGACTAAATTGAAGAATAATCTAATTTAAACTGCAAACTTATCTAATCAAAACAGCATGAATAATTTTTATGAAGGTTTTATCAATATTAAAAGGGCGTTTAGGGGAGTTACTCTAGTTATCCAATTAAAAGGTATGACTTCAGTATTTAGCAATTTGTACCAATTTGGGTTCAATAACCAAACAAATATCTATCACAACAATCTTTCGATCCGGAGTGAATTGCTCCGACTAAATCAAACACCTATTTTCATGGCTATCTAATTTAGTCAAAGTTAACAACAGGTTATTTAAACGATCCTAGGTATGAAATACATTATTTCTAACCGAATTTTATACCTATTCGATCTTCATCAATCCAACTCAAAGAAGAAACCTTTCGATCCGAAACTAAGAGTCTAGACACAAGTAACAGGTGGCCAATCAATTACTGTAACAATATAAACATGAAGATAGAACGAAATTGACAAACTATTTCATACCAAAATCAAAACATAGGGTCAAATAAACAACATCGAGTTTCCCCTAAACTAAAAATTAACTACTCATGCTTGATAATAAAAACAACTAAACTAATTGAATTGAATCTAGAAAACATAGTAAAAATTAGGGAAGAGAACAACCACAATCGAGGGATGAACGAATATGTCGGCTCGTGAAAGTTTCCTTCTCCCGAGCCTCAATCTCCGTTTTTTCGTCGCCGATTGAACACTTTGATCTCCAATACTAAGACTAAAATTCTAGAAATATTGTTTTTGAGAACTAATAATAATAATAATAGATGTAGTGTATGCTATGATATGATCTGTATCAACCGCTGCTCCTTTTTTTTCTTATAGAAGTAGATGCCTTGCTCTCCAAGCTGTGCGTAACAACCTACGCGCTACTAGGGCGAGACTTGCCTTGGAGAACAAGGAGTGGCGTAAAAACCAGGCGTTGCCAGCGCGCTCCAGACTTCAATGCCCCTAAACCTTCTGTTTGTGGCGCTACCAGCGCGTCGAGACACGCTGCTAGCGCCTGTCTTGGCAAACATATTTTCTTGTTTTTCCTTGCTCTTTGCTTTGTCTCCCCACCTTTCAGCTTCTCCTATTTCTTTCTCTTCATGACTTCATGTAATTCCATTCATAAACATACAAAATTACACCAATCTCCAGACCAAGTGAAATATACACGAATTTGGGACATAAAATGTCGTGTTCGATCACAAACAGACCTGAAATTCATGTATTAAACACCCAAATAACCCTATAAAATATAGGGTTATCAAATCCCCCATGCTTAGTTCTTGATTGTCCTTAATCAAGTTCCAAACAAGATAGTAGAAGGAAATCAAGAGGACTCAAATCAAAACCAAATATTAAAGACCAGATCAGGAGACTTGGACTCCAATTCAAGACGACTCGTCTCAAAGAAAATAAGAAAAACATGTTTTATACAATCCTCCTCAGGCTAACTACTCTAGTCACATCATTTCAACCAAGCACAACGAAATGTGACCCGGATATGAATCAAAGCAGTTCCGATCAAGAAGAATGAGGTCGTTCCATGTTCACAAGATATGCACTTTCTAGAGGCAAACGACCGCCAACTAATCTCAGATCATGCAAATAAGCGCGGTTGGTTATGAACGTAGGTCAGTCGAATGAGCAAAACCTCACTTCGGATATTGTGGAAACACTCCAACTCTCAAATGCGCTCATACAGTAAGGCTAACACTCAATACTCAGACCAAAGAGACAACCTATCGGAACTTGATAAGTATCTCGCTACCTACCGCTATTATGTAGTTTGCAAGTGACAATCAAGTTGACTTTTTCGAGTTGAAATGGGGCTCAGGTTAAGGGAAAAGAATGATAAATGTTTTAGGACTGAGGAGTTAAGAGCCAAGCTTGGAGTTAGCATATCTCTCGACTCACTTACTTGCCAAAGATGGGCAAGCTACTCATTTTCTCCCTCATTTGTCAATTATGAACAAATCACAACCCATATTTGATCCAAAAGATCTTCATAAAAAAATACTTCTCTATTAATGTCAGAAATCGCATGTAACACAAAGTTCCCCCATCTAATCACCTATCTTTCTTTTTTTTCTCTTTTTTTTCATTTATTTCTTTTGCACAGGTGACTAGAGGGAAGTAAAAAAATAATAATAATTCAACACATAAGCGATCTCCGGTTTCAAGATACATCAAGAGAATACTATTTAATTGGAAAACATAAAGCATCACAATGAACTTTCGATCCAACAGTTTCTCAAATTAAAACGCATGCCCAATCGACACCCATCTTTCTAGTTTTCAACACAATCCATCATCCACCCTTCCAATCCACACTCTCGATATGATACGATGAACACTCAAACTCTAAGCAAGGCAAAAGGATAGGAAATAGAATCAGGCCGTGGCTTGTAATGCAAGGGTTCAAATATAAAAGAGGTAGATAAAGGCTAGAACAGGCTAAAGAGGGATATAAACAATGTCAGGGTGGCTATTAGGCTATGTAGTTTCAACAACACACAAATGAATGCCTGTCACTTTATCACTTTAAGCAAATGCAACGACGCAGCTTCGTACAAGATACAAACCAAACTCTAGAGGTGCAACTATGGTGGAGTCACTCAAGGAATAAAGAGACCGAAAAAATGATCAGTCTATACATTTTGGCCATGTGGACTCACGGTATAAGGCTCATTCAACCAAACCTTGCCCAAAGATTTTCGGCACGCCTATTTACACCACTAGATCAATCAAAGTAGTCATATACCTTTTTCGATCACGCATATCTCAAAACATAGGACAACTTAACCTATCTTTTTGAAACCGACAACCATATCCAGAGCACATAAGGTCAAGCGAAGTCAAAAAGAAAGACATAATAGCTTACAAATCGTCATAGTAGAGGTTATTGTTCGCTAACCTATCCTAATCCTCTTTTTTTCTGATTTTTCAAATTTTTTTGGATTTTTTTTTTGTTTTTGTCGTGCAAAGCTAAGAAAGGAAGAACTAAAATCAAGGAAAAATATAGAAAGAAAAACCAATAACTAAAATGATCTATCTAATGCAATCTAGGTGGATGCAATTTATACAAGTGATCTATCCTAAAAAGAAAAAGAAAAATCGAAAATAAAGACTCAATACGTAGACTTTTTACAGAAGTACCCCCCCATGCTTTAAACAATGCATTGTCCCTAATGCAAAAGAATGGAAACACAGAAGGAGGACGGGACATGTAGTCATCATCTTGAGGGGATGGGGGAGGGGTCGGTAGGAGGTAATCAATGAGAGTTTGGAGCATACCTCGCAAGTTGTCGTATTGATTGTCTTGACGCTTGATGGCGAGGGCGACGGATTATTGGAGAGTATCGAATCAGTCAACCATAATCCATGAATATCATATTAGGCATGTTGCAGGTAGGGGGGTTTTGACGTAGAAATTTTAGCACGAAACAATCCCCACATGCTTAAGGCATACTATCAGAAGGTGAGTTTGAATCAATTATGCAAAACAAACGACATTCATTCACTAATCGTTCAGTGTAGTGGCCATTTAATTTCAGTCAAAATTCACCCATTTAACTAGATATATGTCGTTGAACAGCATGAGTGATTCGTGGGGAGAAACAGTGAATGTCGAAACTCCATGTAAATAATACTATAAATACTTTAAAATATGGACATCAAGCAGCGAATTACAACAACTATTCATATGAAATTTGCAATGTTAGTCCAGCTCTTGAATATGCAACAGTAGCAGCAACACTTCGACAATCAACAAATTCACACACAAATCAGAATTCACGCAAGTCAGAGCAATGCACCCCCCTGCCAGCGTCTAGCATAAACCCAAGACTCATATGCACGCATTATTGACACAAATTCATTCCCCTGACTTTCTTGACACAACTTTGCACCCTAAATTTGAATCAAACAATCCATGTTAGACCCAAGAAACAACCAAAGAAAATTCCCAAGCAGATTTGGGACAAAATTTTGTACAATTCGCGCCACAAACTTCGACCAAGGCTGACTTCAATGTCAACACTCATTCAAACACAACTTCAGCCCTAATTTGTGAAGAAAACATCAAGATTGAACTCAATTTCGAACCAGAATCCAATTATAAATTGAATTTGAGTGAAAGAACATACCTTGAGTTGGAGTACAAATTGAGAGCAAATCTTTCACAGGGATGCCCTAATGGAGAGTATAGATTGAGATTGTAAATTGGGAATGGGTGTGTGCGAGTGTGCAGGGGTGGTGGCGGTAGTGTCGGAGGATCACCGGCGGGCTTTTTCCGGCGTGAAATCGTGGCAGTTGGGTGTGTGCTGGGCTGGGTCGTCGAACAGAGAGGAGGGGACGGGGTAGGGCTCTTGTGGAAGGAGGGTTAAATTGAAAGGAAGGAAGAATTAAATTGAAAATAAGGGGAAATGGCGGTTCACTCTAAACAAGCAAAAGCGAGACCAAAAAAAAGAAAAACAAATTTGGCAATCCAGGTGCTGGGAGCGTCGGAAAGGCGCTGGTAGCGCCTGGTCACTTACCTCCGTCCCATTGCTACTACTTGAGGCGATACAAGCGCGTCGAATGGCGCTGCCAGTGTCCATTTTCAATTTTTGTTATCTTTTTGGTCTATTTCTCCATTCCGAGCCATCCCTCATTTATCCGGTTGAAGCATCCAACCACACCGTTGAAACCAGGTTAGCTGCAGGATGCACCTAAACTATCTTTTCTTCAAGCAAAGGGCATGGGAGCATCAGCCACTCCATCACGACCTTGTGATTAAGCATTCACCTCGGATGCAGTCAAAGCCCTCAGAAGCTTGTAAACTCGGCAGCATGCGATCCACAAGCTTGTAGATAAGAGAACAACAAAATACTCATAGCAAAGAATGCTAGTTGCATTCTCTTAAATATATCAAAAGTACTAGAGAAATCAAAAGAATCATAATAAGTTAGCCACATGATTTTTCTAGCTGAGTCCTTTAGGCATTTACAATATTGATCAAGATACGCATTAAACCCTCCCAAAGTGCCTAAGGACAAGTCAAGGACATTGTTGGTCCCCTTAATCACATTCACATCACAAGAGCTAACCACACACCCCACATCAACAAGAACATCAAGGGTCTTTTCACAGGGAATGGACTCCTCAAGGTTCTTAGGGGCAAAGGAGGGTGGTGAACAAAGTATAGAAGCATGGAGTACATCATCAAATTCCTTGCTTGAAGGATCTAATCCACCCATAAACCCCTCATAAGACTCCTCATCAATAATATCAATTGACCCATGACATAAATCATCATCATATCTAACACGAAACCCATAGGACTCACTCACCTCAAACCCCGCCGATTGAGAAAATGGTGAGGATGCATTATAGAAAGTCAAGACACCATCAGTAGTGTCTCTAGGTAAGCTAGGATGAGAAGGAGCAACAGTTGGCAAGGATGCCTCAGGAGGGTCAACTATTTCATCTAGACTAGCCTCTAAAGGGACAGTAGACTCAACGTCATAACATAATCCAACATTCAAATTGAAAGAACAAGAACTGTGGTCAAAATCATGTAATGGGTCAGACCCTTGAATCATGTCAATTGTCCTATCTTGTTGCTCTAGCATTGCCCTCATCAAAGTGTCAAGTCTAGCTAAACTGGGGCATGTAGAATCATCATGGTCAAAAGAACAACATAAACTACAAGGAGACAAACAATGGGGTTGAGTATATGATCTAGCATGAGATGCACAAGGATTGGGAAAAGAGAAATCATCTGCACAATAAGAATTTTCAAAATCAAGTGTATCATGTGCAAGCCACTCAAGCAAACTCCAAGCTTCATCAACAGTTTTAGCATAAAAACCAAAATACTCTAATAAAGTACGGGTCTCTATATTCACCCCCTCAAAAACAATATCAAGAATTTCAGGTTTTGCTAACATGGTATCACATTGAACAAGAATAGCAGATAAGCGCTCAAAATAACGCCAAAATAATTCGCGTTCAAATTGAGGAAAATAAAAACTTGCCATAATATTAGATTTTTAAAATTTTTTAATTTTTATTTGATTTTTAGGGTTTTAAGAAAAGCAATAAAAACCTAGTCAACCAGAGTGTCTTCGTCTAACGGCAGCAAGGGACAAAGTCCCCGGCAACGGCGCCAAAAACTTGATACGCCGCAAGTGCACGGTGTACAATGTAGTATATCAAGGTCGTTCCCACGAGGACTTGTTCTAGCTTACGCACTAAACTAACCCACTACAAAGGATGCTAGGCTAATCAAAGGGTTGGATTTTTAATTCGGTCAAACTGAAGTGAACTAAATTGAAGAATAATCTAATTTAAACTGCAAATTTATCTAATCAAAACAGCAAGAATAATATTTATGAAGGTTTTATCAATATTAAAAGGGCGTTTAGGGGAGTTACTCTAGTTATCCAATTAAAAGGTCTGACTTCAGTATTTAGCAATTTGTACCAATTTGGGATCAATAACCAAACAAATATCTATCACAACAATCTTTCGATCCAGAGTGAATTGCTCCGACTAAATCAAACACCTATTTTCATGGCTATCTAATTTAGTCAAAGTTAACAACAGGTTATTTAAACGATCCTAGGTATGAAATACATTATTTCTAACCGAATTTTATACCTATTCGATCTTCGTCAATCCAACTCAAAGAAGCAACCTTTCGATCCGAAACTAAGAGTCTAGACACAAGTAACAGGTGGCCAATCAATTACTGTAACAATATAAACACGAAGACATAACGAAATTGACAAACTATTTCATACCAAAATCAAAACATAGGGTCAAATGAACAACATCGAGTTTCCCTAAACTAAAAATTAACTACTCACGCTTGATAATAAAAACAACTAAACTAATTGAATTGAATCTAGAAAACATAGTAAAAATTAGGGAAAAGAACAACCACAATCGAGAGATGAACGAATATGTCGGCTCGTGAAATTTCCTTCTCCCGAGCCTCAATCTCCAACTTTTCCGTCGCCGATTGAACACTTTGATCTCCAATACTAAGACTAGAATTCTAGAAATATTGTTTTTGAGAACTAATAATAATAATAATAATAATAATAATAATAATAATAGATGTAGTGTATGCTATGATATGATCTGTATCAACCGCTGCTCCTTTTTTTTTATTTTTTATAGAAGTAGATGCCTTGCTCTCCAAGCTGTGTGTAACAACCTACACGCTACCAGCGCGAGACTTGCCTTGGAGAACAAGGAGTGGCGTAACAACCAGGCGCTACCAGCGCGCTCCAGACTTCAATGCCCCTAAACCTTCTGTTTGTGGCGCTACCAACGCCTGTCTTGGCAAACATATTTTCTTGTTTTTCCTTGCTCTTTGCTTTGTCTCCCCACCTTTCAGCTTCTCTTATTTCTTTCTCTTTATGACTTCATGTAATTCCATTCATAAACCTACAAAATTACACCAATCTCCAGGCCAAGTGAAATATACACGAATTTGGGATATAAAATGTCGTGTTCGATCACAAACAGACCTGAAATTCATGTATTAAACACCCAAATAACCCTATAAAATATAGAGTTATCAAAAAGGTTCATAGAAATGTAACAAAACCAACCCACAAATTAGCGATGAAACTTTTAAAACAAACACTCAATCAATCTGAAATATAATCTGTAACATGAATATTTTATAATAATATTGACTCCGTTGTTTAAAAAATAAAAAACATCTCCGTTAATATATTGCCTAACCTTTTACAGTATTTGAATCAAAATACACAATATGTATGCATGCCTACTTTCCCACCTAATTTAACAAAATTATCCATCACCCTATGTTTAGTTGCCAATAGCAATTAGAGGTCTTGACTTGTCACTCCATGTAAGCGTAGAGAGCCTTCTATGTTGCGGGATACGACAAGCTCCCTCTCTCACCATGCTCACAGTAATGACCGGGTGTCATCTATTTTTGTACATTGCAGACACCTGGCCTTTTCAATTTATGATTGTCTACAATAAGAACATAATTTTGATCTCATTTTTTTACAACATCACGTTACGGGTCTTATGCCATTGCATAGTATGGGACTTGTCCCACATCGATAGAATGGGATATCGGTGTGGGGTTTGTAGATCAAATGGGCTCTCTCTCCTGTCATACTAGTTTTTTGGGATGAGCTCTCCTATTTGATTTGTAACACATCATTTATTTTAACACTTTAAAAATTTAACAGTAATTGACATCTAAAATAAAATCAAACTCCTAATAATCAATTTCTATTTTATCATCTCACTTTATTAATATGTACTTTCTTTTTCTTTTTCTTTTCTTTTTCCAAAACATTCTATTTCTCTCTCCACTTTTATTTCTCTCTGATGTGGGCACTCTCGCATTTAATCTCAAAATTGAGATCAAATGTGAGTTTGTAATATTTTTACCCTTGCACAATAAAAATACAATGTCACTTATTTTTTTCGATTATTGAAAATCAAAATATTTAAAACTTATAAAAGCAGGAAAATAACACTATAAAATAGCAACTCATTAAATACAGGTCCTGTTATTTGGATTGGTAACTCTTTCTAATTTAATCCAATCCAATCCAACCTTATATAATTCCCAAAAAAAGTTCTCTCTAAAAACACAATTCTTCAGAAAAGTAAGATAACTTATCTTATCCAATCAAATCCAATACAATCTAATCCATCCAAACATCATTTTATCTAGACCTGGCAATTTCTGAACCGACTTGATAACCCGACCCGAACCCGTCCGAAATTTCTGGGTTTTGAACATGATTTTTTCAACTATACCCGAAATATACCGAACCCGAAAATTAGCGGGTCAAACCCGAACTGCCCGTTTGACCCAAAAATTTAACTTTTTAAGTTAAACTTTATCAAAATTTGTGACTTTGCATTCAAATTTTTAATTATTAAACTATAAGTGCAACTTATTTATTTGTTATTTCTCTTATTTAAGTTAAAATAGTTACAATTATCTATCGTTGGTAGAAGATAAACATATTTTATTATGTATATTGTACAAAAAGTAGTATTTAGAGACCATCTTTGAAAAAGAAAAAGTGAAAAATGGTTGCAATCATATGCTGCGTTAGGTTGGAAAGCAAATAATCTGCCGTATTTTCCCGCGAAATCTGTGCACGTATTTACCCGAAACGATATCTGACCAAGTATCGAAAGCGTGCGTACGCCAGATTGAATTGACAGGTCTAATTTTATCTAATACAAGAAACATGGTCATAGTTAAACAAAAACAAACCTGGAAGGATTTGGTTGTCACGACAATCAAAGTAGCCTTAGTTGGCTATTGTACCGCGGCTCCACTCAAGTCAGACTTTGTTTGGGCATGAAAAAGGGCGCCTGTGTGAAGGACGCTCTTCATTGGCTATTGTGGTTGTTTACCATTTGTCCCTCCTCACTCACGTGCCTGGCAGCAAACACTAGGACTACATCACAGCTATCCACGTGGCTAATGTTATTAGACCTTTGGGAGATTCCTACACTCATCTGCTCTCAAAAAATTACTCCAATGAAAGCTCAGTTCCGTACATTCCTTATAAATATTTTTGCTCAAATAAATACGCAAATTTCTTAATGCACACAGAATCAAACCGTTAAATTTAACTTGTATTCGTGTTACATACTCTCTTAAATAAGGAATTGTCAAAATGATCATTTTTCAAAACTTAATGCACATCATCACATGAAAATGAGAATAATATTGATATTTTAAAATGTGTCTCCAACACAAATCTATATAAAATAAAGAACAATAAAATAAAATAAATATATTTATTAATAAACATTAAAATGGACATTTCAATTATTATAATAATACAATTGATAAATAAAAAGGGATAGAGTATTCAGATAATTTAATAATCATTTTCGGACGGAAATAGTAATATATGCTTGAAAAATTGTGTAGTCAACTTTTAAAAATTTTAAATATAATTTTTTCAATATATACACAATGATTTATCAAGTGAAACTAGTATTCTTAAATTTATACTAAAAAATATTTATAAAAGTATAATTTTACAATTTTTTTGAAAATATTGTTAAAAAATGGTCAACATCTTATACTACAGACCACGAAAAGCAAAAAAACTAAATATAAAGCGGGAGTATTATTTTCATAAACATTATTTAATTAATATTTTTATTTTTAAAAAGAACAGTGCAACAAGGATAGAGATTCTACCAAACAAGGGGATACTAATGATATTGCACAAGAATCGAATTTTAAGATGGGTACAGTAACGTTAGTAAATTTAGCTAGGCAAAAATTTAAAAAATTAAAGTATTAAAAATACGAAAAAAGTAATTTGAATTGAAATGGATAAATTAGATAAGAATCCACTAAAGAACATGACATGCCAAGCATTGCACTCCCACTTACATTTTACAAATAGAGCAGTAAATCAATTTCATTATCCTAATTCCTTGAAACTAAAAGAATATGTATTTGACGAAATTAAAATTAAGGCCACTTTATCAAAGTGTTTGACTAAGTAAAAATTCTAATTGGACAAATATTATTATTCCATAAGGTATTATTTTTTAAGTAGTGTTTAGTGTTTCCAAAAGTGTATTATAAAACGTTAATAAACTTAACGTTTATCATTTGGAGTAACATTTCATATTTTTTTTCAAAATGTCATTTGAAAATTTTGTTTTTGGAAATTATCCATATTCTTTTATGTTAATTCATATTAATCATCTAATTCAACCGCTAAATTTACAGAACACAATTTCTATTTGAACAGTTATCTGTTAACCACTACCTAAATCACTATCTACTACATAAACTACAAGTCAGAAGTATTATTCATTGTGAACACTGCGGATAACAAGAAGCGGGAAATAGCTGCAGAGCTGGGCATGAAGGAGATGGAGGAGACAGAGAAAGTATTTGGGGCTGCCGTTATGCTTGGGACGGTCTAAGAAGATTATCTTTGAGCAAGTGAAAGCAAAAGTGTGGGGAAAAGTTAGAGGGTGGAAGGAGAATATGTTGTCTCATGATGGTAGGGAGATACTTATAAAGGCGGTATTGCAAGCTATTCCGTCATAAGCAATGAGCATT
The DNA here is from genome assembly GCA_029582165.1 of Portulaca oleracea. Classification (NCBI taxonomy): domain Eukaryota; kingdom Viridiplantae; phylum Streptophyta; class Magnoliopsida; order Caryophyllales; family Portulacaceae; genus Portulaca; species Portulaca oleracea. Next base: position 25,778,689 of record CM055877.1, on the reverse strand, counting down.
TTCCTATTTCCCTCTTCTTTCTGTGTGGAGCTAAAGAGCATGGTTAGCAAATTTTGGTGGGGGGTGGTCCAAGGATAAACGGAGCATCCACTGGATAGCTTGGGATAATCTGTCTCAAGGGAAGCAAGAAGGTGGGCTAGGGTTCAAGGATTTCGGGGATTTTAACACAACAATGCTCGCGAGGCAAGTGGGGAGACTTCTCACTGACCCGAAATCCCTAGTGGCAAGACTATTAAAAGCGAGGTACCAAGACGAATGTGCTCGAGGAAAAATACACCCCAGGATCGAGCTATGTTTGGAAGAGATTGATGGAGGGTCAAAATCTAATACTCAAAGGGATAGGGTGGATGGTTGAGGATGGCCAAACCATTAAGGGGGTGTTTGGGAATCAGCTGTTGGCTGTTGGTTGTTTTTAGGCATTGACTGTTTAGTTGGTTGTTTGGCTGGCCTTTGTACATTTCTTGCTTTGTTTTGCGATTTGTATTAGCTGTTATATAAGGAGTGTTTGGTAGAGTTAGCTGTTTGTAATATGACTTTTTTTATTTGATTTCCAATTGTGCCCTTAGTTTTATTTTTGCTATTTTATTGAACATTATTTTTCTTATTTATTGCTAGGTTCCCCATATTTTAATTTTTTTTATATTTATATTTATTGTTAGGCTTTTTTTCTATATATATTTGTGTGACCAACAAACAATTACTAAAAATTAATAACACTTGTATTGATAGGCTAATAACTAAATTGTTCATCGATTACCGAATATCCTTGATCAAAACTTTTTTTTTTTTGATAGAACAAAACTAAAATTATTGGAAAAGTTATATATCTATCTATCAACATAAATTTAATAATTAATATTATTGGAAAAAGTGGTACTATCATTAGTTCATTACTCATACACAGAAATGTGTGCGTGCGTGTGTGTGTATATATATATATATATATATATATATATATATATATATATATATATATAAGGCTAACATGATATTTAATTCACTAAAAAGCTAAACTACAAAAAGCCAATTCCAAAAAACTACTCCAAGTAGCATTTCAGAAAATGACTTTTTGATGATAAAATGCTAGTGCAAAAAGCTATCCACCAAACACCTTATAATAGCATTTTGATTAGTCAAAATGCCAAAACCCATCAAAAAGCTATTTTGGAACAAAAATCCATTGAAAAAGCCAGTTCCCAAACACCCCCTAAGGTTTGGAAGGACCGGCGGATACCGACGACACATAAACATTTCTTGGCTCAACCTCCAGAGGGATGCGTAGATTGGACGGTTAAAGAATTGATGGAGGAGAGTGAACAAAGATGGGACGAAAGGAAGATTCGAAGTCTGTTTGGCAGAGAAACGACTTATCAGATTTTGTCCACCTATCTGATTTCGAGGAGATCGGCGGACAAATCAAGGTGGTTACACACGAAAAATGGGGAATACGAAGTGGATATCACCTAGCTCGGTCACTGGGCACAACTTCTACATCCAATAGCGGAACAACAAGTGGAGATTGGCAGTGGATTTGGAAGGCCAAAGTCCACCCGAGAGTGAAAACCTTTATGTGGAGGTTCAGACGACACATTTTACCGAAGAGAAGGGCCCTTTTCCAACGGAAATGCAGTCAGTATGTCGGGTGCGGGGATTTGTGGCAGGGGATGGGAAGATGTCCGCCATGTATTTGTGGGATGTCCTTGGGTGAAGGAAGTATGGAAACACCTTGGGTTAGGGGAGGTGAGCTTAATCAGTGGCAACAACGCAAATGAATGGCTCAGGCAAGTGAGGAATGTATTGGGGGAAAGGAAGTTGGATTTATGTTTCTACGGTCTATGGAGCATTTGTTGGGCCCCTAATGACAAATTACACAACAATAGAATGATAGACCTGGGATTTGTGGCGGAAAGAGCAGCAAAAGCATATGAGAAATTCATATTTATCGGGGAGGAAGGAAGGGAGGCGGAGGACTCTGGTATTGGTACATAGGAAGGGGGGTTGATGGAGAAATCTTATGCGATGCGGCTAGGAATGAGGAGGAAGGGAGAGTGGGGGTGGGATGTGTAGCCAGATCTAGAGAAGGAGAGGTGCGATGGACAGCAAGGGCGAGTTTCGCCATGAGAAGGTCGCCGATAATGGCAGAAATGATGGCAATTCGGTGGGGTGTGGAGAAAGCAAGATCCAAAGGGATGGTGGATTTTGTGGTGTGGACAGGCGCTTTACAGGTTGTGAAGATGCTGAAAAATGAAGGGAGCTACTGGGGTCCTAAGACATATGCGGTGGAAGACCTGAGGAAGGAGATAAAGAACTGGGGGAAAGTGGGAGTGAAATGGGTAAAGAGAGAGGCCACCATGGAAGCTCATAAAATAGCCAAAGAATGCTATTAGGAGGTAGGAAGTAGTGGTGGGGGTGGGTTAGATGCGGTGAATTGTAGCTAAATGGATGGAATCTGTTAGAACAATGTGTATCCAGTTGTTTGGCATGAATGATTGGCTCTTTTTTGGTGCCAAAAAAAAAATGACAAAAGTACCCACAGCAAACCACCATAATTTTTATCATCTAAATTCATGCCCGGTATCTACCATTGCTAAAAAAAGGGAGATTCTACCATAGTTGAAATTTTTTCAACTATGGTAGTTAAAATGTATTATTACGCTAAAATATACCTTTAAGAAAATTAAAATTTATATATATTGATTAAAGAACTTGTTACAATAAGTAATCCTATTTGTTAAGATATAATTTTTTTACAAAATTTAATATTTTAAGGAAATTATATCAAAATTGATTTTTTTTTCAACTATCATAGTTGCAAAGTGAAAACACCATTAATTCTACGATGAAAAATCCAAATTAAAATATATTGATGAAAGTAAATTATTACAACAGTTAATCCCATTTAGTGAGATATAAATTTTTTAAATATATGTGATTTATTTTAGATAAATCAATTATTATGAAATTTCCAACAACCATAGTTGAAAAAAAAAAAATTCAACTATGGTAGAATTTTCACTAAAAAATTCATACTATCACTGGTTACAGCCCCAACCTCGTATCTCCACCAACCCCTTCCCAAAACCCAAAAAAAATACACAAGGACTTTAAGGCAAAAAATTGTTGGGAGGTGCCACACATTTTCTAACAACTTACTTTAATGGGATTACATTTTTTTAATGCACTCCAAGGGGACAACATCTTCAAAGAACTGGCTGTTGGGTGATTTTCCGACCGTTTTGACTGAATTCCAGCGACGTATATATGAAAAGACAGAAATACTCCTATGTTTTATCAAGCAATTGCTCGGAGGTCATTTACATTTGTAAAAACTGATTAGACGAGGATCACTTTTTTCACACCTCTTCTCTGCATTCTCTCCTCCCCCAAATATCAATACAACTCCACCTATCCAAACCATAAACAAACTCATCTTCTTCTTCATTCGTCCATCGCCCGACCACCGCCATAACCACCAGTCCAACCGCCAACAACACCACCATCACTCAATTTAGCACTCAGCGACCACCGACAACCACCACGACTATTTTAAATCAAACCACAAACTAAGTTTGACACAACCAAGCACAAATCATTCTCCTCATTCCATCAGCATGTCAATTTCTCTTTTTTTTTTTAAGTCTTAACTCAACCCATCAAGATCTAATATCAAGCAAGCAAGGAGAGAGAATGAGAAAAGGCGTCAGGTGCGGTGTTTGATTGTCATGGGTCTGGTCGCTCGAAATAGAGGGGAAAGAGGGATGGTTCATGATTGAGTTCGGGTGGTTATGGGTGTTTTTGGGTGGCTGGAGTGATATTTTCTGGCGATATTTGGGTTGCAAAAATAGAGTCTGATTAGTGGTTATGGTGTGGGTTTTGGATTCAGTTTGAATCAGGTAATGAGAAGAGGGATTTGTGCTTGGTTGTGTCAAACTTAGATTGGGATTTGATTAAACTGACCATCGTTGTTCTCGGTGGTGGCTGAGCGCTGAAGAGGTGGTGTTGTCGGCGGTTGGATTGGTGGCTCTGGTGGTGGTCGGGTGGTGGACAAATGAAGAAGAAGAAGAGTTTGTTTATGGTTTTGATGGGTGGAGTTGTATTGATATTTGGGGAAGGAGAGAGTGCAGAGAAGATGTGTGAAAAAAGCGGTCCCTGTCTAGTCAATTTTTAGAAATGAATAGCACCTCCCAGCAATTGTTTGATAAAACATAGGGGTATCTTTGTCTTTTCATATATATCGCCGGAATTCATTCAAAACACTCAAAAAATCACCTAGCAGCCAGTTCTTTGAAGATGTTGTCCCCTTCGAGTGCATCAAAAAAAATGTGGTCCCCTTCTAGTCAGTTGCTAGAAATGTGTGGCACCTCCCAGCAACTTTTTGGATTTTAAGGTCTTGTTCTTTTTTCAAGTTAGGCTCAAGTTAGGTTAGTTAAGTTAGTATAAGTTAGGATATGATAGGATAAGAAAGGATAGGATACGTTTGAGTTAAGTTGGTTGTTGAATGGAAATATTCTATTAATAAAATTTGAATATTTTGGGGAAAATAAATGAAAAAGTTATAGGTATTGGAAAAAGTGGATTGATTTGATATTAAAGTAATATTATAGGTGTTGGAAAAAGTTATAGTTGTTTTTGGTTTTAGTGTTTTTTAGAGAGTTGGTTTAAGTTAAGTTAGGTAAGGATAAGTTAAGGGTTTTTTTCATTTTGGACCCCGAACTTTAGGATATTTATTTTCTGAACCCTTTGGTTTCAACTTTAATTTTATGGACCCTAAAGTTTGTAGGTTGAAAAAAAAGGACCCTAAAGTTTGTGGGCTAAAAAAAAGGCCATTGTCTCTTTCTTTGTTTTTTTTTTCCCATGTTTGAAGTAATCTCTTGATTGACCTCAAATTTCAGGACTATGGTTAAAACTGATATTAAAGTTATAATACACCTCTCTTATTCATGTCTGGGCTACTTAGACCCCTGAGTACAGGAGTTTAAGTAACTCCAACATGAATAAGAGAGGATTATTATAACTTTAATATTAATTTTAACCTTTAGTCTCGAAGTTTGGCGCCAATCGGGAGAAAAATTCAAACATGGAAAGAAAAAAAATGGGAAACGAGCAATTTTTTCAGCCCACAAACTTTAGGGTCCTTTTTTTTCAACCTACAAACTATAGGGTCCAAAAAATTAAAGTTGAAACCAAAGGGTTCAGAAAATAAATACCCCTAAAGTTCGGGGTCCAAAATGCAAAAGACCCATTAAGTTAAGTTAAGTTAAGTTATGTTTAATTCAACTAAAAAAACAGCACGTACATGAATAGTAGATTTAATATTATTTTAATAGGTAATTGAGAGTGAATATTGTTAATGGTGGACAATGAGTTGAAGAATGGAATGAGTAATAAGTAACATAATTTTATTAAAATAGTACAAGAAAATATAAAACAAAATAAATTTTATTTAATGTTTTTCTCTATCATAATTCTCTCTATCCCTCTCCTCCACTCCTTTTTTCTCTCTCCTCTCATAACTGGGCTCATCCAAGAATGCCTAGACATTCTTCTCCACATTTCTTTTTTTCATTTTTTTATTTACGTTCTCTCTCCTCTATACTTGCTCCAAATAGGGTTGTTCATCGGTTCAAAATCGAATAGAGGTAAAGTTCGAACCGAATTAAACCGGTCTTATTTGATCAAATTGGTCCTCAGTTTACGCATCTATTTGGTTTTTCATCGGAATCGAGACAAGACTAATCGAATAAACCGAAAAGCAAAAAAGAGATAAAGTCCAAATCGAAAACCGAATCGAATAATAACGGGTTCATTTTGGACTTGTTCGATCGGGTTTGGTTCTCGATTTATTCGGTTCAAACCGAATAAAGCACACCCCTAGCTCAAAAAATATGCCATTAATTGTTGATAGTCTTAGGGATTACAACGACTATTATTGTCGTCTTTAATGGTTTATGTCTGCTGTTAATTACTCTTTCAAACATATTAATCATAATCTTGCCAAAACAATCAATTACATTATAAAAGAAATGGAAAAAAATTGCAAAAAATGTTGGCCTTTAGTATAAATTCTTTTTAAGGTTTATTATAAAAGTAGAAATGGTGTGGAGTGTGGTGAATTGTGGTAGAAATTAAAGAGTGTGGTGCGAGCGCAACGCAACCAACCGCGTAAAAGAACAGGGCCTTAATCAATCATTCTTGTTAGAAACAAAATGGTCTAGAAAGCAATATTATTGCACACTCCATAATAGCTTTCTACTTAGTTGCTCCAAAAATTTAAAAAAATTACTTATTAGTTGACAATCAAATATTTCCAAATTAAAAAGTTATTTTAAATGAAAAGGCTAATGAAAAATTTATCATACAAACACCCCATATTCATTAGGTTTAAAGCCATAAAAATTTTACTAATTCTCAATTCGACATGCAGCTGGTTTTTTAAAAAAAAATTCAAAATAATATATATATATATATATATATATATATATATATATGGGATGAATAGAATGAGAATGGTAATTATGTGAGAAGGTGAGAAGGGTTATTATGGACCCTTAGATCTTGATTCAAGGACTCCTATTATTTCAAGGTTTTCAATTATTTTTTTTTGTTGGGAATTAAAGAGGGGCACATGAATCTAAGAGGGAAAAAAAAGAAAAACAATAAAACAATTAATTGTTGCCTAGGAAATAGTTGCATTTATTATGTATTCTCAATGTTGATGCATGCTTGTTGAACAAACAGATGTTCATTTGCTATCACTTTGATGTTCATATGTTCACTATTTGATATTCATATATTGATTATTTGATGTCCATGTTTTTATTACTTGATATCCATATGTTTATCATTACATGTTCATTTGAATTGGTTAGAACATGATGTCCATGTTAATTTGAATACAATATCGATTTGTTTTGACATGATATTCATTTGGTATACACATGATGTCGATTTCATTTGAACATAATGTTTCGTATAGTGTAAATATGATGTCAATTTCAGTTGATCATAATGTTCATTTGGTTTAAACATGTTTGATCTTAAAATTTAAAATTTTTTATGGTCACCCAGCTAATAAACACATGGACATAAAGTAATCAACATATGAACATCAAGTACTGAAAACGTGGACATCAAAGTGATGACAAATGGACATCAACACAATATGTGCGTATGGACAAACATGCAGTAACATAGAAAATACATAATAAATGCAACTATTATTTCCTAGGCAACAATTAATTGTTTTATTGTTTTTCTTCTTTTTTTCCACTTAGATTCATGTGCCCCTCTTTAATTCCCAACCAAAAAAATAATTCAAAACATTGAAATAATAAGGGCCATTGGATCAAGATCTAAGGGTCCATAATGATCCTTCTCACCTTCTCACATAATTACCCTTCTCATTCTATCCATCCTCATATATATATACATGAGAATTGATATAATGAGAAGGGGATAGTGGTGAGCATCGAAGCATGACTAATCTCATCCATTGATTCCAAGATCTACGCGTAGAGATTAAGGGGTTGTTTTATCTTTATTTGTAGAGGATGGACTTAATTTTCATTGGTTGAATAAAAGAGTTAGTAGTTTTTTTTTATAAGTTGGGATGTCACGTGAAGTTAGGAAACCAAAATGGCACTGTTTGATTTTTGTGCTGGGCAATTTCACACACGACATGCATGTTCAATGAAGCAGCCATCTTTCTCGTTCCTCTAGCTTCTCCCCCTCCATTTTCGCTTTGCTTTTGCTCATAACCAGTTCCAAAATCGTCATCTCCTCTTCAGTTTTTGGTTTGCAATATTGACATAGAATTGATCCACAAAAACTCGAAAGAACAAGATGAGTGACTTTTGTTTAGATTTCTATCATTTATATCTGTTGCATATCAATCTGAAGGGGGAATTGTGATATCCACTGGTCAACAATTGAGGGAGGAGACAATGGAATGAGGTAACATGAAGATTTGGGTTTCTTTGAATGCATGTGTGTTCAAACTTACTGTTAGTTTTGAAAGATGATGAACTCAAGTATGATGTTCATGTTATTTTTACAGAGATGTGGTGGGGTTTGAATAGATCAATAACACAAGGTATGACTGATGGTTGAATCTGTGCCGGAAAAATTAGGATTAGGCTTTTACTTTCGGTAATTTGGAATCTTATGCTAGCGATAGAAAGTCTTCGTTTTCTATAAATAAGATTTTGATGTTCATTATGATGTAACTAAATATATTAACATGTGGCTATTGATGTTAATGTTTTCATAACTAGATGACCATTTTGTATGTTATTACATGATGTATGTATTTTGATGTCAATATGAGTAAGAAACGTGTAAAATACAAAATGGATGTTCAACTTGATGTCAATGGATGTTCATCTTACTTTTAATGGATGTCAATAATGATGGTGAGTTGATGCCCATTTCGATGATAGTGCATGTACATATAATTGATGATGGATATTCATTACGATGCAATTGGATGTAATCAAATGTTGATGTTGTTGTTCATTTTATAATATCTCGATGTCCATTTGATATATTATAACATGATGTTCATTTGGTGAAGTTGATGTCCATTTGGTGAAACCATGATGTTCAGTTAGTTTGAACTTGATGTCCATTTGGTTTACACATGATGTCCATTTTGTTTGAATATGATGTTCATCTCGTTTGAAGAGGGTGTCCATTTGGTTTGACCATGAAGTCCATTTGGTTTGAACATGATTGTCTTTCATTTTCTAAGTGCTTCCCGGTTCAATATAATGTAAATGATGGATGTCACAAGTTGGCGAGGCAGAAGCGCGAGATAGATGGATGTTAAGACTGAATCTTCATTTTCGTACCACGCAATAAGGTGAAGGTCATTGTATTTTCAAAGGCTTCTCATTGGAACCGAACAAGGACACTCGCTCTCCTGTGATGCTAATGCTTCGCCATAGATTGATGATTAGAATTTTAGATTGATATAATGAGCATTAGTTCCAAAAAAGGGGACGATATTTGATAACATTGATGAAGGGAAGAAGTTTTAAACACGATATGTAGTGAGTGTTGGATTTAATATGCGCAATCACAATTATACTACAATGGAAGGTGTTCTTGTACTCAAAACAAGGGTAAACGACTAGGAAGAAGGTGTCATTATATAATTTTGATGTAGGTCTATCGGGTTCAAGCACAAAATATTAGATGAGCATGAGTTTGATAGCAGAGGTCGCTGTTGGAATTATTTCAAGAGTATAAGTTAATTATATAGTCTAAGGAATTATATGTAACAAGTATAAGGATCATATATAAGTGAAACATCAAGAGTATGATCAACACGGGTGAATCTGAGATCAACACGAGTCGTGTTGGTCTCTAGAGAGTAAAGAAAATTGTCCTGGGCTCAACACGGGTCATGTTGAAACAGCATGGGTTGTGTTGCACCCAACACGGACTGTGTTGATCCAACACCGACCGTGTTGGAACCCATAACTATTTTTAATGTTAACGGCTATATAATCTTGTATAATTAGTATTTGATATCAACATTAAGGACGATTATCAAAGATTTCCAACAGCTATATGACTTGATTTGGTCAAGGTCATATTAAGGATATAATCCTTCATTAAGGCTATTGATTGTCCTTTGACTAAAGGATTTTATTAGGGTTGAAAGTCTCCTATAAGTAGGAGACATTCCAAGCCATTTGAGATCATCTCAAGCATCAATTCTTCTTCCCATAATCACATCCTCTCAAGTATAGACTACAGCTGTACTTGAGAGAATCAAGTGAGAAACCTATGTTTTGAGTGCGACAAGAGCTAAGTTTTATCCTTTTGAACATTTACGGTATAGTAAATAGTTCTTAAGAAAAGTGAGTACTAGGCCATGGCTCTTAGCGTTATCCAAACAAGTTAACCATTTGGTTATTAAGTCAAATCTCCATCTTATCATATGTACCACAAGAAGATCAAGAAGTCAAACCAAGTGAAGATGATGAAGATTCAAGCCGGTTAAATGCCATTTTTCAACAGTCGCCACTAAGAAGAAAACAAGGGCATGCAGGTGCAAGTGTTTTGGCAAAATAACAACACATGACAACAAAAAATGTCCAAAGTGTTATTCATGACTTATTTCTTTTTTGTTAATGCTCCAAATCGATACCATGTTTTTGTTACACCAGATTGTAGTCGGCATCGAATTTTATCAATATTACATGATGTTCATTATAGTATTACACGATGTCCATTTTGAAATTTGTTTCATATTGATGTCCTACTTTTGATGTGCATTTTAATATTACATGATGTTGATTTTAATGTTACAAGATGTTCACTTTAATAGTGTTAGATGTCCACCTTTTGATGTTGGACTAAATCAATTCTTTTTTGTTCATTTATGTTCATATTTGATGCCATACTTTGATGCTGATGATGTGGGGGTTAGGATGTCCTTTTTACTGTGAGTTACGATTTATGGTACCATGTAACTGGACTGTCTAACAAAATAAAAGTTTATCCGGATGTTCATTTCGATGTTACTCGATGTTCATGTCAGTATAATCATATGTTCATTTGGTGTTGTTGGTGTATCTCAATATACACAGATGTTACCTGACATTCATTTTTATGTTACTTGATGTCGCCTTGACATAATTCAATATAATCGAATGTTCAACTTTTATGTTACTTGATGTTCATTTCAATATATTCGGATGTTCATTTTGATATTGTTGGACGTTCATTACTTCATTAATATACGTGTTCAATGAACTTGGATGATCATTTTGATAATTTACATATGACATTCATTTTGATGTTATTTGATATCTATTTGAATAGTACCATACGCACATCTTTCATGTTGATTTGAATGTTACTTAATGTTCATTTCAATAAATTAGGATGTTCATTTAGATATCGTTGGGCCTTCATTACATTATTAATGTACATGTTCCATGTACCTGGATGATCATTTTGATAATTTACATATGATGTTCATTTTGATGTTATTTGATACTCATTTTAATCGACTAGACGTCCATCTTTCATTTCAATAGTACCAGCAAACTTTTGATGTTCATTTTAATATTACAAGATGTTCATTTTAATGTTATATGATGCTCATTTTAATAGTGTCAAATTCCGTCTTTTGATGTTGGACTAAATCAAGTCATTTTTGTTCATTGATATCCATATTTCGTACCATACTTTGATGGTGATGTTGTGGGGGTAGGATGTCCTTTTTATTGTGAGTTACGATTTATGGTACCAAGTAATTGGATTGTCTAACAAAATGAAAGTTTATCTAGATGTTCATTTCGATGTTACTCAATGTTCATGTTAGTATAATCATAAGTTCATTTGCCGGTGTATCTCAATATGCTCGGATGTAACCAGACGTTCATTTTGATGTTACTTAATGTCATCCTAACATAAATCAATATAATCGGATGTTCATTTTAATGTTACCAGAGTTCATTTTAATAAATTTTAAAATGTTCATTTTGATACTATTGGGCATTCATTACATTATTAATGTACGTGCTCAATGTACCTAGATGATCATTTTGATAATTTACAAATGATATTCATTTTGATGTCATTTGATATTCATTTTAATAGTACCAGACGTCCATTATTCATGTTGACTAAATCTATTGATTGTTGTCCATGACTGGTCATATTTGATGTCCTACTTTCATGGTGTTGCTAGGGGTGGAGGATATTCATTTTTACTATGTGAAAAATAAAAAGAATGAAAAAAACATAAGGATTCCTATTGTATTTGTTTTTTTTCATTACTGTCCCTAAAAAGGTAATGAAGTGTAGTTGTTAAAAAAATTTAAATTATTTTTTTGAGAATCCGAGTAATTACAACGAGTTTATTTAAAAGAAATAAAAATGAAAAATCATAATAAATTGTAAAAAATGAAAAATTTTTTGAGAGAAACGTCGTAAATTCATTAAAAATCGTGGTAAAGTGTTATACTAAGTTTTAAATCAAATACAACTCAAAATCTGTGATATTTAGGGTATTCTCTCGTTGTTGTCCCACAAAAATCATATTTTATTTTATTTTTTGGACCACCAAAATGCAAAATGAAAGTAAGGATTATTGTTATACAATTGGTGAAAGTAGACACTATTAGAATCCAACTTTCCATATATACTTACTCATGGCAGTTTTAGATGAGTATGTAGATAGCCACTTGTGCTATTTTAAAACCATTCTTTGCTTGCAACTTGCCAATTTGGCTATTCATAATACAACAATAACATATTATGTGAAAGTACGTTTTTTTAAAATAAATATCTAGCTAAATTGACTTTCTTTTGAGTTAACTATAACTATAATACTCCCTCGTTCCCATATTATTTGTTACTTTAGACACAATTTACAAAATCAAGAAAATTTTCATTTTATATTGGTTTGTATTCTTAGAAATGAGAAAAAAAGGTGAATTAAAAGAAAAATTGAAAAATATATATATTTAATAAGGTTAATTTATAAATTAGTAATTAATGCATTTAAAATTATAAAATGACAGAAATGATGTGAAAAAAAAAAATTAGCAGAGTAATAAATAGAAGTTCTCCAAGGAAAAAAAACTATTAATAAGAAAAAAAGGGGATCATGTTATACGCATATACAGCCAGTGTGTAGGAGACAACATGCAACTTGATATTGGACTCAGAAAAAGAAAAAGGAGGCAATGCTCTGAATTTTTTCTAAAATTGTGAGAATTTCCTTTTTTGGAACCTTAATAGCCTTGAAAGGGAAACCATTATAATTCCCAAAATTATTTCAATTTCTGAACTTTAATTTGTTGCACCGACTTGTTTCAAAAAAAAAAAAAAATTGTTGTGCTGACAAACATGCACCCATTTCATAATGTATACTTTTATATCCTCCACTTCTTATTGATGTCTATGCAAGGATTCATAATTCGATGCATCCAAATTTATTTTTTAAAATAAAATCTTAAAAATGTCAGAAAAATTTTAAAAGAATAATTTCTTCTTGAAAATACTTGTATATGGCAATAATCTATAATGACAATGGTGATGAGCTATTTAGAAAGAAAAAAACACTCAATACATTCACCATATTGAATCGATGCTTATTCAATTGTATTTGGATAGGCAAATAGATTTATTCTAAAATTATAAGCATGTTCAACTTGGTTTTTCTACAAATTCATGATAATTGTATAAAAATTTCTGAAATATATAGAGATTTTAACCTACAATGTTTAAAAGCACTATCTAAGAACCAATACATTTAAGTAGAGTTGGTTATTAAATCACGTTGGGCCGGGTTCGTGTCCGTGTCAAGCTTAAACGAGCTCAAAATCCTCTGACATGAATCTAACACATTTATTAAATGGGTTGATATTTAAAACCGTTTACCTTTTAAATTTTATTGGATGGACCTTATTTAATTTGACCTAGTTGCCCATTTAAGTAAACGTGTCAAAATCATGTTACCCCTTTACTTATTAACCTATTTATGCAAAACAAGTCATTATAGGATCGAAATAATAACCAATTATGCTTCAACACTTTGCGTTGTAGATAGAATTTGAATGGTATATAAGGAGAGGCATTTACTCTAAAGGGGTTTGGAGCTCATTTGCCTATCTCCTCAGCCTAGCTAAGAGGTTTCAATCAGACGTCAACTTAGAGGTCCAATTTTGTTACAACTCGGATCCTTCTAAGTTGGTATTGGCCCTCCTTTATAGTGGCCAAGAACCTCTCTAGGTGGTATTCTACATTGGATGAATAAGAGGGTGATATCTAGCCTAGCCATCAATTTTGTCATTGTTAGGAGTGAGTACAACCATGAGCCAAAGCATAGGTAAGAAGTGAAGAAGGAAAGTAGGATAAAGGAAGGACCTGCAAGAGGACACGATCGTGTCACTTGCATCTTTTGCCCATCGCTTGGAGATTGACAAGGGCACAGTCGTGTCGATCCTTGACTAATCACGCCACCCCTTCTTGGAGGGAGGGGCTGACCATCATGTCCATAGGGTGGACACGATCATTCCCTTCACAGTCCCAACAAAGCCTTCTAGCGTTCAAGCAAGGGCACGCACGTGTCCTTTATTGATTTGTGATGGTTAATACTTTAGCAAAATATGGTCGGGTGTTAGTTCTTAGGTGGTGAAGTATCTCAGGGTTCCTACTTCACCCTCATCTCTCAAGCCAAGAAGGTAGCGTCAACTTGCACCCGAGAGGAGGTCCAATTTTCTCGAGCCTCAGGAACCCCTAAGCTCGTGTCGGTCGTCCTTTGGATCGGCCTCGAGTCCCTTTAAGTGGCTCGAGAGCTTTCATCAACCTCAAGTACGTACTTTTGGTCATCTACTTCTTGAGGGTGAGTTGGTTGTTTTGTAATCAAGGAGAGGGATAAAAATAAATATGGGAATCATTCAGGGGTGTAGTCGTGTCGACCCATGACTAATCATGCCACCTCTTCCGAGAGGGAGGAGCTGATCATCATGTCAATAGGGTAGACACGGTCGTTCCCTTCACAGTCCCAACAAAGCCTTCTAGCGTCCAAGCAAGGACACACACGTGTCCTTTATTGATTTGTAATGGTTAATGCTTTAGCAAATTATGGTCGGGTGTTAGTTCTTGGGTGGTGAAGTATCTCAGGGTCCGTACTCCACCCTCATCTCTCAAGCCAAGAGGGTAGCGTCAACTTGCACCCGAGAGGAGGTCCAATTTTCTCGAGACTCAGGAACCCTTAAGCTCGTGTCGGTCGTCCTTTGGATCGGCCTCGAGTCCCTTTAAGTGGTTCGAGAGCATTCATCAACCTCGAGTACTTTTGGTCATCTACTTCTCGAGGGTGAGTTGGTTGTTTTGTCATCAAGGAGAGGGATAAACATCAATATGGGCATCATTCAAGGGCGTCATGGTCGTGACAGCCCTCGGCAGAAATGAGGAAATGGGACCAGCAAGGAGTCGGGCCCGTGACATGTATGTCATGACACCGACTGGGAGCATTGGCGGAGCATCACGCCCGCGATGGCTTTGTCGCGTCCATGACACCTTTTCATTACCCATTGGAGTTGAGCATAATATCGCGTCCGTGACGAGCTGGGCCGCGACCGCGACCCTGTGCTTGGAGAAGTTATGTTCGAGGAATCGCCAGGGGTCACGCATGCAACCATCAATGTCGCGGCCGTGATCAACACAAGGTCGTGCCCGCGACCTGAAGGTCGTCTCCGTTACCCACCTACGGCACATCTTGCCCAGTTTTTCTCGATGGACGTCGTGCTCGTGACGTAGCCACCGCAACCGTGATATATATGGAGGATTTAGGGAGTCGAGGCTGCAACCTGTCTGTCGCGCCAGCGACGAACCTAGAAAAATCGGGGTTTCGGCCGATTTTCCCTTCTTTTGCTTCTCCCCTTTTTTGCCCCTCCTTTAATGAGTTTAAAACTTCTATAGGAGGTCATTTATTGTAACGCTTGGGTCCCCTTCGTAATTTGGCCCCATTTTCTCCTCTTCCCCCTCATTATTTATAATCATTTACAATAGTAAATGGGTTGGAAGAGGCATTCAATGTGCATTCAATACAAGAGCTAAGTTTTCCCTCAAGTTTCTCTCTTGTTCAAGTCTTGCTTACTTTATCCTCACTCATATTGTTGTTAATTCATTGATCAATTCTTGGTGGTTTTGATAGTTCTTAGGTTGTGTTCTCCTTTACCACAAGTTCATACCTTGGAAGCAACTATCCTAGGATTTGGTTGAGGCATATATCATCTTCATCATCAAGTTTATTAACTCAAGCATCCTCTCCCACTATAACATCCTTCATCTAGTATTAGAGCCAAGGCTAGGGTTTGCTTGAGCTTCTTTTTCAAAAGTTCAAGTTAGGGCTTCAATATCTTGTTTTTGTTGTAGTTAGAAATTGGGAACCCTCATCACCTATGCATCTATAAGTGTATTGGAGTTATTATTATTGTTATTTTCAAACCCATTGTTGTTGTTATCATAGTTGTTTGGGAATTTTGGTGTTGTATGAGGACTTTCTTGTGATTGTTGTTATTAGAGTCATTGGTTGCCTTTGGTACTGGTGTTGCTATTTAGAAAAGACAAAGAACCCAAGCCTAAACACTAGCTAACTACAAGAAAACCCCAAACTCAACAAATTGACCCCAAACACATTCCGTTCTTACCTCTCTTTTTGATATTGGCGACGAAACCAATCCCAATCGAGAAGAGTCCAGTCGCTGCCGTAGTCCCTAAGACATGGTTATGGAAACCCAAGTCTCCTCCATCGAGAAGACTCTCGAAACCCTCACGGATCATGTGAACAAAATCGTTGTACACCTCCAAGTCCAACCTCGTGAAGGACAAATGAGGTTAATCTGTAGCCTTATCCGTCCTCTTCTCACCTTTGAGTCGCGTGACAACAATAGAGGCTCCCCTCGACAACATCGTCGATGGGAAACGGGTGAAATGCCCCCACGGGATGAATTCTATAATGTCAAGATTGAAATCCCCAAGTTCAATGGTTCTACCGACTCCCATGATTATCTTGAGTGGGTCCAAATCATGGAGAGGATGTTCAACACCAAGGAGTATAGTGACAAGAAGGCTTTTAAAATCGTTAGCTTGAAGCTCACCAAGGTTACCTCTCTTTGGTTTGAGAATGTTAAAGCACAACAGGTTAATGAGGGTAGAGCCAAGATCACATCGTGGGCAAGGTTGAAGCAACTTATGAATCGACGGTTTTTGCCTAGTACTTACAAGGAAGATATCATGAGCAAGCTCTCTGCCTTTACACAAGGGAAGATAAGTGTTAGTGACTACACCCAGGAGTTCGAACAACTCCTCATCAAGAGTGACCTCCAAGAACATGAAGAGCAAACCATGGTGAGGTTCTTGAATGGGTTGAACCCCACCATTGTTGAGAAGATTGAGATACAACCCTTTCACTCCATAGAGGAGCTTTGTAGTTTGACACTTAAAGTTGAGAGGCCAAGCAAGGAGAAGGCCGCCACCAAGCCTTTGACTAGGCCATTCTTCCCGCCTCCTGACTAGACTTCCTACCCGGCTACCCCAAGGCCAAGTAAAGCTCTTAAGTTTACAACCCCCCCTCCTCCCTCCCCCCCCCCCCCCAAACTAGAACTGACAAGGGAAGGGAATCGTAATGTCCTCCCTTATGGAGCTTCCCAAGAGAATTGAGGGAAAGAAGTGTTTCAAATGCCTAAGGTACGGTCATTTCTAAGCCATTGACCCTTCAAGAGGTTCAAAGATTGATGAGGAGCTCAAAACAGCACAAGAAGAACCCGAAATGTTCGTCAAAGATTAGGTTGAGTCGGATGATGACGGTACCAATCCCGTATAACTCGTACAAGGCAATGCCATTGTATTGAGTGTTGTGTGTGTGGAGCCCAGTTAATATTATGGTCAAAGTTATGTTGGGTTTGATCTTTTGGAGCAAAGCCAAAGATGATATGTTTTGCTAACAAAGGATGGATGGACAGAATCTACATATATTCTGTTCATACTTGATAATTCTTCTATTGGCTACCAAGTCTCCAAATGGTTAAAAGATTGCCATAAGTTTCCAATTTATGGAATATAATAATCTTTAGATTATACTATTTATTCACCTTCCAATTATTAGTGATTCTCACGTGGGGTATAACACTAATTTTGGATGCTTTTGATAATATTTATATTCCCATGAAGGCTTAGAAAAATATTATATCATACATACCATATTGATAAATTATTTATCCCCTTGAGAGAAAGCGAGATCTTTTTGTAACTTGTAATCCTCATTATTACTAGTGCATCGGTTCCTTGATTTTTTTTTCCGCTTTGGGTTTTTCCACGTTAAAAATTCTAGTGTTCTTTTTTTTTTTATCTATTTTCCACTTTTATCTTTATTGTTTGTGGTTGTTTGAGTACTCTACGATCCTATCATTTAGGAGGGCACTACATGCTCATGAATCCCCTCTCAACAAGGCTCAACGGGAGATGATTTTTCATTCATTGTGTTTCGTTGGAGGAAAAGTGTGCAATGTAATCATCGACAGGGGAAGTTGCACCAATCACTTCGACTCTCATGGGCGAGAAATTGGGCCTAGCTTTGTTGCTTCACCCAAAGCCATACTCCCTCAAGTGGCTCAACGACCAAAGCAACATTGAGGTAACTATGCAAGTTCTTGTTAATTTGTCTTTTGGTCTCACTTACGATGATGCTATTGTTTATGATGTGGTCCTAATGAGTGCATGTCATTCCTTTTAGGACAACCTTGGCAATTCGACAAGCGTACTATGCATGATGGGTTGAAAAATACCTGCACTTTCGCCCATGGAAATGAGATCAGCTTTACACGAAACATACCTCCAAAACCCGTGGTGGGAAGTGAGGAACCCAAACACATGAGTGAAACACGGGTAGAGAGGGCCCTAAGTAATGGGAATGCCATTCTCATCTTACTTTTCTTAGAGGAAAACAAATGTGAGGAAGAGATACCCTTACACCCTCTCGTGGCTCCCCTCATTGTCAAGTTCAACGACGTCCTTCCATGGATTTACCACCTGACCTACCTCATGTCCGCAGCATCGAACACTAGATTAACCTCTTACCCGGGGCTTCTTTTCCTAACAAGGCGGCGTATTAGTGCAACCTACAAGAAACTAAAGAGCTTCAACCATAAGTGGATGAGCTCATTACTAGGGGCTTCGTTCGAGAGAGCATGAGTTCGTGTTCCGTGCCCGCTCTATTGGTTTCCAAGAGGGATGAGGCTTATTGGATGTGATTTGAAAGTCGAGCTATCAACAACATTACCATTAAGTGCAGGTATCCTATACCGAGGCTCGATGAGTTGCATGGCTCTCGGGGTTTCTCCAAGATCGACCTCTGGAGTGGGTACCATCAAATCTGAATGAGGGAAGCGACGAATGAAATACGACCCTCAAGACCAAGGGTGGGTTATATAAGTGGCTCGTTATGCCCTTTGGCCTCTCCAACGCCACCAGCATTTTCATGTGCCTTATGAATGAGGTCTTGAGGCCCTACATCGGCAAGTTCGTGGTTGTGTATCTTGACGACATCCTCATCTACTCTAAGTGTGAGAACGATCATCTCTTGCACTTGGACTCTGTCTTCAAGGTTCTTCGTCAACAAAAGTTATTTGGTAAGCTTGAGATGTAAGTTTTGCACACCTCAAGTTACCTTTCTCAGTTATATCGTGTCAAACCGAGGGACCTTGATGGATCCCTCGAAGGTTGAAGTTATTTGTTCATGGCTTATTCTTTCCATCCTTACGGAGGCGATAAACTTCCACGACCTAGTTAATTTTTATCGTTGGTTCATCAAAGGTTTAAGCACCCTCACAACTCCCATCACCAAATAAGGGTACCTTTGAATAGACCAAGTCGGTGCACGACGCGCTTGAGAAGCTTAAGGCCAAGCTGTGTGAGGCTCTGATGCTTGCCCCCTCAAACTTCTATCAAGTTTTGAGGTTGATTGTGACGCAAGCGGAGTGGGCATTGGGGTCTTCCTTATGCAAAACCAACACTTCATCGCCTACTTCATCGAGAAACTCAATGGCTCGAGGAAGAATTACTCTACCTTCGTGCCCTCAACCATTGGTCCCACTACTTGAGGCATAACTAATTCATCCTCCACTCTAATCATGAGGCTCTCAATTACTTGAATGACCAACACAAGCTCAACATCGGATATGCGAAGTGGGTGGAATACCTCCAAAGCTTCAAATTTGTGGCCAAGCATAAGAAGGGGAGGGTAAATGTGGTGGCCGAGGATCTCTCCCGAAGACATGCTCTACTTTCGATTGTGGAAGCTCGGATTCTTGGCTTCCAACATATGAAGTTCTACAAGGATGATAAGGATTTCAAACCTCATCACCTCGAAGGCGACAATGGTCCTTTTGTGCTTCAAGACGAATTCCTTTTTAAGGGGAACAAATTGTGTGTGCCTAAGTGCCCATTGAGGAAATTTCTCGTGAAGGAGGTCCATGGGGGCAGTCTTGCCGATCATTCGGCATCAACAAGATTGTTCACATGCCCCAGGAGCATTTCTATTGCCCATGGATGGGTGGCGATGTGCACGATGTGATATCAAAGTGTGTCACTTGGCACCATGCAAAAGGTCAATTCCACTAGGGGCTCTACACTTCTCTCCCAGTTCCTAGTGGCCCTTTGGAGGTCCTTAACATGGAATTCATCGTAGCTCTTCCCTAGACTGTTCGTGGCAAGGAAGCGATGCCAGTAAGTGTATCGATATTCCAAAATAACACATTTCATTGCTTGTAAGAAGACCAATGACGCTACCTACATATTGCCAATCTCTTCTTTCGACATATTGTGAGGTTGCATGACATCCCAAGAACCATCATCTCGGATAGGGACACCAAGTTCATTAGTCACTTCTGGCAGTCCCTATTAGAGCTCCTCGGCACAAAGCTCCTCTATAGCAAGTCGCAAGATCCTAAACCGATGGCCAAACAGAAATCACCAACCAAAAAATCTCCGCCCTACTCTAGGCTCTAGTGACGTAAGAGAACCTCACTCCCCCTCTCCCTCCCTTAGACAGGCCGATCCCCTCACCCCCCCTCCCAAACCTCTCTCCTCTCGCACTCCAGGCAATATGCCATCACCACCCCTGCCACCGCAACCACCACTATCTTCATTGCCATCGCCTCCGCCGCCACAACCTCCAGTGCCTTTGCTGCTGCCACCCCCGTCGTCACAACCTCCACCTCCACCTCCACCTCACCTCTCTCACTCTCTCTCACACTCCAGCCCCTTCTCGCCGCCACAATCTTAGCTACCACCGTCGCCACCACTTCCGGCCCCACAACCTCCACCTAGGGCTATTCAAAAAATCTGGAACTGTCACACCAAACCGTAAACCGGCAAAAAAATCGGAAACGGGTAACACCGAACCGCCTTAAAATTCTGGTGCACCGCATCGAAAAAATCGGATGCTCAAACCGTAAACCTAGGGCGGTTCTAGTTTGGGATATTCAAACCAGCAGAGAACTAGAACCGCACTGTTAATATAAATAAATAAATAAATATATATACATATATATATATGTGTGTGTGTGTGTGTGTGTGTGTGTGTGTGTGTGTGTGTTTGTGTGTGTGTGTGTGTGTGTGTGTAAACTTTGTTTAAAAGAAATAGTTTTACAGAGAAATCAACTTGAATATACAATAAAACACAAATAGATTGAATAATGGCTAATCGACACTGTGTGGGCTTTAGTGCATTATCGTATTTGGGTTTTGAAAAACCGAAACCGAGCTCGGAATTTTTTTTTTTTGGTTGATTGAATGATGATTTTTTAATTTTGATAGAAATAAAGGCAGTCCCAGTTAACCAGTGATACCGAACCATTAAATTCGGTGCACTGATTTAAAAAAACCAAGTGTTCCGATTTCGGAAAACCGTTTCATCAAACCCGAACCGCACCATGAACACCCCTACCTCCACCTCACCTCACCTTTCTCTCTCTCTCTCTCCCCCACGCCGATCCCCTCCCCTCCCCTAACCTCTCTCTCTCCTCTTTCACATTAAAACAACTTTGTTTCATGTCAAAACTGATCTAAGACTGGTCGTCTCACCTCACCAGTGGTCCTCTTACCGTCTCCAAAGCGCACAACCACCAACGCCGCTGACATCACCACACTCCTCACCACCACCATGCGCAAACCCCTCCAAAAACCTAGAAATTCAAATTCAAACTCAAAATCTCCAACTGGCTTCAGTTTTTCGGCGAATCTAGGCGGAGAGCACAGTGGCGTTGGCGGTGACGTCTTGGGCCGGAGTGGCTGCGGCGGCGATAGGTGTTAGTGGTTGCGCCAAATGAAGGAGAGGGGGAGGGATACTCAAACAAAGACAAGGAGGGGGAGGCCGAGAGTGGTGGCTTGCGGTGGTCTCTGGAGGCGGCAACTGGTTCGGTGACCTCGGCGATCGTCAAGTGATGTTGCTCAGGCTGAGGCGGTGGTATGAGAGTAATGGTTTGAGGAACGAGGGAGAAGAGCTAGGTTGGGGATGGGGGCGCGTGTGTGTGTGTGTGTGTGTGTGTGTGAGAGAGAGAGAGAGAGAGAGAGAGAGAGAGAGAGAGAGGTGAGGTGCTAATTAAAAAATGGAAAATGTTGGATAGGCCCAAAAAACGCAATTCAATTTTCTTTCCTTTTTTTGGCTAAAGTATCGTCCACGTAAGCAAGCGTTGCCACCACATCATACTTCCACCGAGTTCAACTCGACGAAGGTTCGTTGGAAAAAATAAGATGTGAAACTCAGTTCATCGAAAACTAAAATTATATGTTGGTTCATTGGATCAAAGGATACATATAAGTTGGTTTATTAAATTTCAATAATTCTTTCAAAAATCGTATAAATAACGTAAATTTTACTTCAAAACCAGACTTCCACTTTACCAACCATTGGGGAGCTCCAATATTCCACATTAATTAAGTTATAGACCAAAAATATTAGAGCTGGTAAAATTTAGTTCGATCCGAATTACCCAAATTGTCCGACCGGAAAAAACTAGGTTTGGACAAACATTTTACATCCGAATATCGATATTGACCGGATTGACTGAATATTCGAACATGAAATTTCTCCTTTTTCTATTGTCCGAACTCGATTTTAGCTTCGTCTGAATTGTCCAACCCGGTTCGATCCGAAATAAAATCATGTCCGAACATGAATTTCTCGTTCAAATTTCGACATTGTCCGAATTTGTCCAACCCGAATTTACCCAGACTCAATATTTTGCCAGCTGGTAGCTTGTAGCTGTTAGCTGATAGCTTTTTGGATTAGTTGTTTGACTTTAATTGTTTGGATTAACTGATTGCAGAAAAAGTGTTTGGTAAAATAGCTTTTTGTGAAAAGTTGTCTCAAAAAAGTTTCATCAATTAACTTTTTGAAAACTAGTTTTTTGGATCAAAAAAGCTAATACAAAAAGCTACTTATCAAACACCTCAAATAGTTTTTAACATTGGTCAAAAAGGTAAAAGCTATCCAAAAAACTAAAAACTATCCAAAAAGCTTTTACCCAAACATCTCATAATGATTCGGTTCAAGTTGGACATAAAAAAAAGTGGTACTAATACAAATATAAATTTCCGAAAATAGCAAAAAAAGAATAATAGGCGTATAAAAGCATGACGTGTCAGGAACCCATAGGAGGGACTGCAATTTGAGAAAAAGCCACCAATCAATCTGGCATCACATCAGAGCATGGTACATCACATCACATCACAGCAGCAGCAGCAGCAGCAGCAGCAGGAAAAAACCTTTGCCCATTTCTATTTAAAATCACATAATTGGGAATGGATGAGCTCCTCTTTTTTTCTATTTCCTCATTGTTTGGCTCTCCAGCCCAGTTTGACATAAATAAAACTTTCCATAAATAGGCATGTGCACCGTATCAAAAAAATACTCCCATTTGCTTCAAAAAGATCGCCCCCGGCCAGTCCTCCTCCCCTTTGCCTTCCTCCTTGGCTTTCCATTATCAGTAAGCGCCGCCCCCTCCCTTTTCTCTCCTCCTTCCTTCCTTCCTTCCTTTCTTTCTTCCTTTCTTCAATCTGGTAATTACGATTACTCAATCTAATTAATCTCTCGTTTACTGCATCAATTTGTGTGATTTTATGCTGATTTTCGATTTCTTTATTGGTCGAATTGGATTGATCCGAAGGACAAGAAGGTATTCGTCCGACTGTTGATTCATAGATTGGGAGTTGATTGAAATTTGGGGAAATTTAGAGAGAGGATGGGGAGAGGGAAGATCTTGATAAGGAGGATCGATAACACAACAAGCAGACAAGTGACCTTCTCAAAAAGAAGGAATGGACTGCTGAAGAAGGCCAAAGAACTCGCCATTCTTTGCGATGCCGAAGTTGGAGTAATCATCTTCTCAAGCACTGGCAAGCTCTACGATTTCGCAAGTTCCAGGTTCTATTTTCTCTCTCCTCTTTTCACCTTTTTTCTATTTTCGGCTGCTGCTGTTGCATCATCATCATCTTCTTCTTCTTCTTGTTCGATGCTTCTAGAATCGTCTAATTTACTTGCTTTTAGATTCTTCTTTTCCCGATTATTGCCGGTCTATTACTTATTTCGGTGAGTTTAGTTCTTACTGTTAAGGTAGTGGTTAAGGAATTATTGTTGATTGACTTTGAGGACTCCAGTTTTTCCTCTTTATTACGCCAGAAAATTATTCAAACATTACTCCAGTATTAGTTAAATTAATTACAGTTTACTGGTTCATTATTTACGTCATCGAGCTAGGGTTTCTGTGTGCTCTCACTCCCAAGTCATTCGTTCTTATCATTAAGGTAGTAAGCTTCAGAGAAAATTTATGTGATTATATATATATATATATATATATATATATATATATATATATATATATATATATATATATATATATATTTTGTGATGAACTGAACAATATCTGAATAATGATATAAATAAATTAAAGCTGCTGCATCTATTTAATTTAACGAAAATACAGAAGTTGGGACTGTTAATTTTCATGAGTGAAAAGGGTTAACAACTTATTGATATCAACCAGAACAATAGTGGAGGATTAAAAACCTCAGCTGCTTTTAGTGCATAGCTAGATCTGCAAAGGAAAATGAACTTAATGCGAATTTGGGTTTGGTATATGTAGGTAACCATAATTCCTATGTGCTTTCTTCAATTAATTTCTTCCTTTCCATCTTCTGTTAAAATTCCAATATATATAGACTTGAAATTCCAATTTCAATAACAAAAAATAATACACGATCTATTAATTATCTAACATAATCAGTTTATGTTGCGATAGTTAGAGTAATTATAACATTAATTCTATCAAGAAAAAAAAGGAATAATAGTATTAATTGGATGTCTGGCCCTAAAGTAAATAAATATAATGACTTCGTCATGTATACTATATGAATAATCTTAATATTGTAAACACAAAGAGTGTCATATGCTCTAAACACAAAGAGAATGTTATGATTGACAACCACCGTAAGTTTTTCATATATATATATATATATATATATATATATATATATATATATATATATATATATAATGGACAAGACATATAATTAAAAGATCGAGTTACATTAATGTATCAACATTCACTGATATATATCAATTAATTGAAATAGAAAAGTCTATTAAATTTAATTGAGGAATTAAAATGGTACTTCAAAAGCTAGCCTTCTCCTACCATTCTCATTATTTCTTTCAAATAAAAGTACCCTTGCTTCCAATATAACTTACAAATTAAGTAGAGGTTAATCCATGCATGTATTATTAGCTATAGTCTTCACTAAGAAATATCAACATGGGAAATGATAATTACAGATTTACAGCCACAGTATTGTTCACAGCTCAATATCTCCACAACCCAAAAAAAGTGGACAAATATTGAATGTCCCCAAACCTTCCATATTTGGTGCTTCCCATAGTCAGCGGCATTGTATTAACGTAAACGCCCTTATTTACAGTATACATTTTTCATATAGTATATACATTTTCTTAGGCTAAAAACTATTTTTCCTATTTAGATTTCAAGCATAGTATCTCATAGCCCTAATTTTAATTTTTACCCTATATAGTCAAGCTTCAGTGAGTTTTTTTTTTTTAAAAAAAATTATATAGTTAAGCTTCAGTACGTGAGTTATATATCCTTTATACAATAACAAGACTAAACCCTACAATCTAGTTACATCAATTGAGCAATCTATCTACCTCTATCTATCTCATGTCAGAAATTTTAGTTTATTTATAATATGTATTTTTTTCCTTTTATTTGATAAGGAGAAAGATGTACATCTTCATACTAGCTAGGAAGTACCCGGTGGAAGAAAAGATACACCTCATTAACTTATATAAAAACTAACAGTAGAAGAATTAGATGACAAATGGCTGGAACTAAACACAAAACAATGCATGAGAAGAATAGCATGGAATATATATATATATATATATATATATATATATATAATAATTCCACATTTTGCAAATTGGATGGCGATAATCCCTACTTTCAGTTTGTATTCCGGTGGTACAAAAAAAAAAGAAAATTGTATTGTAGTGGGACATCATCGAGAATATACCCTCAATATCATAGATTTTGTGTTGCATTTAATTCAAAACTTTGTATAACACTTTACCACGATTTTTAATGAATTTACAGCATTTCTCCCAATTTTTTTCAATTTTTTATAATTTTTTCAATTTTATTCCCTTTAAAAAATCATAATAATTGCTCGGAATCTAAAAAAAATAATTTAAAAAATGTTTTAGTAACTGTACTTCCATTACCTATCTGGGGGCAGGAACGAAAAAACAAAAACAATATGGGGTAGGCATGAAAAAAATAAAAAGAATGTGGTGATGGATTTGGTACCACTACAATACATTTTTTTTGAACCACCAAAATACAAATTGAAAATAACAATTATTGCCATCCAATTTGCAAAAATAGGGATTATTAGAATCCAATTTCACTATATATATATATATATATATATATATATATATATATATATATATATATATATATATATATATATATCCTCTCTCCCACTATATGTACTTGCTGTTTTTCTCCGCCTGGATGTGTAAACGTACTCAAATATGTACAAACTGAAATAGAACTAAACCTTAATTTTCTTGTAAAGGTTAATTACCCTACTGCCAGACTGCTCATGTAATTACAGTTTAGTAAGTAACCGTGAGTGCTTTTACTTATTACTAGGTCTCAACCCGTGCGATGCACGGAGTGAACTCAATTAGTTACTTTTGAAATTTTATAAAAGTCATGGATGTGAAACTTACTGATTAATATTGAGGAAAATGTTTATGAATGTGAAACTTATTGATGGGGAAGGTAAAGGATTATGTCTATAATTTTGAACTGCGATAAGATTGATTAACCATATATTTTTAATTTCTTTAATTGTAAATAAAATCTGGAAAGGAAATAGAAAATAAAATACAATTTAAATTAAAATTAAAATTGAACACTACTGTTTGAGATTTAGAAGGGACTCATTTGGAATGTAGGTGATGTCAAGCAGACGTGAATTAAGGATATATTTTTAAATTTTTTTAATTGTAAATAAAATCTTGAAAGAAATTGAAAATAAAATACAATTTACTGCGCAGTGATTGATCTATACTCTAAGAAACGCTCCGGTGCTTATATTTCGTGGGACCCACAATGATTTCTGTTATAATATATAGATTATTATTATTATAGATATTATTTTTATTATTATTATTATTATTATTATTATTATTATTATTATTATTATTATTATAGGCAACACCAAAATCATTACTATTATTTGCACCAAAATAATTTAATTCAGAGTCCAAAGCAGTCAAGGATTAATGATACTTTCTGGTTTTTTTAATTTTAAAATAAAATCCGGATTAAAAATAAAAAAATTAAAATAGAAAAACAATAATTTTCTACGTTGTGATTAGCCAATTTCCCTACATTCACTCCCGTGTCTCTATTTCGTGGGACCCATAATGATTTCTATTATAATATATAGATTCTTTCGAAAATTATATATATATATATATATATATATATATATATATATATATATATATATATAAGTCTCAGACAAGTAACTTATAAATTCCACACAACTAGATTCAGAGTTGGAAGTAGTTTTCCTCTAATTATTTGCCAATTTATTAGCATGGATTTGTTTTATAATTCTTAACTATGGATTATTATTATTATTCACTTGCACAATTGATTAGGTATTATGGATCTTATAAAATTAAATAACAAATTATAGGTGGCTAAGTACAAAACAACACGGAATGGGAGATTCTATGTCATTGATTTTTTTTTTTCAAACATAGCTATCATAGTTAAAAAAAAATATAACTACCATAGATTCTACCTTAAAAAATCGAAATCACTATATATTGATCAAAGTGACTTGTTACAATAAGTAATCCAATTAATTGGAATAATTTTAGAAAATTTAATATTTGTAAGGAGATTCTACTGTATTTGAATGTTTTTCAACTATGGTTGACATGTATAACTAATGTGATTTTACCTTAAAAAACTGAAATCAACATATATTGCTGAAAATAACTTGTTGTAATATTTAATTGTGTTTATTGGGACACAAATCCTTTGACAGATGAGATTTATTTTAGAGAAATTAATGATATAGAATTTTCAACTGCCATAGTTAGAAAAAAAAATCAACTATGACAAAAAAAAAAATTCTCAAATAGGTAAAAAGTCATTTCATTGTGACTATTTATTGAACTTGAAATATAGAGGATTGTAACAACTATCAAAATATTTAACTTTTTAGGTTAATTAGTTGGTAATGAACTTTACTTGGCATAAGTTTGAAAGACAATATCTTTATAACTAAAGACATAACTTCTAAGTTCTACCTTAAAGAATCGTAACTATTATCTCTTTTTTCCCATTATTGAAACCCTAATCGAGTATAAAAGTTTCCAACAAATTTGTATATAATTACAAAAATAACAACAAGACAGTAAAAAGAAAAACTCCTAAGGTCACCAAAGCAAAAATATAGCAGATAAAGCAGCTAATAAGGTTTATCCTTCAACTAGCCTTCATGTCTTCTTGTCAACCTCGTCGTAGTCTCTTCGTCATTGCGAATGACACTTATATCACGGCTAATCTTTGCCGCAATGCGAGATTCCTCAACCAATCTATCATGTGAGCTAATCACCAACTTCTCCAAATTATTCTGATTAATCAGTTGTCTCTCTTTTTGTCTAGTCGTGTGATTTTCATCGTGTTTACCCCTCCCCTTAATAAGAGACCCACACCCTTCGAGGTGGTAGCTCTACTAGTTGCTTGTCTGATTCGCTGCCATTTTGATTTCAACATTATAATATGTTTTCTTTTACGCCTAGTTGAGAACTGCAACGCCTCTAAGAGGGAGTCCTCAAAATCACTAGCTAGCAAAAGGGCCATCATCAGCAACATATGATCCGATCGGATTACTCAGAGTATGGTCACTATCGAAACTAGCTAGTGCCCTGTTTACTATCCTCCTCACCACACTACTCAGAACATCTTTGAAAGACAACACGTTTGCACCCTTAGTACAATCCTCAGAAGCGCCAATAGGGTAAGTGATAGTATTGCTAGACTCAAAGCCACCATTGGGCAACACCTCAAAGAGTAAGCCACAACTGTATCCTCTTGCACACTTTTATCTGACCGAATAATACCCATATTGTTAGGGGTGAATTGGAGAAGTCATTTCCAATAGGTAAATCACTCCATTATTCCTCTTGGGGATCCTTTCTGACCGGACTTAGTTTCAATAGAAGGCATATCAGGGTGAAGTTTAAGGAATTTAGCCCATTAAATGACAGCTTCTTGTGTTCAACAATTTTGCGGTTCAAACCTTCAATAACTTTCCATCCCTCATCCTTGCTACCAAGCCTCACACAACCGAACTTCCTACCATTTTTACCAAATTTTGTGAGAACATGTATATTATGCATCAACAACTCCACCATAAAGATGACAATTCTAAGAAGAGCAAGAGTTAACCAAAACCTCATGTAAGCTTTCTCAGCTCTTTCAACACAACTAGAATGCCATCTGCTCTGTTAATGGAATCAAAGTAGCTAACACTTGAGGCTCCATCCTCTAGAGAAAAGGAGGAAGCAAGAGATTTAGGTTCAAGTTTCAACACCTTAAACGTGGAACAAATCTGATTTGAACACCCTATACCTTTAAATAGTGTATAATACGGAATATTATCTCTCAACTTCAAAGAAAATAGTGTATTTATTATGGCTCGCTTTGATCACATCCTTCAAGAAGCGGTCGACAAGTATAATACGGAATATATAAATTGAATATGACTTTAAGATTGACGACGACTTGTCTCATACTCCTTGAGTTCCATATTAATTGTAGTCTTTAAAATTCGTACAGTCAAATTTTAAAATTTTGATCATAAATTTCTCAACATATGCAATGACTTGTTATGTAAAATTACTACCATTAGATTTGTTACTCCCTCCTTTCCATATTATTTGACACATTAGACACATGATTTAGAAAACCAAAAAAACTTCCATTCTATATTAATTTATCTCATTGGAAATGTAAAAATGTTGAATAAAATGATAAATAAAAAAGGGAAAAGGTAAATAAAAAGTGAAAATGGATGAAAAAATGTAATTAGTAATGTTAATTTGATAAATTATTAACTAATATATTATTGGAATTATAAAGTGACAGATATTATGAAAAAAAGAAAGTTAGTTAATGTGACAGATAATATGAGAAGGATGAAGTACAAAAAATATTATCTGAAAAGTATAATATTACAATTAACCATACTATAAATGTGACGACAACTGGAATGGAGGGAGTATTACAAATCTTAATTTTTGAAGGGCTTTGTTACGCATTCCCTCAGGTGTGACTTCAGAGAATTTTCGGTGAGGTGGGTAGTGCATGTGCTAATAGAACAAACATTCCATATTAACCATACTATGAATGTGTACTATTTATAAATAAATTATACTTTTATTAATGTAAATATAATTATCTGAAACATATTTTTTGTGCGTTTTTTGTTTAAAAAAATACGGGATATTTACACTTGGGAATATATGTACATATTTTCCCTTTATCGTTTGATATAGGAACAATCATTACAAGTCCAGAGTTTTACTAGGGCCTGTTCATTTCAGCATTGAGATAGGGGATGTAGCACAGTGTGAGTAATAGTTACTATACATAATTTTTATTTAAAATTTGCTTATACCTCCCTTTTACCTTTCAAACCAATTTTATTTAGCAACCTTTAATTTATGGTAGATTTAACAATTTTTTCAGAGAATCTGTGTTTCGTTATGATATTTATTTGCTAATTGATGACAATTTTAACAAACAAGTATTATTAAGGCGCATCTTCACTGGAAAAAGTTGCTAAATTCATGGAAAAGGTTGTTCATTTAATTGGTTCAAAAGGTCACGAAAGGTAAATATTAACGTAAAAAGCTTAGGGTTGAATTTATAAATATCATACAAATGAAAGCGAGTACGTGTAAATTTTCCTAATTTTTACAAGATGTAATAGTGCAATATACCTCCTATAGACAAGTAGTTAACATTGCCAAACACTTAAGCAAAAAGATAACATCGATTTGAAATTATAAAAGTTAAAATCTTATGAACTCAAAGCTGAAAAGAAAAAAATGCTGAAACTTAGGTGGATGGAAATAGAATAACGTATTCTCCTAGAACTACAATTTTTATTGAAATCAGCAATCTATTTTTCACTTTACTGGGAGGGGTTTCGAACAAAGAGTGTTGTTAATTGTTATTCTCGCCACCCTCGGTGATAAAGAGAAACCTTCAATAAGTGGATAACAAAAATGTTGATTTATTTAATTGTTTATTGACAAGTTGATATATTCCAGAAAGTATTATCATTGATGCAAATTACATCCGTACATAAGCCACGTGGGTCTCAATTACTGATATTCACTTAGCCAATTAAAGCATGAATTGTTATTGGGTTCATCAAAGAAATTTCAGGTGAGTGTTTGCCATTTTCATGACATGCTGATCAAGTAAATGATGTCATGTTTTTCTCTCAAATAATGTACTCCCTATTTTATTTATTGAGATAAGATATCCAACCTATTAAAGATATAGTACTAAAATGGGTTGGAAGATTGATGTTAATTAGTTTGCTTGGTTTATGCAAAAAGACATATGTAAAGAAGTTAGCCCTTGGCTGTCTGGAAAGCTACAAACAGATAATGCTGTCTCAGACAACAAAAAAACTAATTAAAGAGAATTCATTAGAAAAATTATTAGTTTTAGTTTGAGAAACAAGAAATGAGATAGTATATGCACCAGTAGAACCTAATCCACAAAATATAACCTAGCCAAAAACCAAGAAAAAAAAT
Source organism: Portulaca oleracea (assembly GCA_029582165.1). Classification (NCBI taxonomy): domain Eukaryota; kingdom Viridiplantae; phylum Streptophyta; class Magnoliopsida; order Caryophyllales; family Portulacaceae; genus Portulaca; species Portulaca oleracea. The sequence continues at coordinate 25,746,720 of CM055877.1, read as the reverse complement.
ACCAATTGAGTAACATAGCTTTGAACTTGAGCAACAAAGTTATTAGATGAGCTAGCTTGCTGTTGATAACATACCATCCCGTCTCATGCAATAGTTCATTAGTTGCTTAATTAGGTAGAAGAAAGCTGAGAAATGACGTCGTTGATGTCAACATTGATGAGAGGGAGAGCTAGAGAGAGATAGAAAATTGATCAATGCATAATTGTATTGATTGTATTGCATAATTCCATATGAAGGATTTTGTAAGTATTGTGACTCAATCATATATATATATATATATACATGTGCGGTAAATGCAACCCATCCAATTAGGCCTCTGTCTCAAGGGGAGGGGGTAACCAAGGCCCAAGACCTGGTTGAAAGCCTTGCAGAATTCCAAACAAGGAATTTTGTAAGTAACGAGACTCAATCCCACCACCTCCAAGTTGGAAGACAATCCACAATACGTCGTGAGTCAAGCTCATTTGATGTGTATATATATATATATATATATATATATATATATATATATATATAATATGTATGCCTGTTGGGCCAATTGACTGTGGAGTCTGGTAAGAATATTATAACATACTCAATAGCATTCAGGTACCATCTGACACCCAATACCCTTCATCCACCCCCCCCCCCCCTTCCCTCTTTTGCTTCAAATTGGTGGGAATGGAAACCCTTGATTTGGGTTGAATTAAGGGATGAACAACCCCAGGAAAGGGCTTGTTGAGTATGTCAACCAACTAAGCTTTAGTGGGCACATAACTCAGCAAGATAAGGTTGTCAGGCAACTTCTACCGAACAAAGTGGCAATCCAACTCGATGTGCTTGATCCTCTAATGATATACTGGGTCCAGTTATGTAAATGGCAGTATGGCTATCACATTTTACAAAAATTGGGGTGATGTTGGGAACCCCAAGCTCAGGTAATAGCTCACTCATCCAAGTAAGTTCAGCGACAAAGCATCTAATACTGCAATATTTAGCCTCACCAGAGAAGAGGCTAATGGATCGTTCCTTGTTGGATTTCTCGGAAATAAGAGTCTTGCCAAGGAACACAACAAAGCCACTAATGGACTTGCCAAAATAAGGACAAGTAGCCCAACCGAAGTCACAATAAGCAAGAAGAGTGAAATTAGGATCAGAGTGAAACGTACTCCATCTTTTTTTGACAAATAAGCCAATAGTCGTTGCCGCTTTCCTAGAATTTTTCGTAGACCTCTCTGAGATGAATAGTCTAGTACCAAGAGTGGATTGCTCTTTCAGGTAACAACGCACATGAATAGGAGGGTTCCAAGGAGCCTGCATATATTGACTAAGGTGTTGGACAAGCAAAGGGATATCTGGCTTGGTGTGGAAGAGAAACTTAAGCTTGCCAACAAGCTGTCTATACTGGCAAATTAGACTATACACCGTGGTGGACCTACCTAGGTACACCACTACACCATATGTATTAAAATAGTTCAATTTCTTACGTGATGATTTTGTGTAAAAAATTGATAAATATTAAAATATCGATGAGTTTTGCAATAATATTGATAAGGTTATGATGAATTCTATAATGAATATTGATAAATTTTTTTATTTTAAGATTTAACATCTTGGTGGACTTAGGCAGGTCCACCATAGTATACACTATATAATAATTGGTCTACACAAGGCAGGATTTGACTATAACTTCTTATATGTGGAAGTTAACTTGATATTGAGATCCAAGGGGGTGGTGGCAAGACTTTAATCCTTACAACCAAACTCGGAGTGCTTGGATAAAAATGCCCCTAAACCTTTCCAATTTGGATAAAAATGTCACTGAAGTTTTTAAAACTATCAAAATTATCATCTAACTTTCCATTATGATTAAAAATACCCTTCTAACCTATAACTAACCTGCTACTGCAAGTAAATTCCAAAAAAAAATAATAATAATAGTAATAAAGCCAAAATCTTAATTAAAAACACCCCTCATTTCAGGTTTATGAAAAGCATGAGCGGCGGATGACCCTTTTTATGGACTGAAGTTTACTTGCAATAGCAGGTTAGTTATAGGTTCGAAGGGAATTTTTTTATCATAATGGAAAGTTAGATAACAGTTTTTGATAGTTTTTAAACTTTAGTGGCATTTTTGCTTAAATTGAAGAGTTTACGGGCATTTTTATCAAAGCACCCACCAAACTCCCTGAGAAACGCATATGTAAACTTTTGTTGAGTGCTTGAGGGGACTATAGAACTTCTAGCCAAGGAAGTAGTTCACGAAGCCCAAGTGTTTAATTTTGAATTTAGGATCACTATAATCGCATGGAGTTCAACAATGTCACAACAGTCAGTAAGACGTCGTCAACATTCACTACCAAAAAGAGACCAGAGGACCCAGCAAGTTTGTGGAAGAGGGAGTGATCATTAGGAGAGTGCTCATAACCACGATTGTAAAGAACCTTAACAAGTTTAGAGTGTCAATGTTTGAAGGCTAATTTAAACTCATACAAAGACTTGTTGAGCTTACACACAACATTGGAAATGGTGGAAAATAACCTACGCGACATTTTCATATAGATGTCTTTATGGAGATCGCCATGAAGAAAAGCATTATTGGCATCAAGTTGGTGGAGACTCTGCTCTTTCTTCACTATAACAGTCATTTAGGTCCGGATAGTAGTCATCTTAATTACAGGGGAGAAGATTTCGGTGTAGTTTATTTCTTTCTGAGTGAACCCTTTGACAATGAGGCTATAAGCCTTTTTCCTTGGGAAGAGAGACAATATCCCAAAAATGTCATTTGCATAGAGAGCTTGAAGGTCAAGATCCATAGCAGCGTGCCACCCTAGATGGGAGGTAGCTTCAGAGTAGGAGTTAAGTTCTTGAAACTGAAGGTTATATATGAGGTTTTGACCGGAAAATGTCAGAGCATGAAAAGGAATGGTGTGGGAAGAGGATGAAAGGTTAGTTGTAGTACCCAAACTAAGGATAGCAGAGTAAGAGGCTGAAGAACAAAGGTACTTCTAAAGGTATTCAGGTGGTTTGTGAGGTTAGGGTAGACCTGTGAAGGGGCGGTTAATGATGGTAGAAGGATTAGGAACTGGTGGTGTAGGGTCAATGGGAAGAAGGAGTTCAGGTTCATCAAATAGAGGAGTAGAGGGAGAAGGAAAAAATGGGTAACAAGAGTGACTTGAAGGAGACTGATTGGACGGAGATGAAATTTTGAAGGGGAAAATATGCTCATGAAAGATGATGTCTCATGCCTCTGGAAATAAAGAACTTTATCTTCTAAGGATATCACCTTGTATGTTTTCTTGCCCATTGGATAACCCAACGACATACGAAAGAGCTTGAGGTTGAAATTTGTGTCTCCCGGGTTTTAGAGTAAAAATATAGCATAAACAACTGATGGTTTTCATATGGCCATAGGTGGGAGCTTTTCTATGGAGAAGTTCATATGGTGTTTTGAGACCAAGGAAAACACCGAACGTTCGACTAATGAGGTAGGATGCAGCCAAAGGGTGTTCACCCTGAAATTTAGTGGGTCGGTTGGATTGAAAAGGAGGGCTTGGGTAATCTCCAAGAGGTATTAGTGTTTCATTCCACAACTTCAATGTGTTGTGGAGTGTAAATACATGTGGTTTGATGGATGATACCCTATTTAGAGAAGAAGAGTGCAATCGTTTTACCCTAATTCGAGGAAATTATTAATTCTAGCTGCTTGTACTTTCCCATTGAATTGAGTGTGAGTCTTGGTAAGAAAGGACTTTATTAGAGAGAAAGCTTCCTTAGTAACCAATAAATAAACCCAAGTACACCTGGTAAAGTCATCCACTATGGTAAAAAAGTAGGCATGGCCTGCATGGGTTTTTATGGAGTGGGGACTCCAAGTGCTTATGTGCAATAATTCAAAAGGAGTTGAACTAGAATGGAGCTATAGGGAAAGAGCAATCAATGTTGTTTTACTCTTGGAAAAATGATACAAGGCGTGGTATTATTCAAATCATGATGTATACACCTTTGGACTATCAGAAAAAATCTTATAAGAGGTAAAAGTATGGATGACCCATCCTTTTCTGCCTCAAATTAGAGGCAGCAAACTTATGCATATTACATGACAAAGAAACAACTATGTTTAGAGCCTAGGAATGTTATCGTGTGCAGGCCTGACAGTTTTATTGGGACAATGACTATACACGACTTTTTCAACATCACTATTATCACGTGCGTGTCTTGTTCCCGTAGTATCCAAAGATAAGTCCTCACCAGAAATATTATGTATGTCATTAACATTTGTACAACCTTGTGTGGCCCTCTCTACCAAGGACCACTGGCCTTTTTCATGGAAGGGCCCTACAAAATGCAATGCAGTTGGGTAAGAGTAAGATAGCAGCCTAACTGATCACTTAACCTCTTAACAGACATCAAGTTGAAATTGAAGTGAGGAAATATAGCATGTTGTGTAAAGCTAATATTCCACCAATTCTCAAGTTGTCATGATGACCGATTAGAAAAATTCTTGATGAAACAATATCATTTGAATGAAAATGGGTAATCAACTTGCATGAAGTTTGCAACTTATAAAATGGTAATTGAACTCTATACGTTTAATTGTGTACTCAAATATTGAATTCTTTGCTAGTATCTTAGTTTATTACACAAGAGGGATACAAACAAACGAAACAATTGGAGAAGTTGTGAGTTCATGAAAGACTAATGATATTGAGAATTAGCTCATACATTTCTTATTAATGGATTGCCTGCTTCACCACATACATTATAGTATATAATAAATACAACGTTCAAATCAAAACCATAGACATTACCCCATAATTGGTTTAGGTATTGTAATGTTATGGATATGCCAAGTAAAGTAGGAGTACAATAGTTGTGCATGCACTAGCTAGCTTTCTATCCTACTCGGCATCTGCCATATAGGAATACAAGGAGTTGCAATCGATTTGAGATTAGCATCAATAGAAGAATGGTTAAAGCATAATTATTTATAAGCTTTTGACCATAAGCTTAAGTTTTTGTTGAGTTGACTCTTACACATGATATCAGAGCTTTTTTAAACAAGAGGTCTCAAGTTCAATTGAATCTCAATAGCCCCCACATTTATTTGCACAAGGTCAGAGGAGCTTGTCCAATATCCATGTTTCAAGCTTAAAGAATATTCGTGTTCGGAAACATTAGGGGCAGAGCTTAAATTCGATAGAAAATGGACTCAACCCCCTTCGTTTTAGGTATTGAAGTTGTTTTTTGGTCGCACAGAGTTATAAATAAGGTGAAATAGTTAAGTGTAATACATGAACCCTTTCGAAATAAAGGTTCGTTTTCACCTCGGGCGACATGTTAGAGTGTATCACCTTTCCTTAAGTTTCACCTTACGCTTTTAGTTGAAATAGTTCTCATCGAAAAATGAGTGTGTCATATGGTAAGAGAGGTAGATATATATTATCACATACTCAAATAAAAAAAGAGAAAACAACTTGGAAATTTTGAGAAAAATAGAAAGTAAAAGAGACAAAACCGGACATGTATTTATGAAAACTTTACACTATCAAATGGAGATATGCCTGTATCAATGCTCCTCCATAAGATTTCATCCTTTTGGACAATAGCGACTTACATCGTATGTTATATGAACCAATGAGCTCTTAGGTCATTTGGTACCAACTTTATTAGAAGAGTAGGATGTGTTGTGCAGCAACGAGCCTGTAGATCTGATATTCTCCTCCCTGATGGGTTGGTTGACCCACTGGGTTCTCCCTAAAATTGGGGACCAAGTAAAGTTCTCGATTCACCAATTTTTTTTATAAAAAAAAAATTGTACTTTATATGAGCTCGTATGAGCTTATTTACAAAATGTTATGGTTGTCATCCCTCTTACTAACTCTTTGATGACTTAGTTGAGGTGCCTACTTTACAACACTCTTGTAGCCTACACTAAAGTACAAGAGAACCCCCTTGAAGTATTTTGCATGTCTCAGAAAATTTATAAATTTAAAAATGAATAAGACAAGGAAAGATCACAAAAGGTTAGATATTGTAAGCATACGTATTACTGTATTAGTATATACTTTTATCAGAAACCTATCTCTTACAATATCAACATTTTATTGTTTTAGTGAAGAGTAAGCATGTGGGAAGGACCGGTAATGATTTATGAAGGCTATAATCAATTCCAAAATCATTTCTAGTAATGTGTATGGCCCGGGGAGGTTCTAGGCCCTTAGACGACCCACAACCATGCGTTGTGTCAGTGTTTATCCATTGACAGTAACTTATTGAGGCAAAGATTTCGGGTTAGGACACATGTCAAGAGGATGCATAAGTCAAACAGATGCAAGACATAATGAAGACATTGTGTTTATAAGTGAAGTGATTGTAGCAATATGGTATAGTTGAAAAGTATTACTTGAAAGTATTGAATAGATACATTCATTTTAGGTAATTTATCTCTCGTGAAAACTCTAGTTTAGTGTGCTCCACTTGGAGTAGACAAAGGATAGAGACGTCTCATAATATTTTCAAAGACAGTATGAAGGTAAGGACAACAATCAATGGAAGGACCTATCCTGATTTGTAAGACCATTTGTGAATCCTTGAAGTCATTTTCAATAATTATGATCATATGATAGGATTGGGCCTTATTTATTCTGTCATGATAAGACTTCTCAAACATACAAAACCACCATTGAAGAGTACAACTAAAAGGACACAAAATGACTCGTAAAATATAAATGAATCAATGATAATTCCAATTGTGTTATATTGGACATTGCTTTTCTAGCTAGTGAGAATAATCCAAATATCGCCTTGTATCTTTCAGGGTTCAAATGAGTGTGCTCCTTGTACTAATATTTTCATCCTTTTCCTTTCATTTACCTACTTATTAGACTTTGTTCTTTAACTGACTTATTATCCACTTATCCAATCTTCTTTTCATATTTAAGTTGTGTATGGTAGGAACAATACTACAACTTACAATCCTCTTTGATAGCCACCACAACAGGATCCTTGTTGCATCGAACCATGACCTGAATAACCGTAAATTGTCTGAGGTTTCATCCAACCCCATAACTCCACCCTCCACATGTCCCCTAACATTTTGTGCAATCTAGCTATTTGTCTCTTTCTCCTTCTTAGGTTCAAGCCACTCCTTAAAGCCTCATCATGGTCTTTCTTGTATGTTCGCTCAAGATCATATCCAAATTTCATCATACTTAAGGTCTTTTGCCACCTGGCACTACTAACCACAACACTACTATATCCCGAGACTCAGGACGAGAAGACAATAAAATAAGAGCTTTCAGTTCATCCTTAAAAGTGCGGCCAATGTCGAAATGATCATATTGAGTTTGTTAATATATGATCGACTATCAAGCTAGAATCCAACATCTTTGAATTAAACAACTGATGCATAAGACATACCTTATTAACAGCAAAAGGTTTTTTACATATTAGATAAGGCTTCACCCAATTGTTTCGTTGTTGTTTGGTCCATAACATTGAAAGTCACATTTTCTGTTAAATGTGGCACCGTGCACTTGCTTTGCCCTTTTAATTTCCTTATCTCTTACCCAACAACTTAACCTTATTGATTCCCATATGGTCCGTGTTACCCTCCCCTAGCACATTTGGCTATGTCCTTCATTTCCAAGTGTCCCAAGACTGTTAGCATTGAGTCGCGATTCCACAGGGATCTACATAACCCAATAATATCATTAGAACGCTTTGCAATTTCCACACCTCATATTTTTGGATATTAGTTTTTTCAAAAAGTTTTGATGACATATACATACAGACACCTTCAAAGAATTAAAATCACACTTTTTCATGATACTACGTTGTGGTTTGTGCTAATTGCTAATTCATCTCTGATTTTGTTGGATTGTTAGATTACTTTGTTGCATTGGCTCCCAACTTTATCAATTCTCACCTTCGCTTTGCATGAACTTATTGAAAGAGAGAATTACAAGGATTATTATTTTCAATTGACATAGAGAAGGTTTTGTCCTATTCATCACGAGATTTACAAGTGTTAATGTTGATTGTTACAAACTGAGACATTAATGTTGGAGACTAACGGATTGTAATTTAACTGTAATACTTCGGAATCTTATTTGATCAAATTGTGACACATTGTTATCTAAAAGCCATAGTTTGGTGTATAGTTACTTTCCAATTTATATTGTTAGATTTAGCAATTAAATGTCACATTCCAATTCAACTAATGATATTATATATAGAAGATTTTGAATAAATATATTCTTTAACAAAAAAGCTTCACCACCGTGTATACAACACTTGTGTTAAAAGGGTCAATGACTAAATGTCATCCTCAATATCATAATCAAACTGAGCCCCCTCTCGTGAATTCGGTATCATATTAATACCATAAAAATACCATAGAATTTTATACTCCTCACATCCAAGGAAAGCATTTATACTATTAACTTCCAATAAGCCCAGATGTATATTATTTTGATATAATTTTCTTAAATTTTTTAGTATAGTGGCATGAAAGTTTTAGCAAGTCCTTTGCTACCTGTAGGCTATGTTGTCAAAACCGGACCGGACCGGCCAGTCCGACCAGTTTAACCGTGAACCGGCAAGTTGATCGGTCCGGTTCTAGGCTTGACTCAGCTTACTGGTTCAAACGGGAAAAAACGGCAAAACCGGTCGGTTGAACTACCCGATTCACGGTCAGACTGGAATTTTGATGAATTAATTTTAAAATTTTCATTTTTTGACCGGTTTAATCCGCCTTTTGGCCGGTTCAATCCGGTGTTGACCAATTCATGTCGTGTTCGTGCTGATTTTATTATTTTGGTAGGTTAACTATTCTTCAAACATATGAATTTTTTTTAAATTCGTGACCGGTTCATACTGTTTTGACCGATTCAACCGTCACCCGGTTCAACCGGTCTAATCCGACAAAAACGGTCCGACCGGTTGAACCATTGACTAGTAGAATGTGCACATTTGATTTTATTCAAGACCATGAAAAATAATCAAGACCACCTCAAAATCTCTCCCTTACTCAAATTCCTTCAATTCACAATCAACACACTCCCATTGATTTGATTTTCATGGATAAACACCGACCAACTGGGCAAAAGAAAAAGAAGAATTCTCAGGGTCGTTAACTAGCTAGGCAACTCCCAAACTCCCTCTGATCTCCACTTGATACATAAAGTTACTGGACAAAGAACTACAATCCATCCTTGATAGCGCTGCTCCATGGCATGCCTCTCATCTGACTAATTCATCATGAACTTTTAGGTTCAGTCCCAAATATATATTTTGTCCTGGATAATTGTTGAGGTGTTGGTCTAGTTGTGTAGGATTGTTGATTTATAATCCTCAATGGGTTTTAATTGAATCATTGGGTAATGAAAGAACAGATTACGAGTACCTTTTTTTTTTTTAATAAATCAAATAATATAACAAGCAAAAGCAAAATCTCCTAGAAAAATTTCAAGAAAATAAAATCAGTCGTTTGAATTCTTGTCCCTCGAATAGATTCTAAGGAATGTGCCAGTCATTCAACAATTTTCCGAGGATCCCCTCATAAATATGTAAGTTATGTAAACCAAATCCCATCATAAATAGGTTTGAATAGAAATCTCAAAAAAAAAAAAAAAAAGAAAGAAAGAAAGAAAGCAAGAGTATCTAGTGGTAAGACTTACGAATTTATCAATAAATAAATACAGTCCAACATTTACTATTAAAAGATACATCCTATCATATACACTTAATCCAAAACATCAAGTACAAATACAAAAGAAGAATAATTACAAAAGCTTGTAATATGAAAAGAGGCAATGCTACGAGTTGAATTTGAACCCCCTACCTCTTCAATTGAAAATACGACCATTGGCTTTCCTTTGAGCATCAATTCCAATAGCAAGGGCAAATTGGTTGCACATCACTGGATTACACCTACGTACTCTTTCAAGTTATAACATAATAATTATTAATTATTAAACATTTACTGATTTGATCAATGTATTCTAATACTCTTCTTAATAATTCTCACTGACTAGCTCCAAGTTTAGAATTCCTGGCAAAGTTATATATTAATGTCAGGTCATATTCTAGTAAATTAACATGTATATCTGATAGATCTAGCCGCAAATTCAAATAGAGATTTAATCTCCCATTCGATAATATTGCAAGTCTTCCTAAAATATTGAACATTGTAGCAAATTCAGACTTAAAGTTACGTAGAGATTGTAAATCTAACTAACATGAATCATTTTCCTTGCAACAGCATGAAATCTGTGATTGAAAGGTACAACAAGATGAAAGAAGAGCATCAGCCACAGGCAAATCCAGCTTCCGACGTTAAGGTGTTCATTCTTATTTCACCCTGACAGCTAATTTGGAAAGCAAATCACATATAGAACAATATGAGTGTTTCAATTATTCGCAATGTAAGGAATGTCTTCTGATGTCAGCTGGTGTGCTGTAGATTCCTTATAATCATATGTGCTTCAGGCAGTCAACATGCCAGAGCTTGACAAACAATCAGTTATTGTATGCCAAAATGTATAAAGGCACTCAGGGAAGTGGAATTTGTTAATAAAGGGAGGGGGAACCTAGTTAGTGCACAAGGCTCCCGCTGAGTTAGGATAACTGGGAAAGTACATGTAGTATAAATACAGCAATTATCTGAAACATGGATGGGAAGAGGAAAATACAAGAGAAATCTTATTAAGATGCTAATTGCCATCTTCTGAGGGATAGTATGACGAAATCTGACAAGAGACTTTGGCCCTCTTTATATATTATTTAATACTTTAATAGGGTGCAAAAATGCACTGGAGGTTCCCTACATCTACACAAGAACAGCACCCACACTAGGAGGAGTTAGTCGATGTATGAGTAGCATAAGGAGCACAAAAATGCAGCCAAAGCGAAAGACACTAGATTTGATGACCACAACAAGTTCATAAGTCTGATCATTTTGCAGAGCTAAGAGGAGGAGATTGAGCTCAGTTATAAACAAGGACAGCAAACACACTTAGCATGCACACATGCAACAACACTACCATTAAAAGCATAGTTTGGGAAGGGATGAGAAAACACCTATGAATCAAGCATAAGGATAGAGAAAGTTACATTAAGGCATGGAGATAAAACTACCCTGATCTGCCATGTTGTCAGGGCAGAGCATTCTCCACACTTGGTGATTAATCCTATCACCCTTAATAGGCTTAATGTTTCCATAATGAAGAGAAAACTACTACATGATGCTACACACTCCAGCTTTGAGATGGTTGCCAAGCATATAGAAATGACTAGTACTGTCATGTTGACTGGGGGGGGGGGGGTTTACCTTAACATGGCAAAAATGAAATACAGATTAGTGAACATCTTGCAGTGACAGAGAGATGTAAACCACACTCAAAATTCTATGCAAGAAAATTTCAATCTTGGACACAAACACAAAATATACAAGGCAGGAAGAAAGTAATAAGCTTCGGAATATACATTTAAAAAAATACTGTAAGTCCAGTAATCCACCTACTTCAAGAATAAAATTTACGCGCTATGATATGCTCTTGTACAAGCCAGTAACTCCCCCCCCCCCCCCCAATCTCTCCTTCTGGCGCTCTTCCTCAACATTCTGCTGACATTATCATGGTGATCAACGCCCTAAAACCTTATGTATGGTAAATGGTAATGGGTATAGACTACCAAAATTCATGCAGCAGAACTTTGTTGATCTGGGTGAGCTGATGTGACAGAAGATTGCAGCTAATCATCTGCACCATAAATAATAGGTAGGCTATATATGGAGGTGTTTGATTGAAAAACAATGGGGACTTTTTTGCAAAAAAGTAGCCGCAGATGGGGAGCGAGAGCAAGACGACTGGTACAAGTAAGCTACCCAACAATAATGAAGTTGGTAATAGTTAAGAATGAGGGTAACAATATGAGTCTAGACAGAAACTCATATTTTGTGTTTTCTGGGATGGACTTTTACAATATATCCCGTCTTTCTCCAAGAAATCCAAACTGGTTTCTTTCCCCGCTTCTTATCTTGAGATTTCTCATTCTTGAATTACTGTAGCTTGGAAGTAGTGTGAGAGATCATTTGTCACTTTCTCAAGGACCTTTGATCAGGAGAGGGGGAAAAAAAAGAAAAGAAAAAGCTGCACTAAAAATGCATGATGAATATTGAATGGAAAGAGGGTTCAACAACCTTGCTTTTTCATCCATTTATTTGTCTATCTCATCCTAGTCTGTATCTTGTTATTTTAAAGATGTATCTTTTGGTATTGAAGACAAATGCTGACAAAGTAACACACCTAAGGACATGTGTCTAGAATTCTAAGTCTTACCATGAGTTTACCCAATAGCAAAGAACATTTGCCAAACCTAGTTACTGCCCAAATCCACATTCTGTTGACAAAACAGATACTATACATATTGACTGCAGATTTTGATGTTGAAATTCAGCTCGTACCTATGCAGTTCTTCCATTTAGCTTGTATCTATTGCATTACTTGCGATAGTGTCTCGGAGAAACCAGTTTGAGATTCATTCATTAAATGCCCAATACTTGCGATAGTGTCTGAAACTATCACTTAGCAGTCAGCACATCTGAGCTCAATCTACCATTACACTCAAACAAACCTCGGTGGAAATCTCAAAATGAGCAGAAGCTAAATAAAGTTTGCATCAGTACAAATTACAAATGAAAAGTATAGCTTGAATTTTGCACGTAATCCACTACATGAGAAAGCTTGCACGAAAAGCTGCAACATACGAGTGACTTCCTTAACCTATGACCATCACCCTAATAACTCAGCGCAGATAGGGGAGAAAATTGTTAATTTAAACCCAGACCATGTTACAGTCAAAGTAATTATTTTACAAACATAGCAGCCTTGGCTTACTATATGTCTAAACATTTACCAAAGAGGTGGTTGCTGTGACCACCCCTATCGTCCAAGTTCTCCACCAAGATTCAATTCTTGGTGGAAGCAAAAATGGGTTGATGGGTCATGCTTGTCGTAGACAATTTGAGATCCCTTATACCCACCCTGTAAAGCTTACTAGTATTTAACCTTGAAATAGTGGTCCAGTAATATCAATGACCAATAAAGAAAAGTTGATATTCAACAATCTTTAAATGACTTGTTGCAGTAGTACCATACCTATAACGTAATAGTATTCTGACTTCTTTCATCACAATTGCAGTTTTGGCAAAGGCAGGCAGCTATGCTACAACAGCAACTGAAAAGTTTGCAAGAAAACCACCGGTACAATTTTTTAAAATGGTTCAAATCAGGTTTTTGCGGTTTACTTTAAGAAGAAATGGGCAGCTTGGTGCCAGGTTGTCAATACATATACATTGCATCTTGCATATTATGTTGCATAGCATCTAAAGTTAGATTTGGCTGAACATTTCCCTGTATGGCCATTCGACACTGTAGAGTACACATCCCAGCAGAAAAACAAATTCAAAGCAGGCCTCTATAACTTGAGAATTGCATTGCTCATATGATCACATCCTCAATAAAGAACCATGAATACTCTCCTTAGGGTATCAATGTGCAACATGAGTCTAACACCAACACTCAGATTCCCAAACACAAGTCAACTTCTAGGGAAACTGTGTCAGTAACTTTATTTTTTGAGAAAATCATTGGTTAGTAACTTAGTATGCAACCCTCAAAGGTCACTATCATTGTCATTGTGCATCACGTTTGTGCCACAAAGGTCCCCATGCATGGCTTGGAAATACTTAAGCCAATATGTTTCTGTAAAGAGGATAGTCCTAGTTTTAGAGAATCATGTGTTCATATTCAAGCCTCACAACATAGAGTGCAAAAAACAGAGACTAAAAGGCAGTACCACATACAATTTACTCAATTGCTGGTAAAGCTGTAAGGCTTAGTTTGGTTCATGTAAAATGTAAGGAGAGAAAAGCTTTGAAAAATGACTTACTTTCCTCCACTTGGCTTTTGAAAAGGTGAAGAGTTATATGGAAAGCACCATGGAAATTTTGATTGATTTTTCCATCAACATTTTCCTTCAAATTTGAGAGGAAACCCAATGGAAAACATGATAGGCCAAACGAAAGGGGAAGATTCACAAGATACCAAAGTCAAACGTAGGCAAAGACCAAATTCTTTTGAGTGGGCCTATAACACGATATGCATTATTCATTGTCTAAGTGAGTACCAAGGATGCTCTTCTTGTAAAAGTTTCAGGTTAATAGGGAACAAGTAGGCTATCATCTAGGTCAGACAATTCAGAATTTCAGACAATCCCAAATTCAAGTCAAATTCAGGATCACAAAGAAGAAATCAGAAATATATTGTACCCGAATTTTCAGTCAAACCCATCAATTTCAAAATTCAGACAAGTGTATGATCATACCCAGTCTTTTCCAAGTTGGACAGAATCAGGCATCTGATCGGGACAGTTTTTTGACTGCCCTGAGAACAATCTAGGTAAAACTCTTAGAATTGTCTCAGCTATCTTTCAAGGGCCAATAACATCTTGGAGACTTCCCTACTTGTGTCCAAGCCTGCTATGAAGGGGGTTTCCCTTACAAATCTCAATCAAGGTGCCTCGTGTCTGAGCACTAGGAATCTTACAAGTGTTCTCATGACAAGGCTCCAATTTCTGAAATCATTTATACCCTTCCCGATTATTTTCTCAGATCAGGTGATAGTAGAAATCTATTTGCAACTCCACGAACTTAGTGAAGCCCAAAAAGCATATATAACGCTAGCTTACAGAAAGGAACATGCACATCCATAAGTCTATCAGCCACAGGTAAACATTTGAGGATAATGTTGTCTTCTATGATAGTAATTCATCCAATATTCTGACAGTTATTGCCTACATGATTGAAGAGTCACATCTCCCCTTTGCACCAGTGCCCATGATAACATGAAAATGCAATGTTTTTTTTTTTTTTTTTTTGGTTCATGGATGTTCCACCCATTAACTCAGGAAAAGTCATTTCTGAAGTCCTAGACACTGGGAGCATTGCCATCAGATATTCGAACTTAGTATTGAACTCTTTAATACAATCATAGTCATTACAAAAGCTTAGCTTGCCATATGATGCCATTTTGATTGGGAATTAATGTGTTCAAGCCGTGACATTTGCATTCTACGTGCAGGCAGACACAAGACTTTAAACAGTTGACTAAACTTTGATAACGAAATAAAATAAAATTTCCAGAATCCCTCCTCTGTGGAACTCCAAAAAGATCTTTCCCAAAACAGGACAATCGAGATGAGATTATTATCGTGCCAAAACAATTATCATCAGTTATACCATTAGTTATGCTGCTTGAATTTACTTCAAGTCATTGTTCTTTTATTTGAGACTTTCATTGGTTAACTGTAATACTTGATAAAGAAACTAAAGATTTTCAATTCATCAGAGAAAAGACATGATTATAAAGTACAAGAGAATTGGGACAGAATGAATGCTAATGGGATAAATGAAGAAATCAAACCTGTCAATTCGGGTAAATCAATTCGGTCGGGCGGGCGGGTTCCGGGTCGTCGTATGTCAAGTTCGGGTAAATGCGGGTCGGGTGTATTCCGGGTTCGGGTAAATGCAGACAATGTATTTCGATTTCGGACAACCCAATGGGTTATGATTGTGACCTTTTCCCGTTTTTTCTTTTTAAAAAAATGTTATTTGAATACTACTTTTTGTAAAATATACATAATAAAGTATGATTATCTTCTAGTAACGATATATTATTGTAACTATTTTAACTTAAATTAGAGAAATAACAAATAAATGAGTTGCGATTATGGTTTAATAGTTAAAAACTTCAATGGAAAGTCACAAATTCTAATAAAGTTAGAACTAAAAAAATTAATTTTCGGGTCAAATGGGCGGGCCAGGTTTGACCCGCTAATTTTTGGGTTCGGTGTATTTCGGGTTCAGTTGAAACAATCGTGTTCAAAACCCCGAAATTTCGGGCAGGTTCGGGTTGGATTATCGGATCGGGTCAGAAATTGCTAGGCTAGAAGAAATAAACACATTGAATTGCTAGCATAGTTCATCTAGTTGATAGAGGAAACCAAAAGAATTAGTTAAATATTGAGTTTTGCAGGCAAATGATGGGTGAAGAGCTCTCTGGATTAAGCATCAAAGAGTTGCAGAATTTGGAGAACCGTCTAGAAATGAGTCTAAGTGGAGTTCGTGCAAAAAAGGTACCCAATAGGTTTGTCTTCCCAATGCTTAACTAGAATGATCATTCGTAACCAAGCATTGATTTTGTAGGACCAACTTCTACATGAAGAAATACAAGAGCTAGATCGAAAGGTCAAACTTATATACTCCAGAACTTAATCTAATTCCACTGCCAATCTGCTATTCACTAATACTAATGCCATACATAGTAGCTAAATTTAGTTCACCAATGTCACAGAGAAATTTCTTTCACCAAGAAAATATAGAGTTGTACAAGAAGATAGATCTTATTAGACAAGAAAACAAGGAACTTCAAACGAAGGTAATTGGCCAATCAGCATACACTCAGCAAAGCAACAGTTATCGAGAAAGGTGATGACTGTATTTAAATCCTTAAACTCAAAGTTTACGGGTAACTGTATGTTCTCATATCAGGCAAATGGAAAACAAAGCGTAAATGGAACTCCTAGAAATTCTAGCCTCACAAATGATCTGAACAATGGAGAAGATTCAAATGGACCTATCTGCCTGCAACTCTGCCAACCACAACATCAGGACTGTTCAGAACGAGCAACAAAGTTAGGGTAAGATTTTGCAACTGAATACTTTTTGTGATTAACAAATTGTAGGTTGACAATGATCCCAGAAACTCTGTTTTTCTTTCTGTCCCCTTTTCCCTCTATGGTTTTTCCCTCTTACACAACAGCAGATTACAACTTCCCTAGTGAAGAAGATCAATCAATTGCATTGGCCTCTCATCATCAACATAATTCACGAAGGAACGTGCTGGTCTAATCATATTAGTTGAATCCAAAAGTGAATGACTACTCAAAGAAGAATGTTCGATGTAAACAACAGAGCATAGTTGTAACTGTTAAGAATTGCACTGTTTATGCACAATCAAAATGATGTTCAATAAAATGATGGAAATGGACAAATTAACAAGTCTAAAATCATTTATAGCAGATAATGATTTTTCATATTGGGTTTGTCCCACTTTGATAATATAGAAGGCCTTGAGCATGTTTATAAGCAGGTCGATTACTCCACCTATTGCCGATAAGTTTTCAGTGGGGACCCCACTTGCTCATATACATCATTCATTGGTTTTATATCTAAGTCAGCTAAACATTCATATTGATACTCCGCAATACTCCACCTTCAACACACTCAGCACATTCAATAAAATTTAAGCTAGCTTTTCGCGCAAGAACATAATGTTCGATAGCAAGTTTCATGATGCATGAAAACTTAACAAGTAACAAGTTGCAAAATGTTGAGTAGGGAGTTTTCTGATGCACTTAAAAGAACAAGAGACTGTGACCAAGACCCCAAAAAATTTAGGTATGGAACACCAAAAAATGGTCAGCAAACAAATCTCTTAATTTTATCTAGGTCGCCTAGAACTAAAGTTAACACAACCTTTTCAGATAAATTGGTTCAGGTAGCATGTCATGTAAACACAAACTTTTCAGATAAATTATTGTCAAAATGCAAGGACAAGTCCATCAGCCATTGAATAGAATTTCAATCAATTACAGTTGAATATATAACAACAAACACGCAGACAATCTGACTGCATGTCCTGCAGAAGTAGGCAGTGATATACCAAGATTACTGGCATAATATCAAATTTGCTTCAGATAAGTATATGATATGATGAATTATGAATTCTATCCTAAAGGTTCAAAAGTCAAGTTTCTCAAGTTTTTCAACCATCTTTTTCTCTATAGCCTAATTCCCATTAAGCTTCGAAAGCCTGCAAAGAAACTGATTTGAACATTACATAATTTCTGACAGACCATCAGAAATGCATCAAAATACGAAATGTCCATTTTAAAATGATACAGCTCATCATAACATCATCTAAAAATATTTTATTAAAGCTTCAGCATCGCACACCTCAATCACACAAGATAAGTACAAAGAAGACACATATCAATTCCTTAAACTGCATTCTTGTTTTCAAAAAATAAATACCTAAGCATCCTTGAACACTGACAATCATATATTATGCACAGGTAATGGACATAAACTCCAGATTAGCACCTACTGGCTGGTACTAAAGATGAGAAGAGAACGAAATTGTTCCCCCTACCAAGAAGGAAGAACAGATGAAAGGAAAAGACATATTTATTTACAACGGGAGGTAAGGAATGAAGAAAACAATCTTCTGGGCTAGAAGAAGTACAGAACATCTACAACCCATCATCAACTTACTGAAGGAGAGATTTACGATTTTGTGAATTATTTGATCCAGAATAGTTAGAATGCTGAATCATACCTATAAGCTGCTCTTAAAGTAAACATTTATCAATTACACAAACCAACGAGCACTAGCTTACCATTACACCATAGGGATATTTTTACTTTTTTGGATAGAAAAAAGAAGCACCATAGGGACATATTTGACTTTACTTACAAATCACATAGGGTACAAGAAACAAAGAAAGCCTACAGTGAACAAACTGAACCTGATGATTCAACGTGCAAACACAATCTTAATATAGAATCGATGAAGTATGAGCAATATGACAATGGGCGGGGGACATGCTGAAAAGTGAAAACAAAGATGGAGCCTTCCAATGACATATATAAGAATGAATGACAATAAGTCTGGATAGTGACAGCCACCAAAGGTTTAGGAATTACCAATATTGAATGCAGAGTTTGATTTATCAATCAGCAAAGGAAGCACGATCCAAAAGTATATCTTATGAGGTGTTGACAAATGAAAAATTGGTGCTGTAAACAGCCCATAACCTTCATGCAACCTATATTCTCCAAGAAAAGCCTACAAACAAAAGCAATTGGTTCTTTAGTGCAAAAGTGTACGCATATTATCCAGACAGGATAATGGAAATGCACATGAGAATGACAAGCCAATATCCAGAAAAAGCACTGCAGAGATAAGATGAAGTTTGCCAAGAACTATTATCCCTCAAAGCCAGTTCCCTGACTTGGTGTCTGACAGCATAGAGAGCGATAAAGATAAATTCAACATAAATAACAGAGGACTTGCACGGCAAGATTTAGCCAGAGTACACTTCCAGCCAAAACATTTTGTTCATTAGACTATAAGCATATCTACTGTTTATAACTTTGTGCCACAAGAAGCTCAGCTCTAGAAAGCTATTTCCTTACAGGAATGGTTCTAAAACCTGTTACACAAACTACCTCCTCCGTCTGGAAGGTTTAAAGTCTGAACACTAAAACCTAGCTCGCTAAATGGCCCTTCTTTCCCTCCTGAACTCCTAACTAGTCACCCATAAGCCTTTCTGACCTTCCACCTGTTATAATAAGAAATAACTCGATAATATATGAAATAACAAGACCATTGTAGAGATCTTTGAGACTTTTACATACCTGATCTAAAGGTATAAATTCAAAGGCGTTAAATAAGAAGATGAGGATGATTTGGTAGATGACAAGCACATTATCGCATCCCCCATTTTTTGAGGCTCTCACTGAAATCGGAACCTTTATGCCTTGGTAGGCTTTCGACTCGATCAAATAGCATCTCAAGACTAGACAGAATAAGAAATGTAGTGATCAGAGATAGAGTAGGTGTAGCACCTATAGAGGATAAGTTTAGAGACACTAGACTGACTAGACTTAGATGGTTGGCCATATATCAAGGAGGAGTTCAAATACTCCAATGAGGATAGCCGGAGATGTGAAGAGAACACCCTACCAGTGTGTACAAGAGGCCAATCGAGGCCTACCAAAGGCTTAAAGGGAAGTGATTAGACATTATTTGGGATACTTAGAATTATCGGAGGATGTGACTCGGGATAAGAATTTGTGGTGGTCTAGGATACCAAGTGATCAGTTACTTACCTTTGGCTTATGATAGTGCTATTGAACTATTCATGTATTCATGTGTCACTTGCTTAGATCATAAGTTGTTTCGGGCATATTATGTTTTATTTTTGGGTTTTTTCACTCCAATTACATAAGTAACACACTGAAAGTTTCAATTTCTCACATTTGATTTTCAACTTCAATTTGTTTTTCCAAACTTTTATGTTGATCTCATGGAACAAATCTCTCCACAAGCAATGACATTTGATGACATAAGATTTCCAACATCGGATCTCCCTAGACCACATAAAAGTGGGGCCCACACTAGGAGTTGTTGTAATCCAAAAATATAAAAAAAAGAGAAAACATCTTTGAGACCTTCCACATGCAAGATTCCAAAACAGATGAGCTCCTAAGTTAATACTTAGAATGAGGAACAAACAAATGATGTAAGTTGTGATTAGGATACTGACACAAGGAGTACTACGACCAGTTGAAGTGCAGAACACACATAAAACACCTCTTCCTCAAATGGTCTATCTTCATAGATCTAATGCACCTTTGAGCTTCTCATTTAACTTATTAGCTAGAACATTGACATTAGCTCAGTACACATGAGATTTCAATCTAATTATTTATATAACAAATCCATAAATTAGGGCATGGGCAAAGATCTAGCAATGATTTTACATCAAAGAGCACTTAATGCAAGTACTTTATACCTTCTTACACATAGAAAGATTTGCAAAACTCCATTGCACAAGTGACCATCAAAACATTAACAACAAATATATGAAAACCCCCATCATATAGCCCAAATAGAAGCATACTATAAGACTAAAAAATGTAAAAAGATAAATGCATGAGTATAAGAGCACCTCCACTATTTATATAAACTAAACACCAAAAGTTTAACAATACGCAAGGAAAGAAGGGTCGAGGGGAAGAAGAAGAGATCTGCACATGATATGCGTAGACTTATAAAAGATATGGCAACCTGACTATAGAGGTCATGTGAAGACGCTAGGATAAAAAGGATGTCTCATCCACCCACAAATACACACGAACATTTTGAAAGATGAAAACATTCAAGTTACGCTAGATAGAGCATAAAGCAGAGTAATGTTATCGAGAGAGAACATTAACCACTCTCTTGTTGACATAGGTTGCATCACTATAGGTGCTAACTTTCTTTTTTAACCTCTTATAAATTACAATAAATGAAACCACGAGTGATTCAAGATTAGACCTGGCAAAGCTAACCATAGACCCGAAAACCGAACTGACACTAAATGGATGATCTAATCTTGATCCGAACCCAAGAAACCCGAAACCGATCTGAACCGCAACCCAAAAGTGACCCGATTAAGATCCACACCCAAATAACCCAATCAAACCAAAACCCAATAGGGAAGAAGTTCACCCGAAGTCAACCCGTACCCGAACCAAACAAAAATTGGGAGACTCGATGCCAACCCAAACAGATCTTCAATCGACCCGAACTCGAACCGGTTCACCCGATTGTCCGGTCAATCAAGATGGTATTAATAATTTTTATAATGAATAGCTACTGAAGATGATGTATGTTATTCGCTATTGACAATATTGTTGTACATGATAAGTGCAATTCTTATTATAATGAATGAACTCAATAGTGATTCAACATGAAATACTAATGTGCATCATGTATGTTGTGTTCACTAAGGCAATATTGTTCTAACTTATGCAATTGTGGGAGTATAGGATTTCAAGAACTTTCCATTTTTTAAAAAAAATAATAAAATAAAATAAGAAGAAAGAATTTAAGAACTAGTTAAGATATCAATAGGCTCTTTTGAGTTAAAAGGTTTCATATGAAACAAGTAGAAAAAAGAGTAACTGTAGTGTAAGGTCAATCAGGAGGTGGAGGGGGAAGTCACCATAGGTGAGATCACAAAATAAGATACATAGGCTCTCACTTGTACAAGGTAAAGGAACCGCTAAAGAGAGCACAGTTTAACGTATAAGGCTAGGATGGTAGAAATAGATGATGTACATATCTAGTTTGTTAGAAGAGCTAAAGGAGAACCCAATAGCCAAAATTACGACTAACTTTATAATGATAGATAAAAATATGTTATATTATCCGCCTACAATGTATTGCAAGTTTTGTCTAGTGTAGCAAGAAATCATAACGGAACATAATATGTTATATTTCAACCTATAGTTCCTTTTCTCTATAAATAACATTGTATCATCTAACTTCACTTTTGTCAAATTTAGGACGAAATCATTATGAAACATAATACATTTCATTTTCACCTATGGTTTCCTTTCTCTAGAAATGACAAATTACAACTGTTTAGAGATAGAGATAAGATGGATTTCAGTTCACTTAATTTGGCTTCATAATTAAAAAAAATATGAATCCTAACCCCTAAGATAGTAATGTCCAACATAGTAAAATAATACCAAGCTATGTTACTTGGACACAGCTAGGTGTGTCCACATCGGACACAGATACAAGTGTCAGACTCCATTATTTTCAAGAAATTTTTGCATATTTCCATTGTAGTTTGAAGCTTTGAGTGTCATGTCCTTGTCAAGGTATCGAGGGCCCGACACAGGTAAAATAGGGAAAATCAAGAATCGAAGTAACATTGATGCCAAGTACATAGAAGAGGAAAAGAAAGTCTACATATAAACTAATGCTCTTTTCGACCGAATTCCGCGAGTGCAATTGTGACATGAATAGTGCAATAAAGAGCGATAGTGTATTCTGGCATTGCGCAACCAAACATAAAAAAAATATGTCGAGGAATGAAAAGCGAACCCAACTAAATGACTAATCAAAAAAGTTAAGACCGTTTTCACAATATAGAAGCTCAAAAACATTATGTTACTATTAAATAAGTTGGTAATACAATCTAAGGAAAGCATATGGCAATGAAATCTTTATATTGGAGGTTGCCCAATATGAGAACCTAAAAGTACTATTTTCAGTCCTCATGGCTTCAATATTTCCAAATCCCAACCTTGTTTATCCAAAAAGAACTTTTTTCCAACCTTAATTATGAAAATTTATAGAAAGGATCTTAATGATAAGCATAATTGACTAACAAAAAATAACATAGTTTTATTACCAACCCATAAAGACGTGGAGTTATCAATTCATCATATCCAATTTTTTGAAACATTCAAATCTTAAGAAGATCTTTTCTCCCCTATAAAAAAAAAAAAAAGTTACATTCTGTTTATTACAAGTTAAAGAAGAATTTGTAGCATCTTAAAGGCCACTACAACTGCACCCATTTTATTGTTCATAAGCTCAAATATAATCTTACCAGACAATACACGGTGATATAACCACCACCACCCCCCCCCCCCCCATTGTTATTTGTAACGAGTTTCTAAATTCTCCGTTTTTGAAGGGTTCTCATGCAGGATAAGAGTAAAGGATGGGTTAAGATATCAACATCTTTCCATATATTTAGAGATATTTTGTATTTTATTAATTATTTTTTGTAGGTAATTTTTAGCAATATTTTAAAATTAGCAAAATAAGTATATTTAGCCATATATTGTTGATATTTTGTTTCCTAAGATATTAGGATGGTATTAGGTTAGTATTTCAATAGTTGTTGATATATTCTAGTGTCCTTATTGCATTAAGATTGTAAGCTATATAAATCCCTCGGGTATTACTATTAGGGATAAGGTAGACTTTGATAATTATTGAATTGAATTGCGTTAGGATTGTTAGCTTTGATACCAAAATTGATGTAGAACCAAAGAGAATTCTCACAAAGAATTCACTCAATTCAATTCAATAATTATCAAAGTCTACCTTATCCCTAATACACGAGGGATTTATATAGCTGACAATCCTAACGCAATAAGGAAACTATAATATATCAACTACTATTGAAATAGTAACCTAATATTATCATAATATCTTAGGAAACAAAATATCACTAATATATGGCTAAATATCCTTATTTTGCTAATTGTAAAATATTGCTAAAAAGTAGCTACGAAATATAATTAATAAAACACAAAAGATCTCTAAATATCTGGAAAGATACTGATATCTTAACCCATCCTTTA
Organism: Portulaca oleracea; assembly: GCA_029582165.1. Classification (NCBI taxonomy): domain Eukaryota; kingdom Viridiplantae; phylum Streptophyta; class Magnoliopsida; order Caryophyllales; family Portulacaceae; genus Portulaca; species Portulaca oleracea. The sequence continues at coordinate 25,722,671 of CM055877.1, read as the reverse complement.
CTCTTATCCTCCATCAGGCTCGTTAAGATATTCTAAATCCCTGAATCGGCAAATAGAATTGTCTAGTGGCACAAAGAAAAAGCTAACCTCAAAGCCAACACAATAATCTAAGAAGCCGCAAACTCCTCAAAATTTTGACAACATTTGAAGCATTTAAGATCAAACCTTCACAGAAAGAAGTAAACATTAAATCTAACTTATAAAAAAAAATTAAAAAAACACAACACAGCACAAGGGTCCTAGATCTTAATTAAGAAATACAAATCAATGTATTCAATTGTTCCTAGACCTTTGATACTTCTAGACAACCAAGAGTCCAGGACTACACAAAATAGCATTGTTAAATCAAATTCTTGGATACTTCTTATGCAAAAGTCTCTCAAAAAAATATCCTATCTTCCAATTGAAATCAGCATCTCCTATTTATTGCACACTAAAGAAGAATTTTATCTACCTTAATTAATGCAAAAGCACAAGTCATCTAATGGCTAAAAAATTTAAGTAACGATTTTCAATTGCTAGAGCACCAATCATCTTATGGCTAGAAACTTCAAACGTGTAAAGGTTATCTAGGGTTATGTTCTTGATTTGTACTCCAATAATATCAACCTTGAGAACATTGGATACCAAATGATACTCAACACTCCATACTTAACAATACTTATTTTTGAGTATATTGTGAGTTACCACATCATCAAATTGATGACTCAAAGTGTCCTGAACTTGGTGTTTTGCACAAACAAGATTATATAGTAGCTTAATTAGTCAAAAAATTAATATTTAGATTTGATAATGGCATATACCTAAATAGTTGACAGTAAAGCCTAGTGTGTTCGACAAGGTACATATCTTAAGTAGGGATCGGGCAAGACTAGTAGGTTTCTCATTACTTCAAAGTTGGGATTATTAACATTTTACATATCCTTATACATACTTCAGGCCCTCTCTATAGTTCTCCTTTTTTGGGGGTAGGTAGACACAGCAACACATTATTATTAATGGCCACAAAAATAAATAAATAAATAAATAAAAGTGGCACCATGTCAAACATTTCCCACAAAATCTTAGTACAAGAAGAATAAATGACTTTAAAAATAGGTTATTATATTATAGGAAATTCCAAAATTAATAAAAGCTCAATAAAGGAGCGACTGAAAACAAGCAAGATGCACTTATCTATTTCTACCTAAAGGCATCATTAGAGATTATAGCTTCATAAAAATGAGAAAAGGAGAAAAGAAGAAAGAAAATAATTAAATCTAAACATAAAAGCTTCAATGCCGCATCAACAGTAATAACTCTAAAGTCCCCCCCCCCCCCAACACAAACACACACCACCACCACCACCACCACAAAAAAATAAAAGGATTCTCAAATCTTAGCATAGAATTACGGTTGAAAACCAAGAGATATATACAAACAAACAAGAGAAAAGCAAATAGTACCAAGTAGCACAACTTGACTCAATCCATAACCAAAGCTCATTGAAGAAAGTAAAGAATGGCAACTTGCAGTTTTTAGAGCCAAGTTGAAGCAAGACAATTATATATGACAATCAACTCAAAATGCTTTCAGTGTAAAATGGCTTCTCACCTCAGACTGCCAAAAATGTAGCCATAAAATGAGTATCTTTGTTGTTTAAACCTTGTGCACGCCTCCTTACAGAAAAACAATAAAAACTCTCAGATCAATACGGAACCATAAAATTGTACGCGGACTCAAAATAAATTAATACGGAATCAGTACCAAAACATAAAGTAGTACTCATTATTGTGAACAAAATCAAGCAAACAATTACAAATGACAAGGAAAACAATTACTGCGAGTGACCAAAGTAAATCAACATAAAATGTAAAATCTAAGAAAATATCACAAGTACACTAAGTTGAACCGATACTCATTAATTGACAGCAGTAATGGAGCCCTATCCCAGGGATAATAGCCCGGGAAATTAAAAGATCTCAACAATCCAGAATACAAGAAAGAAAACAATAAACATCAAATTAAAAATAAAAAAATATGAAATAATGATACCAATGCTATTTTTTCAGAAGACTAAATTTGTTTGAAAAGGAGAACTGCTTGTACCTAAAAAGAAAATTAGAGGAGGCCTTGTCTATTAGAGATTAAATTTGCTTGTACCAAAGATGTTGCCTTTATCTTAACGAATTTGGATGTGATTTAGTATGGGTTTTTCAGTACAAAAAGGATAATTAAACCAAAAAAAGAAAATTGAACGTTATTCTTTGTCCATCACAAATCTGAAAAAACATTAGGGCAAGAGAATCATACACTAAGGAAAAGGAGATATAGTGTGATTACGTTTATTATTTGAAGAAATTAGAATACCACAATTTCCTCTATGCCGGGAACTATTTATGCACGAAGTATTCAATCAGACACTATAAATCTGAGCAAAAAATAACCTACACTTAGAAACATTCTTCAAATTTGAAAAAAAACAAACAAGTCAAGTGCAGATATAGCAAGAATATGATATTGAAATATTATAAATGATCAATTGAAACATATTACTTGATAAACAGATTAAATATGACGAGTACAATCATTCAGAAATCTCACTTTACCTGATCATAATTAAGCTCCATATGAAATCCAGATACCAGGCTTTGATCTCATCCCCAATCGAACAAGACGCATGCTGATGTTGCCAGAGATCTAACAATCAATCGCCGCCACACAAACTGGATAGGACGAATTCACCGAAAACACATAAAATGACGACTGTGATTTGAGCGGTAAGCTATGTCGAGGGAAGAAAAGCAAGAAATACGGGAAGAAATCTCAAACATAAACGCCCGATGCATCAAGATATGGAAAATTCATCTTCAAACACATGATTCAAACGGCCATGGCGAAGAAGCTTCAAAACGAAGAGAAATGCGAAGATATCATGAATAGATGAACAAATACTGGCACAAACCTTGAAAAGGTGCATTGGAAAAGAAGAGAGAGAAACAGAGAGATGAATTGGTAGAAGAAGCAAGAAGAATCGAGAAGGAGCTTGAAGAATTGACAATGGCGGATGTGCTACCTGGAAGGAGACATGAAAACCTACTTTAGAAGGAAAAGGAAGAAAGAAGATGAAGAGAGGAGAGAGAAACAAATATCTGGAGGGATCGACTATATAGTCCGAGGGTTTGGGGTTTGAGAGTATAGTTATATGGGGAATGGGGATGGGATTGGTGAATTGAAATTTTTTTTTTTCCTTCAATTTTATTTTTTTTGTATTACTGTCCTTTTGTTTACTGTTTGTATTTTTTATTGAAAGAACAAATTGTTTAGGGTACAAATTGGGTGCCAATGCTGCTGGTGGCGACACCTGCCCCTGCGGCCTGATTCAATGGTACGAACAGGGGATTTTTAAATTTCGCTTCTCTTGTCGTGGCATTGAATCGATTATTATAGTCTTCTGTCAAGAAACAAACTAATTAAGAGTGAGATCTATTTATACTGGTTATTAATTATAAAAATTATTATAAGTAAAATATATTTTATTTATGTATGTGTCAAGTTTTATTTTCTCTGTTAATTTTTTTATTTAATGCAAAATTATAAAATATATTTTTCATAATTTTAATTTATTTAAAAAATTTAAATAAATATTTTGCAAAATATATTGTTTATTAAGCTAAAATTTAGAGTTAAGATATTTAATTTTTAAAAATTTTGTAAAAATATTTTTAATTAAGAAAACATATTTTATAGTGTTCTACTAGATTAAAAAATTGAACAATGAAGCTAAAAATTGACACATGCGTGAATCAAATTAGTTTTTGTTGTGGTTGTTGTCATGGTTGACAACCACTATAAGTTTTTCCATTAAGAGTGATGTTATCTTTTTTTCTTTTTTCATTTGTTTAACTAGAAGAAATTAAATGAAAGCTATCCTTTTAATTTACTATGATGTGTTCAATTAAATTATTTTTCCTATCAAAATTAGTCAATTTCTTTTATGTATGGTTATATATTTAGTGGATGGGAAAATTTTGATGCAGCGCTCATTATTTTATGGGAAATTCCAAATGGTAGGCATCAACTATTGGTTATTCCAAATTGTCAACCTATTTTTCACATATTTCATATGGTAGGCTTAAAGACAAAATAATTCCATCCCATGAGCATATGGTGGCAAACGACGTTAGAATTGTTTTTTAAGAAAGGGATAAAATAGAAAAATTGTGTTTTAAATATGGAAATTCAGTCGACGCTGCTGGGCTATGCTCAAATCAAACACTCACTCAAATTTCCCCCCTGAAACTCCCTCAAAGTCTCAAACCTCTTCTCCCCTGAAACTCCTTGTCTGTCCCAAGTGAGACTTTTCGGCGATGATGGGAATCGAACGGTGGAGATCAGGGTGGAGGTGTCTGCATTGACGAACAACATATTGATGAGGATGATTGCTGGGAAGAAGCCGGAAACGACGTCGTCGGAAGCGGCGAAGCGGTTTGGGGAGGTGGTGAAAGAGTTTAGGGAGTTGGGTTGTCGGGTTGCGACAATCGCCGATTTCGTCCCGGTTTTTCGTTGGCTGGGGTTGTTCAGAAGACGTGAGAAAAGGTTGGAGGCAGTGTTAGGGAAGATGGATAGGATTTTCCAGGATTTGGTGGATGAGAAGAGGAAGGAGACGGGAGAGAGAGCAGGAGAAAGTGAGAAGATGTTTCACTCAAGTTGCAGAAGTCTAAACCCACAACCCACTAATTACTTTTATGATACTATCGTCAAGCCTTCTCCAAGTATTTGCTCTTCTAGTTTTAACCTTTTTTTTAAAAAAAATCCAACGCCGTTGCCTACGGGGTGGAATTATTTTGTATTTAAGCCTACCATTTGGAATATGTGAAAAGCAGGTTGACAACTTGGAATAACCAATAGATGCCTACCATTTAGAATTTCCCCTATTTTATTTTTAAACTTGGTGAACATTTTCTGGAGGGGTTATGGAAAAGCTTTTTTGCAGAAAAAAAAATCCAATGACAATCTTTCTCTTGAAGACTAGAGGTATTTTTTAGCACATATACCTGTTGAGGTTAATCAAGGGTAACTACAAAGTTATATATGTTTGAACCATAATTTTCATTGCCCCTCAACTTCACTACTAAATTGACTTTTACCAACTTTTTCCTAAAACAACATAATTTTTGAGACTAGATGGACTAAAATGCCCCTATCAGTGTTTTGTGTGTATTTTTGTTGACTTTCTTACTAATATCCTGTTAAAACCTTATTTTATAAATGAGTTTTTGAATTACAATAATCCAATTTAAAACAAAAAGCTAGCCAACCCAAAATATAACTAAAATAAAATAAAAATGAGGGAGTCAACAAAAATTTAATTAAAACACATCAACATAGATATTTTTGTCTATTCATTTACCAATGTCGCCATATCTGTTCTTCATTGTTGCAGAAGCCCTCTCGGGGCTGATCCAGACGACAGTGAAGGAAGGATGCCTACATGGCGCCAAAGCGAGTAGAAACGGACCGATGATATCACATCTCTTCTTTGTTGACGATTGCTTGCTCTTCACCAGAGCAACTCCGTAAGAATGCTTAGAAATAGTTGATATACTCAACCAATACAAACAAGCATCGACCCAAAAAGTGAATTTCGAAAAATTGAAGATTTCCTTCAGCAAAGGGGATTAGCATCGGCAGAAGGGAGGAGCTTGCATCCATACTAGGAATGTCGCTGGTGGAAAAACACAAGAAGTACTTAGGAGCACCAACGATAGTCGACCGGAGCAAGAAGGAGATTTTCAGCTCACTAAAGGAGAGAGTATGGAAATAGTTGAATGGATGGAAAGAAAGATTATTATCTACTGCAAGGGAGGAGACCCTCCTAAAATTCATAGTTCAAGCAATCCCTAAGTACCTAATGAGCATCTTCAAGGTACCGGCAAACACAATCCAGGAGCTACACAGCCTTTGCGCTCAGTCTTGGTGGGGAGACAAGGAGGAAAAGAGACGTATTCACTGGAAAGACTGGGAGACAATGTGCAAACTGAAATTGTAACGCCCCGAAAATTCGATTATGAAAACGTCACAGTCAAACTAACGTTGACAGAAAACCAGCGGAAGACTCAACTTTTATTCGGGCGTCACTGCCGTATCACCGAAGGAATACAAGGCGAGAAGGAAAACTACAGCTATTTAACAACGGAAATAACAATTAAACAAACTTAGAGTTTAGAATAAACATCCTTAACTTCAAGACTGTCAAACTTTTAACACAACTCCAAAACTAAAACTCTAGACGTCCTCACCACTAGTTCCCGTTCCCAACACAGAAGTCTTCACCTGAAAACAAAACATTTACAAGCATGAGGGGGGAAACCTCAATAATGTCTACCCCTAACTGTCAAAACAGTTCAAAATTCATTTCAATTCATTTGAGGGAGGGGGACAAGTCAAACCTTTCACAACTCATTTGAATCCCAACCCAAAATTAACCAGAGTTCAGACATAACAACACTTAGGGACCAACAGTATAAACCTTCAACTCAGAAAGCACAACATTCCAGAAATCTCAACATGACATTTCAATTCATTCAGAATCAGACATCAGAAATCAGAGTAATCGAACATAACATCTCAAACCAGCTAATCCAACTACTAGAAAGAGATTTGAAGCAAAATATCCAACTCAGAATCAGAAACAGAGTCAAAACATCAACGTCAGATTCAACACCCAGAATTATAGTAGTTCCTTTATCAAAAATTAAAACAGTTTTATTATGCGGGTGACCTTTCAAAGGTCTCTGCTTTTAGAATCAGAATTCTAACAAGGGACGGGACATTGAGTTTCCAGAAGGTCCCGATTTTGGATGGCAGTCCGCATACGTAGCAGATACTATATCCTCATATGGTTCCAACATGTGTCCACACCTTGCTTCAGAGAAGTAACAGATTTTACCCGCTTAATGTTTCACTTGGATATTAATGTCTTATAAATTATCAGCCGTCAACATTCACACATATAACTATCAAGTACAATTTACAAACACAAGTCATACCAATCTCAATCCCATATTTCCAAAGCCAACCTTTTCCAGAACTAAAATTTCCAGACTTTCAACAAATGAATCAAGAGACTATCCATATTTTACTAAGCAAAGAACACAACTTTCTCAATCAAAATAAACAGTCAAGCTTCAGCCAAGGTCCCCTTAGGGATTTCAAGCTCCGAGATTCAAAGTAAAAACATTATTAAAACAAGTCAAACATTTCCAAATAACTTTTACCAGACAACCTTACCGTTTCCATATTTTAAAGCGGGCGGGGCTTCCGTATTGCCCCTCGGAGTCTAAAAGACTCGCCAAAATATTCACAATACTTTCCAATCTCAATCAATCTCACGGATGGTCATCGCAATCATTCTTTTCTCATCACAATTCACGGATGGCCATCGCAAACATACTTTCGCATTATCATCACAATCACATTCCGGATGCCCATCGCAAACATCATTCCAAACTACCAGGCGTAACCTGGTCTCTTGACAGTCTCACTCACAGGTATTCGACCTGGTCTTGGCGAGACTGCCCAAACCCACATTTTTCTCATAGCCTTTAATTAGTCAGGTTTTATGTCTCATATCATTCCAATATCAATCAACATTTCCAAAACCAACATTTCGAAACCAATACTTTTCCAATATCAATCAACATTTCCAAAATCAACATTTCCAAAATCAACATTTCAAAACCATAATTCCGAACCAACACACTTTCAACATAAAAACCAAGGAATTGTCCAACCTTTATCAAACAAAGATCAATCACTTTCTCAATCAAACAAATAGTCTAATCTCAGATACAAGACTAATTGTTCGGTCTCGTTTCGAGCCGAATTCTTCTCTTTATTAGGGAGTTTTTATATGTTCTAACCCCGTATTTTATTCGAGTTATGAGATTTTTGTAGTTTTGTAGGAAAATAAGAAAGTGACCTAAAATGGCGTCAAAACGGAGCAAAAACTCGCCAAATCAGGAGTGAAGGCAGAAGGGCTGCTCGACCGAGCAGCATATTGGCTCGGCCGAGCCATGCTTCTGCACAACAACCTGGAAAAGATCGAAAAAATATGGCTAAGGCAGTGAAGAAACAGAGGGCCAGCTCGCCCGAGCAAGGGCCCTGCTCGACCGAGCTGAGCTTCTGAGCTGCCGAGGAGAAGTTGTTGAGGAACGAGAAACACGCGACCAGAATGCCTGCTCGCCCGAGCAGAATTCTGGCTCGCCCGAGCCAAATCCGTTTTCTGCGTACAGGCTGGAAATGAGATGCTGCGTTTTGTGCAACTAACTTAGGTCATTATAAAAGCCTTAGCTGCGATTCCATTTGGGATGATTAGAATTAACCTAGGTAGTCTAGGAGTAGAATTAGATTTATTGCTTTCATTTATTTGCTTTAATCTCTCTTTAATTGTTCTTCAAGTTTTCAATTGTTCTTCATTGTTCTTCAAGCTTTCATTGATTTCTAGCATTTGTATTCAAACTTTCTCAAGCTTTCTCAATTCAAGCAAGTTTCCATTGAAGTTTTACAAAGCTTTCTCTCTCTTCTCTCTTCTCTCTTTCTCTCTCTAATCTCCATTGTTGACTTGATTTCAAAGCTTTCTAGGTTTAGCCACATCAAATCCATCTTTTAGTGGGGAGGAGGGTCAAGGAATTTCAATTCTACTTCCTAGTGAGAATTTGGGATATCCTTGGTAATCCAATCCACATTTTCTTGTTTGTTCGGGGGAAATTGCAACGGTAGATTGAAGGTTAGAAGATTTTTGTAACGCCCCCAAACCTTAATCACATCATTACCCAAATACAACAGTAATTACATGATTAGCGCAGCGGAAAAACAGCCGGAGGCGTTACCGCCGTCCCCTAAGGACAAGGCACAACCACAAAACCCAACATTCCGACCAAGCCACGACACAACCCAGAATACATGCAAAAACTTAGCAAAGGAACTTCATTACACATATCCCCGCACACTCGGGGGTTTTACACCATTCACATATTTACCATGCCAACATACAACCATACTAAAACTTAACATCTTACGAAAACCCAACATTTCAAGTCGTTGCTTAGAGACAGTCTTTGAACTATACAAAAGCTTCTACCTTTCACTTGGAAAGATACCATGGGACCTTTCCCTTTTCGGAGGAGCTCGGGCGCCTAAAACAAAAGCGGTAAAACAACGCAAACATGAGTGGGGAAACACTCGATACAAACCTCACATGTCAAACCGTTTCGAAAACGGTTTTTCATGCCGGCCTTTAAAATATTTCGAAAACGGGAAGGGGGAGATAAAACATGCTAAGACCATGTAGACTTTAAACTATAATGTTTTCTATGCATAAGCTATGTATAACCTTAAAGAGGTTTCGTAAGGTAAAACGCGGTCTCCCTTTTAGATCGATGCCGAGGCATCTCACGCACGTACGCCCAAACTGATCTCGAGTTTGGATGGTTGATCTTGGCGATCGGCCAGCAGTCAAATTTACTCGTGGAGCTCAGTAAATGCTAGATCACTCTAGCTCATCAGACCGAGCTAAGACCACTTGTAAATCAGTAAAATCATTAGAATATACACCATGCAATAAAACTGTACTTTACTTTAAATAAAAGTAAGTGTTGGACAATTTGCGTACCTTGAACGTGTGGACTGCTCGGGGGTGAACTCGGTCGGGGAATGGCTCGGGTCGAGGCTGAACCTTGAGCTTAAAACGATAGAGTTCGGTATTAGAATAAAAGCCATGAAAAGGTGAGGGCATAGGGCCTCTCAAAAGAGTTTCGGAAGGAAATTGTATAAAATTTCAGGTTTTCATGACAATAGAATTTTGGCCGTAACTTGGGCTACAAAACTCGGTTTTCGATGTGCGAGTACTTTTCGGAAAGGGAAAAATATAATCTATAAGTTGGTCAACTGAGGCAGAGGCTAAAAAAAATGAGAAGAGTTCGAAAAAGGCCCCGGACAGAAAGCAGCAAAAATACCAAAATATAAACATGTGCGGTTTTGGTGCTTAGACAAAATCAATAGAATTTTGTATATACTCTAAACTCATAGAAGCTTTATGAATCAAAGAATACTTGTAAAATATAGACCTTTAGTTTCTCAAAGAGACTTAAAAAAAAAAACTCCAAGGTAGGAAAAAAAAAACTCATTCTACTAAATTTGAAAATTTTCGGTAAATTGAAACGGTAAACGTAAAATAGTCTAAAGATATCGGGGTTCTTCAAAACCGAGTACTATGGTTCTCATTTATGGATTACATCACCAAGGTCATATGACTTAAGTTACTTACTCATAAAACCACTTATAAGCCCCATATAACCTTTAACCCAACCAAAAACATTTATCATGTTACCCAGAAATTTCAGTTTCGCAGCCCCGTTTCCGGGCCCTATAACTCTCTCTCCCGATATCGGTTGGACACATATCATACGTTTTCGGAAAGCTTGCAGAGTCTCCTAAAACTCTTATGTTGAACATTTTCCCAAAATCAATCTCCAACCAGACGAAAATTGCACAATAACTCACTGACTCAAAAATTCGTATATACTTGCGACGGTTTTGGTTCTAACTTGAGCTATACAAAACGAAAACTCGAAATTCCAAAACCGGGTGTTTTCTAACATCTTTGGCTACCTTTTTACACCATATTCTGGGCTCAAAACAAATTTTAACATCCTCTACAAAAATCATAATTTGGGCAGTAGGTTCTGGGTATACTTTTGCTCCCATACATGCTTTACTTTCATCAAAACTTTACACTAATAAAATACCCATTATACTATATCCATACCCTTATCGATTTCCAGAATTTAAACTCCTAAAATTACCATTCAAGCTTGCACAAAACACATGCATCAACATCAAGTTACATGCACTTAACCTACATTGCATTCAACACCATTTCCTTCACAAATTTCATGTAAACCATCCAAATAACCCACTAATACTTAGATATCTTGATAAAACAGAAAGTAAAACCTCTAAATACTCATCCAAAACCACATGCACTTCCAAGGAACAACATCTACTTCACCAAGATGCATAATCTCATCATAAGGTCACATAAACTTCAAACAATACACTTGATTCTTCACCAAAATCAACCTAACAATTTATACCCCAAAATTCATGAAAGAAAGAGATAACTAGCTACAAAAACATCATTCTAACACATAAATATCAAAGCAATCAAATTCTAAAACAATGGATGGGATTCTAGGTAGAGATACCTCTTTAAAGGGATGACACAATGTATCAAAGAAGTGTAGACGTGAGAGCGGCGGCCACTGTGGCCGGAAAATTGGCGGAGACTCGCCGTGCCAATGAAATCACCGGGGAGGGGGTGCTGGGCTGCGTCGGCGGAGGAGGGGAAGGAGTGAGATGAGAGTTTGAGAGTTGCAAATGGGTTTGAAATATTATGACCCTTAGCCTTCTTTTAACTAATATAAAACCCTCCTAACTAAACTCAACTAATAACAATAAAAATTGCAATATTACCACTCTAATTATAAAACTAAAACTCACATAAAAGAGGAATAAAATTGGTAGTAGACAATAGCTATAAAATGTATTTAATTTATGCGGGTTAAAAAGACGGTAAAATCGGTAAATTAAAATTTAAACCGTTTGGCCGTAAAAATCGAAACGGTGATTAACCCGACTTTAAAATAAAACATAGAACCTAAAATAATTATGTTATGAGGTCCAAAATATACTGTAACAAAAATCGATTAAGAATTTTGATCGATAAAATTTGCCGCTTCGCCATTCCTCCGAGACCTGTCACCATTAGCTAACCACAAGGTACAAAGTATTTAATCAACAAATTATAACTAATTAAAATAGATTAACTACTGTAATACGTATGATTTAGGGTGGGGTATTACATCCTCCCCCCCTTAAAAGAAGTTTCGTCCCCGAAACTTGCTGTTCAATAAAATTTTTTTGCTGTGGAAAATACCTTTAAAAGAGATGGGGGTAATTCCTCATCATACTCTCTTCTGTCTCCCAGGTGGCCTCTGAGGTGTCTTGATTGGCCCACAGGACCTTGACCAACGGGACTTCCTTAGTACGTAGACGTTTGACCCTACGATCCAAAATTGGGATCGGTTGCTGTTCGAACGTAAGGTCTTTAGACAAAGGAGGGGGTTCTTCCTCTAAGACATGCTGTGGGTCAGGTACATACTTCCGAAGCTGGGAGATATGAAAGACATCGTGAATATGTCCCAAGTCAGACGGTAACTCTAGACGATAAGCTGATGGATTAACCTTTGCCACAATAGGATAGGGTCCGATGTAACGAGGGCTTAATTTACCCCTAACATTGAATCTCCTGACCCCCTTTGTAGGGGATGCCTTGAGGAATACTCTATCTCCTATTTGGAACTCAAGTGGTTTCCGTCTTTTGTCGGCGTAGCTTTTCTGTCTACTTTGGGCTGCCCGAATATGCTGTTGAATCATTTTGACCTTATCGGTCGTTTCTTGAATTAAATCCGGGCCTATGACAAATGCTTCATCTAGCCAAAATGGATGCTCAAATGTCAGGAGGTCGCTGATGTTCAGCTTTCACTTTTTGGCATGTCAAGCATTTATCCACAAAGGTGGCTATGTCCCTTTTCATGTTTGGCTACCAAAACTGCTCTCGTAAATCTCTATACATCTTCGTACCCCCAGGGTGCACAGAGTACATTGAATTGTGGCCTTCTTCCATGATCCTTAACCTCAGGTCTCCTTTGTTGGGTACACAAAGTCTACTCTGGAACCTTAAAATCCCATCATCATGGATCAAATATCCAGGTATTGCTTTGGTGGTTAGACTATCTCCAATTCTCTTAAGGTCCGGATCATTCATTTGCTCCGTCTTGATTTCATCAATAATAGGCGACTTTAAAGAAATAGCAGTCAATCTCTTATCTGCATCTCCCCTGTTTACTAATTCGATGTTCGCTCTACTCAAGTCTTTCCATATCCTAGGATGAACCATCAGATTTGACATAGCCCCGTGTCGGGTCTTTCTACTCAAAGCGTCTGCTACTGAATTAGCCTTTCCGGGGTGATACTGGATATTCAGATCATAATCCTTGATAAGCTCCAGCCACCTTCTTTGTCTCAGATTCAACTCCCTTTGGGTAAAAATATACTTGAGACTCTTGTGGTCAGTGAAAATAGTAGTGGAGACTCCATATAGATAATGTCTCCAAATCTTAAGGGCAAAGACCACTGCTGCCAGCTCTAGATCATGTGTTGGATAATTCTTTTCATAAGGCTTTAACTGTCGGGAGGCATAAGCGATCACCCTATTTTCTTGCATCAATACACAACCTAGCCCCTGATGCGAAGCATCACTATAAACGATATACTCTTTCCCCTCCTCGGGTAAGGACAGTACTGGGGCCGTCGTGAGTTTTTCCTTTAGAGTCTGGAACGCCTCTTCACACTTATCGGTCCAGTCGAACCGTGTGGCCTTCTTAAGGAGGTTGGTCAATGGTAACGCTATCTTAGAAAAGTTTGGCACAAATCTTCTATAATATCCAGCCATGCCTAAGAAACTTCTGACCTCCGTAACTGTAGTGGGTCTCGCCCAATCTTTGACAGCTGACACTTTCTGAGGATCAACTCGGATGTCCTCACTGGTTACTATATGACCCAAAAATCCGACTTCCTTGAGCCAGAAATCGCACTTTGAAAATTTGGCATACAATTGTTTTTCTCTCAAAAGTTGGAGTACTTGCCTCAAATGGTTTCCATGTTCCTATTGACTCTTGGAATATATCAAAATATCATCAATAAAAACTACCACAAACTTATCCAAAAAGGGTTTGAATACACGATTCATCAAATCCATGAACACCGCTGGGGCATTGGTAAGCCCAAAAGGCATCACGGTAAACTCATAGTGCCCATACCTTGTCCTAAAGGCAGTCTTAGGAATGTCCTCTGCTCTTACTCTGAGCTGATGGTATCCCGACCTTAGATCGATCTTAGAGAATACTCCTGCTCCTTGGAGTTGGTCAAACAAGTCATCAATTCTGGGCAAGGGGTATTTATTCTTGATTGTCACCTTGTTTAGCTCCCGATAATCGATACATAATCTTAAGCTTCCATCTTTCTTTCTCACAAATAACACTGGGGCTCCCCAGGGTGACGAACTGGGGCTAATAAACCCTTTGCTTAAAAGGTCTTCCAATTGTAATTTCAATTCCTTTAGCTCTGTTGGGGCCATCCTATACGGTGCTTTAGCTATCGGCCTAGTTCCAGGAACTAGCTCAATTTCAAAGTCGATCTCCCTCCTCGAGGGTAACTCCGTGATTTCCTCGGGGAAGACATCCATAAATTCTCGCACCACTGGGATTTCCTCTATCCTGGGTGGACTCTGAGACTCATCCTTTAAAGAACATAAATAGCCGGTGCATCCATGATTTAACATTTTTCGTGCCTTTACATATGTTATAATCGGGCATGGTCTTAACCCTAAATCCCCAATAAAAAGACACTCTTTTCCTAAGGCATTCCGTAAAACGACTATCCCCTCGCCACAATTGATTTGAGCTTGTGTCAAATTCAACCAATCCATCCCCAAAATGACTTCAAACTCTTTTAAGTCTATCTGTATTAGACTAGCTGGGAAGGTTTCCTCACTCAAGACTAGAGGCACTTCATCAAAACAGGTTTTACAGGCTATGGTTTGTCCATTGGGTAACCCAATTAAAAAGTTTACAGCGCGAGCTAACTTTTGTAAACCTAATTCCAATGCAGCTTTAGAGGAGATAAAAGAATGTGTAGCTCCAGAGTCAAACAATGCAATAAGGGGTTGAGCATAAATATAAACAATTTCGGTAACGACCATACCAGACTTAGCTGTTTCTTTCTTCCCCATAACGTAGGCCTGACCCACGTTTCCCTGTTGTGGAGCAGTCCTTGTTGGAGGTGTTGATCGTGTTGTGCCCGGCTCCGGCCTTCTAGGCTTTTTCGGACAGTCTGCCACTTTGTGGTCGGCTCCGCCGCACCAGAAGCAATTGTTGGTGCCTACCCGGCACTGGGTGGTAGAGTGATTGGTCCTGCCGCATTTCTTGCACGGCTCCCTGTTGGGGGCCGAGGTAGATCTGCCCCGCTCATTCCACTTTCATTTAATGCTCGCTGGATTCCCTTGATTTAACGCCCTTAACTCCTTTCGGACTCGCTCTACTTCTGCCGCCCTCTCATATATTTCCTGCATCGAGGTGAAATGATGCGACGATAATTGACTGCGTATGTAAGGCGCTAGGCCTCCCTCGTATCGAGACATCTTTAGCCCTTCGGTGGCTACATACTCCGTATGGCCAAGGGCCGCTGAAACTTGGACGTATATTGCAACACCGAGATATCCTTATTGACCATTGACCAGTCTAAGAATTCCTTTTCTTTCTGCTTCCTAAGCAATATGGGATAAAATTGTGCCCTAAGCTCTTCTAGAAAGTCACTCCATGTTTTTCCGGTTCCAATATGTTTTTCTCTTACGGTCCTCCACCAAACATCTGCTTCTCCTTTCAAGTAAAACGTCCCTATAGTCACTTTTTTCTCGTCGGGCACTTCAGTCACTTCGAAAATCTTTTCCATATCTCGTATCCAATCCTCTATAATAACAGCGTCATAGATTCATGAATAGGTAGTAGGGTTTATCTTACCCTACAATGAAATTCTCTTCTTTATTGACCGTTGGTGTGCTCGTTGGAATTGGTATACGCTTTAATAATTCATGTATCAACACACCCAAATGGTTTGGGTAGATAGGCGGGTGTTGGGGGACAGACCCTGAAGATGCTTCGGGGAGAGATACTAATCCTGGACTAGGATGGAGTCCTTGAATTTCCAATTGATTTTCTTCCGTCCCTGGTGTTGGTTCACCACGGGGTGAATTTCCCGACATTTGCGACATGCTACACATTATAATAATAACAATGTCAATAAACCCTCTGTTTCATAATCACTTTTCTTTAAATTTTTCCTGCCTCACAATAAAATTTTTGTTATATACCCCCTTGGGGTCGGCAATACTGATGCATAATGAGACCAAGGAACAATCTCATTACACAAAATCTAAGGATCTTTAAAAACGAAGATAAGAATCCTCTATCTCAAAGTTCCAAAGAACCAAAAATGGCATAGAAATGGATGAAAAGAACTATGAAAGAAAGTTACCAAACAATTGGAAACAATGAACAAAATGAATGATGAACGAACGAACAATGGATGGACGAATGTCAAATGATGAACGTTGATGACGAATAAGTGCTTGGACGTGTAGAATGAAGATCACACGTTTCTTGATGAATGCTTGATGAATTCTTGTTGAATTCTTGATGAAGCACTCGAAAATGGATGATAATGGACGATTGGTAGATGGATAGTTGATGGCTTTTGAAGATTCTTTGAAGGATACACTCACCACCTCAAGAATACTCCAATTCCTTCCTTTCACCACTAAGGATGCCAACCTTAGCTAGAAGAAGGGATATTTGAATCCCACAAAGAGAGATTAAAACACCTAGCACAAATGCTAGAGAGAACACATCATGTGTTTGAAAAATTCAATGTGAATGACTTGAATGAATTGAATGAATTACAAGCACCTAGGAGGGGTATTTATAGCTACAACCCACCCCTTAGGCGTCACCTAGCTTCAAGAAAAGACCCTTAAGGGCTTACATCATTCATCCTAATGCTTACATCATAAAGAAAACAATATACTAAACTATATTACAAATATGAATAACTCCTTGGATTCTCATCCAAATTCAAAGATTCTTGAACCATATGAAAGCTCTTGGAATGTAGAATAATCCCTTCTAGGATGACTTCTATGATAGCTTCACGGTCCTTGATTTAAGGAGCAAAAGTATACGTCCGCATGAGTTGATCCCTTCCAAGTAGAGATAAAGAGAGTCTTGAACTCTTCTACCTTCTAGGTGAGTATTAGATGTCTCCATGGTTGACCTTGATGCATAAGGCCATCAATTATGCATCATACACCCCCGGTTGAAAAAGTTTGTCCTCAAACTTTGGAAGATCAACTCTCGCTTGCCTTCTTCACAACGACCTTCTTCTTGAAAGCTTTGAAGTCATCGTAGATCCCTTTGATGAACTTCTTAAACTTTCTTCCTCGATCACCATAAGACTTGAACTTGTATTTCTCCACCGTGAACGCGTGGGCACATTCACGTTGCTTCTCATTTATTCTTACCACTTTACCCTTGTCATTTAGTATGAAACAATGTACCTTGATGACTTGGGCTTTTTCCTCCTTTCGAATTCTTGGCCTTTCAACCAAGTGATCCAAGTAGATAGCTCTTGGATGCTCATGGAAGATATGCTTCATAGGAAGATTCAAAAGGTGGTGGATACTGATCCGTTTCTTTCTTCTCCAAATGTGTAAGAATAGGATCCTTATACTCTTCATGCCCTTGATTCTCCATCTTCATGATTGACACAATATGACGTTTCTCCTCCTTTTCGAGATGGTGGATCAAGAGGTTCCAAAGTGATCCTCTTTTGGTTGATGGTGAGAGTGTAAGTGTTGGCCCTCCCATCATGTATGACATGTCTATCATATAACCATGGCCTTCCCAACAAAACATGACAAGTATCCATGGGAACTATATCACACCATAATGAATCTTGATAATTCTTTCTAATTGAAAGACTCACCAAAACTCGTTGATCCACACGTATGCCTCGCCCAAGGCTTAGCCATTGTATTGTGTAGGGTGTGGGATGTGGGCTAATCTCCATTTGCAACTTCTTGACCATTGTTGTAGAGGCGGCATTGGTGCAACTTCCTCCATCTATGATCAAGGAGCATACTCTCCCTTGGATGGTACAACGAGAGCGAAATATTGCTTCTTTTTGTAGTTGATCCTTTGGCACATTTGTGAAATTCAAGGCCCTTTCTACCACAAGTAGTTCTCCTTCATCTGGCCCTTCCACATATTCTTCTACTACATCTTCCTCTTCTTTGGCACCAACCCCAACTTCCTCTTCTTCCTCATACTCCGGCTCTACATATAAAGCACTTTGGTATTCCACCAAAGACACTACTCGCTTGTTTGGACACTCCAGCATAATGTCCCAACCCTTGGCATCGAAAACACCTTCTTGATGCTATGGGTTTGGTCACTTGTCGTGAGGTTTAGGGATGGATGGGGCTGATTTTGTGGAGTTTTTGTGGGAATGTGTTTCGTGGATGGTGGAGGTTTGGATGGGACGTGGGTGGGCGTTTTTGTGGAGTTTGGTATTGGTTTGAGACTTCTTTCCCTTATTTCTCCTTTGTTTTTCAACTTTAAGGGACAAGGAGCTCAATTCATCCAAAGTTTTGTATGGTTGTAATTCCACAACGCCTAATCCGTCATTAAGACCAAAAGATAACGTACCAAAGTTTGTGGCTCGTCCTCCTTTAGATCACACCTCCAAAGTAGATGCTCAAATTCCTTTGTGTACTCCTCCACGCTTCTTCCTCCTTGGACCAATCTTTGCAATTTGTAGTAGTTGTCACGTAGGTAGCTAGATGGTAGGAACTTTTCTTGGAGCTTTCTTTTCATCTTATCCCATATACGCACCTTATCTTTCCCCTTTGCTTGCGCTTCTTTTGCAAGTTTGTCCACCAAATGCTTGCATGTTTTGAAGCTTTAGGGCAACATACTTGACCTTCTTATCATCTTCCACATCTTTGAGATCAAAGACCCTTTCCAGTTTGTATCAATCCAAGTAAACTTAGGATCAAGATCACCAACAAATTCGGGGATCTCACTTTGAAGTCGAACCTTTCCTCCTTTGGGCGTCCATGCCTCCTTCTTGGGCGTCCTCTTCTCCTTCTCCACTTGATGATTTACTTGATACTTCCTCAAGATTCTCCCTTTCTTGAAGGCGCATGTAGTATGCTACTTGTTTGTTGAGATACTTGATTCTTTGTTTCATCTTCTCAACATCTTCAGGGACGATGGAGAGGACTTTGTAGGAGAGCTTGCACTCGCCATTAGAACCTATCTTGATTCACAAAGATCACAAGAAACTCATGGAAGGAAGGTTAGCACGGATGGGCGTGGGTATGGGACGGTTTGGGTAGGTTTGTGTTTGGTTTTGGGTTCTTTGTGGAGCTTGGGGTTCTTTATGAGTTCTTGATGGGTTCTTGATGAGTTCTTGGAAGAACTATCAAGGGGCGTGTGATGTAGAGATGAATGAAATTTTGTGATGGAAAGCGTATGATGGGAAAGCGTGTGGAGAGAAAAGATTGTAAAAGATTGTTTCAAGAACTAAGAGATTCCAACTCCTTAGCTCTGATACCAAATTTGATGCATAATGAGACCAAGGAACAATCTCATTACACAAAATCTAAGGATCTTTAAAAACGAAGATAAGAATCCTCTATCTCAAAGTTCCAAAGAACCAAAAATGGCATAGAAATGGATGAAAAGAACTATGAAAGAAAGTTACCAAACAATTGGAAACAATGAACAAAATGAATGATGAACGAACGAACAATGGATGGACGAATGTCAAATGATGAACATTGATGACGAATAAGTGCTTGGACGTGTAGAATGAAGATCACACGTTTCTTGATGAATGCTTGATGAATTCTTGTTGAATTCTTGATGAAGCACTCGAAAATGGATGATAATGGACGATTGGTAGATGGATAGTTGATGGCTTTTGAAGATTCTTTGAAGGATACAGACTCACCACCTCCAAGAATACTCCAATTCCTTCCTTTCACCACTAAGGATGCCAACCTTAGCTAGAAGAAGGGGATATTTCGAATCCCACAAAGAGAGACGAAAACACCTAGCACAAATGCTAGAGAGAACACATCATGTGTTTGAAAAATTCAATGTGAATGACTTGAATGAATTGAATGAATTACAAGCACCTAGGAGGGGGTATTTATAGCTACAACCCACCCCTTAGGCGTCACCTAGCTTCAAGAAAAGACCCCTTAAGGGCTTACATCATTCATCCTAATGCTTACATCATAAAGAAAACAATATACTAAACTATATTACAAATATGAATAACTCCTTGGATTCTCATCCAAATTCAAAGATTCTTGAACCATATGAAAGCTCTTGGAATGTAGAATAATCCCTTCTAGGATGACTTCTATGATAGCTTCACGGTCCTTGATTTAAGGAGCAAAAGTATACGTCCGCATGAGTTGATCCCTTCCAAGTAGAGAGATAAAAGAGAGACTTGAACTCTTCTACCTTCTAGGTGAGTATTAGATGTCTCCATGGTTGACCTTGATGCATAAGGCCATCAATTATGCATCAAATACCTCAACATCAATGTACATTCTATTAATCAGAACTTTACTTAGAATCACAATAAATTTTTAACTATAACCATATAATCATAGATGCTTCCTTGCTTCCACCTGTGTACTTCCAAATCATATAATAACTTAAAACTTACAACATTTCCACAATCATATACTAAATCATAACATTCCTGAAAATCTTGAGTTCTCCCTAAGAAAAATTAGGAGATGCTCTCACAATTACTTCACAAAATAGTTCAGTATATGCGCATCCAACATTTGCAATAAAAGACATACAATCATGCTTCCCAGCCAAAATATAGGGAAGACCAAAAGAATCGCACAGTTCGACCCATTTACAAGGTTCATCCTTGAATTAAAGGCAATCTTACTAACCCCACTATCATGGTCGACTAGCTCCCCAAAAGAATAGGTTAGCTCCTAGCTATCCTGTACAAAAATTCCCAGATTAATTTCCTTTCAAGGTCCTGTATTCGACCCTTCCTCCGAGTCTTGGTGCTTCGTCGGTTCCCTAGCGCCCCTTAGCGCAATTCGGTATGTCCTGACCGGCAGACATCTCTTGCGCTTGGTTCTCCTCAAAATAGGCCCGGCTGGCATCTTCGCTTTACCTTTATCAAGGTCTCGAGGCACAATGACCCCTGTGGGGGTGACCTCGTCACCTGCGCTCTCCCAACTCTTAGGCCCTTGGCCTACTTTATCCTTACCTCGGTCCAAGTTAGGGCCTACCTGATTCTCGGGGTTCTGCCCCGAAGGCACGGGTCCCTGCCGTGGTGGTGGAACTACGGGAACCAAGCGTCCCGTGACCGGCGTTGCAAACTGAAGCTCTATCCCCCTGGCCGGGGAGGGATAAACATAAGCGGTGGTGGGCGTGGGCAAAGCTAGAATCTCATGTAGGGACGGTGCCAAGTCCGTGGTGTGCAAGCGTAGGGCGTGAGCGACCTGTGTAAGGACGGCCTCTAGCGCGATTTGGTTCCAAGCGCCCATATACTCCAAGCACCATGCGTGCCTATCCAGATCCCCCCGAAGCAACAGCGATTGATATCGGTCCTTGATGTCTATCCATGGTTTCACATGGGGCAGCGTTGCCACTAAGCACCGCGCTCTGCAAATGTCGTCCTTGTATTCAGTGTGGGGATCCACCATGCTATGCATATCAAAAGCTTCTTGTAACCTCTTCAAGTGATCGAATACACTTTCCCCCGGGTCCATAAACAGGGCAAACGGGTTGGGTAAGGAATTCCCATGGGAGCCCATCTACAGTATACAAAACAATAAAATGAACTTTAATAAATCATCCCCGTAAAAATAGCTATAAAAGAAAAATTAAGGCAAGGCCCGAGTCCTAGTCCTCAAAATTCCCTGTAAAAGAGTCGACTTATTCCCCTTTTTGTTCAACTCATCTTTAAATTACTTAGTTACACTTTAAATGCATACTCTTCACACACTATCACATTTACTTTCAAACATCACCCAACTTTCAAAGAAGGACTACGACACCAATGCACTTTCAATTCCAGTTCAATAAAATTCATATCTCGAACAAATTCCTCACTAACCCTTTAATTTTTATTCTTATGCAACCATTAATTCACAACTAACCTTTCTTTCTTTACTTATACAAACATTCAATCATTGACCAAAAGACAGCTCGGTTTATCAACCATTTATTCACTTAATTTCCCCCTTATTATTCATTATAAACTCTATAATCTCTGGGAAAAATTCGGCAGCATTTCCTCTGTAAATAGGACTATTCCCCAATTTACATCATTATCTTCACCTGCAAAATACAATTTACTACTCCATCACAACAAGGAGCCTCACGCTCAACTTTCACTCCAACGATCCTCTAATAAAATAAGACTCAATTTACCAATTAAAACACATATACCTTACACCCATACCCATCTAAGTTCCAATGCTCTAATAGTTCTCTATGTTCCCAAATTATTCCCTTATAACTCCGCTCTGATACCACAATCAGAACGCCCCAAACCTTAATCACATCATTACCCAAATACAACAGTAATTACATGATTAGCGCGGAAAAAAATGAGCCGGGCGTTACCGCCGTCCCCTAAGGACAAGGCACAACCACAAAACCCAACATTCCGACCAAGCCACGACACAACCCAGAATACATGCAAAAACTTAGCAAAGGAACTTCATTA
The DNA here is from genome assembly GCA_029582165.1 of Portulaca oleracea. Taxonomy (NCBI): domain Eukaryota; kingdom Viridiplantae; phylum Streptophyta; class Magnoliopsida; order Caryophyllales; family Portulacaceae; genus Portulaca; species Portulaca oleracea. The sequence goes on along the minus strand of CM055877.1, from coordinate 25,700,171 downwards.
CACATATCCCCGCACACTCGGGGGTTTTACACCATTCACATATTTACCATGCTAACATACAACCATACTAAAACTTAACATCTTACGAAAACCCAACATTTCAAGTCGTTGCTTAGAGACAGTCTTTGAACTATACAAAAGCTTCTACCTTTCACTTGGAGAGACAGTCACCGCTGGGGACCTTTCCCTTTTTCGGAGGAGCTCGGGCCGCCTAAAACAAAACGGTAAAACAACGCAAACATGAGTGGGGGAAACACTCAGTACACAAACCTCCAACATGTCAAACCGTTTCGAAAACGGTTTTTCATGCCGGCCTTTAAAATATTTCGAAAACGGGAAGGGGGAGATAAAACATGCTAAGACCATGTAGACTTTAAACTATAATGTTTTCTATGCATAAGCTATGTATAACCTTAAAGAGGTTTCGTAAGGTAAAACGCGGTCTCCCTTTTAGATCGATGCCGAGGCATCTCACGCACGTACGCCCAAACTGATCTCGAGTTTGGATGGTTGACTGCTGAGCAGTCGACGCTGGCCAGGTCAAATTTACTCCGGTAGGAGCCTGTAAAATGCTAGACTGTACTCTAGCTACTGTAGACTGGGAGCTAAGACCACTTGTAAATCAGTAAAATCATTAGAACATACACCATGCAATAAAACTGTACTTTACTTTAAATAAAAGTAAGTGTTGGACAATTTGCGTACCTTGAACGTGTGGACTGCTCGGGGGTGAACTCGGCCGGGGAATGGCTCGGGTCGAGGCTGAACCTTGAGCTTAAAACGATAGAGTTCGGTATTAGAATAAAAGCCATGAAAAGGTGAGGGCATAGGGCCTCTCAAAAGAGTTTCGGAAGGAAATTGTATAAAATTTCAGGTTTTCATGACAATAGAATTTTGGCCGTAACTTGGGCTACAAAACTCGGTTTTCGATGTGCGAGTACTTTTCGGAAAGGGAAAACTATAATCTATAAGTTTGTCAACTGGGGCAGAGGCTAAAAAAAATGAGAAGAGTTCGAAAAAGGCCCCGGACAGAAAGCAGCAAAAATACCAAATTATAAACATGTGCGGTTTTGGTGCTTAGACAAAATCAATAGAATTTTGTATATACTCTAAACTCATAGAAGCTTTATGAATCAAAGAATACTTGTAAAATATAGACCTTTAGTTTCTCAAAGAGACTTAAAAAAAAACTCCAAGGTAGGAAAAAAAAAACTCATTCTACTAAATTTGAAAATTTTCGGTAAATTGAAACGGTAAACGTAAAATAGTCTAAAGATATCGGGGTTCTTCAAAACCGAGTACTATGGTTCTCATTTATGGATTACATCACCAAGGTCATATGACTTAAATTACTTACTCATAAAACCACTTATAAGCCCCATATAACCTTTAACCCAACCAAAAACATTTATCATGTTACCCAGAAATTTCAGTTTCGCAGCCCCGTTTCCGGGCCCTATAACTCTCTCTCCCGATATCGGTTGGACACATATCATACGTTTTCGGAAAGCTTGCAGAGTCTCCTAAAACTCTTATGTTGAACATTTTCCCAAAATCAATCTCCAACCAGACGAAAATTGCACAATAACTCACTGACTCAAAAATTCGTATATACTTGCGCGGTTTTACGGTTTTGGTTCTAACTTGAGCTATACAAAACGAAAACTCGAAATTCCAAAACCGGGTGTTTTCTAACATCTTTGGCTACCTTTTTACACCATATTCTGGGCTCAAAACAAATTTTAACATCCTCTACAAAAATCATAATTTGGGCAGTAGGTTCTGGGTATACTTTTGCTCCCATACATGCTTTACTTTCATCAAAACTTTACACTAATAAAATACCCATTATACTATATCCATACCCTTATCGATTTCCAGAATTTAAACTCCTAAAATTACCATTCAAGCTTGCACAAAACACATGCATCAACATCAAGTTACATGCACTTAACCTACATTGCATTCAACACCATTTCCTTCACAAATTTCATGTAAACCATCCAAATAACCCACTAATACTTAGATATCTTGATAAAACAGAAAGTAAAACCTCTAAATACTCATCCAAAACCACATGCACTTCCAAGGAACAACATCTACTTCACCAAGATGCATAATCTCATCATAAGGTCACATAAACTTCAAACAATACACTTGATTCTTCACCAAAATCAACCCTAACAATTTATACCCCAAAATTCATGAAAGAAAGAGATAACTAGGTACAAAAACATCATTCTAACACATAAATATCAAAGCTTTCAAATTATACAACAATGGAGGGGAGTGTAGGGTGAGATACCTCTTGAAAGGGATGACAAAAAGGAGCAAAGAAGTGTAGAAGTGAAAGAGGAGGCCACGGTGGCCGGAAAATTGGCCGGAGACTCGCCGGCGGCCAGCGGAAATCACCAGGGGAGGGGGTGCTGGGCTGCGTCGGCCAGAGGAGGGGGAAGGAGTGAGATGAGAGTTTGAGAGTTGCAAATGGGTTTGAAATATTATGACCCTTAGCCTTCTTTTAACTAATATAAAACCCTCCTAACTAAACTCAACTAATAACAATAAAAATTGCAATATTACCACTATAATTATAAAACTAAAACTCACATAAAAGAGGAATAAAATTGGTAGTAGACAATAGCTATAAAATGTATTTAATTTATGCGGGTTAAAAAGACGGTAAAGTCGGTAAATTAAAATTTAAACCGTTTGGCCGTAAAAATCGAAACGGTGATTAACCTGACTTTAAAATAAAACATAGAACCTAAAATAATTATGTTATGAGGTCCAAAATATACTGTAACAAAAATCGATTAAGAATTTTGATCGATAAAATTTGCCGCTTCGCCATTCCTCCGAGACCTGTCACCATTAGCTAACCACAAGGTACAAAGTATTTAATCAACAAATTATAACTAATTAAAATAGATTAACTACTGTAATACGTATGATTTAGGGTGGGGTATTACAATTTTGGTCATCGAAGGTATAATTTCTTGTTCCCAATTTTGTTGTTCATTCATTGTCTTCATTCATGTCTTTTAATTGATTTCATCCTTAAGTGTTTTCTTTATTGCTTTCCTTTTATTGCTTTCTTAATTATTATCATGTCTAGATTAGATTATTGCTTTCCTTTACATTATTTATTGCTTTCCGCATTGAGAAAAACCCCAAATACAAACCGATTACCCTTAATCAAGCCTAAACACCCATCCCTGTGGACCGACAACCTTAACTCATAAAACCACAAAAATACGCAACCGAACACTAACACTTACAAACCACAATTCCGAACCAACAAACTCTCAACACAAAGTCCAAGAAATGTCCAACTTTTACCAAACAAAGATCAATCGCTTTCTCAATCAAGCAAACAATCTAGTTTCATTTAAAGGTCCAACACTTCCAAATCACAGTTCCAAACCAACAAACTTTCAACAAAAAACCAAAGGACTGTCTATACTTTATGAATCAACGAACACAATTTCCTTAAACAAAAATAAACGGTCAAGTTTCATGTAAAGTTCCCATCAGAATGCAAATTTCCATATAACAATAATCAACATAACAGTTCAAGAGCATCAAAAGGGATTAGAGCATAGCCATTATACCACGATTCAGGTTTCACTGATTACTAGTATCTTCTGAAATTCAGACATCAGACTTTTCAACAAAACCCAACCCAGTTTCCAAAATTGACAGAGTAAAATCTCAGAGTTTAAAAGACTATCACCTTTTTCTCAACTCAGAACAATACTTAGACATCTAAAACAGACAGTCTAACTTTACAGAAAATCCCCTGCGAGATGCACGCTTCTTAAAACAAATTAAAACCACAAAACAGTTAAAAGAGCCTCCCAATGGGGATTAAGACATAGACATTACCTGAACAACTTTCTTTTATTGCAACACTTACACACAGGAGCTAACTATCGCGTCGTCTCGCTTGGACCTAGAATTCGAATATAAACTTCTAAATTAATACTCGATATTTTTTTACTATAGTTAGTTACGCACGAATCCTACCATAACCCAACCTTAGCCTTGTATCAAGCATAACTATTAATCGAAATGACACCTTTAAAATCATAACTCGATACTAATACTTTAATAATAATATTACGTAGGGTTTTGGAACATAATATTCATATCTACGTAAAAACTTTATAAACTTTAAAACAAAATATGAAACTTTGATACTAATACCATAAAACTTTTAATACTAATCATATGGACTTTAAAATAATCACATGAACTTAATAATAATAATAACACGGAACTTTATTATAATAAAAATAATACGAAACCCTAAAATAATAATAACACGAAACTTCATATATTAATAACACGAAACTTTATAATAATAATATGAAGAATTAATAATAATCTTACGAAACTTAATAATAATAATACGAGCATGTGAAACTTAATAATAATAGTAATACGAACCTCGATCATTTATAAAAACTAAATAATAATAATACGAAACTTAGTAAAAATCACGAACTTATGAAAAATAACAATAATACCAAACTTAGTAAAATCTCAAACTTAATAATAGCTTATTATATGAAAACTAAAATAATAAAATGACGAAACTAAAATAATAAAATTACAGACTTAATAATAACTTATAAAGCTTTAATAATAATACGAACTTAATAATAATAACAATAATAATAATAATAATAATAATGATAGAGATAATAATAATAATAATAATAATAATAATAATAATAATAATAACAATAATAAGGTTAGGGCTTTACGTAGGGTTTACTGGGCAAAATGGACGGCGATCGGAGTTCCGGTGTGTCAGCGACGGCGGATGCGTCGGTGGTAGCTAAGGGTGGCGGTCGACAGTTCGGAGGTTGACGTGGTCGTCGGTCCGATCAAAACTGGCAAAACGAGAAACGAGAAGAGGACACAGATGAGGCGGAGTCGGGTTAGTGCGTCACTGGGGAGGTTCGCCGGCAGCGGGGCGGTGGTCGTCGGTGCTGGGCATCGTCGGGATCGGTGGCCGGAGCGACAATCGGCGTTGGCAGTAGCTACTACAGCAGCTTTCCGGAACGAGGTAGAACAGGGGTTTTGTTTGGCTTGCCGGGGCTCCGCGGCCGATGGGTCGAGGCTGATGGTGGTCGGGAGGTGTCACAGGGGTCGTGGTGACTGCCGGTGTTGATGGTGGTGGCGACTGCAGGCGGCATCGAGATGGCTGCATGGTGAAGGTTGGTTGGGCAGAACAACACACAGCGGGGCTCTTTTGGGAAGTTTTCGCGGCGTTGGCCGGTGGTGATGGATCGACGGCAATCGGAAAAATGGTAGGGTGGTGGTCGGCGGTTGAATGGTGAGGTTGGTGGTGGTGTCGGGCATTCGCAGGGGTTTAAATAGGAGGAGGAAGGGGAGGGGGTTGCATGGGGTTAGGGTTATCATGCATGGGGGTCGGGTGAGGGGTTTGATGGGGAACAAAATGAAGAGGGAGAGGAGAGAGAAAAGAAAAAGAGAGAAAGGAAACCGGGAAAGAGAAAAAGAAAGAGGAAAAAAAGGATCCGATGGAGAGAAAGAGAGAGAGAGAAAGAGTGGGAGAGGAATCCAAGAAAGAAAGGAATCCGAGAGAGAGAAATATGATGAAATAAATCCCAAACTGATCCTAAATAAATTTAACTGGTATCCAAAAATTTTCTAATTGATATTATTCAGTCACTAAAAATTCCCAACACCTCTCATAAAAATTTTCTCTTAAAAATAACATTGTTTCATCTAAAATGGATCCCACAACTGATCCCAATAAAATCAGTTGGTAGCCAAAACTTTCTTAACTGATAATTTTCAGACTCTAAAAATTTCAACAACCTCAGTCGCGGTCCCAAAAGCTCCACGTGTAAATAGTATATAATTAAACGGAAAAATAACACACGTCAGGAAATTTAACGGTAGACTTTAATAGAAATTTTCGGGGTTTTACATCATTACCCCCTTAAAATAAGTTTTGTCCTCGAAACTTAAACTCAGGCCTAACGAGTCGGGTAACTAACTGACAGTGTAGCTAACCAAAAACTTGGGGTTTTACATCATTACCTTCTTCAAAAGAGTTTCGTCCTTGAAACTCGACGCGCCTTATGCATTGCATATAAGAGATGTTAAAAGCACGAGCATGCAATTGTAACACAAAAAGAAAACACAGAAGGAGACACACATCACATTCCCCCAATCCTACACTCATCACTCCGAACGTAGCATCCTAAGCTCTAACTAAAAACCTAATAGACACTTATAAGCTACCAGGTCGTAACCCAGAGCTCTGATACCATTCTGTAACGCCCCGAAAATTCGATTATGAAAACGTCACAGTCAAACTAACGTTGACAGAAAACCAGCGGAAGACTCAACTTTTATTCGGGGATACGGCAGTGACGCCCGAATAAAAGTTGAGTCTTCCGCTGGTTTTCTGTCAACGTTAGTTTGACTGTGACGTTTTCATAATCGAATTTTCGGGGCGTTACAGAATTGCTTAGGAGGAATGGGTTTTAGAAGACTTGACATTTTCAACAATGCCCTTGTTGCCAAGCAAGGTTAGATAATCATGTAAGAGGAGGATTCACTACTTAGCAAGGTCATGAAAGCAAAATATTTCCCGAAAAGTGACTTTCTCTCTTCTGCTCTTGGCCATGACCCTAGCTACGCTTGGAGAGGAATCTAGGCAACAAAGTCACTGTTGAAGGAAGGTTTGGTTTGGAGAGTTGGAGACGGCAGAAACATAAACATCTGGAGGGATCCATGGCTATACGATGAACATGGAAAATATGCGCTATATCACAGCGTCAGAGAAGAAACCCCACAGTGGGTGCATGAGCTCATTCACCACGACAAAGGAGAGTGGAACATGGAGTTGATTGACAAATTCTTTAGTGAAAGGGACAAACAAATTATCATGTCCATCCCTCTGAGCACCAACTCTCACAAAGACACCTTAACATGGGCGTTTACAGACAATGGTGTATATTCGGTCAAGTCAGCCTACCTTTTCGGCTCAGGTATGAACTTAGAGCAATTTGAACCACACTGGCCGATCAGATGGACCGCAGATATTCTGCCAAAGGCCAAGCACTTATGGTGGCAGGTGTGTGCACATACACTGCCAACCAAAGAGCTCCTAAAGTACCGACATATTGCAACCAATGACACATGTGATAGATCCAAAACAAAGAGTGAAGACTTGTGGCATGCGCTGTGTGAATACCCAAAAGTTCAAGACACGTGGATAGAAATGGGTTTGAACCCGACAAAATTCAGGAGCATCGCTGGATCAATTGGGGAGCTGATACAATAGTGGAAACAGAGGCTGGACAATAAGACCCTTAGCAAATACCTCACCCTTGGCTGGCAGGTATGGTACAGTAGAAACGAGCACATCTTCAATGCAGTGGACGCACCAACACAACTGGTGGTCAGAAGAACACAACGGATCTGTGAAGAGATGAAGACATTCAGGAGAATTGACAAAGGTCGAGGAGAGCAGAATCTAATGGCTAGCTAGCACGACAACATGGACAGCCCCGCCCAACAAACATGACAAAAATCAATGTTGATGCCTCAATTTCTGACAGCGGATGGGTTGGACTAGCTGTAGTGGCGAGGAACTGGAAGGGGGAGGTGGTGTTGGCATCAACAAAACACATCAGAGCAAGGTGGCCTCCGAGCATAGCAGAAGCGAAGGCTGTACTACACGGATTGCAGTTAGCCAAGAGATTCGATCTGAGGCATATATTTTTAGAGTCGGACTGTTTGTCAGTAATTAGTAGACTCAAACATCCGTCAATTTTTCTTAGTGAGCTAGATATTATTTTACAAGATATTTTGATGTTGAGTTTTGATTTTATTTGGTGTGATTGGAGTCATGTATAAAGAGGGATGAGAATATAATGGCCCATCACCTCGCTAGATACATCCTGTCGGAAACAACATAGGTGTGGATAGATACAAACCCACAACCTGTAGAGAGTTATGTACGTATGGATGTTTTATCAATGAAATAATCTCAGCATTGATTCAAAAAAAAATTTAATAATAAAAGTTAGGATAATAATAAAAGTGAGGAGATAACATGTAAGACTTAAGTTTCAAATAAAATGTAACATTATAATTATATACAACCTTAGAATTATATACACAAAAATCCCATATACAAATATACTACTTTCAATAATACTTAATAAAAGATACTCGGAGTAAATTAAATATGTGTGTGAAAATATTACCAAAATGTTAAAATCCCTCTATCTTATTATTTGGCACTTATTCGACTTTTCATAGTTCTTAATATCACTTTTTACCGAGGGTTTCTCAAATAATCTTTATCAACAATTGTAATATTGTACTTTTATAATTAAAAATTGGAATTAAGTAATTCATACTTTGAGGGTATTGGAAAAAAATAATCCCAACTTCTAGTGTTGTTATTGTTAAGCTGAACTTTAAGCTTAAATATATTTTTTTATCTACCGCCGAATTAAATTCATTGGAGAAGTGACGTGGGGGAGAAACAATCACACTTAGATTTTTACTAGCTTACAAAAAAGGGAAAGGTGTTTTTTTTATTATTTCGGATAAATTTGACTTGTTAATTGGGGCTCTATCTCAAGGGAAACTAGCAATATGCTTTACAAGCCGAGGAAGGAAGATATCAAACTGCTCATGACAAACATGACCCATTAACCCTAGAATTTCCATATAATGGGAAATGTTTGCTTCCGCCAAAACATGAACCTTGATGGAAAGGTTGGATGGGGGTGGTTGCCATTTGGCTACCACCTCTTTGGTAGGAAAAGTATGGTTGTGCCCTTACTTTTCAAAAGGTTGTTTTTTGTTTATCAAAATCGAACTCTTCATACACTTTTGTGCATGGGGAAGAGTGCCTTAGCAAGGCATGTTATTTGTGGTTGTTTTTGTTGTATACCTTTGTTATGTCATCTTGATATAGAAACTCATGTTTTGGATTTTCCCGATTCTGATGAAAACTAAGTGTTTATTAAAAGAACTAAGTATGTTTTCTACTTTTTCTTTTATTTTTTTTAGAGATGTTTATCTTTCACTTAATCATGCTGACATAACAAAGATAATTTTCCTTTTTTTCTTGAACTAGTAAAAATTTCATGTGTAATATATAGTTCCACCTTCAGGTCACTTCTCGGCTGATTTTAACTCAGTGGTGGACATAAAAAATAATTAGGGTCAAAGTACAGCTTAGCCACAATAACAATATTGTAAGTTGTGATTATTTTCTTTTCAAAACCCTGAAAGTATGGATATTTAATTTTCACTTTCTTTTTATAATATATAGTATCTTCTAGGGGTGAGCAAAAATTTTGGGAATCCTGATCCCATCCCGCTCCCGATCAAATCCCGGTGTCAAAATCCCGTTCCCAGTGGGAGCGGGACCGGAACTAAAAATGAAATCCCGGTCAACAATGGGACCGGGAGTGGGACTTAATCTCATTTCCCAGTCCCGGTCCTAATTCCCGGTTCACGTATATATAAATATTGTATTTTCTTTGTGCTTTCAATTTTAGTAAAATACACTATAATTGCAACAAACAATTATTTTTTTAGAACTTAATTTATCCACCATAAAAATTTGATTTTTTAAAAATATGTTATAAAAATTAGGGTAGATAAAGATAAATAAATATATTTAGTCCCATAATAGAATAACTTATGATATAGTTTTTTTTATGGACTTATGATATATTCCATCTATTCCATATTAATTGTCCCGAGGCGTCATTAATTTCTCAACATATACAATATGTTCTAATATACAAAAGTACCATCATTAGATTCATGATGAAAAATACTATCATAAGAATATAATGTTGTAATTTTTTTGATAAAATATACTATAAAAATTGTACTTTTGATGAATGTTTTGATGTACTTTTTTGCCATACCTGTTGTGCATTTGTTAAAAAATAATTGGTCTCCATTCTGAAATTCTATGTATATGATATGGGGGTACAATGGTGATGTACCTTTGTTTGGTACGTGATGTCCATATGTGTTTGGTGGGATATTAATTTGTACGAAACTTGGTGCCCTGTTGCATAGCCTTTGTAAAATGAATATCCAGTAAAATCAAAATATATACAAATCAAAATGATATTCATTATAAGTAAAATGAACATCAATTATCAGTTAAATGAACATATATTACTAAGCAAAATGGCAGCATACATCCACATCAAAATGGACATACATTATCAGTAAAATGAATATCAAGTAAAATCAAAATGGATATCATATGAGTTAAAAGAGACACCCATTAACAGACATTTTAATATTGATGGGGAAATGTCTAATATAGTTAACCAACATCAAAATGGACATCTCGTGTTTTAAAAGTCATAGTAATCAAGTTCAAAGAATTTTCATGAAGTGTTGCCCTTTTAAAAGTTATAGTAATCAAGTTCAAAAATTTTAAAAATTTTGATGTCCACATCAAGTAATAAACATATGGACATCACGTAATAAACACATGGATATCAAGTACTAAACATTTGGACATCAAGTAATAAACTCATGGACATCAAGTACGTAATAAACATATGGACATCAATTAACATTAATAATGCATATGTATTTATTACAAGGAACTCCTAAATAATACAACAACATATCATCACATTGTTGTTCAATTATCTCATCATTCTCTCTTAGTTTCTGTCTGCTAAAATTACCATTATTCACAAATAAATAGATGGGCATCAACCAATAATCATATGAATATCATGTATATTATTTGATGTCCATGTGTTTATTACTAGATGTCCATGTATATGATATGGGGGGTACAATGGTGATGTGCATTTGTTTTGTACAATGTCCATACGTATTGTGGGGATATTCATTTGCACGAAACTTGGTGTTCTACTACATAGTTAAAATGAATATCCAGTGAAATCAAAATACATATACATCAAAATAGACATCCATTATAAGTAAAATAAACATTCATTATCAGTAAATGAACATCTATTACTAAGAAAAATGGAAAAAGACATCCATATCAAAATGGGCATCCAAGTAAAATGAGCATCCATTATCAGTTAAATGAACATTTATTACTAAATAAAATACATCCACATCAAAATAGAGATCCATTATCAGTAAAATTAACATTAAATAAAATCAAAATAGAGATCAAATGATGGTTAAAAAAGACACCCATTGACAAACATTGAATATTGATGCGAAAATGTCTAATATAACCAACATCAAAATGGACATCCAGTATTAGAAAAATTAACATCAATTAAAAGGAAATTGGACATTTACTGATAGAAAAATGAACATTGATTAAATGGTATCACAAAAAGTACAGGACATTATGTTATTTGTTTTACACAATTTTTGATCCTAAAAATGCAATATAACTAGAGACAGTTTGGGAAATGGCCTAAAATTCTAATCATCAATGTACTGCGAAGCACCAACATCAGAAGGGGGCGAGTGTCCTTGTTCGGGAGCAGCCTTTAAACATACGATGACCTTCAGCTTATTGCGGGGTAGAAACGAGGATTCCATCTTAGCATCCACCTGCCTGGCAATTTTGTCTCCTCGACTGGACATCATGTTTAAACAAATTGGAGACATAATGGGTTAACCAAATGGACATCGAATGCAAAATGGACATCATGGTAAAACCAAATTGATATCATGTTCAAATCAAGATGGATATCATGTTTAAACTAAATGGACACTATGTTGAACCAAATGGACATCATGTTCAACAAGATGAACACCATGTCTTACACTCGACATCAAGTTGAAACAAAATCGGTATCGTATGAAATTCAAAATGGACATCAAGACCAGCTCAAACGGGCATCATGTTTTCACCAAATGCACATCAAGTTCAAACACATTATAACCATTCAACAATTACAAAAACAATATTCATTGTTTCTATCCCCATTCTCCATGCTTATTGATGATTCATAAAACCTTAATAGGATAAAGAAAATACTTATTGATATAATTGCCAATTGAGGGCTTTCAAGAACATTCAATAAACTCCCAAAGTCACCCAAAACCGAAAATCGGAAACAAAAAGCCCAAAGCGATTAATAATGAATCGAGGAGGATTCAAAGAACCCCTAAAACGGAAAATCAGAAACAAAAAACCCTCACCACAGATTGTCAATTCAATCAAACAATCGAAAATAATCCCTGAGATCAAAAAATCGAAAACCATTGAATCAAAAAATCGAAAACCAGAAAACCTTACTTGAGTTCAGTCGCCCTATCAGCTCGCCAGATTTTTGCTCTCCAGACTTAATAAACGGGAAGACGATTGAAATCCACAGAGCTTGAAGAGTGCTGGATGGTCAGAATAACATGCGTTGGTATGGGGACTTGGAATTAATTCAATGTCAAGAGACAATGTTTTCCCCTTTTTTTCTCCTCCAGCTCTCAATGTCACGTGCCATTCATTTTTTGTGCCAAAAAAAAAGAACAAATGTTGGATTAATCACACCCCTTAGATTTCGATCAGACGATTGAGATGAGTTTTGCTTACATGCTCATTTTTAACTCATTCTCATTCTATCCATTCCCTAAAGTCAAACTAAGAAGCGAAGCAACTCAAATCTATATAAAAACACAGGTGCACTAGATAAAACTAAAACAAAAAAGTTGAGCACATAAAAAAAAGGGGAAATTGGAATATAATAAACTAACCTTTGGGAGTGCTTTGATTTAACGAACCAACCTTGAACTTTAATATTAGACGAACTGACCTTAACATCTTATTTTTTCTAATGAACCGCCACCAAGTCCAACTCGTCGGAAGTGTGACGTGGCAGTGGCAGTAGTTTATGTGGCGGTGTTTACGCAAGAAAAAAGAAAACAAAAATGGACAAATTTTTTGCTGAGTTGGATTGAATAATCCAACTTTTTTCTTTTTTTTAAATTCCACCTCAAACCTACCTCCCTCTCTCTCTCTCTCTCTCTCTCTCTTTCTCTCTCTCTCTCTCTCCTCTCTCTCTCTCACAAACCCCTCCACTGGCTCCAGCCTCGACCCATCCCCCACCCCGAACCTCTCACTTTCTCTCTCAACCACCATCACCCTTCCTCACCACTGCCACCACCACCTCCACTGCCGCCAGCAGCCACCACCCATCGTTGCCATTGTCACCGGAAAACCGACCCAACACCGCCCTCGTCGTCGCCGGTCTCCCCCCTCTTTCCTTTCTCTCTCTTTCTCTTTCCTGGCCTACTATGTTTTCTCTTCCTCCCCCTCTGTTTCGATTTCCTTCTTCCTCACCACATCAACTGGCTTTGCCCCTACCTTGAACCAAACTCGTATGACCTCTTAGATAGAACGACATTATGACAGTACAAACACTTATTGTTAGTAGATTTTTGCATATAATAGTTATTTTGATATTTCAGCAATTGATTTCTCTAAGTATGATTTTTTAAAGTAAAATTCCATAGGCCTATGTATCCACAGAATTCCCTAAAATGGATCCAAGTTCACGAGTTTCACATATGAAGATGTTCACGAATGAAAACAGTGACCAATGGGTTCAGAATGTAGATTTGCAACATTGTTAGTCTTAGTGGCCATTCCAGAACTCAACAAGGATTAACCAGGGCAATATGAATCTGGATAAGTTGGACAAGCTTTCAAATTCAACTAATAGCTTGAATTGGTCATAAATGTCATAAGATGAGTCTACTTGCAGAGGATAAATGGAGTTTGTCCCCAATTAAACACATATATCAAGAGGAAGGTTAAACTTGAGCCAGATGATGTTAAGGAATTTTGAACAGAGGAGGCAAAGCCAGTTAATATGGTGAGGAAGAAGGAAATCGAAACAGATGGGGAGGAAGAGAAAAAAGAGTAGGCCGGGAAAGAGAAAGAGAGAGAAAGGAAAGAGGGGGGAGACCGGCGAGGGCGATGCTGGGCCGATTTCCCGGCGACAATGGGTGGTGGCTGCTGGCGGTAGTGGAGGTGGTGGTGGCAGTGGTGAGGAAGGGTGATGATGGTTGAGAGAAAAAGTGAGAGGTCGGGGGTGGGGGGATGGGTCGGGGCTGGGGCCAGTGGAGGGGTTTGTGAGAGAGAGAGAGAGAGAGAGAGAGAGAGAGAGAGAGAGAGAGGGAGGTAGGTTTGAGGTGAAATTTTTAAAAAAAGAAAAAAGTTGGATTATTCAATCCAACTCAACAAAAAATTTGTCCATTTTTGTTTTCTTTTTTTTTTTGCTTAAACACCACCACATAAGCTACCGCCACCGCCACGTCACACTTCCGACGAGTTGGACTCGGTGGCAATTCGTTAGAAAAAATAAGGTGTTAAGGTCAGTCCGTCTAATATTAAAGTTCAAGATTGGTCCGTTAAATCAAAACACCCCCAAAAGTTAGTTTATTAGATTCCAATTTCCCTAAAATAAAAAGTAATAACATCGAACCATAGATAGGGAATTTAAACATGCATTTTAAATATTAGACCTCCATTTTTTTACCTTTTCTCGTTTTATGTTATTTGTCTTTGCATTTGCAATAACATTATTGTTAATTGGATTATTTATCATTTGACAACAACAATAACATATCAATTACTACTGTTATTATTTGTCTCTCCATGGATTTTTGTTCATGGGGTAAAACTGCTTACATTGGGATCCCTACACCGCGCTCAAACGTGTTACATATGAGGTTGTTGTTGTTGTTGTTGTTTATTCATTGAGTCAACCCCAAATTTTGATTGTAATCAAATGTTTTTAGTTTTTAATCACCATGGATATTTCATTAATTAAACGCACATAACATCTACAACGAGTATTTCACTTGGACAAATACAAATTCTTATATCAAAGTACAACCTAAACTTAGAAGAACTCTGTCTCTTACATCCGTTGTTTTGAACTATTGCCTAGAGAAGTATCCCATAGATCTCAGTAACTATGTTTTCCAAAAGAGATATATTGATCATGTGTAGGGATGTCAATAGAGTAGGTCGAGGACATGGGGTATATTCCCCGTCCCCGCCCCCACCCCTGCCCCATTACCCACTGTGGGGGGAAGTTTGTAATATTGATTTTTCCTACTACTTCCAGAGGACAGATAAAAAATGCAAGGGAGTATAAAAAAAAAAATTAACACACAATAAAATTTATTTTTGGACAAATCTTGATTAAAAAGAATCAAAATTTCCAACACCGAATACTATGTACTTGTAATACTTTTTTTTTTCTAAAAACATGTAACACACAATAAGGCCCTGTTCTTGTTTAGTGTATGGAAAATTTGAATAAGGTAAGATAAAGCTAGGTAAGGGAAGACAAGCAAAGTAGTGAGAGCATCTATTCTTTTTATTTTGAAATAAATTCTAGAAGATGAATAAAAAATTTAAATATAAATTATTTAAATATAGTCATATTTTTTTGGATGAAAGCAAAGTAAAGCAAGGTAAGATAAAGTAAGACAAATCAAAATTGTATTTACCTTACAAACAAATAGAGCTTACTATAACAGAACTTATGGCACTGTGATTGTTTTTATTCAAGATCTAGAAATAAAAATTAGCGAACACCAAAAACCTAACGTGATTATTATTTACCCATAAAATTGTGCAATTTATTAGGTGGTCCCGGAGCACGTGTACCAAATAGTATTATTGTTCACCCACATATATTAGATTGTTCAATATAGATATTAGATTGTTCACTCTTATTACAATGATTGTTCATTTATAAATATCTGGAGCACATGCTCCGGGTGCATGTAATGTATATTGATAAAATTGGTGGATGAATTGCGGCATGTCATCTGTTTTTATTTGTTTAATTTTTGCTTGAAAAATTTACAACTTTTTCTTTAGATTAGTAGAATTTAGATAAAATAAGGTCGATAAAGAAAAGAAAGATAAAAAAGGGTTTTTGGATGCTAATATACTGGACTTTTGGAGTATTGAACAATAATGCGCTGTACTTTGGGGGTGTTGAACAATAATGCACTTAGAACGATTTCAACAGTGGTTGACTTGATGACAATTCTATGTAATAGGTGGAGGAGATCAATTGGTCTAAAAATATTTAAATTTATTATATGTCAGCTAATCCACACATAAACAAAGGGAATCAACTTTGAAAATAGTAAAAAAACCATAAAATTACATTTGTTTAAATGGGTTTCCACTGAGAGATTGTTGTTGTAGTTGTATAAAATCAACTTTGCTTGTATAGATTAGTTGTCATATTATAAATTTAAATACTATTTAACATGTTTATCTTCTTGGTCTGCTACGTCAGATCGTCACCAAGTCAGCCATCGTCGAAATTGTTTCTGTTGCATTATTGTCCAACACCCTTCAAAGTTCAGTATACCATTGTCCAACGTCAAAGTTTAATGCATTATTGTCCAATATTCCAAAAGTTTAATATATTAACGTCAAAAACCCTAAAAAATTTAAATAAAATAAAAATTAATTTAAGTGTTTCTTAGAAATTTAGATCAAATAAAGTCAAATAAGACAAAAAAAATAATAAAATAAACCTAACCTATAAAAGAATCAAGAAAACATGGCCTTAGTTATTTATATCTTGGAAGAGGATGGACAGGCGTAGAGTGGTAGACATTGGGACACTGCAATTTGCGATGTGTTATGAACAGGCCAAGTGAAGCCGACTTCATTCCACCAATAAAGAAAGTGCCAAAGGGGAGCCGACTCAACAGTGAAGCCAATTTATGGGACAAATCTATCATTTGACTACATAAACTATACCACAAATAAAAACGCAACACGTAGCTTTTATTTCCAATTATTTTATATATTTGTAACCATTATTCTTATATTTCCTGGCTAATACTTGCAAGATATTGTTGGTGATTAAGTGAACCATGCCGACCTGCTAGACCTGATAATCACACCCACGTGTCAGGCTTTCTTGTAAAGCAATCATAATCACTGTATGAGTTCAAAAGTGAAAGAAGTTTATTATTAAATCTAAGGACAAGATATTTGTGATTAGCAATAAGCTAATGTTATTTTAAGACGTCACTAATATCTTAATTACCTTTTTATTTATTTGATCTATTTTTATCTTATTTACCCCCTCCATTTTATATTAATTGTCATTTTTGAAAATCGTACAGTCAAATTCCAAAAATTTTGGCCATAAATTTCTCAATATATAAAATGAGTTCCTATATAAAATTATCACCATTATATTCGTAACCAAAAATATTAGTATAAAAGTATAATATTGCAATTGTTAATAATAAATTATGTAATCCATTTTATATTAATTGTCACCTTTGAAAATCGTGCAATCAAATTTCAAAATTTTTTTACCAGAGTTCCTATATAAAATTACTACCATTAGGTTTGTAACCAAAAATATTATTATAAAAGTATAACATTGCGTTTGTTAATAACAAATTATGTAAAAAAATTATCAATAAAAGAGTTACAATGGAGATCGTGAAAGTCCAAATTAAGACAATTAATATGAAACACAGGGAGTATACATCTAAAAATTTTATATATTTGATAAATGATATGTCATAATTTTGTGAAAGAGTTTAGTTACCATTTTCTAATCACTGACAATTTTTAAAAATATATTTAAACATTCATATATTTAAATTATGTTACTTACGCCCCATTCTTTTATGCAGTGAATTTGCGGTGCGATAAATTGCGGTGTGGTAAGTTGCAGTGAGTTGCGGTGTGGTAAGTTGCGGTGGAAATAATAAATGGGTGTTGAAAATTTTATTAGGAAATATATTAAATAATAAAAGTGTAATACCCCGCCCTAAATCATACGTATTACGGTAGTTAATCTATTTTAATTAGTTATAATTTGTTAATTAAATACTTTGTACCTTGTGGTTAGCTAATGGTGACAGGTCTCGGAGGAATGGCGAAGCGGCAAATTTTACCGATCAAAATTCTTAATCGAATTTTGTTACAGTATATTTTGGACCTTATAATATAATTATTTTAGGTTCTATGACTTTATTTTAAAGTCGGGTTAATTACTGTTTCGATTTTTACGGCCAAACGGTTTAAATTTAATTTACCGATCTTACCGTCTTTTTAACCCGCATAAATTAAATACATTTTATAGCTATCATCTACTACCAATTTTATGTCTCTTTTATTAAAGTATTAGTATTATAATTAGAGTAATGATATTATTATTATTATTGTTATTAGTTTAAGTTAATAGGGAGGAGTTTATAACCTTAAGTGGGAGGCAAAGGGCCATTCTTTTCATCCAAACTTGGGACAACACTCTCACTTTCCTCTCTCTCTCTCTCTCCGAGCAGCAGCACCAGCCCCTGCCCCTGTGTTTTTCGCCGGTTTCCGGCGACTTTCCGGCCAAGTTTCCGGCGGTCACTTGCTCCCCTTCCATTTCCACACCTCCTTGTTCACTTTTATCTCACTTTTCAAGTGGTATTCATCTTATTCCTTCATCTCCATTGATATACAATCTGAGTTTTTGATGTTTTACATGTACTAATTTATTATTCATCCTTCTAATCACCTCTCTTTTTCATAAGTTTCAAAGTATATGTTAGTAGAGTTGATTTTAGTGACAAACTACATGTGTTTAGTGAGGTTTGGTGAATCTTTTGAGAGAGTTGTGTTTCTTGATGAAGGGATTGATATTTATGGTTTTTGCATGTAGTATTTGATGACAATTTGAAGGTTAGTTTCTGTTTTGAAAGGGGTAATTAGGTTAATCATGTTTAATTGGGTTTTTATGTGTAATTAGTGAAGAAAATTGTGAAAGCTATGGTGTGATCTAAGTGCATGTAACTTGGTGTTGTTGCATGTGTAATGTACAAATATGGATGGTGATTTTTGGAGGTCTAAATGCTGGAAATTAGAGGTTATGCATAGGTTACAATGGGTGTATTATTAGTACAAAACTTGAATGAAAATGGGGCATGCATGTGAGCTCAAACACCCAGTACATTCTGCCCAAAATGTGATTTTTATGGGAGATGTTAAAATTAGTTTTGAGCCCAGAATATGGTGTAAAAATGTAGCCAAGAATGTTAGTAAATACCGGGCTTTGGAATTTCGGGTTTTCGATTTGTATAGCTCAAGTTAGAGCCAAAACCGTAAAGGTATGTTTTTATATACGAATTTGGAGTCAGTGTTTTGTTGGGCATTTTTCGTCCATATGGAGTTGGAGTTTGAGAAAGTGTTCAACATAAGAGTTGTAGGAGACGTTTCAAGCTTTCCAAAAATGTATGGTATGAGTGAAATCGATATCGGGAGAGTGAGTTATAGCACCCGGAAGCGGGGCTGCAAAACTGGAATTTTCTGGGTAATTGATAAATGCATTAATTGGGTTAAAGGTTATTATATTGAGTTTATAATTGGTTTTATGGGTGTGTAACTTAAGTCATATGACCTTTATGATATATTCCATAAGTAGGAACCATGGAACTCGGTTTTAAAGGTTTTAAGGAACCCCGAGATCTTTTAAACTATTCTACGTTTTCCGTTTTAATTTACCGAAAACTCATAAATTTAAGGAAATGAGTTCATTTTACTTTAGAGTTTTAAAGTCTCTTTGAGAAATTTAAGGTCTATATTTTACAAGTATTCTTTAAGTCATAGAGCTCCTTTGAGTTTAAAGGAAATTACAAAGTTCTTTTGATTTGGTCTAAACGACAAAACCGCACATAAGAGTATATTTCCGTGTTTCACTGTTGCTGTCCGGAGCTTTTTCCGAGCTCTTCTCATCCTTTTTAGCCTCTGGCCCGGCCAACAAACTTGTAGAGTGTATTTTTCCCTTTCCGAAAAGTACTCGCATAGCGAAATCCGAATTTTATAGCCCGAATTACGACCAAAATACTATTGTCATAAAAACCTGAAATTTTTATACAATTTATTTCCAAAACTCTATTGTGAGGCCCTATGCCCTCACCTTTTCATAGCTTCTATTCTAATACCGAACTCTATCGTTTTAAGCTCAAAGTTCAGCCTCGACCCGAGCCATTCCCCGGCCGAGATCACCCCCGAGCAGTCCACACGTTCAAGGTACGCGAATTGTCCAACTCTTCGCTCCTCTATGTTTACGATTTATGTTTTATATTTACGATTTATGCTTTATGTTCACGATTTATGTTTTATGGCTACGGTTTATGCAAAGGTTTACGGTTTATGTTTTATGTTTACAATTTATGTTTTATGTTTACGATTTATGTCTATATTTATGGTTTATGCTAAAGGTTTACGGTTTATGCTAAAGGTTTACGATTTATGATTATGTTTACAGTTCATGTTTATGTTTACGGTTTATGATAAATGTTTACGATTTATGCTAGATGTTTACAGTTTATGCTAATTTATGCTTTTATGATTATTCATGGTTTTAAGTGGTCCCATTTTATGGATTCTATGTTCTATGTTCTAGCTAGTTACGAAGTGCTAGCCTTTTATGTTTTAGATGCTCTGATCAGTGTCCTAGACTTTGGTGTCCGATCTAATATCACCCATCCAAACTCCAGATCGGTTTGGCGTGCATGCGAGATGCTTTGCATCGATCTAAAGGGACCCAACAAAAGCTATTAAGTTTATGTATTTACTTCTAAGCCCATGTGACATGTTCTTTCTTTATGAACTCGAGTTACTATTACTTATATATAAGTTTTATGTTCATGTCATTTCAAGTTAATGTTTTATTTCCCCTTCCCCGTTTTCAAAATGAATTTAAATGCCGGCACTAAAACCGTTTTGAGCGGTTTGGCGTGTTGGAGGTGTACGTACTGAGTGTTTCCCCACTCAGTTTTCGCAATGTTTTTAATGTTTTGTTTTAGGGGGTCCGAGCACCCAAGGTAAAGTCAAAGGCAAGCAGGGGTAATCGCGTGTTGCAAGCAAGGTAGTCATGGTTGAAGTATCCGGTCGGCTTGAGTCGCATGTTTTGAAGTAACCATGTTTATGGAAGAAGTGTCGATTTTGTCCTCTTTAATGGTTGTTTAAAGTTTGATGGTTATGTTTTGGAGATTCATCTTTAAGTATGAAGTTATGTTTTGGGAGTATAGTATGTAATGTTTATATGTTTTAATGATGTTCTTTTGGGTTGTTGCCTTGTCTCTTTTGGGAGGCAGCGGTAATGCCTCGACCTAAGGTGTTCATTGCGCTAATCACAGTTTGGGATTCTAAGTATAGTCTTAATCTTGTGATTAAGGTTGGGCGTCTGATTGTGGTATCGAGCGGAGTTATAAGAAGTATTTGGGAAGATTAGGAGTTTATAGGAAGTATGATTTGAATATGGTAATTTTGGGATTTTTATGTGTGATTTATCGTCCTTTATGGACTGATATGGGAGATATGTGCATTAGTTGGTTTGGATGATGAGCTTGAGCTTGAAGCTTTAAGTGGATGTATATATATGGTGTATATGTTTTCTTGCAGGGTTGAAGATATGTAAAAATTTGGGATAGTCCAGTTTATAGGGGAAGTGCTGCCGAATTTTTCCAGGGAATCAGGGAGTTTAGTGGCAATTTAAGCAAATTAAAGGGCAAGTTAAGGGCAACGTAAGAGATTGGACCTAGAAAAGTATGTCATGAGCATGAGTGTAGTGTAGATGTGAAGCATGTTGAGTTAGTCTTAAAAGAGACTTTATCAATTCAAATAAGGATTCATATAAAATCCAATTCCAAGTGGGATTGGTGCGAAGCTCAAAATAAGGGCAAGGTACCTTATCAAAATGTTTGGTGAAAGGGTTGAAAGGTATTATATGACACAAAGGTTTAATGTGATTCTAGGATGGTTTATGAGAAGGGTCAAGAGTGCCTTTTGTAATAGCTAAGGTTCAAGATAGTTGAGATTTAGACCCTGTCTAATTTTCTTTATTCATTTATGTTAACAAGTTTTTAAGTTGCTAAAGTTTATTGAAATTTCGTGTTTATGTTACATATAGAGGGACGCGAATGGAAACCCTCTTCCGAGTCCGTTCGCCATGTTTATGGAACCCCCCCCCCTATGTTTTGGGTAAAGGCAGGTGATGTATGTATGTTGAACGATTAATTTTGTTTACTTGTTGGGACATACTTTGAAAAAAAAAAAGAAGATGTATGCATGACTCAAAGTTGTAATTACGTGGGATACGTTGCCAATGGGTGATGAATGAGAACCATGTCGTTTGTTGAACTATTCTTTACATACTGTGTAGCATGTCTCAAGCATCGGGGAATTCACCACAAGAAGACCCGACACATGAAGCTGCGGGGAATCAATTAGATTTACGGGGACCCCAACGTGCCCCGGGAGTCGTACCCCAACCTGAGTTATCCTTAGGATCAACTCCTTCCAATCCTTCTTTACACCCCGACCATTTTGGGTTTTTAGTTCAGGAGCTGCTGAGACGTATACCCGTTCCATCTAAGTTTATGACTAAGTTTCTAGGGTGTTTTGATAGTAGATTAGGGATGTTTTGAGTCAATACATACCCCATACTTCTCTATTACGCTCGGTGTTTTTTTATGAGAACTTGCAGATTTAGGAGCCAAACACCAGTTTTAGGAGCATTTCGGGTAGGAACAAAGACACCACGAGTCTTCACCTATCATAACTAGACAGTGGCATCGATTTCATACGGATCGAAGCTTGGAACACCCGGCCAGTGGCCACCACGGTCAGACCGTGGTGATGACCACAAACCGTGGTGTCCCATTTCATGCAAATAGGCCAAGAGGAGCACAACAGAACGACAGAACCGACCACGGCACGACTGTGGCAAGCATCATGGACCGTGGTGGCTTGGCCATGGACCGTGGTGGTCTGGTCAATCTCGTGCAGCGGTGATTATGTTCGTGAATTAAAAGAGAAAAGACGACATTCATTCTAGAGTTCATTCCTTCGTTCTTCCACAGCCTTCAAGAGAGAAAGAGAGCATCCAATCCACCCTTCTACTCGTCAATCCTCCATCAAGAATCAAGATCAAATCAAGTCAAGAGAGGCAAGGATCAAGATTTGAAAAGAAATCATCAACGTTTGCGGAGAAGGTTCCATCCGGGGATCGAAAGACTAAAAGGTTTGTATTCTTCACATGTTTATTCTTTCTTTTCGATTTCCTTCTTGTTTTGAGACTTGATTATGATGAGTGGAACTTGTTTCATGTTTAGATTGAATATGAGTGAGTAGTTTTCTTGAATTCTAGGGTTTTGCAACCCGAAACAATGTAGTTTGATTGAATATTACTAGTTTGTGCATAAATTCTTGGTTTGAATCAATAGAAGGTTGTGTTTTCCATGTTTATGAGTGTTCTTAAGGCCTGAGATGCTTGTAATTTGAGACTAACCTAAGAAGTACTGAAAGGTGAATTAGGATAATCTGACTACAAACCTTTCAACCTAGTTTTGTGAAATTTGAGAAAAATATAGCAAACTAGGGAACCTTTTGATAACCGGAATATCTGAGACCTTCAACTTTGATTAACTTGAAAAGCATACGAAAGTTGTAATTTAAATTAATTGGGGTAATTCTATTAGCATCGAAAGAGCAGTAGAGTTCTTATGGTTATCGTTCTTGATTCATTCTTGAATGTATGATTATGCAAACTAGGTTTTAGTAATTGAACTCGTTGTTAGGTTGACATCTCCCAGGGAGTCTTTCTCTCTTGGTAGAATCTTTGATTGACTTTCCCTGCTTTATAAGTTCTGATTAGTTGATAGACCATTTCAAAACCCAAAACCTGATTAGCTTAGTAATCGCATTAGAGATTAGTTTTCTGTGCTACTAATTGAGTCCCTGTAGGATTGACCAAGACTTGCTACTTCGTACACTGTGCGCTTGCGGTCCTATCAAGTTTTTGGCGCCATTGCGGAAGACTCTGTCCCTAGCAGCCATTAAACGAACCCTCTTAGGTTGACTAAACTGTTTTTTCTTTTTCTTCTTTTTTCTTTTCTTTTCTTGTTTCACTACGTTGGTGTTCTTGTTTTTATTTTGCTAGGATCTTTTTCTATATGCGACATAATCCGGAGTTCGAGTTCGATCCAGAAATAGAGAGAATTTTCCACCGGAGGAAGAGATAAAGACTAGAGGAAGCTAGTAAAGAGACACCCGCGCAACAATCTGAGATGGCCGAAGAAGAATAACCAATAACTTTCGACCAGTATGTGACTCCGAACGTCACAAGCCCACCAACCGCCATCAACCTCCCTGATGTGGCGAACAAATTTGAGCTGCAGAACTCTCTCATCAGCCTAGCATGCTACGCCCTTCCATGGTCTCCCATGCGAGGATCCAACCGCCACCTTCGCATCTTTCGACAAGTATACGACACTTTCAAATCCAATGGGGCCTCGCCGGACGCGATCAAGTTGAGGCTGTTTCCATTTTCCCTGGAGGACCGAGCATGGGAGTGGCTGGATTCCCTTCCAGCCAACTCTATTAGCTCCTTCGATCACCTTGCGAGTGCATTCTTGGCTAAGTATTTTCCGCCAAGCAAGCTGACAAGCCTTCGGAATCAGATCTCCACTTTCTCCCAGGAGCAAGATGAGAACTTATATGATGCATGAGAGAGATTCAAGGATCTACTTCGCCAATGCCCCCAACATGGTTTTGAGCCATGGGTTCCCATCCAAGCCTTCTACAATGGGGTGGACGACTAGTTGAGAGCCACCATCCTTGCCGCTGCTGGAGGGAACATCATGAGCAAGACAGTGGAGGAACTGTACCAGTTGATTGATCAGATGGCGTTGAATAGTCACCAGTGGTCGAGACCCCGTTCCATGAGAATGGGAGGTAAGTATTCCGTCGATGCTATCACACATTTGTCTGCAAAACTTGATGCCATTAATGAGAAAATGCCAAGAATGCATGTGAATGTTTCCCCATCCCCATCAATGTGCTTCTTGCAATTCTTTTGAGCATGCGACCCTTTATTGTCCTAATGGGGTAAGTAGTTGTGCCCAGCCTGACCAAGCCAACTATGTTGGAAACCCTACCCAGAGACTGCCTTTTGACCCTTACTCCAACACCTATAACTCCGGTTTGAGACCCCACTGTAATTTCTCTTACCGAAACCAATTGGGTCACCCACACGGACAAAGACCTCTTGCTCAACCTTACCAAGCCCCTCAAAAGCCCGACCTAGAGGCTATGATGGAAACCATGCTCCGGGCCCAAAAAAAGCAACTCGAGCATCAACAAAGACAAGATGAGGTGATTAAGGCCCTAACCACTAAGGTTGACCTTCTATCCACCCATAACCAAATTCTTGAGAACCATATCACTATTCAATCTGGTACTTCCACCACTCATCCTGGACAACCCGTTCCTAACCCTAAGGAGCATTGCAATGCTATAGTTTTAAGGAGTGGGACACAGATTAAGGGACCCGAGATGCCAAATGCTAAGCATTGTGTGTGTGTGTGGGGGGGGGGGGGTTGAGTGAAAAAAGTGTTGAGAAAGGGGGTGAGGAGGAGAAAGACCAAGAGAGAGAGACCATCGATGAGGGTAGTCCTGAAATCCCTCAAACACCACCATCTTCACCACCGAGAGTTTATGTGCCCCCTATTCCATTCCCTTCTAGGCTTGCTAAGTCTAAAACTGATGTTCAATTTGGAAAATTCCTTGGTATGATGAAAAAGTTAAATGTGAACGTTCCTTTTATTGATGCTTTGTCCCAAATGCCTTTATATGCTAAATTCTTGAAGGAGATTCTCTCCAAGAAGAGAAAAATAGATGACTGTGAGGCAATTGCATTGAATGTGGAGTGTAGCTATGTTGTCTTGAATAAGCTCACTCCAAAGCTTAAGGACCCCGGAAGTTTCACTATTTCTTGTGGCCTAGGAACCATGAACATCGACCGAGCTTTATGTGATGTGGGCTCAAGTGCGAGCTTGATGCCTTATTCCCTTTATAAGAGACTGAACTTAGGAGAGCTTAGACCTACCGTCATGTCACTGCAAATGGCAGATCGTTCTGTTAAGTATCCAATGAGCATTTTAGAAGACTTTCCTCTTAGGGTAGGAGACTATTATGTGCTTGTGGATTTTGTGATTCTAGATATGGCCGAGGACACCCGTACCCAAAATTATTTTGGGAAGACCTTTCCTTGCCACTTTTGGGTGCGTAATAGATGTGAAAAAGGGGGAAGTGAGCTTTAAGTTTGGGGAGCATGAGGTTGAATTTGATCTCTTTCGTGAACATATGCCTCATAATGTTTGTTCTTGCTGTGGTGTTGATGTGATTGAGAGCGATAAGTCTGTTGATGTGTTTCTTGAGGGCCATGGACTTGGTGACGTGACGAACTGGGCACATGTTATTGAACCTGAGTCTAACATCACCAAGGACATGCCCTGCGCTACTAATGAGGATTGGTTGAGAGATTTTTGCAGGTTCGACTCTAAGATGCCTTCAATTGCTGAGGAATGAAAACAATTCGACGCTTGTTGGCGGGTTCCACTTCGAGATTTTGAGGGATCATGTGCTGATGGTGATCCAAAGGAGTTTGACCATGACATTGTGGAGCATTCTCCTGGTTGAGGTGAGTTTCGTCTAGCTTAGGACATTAAACTAGCGCTTCTTGGGAGGCAACAGAAACATTTATTTGCTTTCTTTTGCTTTGTATTTATATATAAACTCATTCTTATCTTCATTTATTTAATGTTAAAAAGAGGGATCATGAGAACTGTTTGGTTAATGTTATAATGAATTTGTCTGAATGACATGGTATCTTTTTCAACAAATAAATTGTGTTATCGATCAACCACCAACTATCTCCTTAAAAGAGGGTAACTTATGTTATGTCACAAATGTTAATTTTCTAAAATGCCTATGTTTGAGATTTGCATTTCCTATAATGCCCGTGTTTAGATCATCATTGATAACTATTTTACAGACTGGGTTTAATTGAAACATATTTATTTTTCTTAATCCTAATTGCTTGTCATTCTTAACTATTTATTAAGTAATCATACAAATGTTTAATGATTCATATGGAGCTTTTTAATGCACTAAAAGATATAATTAGAATGTTGATTATTATATGAATCATATATATTCAATTGAAAGAAGGACTTCAACTAACATTTTATTCTATTTATTAGATATTAAAAAGATGTGACCAAGCTTATAATATATGAGGATAAATGTGTCACTATGTTTAGTTAGTAATATATTTGAAATTGACAAATAAGCATGGAGATAGGATATGCGATGTGAATTGCTCTAATGAATTATTTATATTGCTTACATCTAAACATTCTTTTATCACATTTAGTTATAAAAAATTATGACCATTTACTAGTAAAAACATCCTATAGGGTGTTGATTAAGGTGGTTGACTAAAACTGAGCGAATGGTACAAAACTTAACCAATTCGTCAGTCAAGGTCCTTGCCGCAACCAATGTCAAGGTATAAAAACAGAATTTAAATGATGAAAATTAAAGAAAACAATACTCAACGAGCCAAGAATTTAGTCGTTATTCACCTTTTCAAGTAGGGCTATGTCACTGAACCTGAGCTTCTCTTCACTTAGGATTTGAACTGCTTCACTTCTTGTTCACTTAAGAAGTACAACGTGGTTGAACATACTCGACTCCTTCGAGTTCTTCCAAAGTAAGTTTACAAAACTCAATCAAGGCAATGCAACTTGATCGACAACTCTACTCAGTTCTCTTGAGTTCTTCCAAGGTAAGCTTATAAAAGTCAATTAAAGCGACACAACATTGATCTATAACTCACTAAGCATCAAATAACATTTAGCTACCCAAGTGAGTTTCCCAACTCACTTAATACAAGTCTCCTTTAAATATGTGAAATTAAAAGCGTGGACTTCAAATACAAGAAGATAATAAATATTGAGTTACATAGCTTTTCTGCACAATATGCAATAATAATATTAGCTATGAAATAAAGGATTGTTTGGTACGAACCCCAAGGAAATTTTTCCTGGGGAAAATATCTCATGGGAAGTTTTCCCTGGGAAAAAATTTCCCTTAGCCTCTCCTAAAATGGTGGGTTCATCGTGAAAACTTTCCCGAAATCAACCCGTATCTAAACATTGGGAAAATAAGTCAATCCGGGAAAATTGACCATTTCCCTGGAGTTATTGACCAACTAAACGCACCTTTAAGTATATATCTATATTGTATTACCGTTGTGATACCTACTTTAATTCTTAAATACTATCTCCGTCCCATTTTATTTGTCAATTTACCTAATTTGGGAGGACCAATGCATATTGAAAATTGAGGTAAAAAATTTGTAATTTACCCAAATTACCCATACTTTAATTGAAGATAATAGTTGTTGGAATTGTAAAAAGTGATAAATGAATTTATTAATTAGGGGTAGAAAAGGAATTACTGTTTTTGGGATTGTAAATAGGACAAATATTTTGGGACAAAGAAGTTAGGTAAAAGGACAAATAATTTGGAACGGAGGTAGTACTATTATATTTCATCCTCTGTAACCAACATTTAAGATATTTCTTATTAATTACTACCTCCGTCCCTAAATGAGTGTCAAATTTCCTAAGTACCTTGTCCTTTTTTATTTGTCAGGTTAACTAACTTTTACATTTCCAACAACTATAATACCAATTTTACCCCTAATAAATACATTCTTTATCTCATTTCAAGAATATTATAAGGGTATTTTTGACAATTTGAAAACTTTTCATCCCATTCCCCATGTTTATTGGTTTTGATGAGTTAGTTTTTGTGATATACAATTAGGGACGGAGGTAGTACTATTTCGTCTATCTTACATGTGATCCTATTCCTATGTGGCAATCCACGTCCTAACTCATACATCAATTGTGTTCAACTTCTAATACAAAGTCTTTAAAAGACCCAAAATATAAAAATACCTTTTGTTATATCATTAACTATTAAATACTTTCCATTGTTTATAAAGATAATATTAGTGCTTTATTATTCAAACAAATAAACAATACTCCTTACATTTTTACAAAATTAATTCTAACAATATGTTTTTCATATTTATATTTGAATAATTTCATTCTTTTATTTATTGTAAAATTAGTCCTGCACTTACAATAAATACTTAATTACTATATTTGATTGGATTATCAAGTAAAAAAATATTATTGCTCGCGTGTGGAATATCTATTCAAATTTTCTCAGTAACTTTTCTAGGTATTATACAAATGCTAAAAATAATAGTTTTTCTATTAATTAATATATTGCTTAATGCGTTTTTAACATGATAAGAAACAATATACTTTTCTGATAATGATGTACTCCCTCCGTCCCAAATTAATTGACATTTTGACTAAATTTTGACCGTTAATTATTCATAAATTATAATGAGTTACAATATGAAATTACTTCCATTGTAAATTTTAATAAATTATTTTTCTAATGACGGTAATTTCATATTGTAATTCATTGTGATTTATGAGTAATTAACGGTCAAAATTTTGTCAAAGTGTCAATTAATTTGGGACGGAGGGAGTATATGATTTAAGAATATTTTGATTTGGTTAGATAATAATTTTTTTTTGAATTGGATTTTATATCAAAGAACAAATGTCATGTCTTTTACTTTCGTAAATTTTTTTGAATATTATTATTTTTATGTATAAGTTCTTAATGTTAGTTACTATTTAATTTTTTTAATTCAAATTTTGGGTATATTAAGTTTTCATCATAATTAGATTAAGTTTCTATTACATTAATCATCTCATTAAATAAATTCATTGTTTGTTATTTTTATAAATAGTTTGTCCAATATACAAATATTTTACTATGGTCATGCTTGATATATTTTACTTATAATCTTTTTTCTTACCGCACCAAAAAAAAACTTTTTTCTTATAGTAAATTTTGATGACGGATAAGTATATTAAAGTAAAAAAATATAGGTTTATCAATATCTATTCAAGTAGTTAAATGTTTACATAATTTATTTTAACAGTAATACTTTCATAGCTATTGTTAAATAATATAGATTTAATTTTTTTTTTGAAAGGTAAGACATGGGAATAAGTATCTCTTTCTCTCAAGAGATCTACCAAGCCTATATAGATTTAAAATTGATTTTTATTTTGTTAATCGAATATCAAAAATATTTTGAAATGAGGTGCCAACGACCCAAACTTGGGCCTACTCCTACCCACAATATTCTCCAAAATGGTAATAGAGAAATATTCCGCCCAATATTCAAACCTTGAATTATAAGGATAGAAGGCGGACCTCTTACCACTCAAACAAAAAATGATTGGCATGAATCACAACTATACATGACATCCTTATTAACTATTATTTTCTTCTATCCTATATGACATTCGATGCAATACTTCATATGTCACCTATACTTAACTTTTAAAATATTATTATATTACTTACATGTACAAAATGATAAAAGTTAATTAGTATCAACCGAAAATAATTTAAATCAAGTCAGGGATTGGCAGTAAATAGTAATGTACCCAATTGAGAATCAGATGTGAGGCGATGAGAAAATGGGCTAGTCTAGTAATGTATTGGGCCAAGAATAAAAAGCTTAGAATGGATATTTATTAGATAATTGGGTCTAGTTAGTAGTTGGGTTTCATGGTGTGGTTGGTTTTGAGTTTCGATTCCGAAATGGTTTTGGTGACACTCATAGCAATGCAAGTTTACTTTTAATTATTCTCTCATTGATGCACACTATCATCTATATAATATATAATAGAAAAATGTGTGGGATCCACTAAATTCCGAAACGAGATTAAATTTTGGAGTCTCAGTCAATGAGAATGCAGGAAAATAAAAAAAAAATTGTAACCACCCTTCAATTTATTCTTCCCACGATATATTGGTTAGTAAATGCTAAACTCCCTCCTCCCCATCAAAATTCACGCCCAATGGAGAAATTTCTCTTCCACTTTGCTCTTTTGGATCCAAATCTAAATTTCACGCAGTCGGCCATGCACCCATCATTCTCCACGAACAAGTTTTACTGTTCAGGTAAGTGTTTGTCCTGCATTAATCTCAGACTCAGATATTTGATTGTTGCCTTCTGAATTAGTTCAAGTTTCTTTTCTTTTCATTTTTGTTTGCCTACAAGGGGTTTAGTATGAAATTGGATGTGTTTTCCGATAACTGGATTGCTCTAGCACTGGACGAACTTGGCTTGACGAGGACTTGGGATGGACGACATGGATGGATGGTCGGCGGGATTTGGTTGTGGTTTCATGACAGAGGAAGCAACAAAGGTTAGGGTTTTTGGTTTTCTTTTTATATTCTGTTTACTGTTTCCATTTTGTTGCTAAATCATCTTTAGAGATATAATTTGTTAACTTTTGTGAATAAACAAGATTTAAATTATGAATTTTGTGGAAAACAGGTTATGAAATTTTTATTTCACGTTGATATAATCGGGTTTCAATTTTAAAAATTCTTCACGTAAGGTTAGAATTTTTTCAGTTTTTAAAGATTTTTTTTCCCAATCAATCCATTATTTGGGTTGGATTTATCTCTTTGAGAATTCTAATTCACGATTGAAACGTTTCAATTTTCAGTTTTCCCTTTCAATCAATCTTGGATTTGTCCATTACTTGGGTTGGATTTATCTCTTTGACTGATTATCTTGGAAATATATGTTATATGACTGCTTTAGGTTGGATTTCAGTATGAAAAGCATATCTTATTTATCCAATTGTCAAGGGTAATCGCTGTTGCTCATGAGTCATGATACTTCTCAAAAACATTCCTTTTTAACTAGCCTAAGAGAAAAGTCCCAACACTATCAGCCCTTGGAAGAATTGACACTACAACATTCTTTTTTAGGTTGGAAGAATTGACACTACAATAGCCAAAGATGGGTGGAATCGTGGAGATAAAAACCATAATAGACCATTAAGTAAGATGAGGAGCAAGGGTGGTTGGTAAGATTTTTGGTATTTTCATTTGATTAAATTTTTTTTTTGGCATTTATACTCAATATTGTTATGGTCCTCTACCATTTGGTGAGTAAAGGTTTTCAATTTGAACTTTTGAATTCTTGGTTGCATATTAGTACTCATTAAGTATGCTTTTGCTCTCTGTTTGCTCAAATATGCTACTCAAGTTGATTTTCTATGTTGTTTTTCCCAGTGAGATTACTTGATATTTTATTGAACAATGTAAGTTGATTCAGAAATGCAAGGATCCAATCAATGGAGGTCATCTACAATTTCAGTGTTGTTTCAAGCTATAGTTTTGTTTAGAGCTTTGTATTTGAACTTTGTATTTGAACTTTGACGCTTTTAGGATTCGGGTGGGTGGAAGGTATCACCGATGGAAGAATCGGGACAGGCGGATGTCCTGGTGGTCATTGTTGGTAGGCTTCGGTTCTGTCACATAGGTAACTAACTATTCCTCTGTCCAAAACTAGACTAGCTAATCCCGAAATCTTCATTATTATCTCATCGATCAGTGCCCGATTTTTTTTTTATTTTTTGTTTGCAAGGTTGTTAGGAGCATAAAGAAGATCGAGAAAGGATAAAAAAAGGACCAAGAGAGTAGCATGAAATGGGGTATTTACTATCTATTGCTCTTTTAATTTTGATTTCATGCTTTTGTTTCTTATTATTTCTCTTTATTGTGATTTTTCAGTTTTTCTTTTGCAATGGGATAAAAAAACAACTCATTAGTTATTTCTCATCACTGATCTTGATACTAATAAGATCCTCCTTTGTGTTTGATTTGAATATTTTCTTTTGCAATAGGCTAAAAAAATTGATTGTTGTTATGACCAGTGACTTTGATACCAATAAGATCCTCCTTACTTTATATACTTGTGACTCATCTTGGACTTTCATTTTCTCTACCTAGTCCATAAACAAAATTTTCCTCTATTTCTTTAACAATTTCATTGTTTTTTTTTTGCTTATTGGGTATTTATTGAATTTTTGATCTAAATGTGCCCACTGAATTTACTGGTCAGTCCAATTTTACTGTTTTAATGACTACATGGCAACAACGACGACAATCTACAATGTGCGATGGTCACATCATGAGTTCATGGCATTTAGGACGTTTGGGCTACAGTCATTCATGAGTTACTAAGTTTCTCCTTTTTCACAATTATAACAGTATTGGAATTAGATTCATCGCTACTTAGACATTGGTGCTTAATTCTTACAGGCAAATAATTCTCTTTAATACAATGTCAAATGTAATTTGTGTTTTGATTGAGTTCTAGGAAACATAATTTGATAAAAGGTTGCTTCCTTTTAATTAGTTTCTTTTGTGTTTGCCCCATGCATTTAGATCATGGAAACAATTGCTTTTAAGGTTTGCAAACTTGTCATTTAACCTGCCCCATAGAATATGTTGCTACTAATATGGAATTTAGATGGCTGTGCAGTAATGGTACGAAGGTATGATGTTTGTTGCTGGCAAAATAGGAGGGATCCAAAGTTGAGCATGATAAGAAGCTATAGGTAAATTTGATTTTCCCCTGTTAATTTTGTTTAATTTAATTTAGTTTCATAATTAACCCAATTCACTTATTACAAAAAGGTTACATCAATAAGTGAGTATTACAACAATTGGACGATATTTTTTTAGTAATAGACGATTAAAAAAGTTAAATTTGATAATCATTTATATAATTATAAATAAATAGAAAATTAAAAAGTTCAATTTATTAATTACTTTACTAATATTTATCTTAAACCTACATGTAAAATATAGTTTAAAATTAAAAATTTACAATCATAGAAATGATTGACACCAAAATATGACAAGGAAAAAAAAACTAATTAATGACAACATCTTTAATCAGATTAAAGGAAAAATAAGAGTGGCTATTTAGAGAATACTAAGACTAAAATTCTAACAAATTGAGCATTACCGAAGAAAGACAAAGAAAATATACTTATAATTAAATCAAAACTCAACAAATAAAATAGAACAACCCGTGCATCGCACGAGGATATAGACTAATTGTAAGTGGAAAGGTTAGGTAGTAGGTCAGTACAAGTAGATTATGCACGTAATGTACAAGCTAGGAAACTATGAAATGTGTAAATTTAAATGTCGTGGAAAATTTAAATAACAATTCCTTAAAAAAGTGTTTTTTCTTTATGAAATTAGATAATTTATAATTTATCAAAATTAGAAAATTTACTTATAATTAAATCAAAACTCAACAAATAAAACAGAACAACCCGTGCATCACACGAGGATATAGACTATTTGTAAGTGGAAAGGTTAGGTAGTAGGTCAGTACAGGTAGATTATGCACGTAATGTACAAGCTAGGAAACTATGAAATGTGTAAATTTAAATGTTATGGAAAATTTAAATAACAATTTCTTAAAAAAAGTATTTTTTCTTTATGAAATTAGAAAATTTATAATCGATCAAAATTAGAAAATTTTCAATATTTTGGAAATAATTAATATTGTTTTGGCTTTGTGATCCATGAAGATTTAGGAAACAATAATAATAAAGAAAAACAACTCAAGGATCAATTTCTCAAACCCTAACACACTAAGTAGAACTCACAAACAACAAAACCCTAGAAATGGATAGTTCTTGAATCAACCATTCAAACAAAAGTAATTTGCAAGGATATATTCAATCTATAAACAGAAACTCAACAAAATTGAAATAGGAAGACAAGAGAAATCCACCAACAATTCTTCAATTCCAACGAATCCTCACAAAACTTAAGGGAAAGAATAACCACTACTCCAAACTCTAAAGGGGATACTTGATGGGTTAGAGTGGTCAAGACCTATCTAGGCCACAAGAAAAGGTGGACCCGATCTAATAAGACCTGCCCGATTAGGGGCGGAAAGGAATCCTAACTATTAGGATTCCCTAATATAAACTAAACTAACCCAAAGCAATAAATAACAGAATATAAATAGAAGGAGCTTAGATATACCTCAGGTCTCTAAATAGAAACGCCTCGATCGACCTTGTACTCTTGAACGCATCGGCGTCAAAGGGACTCCGAGTAGAAGATTTCAAAAAAGAATCCTCCACAAAAGGTCCACCCAGTACCTTCGGCACGACTGCTAGACCGTTTCAATCCCGGTCAAACCAGGGTCAAAAGAGTACTTCCTTCCTTAGGGAGGTTTACCGGGAATCACCCCGAGACTCCTAAAACAGAGAACTTTCAAATGAAAGCTTTTCCCGATAACCCTTAAATCTCAAAATAGAGACTAGCCTTTCTAATTGGTCACTTAGGATAGAAGGACAAATTTTCCCATCCAAGTAGACCCCTTATATAGGAGAGAGAAGAGGGAAATGAGAGTTTCATTTCCGATGTGGGACGCACCTAGGCACCACCACGGAGGACGCCACAGACCGTGGCAGGGCACCACAGACCGTGGTGTCCCTTGCCACCTCCGTGGTGGTCCTCTTTTGCCATCTTTTCGGTGTTTCGGCCTCCCCGGTTCAATCCCTTATTGATCCGACCCTCTTTCTAACATACTGTTGCCTTAGGTTATTGGTTTGTGTGACCCTATGAGACCAACTATCATGGTTGTGATTGAACTGATCAATCACTGGTTAAGAGATCTTCTAGGAAAGACATCAATCATAGTGCCACATTGGCTTGAGTACTCGGTTGTATTTGAACATTGTCGGGGCACTCCCAACAATCTCCCACTTGTCCCACAAGTGTTCAAAATATAAAATTCCATTGTCACTTTAATGTCTCGGATTCGGATAAAGCAAGCCCAAGCTATCCATGTCTAGCTCGAAAGATTCTCGATCTCTGAGTCAGACTGTCAAAACGGGAGATCAATTGTTGATTCTCCTAAGCCTGGTCGAGCATTTCTAGTCTGATCTCATCGAGTGATCTATGAGACATATTCCTTCTAAGAAGAAGTGGACAATACCATCTTGTTCAACTATAACTCATTGTAAGACCAAAAATGACCCAGACCCCCACCACATCACCTCCTGTTACGAGAAGTTTCGGTCGCGCTCCAAGATCTCAATGAATCTCGCATGAAATGTAAAGAACTCATGTTTGAGGAATTTCTTTGAGTTAGTGAGAATTCTTACGGCAAGTACAATGCATTCACGATTATCTCACCATGGGTCAATTCAGTAAATGTTCTTCAACATTTTATATATGTGATTGACTTTTAACATCCAATGCCCATATGATCATGAAACTCGATCATCATATCAATCGCACATGCTAATTGTTCGCAATCATCATTGTCCCAACATGATGATCCAATTAGGAACTCAGTCGACATTCGACCAGGTTTAGGCCCTCCAAATTCACCAAATGGGGTTTCACAAGAACGAACATCATCTGGTCTTCCCATTTTCGGATGTGCAAACCTTTTGGATTCCTTTCAATATTAATCCAAAATTGAAAACAAAACAAAGATGACTTTATTTTGATGAATAATTATCGTACAACTCAAGAACAACATACATATATAAGAGTAAAAGAAGGCATTCTCTAATGTGAATACAACTTATTCACTGTTCAAAACAAGTGAAGTGAACCACACGCATTCATTGACGTGCTTGATACCTATAGCCTGGTCATGACTTTCATGCTTAGCTTGAGATAGGGGTTTTGTGAGCGGATCAACGACGTTCGCATCCATGTAAACCTTGTATACCCTAACATCACCTTCATCTATGAAAGACCGTATGAGGTGATATTTTCGGGACACGTGCTTGGCCTTGTCCTGTCTCCTAGGTTCCTTAGCTTGAGCGATGACCCCACTATTATCACAATAGAGGTCCACGCCTTCCGCTACGCTAGGCACCACTCCAAGTAGCATAATGAACCTTTTCATCGACATGACCTCCGTTGCGGCTTCCGAAGCGGCAATGTATTTAGCCTTAGTTGTAGAATCCGCAAATGTGTCTTGCTTAGAACTCTTCCAGCTCACAAACCCTCCATTTAACGAGAAGACATACCCAGATTGGCTCTTGTAGTCATCATTGTCCGTCATAAAACCGGCGTTAGTGTAGCCCTTCACACGCAACTATATACTAAAGACAGACCTTTAGTCCTGTTCAAATACTTGATTATATTTTTCACAACTATCCAGTGTTTCTCTCTATGATTGGATAATTTGGATTGAAACCTACTACACATACTTAAGGCATAAGCTATGTGTGGCCTCGTACATCTCATGGCATACATAATGGAGCCTACTACCGAAGCATAGGGTACATTTTTCATTCGCTGTAAGTCTTCAGTCGTCGAAGGACAATCTGTTTTACTAAGCGATGTGTCATGGACCATAGGGATGTAACCCTTCTTGGAGTTTTCCATGTTGAACCTATTCAACACCTTATCAATATAAGTTGTTTGATTCAACGCAATCAAACGTTTTAATCTATCTCTATAGATTTTAACTCCAAGGATGTACAGGGCCTCGCCAAGATCCTTCATTTGGAAATTCTTCCTAAGCCAAGTCTTGTAGAACTCCAACATGGGAATGTCGTTTCCAATAAGGAGTATGTGATAAGTGATTATTTTATAGTGATATTTAGGGCTCAAACACACATATTTCATGCTTTTTATACCCGCAATTCCATGTTTTTATACAAATTTTTGTGATTTTTGCACTTGGTTGCGAGATTGGTGCATTTTGTAGGGATTAATGAAAATACACCTAAAACCATGAAGATTTGGGGGAAAAAGGGAGAAAATATGAAGAAGTTAAAAAGAAAGTTGAAAGAGAAGGAAAATGAAGGAAGAGAATGGCCCAAGCTGCAAAGCCCGAGCCAAATATTGGGTGGACAACAGAGACGGTGCCAGCACCTCTGGCAGGGATTTTAATCGAGGAAGAAAATCTTGCACGCTGCCGGAGTTTGTAAAACGTTGTGAGCGTGCGGATACGAAGAAGTTACTTTTTAGGCCAGATGCTGCCAGCGCCTGGCGCCCTAACCGGGCCTTATAAAAGGCTTTCTCATGCCGACCGTTAAAGACATCCAAGATTTTAGAGAGCAAGTTTCTAGAGTAGATTTTTAGATAGTTTTCTTTCATAACAGTTTAGTTCTCAGGATTGTTAGTAGATTTTAGATTATTGTAAAGTGATTGAAGAGAAGAAGAAGATCGATTCGGGTGACACGAAGAGATCGATTCCGCCACTTCAAACACTCTGTTACTTCTATTTTCTTTATGCTTTTTAGTTTTAATTCAGTTTGTGGATGTTAATTTCTAATATTATGAGTAGCTAAATACCTTTGTTTGGGGGATAAACTCGATGTCCTTCGATTAATTTTGAATACAATCTCGGTGTGGCGTTATTTATTAATCGTTTGATCTTTGTAATTTGTCTGTCATAGTAAATTGGTTAATAACCTTTTGCTTGATTTAGATTCTTGATATCAAAACGAAAGTTTGTATTTTGAATTGGAAAGACGAAGATTGAATAGGCTAGAAAATAGTTAGAAATAATGGTTTTTTGCTTAAGGTTGTGTTATAGTCAGTTCTTATCTTTGATTAGGTTAAATAGCCATGAAAATAGGTGTTTAGTCTAATCACTGTAACTCACTTCGAATCGAAAGATTGTTGTGAAAGGCCTTATAAAGATTGTAGACCCCGAATCCTTTTATTGCTTTACACCGGGATTGTTGATTAGTTAATTGATTGACTAGAGTGGACTCCCCTGAACTCTTTTAATTATCTGTAAAAATCCTAAAATTTCCTACTTTCTTAGTTTAGTTTCTTGAATCGTTACCCCAACTATTTGATCGACCTAGCATCCTCTGCGGTGAACTAGTTGTTAGGTCTCGTTCCGAGCTCAATTCTGATCATTTATAGGGTGTTTTACTTGTTTTAGCCCCGTAATTATATATTAGTTATGATCATTTTGAGTTTTGTAGGATAATAGAGTGTTAGAGCCAAAATCAAGGCAAAAGACGCAAGATTAAGCCAAAACTCATCAACTGAATGGTAGCGCCCATTACAGCAGCCAAGGCAAGGGTCCAAATGAACGTCGCACCCGCGACAGAATGTTAGGATTTAGGTTATCTATTTCCTAAACAGATACAGATTAATTGGCGGAAAATTATAACAGTTATAAACAATTAATCAAAACAATTGCAGAGGCTTTAGTAATTATACCTGATCGCGAATTCCTGCTGAAGAAGAGGTTGACCTTCCAGATTCCAATGTCAAACCTCTTCGAAAGTCCACACAAAGACTGGGAACCCGATTGCTAGATCGACCCGATCGAGACGAATCTCAATCTAAGATGTATGTGAGATTGTTTCAGGAAACTGATAGTATTTCAAACTAGAATCAGAACTAAAAGCGAGAGGAACTCAGGAAATCACCCTGGTATCTCTCTAAGAGTCGAAGGCAGTTGGTGTTGAATAATCTTTCCCAGAGACCCCTTTATATAGTGTTTAGAAAACCTAGGGAAAGGGTTCAAAACCCTAAAGGGCCGAATTAAAATGACGGCGCGTTTTCTGGGCCCAACACGGTCCTGTTGAAACAACACGGTCCGTGTTGAACTCCAGAGAATCCAATTATTCGGCCCATGGACACCACAGACCGTGGTGTCTCAACACGGACCGTGTTGGGTCAACACGGTCCGTGTTGAGCCCAATTCGGTCCGTGTTGGGCTGATTTCTCACAGAAATCAGTTTCCAACTTTTCTAAACTTGATACAATATCATTTAGGTTACATACATTGTTCCAGGGCACTGACTTGTGTGACCCAGTAGGACCAAATAATATAGTTGTAATTAAACATATTTAATTACTAATTATAAAGGTCTCTAGCAAGACATATAATTACTATATTACTTTGGTT
This sequence comes from Portulaca oleracea, assembly GCA_029582165.1. Classification (NCBI taxonomy): domain Eukaryota; kingdom Viridiplantae; phylum Streptophyta; class Magnoliopsida; order Caryophyllales; family Portulacaceae; genus Portulaca; species Portulaca oleracea. The sequence continues at coordinate 25,660,443 of CM055877.1, read as the reverse complement.
TAATCTCTGTGTATATCGAACATTGTTGGGACATTCCCAACAATCTCCCACTTGTCCCACAAGTGTTCGATTCCTTGAATTCCCTTGTCACTTACTGTCTCTAGTTCGGATAAGGTAAGCTAAAGTCATCCTTATGTAAGGTCCGAAACGTTCCTCGATCTCCGAGTTTAGACTTTGAAAAAACAGACGATCAACTATTGATTCAACTGAGCTCGGCCAAGCATTTTCAGTCCAATCTCACCGAGTGGCCACCGAGACAACTGTCCCTAATAGGGAGGACAATGCCATCTTGTTCAGAGACACATTCTCACATGATCCAACTGTAACCCAGACACCGCCTTTATAGCCTACTGTTATGAAAGGCGTTTGATGCGCTCCAAAGTCACAGCAGACCATGTAGTTTATGTATTGAACTCAGGATTTAGTAATTTTGAGTAGTGAGAGCTCCTATGACAATTCCCAACTTAAAGAGCTCCCACTGCGGGTCAGTTCGGTAGTTGTTCTCAACAGTACCCATGTGATTGATTTATGATGTCATCACATTACTATGATCACGAAACTTGATCATCACCTCAATCCTACATGATAATTGTGTTGATATTATCACTGTTCTTACGTGATAATACAATTAGGAACCAGGTCGACTATCGACCAAGACTAGCGTTATCAAGTTCACTAATGGGGTTTCAGAAATCGAACCTCATCCAATTTCCCATTTTGAATGCGCTAACCTTTTTGGACATTTACATAATTCTAAACCACAATTGATGTAAATTTTAGAATCTTATTCTCAATGATGAATCAACAAGGTCATAATTCATGAACGATTCATGCAAATTTGACTTGTTAATATTCCGGAATGTGTTTAATACATATTGCCCATACATGACTATCATGCTATAACTACAACAGGGGTTTAGTACATAATACTTGCAATGAACCTCGTACATATACCATCTCACTAATGACCTTTCATATAGGAAGATATTTCCGGAACACATGTTTGGGTTCATAGTGAGCTTCAGTTCCTTTGCTTGAGTGATGGCTCCTATCAATAAGGCTTCATTTCTCTCGCAAGGCTAGAAACATCACCCAGTTCTAAAAACGAACTTCGCAATCCTAACAGTTTCTGCCACAACTTCTAAAGTCGTGTCATACTTGTCTTATTTGTAGAATTAACCGCATGTCATGTTAGGAACTTCTTCCAATTCACCTCAATACCACTTAATACAGATCGTATAATTTTCTCTGACCTTTCAGATAATCATATTTCTCTGCATGAGTGTAGCATCAATGCAACTCTTCACATTTAGCTTTTATCAACTACTTTAGACTTAGGACACATCCTTAGTTTTGCTTATACATATACAATGTATATGTTATGTTGGACTTTGAACATCTCATGGCATACATTAATCTCACGCCTGAAGCATGAGTTATATGTCTCATCCTTTTTAGAACTTCTGATTGTTTTGAGACAATCAAATTCCGTAAGGATATGCCATGATTTTTGGAAATTAATCCATTCTGGAAGTGAGTTGAACTATTCAACACCTAGTTAACTTTGATTCAAACAATCAAAATCTTTAATCTATCATTATAGATCTAGTCTCCAACAAAATTCTTAGCCCCACCAATCCTTCACTTTGAAAATTATTTCCAAGTCAATCTCGGTAGAAGCAACATTGGAATATTCTTCTTAGTAGGCAGTATATCAATCACATACAATACAGAAAATGCATTGCTCCCACTGAACTTCTTGTAAACACAATATTATCTTTGACACTTCCCAGTATGTCAAACCTTTTTGATATCCTGGTCAAGAAGGTCAATGATTTCAACTCCTAGAAGCTTCCTTAAGACCACAGATGGTCTCTTGAAGTTTACAAGTATTCCAACAAAAGACCATTCAGTTGTGTCAAGTACACACCTTTCTTCAAAATCTAATTTTGAAGTCAGTCTTGATGTCTATCTTAATGAACCCATGTTTTGCCTTAAAACCCTCATATGCCTGATGGCTCACACCTTCAGACAAATCAACCAAGTTCTAAACTTGGTTGAATACATGGAATCTATTTTAGACTTGGTTGCATGGAATCTTGATTTACTTAAAGCTTCTTTGATGTAGGTAGAGTCATTACTTTCAAAAAGTAACATCTCACGTTCATCCATAGAAGATCGATATCTTTGTGGATGGCGGAGTTGTTTACCTGACCTTGCTTGGAGTAATGTTCATGACACCTTCTCCTCAACATTTTGAGAAACTTCAACTGCCTCAACCTTGTTCTTAATTTCCCGACCAATAGGAAAAGAAAATTTGAACAAGGATCAAGTAGCGGAGTTTCAGGTGATGATTATAGTGTTTTGTGTCTCTCGAACTTCGGTAAGTTGAAAATCTCTCCCACTCTTTCTTTTAGAGAATAACATATTCTCTAAGAAGAAAGTATTTTGAGACACAAACACTTTCCTCTACAACAGTTTGTAGAAGTGATACTCCTTCCTTTTAGAAAATGGTTCAAGAACCTCTCTTCTCCATATCATATATGGTGTCTTCACTAGTGCTTCAGATAATCTTTATTCAGTGATTAAAGCTATGGTTAACTACGTGTATCCCCAAAAGGTAATCGACAATGTTGACTCAACCATCATTGATCACACCATATCTAATAAGGTGTGATTCCTGCTCTTAGATACGTCATTGAGATGTCGTATTCTTAGAGGAGAGAGTCATGAAACAATTCCATATTCTCTGGAATGGTCAATGAAATCTTTGGTTCAAATACTCACCTCCTCAACCTAATTGAAGGGTTTTGATTTTCTTGCCAAGTTGGTTTTGTACTTCACTTTGAAACTCTTTGAACATTTTCAAAGGATTTGGACTTGTGGCGTATTAAGTAGATATACCCATATCTACTAAAAAATCGTCACTGAAAGTGATGAAATAGTACAGTAAACCTTCTTCTAGCACTAGTGTTCATAGGCCCACAAACATCAGTATGTATGCATCCTAATAAGTCATTAGCTTGTTCACCAATTCCAATAAGAGGTGATTTCAGTCATCTTACCCATCAGGCATGCTATATAAACATTGAACTTTTCAAAGTTTAGGTTTTCCAAAATCCTGCACTATGCAGTTTCTGAATGCATTTCTGATTAATAAGACTTAAGCTTATAGTGCTAGAATTATGTTTCAATTGAGTCATTTGTTCAAACTCTTGGCTCAACCATTAGCATCCTTTCGATCTTATCTAGGTGCTCTTCATTGTTTTGCCAAGATATATTCATTTTGGAAATATTTAAACTATTTTAATATTCCAGCTTCAGATGAATCTCACAGACATGAATCACCATGTGTTATTTTATTCATCTTTGAAGATTTGAAGTAATCCATCTCTTGTACTTGTGCTCAATTGGATTACATACATCCATATGCATGAGTGTTTGTTGGCACGTTCACCCTTTCTTGTAAAAGGTACAGTCATGCTTTGCAGATATCACATGTTTCAAAGTCTTATCATTCAAAAGTCTATCACTGTGACGCTTCTGAATGCGCTCTGATTTGCATGACTTAATAAATAGTTACAACTTTATGTTTGAACATGAGTTATTCCTTTTAAACCTTTTGGTTTCGATGTGTTGGGTGTGTTTATCTGAAATCCTCTCTCTCTCTCTCTCTCTCTAATTGAGAGCAAGAAATCAAATTTCTACTTATAATGAGAACATAGAATCACCTATAAATTTCTCTCATAAGTCTTGTGGTAATGGATAAACAACCAAATCTTCATAAGGAACTACAACTAATTGTACGTTCCTATTTGTTGGCTGACTCTCATCCTTCAAAGCACATCTACTTTGCTATAGATTCTGCACATTTGCATAAATGCGAGTTTCACAGCTAGTATCTTATACTCAAAGTGGGTTTAATAAGGGTAGTGTGTATCATATACGCATTTGCCTAGAATTGAAATCATATCTCAAGTCTTTCTCATAGTTATTCACGCTCCCAGTGTCATATATGCATGATCTGGTTGTTAACCGGTTGCTGTCATTGGTTGGGTATGTACAACTGTTTGTCCTTACCTTACCTTTGACTTCTTGTCTTTGATAGATTTCTTAAATCTTATTTTCCCTTTCACTAAAAAACTATCTTTGGTCGCCAATCTTTTAGCTAAAGGGGATCTGAGGTTTCTCATATTTTAAAATAGTCAAATTATTTCTAAACATGAGCGCCAACAATTGGCTCTTATGTAGCTCAACCGAGACTATCTGGTTATTGGTTTCATATTTATCAACTCTAACTAGTTCGATGAAATTGGTTTTGAGTTGGTAATATTGAAATCCTTCCTCTAATCTTCAAACATTTTGAAGTTAAAATTGTATGAATACTATGACATTACTTGTATTCATTTTGATTGACCTCTCAATATTGATGCCTAGCTCAATGTTATATCAAAGACATGTTTATTTTAATTCGCCTCCAAGACAATCTTGTGATAGCGATGCCAATTAAGGAATTGGTGTAATTGTTTTTCTCTTTCTCAAGGAGAAAACAATATTTTATCAGTGGTGGATGTTTGAGTGAAAAGACATAAATAATTCTACGAGACAAGTTGGTTCATTTTAGTTATTATTCATCAAAAGAAATTAAACTAATTTTAATTTCAAATCAAAACACTTTATTAACTCTCACTTAGTGTTTTAATTTAACTAAGACCCACAAGACCCATGGGCTCAAGTGGACTTTGGCCCAACAAAACTCGAGCCCATGTTACCTTTGGTGGATCATCTTATGATCGATCATTCAAAATGACTCTTGGCAAGAAATTTGTATCGAATACAATATTTCTCTTCCTCTGCTCTTGGCCCAAAACTATTTTGATAGCCAATTTGAATTGACCTAGCTCCCACCCTACTTATTAATGATGGACAAATAATTCGCTTTGGCTTTCTTTATTTATCCATCTAAGTGGTGTTTCGATAGGTTGAGCAATAATTCATTTTGAGAGTAGGTTTTATTATCCTAAGCATGCAATTCTAGGTGAACTCTTTCGAAAAGCATAAAAGGAATAATAAAACATGCAATAACGAATTTAAAGCATAAATAAAACCCCTAGTATGACCACCTAGACTTAATCAAACTAATTTAACTAAGCCTTGATAGTCTTCAAGAAAATCTTCTTGGGTCTTGCAACTTCCTTGGATGGGCTCCCACTCGAATCGACACCTCCATCATTGGGCTCCTCAACTTGTTGTCTCCAATTACAACAAATTTACAAAGTGTACCTCACAATTGAGGCCTTACATGAATTAAAATAAACTTAATCAAATTTAAATTTAAAATTTAATTCAAAGACAGTGCACGCAGACCGTATTTCACCCAACCCAGACGCAAAGCAGAAACCGACTATCTATGGCCATACTAGAAGCACATGCAAACATGTAATATTGCAATAAACACATGCTTAAATAACAAATTATAAAGGCATATAAATAATTGCAATATAACACATAAGGAAATAAATACTAAATAAAATTTCCTAAAGGTTTGCATGATTAATAAAATAAATAAAATCCAAATTTTATCTTAGATACCCAAACAGATTTAGGATTTTATACGTATACATACAAAATACTTGACTTTTCTAAAATCAAGGAGTCTAAAAGATACTATATCTTTCAAAGATATTGTAAGTTTCCTAAACTTTACAAAATAATATATTTTATGCCCATTATCTGATTTAGTAGTAATAAGATTTAATAATTAATTTCTAAAATTAATTAAAAACCCTAAAACACACGAATTCACCAAAACTGCTGGCAACACGATCCATGTTGATCCAACACGGTCCGTGTTGCTTCCCAGTTTCGGTTAATTTCGTGAATGAAAAACTTAAATAAAACTATCATAACTTATCGAATTTAAAGATTTCATATCACAGCGTTATCTAATAACCCAATATGAATATTTTCCAGAATTTTAACAATTTTCAAAAGATTGTAAAATTTTAGGGAATTAAACCTTTTAATTCTCCGTTTAAGAGGAAAATAAATAATAGTAGTCCAATAAGTTTAAAATCAAATTTTATAATTTTTCCATACAGTAGGTTCATCCAATATGCTACTGTAAAAATTTCAGATTTTTATCAAATTTCGAAAATTAGAATAAAATTCAGAAAAGTAAACAATTATACTTTTCTGTTAATCTGAAAATTAAAGGAAAATTAGTAAACGATTTTGAAAATTCACGAAAAATTTATCCATAACAGTATGGTTACCCAGTAACCTACTGTAAAATTTTCAGAAAATTTGCAAATTTCTATAAATATACAAAATTCAGAGAAGCAACAAATTTATTTCTTTGAGATCTGAAAATCTAAATTTAAAAAAAAATAATTTGATCGGATAAATTAACGAAAATTTTTTTTCCCTAAAAGTATTGTTACCCAGTAATCTACCGTAAAAATTTCAGAAGTTTTACAAATTTCTACAAATTTATAAAATTCAGAGAATTAAACGAATTTTAATTCACTTCAGATCTGAAAACTCAATTAAAAATCTATTTTAATTGGGAAAAATCTAAAAAAAATTATGGAAAGTCCAGAACACTTCCAGACACCTCCAGTAAAAATTTCAGAAATTTTCGAGTTCGTTTGATATTTTATTTCGATTTTTCATGTTTACCGTAAATAAACTAAATCAGAAAATTAATTCTACAAAACCCTATTTTGCGAATTTAAACCTATTTCATGTATTGCCTACTGTTTAACAACATTAAACGTGATTGCTTCTAAAACATTCAAAATTAAATCGAGTTCATGCTATATTTAACAATTAAACAAACATAAAATCGATTAATTAAAGGCAATAAGAAATAAGCAATAACAAAGCATGAAATTTTACAATAAAATTTCAGATTTACTATCAAGAACATTAAAACTTTAATAAAGATTCAAAATTTAGGCATAAATCTATTCTAGCATATTCATAATATAATTCAACTATTGACAAAATTAATTATGAATACAAGTACAATACTTTAGCATGCAATTGGTGGCTCTGATACCACTGTTAGGATTTAGGTTATCTATTTCCTAAACAGATACAGATTAATTGGTGGAAAATTATAACAGTTATAAACAATTAATCAAAACAATTGCAGAGGCTTTAGTAATTATACCTGATCGCTAATTCCTGCTGAAGAAGAGGTTGACCTTCCAGATTCTAATGCTGAAACCCTCTACTGAAAAGTCCACGCAAAGATCGGAACTCGATTGCTAGATCGACCCGATCGAGACGAATCTCAATCTAAGATGTATGTGAGATTGTTTCAGGAAACTGATAGTATTTCCTGAAACTAGAACTGCAAACTAAAAGAGAGAGGAACTCAGGAAATCACCCTGGTATCTCTCTAAGAGTCGAAGGCAGTTGGTGTTGAATAATCATTCCCAGAGACCCCTTTATATAGTGTTTAGAAAACCTAGGGAAAGGGTTCAAAACCCTAAAGGGCCGAATTAAAACGACGGCGCGTTTTCTGGGCCCAACACGGTCCGTGTTGAACTCCAGAGAATCCAATTATTCGGCCCATGGACACCACAGACCGTGGTGTCTCAACACGGACCGTGTTAGGTCAACACGGTCCGTGTTGAGCCCAATTCGGTCCGTGTTGGGCTGATTTCTCACAGAAATCAGTTTCCAACTTTTCTAAACTTGATACAATATCATTTAGGTTACATACATTGTTCTAGGGCACTGACTTGTGTGACCCAGTAGGACCAAATAATATAGTTGTAATTAAACATATTTAATTACTAATTATAGAGGTCTCTAGCAACACATATAATTACTATATTACTTTGGTTTAATCTCTGTGTATATCGAACATTGTCGGGACATTCCCAACACAGAAGACATCGCACCCACGACAGACATAGATCAAAACTTTGGAGACTTTGGAAGGGAAAGAGCCAGAATGACTTCGCACCTGCGACTAGTTTGATCACGCCCGGGACCAACTTAACTAACTTAGGATGAGAAAAAGTCCAGGAGTGTGTTGCGCCCGAGAATTGCCTTGTCGCGCTCGAGAATTGCCTTGTCGCACCCGAGACGTGTCGCGGAGGAAAAATCGTCTTCTTGTCTTCGCTATGTCGCACCCGCGACGACTGGATTTCTGCGCAACTTTCTGGCAAAACGACAGTGCTTTGTGTAACTGTTTTGGCTTGTATAAATACCCTTAGTGACGTTTTTGAGCAGGAGTTAGCCTTATCTTAGTTTTAATCTTCATTTTTAGGTATCTTTTATCATTATGCTCATCTTTTGATTAGATTGAATGAGGTTTAAGCTTTTGATTCTTCTTCAAGTTTTCTCTACTTTTCCTTGATTGTATTGAACTCTCTATTGCAATTAATTCTAGAAATTTCCCCCCAATCTCTTGTTCCATCTTGCTTTCATTATTGATTATCATTTCTAGTTCATTAGCTTTAGTCACTAAACTCAAATCCAACTTGTAGTGAAGAGGAGGATTAAGGGTTTCACAAATCCTCTTACCAAGTGAGGATATGGGGATTCTTAGTAATCCAAATCACGAACCTTCTTATTTATTCGGGAGAAGTTCGAGATGAAGATTAGAGATGAAGGTTAGAGCATAGAGTGAAGATTTAGTACATCAAGGGTATGATTTCTTGTTCTTAATTTCATTATTAGGTTTAGTATTATTGCTTTCTTATTTCTTGCTTTAAATTGCATTCTTAGTTTTAGTTTCCTATTTTGTTGAATTAGATTAGTCCATCTTTTATTCATGTTTGCTTAACTAGTGTTGTTATGATATCTATGATTAGTATAGTTTGATTTGCTTTCCGTCCAATTATTTATTGCTTTTCGCATCGAAAACCCCAACCAAACCAATCTCCTCATCAAGCGTAACACCCATCCATGTGGATCGACAACCCTGCCTCAGAAAAAGCACAAAACTATAGATCGAACACTAGTTTAATGCGTAGTTGAACACAAATCCCTGAGAGAGAACGATAAATTTTTATACTATACAGACCTGTACACTTGCGGTAGTGACCTAAAACCTTTTAGGCCTATCAAGTTTTTGGCGCCGTTGCCGTGGATTTGTTTCCCCAACTGCCGTTAAACAGAAACACCTTCAATTGAACTTTGGAAGAATCTAGAGTAGCCGAGGTAAACCTCGAGCCAACCGAAGTGAGGGAACCATAACACCCTCGGTTATGCCTAAAAAGGAAGATCTGGGGAGTTTTAAGATCCCTTGTCAGTTAGATGATAGGTCAATTGAATATGCTCTATGTGATACAGGGATGTCCTTCCCAAGTCCTACCTAGCGAAGTGGACCATAGTGATTTAAGAGTGACTAGCATGACTCTTCGATTAGCAGATAAGACCCTTAGGCAACCCCTAGGAGTCTTACATAACGTCCCTCTTAAGATAGGAGAACACTGTGTGCCAATAGACTTCATGGTTCTAGACACAGGAGAAGATCCTGTACCGCATATTATCCTAGGAAGATCCTTTCTTTCAATTGTAAATTGCAAGATGGATATGAAGAAATGAACAATGGTTATCGAGCTAGGAAGGACGATGATAGAGTACGAGGTACAAGTAAGCAAGAAAGTTCAAACAAGCAATGGAAAATATTGAAGATGACTGTGATCCAGTTCTAAAACGGATCAAGGACCCCGATGGTTAGGGGTCAATAACGTCGAGCTAACGACGTTAAACAAAGCACTTCGGAGAGGGTACATCGCTCTTCTATTATCTATTCCTCCCCATCTTTTTATTTTTTGTTATTCCTTTCAATTTTTATTTCTTAAGTAATTTTTACCTTGTTATTTCATTAATATTTTTCTTTATTGTGCAGAGAAAATAAGAAATTTAGGTGAAATTTTTGGTTCTTTTTGAAGTTTTACTTTCTAACCTAATGATTTTTGAGTGAGTGGATGTTTGTAGGGATTTATGGCATGCCAAAGTGTAGAAGAAGAAAACATAAGCAAGGAAAACAGGGTTAAGCAAAGCAAAATTTGGAGAAAAATCGAATTATTATTGTCAGGTAGAAAAACGCTGCCAGCGCCCTCTAAACGCTGCCAGCAACCTCTAAACGCTGCCAGCGCCTTTTCCAGCGAAAATAAGGTATGTGAAAATTGCCGCACGTTGCCAGCGTCTGGCAAATGCTGGCATTGCCACACGTTGCCAACTGTAGGACCCGGAAAAATTCCCGTTCGGGGAAATGTTTTCTTGGATGCGCTACGTTTGCGATCAGGAGCCGACTAAGGTTTCCTAATCCTTAAATAAGGATATTTTTATTTTCGAAATTCATTTTCGGGGTGATGAAACTTTATTTATTTACAAACTCGTTTTTTATTATTTAAATTATCCGTAATTACACAAATTAATTTAACAATAATTTAACCCCGGCCCAATTAATAAATCCAAGCCCAAAAGAGAACGTTACACATCGAATCACTAAAACCCGCCTAGGGTTTAGCAGATTCCAGGTTGGGCCACTGGTCTCCTCGGCCCAAAGGGAAATTGGGTTGAAAATGATAAAACCCGCATAGGTTTTATCATTTTCTAGCCCATTTCTTTTGGCACCCTTCTTGGATAAATATTGGACATGAATTAAATTATTTTCTTAAATTAATTTTGTGTAAGAAATCGAATACTTTAAATAATTAAACGCATTTGTAAAATTGTTTAAAGAGTCGCCAACCGATTTAAGGAAATCGACAAACCATATAAAAAGAAAGACTCCGGTCTACGAACCCGATTTCTAGATTCAGGGGTAAAGTTACGAATTCGAGAGTTATAAGAACTCTCGAATCCGCCTATTATAAAACAGACTCTACTAAAATCAACATTGAAAAGAAAGAGAGCGGGGAGAAGTTTGATTAATTTCGCGGAATTATTATTCAAATCATGCAATATAAAAACAATGCGGTTTTATTTTACAAAATATGTACAAACATGGAATTAAATAAAAGATTACATGATTAAACACAATAATTTAAAAAAGAATCGAACCTCACTTAGGATGTAGCGATGACGGATTTGCCCCCTTAAGTTGCCCCTTGACTTGAAACTCGGATGAGATGACGTGAACGGTTTGAATGAGTGGTATATGGATGGTTATATGGGGGTGATGAATATGATTTGAGAAAGGGAATTTGGGAGATGAAAAGTAGTGTAATATGGATGTGATGTGAGAAGATGATTTTTTTTGTGATGGAAGGGGATGATGAGAGTATAATATGGGAAGGATAGAATAATGATAGGAGATGAAGAGAAGTTGAGAGAGTGGAAGTATAATATGGTGGGAGAGTAGAGTAAGTGTATTAGATGATGATTGTTGGTGAAATGAAGGTGGAATGGAGGGGGTATTTATAGGTGAAGGAGTATGGGTTTTGGAGGGAAAAGGTGGGGGACATACCCCAAAAATCATGCCATCAGAGGCGAAAGCCTAGGCGGGTTTCGGGGTGGTCAAGGGAAGTCAAATCACGTGGGCAAAAATCAGGGGATTGCATGCATGCAGAAATTTTTGGCGCCAGAATCATCAAAGCCTTGGCGGGCTTTGATAACATTATCAAACGGATCGCTGACATGGCACCAAACGACGTCGCGTGCTACCTCGCTCAAACCCTAGGCGGGGTTTGATTTTTTCTGGGCCGGATCAAACCCTGGGCGGGTTTTATTTGCTCTGGGCCAGGGCGCGCGACTGGCCCGCTTTCTGTGTGGGCCGGTGAATAAAATTAAAACCCCTATGGGTTTTATTAATTATTCACGACCTATTTTATTTTCGTTGGGCTCGGTTTGTTGATCTTTTGGGCCCATTGACCCGTTTCACTTGGCCCATCCGTCTTGTATATATTTTCTGATGAGTCGGGTTTATAGCGGTACAAATTCCGGTGTCTACAGAGAGCCCCCACTTTGATCGAGTCCAAATAGGACGAAGGTCAAAGTAGTCCGAGGATATGACTTTGGTTTGCAAAGCCTGATTTAATGCTTGGAAGCTGAGTCTTGACTGTCGATGGATCAATGTTGATCTCGGGCGAGAATGACGCCTTACTTGTCATCGGATATAATGCCGATGGTTCATGGAGTTTTCTAGTCTTTCCCAGTGTCGATTCCAGTCTTTCCAGGTGTCGGTTCTAGTCTTTCCCGGTGTCGGTTCCAGTCTTTCCCGGTGTCGGTTCCAGTCTTTCCCAGTGCGATTCCAGTCTTTCCCGGTGTCGATTCTAGTCTTTCCCGGTGTCGATGTTGATGATGGTGGGCATTTTTGATGCCGAAGGACTTCATCAGGCGCGTTGCTGATGGCCTTGGGGGTCGAGACTTCATCGGGCGCGATGCCGATGGCTCGGAGATTGAGACTTCACCGGACATGATGCCGGTGGCTTGGGACTGCATCGAAACTCTGCCGATGGTCCGGAATAATGATGGCAGCAACCTCTTGTTCGGTAGCTGAGTGATGGTGGTCCCTTGTCAGCGACCTAAAAATCATGAGAAAAAAATCGAGCATCAGCTTTATTGAAATAAAATAAAGGAGATTCGATTTTCACCGCGCATGGCTTTGAGTGTGGGCTCGGCAAGGTGGGAAAAGTTGGGTCAGAGGCGCTCCAAAACCTAGGCGGGTTTTGGAGTTTTTCACTGGGCTGTGTCCGTGCTTGGACCGCGTCCTCTGGGTCGCTTCTTCTGGGCTGCACAAAGCCTAGGCGGGTTTTATGCATTTTTTTCTCTTTTTTTTTTCTTTTTTTTCTGCCTCGTGAGGGAATCAAAGTAGGTCCGTCCCACTTGTGGCCATAAAGAGGCCATGTCTCCATGCCTCTCTTTTGGGTGACAAAAGGATAACCTCTTGGATTTCCGACCAATGAAACGCGTTTGGCATCTCATGGCGGTTACTAAAAACGAGTGGCTCACACTCCCCCACCCTTTCTATAAATTCAAAGGGTTTCTTTCATCTTCTTCACATCTTCATTTCCTTCATCTCTCTAGCTTACTACTTCTCTCTAGAAAGAAATTTTGTCCCTTTGAAGCAATTTTCGGGTTTGAAAAGATGCAACCCCGAAGTCACCGAAATCCTCCTCTTCCACATGCGGCGGCTTGGCCTCATGAGCGGTCTTCACGACGCAACTTTGTTCCTGGCATGGAAGTGGCTCCCTCTGATCTCGTTGTTGAATCTTGGAATCATGCTTGGTTTTACCGTTCCCATGGCAAGGTAATTCTTTAAACCTTCTTCTTGTACTTAGTTTAGCGTAAAAATGAGCAAGCATGAATTTATTTTTCATATTTTGTTGATTTTTAGCTATTTTAAGTATGCATGTTAGGATGTAGAGTGACCCACTTTCGCATTCTGACCAAAAAAATATATCTGAAAATCGCTTTTTTGCCAAAATGGACCAAAAACAAAAAAAAAAATTTTTTTTTGCATGCGTTCTGGGCCAATTATCCGAGTAGCGGCCCACTAGGCTGAATAAAACCTAGGCGGGTTTTAACTCCAGTCCCGCTGGGCCGTTGCACGCTATGGGCCGCCTGACTGGGCTTGGCGAGGTCAAACCCTAGGCGGGTTTTGACCCATGCCTTTCTTTTTTTTTTTTTGTTGTTTTCTGCTGGGCCGCGACCGTGGGCCTGTTTGAGTCAACCCCTAGGCGGGTTTTGGACTCAATTTTCCCCAATTTTATTGCTGAACTGGCTTGGGCCGTGTCACCTGAGCTTTGTTTATTTGCCTTCATGGGCCGTGGCTGTGAGCCCAGTGTCCGTGCTGGGTCCAGCTTGGATCCATGAAATTATACTTAGAGCCCCCATTTTAAAATGACGCCTTGAAATTCTACCCTTAGGAGGATAACCTGAAAACCCCTAGTGCCTTAAAAGAGCCACTTAAGGCAGCGAAATCAATCCTGGGGAATTTTGTCCAAGAGACTTTAACCGTGGCGGGCTTCATGCCTTTTTTGGAAATGCTTGGAGGCTTGGAAGAAAAGGACGTTCCGCATTATTGGTCGAGCGATGGCGGAGAGATTGTGGGATTCCACTAACTCATTCCACTTCCCCGTGGGTGAGATGACAGTCACGCCTCAATATTTTGTTATGATCACCGGTCTTCCTTGGGGCGGACAGGACGTGGTCTTCGACGCAGATGTTCCTTCCTTAGTTCTGGATTTGCTGGCCCCAGTGTCTGCGTGTTTTGGGGCGTCGTCAAGGTCTTCCTCACCTTGCCTACAAGCACTTTGAGATGACCGTTCGCGATGCGAATTTTCAAAACCTGCCTCTGGAGCAACGCCGCTTCATTTTCTTGGCGTATATCATCTCTGCTACCCTCTTCGCCAACCATGGGGATAATATTTCCCTGACCTGGTTTCGGAACCTCCTCAATTTTGATAATATCCGAAACCTGAACTGGGGCAAAACGGCCTATGCCAACTTTATCCATTGGCTCCGTCGTGGCGTCCGTCTTTCCTTGGATGCGGATCCGGTTTACCTCCATGCAGCCCAAGCTCGCTACCAATACGGTCCTTCCTTGTGGAAGGTGCTCGAGGTATGTGCTCGATCCTTCTCTTTTAATGTACTTATTCATCTTTCGTTCCTGGTTTGACATGTTGTGCATGCAGTCGTAGGCATATGAGTATATCTTGGCCCTCGGAATTCGCTCAAAGAAGGACAAGATGGTGCCAGCTGCTGAACGCTGGACCATTGAGGGCGTACATGATAAAAAGTACAAGTCGGGGTGTCACAACCTTATTCGCAACATCTTGGATAACTTGCAGCCGGTATCTCCTTATTCCTGACACCTTTTTTTATTTTTCTTTGCATGCCATACTTGAATGCATTCTTCTTCTTGCAGAATAAAATAAATTGACGTCTTTGGGCCGACTTAGACATCAGAGGGTTACCACAACCTCTGGATCGGGTGGAACACGACACCCGTCTTCGCCTCTTAGTTGAAGGGCCTTATGGCTATGTATGGTATTTAGGGGAGAGAGCCTCGAGGAAAATTTTGGGAGGTTACCTTGGTCTCATTCCCCTAGATCCTCCAGCACAGAGGTTTGAGCCATGGCGGATTGACCCGACCATTTTGAGGGATCCAGTTCGAGGTCAAGCATTTGACGATTTTGTGCACAACGTTCCCCAGGATCAATTCGATGAAGAGTTCCAGCGTTATCTTAGCCTTTTGGCTCCTCGAGTGGTATGTATCTTCCTTCTTCGTCCTTGTCATGTTTTAGCAATTTTCTAACCGGAAAATCTACAGCTGGGACCTTACGCTAAAGCTGCCGAAGTGGAGGCTCCTCAAGAGAGACGAAAGATCGGTGGCTTCCTGGAGGTGGAGAACAGTAGTGAGTGCTCTGCGCTCCAAGAATTCGACCACAAACCGGTAAGAATTTGCTTTATATCGCCTCCTTTTTACCCTGTATACCACTTGTGAATGACCCCTTTCTTTTGTTATTTTCCAGCCGAGGTGGGCTTCTCTCCGGCAATTGACTAAGGAGTGGAGCTCCATGAGGAAGTTCATTGATCGGGGCTTCACTGGTTCGGGGAGATATCAAGGTGGTGCTGCCAGACGGGCCGATATGGAGGCTGACGCAGAGTCCGTTCCCAAAGAACCACCTCGACGTTCCACTGCAGGCGTTCCTCGCATAGAGCCCCCACGTCGCTCTTCAGTTGGGGAATATTCCACTCGAGGTCAATCTCGGGAAGAAATTGGGGGGTCTTCTCGTCCTCCTCTAGCAACTGTACCAGAGGGTCGGGCAAAGGCGTTCTGATCGAGGGTCAACACTCTACTGGATCCCATCGTAGCAGGTCCGGTAGTAGAGGCCATCGCCCTCCGAGCATGGAAGAGGACATGGCTCAGATGTCCTTGGAGGAACCACTGGGTCATGGAGGGTCATATCAGAGCACTGGATATGGTGGTGATGCTCAGCCCATTCTTACTAGGTGGAGGACGCTTCTGAATCGAGCGCCACTCACCGGCCTCCTCCTTCTCGTCATACCCCGGCTTCAGTGCGCTCTGCTCGTCTCGGTCGTGAAATGGTAGTGAGGGACCGTGACTCAGGTGCATCCATAGGGTATCTTGGCGGTCAGGCCCTAACGGATGACGCTACTTCACGTCCTGCACCTTATGATGCTTCATCTTTTGGTTCTGGTTTTGCAGGATGGCCTATCTCTGCTTCTGAGATGGGTTCGTCATGGCCAATGGGTTCCCAAGAGTGGTCTGTGCCTCAACACTCTTGGCTGGGTGAATCTGCTTCTTCCGGTTGGCCTGTCCCTAGTTATAGAACTGGTCCGGTATGGCCTATTCCATCTGCTGAATGGCAGGTTCCTGATCATTCCTGGCTGGCTGCTTCGCAGGAGCACTCTGTTTCTTCGCCGTCGAGTGTGCATCCTTCGGAGATGCCCTTGACTCGGCCATCACCTCCTGTGCAGACTGCTCCTGGGCCTGATTATTACTCCTGGGATACCTACTTTGGCACGGCCGGTACTTCCAATGAAGGAGCTTCAAATGCAGGGGGCAATTTGGCGGAGGACAGCGGCGATTCTGGTTCCCTGTGGTGATCACCTTTATGCAATGCAAGACCCTTTTTTTTATTATTTTTTTATGCAAGACTCTTTGTAATATATTTTTATTTTATGCAAGACTCGAGCTTGGTGTATGCACAACTTGACGCTTTTATGCAATTTCGAATTATTTTCTACATGATGGGATTAATTCCAATTAATCCCGCTTCCCCAAAAAAAATAAACAAAAGAACAAAAACTTAATTGTCGCAAATAGCTCAAGCAAAAAATTTCAGAACCGGACATCATTGGGTCGATAACAGAAACCGGAACATCAAAAATACACGAATGGGCCAATCTAAACCAAAACAGAGAGGCCCAAGAGGGGCTACGGAAGCGAAAAAATGGGCTTGGACCGCTTAAACCCTAGGCGGGTTTTAAGTACCGTTGGGCACAGTTGTCGCACGCGCGTGTCGTCCTGCCGAAAATATAACCCAGGCGGGTTATATTATTTTTTTTCCTCTTTTTTTTATTCGCTAGCCGTTGAAGAAGAGCTTGAATCATGGGATATGATGGCAACGGCTATGTGACTGCTTACTGGTCGATTTGCTCCATTTTGATCATGGATGAAAGTGTATAAATACCCCCTCCTTTGCCATGGAGATCACCCATCATCTTCAATTGCATTTTCCATCTAAAAGGCCTCCTAAAGTCACAAAAAATCCTCTTATTATGGCCTTCGAGAAGAAGCTCGCTACTTGGATGAGCACTTTATCTAGAGACGAGAAGAAAGAGCTCGGGAGATATAGCCTGACGAAATTACTAAGTCTCCGACAAGCGAGAGTCAACCATGACTTTATTCGAGCGGCGAGCGCCTTTTGGGATCCGAAGATGCATGTTTTCCGCTTTTCCTTGAAAGAGCTATGCCCACTACCCGAAGAGTGGTCGTCTATTCTTGGGACGAATCATTTCGCACGGTCGACATCACCTCCAACTGTTGCCAACAACATGAAACAGTACAAGGAACTGCTATGCCTTCCGAACCGAGTCATAGGAAGTGCATTATTCGGCAGTCAGGTACATTTTCAAACCATTGTCGAATTCTTTCAATCGCCTGACACGTTGGAATATGGTCCCGTGATACGAGTGCGAGCGCTCGTATTATGCCTTCTGGGAGAATTTTGTTTCTATCATGGCGGGCGAAGAACCGGGCTGGCGGGCCTAATTCAGATCGTGAAAGACATGGCTCGAGGCTTTAATCTAGTGCCATTGATGCTAGCGGAAACCATGATGGGCTTGGATAACCCGGATCCAGAATACGAGCTTCGTGGGAGCGCCCTACTTCTTCAGGTACATTTCTTCCCTCATTTTTTGTCAAAAAACACCTACTGCCTGTATACCCTAGGCGGGTTTTAAGGTTTTTTTTCGTTAGTTTGGGAATAATTTGCATGCAATTGTAACCCGTGCTAACTGTCTTGGGCAGATTTGGCTGATGGAGCATTTGGGCCTTATCGAAGACCCTCGTAACCCTTCGGCGCTTGCAAATTGTTGTCAAAGGAGGCGCAAATATACCGAGCTCCGATCGGTAACTGAATGGATTGCCTTTCTGAAAGAACCTCGTGACATCGCGTGGTGGATCGAGTGGTGGCACATTCCCGAATATGTGACCAGTGACTATCGCAACGCTTATGTGTGTATTGCCGGCCTGACACACATGACCTTCTACTTTCCGGAGCGGGTATTGCGACAGATGGGCCGCAAACAGACCATCCCCGAGCGGCTATGTGAAGCCCCAGAGCAATTGAAGCTTCGTGGCTCGGTGATAGAGTCTTGGTTGAAGTATAAGGCAAGAAGGCCGACCCTTAAGGCTCCATCAAAGGCTCATATATCAGAGATTGCTGACGCTGAATATCACGGATGGTTAATTGCGGCTGTCGAGTCTCGTCGTGCTGGAGAGGCGCTAAGAAGTTGAACATCTATGAGGGAGAGACTGGGTCCTCGTTCCACGATAAAGGATCGTCTCGGCGCGAGAGTGACGGCGAAGGACCGGCTTGGTCCGAGGGTGGAGACACGGAAATCACATAAGCAAGCCTATAAGCCTAAAAACAAAGAGACAGACCCAAACGAGTCTAAAGACATGGAGATTGACCACGAGACCGGTGACGACATAGAGAAGGTGAAACAAGATTAGAAGATGGATGGAAGCGAAGGAACCGAACTTCTTTGCTAGAATAAACTTTTATTTAATTACGCCTTTTGAATTTTCTTATTTACAAGCAGTGTACTTGCATTTTGATTATTAATAAAAGAAGAAGTATTATTTACAATTAATGTGTCCTTGTAAATTTTATCTTTCTTTTTTTTTATGAACATAAATTGAATATTAACCAAGTGTCTGAAAATTGGTTTTCCAGTTGCTTGGCTATATTAAGCATAATATCTCTAGAGCTGATCCAAATTTGTGGGTTGAATCACATCTTCTCCATCCATAGTGGCAAACTGAGCTGTTCCTCCTGGTAAAATTTCCTTAACCATATAAGGACCCTTCCAATTAGGTGCAAACTTTCCCCTTGGGTCTTGTATTGTGATGTATGTGCAGACCAAAGGAAATCAGAGTGCACTGGCCTGGACTACACCAAGGACCTTACTGTCCAGTTTCTGTTCTACTTAAGCTCTTCCTAGGGATGAAATAGCATCAAGGAACGAAAAAAAAATAAAGGAAAGATAGAAAACCTGTGTCTCTTACTGATACAGACCACACCACAACAAGAAGCACAAGGGCAAACTCAGCTCATACCACTGGATACAGACTACACCACCAATAGCATAAACCGAGCTCTACTTAACACCTTCTAAGCATGCCAAAGCTTAGTTACAGACAAGTAGAAACAATGGAGAGTTTTAAAGGCACTCACAAACCTACAGGAGCAAGCTCGATTGGTTTCTTCTTCATTCACTCAAAGATGATATCCAAAAATACAATCAGAGCTGCTTATATTGCTACTTTCAGCAAGTAGCCGACTTGCCTACTGATTAAGGCTTTCCTAAGCATTAGGAAAACTCTAATCTACTGCTAAACTATCTTAAGATACATAAACAAGCTATCTAATACATAATTACATCTGATCATACAAAGAAAACAGCAAAAGAAAATAAGAATGTTGCTGGCTGGGGCTGCAAATGCCAGCAGCTGCTTATCGAGCCTTAGTCATGCTTCCACTGGGCTTATTATAATCTTCATCGTGGCTGCTGGGATGCTGGTAATATTAGCACCTAAAGGACATTCGATCACTGGAAGAGAAATGGACCAAATGACCTCAATGCTGCTGAAGATGATAACACTGCCTGCTGTATAATACTGCATATCTTCATGATTCAACATGCTGTAGAAAATGCCCAAGGACATCAGTCACCTGCACTCCTCGAACAGTAGTAGTAAATGACCTTAGGAACACAGGGCAACCACCAAATGTTATTGCCTTATGTTCTGCAGCTTGCAATAGACATTGAATGAGACATGAACCTTGATTTCACAGGTTGGGGTTCTGCCAAGGTCCAATTGCACCAACTGGACTTATGTTCTAAGGCCAAGGCTGCCTCCTTCACAAGATCTTGGGGTGACCACCTTACTGCCTTTGAATGCTTCAAAATTACCCAAGGACCTGTTGGCCCAAAATACTTCATGCTTGCTGCAGGAAGGACTTGATCCCTCTTGAATTCCTAGCTAAGTCCCATTGATTGAAGGACCTGCTAAGGACCTCAGGGTGGAAAGTCCTCTCTTCTGTCCTTGCTGGCTCGGCTAGCATTGCTGTTGTAGATGGACCTCCATCATCCTCCTCTGGTTCAGAAAAGTTTGACCTCAAACTTGGTAAACTCTCTTCTACTGGATAATAAGATCTAAGATCAGCAATGTTGAAAGTTGCACTTCCACCAAAATCTTCAGATAAAGCCAACTTATAAGCATTCTCATTGACTTGCTCAAGCACCTCAAAGGGACCATCATCTCTGGAAACAAGCTTCTCTTTCCTCCTGCTAGGAAACCTGTCTTTCCTGAGGTGTATCCATACCAAGTCACCTGGAGTAAACACAACTCTTCTTCTCTTTTGATTTGCAGCAGCTGCTGCTACCTTCTCATTGTGCTTCTCAATTTGCTGTTGTATTTTTTGATGGAACTCTTTAATTTGCTTGGCCCTCAAATCTGCTTCAAAGTTAAACTTGATCGAAGTAGCTTGGGGTACCAAATCCAAAGGGGTGATTGGATTCAGACCATAAACCACTTGAAAAGGTGAGCAACCAGTAGCTTTGCTGGGGGCTCTATTGAAAGCAAACTCTGCCTGAGGTAGCATAGTATCCCAACTTCCTTTGTTTCTTGCTACAAGGCTTCTCAAGAGAGTACCTAAGGTTCTGTTAGTAACCTCAGTTTGACCATCTGTCTGGGGGTGACAGATAGTACTAAACTTGAGTTGAGTTCCCATCTTCTTCCATAATGTAACCCAGAAATGGCTAAGAAACTTAGTATCCCTGTCTGAAACCATAGACCTAGGAATACCATGTAACTTGACTACTTCTGGAAAATATAAATCAGCAACTTTAACAGCATCATAGGTAGTATTACAAGGAATAAAATGAGCCATTTTCGAGAATCTATCAACAACAACCATAATAGAGTCTTTACCTCGCTGAGTTCTTGGAAGTCCCACAATGAAATCAAGACTAACATCTTCCCAGGGACCTTTAGGAACTGGCAAGGGGGTATAAAGTCCTTGAGGTAGACTTTGACTCTTGGATAATTGGCATATGCTGCATCTTTTGACCAAATGCTCTACATCTCTTCCCATCTTTGGCCAGAAATAATGTTCTTTGAGCATAAGCAATGTCTTCTCTATACCAAAGTGTCCTGCTAATCCTCCTCCATGCACTTCTGAGATTAATAATTTCCTTATACTGCTTCTAGGAATACATAATCTGCTGCCTTTAAATAAAAATCCATGATCTGCATGATACAGACCCTGAGGATGCTGTTGACAAGCCTGAAACTTGCCCTTGAAATCATCATCTGTAACATGAAGGACCTTCAGTTGCTCAAATCCTAGGATTCTGGAATCCAGGATGTGCAATAAGAAAAATCTTCTGGAAAGTGCATCAGCTCCCTTGTTCATATTGCCTGACTTATGGTGGATCATGAAATGAAAAGACTGCATCAACTCGACCCATTTAGCATGTCTGGGATTAAGCTTGTGCTGTCCTTGAATATATTTCAGAGCTTCATGATCATTATGCAGAATAAATTCTCCACCAACCAAATAATGCCTCCAATGCTCAAGAGCTCGAATAATTGCATAAAATTCCTTATCATAAGTGTTGTACTTCTTCTTTGCTTCATTCAGTTTCTCACTGAAGTAAGCTATAGGCCTGCCTTCTTGAGATAAGACAGCTCCTATGCCAACTCCCGAGGCATCACACTCGACTTCAAAGATCTTAGAAAAGCTAGGCAAAGCAAGAACTGGTGCTGTTGTGAGCTTCTCTTTGATCTGTTCAATGGACCTTTGTGCTGCTGGAGTCCAATGAAAAGACTTCCCTTTGATAACTTCAGTCATGGGGGCCATAATAGTACTGAAACTTCTCACAAATCTTATGTAAAATGAAGCTTCTTACTTGCTGAATAGAACTGGGGGTAGGCCACTCTTGGATGGCCTTGATCTTCTCCTGATCAACTTGAATGCCATCAGCGGATACAATATAACCAAGAAAAATAACTTGGTCTGTAAAGAACTGACATTTCTTCAGATTTCCATAAAGCTTCTCCTTAGACAGAATATCCATCACTTGCTTCAAATGCTGTTGATGCTCTGTCTCTGTTTTACTATAAACCAAAATATCATCAAATAAACAACTACACAACTTCCAATCAAGGGCTTCAGTACCTGGTTCATAAGCCTCATGAATGTAGAAGGAGCATTTGTAAGACCAAAGGGCATTACAAGCCATTCAAACAGACCTCCCTTTGTTTTGAATGCTGTCTCCCATTCATCACCTTCATAGATTTTGATTTGATAATAACCACTTCTCAAATCTATCTTGGAAAACACCTGAGACCCATGGAGTTCATCAAGAAGATCTTCAAGTCTAGGTATTGGAAACCTGTACTTGATTGTGATTTTATTTATAGCTCTGCAATCCATACACATTATTTGACTACCATCTTTCTTAGGAACCAACAGAGCAGGTACTGCACATGGACTTAGGCTCTCCCTGATCATTCCCTTGCTAAGAAGTTCATCCACTTGCCTTTGAATCTCTGCAGTTTCTGCTGGAGCCATCCTGTAAGCAGGTTTGTTTGGCAAGACTGATCCTGGGACTAGATTAATCTTGTGCTGGATGTCTCTTTTAGGGGGCAATCCTGGGGGCATCTCATCTGGAAATAAAAATGCATACTCTTCCAGGAGTGGGACAAGTAGGGGATGGTCATTTTGTGGGGTTTGTGGTTCATCAAAGGATAATAGGATGAGATCCTTACAAGCGCTGAACTCATGATGCTCAGCAGCTAGCAAAAGATCAAGGGTAGGCTCAAAGTAAAGGCTCTTTGTGGGCTGGGTATGTTTGAGTGGGGTTAAGGTTATTTTCTTGTGGTTTACCACTAAGGTATAAGTATTAGCTCTACCATCATGTTGCACAGACCTATCAAACATCCAAGGCCTTCCCAACAATAAATGACATGCATCCATAGGCAAGACATCACACCAAACAGAATCATAATATGATTTGCCTATTGAAAAACTCACCAAACACTTTTCTGTAATGGGGATACCTCTACTAGACTTCAGCCATTGAATAGAATAGGGTGCTGGATGTGATGAAAGTCTCCAGCTGCAACTTCTCCACCATTTCCTGTGCAGCTGCATTTGTACAGCTGCCACCATCCACAATGATCGAGCAGACTTTTCCTTTTACAGTGCATCTTGTATGAAATAAGGCTTCTCTTTGTTCCTGTCCTGTCTCCACAGAAGAACTGTTAAGGGCTCTCCTTATCACCAATAGCTCTCCTTCATCAGGACCTTCCTCGACCTCATCATACACTGGATCAGGTAATTCTCCTTCTGGATGTACTTCCTCTTCCTCCTCAACTTCTAGTTCAGTAAACCATGAAGCTTGATAATCAACCAAGGTCACCACTCTTTTATTCGGACATTCTGAAGCTATGTGCCCTAGTCCTTGACATCTGAAACATCTCCGGTTATCAGTAGTAATGGGGTTTGGGGTTCTTTGAGGAGTTGGGGGTTGTTTTGTGGGATATCTGGGGGTAAAAGGGGTTCTTTGGGCTGTGGGGTAGGTTTTGGGATAGGTAAAGGGCTTGGGTTGTGGTTTATAAGGGTTTTCACAGCAAAGTCCTTTCCTCTGGACCTCCTTTGCAGTTCTACCTTGTGAGCCAGAGAGCTAAGCTCATCCAAACTAGTGTAGGGATGCAGTTCCACCACATTCCTAATGCCTTCATTCAATCCTGTCAGAATTCTCACCAGAACTTGAGTTTCATTCTCCTTGAGATCACACCTCCACAAAAGATGCTCAAACTCCTTTTTGTATTCCTCCACAGACTTACTGCCTTGCACCAGATGTTGCATTTTTTTCATAATTCCGCTTTAGATAATTCACAGGCAAGAACTTAGACTTCAACTTTTCCCTCATCTGTTCCCAAGTCTTAACTTTCTCTTTTCCCTTCTCTACTCTTCGTTTCTGCAGATTAGACCACCAGATTGAAGCATGTTTCTTCAATTTCAGAGCAATAAGCTTGACCTTCTTCTCTTCAGAAACCTCCTTCAGATCAAAGACCCTTTCTACAGTTTGCAGCCAGTCCAAGAACACCTCAGTGTCCAACTGACCTTCAAATTCAGGAATTTCAACCTAAAAATCTAACTTGTCATCCATTCCAGCCTTCCTTTGTCTTGTTATGACTTTCTTACTCTCACTAGGACCCTCTTCTTCACCAAAAGGATTACTAGAGTAAGTACTCCCTTCTTCTTCATATTCAGAGTCTTCCTTAAAATTCTGCTTCTTCAAATACAAATAGTTCTTCAGCTGGTCTCTCAAATATTGCACCTGTTTCTCCAACTCAGCCTTCTCTTTACGAGCTTGTTCAACCACTTACTCGGCAGTTCTACTAAAAGACATCATGTAACCAGCAAGAAGCTCACCAAGAAAGTCACACAGCTCTGATACCAAAGCTGATGTATGTGCAGACCAAAGGAAATCAGAGTGCACTGGCCTGGACTACACCAAGGACCTTACTGTCCAGTTTCTGTTCTACTTAAGCTCTTCCTAGGGATGAAATAACATCAAGGAACGAAAAAAAAATAAAGGAAACATAGAAAACATGTGTCTCTTACTGATACAGACCACACCACAGCAAGAAGCACAAGGGCAAACTCAGCTCATACCACTGGATACAAACAACACCACCAATAGCATAAACCGAGCTCTACTTAACACCTTCTAAGCTTGCCAAAGCTTAGTTACAGACAAGTAGAAACAATGGAGATTTTTAAAGGCACTCACAAACCTGCAGGAGCAAGCTCGGTTGGTTTCTTCTTCATTCACTCAAAGATGATATCCAAAAATACAATCAGAGCTGCTTATATTGCTACTTTCAGCAAGTAGCCGGCTTACCGACTGATTAAGGCTTTCCTAAGCATTAGGAAAACTCTAATCTACTGCTAAACTATCTTAAGATACATAAACAAGCTACCTAATACATAATTACATCTGATCATACAAAGAAAACAGCAAAAGAAAATAAGAATGTTGCTGGCTGGGGCTGCAAATGCCAGCAGCTGCTTATCGAGCCTTAGTCATGCTTCCACTGGGCTTATTATAATCGTCATCGTGGCTGCTGGGACGCTGGTAATATTAGCACCTAAAGGACATTCGATCACTGGAAGAGAAATGGACCAAATGACCTCAATGCTGCTGAAGATGATAACACTGCTTGCTGTATAATACTGCATATCTTCATGATTCAACATGCTGTAGAAAATTCCCAAGGACATCACCACCGCACTCCTCGGCGAGAGTAGTAAATGACCTTAGGAACACAGGGCAACCACCAAATGTTATTGCCTTATGTTCTGCAGCTTGCAATAGACCTTGAATGAGACATGAACCATGATTTCACAGGTTGGGGTTCTGCCAAGGTCTAATTGCACCAACTGGACTTATGTTCTAAGGCCAAGGCTGCCTCCTTCACAAGATCTTGGGGTGACCACCTTACTGCCTTTGAATGCTTCAAAATTACCCAAGGACCTGTTGGCCCAAAATACTTCATGCTTGCTGCAGGAAGGACTTGATCCCTCCTGAATTCCCAGCTAAGTCCCATTGATTGAAGGACCTGCTAAGGACCTCAGGATGGAAAGTCCTCTCTTCTGTCCTTGCTGGCTCGGCTAGCATTGCTGTTGTAGATGGACCACCATCATATTGGTGCCCTCATTTCCTTAAGCACTAGATCACCTTCTTGAAGTGAACGACTTTTCACCTTCTTATTAAAGGTGCGAGTGATTATATTCTGGTACGCTTGAACATTATGCAACGCCCTTAATCGCCTTTCATCCATCAACATTAACTCCTCGAACCTTGCCCTAGCCCATTCTGCTTCTGGCAATCGGCTTTTTGCCACTATTCGTGATGACGGGATCGCTAACTCGATCGGTAGGACTGCTTCCATCCCATACACTAATGAATAGGGTGTTGCTCCTGTGGCAATTCGAATTGAGGTTCGGTATCCCCATAAGGAAAATGCTAACTTGTTAGGCCAATCCTTGTAAGTGACGACCATCTTCTTAATGATGCCCGCCACCGTTTTAATGGCCGCTTCTACAACTCCGTTGGTTTGTGGTTGGCAAGGTGAAGACCGATGATGCTGAATTTTGTAATTGGTGAGCAAAACTTCTACTTCCTTTCGAAAATGACTCCCATTATCGCTGATGATTTCATGAGGCACTCCATATCGGCATATAATGTTCTGAAGGACGAACTTGGCCACGTGCTTGGATGTGAGCTTGGCAAAAGAGGCTGCCTCTACCCACTTAGTGAAGTAATCAATAGCGACCAGGATGTATTCATGTCCTCCTGTTCCGGTTGGGTGTATTTTGCCAAAGATGTCAATACCCCATACCGAGAATGGCCATGGAGAGGTCAATGATGTCAAGTATGAA
The DNA here is from genome assembly GCA_029582165.1 of Portulaca oleracea. Lineage (NCBI taxonomy): Eukaryota > Viridiplantae > Streptophyta > Magnoliopsida > Caryophyllales > Portulacaceae > Portulaca > Portulaca oleracea. The sequence goes on along the minus strand of CM055877.1, from coordinate 25,633,747 downwards.
GGAGGTTGATGTTGCAGATTGGCATACTCTTGACATTTGTGGCATTTTCGAACAAAATTCAAGCAATCTGCTTCCATAGTGGTCCAGTAGTAACCAGCTCTTTGAATCTTCTTCGCTAGCATGCGCCCATTCATGTGAGGCCCACACTCTCCTCCGTATACAGTAGCGATGACTTCCTTTGCACTTTTGGCATCGATACACAACAAATTGATGCATGTAGGTGACTTCTTGTATAAACGATCTTGGATCAAGCAGTATTGTGCTGCTAAAGCCCTGATCGCTCGTTGTCCTCGAGCATCTAACTCAGTTGGATATTCTCCCTTCCGAAGGAAATCGTATATGTCAAGAAACCATTCATCAGTCTCATCATCTTGTGTTTCCATGGCACAGACATATGCGGGTTCAGACTGTCGCTCTACAATTACTGGCAGTTAGAGCGTGCCCGATGGGATGGATATAATTGAAGATAATTTAGCTAGGGCATCAGCTAGTTCATTGTGATCCCTAGAAAGGTATTGGAAGTTAATCTTCTCAAATTGATCAGCCAGTCCCAAAAGCTTCTGCTGGTAAGCTAAAAGGCACTCACTTCGAACTTTCCATGCATTCTTAGCCTGGTTAATGATGAGGCTATAGTCTCCAAAGACATTTATGTGGCGTACTCCTAAAGCCAAGGCAGCTTGTAGGCCTTTGATGCACGCTTCATACTCCGCCGCATTATTAGTAGCATCAAAATCCAATTTTACAAATACAGGGACATGTGCGCCTTCTGGAGATATTAACATGACTCCTACTCCACAACCCATTTGGTTAGAAGCTCCATCAAAATACATTTCCCAAGTAACTTCATCAGTTAAGAGCACGTCTTCATCTGGGAATTCCAAGTGAGTGCTTGGAGGTTCCTGTAATGGTGAAGCGGCCAGAAAATCTGAAACAACCCGCCCGTTAATAGATTTCTGAGGTAAGTATTGAAGATTGAATTCAGAAAGCATGACTACCCATCGAGCGATGCGGTTGTTGATGGTTGGTTGCTCCATGATGAATTTGATGGGATTGTTCTCGGCTATTACACACACTGTGTGTGAGAGCATGTAGTGCGTTAACTTCTTAGTGGCCCAAACTAATGCGAGAGCCATTTTCTCTATGTCCGCGTATCGACTTTCGTAGTCTAGGAACTTCTTGCTCAAGTAGTAGATGGCGCTTTCTTGGCCTTTTACCTTTTGAGCTGAGCTAGCATAGCCCCCATTGCTGAGCTAGTCACTGTAAGGTAAAGGAGTAGAGGCTCATCTGGTACTGGCGGCATGAGAATGGGAGGATGTTGCAAATATTCCTTGATTTTCTCAAAAGCAGCTTGACATTGATCGTCCCATTCTACTTTGCTTCCTTTCTTTAGCTTCTTGAACAAAGGTTCACAAGTCATGGTGAGCTTTGAAATAAACCTGCTAATGTACTGGATTCGGCCCAAGAAACCTCTTATCTCCTTTCCTGTCTTAGGTGGTTGTAACTGTTGGATAACCTTGATCTTTGAAGGATCAACTTTAATGCCCCGTTGGCTGACCACATAGCCTAGTAGCTTCCCAGAGGTAACACCGAAGGTGCACTTTGCTGGGTTGAGCCGCATCTTGTATTTGTGAAGTCGTAGAAAGAATTTCCGGAGGTTAGGAATATGACTCTCCCTTGTCTTGGACTTAACAATCATGTCATCAACATAAACTTCTACTTCGACGTGCATCATGTTATGAAGTAGGGTATTAGCGATACTGACTGCGTTGCTCGACATTTTAAGACCGAAAGGCATGACGACATAACAGTACGTTCCCCATGGTGTAGTAAGGGAAGTCTTCTCCATATCTTCTTCTGCCATTTTTATTTGGTTGTAACCAGCTTATCCGTCCATAAAGGATAAGAGCTCATGTCCACAAGTGTTATCCACTAATACATCAATGTGGGGTAGAGGGAAACTATCCTTGGGACTAGCTTTGTTAAGGTATCGGAAGTCCACACATATGCGCACTTTCCCATCTTTCTTGGGTACTGGGACAATGTTAGCAATCCATTCAAGATATTGGACTGCTTTGATGAACTTAGCGTTAAGCTGCTTGATCACCTCTTCTTCAATTTTCTTAGCCCATTCAGGTTTGATCCTCCTAGCCTTTTGTCGCACCGGTTTTGCATCGGGGAGCAAAGGTATGGTGTGCTCCACGATTTCCCTGTCAATCCCTAGCATGTCCTCGTAAGACCATGCGAATACATCCACAAACTCCTGGAGAAGCTCCATAAATGCTACCCGTTCTTCCGCTGTGAGCGAACTACCTAACTTCAACTCCCGAGGTTGTTCTTCCGTGCCCACATTTATGGTGATGGTGTCTTCCAACACCGCCATCTTATGCTCATGTTCATTAGAAAATTCTTTTAAGGGTTCATTAAATTCCAGATTATTATTATCGCAGCAGTTCAGGGAAGAGGGGAAAGAAGAATCAGAGTAAGCAGAAAGGTTCATTTTATTGAATGCAGAAATGAGTACATCGCCAACAGATTCAAGACCAGGCTCACTTGACTCTTGACTCTTAGGACCAGACCCTATGTCCATAGGAACAGACTCTCCTACAGATAAAACAAAGCTATTTTCCTCAGCATCGACCCATGAGACCACCTTAACTTCTTCTTCTTCAGTGATCATGAGACTTGGATCAAAGCTTGGGTTGGATAATGCAGCAATAACAACGTCAGCTTCAGGTTCTTCCTTAGAAGCTTCTTGTCCGAACAGCATGCCAAATATGTTGCTTCCAGCAAGATGAGTCCATTCCAATGGTGGTTGTTTGTCCCGAGCGGGGATAAAAACAGTAGCCATATTAATGGTGCAGTCATTGAAAACTTCTAACCCAGCAACTTGAACTCCCTTGTTCTTCAGGTAGTACGGTTCAGGGAACCCATAGTAAGGGAAGTCATCACCTTCCCTAACGAACTGTCCATTCAGAGTGAGTGGATAGGGCTTCATTTGGAACAAGGTAGGTGGGTTGTCCATCCTCTTCTGCTTAGCTATGGCTATCTTGGCGAGCCTAACTTCCTTCTCAGTTGGCTTGTATCCTAAGCCGAACCTTCCCTTCTGCTTAAATGTCTTGAACACCGGAGGAATCCTATTCTTCGGGTTCCTTCCTAGCGGCATCCCAGGGAAGTGTCCTTGTTTCCTGAGTATTGCATGCACTTTGGGATTTGAGTAGGGATCGAAGTCAAAGGAAGTTTCATCCTGACTCAAAGTTGCCACAAGTTCAAAGTTATGAAGTTCTTCGTCCATAGAACTGTGTTCCACTTCAAGGGTTGCTTGGTTGGGAGTGAAGACAGCATTGATAGATTCTCCTGAGATGGTGATGACTTGTCCTTGGATCAACATCTTTACCTTCTGGTGTAAGGTAGATGCTATGGCATTGCATTCATGAAGCCATGGCCTCCCTAGTAACAGATTGAAGGAGGTTGGAATGTCTAGCACTACGAACTCCACGTTCCGAGTGATATTGCCTATAGTGATGGACAATATTATGGACCCAACCGACTTTCGAGGAGAATTGTCATAAGCCCTAAGCTGTACACCATTTTGAGCCAAGTGTTGTTGTTGGACTCCTAATTTCTGTGCCGGCCTCCAAGGGCACACATTCACAGCTGAGCCATTATCGACTAAAACTAGAGGGATAGTCTTGTTGGAACATTGCACTGTGAGGTATAATGCTTTGTTGTGGGATGCCCCTCCCTGAGGCACATCTTCAATCCCAATGGTGATAGACTCTTGCTGGGTAGTCACATGAGCAACTAGAGATTCAGGAGTTGTCGTGGGAGATACTGTTAATGCAGTAAGAGCGTCCATCATCTTTTGTCTATGAGCCTGTGAGGTACAAATCAATTGCCAGATGGTAACTTCAGCCTTGGTCTTCTTGAGTTGTGTAAGGAGAGGATCTTCAGGCGGGACGTGATTGTCGTTGGTAGCCATTGGTGTAGGACTAGAAACAGTCACTGGGGTGGTGGTGTTCCTGTTGTTATGGCGGCCTGATCGAGTAAAAAATGCTACATCATCTGATGTTGGCTCATCCGGCTCCATCCATTCCGTCTTGGAGTATTCATGTTGCTCATCGTCATCACTATCCCAAATACCATGAATGGATAGGTCTTCATGAAAGCCGAGCACCTCGGGGATAGGTTGACCTGTTTCAACAATCAAAGTGGAAGGATCAAAGCTACAAACTCCATGAAAGATAGCGTTGGTATGCTCGAGCATAGGGTTGCTTTGATTGTTAGGCTTTTGAGTAGCTTTCGGCATGGGAAGTGTTCCATCCTTTATCATTTCTTCTATTTTGTTCTTGAGAGACCAACATTTCTCAGTATCCTGTCCTCGGCAATGATGGTAGCGGCAGAATTGATCCAAGTTCTTTCCTCTTGTCGCTGATTCTTCCCTTGGAAAAGGTAGGACCAAAAAACCCTTCTTGACCAATCGATCAAGAGCTTGTGAGTAAGAGACGTCCAATGGTGTGTAAGTCTCATACTTTGGTATGAAAGGCCCCTTGCGCTGGACAGAGTTAGATTTCGTGATCTTAGGAGGGTGGCTAGACGCACTAGTAGCCCTCCTGTTGGAACTAGACCCCTTCCATCCAGGCGAAGTAGTCTTATCATTATGCATCGCCTCTAGTTGGACACAAATGTCCTTCAAGTAGTCAAAATCTTTGATGACGTGGTATCCCAAGTGCTTGGATAAACTGCCTTTTAGCCCTTGCTTGAAAGTAGACAATTGTAGACGAAGAGGGGTTGTCTCATTGATGTGAGACAGCTTGGTATGCCATCGCTCAAAGTAATCCAAGAAGGATTCGTCATCTCGCTGCTTCATGGTGGTCAAGTCATCCACCGTAGCCTGCTTCCTTTGAATGTGACTGTAGTGATTAATGAAGGCTTTGAACAGTTCATTCCAATCGGCCTTAGTTTGAGGTGGTAAAGCGTGATACCACGCCTTGGCTTCGCCATCTAGAGTGGATGGGAAAACGGTAGAGTATAAGCCGACATCAATTCAGTTTAATGGTGCTAGCCTCATGAACTCTTTGATGTGATGAACTGGTTCTCAGAGGGTTTGAACCTGATGTTTGGTAACTCAACTTTATCAGCTATCTTCAGAATCGGCTGAACAGGCAATGGCACTTCCAGATATTTGTCAGAAAAGGCCGACACAGTGCTCATTGCTTTGGTAAGGCTTTCTAATTTCTGTTCGAGGGCCTTAACAGCAGGATCCTTCAAGAGTTTAGATGCCTCAGGAGTAGTGACCTTTGTCTTGGATACCCCGATTCCTCCAGAATCTGAGGATGTCTTGATGATTTCAGGTTCGTACTCATATCCCTGTATTTCTTCATCGTCTTCCTCAACATTCAACCCCAGTTTGGTATTGATTTTAGTAATGGCTTGCAGTATACCATCCATCACTTGTTGTTGCTCATTCAGCCTTTTGCCCACCTTCTGCTCTTGTTCTAAAGTAATGGCAAATACCATACCTTGTATTTTGGTGTAGAGGTCATCCAAACGCTTCGTGATGTTGGCTTCGGTGCTCTGGACTGGGATCTCTTGGAATTGTTCTCCAGACATGGTACTGTTACTGGTTGTAGACGGATCGTAGTGAGGGTTCGGAATCAAACGACTGGTTCGTGGATCTCGAATGCGGGCTCAGAGTCGATCACCAATGATGCCTGCATGGAAATTCAAAGTTAAGACACTCGATGACATTCTCCGACATGTTCTACCCGATGCATGCATGTCCTAGATGACCTATATGATCCTAGACAACTTGACACATGTATGCTGACACAGTGGACTCACCCACTTTTTGGGAGTGCATGGCCTAACTCTATATGGACCTAAAAACAGAACACCATAAATGGCCGAATAAAGTCAACATAGCGAGCGGGTCATAAGTTGGCAGACTATAGTCAGTGTTTCTCAATTCGGATGGGCCCAATCCACTGGCCGACCGTTTTAAGGAGAATCCATAACCTGACCCAACAACTCAGACAACTCAAACCGTATTGGCTATTATGCGGACTAGAATAATGTTCAACAAGACCGCCAATCCACCCTTCCTTTTTATGCTTTTTTTTTTTACTCGGGGAAAATGGATATTGTAAAGGACCGGATAAAGTCAACAATAAGCGAGCATAATTAATTTATGGGTTTAATTGACAAATCCAATATGGTTGGGCCTAACAACGGGCCGGCCATAAATGTGATGGATTTATTAATTAAATCGATAAATTAATTTACTCAAGCCTAGTGACTATTATACAGTCTAAGACGCTATCCATTAACTTTGTTAGACTTTTAATTAATTTTTTGGACCTTTGTTAAGAGAATTTCATAAAGGGCCATATAATATCATCAAAGGTGAGTTAATTTTTATCTCTTAATTAAGATAATCAACTTTCAAACATAAATGAGCCCTTCCACTTGGGCTAACCAAAATGCTTTTGAGTGAATTATATTAATTAATAAATAATCATTTTCTCAACCCAATGAATTTTATATGGACTTGAACAAAATCTCGAAACTAGGGTCGACTCTTTACAAAAAGATAAGAAAGAGGGGGGGGGGTGTATACACATAGCACATAGCATGCACATGGAAGGGTATCCTAAACCAAGGCTCTAAATTCATGGACTTTTATGGTTGGGTATATAGCCTACCGCATGCCTTCGCTCCGGTTCTTCATACCATAAGGTAAGCAGTTAGGGTATTTCTCAAAGAACTTCAAGGAAGCTCTCGGAGTGTGACATCAGGAGAGGAGCGACCAAATGCTTAGAGATGTAGAGTTCATCCCCATAGTAGTGGCCTCCCGCTCTCAAGGGAAATCCTAGGTAACTTAAACCGTTGCCTTTGTGCTAACGTGTCAAAAGACCCGATTAGTGGCCCGGTATGCAAGGGATGCCTAAAAGAATAATAAAGTCGCGAAATAAATTAACTTCTCCCTTTTACTATTTTCAAATCAATTTGATTTTTTCAAGTTTTACCCTCTTTTTAAAGTTTAAGTCCCCAGTGGAGTCGCCAATCTGTAGGACCCGGAAAAATTCCCGTTTGGGGAAATGTTTTCGCGGATGCGCTACGTTTGCGATAGGGAGCCGACTAAGGTTTCTTAATCCTTAAATAAGGATATTTTTATTTTCGAAATTCATTTTCGGGGTGATGAAACTTTATTTATTTACAAACTTGTTTTTTATTATTTAAATTATCCGTAATTACACAAATTAATTTAACAATAATTTAACCCCAGCCTAATTAATAAATCAAAGCCCAAAAGAGAACCAGTGGGCCACTGGTCTCCTCGGCCCAAAGGGAAATTGGGTTGAAAATGATAAAACCCGCCTAGGTTTTATCATTTTCTGGCCCATTTCTCTTGGGACCCTTCTTGGATAAATATTGGACATGAATTAAATTATTTTCTTAAATTAATTTTGTGTAAGAAATCGAATACTTTAAATAATTAAACGCATTTGTAAAATTGTTTAAAGAGTCGTCAGCCGATTTAAGGAAATCGACAAACCATAAAAAAAGAAAGACTCCGATCTACGAACCCGATTTCTAGATTCGGGGGTAAGGTTACGAATTCGAGAGTTATAAAAACTATCGAATCCGCCTGTTATAAAACAGACTCTACTAAAATCAACATTGAAAAGAAAGAGAGCGGGGAGAAGTTTGATTAATTTCGCGGAATTATTATTCAAATCATGCAATATAAAAACAATGCGGTTTTATTTTACAAAATATGTACAAACACGGAATTAAATAAAGGATTACATGATTAAACACAATAATTTAAAAAAGAATCGAACCTTGCTTAGGATATAGCGATGACGGATTTGCCCCCTTGAGTTGCCCCTTGACTTGAAACTCGGATGAGATGACGTGAACGGTTTGAATGAGTGGTATATGGATGATTATATGGGGGTGATGAATATGATTTGAGAAAGGGAATTTGGGAGATGAAAAGTAGTATAATATGGATGTGATGTGAGAAGATGATTTTTTTGTGATGGAAGGGGATGATGAGAGTATAATATGGGAAGGATAGAATAACGATAGGAGATGAAGAGAAGTTGAGAGAGTGGAAGTATAATATGGTGGGAGAGTAGAGTAAGTGTATTAGATGATGATTGTTGGTGAAATGAAGGTGGAATGGAGGGGGTATTTATAGGTGAAGGAGTATGGGTTTTAGAGGGAAAAGGTGGGGGACATACCCCAAAAATCATGCCATCAGAGGCCAAAGCCTAGGCGGGTTTTAGGGTGGTCAAGGGAAGTCAAATCACGTGGGCAAAAATCAGGGGATTGCATGCATGCAGAAATTTTTGGCGCCAGAATCATTAAAGCCTAGGCGGGCTTTGATAATATTGTCACACGGATCGCTGACATGGCACCAAACGACGTCGCGTGCTACCTCGCTCAAACCCTAGACGGGGTTTGATTTTTTCTGGGTCGGATCAAACCCTAGGCGGGTCTTATTTGCTCTGGGCCGGGGCGCGCGACTGGCCCGCTTTCTGTGTGGGCCGGTGAATAAAATTAAAACCCCTATGAGTTTTATTAATTATTCACGACCTATTTTATTTTCGTTGGGTTCGGTTTGTTGATCTTTTGGGCCCGTTGACCCGTTTCACTTGGCCCATCCATCTTGTATATATTTTTTGATGAGTCGGGTTTATACCGGTACAAATTCTGGTGTCTACACCAGCGTTTGGCAAACGCTGGCAGCGTTTCTGGGTTTTTCAAGAAAATTTTGCCCGCCTACTCACTTAAAGTCGCCCCCCTTTCAAAATTAAAACCCAACTTTCCTCTTTTCTTCTTCCCTCATCCCTCGATGAAAAAATGCTGCCCTATCCCTCAATTCACCTCCTCCTCTCTTGCTTCTCACCGGCGACCACCACACCCACCACCTCTCACCTTCTTCTTCCTCCCTTCTTCATCTCTCTCTCATACTCACCTCACCACACACAAGTTTTACTTCAATATTTAATCTCCCATCTTCATCAAAGGTAATCTCTTCAATCTCCCTCTTTTATTCCACTATTATCTAGTAATTGTGGTGTAATTTTTGTTGTGATTCATGAATTACTTGTTAATTTGTTGAAATTACTTGATATACGATGTTTATGCTCAGAGATTTCAAGTGATTTTGCTTGAATTATCTTTGAAGTTGAGGTCTTGAATTAGGGCATGATGGGGTTTGATGAATGTTATTCTTTTTAACTTCAAGATTGAAAATATATTATGTTGGGTGTGTTATGGGAGTATTGTGATGGAAAATTTGAGAAATTTAGGTTTGATTTGGGATGGTGATTATCTTGAGGGGTTGTGATTGTTTTTTGTGATCTTTTGTAGGTTAGAATTGTTTAATTTCCATTCTTCGCATCAAATAAGCATGGGGGGAGTATTTAGTCATTTCAATTTACATTTTACTCATGCTTCTTTGATGCTTTGATGTTATCCTGGTGGTTATACTAAGTTTTTAAATCTTTTAGGATGGTAAGAACAAAGAATGCAAGTTTTTTCGGGCCTCCATCCGGTGAAGATGGTGGAAGCAGAAGCCGGAAACGCCAGGCTTCTGCAACGGAAAAAGGGAAGCAAAAAGTCGCCCCTTCTCGAGATTCAAGAAGCAGCAACCCCTTCAATTTTGAAGAAGACATCAAAGCTAGGTATGATTCACTTTCAAAACGAGTTTTAATACCTACTAAATATCTGCATGAGGGTTTCTTGAGAAGTTGTGGTATGCTTGATGATGTTCTGTGGTTGTTAGGACGTGGTCAAATGACCGATATTGCTAGGCTTGGTGAGCCGACCTTTAGGGGGATTACTTTGGAATTTTTAAGCACTCTTGAGGGTGAACCTCCATGGGACGGATGACCTTATTCGTTTTCAGCTTCTTGGTAGGGTTAGGGAGATGACCGTTTCTGAATTTGCCCGTGTTTTTGGTCTGCGTGAGCGCACATGTAGAGACCCGCTCCTTATTCCTTTGAACTGGGACGGGAATGGTTTCTTTCGCATGATAGATGGTGTCGATGACTGAGACCCTAGTAACTCCACCTCTTCCTTATTAGGAACCCTGCTTTGAGGTATGCACACCGCATCCTCTCATGCGGCATTTTTGGGAGGCCTGGTAGTTCAAACAAGGCTACCAAAGCTGATTGTTACATGTTGCATGCTATGCTTGATGCCGATAACCTTGCTGACCCTGCTGCCCTATTTGCATTGCACCTTTCACGCCTTGCTACCTCGTCCACCAAAGAGATATCCATAGGTGGATACATCACGCACCTAGCACGCCAATTTGGCTTCAGACCGATCATGGCGCTCCTGATCGTGTTCCTGGTAGCATGTATTTAGATGGAGACCAGTGTTGTTCTTTTAACATGTGCAAATTCGATAGTGACCCGTGTTGTCTGTGGATTTATCCTAACAATGTTAGGTTTCCTTTGCCTCACCCCCATCTCTCCCCTCAATACGAAGCGAACCTTCTTTGGATGCCTCCCCTACATGATGTCGAGCCCCAACAACAACCCGAGCCTGAACAACAACCTGACCCTCAGCCCCAACAACCTCCCATAGATCATGAGGCGCGTTACCGTGACCTCCAGATAGCCATTAACCAGACCGAGCGTCGTATAGATGAGTTGCAGGAGTACCTTGTTGAGTCGAGGAACCAATCTGACTTGCACTTCACACGCCTTGATGAGTCGATCGCCCACCTTTCCGGCCTTATTCAGACTATGTTTGACCAGTCCTTACCTCCACCACCTCCTAATGACCCAATCGCCCCATCCCCACCGAGCAAGGATGCTTGATCATTTGCTCCGTCCTTTCCCTCTTCACCATTGTCTTCTGCATTGAGGACAATGCAGTGTTTTAAGCATTGGGGGGAGGGGGGTTATCTATCCACTTTGTGAATATTTCTTATTATTTCTCTTTATTTTTCTAATTTTCTTTTATTTTCTTTTATTTTCTTTTATTTTCATTTTTCGTTTTTCTTGTTTCATTTTTTTCCGAATTTTAGTGTGATTTCTTGTTTTTAGTGCGTTTCTTTTTTGATTTTTCTTATTTTAATGTGCTTCCTTTTATTTGAGTTTTTAGTTTGTGTGTTTCCTTGATTGTTTTTAGTTTTCCTTTCTAAGTTTCCCTCATAGTTTTCCTTCTAGTTTTAGATTTGCATTCACATAGATTGCATTAGTTAGAGCATACTAGATTTTTCTTTCCTTTCTTTTCTTAGTTTGTTTTCTTTTTCTTTTTTTTTTTTTGCATTCACTTTATCCAAAATCTAAAAAAAAAATTCAGAAATTAAAAAAAGCCAAAAAAATTAGAAAAGACAAGAAAAACCAAAAAAATTGATGTATGCAAGGTCGCGATGATCAGAGTGATGACCTCACAGACACCACATAGACACACAACAATGGAAATCTGGGACCTCATGATAGAAAATCAAATGCAACCAACTCAAAAACAGAGTAAAATCAACATGGATCAAATGGATGATGATGTGAAATGTGATCGGATGAATAAGAACAAGCAATCAAACAGAAAATGAGAGATAAACTTTTGCTTGAGCTGATAGAGGCACACCACAACAAGAACAACAAGGGCAATGGGCTCGATTACCTCAATGGATACAGGCACACCACCATCGAAGCTACCAAACTCTACACGCACCACAAGGATTGCCAAATCCTTGATACTGAAGTAGAATTAACCAAATTGAGAGTTTAACGTCACTCACAAACAAGAGGCTCAACAAGGCACTCAAAATGCTATTGATATCATTGATTCATTACCCTCCAAACGTTGCCCAATACAAAATATATATATATCTAGGTCAAGCTAGCTGATTAGAGGTTTCCTCTTGCTCAAGAAACTTCCTAATTAAGTATTAAACTACTTAACTATCTTAATAAGTTGATTAAGGCTCATTACAAGCTGGATTACATTAAGTAACTCTAAAATAAAGACAAATAAAATACTACAAAAACGCGTCCTCATTATTACAAGACTGCTGAACCACCTCACAAGCTCAGAACTACTTGGAAGTGAAGCCTTCATAGAGGACCTCAGAACTGGAAAATGGAAAATATCTTCACTGAGCTGGAAGGACCTCAACAGCTCTAAAGTGAAGTCTTCATAATCCCTGGTGAGAACCTCAATCCAAAGATATGGAGTTGAGAAATATCCTCACTGGTTGGCTGTTGCTGCTGATGTTGTTGTGGCTATCGCTAGTTGAACTCATGACCTGCTGGACCATCATGAAACACTCCTGGATGTCAGTGTTTGATGCTGCTGATGGTGAGGTCGTTGTTGTTCCTGATGCTGATGCTGGCTCTTGATCACTTGACTCTAGACTTTGGACATTTGATGGAGGATCTCCATCAAAAATATAGGATATGATTAGGATTAATAATCCGGAAAACCTTCGGTACCTTCGGTGATGATTTGTAAACCAATCTTACTTTCATTTTACCTTGCTTCACCTAGTAAAGTCTGGTTGAGAGCTTTAAAGGTTTTTGAAACCGTTTTCTTCAAATCTTTTGATTTTGAGTCAAGTTATGAATAGTGTGCTTAACTGCTTTGACTATCTTAGTATTTGTAAATATGCGTGCAGAAAATCCTTGGGCTAGGTTTAGTTGATTGAGCCCTATCCTGTGAGTCCACATAACCAAAAGTATGGATTGATCACTTTTATCGATCCTTTTATTTCTTGAGTGACTCCACCATTAGCTACATCTCTAGAACTTGTTTTGCATCTTGCTTCATCTTTGCATTGCATATTATGACAAAGTGATTGAGGCATTCTTTTCTTTATTATTAAAACTACATAGCCAAATAGCGTCCCTAACATTATAATTACCATTCTTTTTGCCCCACCTAGCCTTTGTATCCTTCTTTTATGATTGAACCCTGACAATACAAGCCTTGGCTTGTAATAATTCCTATCCTTTGCCTTGCTCGGATGTGTGAGAGTTTGTTATTTTTGAAGGGAAGAATTGGTTTGGTGTGCTTCGAATGAAAATAAGGAGTTTGGGAGTGATTGTGATCATTGTTTCATATTGGGAAAAGGTGAATTTCCCATCTTTTGGCTAGTCAGTGATTGGTTGTGTTGTTCGTATATCATATCAAGGTCAAAGTTATATTTCTATGTTTTTCTTCTGTCTTGATCACCCACCGAAAAGAGTAGTAAAAAAAAGAGTTCCAAAAAGAAAAGGGTGATTAGTGAGATTCAATTGGAAGTTCTAAAAGCTTTTGACCTGGTTGTAAAGTGAGATGAGGTGTTTGATATCAATGAGGGAGAAAAGTGAGTTCCTTGCACAAATTAAGCAAGAATTAAGGTGAGATTGAGAGCAGATCTTTGTTGGAAATCAATCCAAGCATGGTTATTTAACTCCTCATACCTAAAATTTACCACTCCTTTCCCCTAGCCTAAGCCTCATTACAACCCCGAAAAGTCCTCTTGATTGTCACTTGTACATTGCATACCAGTAGTGGAGAGCGAGATTCTTACCAAGCTTATAGTCGATTGTTTCTGTTGATCTGAGTATGAGAAAAACCCACATATATTCAAATTTGAGTGTTTGAGTGAGGTATGCTCTTTTGACTGGCTTACGTCCATAACTAACCGCGCATATTTGCATTATTCTTGAGACTGTTGGCGGATTTGTGCATATGAAGTACTTGTTCTCTTCCTTTAGTTTCGAAAGTTTTATCTTATCTATTTTGAACTGATTTTTGTTCTCTTCCGGATTGATCTTCGTGTTTGCTTGTTGAAGTGATGTGTTTGATTAGTTAGCCTGAGGGGGTCTTTAATTTTGTTCTTTTTAACCCTATCGAAAACTCCTATCACTTCTCTTTCTTCCTGAGTTCCGTTTTCCTGTTTGAGCCCTTTCTCCTGTTTTTTATTCTGACTTGCTTGGGGACAAGCAAGAGCTAAGCATTGGGGGATTTGATAAGTAATTTTTTTATAGTGATTTTTAGGGCTCAAACACACATATTTCATGCTTTCTATACCCGCAATTCCATGTTTTTATACCAATTTATGTGATTTCTTCACTTGGTTGCGAGATTGGTGCATTTTGTAGGGATTAATGAAAATACACCAAAAAGCATGAAGATTTGGGGGAAAAAGGGAGAAAATATGAAGAAGTTAAAAAGAAAGTTGAAAGAGAAAGAAAATGAAGGAAGAGAATGGCCCAAGCTGTAAGGCCCGACCCAAATATTGGGCGGACAACAGAGACGTTGCCAGCGCCTCTGGCAAGGATTTTGAATGAAGAAGAAAATCTCGCACGCTGCCGGAGTTTGTCACACGCTGCCAGCGTGCGGACACGGAGAAGTTACTTTTTAGGCCAGACGCTGCCAGTGCCTCCAGGGATGCCCCCAGCGCCTGGCGCCTTAACCGTGACTTATAAAAGGCTTTCTCATGCCGACCATTAAAGACATCCAAGATTTTTAGTTCTTAGGATTGTTAGTAGATTTTAGAATATTGTAAAGTGATTGAAGAGAAGAAGAAGATCGATTCGGGTGACACGAAGAGATCAATTCAGCCACTTCAAACACTCGGTTACTTCTATTTACTTTATGCTTTTTAGTTTTAATTCAGTTTGTGGATGTTAATTTCTAGTATTATGAGTAGCTAAATACCTTTGTTCAGGGGATAAACTCGATGTCCTTCGATTGATTTTGAATACAATCTCGGTGTTAAGTTATTTATTAACCGTTTCATCTTCGTAAATTGGTTAACAATCTTCTGCTTGGTTTAGATTCTTGATATCAGAACGAAAGTTTGTATTTTGAATTGGAAAGACGAAGATTGAATAGGCTAGAAAACAGTTAGAAATAATGGTTTTTTTGCTTAGGGCCGTGTTATAGTCAGTTCTTATCTTTGATTAGGTTAAATAGGCATGAAAATAGGTGTTTGGTCTAACCACTGTAACTCACTTCGAATCGAAAGATTGCTGTGAAAGGCCTTACAAAGATTGTAGACCCCGAGTCCTTTTATCGCTTTACACCGGGATTGTTGATTAGTTAATTGATTGAATAGAGTGGACTCCCTTGAACTCTTTTAATTATCTGTTAAAATCCTAAAAATTCCTACTTTCTTAGTTTAGTTTCTTGAATCGTTACCCTCAACTATTTGATCAACCTAACATCCTCTGCAGTGAACTAGTTTAATGCGTAGCTGAACACAAATCCCTGAAAGAGAACGACAAATTTTTATACTACACAGGCCCATGCACTTGCGGTAGTGACCTAACACCTTTTAGGCCTATCAGTATGTCATCCACATACAAGACAAAAAAGACAAGTTTGCTCCCACTGTGTTTCTTCTAAACACATCGCTCTTCCTGGTTCTGAAGAAAACCAAACGTTTTGATTACCCTGTGAAACCCCGCCATTTGTAATATACTTTAACTTGTAATCACCTAAGAAACCCACAAACATATGCATAATGAAAAGTATATTGCTCCTTGAACTTTTCACTTAGTATATACAAGCCAAAATTGAATACAAATCACAAAGTAGACATGTCTTTGAACTTTGGATTTATATTGATAAACTATACTCATAATACACATACGTTTTTAAATCTTAAGTGCTAGTACTTTGACACTATTATCCGGCCTTGTGTCCTTATCCTTCATAAGTGTTTCGGAACTCTAGCTCATAAATTTTTTATGTGACCACACATAACACTTACATAGGTAGACTTTGTAATGTACCACCCAAGTAATTAGGCTTTCCACAAAATCTATTAAGAGTATTACTACTTATCCTCTCGTCATTATATATTTCTAAGCATCACTTGACCTTGGGATTATAAGATTGATGCTTCCTACTAATTTAACAACTCCTGTACTCATTTGAACTTTAGAAATTGGTGGTATTCCCATTCATAAAGTTGAGTCTTTATTGTGATTAGTAGAAACTTGAGCTACACTTAAACTCATCACCTTTAAAGTACTTTGTATCAAATCTTTAGATAATCCTTTAGCTAAAGGATCAACTAAGTTTTCTCTTGATTTGATAAACCTTAGAGTCACTACTCCATCTCTTACTAGTTGATGTATATAAGCATGTCTCAAACCAATGTGCCTTGACTTACCATTGTAAACATGGCTATATACAACATCAAGAGTAGTCTTGCTATCACAATGAATTGTAATAGGTGTCATTGGCTTATACCAAATAGGTATTCCCAATAATAAGTTCCTTAACCATTCCACTTCCTTGCACGCAGCATATAATGCTAATAATTATGAAGACATAGTGGAGTCTGCTATATTAGCTTGTTTCTTAGATCCACAAGAAATCGCTCCACCTTCTAATAGGAACACCCATCCAGTAGTAGTAGAGAAATCTCCTTTATTTATCCAACTCGCATTTGATTAACCTTCTAATATCGAAAGTTCTCCTTTATAAGTGAGTTGATAACTTTTAGTCCCCTATAGATATCTTAATACTCTCTGAATAGCAAACCAATGCATATTACTTGGGTTACTTGTATATCTACTTAACATACCAATTGCATGAACAATATCTGGCCTTGTACTTGTCATACCATACATGAGACTTCCTATTACCTTAGCATATCCAAGTTGATCAACTGGAGAACCTTCGTTCTTCACTAATTTCTTGTTTGGATCATAAGGCGTACTTAATGGAACTATATTCTCACCTCCGAACTTGTTTAAAATTTTCTCAACGTAATGCTCTTGAGATAAACTTATTCCATCATTATTTTTAATGATTTTAATACCAAGAATTACATCTGCTTCACCCATGTCCTTCATAGAGAACTTAGAGGATAAAAATTCTTTGGTCTTATTAACTTACTCTATGTCGGTCCCAAAGATCAACATGTCATCAACATATAAATATATAATCAGTCTTTACCATTCTAAAACATATAGTATATGCACTTATATAATTCATTGATCTTATACCCACTTGAAAGTACTACTTCATCAAAATTTTGATGTCATTGCTTAGGTGCTTGATTAAGTCCATACAAGGACCTTATAAATTTACAAACTTTCTTTTCTTGACCTTCAACAAGAAACCCTTCGGGTTGTTCCATATACACTTCTTCTAGTTCTCCATTTGAGAATGTCATCTTGACATCCATTTGATGGATTACTAGCTTATGGATAGTAGCTAAAGCCAACAACACACATATTGAAGCTATCCTAGCTAAAGTCAACCAAGCTTTATACCTCTCAACGATACCATCTACTCTTCTTTTCCTTTTAAAGACCCATTTAGAGATAATTGGTCTACTTCCCGGAGAAAGATCTACGAACATCCAAACATTGTTTTCCCTTATAGAATCAATCTCATCTTGTATCGTTTCTTTCCACAAAGAAGCATCATGAGATTGCATAGCTTCTTTAGAAGCTTTAGATCATTATATATGTTGTACATACAAAGGATCTCACTTTTAACTGAGTCCCTTGAACCTTCTACCAAATAAACAAAGAAATCTGAACCAAAATCCTTTGGTTTCCTTAATCTTTTACTCATTCTTAATTCAATACTTTCATCTTCTTCATTATGAATAACATCATGACTTGGAAGATCATCTTCTACGAAAATATCTTCATGATTTTCAGCACAAGGCTCAATAGGAGGAACAATATCTTGAACTATGTCTTTAGGTCTAGGAATTGAAGAGAATCTAGTCTCATCAAAAATTGCATCTATTAATTTCATAACGGTATTCACCGTTATGTACTCATTTGGCTCAACCACCAAAAACCTATAAGCTTTTCTATCTTGAGCATAGCCTATAAAGATGCACTCAATTCCCCTTCCACCTAATTTCCTTTACTTAGGTTCCGGGACCCTTACAATGGCCCTATAACCCGAAATCTTAAAATACTTTAGATTTGGTTTTCTTTTGTTCCATAACTCGTATGGGGTACTAGAATTCCTTTTGAATGGAACTCTATTTAAAATATAACAAGTTCTCCCCAAAATCCATTACTTAAACCGGAGCTAGACAACGTAGAATTCACCATTTCTTTTAAAGTTCTATTTTCCTTTCCGCAACCCCATTTTGTTGTGGTGTATACGGGGCGATTGTCTCATGAACAATCCCCGTTTCTTGGAAAAACTTTGGATCATAAAATTCCCCTCCCTATCCAATCTTAAAGCTTTGATCAAGGTCTCACATTGTAACTCACTTATAGTTTTGTAAACTTTAAACTTTTCAAGTGTTTCATCTTTAGAATTCAAAAGATAAACTTGACAATATCTAGAATAATCATCAATGAAAGTCACATAATACTTCTTACCACCCGTAGAAGGTGTACTATGAAAATCTCCTAAATCACTATGAATTAAATCAAGTAATTTAGAAGTTCTTTTTACACTTGAGAATATGTCATCATTCAATTTAGGAATGAAATCAATATTAGACATTTTCTTCAACTTTTAAAGTTCACATGTCCTAATCTAGCATGCCATAGAAAAGACTTATTCAAACTAGACACATGCAAATAAGCGGAAATCATACCATCTTTATTACTTTTAGCATTCAGCTTAAACATTTCTCCATAAGCATACCCCTTCGCCACAAATGTCCCTCCCTTGGAATGTACAAAGTTATCTCCATCATAAACTAGCATAAAACCAAACTTGCTAAGAAGATAACCGGATACAAGATTCTTACAAACTTTCGGAGCTAAATACACATCATTTAAAAGCAAAAATTTACAGAAAGTGAAAACAAGTTCCACTAGCCTAATGCCTTTAACTTTGACCAGATGGTTGTTGCCCATGTACAGTTTCATACCATCATCCGCCGATTTGAGAGTCTTGAATAAACTCTTGTCAATGCAAACATGCCTTGACGCACCCGAGTCTATATATCAATCGTTACAACCAATGGAGACCATATTGATATGATCCTTAATCATAACTACAAAGGAATTGGGTTCCTTCTCCTTACTCTTGCCCTTAGATGTATCTTTTTTCAAAAGGCCATGCTTCTCCATTGGAAACACTCTCTCTTTGTGTGCCCCGGTTTTCCACATTCCCAACAAACTTGCTTAGGCTTTTGAACTCCCTTGCTAGTTTTGTTGTGGCTCTTATTCTTATTTCCCTTATTCTCTTACACCATATGGACCTTAGATTGCTCTTAGTACCATTTTGAAGGCGTAACTCTTCTTCAATCCGAAGATGGTTCGCCAAACCCTCAAGAGACATAGCCTCTTTCCGATGCATGAGTGTCCTTTTAGTCTCATTCCAAGAAGAATGTAATTTGTCAATCATGGAAGAGACGATTATAAATTCGTCCATGTTTAAATTGTGTTGCTTGAAGTTACTTAAAATACGTTGAATCTTATGAAATTGATCTAGAATTTTCCTATTATCATCCATCTTTAACTTTATGACTTGACTAACAAGAAAATTCTTACTTGACACATCTTCCGACATGTACTTAGCCTCAAGCATCTCCCAAAGCTTATTGGTCGTCTCCGCATGTTGATAGACATCAAAGAGAGTGTCGCTCATCCCATTGAGAATGTATCCTCCAAATATTTAGT
Source organism: Portulaca oleracea (assembly GCA_029582165.1). NCBI lineage: Eukaryota > Viridiplantae > Streptophyta > Magnoliopsida > Caryophyllales > Portulacaceae > Portulaca > Portulaca oleracea. The sequence goes on along the minus strand of CM055877.1, from coordinate 25,614,164 downwards.
CGTCATACTCCATATTTAGCCTTTTCCGAGTAGCCTCCGCATCTTCCATAGGTTTTCCTTGTTCCTTGCCTTTGTCTTCACCTGTGGAAGTCTTCTCGGTTGCATCCTTGGAAGGCTCCTCGGTAGATGATGATGCTTGTACCTTCTCGGTCGAAGGTTCTTGAGACACCTTTGGTGAAATTTCAATGTTAAGCACATAGGCCACATTGAGAGTAGTTAGTAAAAAATGCATCTTGTTTTGCCAACATCGGAAATCTACTCCTTCAAAGTGTTCTAGCATTTGGAAATTGCTAGACATATCACGAAGCGAGGCCATTCCTAAATAGTTCTTAAGATTGTTGGAGGAAAGTGATTAATAGATATAGAAAACAATGGAAACTCGCTTAGGATATCGCTAAGAGTCGTGGACGAACTCACTTTCCTTAAAAACTATTTACTATACCGTAAATGTTCAAATTGATAAAACTTAGCTCTTATCACACTTAAGATAAAGGTTTCTCACTTGAATCACTCAAGTATAGCTACAATCTAGACAAAAATGAAGGTGTGATTATAGAATGATGTTTGTAATGCTCTCAAATGGCAAAGGAATGTCTCCTATTTATAGGAGAATTCCCACCCCTCATCATATCCTTTGCTCAAAGGACAATTAAGGACCTTAATGGAGGATCATGACCTTGACTTAGTCAAATAATTATAACAATATAGCTGTTGGAATATAATATTGGACTTAAAAACGATATTATACACTTAATACATAAGATTATATAGCCGTTAGCGTTAAAAACGACATTTATAGGAGAATTCCCACCCCTCATCATACATAAGATTCTGGCATTCAACACGGTTCGTGTTGACCGTACCACGGTCCGTCTTGCCTCAACACGACCAATGTTGAGCCCAAAACTATTTTTATGCCCTTATGGAGACTAGCACGACCCGTGTTGGTCTCATGAACACCCGTGTTGATCATATTCTTATTGTTTATCTTATATATGACCCTTAAACTTGTACCACATCATTTCTCATGCGCTATATAATCTTCTTGTACTCTTGAAATAATGCCAACAAATTCTTGTACAAATAACAATTCCCCACAAAATATAGCCATATTTTCACATTTTTCCTATTTCTTTCCACAATATCTCCCTTTTCTTTTATTTATTTCTTTTTCTCCAAGTCATCACTCAACTATAAATAGAGGACTCCTCCATTTTATTATTACACACATACATGGTCGATTGGAGTGTCAACACTATAGAGTCATTCTAGCTCTTCTCCGTCCATATTCTATCTTGTGTGCTACTTTGCTCTACTTATTTTAAGGTTAGAAATGATTCTCTTCTGCCAAAAAATATCAATCATCTACACCATATTCTCTGTCATATAGTCTATTGTTGCATTGTTTGAGCAGGTGACCTCGACAGAGATTCTTCACCTTTTCCCCTCCTAATTCATCGTGTACCATTGGTATTAGAACAATTTGATCCAACCAAAAAGTCCTGGCACCACATGCCTGTAGACTGGCATCCGCCAATCAAGCTATTAACAACGTCGAGGGAATGCTATAGAGCTTGCTTAAGCAACAATCCAACTTGACCAAGCAACTAACGGACCAACAATCATTAGTGAATCAACAAGTTCAAGCCCAAAAAAATCGCATTGATCAGCAGCAACATGCATTTGATAGATTGATGGCCAGCGTCAAGGAACTAACAATTTCCATGGGCATGATGAAGGTATCTGGTAATAGAGAAGAGCAAGACGGCAGTTTAGTAGAACAACCCAACTTTGTAATGGTGGGAAGTCCTTGAGACCTACGGACGCCATTCAATGAGTAGATTGAACTAGCCTCCTTGCATCTTCAAGGTAAGGCTAAGACATGGTTAAATAGTTACATTGTGGGTAGGTCTAATGTGTTGTGGGAGGATTTTATGGTAGATATTTACGCTAGATTCGGGGAGGAGCTGGGTGTTAGGTGGTCGAATGTTTAACGTGAATCTAGGGGTCAGGAACACGGTCGAATTAGTTCGAGGAGTGGGGGTTCTAACCTAAGAATCTCGCGAGAACACTCACCAACTAGGTTTGATGGTCGATGGTTTTGGTGACTGAACTACTATCCTAAAGTCAAAAAGGAAAAGCATAATATAGGAAGGTAAGGGCTCGGGGGTAATACTGGGCCCACCTAACGAAAGACTAGGCACGGAAACTGCGGTTTTAGGGGAGATCATGTTCGATAATCTTGTGTAAGGATTGTGTCTATACCAAGCTAGCACCGGCTTCCCCGCCAGGGCATCAAGCCGATATTCGCTTCTTATGCACGAGCAAGCATCGATCCCCCCCCCCCCGCCAGGGCGATGAATCGATGTTGTACTTTCCAAAGTCTGTCATCATTCCCGTATATGACAGGGTTTGGTAGTATGAAAACCAATCCAAAGTAATCTATTCCAATCCCCTCTCGCTAGAGCAACGAACTAAAATCAATAAACCACCCTAGAGTTCCAAAAAAGATGGTTGAATAGCCTCCCGTCCCCAAGTATCCTTCACCCATCACACGAAATTCTAGGGCGGAACACTGATCATCTCACTAATCACCCTAATCCCGCTAATCTAGACTTAATCCTCCACTATGAACCCTAATTACCCGTAAACCCTAAGAAAACTAGCAACTCATGATTAACACTAACACTACTTAAATTATCAAACCACTACTTGACATGAATCTAGTAAAACAATGGAGAAAACAAATAACAACACTAATTAAACTAATTAAAAGCATAAAAAAGATAATCAAAGAAGCAATTAACTAATTGAATGTTGAAAGTGAAAGGGAAGAAGAGGAACTTACTGAAATTTGGAATTGATTCAAGGCTTTAATGTAGAAAGAACAAGAATAAAAGATTCAATTACAAAACATAAACTTCTAATCTAGTTACAAGTAATTAAACCTAATCTAAGCACTAATCTAAGGGTTTGTGCCGACGTTAAACTGCGCAAGTCAGGGGGGTCACGGGCGTGACCCAGGGTGTCAGGCCGTGAGATGGGTTCTGTCCAAAACCTAGTTTTTCCCCTTTCTGAGGTGTCACGGGCTGTGAAGTGGGAGGTCACGGGCCATGAGGTGCATGGTCACGGCCGTGAGATAGGTGGTAACGGTCGTGACAGTACCCCTGCCATCCGAAAACCATATCTTGTTTTGGCCATATCTTCCTCGTCCGACGTCCGATTGACCTGATTCTTGGCTTTTCGAAAAGCTTCAAGAGCCTATTTTCCATTGACATCAGCCTCAAAGTATGTAGTTCTTGCCATCGTAATCACAATTCTTTCATCTCAACTCGGAATAGACCTCATGATATATCATCGGAAAGCTCTTTTAATGGGGAAGCAAGGAATGGATGTGAAGTATGTAGTTCATAGCACCGATCCTCATCTTTCCTTGAATTCATCCCGATTTTGCCTCTTTTTGTGCACTTTCCTCTATTTGCATATTATTGGCGAAGAAAACTAAAATAGCAGAAAAGTAACATAAAAATACTATGATTATTCATGGAACCGAGGAAAATGCCAAGGGAAAGAGACGGATTTAGGCTCAAAACCAATCCTAAACATCGAACAATTTAATAAACTACAACAAACAGAGGGGTTTGTATGCATACTTGGAGGTATTTGAGGAGCTAAAGGCTCTGATGTTGTTAAGGAACCCAACCCTCATTAATACTTTTATTGGTGGGTTAGCCCCCCAAATCAGGCGCTTCACCGGAGTATTTAAACCCTCCACATTAGCAGGGGCCGTATGCTAGGTTCCAAGAGGATACTCTTTCGACCTAAAATCCTCATTTAAGTTTAACTCCACAAAATTTCATCCCACCTCCAAATTCACCCCAAACCCTAGAACACAACTACAAAAATGACTTCTTCCATCACCCTTTACCCAAATACCTAATCTAACCATACTTATCTGCCCTTCTCATCCAAGCCAAACCCAAAACATTGACACCCATAGAAAGAGTTGACAAATGGGCCAAGGGGTTCTGCTACTTTTGTGATGCCCCCTATGAGAAGGGCAACAAATGCAACATTAAGAAAACATAATTATTTTTTATTGAGATTCTGGGTATTGAAGACGACAGGGGCGTTAACGAAAGTGATGATGATGGTGAGGACGAGGATGGGGTAGGAAGGGAGTATCTGTTGGACAGTGAGGAGCTGCAGATATTTGTTCATGCCTTAAGTGGAGATCAAAATTACAAAAGTATGAGGGTAACTGGATTGGTGGGTGAGAAGCATATACACATACTGATTGATTCGAGAAGCACCCATTATTTCCTCAAAGTCTAAATTGTTAGGAAGTTGGGTTGTAAACTGGAGGAGATAGAACAACAGGATATCACTATTTCAAATGGTAACAAATTTCAATGCCAATATTTTGCAAGGGATTCCAATAGAAGATGCATAATGCAATATTCGAGTCTGATGTCTATATTATTCCCTTGGGTAGTTGTGACATGGTTCTAGGCATCCAACGGTTGAGTCAGCTAGGAGCTATTCATTGGAATTCAAAAAACTTTTGAATGGAATTCACCCTTGCATATTGGAGCTAATGGATATTCAAGCATAATAGCAGATTTCTCCAACCTTACAGTCTCACCCAGCCACGACATAGCTCAATAGAAATTTCGGTGGGTGCCCCAAAATCATGAAGAAGTTCTCTAGGAACCCCAACAATTACCTCCCAGTCGAGGGTCTTTCGACCCCTTGAAGGATGGAACAAACCCATTTAGCATCAAGCCCTATCGATACCTATTGAATCAAAAGGATGTCAAAGAAGGAATGGTGCAGGAGTTGATGGACAAACGAATTATTGAACATAGCTCAAACCCCTTCGCTAGTCCAATGGTACTGGTTAAGAAGAAAGATGGGACGTGATGGCTCTGCGTCGATTATAGGGAACTCAATAAAAACAAGATTAAGGACATGTTTCCCATAACACTTGTGGAGGAACTCATTGACGAATTGGCAGGGGCTACTGTGTTTTCCAAGTTGGATTTGAGGTTGGGGTACCATCAAATCTGAATGTGTGAAGAGTATGTAATGAAAACCTCTTTTAAGACACAGAACGGGCACTTCGAGTACATGGTAATGCCTTTCGGGTTAGCCAATGCACGGAATACGTTTCAAGGTCTTATGAACTACATCTTTGGTCTCTTCCAGAGGAAATTTGTGCTAGTGTTCTTTAATAATATTTTGATCTACAATAAAACAATTGAGGAATGTTGTCAACATCTGGCCTGGGTTTTGGCGGTCATGAAGAAGGTGCAATTGTATGCCAAGTAAAATAAATGCGTTTTTGCAAGTGATAAGGTAAAGTACTTGGGGCATTTCATTTCTACACAAGGAGTCGAGACCAATCCAGCAAAGCTCAAGGCTATCAAGGAGTGGCCCACCCCCTATCAATGTGAAACAACTAAGAGGGTTTTTGGAGCTTACAGGGTATTACTACGAATTCATTAAGGATTTTGCCGCAATCAGCAGACATCTAACCGCCTTACTGAGGAAAGGAGCCTTTGAATGGACTACCGATAGCGAGCAAGATTTTGAGGCCCTCAAGAATGCTTTAACCCCGGCACTTGTTCTGGGGGTACCAGATTTCAACAAGCCATTTTTAGTTGAAACTGATGCCTCGGTTATTGGAATAGAAGCAGTCTTGATGCAATACAAACACCCCCTAGCGTTCATCAGCAAGTCATTAGGGCCTGATGGTAGCACCTGTCAATTTATGAGAAGGAATCATTGGCCTTGGTCTTTGCGATACAAAAATGGCAGTAGTACATTACGGGCGATAAGTTCATCATCCAAACTTATCAAAGAGTCTCAAATGGCTCTTAGAGCAAAAAGTGAGCACCTCTTTTCAACAACTATGGTAGTCAAAATTACTGAGGTTTGGGTATAAGATTGAGTACAAAAAGGGAAACGAAAATACAACTGCAAATGCTCTTTCAAGAGTGCCCAACGTGGAAGTGCTTTATATGGCTATGTCTTTGGTGCAATATGATATTTTGCCTCTCATATAAAAGAGTTACACCCGGAACCCTTTACTTCAAAAATGTGTGGAAAACCCTTCAACAACCCCCCTTAAGTTCACCGTTGTGGATGGGTTCATAAGAAAGAAGGGTAAACTGGTTGTTGGCCAATAAGAGAATCTCAAGAAGATTATATTGCAATGGGTACATGATTCACTTCTTGGGGGCATTAGGGTCGTGATGCGACATTGAAGAAGCTTCAACAATTATTTGCTTGGAAGGGTTTAAATGACTTAGGATGTGCTGGCCTACATTCGGGATTGCTTGGTTTACTAAACTTGTAAATACGATGCATCTGCTTCCCCAGGGTTGTTACAGCCTCTCCCAATACCAGGAGAAGTTAATCCAAAAGGATAGGCAAGCAAGATTAAACACCCAAGGATCACAAATACTCTAGGATTTAAGAAAACCCCAACTTAGAACTCAAGAACAACACCAATTTCTAGGGTTTTGATGCAATATCAACAAAAACAACAACAAGAACAAAGAAGATCTAAACAAGGACAAAGATTTCTCACCACCTTGAACTCAAGCCTTCCATGGATGCTTAAAGGAGATCCACCAACAAGCCAAAGAGAGACCCAATAGACTCCACCAAGATTAGCATAAAGAAACACTAACTAATTCCTAAAGGAGACACTCCCAATCACCACCATTAATGGATAAAGAAGAGGAAGATTTGAGGGGGAGGGTTTTCAAATACCCAAGAAGAACTTCTCTTCAAAGTGTTTAAAATTTTTCATTCCAAAGGTCTACACTATCCCAAGAAACTAGTACAACATATATGGGGAGAGGAGGGAGACAAATGCCAAAAAAAAAACGACCGAAAAAAAATGTCAGCAGGGTTAGACGCTGCTGGTGCCTCCGGAGGCGCTGACAGCGCCTAACCCAGAAAGGTTATACGAGATGACAGCAGGAGGCACTACCAGCGTCATCCAGGCGTTGTCAGCGTCCAGGGGCCTGCTCAACTCTACCAACTTTCGACGCATATAACTTCTTCATTTTAACTCCGATTTAGTCATATAATATATCGTTGGAAAGCTCTCGGTGTGTACTATAAGCTCACCAAATTTCATAGTCACCGGAGTTATATTGAAGCGGTTATGATCAAAATAGTGAAGACATGTCTTTTCTTGTTGTCCAATTTTGCCCAAAAACATGATATTCTTCTACTAGTTCCCTCATGACTTCTTCCTAATCTCCTTGGGGGGGTTTTCCGGGTTTGACTTGATGTTCCATGGTTTCATCCCGACCCTTGTGTAATGACCAAAATGCCCCTTTCCTGGATTCAGACCCCGACTTGACTCCTCAACTTGGAATTGAATCTGCTAACTCCGTTCTTGTCTTCATGAGTGATTTTTCGGGCTTGAGTGTTGATAAATTAACCGATTCACCATGAGATTTCTTGGATTCGAGACCAAATTCCCCAAGGCATTTGAAAATCTCGGGATTAGGCCATTAGGCTAGTGAGGCCCTAAGTACCCCCCCTTGATCCTTATGGATAAGATCGGAACCCCATAGTAGATGTCTCCCAAAAGCCATGCTAGCTCGATACTCACCACCCCGTCCTTCTTGAAGACATAACAATTCTTGAGGATACACGGGAGAGTGGACTTAAAACGGTGATCTCGGTTAGCTCCTCCACTGATGATCTTGTTGAACTCCACGATGTAGTCATCACAAGAGAGCACAACACCCAGTTCTTGCTCAATCGGTTGCTCATCCCTCACACCATCAAATACATATTTGGTAGGCACCCAACTCGCATCAAACTCTAATACAAAGTCGTCGTCATGGAAATGCAAATCAAGAGGGGACTTGAGGCTCAGGGGTAATGGGTAAGGATGGAAATTGGGAAATTTTTGAGGAGTTAAGGTACACTCACTCACTTTAGGCTCACCACACGGCAAGGACAAGGCCAAAGGATGCTCATCCCCACCATAGGTACTCTCTTCTTGTGTTTCTCTCTCAAGGAGGAGGTTCCTCAACTCACTTCCCTCCCCGGGTTGAGCTATGGTTAGTTGGTAGGGTGCTAGAGGGCACAGGGTAAGTCTTTCTTGACCAAATTGGAAGGAATACGTGTTCCTTCGGCCATCATGTTCAACGCCCCGGTCAAATTGCCAAGGCCTCCCCAAAAGTAAATGACACGCATTCATCGACACCACATCACATAAAACAGAATCATTATACTTAAAACCCATTGACAAATGAATTAGAACTTGTTGGGTTACCTTTAAGCCATCTCGATCACCGAGCCACTTGAGATGGTACGGTCGGGGGTGTGGATTGGTTGGGAGGTTGAGTTTCTCTACCATGTATGCGGAGGCGAGGTTGGTGCAACTCCCACTATCAATAATGAAGTCCACGACCTTGCCTCCAACCTTGTATCGTGATTGAAAAAGCATCTCCCTTTGGTTGTTGTCAAGAGGAGCTTCGGGTGGATAAATTACTCTCCTCAAGACAAGCAACTCTCCTTCCTCGGGTTGGACTTCAAGATAGCCCTCACGCGCTTCCGAAGTCTCCACTTTCTTGTTCCTTGAGCACTTCTTCAACCTCTTTGTCAATCTCCTTAAACTCTTGAAGAGTCATCACCCTTTTCGTGGGGCATTCAAATTGGTAGTGACCATATCCATGGCATTTGAAGCACTTTCTTCCTTCCTTCTTCCTTGAAGAATCCTTAGGGGGTGATGATTTCCCTTTTGTAGACTTGGTGCTCCGATGGGAATGAAACTCCCTAGAAGAAGGAGATTCATCTCTTTTATACTCACGGGTGGAGGGTGTAGAAGTACCCTTTGACTTCTTCTTCCTCTCATCGACGAAGGTGGCAATCTTGTAGAGGTCGTCGATAGAGTGATACTCATAGAGTCTCACCTTTGATGCGATCTTGTCATCGAGACAATTGAGAAACCTCGTCATCATTTGTTTCGGTGACTCTTGAATACCACATCGCATCATGACCAACTCAAACTCCCGTATGTATTCTCCAACACCCTTGTGGCTAGGACTATTCATATTTCAGTCCGGACCAGTTAGCCCAAGAAACCCGGACTGAAACCCGGACCAGATGGTAACCGGTCCGGTCTCCAATCCAACTATTTTTAGTTTTCGGGTTTCGGTACGGGTTGGTCTAAACCCGGAAAAAACCCGAATCGGACCAGAAATCCAATTATTATAAATTTTAAATTTAAAAGAAAAATCAAGAAATCACAAATTTTGGTGTTAGTAGCCATGATTTCCATAAAAATCACATATATCGATCATACATTATAACCTAATAAGAATAATTCTATTTCCAAAATCTAATGATCCTTTTAGTCCTAAATTGGTATAGTACTCACGTAAATGGAAAACATAGTGATTAAAATTTGGTAAACTTTAATATTATTATATAATTTTTTCAATCTATCATTATCAACTTTTAATATTATATATAATAATTAGGGGCTATTTAGTCTAACTTTGATTACGGTAACTTCAATTATATATTTATGCGTTTCAAGTGACTTTGATTATATATTTATGTGTGACTACAAATTGTGTCATATTGTTATGTATGTTATCATATTATTATATGATTTTTTAAATTTTAATAATTCATTATTTTCTAAAATTTTCCAGCATAAACTACATAATTATTTAATTAGGCTATTTACAAATTTTAATAGAAAAATTTCAAAAAGATCTCAATTGGTCCAAACCGGTCTGGGTTGGTCTGGTCCAAATGCACATCGGGTTGGTCTGGGTTGGGACCGGTTGTTTTCGGTCCGGTCTTTTGTCCAACTTTTTTGCAATTCCGGGTTTCGGTCCGGTCTGGTCCGGGTTTGGCTCAATGAACACCCCTACTTGTGGCCTTGCTTGAGAGAGAACAACTTGTTGTAGAGGTTTTGCTTGTAGTGGGTGGGCACAAACCTCTTCATCAAGTACTTTTTGAGCTTCGACCATGTTTGGAGTTTTGGCTTGCAATCTTTTATCCTTCGTTTCTTCAAGTTCTCAAGCCATAAGGATGCATACTTAGTGAGTTCGAGGGTGGCAACTTTGCATTGCTTCCTCTCGTCATAATCCATGAGTTCAAAAATCTTCTCCATGGCATGCACCCAATCAAGGAATTCATGGGGATCCGAATTGTCATCGAAGGTAGGAGGATCAAGTCGAATGTCATTCCAGTCATCTCGAGGCCTAAGAGGAACTCCCATGGATGATTTGTCTTTCGAGTCCTCACTTGATCCTTCACCCTCATCGAAGTTAAGGCGACCTTAAGGGCGATGAAGAGGATCAACACCATGACCGGGAGGAGGAGGATGAGGTCCACCAAGTTGAGGTTGGAGAGGTGGTGGTGGAACCTCATCAACTTTTCTCGTCGTTTAACAGCTAAAAGCTTCAACATTTTCTTGCAATGGAGACTCAAGCGTCGAATGAATATTCCTCCATCCTTCAAGCTCCATTTGGCATTGGAGCACAATTTGGCCATCGATGAGTCGCTGAACTTGTTGCCTGAGTTGAGACATAGACGGTTCGGGTAGGAGAATAGGGTGAGAGGAGGAAGTTTCTCTTTCGCCATTTTGACTCGACGAAGAGGGCATTTTGAGGAGTTGAGGGGTTTGATAGGCTAAGGTAAAGATGAATGGATGAAGCTTTGGGTTCTTTGTAGTTAAGGGATTTTTTTGGAGTTTTTGCGAGGCAATTTTGTGGGGGAAGATAGGGTGAAACCGGCAAAAGGAATGCACCAAAATCGACCAAACCAATGATAATCACCAATACCAATAGCAAGCACCAAGTGACCACCTCATACACAATTAACCAACAACAAATTATCCAAAAAAAATACCCAAGTCAACCATTTTCATCCATGGAAGAAGTATGAACAAACAACAAACCTCAAAATATTCAATCTCCAAACTTACTCCTAATGCTCTCCACAATTGCAACCCAAATCAACTCCAAATAATGAAATTGTTCAACAAATTACTTCCAACAACAAGAGGTTATGTATAACATCCACTCAAGCACCAAAATTTACAACAAAATCAACCCAAACATGCCAACATCCACCAAAAATCCAAAACAGAGAAATAACATTCTGGGCAACTTCAACTCAAAAAATCAACCCAATACTCAATGAATACTTGGACCCAAATGATAAAATTCACATCCCAACACTCCTAAGATATCAAGGAACCAACATCAATCATCAAGTATGAGTTTTGCATCCGTAAACATCTAGAACAATGCCCAAATCAACAAGAACGAGAACCCCAAAAAATCTGGAAAATTTTCACCCAAACATGAGTTCTAATCCTTTCTCTGATACCAAATGATCCGGGAAAGGCTAGGGAAGCAAGATTAAACACCCAAGGATCAAATACTCTAGGGTTTAAGAAAACCCCAACTTAGAACTCAAGAACAACACCAATTTCTAGGGTTTTGATACATTATCAACAAAAACAATAACAAGAACAAGGATAAAGATTTCTCACCACCTTGAACTCAAGCCTTCCATGGATGCTTAAAGTAGACCTACCAACAAGCCACCATTAATGGATAAAGAAACACCAACTAATTCCTAAAGGAGACACTCCCAATCACCACCATTAATGGATAAAGAAGAGGAAGATTTGAAGGGGAGGGTTTTCAAATACCCAAGAAGAACTTCTCTTCAAAGTGTTTTACAATTTTTCAATCCAAATGTCTAAACTTTCCCAAGAAGCTAGTATAATATATATGGGGAGAGGAGGGAGACAAATACCAAAAAAAATGACCGAAAAAAATGTCACCGGGTTGGGCCGGTTAGCGCCGCTGGGTCTGTGGGGCCTGCTCAACTCTGCCAACTTCCGACGCGTATAACTTCTTCATTTTAACTCCGATTAGTCATATAATATATCGTTGGAAAGCGCTCGGTGTGTACTATAAGCTCACCGAATTTCATAGTCACCGGAGTTATATTGAAGCGGTTATGATCAAAATAGTGAAGACATGTCTTTTCTTGTTGTCCAATTTTGCCCAAAAACATGATATTTTTCAACTAGTTCCCTCATGACTTCTTCCTAGTCTCCTTAGGGTAGGTTTTCCGGGCTTGACTTGATGTTCCATGGTTTCATCCCGACCCTTGTGTAATGACCAAAATGCCCCTTTGCTGGATTCCAACCCCGACTTGACTCCTCGACTTGGCATTGAATCTGCTAACTCCGTTCTTGTCTTCATGAGTGATTTTCCGGGCTTGAGTGTTGATAAATTAGCTGATTCACCATGAGACTTCTTGGATTCGAACCCCAAGGCATTTGAAAATCTCGAGATTAGGCCATTAGGCTAGTGAGGCCCTAAGTACCCCCTTGATCCTCATGGATCAGCAGTTTGGCAAGACTTATCAATGGACTTTATCGAAGGAGTACCAAAATATTTTGGCTACTAAATGATCTTTGTGGTGGTGAATATGCTCAATAAGTTTGCTTATTGTTAGTGATAGGGATGTTATCTTTCTCGGTCATTTTTGGCAAGCTTTGTTCACTATTCAAGGCACCGATTTGTTAATATCATCGCTCTACCACATCTAAAGTGATGGGAAAATGGAAGTGGTAAACAGAACTCTGGAGACGTATCTGCATTTATTGCATGTTATCGAAACACCCGAAGGAGCAGAGTAAGTGGTTGCCAGTAGCTCAATGGTGGTACAATACCACCTTCCACACTATTGCCAAGATTACCCCGTATGAGGTGATTTTCAATCATCCCCCACTTGTCTACCTTCCTTATTTGCTTAGGGAATCCTCAAATGCTCCGGTGGATCAGACCTTGCAAAGGAGACATGAAATGATCCAAACCCTTTAATTCATCTTTTACGAGCACAATATCGTATGAAAGTATTAACTGATCTGCATCGCACCGATCGAGAATTTTCTATTGGAGACAGGGTATAACTTAACCTTCACCCTTATCACCAACAAACGTTGCAAAGGAGGAGCAGTGAGAAGCGTAGTCCACGGTTCTATGGCCCTTCCAAATTGCTCAACGAGTGGGTAAGGTTGCTTATAAGCTGAGTCTGTCGGCTGAAGCCCGCGTACATCATACATTTCATGTGTCGCAACTAAAGGAGTTTAGGGGAAGTCTGTCAGCGAAACCACATGTTCCTATTGGACTACATGGTACCAGTGCTGAAAGCAATTACCAGCCAACCGCTATGTTGGATCGGCGAATCATCAAAAAGGGAAGAAGGGTGACTCAACAATACATGATAGAATCAACATGAATCCGAAGCTTCTTGGGAATAAGAGGATGTCATGAAACAACAATACCCTGAGTTTTTTTGCTACACTCAAGACTTGAGGTCGAGTTTGTTCTCAAGGAAGGGGGTATGGTACATGAAGATTGAAGGCACTTGTACTCTGCGTTTTGGCGAGCTCATATATGGTGGGAGAGCGGAATAAAAATGTAATGTTGTTATTTCCTTTAGCATTTTCTAATTTTAGCATTAGAGGTGGGGACACCTGGTAGTATATGCCATCAGAGTTAGTTATTTATGTATGTGGGCGTATGCTTCTGACATTTATGCAGATTAATTAATACCAAAAATATCAATCATCACCACTATATTCTTTGAACTACAGTCTACTGTTGCGTTTATTAATATGTGTACTATATAAAATTAATGCATATAGAGCTTTAAGTGACCCGAGCTGGCTGGTGAGCCCTCGTGAGCTAGCTTGTAGGGAAGCTTGATAAGCTCGACTTGCAATAAGCTCGAGCCGGTTCGGGCTCAAGCTCGTCACATAAACGAGCCAAGCCGACCCCAAAGAAGCTCGTAAGGCTCGTGAAGAATGAAAAATAGACGAAATATATTGTGTTTGATTATCCAAATTCCGAAACAAAATTACATTAGTCACATAATTGCACACATGTGCTTTTGATATATATCTTTTTTTTATGTGTTGTAAATCTGCAATCATAAATTATTTTCATTAACGATATAAAATTATTTTATTTTACATCCTATAGTTATTTTGAATTAATTAATTTTTAATCTTATATCTTTACTTAACTTTGTTATAAGCGTTTTTTTTTACTATTTTCTATTTTAAGAGATACCCTTTATTATTAATTTGTAAGTTAACAAATTGAGTGACAATGAACAAGTATTGGCTCATTAAAGCTCATTCTCGCAAGCCTCACTTTTCAGGCTCGCCAAGCTCGCAAACCAAGCCTCGAGCCTGCCAAGCTCGGGTTGAATGGACTCATTGCCAACCCTAAATACATATAAGAGACGCAATCTTAGTATATATTGTTAGTATATTATTTTTGTGATTAATGTTTTATAACAGTACTTGTGTTCTTCAAAGTTTACTTAAAAATGCCCTCAACCATGAAAAATAGATGGTCTAAAGTAACACTTCAAAACCCACTATGACGTAATCAAATGAAGATTTGACAGAAACCAAATCTATTTTTAGAATTAAACATGTTGAGAATATAATAATCATAATAATATACCCCAAATATTGCAAGTTGGAATTATATAAAGAGAGTGATATAGTTTATGTTAAATGTATAAATTCTATTTATAGATTAGGTGACCAAGCCAAATTGGAAGTAAGAAAGGTGCAAGTTTGCAAATATTTTGTAGAGAAAAACTGAAAAAGGAGGGGCAAGTAAAGGAAGAAGATAAAGCCCACAAAATGGCATCAAATTAGGGTAATGATAAATTTCTAATTTGGGGAAAACGTTGATTCCCAAAAAAGAAAGGTTGCTTCTTTTTATTTTCCTGACAAAATTGTAGACTGCTGTGCTGCCACCCCTTTGGTTTCCATCCCACTCACGAGTTACATGACTCCCACGTCCTCTCTTTGTCTCCCTAAATATCATATTATTATTATTTGAATCTTTGACCATCTAGTTCTATGCAATGTTCTATATGATGGATAACACTTTAATCCCACATAAAAAGATACAGACAATTTTCATAAGTAAATTTCTCATTAAAAAATGAAAGGTTATTTTAAACGCTAAACATTAACTTTATAAATGTCTCAAAAAACACTATTTAAAGTGTTAAATGCTACTCAAAATACTACCTTATCTAACACTAAATATTTATGCAATTAAAATTTTAACTTGGTCAAAACGTTAAACATTATTGCCAAACATAACCTTAGGTCATGTTCGCTGAAATTAGCATTTTAAATAGCAGATAACAATTTATATAGCGAATAGTGTTTGAGTTAGCATATTAATGTACATTTACCTAAAAAAATACGGATAATTTCCTAAGATAAAATTACATTATCATATTCATATTTTTACCAAAATTACATCAAATGCTATTCTAAGAACTGTCTTGTGATGGTTGATATATCAAATGCTATTCTAAGAATAGTGTTTGAGTTAACAAATTAATGTACATGCCTATTCTTTTAGGTTAATATTTCTATCAAGTTAACAAATTGTTCATCTCATTGACTAGTTATATAAAATGTGATACATAAATATTTTCCATATCATGGATTATAATAATTATTAAAAGGAAAACACAGTTGATATTTAATACTACGTACCTTCGTCCCTAAATAATTGTCGTTAAAACTTCTTTCATAAAACCAATAAACATAAGGAATTGAATAAAATTTTGGCAAATTATAAAAAATATACTTAGAATGTGGTAAAATATTTATTTATTAAGGAATGAGTATCACAACATCGAAGTTAAAAGATTAGATAATTTGACAAATAAAGAAATGAAGAGATTAAGTAATTTGATAAATAAAAAGGGGTAGTGGTAATCATAAAATTTAAGTATATCCAATTTATATGAACTATGGTTATGAAACAACAAAATTGCACTTCATCTATTTCATATTAATAGTTATAATTTTAACTTTTACGGTCTCTAGTGTCATTCATTGAATGATAATTTCTTACATAATATGTGTATTAACAATTGTAATATTATATTTTTATGATAATATTTTTCGTTACAAATCTAATGAAGATAACTTTATATAGCAAATCACCTTATATATTGAGAAATATTAGATCAAATTTTTAGAACTTTGATTATGCGATTTCCAAATACGACAATTAGTATGAAACAGATGGTGCAGTAGTGAAGGAAGGAGTTGAGTTTAGAGGGTTCCGAATTCCAATCCAAGTTAATTACATGATCTTGAAGGGAGTGAGGGGCAAAGCTGGAAGGACATGAAAAAGATAAGGGATGAATGAAAAATGGCAATAAACAAAGACAAGTGGGAAATAGAAAAATGAAAACTAGGAAACCTAGGAAAAGCCAGATGTCAATGATCTATTTGAGGAAGTGCCCTTTTACTTGTAGTAACCAATGGCATGGACTTATATATTGATTTTGATTACTTTAATCAAAACTTGAATGAACACAAACACAAACACAAACCCAAACACAAATCAAAACAATTAGTGATTTCATCTCCCCCCTTCATTTCTTCCCAAAAACACTCGACACTTTCCTGATATAGTTAGTAGCCATTCCTCCCTCATTTCATTTCAAATCAAATCAAACATTAAATTCCAACAACACCCAGAAATATTCCCAACCCAACCTTATTTCCTTCTTTTGTCTCCTCCTTTCTACACTAAGTAACAACCTCTCCTTCTCTCTCTAACCCTCTCTCAATACCCCTTTTCAGGTATTCTTCCAATCTCAATCATTGTTCTATCAATTTCCCCCTTTTTTCTGCTCTACTTCTTTCCATTTTTGTCCAATTCGATCCGGGCCGAGTTATTCTTATGTCATCCTCGCTCAATGTGCCTCGGAATCGGTTTTTCAGGTCGAATTTGACTTTATTTTAGAGATCGATATGGGAAGGGGAAAGATTGTGATAAGAAGGATCGATAACACAACAAGCAGACAGGTGACATTCTCAAAGCGAAGGAACGGATTGCTGAAGAAAGCAAAGGAGTTGGCCATACTTTGTGATGCTGAAGTTGGTGTCATAATCTTCTCAAGTACTGGCAAGCTCTATGACTATGCTAGCTCCAGGTTATGTACAACTTCCCACCAAATTATCTTCTAATTTATTAATCTAAGTATTGCCATAATATTGCTTCTACTCAATGCAAAATTGAGTTTTTCAATGCTGTTGTCTAAGACAACATTGCTTTTGATGTAGATTCTAATAGTATGCTTGTATTTAAGGCTTAATCTAGTATTTATAATTTTGTCCATTATCATCGGTTTAAGTGGAGATGATAAATAAGCACTTGACCAATTCGTTGACTCCCCTATGCTTGCCCATCTCCTCTTTGTTTTCTTACTTTGCTGATATTTTTGGAAATCATTCCTTCAATTTCATTAGTTTGCTGGGAATTTTCTGATCAGATTAGTGATTGTGGGTGTTGTTGTCATGTTATTTGCATTATTTGTAGGACAAACACTTTCAATTAGATTTTAAAATCAATGATAAAACAATGTAAGTTCAATCCTGTAGAATCATCTCAATCAAAAACTTAAACTGATGGTTGTAGGCCCAATGATAGGTTTATAGTCTAACACGCCTCCTCACACGAATTCCCTTTGGGCTTGAAGCGTGGATGCTGCAAAGGCCCCCTTCACCTTGCACAAGTGTATATGGGGGGTGCTAAGATTCGAACCCGAGACATCTTGCTCATGTCTAGTTCTGATACCATGTAGAACCATATCAACCAAAAACCTAAGCTGACGATTGTAGACCCAATGATGGTTCTACACTCTAAAAATCCATTCATTTTTCCCACAGAGGATGGACCTTAAAGAAGGGAAAACAAGGGGTGAGAATCACACTTGAACCCAAAAATATGCATCTTGAACCAAACCCCATTTTAATGGATATAGGTATGATCTTTTTTTAAAAAAAGAAAAAAAGAAAAAAAGAGTTGGGATGACACTTTTCTAAAATTGCAAACCTTCAAAAACTTAGCCAGATCAAAGCTAAGGGTATCAAGAGGATATACATTGAGAAGGAGTAAGAAGATGGGTTTCTTGATTTGAAGATGGTTATTGAGCAATTTGTCTTGTACATAGTTTTTGTGTTTTCGCTTGATGTTTAAGAGGGTCAACTGAAATGTAAGAACGTGTTCTTAATCGGGTGTTAAATTTTCTGTAATTTAGGTGATCCATACCTTGAGTTCAATTAGGTTTCGATCAAGTTGGAATTTAGTAGTAGTTTAGGTACTTTAGGAGTTTTGATGAATTATTGGTGTTTGTAAGGTATACTCCTGAACTATTTGAACACTGTTTGAGGGTTTAAATAGTAGTAGTAATAATAATGATAATGATAATAATAATAATAATAATAATAATAATAATAATAACAATAACAACAACAACAAATTTATTATTATAAAGAACGACGCACAGTAAAACTTCTACTGTTTCTTTTTTCATCGAGAAATCGACAACGGCTGATTCTAAATCCTTGCATTAATTGGAACCAATTCATTAAATTACAAAATTTAGGAGTAAAACTATCACATTCGACCCCTACATACCCTACCTGGGCAGAATGTCAAAGTATTGATGTTAACTTTTAAGACATACAAATATGCGGTGGGGACGATACTAACAACACCTGACCCATATATACTGGCTCCATTTTGTTTGTTTCTTCTTTTTTCTCACAAAATAGGGTTGAAATGAGGGAGAAATGATGGAGTTGGAAAGGAAGTCCATGGGGTTGAAGATTCTCTAAAGTTCTTTCATGTGTCAGTTTAAATGGTACAAAAGCTTTTTTTTTGTTGTTGGGATTGTTCAAAATCCGAATCAGGCCGAAGAGATCATGACAAAGTTACAAAAATGATATAATACAACAACTCGACAGCTATAACAAAATGTACCAAAGGTGATCAAAGCACAAAAAAATAAAAATCTAAATAAGACATTTAACTTCGATTAATTTTTCTTTTTTTTTCTTCCATCCATTTGTCCCTAAAAATCTTCGTTGCAGTCTCTTGATCACCGCGAATGAAGCCTAAACTGCATCCAACCTTTGCTACTTTGCGTGCCAGCTCATCCAATCAATTGAGAGAGATTTCAACATATTCCTCCAAATTGTCCCCGTTGATCCATAACTCATCTCATATTTATTGTCGGACTTGCAATTTTTAGAGCACCTTTTCTTCCTTTTATTGAGACCTAGACTCCTTAAAGAAGCGACCTTGCTCATTGCTTGTTTGTACAAACACCACTTGAATTTCCACATTATGCTCATATTTCTCTTTTGTCTAACTCTGGCTTTCGAAGTCTCATGAACATAATCCTCATAATTAGGAGTTAGGTCAAAACCTAACTGAAAGAAAAGGGCAACGCATATCACCATAGTACAATCACTATCAGAAATGACCTTCTTATCTTTATCCTCCACACCATCGAATTAAGAGACTCTCATAAGAAAAACTTTATATGACAATTTTATTTTTTTTTTACATTGGTAAGTCGAGTCACCTACTGAATCTCATATATCAGGGAGAACCCAGTAGGCCTACCAGCCCAAAGAGGAGGGAGGAACACCACTATGAGGCCCATAAGAAGCCTCCCAACGACACGAACAATTTTCATCAAGGAAATTGTGGTCACTAGGGATCGAACCCTAGTAGGGAAGATAAACCTACCACCCTCATGCAACTTGAGCTACAAGCTCATTAGCATACGACAACTTGCTCATAACTTTAGGACAAGCCTTAGAAACACCAAATGGACCAATAATGACAGAACCATCATCTATTGATGGGCTCACAAGGCTACTTGCAAAAACCTCAAAGGAATCAACCAAAGTTTGTTTATCTAGATTCTTACTCTTAATGAGGGGTATTGTGGGACTTTAGTCATGACCCACAATCAAATCCAAGCTTTCCTCCTTAGTTATTGCATGTTTCGCTTCTATCGATGTTGTTCAATAATTTAGACTGGTTGACCCCTTCAAATGCCAACAGTTTCACAGTTATGTATGCAGAGGAGTAGAACCTTATGTGCAATCATTTTTTTAAAGAATCCAACATGACTGCCATGCAATTGAATTCATCATTCTTTTGATTAAACCAAAAAAAAAAAAAAAACTAAATGTAAAAAAAAAAAACTAAAAACCTGAATAAAACTTCCAAAAAATCTTGAATACTTGGTGATTACAGATATGGGGACGAATTGATGGATTACCCAACGGGTATAAACATAGGTTCGTATGGATTATAAATAGGATTGTTCCAACCGTTATAAATAGGATTGTTTTATGTTAATATACTAACTTTGGAGTATTGAATTGTAATATATCATTCTTTAAATTGAAAAACTAGTATATGCTACCTTTTAATCTATATTTGTCGTTAATATATTGACATTTGGTGATAAATAGTAACACTGGACACTAGTATACCAATAGGAGGCAAAAAATTGTCGGTAAATAATAAAATGACACGTTGAAATAAATTAATTTTTATTTGGCCAATCACAAATCACAAATTATCAAGCGTCAGGTTGAGTTCAGGGGTCCTACCTGGTCAAAATTAAATTTTAACCAACCACAAGATGACAAGTGTCAAAGATGATGCATAAAATAATAATTATTTCTTTACATAAAATTAAATGAATAATTTATTAATTTGGATAACAGGTCCAAAGTCCAACTCAAATCCTAGGTCTTCAAAGCCTATAAATAGAGGTTCTCCCCCTCGTTTACAACCCCCCCCCCCCCCAAACACATTTTGGCATTAGAGATTGAGCACTCGGGATTCTGCAACAACGCTCTCGATTCTACATTCAGAACTCTTGATTTTGCATTCAGAATTCAAGTATCCTACACTCCGGGAGCTCCAGAAAGATCAAAATACATGTCATCGTTAGCTACAACCATCAAGGATCAAGGATCTGCAAAATTTCAGGGTCATGATCAAGGGCTACGACTGAGTTCTTCAGCTCGACCTGCATCTAAAATCGAGATCAATTGCCCGCGCCCTCCGCTCATCCAAGTTTCAGGAGATCAAATTAGAGGACTACTTTATTGTATTTGATACAGAAATTGTATCCACATACATTCGAACATTAATACAAATTAATTTGTTTCTCAATTTTCTGTCTTATTGAATTTTAGACTCAAAATTTGTGTCTACAAACTTGGCACGCTCAGCGTTAATATTCAAATGCATGTGGGCATAATAACTGTGTTAAATACAATAAAGTAATCCTCTGATTCGATCTCCTGAAACTCATATGAGCCGAGGGTGCAAACACTTGATCTCGATCGAAGATGCATGCAGGTCTATAGGGATATTAGTCCCTGAATCCGAAGCAAATTCGATTCGCTCCGACGAAAAATCCGAATCCGAATTCGACTAAAAAAACTCCGAATTCGAATTCGATTTAAAAAATCCGACTCCGATTATAATTGGAGCGAGTATGGAAGTGATCACCTCTAATCTGATTAAGTCCGATTATAACTGATCTGATTAAGTCCAATTATAATAATTAATATAAAAAATAAAAAAAAAAACTGAAAATTAAAATTAAAAAATTAAGAATTATTGATGGTGTTTTATTTTAACAAGTATGATATATAATCAACGGTAATCGAAGTTAGAAGTAATCGAAGTCGGAGAAAATCATTTTATGGAAACGTATAACAGCTAATCGGAGTCGAAGTTGGAGTTGGAGTTGGAGTTGGGTGCCTGCGATTAAGTTTGGATTTGGAGGTCCTCCCACCTCTGATTAATCGAATTTGGAGGTGGACCTCCACCTCCGATTATTAATTGGAGCGAAGGTGGAGGTACCTACCTCCGATTCGCCTCCGACCCATTGCCATCCCTACAGGTCGAGCTGAAGAACTCGATCGTAGTCTTTGATCCTGACTTGCTGGAGGTTTATAGCTTCTGATCTTGAATTTTTGTAGACCTTGATCCTTGATACTTGATAGTTGGAGGGCGCTTGTAGTTTGATCCTCTTGGAGCTCCTGGAGTGTACAACTCTCGCCTTCTAATGCAGGGTCCAGAGTCCAGAGCCTTAAATGTAAAATCCAGAGTCTTGACTGCAAAAGCCCGAGTGTAATCTCTAATGCCAAAATGCGGGGAGGGGGGTCTACAAATGAGAGGGAGGACCTTTATTTATAGGCTTGGGAAGCCTAAGGTTTGAGCTAAGCTTTATGTTTGGGTCCAAATTAATTAATTATTCCTTTAATTTTAAATAAAAAATTATTATTATTTTCTATATCATCTCTGACACTTGACATCTTCCAATTGGTTGAAATTCAATTTTGACTAGATGGGTCCTCCGAAGGCTACCTACCACATGATAATTTGTGATTGGTCAAATAAAAATTAATTTATTTTTCATGGGAATTTCCTTATTTACAGACAAATTTTTGCCTCTAAAATGCACTAACGATAAATAGGTCCAAAAATTAAGTATATTAGTGTCCAATTTTAAAATTTGATATATTACAATTCAATTCCACCAAAGGTCGTTATGTTGACATCCAAAAATCCAACTAAAAATGGATTAACATCTCTACAATTGCTATTTTAAACTACCTCTTAGGGTTTTTCCTAGTGATGGGCGTGGCAGAATTTTGGGGCCAGTAGACAGATACCCTCTAGTCATCTTTATTTTTAAAAGAATTATTGGACTATAATATACTATACTTTGAGATATTGAACAATTATACATTGTACTAGTTTTTTGGACTCTAATACATTGTAATATGGGGTGTGTAATGTTTGTGCATTGAGAACGAGTTCCGGTGACGAAGACTCATCAGAGATCCTCCGTGTCAATGACGAAAAATTATTCGCCAAGTTTTTTGAAATTTAACTGAATCTATGTCAAGTAACCCTAAAATTCATGTATTTTATTTAAGTTGTTTCCACTTCCTTTATTTTTTTAAGTTGTACTTAAGTCAATCACATAAATTTTATGATTAATCAGCATAGATTCAATAAAAATATCAAAAAAATTGTCAAATGATTTTCGTTCGGTTGACACAGTAGATGTTTGAAGAATCATCGTCACCGGAACTCATTCTCAATGCACAGTGTCACCCACCACCGTATTACAATGTATTGTCCAAATACATAATATAGTACATGGTCGTCCAATATCCCCAAAATACAACCTATTATAGTCCTTTAATCTTTTTCAGATTTAGACAAACAAATTAAACACAAACAATAACGGCAAAAATAACACTTGTGAAGTATTTATTTATTACATGTCTCTGTCTCTATACAATAAAAGAAATTTGGGATGAAAAATGTTTGAACTAGGCGCTTATCTTGTAATTTGTATTCACACTCGAATTTACTCTTTTGTCCTTGTAAATAATAATAACCAACCTACTTGGTAGCTTCACCACCTTGTCTTATAGTTTATTCATACACAAATTTACCTTTTTGTCCTAGAATATAATAATTATAAACAGACAACTTTATAATTTCATCAGTTTGCCTTGTAGTTTGTATTCATATTTTCTTTGTTTGACAATGATGGTGGGAGAAAGAAGGGTGGTTCTTTTTCTTTCCATAATAATTAATTACAATAACTAAGGAGTCTAGCATCAAATAAAACTTTACATGCAAACCAATCAATTTGGGAAGCGATTAAACCACATATCGAGGTATATATCTAGGTAAGGTAAATATGGGTCGAGTATATTTCGAGTTCGCGTAAACACGAGTTAGATGTATTTTAGGTTCAAGTAAAATATGGGTCAAGTGCATTCCACGAAACACTAAGTCTTTAACATATGACAATTTTTAAAGCGTTTTAATTTTTATGAGTAGGCAAACTAAATTAGTGTGTATTGTATTTGAAAAATGAGCATAGTATTACATACAAAATTATAAATACCTGTATTGTTATTTGTAATTTTTCACACTAAAATCTAAAGTAAACAAAAACATGATTAATATAATATATTTTATGTGCATTATTAGTACACCAAATGTATATAACAAAACCATAATTTTGAACTCGTGCCTTGTACCGGTAGCCTTTCCTAGTGTTTCATAAAAATGAAAAAGGGTGTGCTTCAAGGAATGCCACTTTGAAAGTTTGGGAATTCTGAATAGTTGTTGGTTTAAGTCCAATGATTCGGACATCTTGATGGGATTAGATGTTGATGGGCTGCTAGCTCCAAATTCAATGATAGAGGCTTGTCAAGGGTTGCCTAAAGAGGGGAGGGATGGCAATGGGTCAGATTCGAATCAGGGAAAGCCATAGCTTACCCATACCCTTTGCCATGCCCATTTTCGTTTTACCGTTGCTCATATTTAGCAAATACTAAATATGAGTACACTTATCCATCGGGAATTGGGGGTATAACACGTATTAGTTAGGGCATAATTGAAAATTAGTCATGAAAAGAAAATCCATATGAGCAAATTAACATGTCTGTTTTGAGTATGATAAGATTAGCCATCAAAAGAAAATTGGTATGAAGATTTCTATTAGAAAGAGTAAAATTGGGCGACAGATCGCAGAACTCAAAAAATTAACCAAAACCACAAATAGTAACACATATTCAGAGCCCAATGATAAGTAATCAACATTAATTGTCTTTTTTTTTTTGTATTTGGGTCGGGTACCCATACGGTTACTAGTGGAGAGATCCAATGCGGGAACTCACTTCATCCAAGGCCCATGGTACACAAGTTAAGTGAAGCTTCATCTTAAAACCAATTGGTGTTAAGAGGGATACCCACTTGACATATATATCATGTCATTTCTCTTTATTTTGTCGACGTGAGACATTTTACTCATTGGTGAATCTCAACAATCTCCCCCTTCACACAAGCCTCTTTTTTCATGCCAAGGCTTCAAGTCACCATCAAGAGTCCATCACAGTCACACCTTACTCTATAGAGCCGCACCCTACTCCATCTAAGTCTCATGTCACTGTTATGCCTCAAAAGTCTCAGCCGCACCTTACTCCATAAAGTCGCACCATACTCCACCTATGAGTTTCTTGCCACCACTCTGCGCCTTTAGGAGACCAGTCGCGCGCACGCCATTGCCTCTGCTCTTGTCCATGGTGAACGTGACCACCTTCCCGCACCTTGCGCCCAACCGGACGAACCATCAGTTATGATACCATTTGTTGGATAGATCCAAGGCGGGAGCCAACTTCAACTAAGGCCTATGGTACACAAGTTAAGTGAGGTTCCATCTTAAAAAAAACCAATTGGTATTAAGAGGAGTAGCTCACTTGACTTATATACCAAGTCCTTTCCCTTTGTTTTTTCAATGTGGGACATTTTACTATGTGTGAATCCCAACAGATACCCATTTTGATTTCACAACACCCTTACCCGTTTTTTCTAAAATTTTATAACTCATACTATTTTTCAGATCGGGTGAAAACGACTACCCACGGGTTCGAGTTTTACTGCCAACTCTGAAAGAGGGCAAGGCAAGGTGATAATTAAAACATAGGTAACCTGATGGTCAATCCCTATGGTAGACGAACAATCAACTGCTTACGAGTAGTCGCCCTGGATGGGCAATTACTCCTTTTATCTTAGCCCATGATGTTCCCATTGTGAACAATGGTCTCCCACCAAATTACTTTGACAAAACTTGGACCAAATGTTTAATCCAAAGTTATTAGGTCAAATTTTTAACGTAACTCATGAAAATGGATCCGGGTTTGCTTACGGCTGACCTAGGTTAGACCTTTGAACCCATTGTCATCCTTGCAATTTGACTTGCAAGAGTGGAGAGTTAACATTAGAGGGCATTTAGGCCATATGAAGTTGTCTGGCCTAAATTTAGCTTAGCCTCCTAGCTTAGAAACTTGTTATGTCATAACATTAAGATGCCCACTTATCATGGCATTCTTACAAACACGATCATAACCCAAAACAATCAAGATACTTCTCTAGACATGCTTGAATATTTTGTACTAATCAATATACAACTAAAGAGGTGGTAATCAATATACATACGTCACCAAAAGCCTTGAATTATAGAAAGAGATGGAGGAAACTAAAGAGATGTAACTTCAAATTTACCTAAACGCATGACTTAGGTGCGATTTATTATGCTTAGTTAAGTAGGCCTTTAACATGAAACAGTAAGATCAACCGAGGCCTAACTAATGTCAACCACAAACATTATCAAAACCTAAACAAAC
Source organism: Portulaca oleracea (assembly GCA_029582165.1). Taxonomy (NCBI): domain Eukaryota; kingdom Viridiplantae; phylum Streptophyta; class Magnoliopsida; order Caryophyllales; family Portulacaceae; genus Portulaca; species Portulaca oleracea. The sequence continues at coordinate 25,587,982 of CM055877.1, read as the reverse complement.
AGTCGGGGAAGAGGAACATATCAAAACCGCACGCCCTATGGTGCAGCCATGATCACATCTCTTTTACCACAAATTTGGTATTTCCCTAGCCTTCTCCATGGGCCGATGGACAATCTCATGATGGTATATTGGAAACCTCCGAGCCCTGAAACCTCCGAGCCGTCCTAAGCCTTCCCGATCCCATGCTTGAGCCTTCCTAAACTTCACACTCTCAAAACAGTTCATCCAAAACCTTGATCCATCTTATGAAAATCAATATTCTACCATTAGCTTTGAGTTAATGAGTTGAGTTTATTGGTTTTACCCCATAATTGGTACGTTGGCACTAGTTGGACAAACCTTGTCCAATAGGTCATACTCAAGCCAAGCTACACTAAGTTGATAGTAAATAATGTCTATGCTATATTACCGCGTCATATGAGGACTTGTTGCTCACACTTGTAAGTTATGTTGTCAGGATCGACCCGATCATTGAATCGGTTGATCTAGTGAAACGGTGGGTCAATTGGTTGGACCAATTAGAACAGGTTAGATCATCTAACTTGGATAACCAGTTGAACCGATTATAACTGACATGACCCAGCCATGAATCAAATATATATATACTTTCCAAATACACAAATTATCAACAATACTGAAAAAAAAAAACTTTTATATGAAAAAGGAGAACCCCCCCCCCCCCAAAAAAAAAAAGGCCCCAAGTCTTTTTTTGTATTTTGGAAAGAGAAGATCTCAAAGCATAGGTATCCATTGGCTTGCAAAATGATCATACTTGCCCACTTGTGCAAAGTGAGCCTACTGGAGCTTAAGGTGATTTTGCTTTAAAGTAAAATTGTGCTATGCCATCTATTATTGTTACATCTACATTTAAAGATTTGCTACCTCAACCTATGTTTTGTGCACTCCCCCTTTTTGCATGGAGTCTCATTGACAGAGTTGTTTGGCAATGGAGATAGCCAAATAGTCCAAGTGACGGTGTCTAGGCCTGAAGAGTCGACTATGGATTGGGTTGATTTGGCTTTTTTTAGAATTTTTTTGATCCACAACATTGTTATCTCTAAACAGCTTTCTACTACAAGACAACTACGTCAACACAAACTCGCATAGTCCTAGAGTTGGATAGTAACAAGTGATTTTCCTTGCCAAAAGTTGCCTTGACCTTGTTAATTCATCCCCTTGTGCTCCTGCATTTTTTATTCACCCCTTTGTTCGGCTCCTCTTGCAACGGTTATAGGTTGCAGCCTCGGCATATGGTTTAACTTATCATGAATGTGCATGGGCACTATTGGGGGGCACGATGCTTTATGCTGTATGGTTACCTTATAACTCAGCCATTAATGTGATGGCTTCTTCTCTTCTAGAACCTTATGTCAATGGTCCATCACCTGCAGCACTTCCAGAATAGTTTGGCTCTCCTTGCTGCCTGCAGCCAGTGGAGCTCGGGTTCAGTTCCGATTATTCCCTTCGTACTGTCATGTATTATGTACTAGCTGGGTCATATGCTTCAATGTGTTAACATGTGGATGTGGTGAGCAGTAAGCACCTCACTAGTTGTTCGATCCTCTTTTCGTGAACTTTTAGTAATATATATTGGACTACACCTCAGGTATGGTTTAAACTAGCCGGAGAACTTAATAGGACTTTGTATCATCCTCGTTTAAACCCACTTTTGCATTCAATTTCTAAAATACCCTCTGTTCTATTTGCTATCATTAAGATTCAAAAAGCTTTGGGATGCAATTTGTCATCCCATCTCCATGGATGAAGTACTCTGAAAGCTACTATTGGAGAACACCCTCGAATCCTGAAGTCTCTCATTGTTCAATATTCTTACATTTTTATATTTTAGAAAACCATGACCCTATGCTTTTCTTTTGACACCCCTGCTTCCTCAAACCCTCAATACCTCAGTAGTAGGTCCCTCTTCTCGGTCTATCCTTCATCATAGTATTCTACCAAACCCGACAATCATATGGTGAATTCATTTGTGACACTTTTCTCGCTCTACCCTTCCCAATATTATCCTACCAAATCCAACAATCATGATGGATTCACTTGTGAAGGACTAATGATTTGGACTCAGATAGGCGTTGGGTAGCCGAATTGAAGTCGACTCAAAAATCCATTGGGCTATCGTCTACCAAGTTTTGTCACCAGGGTGGGTGTGTTGCTTGGGGATAAGAAGACAACGGTTTTGGGGACTTTGAATCTGAGTCTTGCAGATGTCAGACTTGGTAGATCAGACCTCTGATCATGGCTTTATGGGTCTTTGTCAGGCCAACTACTGCCAAGAAAATAGTTGCTACAATCAGAAAATGATGGTTGATGTCAAAATTAATGGGCTAAAGTTCTCATGTGCCTAAATCCTAATTAAATAAAACACAGGTAAGCAGTTCGGAAAGAAAAATAAGAAATTGACCAAAAGGAAAATACAAAAACAGGTCATCAAATGAAATTTCCCAATGAGGTATATCATGGAACAAAAGTGTATAATTGATATTCTTGGAGTTGTTGAGCTCTTGGCTTGCAAATCTACTTCTCATCCCTAAGGTCAGTTTGTTCAATTAAACTAGAGAAATCTTACCTATTCTTAGTTTTATGGAAGACTAGTGCAGATGTTGTATATTAACCTCCCTACAAATAATAGTCTGTCTAACGAACTGGAGAATTCTTATCTATTCTTGGTCCTACAGAAGCACAGTGTATAGGTTGTATCTTAAAGTAAGTAGACCTTGAATCACATTTGTTGTTGAACACCTCAGTTTTCAAATAATCTTAGAAATTCTCATAAGGAGGCAATAATAATCTCTTGAAGGATATCAACATGCTTCTTTCGTATCAGGTATCCAAAACAAGTTTTTATTCTCATAAGGAGGCAATAATACATCTCTTGAAGGATATCAACATGCTTCTTTCTTATCAGGTATCCAAAACAAGTTTTTCATAACCAAGCCAAGTATTGATAGGGTTAAAGTATAAGAGTGTTCTCTAACTTAATGGAACATATTAGAGGAGTCCAAGAACTTTTACATAACAGATTTTGAACCATGTTGGATGACAGCTCATCTTCAATTCTTCACCAACTGGTTAGAATATTAAGCAGCTGGACCTTCTTGATCTAGTATAAGTTCTCCTTGAGGGAGGAATATCAAGTTTGCTTTTGATAGATATATTTGCCTTTATCTCATTTTGTTTTTCCATTCGTGTGATAAAATTGGACTAATGTCCTACTATTGTCCGTACAGTAGATATTTTGCATGAGTTCCTTAGCTCTTTGGTAGACCTCAATGCTTTGAAACTCTCTCCCTCATCCTTTATTAAAGGGAAATTACCCAGAAACGGCCAAGTTGAAAGTGGCACATACTTCATGGTCTTGGACAATCCAACTTGTACACATTACAATTGATGTCCTTCAAGATCTTCACTATTAGAAATGAGCGTATTTTGGTACTCATCTATTCATTAACTGAAGTGAATACTGAAAGGCAGCATAAGTGGAAATTTTAGCCTTAAAAACCTCTTTCTCCTCCACCAATGGCATTGTCACTATGCTGCCCTCGACACATTCATCCCACCAATTGAGTTTTCAAGGCTTTGTGCTTGATCATAAAGTGTAAGAATTAACATGCTTAAAGTTTGATTTAACGCTGGATACATTTGAGAGCTTTCAAGATGAAAATGAATGAGGAATTCACCGCCCATAGTGTTTAGTGTCCCGAGGTTAAGATGATAGTACAAAGCACATTCTCATAACTTTATTTCTCCATGGTCTTTCAAATTTTCACAGTAGAAAACAATCTCACTGTTCCTATTGAGGAATACCACAAGAAGCTATAAAAGCGTCTGACAATTGTGAATGCGACGTATGGATATCCGAGGCCGTTAAGAGTTATTCACATCACTTAGACATGTTAGGCATAATAGTTGATATCAAAAGATGGCTTCTGATCCTGAGTATCACCAATTGAGGGAAAAACCTAAAGAACAGTACAGTCACCTTGAGAGAAAGATTTTAGGAGTTTTCCATGAGGACACCTAGGATGGTTTGAACATTTTGCTCATTAAGTCCAGAACTCCACACGCTCTATGCTTTGGTAAAAAGTAAAGCTTACCTAGTAAAATACCAAATTATATCACCAAACACTAAAGGTGTACCTTCTACAACGCCCAACTTCAGAAACAATTGAGACGTGGCATTCTAAAATGTATTCCTAGAGAGTGTATGGAAGAGAATAAGCATGTTTGAAATGTTGGTAATTTCTCACAAGGTTTGGCCTTTGAACTCATGCAAAGGGGCCATACACATCATTGGACAAATGTTGAAAAGGTTTGTGGTGATTCTTAAAGACAACAAATGATCATGGAAAACAATTAAGAAGCACAAAAGTTATCAAATTCCACTTAATATTAATTCCCAAAACGTGGGTAGAAAAAATTTGACAGCTTTCCACTTTTCACTGAGCTCTTTCTTTGGAAAACTTTTGAACCTGATAACTCGAAGAAAAGGCAAAACTCTTCAATGCAACACTAAAATCACATTTCAAAAGCTAGACCATAGAAGCTTTGGATGTGTTCACATAGATGTCAAGGTGGTGCCCTCCTTGATGCTTCAAATTTGCTTTTCCTCCACCAATACCCTAGGCGACGTTGGCTATGAATTATAAATAAACCCATATTTTGGTAATGAAAGAACACTTCTCAAAATCCTTATAATGCGTTCTTACTTTAAGACTTTCATCAATTAATGGAAGCATTTTGTGTGTTGTTGTTTGCTTTAGCAAGATGAGAATGCCATATAATATACCAACCTAATGAATGATCTGATAAAAAAGTGGGGTCAGAGCATGACTAGCTACATACAGAAACCGCTTTGAAGGTCATGTTCTACCCCTCTCTGTTTTCTAGTTTTATTTTGGTAGTATTTAGTTCTCAAATTTGATAACAATTATGATAGTATCACTCCTACACACACATCTAAGCAACTCCTACACAAAAATCCCTCAAATCCCTCATGATTATTTACAAAGCTTATATCCCATATAACTTCAAAACAGAGGATAAGGTGCATACATGTCATGATGATTTTGACTGTAGAAGTGCTACACATACTCCAAAACCCCTCATCATAGCACTCATCTCATTAATTCAAATCTATCAAATCCCTCACAATGATTTACAAAGCTTATACTAAATAATTTCAAAATATAGGATAAGTTGCATGCATTTGACGATGATTTTGACGGTGGCAGTGCTATGCACCATCTCAGAAATGTCTTATCTGAATTCCCTTAGCAAGAGTAGTGTTCATCTCGTTGATTCAAATCTATCACCAATACAACTTCATTATACTGAAACATCAATCCAAATTAATCCTCAATATAACTTCATTACTTTAGTGAAAGGTTGCATATAGTCAATAAAACCAATCACCAACCCAATGGTTTCTATTGGGGGGGGGGGGGGGGGGAAAGAACAAAACCACTGCTCCATCACCAAATTCTTGCATTTAGAATGGTGCCCTTAGGGCACAAATGCACAACGATATTGCGGTGTTGTCTGATAAGATTGTAGAATTGCTAGTGCCTGACCAGTAACCAAGATTGCATACTTGCATTTCAATCACTGCATATGCCCAACAAGGTAACGCTTAAGGCACCTCTTCATGACTCCTACACGCTCAAAACCCAATCCCATCCATATAGCATGCAACAAATTATAAACTTAAAAGAATCACTCCAATATGCACAACGCAATCTACTAGAGTAACATACTTCCTCAGCATGGCTACATTTAGTCACAACTCTGAATTAAGTCGACATACACTTCCATCCATATACCTTCAGAGAAGGAGCAATGGGAAGCGTAAACTAACCTAAATGAGTAGCCATCTACATCCCGTTCTCAGAAACTACCATCTCATAATATATCCTTTCATCTTAGCAGTTAGGCTTTATCTGGTGAACTTCTTTCACTATCATCCCCAATGAGCCATACCTAGTTTTAGTAATACCAGTAGTTTATGTTAGTGGTCCTACCCTCTATCTTTCTAAAGTTGTAACCATATATTGGGATTTGCGATTCCGCAGAAGGGGTGTCTACCATGACTTATACATAGCCACTTATTGTCATGAGCATGATAGCATCTTAGATGTTTGAGAATAAGCAAAGACTTTGAATTTATAATGGAATCACTTCCATTTTCCTTAAGACTGTTATGCTATCCGAATCTAAATATCGAAAGGCAACATATTGACTCTGCATATGCTGCAATGAGAAAATTTGATATACCAAAGCATATATATGCATCAGTTAATCATTTATTATTGTATATTACATGAACACAAGGACGAGAGTGCACCAGAAATATGTCTCCAAACAGTATGGTCTTCAGAAGAGTTCAAAGGTAAAGTCTAAATACTGACACCATTTTGCATTTTGCATTGCCAGCATGGCGTCTGTGATTGACCGCTACAATAAAGCAAGAGAGGAACAGAATCAGCTGGCGAATCCAAATTGTGAGCTAAAGGTAAATTCAGGCTAGTATTATCATTTTGCCCTGCATAGTAGGCATTACAGTTCATCGTTACTGATATTGGGTTTACCACCTCAATGGAAGTAAATAAAAGCACCATTAGGAAATTGGTGTAGAACCAAGGGAATTCTCGCAAAGGAATTCACTCAATTCAATTCAATAATTATCAAAGTCTACCTTATTCCTAATACATGAGAGATTTATATAGCTAACAATCCTAATGCAATAAGGAAACTAGAATACATCAACTACTATTAAAATACTAACCTAATATTATCCTCATATCTTAGGAAACTAAATATCACTAATATATGGCTAAATATCCTTATTTTGCTAATTCTAAAATATTGGTAAAAACTACCTATGAAATTATAATCAATAAAATACAAAAGATCTCTAAATATAAGGAAAGATATTGAAATCTTAACCCATCCTTTACTCTTATCCTGCATCAAAAATGCTCTAACAAAGGATGAGAAGATTGTATGTCATGATAGACAGAAAAACCGATATTATGAAACAATTTCAAGTAGAAAAGGGGTTAAATTTGGAGGTTTGGATACAAAGGTGCAATGCTATCTATGAATGTGAACGGATCAGTCGGACAAATCAAAAGTTTGGCAATCAGGCCTCATTCTCTAGAAAAGGGGTTCAATAAGAAGCTTTCACAAAGTTTGCCTTTTAGAAACTTTGGTAGAAAATTATGGAGCTGAAAGTCAGTTAGGACTGGGGAATTATTAAACTGCTTCTTTAGCCCTTAAACAATTCCATTGCCCATCATCCAGCTGCCAGTTCTTTGTTTTTAGGGATCATATTGCCACATCTATTGTCATATCATGAAGAACATAGATAATACATAATAAAGGCAGACTGAACCAACTGGAAAGCAGAAAATTGAACAAACATCTTAAATAGGGTCCTTACAAGTTCATAAACAGCGATGACTTGATTTCTAAGATAGCTAAAGGCCGTCGCAGGTGATGCCATAAGTATCACAGGAGTCACATAGTTGAAATAAAGGTTTTGGGATGTCAGAAGGAAACTGTTCATTAAGACAGAATCAATGCATTCAATTGGTCAATGTTAAATAAAATAAAACGAAAAAGAAGAAGCCTTTGGGCTCACTTTCAACCTCACCATAAATATATTTAAATGAGAGCCGAAATACAGACCTGGGCACTTCGTTTACATAGCATGTGTCTCAGGATGCCATGCCTACTATGTAAGGCACGTTTCACGAAATATATCTACAAATCTGCCATCTCGTCCATGTTTTTCGAAAACCAGAGAAACGATTGTCCTTGCTACAATAACAGAAGACGAAAACATTTAGAAAAATCCTTAGAGACAAGAAAACAGAGTGCAGAAAATATCTTAAAATGACAGGAGAATGGAGCATGCAGCTGAAACCAGTGAAACATCTAAAGGGGAAAGAAAAAAAAAAGGGGGGGGGGGGGGGGGGGAGAGAGAAAAGGAAAGAAAATGAAAATAGAGCTAACAAAATTATTTGATGATGCTTCTTTTCTCTGTTTATATATCAAGCAGGTGCATATCCTATGTCCAAGATATTTGAAAGTTGAGCTCTTATTTAGCTAAAAATGTATCCTTTATCATATATGAGATCTTATGTATATTGTTCTACTTGGTAGTTTTGGCAAAAGGAAGCAGCTCAATTAAGGCAGCAGCTACAGACCTTGCAAGAAAGTCACCGGTATCATCTCTCTCCTATCATGAGAACCCAATAAGACCACCATTTGACACAGGATTTCAGTAGTAGCCTGCTGACAACCAAAACAAAGTTAGAGCCTGTCATAAACCCAGATTAAATATTTCTTAAGTATAAAAAGCAATGTAACCTGATCAAGCACATGTACTGATGAATAAGACACCCAAGTTAAGACAATATCCTATTCAAAGTACAAAGATTTTGGAAGCACGCGAAGACAATATGTCATGCAGCTATATCAAGAGTACAATTCACACATACATGACCCTTCATAAAAAAAAATTTAAAAAAAAAAAGGAACTCCCCATTATGTTTTTTAAGTTGAAGTTATAAATGGACTTGAGATAAAAGAAAATCTTGGTACTTTGAGAAAATGCCTTAGATGCATAACCTGGAAAAGACTTCAATTCAGGAAGCTATTCTGTTTAGCAAGTAATCCACTAAAATTATCCATAATCTGAATACTTGAAAAAGATATTTTCTTCAAGTTTAGAATATAATGGACTAAAGCAAAATGCCTCATTAAACCTCCTCATGCGTCTTTTCCATGGAGTGATGGAGTAGTAGGTAGCAAGCGGTTTCTAAATCTTGGGTCAATTGGAACCAATCTTCCAAATTGTAAAATTTAGGGGTATGACTGCTAGTCTGACACCTCCATGCCTCACTCTGCGGCAGGATCCCAGAGTATTGGTTATGGTTTAAATAATCCACTGAAACTTCAAAAATATCTATGTTTCGACATAGTGAGGTATGGTTTTAATATTTGTTATTCGAGAAACCACAAGCCAAGGCCTGGCTCAAGCCCACAAAAATTGCCTATAGGCTGGGTGTCTATCCCAAAATCCTTAAGCAAAAGTGAGTTACCAGTAGGACAATATTTTTTTCCTTTGCTTCCCCAGAACTTTTCATCTACAGCCCTTGCGAAAAGTTATCTCTAGGTATACTTGTCAAAGACAGTACCTAGGTTCTTATGCTCCAAATCTAGCAACATTTTCTCATAGACAAATTATGAGACTTGATTATTTTGGTGTCACTCGGAAAGGTAACTATGTAATCCTTTCTATTAGGTTCCTATTTAAAATAATAATAATAAGAAAAAATCATTTCCATTAGGTAATAAGCTGAGGCTGGGAAAAAAAAAAAGGAAACACAGTCACCTTCCCCTCCCCCCCCCCCCCCCTCTCTTCCCCTCAAGCCAAAGAAAAATGGATCTTTGATTCTGTTGATGACACTAAGGAAAGGCAGCCACTTGGACAGCTGGATTAAAAGTTCACACCTACCAAGCTCCCCCGTCTTGGATCAAGGGGGTATAGAGGTCAATACTCAATAGTGCTAGATTAGGTAATAAACATGGAACTATGATATCACTTGCAACGAATACACCGGCTAATACAATATCCTTGTTTTGTCGCAACATGCAAAGATACTCTGCTATGATCAAAGTGAAATGCACAAGATGACAAGGGGACTCTTCATTTCACCCAATTATCTATGTCCATTATCTGCCAGATATGAATGCTGGACAATGACACTTCATATAAACATATAAACTTCTTATAATATGGATGAATCCTCACTACATATCCAGGCCATGTTTAATACTACTAGAAAAGTAGAATAATGCTATTTCTCCCAATCTCCCCAACTCGAGAGACATAGTAAGGAAAGAAATAAACATGAACAAAGAATAATTTAATCTATTGAATCATACTCCAGACAAATTATGGGTGAAGAACTCTCTGGTCTGGGTGTCAGCGATCTACAGAAACTTGAGAGCCAGCTGGAAACTAGTCTGCGAGGAGTTCGCGCAAAAAAGGTACGGCAAATAACATTCATGCCTAATTTGTTAGTCAATATGCATGACAAGGTGACTCAATAAATCCCCATTTGCAGGATCAACTGCTATTTAACGAAGTACAAGAACTAAATCAAAAGGTTATATTCTAGCATCTGCTATGGAATCCTACTATTCTATTTATAACTGAATGATTAGCGAATATTATTTCCTTATTATAATAAGCACCAAGTGAAACCAAACATGTTGCAGGGGAGTCTCATCCACCAAGAAAATGTGGAGCTGTACAGGAAGGTAAACGTTCTCCGTGAAGAAAATATGGAATTATATAAAAAGGTATCTGTCTGTACAGAAATATGCAGCAGATGCACATGGATCAGAATAATAAGCCCACAAAAATGAATTTATTGTCTCAGGTATATGGTAGAGGAGATTCAAGTGGCGTCAACAGAGATGCTATGGTCACCAACAGTGAAGAAGCCAGTGAGGACACAAATGGACCTGTGCACTTAGCACTCAGTCAACCACAGCAGCAAAACCCAGCACCAGGAGGTGCCATCAAGCTGGGGTAATATCACCTACTATAAACCATTGTAATCTTTGGTACTTATCCTCCCAAAAATTCGATCTAGTAATTGTTTGACCCTTGTTTTTCACTGCAGCAGACTACAGCTGTACTAGAAATGAGAGTCACGGGAGATACAGTATCGTCAAATTCCCCAAGGTTACAATGTTTTATTCTATTATGTAATGGTGATTTAAAATCACAGATCAAAGTGTCCTGCTCCTGCTGCTGAATGATAGTATAAACATCAGACAATTAGGAAAACAATAGGTTTGTCTTGGACAAAGAAACAATGGCTGCACGCAACAAATGCTGAGTTTTTGTTTTTTTAATTAACTTTGAAAAAAGAAAAAAATGAGATAGAGGGTGTGAGAGTGAGAAAAAAGGAAAAACAAAGTCTGTTTACTTCTGTAACTCATGTAATAATGCAAAAGAACAAAGAAGTGCAAGTGTCGTGTGTTTATCTAGTCTTCCCATCAGCTAAAACCTGAAATCCATCTCATAAAATATACGGCTTTTGGTTTGATGACATATCACTTATAGCTTAAGATTGACTTCCCTTCGCAAATATTTTGAACAGTAACCTACAATATATAATACACCTCCATTCATTTTGTCATCCAACACAAACAATGACCCAGCCCAAATGTTCAACTACTTTTTGACTGTAGCCTTTTACTCAAATTTCCCTAGAAGCTTCAACCAGCTGATCCTATGTCCTATGGATAATATGTGTGTAACCAATCCACCGGGACATATAATAAAATGTGGCAATGATAGAAGTGTTCTAACATCTTAGAAAGTTTTTGCCAGTAACAGCACCTGCAGTCTACTGGGCTAGTCCTAGGTTCCAATAATATTGATGGTAGAATATCAAGTTGGACATAAACAATAAAGGAATAAACATAAAGAATACTTAGAAAAACGTGGACAAACCACAACTTTACAGTTGTAACAATGTTTCCCCCCATTATGAGCAGAGAGGGAAGGGTAGAGAGCTTTTAATAGCCCTCCTTTCACCCCCTGCTCCCTCAATTTGAGGATGAATGAAAATGGGGGGTACAGCCTTCCAGGAGTGAAACTTTCACCCACCCTTTCCCCCTCTCCACAACCCAGACACTACTTACCTCTATTTTCATACTGACATTTCCCAAGCACACAAATAATACAGTTCGGATCACATTATTTAAGTAAAACAATAGTTATACTGATCCTACATGTTAGTAAGGTAACTATATAGTACATCGTCCCCCCCCCCCCCCCGGTTCAGGGTTACTTTTTTTTGTTTGGTTTTCTGTGTGGGGGGGGGGGGGATTTAAGTTGATAAACATAAAGTACCAAACCGTAGATAAAATAAACACATATGAAAACTCGGTTGAGTTAACCTATTAATGAATGCAGACATACAATATAACATAAAAGAGGACCAAACACCCAGAAGGCTAAATGACACATTAGGACAAACTCATACAGCAGATTATGACAATTCACATGTCATAGTTCTTATCTTCAAACACCTCAAAATCCTAGCACTTTTGACATCTTCACGTTAAGACTTCGCCGCTATTTGTCTTGACAAAGATATTAAAAAGGTGAAATTACTATGGGATCATTTTTCCGCACAGTATTTGCATCCGTCTTTAATAATCTGAATTTTTTGCACTATACATTAAATGCACAAACTTATGTATTTTTGGTTTGATATGTGAACACACACACTGATGGGTAGGAATAACATTTTGATGATACTATTGTTGTAACTAACAGTACTACACTGTTCTATTTACAATTAAAATTCTACGCGATATAACTTAAATATCATTGAAAAATCCTTAAAACACTAAAAAAACTACACAACTCCAATTCAGCGGGGAAACAATACATCACGCATATGCTTTGATATTGAACTGTGGACATCCCAAGTATCCTTATTACATTTATGTATACCAAGGAAAATAGCCCATTTTCTACCAAGCGTAGCAAATTAATATAAAGTTTACATATGCCTATGGACCATAGCCTATTTTCTGCCTACCCTTTCGAGCTCGAGGGCGCATGTGGAGACAACTTTTCTCTTTTTTATAGCCCCGATCACACCAAAACAAGAGTATCACAAGTTCCCATTATTCTGTAATTAAATAGCCTTTATCATAAAAAGTTTGATGATAGCCTTGCCGCACCCACAAAAGGCAATTGTTATCTCTGTCGAAATAGTTCAAAATGTATAATCTTCCCAAATGCAATAGTTAAAAATAACAAAATGGAAAGTATTCCCCTCTTATGATACCACATGTAATCTCAAAAGCACTCCCAATAACTTCTTAAAAAACCCAACAAGAGAAGATTCATTAAGTCAAAAGTCTTATGAGCTTCAAAGAAGCTTCTTCATATTCATCAAACCTTATATTCTATTTGCTTACTCAACCTCTAGAATCCAAAGATGAAATCCCTTATACTAACACTATCATCAATCATTATAAAAAGTAGACTTACAAGTTATAAGTTGCGACATCCACTTCTAAATTACAACCCAGACTGATCCATAACACAACCTTGTGGCAAGCAGAAACGATTCGGTGCCTAGTGACGGTAACTTTTCTATAAAAGCTTCAGCAAACCATCAAAGCAATTTATCATTACTTTAAAAAAGCTCAAAGTACATTAAAGTGCAAAGGTTAGTGGAGCCTAGGACACGAGTTTCAAGGCAAAAATGCGGCTTTTTAGATTGCAAAGAGCACTTGTAAATTGTACAAATGCTTAAATATCTTTCCAGAGCATAATTGTCTGCAATAAGTTAGATATGGCATCAAAGAAGAGATTAGACATCAATGCATCGACGAAAACTACCACAAACTTTGGATTTTTTTTGCGCTACGAGGGATAGTGAGATAGGTAAACGCGATACACATGCAAATAGAGAGAAAGGTAGACAAATATTTTAATTATAGAGAAAACTCATGAAAAGTAAGAGGGAATGGTGTCCCACTACGAAAAAGTTTGAACCATTCGTTTAAGAGAAGAGAAAAGCCTTGACTTTTGTTAGCAACGTATGACTTAGGCTTCGGACTTTAAAGCAAAGTAGTGTTCCCTGAACACGCTTCTTCAAACTAAGCCTAATGCAAAGAAATCCTATCTGTAAAACAGTTTAGCTCTCCATGATAACAAAGCCCCCTTTAAATCACAATTTCCATTAGTTTCTTTCTCTACAAGTGCAAACATGATCAAAATACTATAAACTAAAAGGTAGAAAACTAAAGGTAGTGCAAAGTAATACACGATGAATTAATCCAAAAAAGGTAGCAGGTTTATGCAACATCAATTTTCATAAAAGTATGAAACAAATACATGCACACCACCAACGTATGAAGTGATGACAAAATGAACTACACACAAGCATACAGGAGTCGAGCAACATGAACCATGCACGGGGCTACAGGAGACTCCTCCACAGACACAAGTGTCCCGCACTTTACGAGTCTAGTGGTTGTTTATCCATACATGAGCCAACGACCAAGAGAAATATCTATACTAACACTAAAGAAATATCATTAATAACTATAGAAAATCAATGTATGCACCTAACATGTTCTTTTCATGAATCAAGGATGTATAAATGCAATAATTGTTGCAGTATTTGACCATCAACATCAACAGTAAAATTCCAGCAACAAGTCAATTCAAAGCTATTTGATTGCATGCGTATCAAAGTGACCAAAATGTGCTTGACTAACAAAAGTATGGAATTGGCAGGTACATGCTCCTTACACATGCCAATCTTTTGACGGTGGGTGAATACAAAGGACATCAACATATTGGAAAGTTAGAGGATATTTGCAAGAACAGTGCTGTTTTTCTTAGATGAAGAGGTAAGATATTATGAGAATAATGAGGTTTGTATTTAAAATGCTAATAGCTAAGAGAGCTACAGTGAAAAACATGTGCTCCAAAGTATGTTGTTAGTTACAAGTTTCTGCAAAGTTCCTTTTCAGATGTGACAAACAGTGTTTCTCTTATTCCAATTAAAAAAAATATATAGTTCCCCGATTTATAAAATCACATACCCCTTCCCCCAACCTTCATGAATCATATATCATCTTACAGGTACAAATATTGGATAAAACCCTGTGTGACACATCTAATGAATGACAAAGAAATTTAACACCAAAAGGCAAACCAGAATGTAGACAATAAATGTGTCTCGTGAGAAATTAGTACATACTCGTAAAGAGCACCCATAAACAATTCTAATGTATTATTCATTACTTATTTGGTAATAACGTGATCATTACTCGTATACTTTCTTTTCCCCATCTTGTCTTACTATCATTATCTATTTCATAGACGATACATTTTCATTGTGTTTGCGGGGAAGATATTTAAAAGCTCGGTTTAACTTTGTTCACAGGGTTGTCAACTTTATATCTTTGAACTATCTAATTATAATAGTTAATGGATTATGGTATAGGAGAGTACAAGTTTTTTATATGGTAGAGGAAAACACATATATAGCATTGCACATATATCCCCCCTCTGTTGGGTTGACAAAAACATGCAAATTAAAAAACTAGTAAAAAAGTGTTATTACAGAAAATACCCTTAGCTTGTTAGGATAAAGTCTAACTTGGCTTATACAAATAATATTGAAAATTTAGAGAAAAGTAGATAACAACACTCAAAATTAGTGAATTTAAAATCTTTGATTTATTAACCAATGGAAATAGCACCTTTGTGATTTATAACATTATTAAATGTCATTATTCTTCTTTTTAGATAATTATTGTTCATTATAATTAAGAGTTATAAAGATGAACGTTAATTAATATGCACAGAAACTATACAAATAATGTTGAACATCCTCCAAAAAAAATATGCACTCAACACACACACGTAAATTCAAAACGCAAGCTATCTACAAAGTCTGCCACATCACAACAAAAATTAAAAAGTGAACACTTACCACATGCCAGATAAAGAGTCTAAACAAACTAATCTAATAATTTTTAATGCCATGGAGACACACTTATACACACACATGCCCGCGCGCATACATGCAAGGGTGGAGCCAGGATGTTTCATTGGGGTGGGCCACAATGCGACAATTTTTATATCAAATATTTCGTACATAAATAACGAAATAATGAGGGAAATATAACTTATCAACGAGGCGTCAAAACAACATATTGCTCTTATTAATAAATATTAAACAAATTGCTCTTATTAATAAATATTATGAGATTAGTTCATACAATTGACATTATTCTTAAGAGAACATTTATTCATTTATTGAAAGATAAGATAATGTTTATAATTAAATTATATTGCTTTATAAAACATGTGAGCAAATATTAGTTTAGTACATGGTGACATGACATTAGTTTAGTGAAGCTTTTTTTTTTTTTTTTGCTTCTCAACCTGCCACATAAGACCGCCACCGAGTCAATTACCTCTGGAATCATTTCACGTGCTTTATTGTCCAACACCCCCAAAGGACAGTATATTAATGTCGAAGAAATAAATTCGATGTATCATTGTCTAACACCCCCAAAGTATAGTATATTAGAGTCCAAAAACCCTTTAGATTATATATAACTATTAGTAAGAACTTTTTTATGAATAAAATTACTTCACATATTCTAGATAAGTCTAATATTGTTATCCAAAATACTAAATGTCTCCCTTCATTCATAAGTACATAGCCATGTTCAATTAAAATTAGCTTAGATCAAGGACATATATGGAATTTCACCAAATATGTCTTTCTTAAACAGCTAACTATTGCCAAACACTTAATAGCCAAGTCCTTCGTCTCACAACTTTGTCGTAAATAGATAATTTCACTTAAACGGTTTTTTCCTTGAAAACACCGGGCATAATTACCTAACATAAATAACTAGACTTGGCAAACGAGTGAATCGGCTCAGGTTGGCAATAGGGTGAACCAATTTCGATTCAGTTAGGGTACGAGTTCAGGTTTGGGGCTTATTTCAGGTGAGCCTTATTCGGATTGGTTTGGGTGAGGTTCTCTCAGATTGGGTTTTGGTTATGGTTTGATTGGGTGTGGAGCTTAATTGGGTCACTTGTCAGGTTGCGGTTCGTATCCATTTCAGGTCGGGTTTTCTTCGGGTTCAGATCAAGATCGAATCATCTATTTGGCGTAGATTATGGTTCAGGTCTAGGTTCGGATTTTCGGTTCTGTTTTGAGAGGTCTATAAATAACAAAAAAAAGGTAATACAAATGGTCAAATAGCTAGCAAGTATAAACTAACAAGTGTGCCAATAGTATCTCTCATAATAATCGGAACCATTTGAAAGAGAGTTAGACAAATAACAAAGTGATGGTCTAGAAAGGAGAAAAACATTAGCATAGAAATTATTTTATCAAAGACAATAAGAAAATCACATGGGTAATTCGATCAGGTTCAAAATTAACTTCCTTAAAAAATTATTAATTCTGAATATTTGTTTCCTACTTCTTATTTTATTTTTTGTGCTTCTTGATTAGGTATCATCTTGCTCAAATATCTAATGAAGACGAACACGTTGCGGACGCTAGGCACCATAAGCTCCCACAAGAGACGTTTAGATGATTAGATCCAAAGGCAAGTTACTCGATATATAAGAACCACCAATGCGAATGATTGTATCTCAAACATTCTAGTACGTTGTTTTTCTTTATAAGTGCAACCTTTGTAAAAAAACGAAAATTTTGAAAATGTTATTTCCTAAGGCAATAATTAAAAAGGACTTACTAAGGCACCTTTATGCATAGAGCATTTACCTTAACACATAAGAGATTACAATATTCTCCTACAACATTTTTCAATTAGGCCTCATTTAGCAACATATTTTGGAGCAAAAAGTGTTTTTTGAGGCTAATCAGCATTTTTGACTAGTCAAAACAGCTAATATTGTGTTTGGTTAATAGGTTTTGAGTTAGCAGTTTGGACTCATAAAGTTGTTTTTCAAAAAATTATTCGAAATAGCTTTTTAATAATAGTTGTTTCTGAAACAACTAATTTTACCAAACATTATTACTGCAAATAGCTAATCTAAACAGCTAAGTCAAACAACTAACTCAAACAGCTAACTATTAACAACTAATACAAACCGCTAATTCAAACAGCTAACAGTTGATTGCCAAACAGGGCCTTAGTCTTTAACGGCTTACATAAGTCATATAATAAGCGATAAGAGATTACTTTTAAAAAGGCTCAATAGTGAAGGATGTATCCATTTTAACTGCAACCACTTAAAGATATGCATGAAGGCTTAACTATTGCCAACAAACCAAAGGACACAAAGAACAGGCATTTTAATTGCAAGGTCTTAGCAAAAGGAGGATATACCCAACTCTCTAAGCCATTTCTCTTCCTAGTTCCTACTGGTCCCATAAGAACGAAGTCCACATACTTTTACTAGTGTACAACCTCAATGATTGAGACGAGGATGATTAAACTCTAAAGTTGAAGAAAACAAGATACTCCCACTATTCCTTATTATCTAATACTATAGGGTACGTGCGGTCAAACCTTTGTAAACTTTGACCATTATTCATCCAATTTATATAATGATTTTAAATATAAAATTAGCATCATTAGATTTAAGGAGAAAAACCCTTTCATATGAATATATTTATGCAGTACTTTTGAATATATCACGTTAGAAAATCAAGGTTAAAATAGTGCTTTGAAGACCATAAAAAGCCAAAAGTGACAAATATTTAGGAACGGAGGGACTACTCAAGAAGCTCAAACAGATAGGATTAAGAAGGTTCAAAGTGCAAAAGCATAGCAATAAGAACTACACCGAAATATCGCCGGTTTTGTGCAAACTCAACTTGCATCAATCTTGAAGTTGATTGAATAAGATATCTGCAACCCTAATGACATGGTCCGACCACTCAAATTGTGAATTGTCACCTTTTAAAACACCAATTACAAAGGTAAAGGAACCTTATAATTCATTTTCAAAGTAGTGGTGTCAAACAGGGGTAGCCAATGGGTCGGGTCAAGTCAGGGTCGACCCATTAGTCATGTAGGGTCGGGTCCAGGTCAGCCCTTTGTAGTAATGTGTCGGGTCAGGGCTTTCTAGTAAAAATAAGGGTCGGCCCATGGGCCAACCCGTTTTACCCTAAAGTTAAAATTAAGTGTATTTGTACCAAAAAAAGTAATTATGCTAATTATTATTTAATGTGGAGTATTAATAATATATTTAAGGTTAGCATTTAAAATAATAGGAAAAACCATTTATTTTGAGTTATTGATAGGTCGACCCAGTCCGGTCGGTTCACCGACCCTTTAACATTGTGAAACGCCCCGACCATTTGACAACCCTTATTTTTTAGGGCCCGACCCTCTTAACCCTATGGGTCCCCGGCCCATTGCCCACCCCTAGTGTCAAATAGTTCAATTTACTAAACCTCGACGTATCAAATAGTTAAATGTTTCCAGTAAGACAAAAGGGCTTCAAATATGGGTGACAAGGGGTGACTTAAGATGATGAATATAAAATGGGTATTGTTTTGTGTTTTCAGTAAGACATGTAGATACCAAATGCTAAGTGAAACACTAGCTTGATCTAAAGCTTTGACCTTTTCTAAAAAAATAAAAATGAATAAGAGGACAATATGTTAGACTAAAGACTTGTCCCTAAGGAACAAAAGTCTGAACTTATTGCACACATTTATATAATATTTGAAACACTCGTCTCTACAACACTTCCATTTGAGACAAAAGTGCTCAAAACTATGCAAACTACACTTAACCTTTCCTAATTCACGCCCCCTGCACCCTTCAATCCACATCTTGGTTTCTAAACACTTTGCTTCTTTAATTCCTCATATTGATTCCCTTTCGATCCGAATGAATTATCTTAGCAACAAGGATTCCCACAATCGGTCAAGGGCCAATTTCTTCAAGGGTATTGTGTCCAAGTTTGGTGGCTCAACCCATTTAGGTTCTTTTGGGGAAAAGGTTGAATTTCTTAAAGGACATCAGAGCTTCGATGAACATGACATGAAACATAACATCATAATCAAGGGCGTCAACGTTAAGTTCTTCACAAATGTTGGGAATTTATTGATGAAATTGTAGCATGTGAAGGAGCAAGATTTACAACGTTTTGGGTAGGTGATGAAAATAGCAACAATGGTGATAATAAAGCCATAGACTAAGGTGGGTAAGGAGGACAAAGAAATTGATAGGATGATAAAGAGTGCTTTTGAGGAAGATGAGGTTTTGGGAAGTTGTAAACAAGTTGCCAACGAGTTAACTCTAAAAATGAGGGGCAACTCGATCTATCCCGGTGCAATACATATTACAAGCACTTGGAGCATGTGATTCAGGTAGGTATGAGTGAACATTTATGCTATTGAGAGTGAACAACGGGTAGGTATGAGAAAACAATTATGCTATTGAGAGTGAACAATGACCATATTTGGAGCACGTGCTCCAAGAGCATGTAAGAAATTGCAATCCAGGTGGCTTCACCCAAAACATGTCAAAGTCACGGATTTGTCCTCCAGTAAGTGTTAATCTAAATTATGAGGTACTTCAAAATGCATTCTAGAAACAAAGGGTGCTAAAAGTAGCTCCCATAAAATGTGGGGTACCCACCAACAATTTTTTGACTTCATGGGATGTCTCCAATCTTCAGTATCTTCCCTTTTATGTGTGCATTTCTAAGGATCTCTAGATGAAGAAGACAAAAGGGCTTCAAATATGGGTGACAAGGGGTGACTTAAGATGATGAATATAAAATGGGTATTGTTTTGTGTTTTCAGTAAGACATGTAGATACCAAATGCTAAGTGAAACACTAGCTTGATCTAAAGCTTTGACCTTTTCTAAAAAAATAAAAAATGAATAAGAGGACAATATGTTAGACTAAAGACTTGTCCCTAAGGAACAAAAGTCTGAACTTATTGCACACATTTATATAATATTTGAAACACTCGTCTCTACAACACTTCCATTTGAGACAAAAGTGCTCAAAACTATGCAAACTACACTTAACCTTTCCTAATTCACGCCCCCTGCACCCTTCAATCCACATCTTGGTTTCTAAACACTTTGCTTCTTTAATTCCTCATATTGATTCCCTTTCGATCCGAATGAATTATCTTAGCAACAAGGATTCCCACAATCGGTCAAGGGCCAATTTCTTCAAGGGTATTGTGTCCAAGTTTGGTGGCTCAACCCATTTAGGTTCTTTTGGGGAAAAGGTTGAATTTCTTAAAGGACATCAGAGCTTCGATGAACATGACATGAAACATAACATCATAATCAAGGGCGTCAACGTTAAGTTCTTCACAAATGTTGGGAATTTATTGATGAAATTGTAGCATGTGAAGGAGCAAGATTTACAACGTTTTGGGTAGGTGATGAAAATAGCAACAATGGTGATAATAAAGCCATAGACTAAGGTGGGTAAGGAGGACAAAGAAATTGATAGGATGATAAAGAGTGCTTTTGAGGAAGATGAGGTTTTGGGAAGTTGTAAACAAGTTGCCAACGAGAGTTAACTCTAAAAATGAGGGGCAACTCGATCTATCCCGGTGCAATACATATTACAAGCACTTGGAGCATGTGATTCAGGTAGGTATGAGTGAACATTTATGCTATTGAGAGTGAACAACGGGTAGGTATGAGAAAACAATTATGCTATTGAGAGTGAACAATGACCATATTTGGAGCACGTGCTCCAAGAGCATGTAAGAAATTGCAATCCAGGTGGCTTCACCCAAAACATGTCAAAGTCACGGATTTGTCCTCCAGTAAGTGTTAATCTAAATTATGAGGTACTTCAAAATGCATTCTAGAAACAAAGGGTGCTAAAAGTAGCTCCCATAAAATGTGGGGTACCCACCAACAATTTTTTGACTTCATGGGATGTCTCCAATCTTCAGTATCTTCCCTTTTATGTGTGCATTTCTAAGGATCTCTAGATGAAGAAGACAAAAGGGCTTCAAATATGGGTGACAAGGGGTGACCTAAGATGATGAATATAAAATGGGTATTGTTTTGTGTTTTCAGTAAGACATGTAGATACCAAATGCTAAGTGAAACACTAGCTTGATCTAAAGCTTTGACCTTTTCTAAAAAAATAAAAAATGAATAAGAGGACAATATGTTAGACTAAAGACTTGTCCCTAAGGAACAAAAGTCTGAACTTATTGCACACATTTATATAATATTTGAAACACTCGTCTCTCTGACACTTCCATTTGAGACAAAAGTGCTCAAAACTATGCAAACTACACTTAACCTTTCCTAATTCACGCCCCCTGCACCCTTCAATCCACATCTTGGTTTCTAAACACTTTGCTTCTTTAATTCCTCATATTGATTCCCTTTCGATCCGAATGAATTATCTTAGCAACAAGGATTCCCCTGATCGGTCAGGGCGATTTCTTCAAGGGTATTGTGTCCAAGTTTGGTGGCTCAACCCATTTAGGTTCTTTTGGGGAAAAGGTTGAATTTCTTAAAGGACATCAGAGCTTCGATGAACATGACATGAAACATAACATCATAATCAAGGGCGTCAACGTTAAGTTCTTCACAAATGTTGGGAATTTATTGATGAAATTGTAGCATGTGAAGGAGCAAGATTTACAACGTTTTGGGTAGGTGATGAAAATAGCAACAATGGTGATAATAAAGCCATAGACTAAGGTGGGTAAGGAGGACAAAGAAATTGATAGGATGATAAAGAGTGCTTTTGAGGAAGATGAGGTTTTGGGAAGTTGTAAACAAGTTGCCAACGAGAGTTAACTCTAAAAATGAGGGGCAACTCGATCTATCCCGGTGCAATACATATTACAAGCACTTGGAGCATGTGATTCAGGTAGGTATGAGTGAACATTTATGCTATTGAGAGTGAACAACGGGTAGGTATGAGAAAACAATTATGCTATTGAGAGTGAACAATGACCATATTTGGAGCACGTGCTCCAAGAGCATGTAAGAAATTGCAATCCAGGTGGCTTCACCCAAAACATGTCAAAGTCACGGATTTGTCCTCCAGTAAGTGTTAATCTAAATTATGAGGTACTTCAAAATGCATTCTAGAAACAAAGGGTGCTAAAAGTAGCTCCCATAAAATGTGGGGTACCCACCAACAATTTTTTGACTTCATGGGATGTCTCCAATCTTCAGTATCTTCCCTTTTATGTGTGCATTTCTAAGGATCTCTAGATGAAGAAGACAAAAGGGCTTCAAATATGGGTGACAAGGGGTGACCTAAGATGATGAATATAAAATGGGTATTGTTTTGTGTTTTCAGTAAGACATGTAGATACCAAATGCTAAGTGAAACACTAGCTTGATCTAAAGCTTTGACCTTTTCTAAAAAAATAAAAAATGAATAAGAGGACAATATGTTAGACTAAAGACTTGTCCCTAAGGAACAAAAGTCTGAACTTATTACACATTTATATAATATTTGAAACACTGCCTCTGACACTTCCATTTGAGACAAAAGTGCTCAAAACTATGCAAACTACACTTAACCTTTCCTAATTCACGCCCCCTGCACCCTTCAATCCACATCTTGGTTTCTAAACACTTTGCTTCTTTAATTCCTCATATTGATTCCCTTTCGATCCGAATGAATTATCTTAGCAACAAGGATTCCCACAATCGGTCAAGGGCCAATTTCTTCAAGGGTATTGTGTCCAAGTTTGGTGGCTCAACCCATTTAGGTTCTTTTGGGGAAAAGGTTGAATTTCTTAAAGGACATCAGAGCTTCGATGAACATGACATGAAACATAACATCATAATCAAGGGCGTCAACGTTAAGATGAAAATAACCTTAGCCTAAAAAGGTTAATTTCACACCATTGCACTGGGGAAAGGGGGAGAAGTTTTTGAGTCCCATGTTCAATATTGATAGTCTACATCAACTCATGTGCTATGCTATAGTTAACATTTTGTACTTAAACGAGCTTGAACAATAGAAAAGGGTTCTACCACTATGTATATGATTACAACAATTGTTATGATATGATTTAATATGGTTCTGAATTTTTCCAAGCCTCCACAATTCCCTAGTAAGTGGGGCACTTTCCATCGATATTTGATATATGACGCCATATCTCCGAATAATGTTCAACTGGATATGAATGCTTGTATCCTAAAGGATACCGCCAAATGGTTAATATATTCCTACCCTTTGTGCAATTCAATGACTCTTTCAAAGTTTAACGAAATAAACTCTTTTAGAGATATATTGGCCCTCATCCAAGATTTCTAATTCTCTTATCGATTGTGGATTGTGGCAAAAAAGGTATCTCGTTTTAGATTTTTTAAAAACAATGTGACATGAGAGTTTGACGGCGTGATTTTTTGTACAGGTGCCCCATTCATATATATTTGTTTGATTACACAACAAAAAATTTAAAAGCTAAAAAACAAAAACTCTAAATACAACATGACAAAACTATGGTGAAACAATATGCGATTCTAATTTCATGCTCACTTCTTAAAACATAGAAAGAAGCGTCGGCTAAAACATTTCCTTTTAGGATGCAAACACCTTTGAGCTTAATGGAACCGAAAGCAAAATGATAAGGCTAAATGAAGTAACATAATACTAGCAAACAACAAATTTGAGATATGGAGCTACAATTAAAGCTAATATTCTTTCATCTCTTGTATTGTTTGCACATAGTCCCGCAAGGTAGACGAACGACATTACATAGTTATTCGATTTCAAGCAAAGGTATTTCACGTTAGCTATCAAAATTTTAACTATCGTTATACATATTAAAATAGAAAAAAAGGGTGCCATCAATACCCCTTTCCCTTCTCACAACACTTTGAGCGTATCAAAAAGAACTTGACTTCCTACTAGAGTTATTCCCCTCACAATGCCAAGGCTTAAATCTTGGGTCAATTAGAACCTGTCTCTAAATTGGAAAATTTTGGGGTAAGATTGCTACATTTGACCCCTCCATATCTCGCATGGGCGGGATTTCAAAGTTTTGGTTTTGGTTTTGGTTAATAATAATAATAATAATAATAATAATAATAACTTCATTGAGATTACTATTTAAGTTAAATTTAAAATATACATTGCTAATGTGGGTCTAGTATATATGTCAAAAAAATATCTTTCAAAAAACTATAGTTATATGATGCAATTGTAGTTTTTTTATTGGTATATAACATATAGTCATCTTTGAGCATTAGCACAAAGAGCTCTACAGTTTGTAAGCTCCATAAAATCTTAGAAAACTCAAACACCCTCCCCACTAGTTTTATTGTTCATTTGCTAAAGTCTTACATTTTTTGTACCTAAAATTCTTCGAGCAGTTATTATGTAGATCATCACAATAGGCACTTTGTTTTATGTCGCTATTACTCCGTCCTTCCCATATTATATGTCACTTTAACTAATTTTCTTTTTTCCCATAATATCTATCACTTTATAATTCCAATAGCACATTAATTACTCATTTATCAAATTAACCTTATGAATTACATCTTTTTCTTCCATTTTTCTTTTTTATTCACCTTTTTCCTTTTTTATTCACCATTTTATTCAACATTTTCACATTTCCAATGAGGTAAATTAATGTAGATAGGAGGTTGTTTTTGTTTTCTAAATCATGTCTAAAGTGACAAATAATATGGAAGGAGGGAGTATTGTGTAGTTATCACTTGCCCTCTCAACCAAAATTAACAAATGCTTCATTAATTGATTTTTATGTAATTATTATATAGCTATGGGCTCTTTATTTTAGTTAGAATTGATTTTATATTCTACTCAGAAAGATAATGTGTTGCTCATATATAACTTCTACCAAATTTTGATAATAATAATATAAAAAAAATCCTTTCAAATCTTTCATAGTGTCTTTAGCAATAGGTCAAGCGTAGAATACAAAGGATCGCATCTAACTAGTTTCACCAAGGATTTTATCTTCCCTTATTTGAATGTACTTAATAACCAAAAACTACTTTCCGGTAAGGACTCCATCAGACTCTCTCTCCTTGTTTTTATTAAAAATGTAAGCCATCCACTTGTCAACAATACGACAAGCTATCTAAAGAACTGACTTCTCATATACATAACCAATACTATTTCTTGAGCTCAAGCAATCAGCAAATTTAGTTTTAAGCTAAGACTATCAAAGTAGGATGAAGTGAATCAAAAGATGAACAAAAGTTCAAACTAATTACTATGGCTATAAACAAGTCAATATCATTTTAGATTATTCATTGGAATGAATAGCATGCCCCATTCTAGATAGAAAATTGAAGATATTACAAAACAAAAGAAAACAAAAATTAAAAGAACACCCAAAAAAAAAAGTTGGAGACAAAAACTGAAAGAATATTCAAAAAATAGTTGAAGGCGAAAGTCAAATCAAATTGGTAAGCAAGATAGCCATGACATCCAAGTAGGTTAGGTGAATATTGCAAAGGCCAAGCAGGTAGCGTAGAAACTTTGCTCACAACAAGATGTATTTTATGTTTCCTGGAGGAGAAAAAACAGCTCTCCAAAGAAACACAACCATATTTCAATGCGTGAATGAAATCCAACATTTCACAAATTGATATGCCATAAGACAACTGACTTCTACAATTAATCTAGCTACAAGGCAAAGTACGATAATCCATGTTGAACAAAGGACCACAAAATAACACATAGTAAATAAAATAATTACCTGGTGAGCTCCACATAAAGGGCTATGTTCAATCCAACTTTTATTCCTCATAATCACTTCAATCTAGCTTCATCTACAATCCAAGAAAAGGAAAAAAGAAATGTCAAAAACATAGAAACACTGGATTAAAGACATAAAATAAAGGGAATATTTTGCTTCAGAAATGATATGAATTACTATGCATTGCAAGTGTCAAGTAATACATATGTTAACAAAGAGTAGTAGCCAGATTATGATGAACTTACCCTAGTTTTATAAATCAAACGAACAGAATGAATCAAAATCTCAAACACGTTGAGTTCAGATCATAAAATACAGATAAATCTATCGGAAATCAGATTTATCAGTAATAGGACTGTTACAAGAGTTGTCTTTAGATTGAAATTATGCAAATCCTCTTTCGGCAAAAACACAGAAATCAAAAACTAATTTCCTCCTATGAAGATCACTCTTCGTTAGTGTCTCTTTCTCTCGGATCATCCCAGAAATGAATGAATGAATTAATAAACCGGCCCCCGATAAAACACAAAAAAAAAAAATCAAAGCGCAAAAATGTATAAAGAAGAACGAGAGACGAAAAAAATAACAAATGAACAATGAAGTTCAAAGGATAATAGCAAGCAGTTTCAAAACGGAATACATAAGGAAAATTGGGAAAAAATCATAATGCAAGCAAAGAAGCCGATAAAAATCATGAAAATGGCAGAATTTGAATGGAGCAAGTAGAAAATAAACAGAAATCCGCAAAGAAAACACATGAAATTGGGGATTGTAAACACTTTGGGAAGTTAATTATTCATAAGAGAATCGATCAAACTCAACAACTTATAAAGGAAAGCTGTATGAAGCCTAAATGCTTGCAGAAACTCACCGAATTGGAACGAAAATCATCGAAGAAATCGATCAAACACGCATGAAAGAATCCCTGGAAATGCGATGGAAATTGAAACTGCCAGAATTCGAAATGTAAGATTGCAGACGAAATTGGAGGGTAGACGTGTCCCCTTCAGGGAAGCACACCAGGAAGAGAGAGGGAGGAGAGACAGACATAAACTGATGAGCAAAATTGCAAAAATATCTTCAAGCCTTTACTTATGTGGGGACCTGCACCTGCTTGCTCTTACTACATTTTTAAAACAAAACAAATTAGGAAATATTCTTTCTCTCTATTTTATCTGTAATTTAAATTTACCCATGAGGTAAATTTTGAAAAACTCTAATCATTACGTGAGAGTCCTATTTGGTAAGTTAACTTTATCATATTTTTTATTTTTTATATTATCTTATTTTACCTAAATCCCTAAAAAAAATTAAATTAGTGTCATTTTACTACTATTTTATTTCTCTTACATTTCCTTTCTTTATCAACCTTATTTTACCTAACTTAATTCTACCACTTTAAAGAACGGGGTCTCAATATGTACAACATTTCAGTATGGGCATCACTAAACTTATAATGAATAATGTGCATCAATTAACTTTGAAAAACTCTAATCATTAATTTGTCAACATGTACAATGTTTTAGTTTATGAATTATTATTAAATTCATAATGAAAAATAATATTTTAATAATATAATAAAAGTAACTAGAATTGAGTTCATCTTGTATAAGTCAACTGACAAGGACCAGTCCAACTTCAATAAAATTTGAAGAATAGAATGCAGTTATAATGTTTGCAAAATTCATTTCTAAATGGACATTCAATTCCTTTTCTTTTGAGTAAAAAGCTTACATTCAATATAAGATTTTCTAGTAAACAAAATCCAATATGAAGTCATAAGAAAATTACTTGAAATATAATCTGATCAGAACTAATACCTAAAATCTTTATAACTCATTTTTTATAATAAAAAAATTTATTATCCATAAATTGGATTATTTAGTGGAAAAGATCACTCAACTCAAATAAAATTGGAATTGAAGTACTAATTAGTTAAAATTATCACAACATTTTATCACTGAATCAAATCAACTATTTATCAAATTTGCTAATAGTAAGAACAACTTCAAAATCATCACCAAAAGAAAAAGGGGAAAAAAAAGTTGAAATACAATATCAACAGAAAATTAAAATTTTACCTAAAATTGATCCTAAAGAACATATTAACAAAGATTAAATATGGACCACTTGATCCAACGTCTCTAAAGCAAAGTGGCCTGTGCCAATTTCAAGCATTCCAAAACATAACATAATAGCCATTTGGAGTTTTTAAAACTTAAACCCTAATAGTCTACTACTATTTTTAAATATTACATAAAGTAGTAGTCTAGTACCATTAGTACTAAACTACTACACAAACCATATAATAGGCAGTACTACTAATTAAAACAAGGCTCTCAAATGTGCTAGAAACCTTGTATTATGTGATGTTCCTCTTGGAATCAACAATCTTCTACTCTTAGAGTATTTATATATTGCCAATTTGACATGCATGAGCTTTTTTTGTTTTTTTGTTTGGATTATCAGCCGACCTCAATTGTGCCAATAAATTTTTTTTTTTTCTATTGCAATTTGCAACAACTTGTTTTTCTCTTTTTGAAGGCTGAGCAAATTGAGGTTTTTTTACTCATAAAACTGAAAATGTGGAGAAATGCTTTAACTTTGATTTTTTTTTTTTTTTGTTTGCAGATGATTTGAGGCGATCATGGAAAAAGGTCGACAATTTTGTATATATACAAATTTATTTATTTATTTATTTATTTATGTTGTATATATTTTATCTCAATTTAGGCTTTTCAGTTATAAATAACTAATTTCTTTTTGCTATTAAAAAGAACTAAACAACTTTTGACTATTGTACATTGCTTGAAAACATTTTTAAGTGTAAAAAGATGTTAGTAATTTAAAAAAAAATTTAAAGATACTTTTCTAAAGGCTTTATTAAAATAATTAATCACTATATCTCAGCTTAGTATCATCTTTTGTGTTTGGAATGATTCATGAATATTGTATTGACTTTAACTACATAAAAATCTACCTTATTTTGTACTATGTGAATATTAATCATCTTATATATATGGACTTTAATATATGTTTTTGTTGATAATTTTTGTACTATAATGCAAACTATCATTTATTGGATTCTAGTGGTTCAAAACATCAGCTTGGACCAACTCGATGACAGTATATTGAAATTCAAAGATTCAATTGTTTACCTTCATTTAATGCATCTCTAAAATTTGGCGTAGCATTATTCCAATCCTTATAATCAAGTTTACTATAATTCAATTTTCTTTACTATTTTTGATATAATTACTATTCAGTAATTTCATAACTAATTACTTCTACAAATATATAATACTATAATTTTTTATAAAATATTATGTTTAAATTTTATGTCTAAAATAAAATATTAAAGACAGTTCAAAAAGAGTAATATAATGGTCATGGAACCATACTCTCTCCGCTCCATAATACTTGTCAGTTGTCACTTTAACTGAAAATTTCAATATAGAAAATGAGACAATGATAAGTTGAGTTTTAGAAATGTATCCCTATAATTTGAATTATTGATTCTTTAAATTTTAATATAGTCCTACCATTGAGTTCTTTGCGTTGAACAATATTTTAGAATACTGCAATCTAATATAAGATAGTTTGAAATACCACACTTTGATATATGATATTTAGAACATTGTAATCTAATATAATGATAATTTAGACTACTATAATCTAATATATTAAAATTTGGGATTATTACAATTCATGTATTACACTAAAATCGTCGAATTATTTTACACTAAAATTTAAGGGTTCAATAGTGCAACGTAGAAAAATCGTCGAATTATTTCAATTTCTCATTAATAAAATAAATCAGTTAAGTATTATATTATATGAAATTATTTAAATATTATAATTAAATTATTCATATATCTTTATCCTATCATTACTTTTTTATCTTCATGTTAAAAATTCAATAGAAAAAGTGTAAAAATAGTAAATTAATAATTATTATAAGCCAGAATGACTGAGTGAGTACTGTAGAACACAGGAAATATTTTATAGAAAATGGCGTCGTATAAAATTTGAAAACCCATCTTGGGGCTTTTAATATGGGGAGTGTCCCACAAGTGTAGCAGTTTATTTTAAAAATAAGATAAGGCTGCCAGATGGCAATTTACAATTAGGCAGGCATTGAGAGCCCAAAAAAGTAAAACACGTGTCTAACACGAGCTCATGCGACGCCCCCATTCACTCCAACTTTGACAACAGCAAAATGCCTTACGTTGACCAATAACAACCGGACGCGTATCTCAATCACCAATTCACCATACCCAACACAAGTTCTGTACAAATACTAGTACTATTCATGTCTGATCCGTTATCAATTTCTTTTTGCCCTCTCTCTCAGTCTTGCCATCGTTCGTTTCTTTTATACGGTTGGTTGCGGTATGATGCAGTGTGATGAAATTGTAGTAAGTTATGCTAAATTATGATGAGCTTTGTTTTAATATGTATCAGTAATTATAAGTTGTATTGGTAAATGTGAAAAAGTAATTGAAAAAAGTGAGATGAAATTTGATATTGTTTTTTAAATAATTGTAAATTGTGTTGTTAAATGTGAAAAAGTAATTATATTGGTAAATATGAAAAAGTAATTGTGTTGATAAAAGTGAAAAAGTTATTTGAAAAAGTTGACTGTAATGGGTTGTAGTGAATTGGTATATTGTGGTAGATTGTGACAAAATACAGTGTGTTGTAGCATCGCAGCCAGTCAACCATATAAAAGAATAGATATGAACACAACCAAAATTAAATGGAACAACTCCGGTCCTTCTAAATAAACAATGGAACACTCTGGCCCTTTTAAATAAACAAAGAAATATGAACCTATTTAGGCCCTCTTGTGTTTGTAAGGTGTCTAACTCAGTAACTCACTTAATATTCTTTCATATTTTACCACATTATATTACTTACCCCGTTCTTTTTTATATGTCATTTACGGTTTTTAATGTCAAATTTTTAATTAATAATTTTTAATATAAAATTTTGATAAAAAATATAATATTATACTTTTTTAATAGTATTTTTCATTACGAATCTAATGACATCTATTTCATATGATGAATTATTATACAAATTAAGATATTAACGGTCAAAGTTTTTGACATAATTTTCTAGACGACAGATAAAAAAGAACGAATTTAGTACGTTTTATGACAATCATAATCAATATATCTTCTTATTTTTTCCTCTCCTCATTATTATCCTTGTTACTCCCTTCGTTTTATTTTATTTGTCATTCACGCTTTTTGAGGTTCGTATTTTTGGATGCTAATATACTTAACTTTTGGGATAATAACGATCAACTTTGACCTCGACAATAATACATCAGATTTTTGGGGGTGTTGAACAATAATGCACTCAGTATGATTTTGGCAATAGCTAACTTGGTGGTAATCCTATGTAGCGGGTGGAGAGATGAATTGGTCCAAAAATATTTGTCTTTTCGGTCTGTCACGTAAGATTGTCACCAAGTTTGCCACTGTCGAAATTGTCTCGAGTGCATTATTGTCCAACATCCCCCAAAGTTCAGTGCATTATTGTCCAAAGTCAAAGTTCAATGCATTATTGTCCAATACCCCAAAAGTTCAGTATATTAGCATCTAAAATTCCTAAAAAATACAATATTATACTTTTCCAATAGTATTTCTTATTACAAATTTAGTGATTGATATCAATTTTATTTGATGAATCATTATAGAAATTAAGATATTACGGTCAAAGTTTTTGACATAATTACCTATGTGACACTTAAATAAAAACGGAGAGAGTATTATTTATTATTTTATTGCTATTTTTATTAGTGATAAAAGCTTGTTTTGATTCTTTTTTCACGGAATATGTATTGAAATCAAATGTATAATATTTTTTTTATTGTTTATCTGACTTTTTAATTAACTTTTCTTATTTCATATCATCTATTATTTTCTAATAACAAATTAACTACCATTTTTTATTTCAATATTTATATTAATTTATATGATAATATTAATAATATAATATATTAATGTTAATATTAATATATTTAATAGTTACAATTATATTAATATCAATATTAATATTATATTTGTAGTAGTAATAATATTAATAAAAAAATAACCTAACACCATTTATATTCAAATTAAACTACACTTCTTTAATAAATCAAACATATTTTATAGAAAATCAAACATATTTTAAAGAAATAAACAGAGAGAGTATTGAATTTGAAAATAACAAATTAAACAGTGAGAGACATAAAATAAATTTATTATTATTATGTCATAACAAATAAAAAGAATCGTACTACACCACAAATTACCGCAAATTACCGCATAAAAGAACGATACCGTAGTTAAGGGGGGTGGTAGCTGCCGACGTCCCAACATCACATGTTGACCTACGAATCAGACGAGCCAACTTTTTGGGTACTCCCATCAATTAACAATCAGGATTATTAGTAAATAATAGTACTCCCTCCGTTCCATATTAATTGACACTTAAACTAACTTTTTTTGTTCCAAAATAATTGTCACTTTCAATTTCCCGATACCTAATTTAATTATTTAACTTTAATAATTATGTTAACTTTTTACTTTTTCAAACAATAATAACTACTCCTACTCACATTCTCTCACTACCTACACCTTGATATCCGAAAAACAACTTGGAAAATAGTATCATTTAATTATGAAGGTAGTTTTTTTAGTTAAACCTTGGTATGTGAAATTTTTTTAAATGTGTCAATTAATATGGAACGGAGGGAGTATTAATTTAATAAAGTGATTAATACTTTAAATACTAATTGGATAGCGATTTAGGGGCTGGTGTCGATATTTAGGTTTTGCGATTCGTCTGGAAGATATTTTTCGGAAGAAGGTAGATATTTAGGCTTTGAGCAGAACCCCAGATGTGCTTTTTATGCTGACTAAAGTATTTGTTAATAATGATTAGGTGTCAAAATCAGTTAAAAAAAGGAGTGGACAACTTAAGTGGGGGAGATAATCCATGATTGACTCATTAGGCATTGGCTAATCTTGAAATTAACAATCTTTTGTCCACTTACCTTTATGCCGACGTATGAAGCAGGCGTCTAGCTTAATTTGCATGCCGTGTATTAGTATATTAATCAATTAATTACCATTTTCTTTTGAAACTAATTAATTACCAAAATTAACTTATTTTATAAGTATATATATGTTACTATCAACCAATTTTAATTTCTTGAGTTATTCAACTTCCCCCTGGAAAAAAGGGAGTTATTCAACTTACTTCTTTTAGAAAGGCGGACATAGAAAGTGTTTAGTGTCTGATTTTTTGGATGATTTTTTTGAAGAAAATGACTTTTTGGGGGACATTTGACTGTTTGACTATTCAAAAAGCCTATTTAGAGTGTTTTGGCGGATTGAAGTGGTTTTTTACCCCCAAAAAGTTATTTTGTAAAAACTACAAAGGCTGTGTCCGACAATAGCGTTTGGGGTAGCATTTAGTTTTTTCACCAAGTCAAAACTCTATTTGCATAAATATTAGTATTCGGTAAGCTAGCGTTTTGAGGAGCGTTTAACGTTTTAAGGAACGTTTTGTGAAAC
Source organism: Portulaca oleracea (assembly GCA_029582165.1). NCBI lineage: Eukaryota > Viridiplantae > Streptophyta > Magnoliopsida > Caryophyllales > Portulacaceae > Portulaca > Portulaca oleracea. The sequence goes on along the minus strand of CM055877.1, from coordinate 25,554,121 downwards.
GCTAATAAAGTTAACGTTTAGCGTTTGGAGTAGCGTTTCATATTTTTCGGTCAAAAAATACCCTTAGTAAATTTTTTATGTCAATTCACATTAATCTGTTAATTGAACTGCTAAATTTACCGAACACAATTCTTATTTGAACAGTTATCCGCTATTCGCTATTCGCTACTTAAAACGTTATCCGCTGCTTAAACCGTTATACACTACATAAACCGCTACCAGCTATCTAAGACACTAATTTTGCCGAACATGGCCAAAGAGTAGCTTTTTGTAAATGACTTTTTGTTTTTTGAGATGTAAATTACCATGTTAGCCACACACTTCATAAAAATTACAAAAATTGTCATCCAAATTATTTAAGATTGTTTCTTTTAATTTTTCTTCCATCTTCCACCAAAATAACCCAAATTATTTTGGTTGTTTATAATTAATGTAGATTACCATGTTGGTATCTAAGATGTACAAATAAAAAATATCTTTGCAATTAATACAACTTTTAAAAGTAAATTTGGGATAAAAATTTATAAAATATCAACATTAATTGCAAAAGTAAATTGGGATAAAAATTTTAGTCTTACTCAAGAAAATTTGGCAATCAATGAACAATTTAGTTATTAGCTTATTAATGCAAATTCCAATTTTTAGTGATTATTTGTTGAACACACAAATTTGACAAAAAAAAGACTATCAATAAAAAAATTACTAGAAATATGGAGGAAAAACCTAAACATGAATTAAAAAAAATCATAATGTTAAAAAAAATGTTGAAGATAAAGCTAAGGGTATAATTGTAAATCATACAAAAAAGTCATATTACAAACAACTAACTCTACCAAACACTTTTTATACAAACAGCCAACAAAAACAGCTAACAAAACAGTCAAAAGTCAAACAACTAACAAAACAGCTGACAGCCAAAAAAAAGCCAACAGTTGATTGCCAAACATCCCCTTAGAAAATTTCATTGCAGATATCATGCGGGAGTCTATAAATGAAATGAAGATACCTATTCACATTTGGTATATTCTAAACGAAAATGATAAATATCTTGAGGCAAGGTACGTTTTAAGTATCTTGCCCTTATATAAAACTATATATTTGTAAATTAAATTGAAAAAAGAATGTAATAAATCACACTTTTATCTATATTTTTAAAAATTTTACAAAAAAAGTCTAAAATAACTTATATAAAATTTGGTATAACTTATGTTTTTAAAAATTTGATATAAATTTTAAGTGTCTATATTTTAAGTGTCATTGCTAATCCATATGTCATTGACAGTAATTGCTGTCAAATCTTTGATGGGGAGTGTAGGTGCACCCTCATTGGTGATAAGTTCAGAAGGATCAAAAGTACCATCTCTCACACAAACGACATGGTTTGGGAGAGAATTTTGTTTGTTATTGGGTTTTCGTACTGCCTTAGGTAAAGGTAAATCATTAGAGTAAATCATCTTCTCAATTAGATTCTTGAGCGTCCAACATCACTTGGTGTCATGACCCCTCATGCGGTGAAATTTGCAGAACATGACGTCATTCCACCCAGGTCCTTTCTCCACAGGCTTCGGCCTAAGTGTGGGTAGTTGAATCTTATTATTTTCAGCAGCCGATCCAACGCCTCAGCATAAGTCATGTCAAGTGGAGTGTAAGTCTCATATTTCAAAGGTGATGGCCTTGGATAGGACCATGGTTCACATTCTGGATAGCATTAGCTTTAGTTACCTTGGGAGAATTAATGGTTCTCCTTCCCCCATCGGCACCCTTCTATCCTAGGGATGCAACATTCCTCTCCTTGTGTGCCTCCAGCTTAGGGCACAACTTCTTCAGATACTCAAAACTCTCCACCACATGGAAGTCTAATTGTTGCGCCAAACTTGGTTTCGGACCACGGACAAAAGTATCCAACTGCATTTCAGTAGGGATGATGCTAGTCACTTGAGACAGCTTAGTATGCCACCTCTCATAATAAGCCAGAAATGGTTCATCGTCTCCTTGGCGAATTGCAATGACATCGGACAAAGTCACCTTGTCTTTTTGGATCTTGCTGTAATGCTTGATGAAAGCTTTTCGTAAGGCGGTCCAATCTCCCCGAACTTCCAAAGGGAGGGTATAGTACCAATCTAATGCTTCATCATTAAGTGATGATGGAAAAACTTGCTTGTAATGTTCAGTACTAGTGCCTCGGAGTGGCATTACCTGGTTAAATTCCCACACATGATGGGTTGGATTCTCGGACGGACTAAACTCCTTGAGGGGTATATCCATCTTTCCAGAGACATTGGTGTTAACCTCAGCAGGAGGTTCAAACTCGACAAACTGGTTAACGAATGTGGGCATTTGACACCTTGACATTCTTGAATCCGTTCAATTGTGCTTTCATCTCCTAGGTGACAAGGTCATCCTGCAGTTTCATCTTAGTCTTAATTGGAAGAACTTGAGGGGTAGCTACTGGTGGTGGTAGCTTTGGTGTTGGGTCATTTGTCATGTGGATGACCACTCCTGTATCGAGACTATCCTCTATCTTGCTTTTACCTTTGTCAGTGGCATACACTTGGTTTGGGACGACATTGTCAGGGTTCTCTTCTTCATCACCACCCATCCCCAGATGCACACTGATACATTGGAGAGCTTCTAAGACCCCATTCAAGGTCTCTTGTTGTTGTTCAATTCGATTGTTCTGCTGTTTGATGAGTCCTCGCTGCCTAGCGGTGTGCTCTTCGACTTTCCTCTCTTATTGTAAGGTAGCAAAGGTGATCGATCCTTCCACCTTGTTGAACTTTTCCTCCAAGTACTAAGCCAATGCAGCGTTGACCTGGTCACTGTTGTTGTCCTCACTCACAAACATGTTGAACTATAGACGACGAGAAGCTTTGAGTTTAGGTGTCGGTGGGATGTAATCCAATTCGCGGACTAAACGGCCTGACGATTCTGGGATCCAAGCTATACTTTGGTCTCCTATTATGACTGAAGAAAACAAACATACATGTCAGAGATTGACCTTAACATTAACAAAACCCAACCCGGTGGATGTATGACATAATCGACCTATATGAAACCACCTAAGATGCAAGACCTGCATGCTAACTCGAGGAAAAGACTCACCCGGGACACGGGTTTGCTGACCTAACTCTACATGATCGACCCTAAGACAACAGAACACTATAAAGGGCCGAATAAAGTCAAATATAGAGAATCAACATAAGTCAGGAAGCACAAGTGAGTGTTTCTCAATTCAGATGGGCTCAAACCACAAGCAGATCGTTTTAAGGAGAATCCGTCACTTGAACTAGCGAACTTGGGTTGACTCAAGCTATACTGGCTATATGCGGACTAAAATAACGTTCATAAGGACTGACAGTCTACACTTTCTACATTTTTTTTATTTATTACTCGAGGAAAATGGATATTGTAAAGGACTGAATAAATCCAACAATAAGTGAGTTATAACGAATTTATGGACTTAATTACCAAATCCAGTATGGTTGGGCCTAACAACGGGCCGACTATAGCGTAATGGATTCAATAATTAATTCGATGAATTAATTTACTCAAGCCTAGTGACTATGATACAATCTAAAACATTACTCACTAACTTTGTTTGACTTTAGTCAAGTTTTGGACCTTTTGTTGGAGAACATTGTAAAGGGCCATATAGAAACATCAAAGGCGAGTTGAGTTTACTTTATGGACTAGGATAATTAACCTTTATATGTATATGGGCCCAACCACTGGGTTAACCAGAATATTTGAGGTTAATTAGCCTAGTTTGTAAACATACCCCTTCTTAACCCAATGATTCTTAGATGGACTAAAACAATACCTCTAAACTAGGGTCGACTCTTTACAATAAAGGAAACACATATTTACATAGCATACAACATGAAAGGGGTATCCTAAACCAAGACTCCATGTACAAAGGGTTTATTGGCTGGATAAAGGCTTATCGGCTCATGTCTAGCCCAGGTGTATTCTTGTTGTATAATTTCAACTTGAATGTGTGGGATGTTGCTCTTGGAGGCTCGAGTGGAGCGTCGTAGAGTGATGCATGAGTGAATGTGGTGACTAAGGCTCAAATCGGTGTAAATGCACCATTTTGAGTATAGTTGGTCCGACATCCCGTGGGTTTTTTTTGTGGTTAAAAGAAAAAACCTAAATCGCTGCTTTTAGTGCACCCAAGCCAAAATACATGGCGAAGGAGTAGCTCGGTATATGGAATGCTTTTATGCCTAAAAAGAATGACTTAATAATTTAAGGTTATAATTTATTTTCCTTCCAAAAATTTTAAAGCACACTTAACTTTTTTCAAGTTTTACCTACTTTAAAAAACCCCCCAGAGGAGTCACCAAAAATCTTGTGGACATTTTTTCTCATCGTTCAGACTTCTAACTGTTCGTGGGATGGGAGGATTCGTGTTGAGGTTTACTTTTAAAACTCTTTAAGGATTATTCACACATTTCATGAATAATAGTTGTAAAATCACTTTCCCTTTACTTGATGCATCCTGTGAATTATTAAACTAAACTTTCAAGAGTAAACATCCACTTGTTCCAACTCTTTTAAGATTAATTCAAGTTGTTCACAAGATGTTAGGCTCGAAAGAAAGCAATTTATGCAACCATCATTTAGAAATACACAAAATCACCTTAAAGTTGCATCGACAAATTGTAAAACCATGTTAGACACATCTTAGGCAATCCCGATGTATTTTGGTTTGAAAAGGAGTCGCCACCCGACTTTTTTAAGGGAAAAGCCAAGGAAAACCAGAAAAGAAAAAGAAAGACTCCACCTACGAAACCAAGAAGTGGATTCGGGGGTAAAGTTACGAACTCGAAAGGTAGGAGCCTTTTGATCGAGTTCGCCTCTCACAAAAGGAAAGACTCTACTAAAAATTATAACATGTGCTTTTAATAAAGTTTGGAAAGGAAATTAAATTGGAACTTTACATGATTATTTCATCAAACATGTAAAAAAAAAAAAAAGGAGTGAAAGGATTACAACATACACACTTTATTTACATAAGAAAGAAAACACACAAAAGCTTACATGATGCTCTTTTGAAGAAACCTTGCATAGCCTTGAAGTAACTTCTTTGAATGCATTGAATAACCCTCTTGAAGATACAAAAACAGTACCAAATTATGGATGGAAAGATTATGAAAAAGGGATGAAAAATGGATGAAAAGTGTTTTTTTTTTTTTTTTTGAGAATTTTTTTGGGTAGTATAAAGATATGCTTTTTTGTGGAGTTTTTAGGGGTTTATGGAGGGATAAATAAGAATGGAGATAAGAGGTTTAAGAGAGTAGAAAGACGAAGATTATTATGGTAAGAGTGTGGACATGAAGATGATAGAATAGATATTAGAATGAGAGAATGAGAGAATGATAGGATGAGAGAGAATGGATGAGTGTAAGAATGAGGGACAAAGGATGAATGAATGAGTGAAGGAGTGAGTGAATGAGTGTTTGAGAGAATGAGTTGGTTCATATAGGAGATGGATTTAGGAGGGTATAGAAATGGAGATAATGATAGTAGAATGGAGTAGAGATTAGAGATGAGATAGTAGAATGGAGATTAAAGAGAGATGATGAGAGAATGAGAGGATAAAAGTGAGAGGGAATGGATGAATTGGTGAGTTTGGCTTCGACTTTGGGTAGTATTTATAGGCTAGGATGGACCTTGAGGTTCATATACGTTCATGTACTTGAAGACATAGGAGTTATCGGACTTTAAGGTGGTCAAGGGACTACACCTGGTGGTCGGCAGCATTGTGTGAATGAATGTGGGTGTGGACACATTAAAGGCCGATTGGCCTAGAGAAAGGGGGAGGATCAACCTCAACCTCATCCATGATCCTCTGGTCAGTAGAAGTGTGAATGGAGTATAAATGAAGTCAGCTTGTTCACACTTCGACGACGTAGCTTTATTTGAGCTTAAAAAAGTGTTTTTGTGAGGTTTCGAACTTGAGACTTTAGGTAACCTCTTGCATATTCTTTACATAGCTTTTCCATGGCTTGCATGAAGCACTTTTCCTTACGTAAAAGTTATGTGTGCAATTGACTAGACCTTCACATGTGATAATGCATGTGTTTTTGTACCAACTTGATTTAAAATGGGGTAAAACTTCGAGCATATGATAACTCGCCTCGTAAATCAGTCAGGATTATAGTCATGTCCATCATTATGAACTATATCACTCGAAACGTAGAATTCATTGTGCTTGACATTCCAACTTCCTTTAACTTGCTACTCGGAAGACCATGGCTTCATAAGTGCAATGTTGTAGCCTCTACCCTACATTGGAAGCTGAAGATGGTTGTTCAGGGTCAAGTAGTTACTATCTCAGGTGAACCAACTAACGCTGTCTTCAAAAATCCACCATTAGAATGGGCTTACTTTGCTGGAAGCAGTATATTCGACATGCAGTTTGGACAGGAAGCTACCTAGGAAAAGACTGAGGCTGATGATGTTATCATTGCGCTGTCTAACCCAGGATTCAACCCGAGTTTCATGATCACTGAAGATGGAGGATGTAATGTAGTCACCTGGGGTCGATGCTGAAGAGAATCATTTCATTCTGTTTGTAGGGGAGTTTGTTCCTAGGATCAAAGAGTCAGTCTTAATGGTTCTGAGTTAGTTGGGGCTAGCATAAAATCAGTTGGCGATGTATTCCTTTTAGCATTCAATAAAATGAACATTTCTGCTTACTTTGACTGTTTCCCCTCTTCCTTGAACTGAAGCGAAACGACCCACTCTAAACTTTTTGCCTCGAATGTTTCAGACAGTCCAACGTTCAGCAGACGGACCCGTCCTGCCTTTTTTCGACTGAATGTTCAGAGGTCGAATGTATTCATAAGCCCAATATTGCGCAAGAAACATATCACCTTCTGAATAAACAAAAGGGTAACTAAAAGGAAAATACGAAGAGTCTCGAGTGTGTACCTCGAGCACCTTCCACAAGCTATGGCCATACTGGAAATGGAGTTGGGCAGGATGGATGATGACATGTTCATCATTCTGGGAGGCTCGCACACCACAACGGAGACCGCAAAGGAAAACAACAGAGGCCGCTTTACCTCAGTTCAGGTGCCGAATGTTCTCAAAGTTCAGCAAATTCACCATCCAAGACAGAATGACGTCGCCACAGTTGGCAAAGATGGTAGAAGAGATGAAATAAGCCAAGAACAAGAAGTGGCGGTGACCAAGCGGTAGATTTTGAAAGTTGTTGTCGTAGAGGGCCATTTCAAAGTGAGTATAGGCCAGGTTTGCAAAGCCAGGTTTGCCAAACCTTGCCCGGGTTGAAGATGTGCCATTACTGGGCCCAACATGGTCATGACCTCAGGGGGAATCTTCCTCTAGAATACCACGTTTTGTCCTCCATAGCGAAAACCGGTAATCATAACGAAATCTGTAGGGGTCACCGTTATCTCACCCATCGGCAGATGAAAAGTATTTGTAGTGTCTCAAAATCTCTCCATCAAGGCCCTTCCCAAGACGCGATGGGTCTTACAATCCCAAGCTAGCAAGCACGCCCAAAAGGGGGCAAAGCCAATCCCTACTAAAGTATGTCGTAGAAAATCGCCAAAGAGGAACGCAACAACCTTTAGGGGGCTCTTCAGGTTCCATCAAGTTTTCAAGGAATCCTACTGGAATTCACATATAGAGATTAAGCATCCCAGAAGCAAGGGCAATTCCTGATGCAAAATGAGCAACAGGAAAACGACTAAAGTGTCCCTAAGTATGCAGGCTATGGGACATACGCCCATACGTTAGGCCCACTAAAAAACGGTGTAGGTTGCATGACCTACACTTTGGGATGAGTCGAATTCTGGGTGCGCGCAAAAGAAAAGGTGGTCCAGCAGAAAGGGGATGGCCACACACATGGCCTACATCGGGAAGTGGGCTGGGCTGTGGGTAACGCACGAAAGGAATGACCCAACAAAAGTTGGTAATGGTCGCATGGCCTACACGAAAAGTGGATCAGGCCATAGTGAATGGGGAGGCCCAACGAGCCTGTATAGGCCACAGGTCCTACAGAGCGAAATGGGCTGAAAAAGAAGAAGGGGTCGAAAAATTGAAAGGAAAAAAAAAGGACCTTGGTCATACCGCATGAATTAGCTAATAATTGACAAGGAAAGAATGCATGTATTCTACTTGCTCATTTTATGCCAAAAAAGAGAAACATGAACAAGAGATGTCCGAAGGTCACCTTAATGTGAGAACGATGATACCACACATGATTCCAAGACCAAAGGACAAACTCGGGAGGAGTAAACTGAATCCCTGGTGCGAAACTTTACCATGGCGAAACTTCATGAGGCCATTCCGCCGCATGGGGAAGGGGAGGATTCCTATTACTCTGTGGTTGTATCTTTCTCAAGAAATCAGAAAGCCTTTGAGAGAGTATGAAGGAGCTATCAAGGAGCTTTTAAGAAGAAGATGGAGTGTGAAGAAATGAATGATGAAGGCATGGTATTTATACAATGAATGGAGGAATGTGGACCGTTGGTTCCCGGGTCCCACATCAAGATGCCAAATGCGCATCATTGGTTAGAAATCCAACACTTATCCACATGCCCCCTAAAGAAGGGACATGGCCGCATGGCCTTTTTAGATGCATAAAGGGAGTGGGTCCTACTCAAGATTCCATCGACGAGGAAAGAAAAGAGAAAAAAAGAAAGCGATGGCCGCATGGCTTTAGCGGGGCTCAAGGCACGCGGGGCCTCACATCGGCCCATGGCCATCCAGAAAGCCCAAGGCCATACGGCCATGACGACTCTCATCCGACCAAATCCCGCCTAACCAGCCCAATCGAATGGCAATCGTTCTCATTTTAGAAACTGATGTTGTATCTTTCTTTTGTTGTGTGCAGGAAACCTTCTCCAACTGTCGTTAAAAGGGCACTAATATTCATCCTTCCGGTCGCAGTAAAAAGAGCACTGAGATTTCTCCAGCTGGCGTTAAAAGAGCGTTGAAATTTATCCTCCTGGTCGTCGTTAAAAGAGCACCGACATCTATCCAGCTGTCGTTAAGAGAGCGTTGATATCCACCTATCCGGTCGCCGTTGAAAGGGCACCGACATCTCTCCAGCTGCCGGTAAAAGAGCGTTGACATCCACCTTTCCGGTCGCCATTAAAAGAGCGCCGACACCTCTCCATCTACCATTAAAAAAGCGCTGACATCCACCTTTCGGTCGCCGTTAAAAGAGCACCGACACTTCTCCAGCTGCCATTAAAAGAGCGCTGACATCCATCTTCCGATCGCCATCAAAAGAGCATCAACATCATGAAAAGAAAGTAAGGCAATCAGAGTGGGAGCTCTCTGTAGACACCGAGTTTTGTACCAAGAAATTATGCAAGTCGAGAAGCGGGCCCAAAAAAGACTGTCAAGGCCATGTGGCCTTGGCAAGCCAAGAGAACAAGCCCAAGCGCCAAGGAGGGCACAGGAAAAGAAGCCATGGCCGCATGGCCTTGTCTAATTCACAGACTAGGCCCAATGTAGAAGACTTGGCCCATATACAACGTCATGGCCGTACGGCCTACACTGGCGAAAACCCAGATCGCGCCCGTCATGTCAGCAATCCGTGTGTTGTGTTGCTCTTGGCCCGCATGGCCTTGTCCTGCCAGAATTTGATTTACGTACCAACACTCCCTCCATCCGATCCCATGATCAACGCCATGGCGCCTTTGACTCATGCAGAGCTAAAGGCCATGCGACCATGACGATGATCATGAGCATGATCCTAGGATCATGGTCCCCCCTCTTTCCATCATCATATTGAACCGTGTTGGGTTTGGACCCGAGCTTCCTTGCCCGGGTTTGTGAAAAGAGACTCGAGGGATAAAAACCCGACCTGGCAATCTCGAACGAAACCCACCCGACCTCTAGCATTCGCGAACCGATACATCTTTGTAAAGGGTGGGGTGATGAGTGTCCCAATGGAATAGCTTAGGCAAGTTGCACATTGGACGAGCTTGGAGAGGCTCGGGACTTGCTTGCGACCCGGAGGCCTCGGGACCGGGCTGGGTCGTCCCGGGAATGAAGAGTGTCGAGGCTCGGAAGTACCCAAGGACCTGAAAAGTCGAGGCAGAACGAGCATCGAGAAAGCAGGCCGCGGCTCGGCCGAGCAACAGGCGACGCCCAACTGCCGGAAGATGTCGCGCCATGACGATTCGTCGCGCCGCGGCGTCCCTCTCGATGGGCGGCTCGCCCGAGCCACCCCGCTGCGCCTGCCCATCGTCGCCGATTTGGTCGCGCCGCGACCCTCCAGCGCGCGACCTCCTGCAATCGACGAGTTGTTGAGGCGATTGGTGACTCGCTCGAGCACCCTTGGCTCGCCTTGAGCCACTATTCCGTGACAATTTTTGTTTCGTTAATTTTTGTTCTGTTTTAACCTAATTTCTAGTTTAGTATAAATAGCTTGTTAGCACGTTTTTCCAGGAGCTTTTGATGATTATGAACATGCTTATGCATTGGTTAGGGTTTCCCTAAGTTTTCTCTCAAAATCTAGATTACTTTATCCAATCTTTTGGTGGTGTTTCTAGTCATTCCTTTATTGATCATTTGGTGGATTCTTCCTTTATGATGGTCATGGTGGGGTGTTAGGCTTTGGTGGTGGATTCTCCTTTATCCAAGGTCATATCCAATCCCATTTGGTGTTCAAGGTTATTGATATTGGTTGATTTTGGTTATTATTCTTATTATTATTCAAGTTCAAGGCTATTGTTGAGAAGTTCAAGCATAGGTGATTGAGATGTTCATCTTTCTCCCCTTATTTTATTGTTTATGGATTTCTCTCATCTATTCTACAACAACAACTCAAGCTAATTTAATCAATCTTCCCACCGTGCCACGCTCCATTTGGTATTAGAGCCATGGTATTCTTTTAGCTTGAGTTTTTTTTCATTGTTCTTGCTAGTGTGTTCTCTAGTGTTGATTTTTGTGGATTGTATGCAAATATTGGTGATCCCCATTCCCTTTGCAATCCAAGAGTATTGGAATAATTTGTATTGTGTTTGTATTTGGTGTTTTTGGTGCATATTGGAGCTTTGAGGAAGAGTTGGAAATTTGTGCCCACAAGGTATTCGATAAAATGCCCAAGTGAGAAAAACACAAAGAACCCTTACCCAAACACAAGCCAACTACAAGAAAACCCCCAAACTCCACAAAATATCCCAAACACAAACCGTCCCATACCCTTCCCTCGATATGGATGGTCACGATGATTAAGATCGAGAGGAAGCTAGCCACCGGAGGAGTTCCCGAGTCCAAGGAATTGAGGACCGACTCGCCACGATGGATGAGAGGTTCACTTCTCTTGAGAATCATAACGCTAACATCGAGCGGACTCTTCTGGAGATTGCGACACAAATGAACAATTTGACGGTGCAACGTTAAGGGCAACCACAAGTTAAACGTCGGAGGCGTGCACAAAGCCCTATCCATCCTCCTCCAAACTTTGAGTCGAGTGACGATGCTAGAGGCTCTCCACGACACCGAATTCGTCGGAATGTGCATGATCAACCCCCTCGTGACGATTTCCAGGACGTTAAGATTGACATCCCCGAATTCAACGACTCCACTGACCCGGATGACTACATCGAATGGATCCAACTAATGGATAGGATCTTCGAGACCAAGGAGTATGATGATGAGAAGGCTTATAAGATCGCGAGCTTGAACTCACCAGGGCCGCTTCGCTTTGGTTTGAGAATATGAAGGTGCAACGGGCTCGTGAAGGAAAGGCAAGGATCTCTACTTGGACACGACTTAAGCAAATGATGAATCACCGTTTCTTGCCAAACACCTACCGACATGATGTTCTGAAGAAGGCATATGCTCTTACCCAAGGCAAACGAACCGTCGGAGAATACATTTCGGAATTCGAGCAACTTCTTATCAAGAGTGGCCTCCAGGAGCCGGAAGATCAAACCATGATGTGATTTTTGAATGGCTTGAACTCCACAATCGCTAAAAGGGTTGAGATCCAACCATACTATTCCATGGATGAGTTGTGTAGCTTGGCTCTCCGATTTGAGCGAAGAAGAATGGAAGGGTCCAACACCAAACCCCTGTCTAGACCCATCTACTCACCATCTAGCCGACCTCCTCCGGAGTCAAACATTCCAAAGTCTAGCGAGACACCCAGGTCCACGCCAACACCCAGAGTTGACAAAGGAAAGGGGCTTGCTACGGAGACTCCAACGGAACCTCCTCGACGAACGGAAGGCCGGAAGTGCTTTAAGTGTCATGGTTATGGACACTTTCAAGCCGATTGTCCAAACCGTCGAACTTTGACACTCCAAGAGGTCCACGACATCGAGGATGAGCTTCAAAAGGCTCAAGAGGAACCCGAAGTGTTGGTTGAAGATGCAAATACTAGCGATGATGAGGATGTCATTCCCCTACCCCCTGTGGGTGGAGGCGCACTTGTTGTGAGGAGAGCTTTGCAAACCCAAGAGGCTCTTCTCGACAAGGCCCAAAGGGAAATGTTGTTTCAAACGCGTTGCTTCGTTGGGGGAAAAGTGTGCTCTCTTGTCATCGATGGAGGAAGTTGCACGAATGTGGCATCCACCACTATGGTTGAGAAGCTTGGCTTGCCTCTATTACCGCACCCTCGACCCTATTCACTCCATTGGCTCAACGATCACAACGACATCAAGGTAACTAAGCAAGTCTTAGTAAAATTTTCTTTTGGATCTAATTATGACGATTCCCTTGTGTGTGATGTTGTCCCTATGAGCACTTGTCACATTTTATTGGGTCGACCATGGAAATATGACAAGAAAACGGTACACAATGGGTTGAACAACACTTACACGTTCACCCATAAAGGCAAGAAGATCAAACTGCTTCCCCTTTCTCCGCGAGAAACCGAAACTTCAAAAGCCGGGATGGGTAGTGAGTTGAGGAACCTTCTCATGATGAGCGAAACACGGGAAGAGCGTGCTCTTGGCAAGGATGAACTACCTCTTGATTTGTCTTTGCCTTGTAGCGAGCCTAGTGAGGTTGAGAGTTCCCAAGCACCGCATAAATTTCCCTTACCGCCCCTTAACCCTTCACCTCCACAAAACAAGCCTCCTTCTACTTTCTTGCATATGGATGATGGGTACATTGTGGGATTTGAAGATTGTGGGTTGTCAAGCATGATTGTTCGCAGCGTTCGGGAAGTTCGGGGCTTGATGGAGCCAATTGATGAAGAGTGCTTCGGTTTTAACCCCCAAGAGTTGAGGGCAACTCTTTTTCAAGAGGGGGAGCATGAACCGTGTTGGGTTTGGACTCGAGCTTCCTTGCCCGGGTTTGTGCAAAGAGACTCGAGGGATCAAAACCCGACCCGACAATCTCGAACGAAAACCACCCGACCTCTAGCATTCGCGAACCGATACATCTTTGTAAAGGGTGGGTGATGAGTGTCCCAATGGAATGGCTTAGGCAAGTTGCACATTGGACGAGCTTGGAGAGGCTCGCGACTTGCTTGCGACCCGGAGGCCTCGGGACCGGGCTGGGTCGTCCCGGGAATGAAGAGTGTCGAGGCTCGGAAGTACCCAAGGACCTGAAAAGTCGGCGAGCGAGCGGCGCAAACAAAGCAGCGGCCGGCTCGCCGAAAGCGGCGAGCGCGCGCGCGCCTAACTGCCGGAAGATGTCGCGCCCGCGACGTCCCTCTCAGTGGGCCAGCTCGCCCGAGCCACCCCTTGGCTCGCCCTCGCCCAGCTACTGTCAGATTTGGTCGCGCCCGCGACCTCCTCTGTCGAGCGACGAGTTGTTGAGGACAGTTGGCTGACTCGCCGAGTCACCCCTTGGCTCGTCCGAGCCACTCTTCTGTGACGGACGCGCTGTTTCGTTAATTTTTGTTATGTGTTAACCTAATTTCTAATTTAGTATAAATAGCTTGTTAGCACGTTTTTCCAGGAGCTTTTGATGATTATGAACATGCTTATGCATTGGTTAGGGTTTCCCTAAGTTTTCTCTCAAAATCTAGATTACTTTATCCAATCTTTTGGTGGTGTTTCTAGTCATTCCTTTATTGATCATTTGGTGGATTCTTCCTTTATGATGGTCATGGTGGGGTGTTAGGCTTTGGTGGTGGATTCTCCTTTATCCAAGGTCATATCCAATCCCATTTGGTGTTCAAGGTTATTGATATTGGTTGATTTTGGTTATTATTCTTGTTATTATTCAAGTTCAAGGCTATTGTTGAGAAGTTCAAGCATGGGTGATTGAGATGTTCATCTTTCTCCCCTTATTTTATTGTTTATGGATTTCTCTCATCTATTCTACAACAGCTCAAGCTAATTTAATCAATCTTCCCACCGCGCCACGCTCCACATACATCCCTCATCACCTAAAAATACCCCTTCATTCCACCCCCAAAATCATCAACTGTCACCGTCAACACTTCCACCATCAATTATCACTCATTTCTCTAAAAAAATCCCTATCATATTCCCACACAAAAGTTCCCAAGTGAGCACAATATCGAAATTTGTTCATCTCGAGTCTCCACCATTCTCCATTAGTACTTGCAAGCAAGCAAGGTTTGGTTATTTTGTTTATTTGTCATCTCCTAATCATGTAACCATACTCCTAATCATCTTTGTATAACAATTTGTAAATATACACCATATTTTGCATGTTGAGAATATAATGTTGAAACATTTTAAAGTTCCCCCCTTTTTTCATTTCAAATTTGATTTTAGTAGTCTTTTTTTTAAACCGGCGAATCCGAGAATTCTTTAATTCTCGGATTCGTAACCTTACCCCCGGGCTCGGAATTCGAGTTAGTAGACGAGAGTTTACTTATTCCTTTTTTGATTCGTTGATTTCTTTAATTAAACCAAGTGGCGACTCCTCTTTTCTGCATCTTAAACATGTATAACTCGTCCTTTGTGCTAGTCGTGTCAGATTTATTAAAATGGATCAATATCCCCCCACCATCCACATGGGCCGACCCAAGGAAAACTGGACTAGAGTCTGGCCAAGGCCACACGGCCATGGCTAGATTCTAGCCCCTTTTCCAAAGGCGGGGCAGAAATGGGCCCCTGGCCGAGCTCCTCTCATGGCCGCATGGCCTAGGAGTCAGTCCAGTGGCCTACGCGTCCTTCTTGGCGCAAATCTGGAAGTGCGATCGGTTGTTGGTACGTTGTTAAAATGATTCGATTAGGCCTCGAGCGAGTTGACATGATTAAGGTCCTGAAAAGATCGAAAACGTTTTATAAAAATAAAAATATACTTATTTAAGGATGAAGCAACCTTAGTCGGCTTCCAATCACAACTTAAGTAGCACAAGGGAAAAAAAAGAAAGGTGTGCAACCTTCTTTTTCCGGGGTCCTACAGGGGGCAACTAAACACCTAACCACCCTCCCAAAACTGTTGAGACTAATTCCATTCAAAGAAAAACAGGCCCTTTCATGCCCAACTATGTGACCTAGCTATACCCAACTTGACATGACATATGCGCATGCGCTTGAAAGGCTTGTAAAAAGGGCATCATTGAATTGCCTTTACCAAGAGGTGAGCTCGAGAATAAGTCAAAGATTTGAGATGCTAGCAAGTTCTTTAATTATCACTGTTGTAGGGGTCACGACACTGAACGTTGTTGGACCCTTAAGAATAAGATCGAGGATATGATTCGAGTTAGGAACCTTCCTCTCCCAAAAGTAGCATAGAAACCCAACTAGAGCAATGGCCCATCAGAAGCAATCAAAGGGAAAAGGTAGCACCAATAACTGAATGTTGGCTAGGGTCATAGTTTTAGAGCATTATGTTTCAGAGTCAGTTAGGGGTAGCCTTGAGTTGGTATTTGATACGTTTGTTTCTTGAATTGAATAAAAGGGCATTCATTTGGAATCTCGTGCTTGAATTTTAACCTGTGCTAAAAAGCTCCCTCCCCTATTCACTAGCTTTGAAATCTAAGTTTGACAAATCCATTTGCCATCACACTCCTATAACCTTTCATTCATCACATTTGTCATCCCATGAATCTAGGGTTTAGAACAAAAATAAATTAAAAAAAGACAAAAAATAAGAGAGAAAAAACAAAAATGAAAGTAAAGAGAGAAGCCAATTTGCATTCATCAAACTGGCTAGGTAAAAGGAGAGAATACCAAAATCGTTTATCTCTTGAAAGGATACATCTCTATGCTCCAGGACCTGTAGCTTGTACAAAATGTGCGTAAGATAGGGGGCTACTCATTCACTATTCATTTCACCCCTTACCCTTCCTGCCTGCACCTCGTTGCCAATTTTCTCTTCACTTAATCGCCCACCTTTACATCACCCTCAACAACCATCATCCAGAAACCCTTAACCCTCAATTACTGGGTCATTCTTCTCATGACCATTCCCTACCTACCTTTAAACCAAAAGTGTGTTGAGACAAACATCAACAGAAGAAGAAAAGGTTAAGCTCATGAGGAGAAAAATAATAAAGGGAGAAAGTTAAAAAAAGAAAGAAAGAAAGAAAGAATAGAGAAAAAGGGAAAAAAAAGAAAAGAAAAACAAAGAGGGAAAGGGGGATGCTAACATGATGTCAAGAGCAAAATTGTCAGTCACACATACTTTTCAAGCCCCTCAAATATGCATATATAAGCCTATGAGCCATCACGAGCCTTCATGCACCTAGCCAAGCTTCTAAACCTTCACACTCATCCCCTTAAATCCCAAAACGACCCCACCGAATCTTGAATGCTTTCCAAACCATCCATCCAAGCCTACCTCACCAAGCCTTCCACGAGGCACTAATCCTTTGAAGCCACACCTGATGAACTATGACTAGCCTGATTCTATATAAGATATGTAGGAGAACCTCTTTGAGGCCCAACTACTACAATTCACTTAAAGGAGCATCCATTATCCAGAAATTTGGTCTTTGAGCGAAAGAATAAGAGGGGCTAGTATGAAAACCGATTAGGGTGGGCTATGCAAAAGGAGAGTGAGAGATAAGAGAGGCTAGCCTGAAAACGCGTTAGGCCGCGCTAGGCAAAAAGAGAGAAAACCCTAGATTTTGAAGTTCTTTCACATTTCCATTATCATAAATCCTCAACTTTCTTTCCGTCGGACTTGGATTACCTTCGCATCCAAATAGCCATCCAACCATCTCTCCTTCTATAACATAAATCCTTACTTTCGACCATCTCCTTACCTCTTCTCATATGAGGTGAGATCACCTTGCTAACCATCTAGCCTTGTCCGAAAAAATGGCCATCCATCAATCATGCCATGCCCAGAGTCGACCTTCTCTTCACCCATTCCAAAGTCTCCCTTTTCACCAAATGCCTGCATGAACCCGTCCGACCATCATCAGACTTCCTCTTTTTCACCGACCCATTTAGCTCTTCTAGACCATTCACCCAGAGCTCGTCAATTTGGTCATTAGTGCAAACCTCTAGGTTTCCAATTGATGTAGTAAATCAATACCTACCGATTATTTAAGGTCTGCAAACCCTTAATTGGAGTGTGGGGTATCTTCCCACCTCGATGGTGTGCGCACTAAGCGACTATCTTCAATGGGTACTTCTTCTAACTCACTTACTAGTTCAGGTCGACCGTGGCATGATCTTGTTTAGTTGTTATATTGTAATAGCCGAGATTTTAATGATTTCGGATAATCTAAAGTGTTTTCATTAACTATTTTATCACCCAACCAAGTATGAGTAGCTAAATTTTACATCTCGATTTATACCAAATAGCTTCCCGAAAACTATTTTTGTTACAATTCTAATTCAAAAATTATTTTGTTAACAAAATAATAATAATGATAATAAAAATAAAAATAATCTTTCATATAGCTCCTTTTTTTTGGTATCATAATGTAAGGCCCAAAAATTCAAAATTTGCACCGTCCCTATTCTTCTTCTTCTTCTTCTTCTTCTTCTTCTTCTTCTTCTTCTTCTTCTCCTCCATCGCCCAATACACAAATTCAAGCCACCCCAAGTTTTCGATAGTCATCCCACATCAATTTCAAATCCAATTGCAAATTTATCTTCTGCAAACCTTCTATATATACACATACACCCCCAACAGATTACTGACTAAAGCATTCAAAAACCAAGTTGTATTAGCAATTGATTACCAAATCCACCTTCATCCACCACCACCTCTGCCTACTCTTTCGCCACCACTATAACCACCTCACGCCACCTCCACCATTGTTCGCACCACCGCAACCCCAAATCAAGAACCAAAAGCACAAATATAACCCAATTCACTCACCATTTCTTCCTCAGATTTGAACCAGATTCTTACCAAAGATCCTACTACAGTCTTTGTTACCACCAATTCATCATCCAACACCCAAAATCTCGCCGGAAAATATCGAAATAGCCACCCAAAATCCTCCCAGAAACCACCACAAACGCCCCCTTCACCTCTGTTTCGGGTCCCCTGTTTGGACCTCAGTTTGCGCGCCCAACGACTTCACCGACACCACCGTCGGTACTCCGGTGGTCGTTTTCCCGAACTCCGCCACCGAGCGCCAACTGACCACCACTCGCCACCCTATTGTTGTCGCCGCCGCCGTGAGCCAACCCCAGTTCAACTCCCTTCCTCTATTGTGTATGAAATAAGAGAGAAGGAAAGGGAGGTCCATCTCCCCAATTATAATAGACCCAAGTCAAAATTATAAATTGGGCATGAGATTGTTAGCAACCCATTCTTCTAGTTAGGTAATTTTCAAGTCCAAATCTATTTTCTAAAATTTTTACTAATTTTCTACTTCATCATATTTATGTTAATCCTACTAGTTATTTAAATAATTTTATACAACTCAGATTATTCATTCATGAAGGGGAGATTTACCTTTTATCAGCGAAAATCAGGTATAATTCGATGAATTTACTTTCACACTGCGAATTATTAATTTTTATGTCATACAATATTTATGCAATATTTACCATTTATTGGTTACACGTATAATTTTTTTTATTTTAAAACTGAACCCTTATAGCATTCCAGGTACCGAAGACTAAGTTAATAATCGACTTAGCTATGCGCGTAGTGAAAGATTGGATCTTATGGTTATAGCCAACAACAACAAATATACATATAGCGATTGGTCTAATCCAATAAGAGTCTCCTTTCTCCTGATTTATAAATAAAATGAATTTCAAAAGAAAAATGAGCTCTTGCATACGTTTTATTTAAATGAGCTCCTTGATTTTTATAAAATATCTTTACGTTACAGTGTTGATTATATTGAGTTCCAACTTAATTTTCCTTCTGTGTTTGCATGTTTTGTTTTAGGTACGAAGGGAAAGGGAAATCAACCATCACAAGTATAACTCCCGCCACCTGGTAATTATTTAGATTAATTATCGTTTGATAAACTCGCACAGTTGGCTCGATTTAGTTTGTGTGTTTTGTGTACGTTGAACTCATGTTTATGTTATGTAGTTTTAAATTAGGTTGTATTTTGTTGACTTTTAATATAGTTAAATGTATATGTATGATTTGCGGTTTAATCAAATTAGCATACTAATATTATGTTTCTTCATATGTGAAAATGCCTTGAAATATTTTTGAATGACCATAAGAGTTATCACTATACCTAAAATGTGAAAACCCCCAAAAAATTTCGCTACTGTTGAAATGAACAGTAAATCTTATGATTGTTCCAATGAATAGTATTTTAGGGTTGTTTTGTTCCAAAAAACAATGATTGTTGCTGTCAAAATTTTGCTCTAATTCTCTCTCCTCCCTCTAATCTGTTTTCACTTTTCACTTTTCATCTTCTCTCTCTCTAGATACAGAGAAACCCACCCAGTACACAGAATCAGACGTTCTCAATGGGTGCCACTAAAGACGACAATTCGCCGGTGAAGCAGCAGAAGGGGTTCTTGACGTCACCGACAACCCGTAATTCCAGCCCTCCGAGGAAATGGGTGTCCGACAACATCAAGAAAACCAATTCCAACCTTTTCCACGTCGCTTACAAAGTCCCTGCCAGGGACTCCCCCTACGTCAAGGCTAAAAGAGTTCAGGTACATTTTTACTCTCCAATTCTGCCTTGAACCTTTCTTTTCTCTTTTTCTGCATTTCTCTTCTTTCTGTCTTGATTATTGATAATTTGGTTTTTCTTTGGTCTGGCAAATTGATGTTTGTTGAAGGTTTTTGAAATTCTTTCTGCCGTTTTTACTGCAGTGATATTGCATGCAGAACATTCATTTTATCTACAGATATTCCTGTGAAGCACTGAAGCCTTGCTTTTATGTCTGTTTGGTTTGGCAGGGAAGTTCAGGATAATACATAATATTTAATACTTGAGAGGTTGTGGGCATTCCTTCCCTATTTTAATCATATTGGTTATTCTAATTGCTGAAATCTTTTCCTCAATTTACTTAGTTCTTGATTTGCATGCTGAATTTGTGAATGAAATGAATATGGATTCGCCTTGCATCTTCTCTCTGTCCTTTTTCCCTTTTTCACTTCAATTCCTCCGAATTCCCTTCTCTAATTCCCTCTTCTCAGGTGGCATGACGCTGGCACCTACTGCACCAAGACCGGTGGCCTCAATGCTGTTAGAAGTGCTTCATGCACATTCTATTAAGCTTCTAAGGAAGCAATCAGCGAACTGATGTCCATGATGGAATCTAGATTAAAAAGTAAAAACAGAGGAACATCTGCTAGAATGAGAAATTTGCTTCTAATAGTTGGAGAGGTTATCTTTTGGATTGTGTATTTGTCTTGTGAGTATAGGGTGAGAAAAACAGTTACACTATCTTAATATGGAAAATAGAAGCAGAAGTGATCCCACTCTTCACTGATGAATCTCCTAAGACTCAAAACGATATGCACCAGTAAGCTATTATGCTTATTTGTGTTGACCGTTGTATGTCGTCCACTTCTAAACTGTAAATGATATTTCTCATTCATGAATCTGTGTAGCTCTCACATTAGAATTACCCCATTGAGGATAAGGTCTTTGATGCCTAATATGCTTCAGATGTAAGTTGTCTCACAGGATCCTATTCACGTAGTTGATCTTAAAGAGGTCTTGGAGAGGGTGCCGTGTAGAACTGTCTTGAATGCTTTCTAACTTCCCTGCAACTGAAGGAATAGGAAAAAGCAACAGTAAGGAACTTAGAATGACTGAAAGAATAGATTTGGTGAGAACAATCTGGATTTGGTGAGAGCTGATTGTTCTCTTGGTGATTAAATGTCTTTGCCTTACCGTATGATAGTATGATACTGTTACTCAGGGCCCATGTTGGACCCTTGATTAGAACATGTGACTATGTCAGGTCAATAAACAAGAAATAATTAAGCAAAGTGCTCTCCATTTACATGAACTATTGTGTTGACTGACATACTTGTGTTTGATGGGATTGAAAACAGTTCTGAGATCTTATATTTCAGGCTATTGGTGTCCATTGAGGCCCCATGATAGATACCTTCTTCCCTCTTCTTAAAGGAATCTATTAAGTTGTTTGTTGATTAATCTGTCCATGGGAAATGTAACAAAAACTACAACACAATGTATATCAATGCCTTTGTACGTAGGATCATCAAATTGGACCAATAATGATTTAATCCATTACTGTAATGCTCTAATAATCAAATCTATGGGTTATTGAGTCATAGGTGGTTGATTTACTGATAATATATGATTAATTGATTGTGTATTTAATCAAAATGTGGTAGAATCACACACCCACACATTGGCAAATGTGTAGATGTATGTGTGCAGACAGTAGATATATACATAGGACAATAACTTAACCGAGCCAGTTTGCAAGCCGGCTCGGTCAAAGTTTGGCTGGAGCTCGATTTGACCAAAGATTTGCTCGGATACCTACCGAGCTGAGGCCGAGCCTAGAGTAGAAAATAAGTGATGTTTTATGAATATTGGTAAATTATGTGCCCGTAAACAATTAGATACACATATTCAAATATATCCCAAACAATTATAAGAATTTGACAGTCATCCCTTACACTTTCAGAAAATAAAATAAAATTTTGCACTTTGTGTATATATATTCAGTAATAATCTTTATTAAGGGATCAACTCATGAAATCAACAATGTCAAATAGTTTGATTTTTGTGCGTGCTGTCACTGATCAATTTTTCATGTTGTTTCTTTGTTTCTTCTTCTTAGTTTTTCCGCTACTCATGAACCATTCTTTGTCTTCTCAAAAGAGATCTTGGAGGATGACGAGAAAGCGGGCCAAAATGATAGCTATTTGAAAAAATATAATTCATGCCATTTGGTATGCTCAGTTTTGATTATTTGCGTTTATTGCCTGTCTCTCTTCAATCTTTCTCTCACTCTTCATAGGTAAATCCGATTCTCCCTTCCTCCCTTTCAAAATTCGATCTCCCTAAATTTTGTAGCCTTTTCTTAAATTTTCATCTAATTCTTTCCGTCCTCCCTATAATCTGTTTTCACGACGGAACACAGAGAAAAGAAGAGGGAGACTGAGCTGTGTACTCGACGATCAAGGCTCCAGCACCAGGCATCGTCCATTCACAGGCGTTGACGATCAAGGTGGCGCTACTATTTTTTTACTGTGGCCTTTGTCCCTTACAGCCTATGGAAATTTATGTCGATGATGAAGCCAAGTTGACCCTTCACGATCTTGTACCGGTTTGTAAAACACATAATGTGAACTGTTTCTGGTCGATCAACTTATCCATAATTTTTCTGGGTATCTCACCTTGTCTAATTTGTTGGCAGCACTACATCAAGCTGACTGAGTTGGAGAAGAATCTGAAATTGAATGACCTGTTGGATGCTTGATTTCAATCAGGTTTGTTATTTTTGTTAAGAGTGTCAGTCGAGCTGCTGAGCTGAATAGGTTGCTTGTGGAGTGCAACTTTCCTTATGTATGTATCTATTTTGGCATGTTTCAAGAAGAGAGCCAGAGAGGTATGTGCCTTTACTTTGTTTTGTGTAGCTTATACACCAGGTGTTTATTGCTGGTATGTTATACTTGGTGTTGTGTCATTTTGGATCTCTCTGAATTCTTCATGCTTAGCCTATCTTTATGAAGGTGCTTGCTCTAGGTTTGTTGACACTTTGTATTGTATGCTATCCATTCTTAGATAGAGAAAGTAGTTCTTGTGATGCTAGCTTAGAAAATCCAACGTTTGGTTGCTTTTGAGCATGTAAGGTTCTGTGAAGGTCTCTTCTTGAAGCTCTGAACTTTTTGTTGAATATTGCTATTGTCATGGTGAACTCATTCTCAGTTTTTGCGGGTGCTAATACTTCCTTTGGGGAATGAGGGAGTTGGGTTTCCTTAATGCCTCCTTATGTTTTGAAGATATTTAACCAATATAATAATTTTTAGTTTTTGCATGAGACATTATACTTTTCTGAGTTTTGCTGCATTACAGTACTCATGTACAGTGGCTGTTGTGTGCTTATTTTAGGTTGGCTCGCTACAAGGGCTTGAAGGACTGGAAACAAAGGATTCTCGCTGCAACATACTTGATTGGTACAAGTATTGATATCGAAAGAGTCAACATTTTTATCTAATTCTTTCTCGCTTCTCCCTGAACCTATATTTATGCCCCATTTTGTCTAATTCTGTACAGGAAACCTTCTATAATAAAACAAAAGTTATTGTTGTAAGGTTTCTTTTTTTTTTTTCAACTTATCCTATGTATGATCATTTCTTATTTTCCACAAAATTCATATACCCAAGAATATTCTGTCTGTAACTTATAGGAAATTTAGCTTTTCAGGAGCTGGAAAATTGCATGAAGGCGTCAAAAACATTTCAATTTTGGGGCTGTGTAGTTGACGTTGGCAAGAACCAAAAGGCTTAGTTGTACATAATTGTTCCTGTCTCTTGCCTTTACTCGTAATTAATTTCAATATTGATATAGTTTTAGGATATATTTGTGTGTGGGTAGACTTTGAACATACGATAGATACTCATCCACTTTTTTTGTGTCTCTACATAGCATTGTGGCATTTTTTCAGCCAAATCACATCCGCAATTCTTCCAGAGTACTACGTCAAGTAAGTCTTCCCTTCTAATGTGTTAATTACATTCATAAAAATTGATCATTCCTTGTGTTACAGGTCATGTTGTTTTATTTGGTTTTCCCTATTCATACGGTTGTATGTTTGATTTTTTCTAATCCATTGTCTCACTCATGTGCCACTTGACTCATAGGTTGTCATGTACATATTTGGTGCAGAACATCTACACATAGGATTCAAGCAGCAGTTCTTCTTTAGACAACAAAATTTTCTTTTATCAATCAAAGTTTTATATCAACTTTGTCAATTTCCTAGATCTTATAAGATTAACTCTTCATTGTCATGAATTTTGATCGATAACAATGAAATTATGCATTTTTAAGGTTTCATTAATAGCCCCAAGCCCCCATAAAAACAAAAACAAGTACAATCTAAAATCAATATTTGAAAATATTTGAAATAAATCATGTCAAGTCAAACGATATCTTCCACTGCGCGCAACAAGCGCGTACTCCCACTAGTTTTCTAAAATGTAAAAATCTCATTTTATTACTATGCATGTTTATGGATCCGTATTCCCTAATCCATTTTTTTTAAAAAAACAATTGCGTGTTTTGTTTTTAATTGCTCATTTAGTTTATGCATTATGTTAGAATCATATTAGTTTAAGTCTTACTTTTCCATTACAGAGAAGCGGTGATAACGCCCTCGACTTATAGACTTCCGTTAAATGCAGATTAATTAAGATAAAATATGGGTAACTCCCTGGTTATGGACGGGGCTGTTACAGATGGTATCAGAGCGTGTTCGAGCCTTAGGGTACTAAAATTTGAAAGTAAAATACTATAATTAAAATGTATAGACATAGGAATGATTAATAAATGAATTGGGGTAAGAGTTGTTTAATATGTGTAATTATGCACTATCCGTGTTTACATTTACCTAACTGCTATATTTTTACATAGGATATGGTTATTTACCATGAAAAATATTTTCTACTAACAATAAAGTTTTTACATGGCATCATGCATGCATCATTACAAGTGTCTAGAAACTAGATCCCTACCCTAAGACCTACGTATTCCTTTGTGCGCAGAAGTCAGATCCGGAGAGTGATGTCAATGGTCTTAACCATGTGGAGTATGACCATCAAAACAATAACCAAACCCCACCTCACCACCATGAAATCCCCAACGCTCCAACCCCTCATAATGTCAACCCTACGGGAATTGACCTTAGTGTTATGGGCCAGTTGCTAGTTGAGTTGGTAAGGAAGGTTGGTAATTAGTTTAGCAATACGGTGGAGGAAGATGGTAAGATATTTGATTGGGTAGCTAGACAAAACCCTAATACCTATGGGGGTAGAGTCGACCCTGTTGAATTGGAGGACTGGATTAGATCCATGGAGAAAATCTTTGAGGCCATCCAAGTCCCCGAGCATAGGAAAGTCAATATTGGAGCATTTTACTTGAAGGGTAAAGCTGACATTTGGTGGAATACCGTTAAACATAAACAACGTGAGCCATGGTACAATTGGGAAAAATTTTGTAGAATACTTAAGAGAGTGGTTTCACCCTATAGCCGTCCAAAAACAGAAGGAAGAATAATTCCTAACACTATCCCAGGGCAATATGTCTATACTAGAGTATGCCGATAAGTTCTTGGAATTGTCCGTTTCTGCCCCGAGTATGTGGCTAGTGTTAAGATGAAGAAGACCAAGTTCTATAAGGGGCTAGCTGAGTATATCCATGACTATTTAGCAGGACAACATGTTAGCACCTACCAAAAACTTTATGATAAGGTCACCGATGTGGAAAGGGTTAAGAGGGACATTAGGTGTGCCAACTCAGACAAGAATAAGAGGAAATGGGATGATAGGAGAGGTCAGTCAAGCTCCAACCAACCCTTTAAAAAGGCTACCATGGTCCCCCAAAACCTACCGAGCCTTGTACGAAATGTTGTCGTACCAACCATGTGACGGCTGACTGCAGAGAAGGCCAAAATTTGTGTACCTGGTGTGGGAGCCCACATCACCGAGTGTTTGATTGTCCATGAAGGTCGTCAGATGTAGCCCAAGGTCGTGTAAGGCCCCTACGTCAAAATTAACCAACATCTCCACCCTCTAAAGCTGGCACTACGGGAAAAGCCTTTGGCATGAACTGCAAAGAAGCAAATGATTTGGGTACGATCGTCTCGGGAACCCTTACTTTAAATTCTAAGCCCTTATATGCATGATTTGATTCTGGTATATCACATTGTTTTATTTCGAAATATGTCATTGATAAATTGGGTTTAGAATCTCATAAATGTCAAACAAAACAATCCATATGTCTTCCCTATGGAGAAATGGTTATGTGTACGACCATTTACAAAAATTGTTCAATTACCTTATGTGGTGAGACCTTCTTAGCAGACCTTATCCAATTTGATCTTGCTGAGTTTGATCTCATTTTAGTATGTATTGGTTATCAAAGTATAATGCTCGTATAGATTGTAAGTCTAAGGTTATTGCCTTAAAAGATAAGGGGAGAAAATCCTATTTCATGGGGACAATGCCAAATTAGAGTGTCATACCATATCCTTGATGAAAGTTAGGAATTTAATGAGGAAAGGGTGTGAAGCATATTTATGTTGTGTGTTGGAGGAGTCCAAGTCTGAGTTGAAACCCCATGACATACCTATTGTGTGCGAATTCATCGATGTTTTTGCTAATGAGTTGCCAGGTTTACCACCCAAACAAGATATTGATTTTGAGATCCAATTAGTACCTGGGACTCAACCCATATCCAAACCACCTTACCGAATGGCCTCGCCTGAATTAAAAGAACTTAAGGTTCAATTAGAGGAGTTGCATAAAAAGGGGTTTATTAGACCTAGTGTGTCTCCTTGGGGTGCACCGCCAGTTCTCTTTATTAAGAAAAAGGATGGAAGTCTTTGACTTTGTATAGATTATCGGGAACTCGATAAGGTCACCATTAAGAACAAATATCCTTTACCTAGAATCAATGATCTCTTTGACCAACTTCAAGGGGCTAGTGTCTTTTCAAAAATTGATCTTCAATCAGGGTATCATCAGCTTAGAATCAAAACTGAGGATATTCCTAAAATTGCTTTTAGAACTCGTTATGGTCATTATGAATTTGTGGTTATGCCTTTTGGACTTACTAATGCATCTGCAGTATTTATAGATCAAATGAATAGAATTTTTCAACCTTACCTCGATAAGTTTGTGGTCGTGTTCATTAATGATATTTTGATCTACTCTAGAACTAAGGAGGAGCATGAGAATCATTTGCGGATAGTGTTGCAAACCTTGAAAGACCAAAAATTGTTCACTAAATTCAAGAAATGTGAGTTTTGGCTCGAAGTGAACTTTTTGGGACGCGTGATATTTAAGGAAGGAGTTAGAGTGGACCAACAAAAGATTCAAGCTATCATTGATTGACCTGGACCCACTAATATTACTGAGGTGAGAAGCTTCCTTAGATTAGCTGGATACTACCGTAGGTTTGTAAAAGATTTCTCTAAAATTGCACTACCTCTTACTAATCTCTTGAAAAAGACCACCAAATTTGAAAGGGATTCCAAGTGTGGTCAAGCCTTTTAGGAACTCAAAAACTCGTCTTACCTCTGCTCATGCACTTTCCCTTCGTTCTGAAGATGGAGAATTTACTGTTTATAGTGATGCATCTCAGAATGGTTTAGGATGTGTACTTATGCAAAATGATCGAGTCATATCATATGCCTCTAGGCAACTCAAACCCTATGAAAAGAATTATCCTACTCATGATCTTGAATTAGCCGCAATGGTCTTTGCATTAAAAATTTGGAGACATTATCTATATGACATTCCTTGTCGTATCTTTATGGATCATAAGAGTCCTAAGTACATTTTCACTCAAAAAGAATTAAACATGAGACAATGTCGTTGGTTAGAACTTCTTAAGGATTATGATATAGATATTCAGTATCACCCAGGCAAGGTCAATGTTGTAACAGATGCTCTCAGTAGGAAGAATCACCATAGTCTCAATACCTTGATTACCACCCAACCTACACTTCTAGCAGATTTTAGTAGTCTTGACCTTGAGATTGTCCATAAAGAAAGAAGTGGTTGTTGCATGGCAATAGAAATCAAGTCAACCTTACTAGATGAAATCGGAACCCTCCAAAGAAGTTACTTGTGCCTAGAGAAGTTGAGTAATAATGTCACGATTGGGAAATCACCTGGCATTGAAATACACAAAGATGGGACACTAAGATTTCAGGGTCGTATTTGTGTTCCAAACAATGAGGAGTTAAAGAAAAAAATTCTTGGGAGAAGCTCATAGTTCCTTGTTTTCAGTACATCCTGGTCGAGATGAAATGTATGGGGATTTGAACAAAAATTTTGGTGGTGTAACATAGAGAAGGAAATAACAGATTATGTTAGTAAGTGTCTAATTTGTCAAAAGGTTAAGTTTGACCATGGTAGGCCATGAGGAGAATTGCAACCATTAGAAGTCCCTACTTGGAAATGGGAGTCTATTTCAATGGACTTTATCATTGGTTTACTAGCCACTGTTGGGAAGAAAAATGCTATTTGGGTTATAGTTGACCGACTCACTAAGTCCGCACATTTCATTGCCATTCATGACACTTGGGGGGTAGACAAATTGACACAAATATACATAAGAGAAATAGTAAGGTTACATGGTGTACCAAAAGACATAGTGTCAGATCATGACCCTAGATTCCAATCTAGGTTTTGGAAATCCTTACATGAAGCTTTTGGCACTAAGTTAAGTGTGGGTACTGCTTGCCACCCTGAGACTGATGGACGGACCGAAAGGGTAAACTAAATATTAGAAGACATGCTCAGAGCCTGTGTCCAAGATTTTCAAGGAAAATGGGATGAGCTTTTACCATTAATAGAATTCTCCTATAATAAAAAAATAGTTACCAAACCACAATTAGGATGTCACCATTTGAATCATTATATGGAAGGAAGTGTAGAACCCCATTATATTAGGATGAAAGTCCTGAACCAATCATTGTTGGCCCAGAGTTAGTGCAGGAGACATAAGAAAAGGTTCACCTCATCAAAAAACATATGTTAGCAGCTCAAAATAGACAGAAAAGTTATGCTGACCTTAAAAGTCAAGTAGGGGATAATGTATTTCTTAAAATATCACCAACTAAGGGTGTGAGAAGATTCAATGTTCGGGGAAAGCTAAGTCCAAGGTATGTGGACCCTATGAAATTATTGAAAGGATCAGCTCAATAGCTTATCGTTTAGCGTTACCACCTGGCCTTGACAATATCCTTAATGTCTTCCATGTCTCACAATTGAGAAGATACATCCTCGATTCTAGCCACATTTTACCTTATGAGCCATAAACCTTGACGAGAATGTGACCTATGAAGAGCAACCAATTCAAATTCTTGATCGCCGCGTCAAGCAACTTCGAAACAAAACCATACCACTTGTTAAGGTTCTTTGGGCTAACCATAACACCTCAGAAGCTGCATGGGAAACGAAGGAGGATATGAAAAACGAATACCCATATTTGTTTTAAGGTAATTGTTTTATTCAAATTTCAAGGACGAAACTTATTTTAAGAGGGGAAGGATGTAACAACCGATATTTTAATGATTTCGGATAATATAAAGTGTTTTCATTAACTATTTTATTACCCGGCCAAGTATGAGTAGCTAAATTTTACATCTCGAATTATACCAAATAGCTTCCCGAAAACTATTTTTGTTACAATTCTGATTCAAAAAGTATTTTTTTAAAAAATTAATAATAATGATAATAAAAATAAAAATAATATCTTTCATATAGCTCCTTTGTTTTGGTATCACAATGTTAGGCCCAAAAATTCAAAATTTGCACTGTCCCTATTCTTCCTATTTTTTCTTCTTCTCCACCGCCCCGCCCCGCCCCGCTTCTTCTCTTCTTCTTCTTTTCTTCTTCTTTTCCACCGCCCAATACACAATTCAAGCCGCCCCAAGATTTCGGTAGTCATCCCACATCAATTTGAAATCCAATTGCAATTTTTTCTTCCGCAAACCTTCTATATATACACGCACACCCCCAACAAAGTACTCACCAAAGCA
Organism: Portulaca oleracea; assembly: GCA_029582165.1. Lineage (NCBI taxonomy): Eukaryota > Viridiplantae > Streptophyta > Magnoliopsida > Caryophyllales > Portulacaceae > Portulaca > Portulaca oleracea. The sequence goes on along the minus strand of CM055877.1, from coordinate 25,524,098 downwards.
TTCAAAAACCAAGTTGTATTAGCAATTGATTACCAACTCCACCTTCATCCACCACCACCTCTGCCTACTCTTCCGCCACCACGATCACCACCTCTCGCCATCACCACCATTGTTCGCACCACCGCAACCCCAAATCAAGAACCAAAAGCACAAATACAACCCAATTCATTCACCATTTCTTCCTCAGATTTGAACTAGATTCTTACTAAAAATCCTAGTACAGTCTTTGTTGCCACCAATTCATCATCCAACACCCAAAATCTTGCCGAAAAATATCGAAACAGCCATCCAAAATCCTCCCCGAAACCACCACAAACACCCCCCTTCATCTCTGTTTCGGGTCCCCTATCTAGACCTCTGTCTGCGCGCCCAACGACTTCGCCGACACCACTGTCGGTACTTCGGTCGTCGCTTTCCCAAATTCCACCACCCGAGCCCCAACTGACCACCACTCGCCACCTTATTGTTACCGCTGCCGCCGTGAGCCAGCCCCTGTTCAACTCCCTTCCTCTGCTGTGCGTGAAATAAGAGAGAAGGAAAAGGAGGTCCATCTCCCCAATTATAATTGACCCAAGTCAAAATTATAAATTGGGATTGAGATTTTTAGCAGCCCATTCTTCTAGTTAGGTAATTTTCAAGTGCTAATCTATTTTCTAAAATTTCTACTAATTATCTACTTCATCATATTTATATTAAACTTACTAGTTATTTAAATAATTTTATACAACTCAGATTATTCATTCATAAAGGGGAGATTTACCTTTTATCAGCGAAAATCAGGTATAATTCGATGATTGTACTTTCACACTATGAATTATTAATTTTTATTACTCATACAATATTTATGTAATATTTACCATTTATTGGTTACACGTATAATTTTCTGATTTTAAAAGTGGACCCTTATAGCATTCCAGGCACCGGAGACTAAGTTAATAACCAATTCAGCTATGCGCGTAGTGAAAGACTGGATCTTATGGTCATTGCCAACAACAACAAATATACATATACTGATTGGTCTAATCCACTCAGGGTCTCACTCAAAAAATATAGATATACTATCGTGTCATATTTATTATACCCCTTTCTCCTGATTTATAAATAAAATGAATTTTAAAAGAAAAATGAGCTCTTGCATGCATTTTATTTAAATGATCTGAGCTCCTTGACTTTTATAAAATATCTTTACGTTACAGTGTTGATTATATTGAGTTCATCTCATTTTTCCTCCTGTGTTTTCATGTTTTGTTTTAGGTACCAAGGGAAAGGGAAATCAACCATCGCAAGCATAACTCCCGCTACCTAGTGATTATTTAGCTTAATTATCGTTTGATAAACTCACATAGTTGGCTTGATTTAGTTTGTGTGTTTTGTGTACTTTGAACTCATGTTTATGTTATGTAGTTATAAATTAGGTTGTATTTAATTTTTGACTTTTAATATAGTTAAATATATATGTATGATATGCATTTTACTCAAATTAGCTTGCTAATATTATGTTTTTTCATATGTGAAGATGCCTTGAAATATTTTTGAATGACCATAAGAGTTATTTTCTAAAATGTAAAAATCTCATTTTATTACTATGCACGTTTATGGATCCGTATTCCCGAATCTAACTTTTTTTTTTATAAAAAATTTATGTGTTGCTCGTTCAGTTTCTGCATTATGTTAGAATTATATTAGTTTAAGCCTTGCTTTTTCGTTACGGAGAAGCGGCGATAATTCCCCCGACTTATAGGCTTCCGCTAAATCCAGATTAATTAAGATAAAATATTGGTAACTCTCAGATTATGGTCGGGGCTATTACATAGGTACAAAGGGAGTGGCTCCACTTTAGGCTAACAAGGTTCATACTTTTTGTTTCTTCCCTTTTTTTATCTTCAAGGTGTTCTTCCTTATTGGTTCCTGCCCCCTCTTTTAGTTCGATTGAGGAAGCAATCAAGTTTTCCCCAATCGGTCAACTCTTGAAGGGTTTTCTTTAGACGATGACAATCTTATGTGCCATGGCTATTCTACTCATAGGAATCATAATATACTTATTCGGACTTTGGTGCATGACGGGAGTGATTAGTGGAGGAGGCTACTTCAAGATAGGATGACCTTTGATCTCCACGGAATCCCCCAAGTGATGAGCTAGGTCGATGTTCAGGGTGTTGCATATCACTTCTGGAGGGTAATCTTTTCTTTTGTTCTAGTAAATCACATCTTCTTCGCCACTCTTTTTTCTCACATGAAAGGCTTTTGCGGTCGATGATGTCCATAAAGGTTGTCATCAGTATAGCCATTGGTGTGCGCCACCTCCAAGGAGCAAGCTCATTTCATGAGTGGGGACTTATTCTCTACTTCTAGATCTTGAACGTCTCACTGTCTGGTGGATCAAGGATTTTTCTTCCTCCAACACCTACGCTGATTCGCGACTTCGAGTGGTATGTGGAGTATGAGAAGATTGACTCGGCAGCAAGCTTTCAATTACCGCTTTAAAGGCTCTTCGAGCTAGGATAACTTGCCTGACATTTCTTTCTCGTCTTGTGGAAGAGTGTGTCGGGCGTCATGAGTGCCCGTATCTCAAGTACCTCAAACTAGTCTGACTTCATCTTCTACTTATTGCTTAGTTTTGGTATGCCATCGAGTGCTTCGGGGGTCTCCCACTTGGAGCACCTTGAGCTGGTTGTGAGATGGGATTTTCCAGGGCTAAAGTGATCTTTCGGAAAGATTCATTCATGCTTCTTATGGCTTCGTGGAGGCCATTTGTGGTAACATATTCCCTTCTTTTGTTGGCGAGTTGTCGTTTGGGCCAAACCCCCTTGACGTCTTCTTGCTGAGAACTCTTTTCATTCTACGTCTCCACAATTGAAAGGTCCAAGATCAGACAAGGACTTTGGACATGTTTGGATCTAGATTTGAGTCGTTGGGTCAATCAATTTAATGCTCTACATCTCCATCCCACAGATGAAGCCATATATGTTTCCACCTAAAAATAACTGGATTACTTTTAGAGAAAACATTTTACCTCCACAGGCGGCAAAGGGCTGAATTTGAGGAGGATGTGATTTACATACATGTGCCAATAAGCTAACTCGGACTCCTTGCTAGGCCTTGGGCCTGGATAGACTAGATGGATGCTTTATATTCGTGGAGAGTGAAGAAGTGTTGTAAAGACTTTGGTGATTGAATGATGACAGTTGGTTCTTGGAGCGAGTGAATGGCTAAGAGACTGAATGATTGGACCAGGTGATTGGGTGTCTGGACAAATGACTAAGGCAAGAGTTTGGGGGACTGACAAGGCTATTGGTAGGCTGGGAGTGTCGAAAGAGAAATTCCAAGATCTCATATCGATATCGATATAAGATCTTGAAATCGAAATAAGTTTTGTAAGGGATCATTTAATCCTCCTTTCATTATATCTTTCTAGCTAAGGAATGAGAGATCTTCTCCTCTTACATGAATCAAACTTTCATTATGCTTACGTGGCTTGTCCTTTCGACTGAGAGATCGGGTTGGATGTTCCTTCTGCTAGCTGCAATTCCTTTGATCTTGTACAAAAGTCTCCTTCGCGCACCAAGGGGAGCCCTTTTGATGATCAAATCAGTTGATGGAGAAAGTGTCCAAAGGTAAGTGAGATAAAGATATCAATGTGAATTTCATGGAGGGAGAGAGAGAGAGAGAGAGAGAGAGAGAGAGAGAGAGAGAGAGAGAGAGAGAGAGAAGTGATAAGCCTCTTCAAAACTGATTTGATGGGGAGATTTATAGGCAAGAGATGAGGGCAATGCTGCCATTTCACCCTTGAGAAAAAGGTTTGGGCCGACTTTCACCTTTAGGATTTGATCGTGGAATTTTGTACTTTAATGTTAGATTTAACACAACTTGCTTTGGACTTTCGTTAGTAATGTAGATTGCACTTTCATACCGAAACACAAACCTCCCGAATCCATCCTTTTATCTTTTGAAGGTAAATATATTGTTTACCTAACATTAATTTTTTTTTCCGATGAAACAATATCTTAAAAGTTATTAATCATTCTATCCCTATTTATTTGTCCACGTAACTAACTTTTCTTGTCTTTGATTATTTGTTATTTTACATTTACAATATAACTCTTACCAATTTTGCACTTATATTCTCTATCCTTGATATTATTTTTACCAACTCTAACTATATCAATTATATTGATATCTTCCCATTCTCCTAAAGTGACAAAAAAATAGTGACGGAGAGTGTTATGGTCAATCATCTAAAATATAATTATGGTTAATAATTAGAGTTATTGACTATAAAAGATGACCCATATGACATTTTGACGGTGAAGGATGGGGCGAACGACGGCGTCCCAATTTTGTAATAAAAGGTGGGACCATGACTGTTGAGTTGTCATGCCTAGTAAGATTTTATTTATTTTTTATTTTCATATGAGTTGCCTTAATTATCAAGCTGCCTCAAATCTTTCAAATCCTTCAACTTTGAAGAAGAAGGGTTAGAGATTATGGCAAAGAGGAGGGAGAGGGAAGAAGAAGAAGAAGAAACGTTGAAGCTCACATTACAAAAATGGCGAAGAATACGAATGGGAGGTTTTATGTACAGGTGAGAAATATGTTTGTTGGTGTGCAAATATGTTTTTTGGTGTTCAAATGCAAACAATATTTTTTGTTATGGTTTTGATTGCATGCCATTGTCTAATGAGTTGGTTATTTTGATTTGTATGTTGTGTGACATAAATGTTGGACGTTTCGTGCAATCAATTAGAATGTGAAGTGCAACTAATAGAATGAGTGGGTTCAAAGTTGTAGTCCAACGTTGTACACAATGTAATCCAGGATTGGCATGTGCTCATTTCTATGTGTATGGGTTGTATACTTGTATGTGATGAATTGCTCACTTGGTAGATGATATGCATGTTTGCTTGCTAGCTGAAACGCTAATGGTTGGAAATGTTTTTTTGTTTAATGATTTTTCTGAAGGAACTTAAAAGTGGGAGGCAAGCAGATCAAAACTAACAACCGGAGACAAGATGTTTGCTTGTGTTAGTTCATCAAGGGAGGTTTTTATTTTGAAGGCACTAAAAAGAAGGGAGGCAAGACCATATGAAAAAGGAGGAATGGTCGCATCAAGGTCTCCCATTGTTAACCTTCAACTGTACCCCTCAAGATACAGCAAACATGTAAACTAAGTATTGGTCAGTATCATGCATTGATTTAACTTTGTAAGAACTTGACATCATCTTCATCCAGGGAGTAATATGTTTGAGTTGATCTTTTTTTTTTTTTTTTGTGCTTGGTTCCCTGGATGCACATATATGAATCCTTGGTTGACAACATTTGTATCAATGATTGATTGTCCACATGTTTGAAAGACATGTAGTAAATATTTATCAAAGGTTATATAGTGCATAAATAGAAAGAAGAAAACAATATTAGATCATCTGCATATAAAAGATACATCAATGGAAACTTGTAATATCTTCAAGTTAAATTCGTGGTTAATGTTTACTGTAAACCACGGTTATTTGTATGTGTAATTCATGGTCTCCCTCTTTCAATTTTGATTGCTTATAAATGAGATATGAATGGGAAATGTTTGATAATATTAAGTTAAATACAAGCACAAGGATGGTGTGATCCATTTAAACTACAACATGAAAGAATACATTTTATATAATTATGAAACTGCCAACAACAGTTTTGAAATATAGCATCTATATCCCATGGATAGACATTACCGTAGTCCTTGGTTATCGTTAAATGTAACCATGGATACCTTTATAAGTAATTCAAGGTCTCCCATATTCATTATTGATTAGACACCTGAAATGGATACACACTGATGTATGGTTTAGAACTTATTTTTTTAATTGTTTTCCATTGATGTAGGTGATCTAATATTGTCTCCTTTTGTCTATTTATGCACAGATAGTCTTTGATAAATATTTGCGACATGTCTATCAAACATGTGGACAGTTAATCATGGTTTCAAATGTTGCCAACCAAAGGATTCATATATGTGCATCCACGGAACCAATTACAAAAATAAATCAACTCAAACATATTACTCTATGGATGAAGATGGTGTTAAGTTCTTACACCAATACATGATATTGACCAATACTTAGTTTATAGTCAATAACCCTAATCTTACTATAATAGTAGCAAAATCCCTTTGACTCTACCCTCCTTAATAGTAGGAGCTTTGACCTTTTTCATCTTTCTTTACCCAAAAAAAAAAAAAACTACCTTCTCCATCATGCGCATGTTCCCCAAATCTCCAACTATTTCAATATTAATCAATTAAAATTCACAACATATATCAATTATATAAGGGTTTTGATAACTATATTTGGAAGAGTAAACTATAGGCTTCAAATTATATGGGTATTAAAAATATAAAATTCATTTTTGTTTTTAGAATGATATTTCTTTGACAACAATGATAATTATACCTTAGGAGAGTAAAATAAATTATAAGCATAAAATTATGTTATATATTTACTTAAGCAGCTTTTTTAGTAAAAAAGAATATTATAATAGGTAACTTTATCAATACATCAAAATAAGTTAAGTTGTATAATGGAGTAACCTTCTCGTGGGTATGTCAAATCCATGGGTAAATTCAATTTCCGAAAATTTATCCGTTTTCCCTAATATACCAAATTTTACAAAAAAATATTAAATTTTAAAAAAACAATTTAATAGTGTAAATTTGTCAAAAATTACCAAAAGTTACCAAATTTAACTTTTACTAAATTTCTTTTTACCCATGAATTTTACACAACATCTTGCAATTACAACTATGTCTATATTTATTAAATTTATATGCTATTTATGCAACTTATTTTAACGAGAACTCAAAAGCTAACTAAATTATGCTTTTTTAGAATAATATTATCTTTTTGCATAAAAAATATGCCCCTTTTTTATAATATATATTAGCTTGAGTATTATATAATAAAGATCTATTTGGCACCAAAAAAACAATTTCATCATTCATTTAAGTAATTTATTTTCACACCCAAAAAATCATATATTTTCTCCATCTAAAACTTTCAATCACCATAAGATACTTGCAACTAATTTTGTAGAATTTTTGACTATTAAGCTCACGATGTATACAATAATCTAACGTAAGTAACTTGCACTGACACTATTAGATTTGTATGATAGTATAATTTTATAAAAGGGAAATTGGACGGTAATATACCCACCTTTAGGGGTGTTGAATAGCAATATACCGACATTCACTTTTGGACAGTAATATCACTTACCTTTATAGTTTGGTGACACTAATGTACCTTAAATGATTTTGTGGGCGGGAACCGGTAGACGGTCTGACGTGGTAGGTGGTGCAAAAAAAAAACTGGTGTCATTCTTACGTATTTTTAGGGGTGTTGAGTATTTGTATTCGGTATTTTTAGGATTAAGGGGTTAGTTTTGTTGTTAATTTTTAGGGTGTAAACCCTTGAAGGTACTTTAATGTCACCAAACTATAAAGGTCAGTGATATTACTGTCCAAAAGTGAAGGTCAGTATATTGCTATTCAACACCCCTAAAGGTGGGTATATTACCGTCCAATTTCCCTTTATAAAAATATAATCTTTCTTTAGGACTCAGGAAAATTTCTAAAGGAAACTTTTTGAGTATCCTTGTGAAGTAGTTAATGAATCGAAAGAGGTTACTTATTCTTAAAGGGACTTGATTTCATTTTTCTATTGTGTATCTTTATTTTCATTAATTATTTGAATAACCCATAATTAACATTTTTGCTCAAGACGAGAAAAAAAATGAAATCAATAAATAGAAAAACACTAAAGTTAAATATAAGTAGTCTAGGAACTTACCCAAACCACTAGCTGGCATGGATGCCACGTGACATGTCGCCGATCCAGTGTCTTTGGCCAATCCAAAGACTACATTGGGCATGTAGTATCTAGGCCACTAGCATATATATCGCATGGCCTGCATGACATTGCGTGGTACACCTATTTAGTCCATTTATAATGAACTTCATTTTCAAACTGTAGGTCTCAGAATTTAAATAATGCCATAAGATTTAGATTAATTAATTTTTATTGAGAATTAATAAACGAAGAACAAAACTCCAAAATCGCGAACCATAGGATTTAGATTGGGGGCAAGGTTATGAATATGGAAATAAAAATTAAAATTAAAAGAAAAAGTAGAAAGAAATACTTATTATTTCTTTTTTGATTTTGTTATCTAAAACATGCAAACTAATAGAATGGAAATGAGAAAAATAAAAGAAACAAAGTATTAGGACATTTTATGCGGGAATGAACATCTTTATACATGGGAGCACGAATTAAGAGTAATGAATTACACAAAATGAGCATTCTAATATCTTTAATAAATTAAAGTGGCATAGTTACAAGTGTTAGAGGAAGAAACGGAAGAAGAGAATATAGTTGACTTAGTTTCAATGCTCCTCGGTCAACTTAGGGTGACGAAAAGTGCTGAAATGAGTGAGTATTTATAGTTGAACGTCAGAGTGAAGGTTAGGTCATGAGGGGGTCTCTATCATGCCGCATGATTTACTGGTGTTTGGATGCCAATTTTGGGTCAACATTTAACTCTGGTAAAGAGATGAATGCAAGTCTAGATCCTAACTTGGCATGCTTGCCTTTGTGTTTTCCTAGATTTCATCTTTTTCGCTGTTTTTGGGATGGATTATGTGGGTTTTGGATTAGGTCATCCACTGTACTTCTACGTATTGTCCATTCACATCTCCAATTATGTTATCCATTAATATATATTAATAATATCGTCACTTCAAAATTTTTAAAAATTATTGAAAAAGAATTGTCTTCATCTACATTCACCTCGCAATTTAATTCCTTCTTATTGACTTATTAAAAAACATGGAATGTAGAAGCTAATTAATCTCATTAATCATTCTAACCTCCATGTTAACTAAAATGCACCCAACACCCCATCCATTCTCCTCCTCGTAAGTCACTCACCCTCTCTTCAACTATAAATTCATTTACAATTACACCCTTTGTCCTGGTCCTCACGCTTCTCTTTTGTAAGTCTATCATTCCATTATTTCTTATTCATCTTTTGCGGGCTAACCCATGCCACTTCCATGCACAGAGGTCAGCAGGTTAAATGGTAATGGGTTTTCCATTTAACCATCTAATTAATTACTCCGTGTCCAATTTTTTTTGGAAGTATTTTAAGTATGATTATATCTTTTGGTTTACACAGTACTTCTTTGAAGCCTATGTTGGTGGGTGCAAGTTGGCTGCTAGGTTCATATCAATTCAATGGAGACCGAGTTCATGCTTTTTATTTGACCACACTATTCGCTTCAGAACTTAGGTAATTCCTTTCATTGGTACAATGTAGTTTTTTCATTGATTCCACCATCTTTTTCACTTTTTTGGGATCTCTTCAATGTGCCATTTTGAGAATTCAATTGCTGCACCTTAACCCATACTACCATTCTCCATCTCCCCTACCTTTCTTATATGCATTCAATGTGTCTACTTTGATAATGATGATGATGATGACTACGATGGTGGTATTGGGTTCGTAGGGAGCAACAATAAGAAGGTTCCATATGTTGATATTTCATAATCTTATGTAATTTTCCTGTATTTTTACCAAAGATGATTGAAGAATTATCATCCACTCATTTGGTGTCTCATTTACAATATCTCTTTTTCTCTTAACGATTGATTATATTTCGTGATTTCAAAAAAAAATAAAAAATTGATTATATTTCGTGCATATCTTAACTATTATTGAACTTATGTTTATATGGTAGTTTTGTTTCATTTGATCAAACAATTGTTTCTCTCTGGTTAAGTCTTTTGAATTTCATCTTGAAGTATAATTATATTCGTACCAAGCAATGATCAAGTATTTTTTAATTGAAGGCACATGATATTTATGTATGAACACTCGGGTATTATTTTTTAAATTCGGGGCAACGCCCGGGTATTCACTAGTAACTAATAAGTGACGAATGCCAATCACCTCTTGCCTGAGTGGCAAGGGGTCCACCTTCTACCCCAGGTGTCCACGGTTCGAATCCTAGGGACGACATCTCTCTCTTACCATTTCGGAGAATGCTGTGGGTTGGAGTGGTATCCCCATCCCGTTCGTTACAGGCGCATTGATGTTATAACCCGAGATAGGCCGAACTATTACCAATGTTTTAAGAAAAAGAAACTAATAAGCGGCGAATGTTGGGCTCTCATTCTTAAACAGTTGACAATGACATACAAGAAGCCCAAACATAACAATCAATCTCAATTTCATAACAGGCATTCTGGCCTTGGGCCATGATATGAGGTTAGCCTGTTCCCAAATGAGGGATCTATTTATATGATATTATCATCAGTTACATCACTTTCACATATTACAAAACCTCACCAAAACCCACCTCCACTTTCATCTCTCTCCAGTCCCCTCCAACTTTTCCCCTTCTTCCTCTTCCACAAGCCAGCACTCAGCACCCTAACTGGATAAGAACTAACAACTCATTCAAGCAACCCACCCCTGAAGTAAGCTTCTCTATCTTTTTCTTCTTCGATTACTACCTCAGTTCTTCTAGGTAATTATACCCCTCAACATATTACTTGAAATTATCTCATTTTTCACTTCACTCAGAGTCATGAGTAAAGCTCTGATATAAAGTTGTATTGGGTAGTAAATTATGGATGCAATGATTTGTTCTAAGCAAACCCATGAAGGGTTTTGCTCATTTCATTGCGTAAAAGGGGGTGGTATGAGGAATAATGCTTCAAGAGGTAGATTTAGCACTAGGGTTCCTGCCAATTTTTGCTCAGATAGGGTTTTTCCTATGGAATTGGATTCTGGGAAACAAAGGGAGAACTGGGTTTGTGCTGCGATTTCTAAGCATGAACCTTTTGCTGTTAATGGTAGGGCTTCTCACCATGAGAGGAACACCAATGGTAATAGCCCATTTTCTGCCTCTGTCCATCCCAGCTATGATGAATTTGAGAGCAATAATCATCTTCGCCGTTTGATTAAGAACGGGGAGCTTGATGAAGGGTTTAAGTTCCTTGAAAGTATGGTTTATCGCGGTGATATCCCTGATATCATTCCTTGTACTAGTTTGATTCGCGGGTTTTGTAGGTTTGGTAAGACTAGGAAAGCTACAAGAGTTTTAGAAATTCTGGAGGAATCTGGGGCTGTCCCTGATGTCATTACTTATAATGTTCTGATTAGTGGGTATTGCAAAGCCGGAGAGATTGATAATGCTCTTAGGCTTCTTGATAGAATGAGTGTTGCCCCGGATGTTGTGACCTACAACACGATTTTGCGTTGTTTGTGTGATAGTGGGAAATTGAAGCAGGCAATGGAGGTCCTTGATAGGCAGTTGCAAAAGGAGTGTTTCCCGGATGTTATCACCTACACGATTTTGATTGAAGCGACTTGTAAGGATAGTGGGGTTGAGCAGGCAATGATGCTCCTCGATGAAATGAGGAGCAAGGGTTGCAAACCGGATGTTGTTACTTATAATGTTCTTATAAATGGGATTTGCAATGAAGGGAGATTAGATGATGCGATTGAGTTTTTGAATGGCATGCCATCCTTTGGATGCCATCCGAATGTGATTACTCACAATATCATCTTAAGAAGCATGTGTAGCACTGGGAGGTGGATGGATGCTGAGAAGTTGTTGTCTGATATGCTCAGAAAGGGCTGTGCACCTAGTGTTGTTACCTTCAATATACTGATCAATTTCTTGTGTAGGAAGGGTTTGTTGGGTCGAGCGATTGATATGTTGGAAAAGATGCCAAAGTACGGGTGTACTCCAAACTCGTTGAGTTACAACCCATTGCTCCATGCCTTTTGCAAAGAAAAGAAGATGGAAAGAGCCATTGAATACTTAGGCATAATGGTTTCTCGGGGGTGTTATCCTGATATTGTTACGTACAACACTTTGCTTACAGCACTATGCAAAGACGGGAAAGTTGCTGTTGCAATGGAAATACTAAACCAATTAAGCAGCAAGGGTTGCTCCCCGGTTTTGATAACTTACAACACTGTCATTGATGGCCTGTCAAAGGCGGGGAAGACAGAAGAAGCCATAAAACTGTTAGATGAGATGCGAGGAAAAGGTCTTCAACCTGACATAATAACTTACTCTTCTTTAGTAGCAGGGCTAAGTAGAGAAGGGAGAATTGATGAAGCAATTAAGTTTTTCCATGAGATAGAAGGATCAGGCATCAGGCCAAATGCCAATATCTATAACTCGATCATGCTGGGACTCTGCAAGGCTCGAGACACTGCCCGTGCCATAGACTTCTTGGTTTATATGGTATCGAGAGGCTGCAAACCGACTGAAGCTACATACACCATCCTCATCGAAGGTATTGCCTATGAAGGCCTGACTAAGGAGGCTTTGGAACTGCTCAACGAGCTGTGTGCTCGAGGATTTGTCAAGAAGAGTTCAGCAGAGCAGGTTGCAGTCAAGATGTAGTAGGTTGATGGAAGCAAGTTATGCCTATTGCTAGCCAAAACTTGCCTCGAACGAGAACTTTAACACCCCTCTTCCCCTCCCCCAAAAAAAAAAAAGATCAATTACATATTCCTTCTTATTCTGCTGCTCATAAGTCATAATTAGTGATGTGGGGATTCAATTTTGTTAGTGGATTTGAATCCTAATAGATTGTTCTATGTTGGCATGTCCTGTAAGCTTCTGCATATTGTTTAGAGGAAAGTCATTTTGAAGATTACTGTTTCTTGATCCACGTTGTTAATACTTGTATAAGTTCGTTTCACTGTTATCAGTCTGATGAAGAGTGAAGAGGTTTCAATTCCTTCGAAGTGCATAATATCTCTAATTTTAGCAAAAAGTGGCAATTGAGGCTAACCATGGATAGCCATTGAGCAAAGACCAATCTAACAAAAACACGTGTGTCAAATTGATGGGTAAAAAGTTGGATAAAAGTTAAACTTTTGGTAAGTTTTTGTAATCTTTGGTAAATTGGTAAATTTTGATAACTTTTGACAAATTTATGCTAATATTTTAAAATTAATTTATTTTGTTTTTTTACTTTGGTAATTTTTGGTAGATTTTTGTAAATTTAGGAAAGAATTGGTAAATTTTGAAAAACTGAAATTATTCTTAAATTTGACAGATTAAAATATAGAGATTCTTTGTTGCTACTTTAGTTGTAGAGATTCAATAACAAAAGATGGACTTAGCAAGCACTTTCCATCGTTGTTCAAGCATGGCCAATGTCCGATAACACCACCACCACTCCCCCCTCCCCCTTTGGTTGGCAGGGGGGCTGAGCCTACCAAAGGAAAGTAGAGGGACCCACAATGGCTAGGCGCAAGCTAGGAGTTTGCGCGAAGAAATCGAACATGTTGGAGCAGAGGCAAGGCTCGACGATTGAACAGTGATAAGGAGAGAGGAGAGAAACCTACAAATTTAGTATCAACATAATTGGTTGCCTGGTTGAATTTTGTGCACATAGTATCAGATCTAGTTAGCACTGAATCCTAAATTCTCATGCACATAGTATCAAATCTAGCTAGCACTGAATCATAAATTCTGAATCTAGCATCGAATTTAGTAGGAATTGGATCCAATACGAAATTCACTTGATACAAGATTCTCAATCAGGTACTCAGTTAAAAAAAACAACCAGTCTATTTGTATCGAAAGTGTGTCACCGAATGTGACACCAACTCTATGTGTCATTTTTTTAATCCAAAAAGAAAGTAACTTATTTTTTCAAATCGAGAATCATTTTTTTCAAAAAAGCTGTATCACACCTGCTCTCTGTCTCGTCTTATCATTCTAGACCATGAAAACCCCCAAAACCATTTTCAACTCCATTAGATGAGCAGATTCACCACTCTAGACCATTTTCAATTGACCCCATCATAGACATTAGTCGAGACCATCACTCGGTGGTGCAGAACCTCGACAGAGCTTGCCGGGAATTCGGGTTTTTCCAGGTGATCGACCATGGAGTTTCGCCGGAGCTTTGCCGGAGAATGTTGGATGCCATGACGGAGTTCTTCCTAGAGAAAGCTGCGTATTTCTCGGAGGATCCAGGGGAGAAAGCAGCTCGTCTCCACCGTCGAATTCTGCCACGCCCGCGGTGTCTACCACCACTACCTCAAGCCGGATTCTCGACAATTCCGGTGACCTCAAGGTCTTCGACTTCGGACTATCCGCTGTCTCCAACCAGATCCAACGAATTGGGCCACTATTGATTTCTATTTCTTGTTTTTAATGTGAAAGCGATATGTTTGTTAACTGCTATGTAAGCCTGATAGTACATCTAATTGATAAGATAATGGATGGTAATGGGAGAGTAGCGTGGAGGAGTCAATGGAGAAAAACGAATTGGAAAATTTGACATGCATGGTGGTCTTAATCGCCAATTACGCTAAGCATCTTCTGGAGCATCTTTTGGAGCAAAATTTGCAAGGCTCCCTCAGATTTGCAATAATCTATCACCATTAAAGGTACTCCCTCTGTCTCATATTAATTGTCCAAAATGTCGTGTTTAACTAAGAATTGCTTATAATATATTTTATCAAAAAATGACAAAACTATATTCTTTTGATAATACTTTTTGTTATGAATTTAATGATGATACTTTCGTACATTAAAACATTGTATATGTTGAGAAATTAATGACATATCGAGACAATTAATATGGAACGGAGGGAGTAAGTACATTCTGGAGAAAATTTAGCATGCATAGTGTGTGATTCAATGTTCTTCCTCCGCAACTGAGGTGTGTGATTCAATGCTATTGTCTTACGTATACAATTCAAAAGAAAAAAAAGACAAAGACATGATTGCATTCTAGACAGCAAAATAAACACTTTGATTGACTAATTATTTTGATTGATTTTAATGATTGTGATTATGGTTGTTTGTTGATTATTATTCAATGAAAAGTGTAGAGCAGAGAAGATAAGAATAGAACTTATCTCAATCAACTGTGCAATCCAAAATCCAAGAGTATTGCAATATAAGGCTTTTCATTTTGTAGTGTTGTTTTTGGCACTTTTGTTGTAGATTGAATATTCAATTATGTTCTAAATTTGGTGGTAAGTTTTTGCATGTGATGGTTGCATATCATGCTTATGAATTGGATTTTGAATGCAGGGGTCAAGTTAGGACAGAAGAAGGTAATTTGGAAGTTTTTGACTATATTGGTTGAAATGTACATCAAAGCTTGCTAGTGGTGTGGCTGCTGGGACTATATATGTTGCTGGACAGGTACATTTTTTAGTTGTGCTTGATGAATTCAATGCTTTATGTTTGTTGATCTGTGTATATTATTTGTTGAGTTTATTAGATGTACATGCATAATTTTACTAGTGTTGATTAATGATGGTGAAATCCATCCTGTTAGCGTATGTTGCATATGGTTGTCTGGTAGAGCATATGTGGCTTTTTGGTTGTAAATAAAAACAATAAATCAACTAAAAAATTAGTTGATACTATAATTCCATGGCGAGCATCTTTAAAAATTGTGGGAAAAAAATATTCCAACAACTTATGTTACCCTCAAAACCAACAACATAAAAGTAGCAACTCAATGTTATTCAAGCCCATCGAAAAATGCTTACAAAAGATCATCTCCAAGAGTCAAGAAAACCTATTACCGTTAACAAAGTAGTTAGTGTGATACTATACTATGTTGACAAAGAATAAATACTGGCATATAAACGTATTTTTGTTGTTACCTATAGGAAGGATTTGAAGTGCCACTTGAATTAGGCATGGAAGGAAATTGCCAAAGTTGAAGGAATAGTGTTTGACGCCAACGTTGGTAGGGTCATATTACTTGATTGAGACAATGAATCCACCGGGCTACATAGGTTATTAGGATAAAGCTATTCCGTATGACAGATTGTACAAAAAGGAAGATGAAGAAGAAAGTGTAGTTAGATAATAATTGATAACTCAATTCAAATATTTTTATAAACAACATAACTTTATCTCACTTACTTGTGACAACATCAAAGTGCAATGTTCACTTGTACCAATTACAGGGTGAGTTACCTGTCAAATACCAAAGGAAAAAAATATTATATAACCAATCTAAAATTCTAATCTAAATATAGTTATTTAGATATTCTTACATTCCATGGTTCTAAGTGTGATGAGTTTTCATTCACTTGAATGTACCCCGAAGGAGGGGTGCTTTGCAACTCCAAGGGGTTTACTAATGTATTTTGGAAGGCTTGCCTTTCTCCATTTGTACTGAAGAATAATGTTGAATCACTAATGCCCATCACATTGCCTTTAGACATTGAACTCTAAATGAAAAGAGAAATGATTAAGCAAAAATTATTCTTAATTAATCTCTAAAAAGATTATAGTTTTTCGAATAAGCTTATACAATACCTTCTCCTTGTTTTGACTTGATTTAATTGGTTTCTTATTGTTGTTACTCTTCTTTTGTTTAGTATTACTTCATCTAGAGAAGATTTCAATCGTTTCTCAGGGGGACGGCCTTTTCGTTTCACAATAACAGGATCAAGGATAGGACCTTGCTCTTTTGATTTTTGCTTTGAATTTTGAGTGCCAACGGTGTCACGATGGCCTTGTCCTTTTTGGATGCTCTTCTTACCTCTATCACCTATTGACATTGGCAATTATAAGACTATTATTAGGATGAAAAGAAGTTAAACACTATTTTTTTATACAAAAATAAAAATAATGTGTGAAAGGGAGATGAACAATACCTTTTGCATTATGAATTGCATCACAACTTTCAACAACTATCTTCAGTTTATGTATTCCTTCCATAACCTTGTCAAATTTCATATCAGAATCTCCCACCATATTCGCAACCTCATTAAATGATTTGAGCATTTTATCGAGCCGTACCATTTCTTTATTTTGTTCCTGATTAGCATAACTTATTTTAACCTTGGTATGGGAACGCTTGACATCCTTCCTCCATCTATCCAAAATATATCTTGATGGAACTTAATCAATTGTGTTGTGGAGTAGGACAACAATGACATGTCTGCATAATATTCCTCTAGACTCAAATAGATGATATTTACACTTGACATTAACTTTTTCCTTGTCTAGGATTACCTCCAACAACAATTCTCTTCTATATTCTCCACATCTCTTATCTTCGCGCACCTCATACTGTAGAATGTTACCTTCTTGTTTCAAAAGCGATAGCTCACAATATAATTTCCCACATTTTAACTCCTCCTGAAACTCCCGAAACTTTGTAGTGGTATATGCTTCTTGAAATTGCTTCTCAAGGCTAAAATGGGAAATACAAGGGAGGCAAGAATCATAAGAAGTAAAATCTGCCTTTCTTTCCTTCTCAACTTTACTACCTAATGCATGTTCATATTGGTCCACAAATTGCTTCAGTGTTGTCTTGGAATTTACATACCATCAAAGAAAGCATTCATACTCTCACTTCTTTGCGTAGTTGACATTCCAGCCCAAAAACAATCTTTGACATATGTGGGGACCCAATGATGCCTTATATCATTAAGATCAAGTCTTCTCCTTGCGGGCGTGTCTATCTTACGATGGCAAAAATAAAATCTTGCTTTACTTGGACTCAAGGCATGATTATGAGTATGCTCAAGACTATTTATTTTCCAACCTCCTGAATCAGAACCAACAACATTAAGTCTAGCTTTACAATTTGTATTTGATACTGCTCGTGGCTTCATAATGTTTTTTCCTCTTGAACGTGGCATACCCGCCTTGTTGCACACAATAGTTTGGTATGTGTCTGCTCCTTTTTTCTAGATGTTCTTGTCAATATGCCGAAGCCTTCTTGTTTAGCATAGCTTTTGTAGCAACACATGAGTTCATCAAATGTTTCAAATGTCATCCCAACTTCTGGTTTTTGAATTGTTTTGATAGTTTTCGTCCTGGTTGACATTGGTTCATCCCCATCTATATCTTTCCCTGAATCGACAATATTTTCCTCCTCTGAAGTGGTTAGCGGGTACACAATATCTTCATTCTCGTGTATATCCATCTATATTCAAAAAACACATCAAAGTACTGCATTCACTTCAAAACTTATAAAGGAACATATTGTATTAGTCATTCGATATACCAAAATAATAAATTAGATTTTCTACGATATTGAATTCATAAACAATGATTCAATAAATAAAGACAAATATTGATGGCCATAGGTCCTCAATCAAAAAGTGAAATTAATTGAAGATTTAATTATACATAAAACATTAACAATCAAACTATCCAGAAAGTAAAAAACACAACATAATTGGATTTAAGAAGACAGACACAGTAAAATAGTTATTTTCATTGATTAATTAAAGATTTAATTGACTATGTTTTGTGATTATGATTAGGCTAATTATTATTGAATAAAACATGCAGTGTAGAGAAGAAAAGGATGGAACTCACCACAATCCCCTTTGTTGGCCAAAGTCCCAGATTACAAGTGGTTTGAAATTCGAAACAATACCCAACTTTTTTTATTCTGAAGGAATCTGGGTTCTGACGGCTACTAGTCCAAGATTACAAAGAGCTTGAAATTCAAAACAATACCAACCTTTTTTTATTCTCAAGGAAGTTGGGTTTTGGGTTTCTGGCGGCTACTTTTATCTGTTTCTGGCGGCAAATACAGAAATACTGGGCGCCGATTTCTTATTTAAGGGATATTTATTTTAATTAATTTATATATTCATATTGTAGTTAATAAAACATAAAATTGCTGATGACTGTACAGTTTCTGTACAGATTTGGTGGCTGAAATTATGTGCGAATAGCTTTTTTGTAAAAAAAAAAAGCCATATAATATCTTTTCTTTGAAAAAATAACTACATTAAAAACTTGTATTCCCTCCTTTCTTTCATGTGACTTTTAGGGGTAGGATGAGGGGGAACCAATATTACAAAATGTTATGGGATGGTTAGTAAGAAACTTAAACGTTAACTAAAATCAATATTTGATGTTTCATTCAATAAATATTACATGTACAATAAGAGAAATACATAATTAGGGGCATTAGGACTTATTCTTTAGATCATTTGCAAACCTTCACCTACCTAACCAACTTATAATCATCTACACTAACCTGCTATCTCTTATTTCCTTTCATTTACTTTCACTTTCAACCAACCTTAAAATTAAATTATTGTGATAGATAGAGTTTTTGGATGATAATATATCAATTTTTGGGGGTGTTGGATTGTAATATACAAACCTTTACTATTGAACAATAATATTTCTGACCTTTATACTCGGGTGACATTATTATATCAACAGTAACTAAGGGGGTGGTGAACCGGCTTCCATGTGCGCTAACGTGGTTGGTGAAGGGAAAAAAATTGTTCCAAGCCAATAACTTCATTAACCCCTTAGTTTTTCTCACTAACCCACATTACAAGACGTTGGTTGTTTGTGTTTTACGTCAGTATGAAGACTGGTTCATCACCTTGTTAATCACTGTGTTAGAGCTGATTTTTCTTAACGTGGGTTAGCAAGAAAAATGGAGGAGTTAACAAGGTTATTGGGCAATGACCGATTATTTTTCCTCTGCTTGTCACGTCAAAATCGAGACCAATTAATCAGTCACCACCTCCTTAGTCACTGTTGGTATAATAATCTCACCTAAGTATAAAGGTTAGGGATATTGTTGTCCAATAGTAAAGGTCGGTATATTACAATTCAATACCCCCAAAGGTCAGTATATTGTCATCCAATATCCCTAATAAATATTAACATGTATAAATACTAAAAAATTACTGATTCTACCCTCGTAAGTAGTGTTGGGTATAGAGACCAAATGAGGAGGAGGAAACAAAATAGGAAGACGAGGAAGAAAGGGAGAAGGAAGAAGGGAGGCGCCAGCAGCGCCTGGAAGGCGCCACCAGTGTCGAGTTCGACACCATCGGCGCCCCATCTCAAGACGAGAAATCCTGCACGCTGCCAGCGCCCGGGGACGCTGCCAGCGCTTGGGTTTGGTTGCCTTCGGACGATCTCAACGTCAAGATTTGTTTCCTTTTACCGCTGTTTCCTTTTCTGCAGTGTTTCCTTTTTGTTGCAGATTTTCATATTTTAAGGTTACTGTCATATTGTAACCTAGGTTTTCCCTTGTACCCCTTAGGGATGGCAACGGGGCGGATCAGGGACGGGGGAGTATATCCCCGTCCCCATCCCCGCTCCCAAAACTTGTCCCCATCCCCGCTTCGGGGAATGATTCTTGCCCCATCCCCATCCCTCCGGATTCCCCATCCCCAACGGGGATTTTTTGAAGCTATCCAAAATTTAACCAAATTTTAATCGGACACGATTTTTAATCGGACACGATTTTTAATCGGACTCGGTTTTTAACCTGTTCAAAATACAACATATTTAATTTGCTCAAGCAATAATACATCAAAATCAAACAATAATACATCAACAAGTGTTAGGGTTTCTGACTTAAAATTCGAAAATTACTACGTTATCCTTACTATTAATATATATATTGAATTAGAATAAAGGTTATTTGGTAATTTTAAAATTTTCGGGGACGGGGATTCGGGGATGGGGATTCAGGGATGGGGACGGGGAATTTTACCCGGCGGGAAAATGGGGACGGGGATGGGGAACATTTTGTCCCCATCCCCGCCCCATCCCCGAGCGGATTTTAAAAAATTGTCCTCATCCCCATCTCCATCCCCATCCCCAATAGGGGTGGGGATTTCTCCCAGAGCAGGGCGGGGCCCCAGCGGGTTCGGGGATTCCCCGCCCCATGCCATCCCTAGTACCCCTAGTATATATTGGGGTCAGGTTCTCCTTATTATGTATCCTAGAGAGGATTACAGAGTGAGATAGAGAGAAACACAAGCATTGTATTGTAATCCTCATATTATTAGTTCATCGATTCCGTGGTTTTTTTCCCGCTTTGGGTTTTTTCCACGTTAAACCTCTGGTGTCAAATTTCTTATTTCGTTTTCGCTCTTATCTTTCATTGTTTGTGGTTTCTTGAGTACTCTTCGATCCTAACAACTGGTATCAGAGCGTGCAGGGTTGGTGAAAGAGAACTCGCTTTCCAACAATGTCAGGACATAAGTATGAAATCGAGAAATTTGACGGATCTAACTTCACCTATTGGAAGTTGCTGATTGAGGATATGTTGTATTTGAAGTCGCTACATGTCCGCTGCTGGAGAAGAAGCCAGACTCAATGGATCAGGCCAAGTACGATATGCTCGATCGACAGGCAATGTCCCTGATCAAGATGTCGTTGGCTCAGAACGTAAGGTTTAACGTCATGGAGAAAAAGACAACGAAGGAATTGCTGGAGGTACTAGAGGAGATGTATGAGAAGCCAAGCTCAACAAATCAGGTATATTTGTTCTCCAAATTAACCAGTTGTAAGATGGTTGAGGATGGTGATCTGGCTGATCATATTAATTAATGAGATTACTAAGATTTTATCACAACTTGCTTAAGTAAAGATGATTTTTGCTGAGAATGTCAAAGCTTGCATATTGTTGTCTTCTACGCCTGATTCTTGGGAAACTCTTGTAACTGCTGTTAGTAGTGCTAAAAGTATAGACGAGATGAAATTTGATGAGGTCAAGTCTGTGCTGCTTAATGAGGGCCTTCGTAGGAAGAATTCTAGTGGTGAGTCTTCGGGAAGTGCCTTAAGTGTCAGGGGTGGGAAGAACAATAGGAATTCGAATAATTCTAGGGGAGGCAAGCATAGGGACATGAGCAATGTTGTGTGCTATGGTTGTGGTGATACAAGTCATTTTAAGAGGGATTTCCCTAAACCTAGGAAGGGGAAGGGTAATGATGACCGAGACTCTATCAACTCTGCGGAAGACGTTTGTGAAGCCCTAATTTTGAGCGTGTCTAATCCTGAGGAGTCATGGATTGTTGACTCTGGGGCATCCTTTCATGTTTCCTCCGATAGACAGTTATTTCATAATCTCAGGTGAGGGAATTTTGGCAAGGTGTATCTTGCCAATGACAAGTGTTATGAGATAACAGGTAGAGGAGACGTGACGATTGAGACTGCTAATGGTAGTCTTTGGATGTTGGAGGATGTGAGGTATATTCCTGAAATTAAGAGGAGTTTAATTTTAGTGAATCAACTCGATGAGATGGGCTACATTGTAGGGTTCAAGAATGGAAGATGAAATCTAAGGTATGGTAGTTGCGAATGGACTAAGGTATGGTACTTTGTACTCCACCAGGGATAGCACTAACATGATTTCTAATGCTTCTTGTTCTAGTTTATGACATTGTAGGAATGAGAAGCAGGTCAGTTTCACCAAAATTGACGGGGAACCTGAGGAGGTAGTGAGTGATTCAAGTGACAAGAAGCCAGTGGGAGCAGAGGCAGTCAAGGTTTCTGTTAGGCTTGGTGTGCCTAGGAGGGAAACAGAGGAACCATAGGAAGCTCCACAGGTTGCAGATCAGGCTGCTGAAGGACCTGAATCACATGAGCTAGGTGAAATCTCCAGTGATGATGAGAACACTCCACAACCCACTGTAAGAAGATCCATGAGGGCTACCAGAGATGCTGGTGAGCCAGAGTCCTATACTAAGGCTGTGCAGGCGGAGGTTCGGTTTAAGTGGAAGCACGCAATGGTCGATGAAATTGCGCCACTTGAGAAAAACAGAACCTGGGAGCTTGTCAGGTTGTCTGCAGGGAAGAAAGCCTTGAAGAAGTGGGTCTACAGTATCAAGGATAAGTCAGTGGATGTTGAGAAATTGAGGCTCGGTGCGGTCTTAGGAGGCCTCTCGGACTGATAAAGAGGTCGGTCGATGCACTAGGGGAACTTGCGGAGAAAGTTGAGGATGTTGGAGGTTTGGTCTCCAAAATGGAGATTGTTGGGTGTGGAGACCAAATGAGTCGAAGGAGGAAGCAAAACGGGAAGACGAGGAAGAAAGGGAGAAGGAAGAAAGGAGGCACCAGTAGCTCCTAGAAGGCGCCAACGACGCCGAGTTCGGCACCACCAGTGCCCCATCTCAAGACGAGAGACAAGGGATGCTGGCAGCATCTTTTCGGCGGCACCAGCGCCTTGTACAGAAGGCGAGAAATCCCGCACGCTGCCAGCGCTTGGGTTTGGTTGCCTTCGGACGATCTCAACGCCAAGATTTGTTTCCTTCTCTACGGTGTTTCCTTTTTGCTGCAGATTTTCATATTTTTAGGTTACTGCCATGTTGTAACCTATGTATCCTAGAGAGGATCACAGAGTGAGATAGAGAGAAACACACCATTGTATTGTAATCCTATCCATGGTTTTTTCTTTCTTTGGGTTTTTTTCCACATTAAACCTCTAGTGTCAAATTACTTATTTATTTTCTGCTCTTATCTTTCATTGTTTGTGATTGCTTGAGTACTCTACGATCCTAACAAGTAGGACATTGCAATATTTGAATTTTTCAATAGTCTTTTTAATTTTTAAATTAAGAATTATTAACATATTAATTAAAAATTAAAAATTAGATTTATTCACCAACCTTAAAGTTGTGACGATAATTTAGTTTCATCTACAAAATTGCGTTAATAAACTATAGAAAATTGGATTCTATTAATCCCAATTTTGGGTGATTGTCGAACTTCAAAAATGTACGTCAGCCGTCCAAAATTTTGGCAAATTGTATTTTTTTGGTACAAAATCGAACTCCATATTTTTCACTATGGGGGTTTTAAAGTTTTCGATTTTTCTAACATTTTACATTCTTATCAAGAAATGTTATGAAGTGTCATTACTCAAAGAACATTTATATATTTTTTAAGAATTTGAACGACTATTATGATTTTTATGGCATAAAAGGGCAAAAATCATAAAAATCATGAATAAATTGAAAACATTTGGGACAAATTTTGTAAATTCACTAAAATTATCGGGGAGTGTTGTGCTAAGTTTGGGAGAAAATACAAATTAAAATCCTCAATATTTAGAGTCTGAACTCGATGATGGTTTCAAAAATACAATTTATCAAAATTTGGGACCGTTGGCGTACTTTTTTAAAGTTCAAATTGTTATTGTCCAATCACTAAGGCTATCATCAATGGTGTTAAAAACACTAAGAATGGATCGAAGAGGAGAATGGAAAAAAAGAAAAAATTAAAAAGAGTCATACTCAAGTATGTTGCAGCATTTATGGAATGGATGAGAGAGAAAAAAGTATGATGAGGAAAGAGATAGAGAGAACTAGGAGAGAAAAATGTTAAACAAAATTTATTTTGTTTTATCTTTTCTTTTTGGTACTATTTTAATAGTTATAGATCACTTATTCCCCGCTTCATTTCTCAGCTCATTCTTCAACATTAACAATACACATTCTGTACTACCTATTAAAATAATACTAAATTTATTATTCATGTACATGGTATTCTTCATTTTGAAGAATACCATCGATGATCAATCAATATATATTACATACAATTGAGCATGTAATTCGGATAAATATGAGTGAATAATTATGCTATTGGGAGTGAAAAATGGGTATGTATGTGTGAATAATTATGTTGTTGAAACTGAACAATGGATAGGTATGAGTAAACAATTATACTATTGAGAATGAACAACGACCATATTTAGAGCATATGCTCCAAAAGCATGTAACAAATTGCAATTGAGGATAACCTAAAAGTAGAGATTATTATAACCCAACTTCCCATAAATTGTTAGGAAAATACTATTTGATAAATTTGATATATCAATACACTTTTGTATATTTAGCTTTATACATGGATAGAGGAGTCTACTATCATCTTCAACATTTAAAAAACCATTGGCCTACTTGTAATAAAGGGTCTTCAACTTCCATCACTCCTCACTTAGGATGACAAGTGAGCACATTTAGGGTGCATTTAATTTGGTTGGTCAATAACCCTATGGAAATGGTCAATTTTCTCGAGTTAGCTTATTTTTCTCATGTTTGAATGTAGGTTGACCTTGAGAAAAATTTCACGGTGGGCCCATCATTTTCTCCATTTTCCTAGGAAAAAATTCCCTTGGGGGGCTAAGAGAAATTTTCCTAAGGAAATCTTTCCCATGGAAAACTTTCCATAGGAAATTTTCCCCAGAAAAAATTTCCCTGGGTTCATACCAAACACTCCCTTAGAGTATTAAAAAAATCCTTGGTAAATATTGAAAGTCATAATGCCTCTGACACCCAAGTGGCGGCAAATTCATATAATATAACGAGTTGCATATTACATCATTAGAATGCATCAAAAACAGAAAGCCCAATATATATATTATAAGCAATCTTAATGTTACAATATATAAGACCTGTACAAAATAAGTAGTAAATGAATAGGGATAGCAACGGGGCGGATTGGTGACGGGGTATTATAACCCTGTCCCCATCCTCGCTCTCAAAATTCGTCCCCATTCCCATCCCCATCCCCGCTTCGGGGAATGATTCTTGCCCCGTCCCTATCCCCACGGATTCCCTACTTCAACGGGAATTTTTTTTAAAATCTATCCAAAATCTAACCAAATTTTGATAGGACTCGGTTTTTATCCTGTTCAAACTACAACGTATTTAACTTGCGCGCTCAGGTAATAATACATCAAAATCAACAATAATACATCAACAAGTGTTATCCGGAGAAAAAAAATATAATAATACATATATATTGAATTAGAATAACTTGCTAGAATAATACTAACATATATATAACTTGCTCAAGTATTTAACTTTAGGTTAGGGTTTCTGACTTAAGATTCGAAAATTATTACTTTATCCTTGTTATTAATATATATACTGAAATAGAATAAAAGTTATTTGGTAATTTTAAAAAATTTTCAGGGAAGGAGATTCGGGGATGGGGACGGGGAATTTTCCCCGGCGGGGAAAATGGGGACGAGGATGGGGAAAATTTTGTCCCCATCCCCGTCCCGTCCCCGTCCCCGTCCCCGTCCCCATCCCCAATGGGGGTGAGGATTTTTCCCTAGAGCGGGGCAGGGCCCCAGCGAGTTCGGGGATTCCTCGCCCCATTGTCATCCCTATAAATGAATTTAGAGAAATTGTTGGAGTATAATAACTTAGGAATACGACTAATGAATAATAAATAAATGAACTTATATGAAATAATGAGGTTGCTGTTTTGTATTGCGGTTTTGCTGTATTTTGCGAATCTTTAAGTCTTTGACTTGCAATAATCGAAAAAAACGAAATAATGACAATAAATTACTGAAAGGTACCCTATGTTTTGCAGTATCTATTTTTAGGGAACCATATTTTTGAAAATAAATTTTAGGTATCCTATGTTTTGTAGTACCTATTTTCTGGTGACAAATTATCTTTTAGATTTATTACAAGATCCCCAAGATTATGTAAAATTGCAAAAATATCGCTACCTTGATAAAAACTTGTCAATTTATATTTCCACCTGCATTACTATTTGTTTTAAGGAAGGAAAATTGGATTTAAATAATCTGAACTTTGGGTCATATATAGTGACGACGGAGGCACTTGCCTGGGCTTTTTAGTTGTGCCATGTCAGCTTACTCGCCGAGTTAAGTTCAACTTAACTCGGTGGTGTGCTACTATAATTCAAGGGGTCAAAGTTCAGATTATTTAGAACCAAATCTAAAGTTCAGTTATTTAATCTACTATGGCCCAAAGTTCGAATTATTTAAATCCAATTTCCCTTTAAAGAATTAGTATCTCCATATTTTTCATTGACAAGCGCGCTCTGATAATTTGTTTTAAAGAATTATTATATGCTCTGCATTACTATTTGCTCTGATACCAAATGAAAAATATGAAGATGTTAATTCTTTAAAACAAATAGTAATGCAGGTGGAAATATAAATTGACAAGTTTTTATGAAGGTAGAGATATTTTTGCAATTTTACACAGTCTTGAGGATCTTGCAATAAATCTAAAAGATAATTTGTCACCATAAAATAGGTACTACAAAACACATGGTACTTGTAAATTATTTTCAATAATATGGTTCCCTAAAAATAGATACCGCAAAACATAGGGTACCTTTTAGTAATTTATTGAAATAATGAGGTTAGTTTTAACATGATTGTCATGGCGTGGTAGCCCATATCCCTAAAACCGAATATGCTCCTCTATTTATATACCAGAGACCCGTGAGCAATCTATCTCCAAAGTTATACTGCATGTTGTCCGAACGACATACTAAAACAAACAATAGTGAGCAAACTAATAAACATGAAAATTAGTAATTTTTGGTTGAAAATACAATTGGAATCCAAAACCTATTAATAAAATTTAATTTTGGTTGAAAATTATGATCGAAGTCAACAAAATTTACTCAAAAACACATTGAAAGAAGCATTTCGGCTCATTCGATTATCAAAAACTATGTTTACCTGAAAATTGAGACTAGTATATTGTCGGCAAAAGTGAGGGGTATAAATATTAAGTTACAAATTAACAACATGAATTCAAAAATTACTTTGTGATTACACTTGACTTTAGGGTTAGATGCATGTATTAAGAAAAGGAAAATTAAATTATAATAATCCCTCAGCAATTGTTCAATAATAATTTGAATATTAAATAAGTACACCAATGGTTCCAAATTTTGAAAAGTTGCATTTTTTTTAGATCGTCACCAAGTGCTACCCTAAATATTGAGGATTTTGACTTGTCTTTGTTCCCAAATTTCATACAACACTTCCCTATAATTTTTAGTAAATTTACAAATTTTGTCCCAATTTTTTTTTATGACTTTCCCGCTTTTATTCCTTAAAAAAAATTCATAATAATGGTTCTTACAATTAGCAATGAGCCAAGCATGCTCGCGAGGCCTCGTGAGTCGTGAGCTAGCTTCGTGGAGAGCTCCATAAGTTCGGGCTCGAGTTCGTCACATAAGTGAGTCAAGCCGAGCTTGAAGAAACTCGACTCACAAAGCTTGCAAGGCTAGTGAGTAGTGAGCATGGAAAATTCCAGACATGTTATGTTTGATGATACAATCTCAAAAGTAAATTACTTCATTCACATAAATTAGGACTTATACCTTTGACATATTATTTTTTATGTGTTATAAATCCACAATCACAAACTATTTTCATTATTGCTATAAAATTACTTTAATTTTTATCCTATATGATTTTTTCAACTTAATTAATTATCAATCTTATAATATTTTTTAACATTGCTATAAATATTTTTTTCTACTATTTTCTATTTTAATAATTCAATTTATTTAATCACTTTGTAGATTAACAAAATGAGTAGCAACAAACAAAGTGTAAGGCCCTGGAAATTCAATTATAAAATTCTAACAGTCAAACTAACGTGAATAATGAAGTCAAACTTTATTCGGCGCATCGCGTGGTTCAAGAAACACAAGGCAAGATAGTACTTAACAACTATGTTAAACAAGGAAATACCAACATTTGTTCAACTCCAAACACACTTGTCTTTAACTTGAACCAACATAGAAAGAAAACTGAAACCATAATAGTTCAGACTTTAACCACACTAGTTTATTTAATAATCTCCTAAGACCGGCGCATCCTCACTTCTAATTCCCATCCCCTTCAACGAAATCAGTACCTGAAAACAAAACATTTAAAAACATGAGATGGAACTCAATAATGTCTACCCCTAACTGTCAAAACAAGTTACAAATTCATTTCAAACAATTTAGAGGAAGAGAAGAATAATTCAAACCATTTTACAAAGTAGTTCACACCCAACCCAAACACAACTTGATAATTCCTGTTTTTATTAAGCGGGCGGGGGTTTACAAACCTCCCTTCAACACGGAGTCACAGACTCCCATCAATCCATACTTTCACAAACTCATCACAACTTTTCTTTCAATTTCAATCCGAAATTTACACCCCGAACCCGCATTTAGTCTCACTTGATTTATTAGTCCGGTTTAATCCTCAAAAAGTTCCAAGTTTCAAGTTTCCAATCAACCAATCCCAAAAGACATCAAACAACCTCATAAAAATTGTTGTCCTTATTTAACCAAAAACCAAAAGAATTATAACACAACAGTCAAAACAGACAGTCAACTTCACATAGTCCCCCTCGGGATGCAATTTCCAAAACAACTTAAATACATAAAAAAAACAAGTAAAGCACATCCAAAGGGAAAAATAGGGCATAGACATTATCTGTTGATCGTCACTTCAAGTCAATAATCACACACTTGAGCTCACTACTCGAAACGTAACCAATCCGAACCTATAAAGAATTGGTTCTACTAAATTAATAACGATCTAACGAAGTTAGTACAACACTCCCCCTAGTATATCCAACCCTAATTTTATTAAGACTCACAAACAATACACTACGTACAAGAATTGTACAATTAACCTTCGTACAAGCAAGCAGTAACTGGACAGCCCCCTACCTCCCCGTTGTTCGGTCTCTAACTTGACTTATCGACCTCCTATGAATTCAAACTCTAACTTTCTGGAACCGTTGGAATGTCTACTAAAACGTTTATGTTGAACACCAGACCTAATTCAACCTTGAAGAGACCTAGAATTAGCAAAATATACAATCGGTCCAGTTCTGACCTGCCCCTGGTAAACGACACATAACCCGGGCTACACACCTCGAAACTTCGAACCGTAAAATTCCTATGAAATCTAACATCTAGGGGGTACTTCCAGTCCAAAAATCTCGATTAAAAACATACTACAAAATTAATGGTGCATGTTTAACTACGACACATTAAATCTGTCTCCAAACGGCTCGCTTTTTATTTTACTCTACCAAATTTCTACTATAATTAGTCTCATTCTAGTGCCCCAATTTTTTTGGTATATACCCACGTTAAAAGCTCCTCCTTACAACCTTTTATACACAACCAAATGAATCAATGACAAAGACCTCCATATCAAAACTCCACTTATCCCTTGAAGACACTAATTGTCACGTACACACCTAACTCCTATGGCTGCCACTGCTGTTGTTCTTCTTATAAATTTTTAGTTTTCTTTTTCTTGACACCCACCCCACATAATACCTATATATATATCAACATTTTGAACATACTAACATGAACATACCCAACTACGTAGACTAACAACATACAAACATACATGAATAGCAAGGTTTAAATGAAAGACACAAGAACATACAAAATGGTGGATGGTTAGCGACGAGAACTTGGCGGCGGCAATGGCAGCGTGGTGGTCTGCTGGTGGCGTCCGGGCAAGAACGACGGTGGTACGGAAGTGGGTGATGGTTGCTTGATGGTGGTTGTTGGGGAGGTTAGAGAAATGGAAGGATAACAATGAAAATGGTGAAATGAGAAGGGGGTTGGCACTGGAGGTTTCTTTACACCAGTTATGGTAACTTGAGTTGGGGGAGAAAGGTTAACCTTAGATTAGCAAGGGTTAATCTTGGATTAGGGGTTAACAATATATTTTTTTTATAGAAAGGGGTTAACAATATTGTTAGCTATTAATTACCACTTAGAAAATTAGTACTAATAATAATAATGACACTAACTACAACACTAATACTAACCCACGTAAAACTATTAATAATGACACTACTACTACTATTATAATAATGATTCTAGTAATAATAATATATAATGGCAATACTAGTAAACCATAAGGTTGGACACATAAAATTTATCAAATCACCCTTCCTCCCATGCGACGTCCCCATGCAGACAATGACTATTTTACCCTTGTTAGTCTCTCCACAGTCCTACGAGCTCAAGTGTCAAAATAAAATAATCACAGAAAATTTCATAGAGTAACGAAGTCAAATACAACACGTAACGGTAAACATATTAAAATTTTCGGGGTTTTACACAAAGTATGCACTTATCAAAACTCATGAGGGCTCGCAAGCCTTGGCGAGCCAAGCCATGAGCCTAACTTCTCAGGCTCGCCAAGCTAGCGAGCTCGAGCCGAGCCTACAATGTATCTCACAAGCTAACCCTCGAGCCTACCAAGTTTGGGCTCGACTCGGCTCATTGTCAAGCTTAATTAGTTGTTTGGATTCTCAAAAAAAAAAATTTAAAAATTCTTTGAGTAATTACATTTCATAATCTTTTCATGGACATATATGAAAAATTGAAAAATCTAAAATTTTAAAAAACCCCAAAGTGAAAATATGAAGTCTGATTTGATATCAAAAAATCAAAAAATTCAATTTTTTTTTGAAGTTTTAGCATGTATTAATAAGGTTCAAATTATTATTGTTTAATCGCCAAATAGAGACTACTCGAATCCAATTTTCCTATAATAATTCTTTAAAATATCATATAAGCAAACTAGTAACACATGGAAATAATATTGTCAAGTTTAACTAAGTTCATAACCTTGTTACTCGTATGGATATTTACGAGTCTGATATTTACTACTACTTCCGTCCCAAAATATTTGTCATTTTACCTAACTTTTTTGTCCCAAAATATTTGTCTCATTTACAATTCCAATAACTGTGATTACTTTTCTACCCTTAATTAATAAATTTCTTTTTCACTTTTACAATTTCAACTACTATATGATCAATTAAAGTAGGTGTAACGCCCCGAAAATTCGATTATGGAAACGTCACAGTCAAACTAACGTTGACAGAAATTCAGCGGAAGACTCAACTTTAATTCGGGCGTCACTGCCGTATCCCCGAAGGAATACAAGGCGAGAAGGAAAACTACAACTATTTAACAACGGAAATAACAATTAAACAAACTTAGAGTTTGGAATAAACATCCTTAACTTCAAGACTGTCAAACTTTTAACATAACTCCAAAACTAAAACTCTAGACGTCCTCACTGCTAGTTCCCGTTCCCATCACAGAAATCTTCACCTGAAAACAAAACATTTACAAACATGAGGGGGGAAGCCTCAATAATGTCTACCCCTAACTGTCAAAACAGTTTAAAATTCATTTCAATTCATTTGAGGGAGGGGGACTAGTCAAACCTTTCGCAACTCATTTAAATCCCAACCCAAAATTAACCAGAGTTCAGACATAACAACACTTAGGGACCAACAGTATAAACCTTCAACTCAGAAAGCACAACATTCCAGAAGTCTCAACGTGACATTTCAATAATTCAGAATCAGACATCAAAAATCAGAGTAATCAAAGTAAATCAGATAACGAATTCATCATAACTTCTCAAACCAGCTAATCCAACTACTAGAACGAGATTCGAAGCAAAATATCCAACTCAGAATCAGAAACAGAGTCAAAACATCAAGGTCAGATTCAACACCCAGAGTTATAGTAGTTCCTTTATCGAAATTAAATCAATTTTATTATGCGGGTGACCTTTCAAAGGTCTCTGCTTTTATAATCAGAATTCTAACAAGGGACGGGACATTGAGTTTCCAGAAGGTCCCGATTTTGGATGGCCAGTCCCAGACACGGAACAGGATACTATATCCTCATACAGTTCCAACATGTGTCCACACCTTGCTTCACAGAAGTAACAGAATTTACCCGTTTAATGTTTCACTTGGATATTAATGTCTTAAAATTATCAGCCGTCAACATTCACACATATAACTATCAAGTACAATTTACAATCTCAAGTCATACCGGTCTCAATCCCACATTTCCAAAGCCAACCTTTTCCAGAACTAATAATTCCACACTTTCAACAAATGAATCAAAAGACTATCCATATTTTACCAAGCAAAGAACACAATTTTCTCAATCAGAATAAACAGTCAAGTTTCAACTAAGGTCCCCTTTGGGATTTCAAGCTCTGAGAATCAAAGTAAAAACATCATTAAAACAAGTCAAACATTTCAAATAACTTTTACCAGACAACCTTACTGTTTCCATATTTTAAAGCGGGCGGGGCTTCCGTATTGCCCCTCGGAGTCCAAAAGACTCGCCAAAATATTCAATCGATCTCACGGATGGCTATCGCAATCATACTTTCTCATCATCATCACAATCACATCCCGGATGGCCATCGCAAACATACTTTCTCATCATCATCACAACCACATCATATTCCGGATGGCCATCGCAAACATCATTCCAAACTACCAGGCGTAACCTGGTCTCTTGACAGTCTCACTCACAGGTATTCGACCTGGTCTTCGCGAGACTGCCCGAACCCGCATTTTTCTCATAACCTTTAATTAGTCAGGTTTTATGTCTCATATCATTCCAATCAACATTTCCAAAACCAACATTCCGAAACCAACACTTTTCCAATATCAATCAACATTTCCAAAACCAACATTTCAAAACCATAATTCCAATCCAACACACTTTCAACACAAAAACCAAGGAACTGTCCAACTTTTATCAAACAAAGATCAATCACTTTCTCAATCAAACAGATAGTCTAATCTCGGATACAAGACTAACACTTACAGACCATAGTTCCAAACCAACAAACTTTCAACACAAATACCAACAAATGTCCAACTTTTACCAAACAAAGATCAATCACTTAAGCAAACACTCTAGTTCCAAATCACAGTTCAGAACCAACAATCTTTCAACACAAAACCAAAGGACTGTCCATACTTTATGAATCATAGATCATAATTTCCTTAAACAAAAATAAACGATCAAGTTTCATATAAAGTTCCCATTAGAATGCAAATTTCCATATAACAATAATCAACATAACAGTTCAAGAGCATCAAAAGGGATTAGAGCATAGACATTATACCACGATTCAGGTTTCACTGATTACTAGTATCTTATGAAATTCGGACATCAGACTTTTCAACAAAATCCAACCCAGTTTCCAAAATCGACAGAGTAAAAACTCAGAGTTAAAAGACTGTCACCTTTTTCTCAACTCAGAACAATACTTAGACATCCAAAACAGACAGTCTAACTTTACAGAAAATCCCCTGCGAGATGCACACTTCTTAAAACAAATTAAAACCACAAAACAGATAAAAGAGCATCCCAATGGGGATTATGACATAGACATTACCTGAACAGCTTCGCTTTACTGCAATATTTACACATGGGAGCTAACTACTGCGTCGTCTCGCTCGAACCTAGAATTTGAATATAAACTTCTAAAATTAATACTCGATCTCTACGGTAATTGATTACGCACGAATGATACCCTTCCCCCAACCTTATCACTTTCTCATTAGTTAATAATATATGTAACAAGCATAACTATCACGAAATCACGAACATCACAACATACTATATATATATATATATATAAAGGTAAAATAATAAAATCAAAACAACACATTTAAAAAAAAATCATAACCTAATACTAATACTTTAATAATAATAGTAACGTAGAGTTTTGAACATAATATCCATATTACCACATAACAACATGAAAACTTTATAATAATTATAATGACACGAAACCTTATAATAATAATAATACGAAACTTTATAATAAGCTTACGAAAATAAATAATAAAATTACAAAACTTAATAATAATAATACAAAAACTTAATAATAAACTTACGTAACTTAATAATAAAATTATGAAATTAAGTAATAAAATTACGAAGCAAAGTAATAAAATTACGAAACTAAATAATAAATTTATAACATTACGACTCTAAGTAATAAAATTACGAACTTAATAATAAAATTACGAAACTAAATAATACTACTAAACTTAATAAAATCACGAACTTAAGAACAACTTAATAACTTAAAAAAATACTAATACAAAACTTAATAATAATCCTACGAAAACTTATTAATAATAAAATAAAACTAAATAATAAAATTACAAACTTAAGTAATAAAATCACGAAACTGAATAATAAAATTATGGACTTAATAGTAATTCATAATAGGGACTTAATAAAATCACTAAACTTAATAAAATGAAATAACTTAATAGTAATACGAAGACTTATGATACTCGATAATAATAATACGAAACTTAATAATAATTTAATAACTTCATAATAATTATAATAATATGTAACTCAATAATAATAATAATAATAATAAGGTTAGGGCTTTACGTAGGGTTCACTGGGCAAAATGGACGGCGATCGGAGTTCCGGTGTGTCAACGACGGCGGGTGCGTTGGTGACAGCTGAGGGTGGCGATCGGCAGCTCGGAGGTTGACGCCATCGTCGGTCCGAACTGGACAAACTCGAGAAACTAGAAGAGGACACAGATGAGATGGAGTCGGGTTAGTGCGTCACTGGGGAGGTTCGCCGGCGGCGGGGCGGTGGTCGTCGGTGCTGGGCCTCGTCGGGATCGGTGGGTGACGGGGAGGTGGTCGGCAGGCGGTGAGGTGGTGGTGGTGGGTGTGCGTGGCTGCGTCGGGTTGAAAGAAAAGAATGACAGAGGGAGGCCAGGGTTGGTGGTGGTGCGGTGGTTGGCAGGAGCTTTGGGTGGTTTTGGTGGTGCTCGGGGTGGTTGTTGGGGTGGTTCGCGGCGGTTGAATGGTGAGGTGGGTGGTGCGTTGCGTGGGTTTAAATAAGGGGGAAAAGGAGGAGGGGGTGCATGGGGGTGGGGGTCGTTGCATGCAGAGGGGTCGGGGTGTTGGGGTTTTGTGGGGAACAAAATGAAGAGGGAGGAGGAGAGAGAGAGAAAAGAGAGAAAGATGGAGAATCCGAGAGAAGAAAAAGAGGGATAAAGAGAATGAGAAATTCGAGACAGTGCGGTGAGGGTTTCAAGGCAGTGAGAGGGGATCTGGAGGAGAAGAAATCTGATAAAATAAATCTCAAACTAGTCTCAAATAAATTTAATCGGTATCCAAAAATTTTCTAACTGATATTATTCAGTCACTAAAAATTCTCAATAACTCTCATAAAATTTTTCTCCTAAAAATAACATTGTTTCTTCTAAAAATGATCCCACAACTGGTCCCAATAAAATCAGTTGATAGCCGAAACTTTCTTAACTGAAATTTTCAGACTCTAAAAATTTCAACGAACTCAATCGCGGTCCTAAAAGCTCCACGTGTTAATAGTATATAATTAAACGAAAAAAAAACACACGTCAGGAAATTTAACGGTAGACTTTAATAGAAATTTTCGGGGTTTTACAGTAGGGGTATTTTGGGTAAATTACAAACTTTTCACCTCAATTTCCAGTATACACTAGTTTTCTCAAGTTAGGTGAATGGACAAATATAATAGGATGAAGGTAGTAGTTTGCTCATAATTTATTTGCAAATGAACTTAGTTAATGTTAATAATTTTCTACCTCCATTTTTATTTATCTGTCGTCTATGAAATTGTGTAAAAAATATTGACCGTTAATATCTTAATTTATATAATAATTTATCAAACAAAATTGATGTCATTAGATTCATAATAAAAAATACTATTAAAAAGTATAATATAATATTTTTTTATAAAATTTTTATATTAGAAATTATTGATTGAAAATTGGCACTAAAGACCGTAAATAACAGATAAAAAAGAATGGAGAGAGTATTTACTACCATGTGCAGATAAATTGTTACTCCCTCTGTTCCATATTAATTGTCTTAATTTTGACTTTCACGGTCTCCAATGTTACTCTTTGATTAATAATTTCTTACATAATAACAATTGCAATA
The DNA here is from genome assembly GCA_029582165.1 of Portulaca oleracea. Classification (NCBI taxonomy): domain Eukaryota; kingdom Viridiplantae; phylum Streptophyta; class Magnoliopsida; order Caryophyllales; family Portulacaceae; genus Portulaca; species Portulaca oleracea. The sequence continues at coordinate 25,487,690 of CM055877.1, read as the reverse complement.
TTATACTTTTATGATAGTATTTTTCGTCACGAATCTAATGGTGGTATTTTTATATAACAACTCATTATATATATTGAGAAATTTATGGTCAAAATTTTTAAAATTTGACTGCAAAATTTCCAAATATGACAGTTAATATGGAACGGAGGGAGCACTTTTATTAAAAAAAAAATATTTGTACAAGGCCACATGGGTATCCACAACATGTAATTTCACGGACATTTAAAAAATGTGACTCTTTTTTTTAATTTATCACGTGCTTCTTTTAATGCAAGTAAGAAGTCACAAAACTTTTATTGCTAAAAAAGAATCGTTGATAAAAAAAGTCATAAAGGCAATAATGCGAAGGTTGTTGCTTTTAACCACATGTTATTTAGTGCGGAAGAGTGGAGATGGAATTACAAACGACAATGAAGCAGTTTGCCATCCATCTTCCAACTTCCTTTATTTTTTTTCTTTTTATTGTAAAAGCTTTTTCTTTCCCAGACACCCCTGATTACTAAGCCGGAATTTGGAAGTGCCCTACGCGTTGACTACCGCCCATTAAAACAGTCAAAATTATTCATGAATTCACACCCACTCTCTCCCAATCCCACGGTCCACATAGGTCTACAAAACGAGTTCTATTTATGACGTCACTGCTTATTATTTTTGTTGTAAGAAAAAGGCAGTGCTTCGTAATTCATTGCATCTTTGCTTAGTTTTTTCCTTTTACCAAATCTGTCCGTCCATCTCCATCCTGAGGCCCTTATATAAAGCCCTTCCCTTCACTACCATTTCTCAACCAACTCGTTTCGCTCGTGTTAGTTATATTCTCTAAAGTGGTCCATACTTACATTATTCAAATACTCATTTGATTGAAGAATACTAGGATCATTATGGGAAGTATTACGATCAACAATCTCGATCTTTTCACTCCTTATGATCTGGGCAAATTCAAGCTCTCTCACAGGTTAGTTCTGGTTAATTTCTTCTTCATTTAAACTATGTTTGATACGGTGTCATGCAAATATATTGTTCTATTTCATGAATATTTTGTTTTGCATTTGTGATTGTCCTTAATGAGTGTGTAGGATGGACTAACAAATAACAATAGTTTCAAATAAGACGGGTTTATGCTAACAAAGGCTCATTAAGGAGGTTTGACCTAAATTTGAGTGAATTATGGTAATCCAGGATAGTACTAGCCCCAATGACTCGATGCCGAGCAGTGAAGGAACTCCCCAACGAAGCCCTTCTGAAGTACTACACACAGCGTTCGACACGAGGCGGCCTGCTAATCACAGAAGGGTCTCTGATATCCTCAACAGCAGCAGGGTTTGCAAACTGCGCAGGAATATACAAAGACGAGCAAGTTGAAGCATGGAAGAAAGTTGTGGACTCAGTTCATGAAAAAGGGTCCCTCATATTCTGTCAATTATGGCACGTCGGTAGGGCTTCTCATCAGGTGTATCAACCTCAAGGGGCTGCACCCATTTCCTCAACTAACAGACCCATATCTGATCGATGGAGGGTACTCATGCCTGACCTGTCTCACGCTGAGTACCCGCCACCGCATGCCTTGTCAAAGCCTCAGATTTTGGAGGTTGTCCAAGATTATCGCCGGGCTGCCCTCAATGCCATTCGTGCTGGTATGTTTTTCTTCTCTGCTTTCTTCACTGTCAAATGGCTTTGGGGTTGCCTCAAATTTAGCCCCATATTTGCACTAGGGTGATGATAAGTGTCTTGCCCCAAGACACTCCTTAAATGTCTTCACCCTTATAAAATCAATACTTATTATTGTTTTTAACCCCAATTTTTTTGACAGATACTATTAATTATCAATTATAAGAAGCTTGGAATGTGTTGGCTACGCCAACAATTAAAATTGACACCTTAACGAATGAACCCCATCCGTTGAGCATATTTTAGACGTTTTTTTGTAAATTTTTAAAAATATGGATAAAAGTGTGATTTTATACAATTTATATATATTATTATAGTTATAGAAGTCAATCATGTAACTTTTTTCCAATTTAATTCATAAATATATAGGTTTTCTATAATGACAAGACACAAAATATGTGTCTTGCACAAGACTTTTATCATTTCACATTTGCACTATTAAAAAAAAAAGATTACGGATAGTCATTTTTCAATAAAATCAGTGAAAAAAACCAACTATTTCACCAAATATTTCATTTTTTTAATTTTTCAACTATTTTTTAAATTTTATGTGCGAAAAAGGGTTAGAAATTACAATCACTTTTATTAAAGTGGTCAGACATTTTTCTTGCTATTATTTTTCCTATTATTTAAAAATAATTGGAAAAAACGGTTTAAAATGGTTGGATTACCAACCATTTTCGTAACCTTTTTCAAACAGTAGAAAAATGATTTGTAGAAAACTTTTCCTACTAGTTTAGAGGAGTGGTTGAAATTTCTAATCATTTTTTTCTTAAAAGTAGAAAAATAGTTGATAAATTAGAAAAATATGAATTGGTTGTTAAAATGGTTGATTTTTTTCAATTATTTTAAATTGATTAGAAAAAATGGTCGGTAATATACATATTTTAGCAGTGTTGGGACTATCGATTGACTTGAGAAAACTTGAGTCCCTCCACACTAGGCATGAATGTCAATTCCCCCCTTCCCTATAAATGTGAGGTCAAAAGTGTCGTTATCTATTGATAATGATTTTTGGCTTACAAATTTGAGACCTTTTGTTTGCTTGTAGGCTTTGATGGAGTTGAAATCCATGCTGCTCACGGTTACCTCATAGACCAATTCATGAAGGACTCGATCAACGACCGAACCGACGAGTACGGTGGCTCACTCGAAAACCGGTTACGGTTCCTGATGGAGGTGGTCCGAGCCGTGGTAGGAGCCGTAGACCCGGATCGATTGGCGGTCAGGATCTCCCCTGCAATAGACCACCTCGATGCTACAGACTCTGACCCGATGGGCTTAGGACTTGCCATCGTTGATGGGCTGAACAAGCTGCAAGCCGAGTTGGGCTCAAAGCTGGCTTACCTACACGTGACCCAGCCCAGGTTTACGGCCCATGGGACAAAGGAAAGCATGACCCAGAAAGAACAACTTGAGGCCCAAATGATGAGGAAGTTGAGGGAAGCATACCAAGGGAGTTTTATGAGTAGTGGGGGTTACACTAGGGAGGATGGAATGGAGGCTGTGGCCAAGGATGAAGCTGATTTGGTTGCCTATGGAAGGCTGTTTATATCCAACCCTGATTTGGTTGAGAGGTTTAGGATTGATGCTCCTTTGAATAAGTATGATAGGTCTACTTTTTATACACATGATCCTGTTGTGGGATACACTGATTATCCCTTTATGGATAAGGAAATGTAAGTTTTAATGTCATCATTATTTAAAGTTAGGAGTGCAAGAATAATGTAACCAATGTAATGGGTTTTGTTTTTGGGTGAGACAATGTTATACAGAATGTATTTTCCAACCCCAAGTACTTTCCAATTGCTAGGGATTTATGATAAAATTGGTTTTAAATTGAAACTATGTAAGCGTAAGCATGCCTGATGTAGATGAAGTTGGGTTCCTATTTCCAAGCCCATTATTTGGATTGCATTTGTATGTAGGGCTTTTCATGAAAACTTTCTTAATATTCAATTCGAAAATCCACCATTCGGTCAAAAATTTTGGGAATTTGAATCCGAATGTTGATTTTAATTGGGTTGGCCGATTGGTTACTCGGATTGGAAGAAAAGTCGGGTAATCGGTTTAGATACGGATTGACTCTCGACTAAAATTCGGCACCCATTGTCTGAAATTAAAATTAAGGTGTAAGTTAAGGCTCTCTTCTTTTCTTTTCTTTTCTTTTTATTTTTTTGTGTTTAATTTTATATTCACTTATATCTTAGGTAAGATTCTAGTTTTAGAACTCAAAAAAATAAAATTATTAGACAATAATATACTGAACTTTAGGGGTATTAGACAATAATTTCATTTTTTTTTGTGTTTAATTTTATATTCACTTTTTTTGGTGGATGACGTGGTGACTATCTTACTTTGAGGTGTCTTTTTTTTCCAAAAAAAAAAATGTTCGTCATCCTGCTTACGTGTATTTTCTTACAGGAAAATTTTTTTTCTGAAAAAAATAGACTAAGGTCACCTCAAAGTAGGACAGTCACCGCGTCAACCACCAACTGAATTTGTCTGAGTGCATTATTATCCAATACCCTCAAAGTTTAGTGTATTAGAGTTAAAAAAAAATCATTGTATTATTATCTAATAACGTGAAAGTTCAATGTATTATCATCCAATAATAATAATAAAAAAAAAGGTTAACATGACTAATAAAAACTTGCATATATAATATGCCACCGTGATAATGTACTAGCTAGTATTTGATAGTCCCGCCAATACATAGAAAATCTTCTGCTTAAGTAAAGTGATTTGAATTTTGAATCAATAGGTCAACGTAGTAGGCCAACCTAGAAATTATCAATAGCAAAATGATAAACATCTTGACACAAGATGGTTAACAACCATCTTGCATTTCATCTAATCACTAATAAAACGTAAGTGTAAACATAAATTTTCGGGTCTAAATAAATAAACACAAGAAATTAGTGAACAAATATAATATATTAATTTCAAAGGATTTTGGGTACAATCTCTATGTATTTGTTACAAAATGAAAATGTAACTCCTCCGATTCGATCTCTTTGAACAAACTTGAACGAGTCTTGAATGAGTATGGTTTTGGATGAATATACTCTTGATTGAATATGAACTTGGATGATTGTGGTTTTGAACGAGGGTCGTAGAGACTTGATCCTGATCAAGAGAAAGTAATTTGATCTCCACGAATGGACGACACGAGCTTAAGTTTTGTTGTGCTTCTTGTCTTCGAGAGAGAGAGTATGAGAACTTTTGAGTTTTCTTTGGATGTTTTTCAACCCCCTCCAAATGAAGAAGGAGGGTCTCTATTTATAGAGAACATTGACCAACATTTAGGCCCATTTAACTCCTTTAACAAAAAAAAGAAATATTTATGTGTTACCCATGACACGTGACATAATTTAATTGACCAAAAATATAATATCATTTAATTTATCATTAACTGATCTACCATAATTAATTTTGACACATGGCTTATTATAATTGGCCAAATTAAAATTATTTTAATTTCCACGTGGCGAGTCTAAATTAGCTGATAAATTTTTGTCTTCTACAAATGCCCCCTCGAGAGTTGGTCGTAATTACGACTTGGTAGTATTTGTCGCGGTCGGGTCTCGAAACTTGAACTTGGTGCTTGCACGGTTTGACTTTGTACAATATCGAAGTTGGGCCTCAAGTGTTGTTCATGGTGTATGACATGTAAAAGATATTGACCAACTTCAATGCACCAATCTTTTTTTTTAAGAACACTTGAAATATGAAATGAGCCAGTGGCAACCTATAAAATAGTAGCCGCCAAATTGAAGCCTGGGAGTGCATGGTCATGATCTTTGGCATCATTCAGTTGATTTCTTTCTCAAATCATGCTTTGGTTTGACAATTTCACATGATATGATTCTAATTGACTAAATCAATGCCAATTAATTAAGTATTCCTTATTTTGCTGACTTGACTAATTAAGATAAATTGCAGCTTATACATAAGGAAGGTATAAGGTGGAGATTTGCAACTCAGGCTGCTCGTTTCGTTGACCTGGCCAGCACAATCTCAACCGCCGTCGCTTTCCCATAATCTCCATCGGTCTCTTTCCTCTCTCTTCCATGGCCAATGTCATCAACGGCCTCTAAGCACTACTCGACCATGCCCTCCGGGTTGACCCGAGACAAGTCTGCTGTGCTGAAATCATGCGTGACCGAGCTCCCTACACAAAGAATCAAGTGCGGCGTCAACATGATCTTAGGCCTCCTGGATGCCCCCAGTATCGAGCGACCCAGCATCCTTGATGACCAACGCATTCTCGCGACACCTTTGCAACATAGTTTCCGATGAATGGCATCCGACACATCGATGAACACTGGGAGGGAACGGTGATGTCGACCCAACTACAGATGCACGACCATGGCAGGGTCGAGGATAGATACGTTGATGAATCATCTGCAGGAAACAACTCTTAATCATGTAAAATCAACTCGACTGTTTGGTGACCAGTTTGGTTCAACTCGGAAATGCGCAAGAAAAACTTCATCTGGGTTGTCACTTGAATGCATGTTCTTAAATTTTCTGCTGATGCTTCTTCTCATGGTGCAAAAGATGACCATGAAAACCTTTTTGGATCCATTTCTTGTACAGAGAGAGAGAATTAAACTCCCCTCTCTTCATTTTTTCTGATGTTGCACGCATAAGTGACTTTCTCCATCTTTATTCACTAAACCCAATGCGCAAATGTGATGGCACACACTGACATACTAAAACCAAGAGGGTACTTTGTCTAGCTTTTTCATGTAGGCTTGCCCCCATTTGCTTTTTTTTTTTTTTTTTTTTTTCTCCTTTTTGATTTTAATAAAAGAAGGGCTTTGATTTTCGTGGCCTACCTTTTTACTAATGTAGCCCCCAAATTACATTTTTTTACCCTTGACCTCTCTCTCTCCTCTCTTTCCTCTCCCTCATCCTCTCAAATTCTCTAAACCTCATTTCTCTCCAAAATCTATAAAATTGTGTTTGATTTTTGAAATTGAATTTAAAATGTCAAGGGAAGGTGACAAATCATATGAAGAGGAGGAGGTTATTTTGTAATTTTTTTAGTAAATTTAGTTAAAAATCGAATTTTTCGGAAAAATTCTGGAAAACAGCCGGTGCCGCACGCCGATCGCGGTAGGACGACGGTTAATGTCGCATAGATCGCGGCAAGATCGTTGGCAACGCCGGCCTCACGCGGATTGACCGTCGTTTCAGCTGATCGCCGTTAACGCGAACCGACGGCGGTTTGCCGACTTGAGCGTGCGGCACTGTCTTTTTTTCCGATTTTTTTTATTTTTAAAATAATAATTATTATTAATATTATTATTAATTTTATAGTTATTATTATTATTATCAATTATTTTTAATTGTTAATTTTTTTCAAATTATTGTGTTATTATTGTTGTTAATATTATTGTTACTATTATTATTATTATTAATATGTTGATTGTTATTGTTATTTTTTTTCAAATTATATTTTTTAATAAATAATGTGTTTATTGTAATTGTTACTTGAAGTGTTAATTATTATGATTATTAGTAATTAATGTGTTTATTGTAATTGTTACATGAAGTGTTAATTATTATGATTATTAATATTATTATTAATAATGTTTAGGGTTTAGTGTTTAGGTTTATGAATGTAATTTTTAATATTATTGTTATTATGATTAATAATGTTATTGTTATTGTCATTGTTATTCTAAGTGAGTAGTTTTATTGTTAATTATTTTAGTATAATTTGGTAAATATTGGGGTAATAAAACTTAATAATGTCACATTGTTCTGCAAGTTGAGTTAGAGGAGTTTGGCGGAGACGGTGTTGATTATTCACCATTCTTTGCGACAGAAGATGTGTTTGAAAATATAGAAGCAGTGCTTGAGTGGGCCAACGAAATAGCTCGGGGCATTGGCTTTAGGTTTGTAAGGGCTTCATACAAGCAAAAAGATTTAGACAGTGCGTGCAGGTGTTACTTGAAGTGTTTTAGGTACGACAAATATCGCGGGAAAATGACTGATCTTGATGCAGCAACTACTGGTCGATCGACGTCGACGAAGGCGTGCGGTTGTAAATTTGCCATTGTAGCGTAGACTCGTAATGAAACGAAATGACGAGTTCTGGAGACAGGGGGAAACACAATCATCGATTCATCGTGTACGAGGAAGGACATCGCCACGGACACCCATTGAACTCTGAGATGAAACATGTGCGTGAAATGACCGACACGGGTGCACGCTGGCCACGATACAGACATCGCTGAAGATAAAGTTCCTTGGTTGTAATTCAAACGTTCGACAAATATGCAACGAGCGGGCGAAGATGCGCGCCGAGGGTATGGATGGGAGGACAACTTCCCAACATTGTCTCCACTTGGCGAAAGCTGGCAGGTATGTCTCCTATACAAACTTTGATGATGATGGCAATCTTCGTCAGCTCTTTTTATGCCACCGTACTCGTTGAAGTTGCTCCGTACGTACCCTAATGTAATTCTCATCGACAGTACATATATGACAAATAAGGCGAAGTGGCCCTTATGCGAACTGGTAGGCGTGACACCAACTAACCAAAACTTCCAGGTTGCTTACTCGTTCATGCGGGATGAGACGAAGGATTCCTATGAGTGGTTGCTTTGGAAGTTGCATGAGTTGTTGGGTCCCGATGTTACTCCGGGTGTGTTTGTGACGGACAAGGAGTATGGGTTGAGTGGAGCTATTGCCACTGTTTTCCCAGGTGTGCCTCACCTTTTGTGCATATGGCATATTGGGAACGATGTGGAGAATAAAGTCAACAAACTTACTGGGGGAAGATGAATGGTTGCGGGCTACATTTCAAACATAATTTCTAGAACCCCATTGTTTATGCCAAGACTGTTGACATTTTCGAAATGAAGTGGATGACTCTCCAAAGCGTGTGGATTGGAAAGAACAAAGAAATTGTGAAGCATCTGAATGATATGTGGATGCGGATAAGGAGAAATTTGTTTGTGCTTTCACCGACAAGGTCCCTCACTTTGGGAACACTGCGACTTCCAAGGTGGAGAGCCAGCATTCTACTTCTGAAATATTATATCGGAAGTGGGAGAGGCACATTTGATCGTGTCTTTGTGAGGATTCACCATCATTTGGAGAATCAACATACCGAGATTCGGAGGGCGCTTGAACAGTCTAGGAGTGCGCACATATATCATAGGGAATCTCGATTCCTCAAGCATTTGCACGGGCATGTTTCTCATCATGCCATTGAATTAAATTACGTTGGAGTTCAATGACATGTTGTCGATGAGGACAGCTATAGGCATAAACAAGTGCGATCATAAGTTGTGGTTAACCCTCCACCTTCCGTGTGCATGTTCTTTGATGCACTTGTACGATAATGGAGAGCAGTTGGTGTAACACCCCCAGGTTACTAATCACTAGATTAAGCTAATTCACTACTTAACCCAATGATCAGCAGTGGATAATTACCTGAGAGTACTACCGCCATCCATGAACATGGACTAGGCTAAGACCCCCAACACATCACACCACAAGACTTCATCCAACCACAAAATTAGACCCCATACAAGACATCACCATCATTAGGTTATAAAACACCTTGAATTATACAACCCGAAGAAGCGCAAACAACTTAACATATAAACCATACTTCACACATGCCACAAGACCAAAATAACAACAATTTCTCTTTTATCCTATAGCTTCCACTAACTAAGGCTCTTATAAACTTCAAAAAGGAGCTCCAAGTTCACCTGAGTTTCACCTAGGTTGCTTTTGGGTTCCGCCCTTCGATGACCTTGCCCTTACCTTGCCCTTGCGGCCTAAAAGTAACAAACAACTTAAAGAGGTGAGTTTTACTCAGTACGTATACTAATAGAATTGAATAAAACAAGCAAAGGTAAGACTTTGATTTTATTATCCCTAGGCGCGCAGCTCCATTTAATAAACAATTGAAGTGACATTTGAAAGGAAAGAGTTTAATAAATCACTTACAAGAACTCCACTTTTAGGTGACTTCCTGACTTCACAACATAAACATTCATATAAAAGGGTAACCGACAACAGGATAATCAGACGTGTAAATGCAATCGTGCTTTCACATACTAAACTTTGTATCACTAGAAACACAACCACGGTTGTAAAAGAGCATAACTTCATACGAATCTAAAGAGGGGTTGAAATTAGATGCTTCTAAACGTAAAAATTTACGAGGAGATAACATTGGATGGTAGAACTTAACATGGATGCCCCTACTTGCGATCATCGGCTAAGCCTCCGTATGCGCATACCCGGACCAATCGGGAGATCCGGATGGTGGATAACTATCCTACTGGCCAGATTCTTCTTGGTGTGCCTCTACGACACGAAATAATCTCATGAGGTGCTCAAGGCACGAGAACATGGTGTGTATTAAACACTATTTCCTTGGTGTGCTTTTATGCACATAAACCATGGGCGGGGCTTTATTACTTAATACAACTTCTAATTTTCTTGGGAGCATTTTAATCGTAAAGGTAAACTTTAATTAAGACTTGACATCAAGCATGAAAAGAACTTTTCCTCAAGTAAAGCTACTTAAGGGGTAAAACACTTGAATTTTTGTGTGTTCGGCTGAAACTAGGTGCTTACAACATAAAGGGAATTTTCCTCCTTAATTTCATAAAACAACACTAGTTTTTAAAAGCATAAAGTTCGCTTCAAGATCCAAAATTTCACTTATAAAAGAACATTTTTCTGAGGACATGTTTAGTGGTAAACTTCAGCATATAAACATATATATAAGACTCATTTTAGCGCAGTTAAGATAATTCAAGAATAAATAATCTAAGTACATGTATAGCATAAAAGCTAGGTAGTACACGTACCTGACAACGAAAACTACCAATGAGCAAGGACTTGAACAGTGCACGAGCAACGATCGCTTGAGAGAAACTTAGAGAGGAAGAAAAGATTAGAGTTAGACCTTCTCATCTAAATAGGAGAGAGGCGAGAAATTCTTAAAGGACAAGACCGGTTTGTAACTAGAAGAATTGTTTTTCTACATTTACGAAGAGAAAGGTAACTATCGCTATAGATATCGGATCTCTACATAAGAGTACTTTCGGAAAGCTTATGGCACGCCTTACAACGTTACAGTTAATACCGGAAGCTAAAAACATGATTACCAGGGTCAAAATGCTTAAGTACACAATCTGCCCAGAATTTGTACAAGTCGAGAAACGTTTTTCGGAACGCGATATCTTGAGCTATACTACTCGATTTTGGGCCTATAAACTGTCTACGGATAGCTTAAGGGTCGAACTTTAACTTATCTTTTTACCCCACACGATTTTAGCTTGGAAAAAGGCCTAATTTTAACCCAACATAAGAGCAGTCACTAACTTCTAATTCTGGAAAAATTCCAGAATTCTGTCCCTCAAACAATCACCTATAACTTGCTCTTGCGACGTCGTATAAACGCAAACCATACCATTCCGGAAAGCTTAAAGAGTCCTCTAAAACTTTTATGTTCAGACCCGACACCATATTAAACTTTAACTAGACGAAAACTAGCCATTTTCATTCTGCCGTCACTTGAATTCCAGATTTGCACCATTCTACGGTTTTGGTCATAACTTTTAAAATACCCATCGAAAAGTCGATCCGTAAAAGCCGGGTGTTAGCCAACACTCTTGTCTATCTAATTGAACCCTAATATCCCCAAAAATCCTTTTCTTTATTAGCTGGAAAACACAAATCCAACCAGAATGCAAATATGGGTTCAAAACTCACATGCATGCCTAAATCTTTGTGATTTAGCCAAGGATCCTTCACAAGCCATCAAGGTATCACCATACACTCAGAAACTTAGCCTTAAATAGTCATAAGAACATCAAACACCTCTCTTTTAAACTCATACATCCTTAAATCCATGTTTCCTTTCACTCTTTATCAAAAATTTTCACATGCAACATCACAATATTCTTTTAAATCCCCATATACTCCTAATCTATGAACATGCAACTTGAACACACCAATTTTCCTATACTCTCACAGAAAATTACACCTCTAAAACTACATGCATGCTTACTTTCACAAGGAGACCATTTAAAACAACCAAAATAACAAGGATATAACATGAACTCACCACTTCCTTTCTCCTAATTTGAAGATCTCCTTTCTTTCCTTGAAGAACTCAAGAATTCCCACACTATAATCTAAAATTTATCCCATTTAAAACAAAGAATTCAGATTTGATTCATAGAAATTCTAAAGATTTGAAGAGGAGCATTGAGATAGGAGGATTTACACTTGAATGGGAGAAGAACAAAGGCAACAAGAGAGCAAAGGAAGGGCGACGGCCGGTCTGCGGTGGTCGGGACTGGCGCCGGCGACGTCCTGGTGGCGCCGGCGGGTGTCACGCGTGGTGGTGGCCGGCGGTTGTGGGAGAGGAAGGCAAGAGGGCACCACACTTGTATGAGAATAATGGAGAGGGAGTTTGAAATGTTTTAAAACCTAACACTCCCTCTTCCCCCCTAATATATATTATCAACTTAATAAAACCCCATTCCTTTCCCCCTCCTTCTCTTGGCCGAAAACAACAAGGGTCCAAGGCCCAAATAATTTTCTTTAATTTATTCTCCCTTACTTAACTTATAACACTCCCAATTCAATTTCCCAAAATATAAAACCCCTAAAAGAAATTATCCAAGGTGACTAAAAGTAACATAGTGCTTGTTTTATTTCTCATAAATAACACCTTAAAACATCTAATAGGATCATCCTGAAAGGAGGGTTGAGTTTGACGAGAGTATTTTTAATCTGATCGAAAAGAGGTACTATTGACGGAGTGAAATTCATAGACGATTATTAGAGGGAAACGCGTTGCACTGTTCAAGCCCTGCAAAAAACGTAAATTGGTTATAAAAAATAGAATAAATAACGTAAAATCATAAAACAAGGAGCGCGCGCTTTATTTAATCTATAAGTTAATTCTTTCCTAATTTTTGATTTCGGCTTAAACACATGTATAATAAAAGGGGTTTTTCTTGGGTTGTTACAGTTGGAGTATACAGGGATAGTCATGTTCTGGAGACAATTCACAGTCATTGGAGATGGTGACACCCCAGGGTCAAATTATGATCAATCGTCCCGGGACTTGAAACTGTTTGAGTTGCTCGTTCAACATGTTCAGGAGCAAGATCCAGCAGTGATACGCGACGTAACCTAGGTCATCCACGAGAAGTTGAATCCCGAGAGTGATGATATTCATGATCCAGAGATCAGCCCCCCACGCATCGGGAGACCCAAAACATCCAGATCCACCAGACGCGAGCCCAGTGGGTTTGAGTACGCCCGAAGATCAGGTCGTGGTAGCAAGAATACGACGAACTCATTGAGAATAAAGGGATCCAATTCTTCTTACGTCGTGATGGGTGAAACAGGTTTGATTTTCCTTATCTATTTTTTATAATATAACAAAAAACTATATGCTCTTATATTTAAGACTGATGTGTCTTTTGATGTGCAGTTATTTCCAGGATGTGTAAAGATCCATTCTCGTACAAGGACGATGTGCCCCATTTCTTTCTACCATATATTGTTGGCTGGACGAATGTTGAGTCGGATGGAAACTGCGAGTTCAGATGCATTACCGAGGCAGGTTTCGGGGCCAAGAATAATGGCAAAGTGTTAGGAGTACAATGGAAAGTGAATTGCTGGCGCGTCCTAACATGTATTTGGCGGCACACCTTGGGTGTCGGGATGAGTACAATAAATCGCTCAGCCGGATAAGTGGTAACATGGCTGGACCAGCCAAGTTAGAAGTTTGGATGTCGACTCCTGCGGATTTATTTCCAGCAGCGATAATGTTGAACATTATGTGGATCAACATTACAACACCACCTGGTCAATTTAAGCAGATAGGTGAGACATGTATATCAGTGTTACCCATGAAAGCAGGACCTGGAATGAGGGGACCAGCAAAAATATTCAGAATAGTGCATGCACACAAGTGTCATTACATTCTTCTTCATTTACACGATCAGTGCCCTCTACCATCGGTTCATACTGGGTTGCACCGAGGGAGAGACCGTACTGTTGAAGGTTGGGATGAGCCGTTTAAGGCTCGTATTGATAAATGGAAAGGTCTTAGGGATGCTCAAAGCAGATCTTTGTCGTAGGTATTAAACTATATGCTCATATATGTATTTGGTTAACATGACATTGTGTCAACGGCGCTTGTTACATTCTTGTTCATTTTTTCTTTTAAGTGGTGGTGAATAATTTTAAATAAAATGCACAACATTAAAATCAACAATTAAAATACTCGACAATACATCAAGTCTACGATACAACCACATAAATTTAAACTTACATCAGTCTTAAAACGAAAGACAGTAAAACTAGAAATTAAAATGTTCGACACAAATTAAAAATTAACAACTAATTCTACTCCTCCTCCCCCCTGGTTGTCTTGCTGCTCGGGGACCTGGATATTCAATTGTGCGCACCATTGAGCATACAGATGAGACATAGCTGTGAAACTGTGATCACTCACTTGCCTTATCGCTTCGTGAGGACTGGGTGGCTGAAACATCGTCTGCGCTAGTTCTCTCACAAATATGCATACTATGAAAAAAAAATTAGAAAATTAAAATAATAACACAAAACATTGGTTAGCTTATAATTGAGTAAAATATGCAAAACTAATATTAAAGTATGCTTCGGGGTTTGTACCTATTCGAGGGACCATGGTTCATCGATTATGGATTGGTTGGTGGAGGTGTTGTTGATAAAAAATTTATGAGAATGTACCACAAACCAATCGTTATATGCATCATCCACTTCCCAAACCACAGGCTTTGTGCGTGGCAGAGCCATCAGGGACAATATGTTACCAAAGGGAAATGTCCCCCAAGCACTGTTAACGCTGAACTCATCAAACTCCAATTTGTACGGCCCCTTGGTCGGTCGTTCAGCTTTCCTAGGGCGGGGCAACATTGGGGGGACATGTTGTAGGTGCCCTATCTGACGGTCAACGCGATCAGGCATGTACAACTCTGTCTCGTCATATGCACGAATGGGGCCCATGTACAACGTCCTCTGGCAGGTCCTGTAAGGTGTACCTCCACAAGGGCACCAACACACCTTATCGGACGTCAACGCGTCCAGAGAGGCCCTCAATGCCCGTAGGCGTGGCTCTAATCTAACCGTGTGACTGGGAAACCACCTGACTGCGCGAGGTCCCCGAATCGGTTGCTCACTATGTGGCCTAAATGAGGGAAAATACTCCTATATCCTGCCTGCAAAAGGGTCAAACACCCAACTATCTTCGTTGTCCCAGCCCTGCTCGCCATCCCTAACTGTCAATACAGGTACGCTAGTGTAATCGTACCCCAAGCAACTGTATCGACATGATCAGTGCTAGGCCACGAATGCGGACGAACTCTATCCCTTGATTTGTCCACGAGGATAGTGTTCCCCAACAAGCTCAACAACCACGCCCGTGTCCTATGGGGAATGGGGTACAGGGGTGAAACAACAACCGACCTCAAATCGACATCAGTGATGGCACCCTTGTCATAAATGCCCAATTTCTTTAGTTCCGACATAGGCTTCTTGAAAATAGCTTGCACGAACTCGTTAACCGCTGCCCGATCAAGACAATGAGGCATCACACCATCAACTGGAAGGCCCAAAATGTGTTCCACATCATGCAGCATGATAGTCATTTCACCAAACGGAAGGTGAAATGTGTTCGTGTCGGGTTGCCACCTCTCAACGAAGGCCGAGATTAGTTTCATATCGATGTTTTCATACCTTAAATCTACCAAAGCGGTCAGTTGGACATTTTGCAGTACACTCTGGCATACGGGATCCATTGAGGACCTCATTGACCTCAATTCCCTCAATGCATTCCTCTTCGTCACGCACTCAAGAACTGTTGCCCGCGAACGCTCCCGACCAGCCCATATTATCCGAGCGATGTGACCTCCAAAGCTCGGTATAATGTTCCCCAATTGTGGTCCCCCGGGAACATTACCGTCAATGTTCCAGTCTTCCTCATTTCTCCAACTCCTCTTATGCCTAATGCTGTTGCTGCTGCCGCTGCTCGCCCCAGCCTCACCACCTGCCTCTCCCCCATGTCGAACCCCATTCGCCTGTAGACTGAAGTAGGAGGAGGTACTACAGAAGTAGGGATCGCCCCCGGGACTTCAGGCTCTGTCCTGTCGTCCCCCGTTGTCTCCGTGTCGGTTGAGTAATCAATATGTTCATTGATATGG
The DNA here is from genome assembly GCA_029582165.1 of Portulaca oleracea. NCBI lineage: Eukaryota > Viridiplantae > Streptophyta > Magnoliopsida > Caryophyllales > Portulacaceae > Portulaca > Portulaca oleracea. The sequence goes on along the minus strand of CM055877.1, from coordinate 25,471,773 downwards.
TCAATGAAGCCTTGCGTGGTCTGACTGTGCGTGTCATCCGGCTGGCCAACCGCATCAACAGGTGCTCCAGTACCTCGGCCAGCACGTCGTGCTCATGCAGTCACATTACATCGGTGCGGGTCCCCAATTTCATCCCCCCTCCAACTAGACGGAAGCTGGTTTGACCTGTCTAGAAACCCCTTGCCCCTACCTGCCATTTTAGAAGCCTTGGATTTTGACTTGGGAGTCTTGAGTGTTGATGACTTAGAAGCCTTGGATTTTGACTTGGGAGTCTTTAACTTGATGACTTGAGAGTCTTTGATTTGAAAATTTTGAATTTGGACTTGTAAGTCTTGACTTGAATGACTTGAAGGTCTTGAATTTTGTTGACTAATAAGTCTTTGGCCCTAATGACTAGGGAGTCTTTGACTTGAAGTTCTTGAACTTCGACTTGAGAGTCTTCAATTTTGATGACTTGAAAGTCTTCATTTCGAATATGTGAGTTTTTTTGTGGATGAATTGGAAGTTTTGAATTTTGACTTGTGAGTCTTGATTTGGATTACTTGAAAGTCTTGAATTCTTCACTTGTGAGTCTTTTTTAATTTGACTTGACAACTTGCAATAAGTTCAATCGGATTCATCGTTCTCATCTTCATCGAATACGATCTTGCCTTCATTTTTAAGCCTCATGACAAGCTCCTTAAAAGTTTGACACTTCTCCAACAGATGGCTAACGATCCTGTGGTACTTGCAGTATTTAGGGTCATTGATTCTTCCAGCTTCATTTGGATGCTTCGACTCTGGAAGTTTAATAATTCCTTTTTCAAGAAGTTTATCAAGTATTTCGGTTGTATCACTGTCGGAAAAAGGATATTCTTTCTCTTCAAAAATTACCGATGAAGGAATTCCTTTTGACGTACCCCCGACTGAAGTTTGCTTCTCCTTGATACTTGGTCTTCTCGCATCATGTTTGAAAATTGTGAGCTCCATGTCATGTGCTCGCGTTTCCAATTCTTGAAAAGTTGTTGGCTTACTCATGTGCAAAACATAAAGCAGATCCCATTCCATACCTTGTATACACATCTCGACAGCGGAGGCTTCAGACAATCGATCTTTGCACTCAAGGCTGAGTGACCTCCAACGATTGATATATTCCAAGACTGGCTCCCGGTACCACTGCTTCGTGTTTGTCAACTCCATCATACTGACGGTGCGTTGAGTGCTATAGAATCGATTAAGGAATTCTTGCTCCATTACTCCCCAACTGTCAATGGACTCTGGTGTTCACTCGCAATACAGTGCGGGTTTTTGTATCGTATCCACAGGGAGCAAGGTCTTTTTGTCAAAACTTTCACTACTAAAGCTTAGTTTAAGGTAACAAAAATGATTATGAGAGGGAAAGGGAACAAGGATCGATTATCAGAAAAAAAACAGAGAAAAAAAAGGCTCAAAGGTCGGTCTTTGCCTCCTAATGGTCACCCTAATCACGAGGAAGTCTCGGTCAGGACACTAAGCCAGGATAAAAGCTAGGTTATTGCAAGAAATAGAGCCACTCCGCGGCCTCTCCCGAGGTATACCCGAATTTAACCCTAAATATTCGTCCACTAAATGAATGAGGACTCACCTAAAAGGTTTGATATGCAAATCACCCTACCCGAACTCCTCCACTAAATGAATGAGGATTCGTTCGGATATCCATCCAATTACTCTAAGGATAGTGTTTAAGTAGGTTTAGCGGGTTTCCACTACTTAACCCCACAATCAATAGAGTTATTAGATGAAACCTCATAAAACAAGGCTTAATGCCCTAACTAAGTCAAATCCTTAGAAAAGGGGTCCCATGAGGGGCTAAACCTCCCCCTAAGCCCTAAGGAAACTAGCCACTAATCATGATAAAAAGCATTAAAACTACCAAGCATAAAGCAAGAACCCTAATCATGATGTCTAGAAAGAGAATACAAAGAAATAATCACAAGAACTAATTAAAGCAATTACTAAAAGAGGGAAATGAAACTTACCCAAACAAGAAGAAGGATGATAATAATAGAAAGAAGAAGAAACAACCAAACTTGAATAATAATCTTCAAAGCAATACTTCTTCAAAGCAATAATCCAATCCAAAATACCAAACAAAAACCAAAGTTGAGAGTAATAATGAGATAATCTATCTAGAAACTAGTGCCAAGCAATTCTAAGGGAAAGATGAACAGTAAAAACTTCCTCCCTAGGTTTAGTTTTGGACCGAGCTTAAATACAATGGGAGAAAATAGACAAAACGCAGTCGTTTTGGCCCTAAAATTCGATCGGCAGGTCGTCACACGCGCTACCTCAGTCGTCACGCCCGTGACGAGGCGATTCCAAAATCTCGAACCAAAAGTCTTCGCTGAGGTAACGGGCGCTACCTCAGATCGTCACGCCCGTTACCACCTGGGAATCGGCAACTTGGAAAAAAAAAAGCTCAGCAGCGTCAGGGGCGTTACCACCAGTCGTCACGCCCGTGACTCGTCTCAGCAAAATGACAATTAATTCTCTTAATTTGGTCACGGGCGCTACAAATGGGGTCACGCCCGTGACCACCTGGGTTTTCCTTTTGGTCATTTTTCCAACTCTGGTCACGGGCATTACCCTTGGGGGTAATGACCGTGACCTCCTGGGCTTGCCTTGACTCCTCCTTTGCAAAATCTTCGAGATGAGGGCCGCTCCCGGGGTTGCTTCCTTGAATTCCCGAGCCGGGGTTCTCGGCACCGACAACTCAGCAACTCCCAATGCCTCGGGTCCAAACTAACCTGCATAAAAACTAAAAGAAAGACGGATAAGAGACAATTATTAAGGGACGGTAACGAACAATAATTCTAAGTAGATGGAATGTGTTCGGTCTCGTTCCGAGCCAAATTTCTTCTCTTTTATAGGGTATATTTGCTTCTTTTAACCCCTATTTATATTTTAGATATAATGATTTAGTGTTTTGTAGGAAAATAAGGAGTTAGAAGAAGTTTGGGCTTAATTGAAGGTTTTTAGGGAATCCCGAGCTATTTTCCTAGTCAAACCAAGTCAACCCGAGCCGAGAGCCTAGGCGAAACCGAAGCCAGAAATTCCATATCAAGAATGGCGCAAAACAGGGCAACGGTGCAAACTCAAAGGTTTGAAATACGTGTGCCTTCACTCTTTGAGTCATAACTCCTTCGTTACAACTCCGATTAGTTTGAAATTTTGGGAGCTTAAAGTACACACCGAGAACTTTCCATCGATATCTTACGGGCCTAAAATAGAGTTCGGATGAAGAAGTTATGCGCGTTTGAAGTCGGCAGGGAAAAGCTGTCCAGAACAGTGGCTCGCCCGAGCCAGGCTTCTGGGGCAACAAAGACATAAGCCAGGAGAGCCGAATAGTAGGCTTTCTCGCCCGAGCCACCCCAATGGCTCGCCCGAGCCACTCTGTCTGTAGAAAAACTGACGCGCGTGCTGCGATTTGTTTCTAGGGTTTTGGGTTGTATTTTTCCTTCTTTTATAAATACCCACTTGTATTAATCTAAGAAAGAAAGAAATTAGCCTAGGTAGTTTAGGAGTAGAATTAGATTTAATTACTTTCTTTAATTGCTTTCTTTAATTGTTCTTCAAGTTTTCTTGATTCTTCAAGCTTTCTTTGATTTCTAGCATTTGTATTCAAACTTTCTCAAGCTTTCTCAATTCAAGCAAGTTTCCATTGAAGTTTTACAAAGCTTTCTCTCTCTTCTCTCTTCTCTCTCTCTCTCTCTCTAATCTCCATTGTTGACTTGATTTCAAAGCTTTCTAGGGTTAGCCACATCAAATTCATCTTTTAGTGGGGAGGAGGGTCAAGGAATTCCAATTCTACTTCCTAGTGACAATTTGGGAGATCCTTGATAATCCAATCCACAATTTCTTGTTTGTTAGGGGGAAATTGCAAAGGTAGATTGAAGGTTAGAAGATTTTGGTCATCGAAGGTATAATTTCTTGTTCCCAATTTTGTTGTTCATTCATTGTCTTCATTCATGTCTTTTAATTGATTTCATCCTTAAGTGTTTTCTTTATTGCTTTCCTTTTATTGTTTTCTTAATTATTATCATGTCTAGATTAGTTTATTGCTTTCCTTTACATAATTTATCGCTTTCCGTATGTGAGAAAACCCCCAAACACAAACCGATTACCCTTAATCAAGCCTAAACACCCATCCCTGTGGACCGACAACCTTAACTTATAAAACCACAAAAATTACAACCGAACAGAATGACACTTAGGCTCAAAATCGAGCCTAAACATCTGGCTCTAAGTCCGTATACCAATCAAAGGCGATTCCTTTAAGGGTTCTAACGAACTGCTTCACTAGTCGATCTCCCTCAGTCCCAGCAATATTGCATGTCTCGATGAAATGAGCTATATGCTGCTTGGGATTCCCTTTACCATCGAAGTAAGTGAATTTCGGCGGTTGATAGCCGTAAGGCATGTGAAGTGCGTCAATCCTCTTTGTGTAAGGCTTCTTGTGCAATTGAGTTTTACGAGAGCCTCCCTCGATATGAGCTTTTATCGCATCGGCTAGTAGTTTTTGGATCTGCTCCACAGACAATGAACTCGAGCCAAAACCTTCTTTATATTTCTCTTCTTCGTCGGAGTCTTCATGATTGGATCCTTCATCGGAATCTTCATCTCCCAAACCTTCGTCAAATTTGTTAGCGGGTCATTTTCTTAACTTCTTTGTCAATTTCTTAATCCGCTCATCTTGTCGCTTAATATGCTCAAACTTTTCCTCGCATTCTTTCTCTAGTCTGGTCAGCGTAGCCTTTATAGTCTTGAATTCTTCTTCATAGTTAATACCATCAGTGACCATAACGGGCATAATAACGTGTCGATAGAGTCGATATCAGAATCAGATGAGAGAGGATCCCTTGGTGATTTTCGCGTTTCCTCGCCATCTTCATAGTCTTCATTCTCTTCACTCAATGGTTGATGGCGGATTTCATCCATCCATTGAGCGACCATCTTATTCGCGTCAACGACTTGAGTGGAAGTAATTTGGTTTGCCCCCGGCAAGTTGGAGTTAAAGATTTGCAACGGGGCACTCGCAGCAACTTGTTCCTCAGCCTCCACAGCGGCAATCTTGGTCATCCTTCTTGTGATTACTCCATTGGATGTTGAACTAGTTATTGATTCTTGTGACTTGGCTTGAGAAACTTTCTTCAAAGCATGATAGATGTTGTTCTTAGGATCCATCTTCTTCGAATGATAAATAGTTCGTTCTTGGAGAAATAGATGATAGGGAGAGATGTCCCACCGAGTGTGCCAAAATTTGTAAACACAAATTTTCGGGCCTAAATAAATAAACACAAGAAATTAGTGAACAAATATAATATATTAATTTCAAAGGATTTTGGGTACAATCTCTATGTATTTGTTACAAAATGAAAATGTAACTCCTCCGATTCGATCTCTTTGAACAAACTTGAACGAGTCTTGAATGAGTATGGTTTTGGATGAATATAATCTTGGATGAATATACTCTTCATTGAATATGAACTTTGATAATTGTGGTCTTGCACGAGGGTAATAGAGACTTGATCCTGATCAAGAGAAAGTAATTTGATCTCCACGAATGGACTACATGAGCTTAAGCTTTGTTGTGCTTCTTGTCTTCGAGAGAGAGAGTATGAGAACTTTTGAGTCTTCTTTGGATGTTTTTCAACCCCCTCCAAATGAAGGAGGGTCTCTATTTATAGAGAACATTGACCAACATTTAGGCCCATTTAACTCCTTTAAAAAAAAAAAGAAATATTTATGTGTCACCCATGACATGCGGCATAATTTAATTGGCCAAAAATATAATATCATTTAATTTATCATTAAATGATCTACCATAATTAATTTTGACACATGGCGGATTATAATTTTTTTTGATGGAAATGGCGGATTATAATTGGCCTAATTAAAATTATTTTAATTTCCACGTGGCGAGTCTGAATTGGCTGATAAATTTTTTCCTTCTACAGTAAGTTTATTTTAATCATTATAAAGGTATGTTTCATTACTTTGAGGGTTACTACAACTTATAAACTATTTAAAAATAATTATTTACTTACATTTATTTCATAAACATAAACTATGCATAAAATGTGTATTTTTTGCTATAATTGATAAAATTAGACTATAATTTCATTTTTTGACCTAACTAATAAATATTATACTATTATAATTGATAAATATATATAATTATTAAAATAATATTAATAAAAGTTACAAAAATGTGAAATATAAACAGTTTAAGATGGTTATTAATCATTTTGAGTTAAGATGATTATCATGATCCATTATCAAGAAATGATTTTGCATTATTTCTCTTTGTAAAAAATATTAGTTATCATTACTAAAGCTAACTTTTTCTCTGTGTTACTATTTTGATTTTGGAACCTGTGTACACCCACTATTTTTTTTTACTATTTTTAATTTTTTTTGTTCATAAAATTTATCAGGAATAGTTTAGTATAAGGTAAGTTAACTACGACCACGACCCTGTTCTTTGAATTAGATAAAATGAGGTTTGGATGGATAAAAATGGATTGGATTAGATAAGTTATGATACTTTTTTGGGGAATTGTGTTTTTAGAGAGGATGCATTTTTATTTCTTAATTGCAAAAGCAATTTAGTAATGAAAATACCACAGTGTTTTTTATAGTTATTTATTTATATTCTTATTTTTTATGCTAGGAATTATTTACATTTGACGTAGTAGCCAATCACTTCTTGCGTGAGTGGCAAGAGGTCCTCCTCTTGTCTCTTACCTCTAGGGTTTGAATCCGAGGGAGGGGTGAGGGGAAGGGGGGACATTCTCCCTTACCGTTTCGGTAGGAGAAGAACTCAACTTTGGACCATTGACATCCCTGATAAGTCAACAGTTATCTTTGGGTTGAATCCCTACCATGGGCCCAATTGAGGTATTGGATTAAGTATGTCAACTCTGGGTTAACTATGTCAACTCCCAACCCACAGGAGCCTCGACCAAGATTAGGGTTAGGTAGTTTTCCATCCAATTTACTTTCATCCATTTCTACCATAAGTAACCCCTTTAGTATTTTTGATGGGACATGACTTAGGTAAGCTTTCATCATTACCACCAAGAACTCCCACATATGGCTTCCCCCCCCCCCCCCAGTGAAACAACATCATTCAATCTCAAAACACTTACGTTCTCCCAATACACATTAGTCATCCTTGATCCCTATACTAACTTGAGCGTTGGAGGGGCGTTCCTGGGGCACGCCTTATTTTGTAGGTCGAGAGCGCTAGGAGGTTCCAACTTGTCATTATCCACGTAAGTCTGATCCTCCCAACTCACTTCACCTTAGTTTCTCCACAAACATTTTAACGTCGTCTATGGGGAAGAACGACAACTGATGGTAGCAAGTGGAATTCATTCTTGATCTAAGATGTCCAACAACTTAATAAGGATGAGGGGCAAGACTACTTCAAAATTCTATTGGTATTCAATCCAAGCAGCCTCAAGCTTATGTTACCATCGGTACCCTCAAAGTTCATGGATGTTATGCAACATGACATAATAAAGAAAGTTCAACACCAAGTCAAGAATACTGTGGAGCATCAACGACCTCTCACTACCTTCTACCATCACCCTTCTCCGTGGCGAGAACCATCACCCTAAGAGGTCATCTAGTTAGGTAACTCCCAAGGAGATCACTTCTAGACTCCGCTCAACCTTTGGTCACTATATAGCGTGCAACACAACACATCGGCATGGGGGACACACGGGAAGTTATCGAGGAGATAAAAGACTTACAGAGGGAAAAAGATAAGGTGGCCCACTCTATTACTAACTCTACTCGCTACACCATTCATAACCGTAGGTCAACGTGGTTTGTTGAGCATGAGGGGACTTCTTTCCTGGATGGAGGGAGAAAGTCACAGGACAGGCCCCTCCCACATCCTTTCAACAACTCGAGAGCATAACCCTATACTCTACCACAGGGATGTGCACCCTTGGACCCTCTATACAAGGTGGTGCTGACAAGGGAAGACATGGGAGGACAACTAAGGCTCGATTGCCAAGCGAGGCTGTGACCAGTCCACCATGAGAGGACAAGGGTATTGTAGTAGGGAAAGGTCTAATCCCCACCAAGAGCAATTTTAAAAGAGTACATCCTTGGTATGGTTAGTTCAACAACCATCAAGTAACATCCCTCTCACTGGCTTCGCTTCCAGACCAAGGCTACTAACAATCTATACTTCCTTTAGTGAAGGCGTCATGCATTTTCGATGCCTTTGTAAGCTAAAACTACCAATCATCTAACTTTATGATGGTACCGCCAATTTAGAAGACTATATAGTTCTCTATAAGGCACAAAAGGTATATTCAAGACATGGATGATGCCATATTTTATCATTGCTTTCCTGCTACCCTCAAAAGTGTATCCCGAATACCCTAAATCATGCCAAATATGGAAGTTGCACTATAAGCTCATATGCCTTAAATTCGCGAAAAGGATGAGATCTCAATTAATTATGTCATGTATGCATGAGATAAGATGGAACCAAAGTGAAATCGATGTCGATACAATATTTGATTATAATGTAGCGTTCAATATTATGAATGACAATGAGGATCATAAACTTAGGTTCGTTAATGAATACACACCATGAAAATATTAGCCAAGTGGAAAGATGCAATTAATTAAAAATTAGATTTGCTTGTAATTTTGGAAATATTCATACCTATTGGCTGCACACCAACCGGTGTAAAGCTTGTGGGATATAATTACGTCTTTGTGCTAAGATGAAATGAAGATATAAAGCACAAGCCATAACTTGTTGCGCAAGAGTTTCGCAAAGACCTGATTTCGAGTATGAAGAAGCGTACACCCAAGTAGTTGATGCTACTACATCACGCTACCTATCAAATATGGTTGTATGTGAAAGCTGAACATGCCTCTTATAATATCACTATGATTTATGAGAAATTTAATAATGACATAAAACTCCCTGAAGGTTTCAAAGTTCCTAAAACACATAATGAGAATGCTTGATAAATTAATCTTTACATAATAACCTGTAGAACGGAGGTGCTTTAAAAGGCTTCCTTCCCCCAACTCTCATATCCTATGCATTTGACAGCATCAACTATTGATTTATACGAAATGTAAGATCTCAACCATCGATTTAAAATTTAAAAAATTAAAAATTAAAATCTAACTCATTCTTTTTAATGAATTTGAAGGCATCAAATGTTGGAAATATTTCAAGAGTACAAGACAATTATATAGCCTAAAGAATAAAGTATATCAAGTATAAGGGTCATATATAAGTAAAACAATAAGAATATGATCAACACGGATGAAACAGGAAGCAACACGGGTCGTGTTGTCTTCCAGAGAGCAAGGAAAACTTTCCTGGGCTCAACATGGGTCGTGTTGCACCCAACACGGACTGTGTTGATCCAACACGGGTCGTGTTGAAAGCCAGGATTGTTTTAAATGCTAACGGCTATATGATTTTGTGTAATTAGTATTTGATATTATAATTAAGCACGATTATAATGATATTCTAATAGCTATATGACTTGACTTGGTCAAGGTCATATTAAGATTGTGATCATCCATTAAAGTCTCTTGATTGTCCTTTGACTAGGGCATCCTAAGTAGGTTGGTATTCTCCTATAAATAGGAGACATCCTAGGCTATTTGAGACACACCATTCCAAGCAATCACATCTTCATTCTTGTCTAGACTGCAGCTATACTTGAGTGATACAAGAGAGAAACTATTATTCTTGAGTATTACAAGTGCTAAGTTTTATCCCTTGAACATTTACGGTATCGTAAATAGTTCTTAAGGAAAGTGAGTATTAAGCCACAACTCTTAGCGTTATCCAAGCAAGTTTCCATTGCTTTATATACCGATACTCCTTTCCTCCAACAATCTTAAGAACTATTTAGTAATGGCCTTGCTACGTGATATGTCTAGCAATTTCCAAAAGCTAGAGCGCTTTGAAGGAGTAGATTTCCGATGTTGGCAAAGCAAGATGAATTTCTTGCTAACGACTCTCAATGTTGCCTATGTGCTTAACATTGAGATCTCTCCCAAGGTGAACCAAGAACCTTCGGCCGAGAAGGTGACAACCGAGGAGTTTCCAAAAGAGGATGCAACTGGCAAAGTTTCCACGAGTGATGGAGGCAAGGATCAAGTAAAAGACAAGGTGCCCGTGGAAGATGCGGAGGCTACTCGGCAAAGGCTCAAGATGGAGAATGACGACTACATTTGTAGAGGATGCATTCTCAAGGGGATGAGCGACACTCTCTTCGATGTCTATCAACATGTGGAGACGGCAAAGAAGCTTTGGGAGATGCTTGAAGCTAAGTACATGTCGGAAGATGCGTCAAGTAAGAATTTTCTTGTTAGTCAATTCATGAAATTTAAGATGGATGATAATAGGAAAATTCTAGACCAATTCCATGAGATTCAACGTATTTTGAGTAACTTTAAGCAACACAATTTGAACATGGATGAAACCATAATCGTATTCTCTATTATTGACAAGCTACCTTCTTCTTGGAATGAAACTAAAAGGGCTCTCATGCACCAGAAAAAGGCTATGTCTCTTGAAGGTTTGGCTAACCATCTTCGGATTGAAGAGGAGTTACGCCTACAAGATGGTACCAAAGAGCAATCTAAGTTCCATATGGTGCAAGAGAATAAGGGAAACAAGAATAAGAACAAGACCCACAACAAAATTAGCAAGGGAATTCAAAAGCCTAAGCAAGTTTGTTGGGAATGTGGCAAACCGGGGCACACAAAGAGAGAGTGTTACCAATGGAAAAAGAAGCATGGTCTTTTGAACAAAGATACATCTAAGGGCAAGAGTAAGGAGAAGGAACCCAATTCCTTCGTGGCCATGATTAAGGATCATATTAACATGGTATCCATTGGTTGTAATGATTGGTATATAGACTTGGGTGCGTCAAGGCATGTTTGCGTTGACAAGAGTTTATTCAAGACTCTCAAACCGGCGGATGATGGTGTGAATCTCTATATGGGCAATAACCATCCGGTCAAAGTTGAAGGCATTGGGCAAGTGGAACTTGTTTTCACTTCCGGTAAATCTTTGCTTTTAAATGATGTGTATTTAGCTCCGGAAGTATGTAAGAATCTTGTATCCGGTTATCTCCTTAGCAAGTTTGGTTTTATGCAAGTTTATGATGGAGATAATTATGTACTTTCCAAGGATGAGACTTTTGTAGGGAAGGGATATGCTTATGGGGAGATGTTTAAATTGAATGCGAAAAGTACTAAAGATGACATGATTTTCGCTTATATGCATGTGTCTACTTTGAATAAGTCTTTTCTATGGCATGCTAGATTAGGACATGTGAACTTTTCAAAGTTGAAAGAAATTTCTAATCTTGATTTGATTCCTAAGTTAAATGATGACATAGAAAAGTGTAAAACATGCATGCTTAACAAAATCACCAAAAGTTCATTCTCAAGTGTAAAAAGAACTTCTAAATTGCTTGATTTAATGCATAGTGATTTAGGAGATTTTCATAGTACACCTTCAATAGGTGGTAAGAAGTATTATGTGACATTCATTGATGATTATTCTAGATATTGTCAAGTTTATCTTTTGAGTTCTAAAGATGAAGCACTTGAAAAGTTGAGAGTTTACAAAACTAGAAGTGAACTTCAATGTGAGACCTTGATTAAAACTTTAAGATCCGATAGGGGAGGGGAATATTATGATCCATAGTTTTTCCAAGAAACGGGCATTGTTCATGAGACAACCGCCCCGTATACACCACAACAAAATGGGGTTGCGGAAAGGAAAAATAGAACTTTAAAAGAAATGGTGAATTTTATGTTGTCTAACTCTGGTTTAAGTAATGGATTTTGGGGTGAAGCCATGTTAACGGCTTATTATATTTTGAATAGAGTTCCATTCAAAGGGAATTCTAGTACCCCATATGAGTTATGGAACAAAAGAAAGCCAAGTCTTAAATATTTTAAGATTTGGGGTTGTAGGGCTATTGTAAGAGTCCTGGAACCTAAGAAAAGAAAGTTAGGTGAAAGAGGAATTGAGTGCATCTTTATAGGCTATGCTCAAGATAGAAAAGCTTATAGGTTTTTGGTGGTTGAGCCAAATGAGTACATTTCGGTAAATACCGTAATGGAATCAATAGATGCAATTTTTGATGAGACTATGTTCTCTTCAATTCCTAGACCTAAAGAAATAACTCAAGATATTGTTCCTCTAATTGAGCCTCAAGATGAAAATCATGAGGGTATATCCATACAAGATGATCTTTTGACTCATGAGGTTATTCATGATGAAGAAGATGAAAATATTGAGTTAAGGAGTAAAAGATCAAGGAAACCAAAAGACTTTGGTTTGAACTTCTATGTTTATTTAGTAGAAGGTTCAAGGGACTCAGTTGAAAGTGAGACCCTATGTATGTACAACATGGATAAGGATCCTAAAACTTTAAAAGAAGCTATGCAATCTCATGATGCTTCTTTGTGGAAAGAAGCGGTACAAGATGAGATTGATTCAATAATGGAAAACAATGTTTGGATATTGGTTGACCTTCCTCCGGGGAGTAAACCAATTACCTCTAAGTGGATCTTTAAAAGGAAAAGGAAATTAGATGGTACCGTTGAGAGGTATAAAGCTCGATTGGTTGTAAGGGGCTTTACTCAAAAGTATGGTATTGACTACTTTGATACATATGCACCGGTGGCTAGGACAGCTTCAATACGTGTATTGTTAGCTTTAGCTACTATCCATAAGCTAGTTATCCATCAAATGGATGTCAAAACGACATTCTTAAATGGAGAACTAGAAGAGGAGATGTATATGGAACAACCCGAAGGGTTTGTTGTTGAAGGTTAAGAAAAGAAAGTTTGTAAACTTATAAGGTCTTTATATGGACTTAAGCAAGCACCTAAACAATGGCATCAAAAATTTGATGAAGTAGTGCTTTCAAGTGGTTATAAGATCAATGAATCGGATAAGTGCATATACTCTAAGTTTGAGAATGGAAAAGGGGTGATTATATGCCTATACGTTGATGACATGTTGATCTTTGGGACCGACATGGAACACGTTAATAAGACCAAAGAATTTCTATCCTCAAAGTTCTCTATGAAGGACATGGGTGAAGCGGATGTAATTCTTGGTATTATGATCATTAGAAATAATGATAAGATAAGTTTATCTCAAGAGCATTACATTGAGAAAATATTGAATAAGTTTGGAGGTGATAAGATATATCCGACAATGACACCTTATGATCCAAGTAAGAAACTAGAGAAAAATTTGGGTTCTCCGGTTAATCAACTTGAGTATGCTAAGTTGATAGGAAGTCTCATGTATGCTATGACAAGTACAAGGCCAGACATTGCTTATGAAATTGGCATATTAAGTAGGTTTACAAGTAATCTGAATAATATGTATTGGTTTGCAATTCGGAGAGTATTAAGATATTTAGCTGGTACAAAAAGTTATCAACTCACATATAAGGGAGAACCTTCGGTATTAGAAGGATATTCGGACGCGAGTTGGATTAATAAAGGAGATTTTTCCTCTACCAGTGGATGGGTGTTTCTTTTAGGAGGTGGAGTGGTTTCTTGGGGTTCTAAGAAACAAGCTAATATATTTAGCGGATTCCACTATGTCTTCGGAATTAGTAGCATTGTATGCTGCTTGTAAGGAAGCGGAATGGTTAAGGAACTTATTGTTGGAAATACCGGTTTACAATGGCAAGTCAAGGCACATTGGTTTGAGGCATGCTTATATACATCAACTTATAAGGGATGGAGTAGTGACTTCAAGATATATCAAGTTAAAGGAAAACTTAGCCGATCCTTTAACCAAAGGGTTGTCTAGAGATTTGATAAAAAGTACTTCAAAGGGGATGGGTTTAAGTGTAGCTCAAATATCTAGTAATCACAACAAAGACTCAACTTTATGAATTGGAATACCACCAATTTCTAAAGTTCAAATGAGTACGGAGTTGCTTAAATTAGTAGGAAGCATCGATTTTATCCCAAGGACAAGTGATGCTTAAAAATCTGTAATGACAAGAGGGTGAGTATTAGTACTCTTAATAGACTTTGTGGAAAGCCTAATTACAGGGGTGGTATAATTACAAAGTCTACCTAGATAAGTGTAATGTGTGGCCGCATAAAGGAAATATAAGCTAAAGTTCCGAAACACTTATGAAGGATAAGGACACAAGGCCGGATAATAGTGTCAAGGTATTTACACTCAAGATTTAAAATGTATGTGTGTTATGAGTATAGTTGGTCAATATAAATCCAAAGTTCAAAGCTATGTCTACTTTGTGATTTGGATTCAATTTTAGCTCATATACACTAAATGAAAAGTTCAAAGAGTACTCTACTTTTCATTAGGCATATGTTTTGTGAGTTTCTCTGGTGATTACAAGTTAAGGTATATCTCAAATAGCGGGGGTATAAGCTCCTTAAGTAAAGTTATTTCAAGGGTTTTACATACTCTTGAAATAGCGGGGGATTGTTGGAAATATTTCAAGAGTACAAGACAATTATATAGCCTAAAGAATAAAGTATATCAAGTATAAGGGTCATATATAAGTAAAACAATAAGAATATGATCAACACGCGTGAAACAAGAAGTAACACGGGTCGTATTGTCTTCCAGAGAGCAAGGAAAACTTTCCTGGGCTCAACACGGGTCGTGTTGGAACAACACGGGTCGTGTTGCACCCAAGACGGACCGTGTTGATCCAACATGGGTCGTGTTGAAAGCCAGGATTGTTTTAAATGCTAGCGGCTATATGATTTTGTGTAATTAGTATTTGATATTATAATTAAGCACGATTATAATGATATTCCAACAACTATATGACTTAACTTGGTCAAGGTCATATTAAGATTGTGATCCTCCATTAAAGTCTCTTGATTGTCCTTTGACTTGGGCATCCTAAGTAGGTTGGTATTCTCCTATAAATAGTAGACATCTTAGGCTATTTGAGACACACCATTCTAAGCAATCACATCTTCATTCTTGTCTAGACAGCAGCTATACTTGAGTGATACAAGAGAGAAACTATTATTCTTGAGTGTTACAAGTGCTAAGTTTTATCCCTTTGAACATTTACGGTATCGTAAATAGTTCTTAAGGAAAGTGAGTATTATGCCACAACTCTTAGTGTTATCCAAGTGAGTTTCCGTTGTTTTATATACCGTTACTCCCTTTCCTTCAACATCAAATGAAAAAAGAAAAAAAATCTTCCATTTACAGGATAAGGCATTAACTGTCAAATACTATAAGACAGTTACTACAAGGTAGTTATACCAAAAATCATGGGATTATTCTCTATTAATTTTGATGTGATAAAAACAAAGAAAATTCCATTTGGTAGACTTCAACTTTTGTCAATTCCAAGTTGTCATCACTTTTTAAACTATTCCAAGTGGTAGACTGTAGGACCCCGGGAAAAGGGTGACCCTTTTTTCCCCGTGATTCACTACTTAAATGATGGGGAGCCGACTAAGGTTGCTTAATCCTCAAATTAGGATATATTTATTTTATGAAATTCATTCTCGGGGGTAACTTTTTATTTATTCAATAATCAATTTTTATTATTCACATGTTTGAAATTACATCAAATTAATTTACAAATAATTTTACATAAAATCTGATTCGAATCCGGGCTAAAACTCAATAGAGAATACTTAGAAAATTCAAAGGCCATGTAACATTTAATAATTCCTATGGTATTTTCTCTTGATATACTTAGATCGGAATATGGAATTATGTAAATTATATCATAAATTCATTCGACGTAATAAACATTCATGTTAAAATAATAAGAGATTATATAAAAAAGAAAGAGTCGCCAGCCGATTTAAGGAAACCAACAAACCATAAAATAATAAAAAATTCGGTCTACGAACCCAAATTCTAAGTTCGGGGGCAAGGTTACGAATCTGAGAATTAAAATAATTCTCAAATTTGCTTGTTAGAAAACATACTCTACTAAAATCAAACTTGGAATGAAATTGAACGGGGAGAACTTTTAATGAATTTCATGAGATTATCATTCGAACATGCAAATGAAAATAAAAGAATGATGGTTTTTACAAAATGAATGTACAAATAAGACGTTTACATGAAATAAACTACATTATTGCAACTTTAAAGGATGAACGAACCTCGCTTAAAACTTTGATATGAGGGATTGGAAGATCGCGCTCCTTATGATGATTCTTGACCGTGACATGAATATGGCTTGGAATGAAGATTATGGAGGATGTGGTTTATGATAATCGATGTGATGTAATGGATGATTATTATGGATGACGGTTATGGATAAAGAAATATGATGTGATGAGAGTAGAAGAATGAAGAGAATAGAATGGTGATTATAGAGAGAGTTGATAGTATTTGGTGGTGACTGGTGAGTGTTGATGAAATGAATCACTACAAAAAAAAATGGGTTTTATCAACAGATTGTCAGTGACAGATATTCTATCTGTTGGTAAAAGTGTATATTTACCAACAGATTAGTCATCTGCTGGTATTATTAATTATTTAGCAACACTATTATTATCTGTTGGTAAAATAATCTTAATACCGACAGATAAAAATGTAACTATTGGTAATATTTTAACAATACCGACACTTATTTTATCTGTTGGTAAAAGAATTCTAATACCAACAGATAAAATTTTTCTGTTGGTAATAATGTGCACATATAAGCGCAAAAAAAAGACTGGGTTAAAAATATCTTGAAATTTGAATGAATGACTGGGCTGGAATAAAAAGAGAGGCGGCAATCAATATGCTTCAAAATTTTGGCGAAATTCAAAAGAGCAAAAAAAAGCACCCTTTCTCTATTTTTCTAAAAAATTTTAATTTTTACTCACAGCCTCAGTCCCTAGCTAATCCTAATGGCCTAATCGACTCCCTTACTCAGACACTCACTGTCTCACACTCACACTCACACTCACACTCACACTCACACTCAATCAGTCCTTCCCTCAAATCCTAATCGACTCCCTCTGTTTCTCCCAGTGTCCCTCACAAGCTCGCATTCAGTTACTCATCTCAATCTAACACTCTCACTCCCTCAAGCCCAGCCCCCAGCAAGCAACAACGTGTGACGACCGCTGCTGGACGTCATTAACTCTTGTTCTCTCGTCGTCGTCCGCCCAGCAAGCAAGCACCGTCCAACAGGCCGACATTAGTCACTCAATCTTAGCCTCTCAGATATGCTATTTTTGCGTCTTTTTTTTTTTGTTTTTCTTCCAGATATAAACTAGGGTTGCATATATGGTTCCTACAGATTATGGTTTGATAACAGATTTTTATGGAAGAAGACAATTCAAAACAGAGGAATCGAGGACTAGATCTGAAGGTATCTATAATTTTGCCTTGATAATAGACTTTTTATGGAAGCAGGCAATTTCAAACTGTTAAATGCAGGCTACCCCTAGTAGCATCAAGTGTTTGTACAAATCTACATCATGACATTCTTAAAGAAGATAGATTTCTGCTGAGGAAGGTTGCTACTTTCTTGCAATTTTTTCTCATCGCTTTGATTTTTGATAAGTGCATTATTTGCACTTATTTTTAAGTATTTTAGAAGCATAATCATAGTGATTTTTGGCTAAAAAGGTGTTTAATCTTCCCCATTTCTCTATTTACACTTGGTCTTTGCGTTTTTGGCATTTATTTTCAGGTTTAGGGCTAAAAAGGTGATTTTTGGAGCAAATTTGGTAAGGCCAAGGGTACCACGGGCATCAACTACTGTTGATAGGAACGTGGTAAAAATTTCAGCAAGAAACGAGTAGAAAACGACGGAGGCCAACCACGGGTGCGTGGTGACGATACGGACCGTGGTTGGGGCATTTTCTTTCTGCGCGGTTATTTTTGCGGAGATAACCGGGAAAAAGAGGGGGAACGCGGTTATCAATTATTCTGGGCAGAAAAGAGAGATTTTAGAGAGGAATTCTTCACCAAAAACACCTCGATTTCATCAAGAATCAATTCGAAGGCATTGAAGATTGGGAATTCGAGAAGAAGCACGCAACACTCTTGTGAAGTTCTTGAGAGAATCCTACGAATTTCTCCCTAGTGTTTGCTTTACTCTTCTCACTTTCTCTTCCTTAATTCTAGATTTGATTACCATGTTTAGAACGTATTTCTTGTTTTCAATGAATACTTGTGAGTAGATTTCGTTCTTTCTAGGGTTTTATGAACCATCAATATGGAGTTTGATTAGAAATGTTTTAGTTTGTACTTGAATTCTCAATTGAATCAATAGAAGGTTGCGTTTTTCTTGCTTACGAATGTTCTTAAGGCCTTGGATGTTTGTAATTCAGAAATTAACCTAAGAAGTACCGAAAGGTGAATTAGGGGAATTTGACCACCAACCCTTCTACCTAGGCCTACGAAAGTTGAAAAAGGAGTAGTAGACTAAGGAATCATTAGATAACCCGACCTTGCTTAGACCTTCAATTCTGTTTAACCTGAATAGCAGACGAAAGTTGTTGATTAGGTTAGTCAGGATAATTCTATTTAGCATCGAAAGGGCGATAGAATTTAGAGGTTATCGATTCTTGATTCGTTTGAGTTATTTTCTTGTGCTTGCTTTAATCGGCTTTCGACCACATTTGTTAGGTGAGTAAAACCCTAGAAGTCTTCACCCATCGAATTACCTCGAGTTAATCCTTTCTAGTCCACTTTAGTTTTAGTTAGTTCATTAGAAGTCATAAACAAATCATCAACCCGATTGGCTTAGCAATCAAGTAGAGGGATAGTTCACTGAGTTACTAGACCAAGCCCCTGTGGGATCGACCTTGACATTGCTACAATAGTACTCGTGCGCTTGCGTACTGTCGAGTTTTGGCGCGTTGCAGGACTTTGTCCCTAGTAGCCATTAAGCGAAGACTCTTAGATTGACTAAGCTGTTTTTTTTTATTTTTTATTTTTATTTTCTTTCTTTTTCTTTCCTTTACTTGTGATTGATTGTGTCTCATTTCTTGTTTTGCTAGGTACTCTTGGTGTATGCAAAAATCTCCGGAATTTGAGTTCGATCCCGAGATTGAACGCACTTTCCGTTCTCAGAGAAAGAGGCTGCGAACAGAGAAAGCTAGCAAGAAGCAAGAAGAGGAGTCTGCATCACAATCGAAAATTGCCGGTAGAGAAGCACAACCGAAGACATTGGAACAATACATGGCCCCAAATGTCACAGATCCTCCCACGGCCATCAACCCTCCCAACATCGCCAACAATGATTTTGAGTTGAAGAATTCCTTGATTAATCCGGTCAAAGCTTCGCCATTTCGTGGTCACCCTAGTGAGGACCCCAACCGACACCTCCGTATCTTTCGCCAGGCGTGCGATACGTTCAAAGCGACGGGGCTTCACCGGATGCGATCAAAGCTGCGATTGTTTCCGTTTTCCTTGGAGGATCGAGCATGGGAGTGGCTAGACTCTCTTCCGCGAACTCCATCACCACTTTTGATCGGATGGCGGCGCATTTCTTAACAAATATTTCCGCCAGTAAGGTGACAAGCCTCATGACAAATATCCACCTTCGTCCAGAGCGGATGAGAACACATGCGAGGCTTGGGAGCGGTTCAAGATCTACGCGGTGTCCACATCATGGTCTTGAGCCATGGGTGCCCATCCATGCCTTCTACAATGGAGTGGATGATCGGTTGAGGCGATGATTCTTGCGGCGGTGGGAACATCATGAACAAAGCGGTCGATGACCTCTATTCTTTGATCGAGCAAATGGCGTCAACGATCACCAATGGTCAAGCCCGTTCCTCGAGCGGGAGGTAAGTATGATGTCGATGCCATTTCTGTTTTGATCGCTAAAATAGATCTTTGTGACTCGGAAGATAGACCGTTTGCATGTAAATTCAAATCCTCCCCTACCTGTGCTTCTTGTAATTCATTGGAGCATGAGACCTTGTTTTGTCTGTTAGGTTAGCTAGTCCGAGACCTCGGACGGACCAATTACATTTGAAACCCAAGAGAACTTTGACCCATACTCTAATGTCTACAACCGGGATTTAGAGCTCATCCTAATTTTTCCTATCGAATAACAATCCCGGGACCGCACCAACAATAACACCCCAAAGACCACCTGGTTTCCAAGACAACAAGCCCAACCCGGCCTCGACAAACCCAGAGCACGATTGGAAGGCATTGGTGGAACGTATGGTTGTGTCCCAAAATCAGCGAAGAGACTATTAAGCTTTTAGTTGATAGAGTTGACGGTTGGCCACTCACAACAAAATGCTTGAATCTCAGGTGCTAGTCGAATAGTACTTCCACCACTCCTCCAGAAAGCTCCCTAGCCAACCCGTTGCAACAAAGGATCAATGCAATGCCATAACCTTAAGAAGCGGAGCATTTGGCGGGAGCCTAGGGGTGTGTGTGATGAGCATGTTGTTGTTGATGTGCATGATGATGATGTTCTTGAGAATGTAGTTGATGTTGAGAATGTTGTGAATGATGTGAATCTTGATGTGAGTAATGATGTGCATGAAGAGGTAAATGTGCCTCCTAAAGAACCTGTGATTGATGTTGATGTGCAAATTGAGAAAGAAGTTCTTAAGGATGCAACAAGAGTTCCCCAAAGAGTTTACACTCCACCCTTGCCTTTCCCTTAAAGATTGGCTAAGGCTAAAAGTGATAAGCAATTTGGGAAGTTCTTGGAGGTCCTCAAGAAACTTCATATTAACATTCCTTTCACCGATGCCCTGTCTCAAATGCCTTCCTACGCTAAATTTTTGAAGGAAATTTTGACAAACAAGAGGAAGTTGGAAGAGCATGAGACAGTGGCATTGACAGAACAGTGTAGTGCCGTGCTCCAAAATAAGCTTCCCCCGAAGCTTAAGGATCCCGGTAGCTTCACCATTCCTTGTGAAGTTGGAAAGATTTCCATAGACCGTGCATTATGTGATCTTGGTTCTAGTGTGAGTCTTATGCCCCTCTCTTTGTCCCAAAAGCTTGGTATGGGTGAACTAAAGCCCACTACCATTTCCCTCCAGTTGGCCGATCGATCGGTCAAGTTTCCCATAGGAATTTTAGAGGATGTCCCTATTAAGTTGGGTAGCTTCTTTGTTCCTGTTGACTTTGTTATCCTAGAGATGGAGGAAGACACCCGTACCCCCATTATTCTTGGTAGACCTTTCATGGCTACGGCTGGGTGTTGCATTGATGTGAAAAATGGTAGGATGTCCTTTAGTATAGGAGGTGAGAAAGCTGAGTTTAATTTGTTTGAAGCTGCTAAATTCCCTGCATTTTCTGATGATTGCTTTAGAGTGGATATCATTGATTCCATTCTTAGGGAAGATAGCACTAACATTCGTTCTCACGATCCTCTTGAGCTTTGTTTGTTGTCTAACAAGAAACCGGGATCACGATCCGAGGTTGCCCATTGTGTGAAGCTCTTGCAGGCATCCCCAGAAGTTCCACCAACGTTGGAAACGGTGGAGGCACTAGAGGTTGAAAGCAAAAGCAAGCTTGGCGAGAAGGAAGCACCAAAGGTAGCGAAACCTCTCCCTTCTTCCCTAAGGTATGCATTTCTTGGCCCGATTCCTCTTATCCTGTGATTGTGAATGCAAACTTGAATGATCTTTGAGATTGATTCATTGTTGAGAGTCCTTAGGTCGCATCGTAAGGCCATTGGTTATACCATAGATGACCTTAAAGGAATTAGTCCCTCATTTTGCATGCATAGGATTTTGATGGAAGATGATTATAAACCCACCATTCAAAGTCAAAGAAGGTTAAACCCTAACATGAAAGAGGTGGTGAAAAAAGAGGTCTTGAAATTACTTGATCTTTGGGATTATCTACCCTATTTACGATGGTGAGTGGGTGAGCAGGTGCATGTTGTACCAGAAAGGGGATGACTGTGGTGAAAAATGAGAACAATGAGTTGATTCCAACCAGGGTATTACGGGGTGGAGGATGTGTATTGATTCTGAGTTGAATGATGCCACCCGTAAAGACCATTTCCCTCTCCCCATTGACCAAATGCTTGAAAGATGGCGAATAATTCATTCTTTTGTTATCTAGATGGGTATTCGGGTTTTCCAAATCCTATCCACCCTAGTGATCAGGAAAAGACCACCTTTACATGTCCTTACGGTACATTTGCCTATAGGAGAATGCCATTTGGGTTGTGTAATGCACCCGCTACTTTTCAACGATGCATGATGGCTATTTTCTCTGATTTTATTGAGGACATTATGGAGGTGTTTATGGATGATTTTTTAGTCTATGGCAATTCTTTTGATCATTGTTTAAGAAATCTTGCTAAAGTGTTGTCTCGATGTGAAGAAGTGAATTTGGTTTTGAATTGGGAGAAGTGTCATTTCATGGTACAAGAGGGTGTAGTCCTTGGTCATGTTGTGTCAAACAAAGGCATTGAGGTTGACAAAGCAAAGGTTGAGGTGGTTGAAAAATTACCACCTCCAACTTATTAAGGGTGTTAGGAGTTTTCTTGGACACGTTGGTTTCTCTGAAGCGGTTCATAAAAGATTTTTCAAAAATTGCTAGGCCTCTCACCCGATTGCTTGTCAAAGATGTGCCTTTTGAATTTGATGATGTTTGCTTGAGTGCTTTCAACAGGTTGAAAGAAGCTTTGATTACTGCACCTATTATGCAAGCCCCGGATTGGAGTTTACCGTTTGAAGTGATGTGTGATGCGAGTGATTACACATTGGGGGCTGTTTTAGGGCAAAGAAGAGATGGAAAGCCTTTCGCCATCTACTATGCGAGCCGAACTCTGGATGAGGCTCAAGTCAACTACGCCACCACAGAGAAGGAGTTCTTGGCGGTCGTTTTCGCCTTGGAGAAGTTTCGACCATATTTGATCAACTCCAAGGTGATTGTGTTCACCGATCATGCCGCCATTCGACACCTCATGAAGAAGTCGGACTCTAAACTTCGGCTCATTCACTGGGTGTTATTACTCCAAGAGTTCGATTTGGAAATTCGGGACAAGCCCGGATTGCAAAGCGTGGTAGCCGATCATCTCTCTCATGGAGGATGTTTGAAGAAGCTCCTATTGATGATTCTTTTCGGAAGAGAAGCTCATGGCGTGTGTACCCCATTCATTCCATGGTATGCGACTCGTCAATTATCTTGTGTGTGGAGTGTTGCCACCGGACTTATCATATCAACAAAGAAGAGGTTCCTATTCGAGGTGAAGAGCTTTGTTTAGGAAGAACCACTTCTTTTCAAGCTCTGTTCCGATGGGGTTTACCGGAGATGCATTCCGGAGGAAGAAGTTCAAGGGGTGCTACATCATTGCCATTCCTCGACCTATGGTGGACATTTCGGCCCGATAAGACCGCTTCAAGGTCTTGGCCGGCTTCTATTGGCCGAACCTCACCAAGGATGCAAGGGAGTATGTGCTAGCATGTGATCGTTGTCAACGGATGGGTAACATTTCCAAGAGGCACGAGATGCCCCAAAGCGGAATTCTTGAGGTTGAGCTCTTCGACGTGTGGGGGATAGACTTTATGGGTCCTTTTCCTCCATCTCACAAGAACCTCTACATCCTTGTTGCTGTGGATTACGTATCCAAATGGGTGGAGGCGATTGCATCTCCGACGAATGACTCAAGGGTCGTCATCAAATTCCTCAAGAAGAACATTTTCGCTCGATTTGGCACTCCTAGAGCCTTATTGAGCGATAACGGCACCCATTTTCGTAACCGGCCGCTAGAAACTCTCCTGAAGAAGTACGGGGTGTTCCATAGGGTGGCAACACCTTACCATCCTCAAACAAGCGGGCAAGTAGAGCTTTCGAATAGGGAGTTGAAGAGCATTCTCGAGAAGACGGTTGACTGATCTCGAAAGGATTGGTCATTGAAGCTTGACGACGTCTTGTGGGCGTACCGCACGGCGTTCAAAACTCCCCTCGGCACCACTCCATTCCGGTTGGTGTATGGGAAACCGTGTCATTTGCCCGTGGAGTTGGAACATCGAGCATTTTGGGCAGTCTGAACTCTGAATTTTGATGCAAAAGCAACTGGTGAGAAGCGAATGCTTCAATTGCAAGAATTGGAGGAATTGAGGTTGCAAGCTTATGAGAGTTCGAGGATCTACAAGGAAAAGACCAAGAAGTGGCATGACAAGTTCATCTTGCCAAAGAGGTTTAAGACAGGAGACATGGTCCTTTTGTTTAACTCGAGATTGAGATTGTTTCCGGGAAAGCTGAAATCCCGGTGGTCCGGGCCATTCCAAGTTATGAAAGCATATCCCATGGGTGTGGAAGTTTGGAGTGAGTCTACCGGCACATTCAAGGTCAACGGGCAGCGACTTAAGCCTTACATCACAGGCAAATTGAGGAGAAGGCCGCATGTTATGTCCTCGCCAATCCCGTATGACTTGAGGTATGTATCGTCTAGCTTAAGACGTTAAATTAGCGCTTCTTGGGAGGCAACCCAAGCTTTTTAATTACTTTTCTTTCCCTTTCCAATTTTTTTTTTCCTTCCTTATTTTCCTTAGTTCATTTCATTTTCGTTTTGTTTCTTTTCTTTGATTTTTCTCTTGTTTTAACCGTGTTTCTCTTTTGTAAAGTGTAAATTTTTGTGAGTATTTGTGAGTAAAAAAAAAGAGAGAGAGTTTGAGGGAGTGTAAGAGTGAGTTTGAGCAAGGGAAATTAGCATGGAGGAGTTGGTTTCTAGAGTTTGATGGTTTAATGAGTGAAAAATTTTTGAGTTAGAAGAAATGAAGAAACGTGGGAGTTTGAGGGAGTTTTGCAAGAAAAGAACTGTTAAAACTTGAGTGAAAAAAATAGAAGGAAAAAAAAAGGGTGTGGAAGGCAATTCGAAAACCAGCTCATAATGAAGTTCCAGAGCCAACCGTCGGGCTGCCCGTGGTGAAAACCTCGGACCGTGGTTCGTCTGGATTTCATTTGTTCAAGAAGCACAGTTTTCCAGAGCCAACCTTGGTCTGCCCGAGGTTCTGACCTCAGACCGTGGTAGCCTGGACTTCATTTGTTGAGGAAAGTTGGCTTTCCAGGGCCAACCTCGGTCTGCCCGAGGTCTTGACCTTGGACCGTAGTAGCCGCCCAATCCATCCCCACAATTTCCTCCCAAAATTCCAATTTCCAGGGCCAACCTCGGTCTGCCCGAGGTCCTGACCTTGGACCGTGGTGGCTGGAAATTTGCCTAAAAAAAAAAAAAAATTTCTGCGTGAACCTAGCAGACCAGAGCCAACCACGGGCTGCCCGTGGTGGCGACCGCGAGTTTAGCTTCGTTTTTCCTTTTTTCACTCAATTCATTCATTCTTCCTCCTTCTTTCACCTATTTTCGAACCCTAGCTCCCACTCTAACATCTCCATCCTTCTTCTTCACCCTTCACACACCTAAACCTTATTTCCATACTCAATCTATTCTTCTTCTTCTTCTTCCTTCACAAGCCCTAAACCTTAACTCTATCTTCTTTCTTCCTCCTTTCCTTCACCCCCATTCGTCCACCACAACTCCACCTCTACCATTCACATTAGCCACCACATCCACCAAATTCACACGTAACATCCATTTTACATTCACCCTTCACTCCCATTTCTCCCAAAATCACCATTGTTGGAGCTTCAAGTTGCCATGGCACCCAAAAAGAGAAGAAGCGATCTTTCTTTGGGTCCTCCAACGAACCAAATCGAGGAGCTTAGTGCTCAACGAGCGCAAACCGCTGCTATGGAGCAAGGTAATGACCTATCCCTTTTGGTTCACTAGCCCAATACAAACTGCTAATTACTTGCGTTTGAGATCCCGTGGTTTTGTTGCTACTCGTTATGTTGATGATGCTTTGTTGCAATCCATGGGTGTTTTGGATGACATTAAATGGTTGTTTGCTAGAGGGGGGTTGGGTGATTACCTAAACATCAAAGAACCTTCCTATTCGGACTTGACCTTGGAGTTTTTGAGTACCCTATACAGGGTTCAAAATGGGCGTAATTGCCAAGAGGGTCATTAGGTTCCGTTTGCGTGGCCAAGACTATCAATTGAATTTGAGTACCTTTAATAGCATTTTCCACCTCCCGCGTCCCCTTGATGTTAGTGAGCGTCGTGTGCCTCCAAGGTATGACCCGGATTCTTTATGGGAAATGATCACCGGGGAGCAACATTTCGACTCTAGTCGGTCTAAGGCAACCGAAATCAGAAACCCCGTGATTAGGTTAGCTCAACGCATCTTCGCGACGAGCTTTTTCACGAGGGATGATAGAATGAATATGCCTCGGGTAGCGGAGTTATTCTTCATGAAGAATATGTATGAGGGTAGGCAGATGGACCCCGGCTCTTTCTTAATTACACATCTTCAAGAGATAGCTAATAGAAAAAAGGGTAAGATCACCTGCGGGGGGATTGTCACGAGGATTGCAAAATCTCTCGGAGTCATGCCAAATGAGGAGTTTAGGATTCCTGGGTCTCAGAGGCTTGACCATAGCGCTTTGACCACCATGCTCTTCATTGTTTCTAGGGGTGGTAACATTTACTGGAGGTACCCAAATCGGCAGCTTATGCAGTTGCCCAATGTAGCCCGAACGACTATCCAAAATCGGGCCAACTTCTCCTTCCTACCGGGAGGGGATGGCGACCCGGTTCCCTTAGATCTTATAAACATGATCCCGAGTCCGACCATGATGAACCCCAATCCCCTCACTCACTGGCCCTTCCTCCTCCCACGCTTTCAACATGGATGATGTTTCGATTGCGCCGCGAGATCCGTGACGAGCAAACCTCCCTTAGGGAGTATGTCCGATCGGAGCACATTGAGCTTCGGGGCATGATTGCGTCGCAAAACCATCATTTGACTAGCATGAGCGAGTGTTTATCCGCGATGCGTGGTTGGTTTGAGAGCCATGGCGCTCAGATTCCTTACCCTTACCCTCCGCCCCCTCCTGATGCATGATGTTTGCTCATTAACTTTTCCTTCCCCCCTATGATTGTTTGCTTCTGTTTAGCATTGAGGACAATGTTGTGTCCTAACATGGAGGGGTTGGTTAGTTTTATGTGACTTGGTTGTCTTGTTGATTTGGTTGCTATGATTCGATGATTGGTGATAATTTTTGGGAGAATGACTTGTGTATATGCATTTGTACATATTTTTGCATCATGCATATAGTTTGCACAACATTTAGCATATAGTGGTGTTTCATGAATCTAGGTGTGTCCTTTCTTTTTTATTTTTTTTTATTTTTCTTGTTTATCTTCATAGGTAACAACTTAAGCATGTAGTTTGCATTTAGTTTAATTGCATTTAGTTCATCTAGTTATAAATAGAGAAAAAAAAGGTATAAAATAAAGAAAAGCCAAAAAAGAAAATAGAAAAAAAGCAAGCAAAAAGAAAGAAAAATATTAGAATAGCCTTAGGATTAGGTTAAGTAAGCCTCCGGTGATGATTGTAAGCCAGCTAGTATTTCTTGTAGCTTTGTTTAGCCTTTGCGTAGCCCGTAAGTGATTCAAAGATTTGAAAAGAAATTTCGAAAACATCTTGATTTGGGTTTACATCTTGATAGTGAAGATTTATTGCCCTTCTTAACCCTTTGATGTGAGCTTCGCATTTGTATGTTTATGTTCTTTGATTGGTTGTTGGTATGAGCCGTGAGACCACTAAGCCAAAATGACTAATCATTTTCATTAGTCTCATATTTCCATGTGTGACTCAACCTTGGTTGTGATCTCTAGAACTTGCTTTTCATCTCTTTGAAACTGTACTTTGCATCATGCATTGACAACATGATTGAGGCATTCATTCGCACTTATCGTAGCTACAATACCAAATAGCCACCCTATTCATGTAATTCTCCGCCTTTAACCCTTCTTCTAGCCTTTGATTACTCCGTTTTCTTGGAATAACCTGAAATTATAAGCCTTGGCCAATTACATATCTTCCTACCTTAAGCCATTGCTTGGAGTATATTGAGTGTGGTTGATGGGGTTGATTGTTAATACATTCGCAAAACAGTGTGTTGGGAAAGTAACGAATAGGAAGTGTTGAGATTTTTCTCACTTATGTAGCATCAATGTAGTGGCTATGTTAGCAAAACCCGCCAAGATTTGTAATTAATTTTGTATATGATTTTCACTTGCCAATCACTTGCTTAAAAAAAAAAAAAAAAAAGAGAAAAAAAGGGAGCACAAGTGTGATGGCAAGTGAGGAATTTAGTAATGAGGCGGTTTCTAATAAATGTTTCGGGATTGTCGTGATTGTTTATGGGCGAGTAAGATTCGATGACATTGAATGAGGTTGGAAAAGTATAACTCCAAGCTTGGCTTTGAGCTCCACTTATCCAAATATTTTCCGTCCCTTACCCCTAACCTTAGCCCCGTTACAACCCTTTCAAAGACCTCTTGATTGTCATTTGCATTTTTGCATATAGCGGTAGAGAATTGAGATGATCATCAAGCATATGGTAGATTGCTTCCTAGGATAGAGTATTGAGAGAACCAAACATTGACTTCATTTTGAAAACACATGAGGGGAGTGCTTCCACATTCCTAAAAGTGAGGATTGCTCTCAACCGTTTTAGTTTCGTACTCATACATGTGTCCTCTCGCTAATTCGGTGACGGAAGGGTGACTAATTTGACCTTGATGGTGTGATTCCCCTAAATCCTTTCCGAAAATTTCCTCTATCTTGTGCTAAAATGTTTTAAATCGCTTTAGGGTTGTGTCTTGGTTGGACAAAGTTGCTTGAGAGTTCTGCTAAGGCTTGCCTGAGGGGGCTTGTACATAGGATGTTCGAATCTTTCTTTTCTTTTTCTTCTTTTGAGTCCATTTTTCCTAGTTTTGAGTCTAGTACTTGCTTGGGGACAAGCAAGGTTTTAGCATGGAGGGGTTGATAAGTGCATTATTTGCACTTATTTTTAGGTATTTTAGAAGCATAATCATAGTGATTTTTGGCTAAAAAGGTGTTTAATCTTCCCCATTTCTCTATTTACACTTGGTCTTTGCGTTTTTGGCATTTATTTTCAGGTTTAGGGCTAAAAAGGTGATTTTTGGAGCAAATTTGGTAAGGCCAAGGGTACCACGGGCATCAACTACTGTTGATAGGACCGTGGTAAAAATTTCAGCAAGAAACGAGTAGAAAACGACGAACCAGAGCCAACCACGGGTTGCCCGTGGTGGCGACCACGACCGGCCGTGGTTGAACATTTTCTCGCGGTTATTTTTGCGGAGATAACCGGGAAAAAGAGGGGGAACGCGGTTATCAATTATTCTGGGCAGAAAAGAGAGATTTTAGAGAAGAATTCTTCACCAAAAACACCTCGATTTCATCAAGAATCAATTCGAAGGCATTGAAGATTGGAAATTCGAGAAGAAGCACGCAACACTCTTGTGAAGTTCTTGAGAGAATCCTACGAATTTCTCCCTAGTGTTTGCTTTACTCTTCTCACTTTCTCTTCCTTAATTCTAGATTTGATTACCATGTTTAGAACGTATTTCTTGTTTTCAATGAATACTTGTGAGTAGATTTCGTTCTTTCTAGGGTTTTATGAACCATCAATATGGAGTTTGATTAGAAATGTTTTAGTTTGTACTTGAATTCTCAATTGAATCAATAGAAGGTTGCGTTTTTCTTGCTTACGAATGTTCTTAAGGCCTTGGATGTTTGTAATTCAGAAATTAACCTAAGAAGTACCGAAAGGTGAATTAGGGGAATTTGACCACTAACCCTTCTACCTAGGCCTACGAAAGTTGAAAAAGGAGTAGTAGATTAGGGAATCATTAGATAACCCGACCTTGCTTAGACCTTCAATTCTGTTTAACCTGAATAGTAGACGAAAGTTGTTGATTAGGTTAGTCAGGATAATTCTATTTAGCATCGAAAGGGCGATAGAATTTAGAGGTTATCGATTCTTGATTCGTTTGAGTTATTTTCTTGTGCTTGCTTTAATCTGGCTTTCAGACCCTGTTGTTAGGTGAGTAAAACCCTAGAAGTCTTCACCCATCGAATTACCTTGAGTTAATCCTTTCTAGTCCACTTTAGTTTTAGTTAGTTCATTAGAAGTCATAAACAAATCATCAACCCGATTGGCTTAGCAATCAAGTAGAGGGATAGTTCACTGAGTTACTAGACCAAGTCCCTGTGGGATCGACCTTGACATTGCTACAATAGTACCCGTGCGCTTGCGGCCCTGTCAATTTTGCTACACTTGAATACGATCCAGCCTCCTTTCAGGGGTCAAAACCTAGATCGATGGTGGTTTAGGTTTTCAGTGTTGAACGCTGGCAATCGATTGAAGTGGGTTTCAGAGAGCTGAAGATTTTGCGTGCGGACATGTTCAAGCTCCAATTACTCGTTCGAAGGTGGTTAGCAAGTTCTTCAATGTCTAGGTGTGTTTGTTCCTCTTTCTCACTTTTCCTTCTTGTCTTAACTGTATTTGGTGGGGTTATTCTTGAGATATCTGTGCAGATTTGGCTTTTGAATCTGTCTTGATTAATCATAGAAGCTTGTGTAAGCAAAGTTTTGTGTTTAATTAGGATTCAATGGTTAATATTTTCTGCAATTTGTATGGCTAGATCTTTGTTGGAATTGGTTGAAGTTGAACGTCTTTTTAAAGGGTTAGGGATGGGTTGTTTGTTCACCCTTCTTATGCGTTGGATTGTTTCTTTCTGCATGGATCAGGATAATGCTGAGAATACTATAATTGTTGTTTGTGTATGTTAATGATATGGTGTCTGGTTGATGATTGTTAATTGTTGAGTAGACTTACTGACCAATTCATGTAGAAAGACTGAGTTCTTTCCACTGTTATCTTGTCAACTGATCAGTTTATTGTCTACCAAGTAACAACAACCCCCCCTCCCCCTTCCTTAGTCACATGTCTGGAACAAAACATCTAATACATATTTGTCAGGTTTCAAGTGAAAAAGAAGCAATTTTTCCGTAACTTCATGACAATCATAATGTTTGGAGCTCTGGGAACACTGATATCATTTACAATCATATCGCTTGGTAGGTTTGATGACTGTCGTTCAACTTGATTCAATTGCTTGTATGTTTCCTGGAGATGGCCTGGTTGGAAGAAAACTTTGTACCCGAAGGTCCCAAACCCCTTCCTTTCATGATTATGCTTGTTTCTTACAATAGTCTTTACTATTGCATGTTACCTTCATCTCTGTTTCCATTTCATTAGAATCAAGCAGTAATTTCCCTAGCATTGTTTTGTGTCGTTCTGAAGGATCAGAACTTATAAGGAAATCACACTTCAACTCTCCCTAGGTCATATTTGTGTAATAGAAAACCTTGTAGCTTGATGGTAACAAGTGTATCTATGCTGATGCCATTGTCCAGTAATAAATTCCAGTCTCGTTGTGTAACAAGGGTCCAATGCTAATATCATAGATTTTTATTCTCCCTTGTTAACGCATTTGGGATTTGTTTTGTCACTGAAAAGAATAATTGTTTTTTAGCACCAAATGAGATGACTAAACTAGACCAGATTGTTGGTTCGAATTGACAGTCTGATGCTTGGTGCAGGAGCTATGCGAATCTTCAAGAGTTGGGATATCGGTTCTCTGGATTTAAGCGACTATCTTGGAAATTATCTTCCTGGCCTCTTGATTTTCTCGCATTTTCCTCTGTCTTCGCTTTGGAAATGGTTTTTTCCATGAATTTCAGCGATTGGTGCAATATTTGTTGCAACGGATTCTGTTTGCACATTGCAAGTGAGTAAATCTCAGTCTGACTATGGGGAATGATTTGAAAATCGAAGATATCATGTTAGTGAAAAGCTTACTAGTTACCTGTTACGATACAGGTGCTTAATCAAGATTTTCAGTCCTCTCTGCAGTTCACTCCTCTTCTTTTTCTGCAGTTCACTCGGTCACTCCTCGGCTCCTCCTCTTCGCCAATCGAAGGTACGCTTCTTCTTCTTCTTCTTCTTCTTCTTCTACAGTTCACTCGGTCACTCCTCCTTCTCTTCGCTAGTTCACTCGTCGCTTTGCTTCTTCTTCGCCGGCGGCTTCTTCTGCAGTTCACTCCGACTTCTTCTGGTTGAACTCCATGTCTCCACACTCCACTCGCAGTTCACTGTCGCAAGTTTTTCTTTATTGTACATTCTAATTTATATTCTGATTGTGTTTGATTTTTTTTTATGTTTAGGGTGTAGGGTTTGTGTTCATTGTGGATTTGACTTGGATTTTTGAATTTGGCTTGAACTTTAGTTGTCTGAGACGGTTATCACTCTGGTGGAAGAGGAACAGCAGGAAGAGAGGGAATCAGAGAAGAAGACATGCGAGAGGACAAGATCCTTCACACTCGCTTGTTCCGATCTTGTATGTTTTCACTTGTAATTAGGGATTGTCAAGTGTGAGTTCGATTGATATTTTTCGTATTCATTCAATTCACTTGCAGTTTGTGTATTCATTCAATTCAATTTCTTCCAAGTTTGTGCCCCTTTTTCATTTGGATTTTTGTGGTGTCTAGTACTCCAGTTCATTCTGTTGCTTTTTATCATCAATTGAGTACGAATTTTGATTTGTTATTTGAGATTTGGCGATTTTACGGAGGTTGGTGTATAAATGAGATTTTTGATGCTCTGTAGAACCTGGATCAAGTCAAAGTTCTTCCATTGTTGAAGGTTTGTCCAAACTCTACTGGATTTTGTTGCTCTGACTTTTGTGTTACAACTTTTGGTTTTCTTCACACTTGAGTTCTAATTTGTATTTAGCTTACTAAACTTAAAATCCTAACTGTCTGATTCTATCTTTTGATTGAGGAAAGTACGCCAGAACATGACTTTTGTTACTCAATTACAAGGTTTCATAGTAGTTTTGATTTGTTTAGGGTTCAGGTTGGGACTTGCAAATTGAGTTGTTTATTGGTCTCATTTGTTCGGAAAATTGAAGGTGTTTTCCAAATTTGGCTCGTCGCAATTCGGTCACTACTGGGATTCGATCACTGCTGCAATACTCCATCACCCACCGCGCTCATTGACAACAAGTACCCCTGCTTCAACTTGTTTAGGGGGCATCATGATTTTGTGAGAATTATGGATCTGGGTGTGATTGACTGATTAGAGATTTTTTTGCTTTTTAGTTTCGTTAAAGATGTGGAATGCAGACACATAGATAGAAGTGACTTGTTCAATTGCCTGTAAAGGTAAGTAGCTTTCTTGTTTCCCTATCTTTTACGCACAATCACAAAGAGAAACTGTAGATTTGGGTCAATTGGATACTCTGTGGATTCCATGGCAATGTTGGTTGATCACTTGGATAATGTGTGGATGCCATGGAGATGTTGGTTGTGTGGTATGAGGGCTGATTTGTTCAAGTATTAACGCTAGAGTTATCCTTTTTGTTGGGTGTCTTATTGAGAAAAATTTGGACTGTCTTTGATAAGGACCATTCTTCCTAGCTGACTAATGACCCTAGGGCCTTAATAGATATATAAATACCAACCTTTGTGATCCTACATGAATCTTTGGTATCGAAACAATGGTTGGAGTTTATTGGAGGTTGGAATACTTCTTCTTCTTTTTTTTTAATGAGTCGCTGTTTGTGAATTTTGATCTTGTTCTGTTCCAATATTTCTTTGATGCTATTTCATATCATTCTGCTGATTGTTTTAGTTGATTTCATAGCAAAAAGGTAAAAGACTACTAAGTTTTCTATGTTCTGACTATTGTTGTGCTATATTGCTTCTATTTTGGCTACTTGGACTTATTATTTGGGTGCAGTTCCTTCATACTTGGTTGGTTGTTCCTGTAAGATTGCAAGCTTTTGGCAAGCGGCCTTAAGTTTGGGTCATTGAAGCATGTGGCTTAGGACATGCTCAGGTTGCTTTTATTTGTCCTTTTTGAGTCTCAAGTTCAATCTGGTCGGCTTATTTGGAAATGGCTTAGGACATGCTCAGGTTGCTTATGGGTGATCTTCCTTCAAGAAATAGTATATGAGAAGCTTGATAAGGTAAGTTGAACACTCTTCTTAGTGAGCTAATATTTTTGTGGGCATGAGTGTTTCTAATTTATTATGTTTGTGTGGAATTGGTCAGCTTGTGTAGGGAAAGTGTTTATAATTTCCCTGCTTGTTGCTTGACTTTATGATGTAGGACATTGTCAAACTTATTCTCCCTATTTTTGCTAGCTAGTTAGTTTACAAAAAGCTGATGAACAAACTGAGCAAAATGAACATGTACCTGATGATTTGGGTATCTTAACATTGACCATTCGGGCGAGAAACATAGAGTCGAAGTCAAATGCGAAGTGTTGCTTGTGTTCTTGTTAGCTATGTATATAAATGCCTTCTATACCATTGTTTGATTAATGTCTATATTTATGATCATTATTATTATTATGAATTTGACTTCTTATAAATTTGCAGGAGATACCGAAAGATCTCCATGAGTTATTTGAAAGATGATGCCAATGTCGATGAATATGAGTAAAATATCGTTGAAGAAAATGTAAATTGAGAACATTAGATTTAGGTTTTCTGCAATATTACTCTTAATATTAGTAAGTGGGATTTCGGTACTTTGCACTTGATTAAGTGACATTTCAATTTTGACATTATGTATTTAGGAGTTTGAGATATCCAATGAATACAATTTGAGATTGTTTGATATTGTAATTAAAATTAATTAGTTGTGTACATGTATAATATATTGTAATAACATATTTATAGATGCATAAGACTATTGTCATTATTTCCAAGAAATATTTTTGTTTTAAAATTGTACCAATTGTATTACCAACAGATATATTTGTTGGACAATGTTTTTGAAATTTGGCAAAAAAATGTATTACCAACAGATAAAGTGTGTGGGTAATAATTTTACCAACATTTAAAGATGTTGGTATATGTTACTTATCCCCGACAGATATTAACTGTTGGTATAAAATTCCCAACACCAACAGAACATAACTATTGGCATGAGTTAGCAATACCAACAGATACAATATCTGTTGGTAATACTTTTACAATCAGGTTTATTTCCAACATTCTAGTAACAGATAATTATCTGTTGGTAAAACTTTTTACCAACAGATATTGTACTTTTACCAACAGATAAACCCTATTGATAAAACCCATTTTTTTTGTAGTGAATGGAGGAAGAGGGTCATATTTATAGGTGAGAGGTGAGGTAGTAAGGATGGAAGGTGAGGGACATGATCCCATGGATCATGCCCTCCATGCCAATAGGAAGGTCGTCGGGGGTTCCTCCGGTCAAGGGTCAAGAGTCAACGACATGGATCAAGGGATTGCATGGAAAATGGAGGAAAAAAATTTTGGCGCAGAAGCAAATCTGAAGAGGAAGGCCGCCGGGCCGTTGATTTCCTCTCACATGGATTGCCGGGCTGGCGGTCAATCCCTGGTCCATGATATTAGGGAAGGGCGCCGGGCCTTTTTGTTTTTCTGGCTGGGGCGCTCGCTGCTGGGCTGGGCCAAATGTCTGTGGAAGAGAGGAAGGCCACTGAGCCTTCCTTTTCTCTGCAGGCGCGCGTTTTGGCGGTGTTGGGCTTGACTTGGAAATGGGCAAGGCCCAGTGACCTTTTTATTTTCTGCGATTAAAGCCCAATTATGTTTGGCCTGATTTTCTCGAGAGAAATATATCGGTACAAAATTCGGTGTCTACATAGGCTTATTTTGAAAATTATTCCATCTCGTGAGCTTATTCTTGTACCCTTGTTAACATATAGCTTGCAAAACATTCCTCCTCTCTCAATTTCATTTAGTTCTCCCTATCAATCTCATACTTGACTCACTAGGAATAATATCTAAAATGTTTGACGACTAGAAATAATTTTTAAAGTGCTTGAAAACTTGAAATAATTTTTAAAGTTTTCAAAATAAGCGTACCACTTGGAATAATTTTGAAATAAGGCTACCACATGGAATAATTTCTTAAGTGGTTGACAATTTGGAATTGGTAAAAGTTGAAGTCTATCAAATGAAATTTTCCTAAAAACAATGTTAATCACTTCCTGGCTTCCTGCCTATGTTTCTTCATCAAAAATATTACATACTCTTGTAACGAGTAAATTACATTTACCCTACCTGACATTTGTGGTAATAATTTTTGCACACCCGACATTTGTGAAATAATTTCACCTTACCTGACATTAAGTGAAAATGATTTTTAGTGGCAAAATCCGGTTACTTCTCATCGGAAATGAGAAAATACAATAATGTCCCTATATGACAACGTGAATGTATCATGTTGCCCATAATATTGAGAAGGAAATTACTTAAATGACCATTTTATTGTTTTGTATGGAAAAAAGTATGTCGAAACTCCAAATAGAAACACCAACAGTCGATTCCTCTCCAATCTTTTTCTTCAACACCCCCTGTTAATGCCATATGAATTAATATTAAGGACAAAAACGTCAATTCATATTTAATTGAAAGTCATATGAATTAATATCAACGGTAAAAAAGTCAATTCATATTTATCTTTTTAATGTTACGCTGGAAAATCCAACAAAAATAAATTATAAAATATTTTAGGAGGTTTAAATTTATGAACACTTACACTCTGCTTTGGAGGAGAGTTAAAATGGAGAGTAGGAGTTCATAGGAGTAAAGGAGGGTGAGTGTATGGGAGGGTTCATAAGGGTAAACTGCTTACTCCTGCTTGGGAGAACAATTTGGAGAGTTCATAAGAGTAAAATGTTAATTGACATATTTGCCCTTTCACATTATATGTAATTCAATATAATACTCATACATTTGCTTTAATACTCATTATCTTTCTACTCTCCGCCCCTCCCCCCCTTCCTCTCTCTCTCTCTCTCTCCTCTCTCTCTCTCTCTCTCTACCTCTCTCTCACATCTCTCTTTCTCTCTCTCTCTCTCTCTTAGACACACACATTTTTCTCCCTCTCTCTCTCCACCCTCTTAGTCTACTCTCTCTCTCTCTGAGATAGAGTGAGAGAGAGTTGCCAGAGAGAAAAAGAAAGAGAAAGAGAAAGAGAGATAGAGAGAGAGAGAGAGATGAGAGAGCGAGCGAGAGAGAGAGAGAGAGAGAGATGTGTGTGTGTGTGTAAGAGAGATGAGGGAGAGAGACTGATGTGTGTGTATGTGTGCGAGAGAGAGAGAGAAAGAGAGACAGAGAGATGTGTGAGAGAGAGAGAGAGATATGTGTGTGTGTGTGTGTGTGTGTAAGAGAGAGAGAGAGAGAGAGAGAGAGAGAGGTAGAGAGAGAGAGAGAGAGAGATGGATGTGTGTGTTATGATTCAATTAGGGCTAAGGGTAAGATGGTCATTTTTTTATTGTATGTATGTTATAATTTAATCAAACACCCCTTTACACCCCAAGTTGGGGTGTTAAAAAATAAGGGTTAAGAGGGGTAAAAGGGGGGAGGGGTAAACCTCACTCCCTCTTACTCTCCCTTACCCTCTCTCACTTTCCTCCCAAGCAAGGGTAAGGAGGAGCAAGTACCCTCATTAACCCCTCCTAACCCCCCCTTACCCTCCTCCCAAGCAAACTCTTAATGTCAGGTAAGGTGAAAATTATTTCACAAATGTCGGGTGTGCTAAAATTATTACCATATATGTCAGGTAGGTAAATGTAATTTACTCCTCTTGTAACTCTTATGTTTATTGTTGCAGCAAAATTAGTTTTCCCTCATTTCGAGATTGTCTTATAGTATTTTCCTCTCTTTCCAGGCAAAGTTTCTCCATACTTGCATCAAAAAGAGGTGTGCTAATTCCACGTTTATGTGACTTGTATATTTCCAGTCTGTCTATCAGTATCATAATTTTTACGTGTTAATGTACAGATTCATGATTCATGATGATTCAAGTTAACTTTACAGGCTTTATAAACTATAACTTAATCAAGTTCTGACAGGTTTTAGTTACCAATTAGCATCGGTCATACACACATTGTTGTCTTTACGTCCAGTCCCTCTCTCTTCCAGGAATCAACCACAATATTATTTTACAGAAATCCTAATCACCACACAATCCTATTTTGCAGAAATCCTAATCACCATCCTAAGGCTAATTTATTTTTCAATCAATCAATGTAATGGTCATTTTCTATTGTTTCTGTTTATGAGAGTATTTATTTATTAATCAAATCTTGATTTTGCAAAATTTAGTTTCTCCACTAAAGTTCCTTCAATTGAAATAAAAGTATCTATCGTCCAAGCTTTCCTATGATTATGTTCTTTAGAGTGGTAGGATTAAATTATGTTTGATAAGAGAAGGAAAGGGAATGTAAGGATAAAACTTTGATTTTGATTTGAATATTTTTTAGGGAATGGGGTGAGGTAAGGTAAAATTAGATAATGATAAATTGTTATTTGCGATTATCAGTTTTTGTAATTATGCCAACTTTAAATTTGTTATTTGAGAATGATGAATTTATATTTTCAATTGTGACTGTTATTATATTCTAAGACCATGTTCTTTAACTTGATATGATTATCCTTACCTAATCTAACCTAATTTAATATTATTTTATCTTACTATCCAAAAGAACTTAATTTCTTTTAGATAATATTTAAATTCTTTTATTTAACTCACAAAATTTATTTAAAAATAAAAAATAAATAGGTGACATAAAGTTTACCTACCTCTACTACTTTTTCTTTTTCTAACTTTCTTAACCTAATCTTTCCTTTTTTAACTTAGTCTACACCTTTAAGGACATTGTCTAATTCATGCCATATTTTAGACTTTGATAAGATAATCAATTTTTTTTATACTTTAAACTTGAGTGGCTATTTCTGTATACTTAATTTTTGTTACATTATTTTAGTATGTGATTATTTTATATTATAATACACTTGTCATGAATTTCAGTTGTCTACTGTTAAAGATATCAGTAACTTATTAATATTATTTAGGATTGCAAACATATTATTCTATTTATCTATTTGTATATAAAAGAAATAGTAATACTTCATTTCAGATTTTCATAAATTCTCACATCTATATTCAAAAAGTTATTTTCCATTACTGTTTATTTTTAAGTATTATTCATATTTGTTTAACATTTACTTCTTTATATTATCTCTTTTTCCATTCGCTCACCTAAGTTGACACCCATTCGCAAGAACAGGTAAAAGACTAGTTCAATCAAATTGGATAGATATCTATGTGATTGGAGCAATATGGACGCATATTGCATAATCGACAAAAATTATCAAATGACATGAATCTAAATTATCTATGTATGTTATTAATGATTTAAATATTATTAAGACTCCTGGAGAGCCTCAAAAAGTTAAAATTTTCGTTACGAAAGAATTTGATTTCCGAAATTTTTACCTAGCCGGCCCGTACTTTTTATTTATTATAGTTGAAATTTCATTAATCCCAATTATGATTGTACAATATGAATTAGTAACACTGAACACTTGCTGACATTACAAAAATATCAACACATAAATATAACAACAGAAGTCAATAATTATATAATAACTTTCGTGTAGAAGTGATACATTACTACATTACACTTACTTTCCCTTTCATACCCACCACCAAGGAAAGGGAATACTTTGGTTGATTCTATTGATTTTTTTCGACATTGCGTGATGATTTTGCCATTCGTGTAACAATATGGCGCTAATTGTCTACATTATTCACGGGAGCTATCCAAGACAAATAAGATTAACCTTCTGTATCACTATATGGCTTACGGTAATTAAGTACCGTTGCGGGAGGTAAACAACATCAGTTGCGCCTGTAGCTCAGTGGATAGAGCGTCTGTTTCCTAAGCAGAAGGTCGTAGGTTCGACCCCTACCTGGCGCGTTTTCAGTAGTTTTTTTTCTTTTTCCTTTCTAGTTTTCTGTTTAGTTCACTCATTTGCCTCTGCTCCTGGGAACTGTTAGCAATTGGCAGGTGGCACTGTTTCTATGTGTATTTTTCCAGTAGTTTTTTTTCTTTTTCCTTTCTAGTTTTCTGTTTAGTTCACTCATTTGCCTCTGCTCCTGGGAACTGTTAGCAATTGGCAGGTGGCACTGTTTCTATGTGTATTTTTCCTATTTAACATCATTGCCGACCACTAATATTCTTTTAATATCAGTTACTAGTTTTTCGACCCGTGCGTTGTATAAGACATTATTAGATTACATACTTAATTTTTTTATATTAAAACTATATGTATAATAAACTTGTAATAGTTTCAAAGTTCTGCAATTTATGTAAAAAAAATTGAAGTACACATTGATTTTTTGTAATTGAATTGTATATATATATAATAACAGTAAAATAAGAGCCTTTATAATATAGTTTTCATGTTGTATTTCTGCATTCCTATGTAATGAATTTGTTATATGTTTATTTGAAAAAAATTGGTTTTGTAAGATGTGTAGTTTCCATGTAGGTTAATTGCATGATCATGTAATATTAACTTAGGATAAGTTAATATGACAATATAGATATGATAGTAATAATAAAAAGTAGAGGCAATGATACGTTATAGACTTATAGTAATGAACTGTTTAATACTTTTATTGACCTATAACCATAAATGTAGTGAATTAAGCATGCCAAGCTATACAATTCTTATAAACCTAAGAAAAGATATTTGAAAATTATGTTGGTAATTATGAAATGGCAACTTTACACTTAAATGTATATTGCATCAAAAGAACAAATAATTGATTAAAATATTTATATGGACTTATATGTGTATAGCAAAATAATTCATGAATCTAACTACAATGTTAATAAAAGTTTATACGTTATGTAAAAGATGAAAGGTTTAAACTATGTAGCAGAAGTTTATTCTATCAAAAAAATACAGTATAAATTTTGAAATTATCGAAATTCATCAGGTTTTAATGTTATAAGAAAAAGAAAGTCTAGGTTAGTTAATAATATCTATAAAAAGGGGGAAAGTGGGAAAGAAAGAAAGAAAGAAATTGCAAAATTGAGAGCATATAAATAAGGGTTTTTGGCTCAAAATAATCCGAAATCGGAGTTCATTGGCTGAAAATGATCCAAACTTACTTTTTGGCTGAAAATAATCCAAACTTTTAACTTATTTGCTCGGACTAAACCGAAATCGATTTCCGGCTTCGAAATACTGACTGGTAAGCTTATGTAGACCTCAGTCAGCATAAATTCAAAACTAATATCAATTAAAGAAACACGAGCTCAAGCTACCCAGTCTGTATTTCGACGTCGGAAATCGATTTCGGTTTAGTCCGAGTACATAGGTTAAAAGTTTGGATTATTTTCTGCCAAAAAGTGAGTTTGGATTATTTTCAGCCAATGACCCTCGACTTCGGATTATTTTGAGCCAAAAACCCTATAAATAATTAAATCTTAAGCGGAGAAACTGTTGGGTTTTATGGCCTAAAATCTAGTTTGATCCCACAATTATTTGTTTCCTAATTGTATTAGGATATTATTTAGATTTCCTTATTATGTTAGATTTCCTAATTGTATTAGATTCTAAATCTAATTGGAGTGGGAGTCAAGTTAGGTTTATAGGGAGTTTTTCTACTATAAATATAGGTTGTTATCAACCTATATACCCACGACATACGACAAACACACATTGAGAGCATTCTTCACCTCTACCCCATCCCTAGGTTGTGAGAGTCCTTTAGAGAGTAATTTTGTCTTCAGTATATCTTGTTGCGCTA
This sequence comes from Portulaca oleracea, assembly GCA_029582165.1. Taxonomy (NCBI): domain Eukaryota; kingdom Viridiplantae; phylum Streptophyta; class Magnoliopsida; order Caryophyllales; family Portulacaceae; genus Portulaca; species Portulaca oleracea. Next base: position 25,430,202 of record CM055877.1, on the reverse strand, counting down.
TTAACCCCTTGTGATCGTGGTGTCGATCCCCTTGTGTTATATAGCCCCTTGGGATCTCTCTTGTAATCTCTCCCCTTATACTAGTGGATTATTGCTCCATGTCGTCTGTGGTTTTTTTTTCCCGATTTGGGTTTCCACGTAAATCGTGTGTCTTTATTCTCTCTACCTTTTAATTATTGATCTTTTTTTATATTTCTTCTCAATATTGTACATCCTGATAATTATCTCTTCCGCCGCAAATATTAGGCTATATTTTACCTCAATCCTAACAGAAACATTTAACATTTTAATTAACTATTCAATTATCTAATCGAAAACTAAAATCAAAGCAAATTTTAGTTATCCAATAAAAGTTATGGCTCGGGGAAAATTTGAAGACTCAACGACCAAAAATTGGTAAAGAATAATAGGGGAAGATTAAAAAAATGGTAAAATGAAGCTTGATAAAGTGATGTACTTTAAGATCAAAGATATTGTTGGAGTATTTCAAGAGTTAAGAGGCATAAAAGTATAAGTTATAAGCATAGGATTGACCGGGAGGTCGGAAATAAGCTTAATAAGGAAAAGAGGACCAACACGGATCGTGTTTAATGTGACACGACTCATGTTAGCGTCCAGAGAGCACTGCTTTTTGCACCGGGTCAACACGGACCGTGTTGAGATCAACACGGACCGTGTTGGACCCAGTCGGGGTTGATTTTTTGTAATCCCTTAAATTAAGCCTTGGGATTAGTCTCGATTGATCATTAATAGGGATAATCTTTGACTGAGAAATCAGTCAAGCAATCCCCATTAATGATTCAAAGACATATCCCTTGGATAATGCCTCCTATTATGTCAAGTTTGAATGGATTGTCTACTCCATGAATCACTATAAAAGGAGGATGAATTCTCCATTCATCCTCACCTCAACTCTTCTTCTATAATTCTTTATAGAGAGCATCAACACACTCTTGAGGTGTTGACTGCAGCAACATTCTTTGAGAGTTCATGAGAAATCTTGAACTTTGCTTACAAGAAGTTAGGTTTTACCCTTGAGTCTATTCACGGTGTAGTGAATAAGTCTTAAGGGGAGACGGGCTTGCCCTCGACTCCTAGCCACCCAAGTGATCCCCCATCTTCCATGTGAACGTGTTTCTCCATCTCATTGTTTTTTCCAACAATCCTAAGACTTATTGTCACCATGGATGATCGAATATGAGGGATGGAATTTCACGATCAAGATGCTATGGAATTGAAAGATAAGTTTATGTTGCTTTATACAAGTTTTATTTATTCAAGTTTATTAACTTTGATTACCAAGATTATTAATTAATCGTAATTTATTTGATTGGTGTAGTTATAATCTTGATCGATTGTTGGCAATGGTGATTGATGGTTATACTCAAGAGGTTCAAGGAGTATGATGAGATTGTCTTCATATCGAGATAAGTTCTTTATTTTAATTAAGTTGGCTCTTCTTTGATTTCGAATGACATAGATTTCTTTGATTTGAAATTGGGTTAATTCAAATTAAAGGGTTAATTAGAAACATGTTTATAATTTATTTATACACCTTGTTAAGTCACCATTTACAAGTTTTCAAGAAAATGGTGTGTTAAGGTGTTTGTGAGTACATGTTTTGTTTGTCATTATGCCAAGATGTTAAGTGTATGTGATTTTATTATTGTCAAGTAATTGCAAAATGTCATGTTAAGTAAGTTTATGAGTTTTATGGCATGTATTTCTATGATTAAGTACACATATATGTGGTATATTCATATATGAGTTGTTATGTTATAAAGCATGATAATTGTTTATTAAGTTTATCATGATTATTTGAGTACATGAGTTTATCAATTTGTTGTTATTTGATGGAATGGGAAGCATGAATGTTTTTAGTAGTCATATATGTACATGTGCAAGGATGTATGTCAATCTTTATGTTTCACATGTTTAAGTTTATGTACATGACTAGTATTATTCTCCGTTAGAGATAAAAGCATGCTTGAGTTAAGACAATGTTTATTCATTAAAGTTCTTAGTATATATGATTTTGAGATTATATACTTGTGTTGTCTTGTTTGGTTCATGTCATGTTAAGTATACACAATATGAATAAGTTGGGTGCAAGTGTTCATGAAATGTATGAGTTTGACATGGAAATTTATAAGTTGTGAGAACATGGATTCGTGGTAATTTGTCTCAAGATGAATTCATGTGATTAATTCTTATTTATTTGATTTTGCAAAGAAGGTTTATATGTTTGCTCATATGTCTCAAGTCTTTGCATGTTTCTCTCAAAGTTCAAGTTGATTGTCTAATGTGAATTCATGTTTATAATGTTTAAAGTTTTGACAATCATATGTTTATAAGTGCTTGACAAGTATTCATGATTATAAGTTGTTTAAATATATATGTCTTTATATATATATATATATATATATATATATATATATATATATATATATATATATTTGATTAGCACTTATGCAAGTTTGCCTTTATAAAATGTCTTGATTGATCTAAGTTTCAAGTATGCTAGTATGCATGTCAAGTTATCAATCAAACATGTTATATCCTTTTTATGTTTGAGGCATGACAAGTTTAAGAGTAATCATATGATGTTAATTAAGTACTTGTTCTAACTTTGTTAAAAGTATAAGATCAAGTAAAATCATATGATTGCATTGCGTGAATAAGTTGACCATGACATGTTTTCCTATTATTAAGATATATATGAATAAGGTATTTTTGTTCATATGAATACAAGTAGAAATGTATATTTCTTGTTTGTCATGGTAGTGATTAAAGTTCTCACGCATAATATTGTTTCGATAAGTTTAGCATAGCTAATAAGAAAAAAAAAATAATGACGGTTTATGTGATTATTGTAAGCATATAGGCTATGGGTGTGTCATAAGTAACATAGACACAAATTTATTCATAAGTGCAAGCTTCTCATGTTCCATGCTCTTGGTATAACCAAGATGGTTTTGTTATTAAGTGTTTACTTTGTAATTCATAAGATAAGTAATTATTTATGAGAAGGTTCATACTTTGTATGGTTTGTATGTTAATATATGTGACCTACAAAATGAGGCATATTGTTAAGGCTTATTAAGTATATGATTATGTAAGATCTAAGGATAATCATGACTCAATGTATGCATGTGTTTAAGATGAATACATGTACTTGGCTTTACCGCTGTTTTATGAGATTATAAGTGTTCATCTTGTATGAATGTGGGAAGTATGTATCTACTATAAGTTAAGTTGCATAATGTGTGCATGTTAGACTATGTGCATGATCATATATTTTGAACGCATGATGTTTACCTAAGTTCATGTGTTATAAAATTGGATGATCATTGTTTCATTTGTTAATAGTTTATTAATTAAAAGTTTGCATGTTTGATATGTAGGATTCAATCAAGTTTGCTACAAAGGGAAATGCATATGGCCCTCATATACATTTGTTTGATCCATCCTTAAGTGGTTTATGGATTAATATTATGAGTAGATTAGCATACGGGACGAATGGTTATGAGTTCCACTGTCTAATATTTAAGAAGTGGATCTAGTCATGTATAAGGAAACATGACCCTAATTAGAATGACGTTTGATCATATAAGTAAAGGTCATATAACTATAAGACAATCATTCAAGATCAATTGAGGTTCTTTCTCGCCTAGCCAATGTTAAGATATGTAATAAGTTCCATTACATATGGTATTCAAGTTTATGATATTTAAGTTTTTTAGCAAATGGTTCAAAGTGTAATGTTTTAATTTACACATGATGGAATCTAATTTCCATGAAACTTAAGAGTTTCTTCAAGTTTATGTTGGAAGAGATTTCTTCCATGGAAAATCAAATACCATTTTGATTTATACAAAGGCTATAACTATGAAATCCAAGGTTATTTAGATATAGTTATTCAAAGAACATGAAAAACAAATGTTAATTTGATTTACAAGGTACTAAGACAATAAGTTTTAACTATGAAATCCAACAGTTATTTGGATATAGTTATGTGAAGAACATGGAAAATAAAATTGTAAATTTGATTTATAAGGTTGCTCTAAGGTATAAGTAGTGGCTATGTAATCCTAGGTACTTGGATGAAGACATAGTGATAAGGAAAAGAATGCGAAAAATCAAGAGAAATTTTGATATTGTAAGCATTTCTTTCAAGGTAACTATACAAGTAGTCCAATATCTTGGACAAGGTTATAGTAATGTCTCAAGGTTTGAGTTCATGAGATTTTGACATTATTAGAGAATGTATAGTTCAAAGGTTTTTCGCCTACTAAGCATTCAGTTTGTAAGTTCAAATATGAACTCGATATTTAAAGTTTATCAAAGCTTATAATGCGATGGTTTAGTCGTATTATGACAAGGGGAAAAGTATTTCTTACCTAATTTTATAGTGTGATGGTGTAATCACAACTATGATGAAGGAAAGAAATGTTAAGTTTAAGATATGATCATGATAAGTAAGGTCATGGAAAGACATGTATTTGTCTAGTGATCTTAGTTAAAGTGGGCACTCAAAAGTATCATGATCAAATTCTTGCAAGGTCACAAGAGTATCTAGTGATCCTTGATAAGGGGATGGGAGTAAAGCCCAATTATAAATTGTCAACAACAAAGCTTCAACTCACACTTGACATATGCTGTCAAGTCTTGAGTTAAATGGTCGACGACGTTGTATGACAATTGGAGCATCAATTCTATAATTCATCCCAAGGTCAAGTGATGCTCAAGAACCGTAATGTTCAAGATGTTTGAGTCTATGACTCATTAACAGACTTTGAATCGATGAGATGGGGAGCTCTATTACGGGGCGTAAAAGTCTGCCTATGTGAGAATGTGAAGTGGGCTGCTTCGGATAGCCTAGGGCTGGGCTTGATGGTTCTCGCAGAGGGTATGGGACATATGGCCAGTTCGAAATAGTGTCTTTATTTTAAGCAAGGTTTTGGGTTGTGTGTGTGTTATGCATCCAATTAGTCAAATAAGGATGTAAAGTTTAAAGCTTGTCTACTTATGCATCCAGACTAATTGAAATTATGTACACTAAGTGAAAGTTCAAGTCGAAAGGCACTTTCATGACGCATAACAACTCCTTGATTTCTCGGGTGTTGAATCTTTCTAGAAGGTGCCATGTATGGCGGGGGTATTTTTACCCAAGTGAGGGGTCCCGAGCTATTTCAGGTGGTACTCTTGAAATGGCGGGGGATTGTTAGAGTATCTCAAGAGTTAAGAGGCATAAAAGTATAAGTTATAAGCATAGGATTGACCGGGAGGTCGGAAATAAGCTTAATAAGGAAAAGGGGACCAACACGGATCGTGTCTAATGTGACACGACCCGTGTTAGCTTCCAGAGAGCACTGTTTTTGTGCACCGGGTCAACACGGGCCGTGTTGATATAACACGGACCGTGTTGGACCCAGTCGGGATTGATTTTTAGTAATCTCTTAAATTAAGCCTTGGGATTAATCTCGATTGATCATTAATAGGGATAATCTTTGACTGAGAAATCAGTCAAGCAATCCCCATTAATGATTCAAAGACATATCCCTTGGATAATGCCTCCTATTATGTTAAGTTTGAATGCATTGTCTACTCCATGAATCACTATAAAAGGAGGATGAATTCTCCATTCATCCTCACCTCAACTCTTCTTCTATAATTCTTTCTAGAGAGCTTCAACACACTCTTGAGGTGTTGACTGCATCAACATTCTTTGAGATTTCATGAGAAATCTTGAACTTTGCTTACAAGAAGTTAGGTTTTACCCTTGAGTCTATTCACAGTCTAGTGAATAAGTCTTAAGGGGAAATGGGCTTGCCCTCGTGAACCGTGTTGGGTTAGGACCCGAGCTTCCTAGCTTGGGTTTATGAAAAGAGACTCGAGGGATAAAAACCTGACCCGGCAATCTCAAACGAAACCCACCCGACCTCTAGCATTCGCGAATCGATACATCTTTGTAAAGGGTGGGGTGATGAGTGTCACGATGGAATTGCTTAGGCAAGTTGCACATTGGACGAGCTTGGAGAGGCTCGGGACTTGCTTCCGACCTGGAGGCCTTAGGACCGAATTGGGTCGTCCCGGGAATGAAGGGCGAGGTGGTATCAAGTCTCGGAAGTAACCTAAGTTAATAACATGCAAGGGGGAAGGCGATCAAAGGTTCGAAATACGTGTGCCTTCACTATTTGGGTCATAACTCCTTCAATACAACTTTGATGGGTCTCAAATTTTGGGAGCTTATAGTATGCACTGAGAGCTTTCTAACGGTATCTTACGGGCCTAAAACGAAGTCCGGATGAAGAAGTTATGCGCGTTGGAAGTCGGCAGGGAAAAGCTGCCAGAAGACTGACTCGCCCGAGCCAGCTTTCTGTCGCGCCCGCGAGGTCCTGGTCGCGCCTGCGACCCCTCCTAGCCAGTGACTGGACATAGCGAACATGCGACTGACTCGCCCGAGTCAGTTTTGGCTCGCCCGTGCCATCCTTCTGTGACGGACGCGCTATTTCGTAATTTTGTTCTGTTGTAAACCTAAATTCCTGTTTAGTATAAATAGCTCGTTTTTCCTCTTTTCCAGGCAGTTTTGGATGATTAATGAAATGCTAAAGCATTGCTAGGGTTTCTCTCTATTCTCTCTAAACATTGTTTTACTTTATCCATTATTAATGGTGGTGTTAGCAAGTCATCTCTTTAATGATCATTTGGTGGACAACTCCTTTATGATGGTCATGGTGGGGTGTTAGGCTTTGGTGGTGGAATCTCCTTTATCCAAGGTCATATCCAATCCCTTTGGTGTTCAAGCTTTTATTTGATTGATGATTCAAGTCACTCAAGCTAAGTCTTCAATCTCTCCCATCATGTCACGCTCCACAATTATAACGTACCGATGTACCATTGAAGTTATTAACTAAATAATTAAATTATGTTATTGCGTCACTTTCCTAATTATTTAGATTCTGACGGTTATTTTCTTGCATAATTCTTGAGGTTTTTAATGGTCATTTTCATGCATAATGTTTCACTAAGGTTATAGAATAATCAAATAATTAAATATTCATATAACTGACTAATTAAGTAATATTAACTTAAAATTAATTTATTTTAAGTAGAACATATGTACATGAAAATATAGTGTAATTTCCAATTTTTATACATTACAGATTTTCAATTTTTATTTTAAATTACTAAAGATTCACGTAGCTAAAATCTATACATAATCATAATTCTTCAATTGATATATTACATTTCTTATTTTTCATTTCTATCTCCTACATTTTAAATATGCAAGTAGAAAAAGTAACTTTTTTTCTAGAAAACTTAGAAAAAAATTAATGGTACATTTCCGAAACCGTCTTTTTCATAAATACATATATTCCAATTTCACCCTTTATACCATTTTTTTAAAAAAAAATAAAATGACTAATTATACATTTCCAATAATATCCCTATTAAAATACACATATTACGATTCTCATCCTTTATACCCAAATATATATGTTTGTGTGTGTCTATATATATATATATATATCTGTTGGGTGTGAAGACCAATTTGTTGGGAGTAGAGACCAAATAGGAGAAGGAAGAAGGAAGGGAGAGAGAAGATGGAAGAAACGAGACGCGAGCGACAGGCGCTGCCAGCGTCTAATCCAGCGCTCCCAGCGCCTCTTCCCGAAGTCACGTTTCATCACACGCTGCCAGCAGTGTGCCCCATTGCCAGCGCTTGATGACTGCCGCACGTTATTTTGATGGGTCGTGATTGATGGCTCACGATTGTGTTTTCTTTGCGACAACTATTTTCTAGGTTGTACCCTAGGGTTTTCCTTCTGTACCTTCTAGTATATATTGAGGTCAGGTCCTCCTTATGATATACAACAATTGAGAGTGTTTCATCTTATACCACAAAAGATTGACTTGAAATCTCTGTATCACTAAGGGAGTTGTGTGAGGCTCATCTGTAAGTGTTGAGTTCTCAGGTTGTAACTCTAGGGAGGTTGTGAGAGATTGTCGAGGTCTGGGAATCTCTGAAACACTGTTGTAATCCTCTGATAGTGCATCGTTCGTGGATTTTTTTCCCGGTTTGGGTTTTTCCACATTAATTCCTTGTTATTTTTCACCCTTATTATTGTTTGTGTGCTAACTACTCCCTGAGAATCCTAACAATATATGAAAAATATTTGCGTATTCTCAACTTTGCTACGAAGATAATAGCACAACAAAGCAAGATGGAAACATCTGTCTACGGAGATTCTTGCTCAAAGATTTTTTTCAGTAAGATGAAAAAAGGTAGTTGGCAACCAGTATGCATACTATACAAGATCATCAGGGGAGGCAGCTTATAGGGTTTGATAAAGTGGGACAACACCTTGCTGACTACTTTCAGAATCTGCTGGGGAACTCTAGTACCCATCGAATACATTTACAGGATCATATTATCCAGAAAGGGTCGACCCTCTCCATTGAACAACAACTCCAGCTCTGTCAGGATTTGAGCAATGAGGACATAAAGAAAGTTGTGTTTTCTATTCCAAACACAAGATCTCCGGGTCCCAACGGTTACTCCAACGGTTTTTTCAAACAAACTTGGTCAGAGATTGGTGATCTTTTTTGCAGCGCAGTCAGAGAGTTCTTCCACACTGGAAAATTCTCCCAGTTCTAAATACACCCATACTCATATTGATTCCAAAGATCGAAGCTCCCAGCTCAGCCACTGATTTTCGACCAATATCATGCTGCAACACAATATACAAAACAATTGCAAAGTTACTTGCTGCAAGAATAAAGGATGTTCTGCCACACCTGATCAATGCAAGTCGGGCGGCTTTCGTACTGGAAGAGAACTCATGCATAATGTTCTGATAACTCATGAACTGTCCTGAGGATTCAGGTGGAAAGTGAGCCAACCCCTATGCATATTCAAGATCGACCTACGTAAAGCCTTTGACAGCGTCCACTGGGACTTCATCCGAGAAATTTTAATTGGATACAAGTATCCTCGAAAATTCATCGATTGGATTATGAGTTGTATCACAACTACATCTTTCACCATCCAAATCAATGGAGGCACTTATGGATATTTTAAAGGTAGAAGGGGCTTAGACAAGGAAACCCAATATCTCCTTTACTATTTGTGCTCTCCATGGAATACCTCTCAAGATGATTGGCAGATACGACGAATGACAGGAATTTCAGGTATTCCATTTTATTTGGCTACCTAAAAGTGGAAAAGAAAAAGGAAAAATTAAGGCTTGCATTGGGAATTGAATATGTCATTAGTTGCTTCCAAAACCAAAAAACAAATCTGTTGAAATGCAATAATTATAAGTGTGAAAGAAAAACAAATTCAATGCAATAAATTAATTTCAATAAAAACAAGCAGATTCATGAGTATCTTGCGGGGAAAAACAAACATTCAACCAAAAAATTATGAGCATATATCGAACAATTTAGAGGAAAATGACGTCCATCTTGTATGAGCACGATGTCTATTTGGGTTGTACTTGATCTCCTTTTGGTGAAGACTTCATGTCCTTTTGGTGAAAACATTATGTCTATTTTGTTTCAATGTGATATCCATATTGTATGAGCATGATGACCATTTGGGTTATACATGATGTCCTCTTGGTCTATACTCGATGTCCATTTTGTTTATACGTAAAGTTCATCTTAATTATGACATGATGATTTAGTTTGATATCTTGTCGGTTTGAACATAATGATGTCTTTTGTAGTTTATATTATGCTAAACATTGTACACATGATATCTAATTTGTTTCAACGTAATGTGCATTTTGATTGAGCATGATGTCCTTAATGACCATGGTGACAAAAATAAATTATAATAAATTGAATGTCATTTAAAAATCATATAAACAAAAAATCATAATAAAAAAAACATTAGGTACATCCGAAATGAACAACATGATCAAATCAAATGAACAAGTAAATTAATAACAAAATTATTATAAACAGATCATGTACAAATCAAATTATCATCATGTGTTAATCACATGAAAATCACGTACAAACAAAATGAACATCAAATTTTATAAAAATGAACATCATGTATTCATGTTTAAATGAAAATGAACATCGTGTATCAGTCAAATGAGCATGACGAAAAAACCAAATGAACACAAACACACAAAAGACAATGACGTGGGAGTTGAATGGTCTGAAGAAATATTTGCATGCAATAATCTCAGCCAACATTTTTTTGAAAAGTTTTTACATTTATTGCCTCACCTATTTCCAAAGCGTCAAGATTTTTTTTCTTTTTCTTTTCTACACTAACTCACATGACAAATAAGGAAAAAAATAATTCAAAATAGTGAAATATTTAAGGCCCTTGATTTATGATCTAAGATTCATAAATTTGGATTCTGGTGGTCCAAAAAAATAAAATTGGATTGTAGTGGGACATCATCGAGAGTATACGCTAAATATCATAGATTTTGTATTGCATTTTATTCAAACTTAGTATAACACTTTACCATGATTTTTAATAAATTTACGGCGTTTCTCCCAATTTTTTTCAATTATTTTACGATTTTTAATGATTTTTTCGCTTTTATTTTTTTAAAAAAAATCATAATAATTGCTCCGAGTCTCAAAAAAAAATTTAAAAATTGTTTTAGTAACTACAATTTGTTACCTTTTTGGGGATAGGAACGAAAAAACAAAAACAATATAGGGTCGGAATGTAAAAAAATAAAAAGAATGTGGAGGTAGATTTGGTACCACTATAATTAATCCAATTTCATTTTTTATAGGTCCACCAAAATCCAAATTGATCGTAGGGATTAGTATTGTCCAATTAGTAAAAGTCGGGATTATTAAAATCCAATTTTCCTATATATATATATATATATATATGATTGAAAAATCAATATCGAAATTCAAATAAAAAATTGTGATTGTATCAATATCGAAACTTGTTACAGTGAGTAATCATATTTGTTGCGATATACTTTAGTAAGGTGTAAATCTTTTTAATACATGTGATTTATTTTTAATAAATTAATATTCCCCGTCTGTGGGGATCGAACCCACGACCACGTGGTTAAAAGCCACACGCTCTACCACTGAGCTAAGATGGCTGCAAGGCAATTCTGCGCATCCGGGGAATCGAACCCCGATCAGTATCGTGGGAGGGTACTATGATACCACTACACTAGATGCGCCTTCATGTCTTTCCCTCATCTATCATCGATTATAGCCATTATATTTCGTGAACTAGACCTTTTCTTTACCTTAGCTCAATAATTTTTTAAAAGAGTAATCATGTTGATATATTAAATTTCTCTCTAAGAGTAATTATGGATAATTTATTATTATTATTATTATTATTATTATTATTATTATTATTATTGATGTCTGACAAGAAGAACCAAGTCTAAAAGCAGAATATTGAGCGAATGACCAAAAGTAGTTTTAAACTATGCATAAGTTCTATGAGCCAAGGTTAAGAAGTAAGTACCAAACTGTCATAGAAACCGTGACTAATTTCACGATATAATTTATGTACATTTGAAATCGTTTGCTTCTATTGAATTCTGAATCTCATTGTTGAGTTTGATGGATAGAGTTGTTCAATGTAAGTGAATTTCTAAGATGTTACTGTAAGCAATTTAATTATCACATCTTTGATTATTCATCACACAATTAAGATCAGTGAGCGTAAGTGCACGATTGTGAAGATGTATGACACTTCGTGATTCAAGGCAATTACACCTAATTAAAATACCACATCCTTTTTTCCGACTCTTACACCCAATTACATGGACAAGGTAAACTCTGCCTCCATGGACTTTTCTAATACATATATTACTTAACTCATCTAAAAGCTTTCAAATAGTGGGGGACACATTAACACATTATATCCTAAAATCGTGTTTTCAAGAAAAGTCAAATAGAGATCCTACCATCTTTCACAAATGCAAACTTAAACGCAAGGATATTACACGTAAGTGAATCAAACCATCTCAAATCAACACCAATCTACAAATAAACCAACTTCAAATGAACATCAAATTACATACATAAACCAATTCGCAAATAGTGTATAACCCACAAGAACCACCCTGAAATGATGACCATAGTCTAAGAAATTCAAACATAAAAATGATCATCACAAACCTCGCTGTGAGGACATTTTTGGCACATAATGTGAGTAAGCTTTTGCACATTCAAGCATTTCATCCTCTCTTTCTCTTTTTCTCTATGTTTCTCCTGACTTTCCTTACCAACCACACATATACCATTTCCAACAATACCCTTGATCCCATTTCCCTCGGTCCCACCCAACACTTTGACCTTTTCCATCCTCTCCTTTATACCACCTTTCTCGAGTTACTGTGACCTGGGAATTTATTCTTATCTGATAACTTTGCCTCAATACACTAGTCGGCCTATAATTTTAGGACTATCAGTTGCTACCTCTGACATTGTAACGCCCCAGAAATTCAATTATAGAAAAGTCAAAGTCAAACTAACGTTAACAAACAAAACTTAGCGGAAGACTCAAACTCTTATTGGGCGTCACTGCCGTATCCCCGAAGGAATATAAGGCGAGAAGGAAAACTACAACTGTCTGTCAACGGTAAACCAACTAACAAAGTCATACTTAGAAATAAACCTCAAAACCAACTTCAAGTTTCTCATAAAAGAAAAGCAACATATTTAATGACTTCTAAACATTTCGTCCTCACTTCTAATTCTCATCCCCAGCATATAGATCTTCACCTGAAAACAAAACATTTCAAAAATGACGGGGAAATCTCAATAATGTCTACCCCTAACGTTAAAAACAAGTTAAGTTCATTTCAATTCATTTAAGGGAGAGGGAACAAGTCAAACCATTTCACAAACCTTTAATCCCTTAACTGTTTTCCTCAACCCAACCAATCCATATTTTATTATGCCGGCGGGATGTCATATCCCTTAAAGTAACGAATATCGGACGGATCCGGATCATCTGCCTACCACAGGCTACGACCATAGATTATCAAAAGTTCACATTTCTGCCTACCACAGGCTACGACCAGGGTCCCAGACCCTTTGCCTACCACAGGCTACGACCAGAATATCAAGCACATTCCCGCCTACCACAGGCTACGACCAGAATATCAAGAGTTCACATTTCCGCCTACCACAGGCTACGACTAGGGTCCCAGACCCTTTGCCTACCACAGGCTACGACCAGGATCCCTGACCCTTTGCCTACCACAGGCTACGACCAGAATATCAAGCACATTCCCGCCTACCACAAGGTACGACCAGAATTTCAAGAGTTCACATTTCCGCCTACCACAGGCTACGACCAGGGTCCCAGACCCTTTGCCTACCACAGGCTACGATCAGAATATCAAGAGTTCATATTTCCGCCTACCACAGGCTACGACCAGGGTACCAGACTCTTTGCCTACCACAGGCTACGACCAAATAAACCCGCTTAATGTTTCACTTGAATTATTAGTATCTTATGCAAAGCTCAGCTCACAGCTCTCAAGTCAAACCCAACCAAGGTTATCAAAACCAAAAACAAAACTACTTATAAAAGACCATCTCAATTTCAATAACTCATAAATCCACCATTACAAACAAATATCAAAAACAGATGGCCACACTTTCCACATAAAGTCCCCTTTCGGGATGCAATTCTCAAAACAGATTAGAAAACATTAAAACAAATTTAAAGAGCATCCCAGTGGGGATTAGAACATAGACATTACCTGGTTAACTTCACTTCACACGAACACACTTGAGCTCACTAACGACGCGAATTAGCTCGGGCCTAGAATAAAATAATTATTCTAATCAAAACGTGTCCTTCGAAGTTAGTATTAACTACCTTCTACCTAAACCTCCCCTAGGAACACCATAGGTTCCCATCATTCATGAATTTACACTTTAAATCACCTAACACATTCCAAGTAATCACATAACAAGATCAAAACAACATTTTCTCTCAACAACATTTTCATTACTAACTAACATCAATAAAACAGATTACAGCATCCACATAAAAAGGGTCGTAACTTGACTTTCCGACATCCTATGGGTCTGGTTTTGGACTTTTCGGAAACCTCAGGATGTCTTCTAAAACTATTAAGTTGAATTTGAGACCCAACACACGCTTTAATGTCCTCAAAAACTGTCTTCTTTCCAAACTGTCCAGATCTGACCTAGGTCTAGTAATCGGGGTATAACTCGACTTATAAAATTCCAAAGTCCGGTCCGTAAAATTCCTATGAAAGCTAACATCTAAGGGTACCTCCAGTTCAAAGGTTTTGATCAAAGGACGACTATAACTCTGATGGTGATCCGTTCTTTAGACCCTAGCAAAACTGTCCCGATCTCGGTTCTTATTTAATTTGCAATTTCGGTTCTAACTTTCACCATTCGATTCTGGGGTCCTAATTTGGGCTTAAAACAGTAACTAAGGTCAAAGGTAATTAGTCTAATCCAAATAAGGTCCAAACCTCAAACTTCCTACCATCAAAACCAAATTGTACTGTAATACCCCGGGTATGTGGTCAAAATGTGGTTTAAAAAGGATTGAAATGACTACTCATATCACCAAGGTGCACCTTCTTTTATGGTAGCTCATCTGTTGGGAACTCCTCAGTTAAGCGTGCTTGGTTGGGAGTAGTCTCAGGATGGGTGACCTCCTGGGAAGTTATCCCAAGCAGCGTGTGAGCGAGGACGAAGCACGCTGGAAAGACTCGTGGTGATTTGTGGGGTCAGTCAGCGATCCTTGAAGCAGTTATTGGTAATGTCCGCGGTCCGTGAGGGGTCGGGGCGTTACAGATGGTATCAGAGCCGACCTGCGACCATGTGCTGCGCTAGCGGACGGGAGATCCATGGGAGTCACCTAGCGGGGCAAAGATTCTGGATTGGATTGTGGCACAACGAGGACATTGTGCGCTTAAGTGGGGGTGACTGTAATACCCCGGGTATGTGGTCAAAATGTAGTTTAAAAAGGATTGAAATGACTACTCATATCACCAAGGTGTACCTTCTTTTATGGTAGCTCATCCGTTGGGAACTCCTCAGTTAAACGTGCTTGGCTGGGAGTAGTCTCAGGATGGGTGACCTCCTGGGAAGTTTTCCGGCAGCGTGTGAGCGAGGACGAAGCACGCTGGAAAGACTCGTGGTGATTTTTGGGGTCAGTCAGTGATTCTTGAAGCAGTTATTGGTAATGTCCGCGGTCCGTGAGGGGATGTTGTAGATGTACTGGGTACAGCGTTACAAACATACACTAAGTCTGAATCTTATCTACCTCTTCTGCTATAATCATAGGTAATAATGATACAATTGTGGTGAGATGGGATGTTGTAGATGTACTGGGTACTGGGTAACATAATCAAATAATTGTGCTATGGCAAAGGGATACTCTTTCTATTATCTTTTGGTTGTACTGACAGGAAATCACATTCAATATCCAAATTGCTTTATTTCTCAAGCAAGTCATTATGATTGAAGAAAATGATGGATTAGTTTTTTTTTGGCATTAAAATCAAATAGCAAATAGGAGGTGGATCAGATCACATTTAGATATGTTCTTTAGACTTCCAAATGTTTAGTTACCAGAGGCAGCCTCAAAGGAGCATCGTTTTCTTCTTCTTGTTGTTGTCCCGTCTGTTGTTTGTTTTCTCCTACCATTTTAGTTGAAATTGGATAGACAAATGGGGAGCATTGAGCTATGTGGTCCCACCGTTCCATTGTGTGGCCCAAACAAAATCCAAGCCCACAATACATTTTTAAGTAGCGGAAAATTCAGTTCAGCGTCTTAGATGGACTATGGTGCAAGATGGTTCTGAGACCACCATGACACCATCTACATGCTGCCATTTTAGTGTCCACATATTTCTATACTAATTTTTTAGCACATAAATTTAATGTGCAAACAAAGACTTTGTTTCATAAGGAGTTATATTCAAATAAAGAAAAATAGTTGAAAAAATTATAGTACGTACTTCAATTTTCGCAATAAATAATAATAACTTATAATTTAGTCGTTCCTTTTATACGACTGGAAAATGTATAAGGTCTTAGCTTAACACATATAAATATATGCACAACGATTGACGACTCCAAAATAATGACAACAATTTTATGAAAAAGCCTTTAGATGTTGAGTTACCTTCATTTTCAAGATTATATTATAAAATCTATTTGGTCTTGGCGGGGCTCGAACCTGCGACTTTCGGCTCATAAGACCAACACTCTAACCAACTGAGCTACGAGACCTTATTATATTTGTATTGAGTGATACTTCAACTTGCAGAATAACTTTAGAATCTCCTTGTGTGTTTATCGATTTATTTCCACACCTAATCAACATAACATATTATTTCTAAACAACTTAGAAAACTAAATTTTTAAATGAATTTGCAAAAGGCAATTGTTTATATATATTATCATGATGATGTTTGTGTATTTTTGTAAATATTTATATAATAAAATGGAGTTGAAAATTTGCATTACTTCAATTTTCACAATAACAATAATAACTTATTGCGTGAGTGCCCCTTGTAGAGTTCTTTCGTAAAAAATGCCACTGAAATATACAAAAATCGCAATTTGGCACCTGAAAAAAATATGTTAAGAAACTGCCATTAAATTCTTATCATTAGGACGAAATTTCTACTTAACCTATTGGATAACATAATTAACCTAAAGTAGCAGGTTAAAGACCTGCAAATTTGTAATTAACTTAATTACTAGCATCATTAAAATTAAAAAAACCCTAATTTACTAATCCCCAAATCCTCTTTGGTCCCCTCATTAATTTCCCTCCATTTCAAAAAACCTAGTCACCATCTTCATCTTCATCTTCATCTTCATCTTCTTCCTCCATGGCCTGCTTGTTCAACTTCCACCATTCAAATTCACCTTATTGTACTAGTTTAAGGTGAAATTCAACACCAGGCACAAATTTTGCACCCCATTGAAGAGTTTCTGGCGGTATTGAAGGGCCCAAAGAATGACCTTGTTTGGGCCATAAACGAAGAGGGAGGAGATAGAGGCAGTCATTGATGATTTAATGAGAATCTAGGGTTTTTTGAACAG
This sequence comes from Portulaca oleracea, assembly GCA_029582165.1. Lineage (NCBI taxonomy): Eukaryota > Viridiplantae > Streptophyta > Magnoliopsida > Caryophyllales > Portulacaceae > Portulaca > Portulaca oleracea. The sequence continues at coordinate 25,413,123 of CM055877.1, read as the reverse complement.
AAAATTGAAGAAGGAGAGTAAAAGCCCTAATTTTTGGGTCAAAAATGAAGATAAAGAAGATAGGTTATGGTGGATGAAACAAGGTAGAATGAGGGGGAGAGCTGAGGAAGAAGATGAAGTGGCACTAAACCCTTGAACACACTCCATTCATTTATAACCGGCAAAAACAAGTCATCAATCAGTAAAGTGACATTTTTGTCACACTAAACATAAATTAATGGCAGTTTCATAACATATTTTTTTCGGGTAGCAAATTTGCGTTTTTTACATAGTTTAGTGACATTTTTATCCGAGAACTCGCCCCTTGTATGGGATTGGGGACTACCAAGTATATATAGTCTTGACTTAGGGATTGACTCTAAGATAATGAGAACAACATTTTGCAAAAACTTTTTGAAGTCGAGTAACCTTCATTTTTTAGATAATCTTATAAATATACATCATGGTCTCGGCGGGGCTCGAACCCGCGACCTTCGGCTCATAAGACCAATGCTCTAACCAACTGAGCTACGAGACCTTATAATATTGCAACTGGCATTATAGATCACATCCGACGCATGGGTAATTTTTTTAGTATTTATGTTTGATTTTTTTAATAATTTTATAATAATTACCAATTCAAATAATAATTAAAAACTAGTAAAAAAATTACACAACAATCATACTATATATCATTATTTTTATATTTTCTTTGTATAAATTGTCTTCAAAATTAACGTAGATAAATATAGTAGTGAAGGATACTGAAATTTATATTTATTTTCAATATTGTCTTAATTACATATAATAAAGAAAAATAATAATTTTTTATTAGTTAATTTGAATAAATGCAAGCGACTCTATAATTCTCTTTAAATCTTTCTCAGTAACATGGAAATAAAAGTTTAATCTTAAACAACGAAATAAATGATAAAGATAATAGAAACTATGTGCATACATTATAACATAATGTTGTTGAAAACTTATTTTCATTAACTAAATACAATTTTTTTAATTTATAAAAATATTTGAAATAAAAAATGTTAGAGAAATTATAAATCATTACTATATAGTAATAAATAACTAAAAATTATAAACTTCATAATAATTATTAATTCCAAAATTTAAGTATATATCAACAATCTCAACATCAAATAAAACAAAGTTGCATTAGTTTTTTTTTTTTTTAACAAAGAGCGACTAATTTATATTTTTTATCATATTTTTTTTCCTTTTTCAATTATTAAAGAAACCATAGAACAATAATATAGGTTTTTTTAATGGGAGTTTTACACTTTAAATCTCTTCAATTTTACTAAGTCTATTGTTTATATTGAAATTTCTATATTATAATAGTAAATTTGGTGGAAAAAAGACTGACTAATGAATACTTTTTTTTATAAAAAGCATATGAATATTATTTTAATTATGTATTAATTATATATTTATTTTTTGTTATTATTAATTTTGTATAATTTACTTAGGATAATAATTCATGAATGTTAGGGTCTATTTTGCTTTATAAACTTAAAATATATGTATTTGGTAGTGATCACATTAGTATTTTATCCACCATTTTTTTTAATAAGAAATAATATTTTACTTGTCCTAAATGACCATAATGATCTTAAATTTTCAACCTTTTATTATATACATTGAGACAAATTTTGATATTTTGTATTTTTGGTCTATTTTAATTTTATATGATGCCTAAACCAATTATGTAATTATTAATTTACATTTTTTATTGTAATGTTAATTACAATTTTATTTTCTTTTTATAATGGTTAAAGAAAACATAGAAGAGTTATATATCCTTTTTTTATGGGAGTTTTACTCTTTAATATCTCTTAATTTAGTTTAATTTTTTTATATTAAATTGATACATTATATTAGTAAATTTGGTGGAAGAAAGACTATCTAATAAATATTTTTTATAAAAAAACAAATGAATATTATTTCAATTGTGTATTAATATTTGAAACCTATAGGTATAAGTTTGTTATTTTCTAAGTTGACATTTCTTTTATTTTAATGTTAATTACAATTTTATTTTCATTTTACAATGATTAAAGATAACATAGAATAATAACATATCCTTTTGGGTTTTTAGCTCAAAATAATCTAGAGTCAGAGGTGAGTGGCTGAAAATAATCCAAACTGACTTTTTGGTTGAAAATAATCCACTTCCCGCTTAAAATTAATCGGAAGCTTCAACACTTTAGCTATAAAAGTACCTTATAATCACAAACCCAAAAAGTAAGGGTATGAATAAATGAGCTTTGAAAACTTGGGGTGCCAAAAAAACAATTTTCGCAAATTATAGAGTACCTCCGAGTAATTTTTTGCCTTAATGATACAAACTTTTGTATTAACTTAGAGTTTTAACTTAAACTTTCATACTTGCAAGTTGCAACATCTGCATCCACCTAAGCAAACTAAATGACTGTATTAAAATAATTTACATTTACATGTACTAGTCTTAAATCTGTGCGGTACCAGGATATGACAAATAGGTACTTTTTTAAAAAGTAAACTAAATTAAATAACACAAAATCAAACAACATATTTTTCACACAATCTTATATATCTTACGCTATAAATATAAATAATATACATATAACAAAATAAGGAAATAAAAAATAATACATACAAATTAAAAATAACAAAATATAAACAATATTGTCAAATGAAAATATATTATAAACGGTTGCTCAAATGAAAATACAAAAAATGAAAAAAAATTAAACTCATATGATGTATGGCATATAACAAATAGATATTTGATATTCGTGCAACGCATGTTGTATAAGAAAGTAAATATTTTAATATGAAAAATGAGAATTAAATGATAAATACAGAAAAAATAAAAAGAATAAAGCGTAAATTACATTATGAAATTAAAAAGTATAATAATAAGTTATCCTATTAAATTATACAATTTTAAAAGTGCAATACGTAAGAAGAATTGAAAGAAATATAAATGTACACACAAATAGAGTTATTATTAAAAAATTAAATAGGAAAACTCAACTCTAAATAGACTTTTTTAAATCCAAGGCATAAATCATATTTTAAAATGAAAAGCATAGTCTTTTAAATGAAAATAGAAAAAAAAATGATTTAATGTTTTTGGTACTATTTGGGTTAGGAAAATTATATTTAATTAATCATTTTTAACCACTTTTATTGAAAGCAACCTTGAAGGTAAGATTATTATAAATGAATTTTCTTTTAAATTCTTACAAAAGATAAAAGATATCATAAATAATTTTTCGGTTAAAACGATCACAATAAATAAGAAATTGATACTTATATTGGTTAAAATAAAATCATATATGGGAAATTCAATCTTAAAAGCAAGAATTAAGAGGTTTGGTTTTGCGAAACCAAATTTCAAACTTGAATGAAAGTTAATATCATCATAAAGTCATACATATTGTTGGGAGTATCTCAATTCCATTCATACTCAAGTTTGGAAATAAAATGATTATTTTCCTTATTGATATTGCTTGGGCTCCAAGCAGTTGTTTCGACTATGAGACTATTATACGTCTACTTGGGTTTGCTATAAATAATAGGTTTTTCAACCTAGTTTAGTATGACCAAATTATGTGCCTCTATTGTCAGATCTCCTTTTATCTATTCCACTCTAAGAGCTTTTAGTATGAGATTATATACTTTGACATATGTATACTCCCATTGTGTTATAACCATTTGAGATCTTTCCTTCTTTATCTCATTGTGTTATATAGCCATTTGGGATACCCTTTGTAATCTCTCAATTATAGTGGATTTTATCTTGCATCCCGTGACTTTTTCCCGTTTGGGGTTTCCACGTAAAAATCTTGTCTTCATCACTACTACATTGATCTTGTTTATTTTCTCAATACATACATCCCTAAATTAATTATCTTGTATTGCTTCCGCTGCAATATTAGATTCAATTTAATCTGGACTTAATCCTTAACAAAATGTCTCATATCCGAATTTCAATCTTAACAAGTGGTATCGGAGCCGGGTTCAACTAAATTTATCAGATTTGGAGACAACCATGTTCAATCAAATTCAGATTAAGATTCCCTCCATTTCCTTTTTTGTCGCACATCTTATCCCACACAACCCAGTTAATCCCATCACTATCATTGCTTTTACCCCATGAGAAGCTTCTACATTATATATCCCTCCATGGATTTGCATACAGATAAAGGGAGTTTGAAGCATTGCATTGCATATGTGGGCATCGCTTGGACAATTGATTTTATGAGGACTTCCTTACCAGTTTTTGAGAGATGTCGCTCCTTCAATTCCAACCCTTCAATTTCTTCCAGACCCGATCTTGGACTATTTAAAAGACTGCGTTCTCTAACCTACAGATATAAGTGGGCATGCCCATATAGCGTTTATGCGTTTCCACCGCCTTAAATCCCAATCTCACTTGGAGTGCATTCTTAAGGTGTTCTCTCAAATTTCGGCCATAGGAAACCTCCGAGTTGTCTACATTGATAATTTGTTTGGACGCTAATTCATAAAGTCTCAACATCTTTAGCACCTCTATCGTCTCCTCCTCGGTTGCCTACACAAACAACAGGCTATCGTTGGTAAAGAACAAGTGCGTGATGGAAATCAGCCCACGCTTGCTCCCCTAGGTCCAATCAAGAAGGCCCAATTAAAGGTCCATCATACACATAGGGTCCTTCATCAAAGGACTTCAACTCATACAGGGTCAACAGGGCATATTTGGTTCAATTACATCAAATGGGCCAACGAGGAAAGATACAAAGTTGAACTACGAAGGCCCATTCATATGGTGTGCTTCATATTTCAAGAGGATGTCCAAACATCCTAGATGGGCCAAGGCCACACGCCAAGCCCAGGGAAGGAGGAGCAATACACGTCCAAAGTCAAGTTACAAGCCCAATTTAATGATCATGATTTTTGGATGTAATTTTAATTATTTTCAGCTTAATTAGTTTTTTGGTGTGTTTATTTTAATTAGGCTAGAATAGTCGTGTGATTTAATTCCTAGTTAGGAATTGGCTAATTTTGTAACTAATCCAATCCGGATTAGGAAAGCCAAGATGATTAGGATAAGGTTTGTGATTAGGATAAAGTTTGTTATTAGGATAAGGTTTGTTACAAACCAACTCCCCCTAGGATAAGGAATTCTAATCCAAGGAGGAGTAGAATAGATTAGGCAACTAGTAGTAGAACTCTTTGGCTTGCACGCCAAGTTGGAGAGTTTTAGTCCCTTCAGGACCCTCATAGTATAAATAGGGATGTAGCCTCTCAAGGCAATGATTCAAATCAATTCAGAAATATGAAACCCCTTAAGCTTTTAGCTTTCCCTCGAGTGTTTGGATAAACTCTCAGCCTTTTCTTCTATTGTATCTTGGTTTGGCACCCAAGTGGTTAGGAAGAGCTTGATCCTAGGTTGCGGTCTAGATCAAGTTAGCCCTAGGTTGTCCTTCTTGTGGATTCAATTAGGAAACCTAGATCTATCCGTTCTTACCTTTCTATCAATATAGTTAAGGTAATAACCCTGTGAGCTTTCTGTCAATACAGTTAAGTCACATCAACCCTAAACCTACCCCCCCCCCCCCATAAACTCACGCCACCTTCCTTCACCATCACTCCCTCAAACGTCCCCACCTCCTCAACCACTCACCACCTCCTTTCTTTTCTCTCTCCATAACAAGCTCCTCTCTCCTCCAACAACCTAACAACCTCACCCCTCTCTCTCCCATCAAACGCCACCCTCTCCCTCTCTCACCCCCATCCTAACGCCACCCTCTCCCTCTCTCACCTCCCTTGATTCACGTCATCCCCCTTCAAACCCTCATCCAAGAATCATCCATCTCCCCTCTTTCCCATTCAAGATTCATCCTCACTTGAATCTTGAAACCACAAAAGCCCTCACGGCAAAATAACCTCCATTAAACCCTAATTCACGAGAGCCTCCCCCCTTCTTTCTCCCTAATCTCGTGAACCACCCCATCCTCATTGTTTGGTTACACGTGTTTCATGTATTATTGGAATCAAGAACCTTTCTTGATCCGGTAATACATCAGTGCGCCACGGTCGGGGCGGTTTTAGCTAGCAATCTTTATCCCGTGGATGCATTTCCTCTCCTCATCTCGAATAAGGGAGAGAAGTCTTGAGTAAATTACATTTACCCTACTTGACATTTGTGGTAATAGTTTTTACACACCCGACATTTGTGAAATAATTTTTACCTTACCTGGCATTAAGTGTTCATATATTTAAACCTCCTAAGATATTTTTATATTTGATTTTTGTCGGATTTTCCGTCGAACATTAAAAAGATAAATATGAATTGACTATTTTACCCATTATATTAATTCATATGACTTCCAATTAAACATGAATTGACGTTTTTACCCTTAATATTAATTCATATGGCATTTAAACCTCAACCTTTTCTCTACTTTATTTTTTCGACAACCCAATCCCTCTTCATTCTGAAAATGAAAACCCAATTACAAAATATTTTATAAAATATCAATGGTGAAAATAAATTATAATGGAAGAAATATCTTATAATGAAAATGAAAAATGAAAATGAATTAATATCAAGGGTAAAAACGCCAATTCATATTTATCTTTTTAATGTTTGCCGGAAAATCCTACATAAATCAAATATAAAATATCTTTGTAGGTTAAAATATATGAATTAATGTCAAGTAAGGTAAAAATTATTTCACAAATGTCGGGTGTGTAAACATTATTACCACAAATGTCAGGTAGGCTAAATGTAATTTACTCGAGAAGTCCCTCTGCACACAGTAGCAATAAATAGGGTGATAACGGGTCACCTTGATGGAGTTCCCGTTGAGAAGGGATCACATCGGAAGGTTTCCCATTAATAATCTCCTGGTAACGCACCGTTGAGACACACCACATAATTAACTGAATACAATTTTCATCAAAGCCTGAAGCATGCATCATTTTGTCGACAGAAGCCATTCCACTCGGTCATAAGTTTTGCTCATGTCAAGTTTAATTAAGGGCCATGTGCCCTTTCTTTAAGTTCTTCGGTCTTTTCTTAAGATAACAGAAGTGTTCAAAGGCTAACAGGATGTCATCTATGATCAGTCTTCCTTGGACAATACACTTTGGGACTATGGATCACATGGGGAAGGATAAGCTTCAGTCTGTTTGTAATGGTTTTTGATATCAACTTCTAAATTACATTGCATAAACTAATAGGCCTGAAATATTTGGTGGAGGTGGGGGACTTAATTTTAGGGATTAAGGCAATGAAGGTTTTGGTGAATTGACTCAGGGGAACGACCGTCATTCAACACATTGACCACAAAAGAAATAACATACCATCGGACTTAGGGGCCTTAGTTGGGTGCATTTGGTGTAGGACTTTGACAACCTCCTCTTTTCTATAGGGTCTCTACAGTTGCGATTTTATTTCCTCTGTGATTAATGGCTTGACTAGGTTGATGACGGGGTCCGTGTACAACGCCTAGGCCTGACAAATTCTGATCGACCCGATAACCCGACCCGAACCCGCCCAAAATTTCTGGGTTTTGAGCACAATTTTTTCAACTAAACCCGAAATACACTGAACCCGAAAATTAGCGGGTCAAATCCGACCGCCCGTTTGACCCGAAACATTACCTTGTTAAGTTCAACTTTATTAAAATTTGTTACTTTTCATTGAAATTTTTAACTATTAAACTATGAGCGCAACTCATTTATTTGTTATTTCTCTAATTTAAGTTGAAGTAGTTATAACAATCTATCGTTAGTAGAAGATAATCATATTTTATTAGGTATATTGTACAAGAACTAGTATTTAGAGACCCTTTTGTTAAAAGAAATTAAAAAATGAAAAAAGTCGCAATCATAACCCGTTGGGTTGATCCGAAACCGAAATACACTGCCCGTAATTACTCGAACCCGAAATACACCCGACCTGTATTTACCTGAGCCCGATATATATACACCTGGCCCGAAACCCGCCCGCCCGACCGAATTGACAGGTCTAACAACACCTCTTGGGAAGAAAAAATGTATTCAAAGTAACGCACAAACACCCCTTCCACCTCGTTCTCTTCATCTCGCCACTCCCCCCTTTCTTCCTTCATGCATGAAATTCTATTTCTCCTTTGGCATTGGGTTTCTTTTTCATGGAAAAAACTTGTGTTCTTATCGCCATCCTGAAGCCCATTTTGTCTGCTACGTTAGGCCCAATACCCTTCCTCTATTTCTAGCTTCCAAATGTCCCAGCGAGTTTATCGGGGCTTTAGCTCAACTATATTAGCGTCCGTGGGCTCTTTCATTTGGGCCACATCAATTTGTTTCAGCCCACTCACTTCTTCCCTCCTTTTCTTCATGTCCCAACCAATGTTCTCATTTGCCTTCACGTACACTTTATCAAACCGAGATGGGCGATCTTTTTTGGGGTTTTTCTTGGCCATCTCTCGATGGGGTGAGCTTTGGAGGAGCACCAGAAGATGGTCTGACCGTTGTTTATAGAGATAAGTGACATAGTTCCATGTATGAAGCTGTTGCCATGCATGATTCGCAACAAACTTATTGAGCCTCTCTTACACATTCTCATTGTCCTCCCTCCCATTGCTCCAAGTAAAAGGGTGAACTTCCCACCCCAAATCATTCAGGCAACATGCTTCTGGGGCATTTCAAAAGCCATCAATCTCCCTCCCAGCCTTTGCACTGTCCCCCAACTTCTCTTCATGCGCCATGATATGGTTGAAATATCCCCACAAAGTAATGGCACATCGTCTCTCCCCTCTATCTCTTTTAATAAATCCCATGTTTCTCCTTCTCTGCCTCATTCGGATATCCATAAATACTAGAAAACTGCCACCTTCTTCTCCTCTTTCCCCATTCACACACTATATTAATATGGTTCTGGGACTTGGACACGAACTCTAGATTTAATGTATTATTCCATAATAGAGCCAGACCTCCCTTTCTAGCCCTCGCCTCTCCATTACAGCTTACATATATGCCAGTATCTATATTGAAGCGTGTCCGTAGCGGGGCTATCTCCCATTCTTTTAGCTTTGTTTCACAAAGAAAAACAACTATGGGACCTTCAGTCAAGGGGAGGCGTTTCAAACCTCGAACCGCACATGGGTTCCCAAGCCCACGATAGTTCAACACCAACGTTTTCATTGTTGTTTGCGGGGCTATGGTCCAGCCGCCGCTGCTTTTTTGTCAGTGTCATGCCATGCATCATGCGCCGTAACCTTCGCCTTCTTCCAACTTTCGGCCCACATTAAGTCCTCCTTTTCCACTTCTCGCTTTCTCCCTAGGGTGATGGTCCCCTCTTCCTTACGTTCTTAGGATGCCCTCGTGATTCTTTTTCACTTTCCCAGGTGGGAGATCTTTTTTATCACAACATCCTGCTCCTCAGTCTCCTCCTATGCCCCATCTCCACCCTCCTCTCAGTCTTCTCCTCCCCCACCCCCCAAGCCCCCGTCCTACATTCTGAGCCACCTCAAATTCTCCTTGGGTCTCCTCCTCAGCCCCCTCCCTTCTCTTTACTACATTCATTGACTTTTCTCTTTCCCAGACTCTCCACTACCTCCTCCACACTTGATGTTGCCCCCTCCTTTTCCTTCTTGTGTGGCTAGAACACCAATCCTTGCCTGACGTCGCACGTGAATTGTCATTGATTGTGTTGAGCCACCTCCTCGCATGCCACGGTGACACTCTCATCTAGTCTCCGTATTGGAGCATGACCTCCCTTTCAATTTCATCCTTCTCTATACAATCCTTTTCATTATGCCCCAATTTTCCATAGTAGAAACAAATTATGGCCAATCTCTCATTCTTGACTTGTAGCATCATCTTCTTTCCCTCATTCGTTGCAATAGAAATGACATGTGGAAAAGGTTCCCAGAGATCCATCATTACACAGAAGTGAACAGACTTCTCCTAGGCATCCATGTCCAATTCATCGATCTTCACTAGAACACCTAAGTGCTCCGCCAAAGCCTTAATATTTCTCTCGTTTTGCCCTTTGAAAGGAGGGTCAAAAACCCTAACCCAAAACAACATAGGTCTCATGGATGTCACCGCCGTTGATGGTTGCAATTCTCCTTCCACACCCTTCAGGCCTATCATTGCTTCATCGGACGTCTAAGGCTCCCCCTCAAGTATTTTCTTGATCTACTTTATCTGACCTGTGCATGAATTGAAAAAGGAAAAGGTTTTCCACGACTTTTTTCGGCCATGCCCTAGATTCCAAAATCTTGTCTATAGTGTTCATCAACGCATAAGCATTGAATTTCCTACTTGTCCATAGCCTCCCTATCAAGCGTAGAGAAATTTGCAACTCTTCTTCATCAGATACTTCATCTGTCCATAAAACGGGCCTCTTTCCCATCCCCTTCGACATTCCCTATTTCGCCATACTGGTGGTTCTCGCCGTCAACTTAGGTGGTGTCGAGCAGTGGACGCGGACGTTACCATTAGACAAACTAGGAAAAAACTCTCACGTAAAAAACCCCAAGAAAGACATTAAACTGCCAAAATTAGTATATTGTATTATACATGCTTTCTTTATTCTTATGTACATCAACTTTGTTTTACAATGTATAAATAGAAAATAATTGCCGTGATTTTTCTCATATTACCTCCAATTTTTTCTTTTGTCTATTCTGAATCCCCTAGTTTGTCTTTACATATGCATCCAAACATTGCTAGCCAGGAGCTTTGTCTCTGACAACCAAATCAACCAAATCAAACTAATCAAACAAAAAGTCTCTTCTTTTCCTGCAGACCAAAACAAAACTTAATTGTCCTCTAATCTTACTAGTCTTATTATTTTCAATTCTCATCATCAACTAATATTCTTCTTTCCTTTTTTTTAATTTATTCAAAACTATTCTCTACCACACACATTAAATCTACAAACAGTCATTTTCTTTGAGACCGGATTTTTCTTTTCTTTTTTTTGGGGGGTTGAAAACAAGACCACGTACATACATGGCTAAATTCAAGATTTTAGGCTCTGTCAAATTCATGGGTAAAAAATAGTTGGATAAAATTTAAATTTTGGTAACTTTTGATAATTATAGATAACTTTTGGTAAATTCTGGTAACTTTTGGCAAAATGATACCAATATATCAAAATTAATGTTTTTTTGTTTTTTTATGTTCGGTAAATTTTGGTAAATTTAGGTAAAAACTGGTAAATTTGGGTAAGTTGAACTTATCTATAAATTTGACAGGGTTAGTGATGTAGATTTGAGTTGAATTTTCTACAAATATGCCTATATTGAGACTTGTGAGGTAAAATTTGCACTACTTCATTCATTAATTTTGCAATCCCATAAAATCAAAAGTAGGTTATGCATTCTATGAAATTAATGTTGCCTAAAAAATGATTTTCTTACGGAATATCATATTAGCTTTAAAACCAATTAGAATAGATAACTTTAGTAGGATTTTAAACGTATGCTATGTGATAAACTGTATTGTAGAAGTATTAGACAATAATCTTACATACAAATTTTTAATATAATAATTAATATATGGTACTTTGGGGTTCTAGGATTTTTCATTTAATTTTAGACTATTGTCCATGAAAAATCCATGTATATAGAACGTCTGTCTACAACATTCAACCTTAAAATACAATATATTATCACAAAAGAAAATTATTTAATTTAGGGTATTATTGTCTAACAGTCCTAAAATATAATTTTTAATATTCAAAAATATTTGAGCAAGAAGAAGAAACTAAGGCTTCGTTCTTTTATACAGTTGGTGCGGTGTGGTCATGGTGTGGTGTAGTGGAATTTGAAAGTATGGTGAATTATAGAGAGTTGTGATAGGTGGGGTAGGTGAGGGGAGAAAATGTGAAAAGTAGAGGAGAAAAGTGAGCAGATAGAAAACTAAAGAGATATCTATATACTTATAATGACAATCTATGTGAGACCTAGCAAATACTGCAACGAGAGCGTTTCAAGGAGTATCAACCAATCACAATTAAAAAAAAGAACCCAATTTTTAATAATTTTTTATTTTATTTTCAACCGGATTTTATCATAAACCTAAGCTGTTTGGCACTCTGACACCAATTACAGCTGTTCCATAACTGCTTTAAATTTAATTTTATTTTAGAATTAAAAAAATTATTACAAATCCCATACGGCTTTGGACTTTGATAACATTTCCAACTGTTCCATATCTATATATATTATAATAGAAATCATTGTGGTTCCCGCAAAATAGAGCCACGGCAGTGACAGTAGGGGAATTAGCCAATCATAATATATAAATTATTTTTTTTACTATTTCCAATTTTTTTTAATTTCAATCCAGATTTTATTTCAAAATTAAAAAAACCAGAAAGTATCACTAATCCTTGATTGCTTTGGACTCTGAATTAAATTATTTTGGTGTTGCCTATAATAATAATAATAATAACAATAAATAATAATAATAATAATAATAATAATGATGATGATAACAATAATAATAATAATAATAATCTATATACTTATAATGACAATCTATGTGGGACCCAACAAATACTGCAACGAGAGCGTTCCAAAGAGTCTCAACCAATCACAATTAAGAAAAAAGGACCCAATTTTTAATAATTTTTGATTTTATTTTCAACCGGATTTTATTATAAACATAAGCTGCTTGGGACTCTGACACCAATTACAGCTGTTCCATAACTGTTTTAAATTTAATTTTATTTTAAAATTAAAAAAACTATTACAAATCTCATACGGCTTTGGACTTTGATAACGTTTCCAACTATTCCATATCTATATATATTATAATAGAAATCATTGTGGGTTCCCGCAAAATAGAGTCACGGCAATGACTGTAGGGGAATTAGCCAATCATAATATATAGAAGTATTTTTTTACTAATTTCAATTTATTTTAATTTCAATCCAGATTTTATTTCAAAATTAAAAAAAATCAGAAAGTATCACTAATCCTTAACTGCTTTGGACTCTGAATTAAATTATTTTGGTGCTGCCTATAATAATAATAATAATAATAATAATAATAATAATCTATATATTATAATAGAAATCATTGAGGGTCCCACGAAATAGAGCCACGAGAGTGATTGTAGGGGAATTGGTCAATCACAATGTAGAAACATTTTTTTCTATTTCAATTTTTTATTTTCAATCCAAATTTTATTTTAAAATAAAAAAAACGAGAAATTATCACTAATCTTTGACTACTTTGGACTCTGAATTAAATTATTTTGATACTAATATTAGCAATTATTTTTGTGTTGACTATAATAATAATAATAATAATAATAATAATAATAATAATAATAATAATAATAATATCTATATATTATAATAGAAATCATTGTGGGTCCCACGAAATACAGCTACGGGAGTGATTGTATGGGAATTGGCCAATCCCAATGTAGAAATTTTTTTTCTATTTTCAATTTATTTTATTTTCAATCCAGATTTTATTTTAAAATTAAAAAACCATAAAGTATCACTAATCCTCGACTGCTTTGGACTCTGAATTAAATTATTTTTGTGCAAATAGTAGTAATTATTTAGGCGTTGACTATAATAATAATAATAATAATAATAATAATCTATATAATAATAATAATAATAATAATAATATATCTTTATATTATAATAGAAGTCATTGTAGGCCCCTCGAAATAAAGCCACGGGAGCTTTTCTCGGAGTCTAGACCAATCACAGCGCAGTAAATTGTATTTTATTTTCAGTTTCTTTCCAGATTTTATTTAAAATTAAATAAATTAAAAAATATATCCTTAATCCACGTCTGCTTAACAACAGTTTTACATTCAAAACGAGTCATACTAAGTCTCATACAGTAGTATTCAATTTTAATTTAAACTGTACTTTTTCTATTTCTTTCCAGATTTTATTTACAATTAAATAAATTAAAAAATATATCCTTAATCCACGTCTGGTTCACAAAAGTTTTACATTCAAAACAAGTCATACTAAATCTCAAACAATAGTGTTCAATTTTAATTTTAGTTTAAATTGTATTTTATTTTCTATTTCTTCCAGATTTTATTTACAATTTAACAAATTTAAAAAATATCCTTAAACGAGTCCTACAAAATCTCAAACGATAGTATTCAATTTTAATTTAATTATACCAATAAAACAAAACCGTCCATAACTAATGACCTTAATATCCGAAACACTTCAGAACCATTACCAATTAGATTATTAACATGACCCTTGCGGTTAGGACAGTGAGATTTATGAGTTTTGTAGATATCTATAAAAATATTATACATCTGTTAAAGGTTATATCTATTTCTCAGATATGAACTTATTATTATGCATCTATTTTCACAAACAACATATTAAATATCTCAAAATTAAGCTTCTCTTCATCTACAGTCAGGAGCAAGCAGGATAAATCTTATCGCATTTCAGAATCATATAAACATAATTCTTCACCTTCCCCATCAATAAGTTTCACGTTCGTAAACGTTTTTCTCAATATTCATCAGTAATTTTCACATCCATGGCTTTATAAAATTTCAAAAGTAACTAATTGAGTTTACTCCGTGCATCGCACGGGTTCAGGCCTAGTATTAATAATGAGACTTTGTTCTTTTATGTGGCTAGCAGGTTGCGGTGCCACACCGCACTGCAACTTTCCATATTCCACCACAACTCATCACAATCTACCTCAGTCCACAACCAATCACAATCTACTATTTCTCATTTAATTTATCTTTTTATTAAAAGTTACATTTTTCATAATTTACCACAACTTTTCCTAACCCACCACAGTTCCTCTACGTCGCAGCCATCTGTATAAAAGAACGAAGTCTGATTGTGATATGAATATGATGTGATAAAGTGTAGTAGAAATTAAAAAATCCGGTGCGATAAATCACACTGCAACCTACCGCATAAATAAACGGAATACATATTAAAGGCTGCAGATTTGTCGGACCCTCCAACTAGCTGGAGAAATGATCCTCCCAGGATAACATTATACCACCATTATTCCAGCCTCTTTCCTCGACCAACATAGTATTCTTTTTCACTTTATGTCCCAACTCAATCCCACTACTCAAATAAAATAACCCCAAATTAAAGGATCCCCCAAAAATTAAACCAAAAAACAAAAAAAAAAAGTCCCTAGCTAGATGGGAAGAGAATCATCCTCTTTCTCCTCTTCCTCCTCCTCCTCCTCCTCAACAGCAAGACCAAGAACCATCAATGAAGAGGAGGAAGAAGAAGAAGAAGAAGTTTCTGGAAGATGTGGGAAGTGCATGAAAATGAAGGTTCCAATTCAGGAGTTATGGAGTAAGAGCAGGAATTACATAAGGCAGCAGAGCAGCAAAAGGAGCTGTAAAAGCAGTGTGGGTGTAATTCTTGGGGCTCAACAAGCAGTAAAGAAGTCCCCTAATAATAATGTTAAGTACTCTCATGGAGGAGGAGGGTTCAGGTATGACCCACTGAGTTATGCCCAGAACTTTGATGAGGGTCTGTTTGAGTTTGATAATCAGGATGATTATGCCCATGTTTTCTCTTCTAGATTTGCTGCTCTTCCTTCTGCTAAGTCTACTGGCCAGTATAAGTTCCTTAATCAATGATGTTATACAATTCAAGGGTATGTATGTTGTATGTATCTATGTATCTATGTATGTATATGTAGTGTGTTTTTGTTGGAATCAAATTAAAAAATAAGGATTATTCAGGATATTGTTGGATCAATAGATCGATGTAGATGTAGAGCGAGTTGTTGTACCTTATCGTTGATATTTTCATATTGTATTTACATGTCATCATGTTAAAAACTTAAAAAGTAGCACACTACTCCGTTCTATACTAATTGTCATCTTTGAAAATTGTGCAGTCAAACTTTAAAAATTTTGACCATAAATTTCTCAATATATACAAAATGAATTGCTATATAAAATTACCACCATTAGATTTGTAACGAAAAATACTATCATATAAGTATAATATTGCAATTATTAATAACATATTATGTAAAACATTATCAATCAAAGAGTGATATTGGAGATCGTGAAAGTCAAAACTATGACAGTTAATATGGAATGGAGTGAGTATTATATTGGTAGCTCGCTTCACTAAATCTTATGTTTGTTCGTTTCAACTGGTCTATCTACTCATCAATGTCAATTAATACCCATCACTAGCTAGCACTAATCAACACTAGATCATACCCTTAAGTTTTTTTTTAAAAAACTTTAGTTAACACTTATTAACACTAATTATTTAACAATAAGTTATGCATGGTAAGTTGAAATAAACAATGATTATATTTTAAAAAAGAAGTCATTTCAACTTCAATCAAAGGTATTTCTTTATATTTTGTTGGTCAATAGACTCAATACTCAATACTGTCTTAGTTATTATTTGGATTGTAATGGCATATACATATATTGTACTTGCCAATGTTGTCAAAGTAGAGTTATTGGTGTCCCATAAAAGAGGACAATTTTTGTCTAATAAATTTTATCTTTTTGTTAAACACAAATATGAAAGTTTATTGTAAAGAGTTAAATGTCAAATTATTTCAACTAATTTATCTACACTTCAAGGAGTGATAGTATGAGTCTTACTCTAGACTTTTACAAATTAATATTTATTTAGATTTTGACACCAAATTTTGATAAGTACGTAATATGTATTAATTATCGATATAGGAAGTTTAGAACGCATTGATTAAATCAACAATTTTGATTTATATATAGTACGTACCAAGCTTCTTATATTAAAAAAATATAATACTTAATTTTAAACTCGTCAATTTTAATTATCAACATAAGAAACTTGAACGCATTGATGAGGTTCATTCGATTAAATCAATTTTAATAATATAATATATAATTAATCGAATGAACCTCGTCAATTTTAATTAATTTACAAAAAGTGCATAAAATATGTCTAGCTGACTATGTATTGATTATCAGATTTTATTTATTAACATTTTGACACCAAATTTTGACAGGTACCACGTAGCACACCTTAATCGAATGAACCTCGTCAGCTAGACATATTTTATGCACTTTTTGTAAATTAAAAATAACAAATTAAAATATAATTTTATATAATTTATATGTGCTCTTATAGTTACAAGAATCAATCATATCATTTTTTTTTCAAATTCAATATGTAAATATATATATTTTATATCAAGAGAACAAATTTAAGATTCGTTTTACCACAAAACTCATACATTTTCATTTTGTTATATATATATATATATATATATATATATATATATATATATATATATATATATATATATATACTTTTGTTAAACTAGTACTCTAGCTAGTCCTCTTGCCTTTATGTTTCTTGGACCCTTTTCAGCTTTTCTCTTTGGGGTTGTTGGGAGGCTGTCGCTGTGGAGAATAAGGTCCACTTTTTAATATGGAATGTTAAGCACACCGTAGACTTGTAGTTGATTACTTACAAGTTGAGGCTACACTAGTTAAGTAGGCCCTATTTTTTTATACAGTGCGGTATGATGCCGTACAATAACTTACCATACTATTTAATATTTTTTCCTATTTTACCATACTTTATCACGATCATTATCAATATATCTCATCATTCTTCTCTCTCCTCACTTTTCACCTCTACTTTCATATTCTCTCTTCTCACTTACCCCACCTATCACAATCTTCACAACTCTCCACATTTCACCATACTTTTTAATGATCGATTTCATTGCACTACAACATCACCAAACTTCACTCATAGTACAAAAGAACATGGCCTAAGAGTTGAAAATTACATCTAACACCTTTGTACAATTATACCTTAGTCTGTGGCACAATTTCAGAGTTTGAGAAATTTTTTAGCAGTCGCGTTATTTCATTAACATACAGGGGTTTATTTCATCAACGTATAGGGTCTTTGATAGTTTAAACCTTGAGAACCTAACAGTAGAATTCTCAAGTGGCCAAATTCACAATAACAATGATTCATCCAAGCATAAAGACAAAAACAAAAAAATAATAAAGTAAAAACAGAAACAATTAGAGAGTAGGGAATATACCGAAGAGAAGTAACTCTCATTCATGTTTTTGAGGTTCATTAGCATAATATTTCTAGTATAAAAAATATGATATTATACTTTTTCAATAGCATTTTTTATTACAAATCTAATGATATTAATTTTATTTGATAAATTATTATACAAATTAAGATATTAACGATCAAATTTTTTGACACAAATACCTAAGTGACACTTGAATAAAGAGGGGGGGGGGGTTAGATATTTTTGGTCCTGCAGCATTTTCTTGGTTACGTACTTTGGTCGAATTCATAAGACATAGAAGTTACATTGACTGTGATTCCTTATGATTGATCACGCATACAAGTTGCAGTTTTGTCACATTACTTTCAAACAATGACTCTAAAATATTTTGTGAAATTATACATTAATTAATAGCATTTTCTGTTTTGTGGAAATAATCTTTGCAGAACGGGTTTTTAAGGGGTGAAAATTTCTAATATTTATAGAGAAGGATTTATCCATGGACTTTTTTTGTAAATTTTGTTTATTTTATACAACAAGCTAAACACTCTTTAACTCTTTATAATTAATGATTTTAATGGTATTAATTATTACAATCTACTACTTATACCTAAAATATAATATTGTCTGTGGTTATAGGCCAACCATGCATAACAAAATAATCTATATACTTATAATTACAATCTATGTGGGACCCAATAAATACTGCAACGAGAGCGTTTCTAGGAAAGTAATATATTCCATAACTGTTTTAAATTTAATTTATTTTTAATAAGAAAAAAAGGACCCAATTTTTAATAATTTTTTATTTTATTTTCAACCGGATTTTATTATAAACCTAAGCTGCTTGGGACTCTGACACCAATTACAGTTGTTCCATAACTGTTTTAAATTTAATTTATTTTAGAATTAAAAAAAATATTACAAATCTCATACGACTTTGGACTTTGATAACGTTTCCAACTGTTCCATATCTATATCTATAATAATATAAAAGTAATATATTCGAAATTTGAAATACTCAACTCAGAGTGATTGTAGGGGTTATCGACCAATCAGATTAAAAAAAATCGATTTAAAAAAACAGTAAAAACTTCCCGCCCATGAAATAATAAAAAAAATCGATTTAAAAAAAATAATTAACAACTCTAATCAGATAAAGAGTCTACTTTATCCTAATTAGAAATCCCAACCCAATTAGGACTCTAACTCCCACCCAAATCCAATTAGGACTCTACATCCCACTCAAATCTAATTAGAATCTACCTCCCAACCTAATATATAAACATCAAAACATCTTTCATTTTCTTCCAATCTATCAACTATTAACATTTGAAGCAACCATTGAATTCTCGGCAAACCTACAAATACAAACTGGTTAGTTTTCGAAAAGCACTATCAATATATACCGCATCAATATATTTTAGCATGTATTTGCATGTTGCAATTTTTTTCATAAAATTTTGCATGATACATAAGATTTACATGGTGAAAAATATCAAAAGATTATAATTTAGCATTCTCGATAATTTAAAAAGATTGAAATTGTATAATCTCCGCAATATCTGTGAAGATATTCAACCCCTCCATTTTTGGCCTTAACATGTGTTCTGTTGCCCCTCAGTTATCATTGCCTGAGAAATCTATTAATATATAAAAGTAATATGTTTAAATTTTGTTGCACATGCCTGCCTTTTTTTAATGTAAGCGATGCAACTTTGGTAAGGGCTGAACTTGCTCAGTTGTATTTGCACAGGGCACCTAATAATTTATATATCATCACTATGATTTCTTTTTGGAATTTGGATTTCGCTGATTATTTGCTGCTCCTTTTTTACGTAACTTAGAAGGTGGGTGAGATTCGAGTGGTGGTCGAGAAGGTGATGCATGTCCGAAAACCGCATACAGGGGCTCAGAGAAAATGGTCACCAACAACCCACTGCCAGTGAACTGTGAACTGTGAAAGTGATTGAGATCAGTCCACATAGCAAGACGTATACATATATAACCCAAAAGGCGTTTTAAATTTTGAAAGCATATATGTTTGTTTTCAACTGTGAAGTGTTAGAATGAAATTAGATCTCATGACTATATATGATATATGGAATCCAAAATCCGAAATCATACTTTGTAAATGAGTATGTGATGATTGTTGATATTTTCTTCATCCAATCTCAATCTATTCATATTTTTTATGGTTGAACCACCCTTCATAATATGTGTTAAATGTCCTGTAATTGTAATGTAACATCAACAAGATTTTAATGACAAAGCAACAATCACACTTAGAAATGTAAGTCCATGAAAAATCGATTTAAAAAAATAATATACAAAAAGCTTAATCAATTAGGAGTATATCTTATCTAATTAGAAATCTATCTTCTAACCCAATTAGGAGTCTAACTCCCCCCAAATCTAATTAGGCATCTACCTCCACCTAAATCTATATATTGTGCCCTTCACCAAATTGTTATTTCTTATAATTTTTGACACTATTTTTTTAATAGTAAATATTAATTATTAATTATAAGAAACTTGAGATGCGTTGGCTGTGTCAATGAGCACCAAATGATATTCTAATCGAATCAACTCCTTCCATCAAACTTATTTTAAGCATTTTTTGAAATATAAAAAAAAATAATGTATAAAAGTATAACTTTATTCAATTTATATGTAATAGTATAGTTATAGAATTCAATCATATCATCAAATTTCATCTTAATATATATAATATAGTTTTAATGATAAGGCAAGACACTTTCCCAAGACACATATAATTCAAAATGACTTTTTTTTAATACTTGAATTGAGGGTATTAACATATTTATGTTTATTTTATTTATTAAACTATTTAAATATCCTGTGCATCGCACGGATTAAAGACTAGTATATTATAATAGAAATCATTGTGGGTCCCGCAAAATAGAGCCACGGGAGTGATTGTAGGGGAATTGACCAATTATAACGTATAAAATTATATATTTTTTAATTTTGAATTTTTTTAATTTCAATCCAGATGTTATTTCAAAATTAAAAAAACCAGAAATTATCACTAATCCTTGACTGCTTTGGACTCTGAATTAAATTATTTTATTGTTGCCTATAATAATAATAATAATAATAATAATAATAATAATAATAATAATAATAATCTATATATATTATAATAGAAATCATTGTGGGTCCCGCAAAATAGAGCGGGAGTGACTGTAGAGGAATTGACCAATTATAACGTATAAAGTTATAATTTTTTTACTATTTTCATTTTTTTTTTAAATTTCAATCCAGATGTTATTTCAAAATTAAAAAAACCAGAAAGTATCACTAATCCTTGACTGCTTTGAACTCTGAATCAAATTATTTTAGTGTTGCCTATAACAATAATAATAATAATAATAATAATAATAATAATAATAATAATAATAATAATCTATATATTATAATAGAAATCATTGTGGGTCCCACAAAATAGAGCCACGGGAGTAATGTAGGGTAATTGGGCAATCACAACGTAGAAATTTTTTTTCTATTTTCAATTTTATTTTATTCTCAATCCTTATTTTATTTTAAAATTAAAAAAAAAACCAGAAAGTATCACTAATCCTTGACTACTTTGGACTCTGAATTAAATTATTTTGGTGCAAATAATAATAATAATAATAATAATAATAATAATAATAATAATCTATATTCTATATATTATAATTGAAATCATTGTGGGTCCCATGAAATAGAGCCACGGGAGTGATTGTAGGGGAATTGGTCGATCACAATCACAACGTAGAAATTTTTTTTTCTATTTTCAATTTTTTTTTATTCTCAATCCGGATTTTATTTTAAAATTTAAAAAATCAGAAATTATCACTAATCTTTGACTGCTTTGGAGTCTAAATTAAATTATTTTGGTGCAAATAACAGTAATTATTTTGGTGGTTTCTATAATAATAATAATAATAATAATAATCTTCTATATATTATAACATAAATCATATGTAGATATGTACTTTTTGAGCAATCTATATACTTATAATGACAATCTATGTGGGGCCCAGCAAAATACTGCAACGAGAGGGTTTCAAGGATTTTCAGCCAATCACAATTAAGATAAATACAATTTTTAAAATTTTTTAAATAATTTCTGAAAATCATAATAATAATCGATGAAAATCAAAACTTAGGCTGCATTAGACTCTGATGGGCCCCATTTTCAATAATTTTTTATTTTATTTTGAACCGGATTTTATTTGAAACCTTGGCTGGACTCAATTTCCCATTTACTACGTTACATAACTGTTTCGGATTTAATTTTATATTAGAATTAAAAAAAACTTTTACGAATCCCATATGGCTTTGGAGTTTGATCACGTTTACAACTGTTAAAATATCCGGCGCAACTGCAGCTAGGTTACTTTCATTACTTTTTCCAAAATATATAAATACAATACTTTCACATACCAGCCAGAATCACAATTGATCTTTGCCGTATTCATCTCAATTGATTATTGACATTCCCAAATCATACTCTCATTAAGGTAAGTTTCAAGTCATTATTATATAGATATTCAAACCTATTGGGTTCTATATTGATTGCATTCATTGTAATTGATACATTCAAAAACTAGTTTGAATTCTGCAGATTCAATTCACATCACCATTCTTGATTTAATCTATATATTACAATAGAAATCATTGTGGGTCCCACGAAATAAAACCACGGGAGTGACTGTAGGAGAATTGACTAATCACAACATTGAAAATTATATTTTTTTTCTATTTTCAATTTTTTTTAAAAATTTTCAAACTGGATTTTATTTTCAAATTAAAAAAACAGAAATGATCACTAATCCTTGACTCTTCTGGACTCTGAATTAAATTATTTTGGTGCAAATAATATTAATTATTTTGGTCTTACCAATAATAATAATAATAATAATAGTAATAATAATAATAATAATAATAATAATAATAATAATCTATATATTATAATAGAAATCATTGTGGGTTCCACGAAATAGAGTCACGGGAGTGACTGTAGGGGAATTGGCCAATCACGGCTGTTACATTCAAAACGAGTCCTACTAAATCTCAAACAGTAGTGTTCAATTTTAATTTAAATTGTATTTTATTTTATATTTCTTTGCAGATTTTATTTACAATGAAATAAATTAAAAAATATATCGTTAATCCACGTCTGCTTGACAGTAGTTACATTCGAAACAAGTCCTACTAAGTTTCAAATAGTAGTATTCAATTTTAATTTAAATTGTATTTTATTTTCTATTTCTTTCCAGATTTTATTTACAATTTAAGAAATAAAAAATATATCCTTAAACGAGTCCTACAAAATCTTAAACAGTAGTATTCAATTTTAATTTAATTACACCACTAAAACAAAACTGTCCATAACTAATGACCTTAATATCCGAAACACTTCAAAACCATTAACAATTAGATTATTAATATGACCCTTACGGTTAGGTCAATGAGATTCATGAGTTATTGTAGATATCTATATAAATATAACACATCTGTTAGAGGTTATATCTATTTCCCGGATATTAACCTATTATTATACATCTACTTTTACAAACAACATACTAAATATCGTAAAATTAAACCTTTCTTCATTTACAGTCAGAAGCAAGCAAGATCAATCTTATCGCACTTCAGAATCATATAGACATAATTCTTTACATTCCCCATCAATAAGTTTGACATTCATAAACGTTTTCCTCAATATTCATCTGTAAGTTTCAAATCCATGACTTTTATGAAATTTCAAAAGTAACTAATTGAGTCCACTCCGTGCATCGCGCGGGTTGAAGCCTAGTTAAACTTAATTAGAGAGTTTCGACCAATACCTAAATTTAGTTGTGATGGACCTCTGACATTCCTCAACTTCTAGTTTTAGAGATGACAAATCTCAATTGCGTCAACCTTAGATCAAGCACAACACAAATCTGTTTCATTTCCTACCTCAGACCATAGTCCCTAATTAAGTCTATTTAAGTTTTAAAGGATAATGGAACTTTAATCAAGAAATTATAATATTTAAAGCACAAGGTTCGATTGTTTAATGTTTCCTATTGGGAAACTTCTTTTATAGAAAACTTGAAAGTGAATGTTACAATCGAAAGAGTTAAAGAGAATGTAACTATACTTCTAAGATCATCAGAGATGCTTGCTCTTGGATAAATGGTGACTCCCTAACATTACCGTCAATCGCCACGTGACTCACACTAACACGATAATACAAACTTTAAATAAAAACACTACTTTTTAATATTATTAGTGTTACAGTAGCTTGCAGGTCATAATGCCTGTAGGGCTATCAAAGATTCTTCATGCTCCCTCTTGATACAAGTAGTGCATACTGAAACCCTCTTATTTATCCCAATCCATTGGATTGTATATATCAAAAATCTCTTGAAGATAAGATTTTCCTTCAGTTGATAATAATTCTCTAACTTCCATTTTTAATAGATAATCATAGACATCGATCTTCATAATTAGCTTCGTCAAAATCTACAATTGAATTTGATCAAACTATCTAGGATAAGTGAAAGTAGTGTTACTATAATGAATAACTCTAAATCCTCTTGTCGTAGCCTTCTATAAGTGATGTATTATTTCATAAAATTCAATTGCTCTTTCTCTTGAAGGATGAGTTTTCTGCTAGTCTACATTCTAGAAACCATTCTTCACAAATATACCCCAACAGTCCATCTTCTACTTGAATTAGATAATGTGGAGGACTGATCTTATCGTCATTATATTCAATACATGCACATTCATAAAAAGCACAAGGACATGCCACGATGTTGGATGCTTCCTTTGAAAATATTTTTCTTAACTTGCTAAACACAAACTTTTTAAACTTAGTAAACTTTGAGAATAGGGTTCCATCAGGTTTTGGAATAATTCTAGGAACATACAACCAGACTTTAACCATCACAGATTCTCGGGCTTTAGTAATTGGGTCATTTGGAGGGGTAGTGTTTGGACACATTCACCATGTTGGTACTCCAGAATTTCCCAAAAACTTAATTCGCTACATCTTCTGCTATAGCCATGAAAAAATTTACAACTGAAGCAAACCAGTCATGGAACAAATTTTTCTAAGCTTTTCTGGTAATAATATCTTGAATCTCTTAAGGACTCTTGAGATATTCAATCTGAAGTTCATCGCAATAAAACTTCTTGGTTATTAGATACACAACATACTTAAAATAAATTTGCAACTCTTCTTTTTATTTTCTTTGTAATTACGTAGAACGAATATACTAGGAGGTAACACCTTTCCCAGTAATTTGTTTAGAAAGGAAAGAATCGACACTAATATAAATTATAATAAGTAATGTATGCAAAAACATAAAAATATTTTGATTTTAAGAAATAAGGGTACAACGCTCTTAGACAACGGACATTACTATCACTGCTTCAAGGATCAACAACTGGCCCAACAAATCACCACGACTCCTTTCAGCGTGTTTCACTCTCGCTCACTCGGTGCCTAGGGAAACTTTCTAAGAGGTCACCCATTCTGAGACTTCTCCCAGCCAAGCATGCTTAACTACAGAGATCTCAACAGATGAGCTTCCTAGAAAGAAGGTGCACATATAAACAGTCATTTCAAGCCTTTTAAGCCATATTTAACCATATATTCAAAATGTTACAATCACTCGCATTTAAGCACACAACGTCCACTAATATATTTCGTTGTGTCCATAATCTTTTCCCGACTAAGTGGTTGCCCATAGATCTCTCGTCCACTAGCGCAACTCTTGGTCGCTGGTCGGCTCTGTTACCATTATGTAATGCCTTGAAAATTCAACTATAAATTATAAATTCTAATAGTTAACCTAACACTAAAAGCGAAAGTCTTTTATTTGGATGTCAAAGTTGTATCTCCCAAGAAATACAAGGCAAAAAGTAACAAGAACAAACTACAACTAATCCAATTGAAGCAATGTAACTCGAAAGTCATCTCGAATGCTCAATCTATAAATCCAAACAAAACAATATACTGCTCGAGTCTAACAATTGCTCAATTAACTATTATCTCATAAACCAACTTGTCCTCACTCTACTCAGCATTCCCAGCATAGAAGTCTTCGCCTAATAACAAAACATCTACAAACATGAGACGAAACTCAATAGTGTCTACCCCTAACCATCAAAATAAGTTAAAGTTCTTGTCAGTTCATTTAGGGGGAGAAGTGAACAAGTCAAGCCATTTCACAAACTAATGACCTTTCCCAGAAGTACAAATTAAAGTAACTTTCAACATCAAATGTAACTCAAGAAATCCTTTTTAACCAAAACCACTTCATTAATTATTATGTGGACGGGACTCCAGATCCCTTAAAGTAACAGAAACCACTAGGATCCTAGATCCCTTGCCTACTAGATGCTAGTACCAAAGTCCACTCAAGATGTCAGATCTCCCGTCTACCATAGGATAGTACAAAAGCCATATGCACATCTTACCATGGGAAAGTTATTAAAATCAACACTATATCAGGGCATCCCCTAATCACTTGGTCCATAACCTTGTAAGATACTATATCCTAGTCTTTGATTATCCCCTGAAACCCGCTTAATGTTCCATTTTGAGTTATTAGTACCTTATGAATTTTTGGTCCTCGACCACCATCACAAACCAAACCCAGGCTCCCAAAAACTGGCAAAAAGAAATACTTATAAAAGACCATCTCATTTTACTCAATTAGAAATTTGTAACGACATTCAAAATAGACAGTTTAATTTCCACATAAAGTTCCTCTGGAATGTATGCTTCTAAAAACATAGTAAAATCACCAAAACACATAAAGAGCATCCTAGTGGGGATTTAGGGTATAAACATTACCTGGGAGTCTTCTCTTCTCTTTCACAAATACACTTGATCTCATTACTCGAAACGATCCTAACCCAAACCTATAATAGTAGGTTCTAACATGAATAACGATATAACAAGGTTAGTACATCTATCCCTTAGCCTACCCAACCCAAGGAGCATCCTAAGTTCCTATCATTCATAAACTACACAAATAGGTTCACATAATAATTTTCATAAATAAAACTTATTTAAGGCACATGAAAAACTGGGCAGATTTTCCACATTCATCTTATTTGGACCATAACTTGAATAGCTTTCTTACATCCTACAAACTTGATTTTTAGCTTTCTTGAAACCTTAGGAAGTCTACTATAAATTTCATGTTCACCAGTAGACCTAGTTCAACCTCAAAGGGACCTAAAAATACCAAACTCTCATATTGGTCCTTGTACGTAGGACCCCGGAAAAAAGCGACCGCTTTTCCCGTGATGCGCTACTTAAGTGATCGGGAGTCGACTAAGGCTGCTTAATCCTTAAATAATGATATTTTTATTTTCGAAATTCGTTTTCGGGGTGATGAAACTTTATTTATTTATAAGTTTGTTTTTATTTATTTAAACACTCGAAATTACGCCGAAATACTTTAAGAAATAATTCAATACCGACCAAACACCCGACCCAGGCCCAACAGAAGGCAAACAGGCCACCATAGAGTGTTAAAACCCGCGGGGGTTTTAACAGTCCATGGACTGGACTGTGCACTTTCATGGGCCAGAGAAGATGAGTTGAACTTGATAAAATCTGTGGGGGGTTTTATCAATTTCTGGCCCATTTTCTCTCGGTTTTAACCTTGGATTAGTGTGTGGAAAATATTAAACCATTTTTTAATTATTTTGGTGTAAATCCGTATGTTTAAAATAATTAAACGGGTTATAAAAGAATTAAGAGTCGCCAGCCAATTTAAGGAAATCCACAAACAATAAAAATAATAAAAGTTGACTCCGGTCTACGAAACCCGATTCTAAATTCAGGGTAAGGTTACGAATTTGAGAATTATAAGAACTCTCGAATTCACCTGTTAGAAAACAGACTCTACTAAAATCGACATTAAAATGAAAAAGAGCGGGGAGAAGTTTAATTAAATTTCACGAAATTATATTCTCATCATGCAATATAAAAATGAGATTTTTGGTTTACAAAATATGCACAAGTAACGGAATTAATGTACAAATTACATGATTAAACAACAATAATGATAATGAAAGGGAACCTCTTTTGATTTTAAGAGCCCGAATACGCCGATCGAAATTCTTGACTTTGCCTTGACTCGAAGATTGGAAGGGTGAGTGTGAGAATGATGGTAGGATAGTATATGAGTGGTGATTGATGAAAGTTTGGTAGAGTAAGGGTGATGATAATATGAGAATGGATATATTTTAAGAGAATAGTTGATGAGAGTTTGGGTAGAATAATGTTAGTTGATGAAATGAATGGAATGGAGGGGGGTATTCATAGGTGAGTGAGGTAGTGATTTAATTTGGAGGGAAGTAGAGGGGAACATACCCCTAAGATCATTTCTCCAATCCATGCAAAATCAAACCCCATGCGGGTTTTCAAAAGTCAAGGCAGAGGGTCAAAGGCATGTGGGCTAAAACAGGGGAGAGTGATCAAGATTTTGGCGCCAATTTGAAAAGAAAACCCCTGTGGGTTTTAAACGACCTCGCACGGATCGTTGACGTGGCTTGATCAAACGACGCGTTCTGGGTAGGAGAAAACCCCCGCGGGTTTTCTTTTGAGCCGGGGCGCGCTTTGGCCTGTCTTGGTTCTGGACCGCTTTTCTGAGATTATAACCCCTGCGGGTTATATTGTTGATATACGACCCATTTTATTCTGATGGGCTTATTTTGTCAACTGCATAGGCCCAATGACCCATTTTGGTGTCCAGCCCAACTGACTTGAATTTTGATGGGTTGGGATTGTGTCGGTGCAAATCCCGGTGTCTACAGAGAGCCCCCACTTTGATCGAGTCCGAATACGATGAAGGTCAAAGTAGCCTGAGATGTTGTCTGCTTGATGTCTGACTTGATGCTGGCGATGCTCTTTTATATGGCGACCAAATGATGTTAGTGATGTTGGCGCTGTCGTCAGAGACCTTTAAGTGGCATCCGTTGGACGACTGTTGCGGATGATCTCGGTGATGATGATGTCGTCGGTAACCTTTAGGTGGCAACCGTTAGACGACTGATGCTGATGATGTCGTCGGAGACCTTTAAGTGGCATCCATTGGACGACTGTTGTAACCACAAATTTTTCAAGTTTAAAACAAATAAAGACAAGAAAAATGAAACAAATTTAATTGTTGTATTTATATTCAAAGAATGGTACAATCTCTATATTTTGTTAGAATTCAACAAAAATAAACTCCTCCGATTCGATCTCCGAATTTATGACTTGATGAGAGACCGACACAACTTCAATCTCAACCGACTCTTGTGTGTTTGATCTCTAGAGTAACAACACCTTGATGGGTTTGTTGTTGGAGCCCAGAGAGAAATGTGTTTTTATGATCAATTTTCCGACCCCCTCAATAAAGGAGTATCTCCATATTTATAGAGAATATTCTCTTGTCGTTGGGCCTTTGACTTGTTAGTCTTCCTAGGTCGTTGACCCGACATGCAGCTAAAGTTGACTTGGTAGTCCATTTGAGTTAGTAAATCTAACGGTTGACTTGAGCGTCCATTATTTGTCGGCTTTTAAGGTAGGATGTTGACTTGCTAATCACTTGGGTCCAATAAATTAATTAAATAATCGGGCTAACCCAAATTAAAAAATTAAAATTTTATTATTTGTCTTGACACTTTTTTTTTTTTTGTGCCTACAGTGGGTAAGTTTGGTTTGAAGTGTGTAATCCTTGGTACCTTCACTTTCAATGTGATCAGAAAGGAAGTGGATTGTGTGAAACCAGTTACGGTCTTCCCAAAAGGACCTTCTCTCACCCTATCATTGTGATCACAAAGGACATATCATCACTTTTAGAGGTGCCTGTGTGGCTAGACATATACATGGTCGTAGGATATAGAGCTCCTAAAATCTCTCACCTATATGAAGGAGATAATATGCTTTTCATGAGAGCAAATTTAGTTGAGGTTAGTAAACTCAGAGAGCACATAGAGACATTTGAGGCAATGTCAAGTCAGCAGATCAATTTGGAGAAATCAGAGGTGATGTTCAGTGCTAATATTTCAGATAATAATGAGGCAAAGATCATGTCTTTCTTGGGGATGAAGGAGGTGAAAGAGAACAAAAATATGTGAGGCTTCCTTCGAGTATAAGGTGCTCAAAGAAGGTTGTTAATCACCAGATAAAGTCCAAGGTGTGGAGCAAGGTGAAGGGCCGAAAACATAGGCTTTTGTCTTAAGTGGGGTGTGAAATTTTAGATAAAGCGGTTCTACAAGTTATTTTATCTTATTCTATGAGTGTCTTCTAATTTCCCTCTTATTTTTGCAATGAGTTAAGGTGCACGGTGAGAAGCTGTTAGGGAGATCTAAGGTGAGAGCTCACTTCAACCAAGGCCCATGGTACACAAGTTAAGTGAGATTTCATCTTAAAACCAATTAGTGTTAAGAGGAGTAGCCCACTTGACTTATATACGATGTCCTCTCTTTACTTTTCCGATGTTGGACATTTTTACTCATAGGTGAATCCCAATAATCTTCCCTTCACACATGAGTCTCTCCCCCTTGATCGGAAGCCTCTTTTTGCCAACGTTTCAAGTCACCATTAGGAGCCCATCATAGCCGCACCTTATTCTACAGTGTCGTACCCTACTCCACTTGAGTCTCATGCCACCACTTTGCCTCAAGAGTCCCAGCTGCACCTTACTCCATAGAGTTGCACCCTACTCCACCTGAGTCTCATGCCACCACTCTGCGCATTCAAGAGACCCAGCCACGCACGCACCATGGTCCCTGCTCCTGTCCATGGTGATCTTCCCGCACCTTGCGCGCAGCCAAACGAACCATCGGCTCTGATACCACTTGTTGGGGAGATCCAAGGTGATAGCTCACTTCAACCAAGGCTCATGGTACACAAGTTAAGTGAGGTTACATCTTAAAACCAATTGATGTTAAGAGGAATAGCCCACTTGACTTATATACCATGTCCTTTCTCTTTACTTTTTCTATGTGGGACATTTTTACTCATGGGTAAATCCCAACAGCTTTTGGTGGGAAGGTGATGAGGCGAAAAGAAGAATCCACTAGATCTCCTAGAGGAATCTACGCTAATGAAGATACAAAGGTGGTTTGGGCTTCAGATATTTTGGGGACTTCTATCAAGCAATGCTTGCAAAACAGGTGTGCAGGTTGCTCGTTGACACCTCATCTCTTGTGGCACAACTGTTGAAGGTGTTAGAGTATTTCAAGAGTTAAGAGGAATAAGGGAACAAGTTATAAGCTAAGTATTGACCGGGAAGGTCAAAATCTAGCTTACCAAGTAAAATGGACCTAACATGGACCGTGCCAGGTGTGACACGGGTCGTGTTGGTGTCCAGATAGTTAGAAAAATGATCTTTGGGTCCTTGATTCAAACTATGAAATTTGTTGGTGTGAGAGAGAGGAATTAAATCATGTGTTCTAGAATTGTAGTAGGTTAGGAGAGGTTTGGAAGAGGGTTAACTTGGGTGAAGTCCTTGAGATTGAAGGAGGTAGTGTGAGGGACTAGATTGGGGAGAGTAGGGGGGGTCGCTAGGTTGGGACAAGTACGATTTGTGTGCCTATGGGTTGTTGAACATTCAGTAGGCTATAAACGATTTCTTCCTTAATAATAGAGTCTTGCATATGGGTTTCTCGGCGGTGAGAGAGAGTAAAACTTGTGTAGAGTTTAGTGGTTTGCTAGAGAGAATAATCGAGTGTTGCATCTGTGTTTCTCTCTCTTCACCCATAACCACCATCCACCACCACCACCACGTTGGTGGTCGCCATCCGCCAGAGTCAGTAGTGGGTGTGGCGGCGGCGGCGACGGGTGAGTGGTGGTGGATGGTGGTTATGGGTGAAGAGAGAAGCGGAGAGAAAGAAAGAGGATGACATGGACAAATTGTTTTTGAGTGAGGTGGAGGCCACGTGTGACATAACAGGTCAAATACATAAAAAAATTAGTCAACACAAACTTTGGCAGCCCACATCAAATTTCTACTGAGTCACCACCACTTGACCTTGTGGTGTCTCACTAGAATACAACTTTTGTTGTTTTTCTTTTTTGGACCACTAAAATACAAAATAAAAAAAGGATTATTGGTATACAATAATCGAAAGTATGAATTATTAGAATCCAATTTTCCTAAATTTGATGAAAATGGATGAGATTTTTTCTTATTTATTGTCCCTAAAGCAACATTTAGCAAAAACAATTTAAAATAAATATCCAACACATGGGTTAATGATATTTTGTGAAAATAAGAGTGAATGTTGTGCAGAACATCTTCTATATCTTTGCTCAAAGTCTAATAGTCCAGCAAGCAACACCAAGGCCAATCACACCCTTACAATTCTGGCTCACAGTTAGCTAATCAAAATGGCTTGAACCACACCGTGCTAACCCCTTATGTTCAATGGTAGTTTGTACTAAACCAATAATTCTATATGCCAAATGAATCACAATGTAGTCCAATGTATATATAATGCACCATATGTACCACAACATGACACCAGTTACCATCTGACTAAACCAAACTATATCCCTAACACAATATTTTTCATTTTTGCAGGGTAAAGACATGAATGAATGACTCAATAAACAGGGCAACCATCAACAACAACACCCTTAGCAGTTGGGCATTGAGCCAAGTCACATCGCTCTCCCTGCGCTCCCCACCAATCGATGCCAATCCCTTCGCCCTTCATCTGCAGCGCCAAATGCAACAACACCACCATGAAAGCGAGTCCTGTGTCTAGGGCGGCTGACAGTACATAATTGTACTTCTGCCACCACCTCTTTCGGTACCTCAACACCACGAAGTTGAAGACGAACCCCACAAGCAACCACGTCGTGTAGTTGACCGACGTGGCTGGGGGCATGTTCCCTGACGCGCCCAGTAGGACAGGCAGGTTGATCAGCTTGATCCACTCCTGTTTTGGGAACGCCTTGTGTAGGGCCCACACTAGGACCGGGCTCAGGGCCCCACCCAGGAAGAACCAGTTTAGGGCCGAGTAGGACCCCAGTGGCCCAAAGATGCGCCGTGGTCCTACCAAGCCCCAGATCACTGATGCATCGAAGAAGATTCGATCAGATGGACATGTCCAGGGGCTGTTCGGTGGGAGCAGCTCGTCTTGGCAGATGTTCGGGATTGTGTTTAGCAGCCACCAGGCGACGATTAGGTTGGTCGTTCCTGCTATCATCGTCCCTATGAACTACAATGTGTAAGAAAAAAAAGTCAGAAAAATAAGTATAACTTGTGTCAGTATGCTTTTAGGCAATCAAAACACCATAGATCTCATTCACAATGCATTCCTCAAGCATGAAAGTATGTTCCAAGCAATAATACCTGAACGAGGAACATAGAGCGAGGAGGGATCTTCATGTAATGACCAAGCTTGAAGTCATTAAGGAAGGAGACAGCCTGTGACATACTGATGTAGCCATATGTCTTGAAACACACATTTGCGATTGGTCTTCCTGGCAGAATAATACCCATGATGTACTCTGTGATCACATTCAGCCCTGGAGTCTACACATTTACAAACACGACGGAGAAATATAAACGTATGTACATACGATACATCAGAAATCCACTGATAATCTGTAACTCCTACTAGCGAAAACTGTGTAAAATAGAAGACTATACCTGATTAGTAGTAGCAGTGATAATGCTGACAGGAAGGGTGAAGATTAAAGCAAGTCCAGCAGCAAAAATCAAACCCCACCACGGCATTTGGATTTGATCTTTCATGAAGATGCAAAGCACAAGAGCAAGAGCCATTGATGCTATAAGCAACACATGAAACCACCAGTTTGGAATGTCCTTGTACCTCCTCATTAACTTAGTGTGTACATCTGGCTTCCCACCGTATGATTCTGTAAATTGACTGTATATTTCCCTGAAATTATTACCATCCCCCAACAAAGAATTAATTAGAACTCGTACACCGTAATAATGAGACAGAGTGGCTAAAAAGTCAAGACTTGAGCACGACGAAACTTACTTCCCATTGAAGAGGATGACATGAGACAGTGTGGCGACAACAGCCGCGAACCCAAGGCCATAAGTAATGGCAAAGAAGGTGCTGAGATGAACATGTCCTTCCTTCGTATAAGCGGGTATATCAAGCTCAAACTTGTCATTGACAATGGCAGACACATTGTACTGCTGTCCAGCAGCATTGTACATATGAGATGAGAAGAAGGGGAATGTCTTAGCACTATAGAGGTTGAGCCCCCAGTAAGAGATGGGCATGATGACATACATGACCACAAAGTATCCGACAGCGATGTTGGCGATGGCGAAGAAGGTTGACACGAGCGGGTTGCCATTGTAGGCCGCGATGGTGGACCAGTCGAGAGAGATGGCTCCGATGCCGAGACCGGACATCCCGGACCCGATCTGGTGGGCCAGGACCGACTTCGGGAACACCAAGCACACCCAGCTTATGCTTTGGACTGGTGGGAATAGGTACCCTGGGACTATGTACCATGAGAAGCTACATATGAATGCTATCAGGAAGAATTTCGCCCTTGATAGCCTTTTGTCTTTCTTTCTGTCTTCCTCTTCGTGTAGTGCCCTGTAAGTAGTACATATTCATTCATGTTCATAACCAGTTACTATTAGTGTTTGGTAGTCCAAGAAAGTGTTTAGCTAGGATGATTTGCAAGATAAAAGTACCTGAAGAGAGAAACTTGAACGAGACTGCTGGGCCACCACATGAGGGCTGGATCCACCACATACTTTCTAAGTATTCCAGCCCAACCATACCCTAGTACCTGATCCCACGGCCCAAATTTCATATTAGCCCAACTATGAAATATTATTATTTTTTCTAGGACAAATTTAAGTGTTTTGGATTTTGAACAATAACCCTTTTTTTTATGTACGATAAATATCTTGAGTCGAGATGGTTAATAACATTTTGAATTTCATCAAAATGACTCAAAAAATTAAATATAAGGATATTTAAATTATTATAAATATATGTTTCATAACTTAAGAGTTATTATGACTTATAAGCTATATAAAAATAATTATTTATTTATATTTATATATATATATATATTATCAAGTATTGTTGATAAAATAAGGTTATTATTTATGTTTGTTGACCTAGCTAATAAGGTTTATAATCTTATAATTGATAGATATATATAATTACTGGAGAAAATATTAACAAAAGTTATAAAAATGTGAATTATGAGTAATTCAATATGTTTATTAATGCATATCATTGTCCAATCATAATATATATATATATATATTAAAAAATTGAATAATTTATGTGACCAGTGTGAAATTATTTAAATTAAAATGCCCTATTAAACATTATAAAATTTAAAAACTCTTATATATAAATGGTATGATTGATGTGAATTACTTTACCTATCCAACTATAAACAAAGCCGTG
The DNA here is from genome assembly GCA_029582165.1 of Portulaca oleracea. NCBI lineage: Eukaryota > Viridiplantae > Streptophyta > Magnoliopsida > Caryophyllales > Portulacaceae > Portulaca > Portulaca oleracea. The sequence goes on along the minus strand of CM055877.1, from coordinate 25,377,661 downwards.
TTTATTTTGAATCATGTATATTTTCCTTCTTTCATACTTTTCCATTCATTTTGGAGACCATGTGAAGGAAACGAAAAATAGTAATATGTAAAGGTCAAGCAAAAACCAAAACACTATGATAATATAGTACAGAATCTCCATAAAAATCACCTGTTGTTGAATATGCTATTTTTAACCTCTTTACTCTTTTAGAATTGCATTAAGAGCAAGCAATCAATATCTCTAAATTTAAAGACATTTAAATGTTACTAAAGTCTTCAGAAATGATATGTTGAAAAAAAAAAGAAGAATTTTATTAGATAGTTTTTTTTTTTTTTTTGCTATGTTGTAGTCCTTTGTTGCGGTTTTGTGTTTGTTCTTTGGTTGCTGGATTCTTGGTGTTTTCTTAGCCTTTTCGGCTTGCAAATTATCGAAAAAAAAAGACATTTAAATGTTGCATGTTTGGACAAACGCATACAAATGTTATCGACGCTATAGTTGTTTGGTATGTGAATGCTCTATTTTTAGACCTCAATCGTTGTAAGGTGAATTAAATGTAAATACAAATGAAACATGTTTGATGGAAAGAATATGCTAATGGATATGCATAATGCATTTACATGCATTTTTATTAACTAGCCTATACAAGTTTAATTAGCACATATTCAATATCATTGCATATGAGTACGTTTGTTGAAGACTTTAACCATTAAAGTGCTAATATTTTGAGTGAGAAATTGCAAAAATAAAAAATATTGGAGACATATAAAATGGGAGGGAGGGAGTAAATTTTAAGAGGGAAATTATTAATTTTTTTTGGCACTAATTTTGGTTTGAAAAGTATGAAATTGAAGGTCGTTTGTTATATCATAAAACATACACATACGGTCTACTACAGTAGGTATACTATACTTTTTTATTGAAAATATTTGCACCATCTTTTAAATTGTGAAATTTGTGAGCCTATACAAGTGTGAGCTAAAATATTACCAATCAAATCTATCCCAAAAAAATTAAATAAAAACCAATACAAATACACTAAATCCCTCCGGATTATGAATGGATTGGATGTAGGCATGTAGCCATATTATATCATATATAGGCAAGATTATATATATATATATATATATATATATATATATATATATATATATATATATAGTTATATAGTTATATATAACCTGTTTTCTTGTGCAAAAAAAAAATATATATATATATATATGTGTGTGTATGATCAAAAGATAAGCTACTCAATTAATCAAGACATACTACTGCTAGTTGTCATGATATTTATTACTTTATAAATTCATATCATAATATACTAATGGATATTTTACCAAATTTGTCCAATTCTATTTTTTTTAAATTTAAACTGTGTCTTGATTTTTCTCAAAATCCCCAAAAAAGTAAAGTTGGATGGACGGATGTAAAAGATTATCTTGATTTTTGAAAGATCACGGATCCATCAGGCAGACAGTCAATCGCAAATATATCATGAACAAGAAGAATTTAGAGCATCGATTCTTGAATCAGACCAAGTTGACAGAGAATTAGGGCATACGCAAGCAAGAGTCGAAGAAGAAGAAACCAAACCTGAGTGGTAATAACAAGAATCCAACTGGCAAGAAAGGAGATATTACGATGATAAAAAACCTTGATAATATCAACAATCCCAATAGCATAAGCAGTCCCACTCCCGAACGCAGAACCAGCATTGGCAAACATGGATATCAATACATGCTCCTTGACATTGAAGGGCCCAGGGTTGAGCGACACATCCCAGTCAGTCCCCCACACGCGGTACTTGGTGGTTGGGAGAACACGCGCCATCAGCCTTCCAATGGATAGCGTCGCCACCTGGATGGATATCATGGTGATGACTATGGGCTCCGTGTGGTAAGCGAAGAAGGTGTTGAAGAAGGAGAGTAGGACGCACGACAGGATCCCGAGGAACCACATCCTGAATGTCCACACGGGCAGTGTTGGGTCGTCGTCGTCGTTGGGGACAGTCATCCGCACTTCTTCTACTGGGGATGTGTCGTCGTCGTCCATTGTTGCTATGGGAGGATTAATTGGGAGACCGGAGATGGGGTTTTAATTTGGAGGGTTTTTAATTAAGGGGTTTTGGTTTTTCTTTTTCTTTTTCTTTTTCTTTTTCTTTTTCTTTTGGAATTTCAGGGAGGGAAGGAGTCTGATTTAAGGACCGGGTATGAATCTTCAGCAGCTGTGATTGAATCTGAATCTTTGCATAAACGGGAAACCATTAGGTCACGTACTCCATCTTTAAGAAAATAATAATGTAACTACCAAAAAAGTCATATTTTTCCCGATATCAGAAAATTTGACTTTTTTTATTAAAATAATAATTGCTACTTCTTTTGTTTAATTTTTAGTTTGTTTGGGTAAATAAATTTTTAAAAAAAACTGAAAATTTTAGTATGTTGAAAGAGTAAGATTAAATCTGATATTTGATATGAGATTGGTTTCATAATTTCATGAATCTGTTTGATTAATAACAATACTTTGTCCATTTTTTAATAATAATAATTATTGTTTTTGGGATTTTGAAAGATTTCGAGAAAATGGTAATTGGTTGGTATATAATTAAAATTATTTCTTATTTGCAGAAAAATATTGGGAATCTATATACTTATAATGACAATCTATGTGGGACCCAGCAAATACTGTAACGAGAGCGTTTCAAGGAGTATCAAACAAATCACGATTAAGAAAAAAAGGACCCAATTTTTAATAATTTTTTATGTTATTTTCAACCGGATTTTTATTATAAACCTAAGCTGCTTGGGACTCTGACACCAATTACAGCTATTCCAAAACTGTTTTAAATTAAGATTTATTTTAGAATTAAAAAAAACTTACAAATCCCATACGGCTTTAGACTTTGATAATGTCTCCAATTGTTCCATATCTATATATATTATAAAAGAAATCATTGTGGGTCCCGCAAAATAGAGCCACGCGAGTGACTGTAGAAGAATTGGTCAATCAAAACGTATAAAATTATTATTATTTTTTTACTATTTTCAATTTTTTTTAATTTAGATTTTATTTCAAAATTAAAAAAACCAGAAAGTATCACTAATCCTTGACTGCTTTGGACTCTGAATTAAATTATTTTGGTGTTACCTATAATAATAATAATAATAATAATAATAATAATAATAATAATAATAATAATCTTTATATTATAATAGAAATCATTGTGGGTCCATCATGTAGAAATCTTGTAGGAATTGGTCAATCAAAACCTAGAAAATTGTTTTTTTCTATTTTCAATTTTATTTTATTCTCAATCCTTATTTTATTTTAAAATTAAAAATAAACCAGAAAATATCACTAATCCTTGACTACTTTGGACTCTGAATTAAATTATTTTGGTGCAAGAACAGTAATTATAATAATAATAATAATAATAATAATAATAATAATAATAATCTATATTCTATATATTATAATTGAAATCAATGTGTGTCCCATGAAATAGAGCCACAGGAGTGATTATAAGGGAATTTGCTAATCACAACGTAGAAAATTATATTTTTTTCTATTTTCAATTTTTTTTTCTCAATTCATATTTTATTTTAAAATTTAAAAACCAGAAAGTATCACTAATCCTTGACTGCTTAGGACTCTGAATTAAATTATTTTGGTGCAAATAAGAGTAATTATTTTGGTGTTGCCTATAATAATAATAATAATAATAATAATAATAATAATAATAATAGCAAAAAATTGCTAAAAGATACTCTCTGTTTTGTGGAAACTATTTTTTGGGGACCATATTATTGAAAATTATAACTGGGTGAACAATGTTTTTAAGTATCTATTATTTGGGGACAAAACTCACTGAAACCTATCGGAATCCGGTGAAATATATAAATTGACTAACTTGTCCTTGTAATTAAATATTAATGACTAAACTACCCCTCAAGATGTATTCAATCTTTCTGGCGCGAAAACGTATAGTCTTCTCAAAGCTATTGGAGGGCAGTCGAAAAATCACTCAACTCCCAATTCAGTGTAAGTGTCTGCAATTTCTTTCTCTTCACCAAAAAAATTCCACAGAAGTGAGAATCGGTTGCCACTTGAGGTGGATGTTTGCAAAGGCTGAAGAAAATCAGCAGAGGACCTGGTTGTAGAATCAAATGTCTGCCATGGTGAGTCCTTTTCCTGCAATCCTTTTTATTCAATTTTTTGATGAAGAACTTGAATTGATTATTGGATTAAATTTATTCGCTAAAGTTTGTAATGAACAGAATGGGCAATCTGTTCTTGGGGGGAAAAATCAGTAGGTTGGAGGTTTTAACTTATTCTTAGAAATTTCAGAGGCTAGGTTGGAGGTTTTGATGATTCTATGAAGTTTTTCTTAGAAATTTCAAAGGCTAGGTTGGAGGTTTTGATGATTCTATGGGAATTGCTTGCTAGGTTTTAATTTTGATAAGGTATACCAATAACTAATCAAAACAGGGGACAACAACAAAATCTTCACATAATCAATATATTTTCAATTTTTTAATATGAATACACAATCAACATATTTAAATTTTGATTAATTTTGATAAGATATACATGAACAAAGTTATTGGCCATTGTCTTAATTTGGGAATTTTTAGTTTAGATGAGATGGAGAAATAACCCCTCTTTTTCTTCTGGGTGGAGGGGATGTGAACTAATGACAGGAGATTAAACTTGCAAACAGTTAAAGAGAGTCCATCTGTTATAGTTATGAAATATTGGTGATGGATTTTGTTTAGCCTATTTATTATTAATCAATAAAGAATCTAGTTTCTAAATTTGCAGAATGTTGTTAGTGAAAGATCTTCATATATTGAAGACCCCATACCTAGCCAAGTTGGGGAATGGGCAGACACTTCGATTGTGACCCCTGTTAGTAACGATCTTCAGGACCATACTAATGTGAGGATAACACCAAACAAGTCACCCATGGGAAGACCTAAAAAGCTACCAATTCGAAAGTCAAAGTCAAGGTCCCATGTAGAAACTGAGGCAAGCAATCCAAACAGACAATCTCATCAAGTGAATGAACTGTATGATGGTGTTGGTATCGTGAGCACCGAGTTACATGGGTTGGAGGAGTATGATATAATCCCCTTATGCCAACCAGAACTAGAGGACTATGATGTTTTTGATAGTGATGCAACCCTACATGATGAACCAGCAATTGGTGGAGGGCTTGTGGATGATGATATATGTGATGATGACAGCGATAATGAGTTTATTTCCTCAGATGATGAACCAACAAGTGATGATGAGTCAGTTGATGAATCAGATGGGGATGGAGAGGCAGAATTCTTAGATGACATTGACTTAGATGATGAGGCTATACTGCGGTTGACATTGACACATGATGATCCCGCTGACGAGGGTCTTGTTGTAGGGAAATTGGCTAAAGTTTACAGGCAAGGGAATTTTTTGGCAAAAGGTAAGGAAGACAAAATTAGTTTGAAAGTTGGTGATATGTTTACTTGCAAAGAGCAATTATTGAGTGTTATGAGGGATTACTGTGTTCAGAACGCTATTCAATTGCAAAAAATCAAGAACTCAAGCACACGATACACGATGAAATGTGTGAATAACAATTGTCTATGGAGGATACATGCCTCTAAGTTTGGTGTTGATGGTATCACTTGGAAGATAAGATCTTTGGTTGACGAATGCAATTGTCCTAACTACCAGCGGAACAAAAGTGCCACCTCTAGATGGGTGGCATCCAAGCTACTTGATGACTTCAGTGACAACCCAAATCTGGACGTGAAGACAATGCAGAACATTATGATGAGGAGGTACGGTATTGAGGTGCCAAACTACACTTGTTGGAGAGCTAGAAGACTTATGAAAGAGGTTGTTGAAGGGAGGCATGATGAAGGTTATAAGCTACTCCCTCATTACATGGAAGTCTTCATGGAGCTGAACCCAGATTCATTATGTTTCATAAACTGGAAGGATGGAGATGTTGGAAAGAACCCTAGCTTTGAGAGATGCCAGATATGCCTCGAGTCCTCAATTGCAGCCTTCAAAGATCATTGCAGGCCTTTGATTGGAATTGACGCTTGCCACTTAAAAGGTCCTTATAAGGGTATTTTATTAGTTGCGATCGCTTTGGATGGAAACAATGGTCAATTCCCTTTGTCATATGGAGTGGCTCCAAAAGAAGATGAGGATGAGTGGTCACACTTTCTACATGGTCTTGCAATTGCCCTTGGTGCATTAGAGGATAGTAGCAGATATACAATAATGTCTGATAGACATAAGGTACATTGTTCACACTTTTTTAGTTGTTCCATGTATACATGTAAATTTAGCATCATGTGATACTAACACTTGCGCTCTTGTACTTGGGAAAGGGTATTATTGCAGCTCTAAAGAAGGTCATGCCTAGAGCTTCTAGGAGGATTTGTGTTCTTCACTTCTACAAAAGTTTCGCAAATTTATATCCTGGTAATCTAATTAGAATTGATTTCATTATTTATACCCAGTTTAATGTTGTTGCAAATTATTATACATTGTGTGTTATATCTGTTGGATTGTTAAAATAGATAAACTAAAAAAAAAATTCAAACTACATCTTATTTCCAAAAAAAAAAAAAGCTCAAACTGGGTTCTATTTTGGTCTTCTGTTTTGCTATAAATGTTTGTATTATGTAATTTTGTGTTATTTTTCTCAATTTTGCATGCAATTTGGCCTTCGATTTTATTTTATGTATTTGATAGTTAAATTGGGTTCTATTTTGGTATTCTGTTTTGATCAGTCAGCTGAAACAACCAGAAATTGTTTTCTTGTGCTATTTGATCAGTCAGGTAGCAACATATTGCAATTACTGATGGTTTCTTGCTAGCAAAAATAATTATCTTGTGTTTGATTTTGCAATAGGTCCATGGTTTCATGCCTTCTTCTGCGTAGCCGCTAACGCATACAATGAATATGTATTCAAGAAAGCGATGGAGAAAATAAAAGAGAAGGATGCATCTGCCTACAATTGGTTGAAGGAGAATGAGCCACTTGATCATTGGGCCAGATTCAAGTTTGATGAATCATTGAAGATGCCCGACAACACTAACAACTTCGTAGAAAGCTTCAATAATGCTATCAACAAGCATAAGGGAAAACCGATTTTTAACATGCTTGAAGAGATCAGGAAGCTTATCGGTGTTCAATTTGATCAACGATTCAAACTGTCTGCTACATGGGATGGCAAGGTAACACCGTATGTGTATAAGAAGCTCAAGGAGATTGAGTCAGACTCGACTAACTGCACCAACTTAGTGCCAGCTGGAAAAGGGGTGTTTCAAATCAGAGAGGGTCACACCAATTTCACTGTCAAGTTGCAGCAACATTTTTGTGATTGTAGGAGGTGGCAGATTACTGGCTTGCCTTGTAAGCATGCTGCTCGTTGCATTTTGCATCTCAATCAAAAGTTGGAAGATTACTGTGCTGAGTACTTCACTGTTGACAGGTATTGAAATATGCATATATAGAAAGTTCATAGATGGAAAATTGTCTGACTTGCTAGATGGAAATAGCAATTTGCTGCCTGGATTAATGTGCTTAGTACTTTACTATTGACAGGTATAGAAAGTTGTATGACAACATTCTTCACCCAATCCCCGATCCATGCTTTTGGAAAGAAACATCACACCCTTCTCTAGATCCACCCTTTGAGTTGAAAAAAAAAAGGAAGACCAGAGAAGCACAAGAGGAGGGAATCAAGGATTCTCGTGGAAGATGGACTACGGCTCACTGGCACCAAAAGATGCAAGGCATGTAATAGGGTTGGTCACAACAAAACCACCTGTGGGCGACCTAGAGACGAAAATGGTATGCTTATCAACAAGTACAAAAAAAGAAAGCCAAAACCAAAGACTGGAAGACCTGTTGGACGACCCTGCAAGAGTCAAAAGGTCAACCAGGACAACACAGCATCAACTGCAACTCAAGGAAGCCAAGTGTCTTAACCAAATTGAGTGAACCCAAGTGTTTCATTTTTTTTTTTTTTGAAGGGGGGGGGGGGGGGTGCAGGCGGTAATTATTGTGTAGTAGTGACATGCTATTATAACTGATGTCAGAACTGAAGGGGAAGTATATCTGACAGACTAAAACCCTTGGAGAGTAGTCGCCCTGTAAAGTGTAGGGTGATCTTTTGCAATTTTACACAGCTAAGGGCTAATGCTGAACTTCTAAACTGCTTCGTGTGTAAACTTGTCATATTACCCCCTTTCCATACTGTTGTTTCATTCAGTAAACCAACTGTCCTCCTAATTGATGGCTAATTCTAATTCTAATAGATTGGTTAATGACTCAATCAGATAAGCTCGAGCCAAGTAGGGTGACCTGTAATAATCAGACATCTCAGTCAAGAATCTGTTGGAGCGTGGTCCATTGGATCATATGTGGAGCAGATAGCTTGGTTCACTGTCATTTTTACATTCTTGAGAAGCTTGGTTTAAGCTCGACATGTGGCTTTCTGAATTGATCATTATATGTCCACTCCATCATTTGCCAAACTCAAGCTCATTATTAATTAATTCCTGTTATGAGTTTCTAAATTAAAATTAATTTGGCAAGGATTATGGATACAGAGGGTGCCCATGGATAAAATATATTGGAATGCCTTTCTGAATTGAGATAAAAGTTGTGTCAGTACACCCTCGTTCGCTCTAAATTTATGAGTGTAAATTCAATGCTTGAATTTGTAGTCCCTTGTTCATTGGGTTGTGGCCCTTTGCAAGTCACTGTGTTTCTGATTGTCCCATTAACTGAAGCTTTTCAATATTATAGAAGGATACCTGTTCAAAGTCTTTCCATGGGTTCTAATAAGCCATTCTACCAGGTTAAGCCCTCTTCGCATCAAACAATCATTTTTATTACAAGGACTTATTACAAACTGTCAAGACTTATTACAAGGAGTTCAAAACTACAGCATTAGCAACACCAGGATACATGGGCATTATAATCTATGACAATTGCATCATTTCCTATCCAAGATTAATAGCCAAGTCCTCAACTACAACTTTGACAACATTGCTATGAACTCCAGTGTCAATAGTATAACGACTCATACAATACATCCAAGATTAATTATAGCAATAGCAGTGACAGTAACAAGACCCACTGGGCTGGGCATCAGCGGCTTCAGGGGAGAAGAAAGCATAGCAACGTGTCCCGAATGATTGAAGAAGCCTGCACGACAGACAAGGGTTCCAGATGAATCATATGGTGCAATGGATGTATATGTTTAGCAGGTGTAATGTGAACCTCTTGTCCATAACTGAGCCATCTTTAGCATGTGCCTTATCTGGTGCCCGAGCTTTTACTGTCATTCGACCAAATAATCACAAACACATTAACAAAATCAAAGAATAGATACCTAGTACTTGTGCAAAAAATCAGAGAAAGGAAAAGACCTTCATTAGTTTCAGAATCAATAGCTCTAATAGTCAGCCATCTCCCTGTAAAAACAGCAAAATAAAATTCGAAAATTTGGATGATCCAACATTATTGATTTCAACTTTGAAAAACTGATTCTTTCCCAAAACCCTAAATCAATACCACAATTACTCCAATTTCCAAAAAAACAAAGAAAAAAGACCCGAGAATGAGAAATTTAAGAAAAACGAAAACTTACCTCACAAATTCGTATTTCATCAACCCAGCTCCCAAAATTCCATAATCGAAAAAATTAACTCCCAAAATTCGCATCCACATATTAATCCATAATCGAAACAATCTGAAACTTTTGTAGTTGAGATGCAGAAGTTTCAGATGCGAACAACCAGAGACGGGGAGATTAGAAACTCGGACAACAGTTCTGTAGTTGATATGAGAACAATCTGAAACTTATGAAGTTGAGATGCGAACAAGCAGAGATGGGACGACGAGGGGAGAAACGAGCAGCAGATGGAGAAAAACTCAGATGAGCAGGGGAGACAAGGAGAGGTCTTGCTATTTCCATTTCAATGACAGAAGGAGAAGAGGTTAATCGGATCGAAGAAAAACAACAATATTAAATTTGAATACAATTGTTTAACCAGGGGTAAGTTAGTGAATTTATATATTTCACCGAATTCCGGTAGGTTCCAGTGAGTTTTGTCCCCAAATAATTGATACTTAAAAACATTGTTCACCCAAGTATAATTTTGATAATAATAATTAGCAAAAATAGTTTCAGAATCGGAGATCTTTCAAAGAATTTTTTGTAGTAATAGTAATAATAATAATAATAATAATAATAATAATCTATATATTATAATAGAAATCATTCACATTTAGGAAATTTTCTATTGCTGAATTACATGTTTTGTCGGAAAAAATTATCATGATGTTTTCCATGTAACAATTTCATTTGGTTTATTTGTATGGACAGTTACTTATTCATGACTTTTACAAAATTTCAAAAAGTAGCTAATTGAGTTCGTTACGTGCATCGCACGGGTTGAAACCTAGTTGAATGATAAAAGTAAAAGGTGAATTTGGAGAAACAGTCATTATATAATATTATATTGAAATTGAAACGAATAGATATTATCGAAAATAAATAATAATCAATTAAAGAGATATTATCGAATATATATTAAGAAATGGGAGGAATGCGTTACACAATGCTTAGCAAAATCATTTAGTGATAATTGATAAATATTGAATGTCATATAAAAAAATAAAAAGTTCAAGTTAAGGGCTAAGGACTATTGTTTAGGATATTTTCATAGACAATGTAAGGTCTTGTTTGACAATTAACTGTTAATTGTTTGAATTAGCTATTAGCTATTTGTATTAACTATTTGACTTACCTATTGAGATTAGCTATTTACAGAAAATGTGATTGGTAAAATTAATTGTTTGCGAAAATGTAAAGAGATGAACTTTCAGTTATATCCGTAGAAATATACTCTTTCCATTAAATTTTTACAAGTTCGAAATGGAATAAAAATATCCAATGACAAAATAAAATTTCTTTAGTATAAATAGTATAAACCTACTATTTGGGATTTTGAAGATTGATGCTTCATACTACTTTTGACAACTCCTTACTCATTTGAACTTTAGAAATTGGTGTTGTACCAATTTATAAAGCTGAGCTATTGTTGTAATTAGTAGAAATTTGGGTTATACTTAAACGCATCCCCTTCGAAGTACTTATTATCAAGTCTTTAGGTAGCCCTTTGGTCAGGTCCTCCTTATGATATACAGCGATTGAGAGTGTTTCATCTTATACCACAAGAAATTGACATGTAATCTTTGTGTTCCTGAAGGAGTTGTGTGAGGCTCAATTGTGAGTGTTGAGTTCTCAGGTTGTAACTCTAGGAAAGGCTGTGAGAGATTGTAGAGGCCTGGGAATCTCTGAAACACCGTTGTAATTCTCTGATAGTGCATCGTTCGTGGTTTTTTCCCGATTTGGGTTTTTCCACATTAATTCTTTGTGTCGAATCTTTATTTATTTTTCGCCCTATTTATTGTTTGTCTGCTAACCACGCTCTGAGAATCCTAACACGGAAATCATGCCATCTTTATTTCTTTTAGTATTTAACTTAAATATTTCTCCATAAGCATATCCCTTCCCAACAAAAGTCTCTTCCTTAGAAGGTACATAGTTATCTCCATCATAAACTTGTATAAAACCAAACTTATTAAGAAGATAACCAGATACAAGATTCTTACAAACCTCCGGAGCCAAATACACATCATTCAAAAGCAAAGTTTTTCTAGAAGTGAAAATGAGTTTCACTTGCCCAATTCCTTCAACTGTAATCGAATGCTTGTTGCCCATATAACGTTTTATACCATTATCCGCTGGTTTAAGAGTTTTTGAATAAACTCTTGTCAATGCCAACATGCCTTGATGCTCCCGAGTCAATATACCAATCATTACTACCAATGGAGACAATGTTGATTTGATCCTTAATCATAGCCACAAAGGATTTGGGTTCCTTCTCCTTGTTCTTACCTTTAGATGTATCTTTGTTCAAAAGACCATGCTTCTTTTTCCATTGTTAACACTCTCTTTTTGAAAAGACAATACTCGTATAAGAGATGAATTTGAAGAAACAGACATTAATGTTATTAGTGCTAAACCTGTGTGTATTAAAAAGTTAATGTCTAATAATTAAAAAGAAAATTATAATATAAATTTATATAAAAATTATAATGGAAACTCATAGATGTAAATCGTATAATACATATTTACTCGCAATAAGTGTAACAATACTTGTGGTGCACGGGTGTATTAAAAAGTACAAATTTAATAACAAAAAGACAACAACCATATATAGATTCATGGAGATTATAAAGTACAAATTTAATAACAAAAAGACAAGTGTTGGAAAATGATGTTTGACAACGGCTTGAATCTTCATCATCTTCTCTTGGCTTGGCTTCTTGATCTTCTTGCGGTATGTATGACAAGATGGAGATATGACCTAATAACCAAATGGTTAACTTGTTTGGATATTGCTAAGAGTCATGGACAAATACATTTTCCTTAAAAACTATTTACTATACCGTAAATGTTCCGAGGGATAAAACTTAGCTCTTGTTGCACTCAAGACATAGGTTTCTCACTTGATTCTCTCAAGTATAGCTGCAGTCTATATTTGAGAGGATGTGATTATAGAATAGAATAGATGCTTGTGATTCTCTCAAATGGCTTAGGAATATCTCCTATTTATAGAAGACTTTCACACCTAATCTAACCCTAATTACACCCCTTAGTCAAAGGCATAATTATGGTCCTTAATGATGGATTATGACCTTGACTTGGTCAACTAATATAGCTGTTGGAATACATATAATATCGGACTTAATATTGATATCATACACTTAATACATAAGATTATATAGTCGTTAACCATTAAAACAGATTCTGGGTTCCAACACGGTCCGTGTTGTCTCAACACGACCCGTGTTGAGCCCAGGATCGTTTTATCTTGCTTTCTAGAAGCCAACACGACCCGTGTTGGTTCCAGTTTCACCCGTGTTGATCATATTCTTGATGATTTACTTATATATGATCCTTATACTTGTTCCACACGATTCCTTATGCTATATAAAATTCTTATACTCTTGAAATAATACCAACAATCCCCCGCCATTTCAAGAGTATGTAAAACCCTTGAAATGATCTTACTTAAGGAGTTAACATCCCCGCCATTTGAGGTATACCTTAACTTGTAATCATCCAAGAAACCCACAAACATATGCATAATGAAAAGTAGATTTCTCTTTGAACTTTTCACTTAGTATATACAAGCCAAAATTGAATCCAAATCACAAAGTAGACATGTCTTTGAACTTTGGATTTATATTGATCAACTATACTCGTAATACACACACGTTTGTTTTTAAATCTTAAGTGCTAAAACTTTGACACTATTATCCGGCCTTGTGTCCTTATCCTTAGTAAGTGTTTCGGAACTTTAGCCCTAAGTTCCTTTTAGCGGCCACACATCACACTTACATAGGTAGTCTTTGGAATTTACCGCCCCTGTAATTAGGCTCCCCAAAGTCTATTAAGAGTGTCACCACTCAACCTCTTATCATTACAGATATTAAGCATCTCTTAACCTAAGATGTATAAAATTGATGCTTCCTACTACTTTAGACAACTCCGTACTCATTTGAACTTTAGAAATTGGTGGTATTCCAATTCGTAAAGTTGAGTCATTGTTGTAAAGTAGTAGATATTTAGGCTACTTAACCCATCTCTAACAACAAGGTCCACTAGATATATAATTATATATTTACCATGGCCTTAATAAGAATATCTTCATCATAATATGAACAAACCATCATATTATTTTTCGGATACAATCACACTATACCGTGTGTAAACTTGATATGGATCCTCTTATATGCTTATTATCCAAAAAACCATGGATACAAACTTGTGAACAAAATAACCTCGCACTTGACAAACCATTTAAACTTTGATTTATATGGAAATCGAATTTCCAACCTATATGTAATTAAACCATTACATCTCAATCCTTTGCTACATACTTGAACTTATAACTTTAACTCATTGAATAAACAATGGTTCATAATCATGAATGATTATCTTGTAGAGTATACTACCAAGTATATAATTAAACCATCACATTACCATGATTGTATTATCTCCTTTTATATTTAAGTCCACCCTTCAAAGCATATAGCTATGAAGACTTAAACATAATATATAACACTTAAACTTTGTCATTTCCAAATCCATTGATAAATATATCATCATAAATTTAGAATAGTCAAATGTATAAAAACTATACACTTCTTATGTAGCAAATAAACTTGATATATGCATACTCAACTTATGCAAACAACATAGACCATTCTCAATCATGATTATCCGGAAACCTCATAAATTAAACTTTATGAACTTGTAAAACCTCAAAGAATAACCATTTCCATGATCATGAACTATAGTCTATAGCAAGTATGTATAATTCCTTATGTATAAAAATACTTCCTTATATTCTACTACATGCTCTTATAAACTTGAAAAGTTAACAAGGACAAACATGTATTCAACTTATATTTATGAATATATTAAAACACATGAGTAATCATGTTCAATCTTATACTTATCTAATCATGTTTGATGCTTTATATGACATTACTCAATGAATACATGTATGTAAACATAAACATATTGACACATAAACCATACAAAAGTATGAAATCTTCTCATATATCTTATGCAATCAATTCACTTATTTCATAAAGAAATTTATCTTATAGTGATCTTGTATAAAATCTTAATAAGCTCTTATCATATTAAAATATGATTGAATAACATGAGAAGCTTATAACAATCAAACATGTAGATAAATCTATGTCCATGTCACTTGTGAATAACTTATATTACTTGAGAACATAGTTGCAAGTACATGACTTACAACTACTTAACATGTAGTAAAATAAGCAATACTTAAGCTTACTAGCATGATCAAACTTATAAACAAAATATTAAGTAAATAAAACTCCACTCATATTTCCTTGTCAAGAATAAAGCATGTTCTTGTCTACTTATATTTCCATGAATAAAAGGAAATTAACAACTTGTGATTCTACATACTCATATAATCACATGAATCAATTTTGCACTTAGAAAAATCAAGCAAAATTGTCTTAAACACTTATAGGATTAAGTGATTATTCTTAAACTTGTCATGCCATAAACAACATAGAGTCAAATACTTATTTTAATCAAACAGCCAAAACTTAAAATATTCATAAATAAATTTGTCCTCTTGGAATGCTTGAATAAATCATAAAATTCTATAAACATTCATAAACATGAATCACATGGCAAGATATTTGTAAATATGCATGAAAGTCAATACTTAAAATAAATTTTATATATGACTTGAACTTGGTATAAAGACTTAACAAACCATATGAAATTTCCTTTACATAATTAGCTAAGAGAATTAGCCAATAATCTTTTAGGTTCAACTTGTGTAGAAATAATCATGAGTCCTTATACTTATGCAACATCTTATACTTATACAACATCTTATAAGCATAGAAAGCTTTCTTATACATATTATGAATTCCCATACTTGAATCCATATTATGTATACTTAATAATATTTTGAAATAGCCTAGACAACTTGTGTGTATGTACCTTAAATTTATACATACCATTAATCATATAAACATGATTAATCTTTTGTCTTTCTTATTAACTTGTGTACTCTTATATTTCCAATAGCTAGGAAATTATATTAGCCATTTACAAACTTAATTGTACAAAATCAATCACATATGATTTCTCATATATAATTACTTATATGGCTTCTTGTACACAAACTTGCTATTTCATCTTAATAACCACATAATGTTGCCAATACTTATAAGCATAATAAGAATATACTCATGATAATAATTAGAAATTTGAACCTTAATGCACACATAACTTATAGTGGATTTCTCAAAGACTTGAATCAATAAACAAGCCACTTGTATGCATTCAAATAATTCTCTTAAAAATTATACTTATATACAAAGCCTATAGCAAATTCATATTTGACTTTCAATTGCATAAACTCATTGTAATAATAGAATCATAAACTTGAAGTAACCAAATAGAATTTCATGACAATTTATAACTTATAAATTAGAACATAATACTTTTGCCAATACTTATATTCTATTTTCATGCTTCAAACTTAATCATAAAATTAACTTAAAAATCATGTTATTAAACAATACTTGAACAACAATAGGTAAAACTTTAATTAATCATGAAAGCACTCATACCTATTACTTATAAACATGGAACAAATTTCCAAACATGATATTAATAAAAGGTCTAATCAACTTGTACTCATCCTCCATATTAATATAAAAAATAATAGGCGGAATAAACTTGATGATACTTGAACATGTGAATGAACATGGAAAAATTCAGCTTATAAGAAGCAAAATATAATCTTGCTACAATGAATTTCCACATTAAACACCTTAAAAACTTGTAACTTAAAACATCCAACCAAGGAATATTGACAATAACATCATCCTTACTACTAGTATGAAACTTCCATGTAACTTAATATCATAGCCAACTTAAAACATATAGCTAAATAAACTTTGTAACTTATGTAGGTGTTCAATGGTGCACTTAATAATAAATAAATAAATATTTATTTTGAATTTTTCTTTGCACCATCTTACAACAACTACTTTATCATGGAATTTCAATACACTTATCCTTAATGGCAATTCTTATAAACCAATTAAACATGTCAAAGGTAATAAAACATATTCATTGGTATTAACTTGATAATATTAAGAGACAACTTAATCATGGTCAATGCACATGCATATAACCCCTAAATAAACAACAACTTAATTACCTTTGACCTCCTTGTAAATGCCTTGTTGTTACCTTGCCTTTAATCTATGTAAACATCATTGCATAATCGAGCAACAATTCCCATCATAAACATCAAGATCTTGTACTTGTATTGCCACACTTATGTATCAATTTCTCATCTATACAAAAACACATATAGATAAACAAATGATTAATAAACTTTTAATCATTAAACTTACTCAATAAAACTTGATTAACTTGTATGAAAAATTGATACTAATAAACTTGTAAAATATAAATTACTTATCTTTGTATAATCCCTCTTGAATCTTTGGTGTCCAACTCTTAGCCTCCTCCAATCTTGTCTCGTAAAATAGTTCTTAAGATTGTTGGAAAATGATGTTTGACAACGGCTTGAATCTTCATCATCTTCTCTTGGCTTGGCTTCTTGATCTTCTTGCGGTATGTATGACAAGATGGAGATATGACTTAATAACCAAATGGTTAACTTGTTTGGATATTGCTAAGAGTCATGGACAAATACATTTTCTTTAAGAACTATTTACTATACCGTAAATGTTCCGAGGGATAAAACTTAGCTCTTTTTGCACTCAAGACATAGGTTTTTCACTTGATTCTTTCAAGTATAGCTGCAGTCTATATTTGAGAGGATGTGATTATAGAATAGAATAGATGCTTGTGATTCTCTCAAATGGCTTAGGAATATCTCCTATTTATAGAAGACTTCCACACCTAATCCAACCCTAATTACACCCCTTAGTCAAAGGCATAATTATGGTCCTTAATGATGGATTATGACCTTGACTTGGTCAACTAATATAGCTGTTGGAATACATATAATATCGGACTTAATATTGATATCATACACTTAATACATAAGATTATATAGTCGTTAACCTTTAAAATAGATTCTGGGTTCCAACATGGTCCGTGTTGTCTCAACACGGTCTGTGTTGATGCAACACGGTCCGTGTTGTCTCAACACGACCCATGTTGAGCACAAGATCGTTTTATCTTGCTTTCTGGAAGCCAACACGACCCGTGTTGGTTCCAGTTTCACCCATGTTGATCATATTTTTGATGATTTACTTATATATGATCCTTATACTTGTTCCACACGATTCCTTATGCTATATAAAATTCTTATACTCTTGAAATAATTCCAACAACAACAAATATAAATATTCATGGAGATTATAAAGTACAAATTTTGAAGGAGTAAGGTGAAAATATCATCACATAAAATAATGACATAATAAAATATTCAATGAAAATTATATGCTACGAATGTTGAATAAAGTGGCGCCAATGATGAATCATGTCATACTTCTTGCACCTGCAATTAAAATTTATCTTTTATTTAGTCATACAATTACATAAAACAAATTATATAAATTGAATTTAATGTGTGAATATTACATACCTCTTTGTGAAAACATTTTTCCTCCCAATCTTGAGAATACAGAACAATAAGCTTAAATGGACTTTTTATGACAATTGAAACAAATACATAGAAGTATAATATTAGAAAATCCTCGCCTCCACTTTTTGCAGGGGTTGCCGTTAATTCTTTTGTCGATGGTGAGCCCCAATTTGATTTATTTTTATCACAATTGTTAGTTTGGTTTTAGGTTTATGCAAAGAAAGTTAGTCTCTTCTTTTGTAAGAGCTTTTATTGTATCCTTATTTAGGGTTTTAGTCTCTTTCTAGAGTTTTTGTTCAGTTGGTGTGATCTAATACGTTGATTGAAGATCGACTTTCAAACCGCTATAGCACGGGTTGTGAAGTTCTCCATCAATGGTAAACATGCAGAGTCATCGAAGAATGATGTAGATTCATCGAAGCAATTGGAGTCGAACGTCAGTATTAGTTATTTGGAAATTGAATTTCATATCTATCGTTTAGATCTACAATTGTTCAATCACGATTTTCATTGTAATTGTCGTATGACTTGTTATTAATGAAATTGTTAGGTTTGGTTTCAAAAATATAGAAGTATAATCTTGGTTAATCTTAAGTAAAGATTATTTTCTTATTCATAATATTTACTTACTATTATAGTTAAGAACTAAAGATTAACAGGTCTATATTTTGATTGAATAAGAATAAGAATAAATGCGCATTTGGTTGATTTGTTTTCTTAACAAAAAGGTGGTAGGATCAACGCATGAAAACTTTGTAAAACAAAGAATCTCCTATGTTTCTTACAATCATTGTTTGAAAACATACTACAAAATAGTATCATATGTAGAGTGGCAATGTAATTTCTATCTAGCCCATCTTGTGTTTAAAGATGCTAATCTAGCAGCGAAATGTCCTGGATTGTGATCAATAATAGTCTCATACATCATAACAAAATTGTTGAAGTGCTTAATGCAAAACTTTTTTGACAAAGATTGCTTAAAAATTGAATTATAACACTTTCTAATTCAATCCAATGATGGATAAATATTTCATTTTTATCGAACAAAACATACTTTTTTGTACCCTTATTTTCAATTGTGAAAAGAATTACTCTCATTGGCTTAATTAAGCCTAGATTGTGATCAATAATAGTCTCATACATCATATCAAAATTGTTGGTTAGCTATAATCGTATAAACAAACATGTTATTGTGAATGATAATCAAAGAGCCCACTAAACATCCTAATGTTTGACCTCTTATTGGTTAATCGCCTGAGAAAGATATCTCCAATGACTGGGCAAATTACCATACTAATGCCCGAAATGAACAAATCTTAAATGAGTTGAGGAGCTTAACGCTCAAAATTCATCAAATGATAATAGAGAATTTGCTTCAAATACTAAAAGAGAATTTATAGTAAGAAACTCGGGGTTATAACATAATACTGTAATACCATTGTTATCCTCATATCAGTAGTGATATATCATGCAACATGTGCTGAAAGCACGAATTTACGAACCATAAAAGCATATATGCCCACTATTAATATGGATGAGACATACATGAATCAACACCTAAAATAACAAATTAAAAGGGAAATCACGTAAAAAAATTAAAAGAAAACAAAAATAACGTGTAATGACCAAAATCTTATGAAATTTTGTTTGTCAAGACTCATTCAAAGCACCACTGATACTTGACATTCTATTAAGTTGGACCAATTGTTTTCAAGATTAACCAACAAAATGGAAGTTGTTCACAACTTTGATTTCAACATTTATAATTTGAGAGTTGTGTTAGGGAAGTCGTCATCATCGCCCTCACCAAACCTCATTATGTTTAGGAAATAATGACGCAAAACGCGAATAAGCACCGATAATCAAGCAATGATGATGACTTTATATTTCATGGATTGTCGTTAATGGCCACTAACAGGAATGGGAGGGATGGTTTCCAAGTTGGGCGTTTCGACGAGTCTGAAAAGAGGAGTGAGACAAAGAGAAGCGTATAAGGACAAAGATGGGGAGACGATTCTAAAACTGCCTAGAAGCATATCTCTATTAAAGCGAATAAATATAAAGAGTTATAATTGAAAAAAAAATCAAATATTGAAGGTGGTTATAACAGCAAAAATGAAGGGATAATAATTGCAAAGGTTTAGAGTTTGATTTTGGATAGAATTGTACTGTATTTTTTGTGGGCGGGAAAAGTGGTTGACTGGTTGTTGATTTTTATTTTTCTAAATTTTCATTGGTTAGAAAGACCGAAATTCACGCACAATTCACGATTTCAAAATTGTAAACGAATTTGGATAAAAAAAATTGTAAACGAATACATATTGTTGAAGATAAAAGATAATAAATTAAAGTGGTAGATATTCTGAGGAAGTACGCTTAATGAAAGCTTAGGGAAAGGGAGATTCTACCATAGTTAAAAAAAATCTCAACTACGATATTTGAAATATTTAATTACCCTTAATTCTATATGTTAAGATATAAATTTTTACAAAATTGAATATTTTTAAGAAAATTCTATCATAATTGAAATTTTTCCAAATATCGTAGTTGAAAAGTGCAAATATCATTGATTTTACCATAGAAATTCAAAATCAATGTAGATTGATTAAGTAACTTGTTACAATAATTAATGATACTTAGTGAAACTTAAATGTTTTAATAAATATGATTTATTTTTATAAATTAATGATATAAAATTTTCAATTACCATAGTTGCAAAAAAAAAATTCAAACATGGTAGAATTTTCATTATTGTTTAGGATATTTACATAGAAAATGTAAGCCCATGTTTGACAATTACGCTAACAAATATAAATGACACCTTAACCTAACTAAATATATCACTTAGGCATTTTTTTTTTGGTAAATTTGAATAATTATGAACAAAAAAAATAACTTAATATAATGCATAGGAGGTATTGTACTTATAAAATTTAATTATTTTTTCAACTTGATATGTAATATTATAGTTTTTACTCTAAAATAAGACATTTACTTATATGAGAATCTTATCCCATGACTCATCATTTTAATTAACAATAATAAATTGCAAAAGAGGGTGTTATGCAGCCATGTAGCATTGTTAAATATCGGGTCGACCCAAATATCAAAATTTGTCCAAGGTGAATTAAGCCAGACATGACCTCTATTTTTGCATATGAATTTTGGATGTGGTCGATTCGGACACGTTATAATGTAAATCACCTCGGGCTCCAATTTCAGCTTATGAATTTAGGTTGTTCGAGTTTTGTGCCAAATTCAGATTTGGACATATTTGGATAACGTCCGAACCCAAACCCATCAAATGACCTCAAGCAAAATTCGAACTTTCCAACCTTTAAGATAATTCAAGTCTAGGTTCAAGCATGACAAGGAGTTATTATTTGAAATTCAAGCTTAGTTTAAATTAGGAGATTGTGTCTAAATATCCGAATTGTTCACATCTATTGATCTGAACCGAAACTTTTAACATCACTAGTTTGTTATTGTCATATACTCATGTCTTATGAGGCAGATCACCCAACAATAAAAGGCCATAAAGTCTAGGTGAGTTGTGACGCTTGTCGCCAAGTCAAATAAAGCATATGTTTGTTTGCATTTTGGATTTGGAAGAGGGCAATTATAGGTGGATTCATTGTCCTTCACCTACTTTAGTCTCTAGGCCTAAAGTCTATCTCCATGTCCATGTCCATGTCCATGTCCAATAGAGATACAAAATACTCTCAATCAACCATGCAGAGTAAAGCTGACAAAATTTGTCCGACTTGAATATTGGAATTTATCTTACCAGAGAAAAAAAAAACTGATTTTGATCATAGATTTTTCGTCATAATTTTGACATTGATCAAATTGTCAAAATATTCAGACACGATATTCCTCTTTTTCTATTTCCAAACCCGATTTTAGACCGAATTTGGTTTTGTCTGAATTGTCTAATCTTGTCCAATCCGAAAAAAAATCGGTTTGGATGTTAATTTCTCATCCGAATTTGGCCATACCCCAATTTTTTACTAGCTCTAAATCGGTAATGTAGGGTCAAAAAAGGAAATTTCTGTCATACATAAATAAACTCAATTGAAAATCCAAATGGCCTATAGTTGACCACACACCAATAACAACAATAACAACAAGCTCAAGTGATGTCTTGTTGATGGTTGATGCAATGTAATGCAGGAATAAAAATGTAGACAATTTTCCACGTGAGATAGGAATGCATGAAAAGGTTGATTTTAGTGGACCCAAGAAAACATTTTGAAAACCGAAACAAAGCCAAAATGAAAATCATTTGGAAAACCACTTGGAAACTAAGAGAACCTGAGAAATAGAGTGAGAGAACTCCATATCTACGTGAAACCAACCAATGGGTAGTTAAGTGAGCGAATTGGATGTACCCAACATACACTAATACTGACCATAAGAAACACATAGACAAGATATCCTATCAACACCCATACATCCCACTTCACCTAGCTACAATAGTCCTAGCCCGTCAAATACCTTGGCCTTATCAAGTGTCATGTCTTCCACTAAGTCTACATGCTTCAAATTACTTATAATCACCTCCCTTATAGACTTCATAGGCCTCCTCATACCCATGCTGAAGTGGTGACAGTGTAACCTTTTCACATCTTTTAACACAATCATCCACAACTCCTCTTGTACACATGTAAAAAACACTATAGGCTATTCTCTCGTAACTTATCCTCGACAAGGGCTACCCCTAACTTGGGGCGACACACACCATTCTTAATCATGTATAACCTAATTAACCAACAAATCCATCGAACCATCATCATTTATGTCACACTAAACCTTTAACAATGCGACCTCTTTATAGCACAACTCTCTAATGCATCGTAAATAGAATAAATCTGAATTTACTTCAACGTAAACAAAATCCAAACCATTTTGAGTGAGCTTCAGTCAATGTGAACCCTAAGTTAAATCCTATCTAAATAAATTGATACGAAATCAACCTGATTCAATAACAATCTAAGCAAACCTAATCCAAATGAGAAAAGAACGCAATTAATCATATAGGCCGAACCAAATTGAACCAATTTTTGAAAATAATTTACTAAGTATCTCTCTCTCTCTCTCTCTTTATTTTTAGTTCGGCAAATGAGACATCAAAGAAACAAAAATACAAGCAATAAAAACAAAAGAAAATTCGAAAATTAAAGCTCACTAAAGGGTAAAGCTAATCCCTTAATTGTTTTTCTTGACTTGTCTTGCCAAATTATGTGCCGACTTCATCGAGCTTCTAGGGACCTTGATAACTCGACTCCTTGTGATTTAGTGAGTAATTTGGCTACAACTCTTTGCCAGTGTGCCATACTCCACCATTGTTGAGTCTGGATCCTGCACAAAAGAAATCGTGTTGGACACTTTATAATAATCTTCACATTTTGTAATCCATACTCCTTGACTTATATTAGGGCGACATACTCCTTGACATGTGCCAAAGCGAAAAGGATTGTTGTTAGCTTTGCTTGAGTTGACCAGATAACTTGGAGTCTTTTTTTATAGACCAAATAAATTTGTTTCGTTCATTAGACCCTTTATTTCGGAGATAACCACTAATAAATTTAACAAATCTGTACTTGTCCATGAAAAATAGAACTAATCAACCCTATAGTTTTTACTAATAAACGTTATTTTACTATAATCAAGACTTGAATATCAGTGGCTAGTGGCTACCCCTCTTTAATAGCTTGGGATCTGATTTATGAGATATATATGTCTTATAGGGCTATTGACCATGAAGGATGACCCAAAATACAAATTGACCATGAAGGATATTGAGGACCATGAAATCCTAATTTATGAGAGAGAATGAGACCCATCAGTGATGACGTGGCATGCCAAGTGGACATTCAATTTATTTATTTATTTGTTTCAATTACTCTACCCCTTTCTCTCTTTGATTCACACATAATAACTCAGCTCACCTTTGAAGATATCCATAGATATATATGAAGACGAACCATGGTTCGTTGTTGAAGACATCCGGAAAAGACGCTTCATGTTTACTCTCTCTCTCTTCGAATCACCAGCCCCAACCCTTATCCTCCCTCTCTCTCACTTCCCAAACCACAACCAGCACAACCACGCCCCGCCCCCCACCTTGGATTTAGGAGAAAAGTGGTTTCTACAAGCGTAATTGTAGAAAAGTGACTCGCATATAAATATGACGACAACCCAAGTTTAGTATAAGAAGGGAGAATGGGAGAGGTACAAAGACGTTGGTTGGATATTGATGGGTTTGTAGTTCTAGGTGTAACTGTAGAAGGTCATTGACGTACGGGATAATGCTTCAGCGTTAATTGTTCCTGCCATTATGTTTACTTTGTGTTTGATTTCCGACTAAAACAACCTCTTTCGTTGTCAAATCATAGCATGGAGGCAAGAAATCCCGCACCATATGGTACTTTTGGGAGACTCAAGGTGGTGGGGTGGGGGAGGTTTTACTAGTGGTAGTTTGGGAAGTGGGAGAAAGAGAGTTTGAGAGTCGGGGCTAGGGATGGGGATGGGGATGGGGGTTTGAAGATAGATAGTGTGAGCATGAGGCGTCTTTTCTGGATGTCTTCAAAGGCGAACGAACCATGATTAGGTTATCACGTGTGAATCAAATTAAGAAAGAGGTAGAGCAATTGATAAAAAATAAAAATAAAAAATTCATTGTCTACTTGGCATGCCACATCATCATTGATTGCTCATATTCTCTCTCATGAATTAGAACCTCATGGTCCTTAATATTTTCCATGGTCAATTAACATTTTGTGTCGTGGTCAATAGCCCATATCTTATATGTACAACAACGAAAGGAGAGTGCTTGCTAAAACAACCCTTCAACTTTTTAAAATGAGCAAATATGCCACTGAACTTCTAAACGGGTCAAAATTGTCATTGTAGTTTCCAATTTGATAAAAAAATGTCCCTCAAAGTTCTTTTAATTGGTAACAGCGGGTTACCAGGTTGAAAACATCTTCCACTGCTTCTCATTCACAGCTCCCTTAGCCTTCAACTCCACCTTCAAATCAGCAACCTTATCCTTTGACTTTTAATGCTCTTCCTTCAACCTCTTCTTCTCTTTCATCAAGCCCACCACAAATGGCTTCAAGGTCTTGCAGATGGTTGGGTCAACCCAATCCCATGACCTATAATCTCCTGGATGATCCCGGTTGAAGCAAACAACAAAACAACGAAATGGGTTCTTGCTCGTGCGGGATCAGAAAACGGCAGCAGTCCGACCACACGAGCAGTTAACCTCGCCGTCCTGAGGTGCCATGCCATAGCAACTCACGTAGCTTGGTTGGCGGCCATTGATTTGTCGTGACTGGGCTGAACTGAACGACATGTGTTTGGTGATGGAGGAAAAAGAAACAGAGGATGAGAGGTGAGAGGAAGAAGATGAACAAACACTCAAGGAGGAAGAGGGAAGTGGAGATTGAAAAGTTTAGGGGTAGAGTTTACTGGCATTGGACTTTTTAAAACAGGTGGTGCGTGTAGTTTAAGCGAAGTGGAAAGGATGAAGGGGCACTGGCTTTATTGAGAAGAAACAGATGATCAAAGTGGAAACTTGGAGAAAAGTACGAAAACCTGTTATAGCAGGTTAATTTTTTTTAAAAACATTTTTTATCATAATTGAAATTTAAGTAACATTAATGATCAATTTAAAAATTCAGTGACATTTTTACTATTTTGAAAAGTTGAAAGATCATTTTATAATTTTATCCAAGCACTCAACAAAAGGATGATGGGCGAAAAGCCGAAAGTCAAAGTAATGGGCCTTTTGTTTTTTATGGGCCACGTTAACGATGAGGGAGAAAAAACACCAAGACAAACGGCAAAAAAAAAAAAAAACCAAAATAACAAAAACAGTGCAACACTGTTTCCAATAATGTAGGTGGAATATAGATGTCACTCCAGTGAGGCAGTGTCCGAGTCCCCTGTAATAGTATCATATCATCAACAACCGCACCAAGCCACCAACCCACTGAAAGTGAAAGCTACCCCACAACACAAAACTACTTGCCTCAAAAAGCCAACATTAATACATTATACAATCACAAGACTCCATCACTTCACTGCTCTCCCGAATCCGAATCAACCCAAGCGGCACTAACTCCGACACAGGCAGAAATGGCGATGCTCATGTTACGCAGGCTCTCCTCTTCTTCCACCCCCTCCGTTCGTCCTCTCTTCCATGGCGGTTCATTCTACTCCATGGTATTCTTCCTTTTCTTTCCCTCTATTCTATTCTATTCTCTTCTCATCTATTCATCTTTTTCTTCATTCTATACTTTTCAACTTAATTCCTTTGTATGCGTGTCTGTGTGTAGTATTCGGTGTCTACCCAAGCTGCTGTCGACAAGGATCGATCACGGGTTAATGTAAGCTTCTACTTGTGGCTTTGATTCGAGTTTTGATGGCCTGCGCTAGGGCTGTGATTTGGGGTTTTGGATGATTTATGAGTGTTTGTTTGGCTGTGTTGCAGTGGATAAAGCAGCTGAATGAACCGCTTGAGGTTATTGATCCTGAGATTGCCGACATCATCGAGCTTGAGAAAGCTCGCCAGTGGAAGGTCTTTTTTCCCCTTTCATTCAAATAGTCCTAGTTAGTTTCCTGAGTATACTGGGAATGAATTGAGGAAACTATACTTTATGGCATGGATTTGCATTTCTATTTATGTATATTGATGTTTACGGAGCTCTGTTTGAGGTTAATTTGCATTTCTATTTGTTTCTATTTAAAAGCATACGATTCCCTGTCGCTGTGTCTTCCTTTCCTTATTTTCCCCCCCTTTTTGGGTCTTTTTTGGAGGGAAAAGAAAGGAGGGTTTGAAAGTTGGAGTTTTTACACAATTATGGTTTTTCTTAGTACAGTTTACAAGTGGGTTGCACAGATATGATATACATGCAAGGAAAGCAATATGGTTTGACCATTGATGAGTGGATTCATAATTTGACATAGTTGATTTTTTCTGATTATAATTTCAAAAATGGGTTGAATAGATTTACTACATAAAATGAAAAATTGGTTGGTCATTTGCAAAATTCCATTTTATGTACATGTAGGATATTTAATATGCCATATCTACTTGCATGTAGAATTGTCCATGCCAACTCTGCAGGAGAGCTGTTGGCACAACACATGTAGAATTATCCACATTTTGAATATTTGAACTGAAGTTAATTTTCCATGGTTGTGGGGATGCTCGTGTTTCATGTCTTATGTTGGAAAATTTTGGGTATTTGCAGGGGCTTGAGCTAATACCTTCCGAGAACTTTACTTCTGTGTCGGTAATGCAAGCTGTTGGATCTGTAATGACTAACAAATATAGTGAAGGATATCCAGGTGCTAGATATTATGGAGGAAACGAGTATGGCAAATCTTTTCTTTTTACAATTTCTCTGTGCTCTTGCAATGTGAAGATGTATTATAGTGCATATTTCTTACCTATGAAAAACTGTATTGCTATTATCCAGGTATATTGACATGGCAGAGTCGTTATGTCAGAAGCGCGCACTAGAAGCATTCCGTTTGGATCCTGCCAAGTGGGGAGGTGAGACTCAAACCTCTTTAACAATCAAATTATGCAAATTTAACTATCACTTATGTCAATTGTGGTGTTTGAACTGTTGGCACATATACTTGAACTATTTTTAGTGTTGTTTCTTTATTAACAACTATTTTTAGTTTAGTGGTATGATGAGAAGAGGTTTCTGACAAATATATAGAAGACGGGGTCATGGCAAGGGTCAATATACTTCTATGTTTCAGTGGTTCTGAAATTCATTGAATGTATTATGAACGTATAATTGTTTTCATCAATTTTGCAGTCAATGTGCAGTCCCTTTCTGGGTCACCAGCCAACTTCCAAGCTTATACTGCACTTTTGAAACCCCATGAGAGAATCATGGCACTTGATCTACCTCATGGTGGGCATCTTTCACATGGCTATCAGGTGCTTGTAACTTAGTTGTTTGCCTCATTGTTTTTAGTAGGCTACGTAAGGCATGCTATCCCTTCTTAAATCAAGTACTGGCTTTTCCTAGAAAGATTGTCTTGGTATTGTATCTGCTCTTCTTTTAGCATGGCCTGGATTATATATCTCTAATTAGAATTCTTTCAACTTTTAATTGCTATGGTGTATACACTTGCTCTAATTAAAATTGACATGAATTATATATCTCTAATTTGAATTCTTTTAGCATGGCATGATATTGATACCCCTCAGTCTATGCTACTCGGACTTGGGTACGCGTGTCCATATCAGACATCGATGCGAGTGTCGGACTCGGCTATTTTAAAGAAATTTTATACATTTTCATTGTAATTTGGAGTGTCGAGTGTCGTACCCTTGTCTGGGTATCAAGGGGGTCCGACAAGGAAAATGAAGGGTCGGAGTAACATAGCCCCCAGTTGATAGCTTTTGATTAATTAGCAAGGGTTCAAAATGCTCTGTCATGGTACCACAGTGTGTCCCTAGTGTGGCAATCTTCTTTAAGCTGATGCATGGGGAAAACACACTTGCTCCCCTTCAAAACCTTTCTGGTGTGGACATTTCATTGTCGAATGGCCACATTTTGAATAATTCATTGAGGATGCTTCGCCGATTTTTTGTCTCCTTTCCTCCCTTTTCAATTTATTGAAACACCTGCAAAATTAATTGTTGGGCCATCATGGAATTTTTTCCCCTATGCTTGAACTGAAATTCTGATTAACCTCTGTTGGATAATTATGCTTCTAAACATGCAAGAATAAATGAAAATTCTTCTTTTCTGTTGCAGACTGACACAAAGAAGATATCAGCTGTGTCTATTTTCTTTGAGACAATGCCATATAGATTGGATGAGAGCACAGGATACATTGATTATGACCAGGTACTTATGAGCCCTGAGATTTGCCTTCTTGATATCATTTTGGATATCAAATTGAAAAGCTTTTTTTTTCTTTTTTTGTTTTTTTGAGGTAAGATTGAAAAGTTTTTTAGTAGTCCTCTTCCTCCCATCCCATATTGCCATATTTTTTGTCACTTCTTTGACTTTTTACTGTCTTTAGTGTCACTCTTGCTTAGACTGGGAATTTCTCATATAATATTTTATCAACAATTGCAACATTTCAATTCTATGATAGTATTTTCCAATACGAACCCAATGGTAGGAGTTCTATGTAACAAATCATTGTATATGTTGAAAAGTTGATGGTCAAAGTTCTAAAAGTTAGACTGGGCACATTTACGAGGTGACAAATAATATGGGATGGAGGTAGAAACGTCAGCTACTAATATCCTTTCTGCCTGCTTGCCTAAATTATAAACTGTGGACCTGCTCATGGTTCGTCCAAACCAACATTGTGTTGAAGAGTCTATGTTCAATTGCAGATGGAGAAGAGTGCAGCTCTTTTTAGGCCAAAACTAATTGTAGCTGGTGCAAGTGCTTATGCACGCCTTTATGATTACGCGCGTATTAGAAAGGTGCGGATCCTCAGCTTCAGTTGGATATATCCTCAGCTTCAGTTGGATATATCCTTTTGTCATTTTCTCTTTTTTCTGCCAACCCTCTCTCTTGTTGACTTTAGTCATGTTTAGAGGATGGTGATCATTTCAAATTGATCTGATAGGTGTGTGATAAGCAAAAGGCTATAATGCTAGCAGATATGGCACATATCAGTGGGTTGGTTGCTGCAGGCGTCATTCCATCTCCTTTTGAGTATGCAGATATTGTGACAACAACAACACATAAGTCACTCCGAGGACCGCGTGGAGCAATGATCTTTTATAGGAAGGGTGTAAAAGAGATAAACAAACAAGGGAAAGAAGTGAGTCTTGGTTTTTTTTCTTTTTGACTGGTGAAGTCATTCATGTTAGGCCTCCATTTGCATTTTTATGACTGTCATGAAAGGTGGAACTTTAACCAGTGGTGGAACTAGAAATTCTGTATAACTGTGTCCTTTTTTCTGGATTTCGTTAAATTTACAAATAACAACTAATTTTTGTGTCTTTGAACAAAATCAAAGGATCTATGCCATTTTTCTTATAGAAAATGCCAGCTAATGGGGCCACTGGACCTACGGCATCCTTCCTGTAAAGGGGAAGTGCCAAACTGTCATTGCTATACGAGAATTCATATCAAATGTATTTTGCTCTGACTTCCTTATAATGTCCCTTTGTCACCCCTGTCCCTTGAACAAGATCTCTTTTTCGTCACTTGCTCTTGAAAATTGTGGCTTTCACTGGTGAAATTATTTGTTTGGATGGAGTGAGCATGATGTCATTTTTGATATTAGTTGTAGCACTCTTTAGTGTTCGAAAGGACCCAATTGCACAGGTGTTTGCATGGTTTCTTCCACATCAGGCGTATGAATTCTGAATAATCCAGTGTCATTTCATGCTGCAGGTGTTGTATGACTATGAGGACAAAATCAACCAGGCTGTTTTCCCTGGACTCCAGGGTGGACCACACAATCATACAATCACTGCATTAGCCGTGGCGTTGAAACAGGTTTTTATTGGATTTTCATGTGAAATTCATGAAGAAGACTCAAAGCATAACCCAAGTTGTAAACTAAGCAATGTGGTTTTAATTTCCTTGTTATTTCTTATCGATTTAGGCAATGACCCCTGAGTACAAAGCCTATCAAGAGCAGGTGTTAAGTAATTGCTCTGCATTTGCCCAGGTATATATGACAAACTCTTCTAGACACCACTTGTTTCTCAAATATATTGCGATTCTCAAAATTCCAACGATGCTTATCCAGAAGAGCTACCAATTTTGCAGAAGCTGAGTGACCTGGGGTACGACCTGGTGTCTGGTG
Source organism: Portulaca oleracea (assembly GCA_029582165.1). Classification (NCBI taxonomy): domain Eukaryota; kingdom Viridiplantae; phylum Streptophyta; class Magnoliopsida; order Caryophyllales; family Portulacaceae; genus Portulaca; species Portulaca oleracea. The sequence goes on along the minus strand of CM055877.1, from coordinate 25,346,569 downwards.
GGACTGATAACCATCTCGTCTTGGTAAATCTGAGAAATAAGGTAGGAGCATGATATTCTCTGTGTCTTCGTCTGTTCATGCACCTGAAAGTTCTTTTTCTGACTTAGAGCTTGAGTTGCATTGCATGGAATGCACTGATATCACGTTGAAATTGGGAGTTCAAGAGGCATGGATTCTGAGGATATCAATAAATACACTGATATTGTACTGAAATTCTAGAGCTATGTCCGAATGGTTTATGGAACCTCCTTTTTACTTTTACATGCATGAATTTCTGTATCTTCATCACGTGCATGAGTTGTGGTTGAAATTTGTGGTCTCATTGTAAAGTCATGGAAAATGGGAAGGTGAAACCAAAAGCAATTACTGTATCTTGGACTGTCTCAGCTTTGACGAATGATCAAATTGCTTTTTACCCCTCTTACGATGATTATTGTACTGAAATTCTAGAGCTACTGCCTCAAAGTTGTCATTTAAGAATCTCTCTCTTCCCCAATGTGCAGGGAATCGATGGATCACGGGTTGAAAAAGTGATGGAGGCAGTTCATATTGCAGCTAACAAGAACACAGTTCCGGGTGATGTTTCAGCCATGATTCCTGGGGGCATTCGTATGGGTGAGCTCTCTTGATCTCTCTTTATTCTCTTTTTTTTTTCTTTTTTTTATTTATTCTGTCTCTCTGGCATCTACTGGATAGTCAAAACAAATGTTCCTCTTGGTTTTGTAGGAACCCCTGCTCTGACATCTAGGGGATTCACGGAAGAAGATTTTGCAAAAGTGGCTGAATTTTTTGATGCCGCTGTGAAGCTGGCCTTGAAGATCAAGGCTGATACGAAAGGTTTGTTCTGCTTCTCATAATGCTTTTTAGACACTCAGGAACGTCTTTGTCTGTCACTTTAACCGAAGGAGCAAGTCAATGTCCAAAGCCCTCAAACCCCCTCCTGTTTTTGTTCAAGGGAAAAAGAAAGAAGAGGGGGAGGGGGGGGGGGGAGGGGATTTGATATGGGGAGGTAGTTTCCATTGTAGAGTGTAGAGTGTAGAGTATTGCATTGATAGCCTATCAGTCTAATCAAAAGGCAACAAATTTGCTAAAAATAACTTGTTCAGTGGCATAAAAAGTGGAGAATTTTGTCGATTGGAAGGACTAAGCTGGATGAATGCATCCTTGTCTAACTTGATGCATCTGAAAATAATGGGTACAGGGACAAAATTGAAGGATTTTGTGGCAACAATGCAATCAGATGCCAATTTTCAATCTGAGATGGCAAAACTCCGGCGTGATGTGGAGGATTATGCTAAGCAGTTTCCGACTGTTGGGTTCGAGAAGGAGACAATGAAATACAAGGAGTAGGTATCATCCTGGATAAAGGTGGAAGCATGCAGTTGGCATATGTGTACTTCCATTTGACTTAATAACATGATTGATTGAGATGAAGCAACAAAATACGAATCCAAGAGAGGGGACTGAACCTCCTCAACATTTTACGGGTTGATTTCCAGGATTGCAATTGTCTATTCTTAGGATTGAGATGATTGTCATTATCTGAAGATAGGGTAGGGTTTGGTTTGCTTGAAATTGAAAGCATTTGTAGACACATTTCAGACCACAATAACTTTATTACTAAACAATAAAGCTATTGTTGCTAAGGGTCTTATATATTGTCTTGCAAGCTTTTATCATTTACTAGATTTGTTCCTTTCAACTCAAATTATCGATACTGTTGACTACATTTGTGTCTGTGTTTATAATGACTGTGACTGCAACCCATTTCATAATATTCAATGTATCAGGAGGCAATGGCCTTGTCCCAGTCATAGATGGCATTCCTTGATCTTTAGGCAGACAGTATGGGTGCCTCCTGTTTCAGAAATGATAGCCTTAATTAATAGTTAATACATATTCTATAATACTGTTTAGATTTCCCTTTTGTTTTTTAAATTCAAGAAAAATTAGAGCCTATTATTTTCCAGTTCCAAGTCTAGTTTTTCTCCATGTAGAAATGTCATATAGTGTTGAGTATTACGACCCAAATTCTTTTTTAATAAGAAGTTGCTTTTGGTTTCAATTAATATAGGATATAAGATTAGATTGGATAACTTATTGTATAATTTGCCAACCCTTGTTCGTTGGACATAAATCTTTGATCTCTTGGACTTCGTCTGCTATTAGCACTTTGGATTATTGTTCTGCGACCATCCTTAGTTTTTTCCCACTTTAGATTTTCATGTAAATTTTTATGTCTTTGTACTCTCCTATAAGTACTGATCTTGTAATATTTTTTTTCTCTATTCATACATCTGCAAATACGAGGCTTTTAATTTATTCCTAACATATAGTTATATGTAGTAGAATTTCAAATTTGCATAAAATTGTAGAGAAAATTTTTGAGACAAACACATGTAAGATCTATAGATTAGGGCAAATTCTTAGGTCAAGTGGTTGTCAAAATATCTCTCAGATAAATCAAGTACATCTATAGATTTTCATTCAAATGTTGGCACTAATCAGTTCTGCTGAAATCTCGAACACAATGTTTTCCTTGTTTTTGTTGTCTGAACGCAATTTTGACGTGAATTTAAGCTGCAAATGAATTATCCAACTCAAATCAAACAATAAGTTCTTATTTGTTCACCCGAATCCAAATAGTAGACAGCCCTACCTTAATAAATCAACAGCAATATCCAAATCAAGTGAAATTCAATTGAGGCATGCGACTATGCCTATAGGTTACACCTTCGGATGCAATGTAAATTGCAGTTTCAAGGGTACATTTGAGGCAAATATACCATAGTTACACAGTACTGAGCTCACAACAACACATTACACTTCGTCACCAAGTCTGATAAAATTGCTCGGTCTTTACAAAGGTCCTATCGCTGCCTAAGTGCAATATACAAACATCACCAAAATGTCGGCCATTAGCATTTTAACACTCTGCTTCAGCTATTGATCATTGTCAGTTACACTGTTGCTTCCAGGCCGCACACTGATGCACATATTCAGCATAGTGTACGGGGTATCAAACTTAGCCATTCAAGTCATTTCACAGCAGTAAACACAGTTAAAAAGCAAACCTACAACTAGGGCCGCTTTCTATTCTTCATTTTGTTGACTCTCGGAGCAGTCAGTTCGTTGGGGGGCCTCCAAATGATATCTTCAAGATTCTCACAGAAGCTCTTGTAAAACTGCAACATGAGGAGATGGCAAAATCACCCTAGTTAGCTCTCGTGAAGAGTCCGAATCTGTTTTCTATGTCTATGTCATTCATTGGGGTTAGGTCTGACCATCTAGGCTGCGTCACCATTGGGTTCAAGTAGGGTCAGTCACTATGTTACTCCGACTATTCATTTTCCCTGCCGTACCCGTGTCGGACCCTTGATACCCCGACAAGGGTACGACACTCGACACTTCAAATTACAATGGAAATGTATATAATTTCTTTAAAATAGCCGAGTCTGACACCCATGTCCGTGTCCGATATGAACATGCCTACCCGAGCCCGAGTAACATAGGGGTCAGATTGGGTCACATCAACACTTGGGTTAAAAGCAGGTCTAAGACATGATATGCAATCAAGTCATTCTCATCTAGTTGAATCCCTGTTGGAAATCACTGGACACAACATGGATTAGGACCAACCGTTTGTATCATTTTGGGTATGGGTCGGACTGGCTTGAACTCAGGAACTTATAAGGTCAGATATTAGGTACTTTTTACAAAATTATAAAAGGGGGGGGGGGGGGGAGAGAGAAAACTGATCCTGACATTTAGGTATTCATTGGCATCACCAGCAGCTCTTTGAACATCCACCAACAAAAGGGAGGGAGCAACCTCAAACACCTGAAAAATCGAATTGGAAATCAGTCTGTTTGGTCAGAGAGAAACAAAGAGAGGAAAACAGAAACTCGAGAGCTTACTTCCAGAATTACGCAGATGCGTCCAGTCTTATCTGCAGAAACACCTTCTATCCTCATCTAAACATAAAGAGCAATGTCAGCAAAAAAAGAGATAAACGACAAACAAACTATGAAAAGTTGTCTCATTTGACGTACTTTATAGTTTCGAATATGTGTCTTGAATCCCATTGATTGTGCAACTACTTGCACACTTGATAACACAACTTCAGGCTCCTTCTGGGAGACAAAACGTGTTTGCTGTTTCACCGAATCCTGCAGCCAGGGTGACCAATGAATTTAGAAGTGGAAGGCACATATTATTCGCTTATCTGTGATTTCTATTCCTCGAGATCAAAGGCAAACAATGTCTGAAGGTTCATACCTGCCCTTTGTCAAACAACGATTGAAGATTGAGCCCTTGTGATTGGATAATTAGGTCAAACGCATTAAGAATGAGCGGACCTGCATCATCTTGTCCCTGCTCCTCCGTATCCTGTGCATCCTGCAAAAGGAATGTATTCATATTTGCATCAGATTTCTATCAACTCCTAAAAGGCTTTAAACAAATAAGTAGAAACAGCCTCCGCACAAGATAGGAAGTAAATCCAATATTTCTAGCTACCTTTTTTTTCGCATTAGAAATGACAAAACATGCAAGCTACCACAGCGAGTTGTTGGGAAACATCCACACTCTCTCATTTAATTCCCCTTGCTTGGTAAATAAAACACCAATAACATAGGGTCTACCGTCTTGGAGAAGCCAGCATTGCAGAAACGGGCCATCGACGTCACATGTTAGTCAGCGGGTGACTTTATAATAATATAATGTTGGACGATTTGTAGGGACTAGGTCTCCATCACATGTATCTCATGAACATGCCATGAAGAAGCATATTCAAGACAGCTCAGGAACCCAAGTCCCAATCAGATTTTTTGGGGGTTTTTTTTTTTTTTAAAAGTGTAGGGATGATCTGAAGATGCTGTTTGAAGTGGATGAACACATTTAGAAGGGTACGAAGGATTCGAAATCAAGAATAAAATGAATCACTTTGTTAAAATATGCCTAAACTCAGTTTTCTTGGGTCTAGGAAGGTACACATGATTACTCTACTTAGGTGATTGTATAAGAAGTATCATTAACAGGTTGAAAATTGTCGTAGTTGACAGACACTATGGCTTTATTTTCCCAATAGAAGCTCACACTAAATGGAAGAAAGGCCGATATAACAGCGATTTGAATTAAATCTGATTGACACAACCGTAATATCTAAACATTGATAACAAGCATAAACCATTGCTAGGATTTTCATCAATGAACTGGCATGCAAATGAACCACTTAACTAAACCACACAAAGTAGTACAAGTATTAGTAATGATCAAGTTTTCACGGACCTCAGCATCATCAAAAACAGCATTTATTTCGTCCAGGTTGACATCTTCATACTCGATAAGGCTAACAGGAGTATAACCCCTCTGAAACCACTCATCATTTTTAATCTCTTCCATCCTAATTCGCTGCACAAGTAGACCAATAAAGAAGGAAATAGCTCAGTCACAGTGTCCATGAAAAAAAGACATTGCTATAGAAGTTTCAGACTTTATGAAACTTTATTACTCAATTGTAACTTATGAAATCCGATGTGATAGACAGAGAAGGGGCGGGGGGGGGGGGGGTCTCAACAGGAGAAATTAGCATTAAAACAAAAGAATATTACTCAATTGTCATTGGACTGCTCATAATTTTGCTCATGCAAGAAGATATATATACATTATATTAGATCCAAAAATTGCGAGAGCAGTTATGTTAATTTACTACTTCAATCAACAAAGAAAAAAACAAAATGTTGCTATTATGATTATTTGGCAGCCCAAAACATTAAAATACCCCCTCTGCCGATTTGAAAAGTTCCATATATATTTACCTTAATCTTTCCTCCTTTTTTTCATTTGATATTCAATTAGCATGAGTAAGAAATTACACAGCCTTATATTAGTGCTTTTATTTCGTTTAATCTGCAACATCTTGTTTTATACGCCCATAAAAGTGCTCTTTATCAATTTCAACCCCCCCCCCCAAAAAAAAAACCTCCTCTAGTACTTTCCCACGGATTAGCAAGTAATAAATGATTTTAAAATCTTGGGTCATCTGGAACCATTCTCTCTAGATCTTTAATCTCAAGGGTAAGACTGCTAAATTAGACATTCCATTTTACGTCATTTTTTGGGTTATTGGATTCAGATTTGAAGTAATCAAAATATTGAATTAGAGAGACGCCAAGGGATGCCACCTGCACAAAAGGGGGAGAACAAAATCATCATGCCCTCGAGCTCTCACACACGATGTTATCTAAAAAATTCTTAAAAACAAAAGGGTAGAACTTGAAATTTTGAAGGAACAAGGCTTTGTCCTCAAACATTCAACGAGTCCTTTCCTTCCAAACAACGCCACCATATTGCGAAAAGGATCATTTTCCAAACTCCAGAAACCCAAGTAATCTTTGACTGTTGAAAGTTGAACCTAACTGACACCCATCAAAGAAAGAGACAAATGCCAAAGAGACGAGCCCCAACAAGTTGTTCTCTGGCTCTCTACTTCTTTCATCCATGTAGCAACATTCGAAATTTTTCATAACTCAAAGCAAGCCTATGAAGCCTATTTTCTTAAATTATGTAGCATGGAGGAATCCCTAGAAGTTTTTGGAGTAAATGACGCATGGTCAATATCGATATTTATTCATTAAGGGAACCACTACACAATTTTGGATTTGCCACTGATTATAACACGTAGCTATCATTTAGAGTTTAGACTCTCCATCTCACCTGAAATACCTATGTTAGACAATTCAGTAGTTAAACTACTCAGTGTGGATTCTCATGGGTAATTGAACCCACAGAAGGATTGCGTAAATAAGAAGAAAACTTTGTAAAGTAAACAAAGAAAGGAAAACATTGCATAGGAAGTATTTTCTGAAGTTGACAGAAGGTACTTACAGTTTGAGGATTTGGGTCAAGTATTCGCTGGATTAAAGATTTCGCCCCTGCTGAGAACCAAGATGGAAATGAAAACTCAGCATTTCCTATCTGCAGATAAGACAGAAATCCAAAGAAAATGAGTTTATGTAAGCCCTTTCAAGGAGGACGAAGCAACCATTCATAGGAAAGTGCACTGTAAAACATTAAGAGAAAGATTGTACTCTAGCATCATGAATCTTATTTTACTTATAATTTTTTGGGAAAAAGCCAAATCCACATGTGAACGAGTAAATTGTTTCAGCTGTGGAGCTTCAGCTAAACTGGTCAGTTGAGCGCATGTTGAAAAACTGACGTCCATAACAGCCTTTCATGAAAAGTGTCTTCCTAACACCATATGTTCTTTTGACCAATTTCAACTACGAAAATGAGAAGTATCCACAGCAACAATAAAAGCAAAGAAATATGCATCAGCAAAGCAATAATAGAAGCTACAATCGTAATGGTCATGCCTTACTGTAAAGTGTAGCAAGATCAAGTTCATCAAATGGGAGATAACCAGCCATCAGAACATACAGTATGACTCCACATGACCAAATATCTGCCAAAGCACCGTCATAGCCCTTGTGATTGAGAACCTAGTACAAATTTGACGTGAAATGATGAAATACATACCAAGTCATATTTATTCCTCGAATATACAAGCCATGTCATCATGAATTACCTCTGGTGCCACATAGTTGGGAGTCCCACACGTTGTCTTCAAGAGGCTAACACCCTATGCATAACAACCAAGTGACGTTATATTATGATATGACTTCTCCTAGTTGCAATCAAACGTAAGACAGAAGCAAAAATTCTACCTCTGGAGGTTGTGCACTTAGTCCGAAATCGGAGATTTTCAAATTTCCTTGAGAATCTAGGAGAAGATTTTCAGGCTGTATGAAATGTGCAAGAGAAATTTTGAGAAAAATCTAGGCAGTAGCATCAAAACAAAATGTTCAAGACAATGTGTTATGAGTAATGACCTTTAGATCCCTATGGTAAACCCCTTTACTGTGACAACACTCCACACCATCAACAAGCTGTTGAAAATATTTTCTAGCTTCAGCCTCACTGAGTCGTCCTTGGTGAACCTGCAAATTAAAAGGGATAAAGTGTAATCTATTCTGTAACTTTCAAGGCTAAATATGCGGATAGATGCTTGAGTTATTGTCCCACATTAAAATTTTAAGCCAAGACGCTAAATTATATTCCTGTGAGGCTGTGACAACTCCATCCATGCTTTATCGTAAAAAGTTAGCACGCTATACGTTATGGGTTGGTGTGTGTGTGTGTGTGTGGGTGGGGGGGGGGGGGGGAGGGTAGGGGGATGTGTATAACTTTGCTAGACAAACTTCTTAACTTGCAAGAGTAAAAGCTTTCTGCATGATGATCATGACCTATGAAGTGCACCACAAGAAACACAGAGTGTAAAGAACTCACAATTTTATCAAACAATTCACCACCTGTAATGTATTCCAATATTATATATATCTTGGTACGACTTGCCAAAACCTGCAAAAGGAGAATGTCAATTTTCTCTACAACTAGAAAACTACTTTTTGGAAACTTTTCCTAGCTTCAGGTAGTAGCAACCAAAATTCATCCCCTCGTTCTTTTCTTTCTTGTTGAATTTCTAATAAGAGTTGGTTTTTGACGTAAAGGATTCAACAAAAGTAGCCACTACTAAATGAGTAAGTTTGCGTACATATGAAAAGCGACCCCCCCCCCCCCCCAAAAAAAAAGGAAACCTTACTTAGGCAGACTTTTGGGATATCTTACCTCATGCAAACGAACAACATGTGGATGCCTAACAATCTTCATTATGGATATCTCCCTTTTAATCTGCAGGACAAAAAAAAAAAAAAAAAAAAAAACTGCTTAGTAAAGGATGCTTAGAAGAAGTAGTAACCTAAATAAGAGAAATGCAAGGTAAATAAAAGGAGAAATACATTATATCTTACCAAACCAACAAACAAGGGTCCAAAATTTTAAAAATAAAGAATAATGATATTAGATGTGACAAAAAGGTCCCACTTAAATCTAAGCAGATCACAAGGTGGTAAGCCAGCCTTTCTATACCGTAAAGTGTCCTCAATAAAGCAAGTGCATGTCCAAAAAAAATGGCAACAGAAACTAAGACGAGTTAGAATAAAATAAAGGAATTTGGAACAACACCAGAGCCTTAGATGGTTCAGTCATGCCTAGAAGAAGATATAAAAGCATAGTTATTAAAATCCCGATACGGATCAATGATTCTACGAGTTTACGATTCAAAAATCCTCCATCAGTCCAACTCTCACTAGGATCTTAAAGTAGGTTTTGCCTGAATATTATATGTAAGAATCGCAATACGATTCTATGATTCTGTTTCTGTGATTTGATCAACGATCCTACCTGAATTTGATAATGTTTGCGCACAATATCATCTTTAAAATTTTGTCATAACAATATAAATTTTGTATTGAAGTTAGCAACTGATATACGATTCAACCTATTGCTTCATTACTAGTCAATACAATGTTAAGATTTTAACTATCATAGAACTTTATTTGATATTTTCCTATTGTTTTAGAATATTACGATCCTCGATCCGACTCTACGATTCCGATCCTAACTACGCCCATCGATCCTAACTAGGATCTCGATTCTAACAACAAGCTCTGGTTAGTAACAGAAAAAGATCAATGTGATCGCAGCAAAGAACGAGTAGAGGAAGACCTACCAAATGTTGGGCATTTAGTGGAGCACCCCAGTATATGGTTAAAGTATGGCTTAAGAGGATTGAAATGACTACTTATATTACCAAGGTGCACCTGTCTTTTAGGAAGTTCATCTCTTGAGAACCCCACAGTTAAACGTGCTTGGCTGAGACCAATTTAGGGATGGTTGACCTCCTGGGAAGTTTTCCTATATAGCATGTGAGCGAGGATGAAGTATTCTGAAAGGAATTGCGGTGATTTCTAGGGCTAGTCATTGAGCATCGAAACCGTTATCAGTAATGTCCACGGACCAGGAGGGGCTGGGAGGGGCTGGGAGTTTACATTTAGCTTATCAACAGTGCAATTTAGATAAAACTTCTCTCCCGTCCTTACCATTTGCAATGCCTTTTGCTTTTCCCTTTGACTCTAGGATTATTCACTTGACTCCTTTAGAAGCATCTTGTTTTCAGCTTCACGCTTACTAATAGTAGTGTGTGTACTTGGGCAATACTTTTATGCTGTCTTAACTCTATTGATCCTTAGTGTTTAACAACACTATAACTTCTCACTTCCAGCTTCTCACCACCGTGTTTTCAAATATTGTTCTATGCATTGCTATTTCTTTGATACTTCTTTTCGTGTGTTGTATACATGCAGTTTTTGTGCTTCTCATGTGTTGGGTTCTATATATTTTGATCTTCTTAATATAGTTTCAACAGGACTCAAACTCACACGCATACACTTGAACACAGCTGCGACATCCAAGCATTAAAACCAAGAGCCTGACATTAATCTGAATGAAGTTTTAGAGTTCTCTCTACAATGTAAAATTTTCCAGTGACCAAGTTGGAAGCCATTCCCAAGAACAGATATGATGACAGACTGACACAAGTAAATTTCCTCTGGAACTGTGTGTATTTTTCAGAACAGAATCCTACACAGTCCTGCATGAGAAATTACGGGTGTCTAACAAAGTGTAATAAGGGCATTTCGAGTTCAATGACCTGTCAGAGCATGGCTGAGTGGTACATTGTACACCTGTTAAGGTAACAGAAAATTCGATCCTCTAACAGCAAAATTGCAAATGTTTCTGAAATCAGAAGATAATTAAGTTTGCCCTAGGGTGGTTGTTTTCTGCATACAACAACAAACTCCTAGGGGAGTCACGTTTGATTGTTTTCTTCATAAATAACTGTAATTGCAAGCTCTCCATGCCTCAAACCCCCCCCCCCCTTTTTCTTTCTGTCACCCATCACAAAAAATAAATAAAGATAGCTCTTCAGTCATTCATGTTAATCTTCTTTAATGTTCTCCTCAATCAATTTCATTGATTTAGAATGCTATACCAGACTTGAGACTTCAATAGGATTGAAGGGCTGACCACAAACAAGGTACCATGAACTGAAAGAGAATCTTGGTTCATGAAAGTTTCGACAGAAATCATGAACTATCATGACAGTGGACTTCTGTCAAGACAAACTTTGAGCAAAAGTTTTCATTTGATTCACAACCAAACATGTTATTGATATTTCTTCATAAGAATATCAACGATAGACATTTACACACAAAGTGAAGTCACTTTGCTGGATAAAATTTTTAAAGAAGATTACATCCCTCAGTACAACCTTACACTTTTCAAGTTCGTTGGAGGTGACAACATGGAAGTTTGCCAAATCAAATATTCATGAGCCTATGAGAAGCTCAAGTTCTCCCCTCCTCCCCCCCCCCCCCCAACAAAAAAAAAAGGAAAAAAAACACATATATTTGTAAGGGTATCCAGAGAATTTGGACTAGCTTCAAGTCAAAAAAACATCAAGGACTACTTCCAAATTCCAACATATTACAATGGAAGTCATCTACTAAAAAAAAAAAAAAGGAACTTCCCACAATCAGAAAGCAAGGTAAACTTCAATTTCCTCTTTAGGTATTCCCAATTGAGTTCATCAAAAATACAAAAGTAAGCACCCAACATTGGAACTGAATTTCGTAACACTGAAGGCAAATAAATGATGGATAATAGAGCTAAATCTTTGTCTGCTCTCCACAATCATACACACATCACATGGTAAGACTTATCAGATGAGACTTATCTATTTACCCAAGAAAATCAACCAAATCTCCAGCTCAATTACTTGCAATTGAAATTATCATATCAACACAAAAAAAAGAAGCAAAATTAGGTCATAGTCTGCTTGTAGTGAAATCCAGCTGGGATCGCCTACATTGAAGAATGATAGAGAGTGAGAAAATGACCTGCTCAACCATCTTATGCTTGATGATGGTGCTTCGATCAAGAACTTTCATGGCAACACTCTCACCAGTCTCTGTGTTTTGGGCAAATTTGACCTTTGCATAAGTCCCTTCTCCAATTGTCCTCCCTATCTCATACTTGCCCACCTTCCTCACCACCATCTTCCTCTCTCTTCTCTCTCTCTCTCTCTCTCTCTCTCTCTCTAAAAGGAAAGCTCAATTCCTCAACTGGGCATGCTCAATTCAATCCCAAGAAGATATTTTGAGCAAATGGTATTAGGATAATCAAAGGTACATAAAAAATCAAATCTTTACCCAATTCCCATATATTCTAAGCAAAACCCAGATAACAAAATGGTGGAGTAAAGCAGAACAGATTTGATTCGTACCTAATAAAAGCACACAAACAGAAGAAAAGAGGGAAAAGGGTGAAATAAAGAAATGGAGAAGCTAGGACTATTGGCAAGTGCTTTGAAGTTGGCTTTTGAAGGTGGACAAAAGATGCACAGAATTTGAAAATGATTTGAAGTTTTTTTTAAAGGGGTATTATATAATTAGATGGTATTGATGATGATGATGATGATGATTAGGGATGTGGTAGTATTGAAAATGAAATGTCGATGGTTTGTTTATAGATTGAGGAAGGAACAGGGGTGTCGTGTTGTTGGTGTTGTTGTTAATGGGGTTAGCTTGGAATTTGGTAAGATGTTATTGAGAGATTTAATGAATGACTTGTTTAAGACATAGGTGTTTGGGTTCGGAGTTTGACACTGACCTTGACAAAATGTCAAATAATTCAAAGTGGTTGACAGGAAGAAAGCTTTGCAAGAGGGAAAAAGTTAAGGTCAACATTGTGAATAATTACATAGCAATGAAAATAAATTGGCAACAGCTGAGCACAATAAGAAAATCTCTACACCAAGCCGAACACATTTCAAAGTATTAATAATCCATCAAAATCTTAAAACCGATACATTCTAAGGATGTGTAAAATGCATGGCAGCTGGGTAAAAGTTAAATTTTGATTAGTTTTGGTAAATTTTGATAATTTTTGTCAAATTTATCCTAATATATCAAAATTAATTTTTTTGACTCTAATAATTTTTGATAAATTTTGATAAAAATTGATAAATTCAACTTACCCATGAATTTGACAGGCTCTAAAGATTGTTCATATTTCCTTGTCCCCCTTCAATTTTATCATTCCTTTTTAAAATGTCATTACAACAAAAAATTAGAAGAGATGATTATTGCTTTTTCTCCTATTGTTATTAGGGTTTATAGGCAGTAAATTTTATCTCGATTTTATATAATATATTGTAATATTTTATTTTATTTCATGTTAGGACTTGAGTCAGTTAATTATATGATAGCACACATCCTTCCATCTCTACTGAAAACCCAAAAGTCCTCACCATTTCATCCATTTCTAAGCCTCCCACAAAAGAACCATTCAATTCTAAGCCAAAAACAACCCTTTCCACATACATATGCTCACTCTTTCGAATGTTGTTTTTCGACATATCTTTGTGGACTAAATCCTTTGGCGAGCTTGAAGTATACTTTATAAGCTTTCCAGCGACTCTCAAATTAGGTCAATCGAAGGTCGGACTAGTGAGTTATGACCGTTTTAAGTCAATTTGTCCTACCTGCCACAATAGCCAGCCGGTTACAGCCTTAGCCCTTAACTTTCATCTTTTCATCCCAGATCCAAGAGGGAAACGCGAGTCAATATTTGACCCAACCCCATAACCATCCAGTTATGGGTTTAGGATGCTTGTGTGTGTGTGTGTGTGTGTGTGTGAGAGAGAGAGAGAGAGAGAGAGAGAGAGAGTAACCTAAGCACTCTCGACACCATGGTATAGACAAGGCAGAGACCTCCACCAACAAATGGTCGGCTGCCAAATCTGGTGGAAAGTCTAAGAAACATGGTGGGTGTGAGGATAAGGATCTGTGTGCGTGCATGTATGTGTGTGTGTGTGTGTGTGTGTGTGTGTGTGTGTGTCTGCAACCCTAGCACTCTTGACGCCATGTATCGACAAGGCAGGGACCATCGCCAACAAATGGTCGGTAGCCAACTCCTGCTACCAAATCTGGTGGAAAATCTAAGAAACAGGGTGGTTATGGGGATAAGGATGTATGTGTATGTGTATGTGTGTGTGTGTGTGTGTGTGTGCAGCCTAGTAATGGTATCAACAAGGCAGGGACCGCCGCCAACAAATGGCCGACAACCAACTTCGACTGCCAAATCTGGTGGAAATTCCAAGAAGCAGGGTGGTTGTGGGGATAAGGATGTGTGTGTGTGTGTGTGCGCAACCCCAACACTCTCGACGCATGGTGTCGACGAGGCAGGGACCGCCGCCAACAAATGGTCGACACTTCACTCCGGCTGCCAAATCTAGTGGAAAGTCTAAGAAACAGGACGGGTGTGGGGATAAAGATGGCAAGGAGTCAAGCAAAGGCAATCCCCTGGAAAACAAACTATGATGAACGACAAAAGGTTCTAGCTAGGGCGCAAGAAGGTCGAGGATTTGGTGTTAGATAGTTTCGCAAAACAATCGAAACATAACTCTTATGCCTCCCTCTTCAAGGATGATGATGGGATGTTATTGAAGTATGTGGAGCCAACCACCATTAATGCAGTTACATGTGCCAAACTCGTCAAAACAAATGACATAGGATCCATTGATTATTGGAAAGAATCGGTGATATGTCGCATATTGGGGGCAAACCCACCATTCGAGGTAATGAACGGATTCATGCAGAGAATATGGAAACACTTGGACATCGATCATGTTGTGGACATTAAAAGGGGGCTATACATAGTTAAGTTCAAATCCCAAGAGAGTAATTAAAGAAAAAGCTATTACCCAAGAATTCCATTTATTTGATAACAAACCTCTTATTGTCAAGGAGTGGGATGAGGAGTTGGGTATGGACATTGAAGCTATTGCCACACTACCAATCTGAGTAACCATGCACGACCTTCTGTTCAAATATTTGAGTATAGAGAGCGGGAAGGAAAATGTGTAAAGTTTTTTAAATGCATACATACATATACATGCTTTTATACACACCTCTCTCTCTCTCTCTCTCTCTCTCTCTCTCTCTCTCTCTCCCCCCTGTGAGTAGAGGGAGAATGTTAATAGTTTTGATAGTTTGTAAAGGTCTGAGTGTATCACATATAACCGAAAAGGAGGGTAAATATGTAAATTAGAAACATACTCTTATTAACTCTTTTATGATTTATAAAGGACTTCCCAAGTATGAGTAGATTACCTACGCCTACAAATACTACTTACTTCCACCCTTTACTCTTATGAAATGCTACTCTTATTTAAACCTCCCTCTTAAGCAGACCCTTATTTCATGGTATCTCTTTTCTTGCCTTAACTCTTCACACATTACACTTCAAATGGTTCAGTTATGCAATCTAGTTATAATTCGTTTCAATAGGTTACAAAAATGAATCTAGTCCCTATAAGCGTTAGTTGTTCCTCATAACTTCTTAACAAACCCTCTAATTGCTCCATAATTGAATTTCATATTTTACTAGTTCTCAATGGTAGTCTCGGGTCGAACACAAGACCTTGACCCGATTAAATTTGTTAGATCTAGGTGGTGGTGGTCATACAACTTGTTATCTGCTCAAAACATTGAATTAGAAAGATATAAGAAGACAATTGATATGGGTATGAGTATTTTGGTGATTGATTTACACCTTAATCAAGGGTGATGATTTACGGTCCATCTCCACATCTTCAAACAAAGGAATAGAGTCAAAGAAGAAGAAGAAGAAGAAGAAGAAGAAGAAGAAGAAGGGTTGGAGAGATGATCACCTTTGTTGCCTCTCAAATCAAACTAAAGTAGAAAACAGTATAAATTGAAAAAATTGAAAAAAAAAGGAAAGAATTTGATAATGCGCATCTATTTACATTTGAACACATGATCGATGTCCAATCAATTCAATTTTGTTATATTTTAAACCACAATTTCCCAGAATAATAGAATAACATATCTAAAATAAAATAAGAATGGAATTCTTTAAGGATATTGTCTTATTGAATATTGTAACACCTCGAATATGTGGTTAAAGTGTGGTTAAAGGGATTGAAAGGATTACTTATATCACCAAGGTACACCTTCTTTCAGGGTAACTCATTCGTTGGGAACTCCTCAGTTAAGCGTGCTTGGCTGGAAGTAATCTCAGGATGGGTGACGTCTTGAAAAGTTTTCCCAAGCAGTGTGTGAGCGAGGACGAAACATTTTGGAAAGACTTAGTGATTCATGAGGTAATTCAACGATCCTTGGAGCAGTTGTCGGTGATGTCCGCGGCCTAGGAGGGGCCGGGGAGTTACAGATGGTATCAGAGCCGACCCGCGACCATGAGGAGATCCTTGGGCAGTCACTTAGCGGGGCAAAGTTTTTGAAGTGGTTTATGACACAACGAGGACGTTGTGCGCTTAAATGAGGGTGATAATTCAGACATCTTTTATTAACTCATACAATTTTCTTTTTCTTGAATTTTACACACACATGTAAAAGAATAATCCAAGTGAATGGAAGACAGTGCTGAAGCCCAGTGGCGAATCTAGGAATGAAATCTAGCGGGTTCAAAGTCAAATATTAAAAAAGTCAATGATAAGTCAAAAAACTTACAATATTATTTTCTTTTAGGCATCTATTTTTTTTTTGATAAATGTCCTCAACGAGCCGCTATGACTTGAAATCAACTTATCAGTAGCAAATAGACAAATATTTTTAAGAATTTTAACTACAATCATACTTAAATCAATCTAAATTAATAGTTTAATAAATCACACTGAAATCCAAAGAGAATTTATCATAATCATAATAAAGTGTAAAAATATTATCGGGTTGAAATTTCAAGTTCGATAGACAAATTCTACTAAATTAACAAACCAATGCAAATAGACTAATATTTCTAAGAATAACAACTACATAATCATATTCAAACTAATTCAAATTAAAAATTGAACAAACTATACCAAAATTCAAAGAGACTTTATCTTAATAAAACTTAAGAAAACGAATTAAAAAAATAAAGCAAAGAAAATGAATTCACACATATTAAGAAAAGTGAAGTAAGAAAAATGAAGTAAAATTGAAGTCACCCAGATTCGAACCAGGGACTGGTTATACAAATGACATGATTGATTACACGCTCAGCCGCTAACCACTCCAACCAGCATTATTTCATGATTCACATTGTCATTTTATTTAAATATAACAACATAGAACCCAGCAGATGTATTTAAAATATACTTGGAGACTTTTTTTAAGTGGGGTCGCTTGACCCCACGTGAACCCACCCTAAATCCGCCCCTGCTGAAGCCGCTGAACTACAAGCTGGCAAGTCGCAAAAATTGTGCAATCACCACCTGATCTTTATGTAACTTTACTGACTACTATTGGCCAAAAATTGGATTAGATTAGTTTTATAATTTCTATTAACCAACCCTATGTAATCTTATCCTCTCCAATTCAATTGCTTGTTGAAGGAATAGATACCTCCTTCCAATCAAAACAAGAAAGAGAATGCTTACTGATTAATTAAATATGAATATAGATTTTGTCAATATTCTCAGTTGTCTACTCTCAATTAATTTATGTAGCTCTAGTGATCATATTATTAAAAGTTATTTTAAAATATTAACGGCATGTGATTTTTTTAATCACAAGTTCGTAACAGTATGTGAACTTTATTTCAAATGATAAATAATTGAAATTATCATATTAAATGTCCCAAAAAAATACTAATTATTAAGAATTTGATATCACCCAACTCCTTAGTGACATAAACTAGTATAATGATTTAATCATACAAAATTGTTGTCATTAGGGATTCGTATAAAATATTGTTATAAAAGAATAATATTTTATAAAAATATTATGTGAAAAAGTATTAATCAAAGATGCATGTCAAATACCATAAAAGTTAGATAAAAAAAGTAATGAAGGGGTATTATCATATATACATTTATAATAAAAGTATTAATCATTGGGCGGGTTTGTGCTCGTTGGGCACTGATGAATAAAACTTGGGCTGTTGCCCTACTTTTCGGAAAAAAAAATAATAATTATGTTTGAATGCTTTAACAAGTCCAATAAAGTCAAACTAACAAGGCCATTATATTATCTGATTAAAATATTTGAATTGATTTTTAAGTGGTAAGAATTATATTTTAGAGCATTATAGATAACTTTTAGTACAATTCAATAGAAGACATTCTTTATTAATTACTAATTTAATGTTGACAAATTATCGATATTATTTTCAATATACATTTGTGTCTCTAACCCAACATGGGAACAACTAACTTTAAGAAATCATGTTTATTAAAATGACTGGCCTCAATAATTATTATTATTATCAATGAACAAAATATATTACCATTATAATAAGTCTAAATAAAATTTAAAATAGAAGCCAATACTTGAAAATTCCGTCCAGATGACGTATGGAGCAGTTGGATATAATGGTTTTATCCTTAAATTTGTGATTTATAGCAAGTGTGGAATATACTATGTAAAGGTTGCGGTCACAAGCTTAAGTGTTGTCGCTGCATTATCGGCAAATTAAGTACCTTTTTATCAAAATATAAATTTAGTTTTTCAACATGAATTTCATAAGCTACTTAACTTAAGGTCTTTGTTGTTATATTTTAATGTGTCAGGAACAACAGAGTATGTTAATCAACACTACACATTTTTATTATTATCACGTTAAACGTGAAGCTAGTTCTTTTTGTTGTGTATTTACTCATGTGACTTTATATATATTCGTGTGTGTCAATATATTCATGTGTCCCTGTGACTCCGTGACTGTGAGTATAAAATATGAAATATTTAGACTATCAAAAAGTATTGATTTGATCGATCCCTTCGTACCAAGTCAAGACTCATAGCTTTCTCCCAGAGCCCTCTCATCTAATAGGGGAAGTCGGATGGTGCTTATAGGGTCTTAAGTAAGTTAATTAGTGTCACAAGTACGGTTGTAGGGTCGTTGTGTCGGCGAATCGGATGATTTCCTTCACCCACTCGAAAAAGAATTCATTTGTCCCTTAGCGCAAGCACTAAGTAAGTAAACTCCCTTTTTGGGTTTACAAATATCATAATAAAACAAAGGTCAAAAGGAAGGGTGGCTTTCTTGTACATAGCCCGCAACCTTTCGCTTCGCTCAAGTCACTTCGTACCTTTCGATCTTTAAGCTTCCAAACCACCGAAAGGTGTCCTGAGAAGGTGCCGCTAATCCGCTACTCTCGTTGTCTTCGATCGGCTTCAAAGCAGCAGAGTAACGTTGTGCGACCTTCTCTTATTCAATTTCTACTTGGAGATCACAAGGATTAGACAACATTCCACAAGTAAGAAAACCCCTGATCAGACGTTGGTGGATTGTGTAATCAAGCTCCCATTTCCTCCAAATCTCCTATAAAAAAAGTGGAGAACGAGCTGGTGGGAAAGAGCTGGAGATCGAAGTCATACGGATCATTGAAGTGGCCTTTGCGCTTCTTCTTTCCACTTGTCTCTCTGCAATCCTACCGTATTGTATTTATTTACCAGGGATTAAAGAAATGTTGTATCTGGAAAGAACTTCAAAGTCAAAGAGGGGTTCTCGTTAAGATTTTACTTTTGCTTTCAAGAAAGAGCATCCTCACTCAAAAGACGAAACTTGGATCGAGGATCCACGCCTTCCCTTCGGAAATCTCACGTTGCATTGGGCCCCTTCGAACCCTGGTGTGCGGAGCTGAGCATCTTCTATTCCTAGCGAATAGATATTTAACCCAGTAAGGCAAAGAATAAATCGGCAGCAATTTGCCATTCTCCCATTGATTCGGTGTCGGGGTTCTTTCTACTGGTAGAGTGGAATTCCCCCTTTCCTCCAACTGAGCTGGAGCGAGAAAAAGAAAGTGGTCTGGAGCGGTTCTGTTTCGGGGCTTGAGGCTAGCGCGCTCGTCCCTTGCTTGTTGATCCCCGATTCCAGCTGCCTGAGAGTGGAACTTACCTTAAGATTCCATCCAGCATCCACTCAAAGCCCGGTTTCGTTGCCACTGGGCTAGCTCTTCGTCCGCATTCCTTCTATCAGGAAAAGCCTAACAAGCCTTGGAAGTCAGCTCAGCTGGTTAGAGCAAAGGACTGAAAATCCTTGTGTCAGTGGTTCGAATCCACTGGGACTTAGTCGTGTAGTCCCTTAGTTCGCAGCAGGTTCCCAAGCAAAGCATGAACGGAGAATCTGCCGCCGCGAATCCTCTTGAAAGAGAGGGGTGCCTTCGGGAACGCGGAGCCCTTCAAATATAACCGAAGTGAGAAGTTTTCATGGTTTGGCATCGAGCTATTATACCCGGAGATCTTACTTTCTCAAGTCATACGTCTTTTGTTCAGCCAGAATTCGGAAGAGAACCAAGAGCTGCCTGGTACTTCAGAAGGACAGGATAGGGCTCGACGAGATTATATCCAGGAATTAAAAAACGAGAAATCGCTGGGAGTCACTCACTTGTTTGCTTCGTTTTTTGCTCAATCACCGTAGTAGGTCCTCTCCCGTATAACCGGTCGGAAAAAATTTCGTTTTTCACGCTCATGTTACCGGGCAACTTTCGTGTAGTTTGTAATTGGATGTAACTGTTACGATTTTTTCTCGGATAAATCTTTTTCTAAGCTTGTCTTTTTTTTTCAAAGGCGGTCCCCTCGTTATATTCCCCGCTTAGTCTAGTATCTAGTCGAATTTGATTCTAGAATCGGTTCCACATGAGAAACCAGTACGAATATAACCTCGCCTGGTTCTACCACTGCAGGGCCCAAGAATAGTCAAAAGAAGACTTTGATCCTTGCTTGGCATTTGGGGGGATATCCTTCAAAAGCGTTATCGACTAGTTGAACTTCCCTTAGTCTCTTTCCTGTTGAAGCGCTTAATCCTGCAGAGTGGTCTTGATTAATTCTGTTTTAGTGGGGGTCTTTGGGTTTTGGGCTTCTACCTTTATCCTCCCAGGTCATTCAGATTTCAGGTTCGGGATATAGATGGAATCGAGGGTCTCCCTCTTTCTTTACCAACATCGTCGAGGCGGAAGCTGCGGGTTCGAGCCCCGTCAGTCCCGACCACCGGCGTGGCGCTTCTGGATGCTTCTGATCAATAGGAAGAGGAGGAAAAAGAAAGCTGGCTACCCGCTTTCGAGTGAACTGAACTCTTTCCCTTTCAGCCAGGGAAAGGGGAAACTGTACACTGCTTTGATTTATTAAGATGAAAACTTCACACCAAGAAATGACCCGAAATTTGATCTTGGTGATTTTCTCGCTACAGAAAGTAACTGAAAGAAGAGAAGAACTTGATCTTACTGAAATTTGAGTAGAAATTTTTCTTTATTCCCCGTAGTTGAAAAAATAATAGGAAAATTCCTGGGTCACCGGGTAAGAAGGTGGGGGCGGTTCTAGAACCATCAATGATTGGTGAGCCGGCCCTTTGCAGGAACGACTACAAGCGGGAGAGGAAGGAAGACTTTGGGCGGAAAGAAAGTATCCTGCGGGGATATAGCAAGTAAGTAGCAAGATTCTCCCTTTAGGACCGACTACAACAAGAAAGCGACTGAAATATATGACATTCTTGATCCTTCTAATACTAGTAGATTCCTTCCAGACAGATAGCGACTTCAGGCAGATAAAGCAGCTATAAAAGCTATGCTTGTCTCTTTCTTAAGAATATAGGAGTTCGTCTTTCTTCCAAAACCTTTCTTTTATGCCGCTGCCAAGCAAATTGTGAGAAATAAGCAATGCAGTAAATTGTGTTCGCCACCAAGCGAATAACTGCACTTTCCAATTACAAGGCAAGAGGGTAGCGGGCAAAAGAAGGCTTTTCTTTCACTCCAGAGCAGCTACTAGAGCGGTCACCGAACCTATTTTAAGGCTATTGAAGGAAAAGAAGCAAAGCTAGAGGAGCCGTATGAGGCGGAAGCTCCACGTACGGTTTTGAAGCCGAGCCTTTCCAGCAATCACTCTCACCAGGTGTTCGTGATGTTGCCGTTTCGGCTTACGACTTTTGAACTTGAAAGTGAGTGAGCCGGTTGAGTTTGGCGGGCCCAGCCTTTACTGGTAAAAAGCTGTTTCCGAGACAGGTTCCCTGGATCCACGTGCTCCTAGTCGGGCCTAAATGGATGAATGAAAAAGCAGGAGTTAACTACTTACAAGGCCTCTATTTCTTAAAAAAAGACGAGATGAGATCCTGTGGTCGAAGTACCAAACCCAAAAAGACCATACTAATAGTATGTATGGATTTTCCACATGTTGTCTTATTTCACAATTGAATCAATTTAAAAAAGACCTCCGCGAACCGCTAGTGGGGAGGAGTCCTTAGATCGGCTTTATAACCTCAGAGAGGACCTTGTCTTTTCATAGATTTTCTAATTTCCGACAGAAAGCTTGCCAGCTCATATTCCGGGAGCGAATACACTCGTACGGGCTAAGGAGCTGATCCGGCTACCAAAAGCGAGGAGAGCGGGGCATCGGTCTATCGTAGTCCCCATTGCACCGCCCCGACGGTATGAACACGATACCAAGGCAAACCCATGGAAATACCGAAGTCACTCGACCAACATAAAGGAGAGGGCTTTAGTGCGAAGCTGCTCGACTGAAAGGAGAGGTGCGATAGCCGGATTCGAACTTTCCTACGTCTCTTGCTACTGAACGTCACCCTCCAACTTAAGGATTTGAAGCTCTTAAATGATTTGCTGCTAATCTGAGTTTGCCTAGCATTGACTTTGAAGGTCGGGGTAGCGGAGTCACCTCCATTCTCGATTTCTATTGCGACAGCGAAACCCTCGTTTTGTGTTGCTGAGACAGACTGCCCAGAACAGACTTACCAAGACAAGAGCCTGGAGACCTCGTGGGGCTTCTCTTCATTCCCCAATGTAGGACATGCCCCACCCTCTATAACATCGTACACCCCGGAAGGATGGATCCTCGGTAAGCACTGACTCGTTACTACTACTTGAACCTTACCTACCCGGGGTATAATACAACCAGATAGCCTAGGACCATCAATCGATCGGCTAATCCGCTCTGGTTGGAAGAGGAGTTTAAACATTTTGAACTTGAGTCAGACTCAATTTGAATGCCCTTTAACACAATCTTTAAATTTACCACTACAAATTCTGGAAGTGCTCTTATTCTGTCCTAGCTTAGGCAAAGCCCTGCTTTTTTTCTTTCAAAAGAAAAGAAAGGATC
Source organism: Portulaca oleracea (assembly GCA_029582165.1). Classification (NCBI taxonomy): domain Eukaryota; kingdom Viridiplantae; phylum Streptophyta; class Magnoliopsida; order Caryophyllales; family Portulacaceae; genus Portulaca; species Portulaca oleracea. The sequence goes on along the minus strand of CM055877.1, from coordinate 25,323,476 downwards.
AATTAAGGTAGGCCAAAAAGGCGCTCTTTTAAAAAATGGATTAAAATCAAACTTAGGAGAATCTTATCATTTTGTTAAAGTCTGATTCCCCTTTGTTTAAGTCCGAGGTCGCACTTCTCACATTTAAGGTGCCGGGGCGTCCCAAACAGTTGAAGTTGAGGAAAGGTTGGCTTTATCTTTATAAGTTGAAAGCCTACTCTTACTCTTACAAGATGATGACCAAAAAGATTGGGATGACCCTTGTGCGGATGAGCATGATTCTACCAGCATAGGACAAGTTTCGGCCACTCCGGGTGACTGCATCTCATCTTTCATTTCTGATTGAGAACATTATGAACCCGAAGCCCTCACCAGTTCTGGATTTCTTTAAGACTGGGGTGGAATTTGCCAGCGGTGTCAAAGGAATAGCCTTAAATCTGGAACTGCCAAAAAGAAGCAGATCTTAAATATATACCATGGATCCCCCCTTCGGTTAAAGCAAGCCCGTCCAATCGCAGGGTTTTTCGGCCGTTTTCTAGGATCAGAAGGAACCGCTTCTTGTAGTCGGATCCCCAAGTTTTTGGAATGCCCCAAATTCTACTTGAGCCCAACAAGTTGCTGGTTGGAATTGTGGAACTATCGCGTAATGAAATGTAGCGTACGCGCTAAAGGGGAACGGAACGAAGCAAAAAGAGAGCGCTGGTTAAAAAACAATCATTTGGATTTTGTTTCTTGCCCGGAATGCTTGGGGAGAATTTTTATAAGGGCGGCCCAATTCGGCTGGTCGAGAAGAGATTCTCCAGGCAGAATGAGAATATAGACCTCTGGATGACCGAAAAACCAAAAAAGATGCGGAGCGAGCCCTAACACTCCTGCTCCACCAATCCGCATCAAGAGAGAATAATCCTCCGCCGAGACAAATCTTCTTCATGTAAAACCATCAGAACCGAAGTCGTGGGAAGCATGCGCGTCGGTGAATCAGCCGGAGGGGCCGCCTTTCCCTCGCGCGAATCGAGTCTCGTAAGAGATAGAATCTCACTAATTGGAAGGAAAGGGAGGGCTTCGATCCATTGTGATTCGGCCAAGATGCATTGCGATTTCCTCTTCTGTCAACGCACTGGAGTATGACCCGGGACGAGAAAAGAAAGACTTTTTTCTCCTTTTCCGGTGCTGACTTGGATCTCGGGTGGCTGAAGCGCGGGTTTCCCATCACACGACTCACCAACTTGATTTTCCGCGCTGATAGATCTCGCCCAGTGTCCCCCTCCTTCCCCCGCCGCCTTCCGACCCGCGAGAGACGAAATATTCTTATTATGTCAATGTCAATTGAATCAATGTTATTGGCTGTGAATTTGAACTTTTTGGTATTTTCAGGGTTCTTAGTTAAGGGTATGCAGGTGGAGGGGAAGAGTTTTTCTTTATCAGCTGACGCAGCATAAGAGAATAGGCACTAATGGGCTCCCTTTGGAAGCGGAGTTTTCTCCGATCTATAGGATATTTCTTTTTTTTGGCTGAAATTGGTGACCGGATAATGGAACTCTATGCCTCAGAGCGGGCATCTTCCTGAGCCCGCCGGGGGACTCTTTTTTGCAAAAAGCCAAAATAGAATCTCATTCCTACTAATTCCTAATTCATAAACTTCTGGGCTGGAATCATAAATGGGGTAGTTTGAACAGTCAGAGCCGACAACGATGCCGGCCCAAGCACCACACTACACGTATAGACGCGAACCCCCCTCGGCAGAACGAAGAATATAAAATTATATACGCTACGAAAATGGAGGTAGATTAATTGGGGGGAGGAAGACGGAGGGTTGAAATGAAACGCCCAAAACCTCAGGGAAAATAACTCTTTTATACGTTATTTGAAGTTGGAAGATTCCGCTTAGTCCAGACAATAGGGTACCAATCCCCCCTAGCTGCTGAACTTTCTAGGTAACAATTCTTCCCATCTTCAAATCCAACCCCGGTTGGGGGTAGCCCAACTATACTTGATTACTTGATTGGCCCCCATTCCACACAGCCAAAAAGTTGGTAGCCCCGCGAAACCTCTGATTCCGGGCAGCTCGAACGAAGTCACTCATTGCTATGCGTTGAGGACCTGCCCTTGATCCTAACCCTCGGAGTGAAGCTGCTGTGACCCTCGCATAGCTAATAGCTTATTGAACCTTCGGAGAGAAGCATAGAGATCGGTAATCCAACGATTAAGCCATTTCTGAGAGTAGAAAACAACCTACTTGTACACTTGATTTTGCCCTTGGTCATGTGCCCTTGAACTCCATCTTGACTTGTTTCTGCTTCCTCTATTTTTTTTTTAAATACCGTAGATAGATCCGGATAAGAAGGCAAAGATCACATTCGTGAATGACTAACCAGAAGGATTAATAGGTAGCCCCAAGCCATCGTCTCTGGTTCAAGCTCAGCCGTAGGCGAAAGCTTAGGCTTTCGCGCTAGCGCGCTTCGATTCCGAACCTTGCTTCTTGCTTTCGAGCCCAAGCCTACGGTCCGCTTACCGAGGAATAGAAAGGTAGGACCTGGGGCCAAAGCATCACTAAATTTCTTCACCCTTTTTCTTTTTGGCGCAAGGACGCGAGAACCAATCCGAGGTTCTTAACATCACAACTAAAGCGGGAAATTTTGTCAAAGATATTTTTTGTCTTGTCCGATTCGGGTTGTCAAAAAGAGAACCCGGCCACCTATTTCATTCGACGTTCCGGGGTAAGGACCGCCCGATTCGACCGACTTTTTGGACTTTTTTCAATCATCGGTGGGCCATCACTTGTAAGAATGACATAGTGCTAATCCATGTTCTACACGGCCAAAGTTTATTATTTGAACTACTCTCACTCTCGACTCCTAGTGATTCAGGGCCTCGTTCGTCTGTGTACAGGCTGATTCGGACTCTTTTTTAAAGTCAAAGCAATTCTTGATATGTCTCCACCTAAGACTCTGAAATAACTTCACTAACTTGAACAGTAATCTAAATTGGGCCAATTCTATGTCTTTCTTCCTTGTCCGACTTTGCTTCACAGGGCGTGTTAGTTTGGATACTTCTAGGCCTTCCAGATCTTCTACGAACAAATAGGTGGTCTTTCCGGAAATGTTAAACAAAAGTTTTTCCCAGGCTCATCTTGCATACAAATTCTGGGGGTCCCAACAAGTCCCTTTGTTCTATTCTATGATTGACTTCGGAAGAGCCGACATCGAGGTGCCAAACCTTCCCGTCGATGTGAACTCTTGGGGGCCTAAGTTAAGTCCTAGACTTGAATGAAGCATTCTGGGAAAAAACTTCGAATTGGGAGGGCGATCCTCCCGGTGAACTGACCGTACCCCAAACCGACACAGGTGAACCCTTGGATCGGCTGCACAGTTTCTCACTGATAGTTTTGCGAAAAATGAGAAAGAAATCAAAAAAAAGTCAACCGCTTATTTATAGATTTATATGACGAAATAAAGCCAGAGTGCTATCGCGTTAGGAGACTGTCGAACCCTCCTCGACCTAGATGAACGGAGGGAAATTCCGTAAAAAAAAGAAGGAGTTTGAAAGTCTTACCTAAACTCTTCTGACTTGCCTGCAAGCGAAGTTATTCTACACGGGATTTGTGGCCTATTCTATCCCGAGCGGCCGGCGAGCGAGTGGTTAGTGGCCAATAGCGCCCTAGTTGACGGCATTCCAATGCAAATATCGGATTGAACTGCTCTCAGCTTTCAGGGGAGTCTTCGCTTTGGGGGCGGTTGGTTTCATGGTTGGAATTGATCCCTTTTTCCTAGTCTCCGATCGAAAGTCCTTACCTTAGGAGAAATCTCGAAGTACCCCCTCGGGGGGAGGATTGAATAAGGAATTGAGGCCAGCCTCCACCCCTATTCATCAGGTCCTTCCGGCTTTCCAACTTTCTTCAATTAGGGAATAGCGCCCTCTCCTTTACAGTCTCGTAAAAGGTAAGTACCTCTCCGGATCCGCCGCCCGCCTGCTGGCCGGGCGAATCGAAGTTCTCTTCCGGTCAACTGTCTCTAATTAAGAATCTCAGTTCCCAGGCTATTAATGAAGAGGAGAAGGAAAATCTAGTGTCATATTCTCCATCCAACCCAGATAACGATTAATTGGGCGGCCATTGGCAATGTTAGATAAGGATACTCATTTCTTCTCTCCTCGTGGCTAGGTCTTTAATCGGTTCGGTTCGGAAGATAAACTGTGCTAACTGACAGGAGACCCTGGACCCTCAGTCTCTTTCTGCACTTTTGAGTTTTTATTATAGAGTTATAACTCTGATGATCGCCCGGACCAAAAATTCTTTCACAAAATAATCCATCTTTTTCTGGTATCCATTGAGTTGTTGTGAAGAAAGGTTTGTTATGGTGTTCTACATCATCCTACATTGGGGAATGGGGGAGATAGGAATAAAAAAAGCAAGATCTCGAGGACAGTACACTTCTCCCCAATATGAGATAGGTTGCAGCTATTGTCAGAACTCCAACTGGGCCAGGATTCGAACCTTTGCATGCCGGTACCAAAAACCGGCAGAGGAGAACTGAACGCCACTTCTGTCACGGTCAGCTATTAGCTGCTGTAAAGCAACCAGCAACTATATAGATATAAACTACTTTCTTTCAAAAACCCCGGATTCCGCGGGGTAAATGCATTAAAAAGGGTAAGCAAGATGTTGTATAATTAGACCACGAATTACAAAAAATTTAAGTGGTCCAAGCTCTATTGCTATTTCGCGGGTTGGGTACGTCAGTGGCTCAAGTACGTTCTTAGTGTAAGCGAGCTCTAAGATCACATCTTTGGAATAAAATCCAGTTTGGTAACGGCATTGGCTATTGGCCATCCGTCCGACGGACTTACACCATTGGGATACTTCGGATAAACTAGAATACATATAGGATACACCTGTGTTAAAACCTTTTCTCAAGATATCTTCCAAACTGTTGGGGGCGGGTGAGAAGTATGGGTTGCCCAAATCAACCTACCGACCTGAGAATGCTGCCTTCAGCTGGCTGAAACGCGCTTCACCGGCGGACTAAGAGCGGTTATTCAGCTAGGGAATGCGTTAAAGAGCCGAGCAGTAGGTATTCAATTCCATCAGGGTCTTGAATCAATCATTAAGCAGCCAGAACTACATGGCAGTTCAAGGAGGGGAGGATGGGGCGGGAGCTCAGCTGCATTTCACACCCCCAAACAAATACTTGACTCAATGGGAATTGCGGCCGGTCATAGTTCAGTAAAGATTTTAAGTGGGTTCGCTTGGACTATGCTATGTATGAATGATCTTTTCTATTTCCGTCTTTAAAGGCCTACCAATTAAGCTTCCTAATTTACTGATGATCAAAGCAAGTGCCATCGTAATCTCCGCACCATTCGTCCCTGCATCAATCAATGAGCTCAGCATTAAACGAGCGGCATAAAAGAAAGGTTTTGGAAGAAAGTACACTGAACACCAACCCAATCAGGCGCTGCAAGCGTTCTTCTTATATATTTTGGGATGAATCGGCACAGGCACATGAGATTCATCGCCTTTCTTCGCCACTGATCTGTTAGCGGATAAAAGAGCGGATTCGATTCTACGCTAGTTCCGGTCGAACAGAAAACGAAAGCTTTACCTATGCTCTTTATAAACCGGTCGAAAGAAGGTTAACCCGGGGTATGGGAAAAATAGGTAAAAACCTCTCAGATTCGGTCACCGAGCAGTCGGAGCGCTGATGTAGTTAACAGCCACCTTCTACCGTCGATTCACGCGGATTAGCTCTTAAGACTGCTCCGCTCACTAGGATACCGGATGCCTAACCGCCGCACCGATCATTCGGGGGAAGGCCGGACACTGCGAGGTGCACTTTCAGTGGTAAGAAGGTCAGATATAGGCTGAGGTTTAGCCTAGGGGTCTGGGGGGATCATACTGAATCCAAAAAAAAGAGAATTATAGAATTTTTGATCGAATCAAGAATTCCCCTCAAGCCCCTCCGCAGTACCTCTTAACTGCAAACCACCCATTTCACCGGGGCTACAGCCTACCAAGCACTTGCCCGCTGCTCCTGCCGCCCTAAAAGCGGGCGGAGCGCTAAGTCAGAAAGATTGAGAAATAGAACCATCTGATTTGATTCGTTCTCAATAGCCGAACAAAATACGAGTCCAAAGGCATTCTAAGAAAGGGTTTTGCCACCTGAAATAAGAAAGAAAAATAAGTAGTTGGGGGACTAGCTACGTTAGCAGCAGTTCCGGTCGAACAGAAAACGAAAGCTTTACCTGCACTGACAAAAGATTCTATTTTAGGCCAGGAACGTTCATTCAGGGGATGCGGAAGCGAATTCCCCCGATCAAGTGGGGGAATTTCGGGCACAAGTATTCAATTAGTTCGGCGTAGGCGAGCCAAATACCGAATGTGCTGGACTCACTAAAAGACTACGCATTACCTACTATGCCAAAAAATGGAGTCAGTTTGCTTTGTTTGTTGGTAAGGGCGAACTAAACTAGCTTTTACTGCTTAGCGCGTCAAAGACGAAATGCAGTTTGATCCGTTCACCGATGGAGGCGATTCATGACAGGGGTCACAGTCGCGCTGTCATCTGCTAAGGGAAGAGTGAGACGATCTTGGGAGGCGAAGAGGGCAGGTTTGTTTGAAACTCGTTCGGCCCACCCAGTAGCAGCAACATAAGCGGGTGTGAAAGCCCATCTGCGGTTGCCAATGACCGGAAAGAAAGCGCGCGAATGGTATTCCTTGGTGGACCAGAAGCCGCAATAAGAGATGACCTATTTTCCAGACGGCCCCTTCCGAAGCTCGTAATGGTACCTCGCAATTCAAAAGTCTCGGGGAGGAACCCCCAGCCACCCAGGGAATGAGACCTTGCTGCTGGACTCTACTCCAGTAATGCTGGAAATCGCGGCCTTTGCTGCCTGGGCGCGCGTGGTCCCAAGTCGGCTGATAAGTTTTTCCTATCCCCGGGTTCCAAGACATTATTAAAATCACCCATGACACACCATGGCCCCGACGAAAGTGAGAGTGCAAGGCCTTTCTTATGCGATTCTATGGAAAAGACTCGGATCACACGCCCCGCTTTTAAAGATATTGTGCAGTCTACACTTCTTACTGAGGTTAGGGGTTGTGCGAATCCCTATTGGAGTCCCACCCCATAGAAAGGGCTAACCTCCTCGTTAGCCTATGATTCCGGAAATCCTCAATCCATACATTTACCCATCGATCAGACCATAAGCCTCCGACGGAACGGGAGACCCGCACCGGCAAGAGAGAGCAGTCGCCACCTGTCTTTGGCCGTTGTAGCTCTAAAGCTTACCTTGAGCCAGTCGAGTCACTTGGGCAGTACCTCAGGAAGATGGGCATAATTGCGTTTATCGGTAGACAAAAGAGGCCGAGCCAAGGTCCCTGCACAATGTTTTGATCGCGCCTATCTGTCGTTGCCGTCGAGTCACTTCCGTACCTCTATTAACTCTTCTTTCCTTTCCAGTCAAAATTCCTTTTAATGGGAGTAGCGCATGAATTCTTGGAAAAGGAGGAAGCGAGCCGCTAAAAGAGATGTGGCAAAGAAGGAATTTTAGAGTTGCGTCGATTTGGCTTTTCCTCACCTTATGCCCTGAAAAAGCGAGGCGGATTCCCGTGAAGATGGAACCGGAGAAAGAACTTCAAAGTCAAAGAGGGGCTTTCGGAGGGGTCACCTTCCAAACTCTTATTTTTTGGATTCTGGACCGCGCGAGTTATTTGTTTCGACTTCTATCTTTCTAAAGGATAGCTTCCTAACTCTTTCTTTCTTTTCCCACTCCGGACTATGACTATAGCCGTTGGTAAATTTACCAAAGACGAAAAAGATTTATTTGATAGGAGGTTGGTAAAGTCCCATAGATATTGATTTCGAAAGTGTAATTACCTGTCCCGTTTGGAGAATGACCTCTTATGGCACGCACGGCTTAGTCAGTTATTCTCGCTTGTGGGAACACAGGCTGAGATTGAGATCTGAACGACACAGATCCAGAGCGGGACAAAACCTTCGCCTCGGGTTCCCCCGCGGGGTTCAAAGGCTTATTAAAAGCCCGAGTAGTTGATCCAATAGTTAGAAAATAGCGGGATCTTTTGGCTCAACTTTATCCCAGTTTTGTATAGAAGTAGCTGACAGGCAGGGTAGCTGACTTGCGATTCCCCTCTCCCTAAGGTCGAGTAAAAGGGTCCGGTTCGGAGGGCGGGGATATCCCGACCCTACTATCATTATGCCTTTGCAATGTTACTTGGTAAGCTTGACTGACAATAGAAGGAGTGAAATAATGAGATTAAAAAAGGGTTTGCGCTTCGCGCCCCAACCCCCCCTAACTAATATTAGTTTATATACCTGCAACGGGGGGTCGAGCTTAGCTCATGAGATCAACTCATCTTTTAACAACAAGGGCATCAGACCGATTACCTGCCATCATTGGTTGGAGCAGCTCCATTTCAAAGGTTAGGCGCGATGGGCGCTTAGGCTTAAAAGCGCTCATCAAACAAGTGGAGTAGTGAAGGTCGCAGGCAGCCATCTTGATGAGTTATCTCTTACCCGCGACTTGTTTCATGGCTTTAATTTGAGCCGCGGATCCCACCTAATTTTTTTCATCCAGCATTCAGAACCCGCCGCGAAGAAAGTGTTCCCCGTTCTCGTTGGAACGAGTTTGACCTCGACGTCCTGGCGGAACCGTTCGAGGAAGATGCTTTTTGACATCCCACAGCTTCGGCAGATCGCTGGCAGATTCTCTTTTAAATCGATTCATGCTACTCATACGTGCCTTTATCCAAGTCGGCGGGTCCTGGAGTGCCTGTCAAGGGCGCTAGCGCATACCCCGGGGTGATCATCACCACCTGCACCTCACTTGGAATTCAGAAGAAATTTACTTGTCTATGTTTTGTTCCGGAACACCATAACAAACCTTTCTTCACAACAACTCAATGTGTGTGGACTTCACCGATCTCAACAAAGCTTGCCCAGCGATAATCCCAATGAGCGGGCTCCGCACTGCCAAGATCGCTTAGCCCCGTTCATCTTCGGCGCAAGAGCGCGCTTCCTGGGCCCAAAGCAGTGCAGTCTTTCCTGGCCAAATCAAGGATTTGGGGCTTGCAGTTGAAAACCCTGGGAATAACTCCCAGATCTTACCCCAAGAAATATAGGCCTGCCTGCCATCCACACCGCCACATTAGCAGCGCTTGGGATGATTTTAGGCGCGCCAGGTTCGCTTACCCCTTTTTTGCCTCCAAAGAACGAAGCAAAAACGCGAACGAACGAGTGAAATGGAATGGATCTAGGGGTGGGTCTGCCTTTCTTATTTCCAGATTGTTGGAATCGGTGGAGATCATTCGGATGATGGTAGCCTGATTGGAACTTCTTCCTTCTCTTACTTAGAAAGAGCAGTTCACGATGCGGAGCTGCCAACTAGCTAAGCTAGGTAGTTTGTTGTTATAATATATATATATCCTAGTAGGAAGATGGAAAGGAGTAACTTTTATCCGTACGGATTTTTCCAATTCTGTTTGTGAGTCCCCCGTCTCGCCTCACTCGTAAGCTAGTCAAAGCGATCGCTTTTTTCAGTTTGAAGAAAGAGGGCAGCTTGAAAACTTTCACGGCTGCAGATACGCTTTCCATCCATGCCTCAACCTTTCGCGTGGATTGGATGATGGAAAAACCAGCAAGCTACGGCTAGAAAAAGAAGGTCAGACGTTGCGCCGAATCTCCGCCTGATTTATTCCGAGTGTATTACCAGTCAGAGAGGGGGCGCGCGATATTCGGCAATAGAAGAAGCCGATTTTCCATGAATAGGCGGTGAAACCGGTTTTGAAAGAATATTCTTTCCTAGTCATATCGTTTCTACTTTTTCCGGAAAACCGGCTTGGGAAAGAGGAAATGCGCGAAAGAATAGAGAAGGATGGCGCTGGAAGGTCCCCACCCCTTTCAGTGCACACCTCCTTTTTTGGAGAATGTTAATAAATTCCAAAATCCATTTCGTCGGAAAAATGCCCAGAAGCGTCTGTCTACTAGTTCAGTTGAAAACAAGGTATCGAGGTCTGGACCATCAAACCAAAGAGGGTGAACTGATTGCTGAGCATACCAGGCGGGATCCACCGATTGAAGATCATTCGAAATCCTCTTCCTTCGGTCCTTTCTGTTGCCGATGTTGCTGCTCGTCAGTTGGTTGGATTGCTCTAGAATAGGTGCCGAAAGAAAGCAAGAGAAGGAAGTTTTTAGCCAAAGAGTGATCTTTGAACGCTATTTCGCATCCTTCGATCAAGATGTTATCGCGTCCCCGTTCGTTCGGGCTCTACCTTTCTTCGCCCTCTAAAAAAAGACCGGTAATTGGCCTCATCTGAGATGAGCCTCAACAAAATCAAGGCCGTCACCCGTATCTCCTGCGATCAAATAAGCGTTCAACTAGCGCTTGAAAAGCACAAAAACAATCACAGACAGACTTTTTGGGTGCTAAGATCCAAAGTCGAGAGGGAAACAGCCCAGATCGGAAGAGAAGAGTTTTTGGACATGATGATTCAAAGGAATAGGAACAACCTCATTTTAAAAGTCTTTTCGTAATGGATGACCCTCGAAACCATAATCTAAGCGCGCTAGCACGCGTACTCTTCCTCCATGAGCGAGATTCTATCCATAAAAACGGAACTGCCTAAGCATCCAATGGAGCTGGTTGTTTTCCATGAGATGGCGTTCCCAGGGTCTATCTTTATAGTAAGGCTGGACTCTTCCTTGCAGTTGAAAACCCTGGGAATAACTCCCAGATGGTTTATGCTCTACTCCGGGTAAAGATCTGCCCAATTTCGAAGCTCGGAGGGGGGGGGATCCCGGCATCTCATCGGCCGACCAGGAGAAGATGTCTCATTTTTTGGCATAGTAGGTAATGCGTAGTCTTTTAGTGAGTCCATCACATTCGGTATTTGGCTCGCCTACGCCGAATCAAAGTAAACCAATGAGGTCAGAAAAAAAGAAGATTGGAAAGAATCCCCCAAAATGATTTAAATCAAGTTCCCCGGAGTTTATTCTCCGGGAGGATAGAGTATGAGGTTTTTCCATACTTTCCGCATTCAGTTCTTGCAATTTCTGCACCTGCTAATCGACCTGAACAGTGACGTGCGAAGCTGCTCGACCACCGGGAGAGGTGCGATAGCCACTCGACTGAAAGGAGAGGTGCGACGCTTGCAGCGCCTGCAATTCTTCCCAACCCACCATACCTGGCTTTTAATAGGGGAGGAAGTGAACGAATCTGGTGCTTGAAGGTTTGAAGGACTAAGCGCAGTATGACACAAAACTATGGATAGATCCCTGGTGGAACGGCTCGCCGTTGATCCACCAGCCATGACGATCCCACCCGACCGCAGTGGAAAGGTTTCAGTCAGTTAGCTCAATCATAAATAGAAAAATCGACGAGTGGAAGCCCCGTATTTTTTGCTAAAGCATACGGCATTTCCTGATGAATAATCTTAGATCGAAAATAAGTGATTGTTTACAAGACAGAAAATGTTTAGCAGCTTATCGTCACTTGCCCTAAGGCTACCACTAAACGACGAAGCCAGGAGCGGAAGGAGGGACTTGAACCCTCAACCTCAGCCTTGGCTTGCAGAAGGTAGACTACATCCCAGGCTTTTTAAGGACAAGTTTGCAGCTTTTTTTTTCCCCGAAAAGACCTCATTGTGGGATGAAGACCGTAACCCCAAAATCCAAACGGATCAATCTTGTTGAGAGGTACTGCCCAAGGAAAGAAAAAGGTTACTTCCGGATCAAGGATAATAAATAAAATTGAAACAAGATAAAATCGAATATCGAAACGACTTCTGGCATCACCGAAAGGATCGAAACCACATTCGAGGCACCTCAGGGGGGCGGGAGGCCCAACTACTTCTTCATTCAGGGGGGGAGGAAACTCGCTATTTGCAATAGGTAACAATGTGAAAACCAAAGGCTGACATCAGATACGTGGATAGCCTGATCGAGATAGGGAGACAGGCACTGCACTTTCTTGTTCCGATTCAGAAGAGAAAATTCTTTCAGTTGCACAAGGGCAGCAACTACTATTCCGAAACACTACTTAGTTCCTTTCGCGTTCTTGCTACACTTGCTGACGCAGCAGTTCCGGTCGAACAGATAACTGCTGACGCTACATCGGATGACGCATCCAGACCTCGTGGGGCTTCTCTTCATTCCCCAATGTAGGATGATGTAGAACACCATAACAAACCTTTCTTCACAACAACTCAATGGATATAACCCCGGTTAGAAATCTCCTTGCTTTGGAATGAGTAGTTCGTTTTAAGAGTTCGTTTCACGTAGTTACACTCCTACCATTTCATTTCACTCCTATCATTGCACTCGTTCCGTAAAAAAGGGCTGTTTTGTTACAAAACTCCCCTGTGGTATTCATTCTCGTTTGGCTCTTGGAATCACATCCAGCAGTGGTTGGAACAGCTCGCAAAATTTAACCACTTCAGATGGGACCACAAGGTCCTCCTATGCCCCTCTTTGTTGAATCCATAAACCATTGTTAACAAAAAAACCTGCTTAGAACAAGCTTGCTCTGACCAAGACTCCACTTTTTACTCCGTCCATGGAGCGTATGAATTTCCTGCAATGTCGGTGCTCGTTTTTCCAATTACGAAGCATGGCTAAGTGATCCTACTCACATTGGACCTAGTGCCCAAGTAGTTTGGCCAAAGATCTGTGTAAGACTGCTTTGCGCTTGGCGGAATTTATATCATTCCATCGGCTTTGGAAAAAGAGCCCCCAGGTGCCGTCCATTGGAATGGTCTTCAATATAGACGGAAACCAACAGTGCACGGGTCTTAATAACCAAAGGTTAGTGCGAGCATTTACGGCTGCCTGTAAAGTCTGACTATTCCTGGTGAGTTCCTCAACTTTCGCTTCAAATTAATCGTACAACTTGATAAAGGCTCTAAGTCCTTTTATCTCGCTAGATGGGGCATTAACTATAAAAAAGCACTTTCCCCAATCTTAAGAAAACTGAGAACCAGACTTGAGATTCTGCTTTACGTGAAATTAAGGTGATTGCAGATTCTCTTGCTGCTATTGATAGTCCCTTGACTGATCGACGCCCCAGCAGTAATGGTGCGGCTTAGGTCAACTAACACCTTCCAAATCGTCCACACTAACAATCCATCCTTCTCCACCAAAAGGTTATTTTAGTAAAAAAAAATATAGAATACTGAGCTGTCCTCACCTTCGCCTTACGGCTCACTTATCGGAGATCAGTCTTGCGCCTCGGCTCAATGAAAGACTCCCACCGCTAAGCTAAGTTAACTCTCCAATTTGTCCGCAACTTGATTGGCTTCCCAATTTAGTGTTTCAGCTGCGTTTACTAATTTTTTTTAAATAGGCTGAGCCCGTCATTAGCTTGGCCCCAACCGGAGGGACTAGAAGGGGGAAATAGCCAGGCGCCAGAGAACCAAGCTCGCTCTCACTACTTATGGATAGACGTTGATATCCAACTCGAAAGCCCGAACACAAACAAGCTTCCCTTATTATTAGATAAAGGTTTGGCACAAAAGCGAGCTGACGCGAGACGGGGAGAATAGGAAAGAAAGGGTATGGGGACCTATTCGGTCCTCCTGGCCTCGCCTTGCTTAAGCTCGGCCTTGCCATTTCACGGATTTTCCCGACCACTCAGCTCTTCAACGTCAACTTCTGCCGGGTTGCTTCCAAAGCCAACAGCAAGAGGTCCTGTCTGGAGAATAAGCAAAAATATCAATTCTAAAGAATAAGTTCCATTGAAAGTTTTTGATTTATCAATTATTCACTATTAGATTATAGATGTCATTAACAAAGTCAATATCGATTCATATTTAATAATCTAGTTTGAGGGAAATTTTGCTTTGTTGTGTCATTGCATAACTTATATTAAGGTATAGAATACCACAATTAATTTGAATGAACATTAAAATATGGTGAAAAACAAAACACCTAGCTCATATTAGAATGACTCAAGTTAGAAGCTTTGGAATTGTATGAGAAAAACTAATAGTTTATTATTCAGTGCGTTGAACTTGCCATAAAAAGTATTATTCAATGGAAATAATGTACATGGATAACTCCTAGACAAGTACTCAAAGAAAACTGGTCATGCATACAATATTTTTTGTATGATTGATACTTTAGTTAGTTGATTGAATTATTTAAACTAGATCAATATTTTGCTTTAAATATTGGTTTAAGCAACATCAAAAAATTGATAAGCAAGATCCAAGTCGAACTCATTTTGAAATGAAGGCAAATTGATTAAGTTAAACTATCATGTTTATGATAATAATAGGTTGTAAATTACTTTTGAGCTTATAATTACAACAAATGCGTTCAGGAAGTAGCCGACAAAAGCTGAGAAATTGTTCAAAAAAGTTGTAAGGTCAACTTCACACCAAATGAAAGGTAAAATGTTTTGTAACAAAACTCAAACATATGTAGAACTGCATATTAACGAGAAATATATGAAAACATATTTTGTTTTAACTTTTATTAACATAGTTTTGTAAATGATAAAGATCAAAATAAGTGGGTTTGATAGATATTTAACTTGTTGTTCTCTTTAGGGTGCATCTAGTTGGAAAGAGAATGATTTCGGAGGAAATTGTTTTGCAAGATAAACGCTCTTCCATTTCAAATTTTCCGCATTTTGGTAGGAGATAGATTATTTTTTTTGGAAAATAACGATATATGTTGGCATAGGTGATGTTATATGTTACAAATGAAAATATTTGGAGCTCAAAATTCAAATTTTCGATTCAAACAACTAAATTTGAATTAATATCATAACTTTCGATTCAAACAACTAAATTTGAATTTTGCTGTAATGTTTCAGTTAGTTTTAGCGACAAAAAAATGTTGCTATATGTAGCAATAAATGTAATTAGATAAAAATATTTCGAGCTAAAAATTCATACTTGAGTTTTGTTTTTTAATCAATTCTATCGTATTGTAAAATTTCGAGCCAAACGCTATTAGGAAAGGAGAAAACAATACTTGTATAGATTTACTTAGAGCGTAGATTTATATTTGTTTCAAGAAAACTATTTACACAGACTTTCAACCACCGAAAATGACACAAACTTCTTTTCCTTTTTTTTAAAAAAATAATCATGACTATGTCTGACAAAGCCTCATAGGAATGAAATTTATTGAAAATTAATGGACAAAAGTGCCCTTAATATATTTGAAGCGGCTTCTCTCCAACTCAATGGCTCGATCAATTTGTCTGTGTCTCCTTCTTTGTAGCCAAAATCGATACCTTGTTTTATCAATCTCTAGTACTACAAGTCTACAAACAGAGAGAAGATAGCACAAATACAATAAATGAAATTGTAGGTTTTAACATTGATTTAGACAAGAAGTTAATTTCAACTGATGAACTGTGAGACAGAATGCCTCAACCACAATCATACTAAAATTTTTCTTCAAAAACCTGTTCAAACCTTGATCTATTGTTAGAGTTCAGGTTTAAATTCAAGTTTACCCAATGGCCATACACATACTTGAGAATACAATAAAACTAATTGCAAATTTTTCAGCCATAGTTTTTGCCAGTCGAATCTCACGCCTTTGAATCCAAACTGACTAGCTACGAATTTTCTCCATTCAAAATCTCAAAATCAATCTCGAAAATCCAATAAAACTTATTGGTTGTGTTTTCCAACTAATCCTAACTAGTACTTGAACTAGAACGTTCTCAAATCAAACTGATAGGGATGGAGGCTTTGATTTAGAAGATAATCAATTGAGTTTTCGAGGTTCAAGGGGTTGCAAGAATGTTCATCACCGTGTTTTTTTCTCGACCTTTTTTTTCGAATTTGATGTAAAGTTTGGTTCATGAAAATTTCGCAAAAGCCAGTTCATCTTCCAGTTGTGAAACTCTACCGGAGAAGATGGACATCTAGAATTGAAGATGGAAAGGAATGGCAGAGAAGATGGACATCCAAACTGAGAGGAATGTACTTTTTTCAATCTATGACTATCGGTTATCCCATAGAGAATAAGATTTTTTTATAAAAAAAAATAAAAAAGTGGCTGATAGCTTATTTAGCTTGACAGATGGCGTCTGTGGCACAGTCGGTGTCCCACAGTTATGTGCAAATAAAACTACTGATATGAATAAGATCTGCATTCTTTGAACTACTATACATAAGTGCATCCGATTAGTTTTATGTGCCAATAAGCTAGTAGTTTGGATGACCCGAAGTTATCCTTGTAAGAAAAATAAAAATTAGTTTTGTTTGAATTCAACAAGATTTGCATTCTTTGAACTACTAAAAGTTTGTTAATGCACATGAAATAAATATGACATTTTTCAATAGCCAATTAGGAAGCTCCAACATATATTTCATTTTCTTCATGGCCATTACACTTGTGTATATAAAGAGAGTTTGCATGATTCATTTCTACAACAAATTAAATGTGTAAGAATGGATAGTAGTGGTGGTAGTATTAGTAGTGGAGATGAATGTGTGGAGATGAGCAAGGTCATGAACAAGTCTTTAGACTTGGGTGTAGGTCCCCCTCCCCCTCTCCCGATGGGTCATTAAGTTCAATTGGTGTATCACTGAGATAGGGATCCAGTTTGGATGACCCGAGCTTATCCTTGTAGAAAAAAATAGTTTTGTGTGAATTCAACAAGATCTGCATTCTTTGAACTACTAAAAGTTTGTTAATGTACATGAAATCAATATGATATTGTTCAATAGCCAATTAGGAAGCCCCAACATGTATATGTCATTTTCTTCATGGCCATTATACTTGTGTATATAAAGAGAGTTTGCATTGTTCATTTCTACTACTAATTAACTGTGAGAGAAATCAGAAGGAATTTGAGAGAGGTGTAATTAGGATGGATAGTAGTGGCGTAGTGGATATGAATGTGTGGAGGAGGACATTGCCTGCATGATGTCCACTCATTGCAATCTTCACCACTTGTATACATATATTTCATTTCTTCATTTCAATTCCTCATCATTCTATTTCTTTTCCATGTATTGTTTCACGTATGTGTGTTTCCTTAATTTATCTTTTTAACATAATTAATTAACCTCTTGGCACAATTTGATTCTTTCATTGTGTATCAGATAATTTATAATATTTAACAACTTAATTAACACAAAAAAGAAAAAACCAACAAAGCACTGCAAGAAACCACCATTGATTATCGTAAGTAATTGGTAAAATGAAAACATTTTAACTAATAAATTATATTTGTTGGAAACTGTACTTATAATATGTTTGTCGTTCAATTGGACTATATATACTAGTGATTCATCAATCAAAGCTTCTTATATTAAGCAACCCAGTGTAGAGGACATGAATAATCATAACTATATGAAAGTATTCAACTGTAACGCCCGGAAATTCAATTCTAAACTTAACGGTCAAAGTCAAACGTTGACTAACATTAACAACGGAAAACTCATTTTTTTTTACTTGAGCGTTACTGCCGTACCTCCGAAGAGATACAAGGCAAGAAAGGAAAACTAACAACAAGCGATAACTGTTTACTTCAATTTAACAAAGAAAATAACTTCGAATTCTAGAACAACAAAAACTCAACATTAGCTAAACTTTAAGTCTAAACACAAACTAAACTTTATTCTCAAACGGCTAACTCCAACGTCCTCACTTCTATTGCCCGTCCCCATCACATAATTGATTTTCCAAAAAATTACTTAGAAGTACCCTAACTTTTGGTGAAACTATTTTTTGGTACCCTAACTTTTGAAAACTAATTTTAGGGTACCCTTAATTTTAGTGTTAGTAATAATTTGGTGATTTTCCGGCCAAAGTTCGATGGGGTTTTGAGTTTTTGGGACATGAAATTCGTATAATTTTGTCAGTTAAATGAAAATATATGATTGATTTTGTTGCAAAATCAATTTGTCATATGCCCAGTTCGTCTTTGTTGCAACTTAATATGAAGCCCTCCCTGTGCAAGCACTCCCCCAATGAACATAAAGTTTACTTAGTAAGCTCATGAAATTCGTCAGTTTGATACCCAAAAAAAAAACCACTCAATAAGAAGCCCTAACAATTAGTAAAATAAATCCTCCACTAAAAGTTGCAAGGTATTCCTGACTTAGCTTCAATTTATGTGAAAAACTCAGTTCAGATAATGAAAGCATATGCTTTTAATGCGTTTCAACATAAACAAAGGGTATTTTCGTCAACAAAAACCTTATTTCAAATTCCCACCCAAACCTAATCGGCAAATCTAATTCTTTGGCCGGAAAATCACCTCCTAATTACTATTCCTATAATTTAGGGTACCTAAAAATTAGTTTTCAAAACTTGGGGTACCAAACAAACATTTCACAAAAAGTTAGGGTACCTCCGAGTAATTTTTTGTTGATTTTCACCTGAAAACAAAACATTCACAACATGGGGGAACCTCAATAATGTCTACCCCTAACTGTTAAAACAGATTCAAATTCATTTTAATTCATTTAGGGGAAGGGAACAAGTCAAACCCTTTCGCAACTCATTTGAATCCCAACCTAGTAGTAACCAGAGTTCAGAAATAACAAAACTTATAAACCAACAGTACCAACTCCCAACTCAGAAAAACACAATGTTCCAAAAACCACAATTGCCCTTTTTAAACTCAGAATCAGAAATCATAAATAAGAAACCATAGTAATCAGAAATCAGAAACAGAGTAACAGAAAATCAGAAACAGAGTAAACTTTTCCTCAGAAAACAGATAAGAATTTTATTATGCGGGCGGGATTTGCCTATCCCCAGAATATCAGAACTCAAAATCAGAACAGGATCTTAGATCCTCAGAATCAGAATGGATGGCGGTCGAAGCAGAATCGAATCGTGCGCACAATCGTAAATAATATCGGGACTCCCCGATCTTTTGATAACTCCCCTGCAGGAATAGATCATGGTCTAAGGGTCGTTACCCGCAACCCGCTCATGGTTTCACTTTGATTATTAGTATCTTATGAATTATCAGACGTCAGACTTCAAACAAAACCCAACCCAGTTTCCAAAATCAACAGAATAAAACTCAGAGTTTAAAATACTGTCACGTTTTACTTAACTCAAAAAAGAACTCACAGACATCCAAATCAGACAGTCTAACTTTACACAAAGTCCCCGTGCGGGATGCAGGCTTCATAAGATATATTAGAATCACAAAACAGATAAAAAGGACATCCCAAAGGGGATTAGGACATAGACATTACCTGAACAACTTCTCTTTACTGCAATCATTTACACACGGGAGCTAACTATCCTGTCATCTCGCTCGGACCTAGAATTCGACTATAAAATTCTAAAATTAAAACTCGACTTCTACGAAAATTAGTTACGCACGAATCCTACCATACCCCGACCTTAGCCTTTCTTATAAGTTAGTTAACCATGTATTGAGTGTAACTATTAAGAAAACATGAACATCACAACACACATTTTCTAAAGGTAAAATAATAAAATCGAAATAACACATTTAGAACCATAACCTGATACTAATAATTTAATAATAATATTACGTAGAGTTTTGAAATATAATATTCGTATTACCACATAACAACATGAAAACTTTATAAAAACTTTAATACCAAAGTACATGAAACTTTAATACTAAGACATATGAAATTTTAATGCTAATAATGTGAAACTTTTAATACTAATAATATGAAACTTTCAGGAAACTTTGTAATAATCATAACAATACGAAACTTTATAATAATAATAGTAATAACACGAAACCTTATAATAATAACATGAACCTTTAAAATAATATGGAAATCTAATAATATCATGGAAACTTTATAATAATGAAATAACTTAGTAATACTACGAAACTTAATAAAATCATGAAACTTAATAATAGTTTAGGGAAAACTTAATAATAATAATAATACGAACATAATAAAATCACCAAACTTAATAATAACTTAAAAACTTGATAATAATAATAATAATAATATAAAAACTTAGTAACAATAATAATAGGAAACGTAATTAATAATAGTAATATGAACCTCAATAACTTATGAAAACTAAATGATAACTTTATAAAACTAAATAATAAAAATACCAAACTAAGTAATAAAATTACGAACTTAATAATAACTTATAATATGAACTTATGAAATATCAAAACATTTAAACATCATTAAACCCTAATAATATTCTATCATGCTTGGTTTAACATAAAAGAATCAAACAACATCATATTGATTATTTACTACCAAAATAACATTAATCTAAACATGAAACTAAACACATTCCTATATCATCTGAACATCCATCAAACACTCTACTAGCCAAACTTCATCTTATTACTTAGAACACATTTCCAGAACATGCAAGTAATGACATCAATACAAAACTTAATTGAATCAACCCAAAATATAGAGAGAGAAAAAGAGAGTTTAGGGTATACAAACAATGGGTCCAAGCAATGGCGCGCAAGGGTGGTCGGCGGCAGGGTGGTCGGAGACCGGTGGTGGGTCGGCGGCGGCGGCAGCAACTGGAAAGGCAATGCTGCTAGGGCACGAGAGAGAGAATGGGATGATGTTTGGAGGTGTTCTGGGCGGCGGTCCTGAGGTGCGGTGGCCGAAGGGTGGTCGGAGATGGCGTGGAGTCGTCGGAAGCTGGGGGGTTCGTCGGTGTCGCGGTGGCACTGCTGGTCGGGGTCGGGAAAAAGAAGAAGAGTTGGGGAAGGAAAGTAAGGCAGTGATGCATAATGAATCAAAACTAATCCATTATACACGAAATGAAAACGGATCGTTCACGAGTAAGAACTTGTGATTGTTGATTTCTCAAACAAACGAATGAAACGAATGGAAAAAGGTATGAAACGAAAGGCTTGGACGAGAGTTCTAATGATTATGACAAGAATGACAATCAAGAGAAACAAAAGACTAAGCAAAACGTACCAACCAATGAAGAACAACACGTTTGACGTAAGAACAAGATAGAATTGGCAATGGAAACCTCCTTGACTGATATAGACGCACCACAATCAATTTGATATCCAACTCCTCCTTTGCACCATCCAAGATTGCTCCCTCTTGGAATAGAAGAGAAGATTTGAACGAATTCCCCTCAAGGAATTCGAAACTCCTAGCTAGAATGTTAGAGAGAAAAACTAAAGCATGATGATTTTAGAGAGACTTTTGTGTTTATTATGATTCAATAGATTGTGTTTACAAGGCACCATAAAGGGGGTATTTATAGTAATCACACCTCCCTTTAGGCGTGAATAACATCAAGAATAAGGCCCTTGTAGGCTTACATCACCCAATACAAAAGTGACATCACAAAGATACAAATGTACATAAAATGATGATAACTAGCTCAATACTAGTCCAAACTTAAAGATTCAAAAACCATGATGTAGATCTTCCAAAGCCCTTCAACTTTGATGTAGATGAATCTTCATGGATCTTGTTGTAAGTAGCTCAATAAACCTCTTCCATAGAAGCTACCATGGATGTCAAGTGAATTAGAAGTCAGAGCTCATTTAAGAGAATTGTAAGATCTTTGATAGCCTCTTCATGATGCTTATGATATGAATATGCATCATTCACCCCTTCTTGAGAAAAGTTTGCCCTCAAACTTGGAATCTCTTCACCTTCTTGATAATAAGGTTTGAGATCACTTACATTGAAAATACAACTTCCCTCATAACCATCATCTAGCTTCAACTTATAAGCATTATCTCCGATCTTCTCAATGACCTCAAAAGGACCATCACTTCTTGGTTTCAATTTCCCTTTTCTTCTACTCGGAAACCTTTCTTTCTTGAGGTGTATCCATACCAAGTCTCCAGGTTTGAAAATAACTTTCTTCCTCTTTTGATTGACCTTCTCTTTAACCCTTTGACTATACCTCATGATCTTTTCACGAACCTCCTCATGTAACTTCTTAATCTCCTTCACTCTCTTACTAGCTTCAAAACTGAATTTAGTTGATGTAGACATAGGAGATAAATCCATAGGCTTGAGAGGGTTCTTGCCATACACAACTTCAAATGGAGATAACTTTGTAGCTCGATTTGGACTCCGATTATAAGCAAATTCAACATGACTTAGCAAAGTATCCCAGCTTTTCTTATCCTTGCTCACCAAAGCTCGTAATAAGGCTCCCAATGTACGGTTGACAACATCAGTTTGTCCATCCGTTTGGGGATGACATGCAGTGCTAAACTTGAGCTTTGTACCCAACTTGTTCCATAAGGTAATCCAAAAATGACTAAGGAATTTTGAATCTCTATCACTCACCATGGTCTTCGGGATACCATGTAGCTTCACAACTTCTTCAAAGTAGAGATTTGCAACCTTAGTAGCATCATAGGTAGTATCGCAAGGAATGAAGTGTGCCATTTTCGAGAATCTATCAACAACAACCATAATAGAATCTTTCCCTCTTTGAGTCCTTGGTAGACCCACAACGAAGTCAAGACTCACATCTTCCCATGGATGGTAGGGAATAGGTAGAGGCGTGTATAGCCCTTGTTGTAGAACATGAGACTTAGCAAGATTACAAGTCCCACATCTTTTTACAATATGCTCAACATCTTTGATCATGCTTGGCCAAAAATAATGATCTCTCATCATCAAATAAGTCTTTTCAATACCAAAGTGAATAGCTAGGGCTCCTCCGTGAACCTCCATGATCAATAATTCACGCAAGCTACTCCTTGGGATACAAAGTTGATTTCCTTTGAAAAGAAACCCCTCTTCAATATGAAATATCTCGTGGGGATGCTTCTTTGAGAGCTCAAATACCTCTTTGAAATCATGATCATTCTCATACAAATCTTTAATATGATCAAATCCAGCAACTTTTGAATCAAGAATATGTGTAAGCAAGTACCTTCTTGAAAGAGCATCGACACCTTTATTCAAATGGCCGGCTTTATGCTTGATCACGAATTGGAAAGATTGCATGAATTCAACCCATTTGGCATGTCTTGGATTGAGTTTATGTTGCCCTTGGATGTACTTGAGAGCTTCGTGATCACTATGAAGAATAAACTCTCCATTTAGTAGATAATGTCTCCAATGCTCAAGAGCTCTTATAATGACATAGAACTCTTTGTCATATGTGCTATACTTCCTCTTTGCCTCATTCAACTTCTCACTAAAATAAGCAATTGGCCTTCCTTCTTGAGACAAAACCGCTCCAATACCAACACCACTTGCATCTACTTCAACTTCAAAGATTTTGTCAAAGCATGGCAAGACAAGTATTGGTGCATTACAAAGCTTCTCTTTGATCATTTCAAACGCCTTTTCAGCACTTCTACTCCATTCAAACTCCTTATTTTTCAACAACTCAGTCATAGGAGCCATAGTAGTGCTAAAATTCTTGATAAAACTTCTATAGAAAGAAGCTAAACCATGAAATGATCGTACCTCATGGATGGATGATGGCGTAAGCCACTCATGAATAGCTTTGATCTTCCCTTGGTCCACTTGAATACCATCTTGTGAAAGCACATATCCAAGGAAGACGACCTTGGGTGAGAAGAAGGAGCATTTCTCCATGTTTGCGTAGAGCTTCTCTTTCTCCAAAATACACATGACTAGCTCTGAATGCTTCACATGATCAAGCTCACTCTTACTATATACAAGAATTTCATCAAAGTACACTACTACACATTTGCCAATCAAAGGCTTCAATACATGATTCATTAAACGCATAAAAGTAGAAGGTGCATTAGTAAGACCAAATGGCATGACTAACCATTCATATATACCTTCCTTTGTCTTGAAAGCCGTTTTCCACTCATCACCTTCATGGATGCGGATTTGGTAATATCCACTTCTCAAATCCACTTTGGAGAAGACAACACTCCCATATAACTCATCAAGTAGATCCTCCAAGCGTGGAATAGGGAATCTATACTTGATAGTTATCTTGTTGATGGACCTACAATCCATACACATACGTTGCGAACCATCTTTCTTTGGAACTAGTAACACCGGAACGGCACATGGACTCATGCTAGGCCTTATCAAACTCTTTGAAAGTAGCTCATCAACCTGTTTTTGTACCTCTTGAGCCTCCTTAGGATTCATTCTATATGCCGCTTTATTTGGAAGAATGGCTCCGGGAACGAGATCAATTTTGTGCTCTATCTCCCTTCTTGGTGGCAAACCGTGTGGCATCTCATTAGGGAACAAATGATTGAACCTCCTTAGGATGGGTTGGAGCCGTGGGTGTTCACGAGTTGGGGCAGCTTGTTCCTCTTGCAAATTAGCCAAAATCAACTCCTTTTGCTCATGGAACTCATGTTGATCCGCTTTTAGCAAAGAAACAATATTGGACTCCTTCTCTTGCTCCTTTTGTTGGGGTGGCCGAATGATAGAAGAAGGTGGCAAAGGGGCCAATGTGATCTTCTTCTTGTTGATGGTGAAGGAATAAGTGTTCATTCTCCCATCATGTGTGACGTACCTATCAAAAAGCCAAGGTCTCCAAAGCAAAATATGGCAAGCATCCATTGGTATTACATCACACCATATTTGATCTTTATAACTCTTCCCAATGGATAAAGATACAAGCACACGTTTATCAATCTTAATACCCTTTCCATGACTCAACCATTGTATATTGTAAGGAGATGGATGATGACTCACTTCTAACTTCAATTTTTCAACCATTATAGTAGAAGCCGTATTAGTACAACTACCACCATCAATAATGAGTGAACATACCTTCCCTTGAACCGTACATCTAGTATGGAAGATAGTTTCACGTTGCTCCAATTTGTTTGGTGTAGAAGCCACGCTTAATGCCCTCCTTAACACAAGTAATTCTCCATCATCCGCTTCTTCCACATTTTCCTCTTCACAAACGTCATTTTCCTCCTCAAGTTTCTCTTCTTCATACTCATTTTCATGACAACTTGGTTCAACATATAAAGCAGTTTGATATTCAACAAGAGAAACTACACGTTTGTTAGGACATTCGGATGCAATATGACCCAATCCTTGGCACCTAAAACATCTTCTTGGAGGTAATGTCCTTGATTCTTGGACATGGGGTTTAGATGGGGGATTTTGATGCTACTTTTGTGGGGTTTTGCCGTAGGGTTTTAGGGAGGATGGGGGCTGATTTTGTGGAGTTTTGTATTGTGTTTGGGTAGGTGGACGTGTGGTATAGGGTTTAGATTGTGTAGGGTAAGTTTTCATGGTATCTTTTCCCCTTTCTTTCCTTTGCCTTTCTACTTTCAAGGCCAAAGTACTTAATTCATCCAATGATTGATAAGAATGTAACTCAACAGCATTACGTATCCAATCATTTAAACCAATTAGAAAACGTACCAAAACTTGTGGCTCATTCTCCTTCAAATCACAACGCTAAAGAAGATGTTCAAACTCCTTAGTATACTCTTCCACCGATTTGGATCCTTGAACTAGATTTTGAAGCTTGACATAGTTGTCTTGGACGTAGCTTTGGGGTAGAAATTTGCCTTGCAATTTGGACTTCATCTTTTCCCATGAACGAATCTTGTCCTTTCCCTTTGCTTGTCGCTTCTTTTGCATGTTAGTCCACCAAATAGAGGCATGCTTTCTCAACTTCAATGCTACATACTTCACTTTTAGCTCATCATTAACTTCTTTCAAATCAAATACACGTTCAACCGTTTGAATCCAATCAAGAAATACATCTGGATCTAGACTACCATCAAATTCAGGTATTTCAACTCTAAAATAAAAACGTTCACCCCTTCTTGAGAGTGAACTAGGCGTGCCATATGAAGCACCTTCATCAACATTTAAAGACTCCCTTTGTAAAGCACGGTTTAAATCCATATAAGTCTTTAATTATTTTTGCAACATATCAATTTGCATCCTCATAGCGTCAACATTCTTAGGTGAGTTGGTTTAAGACACGTCCATTTTGATTCAATCTTGATGTCAATCTTAGAACTCACGTAGGTAAGGGATGGATTAGGCTAGGTTTGTGTTTGGTCTTAGGGTTCTTTGTGGAGCTTAAGGTTCTTGATGAATTCTTGATGAATTCTTGATGAGTTCTTGGAAGAACTCTAGGGTGGCGTGTGAATGTGATGAAAACAAGGTGTAAAACAATGCAAGAAACAAGAGATATCAACAAGCTAAGCTCTGATACCACTTTTGATGCATAATGAATCAAAACTAATCCATTATACACGAAATGAAAACGGATCGTTCACGAGTAAGAACTTGTGATTGTTGATTTCTCAAACAAACGAATGAAACGAATGGAAAAAGGTATGAAACGAAAGGCTTGGACGAGAGTTCTAATGATTATGACAAGAATGACAATCAAGAGAAACAAAAGACTAAGCAAAACGTACCAACCAATGAAGAACAACACGTTTGACGTAAGAACAAGATAGAATTGGCAATGGAAACCTCCTTGACTGATATAGACGCACCACAATCAATTTGATATCCATCTCCTCCTTTGCACCATCCAAGATTGCTCCCTCTTGGAATAGAAGAGAAGATTTGAACGAATTCCCCTCAATGAATTCGAAACTCCTAGCTAGAATGCTAAAGAGAAAAACTAAAGCATGATGACTTTAGAGAGACTTTTGTGTTTATTATGATTCAATAGATTGTGTTTACAAGGCACCATAAAGGGGGTATTTATAGTAATCACACCTCCCTTTAGGCGTGAATAACATCAAGAATAAGGCCCTTGTAGGCTTACATCACCCAATACAAAAGTGACATCACAAAGATACAAATGTACATAAAATGATGATAACTAGCTCAATACTAGTCCAAACTTAAAGATTCAAAAACCATGATGTAGATCTTCCAAAGCCCTTCAACTTTGATGTAGATGAATCTTCATGGATCTTGTTGTAAGTAGCTCAATAAACCTCTTCCATAGAAGCTATCATGGATGTCACGTGAATTAGAAGCTTGTAGCTCATTTAAGAGAATTGTAAGATTTTTGATAGCCTCTTCATGATGCTTATGATATGAATATGCATCAGACAGGGAGGTTGGTTGGTGCGTCGATGACGGTGGGGCGAGGTGGTGGTGGTCTGTGGTGGTCGAGGTAATAGTGCAGGTGGCGGTCGACACTGGTGGCAGTTGGAGTAGAGGGTGGAGAAGGGTGGGGGTGGTGCAATGGTGGTGTGGTGGTGAAAGTTGGGCAATAGCAGCAAGTAGTTATAATAGGAGGAGGGAAGGAAGAGAGAGAAAAGAAGAAAGAGGGAGAGAGGAGGAATCCGAGAGAGAGAAAGAGATAGAAAGAGAGAGAGAAAGAGGGGGGCACGTGTAGGGTGAGTATAGGGCATGGGATGGTTTGGATGGGTAGTGAGGTTTGTTTTGCAGCAACCAAACGGTTAATTCAATTTACTTGGGAAAGGGTTTTTGATAAAATTAGGAGAAAAAGATAAGAAAAGGTGAGGTCATCAAGATGACGTCATCACAAAATTACTACCAAAAATACCCCTAATGTTAATACGGTATCCCAAAAATTTTTACTCGAAAACATAACCAAAACCAGATAAAATTTCTGTAACTCATCCAAATAAAATCTACCCGAAGCCCGAAAAATTCCAAATTGATATTTTTAGAACACTAAAAATTCCAACGAACTCACTCACGGTCCTAAAAGTTCCGTGTGATAACAAATAAGTAATTGAAAGGACTAAACGCACGTTAGGTAATTGAACGGTAAACACAAATGCATTTTTCGGGGTTTTACATCAACATTATATTATGTTTGTGAAGCCATTGTTAGTTTAAATCTTGTTAAAATTATTTTTTGTCAATTCTATTTATCACTTTGATTTAAATGTTTGCCAAATTAAAAAAAAAGTTCCCCTATAAAAAAAGATTAAAAAAAATTCACCATTAGTTTTTTACTATAGTATATATACAGTGATCTATTATATACACAGTGATATAATATATATAATCACTTGAATTAATTAAATTCATCGTGAAAAATATCATTATAAAAATATAATTGGGGTTATTATATTCTAAAATTCCTAACTTTGGGGGCTGTTAATAATCATAATATCCTGTCGTGCTTGTTTGACTCATAATAGAGTTTAGTTGACCCGTCCAAATTTTGGAGGGTCTCATGATGTGGTAGTGCCCGTTTCCAGGCGTCATATACGAGCATTTGTATCTCGAACCCGGTGTCCATTGACATCTATAACTCGCTCTCATTCGATGATGATAACGACAGGCATATGTTGGAAGAGATGCAGCTCTACGGTTAGCTCTTTCCTCCATAAACTCTCATCTATTCAATGTATAAGTTGCCAAACACTACAAGAAAATGATTTTTACCAACAGAAACAAATCTATTGGTATAAGTGCATTATTTGTTGGTAATAGCTTATACCAACAGATATTTATCTGTCACTAGACTGTTGGTAAAAAGTTTGTTGGTAAAAGTATTACCAACAGATAATTGTGTCTATTGGTAATTTTTGGTAACACCAATAGATTAGATTTGTTAGTGGACAACAATGCATTACCAACATATATTTATTTAATGGTGATAACACTTTTACCGACAAAAAAAAAAATAGTGTTGGTTCTTCAATGTTGGCGCCCAGAAAAATTAGTTGTACCAACAGAAAGTTGTTGGTGGTGACCATGTATCTGTTGGTAATAGTAGTTTGAACACATGCGTATTTGTTGGTAGTAATTGTATAACCGAATCATGTATATATTAATAATTATGTTTTTCACTATTGTAGCAGTGATATACCCATTAGTATTTTTAATTATTTTATAAATATATACTTATTTACCTTTTTCACATATATATAAATTTAATATTAGATACAAACTGAAACCCAAAATTCCTCCAAAAATCTTGTAATTTCTCATCAATGCATATTTACAACTTAAAAACAAATATACTGTTATCAGATTACAACTACACAAGCTTCAAATTCCATAATCTAAAACATAAAATTGTATATCAAATTTCTAAATACTTGGATGCATGTAACAACCTCTTCGTCCTAGTCCTCTCCCATCAAACTCTTCATCATTAACCTGATAAGAAAACAAATAAACTAATCACCACACCAACCCTGAAGTTCACAAGCAGAACACTAAAGTCACAACCTCAAGAAATAAACTTAGCAAATTAGTTACTTTTAGATGAACTAATTGAATTCAGTCAACCAAAAACATAAAGATAATTTCCATCAGAGAAAGTGTTGCCATCATCTGTTGTTGGAGGCTTAATATTAAGTTGATCTTTAGAGCGGTAAACTAACTGGTCAAACAGAAAATAACTATCAATTAAGTTATTGCTTCTTAAAATAAAAGAAGAATCATCCAGTTCTCAATTAATTGGCTTAAATTTGCAGCACCTGACAATTAGCAATATATGATAAGCACAAATGACCAGAGTATTAGACAAAGACTATTATACCAAGAGTATAGAAAGTCATATGATTTTGCATTACAACCTGAGTCAAATAGATGCAGCAAACGAATTAAAGGAGGAACAAGACATAGAGGAATAACATAGAGGAGAGACAGAGAAAGAGAGTGAATCAATCCAAACTGAAGTACAACCATCCCTGGTTCCCCAATGAACCCCCTCAGCTACACAACATCTTCAGTGATCACACCTAAAATAAATAAAGCGAAGGTTATATAGTTCTCAGCTTCCCACTATGCCAGAGCAAGGAAAATAAAACTCCGCGAAAAAATACATCCAGTAGTTATATCGTCTGAAGCTTCAGGCATAAAGTATAATTTAGACTAGG
The DNA here is from genome assembly GCA_029582165.1 of Portulaca oleracea. NCBI lineage: Eukaryota > Viridiplantae > Streptophyta > Magnoliopsida > Caryophyllales > Portulacaceae > Portulaca > Portulaca oleracea. The sequence continues at coordinate 25,293,776 of CM055877.1, read as the reverse complement.
TAATATACATTTATAAAGCAGCAAGGACGAACAAGAGGTTTTCAATTAAGAAAATTATAGAGTTATCCACCCCTGTCCCTTCTATAATAACTACACACAAAGTGCAATCAACTAAAGAATAGGTTTTCCTATGGCACTTCGATCACCTGCATCTGTATTTGCATACTGTATCATATTTCTGCACTATAGGAAAACAACTTTTATAGAGCAATTAAGTTATACATATACAACTACACTGCATCACAAGTTGAATAAAGTAGGGCACTAGAATGTAAAAGAATGTTCTGAAAGAAAAAAGAATCACACACACGGAGACTCATAATTGAAATTTAAACCATGGATCAATACAGATTACTTAAAATACGAATATTCAGGGTGAAATTCGACTCTAAATTTAAAATAAAAAAGCTTTAAATTACAATGGTTTGGTGGGATTGATCTCAAACATCCAAGGAAGGATTGAAGCAGCATTAGCTCTCAAGCCCGGCAAAGGCGAAAGCTCTTAGGCGGCCACTGCGAATGTTCTTTGAGAAACAAGCCTTATACTTCATCATCATAGATCAAACACTTAAAGATAACATTTTTTCAGTTGTAAAGACAAATTTCAAGCAAAACCCAGAAAAGAAGGGGTGGGGAATGTGCGTCTCATGGCCTGTCCAAAGCGATAATGGTAGCGACGCCGCTTCGGAAGGCGATGGAATATGAGATCGCCCCAAAAATAGTCAGAGAAAACCCTAAGGTTTCCTAAAACGTCGAATTAGGGATTAATCTGTGACGTTTTACTTGTGGGATTTGCATACACGGGAAGAATTTCAATATGCCCCACATTTGTAAGTAAAGGGATTTTGGAGAAATCCCCGTCACTGAAGAGAATTGATCGAAAACTTTTGATTGGATTATACCAAAGAGAAACTTCTGACGAACTAAGAAGGAAAAACCCATGAGTTTGATTGACCATTAGAAGGGTGTGAGATATGGGTGTGAGTCGTGAGGTGATGTGCGGCTGTTCACTTATTCATAGCAGAGAGAGTTTTTTTTTATTTTACCAACATTAAGATTCTTGAAATGTGTTTTTTTATTATAAAGTATAGTGTCTTACACTAGTACCAACAATAAACCTTTATCTGTCGGTAATACCAATAGTTAAATATTTATCTATCTGTATTAAAATTATTTTACCAACAGATATATAAATGTTGGTAAATTATTAATATTACCAACATATACCTAATATATTGGTAAATAAGCACTTTTACCAACAAACAAATTATCTATTACTAACTATCTATTGGTAAAAGCTACTTTTTTGCAGTGGTTCTGGAAACTACAAAATGGAAGAAAAAAAATAAGCGAGGATTAAAAAAATCAATTGATGAAATTTGATAAAAAAAAATAGTAATTACCCATTTTACTCTATTTTGTGCTAGTCGATTGCACATTCTTTTAGCTGCTAGAGTACCTGTAGGAGGCAAAGATTTGTCGACCAATTAAAAAATGACACGTAGAAATTAAATTGAATTTATTTAGCCAATTATTATACGCCACGTGTTAAATTAGTTACGGCGGTCCATTTAATTGAACTTTAAATGGGAATGCATCCTGGCCAATAGTATCATCACACGTGTCAAAGATGATGCAGAAAATATTAATTATTTCTTTATTTAAAGTTAAAGGAATAATTAATTAACTTGGGCCCAAGCCCAAAGCCCAACTCAAACCCTAGGCAAGCCTATGCCTCCAGAGCTTATAAATAGAGATCATCTCCCTCATTTTCAACACACACTGCAATCTACCTCGACGACATTCGGCATTCTGCACTCCAGAGGCTTCAGAAAATCAAACTGTCAGCAGTCTCCAGCTACCAAGCGCCAAGGATCAAAGTCTGCAAAAGTTCAAGATTGAATCTTCAAGCCTCTACCGCATCAAGATCAAGAACCGCCGAGTTCTTCAAAGAACACTGCAAAGCCTTGAAGATCGAACTGACGCCTCCATTCTAAGCGCAAGGACTAACGTCGGCTAGTTCAACAACTTCTGTTCTTCGTATCAAAGACTGCAGTCGTCTTCTTCGTTTGGTTTATTGATCGAGACCAAGCACTCAAGCCCTCGCATCCAAGAACTTGAAGAACTACAACCAACAGTCAACCTGCAAACGGTCAACCCTCGAGCAGCCTCCAGCTACCAAGCACTAAGGAGATCAACGCTTAAGACCTTCAGCTCAAGAACTGTTATAGAGTTTTTCAACTATTCGAGATCGAGATCAAGCGTCCGCGCCCTCGGCTCACCCAAATTTCAGGAGATCGAATCAGAGGACTACTTTATTGTATTTAATACAGAGATTGTACCCGCACACATTTAAATATCAATACAAATTAATTTGTTTCTCATATTTCTTGTCTTTATTTATTTCAGGCTCGAAATTTGTGTTTACAGTACCGTTTAACAAGTTTTTCATGATTTCGGCATTTTTATTACTATCAATAGATTATGTCCCATCGATTCTTAGAACTTCATCATCTAGTCTCTCTGCTAGTGTAATACCTTTTACCCCTGTAAATCCCGGATAGTTTCGTTCCAAACGAAGTCCATTCTTTTCAATCCATCGTAACACCTTATAGAAGTAATATGGATTGCCGACCAACTAGCATATACTCTCTATATTTGTCTTAAAGCTCAACCAACAATCAACCTAGGGTTTAAGAAAACCCCAACTTAGAACTCATAATCTTCCACTATTTTTAGGATTTTAAGCATAAACAACAAGAATTACAATGAAATTAACAACAAGATATGAACAAGGATAAAGAATCTCACCACCTTGAACTAGGACCTTCCATGGATGTATAAAGGAGAACCAACAACACCCAAAAAGAGACCCAAAAGAATTCACCATGATTGTGATAAAGAAAAAGACCACACAACCTCTAAAGAGAACACTCCACTTGCACCACCATTAAAATGGATAAAGCAAGAATCAAGATTTTGGGGGACGATTTTCAAATACCCAAGAAGAATTCATCTTCAAAGTGTCTAAGTTTTTCCAAAGAAAGACAATACAATATAAGGGGGAGGGGAGAAAGACAACGAAGAAAAATCGGGGAAAAAAACGCATCAAGGTTAGGCGCGGCTAGTGCCTCTAAGGAGCAGCATGCGTCTAACCTAGATAACTGGGATAGGGAAGTAGGGTGAGACGCGGTGGGCGCCACTCTTTTTAGCCACCATACTGGAGACGCAACCAGCGCAGCCAGGCGTCGGCTGACTTCCAACGCGCATAACTTCTTCGTTTTAACTCTGATTCAAGCAGAGATTCTACCATAGTTGAATTTATTTTCAACTATGATAGTTGAAATGCTTAATCACCCTTATTTTTGCCTTAAAAAAATTAAAATTAATATATATATTCACCATAGGACTTGTTATAATAAGTAAATCTATATGTTAAGTTATACTTTTTTATAAAATTGAATATTTTAAAGGAAATTCTATCATAGTTGACTTTTTTTCAACTATCGTAGTTGAAAAATGAAAAGACCATTAGTTTTACCATAAAAATTAAAAATTAATATAGGTTGATCAAAGTAACATGATACAATAATTAATCATGTTTAGGAGGATATAAATATTTTTAAAAAATATAATTTATTTTTGATAAATGAATAATATAAAATTTTCAGCTACCATAGTTGAAAATAAATTCAACTATGGTAGAATTTTCAATATAACATACAGACAAAAATCTCTCGATGTGTACTATAAGCTCACCCAATTCGGTTGTCATCGAAGTTGTATTGAAGGAGTTAAGATCAAAGAGTGAAGGTGTGTATTTTTCTCACGTCCAATTTTGCCCAACTTGCATTTTCTTCAACTTTGCTCCTCCAACTTGGCCTTGTCCCCATCTTATCTTCTTCCTAGCCTTCCTAAACGGCCGATTTAAGACCAAAAAAGTGACCAAACTCGGTTTGGGAAAAAATGAGTTCGGCCCATCTGTTGTTATTATCTCCGATGTGAGGGACCCCTAGGAATTATGCATCAGACTCCTCTTTTTGGCGAAGAGTTGTCCTCAACTCTTGGGGATAGATTTCATTGAACTTCTCATGCATTAGTAGCCCATTGTAGAGTTGCCTTATAAGCTCCAAAACGACCATTCTCATCACTCTACACTTCCTAAAGGTGTAGGAGTTTTTGAAGAAGGTAGTGCATTGATCTTTGAAGTACCTCTTCTTCATAACTCCAGCTCTCATGAGGTGATTGAAGTCCTGAATATAGTCATCGATCGAGAATCCAAGGCTGGGGAAGTGTACCAAAGAGATCCCGACATCCTCAACTTTGAAAGTGTCTTCACAAGGGGCCAAACAAGACAACCCAACACCATAACCATCATCCAAGAAGTAGAGCTTGGTAGGAGGCTTGTTTTGAGGGGGTGTGGGATATGGGCGGGTAGTAGGAACTTTTAATGGAGTTTGGGAACACACATCCTCATTAGGTTTACCACAAAGTAAGGACAAAGCAAGAGGTTGCTTGTCCTCACTGGGAGCACTCTCTCCTTGTGTTTCACTCTTGAGGAGGAGGTTTCTCAACTCACTTCCCATCCCGGGTTCATTTTTTGTGTGGGCTAAGGATGATGGTGGCTCCAATTGAGAAGGTATGATGGAATTTCAAGAACACCACGACCGATATATTAGGGCACCAATGTAGCATTAGGGTAGTGAGGGTGTATTGGCAAAACAACAACCTAGCAAGACCCTACCACTAACCACGCCATCATAATCAACATGCCAATAAGCAACATCAAACAACCAATGTCTCCCAAAGATCATGCATGACTCACATGAAGACTCCATACCATAATTTTCATCTTTTCTTGCTAAACTTCTCATTGCCCATCAAGTGATAAAATGGAATCATGGTTAACCTCTTACTCCCCTTGTTGGATGTCTCATTTTCCTTGCAATGGAGACTCAAGAGATGAAGGACTAAATCTTCATACTTCAAGTACCATTTGGCGTTGGAGCGCAACTTGGGAATCATTGAGCCGTTCAACTTGTTGCATAAGTTGTGCTATAGTAGGTTGGGGACTACAGTTGATGAGAATCCCTTCCAAGTGTTCTAATTGACGTTTGATCGCCGCTTGATTATTCACCATCAATTGTTGGGTACAATCAAACCGGTTTTGTATATCAAGAACTTGTTGCATGAGTTGATTCATGGTAGGTTTAGGTGGGAGAATAGGGTGAGATGGGGAAGTTTCTCCTTCGTTGTTTCGACTCGATAAAGAGGGCACTTTGAAAAGTTGAGGGATTCGATGGGCTAAGGTAAAATGAATGGATGAGGCTTTGGGTTCTTTGTGGTTAAGTGAACTTTGTAGAGTTTAGAGAGGATATTTTTATGGGAAAAAAATTGGGTGCTACCGACAATTGGGGATGCACAAATCAACGTCCAACCAATGTTCAAGCAACAACAAAACTATCACAAGATTCACAACACAAAGTCAAGCATCAAACTCAACAAAATTAACAAACTCAACTTTCACACATCCATGGAGGTAGCATGAACATTCACCAAGACACAAATTTCTACCTCCAAACTCTCTCTAAGAACTCTCCCAAAATTGTAAGTCAAATCAACTACAAAACAATGAATTTCTTCAAAATTTACTACCAACTACAACTAGGGATGTATAACATTCACTTGGGCATCAAAATTCACAACAAAACTCACCCAAACATGCCAACAAACATCAACAATCCAAAACAAAGAAAACTTTTCTAGGCACATATAACTTCAATAATCAACTCAATACTCAATGAATACTTAGACCTAATTGATAAAATTGATATCTCAATACTCCTAACACATCAAGGGACCAAAATCATCCATAAAGCATCAATTTTGCACCCAAAATAAAAAAGAACACGCCAAAAACTTCAAGAACAACAACCCTAAAAAAATTGGAAAATTTTCACCATAAACATGAGTTCTAATCCTTGATCTGATACCAAATGATCTTAAATTGACTAGCAAAGATAGATTAAATACCCAAGGACCAACAATCAACCTAGGGTTTAAGAAAACTCCAACTTAGAACTCATAATCTTCCACTATTTTTAAAGTTTTAAACATAAACAACAAGAACAACAACAAAACAACAACAAGATATGAACAAGGAAAAAGAATTTCACCACCTTGAACTAGGACCTTCCATGGATGTATAAAGGAAAACCACCAACACCCAAATAGGGACCCAAAAGAACTCACCAAGATTGTGATAAAGAAAAACACCACATAACCTTTAAAGAGAACACTCCACTAGCACCACCATTAAAATGGATAAAGAAAGAATGAAGATTTTGGGGGAGGGTTTTCAAATACCCAAGAATTCATCTTCAAAGTGTTTACAATCAAAATGTCTAATTTTTCCAAAGAAAGACAATACAATATAGGGGGGAGGGGAAGAAAGACAATAGCGAGGAACTGGGGAAAAAACACGCATCAGGGTTAGGCGCAACCAGTGCTTGACCTAGAGAACTGGGAGATGGAAGTAGGGTGAGGCGCGGCTGGCGCCACTCTGGCGTAGCCAGCATCTTGGAGACGAAGCCAACGTCCAGGAGGCGCAACCAAAGCATACAGGGGCGCAGCCAAGCGTCGTCTGACTTCCAATGCGCATAACTTCTTCGTTTTAACTCCTATTTGGGCATATAATACATCGACGGAAAGCTCTCCATGTGTAACATAAGCTCACCTAATTTGGTTGCTATCAAAAATTGTACCGAAGGAGTTATGATCAAAATAGTGAAAGTATGTATTTTTCTCATGCCCAATTTCGCCCTAAACTTGCATTTTCTTCAACTTTGCTCATCCAACTTGGCCTTGACCCCATCTTAGCTTCTTCCTAGCCTTACTAAAAAGCCTATTTGAGACTCAAAAAGTGACCGAACTAGGTTTGGAATAAAATGAGCTCGGTCTTTCCGCTGTTATTATCTCCGATGTGAGGGACCTCCTTACCAATTCAATTACCACAAAAAACCAACGTAATGCAAGAAACCACCATTAATTATCATAATCAATTGATAAACGAAAACATTTTAATTAGTAAATTATATTTGTTGCAAACTGTACTTGTAACAATTCATTTTTCGTTCAATTGGACTATATGTACTAGCGGTCCCCCCAATCAAAACTTCTTACATTAAGCAAACAATGACACTTTCTGTTGAGATTATTTTAATGGTAGAAGAGGATCATAAGACATCTTGAAATCATGTAATACAAGTATAAGGATCATATATAAGCCAACACAAAACCAATATGATCAACAAGAACCAAACTAGACCTAACACATGCTGTGTCATGGTCCAGAGTGCAAGAATAAAGCTCACAGGCTTGACACGGACCATGTAGTGCGCGACATAGACTATGTCATCCCAGACACGGTCCATATCAGTGCCCAAGTCCTTATTTAATACCCAACAACTACATGATCTAATTTTTATTGTGTAATCTCATTTTAGCACATGTTATTTGACCTCAACAGCTATATTTGTGATATGACATGTAGTCAATTGACATGACCAAGGTCATGATTATCATTAAGGACCCTAATTAAGTGTTTGACCAAGTCTTAAGGGTATGTTGAGTGACTCCTATATATAGGAATCATTTGCTAGCTATTTGGATCATCCTTCATCTAATCACAACCTCTCATTCCTTTCTAGACTGTAGTTATACTTGAGTGAATCAAGTGAGAAACAAGTTTTCTTTAGTGTGTAAGTGTTAAGTTTTATCCCTTTTAGCATTTACAGTATAGTAAATCGTTCTTAAGGGAAGTGAGTTCGTCTACGATTCTTAACAATATCCTTAGTGACATTATCATTATTTATATATATTTCTCTCTTTTTCCTCTAACAATATGTTCGGTTGTGTAAATTGGGTTTCCTAAGAGTAAGAGTTGTCGAATCCACAAGGATGGTGTGTCAAGTTGGTAAGGAAATTAGTTTGGTAGGGTTTTCAATATGAAGGAAGCAATAAATAATTGAAATAAGCTAAACTAATGGGAATTAAAAGCAATAAAAACTAAAGAAACATGAATTGAAAAACAAAACTCAACCTAAAAGAACAAGAACAAGAAACTAAACAAGAAAACGAAATCATATTCAAGAAAGCAATTAACAACTATGAAAGTAAAAACTAAACTAATTACTGAATTAAAAACAGAAAACATTTACTGAATGCAGATTTCTTTCTATCGATCTTCTCTTCTTTGGATCTTGAATCACCAATATTTCTCCCCAACAAACAAGAAAGGGCGTGATTCGGATTACAAAGACTGCTCGAATCCTCACCTGAAGGGAGAATTCGAGAAACATTAATCCTCCTCTTCACTAAAAATGTGGAATTTGTGGGAACTAACACTAATGAAATTGAGAATTGCGAAACAGAAAGTAAAGAACGAGAAAGAACAAGAACTTGAATTAATTTGAAAGAAAATTTGCTTACAATTGAGGAATTGAAAGAAAACATGAAGAAGCTAAAAACTAAGACTAAACTATAATTAAAAACTAAAATCTAATGGTGATCCACTAAAGTTTCATGAATAATGTATATATAACAAAATTTAGGAAAGGAAACGAAAATAATAAACACTCCCAAAAACCCTAACGACCGCAGCGAAAAAAAAATAAGAAGACGCCAGCCAACAAGCTCCGTGCTGGCCTACCACGGTCCGTGGTGACTGCTACGAGCTACCCATGGACTGTTTTCCTTGATTCGTCTTTCAAAATCACAGCTCTTCAACACGGTCCGTGGCGGGTCAACACGGTCCATGTTGACCTACCATGGTCCGTGGTGCTTGCCACGGGTCGCCCGTGGTTGGTGTTGTTTGCTCCGTTCTCGCTCCTTGAGTTTCAGCTAGCCAACATGGTCCGTGTTAGGCTGACACGGTCCATGTTGGACCTGTTTTTGTTGTGGATGTTGGATTTTTCAGCACTTTTGATTCCCCTTTTTCTCTTTCCTTTGATTTAACCTACAAAACACAAAAATCATCATAACTTATTCATAAACAGGGGATAAAAAACAGGCAAAAACCCTTATAAAAGGTATCAATTCGGCTCGAAATGAGACCAAACAACACTCCCACACAATAAGGGTTTGCTCACCCCAAGCAAACTAAAACAAAAACAAAGAGAAACTAAGCTACCCTAACTCACTTTCGTAGGAATCACAGTAGCATTTAACGTATGCAACAAGCCCTTTAAATCCCTTGGCAGCCCAAGTGGACGAGGAAGGTCTCGTGAGGGTTTATAGACGTTATACCAAAAAAAGCCAAGAGATGGAAGAGAAGTAAGAAAAGAAAGGAAAAGAAAAGAAAAGAAAAGGAAGGAAACTCAAAACTAAAGAAAAGAAAGGAGGAGAAACACTTTCTGAGATAAAGAGGCGAAATCAAGATAAGGTCGGCACAAAGGAAGTCCATACACACAATCGCGAAACTAACTACTCAAACAGCGCATTCACTCAACCCAGAACAGTTAACAAACACTTTCAAGGCAACTAGCAAGACTGTTACTAGACTTCACATTTTTCACCTCGCTCAGGCATAAGCTTGATGGGTTCCTCGTGCTCAAGTGCAGTGTTTCTGGCTTGTTTTTGTTCAAGTCAAGGTTCAGTCGGTTAGAGATAACTACTCTAACACCCATGCTCGAAGTTTAATGAATTATTAGTGGTTCCCCTCTCTATTTTGTGTCACCCTTGGCTTGGTGAGGGCCGCAGGTTACATAGATAAAGGTTCCACATTTATTGCCATTAATCTTTTTGGTGTTGGGCTTTTCGAGAATTGAACAGCCCTGAAAGGGGTCTGCTCTTCCTACATAGATCCTTTCCATACACATACAAGGTGCTTAAGGGGCGTGAGTGCCGCACCACTCACACCGATTATGTAGGTGAACCAACATTTTCAGATTGTTTTTAGATCACTATTTTTGCGTTAGTATTTTCGGGAATTAAACGGCCCATAAATGGGCTTTACGTTCCCAACACAGGCTACTCCATACACAAACGAAGTGCTTAAGGGGTAAGAGCGTCGTACCACTCATACCAATCCGTGTAGGTGTACTAACTTTTTATTTATTCATTGTTTTTTAGCTTTTCTTATTTAGAGTATGGATATTCAAGAAGCTAAAACCTTCCTCCTAAACCAAGACCATCACGTTAACCAACCTAGAAGTGAATTCCTAAGGATACCACATGGTTGCAAATATAGGTGAGGTTATTATGTGTAGGAAAAGCAACAATCAAGCCTAAAGCCTATCAATAACAATTCCTAAATAAGCAATTGTGCTATTCTAGCCATTAACGACACAACCATACATACAAACTGCCTCTAGCCGATAAAAATTTTAAAAAATTTCGCCTAATTTCAGTGGTAACTAAAGTTGTTTCTCTCCCAAAAATTCTTAAGGCACTTGTGCCACCCCACTCCCACACAAAAACTCTACAATGTCCTCATTGTGAATAAGGTGACACCACACACAAAAGAAAAGCTCACAAAGAAAAGAAAAACACAAGTCCTCATTGGAAACAGAAATAGAGATAAGCAAGCTCCCAAAAGAAATCAAGAACACACCAAAAGAAAATAAAAGAAGAAAAGAAAGCCAACTCACTAATTGTATTAAGAAGACAAGGAAAGATATTACCTGGATGGTTTCTTGTCAAAAGATTCATTCCTTCTCACTTGATAATGCATAGTTAGGAGAAGCAATAAAGAAAAATCAAGAAAAGAAAAATCAGATGTACAATATATACAAGAATCTCAACTTACCTTCTTTCAAGCAATAGATGGATTGTGGAATGTAATGCATTCCACGTCAGCAGTATCAGGAAACATTAAGAAGGGCTTCAACCTGTACCCATTCACTTTCCACACAGAATTATTAGATGGATCCTTAATCTCAATCACTCTTGAGGGGAATACCTGTGTCACAATGAAGGGTTCAGTCCACCTAGATCTTAACTTTCCAGCAAACAGATGCAACCGGGAGTCATAAAGGAGTACCTTTTGTCCCAGAAAGAAGGTCTTTCTATGAATAATCCTATCGTGAAAGATTTTAGACCTCTCCTTACTCAATCGCCCATTTTCATAGGCCTCTCTCCTCAACTCATCAAGCTCACAAAGCGTTAATCTCCTCTTCTCACCTCCTACAGACAGATCAAGATTGAGGGCTTTTAAAGCCCACCAAGCTCTATGTTCAAGCACTATAGGAAGGTGACAGGGCTTCCCAAACACAGCTCTATAGGGTGACATCCCAATGGGGGTTTTATAGGTCGTTCGGTAGGTCCACAAGGCATCAATCAGCTTAACAGAGCAGTCTTTCCTATTTCTAGACACAGTTTTCTCCAAGATCTGTTTAATTTGCTTATTTGAGACTTTCGCTTGACCATTAGACTGTGGATGGTAAGCGGTGGTGAGATTTTGCACAACTAAGTACCTTTTCAGTAAGGCCTCGAAGGATCTATTGTTGAAATGGGTTCCCTGATCACTAATAATGGCTCTAGGCATTCAAATCTAGAAAAGATGTACTCCCTAAGGAATTTGGTCACTACCTGAGCATCATTCTTCTTAGTTGGAATAGCCTCTACCCACTTAAACACATAATCAACAGCAAGGAGAATATATTCATTCCCAAAGGAGATAGGGAATGTTCCCCTAAAATCAATAACCCACACATCAAACACATCAACAAAAATCTCAGGTTATAATGGCATCATACCTCTCCTAGTTATCTTTCCCAAACTTTTGCACCTAAGGCACCGTTGGGCATAGTCATGGGCATCTCTGAAGATACTAGCCAGTAAAACCAACTCTGTAAGACCTTATAAGTAGTTTTCTTTCCACTATAGTGCCCTCCACAAGGTTAGTCATGACAAAAAGAGAGAGCATCCATAATGGATTCATCATGCACACATCTCTTAAGTATCTGGTCAGGGAAGTATTTAAACAGATAAGGGTCATCCCACACAAAATTCTTCACAATGTGAAGAAACATGTCCCTATCATGTTTATTCCAATCACTAGGCATCTCTCCAGTCACTTTAAAACTTACAATATCAGCAAACCAAGGTTCCACTCCAACACTAAAGAGTTGCTCATCAGGAAACTGAGCAGTAATAGGGGTGGTGTTAACAGTTTCAGGCACAATCCTATATAGGTGGTCAGCTACAGGATTCTCAGCTTCTTTCCTATCTCTAATCTCACAATCAAGCTCTTGTAACAACAATACCCACCTAACTAGCCTAGGTTTGGAATCTTTCTTCTCTGTCAGATACCTAATAGTTGAATGATCAGTGTATACTATGACTCTAGCACCAAGCAAATAAGGTCTGAATTTCTCAAAGGCATACACAACCGCTAGAAATTCTTTCTCAGTCACAATATAATTCAATTGGGCATCATTCTAGGTGTGGCTAGCATAATGAATAACAACAGGTTTCTTATCAATTCTCTATCCTAACACAACACCACAACACCTACAACATAATCAGATGCATCACACATAATCTCAAAAGGTTCTCCCCATGTGGAGGTTTGAGAATAGGAGGGGAAATTAGGGCATCTTTAAGTTGATTAAAGGCCCTTATACAGTCATCAGAAAAATGGAATGGTACCTCCTTATCTAGCAATGAAGATAATGGCTTAGCAATCTTACTAAAGTCTTTTATGAATCGCCGGTAAAAACCGGCGTGCCCAAGGAACGATCGAACTTCCTTTACAGAAGTGGGATGAGGAAAATTCTTAACTAAGTCAATTTTGGCCTTGTCTACCTCTATACCATCTTTAGAATCACATGCCCTAGAACAATACCCTTTTTAACTATAAAATGATATTTTTCCAAGTTAAGGGTCAAACTCTTTTCCTGACATCGACTCAGCACGCGACTCAGGTTAGCTAAGCAAGCATCAAAGGAAGTACCCAACACAGAAAAATCATCCATAAAAATTTCCACACAATCCTCCACTAAGTCAGAAAAAATAGAGATCATACATCTCTGAAAAGTTGCAGGGGCATTACACATGCCAAAAGGCATCCTTCGAAAAGCAAAGGTGCCAAAAGGACAAGTGAATATGGTCTTTTCCTGGTCACAAGGGGTAATAGAAACTTGGGTGTAACCAGAATAACCATCAAGAAAACTGTAATACTCATGCCCAACAAGTTTCTCAAGCACATGATCCATGAAAGGGAGGGGAAAATGGTCCTTCTTAGTGGCTTTGTTCAGTTTTCTATAATCTATGCAGACTCTCCAGTCAGAAGGGACACGGGTAGGAACTAACTCTCCATGTTCATTCTCAATAACATTCAAACCAGCCTTCTTAGGGACTACATGGATTGGACTTACCCACTTGCTATCATAGATGGGGTAAATAACATCATGATCTAACCACTTAAGGATCTCTTTCTTAACTACCTCCTTCATCTGTGGGTTCAGTCTCCTAAGGGGTCTCTATGAGCAGCATTCTCATCTTCCAAGAAGATTCGATTCTGAACAATGGAAGGCCTAGTCCCCTTAATGTCACCCAAAGTCCACCCCAAGGATCCCTTGTTCTTTATAAGGATCTCAATTAATTGGTTTTCCTGGTCCCTACCTAAGCCAGAAGCAATGATCACTGGGTAGGTTTCACTAGAGCCAAGAAAAGCATATTTCAGTTCAGAAGGGAAGGGTTTCATCTCAAGAGTGGTGGATGAAAGTGGTTCAGGCTCTACTATCTCAGGTGTGGTTTGGGATGCAAATAATGATTCATATAGCATATTACCATCAAACACATCAGAATCACACAAAGAATCCACACAATCAAGATTAATACCTAGTGCAGTTAACTCATCAGCAAAGGACACATCAACACAGTTAGGGTTCTCACTATCATCAACAAAATCACTCACCCAATTAAGGGAACTCTGTTCATACTCATCAAAACCTAAGGGTGACTTTTCAAGTTAAAAATATTCAATTCCATAGTCAAATTCCCAAAGGTCAATTTCATTCTACCATCTTTACAGTTAATCTAGGCATTTGAAGTAGCAAGGAAAGGGCGACCTAGAATAACGAGGATCTCATCCTTAATCAAGACATCCTCCACTACCCCCTTAGGTACTCTAGTAGACCTGTCAGCCAATTGCATTACCATCCTAGTAGGCTTTGGTTCACCTAATCCAAGCATTTCATACACATGTAAAGGCAACAAATTCACACTATCACCTAGGTCAAGCAATGCCATTTCTATCAAACTATCACCTATGGTAATAGAGATAGTGGGGCATTCAGGGTCTTTGTACTTAATAGGCATCTGGTTCGACGGAATGGAACTCACATTTGAGGCTAAGAAAGCCTTCTTGGGCACTTGGAAGACCCTCTTAGTGGTACAAAGCTCCTTAAGGAAGCGAGCATATGAGGGAATCTGCTGAATAACATCTAAAGGAGGAATGCTCACCTTAACCTGAGAAAAAAACTCCCTAATTTTGTCCCGGAATTTTTGGTCTTTGCTCCCCCTTAACCTCTTAGGATAAGGTGGAGGAGGCTTGTAAATCCCTTGAGGTGGTGGACTAGTCAAAGGGTTAGTTTTAGACAAGGTTTTGGTGTTATGAGGCTCAATTGTAATAGTTGGCCTCGCTCTATCTAACTCATCATCAACAGAAACAGGCTCATCAACAAAGTCATCAGTCATAGTCTTTTTACTACACACATCAAAAGATTTCATTTACACCCTTTTATCTATCTCTTTCCCAGAACGAAGAGTATACGTAATAACAACATTCAAACCTCTAACCTGACTAGGGTCACTAGATGATGAACCTGAAGCTTGCCCATTGGAGTTCGCCTCAGGTTGTCCAAGAAAAGATCCTCTATCCCTATTGGCTAACATCATTTAAGAAAAATGTTCATTCATTTGTTTCATCATTTTCTCCATGTCATTTTTCATAGTTTCTTTAACATCTCTCAAACCATTTTTCAGCTTCCTAATCTCTCTCTCATGTCTATCCTCATTGGTGTACCCTGATGGGGGTCAGTTCTGGGCAATCTAGGATTGGACAGGTGGCCCTCTAGCAGCTTGATAAGCTCCCTGGGATGGTTGTCGAGACTGAGAAGGGTGGTTTCCTTGGAAACCCCCTCCTTGGTTAGGTGGTGGTCTCAACACATTCTGGTTCTCAGGGCCATAAGAGAGTAAGGGGTGCTTGCGCATCCCCTGGTGTTGGTAGGGTTGGTACTGGTCACGCCTATAGTTATGATGCATAACATTCACATTTTCAGTACTAGTGGCCAGTTGTTGAATGTAGAATAGACAAGCAGAAATAACATGGTCAACACTTTGGCACAAGGCACATGACACAGGCGATAGGGGAACAAAAGCAGCAGCTTGGTCATAAGAGTTAATCTGAGCACAAGCTTGGAGTTGTGAAGCAGCTAATTGGTGTTGGGCTAAGGTTTTAATCATATTCTCAAGAGAAACGAACCTAGCCTCACAGCTTGTACTCTCCTCACAACATGTACACCCCGCTAGCATTGGACGCTTAGGCACCTAAGGACTCATCTCTAGTTGTTCCCCATTGGATTGCTCTTTCAGACATGCCCTCTAAGAAATCTCAAGCCTCATCAACAGTTTTATCTATGAAACCCCCTGACACATTAACTCTAGTGTGACCCTAGTTTCATGGTCGACACCCTCGTACACAATCTGACACAGTCGTACCAAGTCAAAACTATGATGAAGGAATTGGGACAGTAAGTTTTTAAAACGTTCGAAAGTTTTCCAGTAAGGTTCTCCTACTTCCTGTCTAAATTTCAAAATTCAGTTTCTTAATTGGATAGCTAAGGAGTTTGGAAAATATCTTTTCATGAAAACTTTCAGAAAACCGCCCGAAGAAGTAATGGATTGGGTTTGATGCTATACATCCACCGCTTAGCGGCATCCCTCAGAGCAAAAGGTAAGTATTTTAAAAGCACATAATCCAATGGAACTCCAGGAGGAGTCACCATACTAAGGTATTCTTTGTACTTTGCAATCCATATTAGTGTTAACCCAGTACCCGTGAAGAGTAGTAGGTTCTAGGTGTAGTGCTGCCTAGGGTCAAAGGTCACTCCAGTAGGCAGGTTGGGTAGTACAAAACATGAAGGTGGTGGGTCATATGATGGGCACAACTAGTCATTTAGAGTCACCCTACGTGCTTCCGCAGCCATCTTAGGTGGTTCTACTGAGGGTTCCTCCTTCCTAACCAATCTTTGACTAACAGGACTACGAACCCAAACCTCAGGTTGTTGTGCTTTTCGTCTTTTTCTTGAAGACTCAATTTTTTTTATTTTTCAGTTTTATAAATTTTTTTTTGGTTTATGTTTTTGAAAACTAATCTAAGAAAGCAGTTAAACTATTCACACACAAACCAATAACCTACTCTACCAAATAACGTCATCCCCGGCAACGGCGCCATTGTTCGGTTGTGTAAAATGGGTATCCTAAGAGTAAGGGTTGTCGTATCCACAGGGATGGTGTGTCAGGTTGGTAAGGAAATTGGTTTAGTAGGGTTTTCAATATGCAAGAAGCAGTAAATAATTGAAATAAACTAAACTAATAGGAATTGAAAGCAATAAAAACTAAAGAAACATGAATTGAAAAACAAAACTCAACCTAAAAGAACAAGAACAAGAAACTAAACAAGAAATCGAAAGCATATTCAAGAAAGCAATTAACAACTATGAAAGTAAAAAACTAAACTAATTACTGAATTAAAAACAGAAAACATTACTGAATGCAGATTTCTTTCTATCGTTCTTCTCCTCTTTGGATCTTGAATCACCAATCTTTCTCCCGAACAAACAAGAAAGGGCGTGATTCAGATTATTAAGACTGCTCGAATCCTCACCTAAAGGGAGAATTCAAGGAACCTTAATCCTCCTTTTCACTAAAAAGGTGGAATTTGTTGGAACTAACACTAATAAAATTGAGAATAGCGAAATAGAAAGTAAAGAACGAGAAAGAACAAGAACTTGAATTAATTGAAAGAAAATGTGCTTCTAATTGAGGAATTGAAAGAAAACTTGAAGAAACTAAAAACTAAGACTAAACTATAACTAAAAACTAAAATATAATGGTGATCCCCTAAAGTTCGTGAATAATGTATATATAACAAAGTTTAGGAAAGGAAATGAAAATAATAAACTCTTCCAAAAACCGTAACGGTCGCCGCGAAAAAAAATAATAAGAAGACGCCAGCTAACACGGTCCGTGGCGGCTGCCACGGGCTACCCGTGGTTGGCACTGTTTTCCTCGATTCGTCTTTCAAAATCCCAGCTCTTCAATACGGTCTGTGGCGGGTCAACACGATCCATGTTAACCTACCACAGTCTGTGGTGTTTGCCACGGGTTGCCCGTGGTTGGTGTTGTTTGCTCCGTTCTCGCTCCTTGAGTTTCAGCTAGCCAACACGGTCCGTGTTAGGCTAACACGGTCCGTGTTAGACATGTTTTTGTTGCGGATGTTGGATTTTTTCAGCACTTTTGATTCCCCTTTTTCGCTTTCCTTTGATTTAACCTACAAAACACAAAAATCATCATAACTTATTCATAAACAGGGGACAAAAAACAAGCAAAAGCCCTTATAAAAGGTATCAATTCGACTTGAAATGAGACCGAACACAATCATAAGAACTATTTAGTATGGCCTCACTTCGTAATATGTCTAGCAACTTCCAAAAGCTAGAATGGTTTGAAGGTGTGGAGTTTCGACGTTAGCAAAGCAAGGTCCGCTTATTGCTTACAACTCTCACTATTGCATATGTTCTTAACATTGAAATTTCTCCCAAGGTGGTTCAAGCATCTACAATAGGAGAGTCTTCCAAAGATGGTGACAAGAGCAAGGATTCAAGTTTAAGTGTGGAGAAGACATTATCAGAGAATTCGAAGACTACTCAGCAAAGGCTCAAGATGTAGAATGATGACTAAATTTGTATAGGATGCATTGTCAATGGGATGATTGACACCCTCTTTGTTGTTTATCAACATGTGGAGACAACCAAAAAGCTTTGGGAGATGCTTGAAACTAGGTACATGTCTAAGGATGTGTCAAGTAAGAATTTTCTTATTAGTCAAATCTTGAAGTTTAAGATGGATAGTAATAGGAAGATTCTAGATCAATTTCATGAGATTCAACGTATCTTTAATAACTTTAAGCAACACAACTAAAGCATGGATAATACTTTAATTGTATCCTCCATTATTGAGAAGCTTCCCTCTTCTTGGAATGAGAATAGGAGAACTCTCATGCACCGGAAAGAAGTTATGTCTCTTGAAGGTTTGGCTAACTATCTTCGGATTGAATAGGAATTACGCCTACAAAATGGTACCAAAGAGCAAGGCTTTAAGGTCCATATGGTGCAAGAGAATAAGGGAAACAAGAATAAGAAAAAAAGCCACAACAAAAGTAGCAAGGGAATCCAAAAACTTAAGCAACTTTGTTAGGAATGTGGTAAATCGGGGCACACTAAGAGAGAATGTTATCCATAGAAAAATAGAAGAATGATCTTTTGAACAAAGACACATCTAAGGGCAAGAAAAATTATAGAATGAACCCAATTCCTTTGTTGAAATGATCAAGGACCCAATCAATATAGTCTCCATTGGTAGTAATGATTGGTATATAGACTTAGGTGCATCAAGGCATGTTTGCATTGACAAGAGTTTATTCAAGACTTCAACTTGATGGATGATGCAGTGGAGCTCTATATGGGGAACAACTATCCGATTAAAGTTGAAAGCATTGGGCAAGTGGAACTTGTTTTCACTTTTAGGATAACTTTGCTTTCAAATGATGTGTATTTAGCTCTGCAAATTTGTAACAATTTTGTATCCGGTTTTCTTCCTAGCAAATTTCGTTTTATACAAGTTTATGATGGGAGTAACTCTGTACTTTCTAAAGGATGGACTTTTGTGGGAAAGGAATATGCTTATGGTGAAATGTTATGTCAAAAGCAAAATGTAATAAAGATGACATGATTTCCCACTAATATGTATGTGTCAAGTTTAAGTACCTCTTTTCATATATATATATATATATATATATATATATATATATATATATATATATATTGGGCGCAGAAAGAAATGTCCAACACATCGAACTCATGACCTTATCGTACTTTATATGCTTATGAAAACCATTGGATTGATGTTTGCTTTATGGTTCTAGTTGTCAAATTAAATAGGAATATTGGATCGTAACATACCAACTTTTGGTGATATTCGATTGTAACATACCGAATTTTAAAATTGGCTACCAATATATCTTACATTTATATTCATGTGCTATTAATGTACCGAAACTAACCTAAAATAGTCATGTTTTAGTATATTAATAATGCCTAAATATAAAAGTTAGATATATTAGTATTAAATTTTAAAGGTTAGTATATTATAATCCAATACCACCAAGGTTTGGTATATTATGATCCACTAATCCAATCAAATAAATAATATTTGTTGTTATTGCAATATATAACACGCGCAGTATTTAGGAAGATTACAAAAGATTTTTATTGAAATTAAAATATTTGATATATAAGATTATGTAATAGACTTAATAAAATAATATAAATTTAATAATAAAAATAAAATCAAATCAATGTTTAAAATTACGCTATCCATAATCAATGATTAATATATAACCTAGACTATATAGCTACAGTAGTCGGAAAAAAAATGACTTTCACATACCTTCCCAAATGAGATCTTGAACAGTGAATGCGACTTCCGTTCAAGTTTATCCACACTTAAATTAACCAATCTATACAAGAATTTGGGCAGAAGCCACCCCCTCCCCTCTTCGAAAGCCTGCAAGTCCTAGGTAGTTCTTAAATGGGAGGAGCCAACAAAAGGAGATGAAAATTTGGTGGGAGTAAAATCCTTTGAATCTATCTTACAGGCAACTCATTCTGCAATTTAATATATAGATCTATCTTGCCTTCCAACAAGATGTTAACATCAGTTTACATGCATATCATCACGGGAAATCTGGAACCCTTGGATGAAAAAGCTAGACACTACACGAAATCGCGTTTCCTTTCTAAAACCAGCAAGATTTGAGTCAATCTATGACAACAGGCTTATCACTGGTACCGTCTCGCCTTGCCATCAGTTCAGGGGGAAAGCTGCCGCGCAGAATCTGAACCTTGAATTTGATTGGAGTTTCGTCACTCTCCATGAGCTCAAACAAGCAGGTATCTCCAACCTCGAGCTTGTTATCAGCAACAAATGTCTTCCACCGGAGATCAAACCTCTTGTGGGTTGGATGGTTGCCGTTATAAGCCATCTCCCATGTCCTGCTCCCACGGCTCAGCACCACCGGCACTGTGCTCAAAGGAAGCATCCGTGATATTTTCACTGGAATCGTCTGTCAATGTCATCATATGATGTGTTACTCTGATTATTCAGCTCACGACAAACACAAGTATCACTAGTACTCCAACATGGGCAGATGAAAATTGACATCTATCTATGCTGTCTATGCGCACTGTACGTGTTACTCAGAGTATTTCATTTTCACTCAAATACTGGCATTAGACGCTGTTGAAACTAAACTACCTTTAGGCAACCATGCTTAGGCCTAGAGAGGTCGAAATCCTAAATGGGTCTCTTCACACAATACACAACGAATAATACTGATATCCTCTCCTCCCTCTCATGTTGTGTAGCTCTTCCATGAACAAGGGGTCTGAGGGTAGTAGGCTAGTAGCCATCAGGAATCAATCCGTTCTATCAAGTTGTGTGTGGACTAAATTCAACATAACTATTCATTTGCTTCCACATTCAGGTTAGTTGAAGAGAAGAATGCTTTACCAATGGGTTGATGATGTGTGATTTCTGAAGAATCACATGAAAGAAGGGTTTCCCTGAAAGTGGTTCAATTTCAACGTCTATTACAGATGAAGATTCAGATTCCTGCTCCAATTTTATCCGCTGAGCTCCGCCTTTCATTTCTCTGGAACTTGGGGAAAAAACATCTCATAAGCATAGAAAGCTCAAAGATGTGAGTGTATTTCAAAGAGGCTGTTACAGAACACAAACTTAAAAGAAACCATGCCAGATATAATTAGCATGGCAAAAGTGGAACCTTTTGGGAGTGCATCAGACAAAAAGCATAAAAAGGGCATATATGCCGGTTTATTTCAAACAGGCAAGCACATAACACACAGTTCAACGAAACCACGAAATGAATCAGTACGACAAAGAGGACCTTTGTAGAAGCATACTTCCATCATTAACTTCAATTGATTCGACCTTATTCTAAACCAGAAATGCATTAAAGAAGCCATCAAGCAACAACAATCACCAAGCTTAACACAGAGTCAAGGCTTAAATAACACTAAGACATTGCCTTGTCTACGAATCAGAATAGACATGCAAGAAAACATATATATTATACTCAAAATAGACAAGCAAGAGGAAACAAATCATTCAAGCAGATGGTTGACATCTCCTAACACTAAAACAATAAAGACAATCTCAATGAGAACCTCAGATATAGAGTGGAGCATGCAAAAACAATTCCAAGCAAATTTAAGCCAAAAGGCAACATGCAGGCTGTAAATACATCAGCATCAACTAACAGCCATGTACAATTTAGCTCATTCTACCAACAACAAACATCACAACTACAACCACAACCTAATGCAGCACTATAAAGTATCAAATCAAACAATCAGCTACAAATTTGAGAACTAATGTTCATATATTAGGGGTTTTCCAAGTAGAGCAGCCCAAC
Organism: Portulaca oleracea; assembly: GCA_029582165.1. Lineage (NCBI taxonomy): Eukaryota > Viridiplantae > Streptophyta > Magnoliopsida > Caryophyllales > Portulacaceae > Portulaca > Portulaca oleracea. The sequence goes on along the minus strand of CM055877.1, from coordinate 25,271,992 downwards.
AAGAAAGTCATTTACATGAGAGAACTAAAATTTGAGAGCTAATGTTCATATGTTAAGGGTTTCTCACACTCACGAATCCCAATAAGATAAAATAGAGGAGTCACTTTGAAACAAATAGTAAGCCATAGCTGAAGCAATCACAGAATCACTGGCAGTAAGAAAACAAGGGGCCTTGGATCATGTTCAAATGATTGAGCACTGCATTCAAAGAACATGACATGAAAAAAATGAATTTTTTCCAGTATAATGCAATACAGCAAGTACCAATCGAACCCCACATAATTCAAATCTTTCTGCACAACATAATTACACAAGTAGCATCTTCATAGTGACCCCATTATAAGGGAGTTGTTATTGAGAGATTACACTAACAAATTTACCTTCCAACACCCACCACAAAGGAGATGAAATCCTAGAATGGCCATTCAATACAAACAATGAGAATAATGAAATATCGAACTATGAAACCCCCAAAATTTTTGGAAAATTGGACTCTAATAATCCCAACTTTTGGCAATTGGACTATAATAATCCCTACTTTGTTATTGTACGTCAGCTGTCCCGAAAAGATTGTATTTTTTTGGTACTAAATCTACCGCCATATTTTCACTTTGGGGTTTTAAAATTTTCCAAATTTTCTAATTTTTTTCATTCATGCTCCCTCAAGTGTAGTCACTAAATGTAGTTGACTGTATGTAGCTGCATAACGTTCTCTAAAAACCTTAAAAAGTAAAGCAATTTCACCAATTAAAATAGCCCCAGTTACAATCAAATAAAGCAACAAGGCAAAACCAAACAACCCCTAATTCGCAAAGTCAGGTTTGTTTCCAATCAGTTATAAAAAGTGGAAAACAAAGTAGTAATTACGAATTGGGTTGCATGATAATGCTGATGAAAATGCAAAAACAGAGCAAAAAGGAAGAGAAAAAATCAAAAGCAACAAGTATGGAGACGAGCACATTACCATAGAATAAGTGAGAGATTGAAGAAGAGGTAAGATAAGGGAAAGAGGGTGTAACAAACCCTAAATCGAAGAATGATTAATGGTGAGAGTGGGGAGAAGGGGAATATAGCAGCAGTATATAAATTTCGGAAAGACCAGTTGAGACAGAGAAAGAAAAGATGAGAGAAGACGACAGTCTGTCTGATAACTACACTGTATATTTTATTACTCCGTCCTATTATATTTGTCTATTTACCTAATTTGAGAAGACCAATATATATATTGGAAATTGACCTAATAAATTTATAATTTACTCAAATTACCCATATTTTAATTAAAGATAATAGTTGTTGAAATTGTAAAAGTAATAAATGGATTTATTAATTAAGAATAGAAAAGGAATTAAAGTTGTTGGAATTGTAAATGGAACAAATATTTTGAAAAAAAATTAAATAAAAGAACAAATATTTTAGGGTAGAGATAGTACATCATTCTCTTTTTTTTTTCTTTTTTTTTTTGACCAACGGCGATGACACATGTCTTTGACTCTTAAGCCAAACATTATTTAGAAGTCTCGTTTTAGTTGTTTAAACCTAACTATACTAACTTAATTTAATTTAACTTAACTTCTCCTTACCTAATTTAATTTAACTCAACTATCTAGAAAACACCAAAATCAAAAATAATTTTTTAAATCAGAAAGAAACTCAAATAATATTATTTTAATCTCAAATCAATCCACTTTTTTTAACATCTATAACTTTTTCATTTATTTTCCCCAAAATATTTAAATTTTATTAATAAAATATTTATACCCAACAACTAACTTAACTCAAATCTAACATATCTTTTTCTATCCTATAATATCCTAATTTATCCTAACTTAACTAATTTAACCTGAACTTAACTTGATAAAAGAACATGGTCAACAAATATTTATTGTAACACCCCCAGATTCATAATCATCGAATTATCACTAAATGCCTGATAACCCAATAATTAACGCAGCAGAAATATAATCCGAATTCCGAATGCATTACTGTCGTCCATGATTATGGGCAAGCCTAACAAGACATTGTTTGCAACTTAACATTCCCAAAGTTAAATGAATATTAATATACATCACAACACACATATCATACTAACTTAGGATCAACATATCACCCTTCCAAGACAATATATTACAAGTTACAACCAACACCCAAAGATCATATATCTTTAAGGCTCTCATACATCAAACTATCAACATGTACACCAAAGGTGAAATATATATGACTTCCTGAAAACAAAGGAACTATATACTCTCTAACTTGACTTATCATCTTACCGATTCTTGGTTTATCTGCACTAGGGGCATCACCTAAAACAAAACATGAAAACAATTTCGCAAATGAGTCGAAACTCAATACGCATACCCCTGTACAATCAAATAAACTTAGGCAATTCATTTTATTTCGCGCATTTCAATTCATTTTAAAACAAATAGAAAAAGATAAATAATAACACTTAAAATTTGCTTGCCGGATTATTATTATCTGAGTGGCTCCCTACTTGCGATCATCGGACTAATCTTTCATATGTGCATACCCGGACCGATCGGGAGGTCCGGACGGAGTTGACCGGTTGACACTGGCCAGGTTATGACTTGGATAGTGCACTATTGGCACAAGTAACTTGGGATGGGACAACATTTATGTGACAAAAACATATAAAACAATAATTAACCATGTCAAATTAATATACATGTTTGTTTGAACTCAAATAAGTGAGTTTGAGTAGAGTATAGACAATATGCATCCCTAAAAGTTGAACCCGCAAATAAAACGACATGAAAGCTTGACTGGACTCGAACAGGGAGCAACAACGACCTCTTGGACCACACTTGAGATAAGAACACTAAAGTGAATTAACTTGGATTCTTGGTAAGGAGGAAGTATCCTAATTAACTTAATAAAAGTTAACTTTTAATTAAAAGATTGGAAAATATTTCGGGACTTTGCAGTAAATTTGCAGAAGGCGTAACTTTTCCTATAAACCTCCAAAAATTTTATAAGAGGACTTTTCGGAAAGCTAAAATAAATTCTACAACTCTCCAGTTAAGAGTTAAGGCTTACTGTAACGCCCCGACTTTTTGTGGTATTACTTAGCAATATTTTAATCCAACTAATCTTGTTTTAGCGGAAGCGTATAAAAAGCCGATAGCGTTACGCCGCTCTCCCAAGAGAGGGAAAGCAAGGCTTTTGCTATGTAAATAACTGAAATAAAATATATTTCATAAGGAAAATTTGAGAAAAAGAAAAGGTTGTTCAGCTACAATGAAAATATTAAAACATGCGGTCAAATTATAGCGGTGAGCCAACTACTAATATTGAAATTTAAACTAAAATAACTAGGTGGCGGCCTTAATGCTATTTGAGTTATCCTTGCCACAAATCTGCCCAAAATGTCTCACTGATACCTAAAAACAAAACATTTGGAAACATGGAGAAAAATGAGACGGAACTCAATATATTCGACATTGTAATGTAAAAACCATTCAAAAACAAAATAATTTTATTGGGGCCTAGTGTAAATTCATTTTGAAATGAGAGAGAGGAGAATATGCTCAAATAGTTGCAGGTTATTATCTGAATGTGGAACCTTACCGTATTTCAATAAAATAATCAGTAAAGACGAAAATAAAACATTTAAAGCAACGAAGATAAGGAAAATGAACAATTAAACCATAATCAATAACAATTACAATCAACAATGGGCAATGATTTGATATGAGATTGCAGTACTCTGCAGTATACTGTAATCCCGACAATGCGTGCACGCAGGCCGATCAACCCACTTGAACCGGTATACCAGCATCAATGACCCGGGGACAAAGACTTGATCTGAGATTGCAGTACTCTACATAATACTGCAATCCCGACAATGCGCGCACGTGGGCCGATCAACCCACATGAACCGGTACACCAGCGTCAATGGACAATTCACAAAAACAATAACAAGGAATAATAAGCAATAATGAAAAACACATAAACGAAAGGTAAACAATCACACTAAAAATAATTAGTAAATAGATAAGCAAATTAATGGATAGGTCCACATATATTAGTCATAAAATGATATTTGAAAATAATAAAAACAATAATTATTTCACTCTAATTAGAGTATCTTGAGTTTTTACATTTAAACAGTGTTGAAGGTTATAGTCATCGAAATATACCTGAGTTTGCAGATAAAATAAATAAATCTCTCTTTTTGGCTTGAGAAATCTGGTTTGTATAATATAAATAAATAGTAATAGTATTAATATAAACAGTAACTTAAAGAGATAATTAAGAATTTTGAGGAGATAGAAATTAGAGAGAAATTTACCCAAATTGAGTGTATGGGTTGCTGAGTTAAAAGGGCCCAAAAGAATTTTGGATAATAGTAAAATGAAACAAGGGCCTCAACCCCCTATCTTCTTTTTCTTACTTTGAACGCACAACAGAGAGAGAGAGAGAGGAGCAGGGGGGACGACGATGAAGGGTGGCGCCCGGCGGAGGGGTGCTCGGTCGTCGGAAAACAGAGGAGGACGGAGCTTATGTCGGAGACAAGGACGACCACTGCGGCAGGGTGGTCGGGATGGTTGAGCCGCGAAACAGGGGAGGCGGAGGGACCCCTTTTTGGGTGGTTTTTGGGTGGTTGAACCGCTGGTTTCCGGCGAGATTTCGACCCCAAATGGTAAGTATAACTTAGAATTGATGAATTAGGTTATGGTTGTGAGTAATTTGGTCCAATTTTGGATGGGTTTTATGGTTGGGTGTTGGTGATGGTGCTCGGAGGTGTTGGATATATTTCAAGAGTATAAGACAATTATATAGCCTAAAGAATAAAGTATATTAAGTATAAGGATCATATATAAGTGAAACGATGAGAATATGATCAACACGGGTGAAACAGGGAGCAACACGGGTCGTGTTGCCTTCCAGAGAGCAAGAAAACAGTTCCTGGGCTCAACACGGGTCGTGTTGAGCCAACACGGACCGTGTTGAATCCAACACGAGTCGTGTTGATGCCAGGAATGGTTTTTAATGCTAACGGCTATATGATTTCGTGTAATTAGTTTTTGATATGATAATTAAGCACGATATTTATAAGATTCCAACAGCTATATGACTTGACTTGGTCAAGGTCATATTAAGTGTGTGATCCTCCATTAAAGACACTTGATTGCTCTTTGACTAAGGCATCCTAAGTGTGTTGGCATTCTCCTATAAATAGGAGACATCCTAGGCTATTTGAGACACACCATTCTAAGCTAATCACAACCTCATTCTTGTCTAGACTGCAGCTATACTAGAGTGATTCAAGTGAGAATCTATTTCTCGAGTGTTACAAGAGCTAAGTTTTATCCCTTTGAACATTTACGGTATCGTAAATAGTTCTTAAGGAAAGTGTGAAATAGGCCACGACTCTTAGCGTTATCCAAGCGAGTTTCCATTGTTCTATATACCGTGTACTCCCTTTCCTCCAACAATCTTAAGAACTATTTAGGAATGACCTCGCTACGTGATATGTCTAGCAACTTCCAAAAGCTAGAGCGCTTTGAAGGAGTCGATTTCCGGAGTTGGCAAAGCAAGATGCATTTCTTGCTAACGACTCTCAATGTGGCATATGTGCTCAACATTGAGATCTCTCCCAAGGTGAATCAAGAACCGTCGGCCAAGAAGGTGACAACCGAGGAGTCTTCAAAAGAGGATGCAATTGTCAAGAGTTCTACGGGAGATGGGAGTGATGATCAAGTAAAGACGTCCGTGGAAGATGCGGAGGCTACTCGGCAAAGACTCAAGATGGAGAATGATGACTACATTTGTAGAGGATGCATTCTCAACGGTATGAGCGACACCCTCTTCGATGTGTATCAACATGTGGAGACGACAAAGAAGCTTTGGGAGATGCTTGAAGCTAAGTACATGTCGGAAGATGCGTCAAGTAAGAACTTTCTTGTTAGTCAATTCATGAAATTTAAGATGGATGATAATAGGAAAATTCTAGACCAATTCCATGAGATTCAACGTATTTTAAGTAACTTCAAGCAACACAATTTGAACATGGATGAAACCATAATCGTATCCTCTATAATTGACAAGCTACCTTCTTCTTGGAATGAAACTAAAAGGGCTCTCATGCACCGGAAAGAGGCTATGTCTCTTGAAGGTTTGGCTAACCATCTTCGGATTGAAGAGGAGTTACGCCTACAAGATGGTACCAAAGAGCAATCTAAGGTCCATATGGTGCAAGAGAGTAAGGGAAACAAGAATAAAAACAAGAGCCACAACAAAACTAGCAAGGGAATTCAAAAGTCTAAGCAAGTTTGTTGGGAATGTGGCAAACCGGGGCACATAAAGAGAGAGTGTTACCAATGGAAAAAGAAGCATGGTCTTTTGAACAAAGATACATCTAAGGGCAAGAGTAAGGAGAAGGAACCCAATTCCTTCGTGGCCATGATTAAAGATCATATTAACATGGTATCCATTGGTTGTAATGATTGGTACATTGACTCGGGTGCGTCAAGGCATGTTTGCATTGACAAGAGTTTATTCAAGACTCTCAAACCGGCGGATGATGGTGTGAAACTTTACATGGGCAACAACCATCCGGTTAAAGTTGAAGGCATTGGGCAAGTGGAACTTGTTTTCACTTCCGGTAAAACTTTGCTTTTAAATGATGTGTATTTAGCTCCGGAAGTATGTAAGAATCTTGTATCCGGTTATCTCCTTAGCAAGTTTGGTTTTATGCAAGTTTATAATGGAGATAATTATGTACTTTCCAAGGGTGGGACTTTTGTAGGGAAGGGATATGCTTATGGGGAGATGTTTAAATTGAATGCGAAAAGTAATAAAGATGGCATGATTTCCGCTTATATGCATGTGTCTACTTTGAATAAATCTTTTCTATGGCATGCTAGATTAGGACAGGTGAACTTTTCAAAGTTGAAAGAAATGTCTAATCTTGATTTGATTCCTAAGTTGAATGATGACATAGAAAAGTGTAAGACATGCATGCTTAATAAAATCACCAAAAGTTCATTCTCAAGTGTAAAAAGAAGTTCTAAATTGCTTGATTTAATTCATAGTGATTTAGGAGATTTTCATAGTACACCTTCAATAGGTGGTGAGAAGTATTATGTGACATTCATTGATGATTATTCTAGATTTTTTCAAGTTTATCTTTTGAGTTCTAAAGATGAAACACTTGAAAAGTTTAGAGTTTACAAAACTAGAAGTGAACTTCAATGTGAGACCTTGATTAAAACTTTAAGATCCGATAGGGGAGGGAAATATTATGATCCAAAGTTTTTCCAAGAAACGGGCATTTTTCATAAAACAACCGCCCCGTATACACCACAACAAAATGGGGTAGCGGAAAGGAAAAATAGAACTTTAAAAGAAATGGTGAATTCTATGTTGTCAAACTTCGGTTTAAGTAATGGATTTTGGGGTGAAGCCATGTTAACGGCTTGTTATATTTTGAATAGAATTCCATTCAAAGGGAATTCTAATACCCCATATGAGTTATGGAACAAAAGAAAGTCAAGTCTTAAGTATTTTAAGATTTGGGGTTGTAGGGCTATTGTAAGAGTCCCGGAACCTAAGAAAAGAAAATTAGGTGAAAGAGGAATTGAATGCATCTTTATAGGCTATGCTCAAGATAGCAAAGCTTATAGGTTTTTGGTGGTTGAGCCAAATGAGTACATTTCGGTGAATACCGTAATGGAATCAATAGATGCAATTTTTGATGAGACTAGGTTCTCTTCAATTCCTAGACCTAAAGATGTAATTCAAGATATTGTTCCTTTAATTGAGCCTCAAGATGAAAATCATGAGGGTATATCCGTTCAAGATGATCTTCCATCTCATGAGGTTATTCATGATGAAGAAGATGAAAGTATTGAGTTAAGAAGGAGTAAAAGATCAAGGAAACCAAAAGACTTTGGTTCGGACTTCTATGTTTATTTAGTAGAAGGTTCAAAGGACTCAGTTGAAAGTGAGACCCTATGTATGTACAACATAAATGAGGATCCTAAAACATTTAAAGAAGCTATGCAATCTCATGATGCTTCTTTGTGGAAAGAAGCGGTACAAGATGAGATTGATTCGATAATGGAAAACAATGTTTGGATATTGGTTGACCTTCCTCCGGGAAGTAAACCAATTACCTCTAAGTGGATTTTTAAAAGGAAAAGGAAATTAGATGGTACCGTTGAGAGGTATAAAGCTCGGTTGGTTGTAAGGGGCTTTACTCAAAAGTACGGTATTGATTACTTTGATACATATGCACCGGTGGCTAGGATAGCTTCAATACGTGTATTGATAGCTTTAGCCACTATTCATAAGCTAGTTATACATCAAATGGATGTCAAAACGGCATTCTTAAATGGAGAACTAGAAGAGGAAGTGTATATGGAACAACCCGAAGGGTTTGTTGTTGAAGGTCAAGAAAAGAAAGGTTGTAAACTTATAAGGTCCTTATATGGACTTAAGCAGGCACCTAAGCAATGGCATCAAAAGTTTGATGAAGTAGTGCTTTCAAGTGGTTATAAGATCAATGAATCGGATAAGTGCATATACTCTAAGTTTGAGAATGGAAAAGGGGTGATTATATGCCTATACGTTGATGACATGTTGATCTTCGGGACCGACATGGAACAAGTTAATAAGACCAAAGAATTTCTATCCTCAAAGTTCTCTATGAAGGACATGGGTGAAGCGGATGTAATTCTTGGTATTAAGATCATTAGAAATAATGATAAGATAAGTTTATCTCAAGAGCATTACATTGAGAAAATATTGAACAAGTTTGGAGGTAATAAGTTATATTCAGTTGTAACTCCATATGATTCAAATAAGAAACTAGAGAAAAATTTGGGTTCTCCGGTTAATCAACTTGAGTATGCTAAGTTGATTGGAAGTCTCATGTATGCTATGACAAGTACAAGGCCAAACATTGCTTATGCAATTGGCATGTTAAGTAGGTTTACAAGTAATCCGAGTAATATGCATTGGTTTGCAATTCGGAGAGTATTAAGATATTTAGCTGGTACTAAAAATTATCAACTCACATATAAAGGAGAACCTTCGGTATTAGAAGGTTACTCGGATGCGAGTTGGATTAATAAAGGAGATTTCTCCTCTACTAGTGGATGGGTGTTCCTTTTAGGAGGTGGAGCAATTTCTTGGGGTTCTAAGAAACAAGCTAACATAGCGGACTCCACTATGTCTTCGGAATTAGTAGCATTATATGTTGCTTGTAAGGAAGCGGAATGGTTAAGGAACTTATTATTGGAAATACCGGTTTGGTATAAGCCAATGGCTCCTATCTCAATTCATTGTGATAGCAAGTCTACTCTAGATGTAGTATATAGTCATGTCTACTATGGCAAGTCAAGGCATATTGGTTTAAGACATGCATACATACATCAACTTATAAGGGATGGAGTAGTGACTCTAAGTTATGTTAAATCAAAAGAAAACATAGCCGATTCTTTAACTAAAGGATTGACTAAAGATTTGATAATAAGTACTTCAAAGGGGATGGGTTGTAGCTCAAAGGACTACTAATCACAACAAAGACTCAACTTTACGAATTGGAATACCACCAATTTCTAAAGTTCAAATGAGTACGGAGTTGTTTAAATTAGTAGGAAGCATCGATTATTATCCCAAGGACAAGTGATGCTTAAAATCTGTAATGACAAGAGGATGAGTATTAGTACTCTTAATAGACTTTGTGGAAAGCCTAATTACAGGGGTGGTATAATTACAAAGTCTACCTATGTAAGTGTAATGTGTGGCCGCATAAAGGAACTATGAGCTAAAGTTCCGAAACACTTATGAAGGATAAGGACACAAGGCCGGATAATAGTGTCTAAGTATTTACACTCAAGATTTAAAATATATGTGTGTTATGGGTATAGTTGGTCAATATAAATCCAAAGTTCAAAGCTATGTCTACTTTGCGATTTAGATACAATTTTGGCTCATATACACTAATTAAAAAGTTCAAAGAGTAATCTACTTTTCATTAGGCATATGTTTTTAAGGATTCTCTGGTGATTATAAGTTAAGGTATATCTCAAATAATGGTATAATCCTCTTAAGTAAAGTTATTTCAAGGGTTTTATATACTCTTGAAATAGCGGGGGATTGTTGGATATATTTCAAGAGTATAAGACAATTATATAGCCTAAAGAATAAAGTATATTAAGTATAAGGATCATATATAAGTGAAACGATGAGAATATGATCAACACGGGTGAAACAGGGAGCAACACGGGTCGTGTTGCCTTCCAGAGAGCAAGAAAACAGTTCCTGGGCTCAACACGGGTCGTGTTGGATCAACACGGGTCGTGTTGAGTCAACACGGACCGTGTTGAATCCAACACGGGTCGTGTTGATGCCAGGAATGGTTTTTAATGCTAACGGCTATATGATTTCGTGTAATTAGTTTTTGATATGATAATTAAGCACGATATTTATAAGATTCCAACAGCTATATGACTTGACTTGGTCAAGGTCATATTAAGTGTGTGATCCTCCATTAAAGACACTTGATTGCTCTTTGACTAAGGCATCCTAAGTGTGTTGGCATTCTCCTATAAATAGGAGACATCCTAGGCTATTTGAGACACACCATTCTAAGCTAATCACAACCTCATTCTTGTCTAGACTGCAGCTATACTAGAGTGATTCAAGTGAGAATCTATTTCTTGAGTGTTACAAGAGCTAAGTTTTATCCCTTTGAACATTTACGGTATCGTAAATAGTTCTTAAGGAAAGTGTGTACTAGGCCACGACTCTTAGCGTTATCCAAGCGAGTTTCCATTGTTCTATATACCGTGTACTCCCTTTCCTCCAACAGGAGGTGGCTATGGTGGGTGGTGGTTGGTGGTTGGTTGAATTGGAGGAGGTTGGTGGTGATATGGTGGTCCGGTTGGCGGCAGTGGTGAGGTGGTGGTGATGAAGAGGCTCGGGTTAGTGAAGAAGGTGGTGGTGGGTGGTGAATATTGGTGGTTGAATGGTGGTGTATTGGTGGTGGACAAGAAGGTAGGAGAAGAAGATGGTGATGATATGGTATTGATTTGCAAGATTATTTATAGTTAATTATTTTATAGGCTAATAGCTTTGATGAGTCACTATGAATGCTTTGGTGTCAATTGAAGAGAAGATGGACAAATCAACTTTGCTTCTACAATTGAAAAGGAAGCCATAGGAGCTTGGTTAAGGAGCTTGAAGAAGAAGATGAGGAGTATGATAGGGAGGGAGGGGTGGTGGTGGAGCTTTAGCTTTCATCAAAATCAAGTAAAAGTATAATATTTACTATAATTATTAAGTAAAATATGGAAAATGTGAGAATATATATAAAATACTATTATTATTTTATAAATGAATAAATAGAATGTGGGAAATGCATGAAGTATATGAAATATAAAATAATATTACTATTTTACAAATTACTAAGTAAAATATGAAAAATGTGTGAAATAATTTATAAAATTTAGAAATTAGTAAGAGGTAAAATTTAATTATTGAAAACACTCATATTAGAGTAAATATAATATATTGAAAAGTAGAGGAAGTTTAGCAAAATAAATCAAACAATGTACCCTAATCGAAATTAAAATTTTAATTACCAAAATAAATCAAGTTTAAAAATACGGGGTGTTAAACGTACTTTAAAGTTGGGCCTTGTTGGGCCTGATAATGGTGGGCCAGAAAGAGTGGCCAGTTGGCCTTAGGTTGTTTTCGGCCAGTTGGGCCTATTGATGGTGGGCCATAAAGAGTGGTGAAGGCCAGCTGGCCTTGGGTTGCTTTCAACCAGTTGGGATGGGCCTACTGATGGTGGGCCAAAACAAGTGGCGAAGGCCAGCTGACCTTAGGTTGTTTTTGACCCATTGTGCCTTGTTAGGCCTAATGATGCGCATAAGGAGTGGTGAAGGCCAGTTGGGCTTGGGCTGTTAAGAGTTTCTCACACTCACGAATCACTGAAGTCATTGATTTGAAAGGCCTTGGAGAAGTTCGCGATCTTCTTGGGCCCCTGAACATTGTTCCAACTTGACATGACTTAGCTTGAAGTCTCCAGGTTAGAGCCCTAAGGGGAAGGCGTTGTATGACACTTTATCATTCCGGCCGGGATTGTTTGCGCTTCGTTATAAAAATTTCGATGTAAGTGTCCAGGACCTCGTTTGCGTGTTGTCAGGTGCGAGAAAAATGGATACTCATCTTTTGTTCCTTCTTGCTAGCTAGGAAGTGGTCAACGAATGTTTGGCTTAGTTGAGCAAAGTTGTCAACATTTCCGTTAAAGGGGTTATCAAGGTTGTTAAAATCGGGATCCTAACTCGAAACTATGGGGAAGTTAGGATCGGAATTTAGCCTATATAAGATCGTGGATCGTGTGTAAATTGTAAAATCGTATTGACGATTTTGGACCATAAAATCGTAGGATCGTAAATCAGGATCGGGATTTTAATAACTATGGGGGTTATCAATTTTAAGCAACCCCTTGAGCAACGAGGGGAAAAACTGGCAACAAATGGCATCATCAACATCTTGGACGTACATTTGAGATTTGTACTCTACAAGATGGTCTTCTGGATCTATAGTGTCTTCATAAGGCTCTAACACCAACACTTTGATGCGAAATTTAAGTAGTACCTCCATATTTTTCGACAAAGGGGAATCGAGAAAACGACGCACTCCCGTATTATCAAATCCGAGCGGCTAGACTTGGTCTTTCTTTGCCTTAATGTTGTGGGTGGTGGCGGTCACATCGAGTAGGAGATCTTTCTTATCTAAAGACTTGGTGACACCTCTTAGGCAATCCTTTTTCAAGAAGGGAGTAACTTCTTCCATAGATCTCTCCCATTTAGCGGCATCGACCTGCCGTAAAAGACGTCATAAGGACAAAGCACCGATGTGGACTCTTTGTTGGTCTCTCTATGCACTCCAAGGGTGTCGACATGACAAAGAGTGTACAATGAAGTTCTTCTTCGACTTCTAGATCTGGAACGTCGCTCGGATGGATGGATGAGACCTTTTTCTGTTTGGATACCCAAGGGGATTTTCAGCTTTGTGTTGCATGGGGGGTGTAAGAACCTTGACTTGCTTGCAAGTCGTCACACATCATCCCCAAGGCTTGTCTTGCTTGAATAGTTTTCCTTGCATCTCTATCTTTAATTGTGGAACATCAGGAGGTGAGGACACCTTCATGGATGCCTTGTACAACTCCATTTGTATTCATCACTAATCAACTAGCTCGAACTTCTCCTTAAATACCACATAGGATTGGGCCACCTAAGCCGGAGCGACACTCTGGCATGGGCAAACCCTCTTGTGAGTAAGCTTGAGTCGCACAACGGATGGAGTTGTTCTTCACTTGGGCAAGCTTGCAAAGGGATTCATCCATGCTTTTCACAACCACCAGGGGTGCGACGTAGTATAACCACCTCCCCCTTCAAGGGAGATTTAGTTGAACTGGATCTCCGCGTTATCTCTCCACAAGAACTTTCTTCATTCACTGATTCAAAGGTCAGAGGTAGATCAGCCGCATAACTTGACCTTGCTCAAGTGACAGGATCAGAGGCTCCATACTTTTACGTTTCCTCATCGCAGATGACGCCAAATTATATTCCCCGACTATAAACTGACTAGGTCACACTTCAGTGGAACTTTAGATTTGCCTTCACAAGGTGAAGGGTGGAATTCAAGAGGATTTGATAGATAAGTATAGGCCAAGCGTTGGTGTTGATCTTGTGAGTTCTTCTTCACGCAGATGTCGGCGAAAGTAGGCGCAGTGGAAAAAGGTGGGCGCCATCGAGGGGATCCAACATGGCACAAGTAGGCAGCTCGGCTAAACGTCATAGACGTTGAAGCAACTCTGTTGCATGACATAGGCATCGCAAAATCCAACTGGGGGCGTCTTGGTTCCTGCGCAAAGGTCCCCTTAGAGAACCAAGGAGAACCTTTCCACGCTCTAGTTAGTGAGTGTCTACTGTTGGGCGCTCCGACGTGTTGGTCGGAATTGCAAAAGTATGCGCAATTAGATCAGTGAATAATGGAGAGTTGTCACCTATCAGGAAGTGCGAAATTGTTAGATATTTATAGGAGGGAGAGAGAGAGAGAGAGAGAGAGAGAGAGAGAGAGAGAGTGTTAAAGGATTTCACCTGTTGAGGAGAGAGTTCGGCCTTACAGTGTTGGGCCTTCCTTGAGTAGTTTGATTTTTCCATGTGTGATGGGCTTTGACTTGAGAGTAGCAATTGTAGCTGGTCTCCTTAGTGTTGAAAGTTTATCCATCAAGCATTGCGTTGTTAGCTAATAAATCAAGATGCGATTTAATACTGAAACTGATAGGACTAAGAACAAGGTGTACTGTGATAAGTTAAATGTTGCCTCTATTGAGAACAACATGTGTGAGAACATACTAAATTGTTTGGTCATATGTATGTGTGAAGTCTGGATGCCCCCATCCGGAGATGTAAAAGGATTACGCTTACGGTACTTCGCCATTGGGGGGGGGGGTATAGGTCTAAGAAGTCTATGAGAAAGGCGATTAGAGCCAATTTGAAAAACATAGGCTTAGTGGAGGGAAGACATTAGATAGGTGTGTTAAGTGGACTAGGATTAATGTAGTCAAGTGAGGGGTGAAAGGTTGTCGATAGTATGTCTTATGTTGCCTTTTCTGTGTTTTTCTTTTGTTCTTCTTATGCATGTGTTTTTTAGGTGCGTCCAATAGATTGACTTAACTACTCCTTTCTTGGAGGACACAAGTATGTATTTCCCCTGTCCCATAATAGTTGTCACTTTAACAAACTTTTCTTTTATCTAACTGTACTTGTCGATTCATACCATTGCAACTTTTTTCAACAAACTACTTTTTTTTGACATAAATATGAGAAAAGTGTGTGTGTGTGTGTGAGAGAGAGAGAGAGAGAGGGACTGAGAGAGAGAGAGAGAGAGAGAGAGAGAGAAAGAGAGAAAGTGGAGCGTATCGGGCTGGGACCCTAGTATCGATTCTCATGGTCAAGTTTTCCCGCAACCCCTCCATGAAACACGAGGAACGACGTCGGGGTCGGGTGAAGAGTACACTTTAAGGTGGACCCAGGACCCTGGAATCATGAGCTGAACGGCATCGGGTGTGGCATCCACTTCAAATGGGACCCCGGACCATGGGAGTGGAGCTACGGGTCCACATCGAGACCTACTTCGGGCCTTTAAAAGGGTTCGGACTCCTTCGGCAAGAATAAGCGCAAACGGGTCAGCATGGGTTGTCGGAATGGACGCGCCTTCACGCTTTGGGTCATAACTCCTTCAATACAACTCTGATGGGTCTCAAATTTTGGGAGCTTAAATTACACATTAAGAGCTTTCCAACGATATCTTACGGGCCTAAAACGAAGTCCGGATAAAGAAGTTATGCGCGTTTGAAGTCGGCAGGGAAAAGCTGCCCAGAAGACTGACTCGCCCGAGTCAGCTGTCTGTCGCGCCTGAGTCAGCTGTCTGTCGCGCCCGAGTCAGCTGTTGCCCAGCGACGGATCTTGGCGGACAGTGGGCTGTCTCGCCCGTGCCACCCGGAGACTCGCCCAAGTCACCCTTCTGCGATGGATGCGTTGTTTCGTATTTTTGTTCTGTTTTTAACCTAATTTCCTATTTTGTATAAATACGATGTTTAGCACCCTTTTCTAGTCAGATTATGATATTGAATGAATTGCTAAGGCACTGTTAGGGTTTGCTCCCTTTTCTCTCAAAAATCTTGTTCTTACTTTATCCATTGATTAATGGTGGTGTTAGCAAGTCATTCCTTTATTGATCATTTGGTGGAGTCCTCCTTTAGGATGGTCATGGTGGGGTGTTAAGCTTTGGTGGTGGAATCTCCTTTATCCAAGGTCATATCCAATCCTTCTAGTGTTCAAGGTCATTGTTATTGGTTGAGTTTGATTATTATTCAAGATTCATGGTTTGTATTGAGAAGTTCAAGCATGGATGAATGATATTTGCCACTTCCATCCCTCTATTCTATTGTTCATAGATTTTTCTCCTCTCTTGTACAACAATAACTCAAACTAAGTTATAAATTCCCCCACCACGCCACGCTCCAGAGAGAGAGAGAGAGAGAGAGATATATAAGTAATTTAATTTAATACTAATATTAGTTTCACAATTTTTCATACAACACAAGCCTTAAATTACTCATTTTATTAATTTTTTAAATTTGAGCTAAAGCAACAAATCAACAACTATTATTGGATGGAGATCGTATCCTTTGCCCTGATTCTTTTGTTCTCTTGGCTTTCTAATGGTTTTCCAAATGATTTTTGAAATAGCGTGGTTAATTTTTAGTTTTCAAAAGGTTATTATTTTCTTGGGTATGCTCGAATTAACATCTTTATGCACTGTCGTGCATGATGGGATGTTGTCTACAACTCTACATCGATCTCTCAGACCTTGTGTTAGTAGGACTATATTAGAATATCATTACCCAAATAAATAAAATAATTTTTAAATTGATAATGAAAAAGTACTAAATGATAATTTTATCACTGCAAAACTATAGAAAAAAAAGGATTTAAATACTTTGCAAGAGCTCATTTTATGAGTTTGAAAATGATAAACTTCTCAAATCAAGTGAAAACTTCTGAATTGAAAAACTGTATTGCAATTGTATATTGATTGAAGAAAAGAAGAAGGAACACAACAATTTATACAAAAACTGGAAACCTCAAACGGAGGAAACCAGAAGAACGAAAAGAAAAGAAAGAACAGGAAGAAAGAAAGAAAGAAAGGAAGAAAGAAAGAAAAGGAAAGAAAGAAAAAAACCGAACCAAAAATAAACAAAAACCGGCGAATCAACCGGTCCACACGAACTAGCGAGGCAGCAAAGAAGCCCATCAGCGTAATGGGCTGAACAAAAAGTGTAATGGGCCTTAAATCTTCACACCCCCCCTCAAATTGGCATGAGGAAAACAGCCCAATTTGCCCAAAACTTCTTGATGCTGGACGCCTGGCAATGCCTTGGTCATCACATCGCCAGTCGAGATCTCGCCAACATATTTGAGTGAAATTAACCCGTCCGCAACCTTCTTTCTCACAAAATGACAATCAATCTCAACGTGCTTCGTTCGTTCATGAAAAACAGGATTCCGAGCTATATAAATTGCCGCTTGACTATCAGATTTGACAGGAATTGGCGTTATAGATTGTACCTGAAATTCATCAAGTAAACGACTCACCAAGCTAACTCGCAACCTCTCCGAGACTCCTATACTCAAATTTCACAGAAGAAAGAGAAACTACCGGTTGTTTTTAGATTTCCACGATATCAAGGTTTTCCCAAGGAAAATAACAAAACCACTAACAGATCGCTCATCGGTTTACAAGCACCCCAAATGTAATCGCTTATACCCTTGTAATTCAAAATCATTATCTTTATGTAACAAGATCCCCAACTGGATTTCCTTCAAATATTTTAAAACATGTATAGCAAGATTCCAATGTAAATCCGTGGGTTGTTCAAAATTGGCTTAAATGTTGAATGATAAAAGCTATGTCGTGCCTAGTATTGACCAAAAATTCAATTTTCCTATTAACCTTCTAAACAAAGATGGATTAGATATCGCGCCCAAAGATCGATAGAAAGTTTAACATTTAAATCCATAGGAGAAACAACCGTTTTTAAATCATTAACTCCAAATTCTTGAATCATTTCTTTGGTAAACTTTTTCTGAGTTAAAACCAAACCATCTGAAATTTTAATAATCTCCATCCCAAGAAAGAATTTTGCAATACCAAGATCTTTAATTTTAAAAGTCTTATCCAAATATTTTTCAAAGATTCCATTTCTTCAATATCATTACTGTCATCAAATGTCATCAACATAAACTGCTAAAAATATCACTTTATCTTTGGTCTTTTTATAAAAAAGAGAATAATCATTTTCAGAATGCTTATAACCTCTTTTGTAAAGAACTTCCGTTAATTTTGCATACCATTGTCTTGATGCTTGTTTTAAACCATACAAAGACTTTTTCAACTTACAAACCGCATCAGGAACATTGGTATGAACTCCCTTGGGTACCTTCATAAAGATATCTTCATGAAGATCCCCATGAAGAAAAGCATTGTTTATGTCTAATTGAAAGAGATCCCAACCCCTTTTTACAGCTACCGACATTAAGGTTCTTATTGTGGTCATTCTTACCACAGGAGAGAATGTCTCATCATAATCAATTCCAGCCTTTTGAGTAAATCCCCTAACAACAAGTCTAGCTTTCAACCTTTCGATACTACCATCGGCATTATGTTTTACCTTATAAACCCACTTGCTATCAATTGGTTTTCTACCTTTTGGAAGACTTACTACCTCCCAAGTATCAGTATCATAAAGAGCTTTAAGCTCTTGTTCCATAGCCTTCCTCCATCCTGGATGATCATTAGCTTCCTCATAAGAAAGAGGTTCATGGGTGTCTAAATATGTTCTTATACCTGCATCACTGTTAGCACCAAGAGAAAACACTTCGGGCATATGATAAAGATTAGTCACACAAGAAAAACATGTTTCATAATCTTTCAAATAATCAGGTGGTTTGTGAGTTCTCGTTGATCTTCTAATTTCGACATTATCAAGAGTGTTATTTTCAGCATCAAGATTCCTTTCTTCAGTCTCATTTCCATTATCAAAAAGATTACCTTGGTCATAAAAACTGAAATCATCATATGTAGCATCATCCTTTTTACATGTAGTAGAATCCATGTTGGAATTCTCCTTGAAAGGAAATATATCTTCTTGGAAGACAACATCTCTTGAAATGATAATTCTATTAGTTTCTAAAGAAAATAACTTGTAGGCTTTCTTGCCTTGAGGATATCCCACAAAAACACACTTTTCCGCCCTTTCTTGAAATTTATTTCTCCCTTGTTTAAGGGTGCTAACATAACACTGACACCCAAAAATTCTCAAGTGATCATAAATGGGTTTCTTCCCAAAAAGCCTTTCAAAAGGGGTTCTATTATTGAGTAAAGGTGAGGGCATTCTATTAATGAGATAAGTCGCTGTTAACACACTTTCACCCCAAAAATTTAAAGGCATACCAGACTGAAACATTAGAGCCCTAGCCACTTCTAGCAGATGTCGATGTTTCCTTTCCACAACCCCATTTTGTTGAGGTTTCTGAACACAAGAAATTTCATGTAAAATGCCCTTTTTTCTATAGTATTCAATTGCTAGATTGTTCTTTCCTATTTCGAGGGCATTGTCAGATCTAATTCTTTTGACTTTTGCGTCAAATTGATTTTCTACAAGACTTATAAAACTTTGTATTAGACCAAAAGTCTCATGTTTTGTAGACATAAGATGAGTCCAAGTACTTCTAGAAAAATCATCGACAATAGTAAGAAAATACTTATGGCCGGAAGGAGTAGCAACATGATATGGACCCCAAGTATCAACATGTATAAGTTCAAAACATTTAGAAGTAGTGATAGAACTTCTATGAAAGGGAATACATGTCTGTTTTGCTTTGTAGCAAGCATCACAATCTCCCAAATTCAATACACGAATGCCCAAGGGCAACAATTTTAACTTATCTCTCGATACATGACCCAATCGTTTGTGCCACTCATTACCACTTACAGAAGCAAGAATTACATCACTATCTATCAAAACACTATTATTCACGTTATCACAATCATTGTTCAACTTTGTTTCATTCAAGAAATACAGCCCGTTGTTCTCCCTACCAAGAACCATTTGCTTCTTGGATGAATGGCCCTGCAGGAAACATTCATTTTTACTGAAAGTAATCTTGCAACCAAGTTGATCGCACAAGGCATTAACGGATATCAAATTGAACTTAAAACCAGGAACAAACAGAACATTATTCAAAGTAATATTTCCGGTTAACTTTATCTTTCCTTTCTTCCGAACAAAAAGATTTTCTCCATTTGGCAGTAGAACCTTAACAGGTATGACCAAATTTTCAACAGAACACATCAACTCCAGGTTTCCACACATATGATTATTAGCACCAGAATCCAAAATCCAATCAGTTTTAACAGGTGAATTGCAGGCAGTGACTGTGGAAATAAAAGGAGATGAAAGACTCATACCTGAAGCTTCTGTTTCAGAAGCTATGCTTGCGTTGGAAGTGGAAGATGAAGGAAACCGGTCCAAAAATTGCTCCAAGATCTCCCTCGCCTGTTCTTTGCTTACGTTAGAAATGCTACTGGTTTGAATGTCTGAACCCATTCCAGCTTCAGAATTCTTCCCTTTTTCCTCCCAAACGGAATTAACACTCCTCCAGTTCTCCCTTCTTTGTGTACTGGTTTGGTTTTGTACCCGTTGTTCTTGATTTCTGGCACGATTCTTGGGAGGGTAACCAATAATCTTCCAACAATGCTCAATTGAATGCCCATTCCTTTTACAATGGGTACAAAATAAATCCCCCCTTTTTCCTTCGGTTTTCTTTTCCATTCTCTGGGCATTAGTTTCTGCTTTCTGTTGAATTTTATTGGCAAGGAAGGATGAAGAGGAAGACTCACCCAGATCGAAAGAATCTTTGATCTGTCTTTGTCTTTCTTCTTGGGTTAAAATCGAATAGATTTGATTTAGGGAGGGTAAGTTGCTCATCATAAGAATGTTACCTCTTACGTTTGTGTAGCTCGGATTTAATCCCATGAGAAATTGAAGTATCTTCTGTTCTTCGGAATGTAATTCGAGTTGCTTGTTGATTTGGGGATCGCAAGTGCATTTACCACATTTGCATGACGGAAGGTTACTCACAACACCGATTTCTTCCCAAAGCTTTTTGGCTCGAGTGTAATATGTGGCGATATCCATTGTATCTTGACTGAGTCTGGCCACCCTTTGTTGAACAGAGAAGAGCTTTGCTTTGTTGGCTTGGGAAAATCGTTCTTCAAGCTCCAACCATAGTTCACGAGCAACGTTTGAATACAGAACGCTGTCCCTGATGTCTTTCTTCAGTGAATTCAATACCCACGAAAGAACCATGTCGTTTCCCCTCTTCCAGTAGGGAAATCGTGGGTCGGAATCTTTCGGCTTTTCTAGGGTTCCATCGACGAACCCCAGCTTGTTCTTCGCTGATAGGGCCACACTTGCGCTTCTCCTCCATGTATCGAAATCTTCGCCGGAAAAGAGCTCGGCGACCAAACTCATCCCTGGTTGATCTGAGGGATGAATATACAGAGGATCGCAAGGTTCTGGGACAAAGACCCCCTTCGATTGATCTGCCATGGCAGCTTGAATTTGAAGGTCGGATCGCCCCTTAGTGCTCGATACCATGAAAACTTCTGAATTGAAAAACTGTATTGCAATTGTATATTGATTGAAGAAAAGAAGAAGGAACACAACAATTTATACAAAAACTGGAAACCTCAAACGGAGGAAACCAGAAGAACGAAAAGAAAAGAAAGAACAGGAAGAAAGAAAGAAAGAAAGGAAGAAAGAAAGAAAAGGAAAGAAAGAAAAAAACCGAACCAAAAATAAACAAAAACCGGCGGCCCTGAACCGCGGTCCACGAAACTAGCGAGGCCAGGCAGCAAGCCCATCAAGCAGAATGGGCCTGAACAAAAAGTGTAATGGGCCTTAAATCTTCACATCAAGATCGTTATTAACATCTTGAATTTCACTTACATCACTCTAGAAATTATATGTAAGCATATTTAAATTATTATAAATGCACGAGTAAATTACATTTACCCTACCTAATATTTGCGGTAATAATTTTTACACACCCGACATTTGTGAAATAATATTTACCTTACATGACATTAAGTTTTATATATTTAAACCTGCTAAGATATTTTATATTTGATTTTTGTTGGATTTTCCAGTGAAAAAAAAAAAGATAAATATGAATTGACATTTTTACCCTTGATATTAATTCATTTTCATTTTTCATTTTCATTATAAGATATTTCTTCCATTATAATTGATTTTTCACCCTTGATATTTTATAAGATATTTTATAATTGAGTTTTCATTTTCAGAATGGGGAGGGGCTGAGTTTTCGAAGAAATAAAGTAGAGAAAATGTTGGGGTTTAAATGCCATATGGATTAATATTAAGGGTAGAAATGTCAATTCATGTTTAAATGTTTAATTGAAAGTCATATGAATTGATATCAAGGGTAAAAAAATCAATTCATATTTATCTTTTTAATGTTCGTCGGAAAATTCAACAAAAATCAAATATAAAATATCTTAGGAGGTTAAAATATATGAACATTTAATGTCAGGTAAGATAAAAATTATTTCACAAATGTCGGGAGTGTAAAAATTATTACCACAAATGTCAATAGGGTAAATATAATTTACTCATAAATGCACATTCCATTAATTTGAGGGTTATTACCATTCATAAACTACACAAAAATAATTATATGTTTATAATTACATAACTATGCATAAAATATCTATTTTTTATTTTCCACATAACCAATGAATACTATACTTCTATAACTTATAAACATATATAATTATAAGAAAAAAATATAATTTAAAATTATAAGAATATGAATTATAAACAATTCATGATTTTTGTTAACCAACTTGATTCAAGAGAGGCATCATTTGTATGAGTTTGCACTTTGCATGAGGACATATCCCTTCCGTCCCAAATTAGTTGACACTTTGACTAAATTTTGACCGTTAATTACTCACAAATTATAATGAGTTACAATATAAATTTATCCGTTATTAGAAAGATACTTTATTTAAAATTACAATGAAGGTAATTTCATATTGTAACTCATTGTAATTTATGAATAATTAACGGTCAAAATTTAAGCGAGTGTCAATTAATTTGGTAGCGAGGGAGTATTTGGCATGACATTTTGAACCAATGGTCAAAAGAAGCCCTTGACATGGTGGTGACATGGGCAATCCACAAGAGCGGGGAAGGATAGAACGCCAGGCAGATGCAAAGCCAAGCAAAATAAGGTTAAGACAGAGATAAGAAGCTAACCCAATCCCATGTCCATAAGCTTCTGTATCTTCTTCGCTCACTCAACCTCTCTCTAGTCTCTACATGCCTACATGTACCTTTTCATGGCTTCTCTCCCTTCTTTTGCCGTAAATGTCAATCCAAAGCTCGAACCTGAGCTCAGGAAGGCCTCGATATCCCATGATAAGGTATCCAATTTCATCATCTGCCTTCTCCTTGTTTGTTATTTTTTTACTGGGTAGTAAGTTCTATCGCTACTTTTGTGTTGATTACTGACTTTGAGCAGCGTTTTTGTGATTTCAGACTAGAAACAATGTTAGCTACCCAAAAACCCAGAGCACCTCATACATTGACGCGAATTTGGATAGAAGTTTCTTGAATTTCAGAGAGGCTTTGTCTTCTTTTGATGAAGGTACCCATGTTGAATCTTCTTTTTATGTGCCCTTATTGCAAGAATGCACTGAGAAGAGATCAATGTCAAATGCCCAAATGATCCATGCCCACATTGTGAAAACTGGGACACATCAGGATACCTTTGTTATGACTACCCTTATCAATGTCTATGCAAAATGTGGTCATATGGAGTGTGCCCAGAAGGTGTTTGATCATTTGCCTAAGAGAAATGTTGTTAGTTGGACGGGGCTCATGACAGGGTATGTTCATAACTCGAAGCCTGAGGTTGCTATAAGAGTGTTCCTAGATATGTTGGAAGTTGGAGCTTATCCGACTAGCTATACGTTTGGGACGATCTTAAGTGCTTGTTCATCCATGTCACTTGCCAGATTAGGGAGGCAAATCCATGCTTATATTATTAAATATGGCACGGAATGTGAGACCAGCATTGGCAATGCACTCTGTAGTTTTTACTCTAAATGTGGAAGCTTGGGCTATGCCACTGATGCTTTTCGAAGGATAGGAGATAAGAATGTGATATCATGGACTGCTGTCATCTCTGCTTGCACTGACAATGGTGAACCTGAAATGGGTTTGAAATACTTTGTCGAGATGCTTTCTGAAGATGTGGAGCTCAATGAGTTCACCTTCACTACCATCTTGAGTTTGTGTTGTGCATTGCATGCTTTGGAAGTGGGGAGACAAGTACACTCTATGAGCATCAAGCTTGGATTCCAAAGGAACCTCCCAATCAAAAACTCCATAATGTATCTATACTTGAAATGTGGATTGATTGATGAGGCACATAGGCTATTCGATGAAATGGATTCAATCAGCTTAGTGACATGGAATGCAATGATAGCAGGTCATGCTCAAATGATGGATCTGTCCCAGGACGACATTTCTGCTCACCAAAGTGGAAGTCATGGTTTGAAAGTTTTCATGAAGATGAACCGATCAGGCACTAAGCCAGATCTATTCACATTGTCCAGTGTCTTGAGTGTTTGTAGTGGGCTAGTGGCCTTGGAGCAAGGGGAACAGGTTCATGCTCAGACCATAAAAAGTGGATTTTTGGCCGATTTTATCGTGGGAACTGCCCTAGTTAACATGTACAGTAAATGTGGTGACATTAGCAGTGCTAGTAAAGCTTTTGCAGAGATACCAACAAGGACTGTAATATCATGGACATCTATGATTACAGCTTTTGCCCAGCATGGTCAACCTCGCCAAGCACTAGAGCTGTTTGAGGAAATGCGCTTGGCTGGAGAGAAGCCAAACAAAGTCACATTTATAGGTGTGCTTTCAGCTTGTAGCCACGCAGGCATGGTTGATGAGGCACTCAGATACTTTGACATGATGAAGAAAACCTACAAGATCAAGCCGATAATGGAGCATTACGCTTGCCTGATTGACATGTATGTAAGGCTAGGTCGTTTGGAGGAAGCCTTTGATCTTGCCAAGAAAATGGGCTGTGAACCCAATGATGTCATCTGGTCGATCTTGATAGCAGGCTGTAGAAGTCATGGAAATCTAGAGTTGGGTTTTTATGCTGCCGAACAGCTACTCCAACTAAAGCCGAAAGATACACAGACCTATGTTATGTTGCTAAACATGTATCTCTCAGCTGAACGATGGCAAGATGTTTCGAGGGTAAGAAAAATGATGAAAGAAGCGAAGGTGGGAAAGTTGCAAGACTGGAGTTGGTTGACTATCAAGGATAAAGTATACTCATTCGCACTACACAATCGGTCATATCCTTCCAAAGCAGAGGTCGAGAGTTACTTGGGAATGTTGCTCAATGAACTAAAGGATAAGGGGTATAAGTCCCAGAACCTACACGTAACTGATGAAGAAGATGAGGAAGTAGACGTGGTCTCTTCCTCAACACATCATCACAGTGAGAAATTAGCAGTTGCATTTGGATTGTTACATACCCCAAAGGCCATACCCATTCGTATTGTGAAGAGCATTAGCATGTGTAGGGACTGTCATAGTTTCATCAAGCTTGTGTCAGAAATGACTGCTCGAGAGATTATAATCCGGGACAGTAAAAGACTCCACAGATTTGTAAACGGTCATTGTTCATGTGGAGATTTTGGCAATCTTTTATGAGTAAATTCGCATCAGCTTTATAGTTCACCAAAATCCTTTTGTTATGTAGTTATTTCATTACTACAGGGAAGTTCACTCAATCTGCCTGCCTTACAATGCAGAGATCTAGTCAGGTATCTGAGTTTTGCTGCGTAAGAAATCTTGGGTTCTAGCATCCTTTCTTCCTCTTTCCGGATTACATGTAGATATGTTGACGTTGTGTGTATCTTCACCCTTGATCCATCTTGATCTAAGTGCCGGATGTGTTTGCTGCCTTACAAAGGATTTGCCTTCTTTTTCTTTTCCTTCAGTTTTACAAAGAAATACAACCCTTAAAATACACACTTTAACCAAGAACCCATTCCTTCAATTCCAGACATAGGACTCCCACTGCTAGAATGAGATGTTTCTCGTTTTATTCAATAAGGACCTAGATCTACCTAACAGCACAACTAATATAACATATATATAACGTGAACATCCAAATAGACAATGCAATTATTACACTTGAGCTAAATATTGAACGAATAAATATAAATCTAACTTATAGGCAAAAATACTGCTAAACTAAGCTCTGTAAAACACATTCCTATGCATACAGAAAATACATTTTTTTTTTCTTGGAGGGATACTTAATAAGTTCCGCCCTGCGAAATACAGGTAAAACAACCCAGTAAGATACAACTTATGAGCAGCCATCATGATATCTTAAGTGTTGAAAACATGGATTTTTTAAGACTCGGGGGGCTCAGCATCTGGCTGAGTCTGGTCAGTGGGCATGGGTGTCTGGTGCTGTTTAAGGCTGTCCTGTTGCTGCTGCAGCTGGTACATTTTGAACTGGACGGATTGCATCTGAAGTTTTTTATTATTTGCTGCTATAAGCTGCTGAGGAAAGCAGCTGGGTGGAGCATCCCCTCTTAGCTCGCCGCTTGCAAGCTTTAAACGTTGGACTTCAGCTGCGAGTGCCTCATTCAGTGCTGTAACACCAACAAAAGATACAATTACCGCCAAAACACATGGAGGGGCACGCAAAACAATCAATTCAGGTGTTGGCACAAATAGGCACACAAGTAGAGAATGCCCAGTGGATCTGACGACTCTAATCGACAATGGTCTCCTGCGGTTGGGTAATACAAGAACATAGGTTTTTCTCAGTTTCATGTGGGTGAAACTCGGATTATTTTATTCTAACTACGAGTAGGATCAGGTTTCAGGAGTTGGTGGCTGATAAAAGCACGGCAATTTGCCATATCAAGGGGCAAAGTTTGACCTATCACTTTTGGTTCAGTGCAGATTCAAAGGATCATTTCAGATACAAGTTAGTATTGAGAAGTCTGGGTCAGGCCAAAAGCACATCAAACCTATTAGGATCAAACCAATTATGTATACAACTACCAACATCCTTCAGCAGTTTTAGTGTAAGCCCTGGTCATTTCAGGTATGGTTTTTCAAACCACAAGGAGGCTGATTTGGCTCTTGATAGTGTGATTTAGTTTTAATTGACTACCCTATTCATATTAAAAATAAGATTTGAGTTTCAAAGCACAGATCAGTCGGCCAGAAGAGGATAATTCACCATGTATTGAGAGCAACACTGACACAGAACCCTCGTCAAGTTATGTTATCTAGTATCTACATCTATAGTCATATGCAAATTCAACCATTTCTGCAAATACACAGAAATGCTCTCAAATTCAACTGGCAAGAACAAATTATGGAACTGACAAACTTGATCCCTCAACAGAAAACCGAAATTCCATTCTCATCAACATGCAATAATTAAGAATTATGGTGCAGAACCTGGATTCTCAAAAGCCCAAGTTGGCAAAAGTAATGTAAATTTGAGTGGACTAGGAAGACCAAAAGTTACCCTCTGTACAGAACATCCCACATCGATTTTCTTATCTGTTACTACTCCAGAGTCCAGAAGAATGTATTATTGCTATTCAATTCATATAGCTGCAAAAAAATAGGTATTTCTTGATACAGAACTGATACAGAAGTTAACAAACTAGCAATTATTACTTTCACTCCTTGTGCTTTGTTGGCATTCACCTTCATTGGTGTTGGTGAAAGTCAATGGTGCAAGAGAAGGTAACCAAAGATTAATTAATTACAATTTTTCAAGTCATTTAGTATTTCACTCAGCCAGATCTTGCTTATTTCTAATACAAAGCTTTCTTACTGTGCCGTAGATATCGGATTAAGCAAGAACTTCAGAGTAGGAACAAAAGACGACTTCCAAAATTATTGACAAATTACTCCTAACAATCATACCACTAGTTCACTAAGTATGTGAGGTACTACATAGCCTATCTACGCAAAATCACAATACAACTAATCAACTATATGTAATCATCATTCACAAGCGATATGTCCAGCGGTTACCAAGAGTTCATAAGGGAGTAGGGTTTATGACAGAAAACAAACCATCCCTCAGGTGGGCCTGTTGCTCCATAGCTTGAAGACGAAGTCTCAATTCTTTATTCTCAGTGGTAAGCCCAGAAGAATCCCTCTGAAAGTAGAAACTCGATCATCAATCCCAATATTCAAATACATATATCTCAGAACATCATCATGAATGCACAACAGTCCACCAAAAGCAAATGAATTTGTCACACACCTGAAGAAGTGTGAGCTGGGCTGAAAGGGTAGTAGCCTCAGTTTGAAGTAGCTGGACCTTGTGCTCCAATTCTGCAATGTACCTCAGTTTTCGTTCCTTGGAACGAGCTGCAGATTGGCGATTAGCTAATATCCTGAACAACATCCCATACTACAAAAGTTTAGAAAACTCGAGGTATCCAAAATCCAAATCATTTTTCCATTTATTTTCTAGAATTGCTCCAATGTTCAAACCTTTTTGCACGCTTGGGATCAGCCATAGCAATCTCAGCCAATTTCTCATTCGCCATTATTTTCTTCAGTTCTTCAGGACTAAATTCACCATTTCCAAACTCCAAGCTGAACTTACTGTTGTTCCCATCAAACGAGCTGCTCGGAGAGTGATGAGCGGACCGAACACCAGGAGATGGCGGAAGCTTCAGCGACTCCTCGTTGAAGTTCAAACTTCCCATAAAGCTATCCATAGAGAGGCTTCGAAAATGTCGAGAAGTGGGGGCAACATCGCCAGAACCGCTTCTTTTACCACCTCTCTCAGCCCCATGCATGCCATACGAATTCCCCGAAATGCTGCTCTCCACCTCATTCTCACTGCTGTCATTAGTTCTGCTAACACTAACCTTGCTATCCATATCCCTATCCTCCACACTAGACGCACCAATGTGATCCAAGTTCATGTAAGCCGAGAACAATTCATCAACCTCAGCTCCCTCGGTCCCAATTCCACCGCACTCGGATTCTTTCTTCAACACCAACTGAGCTGGCTTATCCTTATCAGGAGGTGTAAACTGTGGTACAGACTGCTGAACCATCGAACTGAACCGCATTGGAATATCACTATTGGACCGCTTATGCCCTCTTCGAGGCGGAAGACCCTCAGTCACATGAACCACATTCCCTCCAGAAAAGGGTGCAGGACCCTGTAAATGACTAGTATCTAGTTCATCCTTAGGAAGATCACTCGAAACTGGGTCAGGAACCGATGGTGGCGGTGTGTCCCTTATAATGGTTGAGGGGCTCAATGGGGGCAAGTGATCATAGGAGAAGAAGGAAGACTGAGACAGAGACCTGGAATGGCCATAATTCTGAGTACCCATCTGTTGGGATGCCATCTTAGGCACCCCAAACTGGGTTTGAGTCCCCATGGTTGGAGGGTTTAAATGTGGGTGTGAAGGGGGTATGCCAATAGGTCTCTTGTTGGTATTACTAGCACTAGTGACACCCTCTAGACTCAAATTCTGAATTTGCCCATTAAAACTCATATGATTATGGTCAATTTGCTTTGGATTTGAAGAAGAACAGTTCCCAAATGAGGATTGAATTCTTTGCATGAGCCCAGTTTCATCACTACACTCCATTGCATTAAAGCATCAAACTTGATCAAAAACCCTAATTTCTAAAACCCAGTTCCCGCCACAGCTGATCAATAAATCAATGGAACGCCAGAAATACAGCCGCACCCAAAATGAATGAACTGGGTGGGCATGGTAGAATGCAATGGGAGTGAAACAAAGCGAAAAAGTGACTTACTTTGGAAAACTTGAGCAAGAAGCTTCCAGAGTGAAGAGCGAGAAAGTAGGAAATCAGAACATTCTGGATGAAAAAGAACAGTAAAGAGAAAGTTGTGAGAGTGGGGAGCTTCAGGAGAGGTAAACAAAAACAATGGCAAAATTGAATGGAAATACCCTTTTTTTTCTTTTATTTGATTTTGTTTGCTGGGCTGGGAATTGAATTTGTGGGACAAGTGATCAGACAATTGGGAGCATTTTTCGCGTTTTCTGTGTGCTCTTGCTTCTGCGCTGCTATATCCCTTCTTTTCTTTTCTTTTTTTCTTTAAAAAAAAAAAGAAAGGGGATTGACGTGTTTATCTGATAGAGTGCTTGGATAAAAATGTCATTAAACTTTTCAAAATATTCAAAAATGTCATTGATTTTTACAAATTGTCATTATTGTCACTCAACTATCTAAAATAATCAAAATTGTCACTGAAACCTGCTATATCAGGTTATGAACCGATTAAAAGATTCTTTGATAAAAAATGTCACTCAACATTACAAAAATGTAAAAAACGCCACTCAACCTTTCCCAAAAAGTCAAAAATACTACTACCATCAATTATAATAGAAAAAAATGTTATTTGCTTTCATTTATTTAAATTAATATATAAAAATATTTAAAGTTCAACTGGAGATTCGCTAAAAAATTAAAATTTTGTTTAAAACTCATGTAATTGTAAATTTATTTTTTTTACGGTTAGAATTTCATATAGTAATGTTGAATTTTTCTATGTTTTCTTTATAAAATTTTATTTTATTTTATTTCTTAGTTTATTCTTAAAATATTTGTAATAATATTTTTTTTATGACTTCCCTCTGTCACTTTTGCGTTACTATAGTATCTAGCATATCACTTTAACGTTGATATATATATATATATATATATATTACAAGTAGTTAATTTACTATAAATATACATACATACAAATGACATATATATATATATATATATATATATATATATACACACACATATGTACATAAGTTAATGTTAAAGTGATGTGTTACATACAGAAAAGGTGACAGAGAACAAGTATTATAGAAAATATTTATTATTAATATTTTAATAATAAAATATAAAATAAAATAAAATAAAATTTT
The DNA here is from genome assembly GCA_029582165.1 of Portulaca oleracea. Classification (NCBI taxonomy): domain Eukaryota; kingdom Viridiplantae; phylum Streptophyta; class Magnoliopsida; order Caryophyllales; family Portulacaceae; genus Portulaca; species Portulaca oleracea. Next base: position 25,241,296 of record CM055877.1, on the reverse strand, counting down.
ATAGAGAAACATAAAAAAATTCAACAATACTGTATAAAATCTTAATCATAAAAATTTTAGAATTACATGATTTATAAAAAAAATTATTTTCAAGCGAATCTGCAGTTGAAACTTAAATATTTTTATTTATTAATTTAAATAAATGAAAGCAAATAATATTTTTTTCTATTATAATTGATGGTAGTGGCCATTTTGACTTTTTGAGAAAGTTGAGTGACATTTTTGACATTTTTGAAATGTTGAATGACATTTTTTATCAAAGAATCTTTTAACCGGTTCATAACCTGCTATAGCAGGTTTCAGTGGCATTTTTACTATTTTGAAAAGTTGAGTGGTAATAATGACAGTTTGTAAAAATCAGTGGCATTTTTTATTATTATGGAAAGTTTAGTGGCATTTTTATCCAAGCACTCTTATCTGATACTCTGATAGGGAAGGGTATAAACGCCAATCGCAATCCAATTTCTAAACGCGTTTCTGACTCTTGGCTGCCTTCATATTCTATACTCCCTCCGTTCTTTTTTATCTGTCATTTACAATTTTCAGTGCCAATTTTTAATCAATAATATTTAATATAAATATTTTGCAAAAAATATAATATTATACTTTTTAAATTATATTTTTTATTACAAATCTAATGATATCAATTTTGTATGATGAATCATTGTATAAATTAAAATATTAACGGTCAAATTTTTGACACAATTTCCACAGACAACTACTAAAACCAAACAGAGGGAGTACATTTTTGTGTACTGTTATAGCATATAGAATACGTAATTTTATTTATTGAATTTTTATCTTCTCTTTTTTAGTTGACATCATTTTTCCTTTCATTTTTTTTTAAATTCCTTTGAGTTTCGAAATACTACATACTAGCACTACAAAAGTAACAATTACAAAAATTTTGGTCAGAACTGCATCTGGATTAGTTAAACAGACTAGTATATATGAGAAATTGATATGCACTATTCGATGATGATTTAGACATATATATATATATATATATATATATATATATATATATATATATATATATATTTTTGTTTCAAAATTTTGTTTGGACTAGTTTGATCAACGCGTGCGAAGCACGCGTTGACCCGACAATTATAAATAGAAAATTTAAAAGTTTAATATTAAATAAATTTTTTTAACATAAACTTAAATTTTAATTTAATTTTAATATATATGATTCTATTAGTCAATTATTTGCTTATGTAAAACATATAATTAATGAACATATAAACCAAATAAAATTATTATGATAACTAATACAAAATAAATATTTTATTTGGATTTTCTCTAACATAATATTTCATATAAACACAAGTTTTAAATGGACTAAAACATAATTATTAGCTTTAAATGTTTCTGAAGCATTATATGAGAGAACAAGGAGTGTTGCCCCCAACCTATAATCCAATAATATTAATAATTAGTATATAATGAGCTTAGAAAACAATGAAAGGTCACTATTTATTTATAGTATCTATATATAGGAATAAGTACTACTAAAGAGCAAAAGTAATCAAATTAAATCACAATCACAAGTATTAACTTGTGAATAGATTTGTATATAATTCACCTCGACTATCCACATTGCCTAACATATAATAATATGCTCATAATGGCAATTTCTAATATACTGATATTGAATAGAAGTTTCCTAGATGTTACAAAAGTTAAACTTTTATTTTAATTTATTTAACTTAAAGTTAAAATTTAATTTTATTCAATAGTCAATTATTTGTTTATGGAAAAATATAATAGACATTTTTAAATTAATTAAATATAATTAAATGGTATATAACAAATATTTTGGACCTTTCCTAAAATAAATATATAGTATTGTTATTTAATATGACTAATGGTTTATGACACACATTGAAACTATATCACAAATAGGTCAAAACAAAGTTTTATGGTTAAACTTTGGTACTATAGAAAGTTAGCTAGGTAACCTTTGTAATCAAATCACATAAGACACAAAGTCTCATTTATGAGTCTAAAAAAATGTTGTATTTCCTAGTACAATGAAACACTTATAATTTAAGGAATATTATTGAAAAAAATAATGTTATTTACAATTAATATATAATAATATCTATGGTTGAATAATTATCGATGTAGAAACAACATATAATTCACTTTGCTTTTTCCTATCTTGACGTACTTATACCGCCAAATAATTAAACTATATATTTATTTTTGTATATTATAATCTCAGTTACAAAAATTAAATTAACAATAAAATCATAAAATAAGTAGGTAATAGTAGTAATAATAACAATAATAATAGGTATTAATGATTTTGGATTAACAATAATTAAATTAACAACAACAACAACAACAACAACAATAATAATAATAATAAGCATTAATGATTTTGGATTAATGAAAGTTTAAAAAAGGGTAGGAATGGAATTTTAAAAAATGAGTAGGGGTATTTATGGAAATCAACATTTGTGACAAAAATTTCCTTAGCCTTTTTTATAAGGATGGTAGATATTAAAAAAAAGGGAAATATTTTATTCAATTTTCCGGCCAAATCGATTTATATCAAAATTTAGACAGAAAATCTATGACAATCCCAATTTTTCCCAGTCAAACAAATTTGAGTACTCAAATCAAACACTTTCGGCTCAATACAAAAGGACGTCGAGTAGCATTTCTTAACTTTGACAACTATCTTAAGATTTTTTGGATTAGATAGACATTTTGAATTTTTTTAGAGAAGATCGCAGTTATGGTTCCTAATAAAGCAAACAACTGGCAACGAATTCATTAAAATGACTATGGTGTCATATCCTGAGATTGAGCATGTTATAAAGGTTAGGAGATATGTATCCAATTTCGCTTGGATCACATCCTCTTTCTAAATCCTCATGCTCATCGTGACATTCTACAATTACCCAATGGACACCTGCAAGACATTATCCTTGTTCCAAACACCATTTGCCATAAATGACTATGTTGTCGTATCTTAGGATTGAGCATCTTGTAAAGCTTGGGAGATCTGTGTCCAATTCAGCTTGCATCGCATCCTCATTCTAAATTCTTTTACCTCTTAATCGCTTATGCTCACCGTGACACTTACAATTACCCAATGCACACCTGAAAAACATTATCCTTGTTCCAAATACTACCTGTCATATAACTGATTGGTTGTTGAAATGTAGTATCCTTTGTCCATTTGTAAAAATATTCCACTTAATGTTGATAATAAGTGATACCTCTAATCTTTCAAGTATAGAGACGTTGTTTGCCTAGTTTAGGAAAAACAACATGTTTTATTGAGAAAGTGGCTTCTCATTATTTATTACTTCAATTTGCAATTTCCATATAGCTTATAAAGTTGTCGAAAAATGCACCACTCTATTTCACCATCCTTGTCTCTGGACCTTAAAAACAGTATCTAGTCTTGTAGCCAATATGCGTAAGCTATACCACAAGTTGGTCGGTCCGAAATATTCAATTTGCTGAAAAATCACATATATTTTACTATTGGACATTCCCTAAAAAGATGTCCTGACTCTTTCGAATGCCTATATGTACAAGAACCGAAAGATTGGATTCCCCCTTCATCTTCTATTCCATCTAAGGAAGAGAGCATTATTGGAGCATTTTCAAAAGAATAGCATTCATTTTGAGGGTAAGTCAAAATGCCATAACATCTTCAAAAACATATCACCTTCTTTGACCACCCTTGTAACAACCTGGGTATATTGTTAAAGTGTGGCTTAAAGGGTTTAAAATGAATATTTATATCACCAACGTGCATCTGTTTTTTTAGGAATCTCATATGGTGGGTACTTCTCAGTTAAACCAAGTGAGTTGTATTTTCCCTTTTTTAATTTTGAAATATATTTTATATATATTTTAACATTATTTAAAAAGTAACACTTTTTTTAAAACTTATTTAAATTTAACGAAAAAAAAACTAACTTTTACCCAATATCCATTTACCTGCAGATAGGGATGGTATTGGGCAGGGTCTGGGGCGAACCCGACAATTTTTTTTGGACCCGGACTCGCCTTGAGACCCGGTGGGTCCCAAAAACACGGGTCCATAGCGGGTCCTTATTGGGTCCAACACTCTATGTATTTTTCTACAAGATTTATCAATTTTTCGGGTTAATTTTATATGTACACAATTGTATAATAATGACTATTCTATTTAAATAAACAAATTTTCAACACAATAAAAACATCTAGTTCATTCTACAAGGCTATGAGAAAAATTCAACATAAAAACTGTAAATACAAATTTCGAGCCTGAAATAAATAAAGACAAGAAATATGAGAAACAAATTAATTTGTATTAATATTTGAATGTAAGCGGGTACAATCTCTGTATTAAATACAATAAAGTAGTCCTCTGATTCGATCTCCTGAAATTTGAGTGAGCCGAGGGCGCGGACGCTTGATCTCGATCTCAAATGCAGGTCTAGCTGAAGAACTCTTGTAGTAGTTCTTGAGCTGAAGGTCTTGAACGTTGATCCTTACTTGATAGCTGAAGGTCTTGAACAGTAGTTCTTCAGGTTCTTGGATGCGATGGCTTGAGTGCTTGATCTCGATCGATGAACCAAACAAAGAAGATGACTGCAGTCTTTGATGTGAAGAACAGAAGCTGTCGAACTAGCAGACGTTGGTCCTTGACGCTTGGTAGCTAGAGGTCGCTTGTAGTTCGATCTTCTGAAGATTTCGCAGGTCTTGCCGGAGAACTCTGAAACAGTTATTGATCTTGACGCAGTAGAGGCTCGGAGACTCGTTCTTGAGCTTTTGCAGACTTCGATCCTTGGCGCTTGGTGGCCGGAGACTGCTGGCAGTTTGATCTTCTGAAGCCTTTGGAGTGCAAAATGCCGAATGCCGCCGGGTGTAGACTGCAGAGTGTCTGGAAAATAAGGGAGACGGCCCCTATTTATAGACTCTGGAGGCCTAGGGTCGCCTAGGGTTTAAGTCGGTTTTTGGCTTGGGCCCAAATTAATTAATTATTCCTTTATTTTAAAATAAAGAAATAATAACTATTTTCTGCATCATAAATGACACGTGGTGCAATGGTATTGGGCAAGGTGTATTTCCATTTAAAATTTAATTAAATGGACCGCCGTGACGGATAAATAAATTTAATTTATTTTCCACGTGTCATTTTCTGATTTGTCGACAATTTTTTTTTTTTTGCCTCCTACAGATGCCCCCTTCGAGAGTCGGCCGCAGACACAACTTTTCAGTGTTTGAAGCGGTTGGATCTCGAATATTTTCCCGATAAAATTAGTCAAGCCTTTCCCCTTTTCTTTCTTTTTTTTTAAAAAAATTTTTGAGTAATCCTTGCAAATTGAACTTGGGCCTTCAAAATAATATGCTGACTGAATAACAACTCCAATGGGGTTTGGACTTCTGCATTTTTTTTCACTTATTTTCTGTTGCAAATATTAATTGCTCTGACGTTGGCTTTTCTTCCTTATCTCTCCTTTTCTTATTACAACTCTTCAAATCGGATTAAATTTTATCAAAAATTTGATTCTTAATATCACAATTTGAGTTGGAGTTAAACTTGAAACTGGAGGCAGAATTGTAGTTGGTGTCTTCATCCATGAGCAGTAATTCCTTCCAGTTGAAATTCATCTTTGTTTTCCTTGAGGAGCGTCATTTCTTTAGTATTCGTGATGAACACGATGAAGTTTTGATCGCATACCGATTTTCTTTTCTCAGTTTCCTTTCCTTAATCATATCGATTTCTTCTTTTATTTTTTATTTTTTTCCTTTGTGGTGGATCCGCTGATCATCATCATCATCATAGTCTGGATTTTCATGATGATCGTGCTAATCATCATGATCGTCATCTTGAGTTGAAGTTTAGAACTAACCTTGACTTTGCGATCTTGATGATGAAGCCGATTACTTAGATGATGATCATCATAATAATCCGGGCTCTTCACTTGATTTTTAGTCTAAATATCCTCGTAATATTGATTGTGATTTCAGTTTAAAGATCATCATCATCTTAATCATGATCCTGATCATGATTTTATGAAGATGATTGAGAGAGAGGGTCATCACCGCGCTCTTGATCAAGATCTGATTTTTTTTTTTTTTTATCTTGATCATGATTCTGAAAATGCCATAGAAGAGTTGAGGGCTCTGAGTTGACATTGACGGAAATATGGGAAGAAAAGCAAAAAGGAAGAGGATGATATGCTGATGATTTTCGATCATACTCACTTGAGTGATTCACCCACATATGAAGGAAAAAGTGAGAGATGGAGGGTCTTAACAGCTGACACAAATTTATTTTATCTGTCTCCTTTTACTGACACTTCACAATTCACATGAGGGCATATGGGCTTCTTTTTTGTATTATGGGTCCACATAATTTGAGAATGTTCTTGTTTATCACACACATTGGCACATGAAAATATGGAATTGTGCCACCTCTTCTTTTTTTTCTTTTTTATATTGACTCGTGGGCCCCATATAATAAAATGTAGGATTCAAAAAAAAATTGCCCCCTTTTCACGTGAATATATACTTCAAGTCTTCTAGCAAATTTAATTTATTTATTTATTTATTTATTTATTTATATATATAAAACCCCCTCTTTTGTCATATAATTCAACTTTTCCCTTTTCTTGTTCTCTCATTTTTTTTTAACACTCATTTTTTTCTCTTTTGTCTTCTTTTTTGTGTAGGGACCTAAGATGGATTTATCCTGACTGCTACCTGTCTTTGTTTTCGGAGTTGATTTTTGCTAGCGTCGGTGTATTCCCTACTCCTTAGCATACTGACATAGGGTAGTCCTAGACTGCTCTCTTCAGGACTGTCTGGGTCGACTATGTCGTCTCTTGGCCTCAAGTGGAATACTCCTTAGGGACGTTCTGATGTATTAGACATCTTTGAGGTGTCTGTTTTCCGAACTGACCTGGGTCGACAGAGCTGTCATCGTGTTTACTCCTCGGGGACGTTCTGATGTATTAGACATCTTTGAGGTGTCTCTTTTCAGAACTGACCTGGGTCGACGGAGTTATCGCCTCGCCGTAAGTGGAATACTCCCTTGGCTGCTGGCGTAGAGTTGTCCTTGACAATTCTCTCAAAAACGGCAGTACAGTCAGGGTCGACTGGGTCACCGCTTCGCTTTAGGTGGATTACTCCCTTGGCTGCTGGCGTAGAGTTGTCCTATACAATTCTCTCAAAAACGGCAGTACAGTCAGGGTCGACTGGGTCATTGCTTCGCTTTAGGTGGATTACTCCCTTGGCTGTTGGCGTAGAGTTGTCCTGAACAACTCTCTCAAAAACGACAGTACAGTCAAGGTCGACTGGGTCATCGCTTCGCTTTAGGTGGATTACTCATCCCGAACTTTTTGCCGTCTACGTGCTATGAAGAGCGAACTTGAATTCTCTACTGAGCCATGATGAGTCAGTCAGACTTTCTTCTGAAGATCCATGATAAGCCACCTGATCTGTTTTCGGCTACAAGCGTCGTCGATTGACAGAAAGGACACCACCAGCTGGTTTGCCCCCAATATTGACATGAATGAGAGTTAATGTCGCCAGCTTGAAAGAGTCCACCATTTACGTAAAGAAGTGCGGCATTGATTCGAGGGATGATGACATCATCTTTGAGTGGAATTCAGCTAACACAACTAGGATGCCCCCCACATTGCATGTTTGAAGTCAACCAACCTGAGTATTTTATTGATGGTTCTGACTTGAAGCAAACCACCGACATGAAGATCTTGGCAAGCCAGAGTGCGGCCTGAAAGCCTACAATCTTAATGACTTGGAAGTCGGTCCATTTCTTGCACTTTTGACTTGAGAGTCTTTATTGTGATGACGAAGAAGTCTTTAAAATTTGATTTTGACGACTTGGTAGTCTTGAATTTGGCTGACTTGGAAGTCTTCAATTTTTGATGACTTGGAAGTCGGTGGGTTTGATGATTTGAGAGTCTTGAAGTTTGTTGACTTGAAAGTCTTTGGATTTGCTGACTTGGGAGTCGTATGCATTGTTGACATGGAAATCTCGAACTTTATTGACTTTAGGAGTCGTGATATTTTTTCCTTGACTTGTGAGACCTTGTGTTTTGTTGATTTGAATTCGGTTGACTTGTAAGTCTTTCATTTTATCGACTTAGGAGTCAGGAGACTTGTTGATGCGAGATTTGACTGACTTGGAAGTCTTTGTCTTGTTGTTGACTTGGCAGTTAAGGGACCTGGTGACTTAAGAGTCTTGAAGTTTGTTGATTTGAAAGTCTTGAATTTTTTTTTTGACTTGGAAATCTTTAGATTTTGTTGACTTGAAAGTCGGTGAATCTGGTGACTTGAGAGTCTTTTATTTGATTGATTTGGGAGTCCTTGACTTGAAAGTGTTCAATTTCGACTTGGGAGGGAGTCTTTAACTTTGGTGACTTGAGAGTCTTTGACTTGAAAGTCTTGAACTTTGACTTGTGAGTCTTGAATTTGCTAAACTGTAAGTCCTTAAAGTTTGTTGACTTGAAAGTCTTGGAGTTTGTTGACCAGGAAAGTCTTCAAAATTTGCTGACCTGGGATGTTTTTTTTTTCTTTGGGTATGACTGTATTTGGATCTAGACCCAAATTGCCTATGTACCTTAAGGGATAGAATAACCATAAGGATCAAGCCAAACGTAGTTCAAATTTAAAGATAGAAAAATAAAAATTTTATTCATTAATTTAGCCATACACAGAGGAGTATTACAACGATGAAATTGAAAAGAACTAGAAAGAAAGGGACTCTTTTTTTTTTTTTTTGGTGAACAATTTAGGCTCTTGTTCGGGAGCTACATCTTCACTTTCCTAAATTTTAACTTGGGAAGAAGAAAACGTCTCCTCTCGTTCAAGCTCTTCGTTGACATTGTTTTTGCTTTGATGACCGGTGAAGACCACAGTGCGTCTCTTCACTCTCAAGGATCCTTCAGTCTTGACCTCCAATGTTGAACAACGCTTCATGCGAGACGGGATGAAGCTTTGAACTTCATTTACGACCCCAAGACGGCTGAATGCGAAGCTCTGTTCCTGGCTAGGCTATGAACCTGTCACCTCTTCAGTCTGTTTGATCCTTGAAAATACAGACGACTTTGATTTCGAACCATCCCGAATCCTGCTAAACACTGGGGCTTTGCGACTTCGTTGCCGCCCGATCCGCTCAAAGGTTGATGCTTGTTTCTGGGAAGTTGACTGTCCCAACCTATCGAACACGGAGAGCTTTGGCTTAGGTTGATACTCCACTCCTTCACTATCATCTTCTTTGATCTCGAAGCAGGAGATCGTGTTCACAACTGCAACATTATTATCTTCTCCAAAGAAGTACTTCGGAAAGTATTCCTCTACCATGACAGGAACACTAGGGCCTCGCTCAGGCAACTCAGTTGAACCCACTCTTTGTTTCTTGATGACTTCAAGCCTCTTACTCTCCGTTGAAGGTTGCAGGTTGCTTCGTCTTCTTTGATGCATTTGGAGTGGTGATGTTTGGATTTCCCTTTGCCCCTAGTCTTCTTCCTAGCCATCGAGCTCCATCTTTCATCTTCACCAAAAGTTTCTAGTATTTGCTCATGTTCATCTCGAGGTACCTGGACTAGTACGGCAAGAGGAACTGGTTTTTGGCATCCAAACTGAATGATCAAGTATTCATTTCCCCTGGATGTAATTGGTCGTGCTGAGACGTAATTGGCTTCGACATTATCATCTAAGTCCAATATTATCTGTCCTTCCTCAGCTAGCTTCATGATCCGCTCCTTAAGCGTGACACACTTCTCAAGAGGGTGACTGACTACCCTATGATAGCGACAATATCTTGGGTCTGTGGTTCTTCCCGCTTCTTCCGGCCTCTTTGGTTGTGGAAGTTCGATAATTCCCGTCTTTAACAGGTTGTCGAGCATTCTTGACAAGTCGGAGTCTGGAAATGGGTACTTTTTTCTTGAAGCTCCTTCAGTGTAGGGCGCTTCTTTTTAGTATCTTTCGAGGAAGTGAACTTCTCCTTTTTAGGTTTAGGCTTAGCAGAGATTCTTACTGGTTCACACATTGAAATAGCCATGGACTCCTCTGTTGAAGTCTTCGGCGACTAGCCATTCTTCTTATACCCACTAGCACCGTTCCTCGATTCAGATGAAGATGAATTCCTTCCCCGTCGACTTGCTATGGTGATCTCCATATCATGTGCCTTGGTCGCCAACTCCTGAAAGGTTTTAGGCTTGACCATCTTGAGGACATAGAGTAAATCCCAATGCATACCTTGAGCGCACATATCGACAACTAAAGCTTCGGTGAGGCGATCCTTGCATTCAAGACTAAGAGCCCTCCAACGATGGATATAGTCAAGTACCGGCTCGCCCTCCCACTGCTTGGTGTTTGTCAACTCTATCATGCTGACAACCCATTGAGTGCAGTAGAATCTGTTGAGAAACTCATGCTCCATTTGTTCCCAACTATTAATAGATTCAGGCTCTAACTCCGTATACCAGTCAAATGTTATCCCTCTCAAAGAGCGAACGAACTCTTTGACTAGTCGATCTCCTTCCGTGCCGGCATTGCTACAAGTCTCAATGAAGTGAGCAATGTGCTGCTTAGGATTACCCTTCCCATCAAATTGATTGAACTTTGGGGGTTGATATCCTTGCGGCATTCGAAGGGCGTCGATCTTCTTCGTGTATGACTTTGTGTACAAGTGAGTCTTGTTTAATCCCTCTCCGAGTTGAGCCCGCACTGCATTTGTCACCAAGTTTTGAATCTGCTCCACAGTCAGTGATTCTGAAGATGAGTTACTCTTCTTGTCTTCCCCATCGCCATAACCTTTGGAAGACTCTTTGTCAGATTCCTCTTTGTAAGAATCTTCATCAGAGTCTTGATACAGACGCTTTTCTATCTTCTTCATCAGCTTTGTGATATGCTCACTTTGTTCGCTGATTTTCTTGTCTTTCTCTTCACTTTCCATGGCGATCCTGTTTAACATAGCCTCAAGTTCAGCTATCTTTGCTTCCATGTTGACAACCATCACGTCGCTTGGATCGAAGGTCGAATTTGACTTCTTGGAGAAAGAGATGAGCGGCTGAGATGTCCCACAGAGCGTGCCAAATTCGTAAACACAAATTTCGAGCCTGAAATAAATAAAGACAAGAAATATGAGAAACAAATTAATTTGTATTAATATTTGAATGCAAGCGGGTACAATCTCTGTATTAAATACAATAAAGTAGTCCTCTGATTCGATCTCCTGAAATTTAGGTGAGCCGAGGGCACGGACGCTTGATCTCGATCTTAAATGTAGGTCTAGCTGAAGAACTCTTGTAGCAGTTCTTGAGCTGAAGGTCTTGAACGTTGATCCTTGCTTGATAGATGAAGGTCTTGAACTGTAGTTCTTCAGGTTCTTGGATGCGAGGGCTTGAGTGCTTGATCTCGATCGATGAACCAAACAAAGAAGATGACTACAGTCTTTGATGTGAAGAACAGAAGCTGTCGAACTAGCAGACGTTGGTCCTTGGCGCTTGGTAGCTGGAGGTCGCTTGTAGTTCGATCTTCTGAAGGTTTCGCAGGTCTTGTCGGAGAACTCTGAAACAGTTCTTGATCTTGACGCAGTAGAGGCTCGGAGACTCGTTCTTGAGCTTTTGAAGACTTCGATCCTTGGCGCTTGGTAGCTGGAGACTGCTGGCAGTTTGATCTTCTGAAGCCTCTGGAGTGCAGAATGCCGAATGCCGCCGGGTGTAGACTGCAGAGTGTCTGGAAAATAAGGGATACGGCCCCTATTTATAGACTCTGGAGGCCTATGGTCGCCTAGGGTTTGAGTCGCTTTTGAGCTTGAGCCCAAATTAATTAATTATTCCTTTATTTTAAAATAAAGAAATAATAACTATTTTCTGCATCATAAACGACACGTGTCGCAATGGTATTGGCCAAGGTGCATTTCCATTTAAAATTTAATTAAATGGACCGCCATAATTAATTTAACACATGACGGATAAATAAATTTAATTTATTTTCCACGTGTCATTTTCTGATTTGTTGACAATTTTTTTTGCCTCCTACAAAAGCATTACAAAAATCATCCACACATCAACTCTAAGAATGCAACTATGCAACTTAAAATGCACAAAAAAAAATTACGAAATTCATAATTATCGCACTATACATCTCTAAGAATACAATATATATATATATATATATATATATATATATATATATATATATATAGGGATATTGGATTCTAATAATCCCTACTATCACAAATTGTATGGCAATAATCCCTACTATCATTTTGGATTCTAGTGGTCCAAAAAAAAAAAAAATTGTATTGTAGTGGTACCAAATCCATCACCACATTCTTTTTATTTTTTCCATGCCTACCCCATATTGTTTTTGTTTTTTTGGTTCCTACTCCTAGATAGGTAATGAAGTGTAGTTACTAAAACATTGTTTAAATTATTTTTTTGAGACTCCGGGCAATTATTATGATTTTTTAAAAGGAATAAAATTGAAAAAATCATAAAAAATTGAAAAAAAATCGAAAAAAATTGGGAGAAATGCTGTAAATTCATTAAAAATCGTGGTAAAGTGTTATACAAAGTTTTGAATCAAATGCAACACAAAATCTATGATATTTAGCGTATACACTCGATTTTGTCCCACTACAATACAATTTTATTTATTTTTGGACCACCAGAATCCAAAATGATAGTAGGGATTATTGCCATACAATTTGTGATAGTAGGGATTATTAGAATCCAATATCCATATATATATATATATATATATATATATATATATATATTTATATTTATTTATTTATTTATTTTTTGCACAAGAAAACAGGTTATATTTCCAATATCTATACATTTAGCATATCTACGCCTAGTTTTTGCTAGCATGAGAATTCTATTTCGGACATCCTCTTTAATATGGGTTGCAATCATCCTGGGATTTCGTTTGTTTTTTTCCATGCACGTGATTGTTCCTCTCTCTCCAGATATGATATGTATAAGCACCATAGACTCCATTAATAAATTCTCTGACCTTTCTTTTTTTGCATGTCCTCTTAGTATACTCCCACAAATCTAAAGGCTCCAGATGTGAGATATCTTGACAATGAGGCCATTGGGAGATGATTTGTCCCACCTGTGTCGCCAGCTGGCATTGCTTGAATAGGTGAACAAGCATTTCTTCATCGTTGTTACATATGGGACAGATGCTTACATTACTCTCACCCCAGTGCTGGGTTCGGCTGCGAATAGGTAATCGGTTTTGAACCCGAAGCCAAAGGAAAAAAGCATGCCTCGGCGTAACAAGGGCATTCCAAACCATCTGAGTCCACCAAGGTGTATCAGCTGTTGGAAGGCTCCACTTATACCCCTTATCCACCGTGTATTGCTCGTCATCCCCCCAATGCCATCTCTCTCCAGGTGAGGACCCCCATTTGAAAAGATCCTTCACTTCGCAAAGATGTTTGAAGTAGGGACACACATCATAGGGAGGGGTATAGTTCCACCAGGAACGATTTTTAAGATATTTAGTATGAATCCATTTGACCCATAAATTCTCTTTATTGCTCTGAATATCCTAGACCAGCTTTGCAATGGAGGCTTGATTCCAAAGGCGGAGATTCTTGCAACCTAGACCTCCATAAGTTTTGGGGGTGCAGGAAGTCTGCCAGGAGATCGCAGGCGGGGCTTTATAAGTGTGTGATCCACCCCAAATGAAATTTCTGCAATAAGCATCAATTTTTTGCACCACTTTTTCCAGGATAATGATTATGCGCGCCCAGAAGCCATAAATGCCTTGGAGAACAGAATTGGCAAGGACTATTCTACCTGCATATGAGATATGTCTTGTTTCCCAACATTTGATTGTGGCTAGGATTTTGTCAATCAGAACACTACAGTCAATAGCTGAAAGTTTGCAGGAAGAGATTGGCATACCAAGTTACCGGAAAGGAAGGATTCCTGGGGCAAAACCAGTATCTCTCAAGAGCTCCAAGTGATCATCCACACCTCCAAAAACAACCTCCGACTTCATTTTATTTGCCTCCAGACCCGTGACTTCCGAAAAATGATGGAAAGTGTCCATCATAGTTTTAATGGAAGTTTTGGTTGCCGAAGTAAATAGAATGAGATCGTCAGCAAACATCAGATGTGATAGCTTGAGTCGAGCACAGTTGGGATGATACTTGTAATTCATGGAGTTTTTGATGTGGGCATTGATAGAGCGAGATAAGTACTCCATAGTAAGAACAAAGAGCAAGGGGGACATCGGATCTCCTTGACGTAGGCCCCTGCCGCCTTGAAACGGTTCTGAGCTGCTGCCATTGATGGTAATCTCATAGTTGGGAGTGGTCACACAGGCCATGATACATTTGATGAGCCATTGGGGGAATTTGTAGGCGTTGAGAGCTTCTTCTATGAAGTCCCAGTGGACCGAGTCAAAGGCTTTTTTCAGGTCAATCTTCATCATACAGCGGGCTGATATGGTAGACCTTGAATACCCCCTCGCAATTTCCTGGCAAAGCAGGACATTGTGTAAAAGTTGTCGGCCAGGAATGAAGGCGGCTTGGCTTGGATCAACAAGCCTTGGGAGGACTTCTCTGATTCTGGCAGCTATGATCTTGGTGATCCCTTTGTAGAACGTATTGCAGCAAGCGATCGGTCTAAAATCTGATGCTTTGCGGGGATTAGGAATTTTTGGGATGAGAACAAGATGTGTCTTGTTGAAAGTTTTGAGCAGTTTCCCCGATTGGAAGAACTCTTTAACAACATCCGTCACCAGCCCGCTAATAATATTCCAGCCTTTTTTGTAGAAGCAACTTGTATACCCATCCGAACCCGGAGTTTTGTCATCAGGTATGGAGAAGAAAGCTTCTTTGATTTCATTATCAGTAATTGGTCTACTGATACCAATTTGTTGCTCTAACAGAAGAGTTGGACCACATTTGAAAACTTCGGGTTTGGCTTTGGTGCGGTGTGTAGTCCTCTTGCCCAACAGATCATGATAAAAATCACGAAGACAATTGTTAACATTGTCCAGGCCAGACACAGTATCTCCATAATTGGTCTCCAATTCATGCACATATTTCTGTGCTCGTTTCTGTCTCATCTTAGCGAAGAAGAGCTTGTTGCAGTCATCCCCCATGTAGCTCTAATCCATTTTACTATGTTGTTTTTTGAGCAGTAGAGTAGAATGAAGTACCTTTCAGTATGTACTTCTGGCCTCTTTTTCCTAATTTTGCAAAATTTCATCTGCTGGGTTGAGTGACAGATCCTGCTGGATCAAATCAAGCTTCTTTCTCTCCATGATTTCCTGCTAATATATATTTGCATATTTATCTTTGTGGAGCCTTCGAAAGTCTGTCTGCATGTGTTTCAGCACCCAAAATAATTTATACATGGCATGCCCTTCGGGAAGGTTGGTAACTCCTTTCATCAAGATTTTTTCAAATTGATCATCATTTGCCCACATGTTGCAGAATCTAAAATTCGAGGCTCGTTTTGGGCACTGGGGGAAGGAGATGAGAAGGGCTGTGTGATCAGAGAGACATGCATTCAGATACTCCACTTTAAAGTCTTGTGAGATTAGGTACCATTGCATATTGATGAGAATCCTATCAAGTCTAGATCTCACATGATTATTTGTCCAAGTGAAGTAATTTCCAGAGAAGTTTGGCTCATGTAGGTAGCAATCTTGTATGCATCTTTGGAAATCTTGGATGGTGAAAGCTTCCACTTCCACTCCTCCTTCTCTGTCATGTGGGCTAGCAATGGCGTTGAAATCCCCTAAAACTCCCCAGCCTTCATCCACATTGTCCTGAATAGCTTGCAGGTTAGTCCAAAGTTCTAAACGATCCCCAGCCTGATTGCTCCCATAAATCTAGGTCACCATAAATGAAATTGCATCCTGCTGACGAGTGATTCTTGTATGTATTAGTTGGGCCGAAGAAGTTATGTGCTGCACATGGTAAATTCTCGGGTCCCAGGCAACCAAAATACGAATTCTTTGACAGTGATTTGAGTTTGTGATGAAGTTCCAATTTGTGAAGAACCTATTCATCATATGATCAGCATTTCTCGATAGGAGTTTTGTTTCATAAATCCCAAATAGCCCAACTCCTATAGTTTGCAAGAAGACTCGGAGGTCTTCTTGCTTCTCCGGGCTGTTAATCCCGCGCACATTCCAGCTGAGAAGATTCATGGTTGGATAAAATAGGTTCAGTGCAGTCACCTTTTTCATCAGTGCCATCCTCAGTAGATAGTGCTTCAAATCGGTTGCCAGTTTTTAGAGGAGGGTCTGGTTGTTTATGTTGCTTCTGAACCCATTCCTTTCTGTGTTTGATGGAACCCTTATCATCAACTGCCCTGACTTTTGCATTTTTATCTTGCTGATCTGGTTGATGTCGTCCAGTTTTGTGGGTTGCCTCATTGGCTTTTTTCTGTCTACATATATCCTCTGTATGCCCTGTTTTTTTTGCAATAACCACACAAGATCATCTTTCTACAACTTGGGTCATCATGACCATACATTTGACAGTGAAGACATTTCTTCGATATCCAGTCATGGTGAAGAAGTTGTCTTTGATGATTCCATGGTGATCTATGTAGTCTACATGATCAGGAAAGGGTCCATGGATTGGCGTTTCAATCAGTAGTTTTGCATAGCCCAGTTTGATTTTTTCTTGTGTTTGCCTATCTGTTTTAATAGGGACACCCAAAAGACTGGCTATCTTACTCAAGCTTTCAGAATTCCAGAATTTAAATGGCAGATCATGCATGGTTACCCAGATTGGTAGTGTCTTGATGTTTTCAATCTGCATATCCAATTCTTCATTCCATTCACGAACAATGAGAGGTTTCCCATCAAAGAAATGAAATCTTTGCTTCATGGCCTTCTCTTTGTGCTCATCCGTTTTGAATCGAACAAAAAAAAATCCCCTTTTTGATGTCCGATATATGATCGATATTTAGATTTCTCCAAATTCGATTGATATATCCACACATAACATCATAAGGTGGATTTGCACCCAAAACACAGCAAATAACAGATGAATTCCAGTATTCAATTGTTTCACTTACATCTTCCATCTCGATTTTTGCATATGGAGCATCGTTGATGATTTCCGGTTCGATGAATCGGAGATAAAGCCCATCGGATTCTTTGAATAAATCAGCATATGAGCTTTGTTTCCTTTGTTCGATTTTGCCCTCCTGAGTATCCACCGCGATTTGATTGACCTTCGGGGAAGCCTTCGTTGATTCATTCGATTCATCCCCAATTTGATTTGTTTTTTCAGATCCGTCGGACTTCCCCTTTTCCTTCTCAGCTTGTTTCAGCGTGGTGTTGATCTTGCTTTTCAATTGATCATTCTGCGGTTTGTTCTCCGGCTTAGTGGTTGCCGTCTTCGGGGTCGACGACGGCGTCTGCCGCCCTTTCCTCGTCTTCATGAGGGAGGCTTGAAAGGTCGTCGCTTCCTAGAGGCGAGAGTCTCTCTCTAAAACTTTTTATATTATATATATATATATATATATATATATATATATATATATAATATAAAATATTTGATGGGTCCATGGGTAGGGTCTACAGTCGTGCTAGACTCGTGCACTCCGCTATTCTTGGATCGATCCGATCCATCAAACCAATGGCTCTTTTTTGGACCTGCACTCCGAATGGGAGGTCAAGCGGATCCAGGACCCACTGCCATCTCTACCTGCATATTCTAGAACCAACCCTCCCCCTCCCCACAACAAAGGAAGATGACGAAGGTATCTGGGCATGAGTCTGAATATGGGCCGACCACATACAAAGCCCAAATCACAAACAGGCGATGGGCCCTCGCGGGTCAGGCCCCAGAAAAAAATGAAGCGGTCATCAACTCATCACTCATCTGTCATCATCACTTTCCAGTTGAAGCTAACCTCATGCGCAATGTCTCCTTCCCTTTCCAGTTGAAGCTTTAACCCTACAATCTTCCAGCGCTGCTATAATTCCTAAAGATTTCCACACCTGCACTCAGCTCAAGGTATTCTGGTTTCATCCTAAACCCTAGATCTATTTTTCTCTTCCTGTTTTGTTACTATCTTATGTGAATTCCACTTCAGTTGACCATTTTATTGTGCTTTCATGGACTCTCTAAGGTTTTCTGATCATGAACCATTTTTTTAATTACGTAAATATGGTAATTAATTGCCTTTTTGTTCACTTGTTTAGGGTGCTGGTTCCTGCTCTTCTGTGTTTCACTTGCAAATTCATTGATTTTTGTGAAATTGGGTTGATTTCTGAGTTCAGTTTTGATGGGTTTTGTTTATCATTTTCCGTTTTTTATGGGTTGGTAACAGAGAAATGTGTTTGGTTTGATCGTCATTGTTTAAGTTGTCACTGTGTCAATGCCTAATGGTAATTGATTGCCTTTTATTCTCAGAAATGACTCTTTTTTTGGGGCTATTTTAGGACCAATGCTTTCTTAACAATGAATGTGGAATATTTCCTGATGGTTTGAATACGATATGTGATGCGAGAGGGACATTGCTTATCTATGTGAAATGGTTATGTTTTTCCAGCATTCTTCGCGAATTTGTTATCAAATTAGTTAGGCTTATTTGTAACTATTATTGGTTGTTGATCAGAAAACCTGTCTGAGCTTGGTCATATAGAAGCATGGCTTGATTGGATATCTCCGAAACTCAGTGTTCAGAATTGTGAATAATGTATCTATTAGACATATTGCCTTCTTGTTCTAGTGATCCAAAACCAGAATTGTACATGAGAATTGGTCCCTGTGTTATCTTCAACACATTCATAACCTGTGTCTGCTTCTGATGGTTGCAGCTCACTGGCAACCTGGGCACAATCCTCGGGAGCATCTGTGCTATTGGAGGTCTGTAACATGAAAGAGTAAACCCTCAGCCATGGCAGCCCGTTCCATCTTTCTCTCTCTTAGACGGTAATTTTCTCTCTCTTTCTGAGTATTTCCCTTTCCTTTCTCTCTTTGAAACCTTAATATCACAGAAGAGTGGTCAGCAGCAGCAGCAGCAACATCCAAATAAAATCTCTCTCCTCTGATGTTTTGAGAAGGGAAACCCCAGAGGATCCTGTTCCTCAGCCCAAGGACGATTTGAAGAGTCGGATCTTTCGCCTCCGGCTCCCTAAACGGAGCGCCATCAATATCATCCAGAACTGGGTCAACGAAGGAAATTCTGTCACTCTCTCTGAACTACGTCACATTTACAGAGAGCTCCGCAAATCCCACCGATACAAGCATGCACTCGAGGTTCCATCCGTCTTTCTCTTTACTGGCTGCCCTCAATTTATTGGGTTTTGATTGTAAGAGGTTGGGCTCTTGATTAATGTTTAGTGACAGTAGATTTGTATGGTAGGAATGATGTCAAATATGGAAATTGTTATTGCCATCATCTGAGGTTAGCCACTGAAGTTGCATATCACCCTCTTGGTATTAATGCCAAACCACAGTGGTTTGTTTGACTTGAAGCTAGGAATCCATATATGCGTTTTCAGGTAATAGCTGGGTGAGTTGCGTAATTTTAAATCACACATGAGGCATACGCTACTGTCACTGGCATCATACGTCATTGTCTTAGTTTCATTTAGTGATGCAATTTCTCAATACATACTGACCTTTTTTATCGCATCAGTCTCGTTGAGGCTGAATTTGTGGATGTGAAAACATTTGCAGCTTGGAAAGGATGTAATTAGGATAAGACACTACCTCAATGAGAGCATGAGCCAATTATTGCCAATTGGTGACCTCTAGGTATGCATGAAAGTTGCTAGGACCCTCAAGAACCTTTGACCTTGTGAAGTGGATTGCTTAGGCACAACCCTTAAGTTGTACAACATCCTAAAAAATAGAGTTTGAATTATTAATGGGCAACGTTTTGTCGTCTGATGTCCGTCCGTTTCTCCCCTTCCAAGTAACCCACCAAATAACCAAATGAACCAAATTCCAAATTCCAAACTCCACAAACTCAATTATTCTTCATTTTTCTCCTCAAGCCACCAACACATTCGTAACACTAGACGGTTGAATCCAATTACTCCCTATCAAAAGAGGCTTCTTCCTGTAAAGACATTGAATAACTACTAGGACCACTAAAAGATTTCCTTTAAGCATGCCGTCTATAGGGACCTTACCTTCCCCGGCATGGACTTGGCCAGGAAGGCATGAGCTCAAGTTTGTTTAGAACCCCAAAAGATGTAGTGCCGAAACTTTTAATGGTAAACAACCAATTAAGAGTCATGTGGCCAACCATCTCACGGTAAGCATGAGACAAAACCACCCTTTTGAGTTTTGACAAGTATAACTAACAATATGCAAATATAAACCTATTCCCATTCATCTAAAATCTCGCACATACCAAGTCCCAATTTATATTGTCACTAATTGTAAAGCCAAATCATGAACCATTGCCTCCTTAGAATGAACCATTTAAAAAGATTTAGGAGTTGCTCATTAAGAGCTACGTTTCCATGCCAAACATCATGCCACAACAGCACCGTAGCATCATTTTTACACAGAGGGAAGTTGGTAGAAGTTGAGTTGTTTATATTTCTGACGACCAACCCTATGACCATGGGAGCTCTTTTACTCGGCCAACCCAAATCATCAATGCCGTATTTTGTCTTGATCACATCTCTTTTGGTAAGTAGTCAAAGAATATATTAATAAGACACTAAGGGGGTGTCACCCCTATACAAAAAAGTGCAAAGCAATAAAATCATGCCTTGATGGCATTTTTTCCATGATGCATTTTCCATAGCAGACCTCTAAAGCCACTTGGATTCAAAGCTTCATTCGGCATATGAAGAGGTATAGTAGCAAGACTACATTGAGTCTTAGGACGTCAAATTTCCTGTTAAATTGCTGAGTGAAAGCCATGATCCGGAAGTCTCTCATGATCTTTTAAATGATTGGCAATCCTAGTTGGAATGTTGAAAATAGGCATGTAATAGATTGTAATTTACTTTTTTTTTTGTTTTATTGATAATATCATGAATAAGTGTTGAGGGCATAATCTTTTTGTATTTTCCCCCTTTTGGACATGGATGACGTCCTCTTAGTATTAGGAAAGTCTCTCATGTTCTTTAAATGATTGGCAATGCTATTTGGAATGGTGAAAAGAGACATGTAAGATTGTAACTTTTACATTTTTTGTTTTATTGATAATATCATGGATGAGCGTTGAGAGCATTATGTTTTTTGTATTTGCCCCTTTTGGACATAGGTGACATCCTTACATTTGATTAGTAATTAAACTTAAAAGAATGAAACACAGCATAGTATAAGGTGACATGCTTCCTGGAGTTCATGCTAGGCGCTGTTTTATTATTTTGCTAGCCATTACTTTGTTCCTAAGGATGATTTAGAGTGGGATGATTTAGAACTAGTGCTAAGTTTCTTACTTTTCCAGCTCATTGGGATGGATTCGAAAAGAATGAGGTTACCTATGAGTGATATTCTTGTTAAAAGGCGTGATGCCTAGTCTGAGCTTGAGTAAGCTTGTACCTTGAATGTATCTCAAGGGATGTCTCAGAACTTGAAGATGAGAAGTTTGAGGTCTTTCCATAAACCATCTTTAGGTCTGAGCAATGACAATGAAGCTTAAGTGTGGCATTGCATTGGCTAGGAAGTTAAGTTTTCCTACCATTGGTTTGTAGCAAGTAGGTCTCCTTGTGTGTTCAACTTACAGTCCTAAGGTAGAGAAGTGGAGGCACATTTCAATGCTAGTTATACAACTATGCCATTATCTTTGAGTAACTCAATTGTAAACTTTTCAGTTTTTTTCCTTATATAGCGTGATTTCTTGATTTCTTTTCTTTAGAACATGGTTCAAATGGTAATTGAGTAGTACTATGAACTATGGCCGACAGCCTGATATCCAGATATTTTTGTTTTTTTTTTGCCCTATTTTATATATGGGTGATATCCAGGGCATAATGTTTTTGCTTCTGCCCTTTTGTATATGGGCAACATTCCCTTGCATCGTATCAATACATCTTTTGATTACTTATAAAAACAGACGAGCAGATACGAGGGTTAAGAAGAAACCATAGAGCAATGGTAATAGTAATCTTGTAAGTATTTTCATGGTTGATTGGATTTAATTGATTTCCTAAGTCCTAACATGTAAATGGGTGATGTCCCCTTGGCGTCATTTGCATTTTGATTACTTATATATAAAAAGATTCTCATAAGTCCTAACTGTGGAGAATATAGTAGCAGGGACACATGGTAGAAATTGTAGGTGTTGGAGATGAAATATTGGTGGCAGATGTATCTCTGGCATTAGAAGAAGTGGAAGGACTAGCTATAGGGAAAGGAGAACTAATAGTGTACTACACTACTCCCTGAATCAATGTGTTCTGAATGCATTAAGATGAGCAGTCGCAGTGCAATACAAAGAGTTGCTTCATAGAGGACTTCAAAGGGCGATGAGCAGTCACAGTCCCACCACTAGTGAAGATTTTCACCTAAATATTCCTTAGGAAGGTTGGATTGGAACGTAGTTGCTGTTCAGAACATAGTTGCTAATCAGCTTCTCCAACCTTTTCTCAAAGTTCTTCCTCCTCTTCTTTCTTGAATCCATTTTTAAATAAATGAAAATTTAGTTTGTTAGTGTTGTGGTCAAATTTTCCCCCTGATAAAAAGAGAGGGAAAAAATTGAAAGCTTAGGTGCACTGAGTTGGGTTCTGAGCCCAGCTGTTTGAAATTAATCTCGACCTGAGCCTAGCCATTAAGCTTGGTTAGTTTCAAGCTGAGCCAAATCCTTACTCATGTATAACTGAGGGCTGGCTTGGATTGGTTACACCCTTACTTTTGCATTAAAATAAGGGTTTTTGGATGCGCTAATCCACTAAACTTTGGGGTATTGGGCGATACTATGCCCAACTTTGCACTCGTAACCACCATATTATTACCTATTTATTGTTTATGGACTATCCTTATTTTTTGGATGAAGTTCAATCAAATATGGTACAATGTTGTCCAAAAATTAATGGTATGGTGTATAAACAGTAAATAGGTCTATTGTAGGGTAATATCACCAGAAATGAACCTTTCTTCCATTTGTCCAGTTGTACTATTGTGACTATTTTCTCACTTTATGTATGCGAAATTTCTGTCTCCGAATCCCTCTCGCTATTCCCTTGTAAGTTGTATTAGTGGTCATTCATAATTTTGTGTTTAGGTGTTTACCATTTGTGTGTTAATTTTTCCTTGACTCTTTCTTAGCAATGACTTTTATACTTTATACGGTTACACTGAGAGGTAGTGGAAAAGGATACACTGCACTCTTGCTTGCTGTTTTTGTTGGAAATTCATTTTGTTTTGACTTTAGTGAGAGAAGTTTGACCATGTCTTGCATTTATGATATTTGCATATGTTAGAAGCATGTTGTCTCACCAAGTCCTAATACGGTTTCACATCTAACAAACAGATAACAGAGTGGATGGTTTCTCATGAGGAATCCAAGCTATCTGATTCCGATTATGCTGTTCGCATTGATCTGATGACCAAAGTATTCGGGATTGATGCTGCTGAACGATACTTTGAAGGGCTTCCACATGTTGCCAAAACTACGGAAACATACACAGCTCTTCTTCACTCGTACGCAAGTGCAAAGCTCACCGACAAAGCGGAGCAACTCTTTCAGCAAATCAGGGATTCAGGATTGCCCCTTGCTGCCATTACATACAACGAGATGATGACTCTGTACACATCTGTGGGACAACTGGAGAAGGTCTCTTCAGTCATTGAAGAAATGAAATCCCAGAAGGTTCCCCTGGATCTCTTTACTTACAACCTTTGGATAAGTTCTTGTGCTGCCACTCTTGACATTGATGGTGTTCGAAGCATCCTTGTCGAGATGAGCCAGGATACTAATTCCGACGAGTGTTGGGCAAGGTACCAGCACCTCGTCAACATTTATGTCACTGCTGGCCAACTTACTTCTTCTGGGGCAGGCTCTGTTGTAGAGGCTGAAAAGGGCATTTCTCAAAGGGAGTGGATTACCTACGATTTCCTCCTCATGTTGCATGGCGGTCTAGGAAATAAGGATATGATTGACCAAATATGGAAATCATTGGGAATGACTGGACAAAAGATGATTGGTCGCAATTACATAGCGGTTGTGTGTTCATACCTGATTCTAGGGCATATGAAAGAGGTGGGAGAAGTTCTTGATCAGTGGAACAGGTCCACAACCTCGGTTTTGGATGGCCCCCTCTGTGGGAGATTGGTGGATGCTTTCTCAGAAGCTGGATTTACACATGCGGCTGCAAGTTTTCATGTGCTTTTGAAGCAAAAAATCTCAGATTGTAGCGACGAATTGAAGCAGTAAGTATACATTACTAATATTAATTCTTTGTGTTCATTGCAAGAGAGATTGCATGAACTACTTTAATGCTCGAGGAGGCATTACAAGAAAGAAATATTGTACGAACAGTTGACCATACCATCCGCAGATGGTCGCTGTCATGTCTGCTTGTTTTTAAGGCCTTGTGACAATTTTGACATGTTGCGCTGCTCAGCACTCATTAAATATGTATGCAGATGCATAGGCTGCAAATTTTTTGTTCCTGTTGTAATAGTCCTTTCTCCAGCAGGATTTTTTTTAAAAAATTTCTATGAATAAACTTTTCCCCAATGAATAATATAATTCATAGAATTCTAAGATGTGCTCAATTTACCCGCGAATCCGAGGTTGAGCTGTAATTGTATGGCATACTTTATCAACAACTTTCAGTATGGGTTTTGCAAAGCAAGGTTTTGGGATGGGCAGGTGTTATTCTTACCTTGACTACGTATCTGCTAAGTGCTAGCTAAGAGATTGATCTTAAGAAATTGATTTGAGAGTCAAAAATTTTGAGAAAATCTCTAGATGTTGAAAAACAGTATGAGGTGATTAATAGCAAAGAAGTATGGTGTACTTTACCATTTGCTATGAATTACATGTGGGAAAAATTGGTCGTCCATCTATGGTTGGGCACAACCCTGCATTTGTAATTGGATTTAGCATATACTTCCTGCATACATAACATTTTAGACCCGACAATTTTTGACTCGACCCGATAAGCTAATCCGAACCTGCCCGAAATTTATGAGTAGTGAACACGATTTTTTCAACTAAACCCGAATTACACCGATCCCGAAAATTAGCAGGTCAAACCCGACACATCCGTTTGATTTGAAAAATTAACTTTTTAAAGTTTAATTTATTAAAAGTTTTGACTTTTCAATGAAAATTTTGACTATTAAACCATAAGCACAATTCATTTATTTGTTATTTCTCTAATTTAAGGTGAAATAGTTGCAATAATTTCTCGTTACTAGGAGATAATCATATTTTATTAGGTATATTGTGTAAAAAAATAGTATTTAGAGACCTTTTTTTGGTCGCAATTATTAATCCATTGGGTTGACCCGAAACCAAAAGATACATCCGTATTTCTCCGAACCCGAAATAAACTCGACCCGTATTTACCCGAGTCCGATATATGACCGACCCGGAATCCACAGTTAGGGTTTGAAGACTACTTGAACCATAGTTTCTAATTCCAACTATATTTTCCTTTTTATGTTTTTCGTTTTATTGTTTTTTGTTGTTATTCATTGTCTAACTTTTGATTGCATTTATTCAATTGCTTTTTAAATTTATTAGTATTTCTTTTTTAATTGTTGGATCAACTTTTGATGGTGTGTTCTTGGGTCATGTTTTGATGATAACAACCTTAATAAGACCTAGTTCTTTTATGCGGTATTCTACGGTATGACGCAGTATGATGTGATGAAATTGTGGCGGGTTGTGGTGTAATTGTGGTGGGTTATTGGTATCTTGTGGTTGTTTTTTGTATATTTATATAAATATAGTATTGGTAATTGTGAAAAATTAATTTGTGGTGGGTTGTGAATTGTGGTAGAATATGGTATTTTGTGGTAAGTTGTGGCAAACTGCAGTAGACTGTGGCACCGCAATTTGCCAACCGCAGAAAAGAAGTCTAAACTAATATAAATAATAGAAAAGTTATATTTGTGCTATATGAGAGAATTGAAAATGTGAAGGAACAACTTGGATATCCAGACCCCGTTCTTTTATACGGCTGGCTGCGGTGCCACAGCACACCGTACTTTGCCACAATCCACCACAATTTACCACAACCCACCACTATCAACTTTTTCGAATTACTATTTCACATTTATCAACACAATTACTTTTTCACATTTACCAACATAATTTACAATTGTTAAAAACAAAACCCACAACTTACCACAACCCACCACAATCCACCACAATTCCACCACACTCGCCACAATTCCACCACACCGCACCCCGCCATACCGCAACCAGTATAAAGAATAGGGCCTGAATTTGAATGGGAACATCAATCCCTTAAAGACTAGAGAAGAGCAAGAGCAAGAGCAAGAGCAAGAGCAAGAGCAAGAGCAAGAGCAAGAACAAGAGAAGATACAAGATTCAATTCCTTGAAGATGAAGTTACTCGTCAAGTTGGGCCTAAAACATAACTAGATCACTCTTTAGGGAAACTTCAAGTTTGCTTCCACAAGATGAATGACTGGATTAAGGAGGGTCTGATTTACGAGTGTGGGCTAGTATGCGGTGTTCGCCTAGGTGGATTTCATACCTCTCACTATGGAAACTCAAGTTGCTTCAGTAACTTGCAGCATGGCAAGCAATCCCCAAGCTTACAGAAAAACTAAACATGGTGACGTGGGAAATGCTTACATTCATCCCCAACTATGGCTCCACTCCAGAGTGCATATGCAAACGCAACCAAAAATAAGAGGATCGACACAAACATACTACAAATTAGAAAATACTGGGGCAAGACAGGAAGTAGCTAGTTTTATGAATTGTCACCGGGATAAACCGTGAGTCCCCGATGATGAAGATGTTATAATAAGATTACAACTTAGCCACCACTCAGGCACTCACATACCAGTACCAACCGAGGAAAGCCTACATCTGATTTACAATTACCTCTCACAGGACAGCATGATGACAGTTTCTACAATAATATCCAAACCCCCTCTTCAACACTTCTTGTAGTAACATTCCCGGCATTAATAGCAGAGGTAGATGCAAATGACACATGAAGATAACCATTACGGGCATTTGAGGAGGGCTTAATTAGGGGAATCTCTTCGATGACAAATTTCAGGCACAGATAGCGAATCGTCATGTTTGAATGTGACAATTTCATGTACCGGTAGCATGGATGATGATGATGGAGATAAACAGCTATTATCTTCATCTATACCTGAATTAAAATGTCTACTTTTTTAGGCCACTACCTACCTGATGGTGATGTAGCGATTAGTTCCATGCTTTGCCCAGTGATCCTTCAGATCAACCGGAGTTGACAGGTCGTGACCATTGGCAGCAAGCCTGCTCAGCAGTTTGCTGAAGGCACTTCCACTCATCTTTCTGCCACCAACTCGAGCATGCCGTTTGTTGGGAACTGAAGGCAATGGGTACATGGACATCGTTGTAGTGCAGCACGACGATTGCCACCCTCCATTGCCCCATTTATAGCACTGACGATACACCCCCGTGCAAGAACAAACAGGTGGTGGCATACTTGACTCATCAAATGCTACTTGGTTCAACCCGAGATCCGGGCCCTTCCAATCGGGCTTTGACCCGCCCATTTGCTTATAATCATCGTTGCCATCCATGTCTTGCATCCCTTTCCACTCTTGAGACTTAGAGAACATCATCGTGTTCAAGTCCTCGCCTTCTTTCTTCACCTTGCGCCCCGGTTTGGACTTCTTGTTGGGGGACACTGCATTCGGTTCCTTTGTTCGTTTAACTTTACGAGTTTTTGTGGTATCCGGGGGAGATGGCATTGGGGGAGCATCAGGAAGTTGAACTTCTCGCCCATCATAAGAAGGTTCACCCACATGAGAAGCATGCTGTACGTGATGTTGCTGAGGATGGTGGGCATGTTTTACACCACGGGAAATCTGGCATCCAGGCGGGCAAGCAATAGTACCACCATTCATAGAATTTTGTCTGAATTGCAGGGCTGCTAAGGCGCTATCCCTCTCCATTATGGCCTCATTCCTTTCCTGAATAGCAGTGTCTCGCTGCATTATAGCCAGATCCCTCTCTTCCAAGGCCTTATTTTTCTCACTGATGGCCATGTTCCTTTCTTGGATTGCTGCATCTCTTTCAGCCATTATGGACATTATATGCTTCATTGACTGCGGCTGTTGCATTAACCACTGAAACAGCAGACATATAAAGCAATTTTCCTCAGATTCATCAAACACCCAATGCTCACACTAAATAGCTAGTCCCAACATGCAAGAATAGCCATAAAGAAAAATTATTTTTCCACAAGTAGCTGCTATAAAACTCGGAACCAAATAAAAATATCTACATGGATGTATGCGCAAGGGTAGTACACAACCAGTGTCTCATGGCTACTTTAAGTAGCTAAATTGAATAGTATAAATATTTACCTGGCTCTGTGGTGCTTTATACATTTCTGGCTTGTGCCTCCCGTTTTCACGATGGTCATCCATTGTAAAGCCTAAAAGGATAATGATAACAGCTCACCTAATTCCCCGCCTTCACCCTTGCTGCAATGGCCTGAGTCAATTGACTAATGCATTTTGAGTGTCATAACTAGGAAACAAAATTTAGAAACATAGAAACCCGGGGGGGCATTCAAAACAAGGTATCAAATAGTGAAACCTCTCCTGCGGCCACGCATCAGAAGCTTGCACTCTGAAACCAAACAATTCTATACATGAGACGTACCACGCGCATAACATTCTCTAGGGAACTTAACATAAATTTCAATTTAAATGAAATAATGGAAAAATTGCTCATTTCCAGAATTGCTGAAGAAGAGCAACTTGTAGTGATGGCAGCCAACTCAAATAGATGAGAAAAACAGAAGACAATGTTCTATAGAAACATGAGCTACCATCAGAA
This sequence comes from Portulaca oleracea, assembly GCA_029582165.1. Taxonomy (NCBI): domain Eukaryota; kingdom Viridiplantae; phylum Streptophyta; class Magnoliopsida; order Caryophyllales; family Portulacaceae; genus Portulaca; species Portulaca oleracea. Next base: position 25,212,336 of record CM055877.1, on the reverse strand, counting down.
ACAGAGATCTCCATCAATCATGTTCCAATCCTACTTCTCTATTCAGCAGCTTCTTGGAATCCAGCTATTACTGGAGGAATTTCATGAATATTAACTCAAAGGGAATGCATGATAGCATATAATACACATTTGAAGATTCAGAACCTTTTCCGTGAATAACAAACTCATTTTTAATGTAAATGGGTCAACAGCAAGCAACATCTCTTAAAGCAATTACCTATCTGGTTTATGAGAACAGCAATTACACTGCTTTACCATGACTCAAGAATTGCTGGAACTTGTATACCTATATTCCTCGCATCCCAGTCAAAAGCTTTCTCTCATCTCACATTCAAATTAAAGTAAATTTCTAGTCAGCTACTCTTCATGGTAATAGCAACATGCACAACAAAAGCAGATCAGCATTACAGCTTCTAGTCTATATCCTTGATAACTATTCCAAAGGGCCCTAAGTCAAGAGACGCTCAATAAGCAAGACATTTCCCAAGAGGTCTGATGCCACCCATTTGGGGGTAAGACTTAAACTATATCATACTACAAAGTACCAATGAACCCATCACAAAAACCACCAGCATACAAATCCACCAAAGTAGGGGGTGATCCAAACATAGGCCAACTTGCTCCTATACAATATATAAGGTAAATATTTCCAAGAGAACAACCAAAAGGAAAACATTTTTTGACCTCAGATTTTTGATAAGAAAACTATGAAGCATAAATGCTATCAAATAACATAAAGCATAAATGCTAGTGAGATGATGCTAACCAATACAGATAAATGAAAATAGTACTGCAAAAGCTATCAAATAACAAATATTAAGGGTGTTTCAAATTTTAATTTTGTGCTTGCAAGTACATCAAGGGAAGTACCATAATGTACATCATGCCACATCAACAACTAGATGGAAACCAGAAAAGGGAGGACCTAAGTAAACACAAGTTACACAACCTGTTTCATACAACAAATACCCACAAAAACAGCAATCAAGCATTCTAGATTACATGGCAAGCAAATGATCATCACTATTGAATAAGAATCCAAACCACCAGTTGAGCAAATGAGTTTTCTAGCAGATAACATATCCCATTCCTGGTGATCTTACTAGACCACACTATTGAGGAGCTGAGGCAATTTTCTTTTTAAAAAAAAAAATCCCTGGAACTTCAAGTACTAAGTACTTCACCATCCCACAGGCTTCACAGTATATTCTAGAATATTAACTAAAATTCCAAGAATCAAATTGGACCAAAGTACTTATACAGCAACCAAAACTCCCAAACTCCAAACAAATTCAGCTTAACAAATTATGCACGAAAGAATCTATCAATAATTACAAAGAATCACTATAATTTGTCAAAATTCAACAAAAACAAGCTCATGTGAAACAGCCAGAACAATCAGAACACCAAAAGCCCAAAATCACTAAACCCTAGTCAAACCCAGCTCCATTTCACCGATTAAAATAGTCCCAGACCCAATCAAATATAGCAACAACCCAAAACCAAACTACTCATAATTCACAAAGTCAGGTTTAGTACTCAATTCAGTTAGACAAGGGGAAAACAAAACAGTAAATACGAATTTGGTTGTATGATAATGCTGATGAAAATGCAAAATCAGAGCAAAAAGAAACAGGAAAAAAAAATCAAATGCAAGCAGTATGGAGATGAGCAGATTACCATAAAATAAGTGAGAAATAGAAGAAGGGGTAAGATAAGGGAAAGAGGGTATAAGAAACCCTAAATCGAAGAACGATAATGGTGAGAGTGGGAAGAAGGGGAATACAGAAGCAGTAAATGAATTTAGGGAAGAACAGTTGGGATTGAGGAGAGAGAGATGAGAAAAAGGAAGAATTTCTTTGGACTGTCTTTGTCTGATCACTATACTCTATACTGTATAATTTTTACGTCCTTCTCTCACTCTCTCGTTCTTTTTTATAAATAAATAAACCCGTCATTGCGTCGCCCCTTTACTATCTTACCACCTTCGCATAATATTTCCAACCCACGCTCAACCTCATAACTTCACTCTCCACTATCTCTCTAGTTTATCTCTCTAAAAAACGCTCTCAACCATCAACCACCACAAACCACCCTCATACCGGGATTCAATCGACGAATTTGAGGTATGTTTCGAATTTGTAATTTGAATTTCTGGTTTTATATTTTGAAAATATAAATTTCAGACGAAAAACGAAAAAAAAAAAATAAAAAAACGCATCCGGGACGGTTGCCCGCGAAACGCGCGCAAGCGCGGCAGTCGGCGCTAGATCCGCACGCGCCATGCCGGATCCGGTGCCGCGGCGGCTTGCGTGCGTGCGCAATCGTCCCAGATTTGTTTTTTTATTTTTTTTTTCGTTTTTTTTGTTTTATTTATTAATATTAATTGTTATTATTGTTATATTTATTAATATTGTTATTGTTATGTTTATTAATATTGTTATTGTTATTTTTATTAATATTGTTATTGATAATAATTGTTATTAATATTATTATTGTTAATAATTGTTATTAGATTATTGTTAAATAATAAATAAAAATTAAATATTATATTTATTAAAGTTAATATTGTTATTATTAAATATGAAAATTATTAATATTGTTATTATGAATATTATAGTTAATTATGTGTTAATTTGATAATTATTAGTGATTAATTGTATTATTTTTATTAATATTGTGTTATGAAAATTAATATTGTTAATATTAATATTAATGTTAAGCATGTGTTAATATGACAATTAGTAGTGATTAATATCAGTGATATTGATTCGTTGTTAATATTTGATGCGTTAATATTATTTAGTGATTAAGCATGTGTTAATGTTAGTGATTAATTGTCTTAGGAAAAAATTGTAATTGTCATGTAGGGCTAAGTTTACGGGTTAGTGTATATTCCGAATAGTTTATATGTAGTTGTGTTAGAAGGATGTTGAGTTTGGATGATTTTGGTTGTTATTTGTAAGTAAGTTGGCGTATATAGTTGGTATGGGTAATTTATTCATAATCCAACTTAATTGTCAATTTATGTACTCATAACTCCAAATGATGACATAATAGTTATGTCACATCCATTTAATAACTTAGGTACTCAACAACCAGTTGATACGTAAGTGGATAGGTTATTTTGTGATGGTAGGTTAGGATAATAATTATGTTAATGTATAGTTATTGTATGTTAGTTGTATACGTCAAAGAAAGAGGTTGAGTTTTGGGTCATATTAGTGTCCAAGGAGAGTGTGTGTTATGCGATAATGTATGGTTGAGAAGGTTAATCAATGCCGCATCAACTCTTGTTTATCTGTTTGGTTCCCAAAAAGTAGCCTTGTCGTGATGAAATTGGCGAGTGCGGTGCTCTGGGAGTTAGAGCGTCTCATTCGATGCAATGCAATGTTTCTATTATGCGACTGGTGGGACAACAAGATAAGGCGGATCCGAAGAGAAGCTAGTAGTGAAAGTGCAGTACAAATCGTGTTGGACTTTCTTGCATGTAAGATTCATAGGTTCATCAAAGCATTGAACGATGATGCAAATTCACTGCATAGATGGACCTGTGAATCTTACATGCAAGAAAGCCCAACACGATTTGTATTAGACCCTTCACTACTAGATTCTTTTCAGATTCGCTTTATCTTGTTGCCCACCAGGCTACACAATAGAAACATTACATTGTATCGAATCTGATATGCTTCTAACTCCCAGAGCACCGAGACCTCGCATTTCATCACGACAATGCGTTATTTTTTGGGAACCAAACAATTAAACGAGAAGTCGTACGGCTGACGAAAGTCTTTTTCAACCATAGATTAACAGTTAAACAACACACTCTCCTTGGACAATAACATGATCCTTTTGCCTCGTGACACGACTTAGTTAACCAACACACGCTAACCCATTTGCGCATATTCTTGCGACTTAAATGATTAGGATGTTATGTATGTCTTCATTTTGTAGGTGATCTAAAATGGTAGGGAAGGGCAAGGGCCGCGGGTTTCTGGACCGGGCGAATCGACTTGTGAGTGGTTGGAGGGGGGGTGAGTCTGGGGACCCCCACAGACGCAATGTGACTGCGTCAACTCGCCGTGCTGGTCGTGGTACGGATGCAGGTGATGCAGCGGGGGGCCAGCCCGAGGACACGGGTAGTCAGGCAACGCGAGATTTCGTTGACCATCTCAACCAGGCCATGGATGAGTCTAGCGGCTCTACAACATCGGAGTCGGGGGACGATGAGACAAGGGAGCCCGAGATGCAGATGATCCCGACCTCCATCGCCAATTTTACGACCACTGGGCCAGGTTACAGGCCATCAGGTTTCATGCCGATGAGGATGCAATGAAGTTTGCCCCAATTCGGCAGGTGGGCGGAAGCGGTTACGCTCATCGTGACGCTGGGTCCAGTAGCAGATATCAGAAGAGGAAGCGAAGCGGCGACAATTCCTGGAAGATTGGTGGTAACGTTCCCGGGGGACCTGCAATTCCCTCATTAATACCGAGCTTTGGAGGTCACATTGCTCGGGTAATATGGGAGGGTCGCGAGCGTTCGCCTCGTGTTGTCCTTGATTGCCCATATGAGGTACATTATCGGTCCAAGCACAAACAAATTTTTCCTTATGACTCAGCCACGTCCCCGTAAGATAATCAACTATCGGTTTGTTTTGCCCGATCCACGCGTTAACAACCTCTTTCCACTTGACCTTGAAATCTCCAACAGTCTTCGCATTTTGCGTTACAAAATGTGAGGAGTAATTAACGCCGTCCCCGCCAAAGTCCTCCAAAAAAACCTTCAAACAATAAAAACAATTATTATTAATATACTAATAATAACTGGGATACTAATTCGTAATAATAATGTTAGTAGCTTCAACATTAATAAATAACATACAATTCTAATATTAATTATCATAATAATAATATTATAAAAAAATAAAAAATTGTAACATAATTAACATAATAATAACAATTAACAACATTATTTACCATAATGATATTATTTTAAATAAATAAATAATACTTTTAACAACATTTACTAATATTGTTAATAATATCAACAACACTTATAAACAACTTGTTTTAATAATATTAATTAACATAATTTAAACATAATTAACATAATAATTATAATTAATAACATTAATTATATTAATAAAAAATTTATTTAAATAACAATATTAACAATAAAAATTACCATAATATAATAATAATAACAATATTTCTAAACAACTTATTTATAATAATATGTTTTAACAAAATTTACATAACAATTATAATTAACGACATTTATTACCTTAATAATATTAACATAAATAAATAAATAATATTTTTTACATAAACAATAATATTAACATTTTATAAAAATTTAAAAAAAAACTTAAGACGAAAAATTTTTCCGGAAAAATTGCACGGCGCATACCCGCATTGCCGCCAAGACGATCCAAGACGGCAGCACTGCTGCTCGGCCGATCTCGGCGCAAACGCAATTTTTCCGGAAAAATTTTTCGTCTTAAGTTTTTTTTAAAATAAAAATTTACAAACTAACCTCTTGTTCTTCATTTGAATTACCACCTTCTATTGACATTTTAGGTTAAATTTCAAAAACAAATCAAAATTTTAGAGAGAGAATTTGAGAGGAGAGTGAGAGGATGTGAGTTAGAGAGAAGGTGGGTTGAAATATATTAAGGGCAAAAACGTCTTTTGGGGGGGCGACATTAGTAAAAAGGGGGGCGGCGTAAAGCAATACCCTAAATAAATATCCTTAGGCTGGTAAATTTTTCAAAAAGTTACTCGGAGGTACCCATGGGGAAACTATTTTTCAGTACCCCAAAATTTTCAAAACTCATTTTAAGATACCTTATTTTTTTGTTTAGTAATTATTTGGTGTTTTTCCGGTCATCAATTTTATTAAGTGATCGAAATACCCTTATTCTTCTTCTTCAAGGGTATTTCATAAAAAATGGAAGAACAAGGGTATTTCGGTCACTTAACCAAATTGATGATCGAAAAAGCACCTAATAATTTCTAACCCAAAAAGTAAGGGTACCCCAAAATGAGTTTTGAAAAATTGAGGTACCTAAAAAACATTTTACCAAAAGTTAAGGTACCTCCGAGTAATTTTTTTGTAAATTTTTGGGTCCAAGTGTTTTTTTATATAAACAAAAATTTTGGCACACACATTTTGTGTTCAAAGTGATAGTTATTTAAATCTATGTTAGGGAAAATGATTAAATAAAAATAAAAAAAATTACTAAGCAGTACCACAATATTTGGAGAAGCTATTTTTCGGTACTCCAACTTTTCAAAACTCATTTCGAGGTACCCTTTATTAGATACTTTTCCGACCGTCAATTTTGTCAAGTGACCAAAATATTCTTTTTCTTTTTCTTCCCATTCTCCATTAATGGTGATGTTGTGGGTGCCCGTCACATCCTCAAGCTTCTGAAGGAGGTGTGCCTTCTCCACCAACTCGGCCAACTCGAGTGTAATGCAAGTCGATGAGGGCCACCAGGACCGAGTTAGAGCTGATTTGGCCCACCGCGAGTTGGGTCGGCAATGCGAGCTGAAGAGGAGGGTATCAGAAGAGGAATGAGGAGGAGGAGGAGGAGGAGGAGGAGGAGGAGGAGGAGGAAGCCATAGATGGGGGCACCCATGGCAGGGTAAGAAAATATGGATCAGAGCTTCTTCTTCAACAATGGCAGAGAGAGAGAGAGAGAGAGAGAGAAAGAGAGAGAGAGAAATGTTGTGATGAAGAAAAGAAGACAAAGAGATATGAGAGCTGGCCAGCTGGGAAAAGAAATGAAGGGGGTAGAAGAATAACGATATTTTGATCACTTAATAAAATTAATAGTCGAAAAATCATCTAATTACTAACCCAATAATTAAGGATACCTCGAAATGAGTATCGAAAAGTTGGGGTATCGAAAAATAATTTCTCCAATATTATGGTACCTCCGAATAATCTTCTGATAAAAATTCTTCTATAATTCATAACAAAGAAGAAAGATAATTAGAAAAGTTAAGGCAAAGAAAGTAAGAAGGTGAATTCTTAACTGAATTATATGTCATTACAAGCAACTTGTAAAAGTGTAACTATTACAAGTTACTTAGTTACTATGCTATTGAGTACAAGAATATTTGAAATTCATGATGTAAGATTCCGCACACACGAGAAGTTGAAATTAAAATCAAGTTCTATGTCCGACACACTTGGAGAAACAATTGTTGACTTGCTTTAATAAATAATTGTTGGAATTGGTATGACAGAGTGTTTTAATGATAACAAACAGGCCCGACCCTAAAGATAGGCTCAAAAGGCAATCGCCTAGGGCCCGCGACCTTAAAAAATTTAGGTTACTTTTAAAGACTCCAAATTGTTTACTATGGGCCTAAGCCAACCGCCCAAAAGTAGGCAGAGGAAGGCGCCTCGAGGCCTCCTCAATGCCTTCGTCTCTCAAAAATAAGCAGGTGGACTCTCCTCCTCCTTCAAATGCGCCATGGTCTACCTTCGCCAGAAGAAGGATCCCTGGAACTCCATCTTTGCCAGAGCCGCCTCTGGTGGCTTCCTTCAAATATCGTCCTTGAGCGCCGTCACGTCATCGATGGCGTCGCCGTTACCGAGGAGTTGATCCCTGGGTTCAAGTTCTCTCAATGTAATTATCTTCATTGTCGTCTTTCTCTGTCTCTCATCATTGATTGTTAACTTACTATGTGTTTTATCTTTCTATAACTGATTTCGTGAAATGGAGTAATTTGCAAGGAGTTGTAGTTGGAGAGGCATGGGCTTTCATGTAACTTTTATATGCACATGTAGACACCAAAAAAATCAAAATAGTGTCGAAAGTTAAAATAAATTAAGTTGATTATTTTGTTCGGTGCAAATTAATTAATTAAATTTATTTAAGTGAAATTCGCTTAAGCTGACTATCAAGTCAAAGCTCAAGTCAGAGTCTAATCGACTATCAAATCAAGACCCAAGTGACTACCAAGTCAAAGTTCAATGGACTGTCAAGTCAACCCAAACTCAAGGTCGGGTCAACGACCCAATAAGGCTAATAAGTCACCTAAGAGAGGGATGTCTCCTCTATCAATAAGACTACACACTCTCATTTAAGAAGAAAAATTGAACTCTCAAGAAGACTCTCTCTCTAGAATTGAACAACAAATACTTCAATTTGTGTCGTTTGTTCTAGAGATTTAACACCAACGTGATCGAGATTCAATCCCATCGGCCCTCCTCGAAGAAGACGACAAAGATCAAATAAGAGGATTTTATTTGTTCATCTTGTAACAAATATCATAGAGATTGTACCCAAATTCTTTGAAATTCATGCAAACTATATTTATCCATTTTTCTTGTCTTAATCAATTTTAGACTCGAAAATTTGTGATTACAAATTTTGGCACGCTCGGTGGGACAATCTCTACCTCTCATCTCCATCTCTGAAATCAAGACTTTCAAGAACCTCTCCACGATAAGACATGGCTACGAAGATTTCAACCAATCTACCTCCTAAGGAAGAGCTCACAACAAATGTGAAGACGAACCACAAGGTTACCGGCGCGCATGATAAGGGAAATTCAAGGTAGAACAAGGCCATCTGGTGTTGTTATCATGTCAATCATGGTTACTTGAGTTGTGACAATAGAAGAAGAAATGGCTAACATAAAAGCCACGTTATAGAAACTTACTCAAGAAAGCGAAGAGAAGGACGCGCAAATCAAGCATCAAGATAGAAGGATTGCTAAGTTGGAGAAGAAATTAAAGCAACGACCAGAAAAATCCCTCCATAAATATTCAGACGTAGAGGGAGAAAACGAATCTAGTGGAAGTGAGGCTAAAAGTGACTTCTCTAAGAAGGACGACAAGCCATCATCATCGATAATTTTAATGACTGCAGAATAAATCCAAAATTTAATCGCAAAGGCATTCAAGGATCAACTAGGAGAAGCTTCACAAATAACTCACAGGTACACTAGGCCATACACTAAGAGAATTAGCACTCTTTGTATGCCACATGGTTACCAACCTCCCAAATTTCATCAATTTGATAGACATGGTGACCCAAAGCAGCATGTCGCGCACTTTGTGGAGACATGCAACAATGCTGGCACGAACAAATATCTCTTAGTCAAGGAACCTGTGCACTCCTTGAAAGGAACCACATTTGACTAGTATACCAACCTTGTATATGATTCCATCGATAGTTGGGGGCAGATGGAGGATGAGTTTTTAAATCGCTTCTATAGCACGAGTCGTATCGTTAGCATGACAGAATTGACGAACAACAAACAACAGGGTGACGAGCCAGTTGTTGACCACATCATCCATTGGCATGCTCTTTCTGTAATGTGCAAGGATCGTTTATCAGAAACCTCTACGGTTGACATGTGCACTAGAGGAATGGATTGGAACATACTCTATGCCTTCCAAGTAAACAAGCCTAAGAGTTTTCAAGACTTGGTGACACAAGCTCATGACATAGAGTTTACAATTGCCAACCATGGAAAACATTCTAACAATAGTGTGTTCATAACTGCTTATGAAGACATGCCAAGAAGACTCTATGATTTAAGAAACTTAATATTGTTTTTCTGACTCTGATGCACCAGAAATGTTGGACAAACTCCTTGAAAAGGGACTTATAGAACTCCCTGAGCCAAAGCGCCTTGAAGAAATTGGAAGAGCGAGCAATCCTAAGTATTGCAAGTACCACAGGATTGTCAACCACCCACTGGAGAAATGCAGAGCATTCAAAGAGCAAGTCATGCAGCTAGTGAAGGAGGGGGAAATCGCGCTAGATGGAAAAAAAACACTGACGATTCTGACTAGATGCGACCTGCGAAAGAAGATAGGACACCCTAGGGAGCAGTGGGAAGTCACCTAAAAAAAGGACTCAAGCAAAAAAACTTTTAAGTGATCGTTATAGACTTCCAAGTCACCACAAGACTTCCAAGTCATCATTAAAACTTTAAAAAAAAAAAACTCCCAAGTACACAAAGACTTCCAAGTACCACCAATGACTCTCAAGTCAACCTAATCAAGAGACTCCCAAGTTGACACACAAGACTCACAAGTCTATTAAATGGACAGAGACTTCCAAGTCATCACCAACGATTTCCAAGTCAACCTAATCAAAAGACTACCAAGTTGATGCACAAGACTCACAAGTCTATCAAATTACCAAAGACTTTCAAGTTATCACCAAAAGACTCTCAAGTCATCATGAACATATTTCCAAGTTATCACAAGAAAAGGACGCTCAAGTCATCATCAGTAGACTTCCAAGTCATCATCAAAGACACTTAAGTCTTTATAAAAGACTTTCAAGTCGCTACAAAGGAACACTTGAGTCAAAAGACTTCTAAGTCATCACAATTGACCAAGAGAGTTAGTTAAATCCTAGTCTCCTAAGTCATCAAGCTTGTGGACTCTCAAGTCATAACTTTCATCTACTCCTGGTCCATTCATTCATAAGAGTGTAGGGCCAACAAAGCCTTTTGTCAAGTGACACTAACTTTCGTACTGTTACAATTGTTAGTGACCATAGTGTCAACGCCAATACATGCGCCACCATGAACTATAGACATCCCTCGTCAAGTTGGCACCAATGATTGTTCATCATCATTGTTGGCATACCACTTCAAGTCAAACCTCACAATGTGGGACTCTAATAGTTGCGCCACGACCATGATTGTTGGTGACTACCAAGCGTCGCTCAATCAATTGTGTCCCAAAGTTGTTAGTGGAACCCTTTATGTCGATGCCAATAGTTGTGCTATGCCAATAATTGCATCATTCGCACAATTATTGGCGGCTTCAGCCTCATGAACACCAAAAGTTCCATGTCTGCCATTAACATGATTATTTCAGCGGGTAGTATTTCCAAGGGATAACCAAGATATTCAAGTCATGTTAATCCTTTAGCATCTACAGCTGCAAGCAACATACATTTTGCACCCTTGCCCAAAAAAAAAACAAAGAAAAAAAAGTAGGGGGTCTAACAAAAAAAAAAAGTATGTGGGCTCTATGGTAGCTTTTTCATCCTGGCGTGGAACGAGTCTTCAAATCATCCGACTCGTCACCTCAACAAAGATAAACTCTTCTATGCAAAAGCGGAGCCCGTTATCCTTGCCTTTGGCGGTACTCGGTCTTTCGAAATCTTCCAATTCGTCCCCTCAACAAGGATGAACTCCTCTATGCAAAAGCGGAACCTATTATCCTTGTCTTTGGCGGTACTCGGTCTTCCAAAATCATCTGACTCATCACCTCAATAAGGATAAACTCCTCTACGCAAAAGTGGAGCCTATTATGCTTGTCTTTGGCGGTACTCGGTCTTCCAGACCAACAAAGATAAACTCCTCTACGCAAAAGTGGAGCCCGTTATCCTTGTCTATGGCGATACTCGGTCTTCAAAATCATCTGACTCATCACCTCAACAAGGATAAACTCCTCTACGCAAAAGTGGAGCCCGTTATCCTTGTCTATGGTGATAGTCGGTCTTCAAAAGGTCATCTGACTTGTCACCTCAACAAGAATAAACTCCTCTACGTAAAAGTAGAGCCCGTTATCCTTGTCTATGGAGGTATTCGGTCTTCAAAATCATCTAACTCGTCACCTCAACAAGGATAAACTCCTCTATGCAAAAGCGGAGCCTGTTATCCTTGTCTATGACGGTACTCGATCTTCAAAAAGTCATTCATCACCTCAACAAGGATAAACTCCTCTACATTATACTTGTCTATGGTGGGACCTGGTCTTTAAAGTCATTTGACTCGTCACCTCAACAGGATAAATATCTCTACATAAAAGCGAAGCCCGTTATCCTTGTTTATTGTGGTCCATGGGTCTTGATACCTAAAACCAAAAAAAAAAAAAAACCAAAAAAAAGCTCTATAAAATCCAAACAACAGCTTGATGTCAACGACTTTCTGATCAAATATGAAGTTGCACTTGTGAAAATGAGGATTCAAGGATCTATGCCTCATTATTTCTCTTGGATACAAAAGGAAGGTGGCATATATTTGACTAATTTGTTGCACCTACAAATCAAAGACAACAATGGAGCTGGGAATTGAGCAACTTGAAATCAGTTGCCACTTTGGTATGTGTGTGTGTATATATATATATATATATATATATATATATATATATAATGAAAAAGAAGGGAGATATAAAGAGGAAACTAGAAGACAAGACAAAAGCCACAATATAGTTAGTGAATGCCGCACAATATGGGTGCATGAGCCTTCAATCACAAATGACAGAATCAATTATTTTTCTGAAGGAAAACGGGAAACAGAGGCAACCATCAATCAATCAAGGCTTAACTTATATATAGAGCGACCAATATGATTATAAAATCATAATTTGACATACAAAATGGAAGGCTTTCAATCGTTGCCATATTCCAATATTACAATAGTTGACTTATGCTTTCATTCTTGCCAATAAATCTTCATGATGCATTCAGAATTTTGGCATAAGTTGGAAGAGAATTATCAACCAATCTTTGTTTCCAATTCATCATAAAGTGAATCATTCAATATATATTATAGTTGCATAAAATCGGAAAACATCTTGTATACACGGACAATAGTTTTGTTGACAAGATAAAAACACTTTGTGGGTGGTGCACACAATTGGATGACACAATAATCCAACAAATTGAAAAGCCAGTGCATCAGGACAAGTATAGACAAGTGCTACAAGAATAAAAAAGGTTGTGCCAAGATGGCGGTCGTGTTCAAACACTTGACCATGTACGTGACCCTCCAACGACGAAATGACGGACCAAGTCAACAACCTAGCTCGCAAGACAAGTCAAATAAAGTGTTGAGGCGTCGATCGTGCTTAAACACATGACAGTGTACACGACCTAGTCTCGAGTGGGCAATTTGTAGACACAAAAAAAAAAATCAAAATAGTGTCGAAAGTTAAAATAAAATAAGTTGATTATTTTGGTCGGTCCAAATTAATTAATTTAATTTATTTAAGTGAAATTCGCTTAAGCTGACTATCAAGTCAAAACTCAAGTCAGAGTCAAATAGACTATCTAGTCAAGACCCAAGTGACTACCAAGCCAAATTTCAATAGACTGTCAAGTCAACCCAAACTCAAGGCCCGGTCAACGGTCCAAGAAGACTAACAAGTCACCCAAGAGAGGGAATCTCTTCTCTATAAATAAGATTATTCACTCTCATTTAGGAAGAAAAATTGAATCTCAAGAAGACTCTCTCTCTCTCTAGAATTAAACAACAAAACACTTCAATTTGTGTCGTTTGTTCTAGAGATGTAACACCAACTTGATCGAGACTCAAGCCCATCGGCCCTCCTCCAAGAAGACGACAGAGATCGAATCAGAGGATTTTTATTTGTTCATCTTGTAATAAATATCATAGAGATTGTACCCAAATTCTTTGAAATTAATACAAACTATATTTGTCCATTTTTCTTGTCTTAATCAATTTTAGACTCGAAAATTTGTGGTTATAGCACTTTTGGTCTTTCATGTCTTGGGGTTTTATATGTTAATCAATTGTTGTCTTTCTGCAATTATTGATTCCAACTACTGAAAAAGGATCCATGTGTTTAGGTTAATCATTTTGTCACTTCATCTTGCCTATTAGTTTTGCAGCCATAGTAGGTAGAGTATTTAGTTCATTATTTGGAAGTTTGAATCACACCATCAGATACATGCTGCAACAAGGATTATGGGAATGGTGAGGAAGTAGGGATTATGGGACACTACAACACTTGATTAGTGCAGACTGCAGATATAGGGGCTTTTTCTATAAGGGGGTTGAAAGTAGAGCAAAGCAGAGAATCAATGCATAGGAGAAAATGATTTCTCAAACAATAAGGATTATCTTATGGTTAAGAATTGACAATGTTTTCGTTTTCTTCCTTGCCTTGTAGCCTATAACCTGTAGATAAGGACTCCTCTAAGAAATCTTGGTTGGATTACTTGGATATACACATTTACACCATTTGTTCAACTCTCTCTTTACTGAAGTGCATTAGCCATTAGGGTTGTAGTTTTAGTAGTATCATCGTAGTTGTAAATATTTGCTTATTTTCTTTTTATTTGATTGACGCTGTGTGAATATTCAAAAATACTTTTCAGATAAGATTGACTATATTTTCATTTATGTAGACTTGAATAAGTAATTTTGTCTTTGCGATATATTGTTGGGCATAGGAGAACCCAAAAATTTGCTGGGAGGTGTCATACGTCATTCTTAACAATTGACTAATGGGGGATCACATTTTTTTAATGCACTCAAAGGGGGACCAAGTCCTCTAACAAATGGCTCCCAGGTGCCTTTCCGACCTTTTTTTCACCGGAAACCATGAAAAGACTAAAATGCCCTTATCGATGTTGGTGAAAAGACCATAGAGCCCTTATTTTTGCCCGCTCAAAAAACACAAAGGCTTTGTTTGGTTCCTTTCGACTTCTTCAATGCTTCTCAACTACCACCAAAACAAAACACTATTGAAACGAACGTTGGTGAAAGTCATCATCAAAAGTTGGAGGTGGCTGGGGTGGTGATCGGAGTTCGCCGGCGCTACCTTGGATGTCGGAAAGCTGCTGCTGATCGTCTGGTGTAGAGTTCATCGTCGAAACAGAGTGAAACAATGGTAAGTGAAAATGTGTGTAATTACAGTGAAGTTAGGGTTTAAATTGGGTTTAAGGTTCGAAATTTGTTAACGGTTTCCTGGGTATGTGGCGTTCTTCATGTAAACGTTTAGGGTTAATGTAAGTTTGAAATTTGATTGAAGTTTGCTCTTGTACATTAGACAAAAAACCTTTGTTCATTTCTGAGTTTTTGTTTGAAGTTTCGCAAGATTTGATTTTTATAGTCATTAATTTTGGTAATCAATTGTTGTTTATTCACTTTTAGTTTCTTAATCTGATGTGTAGGGTGATTCAATGAAGTCATTCATTGTTAGATTCCACAATAAAAGGTTTTACATCCCTGAAAAGGACTTAGACAAATACAATCAGAAGGAACTTTTCATTGACATTAAGCAGAGGTTTATACAATATATGGAGAAGTTTCCTAAGTTTGCTAGGATAAATTGGTACCTACCTGGGATTGAGAACAAGAAGCTACCTCTGATAAGTGACACCGACTGGAATAAGTTTGTGGGAGCTTGGTTAAAGTTGGAGCAAGTGAAGACCTTTCCTATGGAATTGGTTGAGTTAGCTGGTAAGAAGAAAGCTACAGCAAAATGTGCAAAGCATTGAGGTTACAGCACCTGATGAAATAGTGGTGGAAATGTCCCTGAGTCAAGCAAATGCATGGGAAGATGAATTGATACTAACCCCTGTTGATACTCAGCATAGCCAAATTGGTAGCCAGAATGTGAACAACAAGCCACCATCTTCAGCTCATATGTCATCTGTAAGCAAAGGCCACAGGTTTGGTAGTAGGCGACCCAAGCTACCTGCCAGAAGGAGTTTGCATAGAGAAGCAAAAGGAGCCCAACAAAAAGGAGGTGGGTCAACACAATATGGGTATATGGCATCTTAATGTGGGCTTGGAGAAGATGTTGGTGGGTCTGGAGAAGAGGTTGCTGGGCCTGGAGAAGCAGTAGGTGGGCCTCAAGTGTCAGCTGCATCCATTGGCCCAAATGTGAGCATTAATGATGGAAGCAACAACAACAATAACTTGGGGGAAGTCAATAAATGTGGTCCTGCTTCTACCAAAGCTGCACACTCCACTGTTAGCTCACTAGCTAGATCAAGAAAGGGAATCTCTAGCAGAGCAGTGACCCCATCAATTCCAATCTCAGAAGCTAGAGATGTTTGTCCACCAACTCGATCAACCACATCAACCCCATCCTCAGAAGCTGGAACACCAAGGAGGCCAGTGACAAGATCTGTTTCAGCTGGATCACCTACACAGGAAGTTGAGACAAACTTACCTTCACCCCAATCAACTCCTTGCAAAAAGAAGACTGTAAAAGGTAAGAAATCAATGGAGCTTGATCCTGATATGCTTGAGAACATATCAAAACAGTTTTGTGGTCTAGATCCAAATGAAGTGCAAGCTATTGGAAGGCCAGACATACCTGAATTGATGTCTTCTTTGAGGATGATGAGAATGTCATAGGTGGATCTGATGAGGTAGGCCAGCCAGAGGATGATGATGACAGTGATGATGATGATTTCTTTCCATCAGAAGATGAAGAAGACAGTGAGAGTGATATTGACAATGATGATGTGGTTGATGAAGATGTGGAGGAATCAGGTGTAGAAGGTGATGGAGAATGGGAGGTTGAGAGAAGACATCAGCTGGGGGTGGTGGTTGATGAGGATGGACTTGAGCAACACAAGATGACTGTTGCAGGCAAGATGGCCAAATTGTACATTCAATGTACAGTGTGGACTGAAAGTAGAGATGGTAGAGTAGACATAAAAGCTGGGGATTTGTTCACTTCCAAGGGGAAATTCTTAGATGTTATGAAGACTTACACAATTCAGAGAGGTATAGTTTTGAAGAAGGTGAAGAACAACAAAAAAAGGTTTACTCACACATGTGCAAATGAGAAGTGTAGTTTCAGAATTCACGCAACTGTGATGCAAGACAATGTCACTTGGAGGGTTAAGTATGTGAAAGGGGGGCATGTATGCTATGAAAAAACAACCCATCATCGAGCTGGTAAACATTGGGTTGCTAAGCTGTTGAAGAAGGACTTCATGGCAAACCCAAACATGGATGCGAAGGGAGTTCATGCACTAATTTTTCAAAGATTTGGGGTTGATGTGCCTGATTACACTTGCTATAGAGCTGTTAGGTTGATGAAGGGGATTTGTTTGGTAATCATGCTAAGGGGTATAGGAAACTACCTCAATACTATGAGGATTTCACCAAGGCAAAATCAGGGTCTAAATGTTTCATTAAGTTCACTGATAGAGGTCCCACTCTGAATCCCACTTTCAAGAGGATAATGATATGTATTGGATCTGCAATCAAAACATTCAAGGGGAACTGTATGGGATGGATTGGATTGGATGCTTGTTTCTTAAAGGGACCTTACAAAGGTGTTTTGATTGGCTTAGATGGCAACAATGGACAATATCCACTGGCCTATGGAGTATTCCCTACAGAAGATGATGAAGAGTGGTCATTCTTTGTTAATGGACTGACTGCTGCATTAGAGTCACACCAAGAAACACACAAGTACACATTCATGGCAGACAGACACCAGGTTCTAATGCTGAGACTTTGTAAACTTTCAATTATTGATCCATTGTTAGGATGTTTAGGCTAGTGTTGTGACATGTTCGGGGATTTATTACTTTTCTTTTTCCTCAGTCAATCAAGAATGCTTTAGCCAAGTTCTTTCCTCAGTCAAGGAGAATGGTTTGTGTCCTACACTTATACAAAAACATTGCAAACAAGTTTCCAGATAAAAAAATTAATTTAGTTGACTTGGGATTAATCAGTTCAATTGTATACATTAAGTTGACTAACTATGCTTGCTCAGGTGCTTGGTTCCACTTCCACTTCTATATAGCTGTGAATGCATACTCAGAGCATGTTTTTAAGACAGCAATGGAGAAGATCAATGAGAAAAGTGCAGCTGCATACAATTGGCTGAGGGATGCAGAGCCAATTGAGAAATGGTCCATATTGAAATATGACCCCAACCTCAAGAGTGATGACAACACCAACAACTTCGTGGAGTCATTCGATCATGCCATCATCAAACATAGAGGTAGGCCATTACTTACTATGTTGGAAGTGACAAGGTCGATCCCACAGGGACTTAATTAGCAGCTCAATAAACTAATCTATATCACGATTGCTAAGCTAATCAGGTTTTTGGTTTTGGAAGATTTTAGAAAACAAACTAAAACTAAAGAAAGCACGGAAAATCAATCACAAAGTCTATCAAGAGAGAAAGACTTCTAGGGAGATGCTAGCCTAACAACGAGTTCGATTACTAAAACCTAGTCTGCACAATCATACATTCAAGAATGAATCAAGAATCGATAACCTCTGAATCCTATCGCCCTTTCGATGCTAAATAGAATTATTCTAAACAACCTAATCAACAACTTTCGTGTGTCTTTTAGGTTAAACAGAATTGAAGGTCTTAAAAAGGTCAGGCTATCCAATGATTCCCTAGTTTACTACTCCTTTCTCAACTTTCGTAAGTCTAGGTAGACAGGTTGGTAGTCAGATTACCCTAATTCAGTACTTCTCAAGTTAATCTCAAACTTACAAATATTCGAGGCCTTAAGAATATTCATAAACATGGAAAACACAACCTTCTATTGATTCTAATCAAGAATTCATGCACAAACTAATAACAATCAATCAAACTACATTGTTTCGGGTTGCAAAACCCTAAAATTTAAAGGAAATTACTCACTCATATTCAATGGAAACATGAAACAAGTTCTAATCAACATAATTGAATCTCAAAACTAAGAAGGAAATCGAAAATAAAGAACAGAATTGCGAAGAATACAACCCGTCGAGCCCTTTCGATCTCGGGGCAAGGTTGTTAGAATCGGGATCCTCGTTAGGATCGATAGTCGTAGTTAGGATCAGAATCGTAGAATCGGATCGAGGATCGTAAGATTCTAATACAATAGGAAAATATCAAATAAAGTTCTATGATAGTTAAAATCTTAACATTTTATTCACTAGTAATGAAGCAATACGTTAAGTTGTATATCGGTTGATAACTTCAATACAAAATTTATATTGTTATGACAAAATTTTAAAAATTATATTGTACGCACATATTATCAAATTCAGGTAGGATCGTGAATCAAATCGCTGGATCGTAGAATCATTTTGCGATTCTAACATATAATATTCAGGCAAAACCATGATTGGATGATCCTAACGACTTTAAGATCCTAGTAAGAGTTGGATCGATGGAGGATTTTTGTATCGTAAACTCGTAGAATCGTTGATCTTGATCGGGATTTTAATAGCTATGTCCCGGGGTAAAACCTTCTCCGCGAACGTCGCTCCTTTCCTTCGCGAATCTTGATCTTGGTTTCTCTTGAATCGATTCAATCTTGAATCTTGATGGTGGGGAAGAGGAGTAGAATGGAAGTATTAGGGCTCTCTTTCTCTCTTTAACGGCCTCATAACGAAGGCAGAATGATAGAATAATGAATTCCCTCTCAAAAACCGTCGATGCCTTCCTTTTCTACTCGCGAAAACAACCGACCTACATATGCAGTCTGCCACGGTCCGTACAAGTCCGTACAAGTCCTTATGTTCCGAGCTCCGTTTCTTCCCAAATTTGTGCCACGGTCTGGGTTTGACATGTAGAGGCCCGTGGTATGTCTACTCTTGCCAAAAGTTGATTGAATGTTGGTGTTTTGGCCTCAAAACCTACAAATTCTCAGCAAAAACAACAACACCAAGTGTAATAGGGAAATTGGAATAAAAATAAAGATTTACACTCAAAACTATCCCTAATTCTCTATTAAAAACCCACAAAAATATAGTCATAAAATGCAGTTATCAGGAAGCAATTAGGAAAGTAACTGGCCATTGTTTTGATAAGAGATACAAATTGGGATGTAGTTGGGAAAGTAGGATAACACCATTTGGGGACAAGAAGGTCAGGAAGACAATTATTGACTCCAGGGGTTGTGGTGTAGTCACCAGTGCTGGGAGGGGTTTGTTTGACATATGGGAGGGGAGTGTAAACCACAATGTTGACCTCAACGAGCACACTTGCACCTGTTGCAAATGGCAGATATCTGGCATTCCATGTAAGCATGCAACAAGGTGTATACACTATGACAACTTAAATGTTGAGGACTTCATTTCACCTTGGTTCATGGTCGAGAAAAATAAAAAGTTGTATGACACATTCATCTGTCTCATACCTGATCACACCATGTGGCCTGAGTCTGATCATAAGCTGCTTGATCCATCATTTGAGTTGAAGAAGAAAGGCAGGCCTGAAAAGCACAAAAGAAGAGAGGCCAGAGATGTTCTTGAAAATGCTAAAGACATTGGGAAGAAGCATGGCACCAAAGATGCTCCACATGTGATGAGACATGACACAACTACAAAACTTGTGGCCAAGCTAGGGATGAGAATGGGAGGCTATTACCAACTGTCAAGGAGAATGTAGCTTCAGTGGCTAAGAGAAGCAGGGGATCTAATGCAAATGTACCAAACAGTCAAAGAAAGAACAGAAGGGTGACAACTTCAACTGATGGGGAAGGTCATAGGGCTCCTACTAAATCAAGGAAAGGCAACAAGAGAAAGGGAATGTCTGGCAAGAAGACAAGAACCACCAGTGGTCCATCAAGCTGATATGGTGCAATGTCAGTGTCTAGGTTTTTGTATCAAGTTAGTATTTTGTTATTTTGTGTCTATTTTCGTATATGTCAGACTTGGTTGTTAGTGTTCAGGGTTGGAACATGTCAGTGTTCAGGGCCTAAACATCTCAATGTTCAGGGTTTGAACATTAGTGGATGTTTCACCTTTTATGTATTTTGGTTTCCATTATGTATGGCCATATGGATGTTTTTCAGACATATTTATGGCTATAAGGATCCATATTAATGCTGTTCAAATATGTATGGATGCTGTTTAGGGTATGAATTTGATAATTTTGCAATATGCAATGTGGCTATATATACTTGTAATCAATTGCATCCAGGTTTGAGATCATGAACAATTGCATTCACTTGCTGCCGTTGAGGGATATATACTTGTATCTTGTAATTAATTGCTTGTTCAAATATGAATGTATGTATGGATGCTGTAAAGAGTATGACCAATTGCATTCACTTGCTGTCAAACTTAACCATTTCCATATCAATTTGAATTTGATGTCAGACTTTGTATTTTATAATCAATTGCTGCCATTGAGGGATATATACTTGTATTCACTTTGCTTTCAACAATTGGTGCAAAGTGATGCATAATTTTGCAATCTTATACAAACCATTGATTCCAACAGTTTTCGTACATAAAAAATGGACAAATTTGACTTCACCACTTCATTTCATTCATTTAAACCATTGATTCCAAAATACATGGCAGAGGTACAAAAAATTACTTCCTCCTCCTGCCAAATGCTACCTTCCACCAAAATATGTCAAACTACTAGAGTACATCAGCCATCCATCCATCTACTACACCTAAACACTAAAACAAAGCAAGCAAAGTACAAACCATCACTTGAACATAGAGATTACAATCACAACCAAGAACATTACAATGGCAACCAATGTCCCAATTCCCATCCCACACATCATCATTGTCCAAAGCACCTTGTCCCAAACCTCCTTCAATTTAGTAGCCTTCTCCACCAGCGCAGACATCTTCTCCATCAGCTCACCAACATCCTTCATCGACTCCCTTGTCTCAATCACTAAGGCGGCTACCTACATCCTCAAAGTTGCTAGCTCTTCAGTTGCGTTGTTGTTGCACATAATCAACTCATTCACTTCTTTCTTGCACATGTACACCATTATCATTGCATCAGCCACCTTGCCCTTCAGCTCAAGCAACTCAGCACTGTCATCTCCAGGCATTGTAGGTTCAACACTAGGCCCAGCCTTCATGCCCTTGTCCTTCACACTTGGAGAATCCTCACATCCGTCGAGTCACCCCAGAAATTTTCCACATCCAATGCTGGGGCATTTTCCATAGATATGACCAGGGTTCTGCTCACTCCTTGACACCTTCAGCACACCATCGACACCACAAAGTCCGCAAACAAACTTGCCATTCACCCAATTGAACCTTTTGTTGAATTCCTCCATTCCCCTTGTGTCCTTTACAAACAAACCATCCACGAAAATCAAGTGCCAATTTTGGCAATATACCATAAAAAAAACAAGTAATTTTCCATCACCCAAAACCCTAATTAACCAGTGTACAGGACATTTGTTCAAAAATCAAAACTTTAAAACACCAAATTGTACACTTTTCTCAAATCCGACAACCCAAAAGGAGAAAGATTGCAATTTTGTCTAAACAAAACCCTAATTTTCCAGAATCCACACCCATACGATAGAAGAAAAAGGAGGAAGAACAAAGGAAGAAGGAAGATGAATGAGCTTACCAACGACTCTCCTCGCCAATGCAGCTAAATTGCCTTCAAACGTCCCAATGATGAACGATCGACACGAGGAGAACCCAGAAGATGATGAAGAAAGCCGAAGAAGACAGAAGAAGAAGAAGAAGAAGAAGAAGAAGAAGAAGAAGAAGAAGAAGAAGAAGAAGAAGAAGAAGAAGAAGAAGAAGAAGAAGAAGAGATGGAAATTGAGGGAGAAGAAGGGAGTTCAGTTAAATAAGAGAGGATTTGGAGGCAAAGGAGGGTAGTATCGGAATTCCACACACTAATTTCAAAAAAATTCTAACTTAACTCAACTGTCGCCAGATTCCGGTGAAAAATGGTCGGAAAGGCACATGGGAGCCATTTGTTAGAGGACTTGTTCCCCTTTGAGTGCATTAAAAAAATGTGGTCCCCCATGAGTGAGCTGTTAAGAATGTATGACACCTCCCAACAAATTTTTGTAGGAGAACCATGCTTTGTATCAATTTCACGGGGAGAAAAATAGTCTTTTTGCTGTAACACCCTGGATATATGGTTAAATGTGGCTTAAAAGGATTGAAATGACTACTTATATCACAAAGGTGCATCTTCTTTTATGGTTGCTCATTCATTGGGAACCTCTCAGTTAAGCGTGTTTGGTTGGGAGTAGTCTCAAGATGGGTGACCTCCTGGGAAGTTTTCCGAGGCAACGTGTGAGCGAGGACAAAACACGTTGAAAAGACTCGTGGTGATTTGTGGGGTTAGTCAGCGATCCTTGAAGTCGTTCCCGGTAATGTCTACGGCCGGGGAGGGGCCGGGGCGTTACTGATGGTATTAGAGCCGACATGCGACCGTGAGTTGCGCTAGTGGACAAGAGATCCATGGGAAGTCGCCTAGAGGGGCAAAGATTCTGGAGTGGATTGTGGCACAACGAGGACTTTGTGCGCTTAAGTGAGGGTGATTTTAATACCCCAGATATATGGTTAAATATGGGTTAAAGGGATTGAAATGACTACTTATATCACCAAGGTGTATCTTATTTTATGGTAACACATTCGTTGGGAACCTCTCAATTAAGCGTGCTTGGCTGGGAGTAGTCTCAAGATGGGCGACCTCCTGGGAATTTTTCCCAGGCAGACGCTAGAAAGACCCGTGGTGATTGTGGGGCTAGTCAGCGATCCTTAAAGCAGTTATCGGTAATGTCCACGGCCCTGGAGGGGCCGAGGCATTACATTTTCGGGTACGTAATTTGACTACATTCTTAGCATCGTTTTTTATTATGAATGTTGATGGATTTTTCTAAAAGGGCCCAAATATACAAATTGATCTAATATATTGTCTGGGGGCCCCAAAAATGTCAGGAACAGGCCTAATGACAAACTCAAAATTTGTGGTGCTAACTTAACAAATATAATTGTTTTATTTTGTGTTGTATTTGTAAGATTGCAAATAGGAGTTGAGAACAAGTGTAAAGTACTATTCCAACTAGATCACATAAAAGGAGATCAATCACTTGAAAGATAAGGAAAAAAGAATCGGTTGAAATTGAAGATCCAAAGAACAGTTCTATGTAACTACTTCTAGTAGAAGTATAAGCTCATGAAGGATCAAGAAGAATTAAGTAAAAGCATTGAAGATCAAGAGTCTAGTGCATTGTGTCTTAGGAAAGATTTATTGTTTTCAAAATTCTTATTAATATGTCAACTAGAAGGCTTTAACTATAGTTAATCTTAAATGTTTATTTGAAAATGTCTTAAAAACACTTGCCACGAACACTGTTCTTACGAACATATTCTGGGTGTATTCTTCAGATTAATTTGATTTTTCACAATGAAGTGATGAGGTATAATGTCGACTAATTATTGAGTTAAGATCAGCCTTTTGTAATAATGGTGGGAGATGAATCTTCTAGTAATTATATCCTGATGACACCAAAACTAGGGCCCTGACTATTGCCAAGTATCGAAAGAAACACTCAAAAATCATCCATATGAACTGTACTATGTAATTTGACTTGGGTTTGCCCTCCCCTCCATAGTTGTACTTGTACAGTTGTTTTGATCATTAACAGAACGTTATATATATTTCTGGGTACAAAGGGCGATGATCGAAATATGTGTATTCTAATTAGGGCATTTTGAAAAATCTATAATTAGTTTTATTTAATTTTCTTTTAAAAAATCATGTAATATATATTAATGTGTGTACATTAATGTAAAAAATGACTTGGAGGTACCTATCATTATGTGAAAATGATTTTTAGGACCCAATATTTTGAAAACTGATTTTGAGGTCTCTTTCTTTATGTGCTAATAATTATCAGGACCCACTATTTTAATAAAAACCTATTAAAAGGGGTAGTAACTTTTTATATTTATCGAAAAGGGTTTAAAATAAGGACCTTTTATGCAAAAATATAATTTTTTGAGATTTTTATTAAAACATGTTAAAATAAACACTCTTAACTCTTTGTAATAATTTTAATGGTATTAGTTATCACAATCAACTACTTATACCTCAAAAATTTGTACTTGCTTATGATAACTTTAATAATTGGGGTATTGGACGTCAATAATACCAACTTTGGGGGTATTGAACACTAATAATATAGATTATTTTCTTGGACATTGGCAGTACCAACTATCAACCTATTTTCCACCAACAATACACCCCTGATTTGGTATGATTTTGACTCATGGAAAGATGACGTGGGTCCATAATGTGTGACGTGGTAGGTAGAGCTCGTGTAGAAAATGTTGACAGGGACACTAATCCGCCTTCCACGTCACATATTAGGGAGCCACACCATCTTTCCGATGAGTTAAAACCATAACAATTTGGTGGTGTACTATTGGAGGAAAATAAGTCGATAGTTGGTACTGCCAGTGTCCAAGAAAACAATTTGTATTATTAGTATCCAATACCCCCAAAGTTGGTATTATTGACGTCCAAAAATCCTTAATAATTTGACTATCCAACACAACTACATTAAGATATCAGTCAAAGTATTCTAGTTAAGTTTAATTTTTTCCCTAAACATGGTGAGCCTATAACCACAGAAAATACAATTTTTGAGGTATAAGTAGTAGATTATGATAATTAATATCATTAAATTATCACAAAGAGTTAAGAGTGTTTATTTTAACCTGTTTTAATAAAAATCTCAAAAATCATATTTTTGCATAAAAGGTGCTTGTTTTAAACCCTTTTCTATAAATATAAAAAGTTACTACCCCTTTTAATAGGTTTTTATTAAAATAGTAGGTCTTGATAATTATTAACACATAAAGAAAGAGACCTCAAAATCAGTTTTCAAAATATGGGGTCCTAGAAATCATTTTCACAAAATGATAGGTACTTCCAAGTCATTTTTTGACATTAGTGTGTGTGTTTGCATTGATGACTCTTTTATTTTCCGTTTCTTTTATATGCACTATTCTTTTTATTTTTCTTTATTGTTTTTTATTTATTCTTTTAAATATAACCTCAGAAATATTTTCAACAATACATATAGTTTACTTGCGTCCTGTGCTACACACGGGTCGAAGTACTAGTGTGTGTGTGTGTGTCTAAGTACAAGGTCGCCTAGGGCTATCAATGGCTGTTGAACGCTCATTCCTCACTGGAATGGAGCAAAATCCCGTGGTGCCCGCTCACAATTCCATGCCATGGATTCATAGCCTGGGTTCTGATGCATCGAAAGCTCCCTATCCGTGCAAGAACATACAGATGGTCTGCAGAAGGCCTAACAACATGTGTGATTTGTAAGGCACATGAAGAAACAACTGACCACTTGTATGTAACCTGCATCACTGCAATCCAAATCTTTGACAAGTTGGCCGACTGGATAAAACAGCCTAACTTACGAGGATCTATAGACCTGAACATGAGGATAGCTACGCTCCTAAATGCAAACAATACCCGAGCAATGCAACACCTCACCTATGTTGTCTTCTGCGCAGACATCTACCACATATGGAGGCTCAGAAATACAATTAGACATGGAGATCACCGCATGGAAATAAGCCATGTTGTTCGTCAAATCAAAAAGGACGTGCAAACAAGAGTCATTGCCTACAAAAAAAGACAAGAAGAGATATACCCATGTAATAGACTTGGTGTGTAGAGCACAAATTTAGACTGTGGGGGCCTCCCCTTCTAGTTGTACAAATTTGCTTTGTCAATCAATTTCCATGTTCTTGTGCTTGTCTATATATATATATATATATATATATATATATATATATATATATATATATATATATATATATATATATTTGAAAAGGTTCAACTATCATTAAAACGGCAAAAACCGAGCATGTTACAAGCTTAGGCGCAGAGTATATCTATACAGTTATGATATTTCTGAGAATTTCTAGCAATGTAAAGAACTCTATCCTGTAAGAATTTTTTGATGGTATGTGATACCCTCTCTTCGGTAGTGGACCGGTGCTTGAAGACCTTTTCATTTTGAGTCTTCCATAGGTTGTATAAGTAGCTGTTGAAACTTGCAATCTTTAGATGTTTTCTCCAAGTAGAATCCTTCAGGTGTTTAAGCTTTCTTCTCCAGTGATCAAAGTCGTTTGCCGCTGGGAGTTTCAGCCATGGATGAATCATGCGGCAAATGCTTGTAGCGAAGGGACAGTGGTAGAATAGATGGTCCCTTGTTTCAATGGCAGTTTCGCAAAGAGGGCAAACCTCAGGGATGCTGGGGTTGTGGATATGGAGCCTGGCTCTGACCGGGAGAAGATCATGCATTGTGAGCCAGGAGCAGAAAGAATAGAGGGTTCCAAGCGATGTTCTTCCACTCCCAATTGTCAACATCTCCTTGGTACCAATCATATCCCTGTTTGGTTGAGAAGCGTTCTTTAACCTGTGCAGGGGCATCTCTTAGCTTGTCTTTCACCTTACAGAGTTTCTTCAGGTACCAGCAAGTGTCATCCCTAGGTTTGTAACTCCACCAGTCTGATCCTTTAATGTAGTGCTCGTGGATCCATTTGATCTAAAGACAGTCTTTTTTATTTGCGATCGCTATGAATTGTTTTGATATAAGCGCCATGTTCCAACTATGCAAATTTTTTATCCCCAATCCTCCTTGGGCTTTAGGACGGCAAACTTGATCCCAGGCCACGAGAGGGGTTTTGTAGTTGTTTCCTACCCCCATAGGAAGTTGCTGCATATGGTCATGACCTTGGTCGTTAACTCTATGGGAAGTATCATGGTTGAAGCCCAGAAGGAGTACATGCCCATTAACACATTGTTGATGAGTACTGTACGATCGGCGTAGGAGATGTTGCTCATTTGCCAGCTTCCGATTCTGGCTACTATTTTGTCCACCAATTTTTGGCATTCCATTTAGGTGAGGCGACCATCCGTTATGGGGATGCCAAGATATGTGAAGGGTAGCTCTCCTTCTCTAAAGCCCGTGATGGTGAGGATCTTCTCCTTGATCCCTTGGGGGACCCCGCTGATAAGCACAGTAGATTTGGTTGGGTTTGCAATCAGCCTGGATACATCCCGAAAGTGGTTTAGGGCACCCATTACAAGCTGAACCGTTCTCTCGTCTGCGGCAGAAAAGACCATTAGGTCATCAGCAAAGATTAGATGAGTAAGTTTCATGCTCTTGCAGCGAGGGTAAAAGATGAACTTCTGGTCCTTGGCAGCATGAGCAAGACATCTGGCAAGGTACTCCATAGAGAGAACGAACAAGAGAGGGGAGATAGGGTCTCCCTGTCTAAGCCCACGCCCTCCGTGGAAGAAACCATAAGTAGACCCATTTATTTGCAGAGTGTATGTAGTAGATGTAATGCATGCCATGATCCATCGTCTGAACGGTTCTGGGAACCTATAGGCTTGTAGTATCTCCCGGATGAAGTCCTAGTGGACGCTATCAAAAGCCTTCCTCAGATCGATTTTGAAAAGGCATCGAGACTGGCAGTGCTTTTGGTTGAAACCCGGTACCAGCTCTGGGCACATTAGTACGTTGTGGAGTAGTTCACGGCCAAGGAAAAAAGTCGCCTGACTTTCATTGACGAGGTGTGGGAGGACCAATTTGATTCTACTCGCAAGAAGTTTAGAGATGCATTTGTATAAGACATTGCAACAGGAGATGGGGCGGAAGTCGGAAGCTGTTTGTGGCACTTCTGTTTTGGGTATCAGAGTTAAAATTGTTGAGTTTATCGATTGGGGCATTATGCCATTACGGAAGAATTCCCTTATGGCTGCAATGACCATATCTCCAATTTGTTCCCATGAGTGCTTGAAGAACCCGCTAGAGAAACCATCAGGCCCTGGAGACTTGGTGTTGGGAATATTGAAGATGGCATTCTTGATCTCATCATCTGTAAACTGTTTGCAGAGGAGAAGCTGCTGCTCGACATTCAAGTAGGGGCCAGAGTCAACTATTTGCGAATCAACAGTTGCTCTCTCAACAGATTGGTTCCCTAGTTGACGCTCGTAATGTTCAGCCAGGTGATTCCCAACAGCATCAAAGCCTTCGTGTATTGAACCATCTGCGTCTTTGAGACTGTAGATGGTGTTAGTTAATTTCATGTGTTTCATTTTAGCAAAGAAATATTTACAGCAAGAATCGCCAAACGCCGCTGCGTCAATCTTACTTTGCTGCGCAATGAGATCAAGTGACGATTGGAGCAGATTATTATAGTGTTGTTTTCCCGTAATTTCTTGCTCTATGAGAACAGGATCTGTTGGGCTTGTGGCCAAGGCATTCTGAATTGATTCAAGTTGTGTTCTAGCATTGGCAACTTGCTGATGGATGTCATGAAATTTCATTCTATTGAGTTTCTTGAGCCCTGTCCTGGCACTACTTAGGAACTGGTGCAATCTCGCTAAAGCATAGTGATGTTGGCAGCTGTTCTTTGCATCCGAAATTATCTCACCAAAAGCTGGGTCAGACGCCCACATGTCGCAGAACCGGAATCTGCTCTTGGGAGGTGGCCCGGAAAAGAGCGAGAGAAGAATGGGCTTGTGGTCCGATAAACAATGTTCTAAGTACTCCGCTCTCATGTAGTCGATTTCTAGAAGCCAATCATTATTGACCAAAACTCTGTCAATTCTTGATTGCACATGATTATTGGACCATGAGAAATTCGCTCCATAACAATGGACTTTAGTGAGGCCACATTCTTCAATGCATTCTGCAAAGTCCATTGTTTCTGCTCGTATGACTGTTGTGCCATTTATGCGGTCCTCTGAATGGCAGACAGAATTGAAGTCTCCCATTATAATCCAAGCTCCTTGGGTTGTATAGTGCAGCTGTTTGATGCCATCCCATAAGCTCTTTTTCTCCTATATGGTGTTGAACCCATAAACAAAAGTTATTGTGTACCTCTTGTCAGAAGTATAGTCTACAACCTTGCAGTGGATGTACTGTGCATCCATATGAACAACGGTGATATTGGCCGCTGTTGGTTTCCATGCCACAAAGATTCTACCATGCTGATCTAAATTAAAGTTGTTTGTTGTTTTCCAATTTCTAAACATGCCCTTTGTCAAAAGCTCTTCTTTGTGTTGTTTAATCTTTGTTTGAATGAGACAGATAATGGGTGTTTGGACCCTTCTAAGGAAGACCATCGTGTCTTCCCGTTTCTTAGGGTCATTGAGACCCCTAATGTTCCAAGCGAGGACTTTCATTTAGGACCCATATTAGGTCCATCAGTTGGGTGGTCCCCCAAATCCGTGTTGCATACCCTATTATCTCGGCCCCCTTCTTCATCACTCAGAAGATGGAATGAGTTACTGACTGGTGTTGCTGCAGCAGCATGATCATGGCTATGTCGGCGTTGAGTTGAAACTGGGCTGATCGACCTGCGAGGACTTGGGTTCCGAGGTTGTATGAAACCATCCTCATCCACTACTCTGTTTGCTGGAGCCTTTTTGCGCCATTCTACCCTCTTGCTCGGTGGTGCTCTATTTTCCTCCTTAGTGGCTTGTTCCTTGCTCTTCTGGTCGACATTCTAGATCAGTATGCCCTAGTTTACTGCAATGCTTGCACAACACTGGCTATTCTACTCGCTGAGAGAGATCACCATGTCATCTTCATTGATAAATTTGATCTCATCAGGAAGATTACTGTCAAGTTGCACCTCTATAAGCACCCTGGCATACGCTAGATATGTTCTGTCCTTAGTTTCTCGATCAGTTTTGATCGGGATTCCTATTAAGCTAGCTATACCACTAAGGTTTTGTGGGCTCCAGTATTGGACATCAAGTTGCGGGAATTTCAACCAAATAGGTAAAGTCTTGAAGTCCTCTACTTGTATCTGTTGGGTTGGATTCCATGGTTCTACGACGAAGGGCTTGCTGTAAAAAAAAAAAAAAAAAACCATCCTGTTCAGTACTGCTTGTCGTTGGTCATCCTTTTCAAACCGCACCAGAAACATGCCTTTCCTAGCCTTTGCAATTTTCAAAATGTCGTACTGTCCCCATATGCGCTTGATGAATCCTTCCATGACATGAAAGGGAGGATTGGATCCAAGGACGCAACATATTACCGCATTTTGCCAGTATTCAATTTCCTTCGACACCGCTTCCTTCTCTATACAGGCAATTGCTTCCCCTCCAATTTGCTGTGCTTCAATATACTTCAACGTTGTTCCAGACTCTGGGTCTACAAGAGCGGCATAGGACGTAACCTTATGCACTACAGGTTCAGCGTTATTTAGTGCTTTACCAGTTCGTTGCTGCTCCTATTAGCCCCTGTGTCCATTGGTGAATGTTGTTTCCCTGTACTGACTCTTTCTCTGCCTTGGTGTCCAGAGCTTTGCGATCGTGTACTCATACTTTGGTTAACCTGAGATGAAGCAACCTTCTTCGACTTTGCCATGGCAGGCGCCTTTAAAACCACCACATTTACATCTATAAAGGTTCGAACTCACAACTTATTGCCGTTAATAACACCCACAAGCCACTAATCTAATTACCTATGACAAAATAAAGGAAATTGGATGCCAGCATGAATGAAGCTTCGAACCCCAGACCCATCAAATATTATGCTAAGCCTTGACCTCTTGCTCTACAAACAAGATGTAAAAGTTAACAACTGTGGGATTTGAACCCACAAAAAAATGGCCTAAGATTCAAACCCTCAACCTAATGGCATGTGTAATAGTTTCATGGTAGGGTGATCATGGTCGTGACCTTAGAGGTTATGCCCATGGCATGTCCGTTGTAGGCGATGTAATGAGGGTTCCCTTTTGGTAATGTTTAGAACATTGTAAAAGGGAGAGGGGACCCCATTATAAATTCTATGCTATTTTGGGACACCTTGAGGACAACATTTGGAAAACCTCTTCTTGAATCCTCCTCTTCTTGTTTATTGGTTGATTTTTTAGAAATATCACAAATCACCTAAACTTGTACTTCATTACTGAAATCAGTCTCAGTAATCTGATCTAGCAAATGTGTTCCGAGTGTAGCTAGGTGAACCTTTATTGGAGGATTTCTTCTTGGAATCTCAAGGGTCTACCTCTTCTACAGCTGGAATTGCATCAGGTATAATTGTTACGAATGTTTCCGCCCTTAGTATTATCTGTTTAGGAAATATATAACCTAAAAACTGAACACTGTATGCAGACTTTGGTTGTCTTCTATGTTTTACTACTTTTCATTTGATTGGATTCCAAACTTGTGATTTGTGTTGCACTACGATGTGTGACCATTCAGTTTAGTTGCCTTTTATGTCCTTTTTTTATTTGACTCTGAGAATGAGGCTCGTGTCATACTCCAGCGTGTGGATGTTGAGTTTTGTTTGATGTGTGTATGTAAAGTGGTAAAACATTAAGCCTAGGAAATGTCTAAAATTATGGGGAAACTATGCTTGATTATCTCTAGCAAGACATTGTTAGACATTGTTGGATTAAATTGAGTTTAGCTTGAGTTGTAAGACATTAAGTTTGGTTTGTTTTACCTTTTTGGTTTGAGTTTAGTTTGAGTTGTGACACATTAAGTTTGGTTTTGGTTTAAGTTTAATTTGATTTATGTGATGTAGGCCAAGTTCGAAAAAGGGATGTAAGACAAGGGTTCAGAGTTCAATAGTGTGGAGGCCATGCAACCGTATTACTCCTATATAGGAGGGTTCGAGTCGAAGAATCAAATCATGTCTAGGTTGAGTAGTGCATCCATAATGTTTTACGAACGCCCCCATCTCCCAAGGCAGGGTTCTTACCCATAATGATTGCTCCCTCGTCCCCATGTCATTGTGGTAGATTCAATACATAAGTCAACATGAGCATATTAGGAGGACGAACGAGCGGATTGTGACTAATAAATTTATAATGTGTGATTGTTTTGATTGCTTTCAGTTCATTTGTTTGGTTGATTTGTCATTTGGAAAGTTAGAGGTTATGGGTTTTTGTAAGTTTACAATGTGTGGTAGTTTTGATTGATTTTATTTCATTTGTTTGGAAGAATTTCTAGGTTGGTCTTGAATTTCTGGGTTTGAAGGTCAAGTTAGTTAAAATATTTTTGATTAGTAACAATATGATTAAGGTAGAGAAAGGGATCATAAAAGAAATAATTAGAAAGATTTTGGATTAATCTTTCTGGCTTTTCTTCTGGGTTTGATGAATTTGGGGATGAAGGATGGATGAGGTAAGAATACAGAGAGGAAGACATAGAAAATAAGATGGCATGCGAGAGAAGGAGAAAGAATTCCACGGAAGAAGAGAGAAAAAGAAATTAGGGAGAAGCATGCTGATAAGCCGCAAGTGCACGGGTGAAATTGTAGCATGAATCAAGGTCGTTCCCACAGGGACTTTTCCTTTCAACGCACTGAACTAGCCTCCTAGTTGATTGCTAAGCCGATCGGGTTTTTGTTTGGAACAATCTAACTCTATTTCTTTTCACTACTAAAGACTAACTAACAAATATGCACACAATATACTTGGATTTAACAATATGAAAAAGGCGTTCAGGGGATAAAACCTAAGTCACTCTATGAATCAAACAAGCGGATTGAACATGTATGTCCCTAATTTGGTACATTTTAGGGTCGATAATCGCATAAATTACTTCGCAATGAGATTTTGCCACTAGAGCGAATTGCCAAGACAAACCAATCACCTACTTTCGTGGTTATTTTGATTTAATCAAGGTTAAATATCTAATCATCCAATGACCCCTAATTATAAAGTCTTCTATGTCTAGTTCACTTCATAACTAGTTTAATTCTAAGGGTTCCGATTATCGAATTTCTCCGTTCGGTACTTCACTCAACAATCTAATTCCATATTCTTGATGGCCAGTAAAAAACAATGACATGTATAATCAAAGGTTAAATAAAATGCATTCAAACTAGATTAACAAACTTGTTCAATCCAACAAAACTCAATTCATTAGAGAAACTAATAAGGGTTTATCCCCTAAACTTATGAAAACTACTCACTACTCATGTTCGATTCACTAAACATATGAAATTCTATACTAAAATGCATGGAAATCTAAAGAAGGAGGAATAAACCGAGTGTTGAATCAATCCTTGCTTGATTGGTGATCGGTGGGGACTTTTGCTCCTCCACTTCAATGGATTCTTGCAAGATAATCTTCAAACTCCAATGCACTCTCCCTCTTCACATTGGATGAATGTGGATGGAAATAAGGACTAAAGGATGGATGAATATGATGATGAATTAGGGTTAGGTTATGGAATGGAGGATGGTAGGATGATGATTGCCCCCAAAGACAGCCGGAAATCACAATAATATAGGCAAATTCCAACTTGAAATCGCCGGAAACGAAAAGACACAGGCGACACGGACCGCGCCAGGGGTGACACGGACCGTGCCCCTAGTGACACGGACCGTGCCCCCCTAGGCACTACCCGTGTCGCCGCACTGCACAAATTTCCAAACTTTCTGGTCATAGGCACTACCCGTGCCACTGTTGACACCACCCGTGTCACTGCAGACTCGGACCTAGGAGCTGTTTGGGCCATTGTTTGGGCCTTGGGTGATCCAACTTCACACTTCTTGGTCCTTTATGCACACAACTTGGATCTACACTTGATTTTTGGCTCGGTTTACATCGATTCTTCACAAATTTCCTACAAAACTCACCAAACTCCAAACCAAGCGTAATATGGGAAATTCGGGCATAAAATAATACAATCACATCAAATATTCCCCAAATTCTCATCAAAACAACCAAGTTTTCATATATACAAGAAGCACTTATCAAAATCCCCCATGCTTAGCCCTTGCTTGTCCCTAAGCAAGTCAAGACTCAAAAGAAAAGGAAAAGAAAGAAAACAAAACAAAATAAAAGAAACCGGGACAAAAAGACTCAAAAGAACTCAAATCAAAGAAAAATTAAAAGACTCAAATGTAAAATAAAAATAAAAACGAAAATATTTATTTAATTACAACTCCTAAGGATGGCATTGATAGAACATTCAATCAACCCAATCTAATCTATAGTACAGCCCAAGAATGAAGACAAAGCCAATTTACATGAGTAAATGAAGACAAAATATACAAGAATGACACTCATCATTTTCAACCTATCACCCTTATTCACCAATGAGAAAACAATGCACATGTTAAGCATGAAACTAGGTACGATTGAGAGCAAACCTCACATGGTAGACACTCCGCTCATGTGTTTGAATATATAAAGATGTTGTTTCTCTCGTTACTTTAACCAAAGCAACAACCAACCACGTACTTGCTAAGAATCTCAACTCTCCACCGCGAATATGCAATGCAACAAATGACAATCAAGAGGACTTTCAAGGGTTGTAACGGGGCTATGGTTAAAGGGTAAGAAGTGGAAAATATTTGGGATATGTGGAGCTAAAAGCCAAAGCTTGAAACTATCCCGCGCCAATTCAACATACTATCATTCTCACCACTTATAATCCAAATCAACAAATCAACCCCACAATCAATTGGAAACTTGCCTCAAAACAAAAGAAACACAATGCTAAACACTTTATTCTCTTTTTTTTTTCATTTTTCCGGAATTTACCGATTTTTTCTTTTTTTTTTCTTTCACACTTTTTCTGTTTTTCTGGTTTTTTTTCATTCTTTTTTTTTTCATTGATTGAAACACTCACACACATATACAACACACTAGGCAAGCTCCAATTAACAACAACCTCAATGAACTCAATTGGGGAATCAAACCAATATTTACAACTCAAACCAATCCCCGCCTCAAACCAAACCACAAAAGTAACCACAATCAACCCAACTTCAAACTCAGAAAATTTCAAGCAATGGCTTAAGGATAGGAATTATGTAATCGGCCAGTGGCTTATAATGCGGGTTATCAAGAAAAGAAATGGTCAAGGCAAGAAGGGGCTAACTATGGATATTACGATATAAACAGATGGCCAAGGCTTGCGGGTTCATTCCTAATGCCTCTATCATCTTGTCAAAGTAAAACGCATGGCAATTTCAAGGAGATGCAAAGCAAATGAAGGAGGATGCCACAATGGTGAGTCACTCATGGAAATAAGACCAATAAAAATGATTAGTCTTTTCTTTTAGGCTTATGTGGACTCACGGGTAACGCTCAACAATTCTCTCTTAAAATAGTGACAAAGGTAATCAGTCTCATTTTTCTAGCACAATTCTCACAATATTTATCTTCACAACTCATGTCAATTCACAAAACTTCACAAATGGGCTATACAAGATCAAATCAAGTCAAAAGAAAACTATCTCGCCTAATCCTACTCAAAACTTTTCTTTTTCTTTTCAGATTTTCTAATTTTTTTTGAGATTTTTTCAATTTTTTTTTCAAAAACTTTACAAGACTCAAAAAGGAAATAAGAAAATAAAAAAAACTAAAACAAACTACGAAAAAGAAGAAACTAAACTAGAAAAACAAAGAAAATCAAACCAAATCAAAACAAAAAGACTCAAAACAAGTAAAAATCAAAATAAAAAGACTCAAAACACACATATACACAAAGATGGATAAGAAAACCCCCCCATGCTTGAACCTAGCATTGTCCGCAATGCAAAACATAACACTAGAAACAAAGGAGGGATGGAAAAGGAAACCACATAGATGAATCAAGGAGGAAGAGGTTGGGATGGACCATAGGTATGGTTTAGCTGCCAATCACGCATG
Source organism: Portulaca oleracea (assembly GCA_029582165.1). Classification (NCBI taxonomy): domain Eukaryota; kingdom Viridiplantae; phylum Streptophyta; class Magnoliopsida; order Caryophyllales; family Portulacaceae; genus Portulaca; species Portulaca oleracea. The sequence goes on along the minus strand of CM055877.1, from coordinate 25,176,204 downwards.
GAGCGCATTAAGGCAAGCATTTCAGCTTGGGTATGCTCAATTCTACCCTGGGAGTCCCGAAGGGCTTGAAACTCATGCTCACAATAGACTTGGAGGTCGTTAAGCCTCTCTTCAAAGGTAGGCTCACTCACTCCCTCCCTCATCGTTCGGCTCATCATCACTACTTTCCCCACCCTCTTCATCCTCGCGGATGGCAAGTAGACCCGCAAAAGTAGGCTGGTTCGGGTTCAAAGGTGGTAGAAAGAGGATGTTAGGTATATGTTGGATGGTCACATTATCATTGGGAAGCCGCATCAATTCATTGTTAGGGTACCGCCACAAAACAGCAGCCCCGTCCAATGCACACATTTTCATAGAACAAAAAGTCTTGGCATCCAAAGGCAAAGGTCCACCAACCAAATCGCTTTGATGGCGAACAGGGTCCCAACCAAAATGTCTCGCTAACACAGTAAACAAAACCCCCCATAATAATATCCCCTTTACCAAGGCTAGCATGTCGTGCTAAATGAAGAGCAAAAAGGGCAGCGGGATTAACATCAGGGCGAGCATAGTACATCCCCCACAGCACATAAAATTCGGCTTTAGAAGCCACATTCACACTGTCACCTCGACCAAACATACCACATGATAAAATCCGCTAAGTAACCCGAAAAGTCGGATTGCGGATGACAGTGCATTTTGAGTTGCGGGGCCTATAGTCAGGCCGTGTGGTAAGGAACCGCCAAAAGGCTTTGGGGTTCCAGTCATCATCACTAGGCACATCTCTCTTCCTACGGTCAGTTATAACAGGAAGTTGAAAAATCTCGGCAAATTCAGTCAAAGTCAGGGAATGGGTCTCTTCATCAATGTGAAAACTAATCAAACCATCCCTAGTGGCCAAATCTACTTCAAAAGTGCTAAGCACCTCCAAGGTCAGGTTCCTATAAGTTGGTTCTCTCATTCGAGCAAAGCGTAACATGCCACATCTATTTAACAACCATTCAACATCAGTTAACATGCCATTTGATTCTAAAAATGGTTCATGCATATACCTAGTGGCCACAACTCTACGCTTGCTCAAAGCAAGATAACGATCATACATTTCACCTTCGAGATTAAAGGGATTGTTACCTCGGCTTTGACGAGAAGAACGTGCACTTTTATCCCGACCCGTGCTTGCATCAGCTTTCCTCCTCTTTGAAGAAGGTTCCTCTTGAACTTGATCGCGTCCCCTGGCCATCTTTTACAAAAACAAATGTTACAACAACGTTAGTTATATACAAAACTGCAAAAGACTCAAAATCGATGGTGAAGTTAGTTTGTACATACCATCGAAGACTCAGAAAAACAAAACAAAGAAACACTAACCAAGACTCCTAAGACAAAGTCTAGCAAAGAGGTAAACTAAAACAATATTTACAACCCACCAAACTAAACAAACCAAAATCAAGAGCTACACTACTAGGAACACTACAATGGTGGATGACAAAGTATATACAAATCACCACTACTCTTAACTACAACTAAATGAAACTATAACTAAAGCAAGAACAAAGTTAGCTATACACAAGGACTAAATTATTACCACCAAAACTCAATGTATATACATCCAACCAAGTAAGCACACGAATTCTTGAGACAACACACCAAATACATAACCAAACCAAACCCAAAGCATAGCAATTACTCTCCAAACAATTCAACCAAGATAAGAGAAATCAAAGTTGAACAATTTAAACAAAAGTAGCAATAGGGTTCGAATTAACCTCAAGAATCAAATAGGGCATCCACCAAATCAAACCAATTAAGCACAAATAAACCCTAAATTCAAACACCAAGACAGTGTATCTCAAAATTTAGCAAATTGAGCAAAGAAAACTAAATATATACAAGAATCAAACCTTTTACAAGAGAATGGAGAAGAAAGGATGAAGGCTTGGAGTGGTAGGGTTTAGGGTGCAAGAATGGCGTGTAGTGGGGGTGAAGTGTGAACGAGAAGAAGAGTGGGGCAGGGCGTGCGAAGAACGAGAGGCGAGCAGAAGAAGCGATCAGTGGGCGCGAGGTGTGCGATGGGCGAACAGAGAAGGGGTAAGCAGTGGAGAGTGAGAAGCGTGGGAAGCTTGTGCGAGAAAGAGAGACGGAGAATGGGGCTGTGATAGCGCGAGAGAGTAGAAGGAGAAGAGTGGAGGCGCATGAAAGACACGGGCCGAGCCAATCGAAAGAATAAGCTGAAGTTTTTTAGGGTTTCGAGTGAGGCACGGACCGTGCATCATGGGCACGGACCGTGCCACTTACCTGCTGAAGTGCTGGATGTTCTGGACGGATGCACGGACCGTGCAACACCCGACACCAACCGTGCCTGTTGTAGTCTTCAAGTAGGCCACAAGTTCGAATCCCCACAACTCCATCAACTCTCAATTACACCTTTTTTTCTTCTTGTCACTCATTCTTCTTTTGGATTTCACTCATTCATTTTACAATCCATCCATTTCCACTCAAAAATTTTTTATTTTTTTGTTTTTTTTTTCACTCATTTATTTTTCAACTCTCTCTCTTTTTTTTTCTCTTGTTTTTTCTCTTTCTTTTGTTTTTGTCCTTTTTTTTTCAAAAATTTCCTCAATACAAAAACAAGATAAAAGAAACATCTAAAAAAATACAAAAAAATTGAAAAATAAAAGTACGAAAAATCTAAAAATCCTAAAAATAAAAATAAAAATGAAAATAAAAATAAAAATAAAAATAAAGCATTAAAACTTGGGTTGCCTCCCAAGAAGCGCTTGTTTAACGTCCTAAGCTAGACAAGGTACCTCTTAAACCCGTGAATAATCCATAACTCCATAGCCAAAAGCTTTAGGAGTTTCCATCTTGTAAAGTACCTTCAATCATCTTCAAATTGACCCTACAACTTAGGTCAAACTCATCACCTCCTTCAGAAATGGAGGGATCCCCATCATCAAACCTGAAAAACTCATCGAAAGCACCCTTGTCAAAAGTACAATGCACATTCTTGATGATGTTAGGTGGGGGCAAAATGTCTTTTATTCCCACCCTTGCATCGCCAAGTTCATGACCTTTAGCAATAAATAAACCACAAGGATGTTCAACAAAATTGACAGGAGATTTCTCAAGGTCTTCACCTTCAACATCACGCACACAATCATCATGTCTCTCACAAACCAAACCGTCAACATGCTTATCCTCTTCACATAGCACATCAACACCAAAACAAGGGGAAACTTCCCGTGGCAAGACATCACGTAATAAGTCAAATTCTAGTTCATGTTCCCCTATCCTAAACTTCATCTTCCCACATTGTACATCAATGACACACCCTACGGTAGCAAGAAAAGGTCTCCCCAAAATGATTTGGGTACGGGAATCCTCGGGCATATCAAGGATGACAAAATCAATCGGCACATAACAATCACCCACCTTAAGGAGAAAGTCCTCCAAAATACCCCTAGGGTACTTGATAGAACGATCCGCCATTTGCAATGACATAGTGGTTGGTCTCAACTCTCCTAGGTTCAACCGTTCATACAAAGAATAGGGCATTAAGCTAACACTAGAGCCCACATCACACAAAGCTCGGTCAATGGTTAAACTACCTAGGCCACATGGGATATTAAAGCTTCCCGGGTCCTTAAGCTTAGGAGTAAGCTTGTTAAGAACCACGAAACTACACTCTTCAGTCAATGCAACTTCCTCAATTTCATCAATTTTCCTCTTTTTAGAGAGGATTTCTTTCAAAAACTTTGCATACAAAGGCATTTGAGATAAAGCATCCAAAAATGGCACATTCACATTCAATTGCTTTAACATATTAAAGAACTTGCCGAATTTTGCATCGAATTTAGCCTTAGCGTATCTTTGAGGAAAAGGTAACAGTGGTTTGTAAACTCTAGAGGGAGATGAAGGTCGGGTTTCGGTGTTCTCTTTTGAAGGCTCACTCTCAAGGTGTTTCTCTCTCTCACTCTTATCAACTTTCTCACTAGGCTTCTCAACCTTTTTCTCAACATCAACCCCCCCATGCTTAGCATTTGGCAAGCTAGGTCCCTCATATTGTGTACCACTCCTTAAAATAATGGCATTGCATTGGGTATTAGGGTTGGGAATGGGCTGTCCGGGAAGTGATCCCGGAGGAGGGGTAGAGGTACTAGCTTGAATAGCAATTTGGTTCTCAAGCATTCGATTGTGGGTGCTCATAAGGTCAACTTTCGTAGCTAAGGCCTTAATCACCTCATCTTGTCTCTTTTGATGCTCGAGTTGCCGTTGTTGGTGTTGTTGTTGAGACAACATTAAAGCTTGTATCATGGCCTCTAGGTCAGGCTTTTGGGAAGCTTGTGGTGGAGGTGCTTGGGTTTGTCTTTGCCCTTGGGGTGGACCCATTTGGTTATTGTTCCGGTAAGAAAAGTTTGGGTGGAACCTAAGACCGGGATTGTAAGTATTGGAAAAAGGGTCAAAGTTTTGCCTATTAGAATGGTTACCAACGTAGTTAACCACTTCGGTCGATTCATTGCTAACCAACCCACTAGGACAATTCAAGGTCTCATGCTCATATGATTGACACGACGCACATGGTTGGGGAGGGGGAGCATTCACATTCAACATATCCATCTTCTTAGTCATGGCATCCAACTTAGCATTCAACATAGAAATAGCATCAACATCATACTTACCTCCCGTCCTCTTGGAACGGGGCTTTGACCACTGGTAGCTATTGATCGCCATTTCCTCAATCAAAGTTTGAAGTTCCGCCACTGCTTTGGACATGATGTTTCCTCCCGCCGCCGCCAAGATGTTGGCCCTCAAGTTGTCATCCACCCCGTTGTAGAAAGCTTGTATCGGGACCCATGGTTCGAAACCATGGTGGGGCATTGACGTAAGAGGTCCTTGAACCTCTCCCATGCTTCATAGAGGGACTCATCCGGCTCTTGGACAAATGTTAAAATTTGATTCCGGAGGCTCGTCAACTTGCTAGGAGGAAAGTACTTCGTCAAGAATACGCTAGCAAGTTGGTCAAAAGTGGTGATAGCGGAGCTTGATGGAAGAGAGTCCATCCACTCCCACGCCCTCCCTTAAAGTGAGAAGGGAAACAATCGCCGCTTGATTGCATCGGGCGTTGCACCATTTGCCTTAAAAGTCTCACATGCTTGGTTGAAGAGGCGAAGGTGCCGGTTGGGATCTTCATTGGGAAGGCCATGGAATGGGTTGGCCTTCACCAAATTGATGAGTGAACTCCTCAGCTCGAAATCATTAGAGTCCACATTTGGAGGATTTATGGCGGAGGGTTGATTTGTGACGTTGGGCATCACATAAGAGCCAAGCGTGACTCTAGGCTCGCCGCCACCGCCACCGCCACTGCCACCGCCAGACATGGCGTTCTTTCGCTTGGAGTTTTCTTCTTGCTTTCTCCGGGCGTGCTCTAACTTTTGCTTCTTCCGCCTGGAGCGAAAGTTTCATTCGATTTCAGGATCAAACTCAAAGAGTGGAGCTTTTTGCATGCACGTAGAGTAAACCTGGCAAGACAAAACCAAAACACCAAAGAAAATCAAAACAGAAAATAAATGACTTAGGCAACCTTAGGGTATTCGTTCAATGGCTGGCTAGGGACAAAGTCCCCGGCAACGGCGCCAAAAACTTGATAAGCCGCAAGTGCACAGGTGAAATTGTAGCATGAATCAAGGTCGTTCCCACAGGGACTTTTCCTTTCAACGCACTGAACTAGCCTCCTAGTTGATTGCTAAGCCGATCGGGTTTTTGTTTGGAACAATCTAACTCTATTTCTTTTCACTACTAAAGACTAACCAACAAATATGCACACAATATACTTGGATTTAAAAATATGAAAAAGGCGTTTAGGGGATAAAACCTAAGTCACTCTATGAATCAAACAAGCGGATTGAACATGTATGTCACTAATTTGGTACATTTTAGGGTCGATAATCGCATAAATTACTTCGCAATGAGATTTTGCCACTAGAGCGAATTGCCAAGACAAACCAATCACCTACTTTCGTGGTTATTTTGATTTAATCAAGGTTAAATATCTAATCATCCAATGACCCCTAATTATAAAGTCTTCTATGTCTAGTTCACTTCATAACTAGTTTAATCCTAAGGGTTCCGATTATCGAATTTCTCCGTTCGGTACTTCACTCAACAATCTAATTCCATATTCTTGATGGCCAGTAAAAAACAATGACATATATAATCAAAGGTTAAATAAAATGCATTCAAACTAGATTAACAAACTTGTTCAATCCAACAAAACTCAATTCATAAGAGAAACTAATAAGGGTTTATCCCCTAAACTTATGAAAACTACTCACTACTCATGTTCGATTCACTAAACATATGAAATTCTATACTAAAATGCATGGAAATCTAAAGAAGGAGGAATAAACCGAGTGTTGAATCAATCCTTGCTTGATTGGTGATCGGTGGGGACTTTTGCTCCTCCACTTCAATGGATTCTTGCAAGATAATCTTCAAACTCCAATGCACTCTCCCTCTTCACAATGGATGAATGTGGATGGAAATAAGGACTAAAGGATGGATGAATATGATGATGAATTAGGGTTAGGTTATGGAATGGAGGATGGTAGGATGATGATTGCCCCCAAAGACAGCCGGAAATCACATAATATAGGCAAATTCCAACTTGAAATCGCCGGAAACGAAAAGACGCAGGCGACACGGACCGCGCCAGGGGTGACACGGACCGTGCCCCCTAGGCACTACCCGTGTCGCTGCACTGCACAAATTTCCAAACTTTCTGGTCATAGGCACTACCCGTGTCACTGCAGACTCGGGCCTAGGAGCTGTTTGGGCCATTGTTTGGGCCTTGGGTGATCCAACTTCACACTTCTTGGTCCTTTATGCACACAACTTGGATCTACACTTGATTTTTGGCTCGGTTTACATCGATTCTTCACAAATTTCCTACAAAACTCACCAAACTCCAAACCAAGCCTAATATGGGAAATTCGAGCATAAAATAATACAATAACATGAAATATTCCCCAAATTCTCATCAAAACAACCAAGTTCTCATATATACAAGAAGCACTTATCACATGCATTCTGTGTTGACGTGTCTGCCCACATGGAAGAAAAAAGAATGTTAGCAGTACATCCCAATGTGCCATGTAGACAAGCCACCCTATTCATCCAACTCAATGGTTGTGCAGTATAATTCAGTGGTGGGATAGTTCAGCTTAATGTGCTACGTTTTTAAGTTCATCTTACAAACAACCTATACTCTATAGTTCAGTTCACTTGGACCTAATTCCCCCCTCCCACTCTAAATAATTAAAATGAATCAATGAATAACTCATGATCAACATCCATGCTAGTAAAAGCTCAAGCCATTATGAGTTGTTTCTTCTCTCTTGTGTGAGCTTGGGCAGAGTTAAATGTTCGTAGCACTTAACACATACGACCCAACCTACTTTCCTTGTTTTGTACACTCAAACTTGGGGTAATTTTATCTGAGATTGAATTCTATTTCAATTAAATTGAATAAGACAATCATAGTAAGAGATAAGGAAGGGAAGGGCGAGATTGGCGACAAGTGATAAGCAGAGGACTAACAATTAAGGCACAAATGATATTGTCAAAGCAACAAAGTTGATTTTTGTGGATAACTTGAAGAAGGAAAATTCTATGGTAATTAACTTATTTTTTAACTATAGTAATTAACAAATCTATATGATTGATTATGTAATAACCAATTTGAGTTGTTGATATAATTAAGGATTAATCTATATGGTTGATTATGTAATAACCAATTTGAGTTGTTGATATAATTAAGGATTACCTATATAGCCAGTTATCAAAATACATTAAAGAACTTTCTCAAAAAAAAAACATTAAAGAAAACAATAAAATTAATCGATAGAATAAATATTTTTAATTGAATCAAACATTATAAATCAACTAAATCTCCTCAATGGAGTCACCCTAAGATCTAAAGTCCCAAATGACACACTTTTTTTCTCTCTTCTTAGTTGTTGTTCTCTTTAATGTAGGTTTTTGTTTCCTCCTTGTGACTGTTGTAAGGTTGCCTTTGCAATAAAAAAATCTTTCTATCAACCTCCTCTTCCCCTCCCCTTCCAATCAAAATATGTTTTCGGTGAATAACTTCCTGTACCTTCTTTTCATTTTTTTTTTGGTGGAAAAGGTGGGGGAGCTTCTTTTATTCCTGCACTCTCTTTTCATAGTTGTCTATTGGTATAAATTTGAGAACAAAATGAAAAAAGAGACGATGATACAAAACATGGAAAATGATAAAAGAGCTTTACATAATACCCAAATCAAACCCATTTCTAATTGACTAAATTAGGAGAATATATTCATTAATTTCCTTTTAGTTTTAGTATAGATTGTTAATGTTTTTATTTATAACCGTAATAAAGTAATTTGCTTTACAAATTCATTGATAAACTTTAATCTCTTAATGAGATCTATTTCCCTTGGATTCATCTAAATCTTCTTCCCTACTACTATTTAAGGTTGGATGAAAACAAAGCAATACCCATAAATTAAGTTACTGTAAATTTAAATTTATCTAAGCCCGTAATGAGTTGTAAAACTGATTGATAATAATCATACTTGGACTGAATTGATTTTAGAATAATTTTTCTCCTAGTTTTCTATAGAAAAATCTTAATTAATAAAATAGAGCAACATGACAATTCCCTTGAAGGTAATTCATAAAAATGATGAGTGTCTAATGTAGGGATCTGTTAAGAGCTATTAAGTTGGATTATTATAGGTTGTTAGGAGTTTGTTAGCTGAGCTAGCAAGTTGGTTTACTTGAAAAGGGCGAAAAATCTTCTATATACATACATGTTTGTATTGTGTCATTCATTCAAGAAATATAATACAACAATCAATCCTGTCCACTCTCTTTCTATATTCTCTATGTCTTAGTTTGGTTCTTAGTGTAAGCTACTCGAGAGGATTCTTGTAACACCCCAACTTTTAACCACAAGATTAAACCACTAATAATGATCCCAAACCTGTGATTAGCGCAGCGGTACACTTAGGTTGGAGTATTACCGTCGTCCCCACTCGGGACAAGGCAACACAACCACAAACAAACTTCAAACCACAAGGAAAACAAGCTTAACTTCCAGCAAAAGCCAACTTATACACAACTTATACAACACTTGAAATAGGTACATAATCATATTAATAGAAAGGTTCCACAACTTCTTCAACCCCCTGAATGCCCTTGCCAACTCGCGAAAGACCTTAGAGTCTACCTTGCTTGGGTCGGATTACTTCTGACTGGATTTACCCTTGCCTTGGGAGCTCGAACCTCCTAAAACAAAACATTTAAAACAGGCGCAAAAGTGAGTGGGGAAACACTCAGTACACAAACCTCCAACACGTCAAACCGTCAAAAGCGGTTTTGGTGCCGCATTTAAAATCATTTTGAAAACGGGGACGGGGCTAAACATGCATTAAAAGGATTTGGGCATAGATGTAAACATATAAAAGTAGACATGGTATACATACATATATATATATATATATATATATAATATATATATATATATATATATATATATAGGAAAATAGAGTGGTATCCCTTACGATGCAGTGCAAAGCACCTAACACGCCCAAACCGATCCGAGTTTGGGTGGGTGATCATCTTGATCGGACACCGCCATAGTCCGTAACTCTGATCAGGAGCACCCTATAGATGAGTAAAAGCTAGCACTACACGACTAGCTAGAATTATACTAATATGGCGGGACCACTTTTGAAAATAATATTGTATAATCATAAATCATGACATAAATTGATATGAATAAGCATCGAAATGTGTTTGAATGGTAAAAGTTGGACAATTTGCGTACCTTGAATCGGTGCGATGTTAGGCGGTGCGTCTCGACCTTAGGATGGCTTGGGCGACTTGGGATCTAAGATAAGAAAAGTATAAAATGGAGAACCGAATAAAGTTCTTGGTGAGTTTCAAATGTTAATTAAAATAAGAACTAAGAATGAAATAACTTAGAGAGAAAATTTCAGGTTTTTAAGAAATAAAGTTTTTAGCATAACTCGGGCTAGAAAACTCAGAATTAAACAAACGAGCACTTCTTGGAAAAGGGAAAATCATGATCTACAACTTTGTCAACATGACCGAGGTCTAAAAATGAAGGTAAGGGCCTGAAAAATAGCCCGGAAAGAAGCTGAAGCTGTAATTTGGAAACTAAAAACCTTTGGTTTGATCTCTTGATATGAACTCATAAAGAAGCTTGAACAAGAACGAATGGTAGCTTAAAATGCGAAATGACTTAAAGTAATTATATTGATGGGGAATGGAATTTAAGGAAACGAGAAGCTAGAATAAGGGTTACGGAGTGCCTTGGTTTTAATTTGGTATGTCGCTAAGCGACGAAGAAAATCTTAAAGAGATAGATTGATAAGCTTTGGAAGTGTTTGAATGATGAATTGGATTTAAGAATTGGTGAAGGACTAAATCCTAGGATCATTAGGCCTCAAAGAGCTCTTGTGCTACTGATGCAATCCGCAACCCAACCTTAGGTCGATTATCACTATACGATTTAAACCTTCAATCTTGATCAAAATAATTATAACTTTGATAAATAACCTTAACCTTTAAAAGATAGCATTTTCAACTTAGGAAACACTTCTTGGATGTCCTAATATTGACCAAAGAACCTCCAATAAACGAATCCCTTAAATGATTGACATTGGATCACCAAAATCCCAATTTATTACTAAATTTTCTGGGCAGAACCTCTATGGACAGCCCTTATTCGCGGTCTTATAACTCCCACTCCCGACATCGGATGTCTACAAACCATACTTTTCCGGAAAGCTTGCAACGTGACCTAAAACTTTCATGTTTACCCCAGAAACTAATAAGGTGTATAAGTGGACGAAAATCTGCCCTCAAATCACTGACACAGAAAACGTAATTAATTTCGTGTCGTCACGGTTTTGGCCATATCTCGGCCTACGCATGCCGGAAACTTGAAATTCCAAAGCCTATAGTTAGCTAACACCTTGGGCTATCATATGGAGTAAAAATCTGAGCTAAAATCATACTCTTAATTCTCTGTAAAAATCATATTCCCAAACAGAACTTTAATGCCCTTAAACTCACTTCTAATGTTTGTTTAAGCTTCTAAATCATACCAATTCACAACCAAACCTCAAATTAGCTAACCTTTATCATATTTCCAGAAATGAACATTCAAAACTTATTCAAATACAGCCATTAACCTTCCATGCAACCATGTATTCAACAAGCTACTAGAAACCACATTCAAACTAGCACCTTCTTCATGAAAACTCTCTAATTTATAACACTAGAGCATGAGAACACTTGCTTAACATGAATAATACTCATAATTAGTCCCTAAACTCACTGTTTCTTCAATAAACTCACATGCATAAAGAGGAAGATCATTATCCAACATAATTTCAACCAAAACACCTCAAAAACAACCCAAAACTCACATGCATTCAATCCAAATTCAAACCCTAACTTAGCTAATACGACCACAACTTTGAACTCATGCTAAAGGAGTATAAAAGATATAGAAATTGCAAGAATAACATAAGGAGAACATGAATTTCAGATTAGGGTTTAATTGGATTTGAATTGGGGTTTGAGAGATTACCTTTGAGGAAGAAAATTGATGAAAACACAAGAGAGAGGAAGGAGTGGCCGGCGGCCACCCTTGGACGGCGGTGGAAGCGGCGCCGGTCGCCGGAAAACACCAGCAGGGGGGGTTTGGCTCGGCAGAGGGGAAGAGAGGGAAGAGGGTGAGGAGGAGTGTGGGATGTTTGAAAAATTAGAAGATAAAAATGAACCCCTACACCCTTCTAACACTATTATATAACCCACACTAATTAAATTAGGACAACAATTAGAGGCTTAATGACATTAGAAACATCAAGCTAAAATAAAATAATTGTAAGTACACTAGATTGAAATAATTAGTTTGTACTGAATAAAATTAATCGATAACAAATCGGTACAATAAATTGGAACCTTAAATTAAAGAGAAGTTAAATAGGTAAAATATAAATATTACTTGTAAATAAATAAAGAGAGTACAACCCAAATAAATTAAGGTTTGGATAATAAAATACAAATGTTAAGGAGTGGAATAATTAAACCCCTTTTTGGTTAAAGAAATAACGTAAACGATAAAACCCGAAACAGTTTAACTTATCGGGTGAATTAAGTAATTCAAAGACTTTTAAACCAATAACTCGACACCTTTTGTCATCTCCTGCTCGAGACTTGCCACCGCTACATAAATAAATTAGATAAAATCGGAAAAAAAAATAGAACGTAATTTAGCTAATTACGATAATTAGTACATTAATTAATACAGTTTTAAGGCGGGTTGTTACAATTCTCCACAAGTTACCCCTGTCCTTGAGCTACATTGCATCAGTGTCCCCACTGTTTTTACACCGATATTGAAGATCATGCCGGGATCATGCCTTTTTCATTCAAATCGGCTACAACAAGGGAAAGAAAGTGGAACTAGAGGTTCACTGCTCTTGAATGATTGAGTTCGATGGAAATGGAGTCCTAGTGTATATCATGTTGGTGGATATTATCTTATACAATAGAAGATCCCGCTTGCTTTTCATCGCCCACCTTTTTACTATTGTCGCCCACCTTTCGCATAATATTTCCAACCCACGCCCTTGAACCTCATAACTTCACTCTCCACTATCTCTCTAGTTTATCTCTCTAAAAAACGCTCTCAACCATCAACCACCACAAACCACCCTCATACCGGGATTCAATCGACGAATTTGAGGTATGTTTCGAATTTGTGATTTGAATTTATGGTTTTATGATTTGTAAATTTTAATTTCGAACGAAAAAACAAAAAAAAAAATTAAAAAGACGCATTTGCGCATAAGGCATACAATTTGCGGTTAAAAATTTTTTTTTTTCGTTTTTTTGTTTTATTTATTGTTATATTTATTAATATTGTTATTTTTATGTTTATTAATATTGTTATTGTTATTTTTATTAATATTGTTATTGATAATAATTGCTATTAATATTATTATTGTTAATAATTGTTATTAGATTATTGTTAAATAATAAATAAAAATTAAAAATTATATTTATTAAAGTTAATATTGTTATTATTAAATATGAAAATTATTACTATTGTTATTATGAATATTATAGTTAATTATGTGTTAATTTGATAATTATTAGTGATTAATTGTATTATTTTTATTAATATTGTGTTATGAAAATTAATATTGTTAATATCAATATTAATGTTATGCATGTGTTAATATGACAATTAGTAATGATTAATATCAGTGATATTGATTCGTTGTTAATATTTGATGCGTTAATATTATTTAGTGATTAAGCATGTGTTAATGTTAGTTAGTGATTAATTGGCTTAGAAAAAAATGGTAATTGTGATGTAGGGCTAAGTTTACGGGTTAGTGTATATTCCGAATAGTTTATATGTAGTTGTGTTAGAAGGATGTTGAGTTTGGATGATTTTGGTTGTTATTTGTAAGTAAGTTGGCGTATATAGTTGGTATGGGTAATTTATTCATAATCCAACTTAATTGTCAATTTATGTACTAATAACTCCAAATGATGACATAATAGTTATGTCACATCCATTTAATAACTTAGGTACTCAACAACATTGATACGTAAGTGGATATATAGGTTATTTTGTGATGATGCGTTAGGATAATAATTATGTTAATGTATAGTTATTGTATGTTAGTTGAATACGTGAAAGAAAGAGGTAGATTTTTTGGTCATAATAGTGTCCAAGGAGAGTGTAAGTTGTAACCTGATAATGTATGGTTTAGAAGGTTAATCAATGCCCGCATCAACTCTTGTTTATCTGTTTGGTCCCCAGTAGCCATCGTGATGAAATTGGCGAGTGCGTTGGTGCAGGAGTTAGAGCGTGTCAGTTCGGTACAATGCAATGTTTCTATTGTGGAGCCTGGTGGGTCAACAAGAAACATTACATTGTATCGAATCTGATATGCTTCTAACTCCCGAGCTGTAACCAGACCTCATTCGTGGCGACGATCGTTATTTTGGGAACCAAACAATTAAACGAGAAGTCGATGCTGGTGTGAAAGTCTTTTCAACCATATATTAACGATTAAACAACACACTCTCCTTGGACAATAACATGATCCTCTTGCCTCGTGACACGACTTAGGTAACCAACACACGCTAACCCATTTGCGCATATTATTGCGACTTAAATGATTTTGGTTGTTATGTATGTCTTCATTTTGCAGGTGATCTAAAATGGTAGGGAAGGGCAAGGGTCGCGGGTTTTACGGGCCAGCGAATCGACTTGTGAGTGGTTGGAGGGGGTGAGTCTGGGACCCCAGACGCAATGATGTGGATGCGTCAACTCGCCCGTCTTTGGTCGTGGTAAGGATGCAGTGATGCGTGGGGACGGCCAGGGGACCGGGTAGTCGAGCCATGGATTTCGTTGACCGGGCCATGGGTGAGTCTAGTGGCTCTACAACATCGGTCGGGGATGATGAGCAGGGAGCGAGATGCGGATGATCCCGACCTCCATCGCCAATTTTTACTCTTGGGCGGATTACGAGCCATCGGGTTTCATGCGATGAGGATGCATCCGCAAGTTGCCCCGGTCGAAGGGGTGGGCGAAGCGATTACGCTCTTGGTGGCTGGGTCGATGGCGGATATCGTAAGAGGAAGCGTGGCGGACAATTCTGGAAGATTGGTGGTAACGTTCGGGGACTGCAATTCCCTCATTGATACCGAGCTTTGGAGGTCACATTGCTCGGGTAATATGGGAGGGTCGCGAGCGTACGCCTCGTGTTGTCCTTGATTGCCTGACGAAGAAGAATGCGTTGAGGGAGTTGTGGTCGATGCACGATTGGAACTGAATGCCAGCCGCAGGAAGAATCCAAATAACCAACTTGCGGGCGATGTGCGATCACATCGACTCGGCGTTGATCTCGGCGTTCGTTGAGAGGTGGCAACGACACAAACACATTTCACCTTCCCTTTGGTGAAATGGCGATCATGTTGCATGATGTGCAACATATATTGGGTCTTGCGATTGATGGCTTGATGCGAAGGACTTCCTCGGGAAGTCGTTAACCAGTACGTGCCCGTGATTTTTGAAAAAGCAATGGCGGAGCTGAAGGCTGATAGCACTTATGACAAGGGTGGCATAGCTGACTCCCATTTGAGGACGATCAGTTTAACGACCAGTTATTCGTAATAATAATGTTAGTATCGCACCCCAATATGAATCGCTATCCAATATGAATCGGCGGTAGAGGGCAGTTATCCCGTAAATGTATAAGCATGAAGTGGTTATTGTATCGCACAATTCCCTGAACTTTCGCGTTGAGTGGTTATTGTATCTTTCATTTCAGAGGTTAATGGATGTCCGTGACGATGCCCTTCCTCGTACACGATGAAGGCATGATTGTGCTTCCCCCGGTCACCGTCGCACACTCTAACTCGCCATTCCGTTTCGTTGCGAGTCCACGCAACAATGGCGAATTTACATTGGCACGCCTTCGTTGACGTCCTCCGACGAGCCGCATCATCTAGATCGTTCAATTTGCCACGATACTTTCCGTACCTCCAGCACTTCAAATAATACCTTAACGGACTATCGACATCTTTTCTCTTGTACGAAGCCCGTACAAACCTAAAACCGATTGTCGCAGCTACTCCATTGGCCCAACCTTGCAACGCTTCAATACTCTCGAACACATTTTGCGTTACAAAATGTGAGGAGTAATCAACGCCGTCCCCGCCAAAGTCCTCCAAAAAAACCTACAAACAATAAAAACTATTATTATTAATATACTAATAATAACTGGCATACTAATTATTCGTAATAATAATGTTAGTAGCTTCAACATTAATAAATAACAAACAATTCTAATATTAATTATCATAATAATAATATTATTAAAAAAAAACATTGTAACATAATTAACATAATAATAACAATTAACAACATTATTTACCATAATGATATTATTTTAAATAAATAAATAATACTTTTAACAACATTTACTAATATTGTTAATAATATCAACAATACTTATAAACAACTTGTTTTAATAATATTAATTAACATAATTTAAACATAATAATTATAATTAATAACATTAAATATTAATAAAAATTTTATTTAAATAACAATATTAACAATATAAATTAGCATAATTAACATAATATAATAATAACAACAACACTTCTAAACATCTTATTTATGATAATATGTTTTAACAAAATTTACATAACAATTATAATTAACGACATTTATTACCTTAATAATATTAACATAAATAAATAAATAATATTTTTTACATAAACAATAATATAAACATTTTATAAAAACTAAAAAACAAAAAAAAAACGAAAATTTTTTCCGGACAGCACGGTTGCCGCGCCCGGATCCGGCCGGAGCCGCGGCGTTGCGTCTTGGCGATCTTGTCGGCATGCGTCATTTGCGCCACGATCTGCAGCGGCGCGCGACTTGACCGAATCTGGGCGCGGCAACCGTGCTTTTCCGGAAAAAATTTTCGTTTTTTTTTTTTGAATTTAAATTTTACAAACTAACCTCTTGTTCTTCACTTGAATTACCACCTTCTATTGACATTTTAGGTTTAATTTCTAAAATAAATCAAAATTTTAGAGAGAGAAAGAGAGGAGAGAGAGAGAGAGTTTTAGAGAGAAGGTGAGTTGAATTATATAAAGGGCAAAATCGTCTTTTGGGGGGGCGACATTAGTAAAAAGGGGGGCGGTAAATAGCATTGCCCGAGAAGATTATGTTGAGATACTTTTGTTAGAGAGATATTAGATATTATCTTATAAGGAAAATAAATACTTGTTAAAGATAATAATATTTTTATGAAAAGTATGATACAAAGACCGAGTGGCCATTTCATTAAAGGATCTACCTCATCTGTCCTCTCAAATGATATTACGTAACTCCCTATGTGTCACACCCTCCCAATGAATTACATTACTACTTCAACAAAGGGAGAAGAAACAATAATAAGAAATGTCATTTTAGTTCTATTCTATATCTATAGAATCTAAATAGTTTTTTTTCTTAATTGTTTTTGCTTTTGCTTCAAATCAAAAATAGGTATTTTTTTGGAAAATTGGATTCTAATAATCCCTATTTTTGCAAATTCGATGAGGGTGGTCCCTACTTTCACTTTGTATGGTGGTGGTCCAAAAAAAATAAAATTGGATTGAAGTGGGATATTTTCGAGGGTATACCCTAAATATCATAGATTTTGTGTTGCATTTGATTCAAAACTTAGTATAACATTTTACAATGATTTTTAATGAATTTACAGCGTTTCTCCCAATTTTTTTCAATTTTTTTACTATTTTTTACGATTTTTTTACGTTTATTATTTTTAAAAAATCATAATAATTACTCGGAGTCTCAAAGAAATAATTTAAAAAATATTTTAGAAACTATAATTCATTAACTTTCTAGGGGCAGGAACGAAAAAACAAAAACAATATAGTGTAGGAATGAAAAAAAATAAGAAGAATGTGGAGGTGGAGGTGGATTTAGTACCACTACAATCCAATTTTATTTTTTTTGGACCACCAGAATATAAAGTGAAAATAGGGACCACCATCATCCAATTTACAAAAATAGGGATTATTATAATCCAATTTTCCTATTTCTTTATTGTCAAATTAGATAAATCCTTTTATTCATTGTAAAATCCTGTGAATCAAAAATGGGCCTCATGTTGACTTTTCTAAAGACATGTTTAACAAATAACCAATTACATCACTCCAAGAAATCTCCTAAAATCCACTACTAGGGTATGAATCACCCAAGAACCCTGCAGGAACCTTGAATAACGTCAATAAGAATCTTATTATCTATAATATAATGTTTATAAATAATAAAATTAATTTAGTCTCCTTTTAATCTATAATGAATAGTATAATTAGAGGCAGGAAATGGTTGGGCCCTCATAGAGTCAAGAGGGTTGGACCCTAAAAAATAAGGGTTGTCAATGGGGTCGGGTCGGTGAAAGGTCGGGTCATTGACAAGATGGCCCGTTTCACAATGTTAAAGGGTCGGTGAACCGACGGACCAAGCTGATCGATTAATAACTCAAAACAAATAGGTTTTCCAATTATTTTAAATGTTAATCTTACTTAAACATATTATTAAGTTACTTCACATTAAATAATAATTAACATAATTCTTTTTTTTTACGAATACACTTAATTTTAACTTTTAGATTAAACAGGCGTACACATCAATATACAGACACATCATTTACCTCCCAAGGTCCTAAAAGCTTTTTCCTTTTATATATCCTTAATCCTTAAACATTAAAAAATCTCTATCCACTTTTACTATTCAAATTGGGGTGAAGTACTGTTCAAATGGCATATTTGTAAATTTTGCAACTTTAAGCCTTGTTCTATGGTTGCCGCTGGATGTTGCTGCTTACTGCTCGTTCTCTCACTTCATTCCACAACCCAGAAAAAAGAAGTTGCTTCGGTCACCACTCTAGCGTTCTTCACACCGCCGTCTTGCGCAACCTCTTCGTCGGCGCCTCCGACAGCACTGTTTGCATCAAGATCACTCGTACTTGGTGATGGTGAATTTGGTCAAGCGAATGAGGAACTTCTATTTTTGGCTTGAGAAGGAGGCTTCAATTTTGAACTATAGCTTGGATGGTGATATATTTTTTGAGATTTTACAGCATCAGATTTTATGTTTAATGTAATTGATGTTTGATATTTTTTCCTGATTCTCGATTCTGATTATGCATCGTTTTCAGGTCAATCAAATGTTATCATTACCTACTTTATAAAGCCACAAATATGTGAATACTAATGTTGAATCGGAAAGTAGAAGATGGCTTCGTTCCTTCAAGATATGAAATTGAACGACAAAATCCAAGTGTACGGTAGGTTCATATTTTTATTGGTTTTGATTCATGGTTACGACAATGACATTCGTGAATTAGAGTTAGGGTTTTGGTCCTGCGGTAATCTCTGATCGATTTCGTCTATTGTTAGGGTGTTGGTTTTAGTTTGTTTCGGATTTCTCGGTTTTGGTTTCGAAAAGGTCACGCGAGTCGACTGGGTTAGATTTTGGAGTTTGAGCGAGTTTTAGAAATTCTGGGTTATTCGTCGGTTTGATTGGAACTAACGACTGTTGCGCTTTCTCCTTGCTGGTGAATTCTAGGGTTAGGGTTTCGTGCCTTGCTTTGGCTTTTCCCCTTGCTCTGTTAGGGATGACCGTATGTTCGATTTAAGGTTTTTCCATGGTGCTATACCTTTGTTAGATTTGGTTCTTGGCACGAATTTCATAGTTATGTACTAAAGATAGTTTTCCGAGAATTTTGGGGGGTTTTTTGGTACCATCTTCTACTAATCGGTTTGCTAAGGAAAGCCCAGAGTTACAAATTGTAATCACTGTGTTCTTCTACATTTCTATACAGCGAAATGGGTACCAAAGTGATAAGAAGAGATCGCCAGAGACCAGGCAAAATTTCATTTAATTGGAAATTTTCATCCCGTGGCAAAGTATGCTCGTTTTGGTTGGGAGGCAAATGCACAAGAAACCCATGTCATTTCTTGCATTCAGCTCCACCCATTAGCCATTCAAATTCAGCCCCCAAATGGTCCCACTATTCATAAGGGCAACATAAGAATGTCTACAAAAGACCAAGTGAGAATTGTGGTTCATCTGCTTCTCTCAGCCATGAACCCACTCAGATTTCTCGAAACAAAATTTGCAAGTTTTGGGTCAAGGAAAGTTGTGTTCATGGGGAGAAGTGCGAGTTTTTGCATTCTTGGAGTTATGGTGATGGATTATCCATGCTCACTCAACTCGAGGGCCACACAAAGGTACCCAACATAATTATCTATCTTTGATTCTCTCTTTAGGCTCTTTGTTTGTAACTTGTAAGTGGTTTATTAATTTGCTGGTTACTTGATCATATTTTGCAGGTTGTCACAAGAATCACTCTTCCTTCAGGATCATACAAACTTTTCAGTGGTAGTAAGGATGGAATTGTTCGGGTTTGGAACTGTCATACTGGTGAGGTATGCATTGTCAACCCCCTTATGTCATACTTTTAGTTCTTTAGAGATCAAGCAAGTTTGGATGACAATTAGTTTTGGTTTGTGTAGTGCATTGCCACATTTGAAATGGGATCAGAAGTTGGCTGCTTGATTAGTGAGGGACCATGGGTGTTTGTTGGATTAGAAAATGCTATCAAGGTAACTTCATTTGGTGTGTTTCTTTGTTTAGATCACTCGATTGATTTTTCTCAACGATGATGCTAATGAATACTTCATGTTTCAGGTGTGGAAGTACATTCAAACCAATACCAAGCTTATGCTTGGATCTCCTGGTGGATTAGTGTATGCTCTCTCCGCATCTGATGAAATGCTTTTTGCTAGACTTCAAGTAAGTTCTTCCACCATGTTTGTTCTTTGCACATTCACATATTTCCCTCGTGTAATAAGTTTGCTTCCCAATCAGCTAATTTGATAAAATACTGTTCAAATGGTTTTGGGGTTCTCACATTTAAGGTATAGTGATTATGTTTTTTAGTAAGCAATTTCGAATTATTTGATTCCCAGAGGCCAAAAGTGAGGTATCACATATGAAGCTATCAATCCATCGCTTGAATGACAACCAAATCGATCAAGACAAAAGAATGCTACCTGCTGCCAACAATAGCATGCCTAGACACTGCAATACCTTTCTCTAAAAGCAGGAGCATGGGAGCATTAGCTTGCTGTCAAAGTAGGACAAATCAAATGCCAAGAGAAGACTAATGCTGCCAGCTAGCGTTAGAAATGACATAGATACATGATATGGCCCATATGGTTAGTGACCCTCTAAACCCATGATATTGTTCACTGTCTTGATTATTTTGCCCCAATTTTCTATTGTTGAATAGCGATTGAGACATAAAAGTATACCTAGGTCGTATCCATATCTAAAGCCACGCTCTTAATTCAGTACTTCTACTATTTTGAATTCATTTAAATATGAACAAGTCAAATTCAATTTAAGATATGTTGCATACATTGTGTTTTGCCAACCTTAGCACCAAATGTTTGGTCAATTGATTGGTATCCTTAGTGACGTTTCGGTCATCCAACTTAGTGATTTATTTAGAACAAAACTACATTGTGCCAACCCTCCCCTCTGTTTATTTGTTTCTAATTGTGTGATCAAGAACGACTTACCAAAAAACTTTTTGTAATGTCAAGAGGAACTTGCATTGATTTACTTGTAGTCTATAGACTAGCTAGCCAACGAAGGAACTAATGGAACTAGCTAGGCTTTTATTGTGATTAATGAATTGGGCAACTAATTGTATATTAAATTATTATTGCATTGTAGGGTGTACTTGCATCAGCCACATCATTCTATCTAATTTCATGGGTTGTCTCACAACTAAGGCTCTGCTCTTTTATACAGTGCGATGCGGTGGAATTTGAAAAAGTGTGGTGGGTTGTGGTGAGTTGTGGTGAGAGTTGTGGTAGGTGGAGTAGGTGAGGAGAGAGAATGTAAAAAGTAGATGAGAAAAGTGAGGAGAGAGAAAAGTGAGGAGATATTTTGGTAATAATTGTGGTAAAGTGTGGTGGAGTGTGGTAGAATATTGAGTAGTGCGGTCTGATACGATACCACACCGCAAGTACAGCTGGCAAATTTTTGTCCGACTGTTGCAGTTCCCGCTACTGATCGTGCTCCAGTGGGATGACTGGGATCTTGGGTGCTGGTTTTTTTTATTTATTTTTCTATATCACCTCCAAGTGTTTGAGGGCAACTCTAAGTAAGTAATCAAATTGGTGAGACCTTATTCCGTGGTCCCGTTTCATTGATTGCGATCTGTTTTCAGCTTGTATTGTGGTATACATTTATTCTTATCATGTCTACAACTTTTCAGCCAAAAAAGTTGATAACTTTGGGTTAGATATGGTTGGTTTTTAATGGATTATGAGTTGATGGATTTTCTAACTTGACTAGGGTGTGTAATTGAACCAACAGCAACTCGACAGGTTATGTGATGATGGGAAGGTGGATCATGCAATTGGTATTCTCCAAAAGTTGGTAAATAAAGGGTATAGTTTTGATCCAGTGACACTCATGCCAGTGATTGATGCCTTACGCAAAATGGATTTTTATGCTTGCCATAGAAACTATATATCATAATAAGTAGTATGTTCCTACTAGCTGACATGATGATTATTGTGTAATTTTTGTATTGTGGATGGTTTGTGGCAAATTTATGATGTTGCAGCTTCAGTACACAACTGTCAAATGCTTTGATCATTGAAGGAGACTATCAGAATTCAATGGTTGCTCCTGAGAGCGAATACAATGCTACTACTGAATCTTGCCACCCTGAACTACAGGTTTATGCTAAGTCATTCCTGGTTGTCATTAATGTTCAACTTTCTATCCATTAAGGTCTGAACTTTTTATCAAAATTAGAGTTGTTATGGAAAGGTCTCATTGTAATTAATTAGTATCCAGTGTGGTGGTTCATGTGAGGAGGTGAAAATGACAGGTAGTGTGTTGAACTATTAGTGGATTAAACATTATTTACATTTCATGTAGGATGAGGGTGAGGAGGCTCTCCTTGGTTTTATATTGCTATGCGTCTATGCCTTTTTCCTTTTAATTGAAATATGAGGCAATTGTTTCATATTTGTACAACTTTGCTTTATCTCACTGATCACTGGCTTGCTTTGCTACTAGAGTTATGATCTTTGATGCCCACCAGTTATTTATTCTCTTTACGAGTATAGTGACATGTATTAAGGTTAATCTATTGATCTACAACCCTAGACTCATCAAACATGCTCCCTTTTTAAACATACTCTAAGTCTTATAAAATTTATTTTCACTTCCCCCTCCCTCCCAAGTTCTGGTTCATCATTCTGAGTTAACTTGGTTTATGCTTCATTTTCTATTGTCATTTCGAGACTATTGATTGTCACAGTCACTTCTCTCTAAGAAATTGGGTCATACCCATTAAAATCACTAGAAGCCTTTTATAGGTCTGTTGGCAACATAATTTTGATCCTATCAGATAGACAAAAGGCCAACCAATCAAATTAGAACAGTACAGGAAAACAAAAAAAAATCAAACTGTACTATCTGTTATGATATATAATCCTTTATTCTGCTCTGCATACGATGACAAAAATCTTTCTTGAGAAGCTAAGATATGTAACGTGTGGCAATAAGCTAGAGAATAAAATTTTGTATACAGTCTTATTAACATACTTATACATCAGATGCAATTCTGAAATGATTCTCTCAAAGACTTTTAGCTGAAATTTTTTGTAAATAATTACTTCAATCATTACTAAGATGTATCTTTACATTTGAATCATTTCTAAGATGTACCGAGCATTCAATCGTTCCCATGTTATCAATCATTCCAAAACAAACAGACTGTTTGAAGAAGATGCAGCATGTTTAGAGTATGACGTTTGGTGGTTTTTGTAAATTGTCAATGATTTGTCTTTTATCTCCATCCTTTTGCTGATTTAAGCATGATACATATGCATTTTTCATATCCTATGTGCTAATGCTATTGTCCTGTTTTGGCTTAATAGCGTTATTGCATGCATGAATCATGATTGATCTGATTAATGTCACTGACTCTTTTATGTAGACAATAGATGGGTTGATGAGATTATCCCTGATGCGCCATGGGTTATTACTCAAGAGTTCGACATACATCATATTTACTACGTAGCACATGACTCTCTGCTGCAAGGTTATCATTCCATAAAAAGTAGTTTGAGTGCAAAGTATTTTATTCAAATGAAATTTTGTACTGATGACGCTTTTATGTTCTTAGCTCATTATAATAAGATGGTTGGTTGGTATGCTAACTATACAATTTTTCTTTGAATGTTTTAGTTATGCTAATGCAAGGGGTTCAGGAAAAGATGTGTATGAATATGTGAGTTATATTGACTTTGGAATAAACTGTCATTTCTAATCGCTATTGGCATATTGCAGAATCCATAGATGTGGCAGTCTTTGTTCTTTAAATTTAATCACTCCTAAAGTTTTCCATGATATATGCATTGATACCTTGTTTCACTAATATCACTATGAGTGAAATTCAAGAAAAGGCCCCATTTCAAGACCCGTAGATGTGTTTGTGCTTGCCACTTATAGCATATTTGGATATTCCTCAACATTGGTAGTTTTCTTTGCCCTTCACTTGTGTGAGCACTGCTAAATCTGGGTGAGGTCGAGTAACTTCCTATTCAATCTGTTTTGAATAAATTATTTTGACATTTTTGGGTCTGGGATGAATCGGGGTGGGTGGGTCATATGGGTCAGGTCATTTTTATGGGGTCTAACTATGACCAACTTATTGGCAATCTCTTGGGCAGACCACATTCTTTGAATGACCAATAAGAAATGCTTGTTAATATCCGTTGCCTTTTTAGATTTGATAAACTCACTCATGGTGGTGAAGGACCTGGAAAATCCACCCTCGTTTAGGGGTGTCGATTTTCGGATGCGCTACTTAGGTGATCGAGAGTCGACTAAGGTTGCTTAATCCTTAAATAAGGATAATTTTATTTTCGAAATTCATTTTCGGGATGATGAAACTTTATTTATTTACAAATCCATTTTTATTATTTAAATTATTTGAAATTGCACAAAATATTCTAATAATAATTTAATCCCGGCCCAAGCATCAAATTCAGGCCCAAGAAGGAACAAGCGAGCCACCAGAATCCATTAAAACCCGCCTGGGTTTTGATGAATCCTGGGTTGGGCCTCTTGCCTCCCCGGCCCGAAGAGATATGGATTGAAATTGATAAAACCTGCAGGGGTTTTATCACTTTCTAGTCCATTTCTCTAGGGCCTAACCTTGAATTAATGATGGACATGAATTAAATCATTTTTAAAGTTATTTTTATGCAAAAACGAACATTTTAAACAATTAAACGGGTTTATAAAATGGTAAATAGTCATCAGCCGATTTAAGGAAATCGACAAACCATAAAATTATGAAAAGTGACTTCGGTCTACGAACCCGATTTCTAAGTTCGGGGGTAAGGTTACGAATTCAAGAATTATAAGAACTACCGAATCCGCATATTTGAAAACATACTCTACTAAAATCGATACTGAAATGAAAGAGAGTGGGGAGAAGTTTAATCAATTTCGCGATGTTATTATTCCAAACATACAAGATTAAAACATGATGTTTTCTTTACAATAAAATGTACCAGTAAGGGAATTAGAGTATAAATTACATGATGAAAAATAATAACGATAAACAAACCTTGTTTAAAGGTGATGGATGAGATGTAAATTGCCTCCCTTGAGTTGACCTTGATTTGTGGCTTGGATGGTAGGATGTAAGTGGTTTAGAGGGATAATATAAGGATGATGATATGGATATGATAAAGATGATTATGAGAGGTTTAGAGAGGAAATATGTATGATAGGACTTTGAAAGAATTTTGGTATAATGATGATAATATTTAATGATAATTTGGGGTAGAGTAATGGAGATAGTTGATGAAATGAGGGTGAAATGGAGGGGTATTTATAGGTGAATGGGTGAGTGTTTAGGAGGTAAAATGGAGGGAGCATGTATTAGAAATAATAAAAATATAGAAATATAGGATATTTTTGTTTTCCTTTTTCGGCAGTTAGGTTTTGTTTCTTTTTCTTGTTTTTCTTGGTTCTAGTCTCCTGGGGTGTGGATTATATATTCCTTCCTCCTCGCTTCCTTCTGGGCAGAGGTTGAATGAATGTCTTCTACCTTTAATAACATCAAAGGCTTTCTCTTAATTCTCAGCCTCTATCTTTGTTGATTGTTTTCTATTCGATTGGTATCAAATATTTACATGGTATCAGAGCCTTGACAGGCAAAGAACCATCCGATCGAATTTTCTCTTCTCTCCCTTTTTCGCACATCTATCATGTCTGAGAAGAAAACTTTAGTTGTGATTGATCCATCAGATCCTCTATTCATCCACCCCTCCGATCATCCCGGTATATCTCTGGTGGATGACATATTTACCGGCGATGACTTTGACACTTGAAAGAGATCTGCTTCTATCGCTCTTTCAGCCAAGTACAAAATTGCCTTCGTCGATGGAACACTCCAATGTCCAGCTGCCGACGATCCACGCTTGCCCTACTGGAAGAGAGGAAACGACATGGTCCTCTCCTGGATTCTCAATTCATTACACAAGGATATCCGCGACAGCGTCTTATATTCTACAGTTGCTCAAGTTCTATGGGACGAACTCATCGAAAGGTTCGGCCAAACGAATAAAGCAAAATTGTATGTTGTCCAACAAAATGTCTCAAAATTGTCTCAAGATTCTTTAGATATTGCAACTTATTACACCAAAGCCAAGAAATTGTGGGAAGAAATTGGTGCGGTGAGCAATTTCCCCAAATGCGATTGCGGGAAGTGCACATGCAAGCCCCAAATCAACAAACGGTTCGAGGTTCATTTTGAAGAACAAAAACTTCTACAGTTCTTGATGGGTCTCAACGATAGCTATACCACAATTCGAGGTAATGTTCTGATGATGTCTCCACTACCGACCTTGAGCAAGGCATATGCCATTCTTTCTCAAGAAGAGAAGCAGCGCCAAGTTCGGGATCAAACGAA
Organism: Portulaca oleracea; assembly: GCA_029582165.1. Classification (NCBI taxonomy): domain Eukaryota; kingdom Viridiplantae; phylum Streptophyta; class Magnoliopsida; order Caryophyllales; family Portulacaceae; genus Portulaca; species Portulaca oleracea. Next base: position 25,149,510 of record CM055877.1, on the reverse strand, counting down.
CCTGCTTTCAGGCTCAACTTCTCTCTATGCTAACAAAGGCACGCAAAAGACGAAACAAGATGATAAAAAGGCAGTTCTGTTCTATGACCACTGCAAGAAGACAGGACATACCATTGATCGATGCTTCAAAATCCATGGATATCCTCCAAGAAATCAAAGTAGGCAGCAAAACAAATCACCAAGTCAACAAAACACACGAAGGGTAGCTTACAATGCCTGGCAGGATCATGAAAGATCTACAACCGCTCAAGAAGAGGGATCTGGGCGTTCTTCCTTACATAAGATAACTCAGGATCAAGCTAAGAATGTGCTCCAACAGCTCCTTGATAATCTTGTAAGTGACAGCACATCTAGTTCTAACCAAGACAATGGCACTGTTTCAGGTAACCCTTTCGTTTCAAAGTTTGATTGTGTTACTAATACTGCCACTTGCTTTTTCACTTTGACTAAGAAAGATTGGATAATCGATTCAGGTGCTAGCGACCATATGTGCAATAATTCTGAACTTTTGCATTCTTTAGAAAAATTGACTCAACCTATTGAGATAACTTTACCAAATGGGAGTACAGTCAATGTAACCAAGTCTGGAAAACTAATTATAGGAAGAAATCTAGTCTTGACCAATGTTTTGTATGTACCCCAATTTAAGTTTAATCTTATATCAGTTAAAAGACTTTGCAAACAACTACACTGTCATGTTAATTTTAATCAAAAGGAATGCTTGATGCAGGGCTCTTCAATGAAGAGTCCAATGATCCTTGGTAGAGAAGACAATGGGCTTTACTTCTTGGATACTGATATGCTGATAAGTGATGCACATTGTTCTTTCAATTTTGTTAGTGATAGTAGTAGTAGTTTGGCATGTTCTGTTGATAGCAATGTTTGGCATAAGAGGTTGGGTCATATGTCCAAATCCAGGATGAAACTTTTACCTATCAAACTTGTTCAAAACAATTATATGAAAGAGAACTGTGATGTTTGTCACAAAGCTAAACATAAGTGTTTACCTTTTCAATCTAGTGTTATATCTTCCTGTTTACCTTTTCAATTGATTCATGTGGATACTTGGGGTCCTTTTCACACTAAGACTTATCTTGGCCATAGATACTTTCTGACCATAGTAGATGACTACACTAGATTTACTTGGATAGTCCTGATGACTACCAAAAGTGAAGCTTTTAGTTCACTTCAATCTTTCATTTCTATGGTTAAGAACCAATTTGGTATCAATATAAAGAAAATTAGGTCGGATAATGCTTTAGAAATAGGAAAGAGTGATGCTGCCATTAATTTCTTTTCTGAAAAGGCATATTACATGAAACTAGTTGTGTTCAAAAACCCCAACAAAATGGGGTGGTTGAGAGAAAACATCGACATCTGCTAGAAGTTGCTAGGGCCCTTATGTTTGAATCTAGTTTACCCCTAAGATTTTGGGGAGAAAGCATCACGACAGCTGCTCATATTATCAATAAAATACCCACACCTGTGTTGAAGGGAAAGAGTCCATATGAAAAGGTTTATGGAAGGGAACCCTCCTATGACCATCTAAAGGTCTTTGGTTGTCTATGCTATGCTAGTACACTTAAGCATGGCAGAGATAAATTTCAAGAGAGGGCTGAAAAATGCATTTTCTTGGGATATCCTCAAGGGAAAAAGGCATATAAGTTATATTCTTTGGAAAGGCATAATGTTTTTACATCTAGAGATGTAATTTTCTATGAGGATATTTTCCCTTTCCAAGAACAAGAAAGATCAACTCAAAGTTCTGAGGGATTAATACACCACACAAATAATAACCCTAACAATAATGTTTCCTTCCTAACCTACCCCATTGAGTCTACTGTGTCTCAGAACAATGTTACAGAAGAACCAGATGAACATAGAATTCAAAACAGTGATCAAAATGATGTTGTCCAACCTCTTAGGAGATCCAGCAGAACCCATAAGGTTCCTGCTTATTTGGATGATTATGATACTTGTTGTTGCTGTGTAACTAATTTGCATAATGACCCTAAGAATGTGCAGCTCACTGACCACTCTTCCAAAAACATTGATCTCATCTCCTATCTAAATTTCAATGAACCACAAAATTATGAACAAGCTGTGACCCATCCTGGATGGCAGAAAGCCATGGAAAAGGAATTAAAAGCCCTACATCAAACTGATACTTGGGAAATTGTTCCTTTACCAAAAGGAAGAAAACCCATAGATAGCAAATGGGTCTATAAAGTTAAACATAAAGCTGATGGGAGTGTAGAAAGACTAAAAGCAAGGTTAGTTATTAGAGGGTTTACTCAAAAGGCCGGAATAGATTATAATGAGACATATTCCCCTGTTGTAAAAATGACTACCATTAGAGCTCTTTTTGCTGTTGTTGTTAAGAGGAATTGGCCTATAAGACAATTAGATGTTGACAATGCCTTTCTTCATGGAGATCTCCATGAAGAAATCTATATGAAAATTCCTCAGGGTGTGTCTAGTAATATCACAAATGGTGTTTGTAAACTAAAGAAGTCTTTGTATGGCCTAAAGCAAGCTTCAAGGCAATGGTATGATAAATTGGCTACTGTCTTGTTCAATAGGGGATACAAACATTCGGAGAATGATTATTCTTTATTTTATAAAAAGAATGATGGAAATAGTGTGTACCTCGCTGTTTATGTAGATGATGTTCTGATTACTGGCAGTGATAAAAAGGAAATTTCAGATTTGAAAGATTATTTGCATAAGACTTTCAGGATTAAAGATTTGGGGAATGCCGGATTTTTTCTTGGAATGGAGATAATCGATGTTCCAGATGGACTAATGCTTTCACAGAGAAAGTTTATCAAAGAGGTTTTATGTGAATTTGGACACAAAGATATGAAGACTGTTGTTTCCCCATTGGATGTCAATGAGAAACTTGTTCCTGATCAAGGGACACCTATCTCAGACCCATCAAAATACAGGAAACTGATTGGAAAATTAAACTTTCTTGTGAATACTAGACCTGACATTTCTTTTGCTATGCAGCACTTGAGCCAGTTCTTAAAGGATCCCACATATCATCACTGGACTGCTGCCATCCATGTCTTGAAATACTTAAAAAGGAAGTCAGACCTTGGTATATTAATACATAGAAATGACAACTTCAAATTACAAGGTTATAGTGATCTGATTGGGGTGCTTGCAGGCATACAAGGAGATCCATAAGTGGATATGTTGTGTTTCTCGGCAAAACCCTGATTTTGTGGAAATCCAAAAAGCAACCCATAGTCTCTCTTTCATCAGCTGAAGCGGAGTATAGAAGTTTGAGAAGATTGGTAGCGGAATTAGCTTGGCTGAGCAGGTTATTTGATGAACTCGAGGTCACTTCCATTACTCCTATTCCTATCAAATGTGATAGTGAGGCAGCAATATATATTGCTAAAAATCCTGTTTACCACGAAAGGACCAAACACATCGAGCTTGATTGTCATTTCATTCGACACAAGTTGGTGGATGGTCTAATATCACTGAGTTACACGCCTACAACTGAGCAATTAGCAGATATCATGACGAAAGCTCTACCTGGGAACAAGCATATGGAGATTCTTGGCAAATTGGGAGTTTTATCACCCTCCAATTTGAGGGGGGTATTAGGAATAATAAAAATATAGAAATATAGGATATTTTTGTTTTCCTTTTTCGGCAGTTAGGTTTTGTTTCTTTTTCTTGTTTTTCTTGGTTCTAGTCTCCTGGGGTGTGGATTATATATTCCTTCCTCCTCGCTTCCTTCTGGGCAGAGGTTGAATGAATGTCTTCTACCTTTAATAACATCAAAGGCTTTCTCTTAATTCTCAGCCTCTATCTTTGTTGATTGTTTTTTATTCGATCGGTATCAAATATTTACAGCATGTCCCTAAGATCATGCCATGCAAGATCAAAACCCAGGCGGGTTTTATGGAGTCAATGAGGGTCAAAGCACGTTGGCTATTATCAAGGGATTTCAGCATGAGAATTTTGGCGCCAGAGATATTAAAACCCAGGCGGGTTTTATTTCTCCCTCACAGGATCGCTGACGTGGCCGCTTCAAAATGACGCGTCTCGCCGAGCTCAAAACCCAGGCGGGTTTTATTATTTCTCTAGGCCAAGAGCGCGCTTGGGCCCGCTTCTCTTTGGGCTGCCTCTGAGATTTCAAAACCCAGGCGGGTTTTATTTGATGTAGGTGGGCCACTTTGATTTCTTGGGCCCACGCTGCTAACCCTATGGGCCCAATGACCTATTTGGTGTTTGGCCCAAATGACTTGCTGAACTTAATGAGTCGGGATTACATCGGTGCAAATCCTGGTGTCTACAGGTGGCATGTCAATTGTATCGTGAGCTTATTTTATAGGGAAGTCATAGAATGATGAGTTTAAGCTATCTACATTTATCAAAACTCACCTCTTGATGAATACCTTACATAAGTTTCATTCTAGGAACCATTTACAATATTTATTTGATGTTTTTGTTTTTATACATATTCAAGTACCACATGCTATTTTTTTAAACTATATATTATTGATACCTTACAATTCTCATGAACAACCTTGGTTCATTGTTGCCTATTTGTTCGACGATTATGTTGCTGAGAGTATAACAAGTGAAGTGATTGCTCTGCTGATATTTCATGTTTTATAGTTCTCAAGCTAATTTCTATATAGTACCTACTTCAGTAAATCGTTAAATTATAATTGCTTTTATTTATTATTTCTTAGGTGCTCTAGCACCATTTTGGAATGAGATGATGAACTATTAAAAATTTTATTGTGCAGATTGAAGAATATTTCTATATTATTTTTTTTTGAAGTTTTTATTTATTCATCTTGGACTTTGTAATTATGCTATCAACAACTTTAAATTTACTTACATTGTTTGTTTTAAGGCAAGACTTTAGAAAAATTGGTGTATGGAAAAACAATGTCCCTATTTAAGGCAACTGACAAGTTATGCGATCTTCGGAGAAGTCATGTAAAATAATGTATTATGCAATTTTCAAATCAAAAACAGCATGTTATGTGAAAAATAAATAGCATCAAGAGGAGGTTAAGTGTCGATTAAATTCACGTTATATGGGTGTAAAATTAATTTTATTTATAATTTTTAATTATGCTTGAATACAAGTCGTTATAATCGTAATACTCGGTGGGTATAGGTATAGGTATTTATATGTAGTAGCTGCTAAATATGGGCACAAGCATGGTGGTGATTTGAAAATGGTATGGGTTTGATATGACAGTGTCTGCATTGTACACTTAAATCATTTTGTTTACATATTTGTATTCTATTTTTCAATATCATATTTCATGAGGTTTCCAATAGTATTATTAGAAAAAATTAAAAGACATTGTCTTCTAAACTATTAGTTTTGCAAAAAGAAAAAAAGAAATAGATAAAAAATGGCATCAAGAAATTAATAAGGGCAAAAGAAAGTTATGAAAATCAAATAGATGTTCTTTTGGGATTTAGAGCTTGATAATTATAATTACAATTCATAATTTTTTCTCAACCATTTCTTGCGCAAGTTTTTTTTTCTTTTTTGTCAATTTACATCTTCATACAACTTTTGATACCATAAGTTTTGTCATCATCTGGTTAAATTAGTCATCTAATGTAAAATTGCAAAAGAGAAGTGGGTTAAAGATTGCAAGGTTGATGAACATGGTTTCATATTAAAAGTCAATAAAGAAATAACAAGGAAGAAATTATTATAGAGTCGTTCTCTTCTAATTGAAAGTCAACTTGATTGATTTGGTTATGATTTATTTTGATCAATTGACAGGGGATATCAACTTATGAGCGCAACTTGCACTCTATGGGACCGTCTATGATAAGTTTGCATCTTGTTGTAGTTATATCTTATGAATCACCATATTAATTGGAATAGTTCGGTTGTTCATGTAAACACAAATTTCGAGCAATAAATAAATAGAGACAAGAAATCAGTGCACAAATATAATTGTTTTAATTTCAAAGATTTTGGGTACAATTTCTGTATTAAATACAATAAAGTATTCCTCTGATTCAATCTCCTAAAATTTGGGTGGTAGAAGCGCGACAGCTGATCTCGATCTCGAATGTAGGTCTAGCTGAACGACTCTTGTAGCAGTTCTTGAGCTGAAGGTCTTGAACGTTGACCCTTGCTTGATAGTTGAAGGTCTTGAGTAGTAGTTCTTCAGGTTCTTGGATGCGAGGGCTTGAGTGTTTGATCTCGATCGATGAACCAAACGAAGAAGATGACTGCAGTCTTTGATGTGAAGAACAAAAGTTGTCGAACTAGCAGACCTTGGTCCTTGGCGCTTGGTAGCTGGAGGTCGCTTGTAGTTCGATGTTCTGAAGGCTTTGCAGGTCTTGGTGAAGAACTCTGAAGTAGTTCTTGATCTTGATGTGGTAGAGGCGAGGAGACTCGATCTTGAGCTTTTGCAGACTTCGATCCTTGGCGTTTGGTAGCTGGAGACTGCTGGCAGTTTGATCTTCTGAAGCCTCTGGAGTACAGAATGCCGAATGCCGCCGGGTGTAGACTGCAGAGTGTCTTGAAAATGAGGGAGAAGACCCCCTATTTATAGGCTCTGGAGGCCTAGGGTTGCCTAGTTTTTGAGTCGGCTTTGGGCTTAGGCCCAAGTTAATTAATTATCCCTTTATTTAAAATAAAGAAATATTTATTATTTCCTGCATCATAATTGACATGTGTCACGACGTTATTGGCCAGGATGCATTTTCATTTAAAATTCAATTAAATGGACCGCCGTAATTAATTTAACATGTGGCGAATAATAATTGGTCGAATAAATTTAATTTATTGTCCACGTGTCATTTTTTAATTGGTCAATAAATTTTTACCTCTTACAGATGCCCCCTTCAAGAATCAGCCGCGGACAAAAATTAAAGTATTTGAAGCGGTTAGATCTCGAAATTTTAATAGACCCACTCATGCTTGGTGTAAATTTCCTTCAAGGGTCAAAGCTATGAATTTATGAGTTCCATAATTTTGTCCGATGACAATCAATAGGAGCTTCTCATACCACCTTTTTGCTTTTAAGCAACGGCCCAATTGAGTTTTAAATTCACACTTGGGCCTTTAAGTTACGTCGGTCAAACAGTATTTATTATTATTGTTTTTTTTTTGCCAGTAAATATAATCGGATGTGGCTGACTTCAAATCAACTGTATTAACTCAGATACAAAATCTAGATGGAATTCTTGATGATACAGAATTGGAGACGGAGTCGAAGACAATAGTTAAATAGCACTATAAATTAAACCTTGAATCCCATATTTTTTTGACAAATTCTTGCAGATTCTTCTTATTTTTCTTCCTTCCGCTTCTCATCTTTTTTTTAACAAAGCACCGCAGAGTTCAAGGCATTAGAATCATGGGCATATAATTGCTTGACTCAGAAATTTTAATAGCAGTTCTTTTGGTTGAATCCGGCCTTGGAGATTGTTTGAAATTTCTCTTATCAAAGCCTTTTCAGTATTTTTCCTCTGTTTGGTCTCTGACAGCAGCCATGGTGTTAAAAAAAAAACACTCTATCAGATTAATTTTCCTGCGTTGAAAATTTGATGGTCGTTCCCGACAATTGCTGATTGTTCATAGCCTATGTGATCTTCCTTTAATTTAGCAGCAAAAAGTCTGGCAAATTGCATGTTTTCTATTTTCCCAGATCTCCGGTTTTTTTTTTTTTCAATTGAAATTTTCAACTTTTTGTGCAAGAAGGCTCTTATCATGGCATGGGTATCTTGGCTGCAATACTCTGTTATTTCTTTCCCTTTCAAATTTGAGCTACTCATCCTTTTAATTTGTGTTGGACCATTGAAATATCATTGACATGAGGTTCTTGATAATCATGATGATGATCTTGCTCGTACACCCGATTTCTCCCTCTCTAGTCTTTTATTTACAATCTTGACGATTTTGGTGAAACTTTAATCACAAACTTGATTCTAAATCAAGATTCAACCTCCATCACGAGCATGTTTTGGATCTTGATTATGGAGAGATGATTTCTAATCACAATCTTGTTTTTTTAATATAAACTTATCGATCATAAGGATGATCATGATAATGATTTTTGATCGTGATATGATTTTTGGTTTTGAGCCGCTAACCTTGATGACTGCGAATCTGCAATGATCTTGATGGTGATGTGGCCCTGATGTTGATTACGGGGAGATAATATTTTTTTTTCACCATCTTGATTTTGATCATGGAGAAAGCCTTGAGGGAGATTGTGAATGATGAAGATGATGATGGATTGATAAGGAAGATGGAAAATAGGTTTCCGTTTCCTTGATAAATAAAGCTAATCCAAAAGCTGCAATTCTTTTTGTTTCATCCACATTATTTTCGGCCTCCACGTGACCATAGTTCTTTCAATGCTCTCTTCTTTTCAACATGAAATTAGTGTAGACCCAGTAGCATATAAATATAATAGTCCAACATTAATGAATGCCCATAATTTGTCCTCACTTTATTTTCATTTATGAAAAATATAAGTAAAAGGAATAGCCAACATACTATGCTAGTAAATGTTGAATAGTCCGTAAGTTCAAACCCAAAAGTAACACAATTTCTATCAATCGTGAATTGGTGGGCCCCACTAGAAGTGAATTCATGGTGTATCCATCTCCCATTTCGCATACTTTACATTTTCATGTAATTGATTTTCCTTTTTTTATTTCTATTTTTCCTTTCTTGTTTTGACGTTTTCTTTTTTTTCGACATTTTCATTCTTTTTAACACTCTTTTTTTTTTTGTGCAGTGTGCTGAGATAAATTGGCATCGCCTGGTTGAAATTGTACTTCATCGCCAGTGTCCTGCCTACTCCTCAGCGTACTAACGTAGAATAGTCCTATACTATTCTCTTCAGGACTGTCTGGGTCGACGGTGTCGTCATTGTGTTTACTCCTCGGGGACGTTCTAATGTATTAGACATCATTGAGGTGTCTCTTTTTCAGAACTGACATGGGTCGACAGAGCTGCCATCGCGTTTACTCCTCAGGGATGTTCTGATGTATTAGACATCTTTAAGGTGTCTCTTTTCATAACTGACCTGGGTCGACAAAGTCAGCGTCTCGCTATGAAGTGCGATACTCCTCAGTTTACTGACGTAGAGTAGTCATAGACAACTCTAAAAAAGTCAGTACATTCTGGGTCGACAGAGTCAGTCCCTCGCCGCAAGTGGAACACTCCTCAGCTTACTGACGTAGAGTTGTCATACACAACTCTCTCAAAAATGTCAATACAGTTTGGGTCGACGGAGTCAGTGCCTCGCCGCAAGTGGAACACTCCTCAGCTTACTGACGTAGAGTTGTCATAGACAACTCTCTCAAAAATGTCGGTACAGTTTGGGTCGACGAAGTCAGCGCCTCGCCGCAAGTGGAACACTCCTCCTGGAATTTTTGCCGTCTACGTTATGTGAAGAGCGAACTTGAATTCTTTATTGAGGCATGATGAGCCAGTCAGAATTTCTTCTAAAGATCCATAATAAGCCACCTAATCTGTCTTCGGCTACAAGCGTCATCGTTTGACAGAAAGGACACTGTCATCTAGCATGCCCCCAAATATTGATCTGAATGAGAAGTCGATGTCGCCAGCTTGAAAGAGTCTACTACTTAGCCAAAGGAGTGTGCCGCTGATTTGAAGGATGATGACATCGTCTTGGAGCGGAAGTCGACCGACACGATTACGATGCCCCCCGCTGCATGCTTGAAAGAAATTCTCAACCAGCCTGAGTATTCCATTGATGGTGTTGACTTTAAGCAAACCACCGACATGAGGATCTTGGCAAGCTAGAGTGCGGCTTGAAAGCCTTCAATCATAATGACTTGGAAGTCGGTCTATTTCTTGTACTTTTGACTTGAGAGTCTATAATGTGATGACGTAATAGTCTTTAAAATTTGATTTTGACTACTTGTTAGTCTTGAATTTGATAGACTTGGAAGTCTTCAATTTTTTATGACTTGGAGGTCGGTGGGTTTGATGACTTAAGAGTCTTCAAGTTTGTTGACTTGAAAGTCTTTGGATTTGCTGACTTGGGAGTCGTATGCATTGTGACATGAAAATCTCGAATTTTATTGACTTGGGAATCGTGATTTTTTTCTTTGACTTGTGAGTCCTTGTGTTTTGTTGATTTCGATTTGGTTGACTTGTAAGTCTTTCATTTTATCGACTTAGGAGTCAGGAAACTTGCTGATGCGAGATTTAACTGACTTGGAAGTCGTTGTCTTGTTGTTGACTTGGCAGTCAAGGTACCTGGTGACTTAAGAGTCTTGAAGTTTGTTGATTTGAAAGTCTTGATTTTTTATTTTTTTTGACTTGGAAATCTTTAAATTTTGTTGACTTGGAAGTCGGTGAATCTGGTGACTTGAGAGTCTTTTATTTGATTGACTTGGGAGTCCTTGACTTGAAAGTCTTCAATTTCGACTTGGGAATCTTTAACTTTGGTGACTTGAAAGTCTTTGACTTGAAAGTCCTGAACTTTGACTTGTGAGTCTTGAATTTGCTGAATTCTAAGTCCTTAAAGTTTGTTGACTTGAAAGTCTTGTAGTTTGTGGACCAGGAAAGTCTTCAAAATTTGATGACCTGGGACGAATTTTTTTTTTCTTTGGGTATGACCGTATTTGGGTCTAGACCCAAATTGCTTACGTATCTTAAGGGATAGAATAACCATAAGGATCAAGCCAAACGTAGTTCAAAGTTAAAGAATGAGAAGTGAAAATTTTATTTATTAATTTAGTCGTACACAGTTTATATTCTTGCGGGCCAGGAGTATTACAATGATAAAACTGAAATGAACTAAAATGCAAATGAACTGAAATGAAATCTTTTTTTTTTTTGGTGAACAGTTTAAGCTCTTGCTCGGGAGCTACATCTTCGCTTTCCTAAATTTTAACTTGGGAAGAAGAAAGCGTCTCCTCTCGTTTAAGCTCTTCGTTGACATTGTTTTTGGTTTGATGACCGGTGAAGATTACAGTGCGTCTCTTCACTCTCAAGGATCCTTCAGTCTTGACCTCCAATGTTGAACAACGCTTCATGCGAGATGGGATGGAGCTTTGAATTTCATTGATGACCCCGAGGCGGCTGAATGCAGATCTCTGTTCCTGGCAGGGTGTTGAGCTTGACACATCTTTAGCTTGTATGATCTTTGACAACACAGAAGACTTTGATCTCGAACCACCCTTGATCCTGCTGAAGAACGAGGTTTTGCGCTCTCCTCGACACCCTATCCGCTCAAAGACAAAACTTTGTCTGTGGGAAGCTGACCGTCCCAACCTATCGAACACGGAGAGCTTTGACTTAGGCTGATACTTCATTCTTTCGCTATCATCTTCTTCCTCGATCTCGAAGAAGGAGACCATGTTCACAGTGGCAACTTTGTTAACTTCTCCAAATGAGTCCTTTGGAAAGTATTCCTCTAGCGTCACAGGAAGACGAATATCTCGCTTGAGCAACTTAGCTGAACAACTGACTTCTTGTTTCTCGATGACTTCAAGCCTTTTCTTCTCTACTGAAGGTTGAGGATTTCTCATTCTCCTTTGCTGCCTTCGAGGTGATTTTGTTTGGACTTCCCTTTGCCCCTTAGTCTTCCTTCGAGTGGCTAGGATCCATTCTCCATCTTCAACGGAAGCTTCTGATACTTCCTCATATTCATCTCGAGGGGCCTAGACTAGTACAGCAAGAGGAACTGGTTTTTGGCATCCAAACTGAATCATCAGGAATTCGTTTCTCCTAGCCGGAACTGGATGTGCAGAAACATAATTGGCTTAGAAGTTTATCATCTAAGTCCAATATTATTTTTCCCTCCTCAGCTAGCTTCAAGATGGTGATACACTTCTCAAGAGGGTGACTGACTACCCTATGATAACGACAGTATCTTGGATCGGTAGTTCTTCCAACTTCTTCCGGCCTCTTTGGTTGTGGAAGCTCGATATCTCCTGTCTCTAATAGGTTGTCGAGCATTCCTGACAAATCTGAGTCTGGGAATGGGTACTTCTTTTCTTGAAGCTCCTTCAATGTAGGGCGCTTCTTTTCAGTATCTTTCGAGGAAGTGAATTTGTTCCTTTTAGGTTTAGGTTTAGCAGAGATTCTTACTGGTTCACACATTGAAATAACCATGGACTCTTCTGTTGAAGTCTTCGGTGACTTGCCATTCTTCTTATACCCACTAGCACCGTTCCTTGATTCGGATGAAGATGAATTCCTTCCCTGTCGACTTGCTATGGTGATCTCCATATCATGTGCCTTGGTCGCCAACTCCTGAAAGGTTTTAGGCTTGACCATCTTGAGGACGTAGAGTAAGTCCCAGTGCATACCTTGAGCGCACATATCGACAGCTGAAGCTTCGGTAAGGCGATCCTTGCATTCAAGACTAAGAGCCCTCCAACGATGGATGTAGTCAAGGACTGGCTCGCCCTCCCACTGTTTTGTGTTTGTCAACTCTGTCATGCTGACGACCCTTTGAGCGCAGTAGAACCTGTTGAGAAACTCTTGCTCCATTTGTTCCCAACTGTTGATAGATTCAGGCTCTAAATCCGTATACCAGTCAAATGTGATCCCTTTTAGAGAGCGGATGAATTGCTTCACTAGCCGATCTCCTTCTGTGCCAGCATTACTACAAGTTTCGATGAAGTGAGCAACGTGCTGCTTAGGATTACCCTTCCCATCAAATTGATTGAACTTTGGGGGTTGATATCCTTGCGGCATTTGAAGGGCGTTGATCCTCTTCGTGTACGGCTTCGTGTACAAGTGGGTCTTGTTTGAGCTCTCTCCGAGTTGAGCCCGTACTGCATTTGCCACCAAGTTTTGAATCTGCTCTACAGTCAACGATTCTGAAACTGAGTTACTCTTCTTGTCTTCCCCATCGCCATCGCCTTTGGAAGACTCTTTGTCTGATTCCTCTTTGTCAGAATCTTCATCGGAGTATTGATACAGGCGCTTCTCTATCTTCTTCATCAGTTTTGCGATCTGCTCACTTTGTTCGCTGATCTTTTTGTCTTTCTCTTCATTTTCCATGAGCCTGTTTAACATAGCCTCAAGTTCAGCTATCTTTCCTTCTATGTTGACGGCCTTCACGTTGCTTGAATCGGAGGTTGAATTTGACTTCTTAGAGAAAGAGATGAGAGGCAGAGAGGTCTCACCGGGCGTGCCAAATTTGTAAACACAAATTTCGAGCAATAAATAAATAGAGACAAGAAATCAGTGCACAAATATAATTGTACTAATTTCAAAGAATTTTGGGTACAATCTCTGTATTAAATACAATAAAGTATTCCTCTGATTCAATCTCCTAAAATTTGGGTGAGCCGAGGGCGCGAACGCTTGATCTCGATCTCGAATGTAGGTCTAGCTGAACGACTCTTGTAGCAGTTCTTGAGCTGAAGGTCTTGAACGTTGACCCTTGCTTGATAGTTGAAGGTCTTGAGCAGTAGTTCTTCAGGTTCTTGGATGCGAGGGCTTGAGTGTTTGATCTCGATCGATGAACCAAACGAAGAAGATGACTGCAGTCTTTGATGTGAAGAACAAAAGATGTCGAACTAGCAGACGTTGGTCCTTGGCGCTTGGTAGCTGGAGGTCGCTTGTAGTTCGATGTTCTGAAGGCTTTGCAGGTCTTGGTGAAGAACTCTGAAGCAGTTCTTGATCTTGATGCGGTAGAGGCGAGGAGACTCGATCTTGAGCTTTTGCAGACTTCGATCCTTGGCGCTTGGTAGATGGAGACTGCTGGCAGTTTGATCTTCTGAAGCCTCTGGAGTGCAGAATACCGAATGCCGCCGGGTGTAGACTGCAGAGTGTCTTGAAAATGAGGGAGAAGACCCCTATTTATAGGCTCTGGAGGCCTAGGGTTGCCTAGGGTTTGAATCGGCTTTGGGCTTGGGCCCAAGTTAATTAATTATCCCTTTATTTAAAATAAAGAAATATTTATTATTTTCTGCATCATAATTGACACGTGTCACGACGCTATTGGCCAGGATGCATCTTCATTTAAAATTCAATTAAATGGACCGCCGTAATTAATTTAACATGTGGCGAATAATAATTGGCCGAATAAATTTAATTTATTGTCCACGTGTCATTTTTTAATTGGTCAACAAATTTTTACCTCTTACAGTTCCTTATCTAGACATCCAATGTTTATAAAGATATAAGGTTCAAGGTGTCAAAGCGGACTCTATTAGAGTCAACATAACACAATTGGATCTCAATATATTCTTTTTAGAACTCTAAGGCCCTGTCAAATTCATGGGTAAAAAACAGTTAGGTAAAAGTTAAATTTTGGTAACTTTCGGTAATTTTTGGTAACTTTTGGTAAATTCTGGTAACTTTTGGCAAAATGATGCCAATATATCAAAATTAATTATTTTTGATTTTTTAAGTTTTGTAATTTTTGGTAATTTTTTATAAAAACTGGTAAATTTGGGTAAGTTAGACTTACCCATGAATTTGACAGGGCCTAAAAAGATTATATGAACTATATTGCCATAATGATATTTATAGAGGATCATTATTTTTTCTTATATGACATTTTCCCTATAAGATTATATCACTTATTGTATTTACCGCACACATCGCGCGTGCTTTTATGACTAGTATGTATGAAATGGTAGAATAGAGAAATCAAAAGTAACAGTTAAACAAAATGTCATTATTTCTTCAATCTAAAAATCATACATCATCTTATATGAATGATGGGACATAATTTTTTGACAGATGAAGTAATTAAGTAAATATAACAGAGTACTTATGACATAAACTTAATGATAGCGATTTGCTGGGAGATATTGAATTGAAAAATTGTAGCAAATAAAGTGATGCTTGTGAAAAATAAAAACATTATAATATTGTCTGTTATTATAATAATTATTGTAATTTTCAATTTAGAAATTATTATCTCCTACAACAACAAAGATTACCCTCACAAAACACATCTTTCGTGCTACAATATTTTTCACAAATTAGAGGCGTGCAAAATTCTATGGGATGACATGTTAATATTTTCTCTAATTGTTTAGAATTTGTAGTCATATCTCTTGAATCTACACTGCCTGAAGAGCAAAAAAATATATACATATGTATATATAAGGTCAACATTTTTAACAATAAAATTATTGTGTATGCGTCATTTTTTCTAAACATATTAAAAAATTTGATACTTACCGCAGGAAAGAATGACGATAAAAACAAAAAGTAAAGGTACACATGATTTATTCATAGCCATGTTGCAGCTGGTATAAAGGAGACCAGCCTATAATTTGCTTAAAGAAAGTTGAAGATGAATACAATAGATTTCTTAGAATTCATAAGTTGCTTATGTGAGTTGTTTATATTGATAAGAATTTTCAGTGACCATTATTTATCTAACCATATTGAGAGGATTCTTTCCCATTATTTTCTATATTAGAAAGATATGAATCATATGATATTAACACCCCAAATGGTGCTGCGGGTGGCTTCATCATTCGTGATTGGCGTGGTCAAGTTCTCTCCAGTTGTTCTTTTAATCTTGGTCACACTTCCATCCTTGTTGCTGAGGCTACCGCTCTTCGTAATGGCTTGAAGGAAGCCCTGGCTATGGCTCTCAAGAATATCGTAATTGAAGGTGATAACAAAATCGTCATTGATACGGCTAACGATGATTGTGAGGTATCCTGGTCTATCCTGCAGCTTGTGAGAGACATTAAAACCTTTCTGTATGTGTGATTACAGTAGAATAAGCCATACTTTTAGGGAAGCCAATATGGCTGCTGATTGGCTTGCAAAAGCTAGAGTTAATATCTCTGATTATATGTACTGGGATCCCTATGAGTCCTATGACTTCCACTGTATCATTCAATGGGATAGATTAGGTCGAACTCTTGAAAGAAGAGCGGCCTAACCTTATTTCTTACATGTAAAAAAAATGATATTAACCATTATTATTGCTTTTTCCATAGAATTATATAACAAAATAACCACTAAATTAATGGAGAAAAGAGGGGTATAAATTACTGCTATATCATCCACTGTTGAATAAAGTTGTCAGAAAACTGTCTATTCTGAATATTGGGTTCATTCCGACCTGGAAAAAATTTGGTACGACCATAGATGTTTTGTCCAAGTTTTAGTTTCAACCAATTTGACTGAAAATATGGGCACGATATTTTCCATATCCCCATTGGTCAAATATGATATAAAATCGAATTTAGGCTTGTCCGAACTTTTTGACTTGGGCAATACTCAAAAAACTAAGTATCAAACATAGACTAGTGAACGTACAATGCATTATATATATATATATATATATATATATATATATATATATATATATATATATGGAAATTGGATTCTAATAATCCCTACTTTTGCAAATTGGATGACAATAATCCCTACTTTCAATTTGTATTCTGGTGGTCAAAAAAAATTGTATTGTAGTGGTACCAAATCCATCACCACATTCTTTTTATTTTTTTTCATGTCTACCTCATATTGTTTTTGTTTTTTTTAGTTCCTACCCCCAGATAGGTAATGGAGTGTAGTTACTAAAATATTTTTAAAATTATTTTTTGAGATTCCGAAGAATTATTATGATTGTTTAAAATGAATAAAATTAAAAAAAAATCATAAAAAAATTGAAAAAAAATTGGAAAAAATGCGGTAAATTCATTAAAAATCATAGTAAAGTGTCATACAAAGTTTTGAATCAAATGCAACATAAAATCTATGATATTTAAGGTATACTCTCGATTTAGTCCCACAACAATACAATTTTTTTTTTTAGACCACCAGAATACAAATTGAAAGTAGGGATTATTGTCATCCAATTTGCAAAAGTAGGGATTATTAGAATCCAATTTCCCTATATATATATATATATATATATATATATATATATAAACAATACAAACGCATAATGCATAATTAATGAAATTTGTTAAAATATTATTGGATGCCAATAATACCAACTTTGAGTATATTAAAGACTAATAATAAAAACTATTTTCTTGGACACTAGTAGTACCAACTATCGACTTATTTTCTTTCAACAGTACACGACTTTGCATGAACTTTCTAAATGTATAAATCCCATTTCCAAAAGCCATGTTAGTTAAGGAGCTTTTTGCAAGAAAGAACAAAGAAGTTGATGAAGTGGAACAGGAATTAGCCAATGGCCCACTGCAAATGGAACACTCCTTATCGATGTGACCATCAATCCAAGATGTTTACCACTTGCTTACTAAACTGACCTTTCAGTTTCCAAAGTACTACATTCTGCACTTTGGATTTTTCCTTAAAACTTTAGAAGGGGTCCCATAGCCTTAGGACCTCATTAACATGAGAACACTGAACCTGGTTATGATAAATGCAAAGAAGCCACCAAGTGCATTCACATACATACAAGGGAAATTTCCTACCATAAATCTCTGCAGCGGACAAAAATGTCCAGTCACGATGCAAATTACAGAGCCCAGATTGAAGATTCAGAATTAGAATTGTAAATTACCCAGAACAAAGTTTAAATCCAGAGCTAATGTAATAAGCAGAAGGCCGATGTTGCAGATGTTGTAGTGGGCGTTTGTCTGGATGCATTTGCTTCGCCATTCTGTGCATCATTACTTGAAGTCAGGTCTCTGGAATCTGTAATGTGTCAATTTTGCACAGCCATCATGGGCAAATGGCTAGTCAGTGTGTTCTTTCGTCTCTAGGCTTGATTTAGTAAGAACAAACACGCCAATGACGATCAACAAGGCACCTGCAAACCACTGATTTACTCCCACACTTCAGTTATCTCGATATACAAAGTTGCCTGAGGAATCATAGTGAATAATAAACTGTAATAGGATCACTACAACAAAACCACGTGGGAGGGAAATTATCCATAGCCTCATCCATCCCATGCAGTTGTAGTACAATTCAGGGTAAACTGGATCCTAAATTTTGCAAGGCATTTTTTACTACTTGCTAGACATTACCACAATACCGCATAAAGCTTGGCCCCATGATTCTTTTTCTGTTAACTTCATCAGACAAGTGCAAGTGTGCAACTACCCACTCTTGCAGTTCTCTCATATTAACGTAAGTATAAAATAAAAAATACTTCACTGATTAACACAATAAAATCAGAAAGCCGCTATAGTCAATAGGCTGATACATTATGCAGTAATGCGCGATTATGAGGTCGTTATTTAACCATCTGTTTCCATTAGAAAGCATTTCAGTTCAGTTTTTCTGACCCTTATGTAAATGGTAAAACTATTTTCCCTTGCTGCTGCAGCAACGACTACGAATGGTTATTCAAAGAGGTTTGGACGTTGAGAGAACGGAATTGTTTTCACAAAGGTCCCCCATAGGATATATTCCGTCAAATAGAAAGTATCCCAGTTTCTGTTGATGACCATTCATCATGTACTCACATTTCGGAGCCCGATCTTGATACAACTCAAGAAATAAAGGGGATCGATGTAAGACATTTATGTCATTCAAACTTACTTCTTGTCCAAAGAAGGCATGTCACATCCACATATCATACGAAGCAACTGCTTCAAGGATAATTGTAGGTACTTTGTGAAGTCGTTTCTCATAAGACTGTCTCCATGCAGTTGGACAATTTTTCCATGTCCATTGCATGCAGTCAATGCTCCCTAATATACCGAGAAAATCACACACTTCCCCTACTTGTAGTAGACGATCAACGTTCGCCTGAGTCAGCTTCTTCAGGTACTCATGCCCGAATACTTCACAAATGCACGTGGTGAACATTTTTAGGCACTCTAAAGTTGTACTCTCGCTGATCTTTAAGTATTCATCAACATAATCGGCGGCTATACCATATGCTAACATACGAATGGTTGCGGCGCACTTAGTGGTGTCAACCCAGGCTGCCCAGCTACATCGTGTCTCAACTGGAAGTACTCCGAATGATTACCAAGAGTCTCCACTAAACAAAGTGAAAGATGTCTTCACATTCTGAATCTATGGCGAAAAATGTTCAAGATCATCTGCGAAGTAATCCTTGTATAGGCAGGTATGGGCCTCTTCCTGATCTCTCTTGATGTCTCTCTTTTTTCTTTCTCATTCTTGGTTGTGTTGAAGAATAATTGTGAGGTAGTTTAAAGTATGTTATCAGCTAGAATTTGAGATTCGTTCATGGCATTCCTAAATAATTTTTCCTCTACTCTAAGAAGTGATTTTTTTTTTCCCACTTGATCCGATGAAGAAAATGCTTCAGAATGTGATGGAGTTTCCATGTTCATAAACCTACACATAACAATGACAAATTAAACTATAATTAATTTAAACTCAAAAATTAACATAGACAAAAATGTACAACGACTGGGAGTGCAACATAGATTGTTCCTTTTATTCCACAATTCGAAGCAAGTAAAAGTTTATCATGATTAATTTAAACTATAACAAAACAAAAACAAACTAGATAATCTCTAACTTAAATTAATCAAACCAAAATAAAAGAAAATTAAACTAGATAATAATTTAGTCTTCAAATTTCAGGGGTGGATCACCATTTGCTTCACATATTTCATTGAGCCTCCTTTGAAAGTATCTCCTTTGGTATGGAGAACGTTTTGATAAAGCCCATTTCCATAATCCATATTTCTTCCTTTTGCTTACGGAGCACCAACACTTTCTTTTAATATTGCATTACTTTCAAGTGTTGTCACCATATGGTGCTTCATTTCCTCTATTGTTGCTTTCCTATCGGTATTAAACCGAGAGATCTCTTCGGTCATTGCGTCATAGAGGCACTAAAGGCTTTGTCTCTCTTCCTCAGCATTGCAACTTTTGTGCCGATGGGTCAGTTAAGGCTAGAGGGTGCTACTTTAGTAGGCACTTGATCAGTTGGAGCCACGTTAGGAGTGTCGGTGGGTCTGAGGTTAGAAGAGTCCACATGTTGTGTTCCCCCGCTGTTCTGTGGTCGTTTTGATGAACCGTGTCTGCCCCTTTGTTTTGCATTCTCCACTTTGGCCATCGTTCTCCACTTTGGAACATCTCTAAGGAGATTCCACATATGCATGAGATCAAACTCTTTCCCCTTCGTTTCACCCTAAAAATCTATTTAGCCGCCGCCATTACATCCTTCTTGTTGGTCCTGCTAGCAGCATTCTGCAACACAGTGTCGTAAGATGCGGTGAATAGACTTTTGTCAGGTTAGTAGTGTGTCAAACACATGTAGACAACGTTCGTGCGTCTCATAGGAAAAGCCCCTAGGAAGATTGTCGTTGTATGCAGCTGCCACCTTCTCCCAAAGTTTATTTCTCTTTTGGCAATTCCCGAGAATAGGATCCGTACATATATTAATCCAACATTTAACCAAACGCACATCCTCTTGCTTTTGCCACTTGGTCGGTCCTCTACTATCACTGTGTCCTCGATTTGAACGAGTTGAGGTATGCCGAGTTGGTTGATTGGGTATAGGTTTGGACGAAGAGTTTGGATGACTCAAGGTTGCGTGTTGAATCTGAGGAATAAGTGGTAGTGGTTGTGATAAAAATTGTGGATAGTATTTGGGTAAGGTGTTGCATTTGGGGAAATTGTGACATACTTAGATCACTTTGAGGGTAGCTGTAATTGCAATTTGGAGGAGGTTCTTACAAAGTTTGGATATTTGGTGGCAAATTAGTTGGAGTTTGATCATCACTGGTCATTACTTGTCCTAAATAGTCAGAAAACAAACCGTTCCAAGCTAGATCCATAGTTCCTACATAGAAGACAAAAAAAATTTTGAATAGTATGCCACATGATATATAACTAGTTTATTTTAACATAAAGTTTCAAATATATGTACAATTTATTGATTTGACATAACTTTGCATGTCAAATCAATAAATTGTACATATATTTGAAAGTTTTGCATGTCAAATCAATAAATTGTACATATATTTGAAACTTTATGTTAAAATAAACTAGTAATATATCATGCGGCATACTATTCAAAAAAAAATTTGTCTTCTATGTAGGAACTATGGATCTAGCTTGGAACGATTTGTTTTCTGACTATTTAGGACAAGTAATTACCAATGATGATATCAAACTCCAACTAATTTGCCACCAAATATCCAAACTATGTAAGAACCTCCTCCAAATTGCAATTACAGCTACCCTCAAAGTGATCTAAGTATGTCACAATTTCCCCAAATGCAACACCTTACCCAAATACTATCCACAATTTTTATCACAACCACTACCACTTATTCCTCAGATTCAACACGCAACCTTGAGTCATCCAAACTCTTCGTCCAAACCTATACCCAATCAACCAACATGGCATACCTCAACTCGTTCAAATCGAGGACACAGTGATAGTAGAGGACCGACCAAGTGGCAAAAGCAAGAGGATGTGCGTTTGGTTAAATGTTGGATTAATATATGTACGGATCCTATTCTCGGGAATTGCCAAAAGAGAAATAAACTTTGGGAGAAGGTGGCAGCTGCATACAACGACAATCTTCCTAGGGGCTTTTCCTATGAGAGGCACGAACGTTGTCTACATGTGTTTGACACACTATTAACCTGACAAAAGTCTATTCACCGCATCTTACGACACCGTGTTGCAGAATGCTGCTAGCAGGACCAACAAGAAGGATGTAATGGCGGCGGCTAAATAGATTTTTAGGGTGAAACGAAGAAAGACTGATCTCATGCATATGTGAATCTCCTGAGATGTTCCCAAAGTGAGAACGATGGCAGTGAGAATGCAAAACAAAGGCGTATACTCATCAAAAACGACGCAGCTAACAAACAACATGTGGACTCTTCTAACCTCAGACCCACCGACACTCCTAACGTGGCTCCAACTTATCAAGTGCCTACCGAAGTAGCACCCTCTACCCTTGATTGTCCCGCCAACACAAAAGTTGCAATGCTAAGGAAGAGAGACAAAGCCCCTAGTGTCTCTATGACGCAATGACCAAAGAGATCTCTCAGTTTAATACCGATAGGAAAGCAACAAAAGAGGAAATGAAGCACCATATGATGACAACACTTGAAAGTAATGCAATATTAAAAGAAAGTGTTGCGCTTCATAAGCAAAAGGAAGAAAGACGGATTATGGAAATGGATTTATCAAAACGTTCTCCATACCAAAGGAGATACTTTCAAAGGAGGATCAAGGAAAAACGTGAGGCAAATGGTGATCTACCCCCGGAATTTGAAGACTAAATTATGATCTAGTTTAATTTTCTTTTATTATGGTTTAACTTTATTTTAGCTTGATTAGTTTAAGTTAGAGATTATCTAGTTTGTTTTTGTTTTGTTATAGTTTAAATTAAATTATGATAAACTTTTACTTGCTTCGAATTGTGAGATAAAAGGAACAATCTATGTTGCACTCCCAGTCGTTGTACATTTTGTCTATGTTAATTTTTGAGTTTAAATTAATTATAGTTTAATTTGTCATTGTTATGTGTAGGTTTACAAACATGGAAACTCCATCACATTCTGAAGCATCTTATTCGTCTTCATCGGATGAAGTGGAAAAAAATTCACTTCTTAGAGAAGAGGAAAAATTATTTAGGAATGCCATGAACGAATCCCATATGCTAGCTGACAAAATAACTTAAAACTACCTCAAAATTGGGGCCTTCATCACAATCAAGAATGTGAAAGAAAATGAGAGTCATCAAGAGAGATCGAGAAGAGGCCAATACCTACCTATACAAGGATGACTTCGCAGATGATCCTGTCTACACTGAAGAACATTTTCAACATAAATTCAGAATGCGAAGAGCTCTTTTCCTTCGTATAGTGGAGGCTCTTGGTAATCATTCGGAGTACTTCTAGTTGAGACACGATGCACCTGGGCGACTTGGGTGTTGAGGGCATTGGCTGCCACTAACTAAGTGCACCGCAACCATTCGTACGTTAACATATGGTATAGTCGTCAATTCTGTTGATGAATACTTAAAGATCGGCAAGAGTACAATTTTATGGTGCCTAAATATGTGCACCACATGCATTTGTGAAGTACTCAGGGATGAGTACTTAAGGAAGCCGACTGAGACCAACATTGATCATCTACTACAAGTGGGGGAGGCATATGATTTTCCCGATACGTTAGGAAGCATTGACTGCATACAATGGACTTGGAAAATTTGTCCAACTGCATGGAGACAATCTTATGAGAAACGACTTCACAAATAATTATCCTTGAAGGAGTTGCTTAGCATGATACCTAGATGTGGCATGCCTTCTTCGGTCAACCAGGAAGTTTGAATGACATAAATGTCTTACATCGATCCCCTGTGTTTCTTGAGTTGTATCAAGATCGGACTCCAAAATATAAGTACGTGGTGAATACTCATTAGCATAAAATGGGATACTTTCTATCTCACGAAATATATCCTAAGTGGGCAACCTTCGTGAAAACAATCTCGTACCACCAAGGTCCAAAGCAAAAGTTATTCGTTGAATGTCAAGACTCTGTTAGGAAAGACATTCCACAGGCGTTGGTGTACTTCAAGCTCGCTTTGGCAACGTTCGTGGCCTAGCCCAATTCATGGAGGAGGATGACCTTGGATTTCTAGACATTCATGATTATTTCGATTAAGGTTTCAGGGGGGAAAAGTTCAATGTGCGAATTAGGGCTCTAGAATAAGCAGTGAATAACCCTAAAGATGAATTCTTTGCTTAGAATGAATGTGACATTTACTTCTGATTTTTAATATTGAGAATCAATATTCAAAACTAGGGGACATGATTGTTTATTAATAATTCACCTATTACATGTTGCATGAAAATAGCAAGAGGGTTTAAATTGATTTTGTCTATTGATTCTCGAGGAGGGCATAGTCATTAGTTACCTGGGCAATCTACTCTATCCAAAGCAATGTATGAATTTGGTTCTATGGTTTTATTGATTGATTAGTCTAATTACTTAATGCCCAACCTAAAGCTTTAATCATTTCATTCATTTGTTTGCTCCGACAATCATTGGAATTAGTGTTAGGGTAAAATTGAATCTTCATGCAATACTATTTTGTCTAGCTTGGTTGATAGTGCACTAGGTTACGATACAACACTGTTCCAATGCGGGTGTCCAACAAATATCTTACACATAACAAAAAATGCAATCATACAGAAGAAACAAGAAATTTGCAGAAGAGGATTAGTTTACCTTGGTTGACAATTCTTCCCCAAATAGAAGAAATCCAGCCAGGCCAGAAGACAGAAAGTTTGTTGCAAAGTTTGTCACGGTAGCTTGTAAAGATGACAAAGCTCTAAGGCTGTTGACATAGCATCCCCACATTGTCACATTGAAGATAATGACAAGGCTGTATTTAACAAGCTGGTAAATAAAATTTCTTCACATCAATAAATGTTCCATGCAACTTTCAAAGGTGAATCATCTGTAGCAACAATTACACCTCACAGCCATGCATTTTCTATATAGCTGCACATGCATGCTGCCATAAAAACTAAATTCAAACATAGGATAATGCACACTGGAACTCATAATAAATCATAATAGTCTCACAAGTTTATCAGCTAGACTAGAAGTTCACAATAATCACATATACCCAAGAGTATAAAGATCAACTGCTTTAGCACCAATTCAGGGATCAAAGAAACAGAACCAAACAATCGTACCATCTTTATTTTCTTAAATTAATTTTTTTGGGAGGTCAGGGTGTGGTATGAAGATGATTATATTGGCCTACTAAGCAATGAAATTCAACCAATATTTTAAATCAGAACTCAATAAAGTAATGGCCAAAGTAACATCATAGCCCACTGTAAGCATCTTTAGGGAGCTTCCTCTTCACATATCTAACTGTAAGTGTCAATAAAAAATTAATTTGGTGAAAACTTTCAAAAAAAATTGGAACACAGAGGAGTCAGACATCTAGAGAGGGGGGATCCTCACTTCAGACACTAATAGTTGAGTTCATGCAAGTATGCAAAAGATTTTTACTTGTGAATGTGAAAACTAAGAACTGATTGACCATGGTTATCAAATCAAACCATTGCCATGACATTAGCACATACAGCCTCCATTCCAATTTAATGCATCGCTTTAACGAACTTCTTTGCTAAAAAATATCTGTAGACTAGCTAATGCTTTGGCAATTTGCCCTTACTAATCGTTTTTAGTCTCTCTTTACAACTCCATTAATTTGAAGAACAACTTTGTCATTTAACTTAAAATTTATTAAGAAATTTATGTTGCCTTAGGATTTCCTGAAGCAAAAGTGGCATTCAGATTGGAACTAAGGTAGTAGTTAGCAAACAAGATATATTTAACTGGACTTGCGCCCGTTTGGGGTAGGCGATAGTCTACAGTGGCAGAGCGACTGCCTCCCAAAAGGACACAAGGGCTTGATCCATGTGCTGGTTTTGAGTGTGACATTTTTAACCATAAAAAAAATATAATTGAAAGAACAAGCGGAGTCAAGTCTACAAAGCTCCGGATACAAGTAGGAATACGCAAACACCACTGACTATATACAGTATTACATATGCGTAGATTTTAGAACTCGTTCAGGGCACCGCTCTCGATGACTTGATGGAAACTTGACATACTCTAGGATCCCCTCAAGAAACAGAATACATAGATGCCCTACTACAGCCAATTCGAGTTCTCGTCTATGGAAGTCTATCATATCTTCTGTGTATTATAATGCCATCACTCTTTCTTTACATAGCATACTAATAACATTACGTACTAGATTGCATTACACGCTCATTACATCCAACCAAACGATATATGAATCTACACCAACCAATCAAAACCTTAAAAGCCCCCCACAACTAGAGCAGGCCGAAATCCGGCTAAGGATCCAATTTGAGTCAGCCAATGTCAAACTTCAGATGCGAAATTGAAATCTCATTGCCTAGTTATTTTGGGGTGCAGTAAGACCTAAACCTGGCTCAAAATCAGGTTCAGAGTTCAAACAATAGAAGTAAGAGAAATATTGCGTCCAAATCTTCATTCAAATTAATAGATGTCAAAAGTCGGACAAAGAATCTATGCCCACACCTGGTTGTTTTTAGGTCTGAAAAATTCTAATATTTTGGGTATTCTGATCCTACAAACTTCAATTAAATGTAAGAGCAAGTGATGGGCCCAATTCCACTGCAACATAGAAGCATTCTCTATTTCTCTCCATACACTCAACAATTCAGTAGACCATCAATGTTTCTAAATTCTAATGATTATGCAATCCCCAAAGCCTCAGTCTTGTCATATCAAAACCCATAAATCCATACCCACCAATCAAAAACCTCTTAAAACCCCCAGAATTCATAATCAAACCACAAATCCATAAGACAAGTGAACGAAACAAACTTGAAACATCAAGTACCCAGATAAACTAGTCACTACATTTACGATTAATCCCACAAATTAAGATAAAAAGAAAGAGGATTTTGGGGTACCTGAGAGGAGAAAAACTTAGCAGAAATAGCAGCGAAGGCGGCACATAGGCCAGCGGCTACAGCCCAAGCGTAGCCTTTGCTTTGTCTCTCCTCACTTCCCATATCTATTGACGTTGTGATTTATAGATCAGTAAACCAAGACGACGATAGTCGGCGAAGCAGATTTCTTGGGTTGCAACCAAAATCAAAATCAAGATACCATCTCACCGCCGACTTCCATATTCAGGGCTGACCCAAGCTGGGAATCACTTATTCAATTTTACAAAACCCAAACAAATCAAACAATTTCTACCTTGGTTACGTATTGGCCGTGGCCCGCGGTTAAAAGTCCCGTGGTTAACCTTGAAATATTTTGACTATGAATTTCTTGATATATATAAATAGATTTGTCAATCTTTGACCCGATTCGAAATCCGACCTGAATCTACCCAGAAATTTTGGATTTTAAACATAATTTTCTTCGACCCGAACCCGAAACATTCTAAATCAAAAAAATCCGCAAATTAGCGAGTTAAGCCCGACTCGCCCGTTTGACCCAAAAACTTTATTTTTTTACGTTCAAATTTATTAAAATTCGTGACTTTTCGCTGAAATTCATGACTATTAAATTACAACCGCAACTCAATCATATGTTATTTCTTTAATTTAAGTTGAAATATTTATAATAATCTATCGATACTAGAAGATAATCGTATTTTATTATGTATATTGTACAAAAAATAATATTTAGAGACAAATTTTTTAAAAGAAAAGGCGGAAAAAGGTTGCAATCATAACCGCTCGGTTGATCTAAAACCGCAATACACCGCCTGTACCGAGCATAACCACAATCACAACAATCTAATTCTTTTGATGTACCGAGCATAAGAATTTCCCAATCATGCACAAGGATCGTTCAAGACTAGATGAATCGCAAACAAGACATGCAATCTCAACCAAACTAGCAACCAAGTCTTTTTCATCATCCAAACCAAGCCAAAGATCCCAAAGTACACACTTGCAATGACAATCCAAGTACACGCCCCTCAAACATTCATCACAGGATGGGGTTTTCACAATCCAAGTACACACTTGCAATGACAACACTTACATCCACTTTTCATTGAGGACAATGAAAGCTTTAAGCATGGGGGAAGCCTGTGTTTCAATTGATATGATGTTGGATATGGATGATGCATATATTAATTGTGAAGTGGTTCATTTGGCAGTGTGGCATTGAGTATGGTGGTATGCATATACTAGTTGCATTTAGGTGTTTTTAGTTGCATTTTAGGTGAATTCGTCTAGTTTCATTATTGGCTCATACATTAGATTATATGTTTGTATTATGTAGGTTCATTTTTAAGCATTCATTAGATTATACTTGCATTGTCCTCAATGAAAAAGTGAAAACAAAGAAGAAAGAAAAAGCAAAAGAGCTTGAACTCACCTCCCACATAAGAATGTTCATTGTCCCTAATGAACAATATATACAACAAATTTATTCACAACACCAACTCAATCAAAGCACATTACAACAGCATCCACATACCATTAATAAAGTCACCAAAGAAACAACAAAAATGTAGCAAAAGAATAGAATGCCAACAATGAAGCACCAACAAATGTAGTAGCACTACATTAGTAATTCATCAAGGCAATATCAATGGGACCAATGACCACCAGCATAGCACACATAGCCCCACCACAATTTACGCCAAAACTTCACGCACAGACCAATGTCCATTAGCTTTTCACACAGCATCACAGACATCAATTGTTTTAATCAATAAATATGAACAGAACCCACCCAATCTCGAAACTCTAATTTTGAAGAAGCATCAATTTGAGCAGGTCATACCCAAAGTTGTGTAATTATGCCTGAATTCAGCACTCCAACATCAAAACAAACATACCAAATCACATAACTACTGCAATAAAATCATGAAACAAACACACACTTGTGCAATTGCAACTGAGAAGACGCATACTGAGTACTTGAGACAAACACACCAAAATTCCCACTAGTGCAACTGAATGATCAAAAGGTTATAATGAGAGTGCATGAAAAGGGGAGAAACTCACAAAAATGGAGGCTTGCAGCGCTGGGCTTCGAGGTGGTGCGAATGGGCTGACGCGGTGGTACTGTTGGGCGTGTGGATTGCGCTGGAGTGGGACGTCGCTGTGAACGACGTTGGTGGCTTGGAGTGTGCGAGCAGCGGCGTCAGACGGGAGGCGTGCGGTCTGGGAGGGGTGGTTTCTGGATTTCGCGAGGCTGCAGTCGGCACTGGGGTTGTGGTGCGACACTCGGGCGCGCGACAGGGAACTGGACGGTGGTGGGGTTGGTGGTGCGAAGGGCGTGCGATGGAGGGATGCGCGAGCAGTGGGTGCTAGCTGTGGTGGTCGGTGAGGGAGGAGGTGGACACGATGGTAGTGTTGGGGGTGGCCGGGCGCGGTGGTCGCACCTGCATGTGGTGGCTGGAGATGGTGGGTCGTGCGATGGGGGTGAGGGGGGAGGGAGCTAGGGTTTGAGAGGATTAGGAGAATTAGGAGATGGGAGATGGAAATTAGGGAACGGGTAAATTAGTATCGATTAATAAAAATGGGCAAAAACACTATCAAACTTATACTAAATAACTTATATAAGTTCAATAAGGCAATAAAAAAAACTAAGGTTTAAAAGTTGTAAAACCGAGGTTTAACAGTGAGCCTTGAAATTTGTCAACAACGCTACATTTGAATAGCATTGGCAAAAATTCGGGTCCGGGTAAATTCATGTCAGACAAATTCGGTCAACGTAAAAATTCGGACGAGAAATTCATGTCCAGACCCGATTTTATTCCAGGTCGAACAATTTGGACGAACTTAAAATCGGGTTCGAACAATAGAAAAAAGAGATCTTTTATGTCTGAATATTCGGCCAATTGGGTCAATATCAAAATTCGGACAAAAAATCTATGTGCAGGCTCGATTTTTTTCTGGGTCAAACAATTCGAGTAATCCAGGTCGAACAAAATTTTGCCAGTTCTACATTTGAAGGACTAATTATGCAAAATATCTGAACAACAACCTCAAACAAGCAAACAAGACAAGACACTCAAAGTGATTGCATTGATTACTCAAGCTTTGCAATCCATTGTCCTCCCAATTTTCCCATAGCATAGAACAAGGACATGAGATCTAACAAATCACAATGGTAGACGAGATATTCAGCCAAAGAAGCAAAAGGTTCAAGCATACTGACAGTGTTGTAAAATAACGCAGAATTCAAGCTCAGGCAAGTACTTATAAAGTCCAGAAAAGCCAACCAGATCAAGATTTGAGTTGTTACCATAGTGGCAATGGTAGCTGTTGTGAAATCATGATGGAATGGGGCTTGACTTGCAATTCTTAGCGCTGGAAGGTGTGCAAACCCGAAACTCTAGAGTTGGGAGGAAGCAGCCGTGACATGATCGACGTTGGCGCACAGGGGAAGGTCGAGAGATGACTGATGAGAGGGAGAACGGAGATACACAACGAGGACGCCATTGGTGACCGTTGGCGATGGTGCAGGGAAGTGGGCCAGTGACTGTAGTCGACATTGGGACATCGTTGCCGGTGTGAGAGAGTGACGACAGTGATAGGTGCGGCGAGAAGAGCAGTGACAGTTAGCGATGGCGATTAGGGTTTACGAAAATGGGCGAGTTAATTGGTGAATGGGTTGATGCCGATGGCTAGCGGTTTCTATAGAAATGGGCAAACAATGATGGTCGGCCAGAAGAAGGCGCGACGGACGACCGCGATTGAACGACGAGTGGGGTGGGGTTCAATGGTTGAGAACAATAGTGACGAGCTATTATTGGGCAGAGAGAGAGAGTAGCGACAGGTGGTTACTGGGTATGACCGGGGTGTGCGACGGCCATGGGTGACAGTTATCACGGTGGTTGGGTTGACGTAGGTGGCTGGGGTGCGGGCAGTGAGGGAGGGGGACAGTTAGGGTTTGAGGGAGTGAGAGTGAAATTGAAGAAAATGGGGAAAAGGAGGGGTTGTGCTCTCACCCGTGCAACCTCTCGACCTTTGCCCAAAAAAATTGGAAATTTCGAGCACCGGCTGTGCCAACTTTTATATATTTATGATTTTTCAATTTTTTAATATATTTATTATTGTAATCAAGCTTCATCGGACTTTATCACATTGGAGGTGGTCATCACCTCCATAACCGCTCTGATCCAGTACATATAATCGAAGTCAGACCTATTTAGTCGAATTCGGATACAAATTTCATTTTATCTGATTTGGATTGGATTCTTCTTATTTGCATCGGAGTAGATCGAAGTTGGATTTGACTACCATTCCTAATTTTTTTTATTTGCATAAGTATTTATTCGTCACAATAGTTATAGTTCATCCGTTTTGGCGAATTATTACCACGAGTGATATTTACCCATAGCATGTGACTGCCACGGGTGATATTTTCCCATGGCATAAGTATTTTTTTGCCACGTAAGTTCTAGTCCGTGGCATGTTATTGCCACGGGTGGCGTTTTCCCGTAGCATAAGTGTTTTTTTTGCCACGGGAGTTGTAGTCCGTGGCATATTTTTACACATCAAATGCAATATTGTAGACGCTGAATTTTGTATCAGTATTTTAGTACTAGTTTTAGAAAATAAGCTAACCGATTAATTTAGTAGCATGCAAGCCCATTTCGTTCCTAACCCGAGAGCAAGCAAAACAGCCCAGTAATCACAAAGCAAACCGGCTGAGTTCCGTAAGGCCGAAAGCCTGTTTCATTTCAGCGAGGAACCGTCTGGTTCTTTGGGCGACAGAACCCGTCTGGTTCTGAAATTTGATGTGTGGCGCGGCGGTTAAAACCTAAACCCTAGAACGCGCTTCCTATTCCCCCACTCCACTATAAATTAAACCCTTCTTTCCCTTCCAAAAGGACACGACAGAATATACTAGGAGTATTGACACTAGTGTATTCTCTCTCTTCCCTCTCTTTTGCATGCTGCTCCACTGAAAGGTTAGCTTAGTTAATGTAAAACATGTAGTTATTTATCGATTTCGCTCTTTTTTATTTTCATTATTTGCATGACATTAATGATAAACTCGTGAAATTTATTCAGTTCCTCCTTCTTTTTCAATCTTTTGCTTTAATTTAATTCTAGTAGAGTCTATTCGTTTGAATAGGCGGGTTTGACGATTTTGATTGTCGAATTCGTAACCTTACCCCCGAATCCGTCTTTGGGTTCGTAGGCCGGAGTCTATTTCTTTAACGGTTCGTTGTTTTATCCTAAAATTCAACTGGCGACTCTATTTTCATACTTTGACTTTCTTTTTCCTTTTTACGGTTTTTTTACGACCCAATTTGGGATTAACGTCAAAGGAATCCGTCTCGGTTCTCAAGAACCCAGACGGGTTCCTCACTCTTTTCTTTGCTTCTTTTTTCTCTTTGCTTCTCGCTCCGTAGGGTTTTTACAGCAAGAACCCGTCTTGGTTCCGCAATGAACTCAGACGGGTTCCTGTGTGTCTTTCACCCCTTTTTTTCGTCTCGTCTTTTTTTTCTGTCTTTTTTAAAAGCGAACCTTGAGCGCTAAATTCGTTTTTTTAAACTTGCCAACGAAAACATTCTTAAAAGTTCAACCTTATTTAAGGTTAAGCAATCCTAGTCGGCTCCCAATCACTTTTAAGTAGCGCCGCGAAAAAGGTCATCGACCGATTTTTCGGGGTCTACAGATTGGCGACTCCACTGGGGACTTAAACTTAAAAAGAGGGTAAAACTTGAAAGAATTGAATTTTTAGTGTTTTTTGTAAAAAGGAGGAATTAATTTATTTCACATTTTTATCATTTTAGGCATACTGCATACCAGGCTACTCTTGGGCCTTTATGGCTGGGGAGCACAAAAGCGTTGGTTTAGGTTTTAAAACTAGGAATCAATCCCGAGAGCGGGAGGTCACTACTTGTGGGATGCACTTACATCGCCAAGCATTTAATCTCTCCTCTCCCCGTGTTACACTCTAAAGGTTTCCTTGAAACCCAAAGAGCAACACCCCACACATTCTTCCTTGAATTCCATACAAGGAAAATGCACCGGGGCGAGAACATGTGGTACCCTATTCATCTCCCTAAACCTAGAAAAAACCCTGAACCTAGAGTCATGGTTAGGCTAATCCCGCATTTGTATGCTATGTGTTTTATTTTTGTAAAGAAGTTTAGAATCCATGTATAAGTTGTAGAGTTTTATTTTTGTAAAGGATCCGTAGAGTTTGTAAAGAGTTTCGAGTCCATGTATACGTTATGTAGATTTATTTTGTAAAGAGTTTTAGAGTCCAGTTGTAAGCAGTCGTCGAGTCCGAATATTCAACCCATTCATGAGTCGGGAGTCGTTCTAGTCCGCGTAGGAACATGCGAGGTGCATTTTGGCTTATCAGAAACCCAGACGGGTTTCTGGCCTGTCAGAGCCGACCCATTCGTGTCAATTGTCCGTCAGTGTGGGTCAGTAGCGTCGAAACCAG
Source organism: Portulaca oleracea (assembly GCA_029582165.1). Classification (NCBI taxonomy): domain Eukaryota; kingdom Viridiplantae; phylum Streptophyta; class Magnoliopsida; order Caryophyllales; family Portulacaceae; genus Portulaca; species Portulaca oleracea. The sequence continues at coordinate 25,116,670 of CM055877.1, read as the reverse complement.
ACGGGTTCTTGGCCATCGGGTCGCCCATCTGCGTAATTGAGCGGGCCCGATTAGAGGAAGAGGATCCCGACGGGTTTCCTAACCCGATCCGCCTTCTCTCTTCTTGGGCTCCGCTTCACCCAGGCGGCCCAATGCGCTGCGATGATCCTATTCGGCCCTTTATGGCGCCCCTTGAGTCGATGTCGATCTACCATCATGCTAGGTCCATATAGAATTAGGACATGCACTCCCATAAAAGTGGGTGAGTCATCCTTGTGTCGACATAGGCGTCGTGTCTGTGTCCTAGGTTCATATAGGTCCGCTAAGTCATGCATGCATCGGGTGGGTGGCGTGAAAGTTCTTTCGAGCACTAATCAGTTTCCATGCAGGCAAGATAACAGACCATCTCCGAGCCCGCATCCGTGACCCACAAACCGGCAGGCTTATTCGCAATCCTAATTACAGACTGTCGGCTCAATCCAGTGAATCCACCATGTCAGGATCCCTCGCCAACAACCTTTTTGGGGAGAATTCTGGTGACAAGCAATTTGACGCGCTATGCGGCGAAGCAATTGCCATTTGCATGGCGGTCGAGGACAGAACCAATGAGAAACTGGAAAAGAAGTTCAATGAAAATCAACAAACCATGAATGGCGTGCTGGAAGCCATTAAACAGATCAACAAAAAGCTCGGCATCGGACTTGAGGAAGAAGAGAACTATTATGACACCGAATCTGAGGCCGAGGCAGATGATGGGGTTGGAGAAGGTCACCCCAAATCCAAAAATGGAGGCCCAAAACCTAAGTCATTTGGTGAGGTCATGTCCAAATCTGTACTGAATAACTCTAGAACTTCGGGAGACCCTTACGTCAAGAAACTTGAGGAGAAGGTTGACATGCTCACTAGAAGGATGATGAAAACTGATCCGACCTTCACCGACCCTTGTATGGATTTTGCCATCCCCAAACATTGTGTATCGAGAATAAGGGACAAAGTTGAGGTGCCAAACATGAAATTTAGACCCTCTGAAAATCCATCGCATCACTTGGAGGAATTCACGGTGGCTCCTCCATAAGGTAGATGAAGGTCTCTACACCACAGTCTTCCCTTCCACTCTAGAAGGTAAGGCCAAGGTATGGTACCAAAATCTACCCCAGCAAGCTAAGACCAACGCGGATGAGTTATTCAAAGCCTTCATAAGCCATTTCAGTCGCCTGCAGCAAAAGGAGGTCAGTGTGGATGACCTAACTTCCATGAAACAAAAGGAGGATGAATCGTTCCTCTCTTATTACGAGCGATGGCACTCCATGTTATCTGAAATCGACGAGTCTGTCCCCTTTAGGATGCAACTAAGCACTTTCAGACAAGGAATTCATCCCCGCATCACACGGCACTTTGGTTTCCAATCCATCAAAGACTTTGAGACTTTAAAGGACTTGTGTGTTCAAATTGAAGCTGCTAACAATGAGAAAAGCACACAACATTCTGGTTGGAAGGGATCTAGCTCCAACAGGAGGGCCACTAGCGCGCCTAGCCCCCTCGTGAGACTAATTCCATCCAACGAAGGCAATACACTCCGAGGTTCGACTCTTACCACCCATTGGATATGTCTTATGCCAGGGCATTGGAAAGGCTGGTGAAAAAGGGTATCATCCAATTGCCCCTGCCAACCCCTGAACCTGAAGATAAGCCTCCGAAGTGGGATGGGAACAAATACTGCAATTTCCATCGCAGTCGAGGTCACGACACTGAAGCATGTTGGTCTTTGAAAAATAAGATCGAAGGGCTAATCCGAGACGGTGTTATTCCTCCACCAAACCCGTCTCGAAAACCCAACAACAAGGAGAACCCATTGCCCAATCACACCAATGCCGTCTTTTTGGAAGAGAACATTTTCGATCCGTCCACTCTCATCACCGATATGGGTCAATTTGTCTCAGTTCTTCTCCCGCTTACGGAGGAACTCATCATCAACGGTATTTGGGACAGTGAAAGTGAAGAAGAAGGCGAAGAGTCCACTGACCTTGAAGCCAATAAGCATCCATTATATGACTCTTCTGACGAAGGAGGGGATGTGGAAGAAGTGACAATTCCTCAGGCTGCAGTTCTTACTCGGTCCGGCCGCTACTATAACAGGAATGCTACCTTGTTAGCAGCGACCCCTAATCCCGAAACGACGGAAACCCCTGCACCTTCGCCAGAAGATGCTTTCCTCACGCAGCTGAAGAGAACAAAGGCCGAAGTCACAATTTGGCAGCTTTTATGTGCTTCGCAAGACCATAGGCAAATACTCCTGGATGCCTTCAATAAGCTCATGGTCCCTACCTCAGCATCACCAGAGGATATCATCTCTCACATTACCTCCGGGAAGCCTACCATCACCTTCGGGGATGAAGACTTACCCGAGGAGGGAGGTTCTCACAACAAAGCTCTTTACCTCACCGCCATGTGCTCTACTCAAACCATACCACTTGTTCTCGTGGATAATGGTTCAGCCGTCAATGTCTGTCCATGGAGAACCGCACAAAAGTTAGGAGTTCAAAAACAGCATTTGACACAAAATACTGTTCAGCTGCGTGCATACGATAACTCCCCTCGCAAGTCACTAGGATCGATTGTGCTTCCCATCACCATGGACTACATAAGTAAGAACGTTGAATTCGTCGTTCTGGATATCCCGGCTTCTTTCAACATGCTGTTGGGAAGGCCTTGGTTACATGAGTGCAATGCTGTCGCATCTACCTTACACCAGAAGGTGAAATTAATCATTCAAGGCCAAGTGGTCACGATCTCAAGCAAACCCCTCAGCGCTGTTTTTGACCCCAAGAAACCCACACTCGAGATTGAACATAGCTCAGCTGACGAGGAGCTACACAACTTTGAGATGGTAGCAGTTTTGAGCCAGGATCAAGCTCACTTTGACTTCGATCCCTACTCAAACCCTAATATCCATGCTATACTGAGGAAGCAAGGTTATTTTCCGGGAATGCCACTTGGCCGAAATCCCAAGAACAGGTTGGCGCCAAATTTCAAAGTGTTCAAGAATAAAGGAAGGTTCGGGCTAGGCTACAAACCAACTAAGGAGGAAATGAGACTGACGAAGCTAGCCATGGCTAAACAGAAAAGATTGGGCAACCCTCCAACCTTATACCAAGTCAAGCCGTATCCGCGCACTCTTAATGGACAATTCTTGAGAGAGGGGGATGACTTCCCTTATTACGGCTTCCCAGAACCACATTACCTAAAGTCTCAGGGTATCCAAGTGGCGGGGTTAGAAATCTTCAATGACTGTGCCGTCACCTCAACCGCCACGTTCATCCCGCCTAGAAGAAGTCGTCCACCTTTGGAATGGACCCACCTCGCCGAAGGCGGCATCTTTGGAATGCTCTTTGGGCAAGAGGCGCGCAAGGAAGAATTCGTCGACCCAGTCATCGCTGCACTTTCCAACCCAAGCTTTGACCCAAGTCTGTTGATCGGAGAAGACAGCGGCCATCGTGAGATCACCTGGATCGACGATGAGGAGAACAAATTTACGCTTTCTATAGGAGAGTCTGTAGGAGAGTCTGTAGGAGAGTCTGTCCCAAAGGTCATAGAGTCAGGTTCTAGTAGTCCTAAGTTGGTCGGGGTTAACCCGGAGTCTTTTGATGTACCCATTTCTGCATTTAATAAGATGAACATTTCTGCCTACTCGAACTGTTGTGCCAACACTGATAATAAATATGCTGAACCTTTAAAAGACCAAAATGAATTAACAGAGGCCATGGAAACATTTGAGGAAAAAATAGCAGTCATCGAAGATACCATAAGCATAAATGTAGGAACGGAGGACAACCCCCGGGAGCTCAAATTGGGTAAGTCCCTCACGGACAAGGAGCAACAGGATTTCACAACACTTTTTAAGGAGTTTAAGGACGTGTTCGCGTGGTCGTATGAGGACATGCCAGGTATCGACAGGGATATCGCTGAACATACCCTTCCATTATATCCCGACGCTAAACCAGTACGGCAAAAGGCTCGTAGAATCAAGCCAGATTGGTCAAAGAAGATCGAAGATGAAGTAATGGAGTAGTTAAAAGCCAAGTTTATACGGGCAGTGCACTACCCCGAATGGGTAGCAAACATTGTTCCCGTTCCGAAGAAAGATGGGCGAGTAAGGGTATGTGTTGACTTTCGAGATCTGAACAAGGCCAGTCCAAAAGACAGCTTCCCTCTGCCACATATCGACGTCCTGGTAGACAATACTTGCGGTCACGAGCTGTTATCCTTCATGGATGGCTACGCAGGGTATAACCAAATCAAAATGGCAGAAGAGGACATGGAGAAAACATCCTTCACCACTCCATGGGGTACGTACTGCTACACAGTAATGCCTTTCGGCCTAAAGAACGCAGGGGCCACATATCAGCGCACCGCGAATACCCTTCTCCACGACATGATGCACAAAGAGGTAGAAGTATATGTGGACGATATGATCGTCAAGTCCAAAACCAGAGAAGAGCATCTCCCCAATCTTCGCAAGTTCTTCCTTCGATTAAGAAAATACAACATGAGGCTCAATCCCCGAAAATGTGCATTTGGGGTTACGTCAGGCAAGCTGTTAGGTTTCGTGGTCAGTCAACGTGGGATCGAGGTGGACCCATCAAAAATCAAAGCAATACAAGAAATGAAACCACCTAAGACAGAGAAGGAAATTCGAGGTTTCCTTGGTCGCGTGCAATACATCAGTCGATTCATTTCCAAACTCACTATGACTTGTGAACCACTATTCAAGAAACTCATGAAAGGAGCAAAAGTGGAATGGGATGATCAATGTCAAGCAGCCTTTGACAAAATTAAAGAATACTTGACCCATTCCCCTGTACTAAAGCCGCCGGTACCAGATGAGCCTCTGCTCCTTTACCTCACAAGAACTAACTCGCAATGGGGCTATGTTGGCTCAACAGGTAAAAGGAAAGGAGAGCGCCATCTATTACCTCAGCAAGAAGTTTGGTGATTGTGAGAGTCGATACACCAACATTGAAAAAATGGCTTTAGCATTGGTTTGGGCAACGAAGAAGCTTCGACATTATATGTTGTCACACACGGTGCATGTGATCGCTGAGTGCAACCCGATCAAGTTCATCATGGAACAACCCACAATCAATAATCGCATAGCTCGATGGGTAGTTATGTTATCAGAGTTTAGTCTAAAGTTCGTGCCTCAAAAGTCTATCAAAGGAAGGGCCATCTCGGACTTCCTGGCAGACTTTCCTTGTCAGGAACCTCCAAGCACTAACTTGGAGTTCCCAGATGAAGAAGTCTTTCATACGGACGAGATCACGTGGGAAATGTATTTTGATGGCGCTTCTAACCAAATGGGATGCGGCGCAGGGGTACTCTTAATATCACCTGAAGGGGAGCATCATCCCGTTTCTGTTAAACTCGAATTCAACGCGACCAACAACGCGGCCGAATATGAAGCCTGCATCATCGGGTTACAAGTGGCATTAATTATAGGAGTAAAGCACATCAGAGTGTTTGTTGACTCTAGTCTTATCATCAATCAAGCCAAGAACGCCTGGAAGGTCAGAAATGAATCTTTGATGGCTTATCAACGACGGTTGTTAGACTTGGCGACGCAATTTGAGCACATTGAATTCAAGTACCTACCAAGAGATAATAATGAGTTGGCAGACGCCTTGGCTAAACTCTCCTCCATGATTGCTATGCCAGTAGGAATTTACGAATTTCCTATAACAATAGAGCGGCGTGACCAACCCGCCTATGTGTACTCCATAGAAGAACCCATCGTAGACTCAAATGCATGGTTCTTCGATATCTATACATACTTGACAAAAGGAGATTATCCCGCTGAGGCTGATTCTAAAGGACAAAGAGCGATCAGAATGATGGCAGCACAATACTGCATCATTCACGATCGACTTTACAAGAAGACCGCTACAGGCATTAACCTACTTTGCGTTGATACCAAGTCAGCAGAAGAGTTAATGACCTCCATACATGGAGGAGAGTGCGGACCACACATGAATGGCAGAATGTTAGCAAAAAAGATTCAAAGGGCAGGCTATTTCTGGTCCACCATGGAGGCCGACTGTCTCAACTTCGTTAGGAAATGCGCCAAGTGTCAGGAATACGCCAATCTACAGCATCAGCCGTCTTCCTATCTTACTACATTGACATCCCCTTGGCCATTCTCAGTCTGGGGTATAGACATAATTGGGAAGATACATCCAACGGGCACTGGAGGACATGAATATGTATTGGTAGCCGTTGATTACTTTACCAAATGGGTAGAGGTTGCCTCCTATGCAAAACACACCTCGAAGCATGTAGCTAAGTTCATCCTGAACAATATCATTTGTAGATACGGGGTGCCACACGAGATCATCAGTGATAACGGGAGCCATTTTAGGAAGGAGGTTGAAGTATTGTTGGCTAAGTATAAGATCAAGCATCACAAGTCCTCGCCCTACAGGCCCCAAACTAATGGAGCGGTGGAGGCAACCAACAAAACTCTCGCAGGAATCATTAAGAAAACGGCAGTAACATACAAGGATTGGCCTGATAAGCTTCCCTTCGCCTTATGGGGATACAGAACTTCAATTCGAACAGGAACGGGAGCAAGCCCTTTTGCCTTGGTTTACGGAATGGAAGCAGTACTTCCAGTTGAACTCGCCATACCATCTCTCCGCATACTTGCTGAAAGTCAACTACCAGAAGCTGAATGGGCTAGGGCCAGATATGAAGAGTTGACGTTTATTGACGAGAGAAGGCTCAGGGCCTTACACAATGTGCACTTGTATCAGGCTCGTATAGCTAGGGCTTTTAACAGGAAGGTTAAGGACCGGGTTCTTCAAGAAGGAGATTTAGTGCTTAAGGAGATGAGGGCACCCGTTCAAGATCCAAGGGGTAAATTTGCACCAAATTGGAAAGGGCCTTATGTCATTAAACAAATACTGCCGGGGGGAGTAGCCCGTTTAGTCACTACAGAAGGAGAAGAGTTAATACAGCCCACCAACCTGGACCAGTTGAAGAAGTTTTACGCATAACGAGGTCGACTGAATCGGCCAAGCAACTAGAAGGAGAATTTCTAGACACTTGGCCGTACTAAGGCGGGTTCGGGCTTCATGATAGGCCACAAGGAACCCAGACGGGTTTTTGGGTTACGGGTTGAAGAAAGCTACGCCTCAAATAGACTCGGGTCGTGTATTGGTTTTTTAAAAAAAAAGTGCAAAAGGAAGACTTCGTTGTATTAATGACTGCTATTATTATTTATAAAGGAGAAATTCATTACAATACTTGGTCTTTCGAATAATGTTGCAATTACTCTAATTGTAACTAATAAAGGTTCAGCTAAAATATTATAAAAAAAAAAAAAAAAAAAAAAGAGAAAAAAAATATAAATTGGCACACGGTTTCAGGCCCGTTTCATCTTCTTTTTGTCAGTAGACTTTGGTCCAACTCCGGTCTCTTTGGTGTCACTAGTCCCTCCCTCAGTGTCCTTAGGATGGTATCTCTTCTTCTCATTCTCCTGAGAGGCTTTTCCTTTTTCAGTACTTTTCGGTAACGGGCCAAGCCTATCCTTCACGTCAGTTTTAGGGCCCAATCGATCTTTCACAGTGATCTTGGGACCCAAACGCTGCAATACATCATTCTTAGGGCCCAACCTATCTGTTGCAGCAGCTTTCAGATTCCGTCTAGTTTCCTCGGCTCTCCTTGTTACCACCACGGCCGTCAGCCAATCTTGATAGCCAGGAACAGTCATTTCAGACACGCGCGCTTTCGAAGGAGCACGAACAGTGGGCCGTTTCTCCCAATATTTCAGCCAGGATTCCACAACGCTCCTCTTGAGATGAAGTAACTTCGGGGCATCATGAGTTTTGTCGGGAATACGTTGCCTCAACCCCATTTGTCTCATGCCCCGCTCTGGGAAGTAGAATGTCAAGTGTGTCAGGCTTGCAATGCACACGTAGGGGTTTCTTTGATCACAAGTGACGTACTCTGGAATGTGCCAGTTTTCAATCCACCAGCATCTGTGATCTCTTGAGTTTCTTCAGATCGACCCATTCGGTTACTGATCGACGCCCGGGATACTTCCTCTTGCGCTGACAGAAGTTCGCCAACGCTGTTGCATATTCCGCCTTTTCGACCAGGCCAAGGTGCTCCATTAACCAAACCTGTGCCGCAGAATAAGGTAATAAGTTATGTCGTGCAAAAAAAAAAAAAAAAAAAAACGCACGGCTTACCTGCAGAATCAGGGGGCTACCTCGGTAATCATGCTCCGGGTCAGAGTCATCAAGACACATCAACGTTTCTCCCAGAATCACCGGTACAGGATTGTAACCGCGAGCCATATCCTCTACCACGTAGATCAAATTCGCGGGACCCGTCCTTCTACCGCCATGATAGAAACAAAATTCTCCCAGCAGGCATAATACCAGGGCTCTCACCCGCACCACGGGCCCGTACTCTAAGGTTTCAGGGGCTTGGAAGTATTCCACTATGGTTTGAAAGTGCACCTTATCCCCTATTATCGCACTCTGGATTACCACTGGGGAGGCATAATAGCTCTTTATAGTCTTTCCTTGCGTCAGTAGTCAATGGAGGCACTACTGGTGGAGCATAATGATTCGTCCCAAGGATAGAAGACCATTCTTCAGGCAAAGGAACCAATTCCCGCATGTTGAATCTAAACACATGGAATTCCTTATCCCAGAAGGTTTCAACAGCGCGCAGGAAATCCCAATCTATCTTCACTTGCCTCAAGCTAAGCAGCGATGTCAGCTTATACCTCCCCAATTCTCTCTTTTCTTCTTTGGACAAAGTACTCATCCAAGTGGCTAACTTCTTTTCGAAAGCCATGAGGTCGAAAGGACAGATTTGTTATAATCCGGGCGAGTTGGTTGTTGATTTTGTGGCGGCAGCGAACCCAGACGGGTTCAGTAGAACTGGGACGGGTTCTTGTTTGTTTTTCTGGCGGATAAAAAAAGCAGTGGCTTTGCGGTCTGTGGCAGAAACTGGGACGGGTTTCTCTTTCTAGTGAAGAGGCTTTGAGGTTTGTGATGGTATGTGTTGGGGAAGGGACGTATTTATAGCAAGAACCCAGACGGGTTGCTTGTCCAAACCAAGCTCAAGTCGGAAACAAATGTCGGTTGTCCGAGCACAAGTGGGAGACAATATGTCGGCTGCAAACAACCCAGACGGGTTTCTGGGCTTCTATTCATACTATGCCGCCCAAGCCCAAGCCGCAAACAACCCAGACGGGTTTCTGGGCTTCTATTGCCCCATTTTTCGACCCAGTATTCGCGAGTGGGACTCCATTTGGGCTTAAATGTCAGACGGTTTGCTTAGTCTTTTGGATTCGATCAAGAAGCCTCTTCAGCTCTATTTTGGGTCATAATGCGGGTCCGCGAGATAACTATGTGTCTTCGCTAGTCCTGAAACTATAGTTCGAATTTACTTATAATACTTAATGTTTTGTTTTTCTTTTTATCATCTTTTTCCGTTTGGGGAAGTGGGAATGATCCCACCATGTTAGTCGCATATTGCATTGCATAAGTCTCCCGTCATGTAGGTCGCATGTTGCATGAGCATCATATCAGTTTTAGTCGTAAGGTAAAAAAAAAAGTAAAATAAAAAAAAAGAGTCCTTGACCTTTTCTGAAAATCGAACTTTTCCCCAGCTCAACTTGCTTCACTTAGAAAAATCTGGATGAGATCTCAAAAGTTTTTGAAACCTTTTCTTCAAACCTTCTGATTTTGAGACCAGTAATAGAAGACGTATCTGACTGCTTTGACTATCTTAGAAGGTATAAATGTGCGTGCCGCAAATCTTTGGGCTAAGTTTAGTTGGTTGAGCCCCATCCCGTAAGCCCACTTTGCCTAAAAGTCGAATTGATCATTTTCATCAATTCCATGATCCCCTGAGTGACTCACCCATTAGTCGCATCTCTAGAACTTGTTTTGCATCTTGCTTGAGACTACATGTTTGCATTGCACACCGTGACAAAGTGATTGAGGCATTCGATTTTCTTTTTAAGCTACATAGCCAAATAGCCTTCCCTACATTGTATTTACCGTTCCTTTTGCCCCGCCTAGCCTTTGCTTATCCCTTTTTCATGTTTGAACCTTGACAGTACAAGCCTTAGCCTATGATATCCAGTATCCCTTTGCCTTGCTTGGTTGGATGAAAGTCTGTCATTTTTGGGAGGGAACAATTGGTTTGGTGTGAGCAAAATATGAAGTCTGGGAGAATTTGAAAGTCCCATATTTTGAGCGAATTTGGTTATGCTGTTCAAAGTCGAAGTTATAATAGAGATTTCTTCTCCCCGATCACCCACAAAAAAAAATCAAAAATAAAAAAAATCAAAAATCAAAAAAATAAAAAAAAAAAAAATCAAAATAAAAAAAAAGGAGTTTCAAAAATAAAAGGGCGATTGGGGAGACGCAACTTAAAGTTCAGAAAACTTTTGACTTGGTTGTACTCGGTTCAGATGTTTTAGGGTGGAAGGTAAAACGCTTTGCATACATTAAGTGAGAAGGAGAAGTTTAGAGGATTTCATTGAAAATCAATCCAAGCATGGCTTTTAACCCCTCATTCCCAAATTTTACCGCTCCTTACCCTAGCCTAAGCCCCATTACAACCCGAAAAAGTCCTTTTGATTGTCACTTGTACATTGCATACCAGTAGTGGAGAGCGAGGTTCTTACCAAGCTTATGGTAGTCTGCTTCTATTGGTTTGAGTATGAGAGAAACCCACATACATATTCAAAATCGAGTGTTTGAGTGTTCATTCTTTCCTATGAGAGTTTTGCTCTTTCTGGCTAGCTTACGTCCATAACCAACCGCGCATATTTGCATTATTCTTCGAACTGTTGGCAGACTTATGCCTCTGAGTTACTTGTTCTCTCCCTTAAGTTTCGAAAACTTCTTTCTATTTCTCTTTCGAAGTGAGTTTTGATTTAGTCCAGATTAATCTTTGTGCTTGCTTGTTTGACTTTGTGTTGATCTAAAATTCTTTGTCCCAGGTTATTTCAGTAGTATATAGAAAGTCATAACTGCATAATCATTGCGTAAGCATTGCATCAGTAGGCTGCACTAGTACATAAAACATAAACCCATTCGGTTTAGTACATCATTGCATGGCATTGTCATAAGTACATAGCAAAGAGTTGTATATAGCATAGCATAAGAACTCTGCAGGCGCATCATTCTCAATCGTCATCATGCCAGACCTCCGCCACCACCGCTGGCACTATCGGCCCCATGGGCTCCGCTTCCTCCAGCTCCAAAGTAAGTGTCCCATTGGTAGTAGGAGGAGTCTACTACCTCTGTATCACCGCTTTGAGCGGTGCGTGCAATACTTGATCTTGCCGCGTTAAGCCAGGAGTGTTCTGGAACCTGCCACTCTTGATTATCTCCAGGCCACCCCTGTGGAGCAGGCCAAGAAGTTCTTACCACAGCTCGGGACAGCCACCGACCATTCACGAGTTTGCGTTCCCATCCCGACGATCGAGGTCGCTCCAAACCCCTGCGAAGGAGTAACGGAACAACTGGTTGAGACGGAAGCACTGATGAGGCGTCATCTGCGAGGGCACGGTTATACCCCATAGATGCACCCGAATCACTGCGAAGCACCACAGTAGGATCGACCGCCGCAAAGGAAGTGCCGAAACCCAAATCCACAGTCGGTGCAGGAGCATACTCGGGCATTCCATAGGGGTACTGAGGCGAAGGATTAGAAGGTTGGCGCTGACCCGAATGATGGGATTACGGAGAGTACCTAAATGCGGTGAAATGCCTTCTTGCTCCGCACACACCCATGTGCTAGATTCGGAACACGTCTCCACCATGAAGCTGGGCGTGCCACGCCGAGAGCCGCGGCTCCGGCGAGAATTCCCATGATCATGAGACTGTGTCTGATACCCCTGTTCACCTAAAGACATGGAGGATATGCTGTTCTCCACAGACCGCTGAAAGTCGTGGCCAAAATCCGTGTCTCCGTAGCGGGAACTGGTCGAATGACTATCTTCAAGCAAGATACCTTTCCCGCGATCATCGTGCGCCGGCGTACCCGTACTCCGCCTATTCCTCTCCCCGTGCCTTCGGAGAGCACCATCACCCCCATAAGACCGCCTCGCGTCGGCCATAAAGGAAGAATGTCGAGGAGGGTCAATCCGCTCCGACCGGCCACGAGGCACCTGCGCATCTGAACGGCGAGGAGGATCCACAGGGCGAGACTGTGCATCGTCATCCACGTCCGCGTCCCCGACCACAGAACCTGCAAGGTCTTTCTCGCGAGCCCATTTAAGCGTGAAGTAATTCTTGAGAAAGCCCTTCGCTTGTTTCCATCGCCACTGCACAGAATGAGGAAAATTGGTCAAAGTTTGAGCAAATTGCAACTAAGCAAGGAAAAAAAGGGGAATCACCTACCGGCTTTCCCATGATCTTCTCTAATTCCGGTTTGATGTCCTCGCTGGTCGCCCTCGGGTAGCCACAAACTGTGTCCCCAGAGTTACTCTGGCTCTTCTCGTCATCCTTGCAATAGGGCCCCAACTGCAACAAACAAAGAATGGGTCACATTAGGCGGTAAAAGAAGGGATATGAAAAGAATAAACAGAGGTCTTCTTCCCTACCTTTCTAAAAGCCAGGCGGTCCCGATATAGTTCCCATTCCTCCCAGAATTGGTCGGGCGATGCCATCGATGCATGGTTAGTATACCAAGAACCCGTCTTGGCTGCTACAAACGCCTCGGCATGCAAGGCTCGCGGATCGTTCATGGTCTCAGGAGGGTCTGATGGTATTATCCACCTTTCATGACCCAGGGTTTGCCTCGTAAACCTCTCACCAAGGCTCCAGACCCAACCGGACGGGCTCTCCATCACTAAGCGCAGGGTACTATCCCTATGCGCCGCACTTCGTGAGGGGATAAAATCTTGTGGAATCGCAAAGCCAACCCAGGCATTCCAATTAACATCATCCTGCACAAATAGAGGAAACATAAGCATCAAAGAAATACAAGAGAGATTACATGAAAATGTACCTCTTCAAGGTGATCCAGGATGCGGCGCAGCTCATCCAAACTCCCAAATGGCTTCTTTCTTTGCTCGAGGTAGTTTTTGTGCCAGATTCTGCTCACGCATGCGGGCATGTCGGGTAGGGATAGCGAATCCCTTAATATACTCGTACCCCCATACCTGCAAATATGTCAATACCAAGACTCACGATATAGGAAAAGAGAGAAAAGCATATAAAAGAGAAGCGTCTCGAAGATTACCTCGAGCACCTTCCACATGCTCGGGCCGCTCATCTCCTGCGGACTCTCTGGCGCGAAGAATGGGTTCACATCGATGCAGTGCCGTACACCAACGCCGGCGAATGAAGTTGGCATAAGCGGCTTTGGCCGGATCGTGAATGACTTGCTCTAGATCGAGGAGGTTCTTCATCCAGGTCAAATAAACATCATCACCTCGATTGGCAAACATTGTGGCAGAGATGAAGTATGTCAGGAAAATAAAGCGACGCTGAAACTCATCCATATGAGTGAAGTCACGTGATGATGACCTCGAAGGAACCATAAGAGAGCTTCATCTTTCGACCAAATCGGCGCCGTTCGAGCACCGGCTCTAATAGTTCCATCACCTGGTCTGGCACAACAGGGTCGAATTCTACGTCTTGACCACCCCAGCGTAGCCCGGTAATCATCACAAAATCAACAGGGGTTATGGCCATTTCTCCTACTGGGAGGTGGAAGATGTTAGTAGAATCCCAGAATCTCTCCGCAAGCGCACGTCCCATCACCCGCGGTGTGCAAGGTTCCCAGGCCTTAACACATTTCCAGAAGAGGTCGAGTCCTGACTCTTCCAAAAGTGTAAGCGCCCAGTTGTCTTCTGCAAAATGCTCCACCACCTTGATTGGCTTCCGCATATTGCCACCAGTCCTAAGGGAGTCCTCCTGAGGATCCACCACAAAAATTCAAAAAAATATACAAGTCCCTACGGCAGCCTATCAAGTGATCCCTAATTTAGCAAAAGTCAAGTTGAGCTTCCACTAAATTAGGGGGCTAAAAAAAAAATTATTCGGCCCGCCCATTTAGATCCCAGACGAGTTCATGCGCCGAGCTTTGGGCCGCATCAGCCCAACTCAAAAAGCGGGCTTTGTTGCTTTTGGGCCCACACCTAAGAACGCAGACGGGTTCTTTGGAAGATTGGGCCTCACCTTTCGGCCTACCTAAGACAATTGGGCCTGGCAGTTTTCAGCCCATCCGAGAGAACTCAGACGGGTTCCTCTGTTTGGGTCTCCCTTTTCGGCCCGGTGAAAAGATTACGCAGACGGGATCCTAGACAGTATAGGGCTTTGTTTTTCGGCCCACCCGAATCACAGACGGGCTCCTATGGACTCAAATTTTTGTAATATTTCAAACAGGTTTGATTTTCGGACTAACTCAAAATAGGATCGGCTTATCATTCACGGTTCTCTAAAGCTCGATTTGAACAATATGGGTAATTGATGTAAATTAGTTCAACAATATTAGCTAAATCAACAAGCTAGAATAAAACATTTCTACTTGCAAATTTATGCTACAATTAAAGAGCAAAGTCAAGAAGAAGACATTACCCGGACATGTGAATGCTTATGCCATACGTGGTTCCATGGTTCGGGCACCAATTCCGACGGTTCCCAACCGGGCCGGGGAGTCCATGCTCGCCGGGAAGACATCTCATGTGCCCAGTTCGCCGCATGGGGTTGAACGGGCGGATTCCTAGCTTTCCTAACCATTATTTCCTAACTAGCAAATAAGTGGAAGAGAGAGAAGCAAGGAAGAGAGAGAAGCAAAGGAATAAGAAGGAGGAGCTTGGAGTGTGAGTTAAGGGGAAGAAGAGGCCTCCTTTTATAGGAAAATTGGATGCATACCCACCACACAAGTGGCTAAGCGGCGGGTCCCAGCAGCAAAATAATGGAGAGCATGCATTGGCCGGAAATCTATCCAAAAGTCTATCCATGCATTGGCCAAGAAAAGAAAAGAGAAAAAAAAAAGAAGAAAAGAAGAGGAAGCCGGCCCAGTTCAAGAATAGGCGGGTTTGACGATTTTGATTCTTTTGCTTTAATTTAATTCTAGTAGAGTCTATTCGTTTGAATAGGCGGGTTTGACGATTTTGATTGTCGAATTCGTAACCTTACCCCCGAATCCGTCTTTGGGTTCGTAGGCCGGAGTCTATTTTTTTAACGGTTCGTTGTTTTATCCTAAAATTCAACTGGCGACTCTATTTTCATACTTTGACTTTCTTTTTCCTTTTTACGGTTTTCTTTACGACCCAATTTGGGATTAACGTCAAAGGAATCCGTCTCGGTTCTCAAGAACCCAGACGGGTTCCTCACTCTTTTCTTTGCTTCTTTTTTCTCTTTGCTTCTCGCTCCGTAGGGTTTTTACAGCAAGAACCCGTCTTGGTTCCGCAATGAACTCAGACGGGTTCCTGTGTGTCTTTCACCCCTTTTTTTTCGTCTCGTCTTTTTTTTTCTGTCTTTTTTAAAAGCGAACCTTGAGCGCTAAATTCGTTTTTTTAAACTTGCCAACGAAAACATTCTTAAAAGTTCAACCTTATTTAAGGTTAAGCAATCCTAGTCGGCTCCCAATCACTTTTAAGTAGCGCCGCGAAAAAGGTCATCGACCGATTTTTCGGGGTCTACACAATATTAAATTTTCCCGTGGTAAGACTTAGAAATTGCAACGATTTTAGATTTCCCGTGGCATAATTCGTGGCACAAGTGATGATTTTTTGTAGTGAATAACTGATGTCGGACAACACAAAGAAGACTTGTAATTTGATTCTAAACTAAAGCCCTAGGCTTTACTTCCAACTTTTTCAACTTTTGGTTCTCCTATAACTTAGTTCATTCAGTCAAGCAGTAGTGGAATATAACTAAATTATTGTACCAACGCCTTAATCGAGTATGGTATTTGCTCCCTCCATTAATGAACCCATCAAGCCTCCCTCTATCTTGCTAGATATGAAAGCTCACCCATATCTGTGACATTCCAAAACATCTAAACTGTTCATGAGCTAGCCATACAGCTACCTCATTATGTTCAACCCATTTATGAAAACATTGAAGCGTACTATGAGAAGTACATGAATACAATGGTAGAGATATTGAACACAACAAGTTAAGTTGTTACCAAGTTGTGTGATGAAACTAGGAAGAAAGAGAGTGAAAGGTGTAAAACGCAACAATCATAGAAGGCCTTATCCAAAATAACGTCAAGGACTCTATCAAGCTCCATGACAAACACGATTTATCATGTCAATTTCAAACTTTTGCTAATGTGATATGAACATGAAATAACACATTAGATTCTCCCGACTAATAAGAATCCTGATGTCTTTCTTTTCTGAGTCGACCCAATCGTGCTTACATTCCAGGTCACTATGCACATTATACCTTCCACCCTTTCTTCTTCAATGTTTTTTGAGACTTTTTCCCTTGATTTTCCCCCACCTTGATTTTCTTGTCGTCATGTTGATTCTCTACTATCCACTTAACAGCTTTCCTTTTGCTTCCTGTAACCATGAGTCCTATATAATGATTTAGAACAATTGCCTTTTCGATCCTTAATATTCTCTTTTTCTCTGATTTTGAACTTGTTTCTTTCTGTCTCTCCACTGTCTCTAGTTGGCGTTGTTCTCTTTTACCATTTATGTGACTCAATATCTTACAAGTAGCTTAGGTGTTTTCGAACCCTAGTGGTGAACATCTTCTTCAATGTTATCATTCTCTTGAGTGTTACAAACTTCAACCAATATATCATCAGTTCTACCTTCCCCAAGGTTCTCCAGCCTATCATTGGTTTTCCTTAATTCATAGGTGTCTTAGTTAAGGATATGTCTTCCTTGTTTCTTTCTCCATTCAATGCTTTCCAATTTGATTACACAACTCTTTCGGATTCCCTAACAAATTAAGTCTCTTAAACTACTTGAACATCCTCTAATGGATGTTTATTTTCTTTTGGATTGTTAATAGTGTTTCGATGCATCTGTTTTCATCTTGATGATTCTGGCTATTTGGTTCTGGATTGATGCTTCAATATTGTGACTTACTTTCTGGGCTGTCACGATTCTTTGGACTGTCATGTATGCTCCTAGCATTCCCTCCTTCACCGCTTTCCTCCTCTTCTATTGATTTTCTCTTTTATTTTTGCTTGAAACTAGTTGAATGGAACTCCCTAATCCACACTCTATATGCACAATCATTGATTTGTAATAGCATTTTACCTTATATTCTTCCAAATATGTCTACGCATATTTGAATCCTAAGTACTTCGCATTGTCGTGGATCTTCCACTGCTTAACATTATTTATACACCATTTCCCCTAGTTGTATATGTTTTTTTAAAAAACTTTCTTGGCTCTAACCATGGGGTAGTACTCCATAACTCTTGACATATACTCTTTGTGAGTCATAGACCTTGTAGATATCCCATCTTTATATGCCCTCTATCCATTGGATCATGTCTTGACTATGTTAATTAGCTCATACAATGCTTTATTTGTTGGTAACGCCACAAGGCTTTTGCACCAAATTAGGAGAATGATGTTACTCTGTTCACCAATTCTTTTTTTGAGGATTTTTTTTTTTTTTTTGCAGCTATTTCTTCATTCAATGGGTTTCTCCATCCACGTATTACACTTCTTCCTAACTGTTCCAAGAATCTTTCATTCTACTTCCCTTTCATCCTCACCAAATCTACTTATTGTGTTTGATTTGTGTCTTCCTTTCCTATCTCTATCTTGTTTTTATTTCCACATACTAACCTTAATTTATAGCCCCTTATATTGGTGTTGATGAATTTTGAGATACTTTTCTTTGTATCTTCATACGTCCAAAACTCCATAAACCAATATCTTCCTTCTTTGCCCATCTTCATTGCCATGTAGGTTCTCCCATTTCCAAATTTCTATAACACCTCCTTTAGACCATACTTGTCTATAGTTGGAGGGATGTTTGCATCGTGAACTGAGAGCAAGTTTCAGTTTGTGCTTCCTCCCCTCTAACTCACACTTTCTCCTTCTTTCTCCATATATTTTTGGTTGTTTGTTCTTTCCTATACTTAGCGATTAATCATTGTGGCTATTTGATGACGCTATATTAGGGCTGTGGGGGCAAACCGCCTCCCCCCCCCCCTCAACAAAAGATTAAAGAACTAGTTTATACTTATGTAATTTATCTCATGAGTTTAAATTATTTTAACGGTAATAATGTTAAAATTGTAAAGATCTTAGATTTAAGTCCCCTTAAGGTCATTTTGTTAGATTTTTTCAACTTCTTTTATTTAACTTTTCTCATTTCGTTGCTACCTTTTGAATTACATTATTGCAAATAATTCATTACAACTGATATAGTTAATTTATATTAAGTTTCAAAACTTATGTTTTTTCTTCAATTATAGAAATACTGATAATATAAGGACTTCAGACATATTGAACTCTAATTTGACCCCTTGAATTGAAGAGCATTTATGCAAAGATTATGTTGGGTATTTCATAACACAAAGTAAATGACCAAACAGACAAAGCAGAACGAATTAATAGGTAACTTATTTACATGTACGATGTATTGTGAATTAGGTAGGGTAAATAATATTTCCCAAAAGCGCATGGTAAAATCCTCTTTTTATTAAAGTTGGTGAGTGTAGATGTAATTTGTTTATGACTATATCATTAAGATTGTAAAGTGACACATAAAATAAAATGAAAAAACTAGTTAAGAAGACAAAAAAAACGGAGTTAGTAGATTCTACCATAGTTGAAAATTTTCAACTATGGTAGTTGAAATGTATGATTACTCTTAATTCTACCTTTAAGAAAAGCGAAATATATATATATATATATATATATATATATATATATATATATATATTGATCAAAGAAGTTGTCACAATAAGTAATCCCATTTGTTGATATATAAGTTTTTATAAAATTTAATATTTTAAGGAGATTCCATCATAATTGATTTTTCTCAACTATCATATTTGAAAAGTGCACGTATAATTGATTCTAGCATAAAAAAAAATCAAAATTAATATATGTTAATCAAACTAATTTGTTTCAACAATTAGTCGTATGAAGTGAAATTTAAATCTTTTCAGCGGATGTAATTTATTTTAGATAAATTAATGATATGAAATTTTATATCAACTTTGACACAATTTTCAAAAATATTATAGGGTAGCAAAGAAACAGATGGGTTAGTTATCTAGAAACATTCAAGAAAATTAGAGTTGCAAGAAAGTAGTAGTTGTGCAAAGTTAGCTTAACTCAAATTTTCATGTAGTAGCAAATTTAAATACGCCCTCTTCTTTTGCATGACAACACGATCGACAATTACTCAATAACTACATTAACTAATACAAAGGTACGTTATTAAATATTAATTTCTGGAATTCCTACTATAGAAAGACAATACCAATCCCTCCCATTTAGGTTTTCATGCCAATCTACACTCTATAGTGAGTTCCCCCATCTTATTTATAGCACACAGGTACACATTCTCAAACACCAAACAATTCTATCTAATATAATCAATTACTTGGAACCCACATTTCTTTCTCCTTAGAGCTCGCATGGCCTGCACTATGTCTTGGTACATCCTAAAGTATTATCTCTGGGTGATCACGCTTATCCTTTGTGTCCATGGCATTGCCACCGCAGCTGGTGGCGGAAGGTGGGAGCTCCTCCAAAGAAGCATAGGCATCTCTGCCATGCACATGCAACTGTTAGATGATGATCGCGTTATCATCTTCGATTGGACTGACTTCGGGCACTCCAACCTGTCTCTCCCACACGGGCAGTGTCGGGTGGACCCCAACGACCAAGTGTCGACCACTGACTGCACCGCCCACTCGGCCGCCTATGACTCGGTCGCGAACACGTTTCGGGCCCTGAACATCCAGAGCGACACGTGGTGCTCCTCCGGGGCCACCCTCCCGGACGGCCGACTCCTCCAGACCGGCGGCTTCAACGATGGGGAACGCTCCGTCCGATACTTCCGGTCCGGCTGCGGCGGCTGTGACTGGACTGAGCAGCCCAACCACCTCGTCAACCGCCGGTGGTACGCCACTGACCACATATTACCCGATGGTCGAGTCATTGTTATTGGCGGTCGAGACCAGTACAACTACGAGTTTTTATCACCCGGTCAGAACAGGGCCTTTGATTTTCCGTTCCTCAGGGAGACGTACGATCCTAGGGCGGAGAATAACTTGTACCCGTTTGTGTTTCTCCATGTTGACGGGAACCTATTCGTCTTTGCAAACAACCGGGCGATTTTGTTTGACTATGAACGAAACCGGGTTGTGAAGAGGCTCCCAACTATTCCGGGCGGGGATCCGAGGAGTTATCCAAGTACCGGGTCAGCGGTCCTGTTGCCGGTTCAGGGTTTGGAGGGGAATAATATAGTCGTAGAGGTGTTGGTGTGTGGGGGTGCACCAACTCGGTCGTTTTCTAAGGCCATGCAAGGGCAATTCGTACCCGGGTTAAACACGTGTGCTCGAATAAAAATAACTGACCCGAACCCAACATGGACCCTAGAGACCATGCCCATGGCACGTGTGATGGGTGACATGGTCCTCCTCCCTAACGGGGATGTGTTGCTCGTGAACGGGGCTGGGTCGGGTACCGCCGGATGGGAGCTGGGTCGTGACCCGGTATTGGCTCCGGTCATCTACCACCCGAACAATCCGGTAGGTAGAAGGTTTGAGGTTGAAAACCCAAGCACGACCCCACGGATGTATCACTCCACGGCCGTGCTATTGAGAGATGGGCGGGTCCTAGTTGGGGGCAGTAACCCACACAGATTTTATAGGTTCACCGACGTACTTTTCCCCACTGACCTCAGTTTGGAGGCATTCTCACCCCCGTACTTGGATCCAATCCAAAATGGGCTCCGACCGAGTATTATCGGACCCCCTTCAAGAACCCAAGTGGGATACGGGTCAATTCAAACTATCAAGTTTTCTGTACCCGGGAAAGTTAACCCACTTGCAGTTAAGATTACCCTGGTTAGACCTTCATTTAATACACATTCCTTCTCTATGAACCAAAGACTATTGGTGCTCACTAATATAAGACATGTGTTGCCATTGGGTCCAAAACTCTATCAAGTCAAAGTGAAAATGCCGAAAAATGCAAATATAGCCCCACCCGGTTTCTATATCTTGTTCGTCGTGCATCAAAATGTTCCGAGTAAAGGAATTTGGGTTCAGGTTCACTAACTTAATCTATTGTCTCTATTTACACCTTAATATCCCATTGATTTGGACAAGTTTTCTATTGTGTGTTTTACTTTTATGGCTGTTATTATTGATTCTTTATGTATTTCAGTTATAAATATGGATTGAATTTGTACGATAAAGGAGGTAATGTACGTATGATGTGTACGTGTGAGTGTTTCTTTTTTCTTGGTTGTATGATGTTGTAAGTGTGTATACATACACATTGTTCATGATTGATAAACGGTAAAATTGGGTATTATTTATTTGCAAACAATCTATTGAATTGAATATTATATATGTTGGAGGAAAGGGAGTAAACAATCTATTGAATTGAATATTATATATTTGCAAACAATCTATTTATTTGCAAACTCGCTTGGATAACGCTAAGAGTTGTGGCCTAGAACTCACTTTCCTTAAGAACTATTTACTATACCGTAAATGTTAAAAGGGATAAAACTTAGCACTTGTAACACTCAAGAAATAGATTCTCACTTGAATCACTCAAGTATAGCTGCAGTCTAGACAAGAATGAGGTTGTGATTAGCTTAGAATGGTGTGTCTCAAATAGCCTAGGATGTCTCCTATTTATAGGAGATTAACACCCACTTAGGATACCCTAGTCAAAGGGTAATCAAGAGCCTTAATGATGAGATTATACCCTTAATATGACCTTGACCAAGTCAAGTCATATAGCTGTTGCAATCTCATAATAATCATGCTTAATAACGATATCAAGCACTAATTACACAAAATCATAAAGCCGTTAGCAATTAAAACAATTCTGGCCTTCAACACGACCCGTGTTGAATCAACACGGTCCGTATTGGATCAACACGACCCGTGTTGAGCCCAGGAATTCTTTCCTTGCTCTCTGGAAGGCAACACGACCCGTGTTGCTTCCTGTTTCACCCGTGTTGATCATATTCTTATTGTTTCACTTATATATGATCCTTATACTTAATATACTTTATTCTTTAGGCTATATAATTGTCTTATACTCTTGAAATATTTCCAACAATCCCCCGCTATTTCAAGAGTATGTAAAACCCTTGAAATAACTTTACTTAAGGAGCTTATACCCCCGCTATTTGAGATATACCTTAACTTATAATCACTAGAGAATCCTTAAAACATATGCCTAATGAAAAGTAGATTACTCTTTGAACTTTTCAATTAGTGTATATGAGCCAAAATTGAATCTAAATCACAAAGTAGACATAGCTTTGAACTTTGGATTTATATTGATCAACTATACTCATAACACACATATATTTTTAAATCTTGAGTGTAACTACTTTGACACTATTATCCTGCCTTGTGTCCTTATCCTTCATAAGTGTTTCGGAACTTTAGCTCATAGTTCCTTTATGCGGCCACACATTACACTTACATAGGTAGACTTTGTAACTATACTACCCCTGTAATTAGGCTTTCCATAAAGTCTATTAAGAGTACTAATACTCATCCTCTTATCATTACAGATTTCTAAGCATCACTTGACTTTGGGATAAAAACGATGCTTCCTACTAATTTAAGCAACTCCGTACTCATTTGAACTTTAGAAATTGGTGATATTCCAATTCGTAAAGTCGAGTCTTTGTTGTGATTAGTAGTACTTTGAGCTACAACCCATCCCCTTTGAAGTACTTATTATCAAATCTTTAGTCAATCCTTTAGTTAAAGAATCGGCTATGTTTTCTTTTGATTTGACATAACTTAGAGTCACTACTCCATCCCTTATAAGTTGATGTACATAAGCATGTCTTATACCAATATGCCTTGACTTGCCATTGTAGACATGACTATATACAACATCAAGAGTAGACTTGGTATCACAATGAATTGAGATAGGAGCCATTGGCTTATACCAAACCGGTATTTCCAATAATAAGTTCCTTAACCATTCTGCTTCCTTACAAGCAGCATATAATGCCACTAATTCCGAAGACATAGTGGAGTCCGCTATGTTAGCTTGTTTCTTAGAACCCCAAGAAACTGCTCCACTCCTAAAAGGAACACCCATCCACTGGTAGAGGAGAAATCTCCTTTATTAATCCAACTCGCGTCCGAGTATCCTTCTAATACCGAAGGTTCTCCTTTATATGTGAGTTGATAACTTTTAGTACCAACTAAATATCTTAATACTCTCCGAATTGCAAACCAATGCATATTACTCGGATTACTTGTAAACCTACTTAACATGCCAATTGCATAAGCAATGTCTGGCCTTGTACTTGTCATAGCATATATGAGACTTCCAATCAACTTAGCATACTCAAGTTGATTAACCAGAGAACCCAAATTTTTCTCTAGTTTCTTACTTGAATCATATGGAGTTACAGCTGGATATAACTTATCACTTCCAAACTTGTTCAATACTTTCTCAATGTAATGCTCTTGAGATAAACTTATCTTATCATTATTTCTAATGATCTTAATACCAAGAATTACATCCGCTTCACCCATGTCCTTCATAGAGAACTTTGAGGATAGAAATTCTTTGGTCTTATTAACTTGTTCTGTGTCGGCCCCAAAGATCAACATGTCATCAACGTATAGGCATATAATCACCCCTTTTCCATTCTCAAACTTAGAGTATATGCACTTATCCGATTCATTGATCTTATAACCACTTGAAAGCACTACTTCATCAAATTTTTGATGCCATTGCTTAGGTGCTTGCTTAAGTCCATATAAGGACCTTATAAGTTTACAAACTTTCTTTTCTTGACCTTCAACAACAAACCCTTTGGGTTGTTCCATATACACCTCCTCTTCTAGTTCTCCATTTATGAATGTCGTCTTGACATCCATTTGATGGATAACTAGCTTATGGATAGTAGCTAAAGCTAACAATACACGTATTGAAGCTATCCTAGCCACCGGTGCATATGTATCAAAGTAGTCAACACCATACTTTTGAGTAAAGCCCCTTACAACCAACCGAGCTTTATACCTCTCAACGGTACCATCTACTTTCCTTTTCCTTTAAAAGATCCACTTGGAGGTAATTGGTTTACTTCCCGGAGGAAAGTCAACCAATATCCAAACATTGTTTTCCATTATTGAATCAATCTCATCTTGTACCGCTTCTTTCCACAAAGAAGCATCATGAGATTGCATAGCTTCCTTAAAAGCTTTAGGATCCTTATCTATGTTGTACATACATAGGGTCTCATTTTCAACTGAGTCCCTTGAACCTTCTACTAAATAAACATAGAAGTCCGAACCAAAGTCTTTTGGTTTCCTTGATCTTTTACTCCTTCTTAACTCAATACTTTCATCTTCTTCATCATGAATAACCTCATGAGTTGGAAGATCATCTTGTATGGATGTACCCTCATGATTTTCATCTTGAGGCTCAATTAGAGGAACAATATCTTGAGTTATTTCTTTAGGTCTAGGAATTGAAGAGAACCTAGTCTCATCAAAAATTGCATCTATTGATTCCATTACGGTATTCACCGAAATGTACTCATTTGGCTCAACCACCAAAAACCTATAAGCTTTGCTATCTTGAGCATAGCCTATAAAGATGCACTCAATTCCTCTTTCACCTAATTTCCTTTTCTTAGGTTCCGATACTCTTACAATAGCCCTACAACCCCAAATCTTAAAATACTTAAGACTTGGCTTTCTTTTGTTCCATAACTTATATGGGGTACTAGAATTCCCTTTGAATGGAACTCTATTCAAAATATAACAAGCCGTTAACATGGCTTCACCCCAAAATCCATTACTTCAACCGGAGTTTGACAACATAGAATTTACCATTTCTTTTAAAGTTCTATTTTTCCTTTCCGCAACCTCATTTTGTTGTGGTGTATACGGAGCGGTTGTTTCATGAACAATGCCCGTTTCTTGGAAAAAATTTGGATCATAATATTCCCCTCCCCTATCGGATCTTAAAGTTTTAATCAAGATCTCACATTGAAGTTCACTTCTAGTTTTGTAAACTTTAAACTTTTCAAGTGTTTCATCTTTAGAACTCAAAAGATAAACTTGACAATATCTAGAATAATCATCAATGAATGTCACATAATACTTTTTACCACCAATTGAAGGTGTACTATGAAAATCTCCTAAATTACTATGAATTAAATCAAGCAATTTAGAAGTTCTTTTTACACTTGAGAATGAACTTTTGGTGATTTTATTAAGCATGCATGTCTTACACTTTTCTATGTCATCATTCAACTTAGGAATTAAATCAAGATTAAACATTTCTTTCAACTTTGAAAAGTTCACATGTCCTAATCTAGCATGCCATAGAAAAGACTTATTCAAAGTAGACACATGCATATAAGCGGAAATCATGCCATTTTTACTTTTCGCATTCAACTTAAACATCTCCCCATAAGCATATCCCTTCCCTAAAAAAGTCCCACCCTTGGAAAGTACATAATTATCTCCATCATAAACTTGCATAAAACCAAACTTGCTAAGGAGATAACCGGATACAAGATTCTTACATACTTCCGGAGCTAAATACACATCATTTAAAAGCAAAGATTTACTGGAAGTGAAAACAAGTTCCACTTGCCCAATGCCTTGAACTTACCGGGTGGTTATTGCCCATGTAGAGTTTTACACCATCATCCGCCGGTTTGAGAGTCTTGAATAAACTCTTGTCAACGCAAACATGCCTTGACGCACCCGAGTCTATGTACCAATCATTACAACCAATGGATACCATGTTAATATGATCCTTAATCATGGCCACGAAGGAATTGGGTTCCTTCTCCTTACTCTTGCCCTTAGATGTATCTTTGTTCAAAAGACCATGCTTCTTTTTCCATTGGTAACACTCTCTCTTTGTGTGCCTCGGTTTGCCACATTCCCAACAAACTTGCTTAGGCTTTTGAATTCCCTTGCTAGTTTTGTTATGGCTCTTGTTCTTATTCTTGTTTCCCTTATTCTCTTGCACCATATGGACCTTAGATTTCTCTTTGGTACCATCTTGTAGGCGTAGCTCCTCTTCAATCCGAAGATGGTTAGCCAAACCTTCAAGAGACATAGCCTCTTTCCGGTGCATGAGAGCCCTTTGAGTTTCATTCCAAGAAGAAGGTAGCTTGTCAATAATAGAGGATACGATTATGGTTTCATCCATGTTCAAATTATGTTGCTTGAAGTTACTCAAAATACGTTGAATCTCATGGAATTGGTCTAGAATTTTCCTATTATGATCCATCTTAAATTTCATGAATTGACTAACAAGAAAATTCTTACTTGACGCATCTTCCGACATGTACTTAGCTTCAAGCATCTCCCAAAGCATCTTTGCCGTCTCCACATGTTGATAGACATCGAAGAGAGTGTCGCTCATCCCGTTGAGAATACATCATCTACAAATGTAGTCGTCATTCTCCATCTTGAGCCTTTGCCGAGTAGCCTCCGCATCTTCTCCGGACACCTTGTCTTTTACTTGATTGTTGCTTCTATCTCCCGTGGAAATCTTGACGATTGCATCCTCTTTTGGAGACTCCTCGGTTGTCACCTTCTCGGCCGAAGGTTCTTGATTCACTTTGGGAGAGATCTCAATGTTAAGCACATATGCCACATTGAGAGTCGTTAGCAAGAAATGCATCTTGCTTTGCCAACGCCGGAAATCCACTCCTTCAAAGCGCTCTAGCTTTTGGAAATTTCTAGACATATCACGTAGCGAGGCCATTACTAAATAGTTCTTAAGATTGTTGGAGGAAAGGGAGTAAACGGTATATAGAACAATGGAAACTCGCTTGGATAACGCTAAGAGTTGTGGCCTAGAATTCAATTTCCTTAAGAACTATTTACTATACCGTAAATGTTCAAAGGGATAAAACTTAGCACTTGTAACACTCAAGAAATAGATTCTCACTTGAATCACTCAAGTATAGTTGCAGTCTAGACAAGAATGAGGTTGTGATTAGCTTAGAATGGTGTGTCTCAAATAGCCTAGGATGTCTCCTATTTATAGGAGATTAACACCCACTTAGGATACCCTAGTCAAAGGGTAACCAAGAGCCTTAATGATGAGATTATACCCTTAATATGACCTTGACCAAGTCAAGTCATATAGCTGTTGCAATCTCATAATAATTGTGCTTAATAACGATATCAAGCACTAATTACACAAAATCATATAGCCGTTAGCAATTAAAACAATTCTGGCCTTCAACACGACCCGTGTTGGATCAACACGGGTCCGTGTTGAGCCCAAGAATTCTTTCCTTGCTCTCTGGAAGGCAACACGACCCGTGTTGCTTCCTGTTTCGCCCGTGTTGATCATATTCTTATTGTTTCACTTATATATGATTCTTATACTTAATATACTTTATTCTTTAGGCTATATAATTGTCTTATACTCTTGAAATATTTCCAACAATATATAAGTCTAGTTTTGGGTGGGGTTTCTTATTTGGAGTTTTTAATTTGGCTTTTTGTTGGGTTGTAATTTTGGTTATGTGTGTCTTTGCGATGGGGCTTTGGATGAGCTGGGCCGAAACATTTATGCACTGTTAGCTTTGGTCTTATGTACTCTGAGCCGTGAGGCTCTTTGGTTTGAATAAATGGGCTGTTGCCCAGTAACTTTTCGAAAAAAAATATAGCTCTCATTATTATTATTATCATCATTTATTTGTTAAATTGAACAAAGTTTAGTTAGCGTAGTTATCTTAAGCATAACCCTAGCCCGCCTCCTAAATGCGTGCCAATAATAAAATATTTATAATAAAAAGTTTAAAGGAACATAAGAAACAATATGACATTCATTAATACATCTAACTTATTTTATCACTAAAATGACTAGGGAGTATGAAACTCTATTATCCTAAATATGTACTAACATATATGAATATTATAAATTTCATATCCAACAATATAAGTTTCACATTAAGTTAAGACATTTAAAAGATATTCTAAGGTGAATCTATGTTTATACATCTATCTATAATTATAAATGCAAAATTATACATAATGTTTGAACTTTGAAAAGATGATGTAATGATATTTCAAGACCCTTAACACATATGTCAATAGGGACCTAGGTATTTAGGCATGGGAGAAGGGGGGGGGGGGGGTTCCACTATATTTGCCTTTGGAGTCTACCAACATCAGTCATTCAATTTACATGGTGCTCATAAGTGTTTAATTCATCTTACAACCAACGTACATGAGACTTTTTGTCTTTCTATATGTATAGATTAAACTCAGAGTTTTGGGCCTTAATGTATAAGTTATATGACTTAAGTTTTTTTTTTTTAATAGTAAAACCAATTTTTTGTTGATCCAACATGGCGCTAGAATATATACTTGCCTACCTGCACAACCATTTATACTATTTTTTTATATGTTGAAGATTATTATTGCTCGTAAGGATAAATGTTTACCGACAAGTTGAAATCTCAACTCGTTAAGGAGTTTTGAGATAAAGGACCTAGTTGAAAGTTGAAACAAAGAAAGTATATGGTGTGGAGCTTTAGAAAGACCAAAACGTTGGTAAGCGATAGATGTCTAAAAGAAGATGCCTTGAAAAGATACTTGATAAGTGCTTAGTGTTAACTTGGATGATTTTATGTGATTCTGGGAAATGTATAGTGTAAATATATAATTTTATGCTCACAATTCCCATATTATATTTGGTTTGGTGTTTGGTTGAGATTTATAGGAAATTCAGGGAAAATAACCAAGAAAATCCAAGTTTTGAGCTTAAAGGAAGAAGTTAATTCACCTCTAGGCCTAAAACTGAGGCCCAAGGGTTCTTTTAGCTTGCTTGCAGTCAACACGAGTCGTGTAGAAGGGTGCACAAACTTGTATAAAACAGAGATCGTGTAGAAGGGTGCATGATCCATGCATTCAGTCAGAAGCTTCGAAATCGAGCGACTAGAGCAACATGGGTCGTGTTAAAGCCAACAAGGGCATCTCACCCTACCAAGGTTCGTATCAGCTTGACTTTTGAGATTTTTTTGTCTTCTCGCCATTTTGTTATATAATCAAAGGTTTTTGGTTTTGTTCATCATCATCCACGACCCTTGCTACATATCATCATCTATCATCACTCTATACTCCCTAATTTCTCCATAATCACAGGGAGAGAGATTGAAGTTTTGAAGATTGATCAACTTGGTTTCGAAGTTACGGGGAAAAATCTTCCTTACTAGATTTTCCATCAAGATTAGTGTCCTAACTTTTTGGTTTATTTCTCAACCTTACATGCTCTTTAGAGTATATTTTACCTTCTTTGTAGTTATGAATATGAGTAATGAGTAGTTACCCTTAGTCTGGGGGATAAACTATATAGTTGCTTCGATGAATTGACTTTGGTTGGAATGAACAAGCATGAATTTGATTTGAATGTATTCCATTTAACCTTTGAATATGTATGCCATTGTTTTTTCTTGATCACCAATTGTACGGTTGTAGGTTTTTGAATGAAGCAATGATATGAGAAATTTGAGAATTGGAAAACTTATGCTAAACTAGCTCTACTGTTGACTAGAGATAGAGGTTTTGAATTGTGGATTATTTGATAATTTGATTATTAACTTAGTTAAAGTTGAAGTATCCATAAAAGTAAGTGATTGGCTTTGCTATTCACTTCTTTTTTTGAAAGATCGTTATGAAGGACTTTATGCGATTATCGATCCTTGAATGTTCCAAATTAGTGAAATGCATATTCAATCCACTTGATTGATTTTTTTTAGCAACTTAGGTTTATCCCCTGAAATTTTTGATATGTTTGATTAATCCACAGAATTATTTGCTTTAATAGTTTGAATTAGTCTAATAGAAAACATCAGAAAATCGATCGACTTAGCAATTAGTTAGAGGGCTATGTTGGTGGGTTGTTGAGCGAGTATCTGTGGGAACGAACTTGATTTATGCTATAATACATACGGGCACTTGTGACATATCAGTACGTCTTGACAGATTTTAATATGAATCATTGCAAACCTGCGTCTGCACCTCTTGCTGCACATTTCAAATTTTCTATTTAATCTTACCCATAATTTGAGAAGGATATTAAGAAAATGTCCAACGTCCCTCATTCCTATGGTGTTGGTAGTTTTATGTATGTTATGGCGAGCATTAGATCTTAATAGTCACATGTTGTCAACGTGGTAAGTTGTTATACGCATAAAATTAGTAAGAGTTACGAAACAAATGTGGATTGTATCCTTTGTTATGTGAAGGGTACAATTGGCAAAGGTTTGGTGTTTGATATGATCCTAGTGACAACTTGTGACGTTTTAGTATTTGTTGACCCTAATTATGGCAGTGATCTTGACAAAGGAGGTCTATTCCAGGCAATATCTTAATTTCTTATGTTGGTCGTGTGTGGTTGTTTTATCTATTATAAAGGTGGGGTATGTTGTTGCTACTAAAGGTGCGAAGGAAGCAACTTGGTTGAGAGCTCTTGTTATCAAGCTTTAGGGGTGGCAATAATACCAAAAAATTACTCGGAGGTACCCTAACTTTTGGTGAAATGTTTTTCAGTTACCCCTTACTTTTCAAAACTAATTTTGGGGTACTCTTACTTTTAGGGTTAGAAATTATTAGATGCTTTTTCAATCATCAATTTGGTTAAGTGACCAAAATACCCTTATTTTTCATTTTTTAAGAAATACCCTTAAAGATGAAGAATAAGGGTATTTTGGTCACTTAATAAATTGATGGCCGAAAAAAGCACCAAATAATTACTAACCCAAAAAGTAAGGGTACCTGAAAATGAGTTTTGAAAAGTTGGGGTATCGAAAAATAGTTTCCCCAAATATTGGGGTACCTCCGACTTGGGATAAACGGGTATGGGTACTATTTTTTTTAAAAATGTGGGTACGGGTTGGGTATGGGTACGGGTACGGGTACAAAGGAGGACCCGGTGGGTACCCAACCCACACTTAAAAAACGAAGTCACAACGCTCACACTCCCCGCATCCCATACTCAACGTCCAAGCCCAGCCTGTAATTCAATCCATAATTTTGAGGGAAAAAAACTTAAAACCCATACTATTGCACTACATCTAAAGGACTCAGTAAACTTCCTCGTGGATCCTTTTTCCATTTAGCTATCAAGAACGCTAGTTTAGGGTTCCTTCATGACTCACAGTGTCGCTGCAGACAGTCCTCCCTCAGTCCCTCCAGTCTTACTAAAATTGTAGTTGAAGTACATGAATATGATCCATAAATTTGTGCATATGAGTATAAAATGGGTGATATAATTTAATCTTTATTTATACTCGAATAGTACCCGTTATACCCCCATACCTGGTGGGTTGACAGGGCCGCAAGTGCACGGTGTATGAGTAGCACGTCAAGGTCGATCCCACAGGGACTCAATTAGCAACGCATTAAACTAGCTCTCTATGTGATTGCTAAGCTAACATGTTTTGGTTTTGGAAAAAGTTTTAATTTGGAAAGGTTTTAAGAAACTAATTAAAGCTAACAAAGGAGGGAAATTATCTAGGATTCAATCAAGGGAGAAAGATTTCTAGGGAATTGCTTTCCTAACAAAGAGTTTGATTATTAAAACCTAGCTTGCACAATCATACATTCAAGGCTGAATCAAGAACGATAACCATAAGAACTCTACTGCTCTTTCGATGCTAATAGAATTACCTCAACTAACCTAAATTACAACTTTCGTATGCTTTTCAAGTTAATCAAAGTTGAAGGTCTTAAATATTCTGGTTATAAAAAAAGTTCCCTAGTCTGCTATTGTTTTCTCAAATTTCACAAAACTAGGTAGAAAGGTTGGTAGTCAAATTATCCAAATTCACCTTTCAGTGCTTCTCAGGTTAATCTCAAATCACAAGTATTCAAGCGCTTAAATAACACCCATGAACATGGAAAACACAACCTTCTATTGATTCAAAACAAGAATTCATGCCTAAACTAGAACATTCAATCAAACTACATTGTTTCGGGTTATAAAACCCTAGAATTCAAGAAATCTACTCACTCATATTCAATGAAAACACGAAACAAGTTCCAATCATCACAATCAAATCTCAAAAAAAGAAGGAATATGAAAGAAAGAACAAATTGCGTAGAGAATCCCGTCGAGTCTTTCGATGTCGGGGTGGAACCTTCTTTGCGAACGCCGCTACTTTCTTCTCGAATCTTGATCCTTGTCTCTCTTGACTCGATTCGATCTTGAATCTTGATGGATTGGGGAAGAGGATTAGTATGGAAGTATTAGGGCTCTCTTTCTCTCCTTGACGGCTTTAGAACGAAGGAAGAATGATAGATGAATCAAAATAATCGCCGCAACCTATCTTTTTCTATTCGCGAGAATAGAATGGCGCAACTCCGTACTACGGACATTACATGCGAGCCCTACGGGCCGATCGTGGCCAGTGGTCGTGAGTTCTTCGCTCTGTTTCGTCCCAAATTCATGCCATGGTATGGTCATCATCTGTGGAGGCCCGTGGTGTGTTCATTCTTGCCAAAGATCGAGAGAATGTTGGTGTTTTAACCTCAAAACCTACAAATTTGCATCAAAAATAAAAAACCAAGTGTAGTAGGGAAATTGGAATATAAATCACGATTCACACTCAAAACTATCCCCAATTCACTATTGAAAACCCCCAAAAACATAGTCACAAATAACACTTATCATGGGTACGGGTAAGGGTACTAATTTTTAGTACCCGGCTAAAGATGGGTAAGGGTAAGAGTATTGATTTTGAAAATTAATGGGTACGGGTGAAGGTACGACTCTATCCGCCCCGAACCCGACCCATCGCCATCCCTATCGAGCTTGGTCTTTCACATGGTATTCTTGTGCTTATCCTTCGAGGTTCTACCCTTAGGGCTATTACCCTTTAGACCATAATGTTAGTGGTTGATGCTATTGGATATTTTGTCCAAGGTATAGATTAATTAACTTTCTGAAATGATAATTTATTTATCACATGCATGAGTTAGACATGATGTTGACATGCCATCACCAATTTACAAATTAGGCATATATGTGAAAATTTTGAATTAGGCATAAAGCAACAAAGAAAGTCGACTACTATCTATCATAATTTAATTCTCGTAGTTCGTTATTATATTAATTATTAACGTAGTTTGAAGATGAATTATACCTAATAATTCTAGGAAATATGAGTCTAAGAGTTTAATCTAAAACTTAAGAATGGCAACAAGCTAAGTATCTGTTGAATAAAATAATAAGCTAGGGGGTGTTTTTTTCACATAGGGTAATAGTCCAATCTATCGGGCCCCTATCTAATGGGTACACAACCCAATAGGCCTGTAACGGATGGGGTAGGGGATGCCGATGGCCTAAAAAGATGGGCCCCACTCCAACCCATAGCACTCTCCGAAATGGTAAGGGAAAGATGTCGTCCCCATGATTCGAACCCTGGACACCTGGGGTAGGAGGTGGACCTCTTGCCTGAGCACTCAGGCAAGAGGTGATTGGCAACTAGAGGGTGTTTGCCTACCCAACTTTTTGGGTAGCTTTTAACTTTTTGAATACTGTTAGCTTTTGACTAAGCTTAAAAACTTAGTTGAGGTGTTTGTAAGTACCTTTTTATTTTAGTTTTTTTAGACCTAATAAGTTAGTTTTCAAAAATCTAATTGATGAAGCCTTTTGAGAAAACTTTTCACAAAAAGCTACTTGATCAAACACTTGTCCTGTAATCAGCTAACTCAAATGGCTAAAGTAAACAGCTAATCCAAACAGCTACTTGTTAACAACTACAAACTAACAACTAATAATTACCAGCTATCAACAGATTGTCAAACAGGGTCTAGGTTTAGGAGTTGGGATCAGGCCAGGTGCATGGGTACTAGGATGGGGGGGGGGGGTAAGGAGACGGAAGTTACAAAATAAAGAGCATGTAGTCATGTAAACACGAAAGGTGATTATTGTTAGACTTAAGTGTAAATCAACATAACTGATCATCCTCCAAAGCTTAGGGCATTAAGTTTTGAACAAGTGCACTCATGGGCATGTGTAAAACTTTGTCCAACCCGATCAACATCTAGCTTGGACGGAAAAGCGGTGCACATGTGTGGTAAGGTCTAAACATCTCACATGCTTATAAAACCAAGGCCATAGATAATACCAAGGTTGTTAGAATAGAGATTCTACTTATGATCGGTGAGTGTAGTTAGAATCGAAATCGTAGAATCAAATCAAGAATTGTAAGATTATACATTAGGCAAATAGCGAAAAAAGCTATAATACTTAAAATCTTAACAAATATTCACTAAAAATGAAATAGTACATTGAATTGTATTTCAGTGGACAACTTTAATACAAAATTTATACTATTACGATAGAATTTTATATCTATAATATGTGAAAACAATCAAACGTTATCATATTCATGTAGGAATGTAGGGTCTTGGATCGAATTGTAAGATCACAGAATCGTGTTGCGATTCTAACATATAATGTTCAGGCAAAAAAAGGATCGTAAGATCCTAACAGCTTTAATATTCTAATAAGAGTTATGATAGTTTTTTGGATCGTAAAATCGTAGGATCATAAATTTGGATCAAAATCTTAATAACTATGGGTAATACACCAAATTTAAAGAAATAGAGGGTTATAAGCATAACGCAAAAGCAAATGCAATGATGATCTTGTTTTTGGAATGAAACTGGCGGTCTCCTCTTTGCACATCATCCATCATTCCTACTTTTTGGAACTTTATTTTATTTTTTCTATAGCAATAGGAACTCATTCCTACTTTTTTTACTTTAAAATATTTATTTCCCTACAGCAATAGGACACATGTCAGTCTTTGAGTAGTTGAAAAACAAAAAAAAAAGAAAAGAAATAAACATAGTGTGGAGGAACACTGCAGTGTTCCGGGAATGTGAGTATTATATCTTCATTCCTTGTTGCATAGGAACTCAACTCTCAGGCACATGTTCCAATGCAAAGTTCTCATTTCCGTACATGGTCTAATACACTTCTTTCCATAGATAAAGGGTATGATACTACTAAAACATAAATTTTTTTGGTAGATGAAACATAATTTTTTTTGAATAACTTATTAAATAGAGATCAACATAGCATATAAATAAAAGTTCAATGTAATTAAATAATGTTTAATTTAAATTGTAACGCTTAACAAACAATTATGGAAACAACTTTAAAGTTCGATAATTGGTTCCACAAATCAACATTAGTCATTTCAATCGCTTCAAACCACATCTCTACCGATATCAAGAAACTTACACAAATAATATATTTTTTTGATGCAAAATGTGAGGTTGAACCCATCTTTATTCTTTAAAAATGCTTAGTATAAAGTCACTTGACAAAAATATATATCATTCATGTTATTTCTTTCGTCATTAAATTGGAGTTGTCACATTTTTTTTAATGCAAAAGGATTGTCATGTTTGATATAACAAATAAATCATGAATTGAGGGTTGCCAGTTTAATTTAGAACTGGAAATAAATCTTTTGTGATATTATTATTAATATTACCTTTTTTTTTTACATAATTTCAAATCTTCTATGATTTTCTTCCTTAAATTATATAATGCCCATTTATACATTACTACATTAGACTTATTATATGATACTTTTATACTTGTGATCCTCAATAATCAACACATATTTGGATGCATTATTTTTCCTCATTTTAAGGTTTTTTTTTCCACATTTTAAAACTTGATATTTATCTTATATTTGAAGGAAATGTCATTGAACTATTCATGTTGCATTTAAGAAAATCTCAGATGGTTATTTTTTGTGTATTGATTGTTTGATTTATTTGCGTAACTAAATTAGATAACATGGAAAAAAAGATTGTTGAATAAGTTATTGTTCATAATACTAGTTGCATAAATTTGAATATATATAATTGGATCTACAGATCATGATATCCTCCCTAAAAGTAGGAACCTTGCCTTTATTTATCTGTATTGGATCCTAAATTTTAAGAACCTTACCTCATCTTTTAAGCAAATTCCTAATTTTATAAATCATACCTTATTCGCATTTTCGATTCAAGTTTTAGGGTACTCCTTAATTTAAAGGTATGTTTTTTTTTTTAATTTTCTGATGCACTTTGAAAAAATCGCTAAACGTAAGTTTATACCAACATGTGAACGCAGGGAGGACATTGGGGGGAATCCCCGTCTTTCCTTGGGCCTCACCTCGCTCCGTGGAAAAACCCCACCCCAGAGGGGATATGGATGGGGATGTGGCAAAATACTAATTACCCGTGCGAAGAAGGGACGGGGATGTGAGCAAAATTTTCCCTGTCCCTAACCCTGTTTCGTCATGGGAAAAATTACCTACCACGTATTCGGGTCTCTGATTTATATACATAATATCAGAGGTAGTTTATAATTTTAGTTAGTCAAAACCTCTATGTGAGTAACCTATTCTCCCTAACCCAAAATCATCACTCCCACTCGGTTTTGTCTTATAGTGCATTTGTTTAGTCAAAAACCCCGGGGAAATGGTCAATTTTCCCGAGTTAACTTATTTTCCCCATGTTTGGTTATACATTGACCTCGGGGAAGTTTTTACAAGGGGCCCACCATTTGCAAGGTTTTCCTAGGGAAAATATTCCTTAGGGGGGTTAAGGGAAATTTTTCCCGGGGAAATATTTCCAATGGAAAACTTTCCAGTGAAACTTTTTCCCGGGAAAAATTTTCCTAGGAATCTTACCAAACGCACCCTTAGTGTGAGTCCCGCTCTCCTCCTCGAGAGAGCTTCCTCGGGGTAGGGGACCCAACTAGGATGGGGATGGAGGAAAGTTTTGCCCTTGCAGCGGGTAACAAGGCAGGGGTGAGGGCAACGCAAAGACAGGTGTAACGCCCCAACCTTAATCACAAGATTAAGACTATACTTAGAATCCCAAACCTGTGATTAGCGCAGCGGAACACCTTAGGTCGGGGCATTACCGCCGTCTCCCAAAAGAGACAAGGCAACAACACTAAAGAAACTTCCAAAACCACAAGATAACTTACTAGCTTAAAAACCTTCATAAATAAAACTTATACAACCTTTGGATAACTTACATAAACTTAAACATAGCTTAACAACTAAACGACTTCCAAAAAACCTGCTCGCCCTTGCTAACCGATAATTTCCTTAGAGAACTACCTTGACAGCCCTGAATTACTTTGGAACCGACTTGTCCTTTCCTTGGGAGCTCGAGCCTCCTAAAAACAAAACCATAAAACATCGCAAAAGTGAGTGGGGAAACACTCAGTACGTAAACCTCCAACACGTCAAACCGTTCGAAAACGGTTTTAGTGCCGGCATTTAAATTCATTTTGAAAACGGGAAAGAGGAGATAAAACATTAACTTGAAATGACATGAACATAAACTTATACATGAGTAAAAGTAACTTGAGTTCATAAAGAAAGAACATGTCACATGAACTTAGAAGTAAATACATAAATTTAAGAGTTTTGGGTCCCTTACGATCGATGCAATGCATCTCACACACGCGCATGCCCAAACCGATCTAAGTTTGGAATGGGTGACTGCTATGCAGTCGACACTGGCCAGGTCTAGGACACTCTGATCAGGAGCATCTAAAAAGGCTAGCACTTCTCGTAACTAGCTAGAACATAAAACATAGAATCCATAAAATGGGACCACTTAAAACCATGAATAATCATAAAAGCATAAATTAGCATAAACCGTAAACATTTAGCATAAACCGTAAACCTTTAGCATAAACCGTAAACCTTTAGCATAAACCGTAAACATTTAGCATAAACCGTAAACATAAAGGAGCGAGAAGTTGGACAATTCGCGTACCTTGGTTAGATGAAAGCTTTAGCGACGAGCCTCGAGTTTGAGATGGCGTGGGCGACTTGGAGACTATAAGGAATTTGTAATAAAAGCGTAGAGAAATCGGTGAGGTTCGTGTAATCATATAAAATAGAATTAAATACTTAAACTTGTCTCATAAAAGGTAAGAAAGGAAATAAAATTTCAGATTTTAGTAATTCGCTGTTTCGGCGATAACTTGGGCTAGAAAACTCGGATTTTTGCAAACGAGTACTTTTCGGAAAGGGAAAATCATGCCTGACAATTTTGTCAACTGGCCCAAAGGCTAGAAATGAAAGGAAGGGCCCGAAAAATGGCCCGGACAGAAACAGTGCATGAATAAACTATAACCAGCTTAAAACTTAGAGTGGAACTCACGGTGAAAATTGAATAACAATAGAGAAGGTTCATGGCTTATGATGCATTTCAACCATTGGCTTGAAGGAGCATAGAATTAGAGCACTTGAAAGCTTATTAGAAAGAAGGTACTTGATTAATGAAAACATGAAGAATGTCATGGCGACGGACTTAGAACAATATCATGTTTATGGATTTTTAGAAACTATTTGTGAATCGATGAACGGTGAATTGGATATGAAGAAAGGACGAGCTTATGGTTACTTAGACATAGAGGAACATAAACTTGCTAAGAACTCAAGTGTAACCCTTAGTCATCAACAATACCTAATTGGGCCTTAAAACTTCACCGAATTAACCCATGGTTTGCTAATTTACCTATAATCCTTTAGGAGATAATCCTCAACATCAACCTAACTTAAATTAGCTTAGAAAACTCATCCCAACTATCTTGACAACACCACAAAGGCTACAAACTTATAAGAACTCCATAAAAGACCCAATTTACAAATTTTAGGCTAAAAAGGCAATAAAAATTCTGGGCAGAAACTTGTTTCGGACAGCCTTGCTTCCCGGGCTCGTAACTCATACTCCCGATATCGGATGACTACGAATCATACCTTTCCGGAAAGCTTGCAACGTGGCCTAAAACTTTCATGTTCACCATAAAAACTAAAGAGGTCTCCAAAGGCACGAAAAACAGCCCTCAATATACTGACTCAGAATTCGTATATAAAATTATACCTTCACGGTTTTGGTCTTAACTCGGGCTATACATGTCGGAATCTCGAAATTCCAAAGCCTATGGTTAGCTAACACCTTGGGCTATCATATGGAGTAGAAATCTGGGCAAAAACCCCACTTTTATACCACTGTAAATTTCCAGAATTGAAACAGAAACCTTATCTACCGAATTTTCCGGTTTTTAGCTTGATTTTTCACCCTTAATCATATTAAAACACAATCAAATCCCATATAACCTTAATCCACCATATTTCCAGAATATAAACCTTGATAATTAACTCATCTTAGACCTTAAAAACCACATGCATCCATGGATTAAACCTAAACTTAACATAAAAGACATATTCTTGAACTCTTGCACCAAAACCTCACTAATTCACCCAAATTAAACATAATAACACTTAATTCATAATCTTAAAACATAAACTCAGCCCTTATATACAAAGAATCTCTCAAGAAATTCACATGCATTAACATATATTCATCATCCACCATGAATTCAACCCTAAAACCTCACAAACACTTAGAAATATACATGCATACACTTAAAACTTAAACCCTAACTTAACCACAACTTAAATTCATGCTTAATAAACATAAAGAAGATGAACAACATCAAGAGAACATAAATTTGAAGTAGAAATTCAGATTATAAACAAGAGAATTAGGTTAGGGTTTGAGATTATACCACTTGAATTTGAGGTGAGAGATTGAACAAGTAAAGGGGGAAGAAGGTGGTGGTCGGTGGCTGGGGCCGACGGCGCCGACGAGGTCGCCGGAAAAGCGTCGGCAGGGGGCGGCAGAGGTGGCTGGTCGGCTGGGCAGCATTGGGAGGAAGAAGAGGGAGAGGGGTGAGTGCGAGAGAAAGTTGTGATAAAAATTCTGATTTTGCCAAATGAACTCAAACCCCCTTTAACCCCCTTAATAAAAACCCTTCCCTAATTAAATTACCATCTAATTAACACTTAACTTAAACTATTGGTAAAAGAAATTAGCTAGGTAAAATAATTGGTAATCAACCCAAATAAATACATAACATAAACCTTGAAATTATAATTTAGTATATAACTAAATAAAATTTCCTTGGAATAAAATTGGGTGGAAGACTAAAAATTAAAATCACATAAACTAAACTGATAAAACATACTAATAAAATAATTCGGGCCATAAAATGTACTTAGGAGGATCGAGTAGTATAAATCGTAAAAGAAACGGAATTGAGAATAATATAACCTTCCTCGGTTACAAGCGTAAAATTGAGAATGATAAAATAAATTATAAAACTTATCGTAAAAGTATTCATAAACTCGTAATAATAATCATAACTTTAAATTCGAGATAACATAAAATCAACCCGTTTAACCATCGCCTAGCTCGAGACCTGTCGCGCATAAAAATAAATAATAATAACAGAAATAACCATATTAACGTAAAAGAAAGAAAATTTCTAACAGCATAATTTAGATAAACACCGTGATTACGGCTTTAATTAATACGGGTTTGGGGCGGGTCGTTACAACAGGGAACATACCGCTATTCCCTACACGCTCTGTTGCCATCCCCGTGTTAACGTGATAATGACAATCAAGTAGTTGTTGTTGCTTATAGAAACTTCTATTGCCTAGAACATGTTACGTGTCTTATGTTCGAAAAGAAAATACTTGGGTTGATCTTTATAAATCAACAAATGATAATAAGTATGATAAGTTCAATATTAAAGTAAGGTCGCGGGTTTCTAGAATCCTTAACTTGAATCTATTCGATAGATTCTATGTCTTATTTCTAGGATAGCATTTCAGGAATTTTGGCCTTACCTATTGGGACAAGTTCCTAAATTTTAAAAACCTTACCTTTACTTGTTTGACCGGTTCATTTTGGAATCTTGCTTGTTTGAGCAATTTCGAATAAATTTTAGGGTACCAATTGTACTTGCTCACATCGATGTTAAGTGACGTTAGTGTAGTGTTGAGGCATGTCATTCATAATTGACGGTATGATTTAAAAGAACATTAAACATAAAGCAATGTATAAAATATGTTACTAAATATGTTCTCTCTTAAAGATTCAACATGTATATACACACACATGTACCCACATATAAATTTGCGTGTTGGTTGTTCATGTAGTGAATCACACTCATTTTATGGCAATCAGATTTATACAGTTTAATTTTCTGTACATCACGCGAGGTATCATTTCCATATTTTCTATATGCACATGCAAATTCTTTATGACCTATGAACTTGATGAGCATGTAGTCTTGTATAAAAAAATTTGTATGTGAGATTAGTAATTGTGCATATTAGTTAGATGATTTATGATATGGGATCCATTAAGTTATCCATGAGAGTAGCAATGTAAGTTGTACTATAGTAATTTTTCTTATACATGCAATTTGTTGTGTTGTCATCTCTACTTCGATGTCTTATAGAAGTTGCAATATCATGTCAATGTTTTAATCAAGTAGGAAAAATAAGTCTTAACATAAGACAACCTAACCTAATATCTATCTTATTGTAGAAATAAGTTAATGTGAGAAGAATGTTTTAACACAGTACAAATCAATTTAAATCTTATAATAGAAACATGTTCTAGTATATATGTGGTTGCATTGCATGATTTTTTTACTTTAAGCCACATTTCTGACATGTTACATGTATCTTACGTATCAATACTCTTTTATACCTTATAGCAACATGTATGGTAATAAGTTTTCCTATCATTAGATATCTCATTCTCAATGTTGACATACTCAGTAACCAATCTTATTCACAATACCCTTATATATTATTACATAACAATATTCAGATTCAGAGTGTTGACATAGATGCACCATATGTTGCATTTTTTGCATGTTTTTGACTATACACTTAACGTGTTTCAGCTTGGGTAATTTCATTTATGATACATGATTACAGAGTCAGTATCGTAAGTTTTCGTGTATTTCAGATAGTTCAAATACAGTAATATTGCGTAAATATTGACAAATCGAACTTAACAATATCTATTCAGGTGCGTCACCATATCTTATGCCATTATTTAGGCTTAAAAGTGTTTATGTGGATGCAAGATGGATTTTGCATGTTTGATAAATCATATATGTTCCATCTTATATAGCAACATTTTTGTATTTATTGTCATAAGATTTGAAACAGTACATCCTCATGCTATGCAAAATTCTCAGAAAATTCACGTCAAACAAACATTAAGATCAGTATTAAAACACTTTTATATCTTATCCTAGATTCGAAATCGTACATCCTCATACCATGTAAAATTCTTAGATAAAATCGATCACATCAAACAAATATTAAGATACAATTAATATTCATCGTATTGTCATATCTGACACAATAGTTACTCAGATCCATCTCTTTCACAAACTGAAACCCGTAAATTTTCTAACCAACATAACATGGTAAACTAGGAGAGAATTCATTATCATTTATCCATCACACTCCCTCCATGCCCTCAAATAGTGCATGAGCCAAGTATATTGACACCAAATCAACCAAATAGACTCAACACTCTCCTTTAATAAAAGTTGGATGCCAAGCCTTGGGAAAGGGGTAAAAGTC
Organism: Portulaca oleracea; assembly: GCA_029582165.1. NCBI lineage: Eukaryota > Viridiplantae > Streptophyta > Magnoliopsida > Caryophyllales > Portulacaceae > Portulaca > Portulaca oleracea. The sequence goes on along the minus strand of CM055877.1, from coordinate 25,073,996 downwards.
GTTCGTTGACAGGGGTCCTTGTCCTCCTCCTTCCCACACATACACACACAACACACCCACACCTCTTCCCATCCCTCCTTCCCTCCGCTGACTTGCTTTCTCATTTTCTCTCTATTGCTATTGCCTTGCCTGCCCAAAACACAAAGGACCCTTGTTTATTTTTCCCTCCTAGTGAACACTCACACACATGCGTTATATTCTTCCAATAATTTCAGATTTTTTTCTTTCTTTTTCTCCTCACTTTAGGTAATATTTTTTTAATTTCTGTTTCTGGGTTTGCAAAGGCACTGGGTATTAGTATTAAGCGTCTGTCTGTCTCACCCATCTCAACCAGGAGGCAGCTTCAACCCACAACAACGGGGGCACTCACTTCGGTGTTTCCAGGATTTCAATTGGCAAACAGCTTCAACTTTTAGGTTTCTTCTGATCCCTTTTCGTTCTTGCTTTCTATCTATATGTTGTTGTTTCTCTCTCTCTCTATATGCTCCTTTTTTTGGCAGACCCAAAAACCCTAGTTTCTGAATTTGTTGTTTGTTGTTTGCATTGGCATTGCACAGGAAAAGGGTGTTTTTTTCAAGCATTTGGGTGCTTTTTTCTAGCATTGGAGATTTGGGTTTTAGTGTTGGAATTATGGGTATGGCTTGAAAGGGTGCTCTTTTTCATTGATTGAAGTTGTTGAATTTGAGGAGGATATAGTTTCTGAATTATGTCAGTGAATCCTGGGGTCGTAGAGATAAGGAATGCCCCAGTTTGAATAGGAGAGTTATTGAAGGGTCGAATGATTTTGTGATCCAAGTGCTGGTTTAGGGTTAGGAAAAAAAGGGTTGTTGGTAAAACATGGATGGTGAAGATAAGAAAGTTGGTCTGAAGAAGAGGTCTAAACAGATTGAGATCAGTCTAGAATCAGATGATGATGAACCCATTGGTTCATTGTTCAAGTTGAAAAGTAAGAAAAACCCTAAGAAAACGAAGTTGGGATCAAATGGAGATGAGGGCAAGAAGTCAGGGGTTAAGTTGGAGAAAAATGTGGTTGTGGATGAGGAAGGTGGGATGGAGGATACATTAGCAAGTTTCAGGAAGAAGTTGAAGGGCCCTAAGAAAGAGAGTGTGTTTGGGACATTGGGAAACAAGGAACTGTCCTCGAAACTGGTTGAATTGCCTGATGGATGTCTTGATGTGCCCCAAAAGGTTGAGGAACCCATTGCTGGATTTGTCCGAGAAGATGAAGGCAAGGTTGGTAGTGTGATGTCTGAGGCAGATAAGATTCGGAAACCAGAAAAAAAGCGCAACAGAAAACCCAAGAATTCCAAGTCTGCACATGTTCAGACAACCGATGGCAAATCTTCTGAAGATCCGGTGGAGTTGCTGGAGGATCCATTGAGCCCTGAAAGCAAACCGAAGAAGAAGGTTAGGAAGACCAAATCTGCTTCAGCAAGGAACACCGTTAGGGCTTCTGTTGACATTGAAATCCCAGATGACAGTGCATTAGAAGGTTCAGATGATATTTTCACAGATTCATTATCATCATTTCTCAAAAAAGCACAGAAAAGTCAATTTGGTTTGCACAAGAAATCGCGAACTCCTTCCAGTTCAAAATCAAGGAGGGAAGTGCAAGTATCAAAGAATGACTGTGATCCAAGTTCAGAGCCAAGTTTTGTAAGTAAGAGGCATAAGAAGTCAGAGGATTTCTCAGTCAGTGGTCAAATTAGTCCTGACTCTCCTCAAAGAAAGCCGGGAGACAATCAGGATCTGGATGGTTCAACTGGCAATGGGTCTGCCAGTGTACCACCCATAGATCCCTCTTATACAAATAAAGTGGCCACCAATGAAAGTATGATACAGGTTAGTGATAGATGTGGTGGCATATCTGAACAAGTTGCGATGTCTGCAGTTCAGGTATCTGATTGCAGTTTAGCAAGCCCTGAGAAGAGAGAAGTACACAAAGGTAGTGAAATTCGCGGGGAGATTGAAGCGGTCCAAGAGGGGCACTTGATTGATTCATTGCATAAACCTTGTGACAAGGAAGCATCACAGCCTCCAGGCTCAGAGTATATGGATGAGGATACTGGTGTCCCATGCTCTACTGCTGCTTCAGAATCCATTAAAGACATCAGTAAACAAGACAAGCATGAGTGCAATGTCATATCTGAGGATGATCATATTCAGGACGTTAAGGACGCTTCAAAGGAAGCTGCATTACGCACTGATCAAAATAGGGAGGATGATGCTTCTGTAGCTACTGACTTCAACGAAAGAGCCAATGGAAGGTCATCTCGCTCTGTCACACCTGATGAGAACGGTGCTCTCCAAGAAGATGGAGGTTGTTATTCTGAGACCAACAACAGATCTAATAATTCAGTGCCGAATGAACGTGCTGTTCGCAAAGCTAGAAAGCGCAAGGACCGTGATATGGCTTATGAGGGTGATGTGGCATGGGATGTACTACTGCATGAACATCATTTTGTGGACAGAGACCAAAGCACTCGGTCAAAAGAAAGGGTATCCTCGAATGTCGATCTTGATCTTGAAAACGGAGGGCTAGTTGCGGTGAAGGTTGGTCTGAAGGCCCGTGCGGTTGGTCCAGTGGAGAAGATTAGGTTTAAGGAGCTCTTGAAACGCAAAGGTGGACTGCAGGAGTACTTGGAGTGCAGGTTAGTATTATATATAACCTAAATCAATCTTTTTTTGTGTTTCTATTGGATTCAAAGTAATCTGATTTTTTCTGAGTGTTGTTGCTAAAGATTTAGTTGTGTCAAATGAAATATCCAGACCATGTTCGCGGGCCATTTACTCTAAGATGGTTACCTATTATGGGATTCTTGTTTAAAGTTTATGAAGTTTGCATGACAATATAGTCTATGATATTGAAGGAAAGCAGTAGCCATGGCATTATTAGTATAAAATCTTGTGATTCTTGTGTACACTGTGCAGGCCACGACATATTTCGTTACGTACATGATTTCTGTTCTCGTAATTGCAATGTCAATTCCCAGACTCTTAGGTTGTGCATACAAATACTGAGTATTATAGTGCATTAATTACCTTGAGTACATCTCTTTATTTTTCTACGGAAAAACATCCATATGCATCACTGAATTGTTAATTTCTTACCTAATTCCTTAAATTCTGTTGGAATTTCTACCTTGGAACATTGTAGGAACAAGATTTTAAGGCTTTGGAATGAGGATCTCACCCGTATTTTGCCTCTGACGGACTGTGGAGTGAGTGCAACTCCTTCTGACGACGAACCTTCTCGTGCTTCCTTGATGAGGGATATCTACTTCTTTCTTGATCAAAGTGTGAGTGGGACTGTATCATCCTTTTGTTTGTTTCGATGAGTGTAGTAATCTTTATCCCTTATTTCTTTTTCTCGTCGCGAATGTTTGAGCAGGGTTATATTAATACGGGAATTGCTGCTTTCAAAGAGAAAGCCGATCCTAGTTCTGGTGGAAATTACAAGCTTCTTGGAGAAAAGAAGTTCGAGGGGAGTTCTGGAGCTTCTGTTGCTGACTCAGCAGATGGAGTGTCCTTCATCCTTGGTCAGATGAAGGGTGCTGATACTAAGCCAAAGGACGAATCTACTTTAAATGATGAAAGCCGCCCAAAAGAAGCTTTGAAAACCGGTGCAGAGCCATTACCTGTTCCGCCCCCGGAAAAGCCGCTGGATGGGTGCAGACATGGCGAGGAACTAGATAAAAATAAAGTTGACATAGAAGGACCTGAAATAATTGTTGAGCCAGACAGCTCGATTGCTAATTTATCTGGGAAGAGCCTTGATAATGGCTCAGTCTTAATCCATTCAGTGGGAGATGAACAGTTGAAGGACGATTGTTTTAAGCGGCCTGATTCGAAGGAGCAGAAAAGGATCATAATAGTGGGGGCGGGCCCTGCAGGTCTAACTGCAGCTCGCCATTTGCGAAGGCAAGGTTTTTCTGTCATTGTGCTTGAGGCTAGGAGTAGGATTGGTGGTCGAGTTTACACTGATCGTGCATCTCTTTCAGTTCCTGTGGATCTTGGGGCAAGCATTATCACAGGTGTTGAGGCTGATGTGGCCGGTGAAAGACGACCAGACCCTTCATCTTTGATTTGTGCTCAGCTGGGTCTGGAATTGACAATCCTGAGCAGTGACTGCCCGCTGTACGATATTGTAACAGGACAGAAGGTTCCTGTAGATGTTGATGAAGCTTTAGAAGCAGAGTTTAATAGCCTTCTTGATGATATGGTTTTAGTTGCTGCTCAGAAAGGGGATAATGCCACAAAAATGTCTCTTGAGGACGGTTTAGAATATGGTCTTAAAATCCGCCACAAGGTACATTCTTCTGGTTCAGATGGGGGGCCATCTGAAAAGTTGCAACCATTAGGTGTCACCTCGAGTGGCGAAAAGGACGCTGATGGGTCTCATCTTGAAGAAAGGAATAATGTTAAAGATGAAACTCTGAGTCCCCTTGAGAGGAGGGTTATGAATTGGCATTTTGCCCACTTGGAATACGGTTGTGCTGCTCTACTAAAAGATGTATCTCTTCCTCACTGGAACCAAGACGATGTCTATGGAGGATTTGGAGGAGCCCACTGTATGATTAAAGGGGGCTATAGCGCTGTCGTGGAATCTATTGCAAAAGGCCTTTCCATCCATTTGAACCAAGTTGTTACAGACATTTCTTACTCTGGACGGGAGTCAGGAAAAGCTGACAATTGTTCTCCCGGGGTAAAAGTTTCCACATCCAGTGGCGATCAGTTTTATGCTGATGCAGTGTTGATTACTGTGCCTCTTGGGTGCTTAAAGGCGGAATCCATCAAGTTCTCTCCTCCATTGCCACAGTGGAAGCATTCAGCCATCCACCGGTTGGGCTTTGGTGTTCTCAATAAAGTAGTCCTGGAGTTTCCACAAGTTTTTTGGGATGATACTGTGGATTACTTTGGGGCAACTGCAGAGCATACCGATATGAGGGGCCGGTGCTTTATGTTCTGGAACGTCAAGAAAACAGTTGGGGCTCCTGTTCTGATCGCATTAGTGGTTGGTAAAGCTGCGATAGATGGCCAGGATGTGAACCCCTCTGAACATGTAAGTCATGCTGTAGCAGTTCTGCGTAAACTGTTTGGAGAAACTGCTGTTCCTGATCCTGTTGGCTCAGTTGTGACGGACTGGGGAAGAGATCCCTTCAGCTACGGTGCATACTCATATGTGGCTGTGGGAGCATCTGGGGAAGACTATGACATAATAGGCAGACCAGTTGAAAGTTGTTTGTTTTTTGCCGGTGAAGCTACCTGTAAAGAGCATCCGGATACAGTGGGTGGTGCTATGATGAGCGGGCTTCGTGAGGCAGTTCGCATAGTTGACTTGCTCACAACTGGCAATGACTTCACTGCAGAAGCAGAAGCCATGGAAGCAGCGCAGAAACACTCGAACAATGAGAGGAATGAGGTGAGAGACATAGCGAGAAGGCTTGAGGCAGTTGACCTCTCTAGTGTTGTGTATGAGAGCCAATTGGACAAATTCCATGCTAGAGAGAACTTATTGAAGGAAATGTTCTTTAATGCCAAAACATCTGCTGGACGATTACGTCTAGCGAAGGAGCTGTTGAGCCTTCCTGTTGAATCTCTCAAGTCTTTTGCTGGGACTAAAGCCGGGCTTAGCGTACTCAACTCGTGGATACTGGTGAGATATTCATACTTGAGATGGCATGTATCTGCTTATTCTTATTTTGGTAAATTTGTGTTTTGGGCTCTGCTACCTAAAGAGTAGGGAGCAGTATGTTCTTATTCTGTGCTAAGGCTTTGATCACATACTGGCAGGATTCCATGGGGAAGGATGGAACTCGGCTTCTTCGTCAGTGTGTACATATACTCGTGCTGGTCTCCACTGATCTCGTGGCCGTACGTTTGTCGGGTATTTACCATATATTCAAATTCTCTTACTCGTTTGGTTGCTAAAGATGACTTGAAAATTAGCATCCTTTCTGGAACTTCTGCATTTCAGGATGGTTATTTTTGCTAGTTCAGCAGCATTTGGTGTTTTGCATTCTATTTGCCTTGAATATCTATCTATATTGCTGTGTAGCATTCCTAAGCATTGTGCTTCTAGTGGCTTACCATGTAATGCTATCAAAATTACAAAGTTTGCATGCATTACCATGTTTGGTAACATATCAGCCTTATAATGAGAATTCCCTTGTAATAGAGATTACATCTACTATGGTAATTGTGGTTGTTCACCTAAATCCCAAACAATCATCATCGCCGTTGGACATCAATATTTCTCACATCGTATTTCCTAAAACAAACCCCTCGGCAAAACACACCCGTTCTTCCCTTTGTTAAACATGCATTTCTTTGCCCCTTTCTCTAACACAATGCACCCATTTCTGTCCCTCTCTCAAACACACCCATTCTTCATCCCTCTCTCAACAGCATACCCTTTCCCTCATTTCTTCCCCCCCCCCCCCACACCCCACCCACGCACCCACCCCCCTTGCGGTCTAGTATACCCATTCTTTCATCTCTCTTTCACTCATGCACACATGAAAAAGCAAATGTGCCCAATTTCATATATATTTTTTTATTACACTATTTTTTTAACTAACCGATATGGTATGTATTGCTTTTCCAATACATTGCCTAGTTAATTACATTGCATAGTTGATTGCATTACACCCTCATTACACTACCAGCTTATTTGGTTGGATGTAATCAACCATGTAATGTAACCATAATTACTTGGTTATTTCCATTACAATGTTTGGTGGTGTTATTGGCATTGTAGTCAAAATTACATTGTATACGAAATAACCACAAGAATAGTTACTATTAGCGCTTTCCGGGTCGCTAATTTTTTTCCAAAAGTTAAGTCTAGTTCTGACTTTGGAATGCTTGTTCCCAGGATGTGGGTCGCAGATGTAGTGTTCCCGGTAACTATGACCACTAGTATTGTAATTATGATAATGCTCACTTACCTATTTTATTTTGTTTACAATGTTGAAAGTACCCTCTCATATCATGATACATACCTTATCTATTGATGAAGTATCTCACTATTTAATTTCCCCCCCTTAGAATCCCCCTCAACACATACATTTTACTCCCCCCCCCCCCCCTTTTTATTTGCACCTCCATTTAATTCTCTCTCGCACACATTTACTTTTTTCTCTCTCACCCATTTTGATCCCCCCCCCCTCTGCGGTTCACCCCATTTACTCCCCTCCTCGTGTATCTCTTGCGCGCCCATTTCAATATCTCTCTCATGCAACCTATTTTAATCTCCAACTCTCTTCCCTTCATCTCCTCCCCTCAAACATACCAATTCTTTTTCTCGTATATGCACTCATTCCTTTCTTTCACAATTGCATTCATCTCTCTTGCTGAAACACACCCATTCTTTTTTTATTTTTTTCTCTCATGTGCACCCGTTCCTTTCTTTATCTCTCTCTCTCTCTCTCTCTCTCTCTCTCTCTCTCTCTCTCTCTCTTGCTCTCACACAATTGCACCAATTTCTCTCTCTTAAACTCATCTATTCTTCTTTATCACATACACATTTACATCCACATTCACACTCATACTCACACTCATTCATACATACTCAAACTTGCAAAAAGCAATAGACCAAATTATCACATTTGTGATTGCATACACATTATCTATTTCAAGCAACCAAACATAGTAATGGAATCACTTTGCCATTGCATTACATAGTTGATTACTTTACATAGTTGATTGCATTACAATCCCATTACATTACATCCAACCAAACAATATGTTCATTCAACCAAACACTATGTTAATGTTTTATGCTTTGATATTGGTGTAGGTATTGGGAAAACTGTAAAAGAGAAAGTCTGTGTGCATACTAGCCGTGACATACGCAGCATAGCAAGTCAGCTGGTTAACATGTGGATAGAAGTCTTCCGGAAAGAGAAAGCTACCAATGGTGGATTGAAGTTGCTGAGACACATGACAAATTCAGATTCTTCAAAAGCTAAAGGGAAAGATCCAGGCTCCAAGAAACCCCCTATACGTTTACAGCCGTGTGCAGTGGCAAATAAGTCGAACTTAAACTCAAAGAAACCGACTGCAAAGCAGGTGAAACCAGGTGTGGTTGGCTCTAAACCAGAGATTAAGGTGGAGGAGGCTGACGACATACCCCTGACTGAAGAAGAACAGGCTGCTCTTGCTGCTGCCGAGGCAGCCCATGCTGCTGCCCTTGCTGCTGCTGAGGTTTGTCTATGTTTGCCATGCAATATTCTTTCCATTAGCTTGTTGAGTTTAATGAAAAGAAATGCTGAAGAAAAGAAATCAAGTTTAATACATACGGGATATATGGCCCTTTCAGCTTGTGAAAGCCTTTCAGATTGGTCTCTGTCTCTCTGACCCTTGGGCATAAGATGTTTGTCAGTTGTCACATGTGATGTCTTCATTGTCCTAAGTTTCAGGGTGCCTGCATCTTGGCCTCCCATGATTTGTAGGGCATGATCTAAATTTGTGTTGTCACTACACTTGTTAAGTTATTTCTTCACATGCTGTCAGGATCTTAGAGTCCAAGACGCTCAATCATTGATTCATAATTCTGGGCGGTGCTATCATTGTCATGGTACATGATATTATAAAAGATTACACTTTATTAGCGCTGTGGTGGAAAATTATTCGTCCATTGGACCATCTGTTATGTTGCCTAACTGCCTGGGAGTCCTTTTAATCTTTTTATTTGATATATAATATCTTTTTTAAAGAAAGTAAAAGATGCAAGCTGTCCCTTGGTCCTGTAACCATTTGTGCTTCTCATTCAGGTTACTTATCTTCAACATGCCGGTAAATAAATAAATAAATAGATGGATAAATTGTAAACTATGCTGATATGAATGCTTGTAAATGATGCGTAGGCATGTCGTCATGTATATGATTGATAACTACCCTTCATCTGTAAAGATTCACTTGTTTGGAAATCTCTAACTATTATTCATGTCATGTCCGCTTTGGTAGGCCTATGCATCATCAGAAGCAAGGTATAGCATGATGCAGTTGCCTAAGATACCATCTTTTCAGAAGTTTGCTAGACGAGAGCAGTATGCCCAAATGGATGAATCCGAGCGCAGAAAATTGTCGGGTGGCATTATGGGCAAACAAGATTCTATTTCAGAAATAGACTCTAGGAATTGTAGAGTTAGGGACTGGTCTGTTGACTTCTCTGCCGCCTGTGCGAATCTTGACAGTTCAAAAATGTCGGGCGACAGTCTTTTGCAACATAGCAACTCAAATGATATGGCTCCATTGAACTGGAGAGAGCATTCTGGAGAAAGTGGAGCTGGAGACAACACCGCCTTTACTAAGGCATGGGTTGATTCCTCCGGCAGTGATGGGATAAAGGACTACCATGCTATTGAGAGATGGCAGTGTCAAGCTGCTGCCGCTGAGTATGAATTTCAGTCGTCAATGCATGTTGGTGATGAGGAGGATTCCAGTACAATGTCAAGGTCCCAGAAGCATGAGGGGCTGCATGATACTTCTATGTCACAGGTTACAGTAAACAAAGAATTGACTGGTAATCAGCGTAGAGGTGCAGAACAAATTAAGCAAGGTGTTGTGGATTATGTTGCCTCATTGCTTATGCCTCTATATAAAGCAAGGAAGATTGATAGAGATGGATACAAGTCTATAATGAAGAAAAGTGCAACTAAGGTTATCTTCATTTTACTTTTCAATCAATTCAAGTCCCTTATCAACCTCCTTCGCTATCAACCTCCTTTGCAGCGTGGAAAAAAAAATCTTTGAGTAGCAATTTAAATGTCCTTAGATTGGCTTGAGTAATTGGTATGTTGACTAGCCTTTTCATTACTTGCAGGTTATGGAGCAGACAACTGATGCGGAGAAAGCAATGACTGTTGCCGAATTTCTTGATTTCAAACGTAAAAACAAGGTGGGATCTGGTTCCTCTTTGTGTCAGTATATTTAACTATTACTGTATTGCATGGCTTTGCTTTGTGTTCGTGCATGGGTTCCGTCCCTAGTCCCTAACATATCACATTTTTCTAGATTGCATGAATGCTACCATGTATGAGATGGCAAATGTTTCCCCAAAAATCTTGAGTCCATGAAATTTGTGTTTTGTTGTATGCACCTCAGCACGTGGAGCAATAAAGTGGAGGATACTAATTCTCATTTTCCCTGTGGCTAGAAAGGCCAATATTGAGCATTTCTTTACGCTATTTATAGTGATAAAGCTATGTTCTATTCTCTATATCCTTTTTATCATGGAGTAGTAGGTAATTAACGACTTTAAGTCCAATGGAAACAACTTGTATTCATGTTCTTTTTTTTCCCCAATTTCAAATTTGAAAACTTTTTGTTTTACTGTTCTCTTATGTTGAGAGGCAGATGATTGGCACAGACAATCATTGTTAGCTGACATTTGATTCTGATTCTCTTGTACACATAATCATTGTTTGCTGACATTTGGGTGTCAAGTCATTTTTTGAATGACTTCTATTTGAAGTGCCTTAAGATTCCTTTGATTATCTTTCTTGAAATTTCTTCCAACTCTTGCAGAAAGACTGGATTGCCTTTTTATCTTGGTGCAATTTTTCAATAGTGATTCAGTTCTTCATCTTTAGTGATGGCTATACCCTTGCCATGCTTAGTGTCTCTGTGGGTGGTCCATGTCATTCCTACATCATGATCTCCTAGACCCTGCATATGTAGGACTCATGCTAGTAGCGTTGTTGCTTTATGTCATGACTGCTAAATCGTTTTCACTGTATAAATTGCAGATTCGCGCATTTGTTGACAAGCTGATAGAGAGACACATGGCCATGAAGCCAGCTGTCAAACCTTAATGGTCCAAGATAGACAGAAGGCAGTAGACACAGCACCGAGCATTCACATGTTGCTGGGACACCTTTGACACCTTGGTTTGTGCGCATCTCTTCCAAAATGCCTTGGAGAATCGCTCAGGTCATCACCTTGCTTTTGAAAAGGAAAAACAAAACTAAGCCATCTGACAAATCTGGGACTTATGAAGCTTTCTTGGCCCCATTGAAGCAAATTTGAAGTGGGATCCTGTGAGCTTTTCAGTGCCTCTAGCTGTGCTGTAGAGGTGAAAATCGAACTCTTGGCGACCTGAGCCATTATCTTCTCCCAAGGCATCAATCAATTCAATTGAAGCATGTACTATTGAGTACATTGCTTTTCTTTTACAAGAAGATTGTACTAAATCAGGGTGAAAAAAGGGCACCTGGAGTTTTGCTCAGTGGTTTTTCACAGATAAAAACCTCAGTTTCCTTCCTTTGCTCTTATATTTTGTACAGATTAGAATTGCTTCAAATAGAATACAGAATCTCGCCCCCACCCCATGAATTTCATTGGATACTGTCCTTTCTCCTTGTTGGAGCTCAGAGTCAGAGTAAATTTATCCCGGCTTCTGCAAATGCAGCTTGCCCCTTACACCTGCTTCTTTGAGCATTTTCATATTTCCTCTTATTTGCTGTCCTTTCTCTTTATCCCTGCATAACTGCAGTTGTTTCCAGTTGAGGATACATTTGGTATGGCTGTCCAGGTAATGTTCAAGCTTCAAGCCACAGAGCTTGATGTAAGATCACAAATTTTCGATTTTGGCAAATTGTGTTGACATGAATCGATGGCATCTTGGAACCAAATGCACACTACTGATGATTGAAAGAGAAGCATTTGGACATCGATATGCTTGATATGTATTTCTGTTGCAGGTTGAAAAATGTATTGAGCGGATGGAAATGTCTTCTGCGGTAAGATTGCTTGCATCTTCATCTCCCTTGACACCCCATGTAAGGGGGACCACACAGGGTAGTGTTGTAGCTTGAAAGATGTATTCATTTCAGACGCTCTCAAATGAGCGAGGTAAGTAACTTAAGGTGACCATTTTCAGCTGTCATAAATTGAAGTTATCATGCCCTTATGACGATGATTTCCTTCGCACCTTCTTTTTCCAGGTCCCCGTGATTGGAATCATCTTTTACAGGCTTGGGCAACTGGGTTCTTTGTATTGCAAACAAAGCGGACCAGCCAAGCTTTCACCCCAGAGGTCTGATGAGCAGCTAGACTCGTGTAAATAAATGAGTATGTGCAAATAAATGAATCCTTTGATTTACGTTTTCTCTTCTGTGCACAGGTTGGTTAGATAACCAGCTTGAAGCAAGTGATCTGGAAATGGTACTCATCTTATTGTGCTCGGAAAGTGTTTCCTTTTTTTTTCTTGGAGAGCTGAAATATCCTCGATCTTGCTTTAATCTCATAGATATGCGCAGAATTACTCATGTATATTCCAGTATTGGAGGGTGTTAAACACTCGGGTTTGTTCAAGTTGATTGTTGCCAAGTTGGTTGTATTCGAAGCGGTTGTCTTTGGTCAGTTTTGTGTTGTTGGATTGTAAATCAGAAGTGTGTAATTCGCCAAAGTGGGTAAATACAAGTAGTTGAGAAAAGCTGTGTTCAGATGATGGCCGACTTTGCAAAGGGAGTTGGATCCTGTTTGATTGTGCAGAACGGAGTCTTGTTTGCAACATCATACTCAATACTTTGTTTACAAAAAATTGCTCGGAGTCGGAGGTACCCCAATATTTGGGTTACTATTTTTCGGTATACCAACTTTTCAAAACTCATTTTCAGATATTCTTAATTTTTGGGTTAATAATTATTTGGTGTTTTTCTGGCTATCAATTTTATTAAGTGACCGAAATATCCTTATTCTTCTTCTTCATGTGTATTTCTTCAAAAATGGGAAAACAAGGGTATTTCGGTCACTTAACCAAATTGATGATCGGAAAAACATCTAATATAATTACTAATCCAAAAATTAAGGTCACCTCAAAATAAATTTTGGAAAGTTGTAGTATTGAAAAATAGTTTCCCCAAATATTGGGGTACTTTTGAGCAATTTTTTGTTCTGTTTATCACCACTACGATGCCAAATGTGAAATGTACCTCCCTTGTCGCAAGGATGATAGTCATGATCCCATATGCCGCTACTATTTTATTATTATCGGAAATGTTATTTACTTTTTCTGTATCTCCAATGTTCTTTTATGAACGATCAATAAGTTTCACATATATTTTATCAAAAGTTAATATGTATTTTTATAATAGTTTTTTTTTTCTTATAAATTCAGTAATAGTAGTTTTGTGTAGGGGATCATTGGTTATGTTGCTAAATCAGTAGTTAATATCTTTAAGTTTTGACGGATTCAAGAATTGAAGAAATCGACAAAATGAGAAGGGGAGAGTGTTTGTCAAAAATGGCTCTTTGAAGTCTCGAGTCATTGTTTTAAACTTTGTTTCTTATAGGTGGAGATATGTAAAGTACACAAAAATATAGTAGAACACAGGGTAAGGTAAGTTATATTAGTCATATCACTTGAAGGGTTTGAGGCGTTCAGGCCTCTATACCCTGCAAGGTTCAACAATTTCAGATAACTCTTTTTGAAGATGACCTAACTCAGATGTTGAGTGTGTAGTTGAATTAGATGGAGAAGAAAGGTGTATGAGGCAAAAATTTGTTGATCAATTGAACAATCCCATGTGGAAATTCATGTCAATTTTATTCGGTAAATTATAGTCCATCACGTGTCAAATTAATTACGATGGTCCATTTAATTAATATTTAAACAGGATTATATTCTGGTCAGTAAAATGATGACACATGTCAGAATGATGCAAAAATGATTATTTATCTTTTTTGTAAAAGAAGATAAATGGGCATAAACCCTAATTCAGTTTCTCTATAAATAGAGAGCTCCCTCCTTTAGAAGAGGATAAAATGCTCAGACTATGAAGAATCTAGAGAGAGTGAAAGACTCTCTCACAAATCACTGAAGTCTCTTTCAAAACTCACCGAGGAGATGAAAATATTCGTTAGGAGAAGGAATCAAACACATCAAACACACATAAAACATTGTGTCGTCGACTCATGAGAGATCAAATACCCATCTAAATTGAGATCAAGTCATCAAGACCCTCTTCCAAGATCAAATTCACCGAAATCCATTCAAGGAGATCGAATCGCAGGATTAGTTACTTTTTCTTGTAACTATCAAACAGAGACTTGTACCTGCAAATTCAAAAATCAATACAAATTTTATTTTATTACCAAATTTTCTGTCTTACCTTATCATGACTAGAAATTTGTGTTTACGAATTCGACATGATCGGTGAGACTACTCTGCCTCTCATCTCTTTCTCTAAGAAGTCTAGGTCATCTTCGGCTCAAGCAACACGATGGCTATCAACATGGAAGAAAAGATAGCTAAATTAGAGGCTACGTTGAAAAGGCTTGCTAGGGAAGGGCGAAGAGAAAGACAAAAAGATCAATGAACAAAGTGAACAAATTGCAAAGTTGATGAAGAAAGTAGAGAAGCACCATTATTAAGAGTATCACAAAGAGACAAGCAAGGAAGAATCCGACAAAGAGTCTTTCAAAGGTGATGGCGACAAGGAAGAAAAGAAAGACTCATTTTTCAGGATCAATGACTGTAAAAGAGATTCAATACTTAATTGCAAATGCATTGAAGGCTCAGCTCGGAGAAGGATTAAGAAAGAGTCACTTATACACAAAGCCATACATAAAAAGTATCGATGCCCTTCGAATGCCACAAGGATATCAACCCCCAAAGTTTAATCAATTTGATGGAAATGGTAATCAATTTGATTCAGCCTCGTTATTCTTGTCGATGGTTCCGGAGCCCCTTAGAAGGCTCGGGATTGGTCTAATGAAGACCCAAGATTTCAACCAATGGCACGTGGTCTTCATATAATGAAACACCGCTCTCCTTGATGGCCATAAGGACCCTCCAAGGATCCGTATCCACCATGAAATGGACATTGAAATCGGGTTTGATTCGAGGAGAGGAGAGGGTGGCTTGAAGCGAGCCGGTGACAATAGACGAACCAAAAGTGAACCGATCCTCATACGGTTCATGTACCCATAGACATTCATAGCATGTAAAGTTTCTCCTTCATTCAATACTTGTTGGCGAGACTCTTAGACATGTGCAACTCTTCCAGTTTGGTCCAAAGCTTCCGATGTTCCTCGATATGCATTACCTTTCTCTGAATGTGCTCTGCCAAACACAATTAAATCCCCGCTAGAGTTTTATTCTCCAACTTCTTCCACTCTCTCGCACTCAGGTTGTCTTGGATCTCTTTCTGGAGTTTTTAAAGTCTTCATCTGTAATAACCCGCCCTAATCCATGGTGATTAATGTTGCTAATCAAACATAATTAAATTGATTCGCGCTTTTTATTTCGTTTAATTGTGTGTTTTGCAGGACTTGAACAGTGCAACGACCACCGATTCTCCATTACAGTAATTTTGTTAGATACCTCTCAAATAGTATTACCGATCCTTCTTAGTTAACCATAGTGTTCAGAAATTTTGTCTGACAATTTCTCATTCGAATTTATTATTATTATTGGAGAATTGAGTACTCATGAAATTTTTATTAGTAAAATCTCTCATAGTTTATTCTAGTAGGATTTTATTCGGTAACCCCAAATTAATGGTATCGAGTGACAAAAGAGGTATTAATTAAGGATTTGGGCCTGTTGTAATTTCTCCCTTGAAAGCCCACTATGGTATTTAAAGAATTAAGGCCTCATTATCATTTAAGGAGGAGGGTTAGTATTATATTTTTCGATTCCTTTTATTTCAAAACTCAGATTCAATTCATTCATTCAGACCCTCCTTCTCCCTCACTCACGTTCTGCCTGTCTTTTGTCTCTCGTTCATCTAGCTGTCATCCTCTGTGCCTCTCACTGTCGCTGCTTGTCATTGTCTCCGTGCCGGGCGTCGACCACTGGCGCCCAGAATCCGGTAACGTCGCTGGGACAGTGGCCGAAGACTCCCTCCAGTGACACCGCACCTTTGTTCCTCTCTCCTTCTCTCCTCTTTTCTAAGGTATTCTCTAAACTTCAATGTCTCACTTCAAAGTAATTGAGTTGCAATTGTAATTGAAGGTTGTAATTTGGTTATGCATGTTAATTTCTAAGTAAAGTACTACCCTAGATTAGTAATTGGGTTATTTTGGTTGATGAATTAGGGATGGATTGTTAGTGTATTATGATGCACATCAAGTGTTCGATGAAATGCCTCATAAAAGAAGGGATTATGGTCGAATGAATATGACCTTGTTGATGTTGGATTGTTGAGATTTGTACATGCATGATATTTTGGTGATTTATTTCACTGTGAAAAGTTGAATTCTTGGTTCAAGTTTAGTTGCATGTGGAAAGATCAGGGTTGAATTATCAATTTGGTGAGTTTCATAACTTTTGATGTGGATGCATAATGGTTTATGAATAGGGAATTCAATTATGGGATGTTTTTTATTTGCATGCCTTCAAGGTGGACTCAAACGAAGGTTTCCTTTATGTTATCAATTCTAGAAATTTACATTTATGGTTGGAGAGTATGTTTTAGGAAGTGATTAAAGTGAATTATAGAGTTTAAACATGCATGCAAGCAATTCTTTGAGTAGTTTTGCAATCTGATTGGATTCTGAAAATTCCAGGGGGAGTGAAGTGTGAATTTAGCTTATTTTATGACATGAATAGGTATCCTAAGATGTTATCTAAACCCCAGTTTTTGAATCGTAGAATTTCGTTAAGTATAGCAAAAGTTATGCCCAAAACCGTGAGGCCTCATATCTTAATACGAATTCTGGAGGCACCGAGGCAGTCTGGAAATTCATGTTTTTCATCTATTTAGAGACCTTTTGGGGTGAAGTGTTCAACATGAAAGATTTAGAGTATTTATTGAGCTTTCCGGAAAGGTAAATTGTGTAGCCATACGATGTCAGGATTGAGAGTTATGAGTTCCCGATTATGAGGTAGTAATCTGAGATTACCCAGAAACTTATTTTGACTGCTCTGTATTCTTGGCCAAAATCCGACCATTTCTCATGCTCAAATCAATTTGTGACTCAAACGAAAGTTGTTGTACATTCCACAAACTTTCCGAAATGGGGTCTTAGGAATTCATTGGACATAGGGAGAGGACGATATGGCCCAATATTTTTAGCTATGCAATTAAATTTGCTCAGAAATAATGGTAAGTATAGCATATTCTAGACACTTTTAGAACCTTTTTCTGAGGCTTGTATGAGTTTGAGGTCAACATAAATGTTGTAGTATGCATTTCAAGCTTCCCATAGACTACTCTTGTACACTCAAACGATACTTGGAGATTGATTTATAGGCTTCCGAAACACCACTCCCATACATGTTTTCCCCAAGAAAGTTCGCTTGTTTATCTTATTTCAATTTCATCATTTCATGTGTTCTTAGTTTAAGCTTTAAGTAGGAAGTTGTGAGGCGTAGCCCGAACCTTACAAAGAGTCGTTGTGTAAGGTCTTTCAAGATGTGTAAAAAGAGTTATACCTTCTAAGTGTTATGGAAATTCCTGGAATCTTCCAACTCATTGAGTCTTGATTTATTAGTTCTTCAGGGAAATCTTCCCTTCTAAGAGCTCAATCTAAGTCTTATCTTTATTCTTATCTCAAGTTAACTCCAAGGGGTTGTTGCCACTACCTGTTCAAGTCCGTTCAAGTGCTAGTGGTCATTCAAGCGGTCCAGTTCAAGGTACGCATATTGCCTACTTTCCCAAGCTTGTTTTATTGTTGATGTTTTATGCTAATGTTTTATGATGATTTCTTATACTGATGTTTTATGTTGTTGTTTTATGCTGAGGACTTCTTGATGTTTACCGCAAGGAGGTTTATGTTTTTGGTTCTTTCAATGCTGACGTCTCTTGTTATATGGTGCTAATCACACTTAGGTACTTTCGATGTCGACGGGCATCTGTCATGCGACATGGCCAGTGTCTATGATGAGGTCTATAACGAGGTCTGTTTATGACGAGGTCTACAACGAGGTCTATTTATGATGAGGTCTATGATGATGATGATGTTTATGATGTTAATGTTTATTTTCTTTTTCTTTGGCTGTTCAAGAGTTTTTGTGACTTGTTTGTGTTTTCCATTTTCAAAAGAATTTAGCATGGCGCGAACTAAAATGAACTGTGAAAGTTTACATTGTAGGGGTATGTGTACTGAGTTTAGCCAACTCATTTGCGAAGTTTTCTGTTTTTGTTTTAGGTGATTCCCCTAGTGCGGATAAGCCAAGAACCGGTAAGAAGTTGAGTCAAATTGAAGAGCGAAAGGTTCCTTTGTTTTAAGGAAGTTATCTTTCACCTTTGGTGTATATGTTTGATAGCTTGATGTATAAGAGTCTTGAAGATAAATGATTTTTGGGTGTTGGGTGTAATATATTGTCTTGGAAGGGTGATATGTTGATCCTAAGTTAGTATGACATGTATATTGTGGTATTTTAATATGCATATTAGTTTTGAGAATGCTAGGTTGAAAACAATGTCTTGTTAGCCTTGTCCATGATCATGGACAGCGGTAATGCTTCCGGATTCTATTTCCGATGCGCTAATCATTGGGTTATGAATTGTTTAGTAATAATTCGGTAATTATTAATCTGGGGGCGTTACATCATCGCTTATCATTTCATGGGTCTTCACGTCAGAATACTCGATCATATCCCATAACCCGTGCTGTTAAGGACCGCCTTCATCTACAATCTCCACATCATGAAACTCCTCGTCCCATCAAATTTTGGAATCTTGCACTTCATGATTGAAGTCATCTCCACCTTGCTCTGATACCACTTGTGATGGATTTCAGAGAAAATAACTGCAAGGTTATGGTTACAGCGGAAACAAACGAGATGACGGATATTACGACAAAATTAGGAACGAAAATTTAGCGAAAAAAGTGACACCAGATATACGTGGGGAACCGAAAAACTTGGAGAACAACCCACGGATGGTGACAGTCAGAAAAAATAATCCATTATGAGAAAAATGAGGAGTACAACTCAATCACTGTCACAAGGTGTGATACGATCAACAATGGAGATTACAATACAATCTCACTCGGGATACCAATGTGGAAAATATTGGTGAAACTCTATCTCACTCAATATTTTCACTTTGATTTGATTGATTGATTAAAGTGGAGAAAACTATATCTTATATATAAGACGGCTAGAAGAGTTAGAATTAGATTAAAACTTAAATAACCACAAGTCGTAACTGACTTGAAGAGGACCTCTAAGAGGATCCAATGGGCCACAACACAACAATATATATATATATATATATATATATATATATATATATTAGAGTTGTATATTGCGATAATCATGAACTTTGTGTGTTTTTTTTTTTTTTTTTTTTTTTTTTTTTTTTTTTTGCATTTTAAGTTGTATAGTTGTATTCTTAGAGTTAATTTGTTGGTGACTTTTGTAATGTTTTTATGTTGAATTTTGCTCATAGCCTCTTACATTGAACTACATGTTTTTATTTGTGTTGAAAATATGTGTATTTAAATAAAATAGTCATTATTACACAATTGTAAACGTATAAAATTAACCCAAAAATTGATAAATCTAGATAAAAATACATAAAAGTGTTGGACCCATTAAGTTTCCGCTATGGACCCGGGTTTGGGTCCGAGTTATCGACTCACCGACGGGTTCGAGTCGCCCGGTCCAAAAATTTTGTAGGTCCGAGTGCAGCTGGACCCGACCCAGACGCGACCCATTGCCATTCCTAGTCCCTGCCCATTGTAAGAGTTGTCGAGTTAGTATTCCCCTAATGTAAAGATTAGATGGATTGGAGTACTCACCTAAATAAAAAAAATGCTTATCATACATCTTTTATTACTAATAAGTATATTAATAAGTGTTAAGCACCGCTTAGAATGTAAAATATAATATTATCATGAATGTTGAGATCTATGTCCAATTATCTATGATGGACTGGATCACCCTCAATTTCTTTTTGGATTATTTAATTTTTGTTGTTATTGAAAAAACTGAAAAATCGAATAAAAAGAAAAAGAAAAAGAAAAAATGGGGTTCATAAGAGTTTATGGTAGCCAAATCCAGAACCGGAGAACCCCAATATTATTGATTTCGGCCAATTCCCTCATCGCAGAGAAATCACCCAATCATTCAGTCATTCATTCGATCGCCATTGTTGATCTCTCTGTCTTAGATCCAATCTGCGAAAATGTCTTCTACATTCAACGGCGATGAAACCGCTCCTTTCTTCGGCTTCCTCGGCGCCGCTGCTGCCCTCGTCTTCTCCTGTACGTCTTTCCCTCATTTTTCATTTCTTACTGTTTCCGATCTAGGGTTAGGTTAGGTTAGGGTTAATTGAAGGTGTTTTGGTACTGCAGGTATGGGAGCTGCGTATGGGACGGCCAAGAGTGGTGTTGGTGTGGCGTCGATGGGTGTGATGAGGCCTGAGTTGGTGATGAAGTCCATTGTTCCCGTTGTTATGGCTGGTGTCTTGGGTATTTACGGCTTGATTATTGCTGTTATCATCAGTACTGGGATTAACCCAAAAGCTAAATCTTACTATCTGTTTGATGGGTATGCTCATCTTTCTTCTGGCCTTGCTTGTGGTCTTGCTGGTTTGTCTGCTGGTATGGCCATTGGTATCGTCGGTGATGCTGGTGTCAGGTATTCATTTGCTTACTTCTGCTTTTCAATTCTGCTGTAGATTTGCTTGAAATTTCATTTATTCATTCTGATCTTTGACTTGAACACTGTGATGTTTCATCAAGTGATTCGTTAGCTAATTGTATGGTGTATGTGGTATTCTTTTACTGTCTTGGTTTCCTGTTTTGTATGTTAGTTAATTCTTCCATGATATATGTTGTTCTTTTGCTTTGTGTTTGTGCTCATCTCTTTTTGATGAGTGTTTTTATTTTTGAATTTGCTAGTTTTTGTTGTTGATATTATCTATCATTCCTGTAACTTGCTTGAATTAAACTTCCCATCTGTTGACCTACAGGTATAACCCTTACTACTTTGAAGGGACTAAATCTCCCATCTCATTTAATTAATGTTGGTTGAGAATTGCTCACTTTGGTTTTTCCTTCACATCCTGGACCTGGAAGGTTATATGACACTGGCTAGACATGGCTATCACAATGTACAGCTGGCTAGGCTGTTGTTGACTTTGTTTTCCATGAATGTGATCATAACATGTCAGTGATTGGGTGTCATATCTATATTTCATTCTTAGTTGCATCATCGTTATCTGGCTCTTGACCTGTTAATCCCTATGTTACTCGGACTCGGGTATGCGTGTCCATATCGGACACGGATACGGGTGTCGGACTCGGCTATTTTAAAGAAATTTTATGCATTTTCATTGTAATTTGAAGTGTCGATTGCTGTACCCTTGTCCGGGTATCATGGGTCCAACATAGGTGCGGCAAAGAAAATGAAGAGTTGGAGTAACATAGGTTAATCCCATTTGTCGCCTGGATTTTGTGTGTTTGATGATGGGTCACTTTGCTTTTATTTTGCTGTTGGGATAACTGAAATTGTGATAAAGTTGAATGAATTTGAAGTAGGACTTTCACCGGTGTGGTTATCGTTTAAAACTTGGCTTTGGTGTGTTCTTCATGTGTTGAAAGCTGAACAATTTGATAATTGAAGCTAGCGTAACTCAGGGAGAACTTATTTGAAGGATAGTTATACATGCTTTTTATTGGTCACAAACTTTTACATTCTCCTATATGTCAGGATAATTTGAAGTTGCTGGTTGGATCCATCTATGAAAACTGTTAGGGTTTGCTGATTTTTTGTATAATTTTCAGACAGCATTTGTTTGGTTTTTTGTTTGATTGGGGGGGGGGGGGGTTCGAGTGTCTCTGTGTGATTCTTGTGAAATGCTTTGTAATTTTTCTTTACCTTGTATTAATTTTGCGCACACGCTCAAGGGCATGCTGCAGTTTAAGTATCTACAGTTTGAGAGCTTTCCGTTTCTCAGATGTCCACTATGATCTATTGCTTATAAGTTATATCTTGACAGCTTGTGTTACTGTATCTTTTTCCCTGGATTAATGTACATACTTACTGTCTCTACATCTTTAGCCCGCTTAACTTTTGAGTTTCTTTTTTTCCCCAGAGCAAATGCCCAACAGCCAAAGCTTTTGTTGGAATGATCCTTATTCTCATTTTCGCTGAAGCTCTGGCTTTGTATGTTTTGATTGTGGGCATCATCCTCTCTTCCCGTGCTGGCCAGTCAAGAGCTGTCTAAGAGAATAGAAGAGGGTTCCTCTTGGTCCATGTCTGCTGGAGATGTAATATTCTTTTGGCCCCCGTACCTGTCAGAAATAGGTAAAACTTGGTACTGCGAACTCCTCTACAAGGAGTGATTTTATTGTTTGTATGGTTTTGCGTTGTGATGATTGGTGGTTGTTTTTGCATCGAGAATTTTTACCATAAATGTTGAATTACTTAGTAGCTGGTGTCCCTTCTCCGAATAAAGTGATGCTTCTGTACCAATATAATTCCCATCGTTGGGCTCCTGTGTATGGAGATTGCCTTTGAACTTGTAAAAGTATTGACAGATTCATTTTGAGATATTTATTATTCTTTTGGGGTTCTATATTCTTGAATTTGGCGTGCATAATTATTGCTAAATCAGGCTTGATAGTCATTTGTTATGGATTTGTGATATAATTCTTATACTACCTCCGTTTTGTTTTATCTGTCGTCTAGGGAATTGTGGCAAAAACTTTGACCGTTAATATCTTAATTTGTATAATGATTCGTCATACAAAATTGATATCATTAGATTTGTAATAAAAAATACTATTAAAAAAGTATAATATTATATTTTTCTACAAAAGTTTTTTATTAGAAATTATTGATTAAAAATCAAGACCGAAACCGTAAATGACAGATAAAAAAGAACGGAGGGAGTATATGCTAGAAATATGTGAAAAAAGGAGGGGTTTGGTGATTTGCCGACTTTTTCCTTGGAAAAATTGGAGTTCAGCGTTCTTGTCATTAGCAAATGTTGTGTCTTTCATAGTTACCCTTTGGAAAAGCAACCCATGAAATTCTCCTCTATCTCTTTGTGGGACAATAGCTTTGAGTTGGCTATAGATTACTACTATTATAAACTACTGGCTGTATACTTGTAATCTTATATGTGAGCTGAGTTGAAATTAATTACTTAAAAATGTAAGCTGAGTTTTGAAGTACCAAAATAAAGTTTGAGATCCTTAAGCTTGGTTTGGTTATTGAAAATAATAACTTAAAACAACACATCCACCAAGTAGGAACACCCAACCGAAAGTTGAGGTGTAATCCTCCTTATCACTTATCCAACTTGCGTCCAACTGTCCAAGTATCCTTCTAAGACCAAAGGCTCTCCCTTGAAGTGCAAGCTATAGTTTTGAGTCCTTCTGAGGTATCCCAAAACCCTTATTATGGCCCGCCAATGCTCTTTGCTTGGTTCGCTACTATACCTTCTAAGCTTTCCCACCGCAAAGACTATATTCGACCTAGTACAAGTCATAGTGTACATTAAGCTTCCTATGACTTTGGCATACTCCCAGGCCCGGCCCTGGGGGTAGGCCCAAGGGGCAACCGCCCAGGGCCCATGACTTAAAAGAAAATTGGTTCAATTCTAAGGGCCCCATCCATCAGCCATCCAAGTGACAACCGCTCAGGGCCCATGACTTAAAAAAAAAAATTGGTTCAATTCTAAGGGCCCCATCCATCAGCCAACCTTAGTAAGTAAGGGCCCTCTTAAGCACACCGAAAAAGGCCCACTGCCAACAAACTCTTAAACACACGGAAGTAGGCATCACCTCAGGGCCCAATTGAAAATCATTCATCTCATCTCCAGTTCATCTCTTGGGCTTCCTCACCCACCCAATTTCATAACAAATTAACCCTTTATTCCTTTCTTCCTCTATTCTGCATAAAACATCAAATTTTTTCACACCCAACACATTTCAAGGAAATTAAAAACATGTTAACCCTTTCTTCCTCCTTAATTGGATTGTGGCGGCATGCGGCGGTCCGGACCTCCGGAGGATAGTGACAACTAGCAGTGGATTTAAGCTACCCGGGTTAGTAATCACTTAAGCTTTTCCCTAATTTGATGAAATATTGGTGCTTTGGTGGATGAATGTTTCTTTTCTCTGTGAAACTCGGTCGAGGTGATAGAGTCGGGGTTAGGGTTTTTGGTGTTGGATCATTAAACAAAGTTTGCATTTGAATTTCAGTCTTGGATTGTTGATTAGAGACATTAAGGGTTTGGTTTTTCATTGTAAATTAGAGACAGTTGATGGGGAAGATGGGGAATTTGTAGCAGAGATGTGGGTTCTTTTTTTGCGATTTCGGTGGTAGTCAATCTGGGCATGACATTAATCTACTGGGAAGGTTGCTTGTGACCTCAAAAATATATAACAGTAAATGGTCTTTATCTAAAGAGAATTAGGTTGTGAAAGAAACATCTCAACAAGTGGGAGGGACTATGGATTAGGCTTTTGCTTTTTGTATTGTCATTTGTCAAGTGTCAACAAGATAGCACATGATGAATTCTTTTGATTTTTGTATTGTCAGGATGCAAATGTTTGCCGTTTGTTTTATCTATGCAGTAATTAAACAAATAATCATTTTTAATTTTGGGTGGTTATTTGTTGTGCTGGTGTATTTAGCGTTGTTGTCTCAAATTTTCATTATACATTGTTAATTGCAAATTTGCTATACTGTCCTAAATAAGTGGTGGAGGATTTACTTTGTTGTCTCAAATTGTACATTGTACATTGTTATTATTTGACCATTTGTTGAATTACTATATTTTATTGCTGGATTTTTAATTCAACAAAGAAAATCTACAATTCATTTAACTTTAGTTTTTTTTACTGGTGAATTAATTCAATATTACTAAATTGGTATTAATTTGATATGGTAGTGAGGATTTTGATGTCGTTGCCGCCTCGCTACTAATGTCGCTACATGTGTAAAATTCTTAGTATCGTTGGTAAATCAGCGTTTTGGAGTTTAGGTATTTTGACTAAATCTTTGTTTAGTATGTCTTTGTTTAGTATGAATGCTAACACATTTTTTAAAGAGGCCCCAATATACAAATTGATATATTATTTTGCCTAGGGCCCCAAAAATATTAGGACCGGGCCTGCGTACTCCATTTGGGCAATCGGCCTACCATCATTTTTACTCAACTTAAGGCTTGATTCAAATGGGGTCGTTGCCACATAGGAGTTCTTGTGAAACTTTTTTAACACCTTTTCCACATAGTGGGCTTGTGTTAGACTTATTCCATTATTATGTCTAATGATTTAAGATCCTCATATACATTATAGATATAGGGAATCTTATACTCGATAGAGCTCCTATTTCCCTCTACTAAATAGACGAAAAATTTCGAGCCAAAAGACTTGGATTTCCTTGCCCTTTTACTCCTTATTTCTTCAACATCATGTTGATTATCTTGAACAACATCCTGTGGAACCATGTCACGAATGACATCCTTGGGTCTAGGAATTGAAGAGAACCAAGTCTCATCAAGTATTGCATCTATTGACACTATTACGGTATTCATCGTTATGTTGTCATTTGGTTCGATAACCATAAACCTATAGGCTTTGCTTTCAAAAGCATAACTGTAGACACCAAAATAAGTAAGCGACACAAGGATTTCGGACATGTTGGACTCCTCGAGGATTTTTGGTGATATGGGTCCCTCGTGGGTTTTCATCAAAGGAGTCTTTGGGTCAAAAGGGTCCTCGCAAGTTTGTTGGTCAAGGGGGTCTTTGGGGATGTAGATTACCAGTCAAGTCAAAGTCAAGTGTCAAAGGTAACTTTTGGTCAAAGTCAAATTTTAGTCGAAGTCAACTCAAGAATCCTTGCGGATTTTAGGAGAGCCTAAGTAAAAAATCTACGCAGATCCAGTTCTTCAGCTCAACCAATTTCTCGCGAATTTTTTAGGAAATGAGGGAAAATTCTCGCGGATTTTTCAGGAAAGAGGGACAAATCGGCCCAAAAACAAATCTTTGTGAATTCAATTTTTGGCCCAGATACCATGACCCGGTCCAAGGGTGAACCTCGCGGATCCCATGTCCCAGACTAGTGAATATCCTGGCGGATTTGCCAGGCCAGCCCAAGAAAATCCTGGCTTTGTATGTTTTGATTGTGGGCTTCATCCTCTCTTCTCGTGCTGGCCAATCAAGAGCTGACTAAGAGAATAGAAGAGGGTTCCCTCTTGGTCCATGTCTGCTGGAGATGTATTATTCTTTTGGCCCCCGTACCTGTCAGAAATAGGTAAAAGCTTGGCACTACGAACTCCTTTTCAAGGAGTGATTTTATTGTTCGTATGGTTTGGCGTTGTGATGATTGGTGGTTGTTTTTGCATCGAGAACTTTACCATAAAGTGATGCTTCTGTACCATTATAATTTCCATCGTTGGGCTCCTGTGTATGGAGATTGCCTTCGAACTTGTAAAACTATTGACAGATTCATTTGAGATATTTATTATTCTTTTCTGGTTCTATATTCTTGAATTTAACATGCATAATTATTGCAAAATCAGGCTTAATAGTCATTTGTTATGGATTTGTTATGCTAGGAATATGTGAAAAAAGAAGAGGGTTTGGTGATTTGCAAACTTTTTCCTTTGAAAAATTGGAGTTAAGCGTTTTTGTCATTAGCAAATGTTGTGTCTTTCATAGTTACATTTTGGAAAAGCAACCCATGAAATTTTCCTCTATCTTTTTTTTCCGATTATTGATAGCCAAAAGACTTAAAGGTTCATAAAATACAGCAAACCGCAAACAAAATAGCAAATTGCCACCGCCAAAAGAAAAAGGTAACAACCAAAATGTTAAATAAAATAACACAACAAGGACTTTCGCGAGCACCACAACCAAACGAAACCATTACGTCGCAAATATGATGCAAGATCGATGAATTCAGCTTGATGGGTCATCGAGGACTCGCGCGCCTATAACATTGCCAATAATCACAGCCCTTCGGTCAATCTCAACTTCAATATCATTAAAACTGTCATCTTCCGACATGTTCGCACGCCTATTCATCCTAACCTTCCTACCACCCTTTTGGGCACAACTCACGAGCAACTCTACAAGTTAGAGTTGCATCTCTGACAAGCTTCCATTTAGATTTCATCAACATGTTTAGTTTTCTCTTACTCATGCCTTCACCCTTCGAAGCCTCAAGGATGGATTCTTCAAGATCTGTAAGTAAGTCATGCTCAGCCACACCATCAAAGGATTCAAGCGGGTTACTATGAGTGCGGTCACTGTCAGAGTCAGCCTCTAGGTCCCTATTAGCCGCCCGATTGATTTTGGAACCACTCAAGAGGACATCTTTATAAGACAACCTGCTTGCATGTTTACTTCTATCCAAAACAACATTAATAGGGTCCGTAATGGTTTTGCTAGAAGCATCTACAGACCCATCACAATCGGGATCCTCAAGAAACTCGGGCACACCCGTGTCTTCTTTTCCAAAATTCCTCAAACCGTTGTTAACCCCACAAGGGGACGAGATATGCAAAACATTCGAGATATGAGCATCACCGATATTCTTCTTAGGGATCCACTTCTGGCTAATTTTTGTAGTAGCAGGAGGTCTAACAACTTGTTTTTTTATTGAATTTAGCCCAAGAAACAAAAAGCTTCCTATGGTCGACAATTCTAAGGTTAATCTCATTACATCATCTCTATTCACATATCTCACAAAACCAAATTTTCTACCATTCTTTCCAATTTAGCGGGGATATATGCATCAATGACACCGCCAAACTTGCTAAATAAACTCTTAAGCCTCAAACTTCCCATGTTGATAGGCGGATTATCAATAAAAAGGGAGAACACAAAGACTTATCTTTAGAAGGAATATTAGTCACACCAGAGCCAACATTGAGGGATACGGCTTTGGCAACATTACTAGCACCACTAAGCATATGATTTTGAACAAGGGAGGAAGTCTACAACCCTCCATGAACCTCCCCCAATTATTTCAACACAACAAGAATTTCACAAGCTCTATTCAAGGAGGTCCGACACACAACTTTTGACGAAAAATTCTCCAAAAAAATGGAGGAAACAAGACACTCAAGTTCAGATTTTGACGCCTTATACCAATCAAGAAAATTGTTGCTTAAAACTATGATAATAACAAAGGTAGAAAAACCCGCAGAACAACAACAAGATCCACACCTAACAGCTTATATCTGAGGGAAAAAGAAATTGCAAGAAGGCACCTGAGATTTGAGCTATTGCCCCGGAGCTACAGAAAACGACAATTTTCATGCAGGCCAACACCACAAGACCTCCCAAATTGCCGACGAACCCCCCGCGACCAGGAAAACGACAACTAAGGCGGCCGACGACTAAGAAGCGTCAATGTCCGACGACCAAGGACGACAGCCAAAGTAGTAGGTCGGGGTCAGAAGGGCGAAAACTAGGGTTTACTGGGGCAACGAAAGAACCAAGGAGGGGGAGACACTACAACAGGGTAACAAAAATAAGTCCATTTTGAACGGTCTCAATTCAGCTTGAACGGTCGTTCGGCAGGACGGGCGACCGTTCATTTGCGACCGTTGGGGACGGTTCGCATCTCAAGGGTCGTCTGCGGAAGCGGGCGACCGTTCATTTGAACGGTCGCTAGCTAACGACCGTTCATAAATGGTCGCAAAAGCGGGCGACCGTTCATGAACGGTCGCTAGCTAGCGACCGTTCAATGAACGGTCGTCCGTTTTTGTGACCGTTTATGAACCGTCGTTAGCTGTTGTGACCGTTTATGAACGGTCATTACCTAGCGACCGTTCAATTGAACGGTCGTCCACTTTATTTTTTTTTTGAAAAAACTTTTTTGTTTAGGGTTTCTGGTAATATAATCTGCAGAATATATTTGAAGTGTAAGTGGCAAACGTTCACAAAATGAACGGTCGCAAACAGTAATATATATATATATTATATAAATTAACGGTCGCAAACAGTACTATATATATATATATATATATATATATATATATATATATATATATAGTCAACGGTCGCAAAATATATTACATATCCGACAGTTAGTTTTTAAAGTTGTCCTCACAAACACTACGAAGAATGGAGGTCATTAATGAAGTTGGAGGGAGAGAATTGACCACTAGAAGGCGTCCCCTGCTGCTGCTGTTGATTTTGTTCTACTTGGGACAATCTTCCTTCAAGTTGGCTCAACAGTTGCTGGTATTGGGAGACTTGACTCCTCAAAGACTGTTGTTCAGCCACCAAGGAAGCATAAGCAGATGGGGTAGGGGCAGCGGATGAGGAAGAAGATCCCTGACCATTGTGGTAGGGCGTGCATAGCGGGCCGGTCTTTCGTAGAACATGCCTGTCGAGGATCCCAGGCCATAGACAGACTGATTCTTGACCGAGAACCTACCAACGACATTGTAGAACACCGCGTTGGCTTCCATAGAATTGGGCTCCAAGCCCGCTGCAGATACTTGCTCCAGATATTCATTCTGCAAATGATCAACGTTAATGATAATTAGTAACCACAACTAAACGTAAAGCAAAGTGGTCATGTTGTTTGTTATCAAAACACATTATCCATAGATGCCACAACTAAGGTGATATAGGGAGAGTTACATAGAAATTTCGGCAGAGTTTCCTTTGTAATATGGACTATCCCAAATTCATAATACGAAACATTACCCTGCAAATGACAATATAAACTCAACTTGTAGAATAAGGGTCACATGCCCACTTTACCACAACGAACATTTGCAACATATACAATCCTATCGAGCCACATGCTCGTTTCTAAACATAAGTTACACATTCCAACTTCCAACAACAATTCCAAAACATACAATCAAACAACAATATACGGCTACACGCCGATTATTCACTATCGAGCCACACGCTCATTTCTAAACATAAGTTACACATTCCAACTTCCAACAACAATTCCAACACATACAATCAAACAACAATATACGGCCACACGCCGATTATTCCTATCGAGCCACACGCTCGTTTCTAAACATAAGTTACACATTCCAACTTCCAACAACAATTCCAACACATACAATCAAACAACAATATTAGGCCACACGCCGATTATTCCTATCGAGCCACACGCTCGTTTCTAAACATAAGTTACACATTCCAACTTCCAACAACAATTCCAACACGTACAATCAAGCAACAATATACGGCCACACGCCGATTATTCCTATCGAGCCACGCGCTCGTTTCTAAACATAAGTTACACATTCCAACTTCCAACAACAATTCCAACACATAAATTATTAAACTAACTTTAGAAGAAAATGACTTACATAGACTTTGGCCGCCTTCGGGTCAGTCCATTGCTTGTTGCCGTGGTCGTCTTGCTTACAATGATAGTGCTCTATGACGTCCGCGGGGGATGGATGGATCCCGTCACTAGCCTAGGAATATATTTAGAAACATTACAGATATTACCTTAGAATGTGTGTTGATGAAAAACGTCAAAGTAAAAAATGATGGGAGTCTTACCAGTTTCCGCAAGTATTTACCGGCGGACATCGCGCCACCGTAGTGCTTATTCTGGTCCGGGGCTTTGTTCCGATTCGCCGTGTAAGCCTCGACCCAACGCTTATAGGCCTCTTCCTCTCGTTTAGCCCACATCCTCGCCCGGATTTCAATGACAAATGGGGGATTTCTTTGTTCCTTGGGGTCCTTTTCTCTCGGTAGACCAGGCCCTTAAGGAGGTCGCTGAATTTGCTATGCTACATGTTGAAGACTTCCTGAGCCAGGTCCATTTCGTATTCGAAACGTTGCTATACAATAACAATTAAAACAATTAAACACATATTTGCTGTCCCTTATATACTAACGAAATCCAAATAAAATAATTAAGTTCCGAAGGATTGTATTCTTACATAGAAATACGACCGATAAACCATTTTGTCAGGATCTTCCATATCACCAGCGGAAAGAGTCTCCCTTTGGTATTGGGATTTGAGACTCTCCGACACGACCTTAGTAACCTCAGGCAATGAGATCCTACAAGAAACGAGCAACAAGTGAGAGAGTCACAGTATTTATTAATTATTATGTATTGACCAAAATTAAAGTTGACATACCAGTCTCCCCCCCCAATGAGGGGGGTCCTTGGGTCAGATGGGTCGGGAGGTATACCGGGCTGGATCTTCCATAGAGGGGATGGTGGGGGCATGGCGTATTCTTAAGCTGCACTATAATAACCAATAATTGACCGCACAAACAATGAATTTGCAATTAATTTACATTTGATGCATGCAGTGAGTAATCAAATAACAACCATGAAAACAAATTCAATTATAACCAAACAAAATAAAAAGATTTTTTTCTAAATTGTTACATCGCACAACGTAATGGATGTACAAATGACAGTTCAAACAAAAGAACCTACACGTGCGACCTACTCATCATCATAATCACTAAGCAACTCAACAAATGCGGCGTTTTCCAATGCTTCATTCCTTTCTAATTCATCATCCTCCACACCCTCTAGTATACCCCGATCTTCTCCTTCTTCATCATCACTAAATAGTTCGTCTCCCGAGCCATCTCGATCGTCAAGTAGTTCGAACTCAACATGATAGAGGGTCCACATTGTTGTCTTCTTGAAATGCTCCATCATGATCATCGAGTCCATCTATTGTTTGCCTTGCCTTAATTGTCAGTGTAGCAGTCCATGATGATCTATCCTTCTTGGTTGTTGGGTAATGGATGTACACCATTTGTGTAGCCTGAGATGCCAACACAAAAGGCTCATACACCCTATACCTCTTTGCTTGGCTAACATCAATAAGCTTGTAATGATCATGCACGACTACGCCACCTTGACCCCGGTCGAACCATTCAACCTTAAACAAGTGGACTTTGTATTCCCTACTACGCCCAGTATAAACTAACTCAATAACCTCTTTCAAAATCCCGTAGAAGTCAGTTCCATTCACCCCTTTGACACACACCCCATAATTTGCATTCGTTGGTTTATTATCGGAACGGTAAGCATGGAAGTTGAAGTTGTTAATGTAGAAATGAGCCCAAGATAAAACATCCTTCCTAGGGCCATTCGCTAAAGCAGTAACAACTTCGTCTCCTTCACCGGATGACAAAACCTACAAAGTTGTTTAATAATTGCGAAATTAATCTCATGTAACCTATGTTAACCAATAATTTAAAACCAAACAACTCCAATTGAATGTTAACCTTTCTTCTCAACCAACGGGGGAATTCTTTGCGATGTTTGTTCCACAATTCACCATGCGGCGTACGTGGATGCAAATAGGCCATCTCTTCCTCAAATTGACTGAAATAAGTCAACGTAGGTGAAGATTCTACTGGATAAATAAGTTATTGATAATTGAATTGCCGATCTAATTAAGTTATGTTGTATATATACCTTTCATATTCAGTCATTAAATCGGAGTTTGAAAGGACATATTCATGCGCAGCCTCATATTCTTGTTGGTCAAGGAATCTTTTCTTCCCTGCAGTTGGAGAGTACCCAATGTTCGATGAAAACAACTCAGGTATTGCTCTATTGCCGTCAGATGCATCACCCAACTCGGGGCATGCCTTCCTTGGAAGGTCCCTTGATTTTGTGTGCACTTCCGGTGCAAAGTATGCAGCACAAAAGTTGGAAATCTCCTCCGTTAAGAACGCATTATATATGGAGCTTTCAACGCGTGCCTTGTTGCCAACCATCTTCTTCAAATGATGCAGAAATCTACAACATTTGACAACCAACACGCGTCGAGGAATGCGTTACAAAGAAAAAGGCGGGTCCTAAAACATTTAATAAAATACACTACAAAGAAAAAAGGCGGGTCCTAAATGCAATACAAATATTTAATTACCTTTCGAAAAGGTACATCCACCTATACTGCACCGGTCCACCTTTAGCTGCTTCATATGGAAGGTGTATTGGAAGATGCTCCATCACATTGAAGAATGCGGGAGGGAAAATCATCTCCAATTTGCATATGATTTCCGGTATGTTCATCTTCAACCGGACCATATCATCAACACTAACCTTTGAGGCACACAAGTCTCTAAAAAATTGGCTTAATTCTGTCAGGGCTTTCCAAACATTCTGAGGAAGCAACTCCCTAACGGCAATTGGTAACAACCTCTCCATGAAAACATGACAATCATGACTCTTCATACCATGTAATCTTGATGTGTTAACATCTACACATCTACCTAGGTTGCTTGCATATCCGTCGGGATGTTTGAGATCTTTAAGCCACTGACATAATGCCTTACGCTCCTCTTTACCCATTACATATGCAACTCCGCCCGTCCTTTCTTTATCAACCCGACGACGCTTACAATGAGCGACTAGGTCATTCTTAGAGTTGTCATCATTTTTTGTCTTTCCTTTGATGTCCATGATGGTGTTCAACACCTACTCAAACACATTTTTCTCAACATGCATGACATCTAAGTTGTGTCTAATTAGCAGGTCTTTCCAATATGGTAGCTCCCAAAAGATGCTCTTTTTATGCCAATTGTGACTTTGAAGATAGCCGTCAACGTTGCCTTGTTGTTGAATAGATGTTGGCAACCTTGACACTTGTTCCCAAAATTGGCTCCCATTAAGGCGAGGGGGTGGAGGTGAATTATCAATTTGGTGAGTTTCATAACTTTTGATGTGGATGCATAATGGTTTATGAATAGGGAATTCAATTATGGGATGTTTTTTATTTGCATGCCTTCAAGGTGGACTCAAACGAAGGTTTCCTTTATGTTATCAATTCTGGAAATTTACATTTATGGTTGGAGAGTATGTTTTAGGATGTGATTAAAGTGAATTATAGAGTTTAAACATGCATGCAAGCAATTCTTTGAGTAGTTTTGCAATCTGATTGGATTCTGAAAATTCCAGGGGGAGTGAAGTGTGAATTTAGCTTATTTTATGACATGAATAGGTATCCTAAGATGTTATCTAAACCCCAGTTTTTGAATCGTAGAATTTCGTTAAGTATAGCAAAAGTTATGCCCAAAACCGTGAGGCCTCATATCTTAATACGAATTCTGGAGGCACCGAGGCAGTCTGGAAATTCATGTTTTTCATCTATTTAGAGACCTTTTGGGGTGAAGTGTTCAACATGAAAGATTTAGAGTATTTATTGAGCTTTCCGGAAAGGTAAATTGTGTAGCCATACGATGTCAGGATTGAGAGTTATGAGTTCCCGATTATGAGGTAGTAATCTGAGATTACCCAGAAACTTATTTTGACTGCTCTGTATTCTTGGCCAAAATCCGACCATTTCTCATGCTCAAATCAATTTGTGACTCAAACGAAAGTTGTTGTACATTCCACAAACTTTCGAAATGGGGTCTTAGGAATTCATTGGACATAGGGAGAGGACGATATGGCCCAATATTTTTAGCTATGCAATTAAATTTGCTCAGAAATAATGGTAAGTATAGCATATTCTAGACACTTTTAGAACCTTTTTCTGAGGCTTGTATGAGTTTGAGGTCAACATAAATGTTGTAGTATGCATTTCAAGCTTCCCATAGACTACTCTTGTACACTCAAACGATACTTGGAGATTGATTTATAGGCTTCCGAAACACCACTCCCATACATGTTTTCCCCAAGAAAGTTCGCTTGTTTATCTTATTTCAATTTCATCATTTCATGTGTTCTTAGTTTAAGCTTTAAGTAGGAAGTTGTGAGGCGTAGCCCGAACCTTACAAAGAGTCGTTGTGTAAGGTCTTTCAAGATGTGTAAAAAGAGTTATACCTTCTAAGTGTTATGGAAATTCCTGGAATCTTCCAACTCATTGAGTCTTGATTTATTAGTTCTTCAGGGAAATCTTCCCTTCTAAGAGCTCAATCTAAGTCTTATCTTTATTCTTATCTCAAGTTAACTCCAGGGGTTGTTGCCACTACATTCAAGTCCGTTCAAGTGCTAGTGGTCATTCAAGCGGTCCAGTTCAAGGTACGCATATTGCCTACTTTCCCAAGCTTGTTTTATTGTTGATGTTTTATGCTAATGTTTTATGATGATTTCTTATACTGATGTTTTATGTTGTTGTTTTATGCTGAGGACTTCTTGATGTTTACCGCAAGGAGGTTTATGTTTTTGGTTCTTTCAATGCTGACGTCTCTTGTTATATGGTGCTAATCACACTTAGGTACTTTCGATGTCGACGGGCATCTGTCATGCGACATGGCCAGTGTCTATGATGAGGTCTATAACGAGTGCATTTATGACGAGGTCTACAACGAGGTCTATTTATGATGAGGTCTATGATGATGATGATGTTTATGATGTTAATGTTTATTTTCTTTTTCTTTGGCTGTTCAAGAGTTTTTGTGACTTGTTTGTGTTTTCCATTTTCAAAAGAATTTAGCATGGCGCGAACTAAAATGAACTGTGAAAGTTTACATTGTAGGGGTATGTGTACTGAGTTTAGCCAACTCATTTGCGAAGTTTTCTGTTTTTGTTTTAGGTGATTCCCCTAGTGCGGATAAGCCAAGAACCGGTAAGAAGTTGAGTCAAATTGAAGAGCGAAAGGTTCCTTTGTTTTAAGGAAGTTATCTTTCACCTTTGGTGTATATGTTTGATAGCTTGATGTATAAGAGTCTTGAAGATAAATGATTTTTGGGTGTTGGGTGTAATATATTGTCTTGGAAGGGTGATATGTTGATCCTAAGTTAGTATGACATGTATATTGTGGTATTTTAATATGCATATTAGTTTTGAGAATGCTAGGTTGAAAACAATGTCTTGTTAGCCTTGTCCATGATCATGGACAGCGGTAATGCTTCCGGATTCTATTTCCGATGCGCTAATCATTGGGTTATGAATTGTTTAGTAATAATTCGGTAATTATTAATCTGGGGGCGTTACATCATCGCTTATCATTTCATGGGTCTTCACGTCAGAATACTCGATCATATCCATAACGTCTTTATTAGGACCGCCTTCATCTACAATCTCCACATCATGAAACTCCTCGTCCCATCAAATTTTGGAATCTTGCACTTCATGATTGAAGTCATCTCCACCTTGCTCTGATACCACTTGTGATGGATTTCAGAGAAAATAACTGCAAGGTTATGGTTCTGTGAAACAAGCGAGATGGCGGATATTACGACAAAATTAGGAACGAAAATTTAGCGAAAAAAGTGACACCAGATATACGTGGGGAACCGAAAAACTTGGAGAACAACCCACGGATGGTGACAGTCAGAAAAAATAATCCATTATGAGAAAAATGAGGAGTACAACTCAATCACTGTCACAAGGTGTGATACGATCAACAATGGAGATTACAATACAATCTCACTCGGGATACCAATGTGGAAAATATTGGTGAAACTCTATCTCACTCAATATTTTCACTTTGATTTGATTGATTGATTAAAGTGGAGAAAACTCTATCTTATATATAAGGCAATTTAGAAGAGTTAGAATTAGATTAAAACTTAAATAACCACAGAATCGACTTGAAGAGGACCTCTAAGAGGATCCAATGGGCCACAACACAACAATATATATATATATATATATATATATATATATATATATATTAGAGTTGTATATTGCGATAATCATGAACTTTGTGTGATTTTTTTTTTTTTTTTTTTTTTTTTGCATTTTAAGTTGTATAGTTGTATTCTTAGAGTTAATTTGTTGGTGACTTTTGTAATGTTTTTATGTTGAATTTTGCTCATAGCCTCTTACATTGAACTACATGTTTTTATTTGTGTTGAAAATATGTGTATTTAAATAAAATAGTCATTATTACACAATTGTAAACGTATAAAATTAACCCGAAAAATTGATAAATCTAGTATAAAAATACATAAAAGTGTTGGACCCATTAAGTTTCCGCTATGGACCCGTCGGGTTTGGGTCTGAGTTACTGGGACTCACCGAATTCGGGTTCGAGTCGGGCCTGGGTCCAAAAAAATTTTGTAGGTCCGAGTGCAGCTGGACCCGACCCAGACGCGACCCATTGCCATTCCTAGTCCCTGCCCATTGTAAGAGTTGTCGAGTTAGTATTCCCCTAATGTAAAGATTAGATGGATTGGAGTACTCACCTAAATAAAAAAAATGCTTATCATACATCTTTTATTACTAATAAGTATATTAATAAGTGTTAAGCACCGCTTAGAATGTAAAATATAATATTATCATGAATGTTGAGATCTATGTCCAATTATCTATGATGGACTGGATCACCCTCAATTTCTTTTTGGATTATTTAATTTTTGTTGTTATTGAAAAAACTGAAAAATCGAATAAAAAGAAAAAGAAAAAGAAAAAATGGGGTTCATAAGAGTTTATGGTAGCCAAATCCAGAACCGGAGAACCCCAATATTATTGATTTCGGCCAATTCCCTCATCGCAGAGAAATCACCCAATCATTCAGTCATTCATTCGATCGCCATTGTTGATCTCTCTGTCTTAGATCCAATCTGCGAAAATGTCTTCTACATTCAACGGCGATGAAACCGCTCCTTTCTTCGGCTTCCTCGGCGCCGCTGCTGCCCTCGTCTTCTCCTGTACGTCTTTCCCTCATTTTTCATTTCTTACTGTTTCCGATCTAGGGTTAGGGTTAGGGTTAGGGTTAATTGAAGGTGTTTTGGTACTGCAGGTATGGGAGCTGCGTATGGGACGGCCAAGAGTGGTGTTGGTGTGGCGTCGATGGGTGTGATGAGGCCTGAGTTGGTGATGAAGTCCATTGTTCCCGTTGTTATGGCTGGTGTCTTGGGTATTTACGGCTTGATTATTGCTGTTATCATCAGTACTGGGATTAACCCAAAAGCTAAATCTTACTATCTGTTTGATGGGTATGCTCATCTTTCTTCTGGCCTTGCTTGTGGTCTTGCTGGTTTGTCTGCTGGTATGGCCATTGGTATCGTCGGTGATGCTGGTGTCAGGTATTCATTTGCTTACTTCTGCTTTTCAATTCTGCTGTAGATTTGCTTGAAATTTCATTTATTCATTCTGATCTTTGACTTGAACACTGTGATGTTTCATCAAGTGATTCGTTAGCTAATTGTATGGTGTATGTGGTATTCTTTTACTGTCTTGGTTTCCTGTTTTGTATGTTAGTTAATTCTTCCATGATATATGTTGTTCTTTTGCTTTGTGTTTGTGCTCATCTCTTTTTGATGAGTGTTTTTATTTTTGAATTTGCTAGTTTTTGTTGTTGATATTATCTATCATTCCTGTAACTTGCTTGAATTAAACTTCCCATCTGTTGACCTACAGGTATAACCCTTACTACTTTGAAGGGACTAAATCTCCCATCTCATTTAATTAATGTTGGTTGAGAATTGCTCACTTTGGTTTTTCCCTTCACATCCTGGACCTGGAAGGTTATATGACACTGGCTAGGACATGGCTATCACAATGTACAGCTGGCTAGGCTGTTGTTGACTTTGTTTTCCATGAATGTGATCATAACATGTCAGTGATTGGGTGTCATATCTATATTTCATTCTTAGTTGCATCATCGTTATCTGGCTCTTGACCTGTTAATCCCTATGTTACTCGGACTCGGGTATGCGTGTCCATATCGGACACGGATACGGGTGTCGGACTCGGCTATTTTAAAGAAATTTTATGCATTTTCATTGTAATTTGAAGTGTCGATTGCTGTACCCTTGTCCGGGTATCATGGGTCCAACATAGGTGCGGCAAAGAAAATGAAGAGTTGGAGTAACATAGGTTAATCCCATTTGTCGCCTGGATTTTGTGTGTTTGATGATGGGTCACTTTGCTTTTATTTTGCTGTTGGGATAACTGAAATTGTGATAAAGTTGAATGAATTTGAAGTAGGACTTTCACCGGTGTGGTTATCGTTTAAAACTTGGCTTTGGTGTGTTCTTCATGTGTTGAAAGCTGAACAATTTGATAATTGAAGCTAGCGTAACTCAGGGAGAACTTATTTGAAGGATAGTTATACATGCTTTTTATTGGTCACAAACTTTTACATTCTCCTATATGTCAGGATAATTTGAAGTTGCTGGTTGGATCCATCTATGAAAACTGTTAGGGTTTGCTGATTTTTTGTATAATTTTCAGACAGCATTTGTTTGGTTTTTTGTTTGATTGGGGTTGAGTGTCTCTGTGTGATTCTTGTGAAATGCTTTGTAATTTTTCTTTACCTTGTATTAATTTTGCTGCGCTCAAGGGCATGCTGCAGTTTAAGTATCTACAGTTTGAGAGCTTTCCGTTTCTCAGATGTCCACTATGATCTATTGCTTATAAGTTATATCTTGACAGCTTGTGTTACTGTATCTTTTCCCTGGATTAATGTACATACTTACTGTCTCTACATCTTTAGCCGCTTAACTTTTGAGTTTCTTTTTTCCCCAGAGCAAATGCCCAACAGCCAAAGCTTTTGTTGGAA
This sequence comes from Portulaca oleracea, assembly GCA_029582165.1. Taxonomy (NCBI): domain Eukaryota; kingdom Viridiplantae; phylum Streptophyta; class Magnoliopsida; order Caryophyllales; family Portulacaceae; genus Portulaca; species Portulaca oleracea. The sequence goes on along the minus strand of CM055877.1, from coordinate 25,034,694 downwards.
TGATCCTTATTCTCATTTTCGCTGAAGCTCTGGCTTTGTATGTTTTGATTGTGGGCATCATCCTCTCTTCCCGTGCTGGCCAGTCAAGAGCTGTCTAAGAGAATAGAAGAGGGTTCCCTCTTGGTTCATGTCTGCTGGAGATGTATTATTCTTTTGGCCCCCGTACCTGTCAGAAATAGGTAAAACTTGGTACTGCGAACTCCTCTACAAGGAGTGATTTTATTGTTTGTATGGTTTTGCGTTGTGATGATTGGTGGTTGTTTTGCATCGAGAATTTTTACCATAAATGTTGAATTACTTAGTAGCTGGTGTCCCTTCTCCGAATAAAGTGATGCTTCTGTACCAATATAATTCCCATCGTTGGGCTCCTGTGTATGGAGATTGCCTTTGAACTTGTAAAAGTATTGACAGATTCATTTTGAGATATTTATTATTCTTTTGGGGTTCTATATTCTTGAATTTGGCGTGCATAATTATTGCTAAATCAGGCTTGATAGTCATTTGTTATGGATTTGTGATATAATTCTTATACTACCTCCGTTTTGTTTTATCTCAATGCAGGAATTGTGGCAAAACTTTGACGTTAATATCTTAATTTGTATAATGATTAAATACAAAATTGATATCATTAGATTTGTAATAAAAATACTATTAAAAAGTATAATATTATATTTTTCTACAAAAGTTTTTATTAGAAATTATTGATTAAAAATTAGTACCAAACCGTAAATGACGGATAAAAAGAACGGAGGAGTATATGCTAGAAATATGTGAAAAAGGAGGGTTTGGTGATTTGCCGACTTTTTCCTTGGAAAAATTGGAGTTCAGCGTTCTTGTCATTAGCAAATGTTGTGTCTTTCATAGTTACCCTTTGGAAAAGCAACCCATGAAATTCTCCTCTATCTCTTTGTGGGACAATAGCTTTGAGTTGGCTATAGATTACTACTATTATAAACTACTGGCTGTATACTTGTAATCTTATATGTGAGCTGAGTTGAAATTAATTACTTAAAAATGTAAGCTGAGTTTTGAAGTACCAAAATAAAGTTTGAGATCCTTAAGCTTGGTTTGGTTATTGAAAATAATAACTTAAAACAACACATCCACCAAGTAGGAACACCCAACCGAAAGTTGAGGTGTAATCCTCCTTATCACTTATCCAACTTGCGTCCAACTGTCCAAGTATCCTTCTAAGACCAAAGGCTCTCCCTTGAAGTGCAAGCTATAGTTTTGAGTCCTTCTGAGGTATCCCAAAACCCTTATTATGGCCCGCCAATGCTCTTTGCTTGGTTCGCTACTATACCTTCTAAGCTTTCCCACCGCAAAGACTATATTCGACCTAGTACAAGTCATAGTGTACATTAAGCTTCCTATGACTTTGGCATACTCCCAGGCCCGGCCCTGGGGGTAGGCCCAAGGGGCAACCGCCCAGGGCCCATGACTTAAAAGAAAATTGGTTAAATTCTAAGGGCCCCATCCATCAGCCAGCCTTAGTAAGTAAGGGCCCTCTTAAGCACACCGAAGTAGGTTCACTGCCAACAAACTCTTAAACACACAGAAGTAGGCATCACTTCAGTGCCCAATTGAAAATCATTCGTCTCATCTCCAATTCATCTATTGGGCTTCCTCACCCACCCAATTTCATAACAAATTAAACCTTTATTCCTTTCGTCCGCTATTCTGCATAAAACATCAAAATTTTTCACACCCAACACATTTCAAGGAAATTAAAAACATGTTAACCCTTTCTTCCTCCTTAATTGGATTGTGGCGGCATGCGGCGGTCCGGACCTCCGGAGGATAGTGACAACTAGCAGTGGATTTAAGCTACCCGGGTTAGTAATCACTTAAGCTTTTCCCTAATTTGATGAAATATTGGTGCTTTGGTGGATGAATGTTTCTTTTCTCTGTGAAACTCGGTCGAGGTGATAGAGTCGGGGTTAGGGTTTTTGGTGTTGGATCATTAAACAAAGTTTGCATTTGAATTTCAGTCTTGGATTGTTGATTAGAGACATTAAGGGTTTGGTTTTTCATTGTAAATTAGAGACAGTTGATGGGGAAGATGGGGAATTTGTAGCAGAGATGTGGGTTCTTTTTTTGCGATTTCGGTGGTAGTCAATCTGGGCATGACATTAATCTACTGGGAAGGTTGCTTGTGACCTCAAAAATATATAACAGTAGATGGTCTTTATCTAAAGAGAATTAGGGTGTGAAAGAAACATCTCAACAAGTGGGAGGGACTATGGATTAGGCTTTTGCTTTTTGTATTGTCATTTGTCAAGTGTCAATAGGATAGCACATGATGAATTCTTTTGATTTTTGTATTGTCAGGATGCAAATGTTTGCCGTTGGTTTTATCTATGCAGTAATTAAACAAATAATCATTTTTAATTTTGGGTGGTTATTTGTTGTACTGGCGTATTTAGCGTTGTTGTCTCAAATTTTCATTATACATTGTTAATTGCAAATTTGCTATACTGTCCCAAATAAGTGGTGGTGGATTTAGTTTGCTGTCTCAAATTGTACATTGTACATTGTCATTATTTGACCATTTGTTTAATTACTATATTTTATTGCTGGATTTTTAATTTAACAAAGAAAATCTACAATTCATTTAACTTTAGTTTTTTTTACTGGTGAATTAATTCAATATTATTAAATTGGTATTAATTTGATATGGTAGTGAGGATTTTGATGTCGTTGCCGCCTCGCTACTAATGTCGCTACTTGTGTAAAATTCTTAGTATCGTTGGTAAATCAGCGTTTTGGTGTTTAGGTATTTTGACTAAATCTTTGTTTAGTATGTCTTTGTTTAGTATGAATGCTAACACATTTTTTAAAGAGGCCCCAATATACAAATTGATATATTATTTTGCCTAGGGCCCCAAAAATATTAGGACCGGGCCTGCGTACTCCATTTGGGCAATCGGCCTACCATCATTTTTACTCAACTTAAGGCTTGATTCAAATGGGGTCGTTGCCACATAGGAGTTCTTGTGAAACTTTTTTAACACCTTTTCCACATAGTGGGCTTGTGTTAGACTTATTCCATTATTATGTCTAATGATTTTGATACCAAGTACAGAGTATGACATCCGCCTCTCCCAAGTCCCTCATAGAGAACTTGGCGGATAGAAAACTCTTAGTTTTCTCAATTTGTTCCATGTCGGTATTAAAGATCGACATATCATCAACATATAGGCATATGATCAAACCCTTTCCATTCTCAAATTTGGAATAGACACACTTATCCGACTTATTGATCTTAAAATCAAATCCAAGCACTACTTCATCAAATTTATGAATGCCATTGCTTACGTGTTTGCTTTAGACTATACAAAGATTTAATGAGCTTACAAACCTTATTCTCATGACCTTTTTCAACAAAGCCCTCAGGTTGTTTCATATACACCTCCTCTTCTAGTTCTCAATTTAGGAATGCCGTCTTGACATCCATTTGATGGATAGTAAGCTTATGGATCGAGGCTAGAGCTATAAGTACTCTTATAGTTGCAATCCTAGCCACATATGCATAAGTGTCAACGTAGTCGATATCATACCTTTGTGTAAAGCCCTTTCAACTAATCAAGCTTTAAACCTTTCTATGGTACCATCTACTTTCTACTTACGTTTGAAGATTCAATTTGATGTAATAGGTTTACATCACGGTGGTAAATCTACTAAGACCAAACATTATTTTCTTTAATCAAATCTATCTCATCTTATACCGCTTTCTTCTAAAAAGGAAGCATCTTGTGATTCCATGGCCTCTCTAAAAGTTTTAGGATCCTCATCTACATTATAGATATAGGGAATCTTATACTTGATAGAGCTTCTATTTCCCTCTACTAAATAGACGAAAAATTTCGAGCCAAAAGACTTGGATTTCCTTGCCCTTTTACTCCTTATTTCTTCAACATCATGTTGATTATCTTGAACAACATCCTTTGGAACCATGTCACGAATGACATCCTTGGGTCTAGGAATTGAAGAGAACCAAGTCTCATCAAGTATTGCATCTATTGACACTATTACGGTATTCATCGTTATGTTGTCATTTGGTTCGATAACCATAAACCTATAGGATTTGCTTTCAAAAGCATAACTGTAGACACCAAAATAAGTAAGCGACACAAGGATTTCGGACATGTTGGACTCCTCGAGGATTTTTGGTGATATGGGTCCCTCGTGGGTTTTCATCAAAGGAGTCTTTGGGTCAAAAGGGTCCTCGCAAGTTTGATGGTTAAGGGGGTCTTTGGGGATGCAGATTACCAGTCAAGTCAAAGTCAAGTGTCAAAGGCAACTTTTGGTCAAAGTCAAATTTTGGTCAAAGTCAACTCAAGAATCCTTGCGGATTTTAGGAGAGCCCAAGTAAAAAATCTACGCAAATCCAGTTCTTCAGCCCAACCAATTTCTCGTGAATTTTTTAGGAAATGGGGGAAAATTCTCGCGGATTTTTCAGGAAAGAGGGACAAATCGGCCCAGAAACAAATCTTTGTGAATTCAATTTTTGGCCCAGATACCATGACCCGGTCCAAGGGTGAACCTCGCGGATCCCATGTCCCAGACTAGTGAATATCCTGGCGGATTTGTCAGGCCAGCCCAAGAAAATCCTGGCTTTGTATGTTTTGATTGTGGGCATCATCCTCTCTTCCGTCTTTGGCGATCAGAGTATCTAAGAGAATAGAAGAGGGTTCCCTCTTGGTTCATGTCTGCTGGAGATGTATTATTCTTTTGGCCCCCGTACCTGTCAGAAATAGGTAAATGCTTGGCACTGCGAACTCCTTTTCAAGGAGTGATTTTATTGTTCGTATAGTTTGGCGTTGTGATGATTGGTGGTTGTTTTTGCATCGAGAACTTTACCATAAAGTGATGCTTCTGTACCATTATAATTTCCATCGTTGGGCTCCTGTGTATGGAGATTGCCTTCGAACTTGTAAAACTATTGACAGATTCATTTGAGATATTTATTATTCTTTTCCGGTTCTATATTCTTGAATTTGACGTGCATAATTATTGCTAAATCAGGCTTAATAGTCATTTGTTATGGATTTGTTATGCTAGGAATATGTGAAAAAAGAAGAGGGTTCGGTGATTTGCAAACTTTTTCCTTTGAAAAATTGGAGTTAAGCGTTTTTTTCATTAGCAAATGTTGTGTCTTTCATAGTTACATTTTGGAAAAGCAACCCATGAAATTTTCCTCTATCTTTTTTTTGTCGATTATTGATAGCCAAAAGACTTAAAGGTTCATAAAATACAGCAAACCGCAAACAAAATAGCAAATTGCCACCGGCAAAAGAAAAAGGTTACAACCAAAATGTTAAATAAAATAACACGACAAGGACTTTCGCGAGCACCACAGCCAAACGAAACCATTACGTCGCAAATATGATGCAAGATCGATGAATTCAGCTTGATGGGTCATCGAGGACTCGCGCGCCTATAACATTGCCAATAATCACAACCCTTCGGTCAATCTCAACTTCAATATCATTAAAACTGTCATCTTCCGACATGTTCGCACGCCTATTCATCCTAACCTTCCTACCACCCTTTTGGGCACAACTCACGAGCAACTCTACAAGTTAGAGTTGCATCTCTAACAAGCTGCCATTTAGATTTCATCAACATGTTTAGTTTTCTCTTACTCGTACCTTCACCCTTCAAGCCTCAAGGATGGATTCTTCAAGATCGTAAGTAAGTCATGCTCACCACACCATCAAAGGATTGCGGGTTACTATGAGTGCGGTCCTTTGTCAGTCGACCTCTAGGTCCCTATTAGCCGCCCGATTGATTTTGGAACCACTCAAGAGGACATCTTTATAAGACAACCTGCTTGCATGTTTACTTCTATCCAAAACAACATTAATAGGGTCCGTAATGGTTTTGCTAGAAGCATCTACAGACCCATCACAATCGGGATCCTCAAGAAACTCGGGCATACCCGTGTCTTCTTTTCCAAAATTCCTCAAACCGGTTTTAACCCCACAAGGGGACGAGATATGCAAAACATTCGAGATATGAGCATCACCAATATTCTTCTTAGGGATCCACTTCTGGCTAATTTTTGTAGTAGCAGGAGGTCTAACAACTTGTTTTTTTATTGAATTTAGCCCAAGAAACAAAAAGCTTCCTATGGTCGACAGTTCTAAGGTTAATCTCATTAATGACTCTACTCCCATCATCTCTATTCACATATCTCACAAAACCAAATTTTCTACCATTCTTTCCAATTTAGCGGGGATATATGCATCAATGACACCGCCAAACTTGCTAAATAAACTCTTAAGCCTCAAACTTCCCATGTTGATAGGCGGATTATCAATAAAAAGGGAGAACACAAAGACTTATCTTTAGAAGGAATATCAGTCACACCAGAGCCAACATTGAGGGATACGACTTTGGCAACATTACTAGCACCACTAAGCATATGATTTTGAACAAGGGAGGAAGTCTACAACCCTCCATGAACCTCCCCCAATTATTTCAACACAACAAGAATTTCACAAGCTCTATTCAAGGAGGTCCGACACACAACTTTTGACGAAAAATTCTCCAAAAAAATGGAGGAAACAAGACACTCAAGTTCAGATTTTGACGCCTTATACCAATCAAGAAAATTGCTGCTTAAAACTATGATAATAACAAAGGTAGAAAAACCCGTAGAACAACAACAAGATCCACACCTAACAGCTTATATCCGAGGGGAAAAGAAATTGCAAGAAGGCACCTGAGATTTGAGCTATTGCCCCGGTGCTACAGAAAACGACAATTTTCATGCAGGCCAACACCACAAGACCTCCCAAATTGCCGACGAACCCCCCGCGACCAGGAAAACGACAACTAAGGCGGCCCGACGACTAGGAAGCGTCGATGTCCGACGACCAAGGACGGCAGCCAAAGTAGTAGGTCGGGGTCAGAAGGGCGAAAACTAGGGTTTACCAGGGCAACGAAAGAACCAAGGAGGGGGAGACACTACCACAGGGTAACAAAAATAAGTCCATTTTGAACGGTCTCAATTCAGCTTGAACGGTCGTTCGACAGGGCGGGCGACCGTTCATTTGCCACCGTTGGGGACGGTTCGCATCTCAAGGGTCGTCTGCGGAAGCGGGCGACCGTTCATTTGAACAGTTGCTAGCTAACGACCGTTCATAAATGGTCACAAAAGCGGGCGACCGTTCAATGAAAGGTCGTCCGTTTTTGTGACAGTTTATGAACGGTCGTTAGCTGTTGTGACCGTTTATGAACTGTCATTACCTAGCGACCGTTCAGTTGAACGGTCGTCCACTTTATTTTTTTTTTTGAAAAAACTTTTTTGTTTAGGGTTTCTGGTAATATAATCTGCAGAATATATTTGAAGTGTAAGTGCCAAACGGTCACAAAATGAACGATCGCAAACAATAATATATATAAATTAACGGTCGCAAACAGTACTATATATATATATATATATATATATATATAGTCAACGGTCGCAAAATATATTACATATCCGACAGTTAGTTTTTAAAGTTGTCCTCACAAACACTACAAAGAAGGGGGGTCATTAATGAAGTTGGAGGGAGAGAATTGACCACTAGAAGGCGTCCCCTGCTGCTGCTGTTGATTTTGTTCTACTTGGGACAATCTTCCTTCAAGTTGGCTCAACAGTTGCTGGTATTGGGAGACTTGACTCCTCAAAGACTGTTGTTCAGCCACCAAGGAAGCATAAGCAGATGGGGTAGGGGCAGCGGATGAGGAAGAAGATCCCTGACCATTGTGGTAGGGCGTGCATAGCGGGCCGGTCTTTCGTAGAACATGCCCGTCGAGGATCCCAGGCCATAGACAGACTGATTCTTGACCGAGAACCCACCAACAACATTGTAGAACACCGCGTTGACTTCCACAGAATTGAGCTCCAAGCCCGCTGCAGATACTTGCTCCAGATATTCATTCTGCAAATGATCAACGTTAATGATAATTAGTAACCACAACTAAACGTAAAGCAAAGTGGTCATGTTGTTTGTTATCAAAACACATTATCCATAGATGCCACAACTAAGGTGATATAGGGAGAGTTACATAGAAATTTCGGCAGAGTTTCCTTTGTAATATGGACTATCCCAAATTCATAATACGAAACATTACCCTGCAAATGACAATATAAACTCAACTTGTAGAATAAGGGTCACATGCCCACTTTACCACAACGAACATTTGCAACATATACAATCCTATCGAGTCACATGCTCGTTTCTAAACATAAGTTACACATTCCAACTTCCAACAACAATTCCAAAACATACAATCAAACAACAATATACGGCAACACGCCGATTATTCCTATCGAGCCACACGCTAGTTTCTAAACATAAGTTACACATTCCAACTTCCAACAACAATTCCAACACATACAATCAAACAACAATATACGGCCACATGCCGATTATTCCTATCGAGCCACACACTCGTTTCTAAACATAAGTTACACATTCCAACTTCCAACAACAATTCCAACACATACAATCAAACAACAATATACGGCCACACGCCGATTATTCCTATCGAGCCACACGCTTGTTTCTAAACATAAGTTACACATTCTAACTTCCAACAACAATTCCAACACGTACAATCAAGCAACAATATACGGCCACACGCCGATTATTCCTATCGAGCCACACGCTCGTTTCTAAACATAAGTTACACATTCCAACTTCCAACAACAATTCCAACACAAAAATTATTAAACTAACTTTAGAAGAAAATGACTTACATAAACTTTGGCCGCCTTCGGGTCAGTCCATTGCTTGTTGTCGTGGTCGTCTTGCTTCAATGATAGTGCTCTATGACGTCCGCGGGGGATGGATGGATCCCGTCACTAGCCTAGGAATATACTTAGAAACATTACAGATATTACCTTAGAATGTGTATTGATGAAAAACGTCAAAGTAAAAGATGATGGGAGTCTTACCAGTTTCCGCAGGTATTTACCGGCGGACATCGCGCCACCGTAGTGCTTATTCTGGTCCGGGGCTTTGTTCCGATTCGCCGTGTAAGCCTCGACCCAACGCTTATAGGCCTCTTCCTCTCGTTTAGCCCACATCCTCGCCCGGATTTCAAATGACAAATGGGGGATTTCTTTGTTCCTTGGGGTCCTTTTCTCTCGGTAGACCAGGCCCTTAAGGAGGTCGCTGAATTTGCTATGCCACATGTTGAAGACTTCCTGAGCCAGGTCCATTTCGTATTCGAAACGTTGCTATACAATAACAATTAAAACAATTAAACACATATTTACTGTCCCATATATACTAATGAAATCCAAATAAAATAATTAAGTTCCGAAGGATTGTATTCTTACATAGAAATACGACCGATAAACCATTTTGTCAGGATCTTCCATATCACTGGCGGAAAGAGTCTCCCCTTGGTAATGGGATTTGAGACTCTCCGACACGACCTTAGTAACCTCAGGCAATGAGATCCTACAAGAAACGAGCAACAAGTGAGAGAGTCGCAGTATTTATTAATTATTATGTATTGACCAAAATTAAAGTTGACATACCAGTCTCCCCCCCTAATGAGGGGGTCCTTGGGTCGGATGGGTCGGGAGGTATACCGGGCTGGATCTTCCATAGAGGGGATGGTGGGGACATGGCGTATTCTTAAGCTGCACTATAATAACCAATAATTGACCGCACAAATAATGAATTTACAATTAATTTACATTTGATGCATGCAGTGAGTAATCAAATAACAACCATGAAAACAAATTCAATTATAACCAAACAAAATAAAAAGATTTTTTCTAAATTGTTACATCGCACAACGTAATGGATGTACAAATGACAGTTCAAACAAAAGAACCTACACGTGCGACCTACTCATCATCATCATCACTAAGCAACTCAACAAATGCGGCGTTTTCCAATGCTTCATTCCCTTCTAATTCATCATCCTCCACACCCTCTAGTATACCCCGATCTTCTCCTTCTTCGTCATCACTAAATAGTTCGTCTCCCGAGCCATCTCGATCGTCAAGTAGTTCGAACTCAACAAGTGATGGGGGGTCCACATTGTTGTCTTCTTGAAATGCTCCATCATGATCATCGAGTCCATCTATTGTTTGTCTTGCCTTAATTGTCAGTGTAGCAGTCCATGATGATCTATCCTTCTTGGTTGTTGGGTAATGGATGTACACCACTTGTGTAGCCTGAGATGCCAACACAAAAGGCTCATACACCCTATACCTCTTTGCTTGGTTAACATCAACAAGCTTGTAATGATCATGCACGACTACGCCACCTTGACCCGGGTCGAACCATTCAACCTTGAACAAGTGGACTTTGTATTCCCTACTACGCCCAGTATAAACTAACTCAATAACCTCTTTCAAAATCCCGTAGAAGTCAGTTCCATTCACCCCTTTGACACACACCCCATAATTTGCATTCGTTGGTTTATTATCGGAACGGTAAGTATGGAAGTTGAAGTTGTTAATGTAGAAATGAGTCCAAGATAAAACATCCTTCCTAGGGCCATTTGCTAAAGCAGTAACAACTTCGTCTCCTTCACCGGATGACAAAACCTACAAAGTTGTTTAATAATTGCGAAATTAATCTCATGTAACCTATGTTAACCAATATTAAAACCAAACAACTCCAATTGAATGTTAACCTTTCTTCTCAACCAACGGGGGAATTCTTTGCGATGTTTGTTCCACAATTCACCATGCGGCGTACGTGGATGCAAATAGGCCATCTCTTCCTCAAATTGACTGAAATAAGTCAACGTAGGTGAAGATTCTACTGGATAAATAAGTAATTGATAATTGAATTGCCGATCTAATTAAGTTATGTTGTATATATACCTTTCATATTCAGTCATTAAATCGGAGTTTGAAAGGACATATTCATGCGCAGCCTCATATTCTTGTTGGTCAAGGAATCTTTTCTTCCCTGCAGTTGGAGAGTACCCAATGTTCGATGAAAACAACTCAGGTATTGCTCTATTGCCGTCAGATGCATCACCCAACTCGGGGCATGCGTTCCTTGGAAGGTCCCTTGATTTTGTGTGCACTTCCGGTGCAAAGTATGCAGCACAAAAGTTGGAAATCTCCTCCGTTAAGAACGCATTATATATGGAGCTTTCAACGCGTGCCTTGTTGCCAACCTTCTTCTTCAAATGATGCAGAAATCTACAACATTTGACAACCAACACGCGTCGAGAAATGCGTTACAAAGAAAAAGGCGGGTCCTAAACGTTTAATAAAATACACTACAAAGAAAAAAGGCGGGTCCTAAATGCAATACAAATATTTAAATACCTTTCGAAAGGGTACATCCACCTATACTGCACCGGTCCACCTTTAGCTGCTTCATATGGAAGGTGTATTGGAAGATGCTCCATAACATTGAAGAATGCGGGAGGGAAAATCATCTCCAATTTGCATATGATTTCCGGTATGTTCATCTTCAACCGGACCATATCATCAACACTAACCTTTGAGGCACACAAGTCTCTAAAAAATTGGCTTAATTCTGTCAGGGCTTTCCAAACATTCTGAGGAAGCAACTCCTTAACGGCAATTGGTAACAACCTCTCCATGAAAACATGACAATCATGACTCTTCATACCATGTAATCTTGATGTGTTAACATCTACTCATCTACCTAGGTTGCTTGCTTATCCGTCGGGATGTTTGAGGTCTTTAAGCCACTGACATAATGCCTTACGCTCCTCTTTACCCATTACATATGCAACTCCGCCCGTCCTTTCTTTATCAACCCGGCGACGCTTACAATGAGCAGCTAGGTCCTTCTTAGAGTTGTCATCATTTTTTGTCTTTCCTTTGATGTCCATGATGGTGTTCAACACCTGATCAAACACATTTTTCTCAACATGCATGACATCTAAGTTGTCTAATTGCGAGTCTTTCCAATATGGTAGCTCCCAAAAGATGCTCTTTTTATGCCAATTGTGACATTGAAGATAGCCGTCAACGTTGCCTTGTTGTTGAATAGATGTTGGCAACCTTGACACTTGTTCCCAAAATTGGCTACCATTAAGGCGAGGGGGTGGAGGTGAATTATCAATTTGGTGAGTTTCATAACTTTTGATGTGGATGCATAATGGTTTATGAATAGGGAATTCAATTATGGGATGTTTTTTATTTGCATGCTTTCAAGGTGGACTCAAACGAAGGTTTCCTTTATGTTATCAATTCTGGAAATTTACATTTATGGTTGGAGAGTATGTTTTAGGAAGTGATTAAAGTGAATTATAGAGTTTAAACATGCATGCAAGCAATTCTTTGAGTAGTTTTGCAATCTGATTGGATTCTGAAAATTCCCGGGAGAGTGAAGTGTGAATTTAGCTTATTTTATGACATGAATAGGTAGCCTAAGATGTTATCTAAACCCCGGTTTTTGAATCGTAGAATTTCGTTAAGTATAGCAAAAGTTATGCCCAAAACCGTGAGGCCTCATATATTAATACGAATTCTGGAGGCACCGAGGCAGTCTGGAAGTTCATGTTTTTCATCTATTTAGAGACCTTTTGAGGTGAAGTGTTCAACATGAAAGATTTAGAGTATTTATTGAGCTTTCCGGAAAGGTAAATTGTGTAGCCATACGATGTTAGGATTGAGAGTTATGAGTTCCCGATTATGAGGTAGTAATCTGAGATTACCCAGAAACTTATTTTGACTGCTCTGTATTCTTGGCCAAAATCCGACCATTTCTCATGCTCAAATCAATTTGTGATTCAAACAAAAGTTGTTGTACATTCCACAAGCTTTCCGAAATGGGGTCTTAGGCATTCATTGGACATAGGGAGAGGACGATATGGCCCAATCTTTTTAGCTATGCAATTAAATTTGCTCAGAAATAATGGTAACTATAGCATATTCTAGACACTTTTAGGACCTTTTTCTGAGGCTTGTATGAGTTTGAGGTCAACATAAATGTTGTAGTATGCATTTCAAGCTTCCCATAGACTACTCTTGTACACTCAAATGATACTTGGAGATTGATTTATAGGCTTCCGAAACACCACTCCCATACATGTTTTCCCCAAGAAAGTTCGCTTGTTTATCTTATTTCAATTTCATCATTTCATGTGTTCTTAGTTTAAGCTTTAAGTAGGAAGTTGTGAGGCGTAGCCCGAACCTTACAAAGAGTCGTTGTGTAAGGTCTTTCAAGATGTGTAAAAAGAGTTATACCTTCTAAGTGTTATGGAAATTCCTGGAATCTTCCAACTCATTGAGTCTTGATTTATTAGTTCTTCAGAAAAATCTTCCCTTCTAAGAGCTCAATCTAAGTCTTATCTTTATTCTTATCTCAAGTTAACTCCAAGGGGTTGTTGCCGCTACCTGTTCAAGTCCGTTCAAGTGCTAGTGGTCCTTCAAGCGGTCCAGTTCAAGGTACGCATATTGCCTACTTTCCCAAGCTTGTTTTATTGTTGAAGTTTTATGCTAATGTTTTATGATGATTTCTTATACTGATGTTTTATGTTGTTGTTTTATGCTGAGGACTTCTTGATATTTAACGCAAGGAGGTTTATGTTTTTGGTTCTTTCAATGCTGAGGTCTCTTGTTATATGGTGCTAATCGCACTTAGGTACTTTCGATGTCGACGGGCATCTGTCATGCGACATGGCCAGTGTCTATGATGAGGTCTATAACGAGGTCTGTTTATGACGAGGTCTACAACGAGGTCTATTTATGATGAGGTCTATGATGATGATGATGTTTATGATGTTAATGTTTATTTTCTTTTTCTTTGGCTGTTCAAGAGTTTTTGTGACTTGTTTGTGTTTTCCATTTTCAAAAGAATTTAGCATGGCGCGAACTAAAATGAACTGTGAAAGTTTACATTGTAGGGGTATGTGTACTGAGTTTAGCCAACTCATTTGCGAAGTTTTCTGTTTTTGTTTTAGGTGATTCCCCTAGTGCGGATAAGCCAAGAACCGGTAAGAAGTTGAGTCAAATTGAAGAGCGAAAGGTTCCTTTGTTTTAAGGAAGTTATCTTTCACCTTTGGTGTATATGTTTGATAGCTTGATGTATAAGAGTCTTGAAGATAAATGATTTTTGGGTGTTGGGTGTAATATATTGTCTTGGAAGGGTGATATGTTGATCCTAAGTTAGTATGACATGTATATTGTGGTATTTTAATATGCATATCAGTTTTGAGAATGCTAGGTTGAAAACAATGTCTTGTTAGCCTTGTCCATGATCATGGACGACGGTAATGCTTCCGGATTCTATTTCCGATGCGCTAATCATTGGGTTATGAAGTGTTTAGTAATAATCCGGTAATTATTAATCTGGGGGCGTTACATCATCGCTTATCATTTCATGGGTCTTCACGTCAGAATACTCGATCATATCCCATAACCCGTGCTGTTAAGGACCGCCTTCATCTACAATCTCCACATCATGAAACTCCTCGTCCCATCAAATTTTGGAATCTTGCACTTCATGATTGAAGTCATATCCACCTTGCTCTGATACCACTTGTGATGGATTTCAGAGAAAATAACTGCAAGGTTATAGTTACAGCGGAAACAAACGAGATGACGGATATTACGACAAAATTAGGAACGAAAATTTAGCGAAAAAAGGAACACCAGATATACGTGGGGAACCGAAAAACTTGGAGAACAACCCACGGATGGTGACAGTTAGAAAAAATAATCCATTATGAGAAAAATGAGGAGTACAACTCAATCACTGTCACAAGGTGCGATACGATCAACAATGGAGATTTCAATACAATCTCTCTCGGGATACCAATGTAGAAAATATTGGTGAAACTCTGTCTCTCTCAATATTTTCACTTTGATTTGATTGATTGATTAAAGTGGAGAAAACTATATCTTATATATAAGACGGCTAGAAGAGTTAGAATTAGATTAAAATTTAAATAACCACAAGTCGTAACCGACTTGAAGAGGACCTCTAAGAGGATCAAATGGGCCACAACACAACAATATATATATATATATATGTATATATATATATATATATATATATATATTAGAGTTGTATATTGCGATAATCATGAACTTTGTGTGATTTTTTTTTTTTGCATTTTAAGTTGTATAGTTGTATTCTTAGAGTTAATTTGTTGGTGACTTTTGTAATGTTTTTATGTTGAATTTTGCTCATAGCCTCTTACATTGAACTACATGTTTTTATTTGTGTTGAAAATATGTGTATTTAAATAAAATAGTCATTATTATACAATTGTACACGTATAAAATTAACCCGAAAAATTGATAAATCCAGTATAAAAATACATAAAAGTGTTGGACCCATTAAGTTTCCGCTATGGACCCGTCGGGTTTGGGTCTGAGTTACTGGGACTCACCGAGTTCGGGTTCGAGTCGGGCCTGGGTCCAAAAAAAATTTGTAGGTCCGAGTGCAGCTGGACCTGACCCAGACGCGACCCATTGCCATTCCTAGTCCCTGTCCATTGTAAGAGTTGTCGAGTTAGTATTCCCCTAATGTAAAGATTAGATGGATTGGAGTACATACCTAAATAAAAAAAATGCTTATCATACATCTTTTATTACTAATAAGTATATTAATAAATGTTAAGCACCGCTTAGAATGTAAAATATAATATTATCATGAATGTTGAGATCTATGTCTAATTATCTATGATGGACTGGATCATTTAATTTTGGATTATTTAATTTTTGTTGTTATTTAATTTTTGTTGTACTTACCTAAATAAAAAAAATGCTTATCATACATCTTTTTGGATTATTTAATTTTTGTTGTTATTGAAAAAACTGAAAAATCGAATAAAAAGAAAAAGAAAAAATGGGGTTCATAAGAGTTTATGGTAGCCACATACAGAACCGGAGAACCCCGATATTATTGATTTCGGCCAATTCCCACATCGCAGAGAAATCACCCAATCATTCAGTCATTCATTCGATCGCCATTGTTGATCTCTCTGTCTTAGATCCAATCTGCGAAAATGTCTTCTACATTCAACGGCGATGAAACCGCTCCTTTCTTCGGCTTCCTCGGCGCCGCTGCTGCCCTCGTCTTCTCCTGTACGTCTTTCCCTCATTTTTCATTTCTTACTGTTTCCGATCTAGGGTTAGGGTTAATTGAAGGTGTTTTGGTACTGCAGGTATGGGAGCTGCGTATGGGACGGCCAAGAGTGGTGTTGGTGTGGCGTCGATGGGTGTGATGAGGCCTGAGTTGGTGATGAAGTCCATTGTTCCCGTTGTTATGGCTGGTGTCTTGGGTATTTACGGCTTGATTATTGCTGTTATCATCAGTACTGGGATTAACCCAAAAGCTAAATCTTACTATCTGTTTGATGGGTATGCTCATCTTTCTTCTGGCCTTGCTTGTGGTCTTGCTGGTTTGTCTGCTGGTATGGCCATTGGTATCGTCGGTGATGCTGGTGTCAGGTATTCATTTGCTTACTTCTGCTTTTCAATTCTGCTGTATATTTGCTTGAAATTTCATTTATTCATTCTGATCTTTGACTTGAACACTGTGATGTTTCATCAAGTGATTCGTTAGCTAATTGTATGGTGTATGTGGTATTCTTTTACTGTCTTGGTTTCCTGTTTTGTATGTTAGTTAATTCTTCCATGATATATGTTGTTCTTTTGCTTTGTGTTTGTGCTCATCTCTTTTTGATGAGTGTTTTTATTTTTGAATTTGCTAGTTTTTGTTGTTGATATTATCTATCATTCCTGTAACTTGCTTGAATTAAACTTCCCATCTGTTGACCTACAGGTATAACCCTTACTACTTTGAAGGGACTAAAACTCCCATCTCATTTAATTAATGTTGGTTGAGAATTGCTCACTTTGGTTTTTCCCTTCACATCCTGGACCTGGAAGGTTATATGACACTGGCTAGGACATGGCTATCACAATGTACAGCTGGCTAGGCTGTTGTTGACTTTGTTTTCCATGAATGTGATCATAACATGTCAGTGATTGGGTCTAATATCTATATTTCATTCTTAGTTGCATCATCGTTATCTGGCTCTTGACCTGTTAATCCCTATGTTACTCGGACTCGGGTATGCGTGTCCATATCGGACACGGATACGGGTGTCGGACTCGGCTATTTTAAAGAAATTTTATGCATTTTCATTGTAATTTGAAGTGTCGATTGCCGTACCCTTGTCCGGGTATCATGGGTACAACATAGGTGCGGCAAAGAAAATGAAGAGTTGGAGTAACATAGGTTAATCCCATTTGTCGCCTGGATTTTGTGTGTTTGATGATGGGTCACTTTGCTTTTATTTTGCTGTTGGGATAACTGAAATTGTGATAAAGTTGAATGAATTTGAAGTAGGACTTTCACCGGTGTGGTTATCGTTTAAAACTTGGCTTTGGTGTGTTCTTCATGTGTTGAAAGCTGAACAATTTGATAATTGAAGCTAGCGTAACTCAGGGAGAACTTATTTGAAGGATAGTTATACATGCTTTTTATTGGTCACAAACTTTTACATTCTCCTATATGTCAGGATAATTTGAAGTTGCTGGTTGGATCCATCTATGAAAACTGTTAGGGTTTGCTGATTTTTTGTATAATTTTCAGACAGCATTTGTTTGGTTTTTTGTTTGATTGGGGGGGGGGGGGGGTTCGAGTGTCTCTGTGTGATTCTTGTGAAATGCTTTGTAATTTTTCTTTACCTTGTATTAATTTTGCGCACACGCTCAAGGGCATGCTGCAGTTTAAGTATCTACAGTTTGAGAGCTTTCCGTTTCTCAGATGTCCACTATGATCTATTGCTTATAAGTTATATCTTGACAGCTTGTGTTACTGTATCTTTTTCCCTGGATTAATGTACATACTTACTGTCTCTACATCTTTAGCCCGCTTAACTTTTGAGTTTCTTTTTTTCCCCAGAGCAAATGCCCAACAGCCAAAGCTTTTTGTTGGAATGATCCTTATTCTCATTTTCGCTGAAGCTCTGGCTTTGTATGGTTTGATTGTGGGCATCATCCTCTCTTCCCGTGCTGGCCAGTCAAGAGCTGACTAAGAGAATAGAAGAGGGTTCCCTCTTGGTCCATGTCTGCTGGAGATGTAATATTCTTTTGGCCCCCGTACCTGTCAGAAATAGGTAAAACTTGGTACTGCGAACTCCTCTACAAGGAGTGATTTTATTGTTTGTATGGTTTTGCGTTGTGATGATTGGTGGTTGTTTTTGCATCGAGAATTTTTACCATAAATGTTGAATTACTTAGTAGCTGGTGTCCCTTCTCCGAATAAAGTGATGCTTCTGTACCAATATAATTCCCATCGTTGGGCTCCTGTGTATGGAGATTGCCTTTGAACTTGTAAAAGTATTGACAGATTCATTTTGAGATATTTATTATTCTTTTGGGGTTCTATATTCTTGAATTTGGCGTGCATAATTATTGCTAAATCAGGCTTGATAGTCATTTGTTATGGATTTGTGATATAATTCTTATACTACCTCCGTTTTGTTTTATCTGTCGTCTAGGGAATTGTGGCAAAAACTTTGACCGTTAATATCTTAATTTGTATAATGATTCGTCATACAAAATTGATATCATTAGATTTGTAATAAAAAATACTATTAAAAAAGTATAATATTATATTTTTCTACAAAAGTTTTTTATTAGAAATTATTGATTAAAAATTGGCACTGAAAACCGTAAATGACAGATAAAAAAGAACGGAGGGAGTATATGCTAGAAATATGTGAAAAAAGGAGGGGTTTGGTGATTTGCCGACTTTTTCCTTGGAAAAATTGGAGTTCAGCGTTCTTGTCATTAGCAAATGTTGTGTCTTTCATAGTTACCCTTTGGAAAAGCAACCCATGAAATTCTCCTCTATCTCTTTGTGGGACAATAGCTTTGAGTTGGCTATAGATTACTACTATTATAAACTACTGGCTGTATACTTGTAATCTTATATGTGAGCTGAGTTGAAATTAATTACTTAAAAATGTAAGCTGAGTTTTGAAGTACCAAAATAAAGTTTGAGATCCTTAAGCTTGGTTTGGTTATTGAAAATAATAACTTAAAACAACACATCCACCAAGTAGGAACACCCAACCGAAAGTTGAGGTGTAATCCTCCTTATCACTTATCCAACTTGCGTCCAATTGTCCAAGTATCCTTCTAAGACCAAAGGCTCTCCCTTGAAGTGCAAGCTATAGGTTTGAGTCCTTCTGAGGTATCCCAAAACCCTTATTATGGCCCGCCAATGCTCTTTGCTTGGTTCGCTACTATACCTTCTAAGCTTTCCCACCGCAAAGACTATATTCGACCTAGTACAAGTCATAGTGTACATTAAGCTTCCTATGACTTTGGCATACTCCCAGGCCCGGCCCTGGGGGTAGGCCCAAGGGGCAACCGCCCAGGGCCCATGACTTAAAAGAAAATTGGTTAAATTCTAAGGGCCCCATCCATCAGCCAGCCTTAGTAAGTACTCGATAGAGCTCCACCGCTTTCTTCTAAAAAGGAAGCATCTTGTGATTCCATGGCCTCTCTAAAAGTTTTAGGATCCTCATCTACATTATAGATATAGGGAATCTCGTACTCGATAGAGCTCCTATTTCCCTCTACTAAATAGACGAAAAATTTCGAGCCAAAAGACTTGGATTTCCTTGCCCTTTTACTCCTTATTTCTTCAACATCTTGTTGATTATCTTGAACAACATCCTTTGGAACCATGTCACGAATGACATCCTTGGGTCTAGGAATTGAAGAGAACCAAGTCTCATCAAGTATTGCATCTATTGACACTATTACGGTATTCATCGTTATGTTGTCATTTGGTTCGATAACCATAAACCTATAGGCTTTGCTTTCAAAAGCATAACTCTAGACACCAAAATAAGTAAGCGACACAAGGATTTCGGACATGTTGGACTCCTCGAGGATTTTTGGTGATATGGGTCCCTCGTGGGTTTTCATCAAAGGAGTCTTTGGGTCAAAAGGGTCCTCGCAAGTTTGTTGGTCAAGGGGGTCTTTGGGGATGTAGATTACCAGTCAAGTCAAAGTCAAGTGTCAAAGGCAACTTTTGGTCAAAGTCAAATTTTGGTCAAAGTCAACTCAAGAATCCTTGCGGATTTTAGGAGAGCCCAAGTAAAAAATCTACGCAGATCCAGTTCTTCAGCCCAACCAAGTTCTCGCGAATTTTTTAGGAAATGGGGGAAAATTCTCGCGGATTTTTCAGGAAAGAGGGACAAATCGGCCCAGAAACAAATCTTTGTGAATTCAATTTTTGGCCCAGATACCATGACCCGGTCCAAGGGTGAACCTCGCGGATCCCATGTCCCAGACTAGTGAATATCCTGGCGGATTTGCCAGGCCAGCCCAAGAAAATCCTGGCATTGTATGTTTTGATTGTAGGCATCATCCTCTCTTCCCGTGCTGGCCAATCAAGAGCTGACTAAGAGAATAGAAGAGGGTTCCCTCTTAGTCCATGTCTGCTGGAGATGTATTATTCTTTTGGCCCCCGTACCTGTCAGAAATAGGTAAATGCTTGGCACTGCGAACTCCTTTTCAAGGAGTGATTTTATTGTTCGTATAGTTTGGCGTTGTGATGATTGGTGGTTGTTTTTGCATCGAGAACTTTACCATAAAGTGATGCTTCTGTACCATTATAATTTCCATCGTTGGGCTCCTGTGTATGGAGATTGCCTTCGAACTTGTAAAACTATTGACAGATTCATTTGAGATATTTATTATTCTTTTCCGGTTCTATATTCTTGAATTTGACGTGCAAAATTATTGCTAAATTAGGCTTAATAGTCAATTGTTATGGATTTGTTATGCTAGGAATATGTGAAAAAAGAAGAGGGTTTGGTGATTTGCAAACTTTTTCCTTTGAAAAATTGGAGTTAAGCGTTTTTGTCATTAGCAAATGTTGTGTCTTTCATAGTTACATTTTGGAAAAGCAACCCATGAAATTTTCCTCTATCTTTTCTTTTCCGATTATTGATAGCCAAAAGACTTAAAGGTTCATAAAATACAGCAAACCGCAAACAAAATAGCAAATTGCCACCGGCAAAAGAAAAAGGTTACAACCAAAATGTTAAATAAAATAACACGACAAGGACTTTCGCGAGCACCACAGCCAAACGAAACCATTACGTCGCAAATATGATGCAAGATCGATGAATTCAGCTTGATGGGTCATCGAGGACTCGCGCGCCTATAACATTGCCAATAGTCACAACCCTTCGGTCAATCTCAACTTCAATATCATTAAAACTGTCATCTTCCGACATGTTCGCACGCCTATTCATCCTAACCTTCCTACCACCCTTTTGGGCACAACTCACGAGCAACTCTACAAGTTAGAGTTGCATCTCTAACAAGCTGCCATTTAGATTTCATCAACATGTTTAGTTTTCTCTTACTCATGCCTTCACCCTTCGAAGCCTCAAGGATGGATTCTTCAAGATCTGTAAGTAAGTCATGCTCAGCCACACCATCAAAGGATTCAAGCGGGTTACTATGAGTGCGGTCACTGTCAGAGTCAGCCTCTAGGTCCCTATTAGCCGCCCGATTGATTTTGAAACCACTCAAGAGGACATCTTTATAAGACAACCTGCTTGCATGTTTACTTCTATCCAAAACAACATTAATAGGGTCCGTAATGGTTTTGCTAGAAGCATCCACAGACCCATCACAATTGGGATCCTCAAGAAACTCGGGCACACCCGTGTCTTCTTTTCCAAAATTCCTCAAACCATTGTTAACCCCACAAGGGGACGAGATATGCAAAACATTCAAGATATGAGCATCACCAATATTCTTCTTAGGGATCCACTTCTAGCTAATTTTTGTAGTAGCAGGAGGTCTAACAACTTGTTTTTTTATTGAATTTAGCCCAAGAAACAAAAAGCTTCCTATGGTCGACAGTTCTAAGGTAAATCTCATTAATGACTTTACTCCCATCATCTCTATTCACATATCTCACAAAACCAAATTTTCTACCATTCTTTCCAATTTAGCGGGGATATATGCATCAATGACACCGCCAAACTTGCTAAATAAACTCTTAAGCCTCAAACTTCCCATGTTGATAGGCGGATTATCAATAAAAAGGGAGAACACAAAGACTTATCTTTAGAAGGAATATCAGTCACACCAGAGCCAACATTGAGGGATAAGGCATTGGCAACATTACTAGCACCACTAAGCATATGATTTTGAACAAGGGAGGAAGTCTACAACCCTCCATGAACCTCCCCCAATTATTTCAACACAACAAGAATTTCACAAACTCTATTCAAGGAGGTCCGACACACAACTTTTGACGAAAAATTCTCCAAAAAAATGGAGGAAACAAGACACTCAAGTTCAGATTTTGACGCCTTATACCAATCAAGAAAATTGTTGCTTAAAACTATGATAATAACAAAGGTAGAAAAACCCGCAGAACAACAACAAGATCCACACCTAACAGCTTATATCCGAGGGGAAAAGAAATTGCAAGAAGGCACCTGAGATTTGAGCTATTGCCCCGGAGCTACAGAAAACGACAATTTTCATGCAGGCCAACACCACAAGACCTCCCAAATTGCCGACGAACCCCCCGTGACCAGGAAACCGACAACTAAGGCGGCCCGACGACTAAGAAGCGTCGATGTCCGACGACCAAGGACGACAGCCAAGGTAGTAGGTCGGGGTCAGAAGGGCGAAAACTAGGGTTTACCGAGGCAACGAAAGAACCAAGGAGGGGGAGACACTACAACAGGGTAACAAAAATAAGTCCATTTTGAACAGTCTCAATTCAGCTTGAACGGTCGTTCGGCAGGGCGGGCGACCGTTCATTTGCGACCATTGGGGACGGTTCCCATCTCAAGGATCGTCTGCAGAAGCGGGCAACCGTTCATTTGAACGGTCGCTAGCTAACGACCGTTCATAAATGGTCACAAAAGCGGGCGACCGTTCAATGAACGGTCGTCCGTTTTTGTGACCGTTTATGAACGGTCGTTAGTTGTTGTGACCGTTTATGAACTGTCATTACCTAATGACATCGGTTGAGCGATGCGTCCACTTTTTTTTTTTTTTGAAAAAACTTTTTTGTTTAGGGTTTCTGGTAATATAATCTGCAGAATATATTTGAAGTGTAAGTGCCAAACGGTCACAAAATGAGCGGTCGCAAACAGTAATATATATATATATAAATTAACGGTAGCAAACAGTACTATATATATATATATATATATATATATATATATATATATAGTCAACGGTCGCAAAATATATTACATATCCGACAGTTAGTTTTTAAAGTTGTCCTCACAAACACTATAAAGAAGGGGGGTCATTAATGAAGTTGGAGGGAGAGAATTGACCACTAGAAGGCGTCCCCTGCTGCTTCTGTTGATTTTGTTCTACTTGGGACAATCTTCCTTCAAGTTGGCTCAACAGTTGCTGGTATTGGGAGACTTGACTCCTCAAAGACTGTTGTTCAACCACCAAGGAAGCATAAGCAGATGGGGTAGGGGCAGCGGATGAGGAAGAAGATCCCTGACCATTGTGGTGGCGTGCATAGCGGGCCGGTCTTTCGCAGAACATGCCCGTCGAGGATCCCAGGCCATAGAAAGACTGATTCTTGACCGAGAACCCACCAACGACATTGTAGAACACCGCGTTGGCTTCCACAGAATTGGGCTCCAAGCCCGCTGCAGATACTTGCTCCTGATATTCATTCTGCAAATGATCAACGTTAATGATAATTAGTAACCACAACTAAACATAAAGCAAAGTGGTCATGTTGTTTGTTATCAAAACACATTATCCATAGATGCCACAACTAAGGTGATATAGGGAGAGTTACATAGAAATTTCGGCAGAGTTTCCTTTGTAATATGGACTATCCCAAATTCATAATACGAAACATTACCCTGCAAATGACAATATAAACTCAACTTGTAGAATAAGGGTCACATGCCCACTTTACCACAACGAACATTTGCAACATATACAATCCTATCGAGCCACATGCTCGTTTCTAAACATAAGTTACACATTCCAACTTCCAACAACAATTCCAAAACATACAATCAAACAACAATATACGGCAACACGCCGATTATTCCTATCGAGCCACACGCTCGTTTCTAAACATAAGTTACACATTCCAACTTCCAACAACAATTCCAACACATACAATCAAACAACAATATACGGCCACACGCCGATTATTCCTATCGAGCCACACGCTCGTTTCTAAACATAAGTTACACATTCCAACTTCCAACAACAATTCCAACACATACAATCAAACAACAATATACGGCCACACGCCGATTATTCCTATCGAGCCACAGGCTCGTTTCTAAACATAAGTTACACATTCCAACTTCCAACAACAATTCCAACACGTACAATCAAGCAACAATATACGGCCACACGCCGATTATTCCTATCGAGCCACACGCTCGTTTCTAAACATAAGTTACACATTCCAACTTCCAACAACAATTCCAACACATAAATTATTAAACTAACTTTAGAAGAAAATGACTTACATAAACTTTGGCCGCCTTCGGGTCAGTCCATTGCTTGTTGTCGTGGTCGTCTTGCTTCAATGATAGTGCTCTATGACGTCCGCGGGGGATGGATGGATCCTGTCACTAGCCTAGGAATATATTTAGAAACATTACAGATATTACCTTAGAATGTGTATTGATGAAAAACGTCAAAGGAAAAGATGATGGGAGTCTTACGATTCATAGTATTTACTGCGGACATCGCCACCGTGTGTTTATTCGTCGGGGCTTTGTTCCGATTCGCCGTGTAAGCCTCGACCCAACGCTTATAGGCCTCTTCCTCTCGTTTAGCCCACATCCTCGCCCGGATTTCAAATGACAAATGGGGGATTTCTTTATTCCTTGGGGTCCTTTTCTCTCGGTAGACCAGGCCCTTAAGGAGGTCGCTGAATTTGCTATGCCACATGTTGAAGACTTCCTGAGCCAGGTCCATTTCGTATTCGAAACGTTGCTATACAATAACAATTAAAACAATTAAACACATATTTACTGTCCCATATATACTAATGAAATCCAAATAAAATAATTAAGTTCCGAAGGATTGTATTCTTACATAGAAATACGACCGATAAACCATTTTGTCAGGATCTTCCATATCACTGGCGGAAAGAGTCTCCCCTTGGTAATGGGATTTGAGACTCTCCGACACGACCTTAGTAACCTCAGGCAATGAGATCCTACAAGAAACGAGCAACAAGTGAGAGAGTCGCAGTATTTATTAATTATTATGTATTGACCAAAATTAAAGTTGACATACCAGTCTCCCCTAATGAGGGGGTCCTTGGGTCGGATGGGTCGGGAGGTATACCGGGCTGGATCTTCCATAGAGGGGATGGTGGGGACATGGCGTATTCTTAAGCTGCACTATAATAACCAATAATTGACCGCACAAATAATGAATTTACAATTAATTTACATTTGATGCATGCAGTGAGTAATCAAATAACAACCATGAAAACAAATTCAATTATAACCAAACAAAATAAAAAGATTTTTTCTAAATTGTTACATCGTACAACGTAATGGATGTACAAATGACAGTTCAAACAAAAGAACCTACACGTGCGACCTACTCATCATCATCATCACTAAGCAACTCAACAAATGCGGCGTTTTCCAATGCTTCATTCCCTTCTAATTCATCATCCTCCACACCCTCTAGTATACCCCGATCTTCTCCTTCTTCGTCATCACTAAATAGTTCGTCTCCCGAGCCATCTCGATCGTCAAGTAGTTCGAACTCAACAAGTGATGGGGGGTCCACATTGTTGTCTTCTTGAAATGCTCCATCATGATCATCGAGTCTATCTATTGTTTGTCTTGCCTTAATTGTCAGTGTAGCAGTCCATGATGATCTATCCTTCTTGGTTGTTGGGTAATGGATGTACACCACTTGTGTAGCCTGAGATGCCAACACAAAAGGCTCATACACCCTATACCTCTTTGCTTGGTTAACATCAACAAGCTTGTAATGATCATGCACGACTACGCCACCTTGACCCGGGTCGAACCATTCAACCTTGAACAAGTGGACTTTGTATTCCCTACTACGCCCAGTATAAACTAACTCAATAGCCTCTTTCAAAATCCCGTAGAAGTCAGTTCCATTCACCCCTTTGACACACACCCCATAATTTGCATTCGTTGGTTTATTATCGGAACGGTAAGTATGGAAGTTGAAGTTGTTAATGTAGAAATGAGTCCAAGATAAAACATCCTTCCTAGGGCCATTCGCTAAAGCAGTAACAACTTCGTCTCCTTCACTGGATGACAAAACCTACAAAGTTGTTTAATAATTGCGAAATTAATCTCATGTAACCTATGTTAACCAATAATTTAAAACCAAACAACTCCAATTGAATGTTAAGCTCAACCAACGGGGGAATTCTTTGCGATGTTTGTTCCACAATCACCATGCGGCGTACGTGGATGCAAATAGGCCATCTCTTCCTCAAATTGACTGAAATAAGTCAACGTAGGTGAAGATTCTACTAGATAAATAAGTTATTGATAATTGAATTGCCGATCTAATTAAGTTATGTTGTATATATACCTTTCATATTCAGTCATTAAATCGGAGTTTGAAAGGACATATTCATGCGCAACCTCATATTCTTGTTGGTCAAGGAATCTTTTCTTCCCTACAGTTAGAGAGTACCCAATGTTCGATGAAAACAACTCAGGTATTGCTCTATTGCCGTCAGATGCATCACCCAACTCGGGACATGCGTTCCTTGGAAGGTCCCTTGATTTTGTGTGCACTTCCGGTGCAAAGTATGCAGCACAAAAGTTGGAAATCTCCTCCGTTAAGAACGCATTACATATGGAGCTTTCAACGCGTGCCTTGTTGCCAACCTTCTTCTTCAAATGATGCAGAAATCTACAACATTTGACAACCAACACGCGTCGAGGAATGCGTTACAAAGAAAAAGGCGGGTCCTAAACGTTTAATAAAATACACTACAAAGAAAAAAGGCGGGTCCTAAATGCAATACAAATATTTAATTACCTTTCGAAAAGGTATATCCACCTATACTGCACCGGTCCACCTTTAGCTGCTTCATATGGAAGGTGTATTGGAAGATGCTCCATCACATTGAAGAATGCGGGAGGGAAAATCATCTCCAATTTGCATATGATTTCCGGTATGTTCATCTCCAACCGGACCATATCATCAACACTAACCTTTGAGGCACACAAGTCTCTAAAAAATTGGCTTAATTCCGTCAGGGCTTGCCAAACATTCTGAGGAAGAAACTCCCTAACGGCAATTGGTAACAACCTCTCCATGAAAACATGACAATCATGACTCTTCATACCATGTAATCTTGATGTATTAACATCTACACATCTACCTAGGTTGCTTGCATATCCGTCGGGATGTTTGAGGTCTTTAAGCCACTGACATAATGCCTTACGCTCCTCTTTACCCATTACATATGCAACTCCGCCCGTCCTTTCTTTATCAACCCGGCGACGCTTACAATGAGCGGCTAGGTCCTTCTTAGAGTTGTCATCATTTTTTGTCTTTCCTTTGATGTCCATGATGGTGTTCAACACCTTCTCAAACACATTTTTCTCAACATGCATGACATCTAAGTTGTGTCTAATTAGCAGGTCTTTCTAATATGGTAGCTCCCAAAAGATGCTCTTTTTATGCCAATTGTGACATTGAAGATAGCCGTCAACGTTGCCTTGTTGTTGAATAGATGTTGGCAACCTTGACACTTGTTCCCAAAATTGGCTCCCATTAAGGCGAAGGGGTGGAGGTGAATGTTCTTCTCGATTTTTTGAAAACGCACTCTTGTTAGTACGATAAGGATCGTCCATTGGGAGAAACTGTCGATGACAATCAAACCATGACTGTTTCCTCCCGTATTTCAGCCACCGTGATTTTGTTTTGTCCATGCAATATGGACAAGCTAGCTTACCTGCGGTGGTCCACCCAGAAAGCATACCGTACGCTGGAAAATCGCTTATTGTCCACAACACGGACTCTTTCATTCTGAACGTTTCCTTCAAAGACACATCATACGTGTCTACACCCTCCACCCACAACTGTTTCAACTCGTCTATTAACGGCTGCTTGTATACGTCCAAGTTTCCCTTTGGACTTTTCGGACTAGGAATCAAGAGCGTGAGGAACATGTAAGGCTTCTTTATGCAAAGCCACGGAGGAAAATTGTAGGGGGTTAGCTATAACAGGCCATGTAGAATAAGTTTGCCCGAAACTATCGAAAGGGGCGAAACCATCCGTGCATATACCCAACCGCACATTGCGTGGTTCCGATGCGAACTCTTTGTGAGTGGCATCAAAATGTTTCCAAGCTTCACCATCACACGGATGACCCATGTCAGCGTCCCCTCGAACATTTGTTGAGTGCCACCTCATTTGCTCTGCTGATGTCTTAGTCAAGTATAATCTTTGCAACCACAGACCGATTGGAAAGTATATGAGCTCCTTGTGGGCGATCTTTTTACCCTTGGCCGTTGTCCGCACATATCGATCAGCACCGCAAAAGTTGCAACTATCAAGTATGGAGTTCTCCTTCCAAAACAACATACACCCCTTTGGACACGCGTCGATCCTCTCATGCGGAAGTTCTAAAGCTTTAAGTAACTTCTTCGACGAGTGGTACGTGTCTGTCATTTCATTAACAGGGGGGGAAAATGTCTTTCATGAGGGCTAGGAGACTGTCTACGGCTTTGTTAGGGAGATTATACTCACATTTTATGTTAATAAGTCGAGACACTAGTGATAATTGTGACAGTTCGCAACCCTCATACAAAGGTCGTTTGGCGCTTCTAACATTTCAAGAAATTTTTGCCCTCCATCTGTCGGCTCATTCTCTACTGTGTCGAACACGTTGGAAGATAAATCTCCGATGGTATCCGTGAGGTGCATAGGGTCTAACACATCAGTCCTCGACGACCCTTCAATTTGGTTCGACGTTTGGTTGGGGACCGTGGCAACGGGAGGCACGTATACCTCACCGTGACTCGTCCACACAAAATAACGTGGTACGAACCCATTTTTGTACAACTGCACCTTAACATTGTCCTCACGTTGGTGTTTCATGTTTTTACACTTTGAACATGGACACCTTAGTACTTTATCTGATTGGAAGCTAATGGTTTGTTTAGCAACTGGCAAAAATTCTTCTTTCACCCCTCTAACAAACTCTTTGCTAAGATACCCCTCCTCATCGATTCTCTCGTACATCCATTTCCTAGTATTTTCCATTTTGTTCAAATCTGCAAAGTTGACCGAATTAGCTTTCAAAGTTGTCAATTTGTGCATGTCAACACACTAATTTGCTAGGTGAGCTCACTTACTTATAACTACCAAAAGCATCCAAACTCAACACTTTTCTATGACATCTACAACTAAGCTATATATGTCAACAGTCAAGAGGATAATGTTATTACCCGATGAGAGTGTGTTTGTTCCTGATAATTTATGGCTGAAAAAATACTTTCATGAGTCTTACCGACTCTCCTTTTATTTGTCTGGTTCCCAAAAAGTAGCGCAATCTCAGCAGTGAAATTGCGCGAGGTCTATAGTGCTATGGGAGTTAGAAGCATCTCAGATTCGGTACAATGCAGTGTTTCCATTGTGCAAGCTGGTGGGCAGCAAGACAAGGCGGGAATGAGAGAGAAGCTGATAGTAAAAGGTCTAATGGAAACACAATTTCTATTAGATCTTTAACTATCAGCTTCTCTCTCATTCCCGCCTTGTCTTGCTGCACACCAGGTTGCACAATGGGATACTGCATTGTACCGAATATGAGACGCTTCTAACTCCCACAGCACTATAGATCTCGCGCAATTTCACTGCCGAGATTGCGCTACTTTAAGGGAGCTAGACAAATAAATTGGAGACTCGATACGACTCATGAAAGTATTTTTCAGCCATAAATTATCAGGAACAACCACACTCTCATGGACACTAACAGAACCCACACTCGACCACTTTTTATGACATCTACAACTAACATACTAGAACTATAAATTACCCTACTTTCTAATAACTACCAAAAGCATCCAAACTCAACACTTTTCTATGACATCTACAACTAAGCTATATATGTCAACAGTCAAGAGGATTATGTTATTACCCAATGAGAGTGTGTTTGTTCCTGATAATTTATGGCTGAAAAAAAAATTTCATGAGTCGTACTGACTCTCCTTTTATTTGTCTGGTTCCCAAAAAGTAGCGCAATCTCAGCAGTGAAATTGCGCGAGGTCTATAGTGCTCTGGGAGTTAGAAGCGTCTCAGATTCGGTACAATGCAGTGTTTCCATTGTGCAACCTGCTGGGCAACAAGACAAGGCGGGAATGAGAGAGAAACTTATAGTAAAAGGTCTAATGGAAACACAATTTCTATTAGACCTTTTACTATCAACTTCTCTCTCATTCCCGCCTTGTCTTGTTGCACACCAGGTTACACAATGGAAACACTGCATTGTACCGAATCTGAGACGCTTCTAACTCCCACATCACTTTAGACCTCGCGCAATTTCACTGCCGAGATTGTGCTACTTTAAGGGAACCAGACAAATAAATTGGAGACTCGGTACGACTCATGAAAATATTTTTCAGCCATAAAATATCAGGAACAAACACAGTCTCATGGACACTAACAGAACCCAAACTCAACCTCTTTTTATGACATCTACAACTAAGATACTAGACCTATAAATTACCATACTTTCTACTCTAAACTACCATGACAACTAACCTATTTACTAACACTACACTGCTTGTTGAGTACTTAAGCTAGCAAAAGGGATGTGACATAGTTATTTATAACTCATGTCTTCATTTGGGGTTATGAATAATTAAGATAGCAATTATGTTGGATACGAAACAAATTTACGCTAACAACTTCAGAGATTAACTTAATTAAAGGCATGTCTCTAAACTTCAATTCACCCTTGTTGTGATGAACAAGTTGTCTGAGTTATATGTACGAGAAATCCACTGCTTGTGACGTAGCAAATGTCGATCGTTGTGCATTTAGTATCTGAACCACCTATAAAACGAAAACCCAAAAAATCAAGATTGAGTTCCTGGGTCTTCATTTTATTAGTGATTGTGATGCTAAAAAACTCAACGATCGACATTTGTTTTGTCACAAACAGTGGATTTCTCATATGTATAACTCCGACGTATTGTTCATCACAACAAGGGTGAATTGACATTTAGAGACTTGCCTTTAATTAAGTTATCCAACAAAGTTGTTAGTCGCGTAAATTCATTCCTAATCAAACATAATAACTAACTCATTCACTAATAACTACCAAAATCATCCCAACTCAACACTTTTTTCTAATAATGGTGGATTTTCATGTCGTAGTTTCAAATGAATTTAAAGCGTGCTAAAACAATTATATACAACATAACTAACTAAACATTCTGTACATATGTATTAACCTAACCCATACTACTTTACGCATGCTCATAATTTATACACATAAACATACAATTAACAATTTTCAAAACTAAAACAATAAATATTACAAAACATAACTAACTAATACAAGTAACATACAATTAATACAAAAATTCAATAATAAAACACAATTAACACAACAACATATACATAAACATACTATTAACACAACCAACATATCATTACACTAATTGACAAATTTCACCACATACCTAACCTAATTAACATACAATACTTAAACAGTAATATAACTAACCTAATTAACATACAATTTCACTACATATCATTAAACTAACACAACTAACATACAATTAACATACAATACTTACACAGTAATTAACACAAAAATTAACCGAATAAATACTAATTATTCACACAAATTATTCACAACATAACTAACTAAATAATTTTTTACACAAATACTAACCTAATTAATGCATGCTCATAATTTATACAAATAAATATATAATTAAAAAAATTGACAAATTTCAAATAATTTACCGGAGAGAACAACGGCGATGGGGCGGCGGCACGCAGGCAATGACGCGGACGGCGATAGCGACTCTGGCGTCGACGGCGACACCAAAAAAGTGGCGGTTTCGAGTCCGATTTGCTAGCAAGAGGAAGGGCTTACGTTGTTATTAACCACCAAAAACTTAAAAGAATTGATAAGGAGGGAGAAGAGGAGAACTTACTGTCGTCGGCTCCGGCAGAATGTGGCGGCAGGCGGCGGTTTCCGGTCCAAGTCGCCGGGTAGCAAGAGGAGGGAGAAGAGTAATTGAGTTTTGAGAGTAAGAGTAACGGTGCAATTGAATGAGATTGCAGTCAGCCGATAGTTTAAACAAGCGAACGACCGTTCAATTGAACAGTCGTTAGGTAACGACCGTTTAAATGAACGATCGTTCACAGGAATGACCGTTCAATTAAATGGTCGCTACCTAGCGACCGTTCATTTAAACGGTTGTTGCCTAGCGATCGTTCATTAACGGTCGTTTTTGAACGGTCGGCCGCCTCTTTCTTGCGACCGTTCATTAAACGGTCGCTTCAAACGATCTTATTTGGCCTGCCATCTTGTAGTGAGATGGAGAGGCACCTAGGCCGGCAACTGGAGCATCGACTTCCTAGGAGGCCGATGAGAACCCTCCGGCGACCAGGGACGGCAGTCGAAAATGGTCTGGGTTGCGGAGAAGGTTAACATTCGACCTTGGCTTTGTTGCTCTCTGCCTTTCAAGTTCCATTCAAGAAATTCTCCTTTATCTCTTCGTGAGACAATAACTTCAAGTTGGCTATAAATTACTACGGTTATAAACTACTAGTTGTATACTTGTAATCTTATATGTGAGCTGAGTTAAAATTAATAACTTAAAAATGTAAGCTGAGTTTTCAAGTACCAAAATAAAGTTTGAGATCCTTAAGCTTGGTTTGGTTATTGGAAATCAGGTGGAAGAGGAAAAAAATGGAAACCAATTACTTTTGAGATAAAGAAAACATAAGGGAGAATTGGGCGGAAAATATTTTGATACTTTTGATTGATCTAATGTGCATTTCATAGTTTTCTTTAAGAAAGATTCTCCTAGAAAAACTTTTACTACCCTACTCCTAGGGAAATGTTTATTGACCTTCTCTTAAGAACAGAATAATGAAATAACATTAAAAATTTTCCTTCCACTAGAACAATATTTTACTTTTTTAAACCCTAAACATGAAAAATTTGTCAATTTGAAAAAATTGATTAACTTTTCTAAAAATGTTATACAACCAAATGCACCATTAGTCAACATTATTTTACTTTCAAATATGACAGTAAAGTTGGAAAAAAATATTAAAATATAGGGATGGTGAAAGGAGAAAATGAAATATTGAATTGGCTTGCTTTATGGAAAACATAATCAACATTTCTCGCCCATCTTCAGTCGAAATACTTATGTAGCATAGCCTCGCTTCTTAGAAAACCGTATGTCACATCTTTGGACTTAATTTGCGCCTACTCTAAGCTTTGCGATTATGTCGACCAGATGATACTTGTGTATAAATTGTGTGTCTAATCTTACATTTGGAACTCCCAAATATTTTTCATCTCAATTTGATTGTAAACTTAAACTCTCTCTTCCTTAATTCTCATGGCCTCATTTGTCCTTCCTCCCTTAGTTACCAGCTCATGCTACTAGTGGATCATAACCCCCCCCCCAAACAAATTAGAACCTAGATGGCTCAGCGAGACTATTTTGAATGTTAAAATGAGTTATTTACCTAAGGATGTTATTCTTCATTAAAGGTTGTTTTTTAGACACTTTAGTTTCTAGTGCCCATTTATGTGGTGACTTAAGCACTTATGACATGACAATGAAAAAGTAACTGGATATACAAGGATTACTTTTATGAACATACAAGAATCTCTCGTATGTTTTTCCTAATACTCTCCCATCTCATGTTCGCACTTTATCACCTACCCATATAGAAATTCATTCCACTGGCCATCGATACTTTTTGTATGTAAAACAAAAATGTTAATTCCTTAACATTATGTTTTATGGATATTGGCAAAGAAACATTGTTTTCAATTCTAATGCCAAAGAGAACAAATATAGAAATGGGTGATATGTATATACTAGTATTTACTTGGTTCCATTTGGGCTTTTAGAATGGGAAAATTGAGCATTTTTTTGTTGTGTTTCCTCTAGGCATTGTGAGGCATGCAAGATATGAAAAGATTCATCTTTTCTTTATGCTAAAAATATAAACCCAAGGATCATTCTTTGCATCAAGGTTCAACAATATCCACCAAATAAGAGTTACATTCAACCTATAACACTTCCAAAACAGGACAAGAACAACACAAACAATACTATTTCATAAAAAATATTATCAATACTATCTCACCCTCTTTAAACTAGTCAAAGTTATTTTAATAAATGCATACTTATTCCGAATTTCCCTCCAATTTTGAATTATCACATAAAAAACAAGAAACTTTAGAATTCATAAAGAGAGTGTTTGGTAAGAACTTGTGTTAGAATTATTTCAAGAGTATAAGAAGATTATATAGCATGAAGAATCATGTGGAACAAGTATGAGGATCATATATAAGGTAAACATTGATAATATGATCAACATGAGTGTATAAGAGACCAGCACGAGTCGTGTTGGTCTCCAGAGAGCAAGAAAAACCATTTTGGGCTCAACACGGGTCGTGTTGAGGCAACACGGACTGTGTTACTCCCAATACGGACCGTGTTGATCCAACACGGACTGTGTTGAATGCCAGAATGTGTTTTTAATGCTAACGGCTATATAATCTTGTGTAGTAAGTTTATAATATCAATATTAAGCTCGGTATTAAGATCCAACAGCTATATTATCAAGACCAAGTCAAGGTCTTGATTCTCCATCAAGGACCTTAATTACACCTTTGACTAAGAGGTATGATTAGGGTTGGATTAGGGGTGGAATTCTTCTATATATAGGAGACATTCTTAAGTCATTTGAGAGCATCACAAGCATCAACTCTTCCATTCTATAATCACATCCTCTCAAGTATAGACTGCAGCTATGCTTGAGAGAATCAAGTGAGAAACCTATGTCTTGAGTGCAACAAGAGCTAAGTTTTATGCCTTTTAACATTTACGGTACAGTAAATAGTTCTTAAGGAAAATGTGTTCGGTGTCCATGACTCTTAGCGATATCCAAACAAGATAACAATTTGGTTATTAAGTTATATCTCCATCTTGTTATATATACCAAAAGAAGATCAAGAAGTCAAGCCAAGTGAAGATGATGAAGATTCAAGTCAGTCAAACATCATTTTACCAACAGCTTGTGGGAAATTTTTCCGAAAGAAAATTTTCCCCAAGTAAAAGTTGGAAACTATAACCCTCTATGAATATTTTTCCAAAGTAAAATAAAACAAGACATTAAAAAATAAATCAGCTTAAAAGATTGACAATTTCCCCAATATTGTTTAGCAAGTAATTCACTCGAAAAGATCCTCATTTTGATTTCTATTACATACTCCCTCCATTTTTTTTATCTGTCATTTACGGTTTTCAATGTCAATTTTTAATCTATAATTTCTAATATAAATTTTTTTTATAAAAAATATAACATTATATTTTTTTAATAGTATTTTTCATTATGAATCTAGTGACATCAATTTTATACAAAAAAATTACTCGGAGGTACTCCAATATTTGGGGAAACTATTTTTCTGTACCCCAACTTTTCAAAACTCATTTTGGGGTACCCTTACTTTTTGGGTTAGTAATTATTGGTGCTTTTCCGGCCATCAATTTATTAAGTGACCGAAATACCCTTATTCTTCTTCTTTAAGGGTATTTCTTAAAAAATGGAAGAATAAGGGTATTTCGGTCACTTAACCAAATTGATGACCGAAAAAACACCTAATAATTTCTAACCCAAAAAGTAAGGGTATCGAGTTTTGAAAAGTTAAATTTCACCCAATTTGGTGAAACTAAGAGAGAAGAGGGAGTGAGATTTGAGAAATGATGATTCAATATTATTGATGATCTCAACTCAAGAGATATAAGGGGGAGAGGAAGGTTATATATATAACCAACCTCCCTAACAAACCAAGAAACAAGATAAAGAAACAAAGAAACAAAATTGTGAACAAATTGGAAACAATACAAGATTTACTATTCCTAACACCCCCCTCTCAAATTGGAGGGTGGTAAAACTCCAATTCGCCAACAACGGAAATCTTCAACTTTAACTCCAACAGCTTCCTCGCCATCACCACAACTCCTAATAGCGGGTGAAATGAACGTAGACACCGAAGAACTTCGTGGAGTCAAACGGCGAAAGAAAGAGAAAGATTGTTGCCGAACTTTTCCAGGTATTGAAATTGTCTCCGGCGAATACATTGGCCACCAGAGACTTTCCTGGTTGATCGGACTAGAGAACGAAGAGACGATCACACGGATCAATCATAATCTTTGTATCAGACATAGTGAACTGAAAGAGAAATCTCCACCAAATCGCACACATAGCTAACCCAATCTCCTTGCCTTCCAACTGCAAATGGAAACCTACCCAGATAAAATTCCAGTATACTCACCCCTAAGCTCCATATATCACCCGCGTACCCATCATACTGCCCTTGATTCAAGTATGTGTTTATCCTCTCAGGACTCATGTATGCAATCGTACCGACGCACGAATTACACGGGTCCATTGTCTGAGCCAATATTTGACTCACCCCGAAGCCAAGATTCAAGGGTCATCAAACCAATCAAGAATCAAGAGGAATCAAGAAATCAATCCCTACGAACAAACCAACCAAAAACGAAAAGCTTGATGGTTGGATGTCTTCACGGCGTGGCATCGGGAAGCGTCGAAATCGGAGAAGAAAGAGGCGGAAGCCGCCATGGATGGAGAGAGAAGAAGGCCGACGCATATATCAGACGGAGTACCGCGGCCATTGGAGGAGATTGAGGAGGAAGAGAAGGGGAGAATGACCAATTAGAGATGTAAAGCTTCGTGTTAGTCTCAATCGAAGAGGCACCATCTCTACCGAAACCTCCTCCGCCAAGAACTCCTTGACTTGCGAACATATCGTGTTACCATACCGTATCCGGAGCCTTCGCCATGGGAGCAGAGTAAGGAGTTGCGCGACTGGCGGCGCGATTAGCGAACCGGCGAGCTGGAGCTGGACTTGGACCGCCGCCGCGACCCCGACCTCTTCTGCCGCCGACGCGGCCGCGGGCGGAGGAAGACTTGTTCATCTTGACGAGATCGTCGAGCGACATGTCTAAGTGGTTCGCCATTGATGCAGCTTCTGTGAAGATTTCTAGGGCTCCGATCTTGAAGGGCAGGGGAAGAGAGAGAAACGGTCGGAGGTGGAGATGCAGGGAAGAGGAAGAGGAAGAAGATGGAATGTGAAATGTTGATCTGGGGAACTCTTCTCTGGTTTGTAGAGAGAGAAAAAGAGAGATAAAAAAAGAATGCAGAAACTAAGCCCGCTCTGATACCATGTTAAATTTCACCCAATTTGGTGAAACTAAGAGAGAAGAGGGAGTGAGATTTGAGAAATGGTGATTCAATATTATTGATGATCTCAACTCAAGAGGTATAAGGGGGAGAGGAAGGTTATATATATAACCAACCTCCCTAACAAACCAAGAAACAAGATAAAGAAACAAAGAAACAAAATTGTGAACAAATTGGAAACAATATAAGATTTACTATTCCTAACAAAGTTGGGGTACCTCAAAAACATTTCACCAAAATTAGATTACCTCCGAGTAATTTTTGAATTTATATAATGAATCATTATACAAATTAAAATATTAACGATCAAAGTTTTTAATACAATTTTTTAAGCGATTAATAAATGGATACACTTATGGTGGTTGTCAACCATGACAATCACCGTAAGTAAAATAAATATTACTCGTACATTTGTCAAGTTTTATCTTAACTGTTAACTTTTTTATTTAATATCAATTGTAAGATACATTTTTTCAAATTTTAGTTTATTTTTAAAAATTTTAAAATAAATATTTTTCAAAATATACTTGTTTACTAGGAAAAAACTTAGAATTAAGATATTTAAATTGTAAAAAATTTCATAAAAAAATTT
The DNA here is from genome assembly GCA_029582165.1 of Portulaca oleracea. Lineage (NCBI taxonomy): Eukaryota > Viridiplantae > Streptophyta > Magnoliopsida > Caryophyllales > Portulacaceae > Portulaca > Portulaca oleracea. The sequence continues at coordinate 24,996,628 of CM055877.1, read as the reverse complement.
TAAATTAAGAAAATATATTTTATAATGTTTTATTGAATAAATAAAATGAATGACAAAGATAAAAATTGATACATATATGGATAAATATTGTTTTTCATTGTGGTGGTTGTCATGGATACAATCACTATAAGTTTTTCCATTAATAAATACAAATGGGAGTAGTATTAAACTAAACTAGCCGCTGTTGAAATTAGCGAAATGGTCTGCTGTGCTGATAAATTTCCAAAAAGTGATACAGTTTTTGCCGGTTTTATGTCATTCCCTACGTCACTGGGCTTCGGCTTCCCGGTTACTTTCCGGAAAAGAAAGTTCTGAATAGGCTAACGAGTCACCCCCTCACCCATTCAAAAACAAAAAGAAAAAAGCAAAATTAAATAAAACAAAATATAAGGCCATGAAAAGAACCGCATATAAAATGGGAAGCAAGGCGAATTCAGAAGGGGATGTTCGATTCTCTTCCTTCATCTTCGGCCGAATTCATCTTCTCTCTCTCTCTCTCTCTCTCTTCCCGGAGACGACTTGTAGTCATAACCATCACCATCACCATCACCATCGTCATCATCATCAGGAATTCAGGATCAGGTGGAGGATTCTGGATTCAGAAGAAAGGTAGAAGAAGTACGATTTTGATTAAGGCGGCGCATGAGCATCATCTCTCGGTGGAGTCGTCCCCAGGCTAATAGAATCATGGCGGAAGCCACCACATCCGCAGCTCAAACCACGTCGTCTGCTGCTCAGACCAAGTGGAATTGGCCTTCTCTTCTCAGATGGATTCCTACCTCTACCGATCACATCATCGCTTCTGAGAAGCGCCTTCTGTCGTTAGTCAAGTAATGTCTCTTTCTTCGTCCTATTTCAATTCATTCATTTTGAGCGGATTAGTTAGGGTTGCTCACTTGCGGTAATTCAAAATTTAGCTCAGTTTGTAGTTAAAACTTTCATTTATTGCCTTCAATTGAATTGGGCTTATCCATATTAATGAAGTTTAAGTATTTTAGCATCTAATTTGGTTCCTAATTGGGGATGAAATTTGAGCTGAATGTGGGAATTTAGCATTTTAGAGCTAAATATTTGGAATGCCCTTGAATTTGAGATCATGTGGTTGTAACATATCATATGGGCTTTTTGATAAATGTACAAGTTACCCAATATGTGGATCATTCTTAATTTTGGAAATGTCTGTATATAGAAAATTCAAGTATTTGATAATCTACTGGCCTTTCCTGAAGTGAGTTGTAGTCTATAGAATGAATCCTTAACCTCAACTTTTGGTTAAATCTGGAATTTTAACCAGTTTAGATTATTTGTTAATGGATTAGCATCAGGGTTTTGGGAATGTGATGATTGTTTTTGAAATGACATTATGGGTTTGGTTGGTTTCAGGACTCCTTATGAGGTAGAGCAAGTTAACATAGGTTCAGGGCCTCCTGGTTCCAAGATCAGGTGGTTCCGGTCAACAAGCAACGAGCCCAGGTTTATAAACACTGTTACATTTGAGAACAAAGAGGACTCCCCCACCATTGTCATGGTTCATGGGTATGGTGCTTCTCAAGGGTTCTTCTTCCGGAATTTCGACGCCTTGGCAAGACGTTTTAGGGTTATTGCAATTGATCAACTTGGGTAGGTTGTTCAGTCATTACCAGTATTTCTTTCTGTTGCTTAATTCCTTGAAACACAGCTGGATGCTTTGATCTTCATTCTGTCATGTTTTAAACTCTTTACTCTCTTGCCTTGCAGCTGGGGTGGATCGAGCAGGCCTGACTTCACATGCAAGAGCACCGAAGGTTAGTCGTCGTATTTTGATGCTCATCATTAGTAAATAGTAGTTAATTCTTCATTATATATTCTTTTGTGGATACTCTTTTGGTGGTGAAAAGTATTGAAGTGTATGGATACAATTCTGGTGTACTCTTTACTTATTTAGTTGCAGCTGCTGTAGTATGAAAGAAAGATTTTTTTTTTTGCCCCTTTAAGACGTTCATTTCCTATCTTCCATACAGAAACTGAAGCATGGTTCATCGATTCTTTTGAGGAATGGCGTAAAGCTAAGAATCTCAATAAGTTTATTCTTCTCGGGCATTCATTTGGAGGCTATGTTGCTGCTAAATACGCTCTCAAGGTGGCTACCTTCACATCTTTTGGATCAAGTTTTGTGAAGGGATGTTATGGGCATTGCTTTCTAACTCTGTGAATTCTCATGTTCTTGTTTTGTAGCATCCTGAGCATGTAGAACACTTGATTTTGGTGGGATCTGCTGGATTTTCTGCAGAGACGGAAATGTCAGAGCGTCTCAGCCAATTTAGAGCAACATGGAAAGGAGCTATTCTGAACCATCTCTGGGAGTCTAATTTTACTCCCCAGAAAGTTATTAGGTGAATTTCACTCACTTTTATCATTCTGATATCTTTCTTGAGCTATACCTATTACCTGGGACTGTCTCTTCTGGGATATGCTTGCATGTTGGACTATTAGAGGGCATATATTAGAGGGTTATATCTAGGTTGCCATTCATGCCAGTGTAAAATGGAGCTATAGTTATACTTTTGGTGAGAACCCTCTGAGTCTACATCCAAGAGAAGGAAAACCAAAAAAGACATCTCTTTTTGGCTTTGTTTGCCATTGTATCTTCTGTGAACTAGCTATTGTTTTAGTGTCATCTGTTCGATTCAAGGATCTCCTTATTTTTCCAGAATGCCTTTTTACATTCATGTAAATGCTCATGTCTGAAGCATTCTGCATTCTGCATATGCCATGCATCATACATGAGTCACTTCTATGATTTTCCTTTTCCTGTTCCCTGTTGAGGATGTTAACCAGTCTCTCTGCGAACAATGATGTTTGCCAAGGTATGATGGCCTAAATTTGCATCTCCCTAGACCCGTGAAAGCGGTACCCACACTGGGAGCTGTTGCCTTTTTTAGGGAATATAGAATGGATGCCTCCTCCAAACATCTATCTGCTTCTGTTCACACGAAAGCTAGTATCTTATATATGATAGATTTCTGGGAAGCACCCTTCATCGTGGGGCAGGGGAAGTTAAAAGAGATCTTTGTGGAACATAATGCACATTACACATGTATGAGGAATCAGGAATACTTGGTTTGGATATCTGCATGTTTACTCTTTTCATCTCTTGTAATCTTATGTTATGTTGTTCTACAGAGGCTTGGGTCCTTGGGGCCCTGATCTAGTTCGCAGATACACAAGTGCTAGATTTGGAGTATATGCGACTGGTGAAGCATTGAATGATGAGGAGTCCAAGTTATTGACCGGTAATGTTTTGTTGTTACAGCATTTGAGCATTTTCCATGCATTTGTCAGATACTAGTCAGCTTCTAACTTTCTGCTCTGTATTCAGATTATGTTTACCATACACTAGCGGCCAAAGCTAGTGGTGAGCTATGCTTAAAGTACATTTTCTCGTTTGGGGCATTTGCTCGGAAGCCACTTCTACACTGGTACGTTAAGTCCCAAATCACCATACGCACATTGCTACTGATGTTTTTATGAAACAAAAAATAGCTGGCATGAGTCACAACTCTTGTGATTATGGGTTCTTGTAACTGTTGTAGAACCACCGATTTCCCTTTGCCACCTCATCATATTATGACAAAGGGCTGCTCCTGGCAAGATCACTTAATGTGTCTTTGAGCTTGATTTGGAGTAGAATATTGTCCGGCCCATGTAAGCCAGCACAAAAGCCTATATCCGTTTAAAACCCACAAATTGGCCCCATTTTAAAACCTAGTTGGGTGTTAACAGTGGAAAGAATGAGTTTAGGGTAGGTACGATAAACATGGTATGGGTAATGGTTTAGGCTTCACCTGCCCGTACCTGTCCCCATACCCGCTCCATATGAGACTCAACCATCATTGGTAAAACTGTCAACTAATAAAAAATATGGCATGTGGGACTCTTCCTGCGTTGTTTGCCTTTTATATACTATTCTTTGTAATTCTTTACGGTGGCTGAATCAGGGCCTAAAACATTGTAGTCAATCAATTATCTCCCCAAGAAGATAGAAAGTCCTTCCATCTTATTGTGACGACCAAGCCTAAGATACAGATCTTTCACCAATACATGTTCAAATCCTTGTGAATGTGTGATGTGATTTGGCTTCCAATACACAACCTATTAGTTTGTGGTGTAAGAACCTAGGATTTTCATTTCAAGTGCTGCAAAAATCAAGACTCACTCCCCAAAAATAATTACAGGTGTAGTGAGGGAATAAATATTCATGGTCTATGTTTACCTAAGGGAAACCCTTATACCCGCAAAGCCTAGTGGGTTGCTGTTATTGATATGGCTTAAACACCTGGTGGGTATAGGCATCAGTATATGTACAAATTTTGGAAATGGGTGGAAAACCCACCCTTTACCCTATCCATTGCCAACCCTAGTCCCATGTTTTTGACCCTTGAGAGACTTTTTTTCTCATTAGTGACGAACTTTGCAAGCTTGAAGTTGATAATTCTGTCATCAGATCAAAAGTTGGAGCTGCATAACATTGACTGACAATGGCTTTTTTTCTCACTGCTAGTAAATTTGGGTACATGATCAGCTTTTCTTTTTTCCAATGCAGTGCGTCAGAGTGGAAAGTCCCAACCACTTTCATCTATGGGTACGATGATTGGATGAGCTACCAAGGCGCCCAGGAAGCTCGTAAACACATGAAGGTTCCCTGTGAAATCATTAGAGTTCCTCGGGTATCCCTCTCCTCTTTCTCTATACTACTTGCTCATTTGGTATAATGATATGCATGGGCTGATTACGGAACCCTTTCCTAATTAGCATCTAACCACCTTCGAAACTATGTAGTCCCAGTTTCAAGTCTTAGGGGACACATTTTCTCCTCTAATGGTCAATTTTAAGGAGCACGGGCACTGCTCTTTGCCCTGCCTTGCCTCGTGTATCTGTGTCTGACATGTATCGGGGACACCGACTCTTGAGACACTTTTTGGACACTCTCAAACACATATCAAACATATGAATAGAGTAAAGGAATTGGTTTTTGCTATTGGTAGTCGTAGAATGCACACTACGGACAATTTGCAATTGTTTTCATCTAAGTACAACTCTCTGAGGTTGAAAACACAAAACAATTTATAAACACAAAGGTAACAGAATCACTATATTTCCAATAATGTGTACATGGTATGTGTCGTGTCCTAAATTTTTGAGAATCCAAGTATCTGCATGTCAGTGTCGTGTGTTAGTTGTGCCTTTCATCGGTGTCTGCTTCGTACTATAGGTCAGTAAATCAGGTGAACTTAGGGTTTTCCCAGATAATGGCTCAGTTTTCTTGTGGAATATTATTTTTGTGATGCAATGTTACATTAGTGCTCATTATAGTCCTGTGACTTCATTTATCTGCAATCGCAATAGGATGGTGCCACCTGATACTTGGCATGATAATAGTCATAATACAATGCACCAAATTCCTGTAAGAAATTGTTGAATTGAAATGGTTTTTGGCTTTGCAGGGTGGGCATTTTGTGTTCATAGACAACCCAACTGGATTCCATTCAGCTGTATTTTACGCTTGCCGCCGTTTTCTTTCTCCAAACCCTGAGGATGAATCCCTCCCTGAAGGCCTGACTGCGGCCTAAACTGTTACAAACTGTATATTGTAGCCTAAATGTCTATTCTTTGTAATAATCCAATGTAATGTAATGTCTTTTGAACTGTTGGTGGATCATTTCGAATGCAAGAATTTGCCCCTCCCCCTTGTTCGTTCCCTCTATCTCCTCCCGAGGGTTTTTAGTTTTTACACATATTCATGAGTTCATTCCACTGCATATTTGTCAATAAACACAGGAACGTCGCAGCTTTAATGTACATTTTCGTTTTTGTTAGAACCTCCTTGGCATGAGACGAATTACATTTGTAAAGTGGCATGATTTATCAATGGGATATGGACTGTTGGTTGTAAATGGCTAATTTCTTCAAAGTAACAAAGAAGTAGAGCTTTCCTTTTATTGATTTATGAGGTAGTCTAAATTTGGCCATTGGTCAAGTGTATCCCGCCTCCTTGTTCCATTTCGTTCCAACTGATTTTGGAGTTTGAAGTTAAGCAGAACGTATAGTTTTGAGCATTTTGTGTTTGCGGACTTATATTTTTTCTCATTAACAAAAAGAAAATTAAATTGTAATACATTGTACTATAAGGTTTGGATTATCGTCAGATGTGCTTTAAATTCTGTTAGGGGTAGTCGGATCTACGTGGATGGTGTGTCAGGCTTAGGGAATTGGTTTAGTAAGGATTCCAATCAAAAAAACAATAAATAACTGAATTAAAACTAAACTAAGCATGAATTCGTAATAGCAACAATCAAGGAAAGCATGTATCTAAGATGAACTAACCCTAATTTCAACAAGAATGCAAACTATTACTAAGAATGCGATTAAAGCAATAATATGAAAAACTGAATTGAATAGAAAAAGAAATTATACCTAGATTCACTCTAATTCGGAATTTTGAATCCTTCATCTTGAACTTTCTCCCGAACAAACAAGAAAGGTGATTTGGATTACTAAGAATCTCCAAATCCTCACTTGGAAGTTGGAAGGAGAATTTGTGAACCCTTAATCCTCCTCTTCACTAAAAAGATTGGAAGTTTTGTGGACTAAAACTAAAAGGATTTGAATCAAAACAACAATAAAAGCTAGAGAGAACAAGAACTTGGAAATTTCTTCTTTTGAATTGATTGAAAAGAGAAGATTACAATAAAAGAAACTAGAGAAAACTTAGAAATAACTAAAAGCTTAATGATTAAATGAGTATCTAGGGCTAATTCTAATATAAAGATAAGATATAAAACTAAATCTAAACCTAATTCTACTTGATTATAATGCTGAAATGTTTTAGGTATATATACAGAAGGAATAAAACAATCCTAAACCCTAATTAATATAACAGCGGCTGCATTTAATTTTCAGCGTCAGCAGGCTCGTCGCAGGCGCGACAGACTTGGTAACGGGCGCGACAGAGCGAAGCAACCCAAGGCGATTCTCTTCCGCGCTAGGTCGCGGGCGCCACCAAAATGGTCGCGGGCGCGACCTCCTCCTAGAGCCTTTCCCATCTGTGATCTCCCAAGTTTTGTCACGGGCGCGACCTCGTTCTGGACACTTCCTTCCGAAATTGCTCAATAGTCGTCGTGGGTGTCACCAAACTGTTCGCGGGTGCGAACTGTCTCTGCCCAGCAGTAACAAGCGCGACGCCAGAGGTAACGGGCACTTCGCTCCGCCAATTTTTTTGGTTTATCTTTGCTGCTGCTTTGTCGCGGGTGTTACCTCGTAGTAACGGGCGTTACCCCTTTATCGCGGGTGCTACGCCTAGTGTAGCGGGCGCTACACTGCTGGGTTTTGACTGATTTTTGCCTTTTGTCCTGGTTTTCCTTCTAACCCTTGATTATCCTACAAAAACACAAAATCATCATAACTAATACATAATCAAGGGACTCAAACAAGCAAAACACCTTATAAATGATATCAATTCGGCTCGAAACGAGACCGAACAAAATTTGTATCACAATGCACCAAAATATAGAAGTGTTTAATTTTAATGTACCACCATTGTGTTGGGTGAAACTAATTTGGTAGATTGTCCACATGACATGTTTGTTGTTGGATTTCAGTATGCCAAACTTTATGATGCTTCGATTATAGTAAACCCAAAAAAATTGTTATTGGATTTCAGTAAACCAAAATTTGTAATAATTGTATTACAGTAACTCGATGGTGGTGCAATAGAGAGACAATCCACTGAGTTCGTTTCATCCAACTCAGTGGTGATGAATTAAAATTCAACATGTTTTCGTTTTGGTGCATTGTGATACAAATTTAAAGTGCAACTTGCAACTATCCAAACCCTTAGAGTATAATGTATTACTATCCAATTTTCCTTAACAAAATGTAAACCTGAAATTAAAACTTTGTTGGTAAGCTTGAAGCATCTTTGTTTGCACTGAAAACCAAAGTCTTGCCTTCAGTTTAGGGTGACAATGTGACATTGAATTCACAGAGTTGAACGACTGTTATACTGTACATTTTTACTGTTAACACAGTAGTTTGAGAGGATAGGAAATATTATTACTGTAGTTTTAGTAGTAGTACCTTCAACTTTTAACCCTGAACCCAGAGAAAATGACACTGCATGCTGTAATCTGCTCTGCTGCATTGAATTAGCTGTCCCTGCCAAATTTTGGTCCATCTGTACCAATTTCTCATACAGTCTTCTGTCATTTTTTGCTTTGATTTGATATTGTCTTCAATTGCTCTGCCTTGTTCAAGTTGATGTTTCCTATGCTTCTTCCCATTCAACTTCTAATTCTTTCAAATCTTCAGTTTATTTTCTAGTAGGTTATAATATCTACCCTCTTTCAATTGCAAGAGAGAATGTTGTCTCCTGTTTTCATTACTAATAAAGGCTTGTTTAGTGGCTAAAATTATGATACAGTTGTCAAGGGCTTTTCCCTTGTAAGCTTATGGATGTTTTTCATGTTGTAACAAGGTCTATATATTATATATTTTTATGTCACGCTCAAGTTTCAGATACAAGTCAAGAAAGACCCTCTTGTATGTTATTCATTTCACTTTTTGTAGTTAGAAAATTCCTTTTTTGTTTTTGTTATCATATCCATTTTTGTTTTTTGAATCCGGGTAAAGCAGGAATACATCAGAACTTAGGAGACCTTTCTCATATGACGTCTTCTTAATTATCATGAAACAAAATGAAAGAAAAAGCAAACGAATGACTAAAACCCCAAACGCCTAAGCTTTGGGTGGAATGCCCTCTGTTAGCTAACCAATCTATTGTCATATTGGCTTTCTCAAAGATATGCTTAACCGAAACTCTTTCACACATTTATAAGTATATCCTAATATCTCTATTAGTCGTATCAATTTGCCACAATACTTTGAAAACACCTTTAATTGCATGAATTGAAGTCAGGTTGTCACTTTCAATTTGGACCTTCTTGAAACTTGCTTGAAGAGTTGATGGGCACCGACTTTGAGAGTCAGGGCTTCCACAAGGAGTATAGGTTCCGAGCGAAGTTTGAAAGCTACCGCTCAGAGGAGTTTGCCAAGACAGTCATGAAGGATGCACCCAGTTGTTGCCCATGTTGGTTTACTGAGCCATCAAAGTTGAGCTTATCCCACCCAGGGTTAGGACGATCCCACCCAATATAAGTCGTGTGGTGGAATTGAGAAGACATAGCCCGTCGAATGTTAGAAGAGGTAGGAGACACGTTGAAGGATTGCCTAGCTTTACACTCCGCATAATTCTTTTTCACCTTGATAATGATCCTAACTTGGTTAATGACAAAATTTTCGTAGCTGCAGTCATTCCATTACTTTCAAATGCTCCAGAGCAGGTAGGTAGCTCTTTTGAGTTCACTCGAAAGTGAAGAATGAAATTTTAATAGGATTTCATTGCCACTAAAATCAAGTGGTCAATCTATTGTGGAGTTTAACCAATTGTGATCCTTAACTGTTTTCCACAATTTTACAGAAAAATGATAATGGTGGATAAAATGTTGATCAGTTTCAATATTGATCATACTTGTTAAATACTTCAATATAGGCGATTTGATCCCAAAACAAATAGATATATAATTATTAAATTTGTTACCCCCTCTGTTTCTTTTTATCTATCTCATAGAGGTGATGTGGAAAAATCAATATCACAAAAATATATACGGTAGTTAGTGAAAATATTAATTAAATATGTTCGTATAAAGTCAAAGTTGGGGTTGATTTAATGAATGTTAGTGGTAAAATAAGAAAATTAGTAATCAATATATTATTGAAATTGCAAAATGATGAATAATACAAAAAGAGAAAAGTTAGTTAAAATGTCAGACAAAAAAAAAAAAGAATGTAATATATTTTTTGTCTATTGTTTCGGCGATTTAATAGAAAAAATATTTCGCATGTGATGATAGAAAGAGCTTTTTTTCATCCAACTGTTTATATCATAAGATAAGAATGTAGTTAGCTTAGGGGATAGGTATGCCACAAGCCTACCTGAATTCCACAACATTGAGTAACAACCAATTTCCTATTAAATCGAACCAGAAAATTAGACAACTTACACTCTAAATTCTAACATAGGAGAAAAAATTCTGCTTCCAGAGGGAACCTATTTCGCTTTTAAAACCTCAATAATTGACGAGACAAAATTATTTCCCATACAGCCCGCATGCATTCTTAAAGTATTTGCAGTGCCAAATCGATTTTCTACTCAATTTGTGAAATGACCCATCAAGTGAGCCAAAATTTGACTCAATAAATAAAACTTCCTCTCCAATGGTAGGAATTAAAAAAGGAAGGCAAATGGAGTATTGAGAGAGAAAACATAGACAAAGAGGAGAGAGAAAGAATAAAAGAAGGGTTGCTCAGAATTTGGATTTATTTTCAATTCACTTGATCAATATCCTCACTCCAGTTTAAAAAAAAAAAAAAAAAAAAACCCTTGCTATTGCAAACCTTCTTTCTTGTTGATGTTCCACATCATCAATTGAGCAAAAAATTGATCACTACTAGAGACGATCTTAATCGCCAACTCCCATTTTCAAGGGATTACATGCAAGTTCATGAATGAGAAATGTCACACTTGCACATATCTTAATGGAATATTGAGAAAATTAATAAAACCTTGTCTTTTTATGTGATAGACTGATGGGTTGGTATGATAGGTGGGATAAAGTCGAATAAAGTGGGTGAAATAAAATGGAGATCAATAGAATATTGTGATAGGTAGAATAAAGTGAAGTAGGTGAATAAAGTACCACACAAAAGAACATAACATTAGTCTTTCCTGATATCTTGGTATATAATTCTATATTATCAGCTTTTGCCTTCTATTAATGGTGAGTGTTCGGTTGTATATTTTTGTGGTTTTTCTTTAGTAAGGATGTCGAATCCACATGGCTGGGTGTTAGGCTTGATGAGGAGATTGGTTTGCGTAGGGATTTTTCAAGTGCGGAAAACAATAAATAATTAAGAAAGGAAAGCAATTAAACTAGACTAAACATGGATTCAAAGAAAGCAATAATCAAAGTTAAGCATGAATATCACATGAACTAACCCTAAGCAACAAGAAAGAAGAAAGCAATAAATGAGAAAACAATAAACTAAATGATGAAATTGAGAACAAGAATTATACCTTTGATGTACTAAACCTTCACTATAATCTTCAATCGTCACTTGGATTTTCCCCCAAACAAACAAGAAAATTGTGAATTGGATTACTAAGAATCCCCAAATTCTCACTTGAATGTAAAATTTGTGACTCTTAACCCCCTCCTCACTAAAAGTTGAATTGGTGGTGAACTAGCACTAGAAAGCTTGAATCAAAGCATCAATGGACATTAAAGGGATATATATATATATATATATATATATATATATATATATATATATATATATATATATATATATATATATATAGCAAAAGCTTATAAATTGCTTGAATTGAAATTGCTTGGAAAAAGATTTGATTACAATGAAAGAAAACTTGAAGAACAGTGAAAGCTTAATGAAAGATTAAAGAGATGCAAATAAACCTAATTCTACTTTAATTCTACTCCTAACTAATTGATACTAGTGCTGAAAATATGTTGGTATTTATAGAAGGAAAGAAAACAAGCCAAAACCCTAGGATTAATCTTCAGCAGTCCCGCGTAATTTCCGCTGAAATCGACAGGTCGCGGGCGCGACCCAGCTCTGCTCGTTTTTATCCGTCACTCGCTCATCATCCGTCGCGGGTGCGACATGTTGTCGCGGGCGCGATAGGCTTCTGTCCATAAGCCATTTCTTCTCTCCACAGCATGTCACAGGCATGACAGCTTACGGCGCGGGTGTGACGGCTGTTTGGTTCTTTTGCCTTGGCTGATGCATTGACGCCCAAAACAGTGTCACGCGCATGACCCATGAGGTCACGGGTGCGACGCCCGTCTGGCCTGCTTCTTTGGCTGCTGTAATGGAGAAGGAGTTCCCGGTTTGGTTCCGCTTCGGGTCTCGGCTCGGAAAATCGCTCGGGATTCCTTAAAAAGCCTCACTTAAGCTCAATTTTCTTCTAACTCATTATTATCCTACAAAAACACAAAATCATCATAACTAATATATATATTCAAGGGGCTAAAACAAGCAAAACACCTTATAAATGATATAAATTCGGCTCGGAACGAGACCGAACAGTGAGGATAAGCTAATTAAATATTTTATAATTTTATGGTGTGTTTGAATCTTTTTAGGAAAATGTTTTTTTGGAATTTTTTAGGAAAGTTTTTTCTAAAAAAAATTTTCCTCAGAAGGAATATTCTATAGTGTAGTGTTTGATTTATATTTGAAAATATGAAAAAGTTTGTAGGATTGTTTATTTGAAATGTCCAAACTACCATTGTCTATTAGTTTATTAAAATAGTTTTTAAGACAATTTTGAAAAGTTAAACTGTAAATATTTTCTCTTTTCCATGTGAAGATACTTTTTCAATCCCCTTATGGAAAACTGTTTGCATCTCTCATAAGAAAATATTACACCCTACTCAAAACTCTTATCCTTATTTTATAACTCCCAGGAGAGTGCTTAGCTTTGATTAGATTACCACCCACTTCCTAAATACTAAATAGTTGAAAATATTATTCACTTAAAAGTTTTATTTTATTTGCCCCTCAACTATCAAATTTGGTTTAAAATACCAATGAACTATCAATTTTACTCCCTCCGTTCTGAAATAATAGACGGAGTTGTGCTGTGCACGGAGGCAGGGTGAAAAGCAAAAGCAAAAGGAACAAAAATAATAAAATATTTTTCTCTCTCCAAATATAAAGGGTGAAAAGCAAAAGCAAATGAAAAATAAAATAATTAATTAATGAAAAGTTAATACTATAATTAAATTAGGTGTTGGAAAACTAAAAGTGACAATTAATTTGGAAAAGAATAAGTTAGTTAAGTGGACAATTAATATGGAACGGAGGGAGTAGTTACAAGTATCATCTTATGACTTGGGGTAACCGTTTATGTATGTTTTATATTTATTTGTATTTAGTTGATAATGCCAATGAACTATCGATTTGCATTAATAATGTCACTCAACTATCAACAATAGATGGGAAAAACATTTTCTTTCGACAATGTTTAATTAGCTTTCACAAACAAGATGCACTCTAGAGAGAAGGAGTGCTCGTAGAAAGAAACTCTCAAACAATTTCTTTAGTCCAAACCCATCAAAAGTGTCCTGTTCTTTATCGTCTCCGGTGGAAAACCACTAAAGTGAGATTAGAAATATCGGTGGAAAACCCACCCAAGTTGCAAAAGAAGGCTCTTTTTGTCAACACCTATAAGCTAGCTGAAGATGAGTGAATGCTGGTAGGTAATGATGAAGAGTTCTAAGCTCTGGGCGGCAGCTTCGTCCAACACGTCACCAACCGGAGCATTAAACTGATTAGACGGTTTGGCTCCCTGTTATCTCTTTCGGGAAACTCGCTGGGCGACTCCCGTTGCTGGGAGACTCAACTACTCACATTAATGGAGGATATCTCCACGGGATACGCTACTCTACGAGTGCCGGAACCGAGGACTCCAGGTAAGTGTCCTCTCTGACAGTTGTGTTTTCTCGTTGGGGCTCTTGTTCTAGTTTTCTTTATATAGAAAATAATGGTTGTACCCGCACCTTACATCCCACCCCATAAACGGAAAAAACCACCATCTCACAACCACCGTTCTAAGCCGATTGGAACTCGACTTTCGAACTTTCGTTTTCCTTTTTCTTCCACCATCCCAAACCAACCACCCCAACCGGCCAATGACCCTTCAAAAATTCCGGTTATAGAATTGCCGGACCCTGTTGAGGACTTTAGGCAAATCCTCAACCGCTCCTTTCTGGGACGTATCATAGACCGAAGGAAGTGGGATCCTCAATAGATAGAGTTGCTGGGGAATAAATTATGGGGACTGAAAGGGAACGTCAAAGTGGAAAGAGTGGCGTGTGAAAAATATATGTTCAAGATTATCGTCTCAGAGGAAGATGTACCAACTCTCATCCGCGCCCAGAATGTAGTCGTTAGCGGATCGCTTCTGGTACTCAAATTTTGTGGTGATTATGGCATACCTGAGAGAATAAACTTTTGGAGCTCTAAGTTTTGGGTCCAGGTGGATGGATTGCCTTTCCTACACAGGCGAGCTGAAGTGCTCGAACTCCTGGCACCTGTGATAGGGGAATTCGTGGAATTAAGGTTCGACAACGATCGGAATGTGTCGCAGGAAAGAATGCGACTCCGAGTGAAAGTTAACCTAAGAAACCCCCTGTCCCCGGTTGCCTTTGTCAAATTTCAAAGGTGTCATCCTTCCTGGGTTAGGTTTCGATATGAAGGAATTTTTGTGTTCTGCAAGAAGTGTGGCAGGGCAGGACACCAAATCGGAGACTGCAAGTTCTCACAAACAGAGGCGGCGAAAGGCATTGTTCAGATGTATCAAGCATGAGAGAAGAAAGGCTATACAGTGCATCATTGTGAGGAACACTTATACTCCAACAGGACTCTCGCTTTCCAACCCATTGAGCATTTCCTTACAACCAGGCTTCAAGGAGGGCAACCCTTATACCCTCTCTTAGTGACCCCCAAAGATCTAGAAGCTACTGGTTCTAAGCCTGGGTCATCGTCGCAAGTGGTCCCTACCAGAGGGCCTGTAGTTATAGTACCGGTACCAGGCATGGTCGAGCGGAAAAGAAAGGCGGAGGACAGCGATTTGCACCAGAGCAAAAGAGCCATGCAGACCATGCAAGGGGGGTTAGGGAGTCCATGTGGCAGGCTGATGGCGTGAAGAATTTACAAAATTCCTCCCAGCTATGGAGGAGTGGGTCCACCCTAGGAGGCTTGGAAAAGAGCAATATCACTGGCACAACCAAAGGCTTTCATATGATAGCCCCAGGGCCCGAGGAACTTTTAGGCCATAACATGGTTGGAGGAAGTCGTGGTGGAGAGGGGCCCAACTTCCCCCCTTTTCCCACTTTTGGAAGTTTTCAGGAAAATCTTTTTACAAGTTACCCCGGGGCCCCAAGGAAAAGAGTCAACACTGCCCTCGCATTAAATACCTTCAACAGAAAGCCTAAAAGCACCGGCCTAGGGCTGTCCCCAGACTGCCCAATTGATATCGATGCTACCCCTGAGGATCTGACCAAGTCTGTTGAGCGTGGTTTTCTGGGTATTGCAACAGGCTTGGTCGGCTCAAATTCGATTATAAATAATGCACTCAACAATGGGCAGGGCTTAGATCTTAACCTGAGTCTTCGACCCCCAGCCGTGACTCTTCCACAATCTGCTCCACTTTCTGAAGATCAACAATTGATGGCGACTGCAAATCTAAAGGGGAAAGGTGTAGAACTGGAAGTCTGCATGGAACAACAAGTACAAGAAAAGGGGCTGGAGGGGGGGCAAAATATGAAGCTGCATCTACGCTACAGCGCTACAGACGAGGAGGGGATGAACATGGAATTTGAACAAAGGGCTGACGAAGGCCAAGAAGAATGGCAGAGCGGCAACATCACCAAACCTTCAGGGGGAGAGGCAAGCTGCAACACCAAGAAAAGACAGAAGCTTAGTATCAAGAGGGCTACGAGCTTGAATGTCACGGAGACCATGAAGGAGGGATTAAAGCCTTTCTTCAATCTCAACCGTAAAGCTACTTCCTTCCTGGAGCTTTACACTGAAGAGGGTAGAGAATTTGATCTAAAGAAAGGCGGAGTCTATACTTCCCTGGAAAAAAGGGCCAAACAAGCTGAGCTGGATAGGCAATGGATAATAGGTGAAGCGCTATGGACCAAGATTGAACAAAGGCCTGAGCTGGAGGGTACTAAAAGTGGGGACACTCAAGAGGGTACGGGAGACTCTTCAATTGAGGCACAGGGGGTCAGCCGTGAAGGACCCCCACCGGAGCCATGATTGTCTGTGTATGGAACTGCAGAGGATTAGGGAATGCGAAGACCTCTGTAGTTCCTTACTTGAAATGGATTATTCGCAATTTTAAGCCTAGTTTGTTGTGTCTCCTGGAATGTAAAACCTCTGTTCAGTCGGTCAGGAAAAAGCTTGTAGGCCTTGATCTGTCTGTTGTTGTTGGAACTGATTCAGTTGGTCGTAGTTGGGGTATGGTAGTCCTTTGCAGGAATAATGTTAGTGTGTCTATTGCTTATGTCTCAAATCATGTTTTGTTGTGTCAAGTTAATGAAGATGGTGGCTCCCCTTCGTTTTACTACTTTGTCTATGGTCATCCAGAAGTCCAGCACAGACACATAGTTTGGGATAAAATCCATCATGCTTGTGCTCAGGTTACTAGTCCGTTGTTTCTACTAGGAACTTCAATCAGGTAGAATATCTTGATCAAAAGGTGGGAGGATCCAAACATTCAGGGTCAAGCGATATTCCAAAACTGCAAACAGGCAATGTGCCTAATTGATATCCCAGCTACTGTGGTCACTTATACATGGTCCAATGGTCGATCTGAACCACATTCTATCTTTGAAATCATCGATCGAGGATATTGCAGCTATGCTGGACAACAAGCTTTTCCAGATGCCTACCTCACCAACCTCCTTATCTTGTTTTCCGACCATGGCCCCATTGTATTCTTTGTTGGACAAGGACAAACAAAGAGGAAAGCAAAAGGGTACCAAATTAAGGCATGGGCCATTCAATTTCAAGACCTTCTGGATCTACTACATTCTACTTGCGCCAACAAGTCACGTCGGCTAGGCAGCGTTTTTAATGTTGTTAGGGATCTTCACTTACTAAGACACAAGTGCAAAGAGTGGAGTCTGAATTGGAAACGGACCACCAACGAACCCATTAACAATTCAATTTCCAATCTAGGCTAGGCCCAAGATGAGGCAGCCCAGTCAGTGGGACCATCTAGTAGTTCTCCGTTTCTTCATGGGTTGTTTCAGGAACTGGGCCTGGAAACTTCCTCTATAAAGGCATTATGTGAGAATAAGGGCCTCACTGAAGAGGCGCTATCTCTGGCTGAAGTTTACTGGGCCCAAAGGTCCAACAGTCGATGGTTAGGGCAAGGGATTCGGTCTCTAAGCTATTTTTCAGGCAGTTCCAACACCGGAAGGCCTGCTCCAAAATGAGGGGACTCTCGATAACAGGGAAGGGTTGGATCACTAACAAGGATACTATGATGGGGGAATCAGTCGCCTACTTTAAGCAACTATTCTCTACACCTGACGGAAGCGTCATACTCCGAGAAAGAGCAAAGACTAGGGTATTCGATGGTTTCAATAAGTGCTTGTCTACAAACGATATCGACCTCCTCAATCGACCATTCACAGCATCTGAAGTGCATCATGTCCTGAATGGGATGGATGGGTTAAAGGCACCCGACCCTGATGGACTACCGGCGTGCTTTTTTCAGAAAATGTGGCCTACCTTTGGGACTGAGGTCAGCTCGGCCGTCTTGCAGATGCTCAACATAGGTACTCTGCTCAAAGAATTGAATCTGACCCATATTACTCTGATTTCGAAGTTGACCAACCCCCAGCACATCATGGATTACCGACCATTTAATTTGTGCAATATCATGTATAAACTCCTCCTCAGATGTTTGGTTAACCGATTATGACCAATCCTACAACACCTAATTGATCCCTCGCAGAATGCCTTTATTCAAGGGCGCCTAATTGGGGATAGTTGTTTGATAGCTCATGAATTACTCCATACAGTCTAGCACCGGAAACAAGGTTCCAAACTGGCTGCCATAAAGGTGGATATGAATAAAGCATATGATAGAATACAATGGGACTTTTTGCGAGATACGTTAACCCGACTGGGCTTTCCTGCTCATTGGATCCGGCTTATTATGGAGTATGTTACCACTGTCCGATACTCGGTACTAATTAATGGCTACCCGTCCCCATTTTTCCAACCTGAGGCTGGTCTGAGGAAGTAGACCCTCTATCCCCTTACCTCTTCATTTTGTACTTGGATGTTTTGGGGAGTTTTCTCAACAGAGAGAGCAATAGAGGGAGGATCAAGGGCATTAGTGTTGCTCGTGGCAGCCCAGAGATTAACCATATGTTCTTTGCTGATGATTCGATCTTCTTCACCGACCTGCGCGCCGACCATTGTCTCCAACTCAAACAATGCATTGATGACTTCTGTCTTGCCTCGGGTCAAGTGATCAACATCAACAAATCCTGGATCATGACCTCTCCAAATACTTCTGATGAGGAGAGGCAAGGTTTGACTGTGGTGTTTGGTTACATGCTGGAGGACATGTTTGATAAGTACCTGGGTGTCCCGCCTGTAATTGGGAGAAATAAAACCTCTCAGTTCGGCTTTCTAACAGATGTCATCGACAGAAAACTACATAACTGGAAGGCAGCACTTCTGTCCCCGGCAGGGAGGCTAGTCCTAATTAATTCCGTCCTCTCAGCTCTACATAACCATGTCCTTTCAGTTTACAAAGTGCCTAACGCAGTGGCCAGGAAAATGGATGCCATCATGACCAGATTCTTTTGGTGGACTAGCGGAGGTGACCAGGGGAAGCACTGGGCAGCACATAGTAAACTCTTTGCTCCAAAAAGGGCTGGTGGATTAGGAATGCGTCGCACAGAATGGATCAATGATGCACTGCTGGTAAAACAAGCATGGCGGCTCCTACAAAACTCGGACAGCCTACTCAGTAAGATGTACCAGGAAAGATATAAAGGAACCTCACCACTTTACACGACAGCAATCTACCCTTCTACTAGGTCCTGAGGTTGGAAAAGTATGTTCAAAGCTGCATAACGAATTAAGTCACAATTCATGACTCGTATTAGAACAGGCAGGCAAACCCCAGTAATAGGAGAGAATTGGACTGGGAGAGGTGAGCCGAATCTCCTTGATGCTCAAACATGAGCCCAATGGAACGATCGAAAAGTTAGTGATATGATTTTAGACAACCCAAGGCGGTAGAAAGTTGAATTGATTTCAGCACACTTTACAAGGGAATCTGCTCGAAGCATCCTGGCTTGTCCTCTAAGAGATGTAGAGGGGGATGATGAACAGTACTGGAGACTCACCAAAAATGGTCAATATACAATGAAGTCGGCATATTATTTCCTCTGGTCATCTAGTATGTGCAGTGAAGGCCTTCCAAATGCAGAGGTGAACCAGCAACAAAGGAAATTCTGGGGCAAATTCTGGGCGATCAAAGCCCCTGCCAAGTGGAAAATGCTCGGCTGGAAAATCATACATAATGCTCTACCGCTAAAGGGCCGACGACTTATGTGGGACCCACTAGCTGATGTTAGCTGCTCCTTTTGCAACCAATGTTTTGAGGACTGTGAACATCTTTTCAGATGTTGTGCATGGGCCAAGCGTGTGTGGTTTGCGTCATCAATGGGATTAAGAGACAATAGCAGTGGCAACATCAATCTGGCTCAATGGATAGAGAACTGGTTTAGGTTCTTTTGGAAACAGAAATAAGGGGGACTATCCTTGGTTCAGGAATTCCTGGGTACCTGCTGGTTCCTTTGGACAACAAGGAATCGTCTAGATATTAACAAAGATTGGATCCATCCGAGTCTCATCCCTCAATGGATTCAGACTGAACTCAACCTCCTTAGAAAGGAAGGGTTAAAAGGCAATCACTGTATTACAGTACAGCACCAAATGCAGCCACAAGAGTTCCTTTGGCAAATGGGACAAAACTACCCACTGGATGGAGAATTCTTCTGTGATGGAGCTTGGAATCACTATGACTTAAAAGGTGGCATTGGCTGGGTGCTTAAACAGGATGGGAAACAAGTGGATCAGAACGGTGCTCCAATGCTTGGTCTCTCGGTAATGCAACTGGAGTTGATGGCTGTGGAAAATGCTTTGATGAGAGCGACTCAACTGAAGCTTCACAATGTCAAGATACATACGGACTCGTCTAAAGTGGTGCAACTATTTCGTAACAAAATTAGTTGTCCAAGTCTTTGCCTTGATATCCTAACGAGTTGTAGGTTACTCCTAACTAAGTTTGTTTGTTGTAGGATTCCGAAGGTTCCGAGATCGGTAGTTAAGGAAGCCCACACCTTAGCCAGATGGGCTAGTGGAATAGCACTTCCTTGACTCTTTGTTTAGTTTTGTATTCTGTCTCTTGTTCCAAAAAAAAAAATAATCTATCAACAATATTTAAAATACTACTCTTAGAAAGGCTAGGGATTTGGGTATAAGTAATATGCCCTTCTTTGCTTTTTGGGTTTTTGGATGGTAATATACTGAATTTTTGGGGTGTTGGACAATAATACAATGAACTTTAACCTTGGACAATAATACACCGTACTTTGGGGGGTGTTGAACAATAATGCACCCAGAACGATTTCGGCAGTGGTTGACTCGGTAACAATCCTACTTAGCAGGTGGAGGAGATGAATTGACCCAAAAATATTTAAATTTATGACGTATCAGCTAATCCACACATGAACAAAGAGAATCAACTTTGAAAAGAGTAAAAAAAAACATAAAATCAAATTTACTTAAACGTGTTTTTGCGGAGAGATTGTTGTTGTAGTATTATAAAATCACCTTTGTGTAGATTAACTGGTATGTTATAAATTTAGATACTCCCTCCATCCCAAATTAATTGACACTTTGGTAAAATTTTGACCGTTAATTACTCACAAATCACAATAAGTTACAATATTAAATTACCGTCATTAGAAAGATACTTTATTGAAAATTACAATGGAGGTAATTTCATATATATTGTAACTCATTATAATTTGTGAAAAATTAACGGCCAAATTTTAGTCAAAGTGTCAATTAATTTGGGACGGAGGGAGTATTATTTAGCCAATTTATCGTATCTGTCCACCCCGTAAGATCGCCACTAAGTTAGCCACCATCGAAATCATTACAAGTGCATTATTGTCCAACACTCCTCAAAGTTCAGTGCATTATTGTCCAAATTCAAAGTTGAGTGCATTATTGTCCAATACCCCAAAAGTTTAATATATTAGCATCAAAAAATTCTTATTTTTTTTCCCAACTATTATAGCCAAACAATACAAACATACATAGCAACAAGCAAAAAAGCCAAAATAAGAAAATACAATTTCAAACTCAAAATACACATCCTTCAATCAGTTTGAACAATATGCCTTTTGTTTTCATCCACGACAGCCATGAAATTCAGAGATGATATGCAGGAGCGAAAGAAAAATATTGTTAGATAGTTATTTTTTTAATTTTGTTGTTTCCTTTTGTTGCGCTTTGTGCTGTTCTTTGTTTGCTTAACTCTTTGGCATTCTGTTGTTACAGTCTTGTAGCATCTTTGATGCCTTGGCTAGCAAATTATTGGGAAAAAAAGAAAAAAAATGATAGTATCTTCATATCTTTGCACCTATATTTTTTTCCATTGATAAAAGTCAAAAAATGCTGAAAAGATCGCTATGAGCTCACCATGAGTACTTCATTGTTTGACCATTGTTTAATCAAATTACACAAAAAAAAAAAAAACAAAGTATACTCTGTATTACTTGGAATACACATGTACTTAAATAGGGTGTGTAGACAAAATGTTCTAGTGAATTATATATGATCTTTTCTGGTGACAAACAAACATTCAAATACAAAAGCTCAAACTATAATCAATCTGTTAATGGTGTAGAAGTTCAAATGATTGTTCATTTTCAAACCAAAACCAGAAATTAACATTTTCTAACCATAATGTGTTGTAGTCTAACTAAAAGATAACATTTTTGTCCAGTAATTGACATTTTCTGACTAGAAAATGTAATTTTTTTTTATCATAAAATGTCATTTTGGGTATAAAAAGTTTTATTATGACAACAAAATGTACTTTCTGGTTTGAATATTGAATTCTAATATGAAAATGAACATTCAAGTAGAAAGTGATATCGTCAAATCTGACACTTTGCAATTTTTAGATTAGAAAATATTGTATTATAATCAAACCTCCTTATCTAATATAATCTAACCTACTTATAAAAGCATGTAAGAAAAAGTATGTCCCAAATATTGTTTTCCATTTATATCCCTATTGACGTTATATATTTACTTATTATTATTATTATTATTATTATTATTATTATTGAAGAAACTCACCACTGCCATGAGAACCTCTGCCTATTCGTCATAGAGGACCTCCAGTAGCAACAGTAATCTCAGCGCTAAAGTTTTGTTAATTGAAAGACCGGAATCAAGATTAAATCAGGGAAGTTGACTATACATTATTCTTGTTTTCTTAAAATTATATGTTCCTATTATGACAAGTGATCATATCTTGTAGATACTCAATGGATTGGAACAAGTCTACCAATATATCGAATACAAGAAGATTGGAGATCAAACAAGAAAGGAAACAATCTTCAACAAAGGAAAGAGAATGTTATCATTTGAAGAGCTTCAACTATAAATACAACCAGAAGTTCCAAAGAGCATTTGAACGATTTCCAAGCAAGCAAAATGAGTGTAGGAATTTCTTTGAAAATTTTGAGCTGTAAGAAACTTTGTGAGAAAGTTTTTTGAGTTGTAACCACTAGGGAATTAGTGGTGAGCAGTGTAACTAGTTCAGTGTTAACTGGTGACGACCTGTGGGTCGTGTAGCTAAAGTGAGTGAGTGACCTCATTTTAGTGAGTTCAAGACCACCTTCTTGCCTCTGCTATGAGGCCACTGCCGCATAAATTCACTCTGAATTTTCTGCTTTTGTAAGCATTTGTTGAGGACCTCACAATCCTTGACCATAAGTTTTAAAAATTATATTATTATTATTATTATTCATTTTTTATGGTTTGATATATTTGTCAATTTTTTGTAATGACCATAAGTTTTAAAAATTATTTTTATTATTCATTATTATCACTTTTATTTTTATTTTGTTATTTAAAATATTATTATCATTACTATTATTATTTCATTATTGTCGTTGTTGTTGTTGTTGTTATGTAGTCATACATGTGGTTATTAAAATCCCGGTCCTGAATTCCAAATCTAGCTAGCTACAATTCTACGATTTTACAATAAATATGACAGTATAATTAATTTATTGGTACATAATATATTTTGAACTTTGAACCTTCAATATAAATATGAAGATATGATAGGTGATCGAAATTTTCCAATGTGGCTAATATATAGTGTCCAACTTCCAATTTACTAAACTAACTCTTATAATGCCATTAAACTTTTTTTTTTCTCGTTCATTATTTATAAGTTGCTATCAACTTTGAATAATGACAAAAATCCTTACATATTATTATTATTATTATTATTGTTGTTGTCGTCGTCGTTGTTGTTGATGACGATGATGATGATAATGATTATTATTATTATTATTATTATTATTGTCATTATTATTATTATCATCATTATCATTATCGTTATTAATTTTAGCCTTTGGGTGCTTTTAAAAATTTTAAAAATTATTATATAATTATTACTATTATTACTATTTTATTTATTTATTATTATTATTATTTCTACTACTACTATTGTTACTATTACTATGATATATTTTATTATTATATTGTTTATTATTATTATTATTATTATTATTATTATTATTATTATTTTCAAACCATATTTATAAGCTTAACTTGAATCTATTCTCTTAGCTCTTTTATATTTATTTAATTTCAAGTGTATTTATATATTCTTTATCTTTATTATTGTTGAGTAGTTTATTGCCTCATAAATTTTACGAACATTTGTTAAACTTAATTGAGTCATGTTTAATTTGTTCATAGTAAACTTGATTATAATTTTTGATGAGTAGCTTTTCTCATTGTATAATTAAATTATACTTGAATTTTTAGTAGCCCTAATTATAATTATTATATATATTGCACTAGTGTCTCTTTCATGCTCAACTACCTATTAAGTAATATTACAGATAATTTATATGAATCATTTGAAACTTTATCGAAATTAGTTATGTAATTGTGGTTTAACATAGAGTTTTGAGGTGTGGTGAAGCAGATAGGAGCGCGGATAATTTAAACACAATTTAATTGAAAATAATGTATTGAGCTAACTTTTTCAAGATTTTATTGTAGAATGAATTTTTGCGATGAAGATACAATATATGACGATAAATATCACAGTAATTTTAATTGGTAATATATTTGAAATTTCCACTATGAGCATATTATTATATGCTAGACAATGTGGGCTGTCAAGATGAATTATACACAAGACTTACATGTAGATATCTTTATTCACAAGTCAATACTTGTGTTTGTGATTTAATTCGATTATATTTGCTATTCACCAACACTTATATATCTATATATAGAAACTATAAATAAGCTAAGTAATGACCTTCCACAATTTTTTAAACTCATTATATACTAATTACTAATGCTATTGTATTATATAGTTGCAACACTTCTTATTTTTTCATATAATGCTTTAGAAATATCTAAAGTTAATATTTATGTTTTATTCCATTTTACACTTGTGTTTATATGAAACATTATGTTAGAAAAAGTCCAAATACTATTTATTTTGTATTAGTTATCATAATAATTTTAATTTAGTTTGCATATTCATTATTCATTTTAGATAAGCAAATAATTTATTAATAAAATCAAATTAAAATTAAAATTAGAATTTTAACATTAAATTTTTAAATTTTCTATTTAACATTATCAAGTCAACGCGTGCGAATTACGCGTTATCAGACTAAATCTGCTCAAGGGAGCTTCCTAAATATGTAGGAAAATGAGGGTAGATTTGCTACCAATAAAATAAAAATTGATTTTCTTGGGGGCCACTAGAATACAAAAGAGTAGGAATTATTGGCTAAAATGGGGATTATTTTTATTTTAATACCAATCATGACTTCAATTTTTTTTTTTCATGAAATGACCTAAATAAATATTTTGTGAACATGGTTACTCAACATATATGCTACATCAGTTTTATTTGTTCTATGGTACGTGTATCTGCTGTAGTTAAAATTTAAAAAAAAAAAGCTCAACACTATATTTCATATGTATATAATGGTTTATTATATAATATTATTATCATGAAATTTAGTGGAAATGATTGTCTTAGTAATATATCTTTGTAATTTTAATATATATATATATATATAATATGAATGAAAATGAAAATGAAAATGAAAAAAAGGGATAAATGAATGATAATTTACCATTATTCACAAGAAGAAAAAGGGAAGAATAAATGTGGAGCAAATGTCATTTTCAGAAACAGGTTGGTGAAATGACCATATATACTGGTTTTGTTGGATGTGTTAATTTTTGGGTGTACAAATGAGTGACCCTACGCAACGTAATGGTGAGAGTATCTTATCGTCTTCCCAAGAGTGGTAAATTTGGCGCAGATACAGCGTGTTAAATTTTGTCGCATCCGGATTATTCGAATTGTCCGACTTAAAAAATTGAGTTTAGACATAGATTTTTCGCACGAATTTTGATATTAAATGAATGACCGAATATCGAACATAAAATTTCTCTTCTTTCTATTGTCCGAACCCGATTTTAGTTTCGTCTGAATTGTCCGACCCGAAATAAAACTGAGTCCGAATTTTGATATTGATCAAATTTATCCGATCCAAATTTACCCGAACCCGAATTTAACGTTAGGCGCATAATAGTATGAATATGATGAATACATACATAAAAAAAAAGAGCACCATATGCATTATGCATGAGTAAATTACATTTACCCTACCTGACATTTGTGGTAATAATTTTTGCACACCCGACATTTGTGAAATAATTTTCACCTTACCTGACATTAAGTGAAAGTGATTTTTAGCGGTAAAATCTTGTCACTTCTCATCGGAATTGAGGAAATACAATAACGCCTATATACTTATGTGAATGTATCATGTTTTCCATTAATATTTAGAAGGAAATGACTTAAATGATCCTTTCATCGTTTTATTTCTGATGAGAAGTGATCGGATTTTACCACTAAAAATCACTTTCACTTAATGTCGAGTAAGTGAAATTATTTCCCAAACGCTGTCAAAAATTATTACCACAACGTCGAGTGAGAAATGTAATTTACTCCATTATGCATTATGCATTACTTTTGTACTACACTTTTAGAGGATAGAAAACGATGGAAGTGGAACCCCATTTGTACTCACTAGTTACTACTTAGTACTACTTACTACCCAAAAATATAATGGTGCGCCATTAGTTTATTTGGAAAGGGTTTTTTGGAAATACTTTTTCAAAAATATTTTCCTTAGATTCCCCAGTAAAAATGTTATTTCAATTTATGAGTCAAACAATGAGCCCTATTTGAAGCCAAAAAGCTAAGTTTCAAAAAATTAGTTGATGAAGTTTTTGAGGTAGTTTTTCACAAAAAGTTGTTTTACCAAATATTTTTCCTGTAATCAACTAACCCAAGCAGCTAAAGTCAAACAGTTAATCCAAAAAGTTATCAACTAACAGCTACCAGTTGGTTGCCAAACAGAGCCAAAGATACTTAAACATGGAAAAATTTGTTAATTTGAGAAGGTTGACTAACTTTTTTGAAAACGTTTCCTAACCAGACACTGTAATATCTCTATTCTTCACCGCGCCTTTTTATTTTGTTTGACAAAGAAAATAAAAAAACATAACAATTAAATAGCAATACTTAGGCCCTACTATTTGGTGTGTTGGGATAGATGGTACGTAGGTAGTAATGTGAGATAAAATGGCATGGAAAGGGTGGGATAAATAGGAAAATATGAAATAAAGTTGTATATGTGAGATGATTTTATATATTCTACCACACAAAGGAGGTGTTTGGCTACCCAATTTTTTGGGTAGTTTTTAGCTTTTTGGATAGCTTTTAGCTTTTTGATCAAGGTTAAAAAGCTACTTGACGTATTTGGTAAGTAACTTTTTATATTAGTTTTGAATGACCCAAAAGCCTACTTGATGAAACTTTTCATGAAAAACGACTTTACCAAACACTTTTCCTGCAATCAGCTAACCCAAACAGCTAAAGTCAGAGTGATTGGATAAAAATGACACTAAACTTTCCAAAATAATCAGAAATGCCACTAGACTTACAAAACTGTCAAAATTACCCCTAATCTTTTCATATTAATCAAATATGCCCTCCTTACCTGCTGTAGCAGGTTACCATTGAATGAAATTGAAAAAAAAAAACAAAAAAACCCCTTTTTTTTCAAACTGACACCCCCTAAACTTGTTCATACCTACCCCTAAATTTACACACCACCAGGCCTATTCCTCCCTCAAATCCATTCACCCTCTCCTTCTTCTTCCCAGCTTCTTCTTCTTCATCTTCTGCCTCTTACTTCCCCTGTTCCAGCATCTCCCCTGTTCCACCATTTCATTCCTACTCTAAAACCTCCCATATTCCCTCCTATCAATCAAAATCCTCATCCTTCATGGCTTCATCCAAAGAGATCCAACCATGATTTGTGGGGGAGGGGAGGGGAGGGGGAAGACCCAAAAAAAGAAACGAAAATCCAAAAATGGGTTCTTCACTTGGGAAATTCAATCTACACCTTCTAATCTTCCTCCTCACAATTTCTCAAACGAAAATTTCATAATTGCTTGCCCTGCTTCACCTGTTCATTACAAGGCACAACCCAGTCAACACTATCATGGTGAGTTTGAGGTTCTGGTAGCGGTGATAATGGTGAGAGTTTGGGGGTTTGGGTTTGACCAGCTCCTTTGTTTCGGTTTCCATGGAGGTTTGGTTTAATGTTGTCAAGGAGACGAGGAAGGAAATGGTGGATGAGTTTTCAGGATGGAAGGGTCATATTGTGTCTGGAAAAAAGTAGAGGCCGGGTTAGAATTCTTTGGAAGTTTAGTTGTTGAATCCATTTTCAGTTTTTTTTTCAAATTTTTTCAAACTATTTTCAACTTAGAAACTGGCTACAACCAGTTAAAAAAAATTGAGGGGTATATTTGATCATTATGGAAATATTAGGGGTAATTTTGACAGTTTCACAAGTTCAATGGCATTTTTTACTATTTCAGAAAGTTTAATGGCACTTTTATCCAAGCACTCGCTAAAGTCAAACAGCTAATCCAAAAAGCTATCAGCTAACAGCTATCAACTACCAGCTGGTTGCCAAACAGGGCCAAGAAAATAGAGTCTCATAATAAAGAACTAATTAAGTTTTTACCTTTAGACTTTATTGGTAAATAGGATTTTAGCCACCGCGTTTTAGAAATTATATTTACTGTACTTCAACTTTAAATCTATAATTATTTTACACATTTTTTGACAGTTGACAAAACTACCCTTGGAAAAAAGTGTGAAAAGTTTGAAATTACATTTATTAAAAATAGAAAAGACACATTTATCCCTAAAAGTTAATTATTTTACATAGTTACCGCCTCCTTCATCTTTCCATCGTCGTTTCCCCATAGTAGAACACCTATTCACATTCATCTCCAACACCCAACTATCGACTTGAGCCTTAATGCAAAGTTTGTTGCGCGTTTCTTTTTTTTTCTCTCATGGTAAAAAAGGTAACAACTTTCTTAAAGTATCTTTCTATCAAGGTATCTCTCTACTTATGTTAACAAGGATTCATTTGGAGTGCCCCAAAATCCATCTTAGGTCCTACTCTTGACTACTTGGTACTTTTGCCTCCCACTATATGAGAAATTTTTCTTGGTATAAGTTATTCAAATTTATTGTTCCTAAACATGCTTTTTCCTATGAAAAATTGGTGGGCTTAACACTGGACATTGACTGACAATAAATGATAATGTCAAATGTTAATGGTGTTCTTTACAGTCATAATTTCTTTAGTTTATCCATGGACTAGTCAAATGTCTATGGTATTCTTTGCCCCAAAATCTATTACATATATTAAAACAAAATCTTCTAATGTGAGCTTATGTCATGTGTCATCATTAAATGTTTGCAAATAAAAGGAAAACAAAAATCATAATTAATAATCTTATATTTTTTTTTGAATAAATTAAGAACCTTATACGTGAATCAATATCCATTAACTTTTACACATGTTGATTTTACAAAGGAGCCAACATGTAAAAATGTTTTTTTCAAAATTATTTAATAGGGATTTTAGATTATTCAATTTTAATAAGTTTAACATATATAATTTTCAATAGTTTAATAACTAACATCTCGTGCAGCCGCACGGGATATATAACGCTAGTTAAAGATGAAAGACAAAGATGAAAGACGATGAGGATGAGGATGAGGATGAGGATGAGGACGAAGAATGAGGGGGGGTGTTTAATTTCTCATATGATTCATTGGAACTTTTAAATTGAGGGCGATTTTGTCATTTCACATTCATTTCATCACTAACTTAATCTGAAAATGATGTATTTAGGCTCTGTTCTTTTCTACGATTGACAAATTGCGATGCCACAAACTACCGCAGTTTGCCACAATCCACCACATAATACCATTCTACCACAATTCATCACAACCCACCACAAATTATTTTTTCACAATTATCAATACAATATATATATATATATATATATATATATATATATATATATATATATATATATATATATATATATATACAAACAACCCACTACAACATACCAATAACCCGCCACAATTACACCACAACTCGCTACAATTTCACTACACCATACCGCAGAATACCGCATTAAAGAACAGTGTCTTAAACGTTAATGCAAATGTTAGATAAGTTATTTATTAGTTGGTTTAAAATTGAAATATGGTAAATTTGATATTCAAAACCCACAAACTAAAATCCTACTTTCCTATAAATTTAAAGGTGTAAAAATCTAATTAGTTCTTATGATAACTTATGAAAATGCTAATTTCTATTAGAAAAGAAAATGTTAGATCAGTTATTTATTAGTTGGTTTATAATTAGTTGGTTTAAAATTGAAATATGGTAAATCTGATATTTAAAACCCGGTGACTAAAATCCTACTTTCCTATAAATTTAATTGATTTCTCATCTCTAAGAACATTATTATAATGAAGATTTTACAGTGGGTAAAGTACGAAATGGTATGATATGGTAAATTATGAAAAATGTGGTATGTTGCGATACATTGTAGATTGTGGTAAAATTTGTGATAAAAATAATTGGTGGTAGGTGAGGAGAGAGAAAAGTGAAAAATGAAAAATAGAGAGAATAAAGAAGAGAAAAAAATGTGGTTATTGACTTATTGTGGTAAAGTGTGGTATTTCCAAAAAAAATATATTAGTTATCTTGTTTATATGTATTTTCTCACACAGAAATTTTTTTTTTCTGAAAAAATAGAAAAACGACACCTCAAAGTATGACAGTCAGTTAGTCACCGTTTCAATCACTAACTGAATTAGTCTGAATTCATTATTGTCCAATACCCTCAAAATTCAGTATATTAGATTCCAAAATAAATTTAATATATTATTGTTCAATATCCACAAAGTTCAGTGTATTATCCTCCAATAGTTCAATATAGATATATGTAGAGTCATAGTCATAGGTTAAAATAAGTGCATTTTGTTCTGACACCTTCACGGGCTTCCACACTCAGCTTCTCTCTTTCTCTCTCTAGCCAAATAAATACAAACTGCTTCATTAACGGCTACTTTCCAACTTTTCTCTCTCCTACACCCGCCACGTGTCACTACGGGTTTTGGCGCCAAATTTTTATTTTGGGAAAAGTCTCCCCCTGGGTTTACTCTTGTTGCTGAATTCCCGGGAATTTTCTTTTTTCTTTTTCTACTTTGAATTCTTTTTTAATTTTTTTTTACCAGAGTGCTGGATTAACAGAATGTTACTCTCATACAGTGGAAAGTTGAGATCATTGAAAAAATGTTGCATAATTAAGGAACAAAGTTGATTGAATGAGTATATACACATCAAATTATCAAAGTGACCAATCATCAATGCTCTTTTTTTTAACTTCAGGAAAAAAATTGGCACAAATCACATCATTAGGAGGCAAAAGAAAAAAGATAAAAAGAACCAAGACTAAAGTTGTTAGGGGAGTCAACTTTTTGGCCCCTTCAATCAGGGTCAGCCCGCGGGCGACGGGGCAGATGTCGGATCGGCCGAGGACGGGAACTCGGGTCCGACCCGACATCCCTCGAGCATGAAGACCACGTCGCTCATGGATGGCCTCTCGGTGGGGTCTGGCGCTGTGCAAAGCAGGCCGACCTTGATCCCCAGCAGAAACTCCTCCCACTCGGATGATTCCGGGTCGAGCTCCAACAGACCCGGGTCGAGCAGCTCGGATATTTGACCCGTCTGCAGCTGTCTCTTGACCCACTTCACTATGTCCTCGTCGTCCTGCTCAAACATAACAGGCTTCTTCCCGGTGAGTATCTCCAA
The DNA here is from genome assembly GCA_029582165.1 of Portulaca oleracea. NCBI lineage: Eukaryota > Viridiplantae > Streptophyta > Magnoliopsida > Caryophyllales > Portulacaceae > Portulaca > Portulaca oleracea. Next base: position 24,965,336 of record CM055877.1, on the reverse strand, counting down.
CAAGACAATCCCAAAACTGTAGACATCCCCCTCCCTGTTGATCCGACCCGTCAAAATTGCATCCGGGGCGACATACCCGAGCGTCCCAATCGGAGCAGTAGACGAAGACGCTTCGATCGGGGTAGCAACAGTCAACCTATCTAAGCTGAACTCGGACAAATGGGCTTCGAAATCAGCATCGAACAACACATTCTGAGGCTTGACATCCCCATGGACCATATCCAAGGAGTGCAAGAAAGCGAGCCCACGGGCGATCCCGAGGGCAATGAGGTGCCTCATGGGCCAATTCAAGACATGCCCGTCGTGGTGCGACGCCTCCTGGAGCAACGTAGCCAAGTTGCCGTTGGGCATGTAGTCGTAAACCAACAGCCTCACATCAGGAGGACCTGCATAGTACCCTCTCAGGACAGTCAGGTTCCGGTGCTTCACCTTCCCCAACATCTCGGCCTCCTTCCGGAAGCTTCTCTCGTCGAGGAACCCGTCCGGAAGCCGTCGGATCGCCAGGACCAGACCATCCGGAAACGAGGCCTTGTAAACCACACCGTGTTTCCCCCTACTCAACACAGTTTCCTCATCAAACTGCCTGGTGGCCTCTTGGGCTTCGGCCAGAGTGATCTTGGTGCTGAACATGACCAGCTTCGGCCCGGCCCCGTTCTCGCTGCTCCTCCGGCCTCGTTCCCCGGAGCTCCGCCTCGGGGGGCTCGGCTTCTTCTCTCCTCCGGTGGCCTTCGCTTTCAGCTTCTCCCGCCATCGGAGGAGGCTGATTATATACCCGCAACAACATAGCGATAGAAACAGCAGCCCGGCTAGTGCTACCCCGATGAATAGGATCAGTTTCCTTCTCCTTTTGCGCTTCACATACGGACACTCTCGTTTCAATGGCGACCCGCATAGGTTTCTGTTGTTTGCGAATACTGCAGGGTCGTCAAAGTGGGAACCTAGCTTTGTTGGTATTTCACCTTCCAGATTGTTTGAGGAGAGATTGAGGTAGTTCAAGCTGGGAATGAGGTTGAGGTTTTCCGGGATTGGACCGGTCAGATTGTTTGAGGATAGATCAAGGGCTGTTAGAGCTTGTAATTTGGATAATGAGGGTGATATATGTCCTGACAGATTGTTGTGTTCCAACAACAGCAGCTCCAATTTGGAGCATTTGGAGATCTCTTCTGGGATATTACCATCCAGATTGTTATCACCCAAGTCAAGCTCCTTTAAATGAGACAGCCTCGAAATCGAAACTGGGATTTTGCCGGTTAATCGGTTTGAAGCTAGTTGAAAGACTTGCAGGTCAGAACAGTTACCAATCTCAGCTGGGATTTTGCCGGTTATCCGATTGCTGGATAGAGAGAGCACATTCAGGGACGGGAGGAACCCGAATGTGGCTGGAATATTACCAGCAAGTGAATTCGAGCTAAGATTCAAGTATTTCAAACCAATCAAGCTGCTAAAACCCTCAATAACATCACCATGTAAGACATTCTCCTGCAGAGCAACAACCTCCAAATTAGGCAACCCAAATAGCTCAGCAGGTAGAACCCCAGATAAACCCTGCTTACTCAAATCCAGAATTTTCAACCTCACCAAACTCCCTATGGTTGCTGGAATCGAACCCGAAAACCCACAAGAACTCAAATTCAACACCATTAAACTCTTCAAATCCCCAATTCTGAGAGGTACCTGCCCAGAAAAATTGTTGAAACTGAGGTTCAAAGTGGTTAAATTCCCAAGTTGTAAAACCTCTGTTGGGACCAACCCAGATAACTCATTCTCACTCAAATTTAACTCCTCCAAATTTCCAAGATTTCCAAACCCTGAATCAATCACCCCAGAAAATTTATTCATCCCAAGTGATAAAATCTTTAATTGTTTCAATTGCCCAAAAACCCCAGGAATTTTCCCAGAGAATTGATTTCCTTGGAGATCAACAACTCTCAACAACCCACATTTTGCAATCTGGTTAGGAATTTCACCATTCATTGAGTTATTAGCCAATCTAAGCTCCTCTAAATTGACCAAATTCCCAATTTGAGAAGGCAGAGAACCTTTGAAGGAGTTTCCAGAAAGATCTAGAACCTTCAAAGTTGAAATCCTAGCCACCCAAGTGGGAAAATCGCCATTAATGTGGTTCTCGTGAAGGTCTAAAACCTCCAGTTTGGACCCAAAAGAATTACCCACATTTGGCGGCTTAGAGATGCCCGTGAGTGCATTGAATCCCAAATAAACAAGACGAAGAGACAGAAAAATTGACCCGGGAACCCGACCCGAAATGTTGTTTCCGGACAGAGACAGAACTTGGAGCTCCGGCATTGCTCCAATGGTCGCCGGAATCTCGCCGGAGATGGAGTTTTCTTCGGCGGAGAGGTGGATAAGCGACGAACAGTTGAGGATCGCCGACGGTAAAGTTCCGGCGAGGAAGTTCGAGTCGAGCCATAAGTACTCAAGCGACTGGAGAGCTCCAATGCTCGCCGGAATCTGGCCGGAGAAGCGGTTGTAAGAGAGATTAATCAGCCGGAGCTGAGAACTTCCCGTGAAGTTCGCCGGAACATCACCGGAAAAGTCATTGTAGGAAAGGTCAAGAACCCGGAGACTCCCCGAGATTCCGCCGGAGATTCTCCCGGAGAGAAAATTCCCAGCAAGGTTAACAACCTGAAGATTATTCAGCCCCAGAAAGCTCGCCGGAACACCACCGGAGAGTGAGTTATTGTGAAGATAAACAGCCCGGAGGAGAGAAAGGGACGACAGAGACCTCGGAAGGCTTCCATGGAAGTGATTAGAATGGAGGCTCAGCCTCCGCAACTGATGCAAGCTACCAATCTCCGGCGAGATAACGCCGGAAAGTTGAAGACGAGGAAGCCGGAGTTCATAAACTCTGCCAAAGTAACAGCCAACACCCCGCCAATCACAGGGGGCAGATGGCGTGGCAGCATCCCAGCCGTCCAATGCGCCAAGTGGATCGCTGAGATTGCCTTTGAACGCCAACAGTGACGCAACTTCCGTCACCGTGGCTTCGCCGGAGACGGAGAAGAAGGCCGACGAGAGGAGGGAGAGCAAGAGAAGGAGATGGAAAATAGCCGTTGCCATAAAAAATAATGGAGGTTTCAGAAATGGGGTTGTAGTGAAGAATTAATCAGTAGAAAAATAGTTTATATGAGAAGGAAGTAGTGGAGGGGAGGGTGAAATAATAATGGAGGGGTTAATTTAGGTGGGAGCTTTCTGAGTCTGAGTCTGAGGATCATGGTGAATGTGTTTCGGAGATGTTTTTGTTGGGTAGTGAATGTGTGTTTTGCGGTTTTATTGTCTGAGAAGGTGTTGTTGGGTGGTTGTTCTTCTGGGTGGGCTTTGGAAATGTAAGAGCCAGTTGAGAGAGAGAGAGAGAGAGAGAGAGAGGAGCGTCTGCTTTTTTCTTTTTTTTTTTTTGTTGTTGGAGAAGAAGAGGGGCGTGAGCTCAGTGACTACTGTGTATAGTCCGTAGACTGTTTTCTGTATCACTCACTATATTACTCGTACATTAGGGCTATGGCCAGTTTGTTGATACGGACAAGTTGATGGACATAATATTCCTTATTTTTTGTTATTCAACTCTAATTTTTTTATTATTTAAACTCCAAAAGAATGATAGTACTCAATCATTGTCAATTTCATAGGTAAACTGAATTTATTGGTTTTTATATAAGTTTACCAAAATTTTATAAAATTTATCCAAGTTTAAAAACAAGAAAAAAAATATTTTGATGTATTAGGATAAGTTCGATAAAAGTTACCGAAAATTATCAAAATTTATCGAAAATTATTAAAATTTAACTTTTACTCAGACTGATCCAAAAATCGCTATCCGGATCGTAGGATCGTATGATCCTATGGTCCAAAAAAGGGCCAAACAATCCAACTCGTTCCTGGATCGCTACCTTGCCAGGATCGGTCAAAATCGGATCAGGATCGGTTAGGATCGGTCAGGATCGGTAGAATCAGTCAGGATCGTTAGGATCAGGTCAATCCTAATAATAACCTATTTTCGTTAGAATGGTCACAATCTCCCTAGAATCGGTTAGGATCGTACCAGAATCGGTTAGGATCGTTTAGGATTGTATTAGGATCGGTGAAAATCATGAATTTTTGTACAATTTTTGAAAAACAAAGTTTTTTTCTAGGGAAACTTCAAGTCACTTATAACAATTTTACTTTATTTGTAGAAGCTTACAATCCTCGATCCGGATTCTAAGGACCCCTATCAATCCTAACTAGAATCCCGATCCTGACAGCCTTGTACTCAGTTACTTTTTACTCATAAATTTGATACACCCTTAGTCTAAATAAAATTGTCTTATTTGACTCTTCATGAATTTTAAATCGTGCTAATCAAATATTATAAAATATAACCTTGTTTTTTGGTTAGGTTTGATATAATTCTCCTAACTTATCCTAACTTATCCAAATCTAACATAATTCTCCCAAAAAAGCATCATAACTTATGCTAACTTATCCATCCAAACCTGAAAATAACCTAACCAAAGAACATGGTTTACAATATCTTACCCTAATTAATTGGGTTGAGACTAAGAATTTAAATCTCAAGTTTATGTCTAGAAGGATCCGTGGAAGCAAGGGATGTAATTAAAAGGCATTTTGGGAACTTCATAAATTTTTACATACCTTATATGGAAAGTGGATAATAATTTTTGGACATTCTTACAAGAAATATGAGACCATCTTTTTGGGCCAACAGTCATCTATCACTCGACCCTTGACAAAGGACATAAATGTAAGGTTTATTGGATGGTTATCAGACACAGGCTGCTCTACGTTTTAGAGTGTTGGGTAATCAAAAAGTCACATTATCAAAGGTTAAATGTTGCGCAAATGAGGATGGTTAGATGGATTTATGAGTACACTAAGTTGGATAGGATTTACGAATGATGTGTGTCGCAATGAGTTGGGGATGACATCTATTGAAGACATACTACGCGAGAATGGACTAAGATTGTTTGATCATGTACTCAGGAGAAGTGAGTATGCCCAAGTTCGGAGATGTGAAAAGGTTGCATTGTCGCCACTACAACGCGAGTGTGGGAGGCCTAGGAAGTATGAAGGGGTTGAGAGGTTGTCAATAGCTTGTTCCTTTTCTGAAGTCTCTTGTGTCTTTCTTGTGTTTGTGATTTCAGGTACTTACAACTCGTCGGCTTAATTTCACTCTACTTGGAGCACTCATAAATAATTTTTAATTCCTTTTATTTTCTTTATTTTTTTCATTTTGCCTTCCCTAGTTGTTTTCCAATTGGTTTTCGAAATGGTTTTTTCCGCACTTTTGAAAATGTTCTATCTTGTGAGTCCATAATAATCAGTCTCTTCATGCAGTTTTGTACATTGGAAGAGGGGGGAGGGTGACTGCCTAAACTCGGACTCCCTTAAACCTCCTGTTAGCGCGCAAATACTGGAGATTGTTGTTGTTATTATTATTGCAAATATCAACTTCAAGTATTAGAGGAGATCTGAAGCTTCCTAAACATAACATGCATTACACATATGTACAGTTCAAAACTTGTGAATCCAAGTCGAATTTAATTTAAATATAAGTTTATCTGAGTTATACAATCTACACTAATGTCATGGAAAATTTGGTTAATAAATCTTTTTGAGAAAAGTAATCGATTTTTGTCCAATTAACTTTTTTTGTGTGGGTTGTGTTTAATGGATCTATTTTTTTTAATAAAATGCTTTATTTCACACCCGAAAATTTTAAAAAGATTTTTCAAAATCCTTTTAAAGACTATCAAAAGCACCCAACAAGAACTAGTTATTAAATATCAATTATTTATCCAATTTTCAAGTCATTTGGACCAATATGATCCAAAATAGGGATGTAATGGGTCTGGTTTGGGGCGGGTAGTGTCGTACCTTACCCTACTAATATTTAGCTGATACTAAATATTAATACCCTTACACTTATCGGTCGGATACTGCGGGTATAAACAAGTATAATTCAAGTATAATTGAAGATTAAATTATAGAATTCGCTTTAAACCTATGTGTACAATTAACATATTATTTTCGGGTATAATAAGATTAAGGGAAATTGGATTCTAATAATACGAACTTTTGGCCATATAAAACTTAATAATACGAACTTTCGGTTAGGTTCTGAATAATATGAACTTTGACCCCCTGTTGGTCCCAGTAACATGAGACCGAGTTAGGGTTATGTTGACTCGCCGGAAAGTCTAGCTGGCGGTTGTGGCATGTGCCTTTGATGTTTGACTCTGCCAGCTCAGCGTTTGACTTAAAAAAACGCCACGTCACTCTCTCTTTCTCTCTCCTCTCTCTTTCTTCTCTCTTTCTCTCTCCTCTCTTCGTCATTCTCATTCATTTTTCCAGATCTTCATCTTCTTCTTCTTCTGGATTCAAATCCCAATTCATCTCTCCAAATTTGGGCAAAATTCTTTTCACATCATCCCAATTCACCCCTTTTTTGCCCCAATTCACTGTTTCGAATCCAATTCATCTCTCTTATATTCTGCATTTTTCTCTCAATCAACAAAGGTCGATGAACAGAAGCTTTTGAGGAAAAGAGGGGAGGTATTTGAGGTTCTGAATTCTAACCAGAAGAGGAAGAGGTCGAGCTTCAGTAACAATGGCTTCACTGTCCCCTCTTCTTCTTCTTCATCATCGAAGCATATATTCTGCATTTTTCTCGAAAGTTGAAGCAGAGCTGGATGACATCAAAGAAAGCTTCATACTGCGTTCTAAGCAGAGAAAGAAGCCCATTTCTTTCACCAATGACTACTTTCGCCATGTCCTCCCCTTTCTCCATCAACAGAGGACCAAATAGAGAATTGTTTAAGCCCAGAATCCAAACAAACTAGTTCAAAATGCAATGAAACAAATGGATTGATTCTACTTGAGAAAAGCTTCAGCAAATCATTGCCTAAATTGTTCTAAATCAAACAATAAACCAATTCAATGCACAACTTCTCACCCCAAAACATATCGAATTCGACCAAAATTAGGGCACAAGGGAAGAACCCTAACTTCTCACCCCAAAACATATCGAATTCGACCAAAATTAGGGCACAAGCGAAGAACCCTAACTTCTCAGCCCAAAACAGATCGAATTCGAGAGAGAAAGTTGATACTCTGAAATCGCCTCTCACAAAGGAGCAAGAAGAGCTCGAACTCGACTTCAGTGAGAGCCCCTTGAAGGACGCCATTAAATTGAAGGATGTGGATGAAGCTACCACCATTGTTGCGGTATTTTGAGCTGCGAATTTGAAATCAAACTGGGTTTAATCAATTAATTTTCATGGAAGATGGATAAGGGTGAAGAAGGAAGAAGAAGAAGGAGGAAGAAGAAGTTGGATGAACTGGAACTGCAACGAAGAAAGAGAGAGGAGAGAGGAGAGAGAGGGAGGATGACATGGACAAATATTGCTGATTGGGCAAGTCAAAATTGACTAAATTCATCTCTTCCACATGCCAAACATCAAAGGCACATGCCACAACCGCCAGCTAGACTTTCCGGCGAGTCAACATAACCCTAACTCGGTCTCATGTTACTAGGACCAACAGGGGGTCAAAGTTCGTATTATTCAGAACCTAACCGAAAGTTCGTATTATTAAGTCTTATATGGCCAAAAGTTCGTATTATTAGAATCCAATTTCCCTAAGATTAATAATCAAAAGAAAATCTCACATGATGATTCCTATTAGAAAGAGCAAAATTGAGCAACATTTCATGCCAAAATACAAATTATAGATGCCTTGGTTACAAAACTTAACAAATTAGCAATCTTTAATTAGAAGCAGTAAAGCAACTGCAATTTCACTTCATTTAATTTTAATCAAATAAGAACTACACAGTTGTTTCAATGTGTTTCCTTTGCTTAAAAGTACACGAAGTTTAATCCACAAAACTGAACTGATTACCCATACACCCGAATATTAATATATATCCAGTGTCCAGTAATGATTAGTAAACAACGCTATTTTTTCGTCTTTTAGGTATTCGGGTCAGACCGAGTCGAGTACCTGTTATGTAGAGACGAGTACCCTTATCTTATCCTTATGCCTTTTCTATAATTTTATCACCCATACAGGGTCAAGTAAAGACTGACACCTGCAGATTGAGGTTTATTGTCATCCCTAATTCAAAACTATATATTCTACAAGCCTAGCTAACATTAGTGGGGTGGGTTACTCGGTTATATTTATATTTAATTTTCCAATAGTTTAGTGTAATTATGAATTTGTTTACCTTGTTTGAAAAACTTGTATATATATTGTACAACACATGTACGTTTCCAAGGAAAATACGTTTGAGTTCATTTGTCTACGTGGTCTGGGGATCCAAGTTGATGTAAGCAGTTTTTCCAGCATAAATTGAAGTTCATGAAAAAACTGATACCGGCATACCCAAAAAAAATTAACAAGAAAAACCACTCTGAAAACCAACTTAGGCACAAAGCAAAAATTTATACATCATATTTTTCTAAAATGATGCTACTGTCTTTTTTTTATTTGATTTTTCATATAATTTTTTTCATTTCATTTTATCGGTCACTTTACAATCTCAATAACATATTAATTCCTAATTTTCTTATCTTGCTCATAACATTCAATGAGTGAAATATCAATTATTAATTTATTCAAGAATATTTAAATAATGAATTCAAATTATCTTATAATTTTATATGATGTTCATTTTTTCCCAACACCCTAAAAGGTTACCTAAACAAGAACACCAAAAGGGAGATAAACGTTATTGTTAAATTGTCATACCTTTCAGCACAAAAATATAGAAAAAGCATGTTAATTTAAAATATGGTAACTGTTAAAGCATGTCGTTCTATGGATTACTAAAATGGTTATCTCAATTTATTTTTTGGGGGGCTATCTGCTCTTTCAGGGTGCTCTTTGGCCACAAATTTTTAATATGGTACGAATTTAAAAACCAAAAAGTAATTTAATTTAAAATAGTATTCTACTTTTTTCAAATTGTGTTTTCGTTCTGGTATATATTCATCGTGAAAGTTTCAATTGTATTGATTCTCGAGTCTCATATTTAAACTATCTACTCCATATTTCATAAGCGTTATGTATTTCTGTGCATGTCTTTTATAATCCAGGTTTCACTTACATAAAATTTGGAGAGATTTAGTCATTAATAAGTATTTATATTAAAAAAATAACATCTTACCAACTAATTATAAAAATTACAACTGAAGTAGGGGCAATCCTATAGCTACTATTATTTACAGTAGTATTTACGTTAAATACTATTATTATTACATTGTTCGTTTAGTTTAAAAAATTAACAAATAAATGCAAATACTACTCCCTCTGTTCAATTTTAATTGTCGTCTTTAAAAATTATGAGTCAAATTTTAAAAATTTTGACCATAAATTTCTTAATATATACAATAAGTTGCTATATAAAATTATCATCATTAGATTCGTGATGAAAAATACTATCATAAAAGTATAGTATTGCAATTCTTAATAATATAGTATTAGATAAGAAATTATCAATCAATGGGTGACATTGAAGACCGTAAAAGTCAAAATTATGACAATTAATATAGAACTGTATACATTAAATAGGTGAGCCCCACCAAATTTTAATTTATAATATGGTTTAATGTGGGGTAATAAGAATAGTGTGGATTTGGGTAAATGTTGTTGGTTGAAGATTGAAGTATTTGACAATGTCACCTGAAAGACAGGAGGATGGGTCACTCATGCAATGCATAGGACATTAATAAGGCATAAGTTTTCACATAGTAATTTTATATGCAGTGGTCCTAAAGGTTATGAATGAAAAAGGGTGACAAGAAAAGAAAGTAGGCATAAAGTTATTTTATGTAGTCATTTATATGGCCTTTTTGCTCCACCTTTTCCATTTAAGAATAGGATTATTAATCATGCTCTAGGGTAGCTTCCTGGCCAATAGAGAAGAATTTTGGGAATTTAATTATAAACAAGAATATCTAATGGCCAATAGAGAAGAATTTTGGGAATTTAATTATAAACAAGAATATCTAATGGTTGGTGTCCTAAATTCTTGTTATCATGAACTCTTCACTTTTATCACTAATAACTTTATGTAATTATTGTATTAGGTGATAAGTATTGTTTAAGGTTATGGCTAGAGATAATAATGTCTAGGTATGTGTAGGTTTCACATGAATTCAGATCACTTGTATTTTTTTCCGATTGGATTCAAACCTTCTAGATCATTTGCAAAGGATACAAGACCTAGATCCTCTAGGTGTAACAGATCTAGGAGTCCTTAGTCAATGTCGACTCTGGCGATCTAGATTCTATGCGACAATATATTGTGAGAGAAAGAGTGAGGTTGTCGAGTGGAAGAGGAAGACTGGATGGTGTGTAAGTGTTAGATTGTGTGTGTTACAGTCATAGAGAAATTAGGGTTTAGTCTTTTAGGTGGAAAATGGTGACACGTACACACACATTGCTGAGTTGGATTAGTAGCTCTTGTACCTGCTCAAGTTGATTTCTAGCCAAATCTTGCTGGATATGAATATCATCAAGCTTAGGATTGTTGAGTTGTTTGAAATCATGCTTCATTTTTTTAAGAACATAAGATGCGGGACAAATATAACGATGTTTAATTGGCTTATTATCAATTGTCTTCTGAAATATGGTCAAAATGTTGCGGAAGTAATCGACCCTCATGTAATAAGTACTTTAGTAAACAATTATCATTAACCAAAATCTTATCAATCGTGGTGTGTATATGGCTGTTACACCATGAATATATGGCTCCTCAACAATGTATTTCAATAAGGTGACAATGGTCAAAGTAGTCATTTCGATTAAGCCTATCTTCTAGGTATATTATGGCGTTGAAATCATTAAGAATACACCATGACCCATTCACTAAGCAGCTTATTAAACCCATAAGTAACAATGGCAAGAACTCCTTCCAAATAACAATGGCGAAGAATTTCTTCCCAGTGAGATTGTCTCTAACGGTGTAGTGAATGTATAGAGTATGAGTAACAAATGGAGTAATATGGACTTTGATGGACTTCCAAGCAAGTAAGATGCAACCTTGGTGATGCAGATGAAAATTTGTGTGTTGTATGACGTGAGAATAACCATGCCCTTTTCATTGTTGTTATTGTCCTTTAACCTTATACAAAAAAATTAGACATAAAACACTTCATAAATTCGTTATAGACCTATGTGCTATGTAGTGATTATATATGGTGTATTTTCTTCCCCCCCCCTTTTAATAGCAGATATAAGGAATATTACAATTTCTATATAGAAAATCTTCGGAAGAACAATAATTGCACATATATTAAATTAGCACAGCCTTAACATTTGATATGCACACACCACATTGATTAACTTACAAATATGCTAACAACATTAGTTGCCGCTATTGGGGATTTAAGGCGGAAGCCCACTTCAACCAAGGCCCATGGTACATAAGTTAAGTGAGGTTTTATCTTAAAACCAATTGGTGTTAATAGAAGTAGCTCACTTGACTTATATACCATGTCTTTTCCCTTTATTTTTCCAAGGTGGGAAATACTTATGGGTGAATCCCAACAACCTCTTTTTCCTACTTGAATTCATCGTGTTTCAATTTACATAACTCAAACAATAATATGATCATAGGTTTTTAAAAATTAAATTTTCAATTGAACTACTTACACTTCGCATAGTGAATGAGAAGATCAACATACTCATCAACAGGGAAGTTTTGATGTTCTGTTTTGCTGATGAATTTTCTCAACTATTAATTACTCAAATTATAGATGAGAACCTTACTACTTATTAGCTTTAAATAATACTAGTAATTAAAACCAAACTCTGACAATGATATGATCGTCGCTTTCTAAAAAAGTTACATGATAAAGTTTTATATTTCTAAAGTATTATCCTTAAATATGTAATTAACACAAGATACATGGTTAGGCGATCAATGAATGTAGTGTTGGGGAAATGAGTAATTGGATGCTCACAGTCACACACAAGAGGATGCTTATTTTCTAGCCGCACCCAGATCAAAACCACCAATCATCGTCACTTGACACAACATTAACTTGGACCTTGATTATGGATACAAAGGGTTGGTTGGACTCCTTACTGTCATAATTCTTAGTGTTGGTCGTGAGGTCATGTTTCTTCTTCTGAACCGGACATTCCCTTTTGGGGTGTCCTGATTTGTTGCATTCCCAACAAGTCATTTTTTGGGTTTCTTGTTATTGCTCTTGTTCTCAAATTTGTTCTCTTTGTTCCCTTTGAGTTCTCTTGCATCACATGAGCCTTGGAGGAATTCTCCTTGGTTTCATCCTGCATTCCCAGTTCCTCCTCAATTTGGAGATGGTTAGCTGAACCCTCGATAGTAATTGAATCTTTAGAATGCATTAAAGTCCAGTTGGTTTCTTTCCATGAAGGTGGGAGTTTGCGTATAATTGAAGAAACAATATAGGCCTCGTCTTTGTAGATCTTGTGTTGTTTAAAGTTGCTTAATATATGCTAAATCTCTTGAAACTGGTCAAGAACTTTCCTACCCTCAAGCATTTTAAAGTTATTAAATTGGCTAAAAAGAAATTACTTATGGTGTCCTCTGACGTATACTTAGCTTCAAGCATCTCGTGAAGCTCCTTGGTGGATTCCACAGACATCAAAGAGCGATTTTGTCATGCCATTGAGACTGTGACCACGGAAAATAGAGTCATCGTTTTCCATGTTGAGTGAACATGTATACCACTTTGAGAGTGGTAATCATGATGTGCATCTTCTTTCGCCACTTTTGGAAATCGATCCCTTTGGACTTGTCCAAGTTTTTAAAGTTGTTGATCATGTCTTTCAATGAGTGAGACATTGTGGCTAGGAGTCTCACAGTCACTTACTAGATGATCAGTGTTTTCCATGGGTGGCTAAGAGTTGAAGGTTAAAGCACGTTTCCTTTAAGAATTATTCACAAGACCATGAAAAGACTCAAGGGTAAAACCTAGTTTACTTGTGAATAAGGCCACAAGACTCTTAAAAACTCTCAAAGATAATTACAATAGTCAACACCTCTAAAAGTGTGTTGAAGCTCTCTAAGACTTAAAGAAGAAGAAAAGGAGGAAGGTGTGTGGATGAAATGATGAACGATGATCATCCTCCTTTTATAGTGACATTGAGCCTTAAACTTGCCTTATAAAATTGATTATAGAGCATAACCATCAGATTAATATCATTATTAGGGAGTCAATAGTGACCGATCAAATAAGTCAATATTAATAAGCTAAAAGATAATCCATGCATGAATTTTAAGGTTAAAATCAAGGAAATTCAATTTGGAGAAATCTGGGGACTAACACGATCTATGTCGCAGATGGCACGACCCGTGTCAGTGCAAACACGATTCATGTCGGCCAACCCCTTTTTATTTTTGGTATCTGGACGATGACACGGTCCGCGTCAGAAATGACATGGTCTGTGTCAGTCCAGTTCGGTCTAAAATTAGTCCGTCGACCTTTTTGGTCAACCTTATGCTTCTATGATTGAATTTCCAACTTATTTATGTCCTTAAACTAGGGATGGCAATGGGGCGGGGAATCCCCGAACCCGTCGGGGCCCCGCCCCGCTCTGGGGAAAAATCCCTGCCCCCATTGGGGATGGGGACGGGGATGGGGACGATTTTCCAAAATCCGCTTGGGGATGGGGCGGGGATGGGGACAAATTTTTCCTCATCCCCGTCCCCATTTTCCCTGCCGGGGTGAATTCCCCGTCTCCATCCCCGAATCCCCATCCCCGAAAATGTTAAAATTACCAAATAATCTTTATTCTAATTTAATATATATATTAATGGGAAGGACAAAGTAGTAATTTTCCAATTTATTCTCACTTGTTGATGTATTATTGTTTGATTTTGATGTATTATTACTTGAGCAAGTTCAATACGTTGTATTTTAAACATGTTAAAAACCGGGTTCGATTAAAAACCGGATCCGATTAAAATTTAGTTAAATTTAGGATAGTTTTAAAAAAATCCCCGTTGGGGATGGGGATGGGGCAAGAATCATTCCCAGAAGCGGGGATGGGGACGGGGATGGGGATGAGTTTTGGGAGCGGGGATGGGGACGGGGGTATACTCCCCCATCCCCGATCCGCCCCGTTGCCATCCCTACCTTAAACTCTTGAAATACTCCAACATGTAGTATTGGCTATAGATTGGGCAGCTACGCATGTATCAAATATTAAGGCTAGACTAAATTACTAAAGCCAACAACCCCATCTTTCAGTTTTACCACCAAGGTTCAACTTTTGGCAGAAACAAATATTTTTCATCAAATAAACATTGTGGCATTGATAAGTCATGTTTGTCATGAATATTTCAAAAAATTACTCGAAGGTACCCTAACTTTTGGTAAAATATTTTTCAGGTACCCCAACTTTTCAAAACTCATTTTGGGGTACCCTTACTTTTTGGGTTAGAAATTATTAGGTGCTTTTTCGGTCATCAATTTGGTTAAATGACCGAAATACCCTTATCTTCCATTTTTTAAGAAATACCCTTAAAGAAGAAGAATAAGGGTATTTCGGTCACTTAACAAAATTGATGGTCGGAAAAGCACCAAATAATTACTAACCCAAAAAGTAAGGGTACCTCAAAATGAGTTTTAAAATCGGCGATAGAAAAATAGTTTCCTAAATATCAGGTACCTTCTCTTTACCCTTGACATATATAAGAATTGTATACTCTATGTGTTTTTGATATATTTTATTTCTTTGTATAAGAATTGTAAATGGTCATCTATAGTACATATATAGGTCTAAGACAAATTTATCATGTGTTTTTGATAGTATTTTATTTCTTTGTATATAAGGTTAAAAGAAAAGAATAAAACTGAAAAAGACATTATTTGTCTCACATCATACAACAGTAGTCCTAGAAAATTATGGTGATATATATATATATATATATATATATATATATATAGATTAGATTACTGTTAAGATAAAATGTGAAACATCAAAAGAATGAATAGTGGAGTAATTAGGAGACTCAATAATTGGTGCAACAATGAGGGAGACAGTCAGTGGTTTTCTCCATAAAAGTTTGACTCATCAATCATCATTATGACACCATTAGCTCTTAATTGTGTTACACATAGTAATCATAATATCTTGCCTTTAGTTAACTCAGCTATGGCCCTCTGGGGCTATAATTTAGCACTCACACAAGACATGATAATATGATTCAAACCACATATGAAATAATGGAGAGAATTGAAACACAAATTCAATGATTAAGGATCTAATTGATTTTTAAGTAAAGTTAATATATATATACTTTGACCATTTATTTTAGAAATATGCCATCTTCTTGTAAAATTGAATAAATTTAATTTATTTTCGAACTTGATAATGACTCGTTTACTAATGAATGAATTCACCTGATCTAACTCAGTGTTTTCTTGGACAGAAAAAGGAAAAATGGGAAAGAAAAAAGAAGAAAGAGAAGAAAAGTACAGAAGCAAAGATTGCATATGGCTAAATGTGATGTATTGATGTTATTGCTTTTCGCTCTCTTAAATTACAATCAAATACATTAACTTTGTTTTGTGCACTCCTGGATTTAATACCACAAAAGGGAGAGAAACCTTTTGCCTTGGATATGCATATCTAGTACTCGTCCGCCTTTTTCACGGGATAAATGCAATGAATATATATATATATATATATATATATATATATATATATATATATATATTAAAAAAGAAGACTCTCCAATATGCATATTTAGGCCCTGTTTGGCAATAATATTTAGAGTAGTATTTAGTGTTTTGACTAGTCAAAACTCTATTTTATCAAAATTTAAGTGTTAAGTTAAATAGTTTTTTTAAAGGGTTATTGGAATTAATAATCTAACCTTTGTGGCAATTTGGATATGATGAATTGACCTTTGAAATTTGGGCTCGACAAATTATACTTAACATCCTACTAGATTGAGTGAACTTTTACCGGCTTTAACTCCTATGAAAAGTGATATGACAAAAGTGTTTGTTTATGTAAACTATTTAAGAGGCCAAAAGTAAAGAAAAAACACCTTGATCACCACCCTAGGTCACTTTTTCGACGAGTTGAAATCCGTAAAAATTCATTGATCAATCTAATAGGATATTAAATATAATTTGTCAAGTCTAAATTCCAAAGATTAGTTCGTCAGATCCAAATTACCCAAATGTTGGATTATTTAATTTAATTCCATTAAGCTAAAAAAACTAACAAATAGTATTAAATGTCAATTATTTTTGATGTTACCTAGCTATTGTAACGTCAAAAAAGAGGATGTAGCGTTTGGGAATTTTACTTTCAAAGCTACCCTCTCTTAATTGCAAATTTGCATTGTTTGCCACTGTTCGGTCTTGTTTCGAGCCGAATTCTTCTCTTTATTAGGGAGCTTTTACATGTTCTAACCTCGTATTTTATTCGAGTTATGAGATTTTTCTAGTTTTGTAGGAAAATAAAAGAGTGACCTAAAATGGAGCCAAAACGAGCAAAATTCACCAAATAAGGGATGGAGGCAGAAGGATGGCTCGCCCGAGCAGCATCCTGGCTCGCCCGAGCAACGCTTCTAGAAGGATAGCAAAACTTGCCGACTAAAATTGAGCCAAGAAGAAGAGAGACAGAAGGCTGGCTCGCCCGAGCAACATACTGGCTCGGTCGAGCCATGCTTCTGCACAACAATCATGGGGAACTTTGAAAATACGGCTAAGGCAATGAAGAACCAGAGGGCTGGCTCGCCCGAGCAAGGGCCCTGCTCGACCGAGCTGAGCACCTGAGCTGCCGAAGAGAAGTTGCCGAGAAGACAAGATGCACCTGACCAGAACGCTGGCTCGCCCGGCGAGCCACTCTGATTTTCTGCGTACAGACTGGAAATGAAATGCTGCGTTTTGTGTAACAAATTGGGATCATTATAAAAACCTTAGCTGCGATTTCATTAAGGGATACCTTTAGCTTAAGTTTTAATATGTATTCTTTAGTTTTAATTACCTCTTAAGTAGATTTTACTTTCTCTCTCTAAGGGTTTTTTATTGCCTTGTTTTCCAAGTTCTTGAGGTTTTGAGTGTAATCAACTTTTCTTCAAGTAATTTCAGCAAGCATTTTTCTTCATTTACCTTGTGCTTTTGATTTCATTGAGTTTGCCATTCAAGGTTCCTAGATTAGCCACAAGCAATCAATCTTTTAGTGAAAAGGGGGATTAAGGGCAACAAATCTTACTTGAAGTGAAGATTTGAGGGTCCTTAGTAACTTGGTTCACAACTTTCTATTTTGTTCGGGGAAAGTTGCAAACGAAGATGAAGAATGAAGAATGGAGATTGATTTCGATTAGTCATCGAGGGTATGGACTTAATTCTAAGCTTGTTTTAATTAATTAGTTGCTTATTAATTGCTACTTGCTTACCTTTGATCTTAGTGATAGTTTAGAGTTTTATTAAATGTTTGCTTGTTAGCTTTATAGATTTCTTGCATTAATTGTTAGTAATTACTTATTTGATTGTGTTTCTTCTTAATGGTCATGTTTAGTATCATGATTAGGGATAGTTTAATCGCTTAATTTTCATATTTTAATGCTTTCCGCACTTGAGAACCTCTAGCAAACTAAAAACCTAGACAAACCTCACACCCATCCTCGAGTTCGACATCCTTACTTAAAACCACAAAAATTACAAACCGAACAATGGCGCCGTTGCCGGGGATGACGTTATTTGGGAGTTAAGGATTGGTTTGTTTGTGCATAGTGTGAATAGTTTAATTGCTTTGCTTGATTAGCATTAAGTGTTAAAATCACCAAAAATTAAAAAGATAGAAAAACCTACTAAAAAAGAGAAAGTGCGTCATTCGATAGGATGGGTTTGAATACCGGAAACCAATAGACTGGTTAGGGTAGAAAAACCTTTCGTCGACCCGCCTAACATGGGTGAGGCAAAACCGAGGGTTACCTTGAGCGACCAACTCTACCCATCTTATGATCCGCCTCCATCTTGTTTTGTGTTACCGGTCCTACCTCAGGGAGTTACCTTTGATCCCAGACAGTATCATACCCAGAATCTACCTCTTTTTACTGGGACGGGGTTGGCGCTTATCTGGACAGCGGAGTATAAGGAGTATCTTAGTATGGTCACACCACCCGGGGTACCTTTAGATTATGTTCTGCTGAAATATTTGCCCTTCGCCCTGCGAGATTCTGCGAAGAGGTGGATGTATAGTATCAAACCGGGATCTATTAATTCATGGGATAGTTTCTTAAAGGTATTTATGAAGAGATACTTTCCAAATTCTATGGCAGTTCAAATGAGAAATTCTATTTTGAAGTTTAGACAGGACAAGGGTGAGCCCTATTGGAAAGCTTTTGAGCGGTTTAAGAATCTTTTGTCTCAATTCCCCCATCATGGGTTTGATCTAGTAAGACTGTGCCAAATAGTGTATGAGGGAGTAGATCAGGAAACCCGAGTAACCTTAGAGTCAATGTGTCAAGGGGGATTTATGGACAAAACTACAGAGGAAGCTTGGGACTTTTTGGAGAGCATGTCAGAAAGGGTAATGCAATGGGGGAATACTAGGGATGAGTCCATAGGAGCACAGTTGTCTAATGCACGGGAAGGGGTTCATGCGGTGAGTGAGAGTACTGGGTATGAGGCTAGGTTCGCTTCTTTAGAGAACATGGTAAAAACCCTAGCCCAACAGCAAATTGCATCTTCTAAGACCCAGCCTTGCGCACAAGTGAGTTCTTTAGAGCGACCCATGTCTTCGAACCCTCAATCCCCTTTGATTTGTGCTTGGTGCCAAGGACCTGACCATGTATATGTTAACTACCCTTTGTATTTGCAACATGTGTCATCCAATGTGGAAAATGTTAATGTTATGTTTAACCAATACCGGCCCTACCAATTTCCTGGGGTGCCAAAACACCCTTTCTTGTCTTATGGGTCGGACAATCAAAATGTCTTGAGGCCACCTCCTCCTCACCAACATCAGGCCCAACCAAGACCACCCCCTCAGGCTGCTTATCAAGCACCTCGAGGGCAGATCGTCCATCCCCAGATTGCCCATACTCGACCTCCACCAGGATACCAAAGTGAGGACAAGGGGGATAGGAAGTATAAGGAGTTAGAGTCTGGTTTGAATAGGGTTGAAGATACGATGAGTGATATGGCGAAAATGGTAAAACAATTGAATGAGAGTGTAGCTCAACTTATGATGTCTAATAGGCATAGGGGAACCTTTCCTGGACAGCCGGAGGCGAACCCCAATGGGAAAGCTTCTAGTTCGTCCTCTTGTGACCCGAACTATGTTAGGGGGCTTAATGCAGTGATCACTCTTAGATCAGGGAAGGAAGTAGATAATCGGGTCCGGGAATTACCTTCAGATTTACCTAGGAAACAACCTGTGAGTGTTGGACCTTGTGATGAATTAGTGTCAGTTGAGGATGAGTCATATGAGGAAGAGAGGTTGACAAACCTAGGTGAAACCCCGAGTCTTAAGACCTCACCTAGAGTGTAATAACCCGCCCCAAAATCATGTTTAATTCTCTATAAATCACCGTAATTAAATCGCGTTATAAATTTTTCGCGTTTACCTTTATTTATTTATTCCTTTACTCATTTATTTATTGTTATCGGTGTCAAGTCTCGTGCAGGAGATGGCTAAGGAGCCGAATTATCGGCTTAAAAATTTACGTTACATATTCATTCAATAAGTCAAAGTGTTTCATGTTATACGATTTATGTTATAAATTTATTTACCGAGAAACGGTTAATAATTATCCGCCTCGATTTCTATATATATATTTTACCGTCCCAATTTTAATTTATTTAAATTACATTTCCTTTACATAATTTCAAGTGGTAATTTTACCCACTGTATTATTTTTAATCCAAGTTCCGTTGTATTTTATTTTTGTGTGTAACCCAAAAAGGGGTTTAATTATTCTACCTTTTAACATTTATATTTTATTACCCAAACTTTAATTTATTTGGGTTATATTTATTTTATTTAATTACAAATAATATTTATGTCCTATTTATTTAATTTCTCTAGTTCAAGTCTTATTTCCTTTAATTCAAATTGTTACCATTAATTATATCTATTACAAACCCAATATTACAATTTACCAAATTACAACTATTTTTATTTACTTGTCTTAATTTTTATCTTTCTAAGTGTTTAAGTTGTATTAGTTTTAATTAGAATGGATGATAGATGTATATATTAGTTAGAAGAAGGTTGTATTCAATTACTACACTTTTATTCTCAAACACCAAACACATTCTCCTTCCTCTTCCCCCTTCCCTCATCTGCCGTGCAGCAGCCACAGCCACCACTTTTCCGGCCGTTTTTCCACGGCCAGTGCATCCCCTCTTCCTCCCTCTTGTGTTTTCATCCATTTTTAACTCCAAGGGTAATCTCTCAAACCCCAATTTCAATTTCTTACCCTAATCTGAAAATTCATGTTTTATATATGTTCCTTTTGTAAATTTCATCTCTTTTACTCTCTTTTATCTTGAATTCAAGTATATAATTGTATTGGTTAAGTTAGGGTTTGAGTTGGAGTATGTGCATGTGTATTTGGATGAGTTCTTGAGGTTTTCTTGTTGAATTCTTGATAGATATTGTTATAATCTTGATGCATGTGAGTTTCTTGATAAGTTTCTGAGTATTAAGGGCTGATTATATATGTTAAGATTATTATTTAAGTGTTGTCATGTTTAATTTGGGTGAATTAAAGAGATTTGGGGAAAGAGTGTCAAAGTGTGATGTTTGTGTTGAATGCATGTTGAATCTATGGGTGCATGTGGTTTTTAAGGTCCTTGATGAGTAAATTTTCAAGGTTTATATTATGGAAATATGGTGGATTAAAGTTAAGTGAAATTTGGTTGAGGTTAGTGAGAAATTAAGAGCTTAAAACTCATTAGAGCTGAGTTTAAGTAAAACAAAAGTTTCTGTTTCAATTCTGGAAATTTACAGTGGTATGAAAGTGAGATTTTTGCCCAGATTTTTACTCCATTTGATAGCTTAAAGTGTTAGCAAACCATAGGCTTTGGAATTTCGAATTTCCGACATGTATAGCCCGAGTTACGGTCAAAACCGTAACCTCACGTTTCTATATACGAATTCTGAGTCAGTGTTTTGAGGGCTGTTTTTCGTCCCTTTGGAGACCTCTTTGGTTTTTATGGTAAACATGAAAGGTTTAGGGCTCATTGCAAGCTTTCGAGAAAGGTATGGTTCGTAGTCATCCGATATCGGGAGTATGAGTTACGAGCTCGGGAATAAGGGCTGTCCAGAACAAAGTTTCTGCCCAGAATTGGGTTGTGTAAATTCTTTCCTAAGGGTCTTAAATCCATCCAATAGAGGTTTTTAAGATATGATAAGTTAGGAATATATAACATGATCTTGAGAATATGAGTTTAAGAGTAAAAAGCATGGTTTGAAGACCTAAGCGTGTCCTAAGATCTCTTTCATAGAGATTATAAGTCAAGTACAAGTTCTAGTTTCTCTTCTTAAGTTTTAGCAATGGAAGCCCAAGGTTTCGGTTTTAACCAAGTCTCTCACCCAATTTTATTAACCTCCAAGTGATAAGTAACTCTAAAGCTTTATTCTCTCACAATTCAACTCAAATCTTGGTCGTTCGACCACATCCCGAAACCGACAATTTATTCACATTTCGTCATATCTCACCTCAATTGCCACGTCCTTAAGCCACCTTTAAGTTCAATAACTTCCATTCTAATCTCTATTCGTTAAGGGCCATCCTTCATCAATCTAACCCGTCAACCCAAGGTCCAAGTTCATTCACTGATTTCACCTTCCAATTTCACCATTTCTATATCATCTCAAACTGAAAGTCCTAAGTCTTCTAAACTCCAGTTTCTGTCCGGGCCCGTTTTGGAGCCTTTCCACTCATTTTTGGCCTTCGGCCTTGTTGTCAAAATTAAAGATCATGATTTTCTCTATTCCGAGATGTACTCTTTTACTTCATTTCGATTTTTCTGACTCAAGTTATGCTATACACTCTATTCTCTATACAACCTGAAATTCTATTCTTTAAAGTTATTTCATTTATATTACTAAGTTTCTGAAATTATGAATCTAATTTAGAACCTTATTCGGTTCTTCATTTTTATTTATTCTTATCTTAGTTGACAAGTTTCAAAAGCCATCTCCGAGCCGAGCATGCTTGAGGTCTTTAGCGTCCCAGTACGCAAATTGTCCAACTTTACAATCTAAATTATACTCATGGTTCCTTCAATATATGCCATGTCAAGTTTTATGATTTACAATGTCTTTATATGTAATAGTGGACCCGCATTCTATGGTTATACTTACATTCATGTTTTAGCACTCCTGATCAGAGTGCCTTGACACAGCTTGATGTCATAGATCATCCATTCCAAGTTTAGATCGACTTGGGCATACGCGTGTGTGAGGTGCTTGCACCGATCGTAAGGGTTCCACCTACTTTCTACCTTCATTGGTTTATGTTTATGCATATGTATATGTTTAGGTCATCCAAGTCCTATTTTAACCCCCTTCCCTTGTTTTTAAAATGAATTTAAATGCCGGCACCAAAACCGTTTTCGAAACGGTTTACGTGCTGGAGGTTTACGTACTGAGTGTTTCCCCACTCACTTTTTGCAATGTTTTTAACATTTTGTTTTAGGAGGTTCGAGCTCCCAAGGCAAAGATAAGTCGGTGCCAAAGTAAGTCAAGGCTCAAGGTAGTTCTCTAAAGAAAGCTTCGGTTAACAAGGACGAGCAGGACTCTTTTGGAAGTTGTTATAGTTTTTCTAAGCAATGTTTAAGTTTATGTATTTTATCTAAGGGTTGTATAAATTTTATATGTGTGAAGGTTCCTAAGTTAGTAGGTTATCTTGTGGTTTTGAAAGTTTCTTTGGTGTTGTTGCCTTGTCTCTTTTGGGAGACGGCGGTAATGCCTCGACCTAAGGTGTTCCGCTGCGCTAATCGCGGGCTTAGGTTCTCTAAGTAGAGTTTAACCCTGTGATTAAGGTTGCGGTGTTACAGTTGTGGTATCAGAGCAGAAGTTTGCTTAAGTATTTGGAGATTATAGAATTTCTTAAGTCATGGATCCTAGTTTAAGGAGAAAGTTAGGCATGTGAGTATAAGCCTCTCTATGATTAGTATAAGTATGATAAGTGATATGTTGGGAATTGTTGATGAGCATGAAGCTCTGAATATTGGTCTAGTATGTAAATTGTTCTTCTTTGCAGGTTTTCAAGACTATGTAAATTTGGGAATAGCTCTAATTATAGGGGAAGTGCTGCCGAAATTCTCCCAGAATTTTTAAGAAAGTTTTGGTCAAAATCTTTAAGGAGAAATCTAGGTGAATTGAGTTAAGCCTAGTAATTTATGCAAGTGAAGTTAATGAATATAATGGAAAATTGTGAAGTTTGTCAAAGCACCTCCTTGGAAGTTCTTGAAAGTTAACGAGAAGTTTATAAACCGAGTCCCAAGTGGGATTAGTATATGATGAAATAAGTTTTAAACGTTAGTATGGATTAAAAGTTTTCAAGAAAGCCCGAAAAAGGGAATAAATTATGAGGTCTAGAATTGCTAAGCAAGCCTAAGGCAAATTCCAAAGATAAAATAAGAGTTTCTTAAATCGCTTATACGAGGTTAACTTGGTTGAGTCTCGATCCTCATCACAAATTTGTTTCTTTTATTTGCAAATAGCCTGTTCATTTTGGCCATGATAAGATTTTAAAATCTTGCATTGTATTTTATGTACGGTTTAGATGGATAACGACGGTAATTCCCTCCCAAATCCGTTCGCGATGTTCATGGACCCCGCCACCAACGTTCAAGCCCATCTTAAGGCTTTACAAGATGTCCTCGACGCACATTGCGCTGCAAATCCCAAGTCCGAATATCACGACGACGTTTGTCGAGCCCGATGCCTTCTAGCGACTCTTCCCCACGAGAGCCCGTGGGATGAAATCCGGGACAGGTACCGTCAACTGCTTATACGTGGAGAACCCGGACGCCACGCATGGTACCTCAACTATGTAGGGGCTTGGAACCATATTGTGATGGAGATAATGATCACGCAAGCTGCGCAATCTTTGAGTCTTCACGTCAGTAAGTTAGGACCTTATCTTCATGAGGTACTAGGATTACCGGCGCTTGCCAGCGCGGGAAAAGCTCCAGCTCACGTGTTCGCTTCCCCGGCGGATGAAATCCGTCTACACTTCTCACCGTACCTCACAGGACGTCCAATTGTTTCGAATCTATCGTCTCATGGGGAGACTACGCCTACCGCCCGAATAGCCGGAAAAGAAGAAGAAGATCCTAGTATGGATCTGGAACAAGTGTAATCCAAGAATAGTAGAGCTCGTCCCTTTTATCGCGTTATATTTTGGTTAAGGAGTGAAAAAAGAATGTCATAGAACGAATTGCAGGAGATTCTTGTTTTCTAGAACGCTTGAATAGCTGCACCGGTATCATATGATGGACTTCTAATCTCTCTATATACATATATACCTATGATGGTCTTGTGCGGAAATGGGGTCGATATTGTTACAGGGGTTATGAGAACTTTATTTGAGGTTGCCTATGATGAGATGCATGTATGTGGGCGTATAATCGATCAAAGCAATGAGAACCTTACGAGGATACAATCGTTTAAAATCAAAGTTGTTAGGGAACAAGTTATAGGAAGGAAAAAAAAAGTGGTGGCAATAAGTTATGCAAGATAAAAATATATTTTGCTGTAATAATGTAGCATGTTGCAAAGCTCAAAGAATTCTTCACCACATGGAGAGCCCATGAATGAGGCTTCAAGGGAAAATCAGCTTGAAGTGATAAGGGGAAGAAGCACTTTATACTTACTCGAACTGTTCAAATAGTGGTCAATAAGATAAACCAGGGTTTTATGAACGCAGTACCCGTAATGGGGGCTTTAGTGCGAACACAAGGATTTAGACCTTGGTTATGGAGTTAATAATAGTCATTTCTAATCCTGTATAAGGAACAATGTTAGCGGGGAAACAAAAAGGGAGGCAATAGAATCATGATGAAATTAGGAGGTTCATACGGGATTAAGAGATTTATGATTAAGATTGAGATTAAGGGGGAAATGCCGATTTGAGGAATAAACTTGCTAAGTATATGGGTTCCTTAGAGACACCTAACAGGATTGCGAGGGTTTAGTTCCAATCTCCTTTACCCGTATACATGTACCGTAATCCACCTAGCCTTCTCTTGTAATGAACAACCGTTGTAAGCTTCAACCCTCCTCCGTATGGCTATCTTACCTCTAGTTCATCATTTGAATCAAGCTTTATCTCACACTCATATTGTACATTCCCCTCCTGAATTCACCTTTCATTGTCGTAAGATAGCAATCAACTTCGTCAATTCTAATTATTTCCCCATTTTCAAGAATTTTTAGGAGATCTTGTCATCGTTACCGACCAATCATTTTAGCTCCTTAATGTTATGCCCACACCTTATTGGCAACTCTTTCTTTTCTCAATTTCCCTTTTGGATAAGTGTCTTTACTCTAGCAATAATCTACTCATACATCCAGTGGTGATGGATTACACCTATTTTATCGTATTTCTTATTTGATCATCTTTTCTCTTCCCGAAATAATCATCATTCTCAACAACATCTACAATTCATATCCAAGATTTAGCTTAAATACAACTTACGATTCGGCCCATCTCATCAACTTACGCCTTGCATATCCCAAGCAACTTTTGCCAAATCATTCATGCAACCCCGATACTGATTTTCCTAATTCAAGATGATGGAACCCTAAGATTTCAGAACAGGTTGTGTGTGCCTAACAAAGGAAATTTAAGGCTGAAGCTTATGGAAGAAAGCCACAACTCATTATACTCTGTGCACCCTGGAGGTACCAAAATGTATAGGGATTTAAAGGAAATTTTCTGGTGGCCAAACATGAAAAGGGGACATAGCCAATTATGTGAATAAGTGTCTAACTTGTCAGAGGATCAAGGCCGAACATCAACGACCATCGGAGAGCTCAGGGGAATTCCACGTGGAAATGGGAATCAATTTCTATGGATTTTATCATGGGTTTACCTCACCATGGCAGAAAAATGCCATCTGGGTGATTGTAGACCGCCTGACCAAGTCGGCACATTTTGTTCCTATCCACGAAGGGTGGAAGATAGATAAGCTAGCTAATATATATATTCAAGAGATTGTCAGGTTGCGGAATTCCAAGAGACATAGTATCCGATCGAGATACGAGTTCCAATCGAGATTTTGGAGCGCACTCTGAAAGCTTTGATGCGACTCAATTTTAGTAGCTCATACCATCCGGAGTGATGGTCAAACCGAAAGGGTTAACCAGATTGTGGAAGATATGTTACGTGCATGTGTTCTAGATTTTCAAGGAAATTGGGACCGATTTCTCCTCTCGTAGAGTTTTCATATAATAATAGCTACGTGCCACTATTAAGATGGCCCCGTTTGAGCGCTCTATGGCGGAGATGTCGTACCCGTTGTCTTTGGGAGAATTAGATGAAGCACTAGTCATAGGTCCTAACTAATCCAGACACGGTGATAAGATCCGAGTCATCCAAAGAAGACATCAAGGCGCTCAAAGCCGACAAAAGAGTTATGCAGATAGGAGGCGAAAACCTCTCGAATTTCAAGAAGGGGATCACGTCTTTCTTAAAATTTCTCCGACGAAAGGGATTTGGAGGTTTAACATCAAAGGGAAACTAAGCCCACGTTTTATTGGGCCATATCCGGTCATAGAAAAGATTAACCCGGTAGCATACCGAATAGAGTTACCTTCTAACTTAGGAAGGATTCACGACGTTTTTCACGTGTCGCTACTCCGGAAATACGTACCGGACCCGAAGCATGTTTTAGCGGAGGAACCACCGCTTTTAGCCGAAGACCTCACCTTCGAGCAGCAACCAATTCAAATTTTGGATCGACGAATCAAGCAGCTACGCACGAAAGAAGTTCCATTAGTCAAAGTACTGTGGGCAAATTAAGATACCTCGGAAGCCACGTGGGAAACCGAGGAAAACATGAAAGAACGATACCCTCATCTCTTTTAAGGTAACAGATCACGTTTTTAACCACCATCAAGTTTCGGGGACGAAACTTCTTTTTAGGGGGGGGGGAGGGTGTAATAACCCGCCCCAAAATCTTGTTTAATTCTCTATAAATCACCGTAATTAAATCGCGTTATAAATTTTTCGCGTTTACCTTTATTTATTTATTCCTTTACTCATTTATTTATTGTTATCGGTGTCAAGTCTCGTGCAGGAGATGGCTAAGGAGCCGAATTATCGGCTTAAAAATTTACGTTACATATTCATTCAATAAGTCAAAGTGTTTCAGGTTATACGATTTATGTTATAAATTTATTTATCGAGAAACGGTTAATAATTATCCGCCTCGATTTCTATATATATATTTTACCGTCCCAATTTTAATTTATTTAAATTACATTTCCTTTACATAATTTCAAGTGGTAATTTTACCCACTGTATTATTTTTAATCCAAGTTCCGTTGTATTTTATTTTTGTGTGTAACCCAAAAAGGGGTTTAATTATTCTACCTTTTAACATTTATATTTTATTACCCAAACTTTAATTTATTTGGGTTATATTTATTTTATTTAATTACAAATAATATTTATGTCCTATTTATTTAATTTCTCTAGTTCAAGTCTTATTTCCTTTAATTCAAATTGTTACCATTAATTATATCTATTACAAACCCAATATTACAATTTACCAAATTACAACTATTTTTATTTACTTGTCTTAATTTTTATCTTTCTAAGTGTTTAAGTTGTATTAGTTTTAATTAGAATGGATGATAGATGTATATATTAGTTAGAAGAAGGGGGTTGTATTCAATTACTACACTTTTATTCTCAAACACCAAACACATTCTCCTTCCTCTTCCCCCTTCCCTCACTGCCGTGCAACCAGCAGCCACAGCCACCACTTTTCCGGCCGTTTTTCCGGCCAGCCGGCGGCGGTTTCTGGCGCCGTGCATCCCCCTCTTCCTCCCTCTTGTGTTTTCATCCATTTTTAACTCCAAGGGTAATCTCTCAAACCCCAATTTCAATTTCTTACAACCCTAATCTGAAAATTCATGTTTTATATATGTTTCTTTTGTAAATTTCATCTCTTTTACTCTCTTTTATCTTGAATTCAAGTATATAATTGTATTGGTTAAGTTAGGGTTTGAGTTGGAGTATGTGCATGTGTATTTGGATGAGTTCTTGAGGTTTTCTTGTTGAATTCTTGATGGATATTGTTATAATCTTGATGCATGTGAGTTTCTTGATAAGTTTCTGAGTATTAAGGGCTGATTATATATGTTAAGATTATTATTTAAGTGTTGTCATGTTTAATTTGGGTGAATTAAAGAGATTTGGGGAAAGAGTGTCAAAGTGTGATGTTTGTGTTGAATGCATGTTGAATCTATGGGTGCATGTGGTTTTTAAGGTCCTTGATGAGTAAATTTTCAAGGTTTATATTATGGAAATATGGTGGATTAAAGTTAAGTGAAATTTGGTTGAGGTTAGTGAGAAATTAAGAGCTTAAAACTCATTAGAGCTGAGTTTAAGTAAAACAAAAGTTTCTGTTTCAATTCTGGAAATTTACAGTGGTATGAAAGTGGGATTTTTGCCCAGATTTTTACTCCATTTGATAGCTTAAAGTGTTAGCAAACCATAGGCTTTGGAATTTCGAATTTCCGACATGTATAGCCCGAGTTACGGTCAAAACCGTAACCTCACGTTTCTATATACGAATTCTG
Organism: Portulaca oleracea; assembly: GCA_029582165.1. Lineage (NCBI taxonomy): Eukaryota > Viridiplantae > Streptophyta > Magnoliopsida > Caryophyllales > Portulacaceae > Portulaca > Portulaca oleracea. The sequence goes on along the minus strand of CM055877.1, from coordinate 24,936,533 downwards.
AGTCAGTGTTTTGAGGGCTGTTTTTCGTCCCTTTGGAGACCTCTTTGGTTTTTATGGTAAACATGAAAGGTTTAGGGCTCATTGCAAGCTTTCGAGAAAGGTATGGTTCGTAGTCATCCGATATCGGGAGTATGAGTTACGAGCTCGGGAATAAGGGCTGTCCAGAACAAAGTTTCTGCCCAGAATTGGGTTGTGTAAATTCTTTCCTAAGGGTCTTAAATCCATCCAATAGAGGTTTTTAAGATATGATAAGTTAGGAATATATAACATGATCTTGAGAATATGAGTTTAAGAGTAAAAAGCATGGTTTGAAGACCTAAGCGTGTCCTAAGATCTCTTTCATAGAGATTATAAGTCAATCTGTTCTAGTTTCTCTTCTTAAGTTTTAGCAATGGAAGCCCAAGGTTTCGGTTTTAACCAAGTCTCTCACCCAATTTTATTAACCTCCAAGTGATAAGTAACTCTAAAGCTTTATTCTCTCACAATTCAACTCAAATCTTGGTCGTTCGACCACATCCCGAAATCGACAATTTATTCACATTTCGTCATATCTCACCTCAATTGCCACGTCCTTAAGCCACCTTTAAGTTCAATAACTTCCATTCTAATCTCTATTCGTTAAGGGCCATACTTCATCAATCTAACCCGTCAACCCAAGGTCCAAGTTCATTCACTTATTTCACCTTCCAATTTCACCATTTCTATATCATCTCAAACTGAAAGTCCTAAGTCTTCTAAACTCCAGTTTCTGTCCGGGCCCGTTTTGGAGCCTTTCCACTCATTTTTGGCCTTCGGCCTTGTTGTCAAAATTAAAGATCATGATTTTCTCTATTCCGAGATGTACTCTTTTACTTCATTTCGATTTTTCTGACTCAAGTTATGCTATACACTCTATTCTCTATACAACCTGAAATTCTATTCTTTAAAGTTATTTCATTTATATTACTAAGTTTCTGAAATTATGAATCTAATTTAGAACCTTATTCGGTTCTTCATTTTTATTTATTCTTATCTTAGTTGACAAGTTTCAAAAGCCATCTCCGAGCCGAGCCGCGCCGCCAAGGTCTTTAGCGTCCCAAGGTACGCAAATTGTCCAGCTTTTACAATCTAAATTATACTCATGGTTCCTTCAATATATGCCATGTCAAGTTTTATGATTTACAATGTCTTTATATGTAATAGTGGACCCGCATTCTATGGTTATACTTACATTCATGTTTTAGCACTCCTGATCAGAGTGCCTTGACTGCCAAGATGTCGGCCTTGCGATCATCCATTCCAAGTTTAGATCGACTTGGGCATACGCGTGTGTGAGGTGCTTGCACCGATCGTAAGGGTTCCACCTACTTTCTACCTTCATTGGTTTATGTTTATGCATATGTATATGTTTACGTCATCCAAGTCCTATTTTAACCCCCTTCCCTTGTTTTTAAAATGAATTTAAATGCCGGCACCGAAATCGTTTTCGAAACGGTTTACGTGCTGGAGGTTTACGTACTGAGTGTTTCCCCACTCACTTTTTGCAATGTTTTTAACATTTTGTTTTAGGAGGTTCGAGCTCCCAAGGCAAAGATAAGTCGGTGCCAAAGTAAGTCAAGGCTCAAGGTAGTTCTCTAAAGAAAGCTTCGGTTAACAAGGACGAGCAGGACTCTTTTGGAAGTTGTTATAGTTTTTCTAAGCAATGTTTAAGTTTATGTATTTTATCTAAGGGTTGTATAAATTTTATATGTGTGAAGGTTCCTAAGTTAGTAGGTTATCTTGTGGTTTTGAAAGTTTCTTTGGTGTTGTTGCCTTGTCTCTTTTGGGAGACGGCGGTAATGCCTCGACCTAAGGTGTTCCGCTGCGCTAATCGCGGGCTTAGGTTCTCTAAGTAGAGTTTAACCCTATGATTAAGGTTGGGGTGTTACATAGAGTATTTCCAGAGTCTAGTCCTGTTCAACCTATGGCGTATAAGCCTTCCCCACGTTTTCCTCAAAGGTTGAGGGGAACTAAGGACCAGAAATTTCTTGAAAAGATTAGGGAGACGTTTTCTCAAGTCAAAGTCAACATTCCCTTGCTAGATGCTATTCAGCAATGTCCTTCCTACGCTAGGTTCCTCAAAGAATTGTGTACAACAAAGAGAGCAACTCAGGTTCCTAAGAAGGCCTGTTTGACCTCTAATGTGAGTTCCATCTTGTCTAGTCAAGTTCCAATGAAATACAAAGACCATGGGTGCCCAACCATCTCCATTACCATAGGAGACAATCAGATTGAGAGAGCCCTCCTTGATCTAGGGGCAAGTGTCAACTTGTTACCCTTACATGTGTATGAGACCTTGGGGTTGGGGGAATTGAAACCTACGAGAATGGTTCTCCAATTAGCCGACCGGTCTACGAGGGTGCCTAAGGGAGTAGTTGAGGACGTGTTGATCCAAGTTGGAACCTTTGTTTTTCCTGTAGACTTTTTGGTGTTAGAGACAGCTAGGGTTCATAGTCCTCGTGACGAGATTCCAGTCATTCTAGGTAGACCCTTTCTAGCTACATCTAACGCTTGGATTAATTGTAAAGATGAGAGAATGAAACTGACTTTTGGGAATTTGACTATGGAATTGAACATTTTCGACCTACAGAAGTCACCATTAGGACATGATGAGCAAGAGTGTAATGCCTTGAATTGGATTAGTGACCTTGAGAGTAGTGATCCTTCTGATCTTGATGTTGCTCCTAGTGTGAGTGACCTTGTTGAGTTAGGATTTGACCCGGACTGTGTGACCTCATTGTGTGATTCTGATGTGTTTGACGGTGAGTTGTTGTATGAATCATTGTTTGCCTCTCAACAGGTGACTGAAATAATAGAGCCTGAGCCACCATCTTCTAGAATCCTTGAACTTAAACCTCTTCCATCTGAGTTAAAATATGTTTACCTTGGCCCTAGTGAGACCTACCCGGTTATCATTGCTTCGAACCTAGGTGAGGACCAAGAGAACAAATTAATTGAGGTTCTTAGGTTAAACAAGGGGGCTTTGGGATGGACGCTTGGAGATATTAGGGGGATTAGTCCATCTATCGTGCAACATAGGACATTTTTGGAAGATGGTAGTGTGGCACAGAGGGATCCTTTAAGGAGACTCAACCCCCAAATGAAAGAGGTGGTTAAGAAGGAGATTTTGAAGTGGTTAGACAATGATATCATCTATCTGATTTATGACAGTAAGTGGGTTAGTCCTATACATGTGGTCCCTAAAAAGGCCGGGTTGACGGTTGTGGAGAATGAGAGGGGAGAGTTAGTGTCCACCCGCATCCCTTCAAGATGGAGAGTATGCATAGATTATAGAAAACTCAATAAGGCTACGAGAAAAGACAATTTTCCTTTACCTTTCATGGATCAGATGTTAGAGAAGCTGGCGGGGCATGATTTCTTTTGTTTTCTAGATGGGTATTCGGGGTATACTCAGATTTCTATAACCCCTTGTGATCAGGAGAAAACTACTTTTACATGCCTATTTGGTACATTTGCTTTCCGTAGGATGCCCTTCGGACTTTGCAACGCCCCCGCCACTTTTCAGCGGTGCATGGTGTCTATTTTGTCGGACCTTGTTGATGACTGTGTTGAAATTTTCATGGATGATTTCTCAGTATTTGGTACCACCTTTGATGATTGTTTGTCTAATTTGAGTCGAGTCTTGATTCGGTGCCAAGAAAAACACTTGACTTTAAACTGAGAGAAGTGCCATTTTATGGTACGGAAGGGAATAGTTTTGGGCCACGTGATTTCAAAGGATGGAATCGAAGTGGATAAAGCGAAAATTGACCTAGTTAGGAACTTGACCCCCCCCACTTGTGTGAAGGAGGTTAGGTCTTTCTTAGGACATGCTGGGTTTTGTCGTCGATTCATTCGTGACTTTAGTAAGATTGCCAAACCCCTTTTTGCTTTATTGGCCAAGGAGGTGTCTTTTGATTTTTCTGATGAGTGTTTGAAGGCCTTTAACACACTTAAAGATGCCTTAATATCACCTCCTATTCTCATACCTCCCACATGGGGGGAACCGTTTGAGTTAATGTGTGACGCCTCCGGCTTTGCTATAGGTGTGGTCTTAGGACAAAGAATTGACAAAAAACCTGTCGTGATTCACTATGCAAGTCACACTTTGAATGAGGCACAACTGAACTACACGGTAACTGAGAAAGAGTTTTTAGCTGTGGTCTATGCATTTGAGAAATTTAGGGCTTACTTGTTGGGAGCTAAGGTGATTGTGTTTACTGACCATTCAGCCATTCGTTACTTGATGGAGAAGAAAGAGTCCAAGCCTAGATTGGTTAGGTTGGTGTTGTTACTCCAAGAATTTAACTGTGAAATCCGTGATAGGAAAGGATCTGATAATCCAGTAGCGGACCACCTTTCTAGGATAGTGCCTGAACATGAGATAGAACCTCCTATAGATGCTTGTTTTCCTGATGAGTGCATTCTTAGCATAGGAGTAGAGCCGTGGTTTGCCGACATTGTCAATTTTAAAGTCATGGGAGAAATGCCTAGTGACTGGAACAGGCATGATAGAGATAGGTTCCTTTACATTGTCAAGAATTTCATATGGGATGACCCCTATCTGTTTAAGTATTACCCTGATCAGATTCTTAGAAGGTGTGTTCCGGATGAGTCTATCATGGATGTCCTCTCATTTTGCCACGACCAACCTTGTGGGGGACATTATAGTGGGAAGAAGAGAACATATAAGGTCTTACAAAGTGGATTCTATTGACCCACCATCTTTATAGACGCCCATAACTATGCCCAAAGCTGTTTTAGGTGTCCAAGTTTGGGTAAAATTTCTAGAAGAAACATGATGCCCTTGCAACCTGAGATTTTTGTGGATGTGTTCGATGTTTGGGGCATTGATTTTATGGGACCATTTCCTACCTCTTTTGGGAATGAGTTTATTCTTCTAGCAGTGGACTATGTGTCAAAATGGGTTGAAGCAATTCCGTCAAAAAGAAATGATGCAAAAGTTGTGACTAGGTTCCTTCGGGAAAATTTTTTTTCTAGGTTTGGGGTACCTAAAGCAGTCATTAGCGACCAAGGGACTCATTTCAATAATCGATCTTTTGCGGCTTTGCTTAGGAAATATTCTGTTGAGCATAGAATAATCACAGCCTATCATCCTCAATCAAATGGCCAAGCTGAGGTGTCCAATAGGCAAATTAAGCAAATTCTTGAGAAGACAGTGTCAAAGAATAGGAAAGATTGGTCCACCAAATTGACCGATGCTTTATGGGCTTATAGGACGGCTTACAAGACTCCCATAGGAATGTCGTCGTATAGAGCAGTCTTTGGGAAACCTTGTCACTTGCCAGTAGAACTTAAGCATAGGGCGTGGTGGGCTTTGAAAGCCTTGAACCTTGACCTTTCGACAGCTGGGGATATTAGGAAGCTTACTTTGTGTGAATTAGAGGAATTAAGGAGGGAAGCATATGAAAACGGGAGGTTGAGTAAGGAGCGATCGAAAGTCTTGCATGATAGAGTGATCCTTAGGAAAACCTTTGTCCTGGGGCAGAAAGTCCTCCTTTATGACTCACGTTTGCACTTGTTTGCGGGTAAGCTAAAGTCTAGATGGACCGGCCCATTCATTGTGACCACCGTGTTTCCCTCGAGAGTAGTTGAGATTAAGGATCCCACTAATGCGTCTGTATGGAAGGTAAACGGTCACAGGTTGAAACCTTTCTTGGAGCTTCCGGAGAAGGTGAATGTGGAGTGTGTGACATTCCATAGTCCATCCGTTGGTTGAAGGAAAATGAGGTAACATTCTTGTATATATTGTAAATTAGTTTATTTTTCTTATTTGTCTCTTTGTTTACTTCTCTCAACTATGTATTAACAAGAAGGAAGGACCATTTATTGTTCAATTGTGCATCATTTCATGGCTTGTATACTCAATCTCCATTTACAAGTCATGCGACGATGATTTGGGATCTAATCAGGTATTATCCTTCTTTATCTTTGGAGTTGGTTGGTGAGAAGTTTCTTTTTCCTTCTTTTGGTGTGACTTTTGATTTTTTTCTTTTAGAGTGTTTGTCTTCCTTTATTTCTTGTCACAATGAGGACATAGTGTGACCTTTTTGTGTGGGAGTGGGGAGGCATGCATGCTGGCTTTTTTTTCTCTTTCTTTGAAAAAAAAAATTTCGAAAAAACAAGAAAAGAAAAGTTTTGTTTTTTTTTTTCTTAGGATAGTTTTTGTTAGATTTTAAGTGTTTCGGGTTTTAAGGTGCCCCGGGAGGTTTTTGAGTGTTTGAGAGTTTGAAATTATTTTTAGTAGAAGTGAGAACACTCAGTTTATTTTGAGAAATTTAACTTCTTGAAGTTTTGGACAGAAGCATTGCTCGGGCGAGCAAGAACCTGGCTCGACCGAGCGGACTGACTGAGCTGATTTCAGAAGTTGAAGGGTGAAGAAAAGGCAAAGTTACCAGAAGCACTGCTCGGGCGAGCGAGAACCTGGCTCGACCGAGCAAGTCTTCTGCGTCCAACTGAGAGTGAGCTCAACGCCAAGGCATGCGGTCGACAGAAGCACTGCTCGGGTGAGCAACATCTTGGCTCGGTCGAGCCTGTCAACTGGAGCGCCAAAGGAAAAGAGTTTGACAGACACGCCCAACCATCCAGAGGAGCAGCTCGGGCGAGCCAGTCTGATGGCTCGGTCGAGCGGTTGTTCGGACAGAACTGACTTTGCGTCCAGAATCCTCGCCGGCGGCGAGGATATTCGCTTCGCCGCGAGCCGCTTCATTTTACGGGGGTTATTTATGCAGTTTTCTCTCACTTCTTTTAGTTTTTCTCATTTGTTTTCTCTCTCATATCTCTCCCTTACTTCCTCCAAGCCCTAGCATCAAACCCGAACTCCTAAATCTTTGCTAATCTCTTCGATTTCTTCCAGATTTTGGTGGATTTTTGTGCCCTAGCTGTGCTGCTGCTGTTGTGCGCTGTTAACGAGCGCAGTGACCACACTTCGACGCTGCTGCTGTGGCGCGTCTGTCGCTGTGCGAGAGGTGCGGTGGTGGTTTTGCGTTTTGAGGGGGAGACACACTTCACCAGGTGCGTTTCGAGGTCTCAAGATACCGGGTTTTGCTGTGGTGCGTCTGTGCTGTGCGGGTGGTGCAGTGGTGGTTTCGTGCTTCAAGATTGGGTGGCTTCTAGCAAGGGGTGGTTTAGCTCTTGAGAATTCAACCACATTTTCCTTTAGTGCTATTTGGGAGGTAACATTCAATTAGTGTTTCAAAGTTTTATTTCAAGGTTAAATTGGGTGTTACTTGTGATTTGTTCTCAGAATTTAGGGCTTGAGTGGTTGTGTGAATTGGTTGATATTTGGGGATTTTCGAGTTGCTAGTGTTGCTTTGACTTCACAATGGTTCGATCTAAGAGAGCACGCACGGGTGAGGAGGGTTCACCCTTACCACTGCCCGAGTCTTCATCAGCGGCGGTGGATAGGGAGATATAAAGCCCAAGTACCTACACCTCTTCAAGCTGAACCGGAACTACGTATTAGATTCCGGGATGAACATCATCACGAGAAGTACGAACTTTATCAGCACCGGAAACTTTGTGCTCCGGATATATACGATGAGGCCACTGTGAAGAAGGTGTATTGCGGCCTTAGCTTCAACTTTATCATAAGGACCTTGGGTTGGGAATCTTTTATCAAGATTGATAAATCTCTTTATGACCAACCAATCCTTGAGTTCCTTAGTTCATTACAAGTTGAGGATGCTGACACACGCCAAGCAAAGTTCCGATATAGGGTAGATAATAAGGAGAAAACTTGCACTGTGCAAGAGCTATGTCAAGCACTCGGGCTACCGGAGGATGGGCTTTACTACGAGGAGAGCGTACATTTTGATGAACAGTCCGCCATGAAAAGCCTTACTTGTTGGCGGCGGAAACATCAAAAGTCAAATGCCCTAGATGATTGTTCTTTCTTGACTAGGAATTCCAAATCTCGTGACTTGTGCAATTTGGCAATTCGAATTTTTCATCGCATAGTCTCAAGTTCGGTCTTCGGAAGGGACGATGGAAGGGCGAATATGAGGAGGGACGATTTGTTTGTTATCTTTCACACCCTCCAAGGAACACGAGTGAACACGGGGTCTTGCATCTTGCATTGCTTGAAAGAAATTACCTCCAAAGATCTTACTACTATGATCGGCATGGGACATATTATATGCCACTTTTTGATGAAGCAACATTTTGGAGGGTATATTAGCAAGTTCACCCCGCGTTATTTTCCCGACCCAATCGACGGTGTTCGGTTGCAACGCATGGGTATCCTAGAGCGCCACAACACGAAGCGCATATACAATCACGGCTCGGATCAATATGCGACGTCCATTCATTTGGACCATGAGCGAGCCGCACGTTGGTTGGATGTGTCCAACCAACACAATTGGTCGTGTGGCGAAGATCCACGGAGCACCCGTCGAGTTGGAGGTCCCGACGACCCGGTTGCAAATGAGGAAGAAGAAAGGGAACTGGCAAACCAAGGCGAGGCTAGCGGTAGCGGTTCCCAGGAGATCACGATGGGGTACTTAGCAAGCCGAATGGATCAATTGAGTGTTGATCTCCGAGAACAACGAACTTTGATGCAAAGTACGCATAACTTGGTGGAGAGTCAACAAGAGCTCCTTCGTGCGCAGCAATCCACACTCGAAAGGCACGAAGGATACTTTAGACGCTATGACGAGTACTTCCATCAACAAAACCAGTACTGGAGAGATTGGGGGTACTACCATTATGCTGTAGCCGACCATCCGCCAGCACCGCCCGACTACGTCAATCAGTACTACCCAACTTACTTCCCTTATTATCTATACCCTCCTCCGGGAGGTGATGAGCAGTGATTGTAAGTATTCCACACCCCCCTCTTATCTTTTGCATTGGTGTGTGCGCTTTATATCTTGAAATATACATGTGCGGGGGGTTGTGTGGTGTTCCCGGGTAGTGGCAAGGTGTTTCATCCTCAATTCCCGCCTCATATAGTGAGATTCAGGGTCGAGGTTAGTCAGTGATCATGTACATTTGTAAATATTCGAAGTTTCTTTTAATTAGAAAGTCTTAGTTTCTTTGACTTGTATAGTTTGGTTTATTTTTTTTATCTAGCATGTACACATTTCACCCATAGTATGTTTTCATTGTCCATCTCTTACCTATAATGTTATGTTCGTGGATCGTGTGCTGGGATGTGCGTTTATTGAAGACCTTCAAGTAATATTATCTAACCCTCACTTTCATTGTGAATATAGTAGTGATCCATGTTGCATGCTTGATTTTTCCTTTTGGGTGGCGAACCCCGTGAATGTTGATTTTAGGTTTTCTACCTTATTTACGACACCCTTCTTCTCACAATGGGGACATTGTGAAGTTTTGTGTGGGAGTGGGGGGTGATATTTCCATTTGTCATAGGTAGATCACCTAGTTTTGAGTCTTTGTTTTCGTCTTTCGTAGTTTGTGTCGAAAAATTTGAAAAATTTTATGTGAAAAGGAGAAAAAAGGGAGTGAAAAACCTTGAAGTTTTCGTTTTTTTTTTAATTTTGTTTTTGTCTTTGCTTTTTTTTCTTGGATTTCGTTGTTGAAATCAGGAAGCCGTTCTTAATCTTCTTTAAAAGAAACCGGTTTGAGCATTTTCGACCCTAACTTGGGCAATTGTCATGACTTACCTTAATTAGATTCTTTTCATCAAGTGTTTAGTGAGATCCCATTTCTTTTTTTTTTTTTATGTTCTGGTTGAAACTGGGAGATTCTAGGGGTTCATATCCGAGCTTGTTTTCCAAAAAGAAAAAGAAAAAGGAAAAAAGAGAAAAAGCAAAAGCCAAAGCAAAAGTAAGAAAATAGCAGCAAAATTAAATAATTTGACTAAGTGGGCCGTGTCGGCTTACGACATCAACCACCATACACTTAGCCAACCTACACGGGCCCGGTATCAGTGGTACGGCACGGATGCCCCTTAACCCTCCTCCTATATTGCTTTGCGACGGAGAGGCGAATGGAAAAGACCGTGTTGGGAGGGTATACCCCTTATATGGGCCGTCCAATTCCCAAAAATAAGGCTAATACCGACCTAAAAATAAAAGAAGAAAAAGTTTGAAGTGTTAATAAAGTGAGGGGCTCTTCCTTGCATCACCTGCGGCCCTCACCAAGCCAAGGGCGACCAAATGTGGGGAGGGGCAACTCTTTCCTTTCCTTTGTTCGTTTCGCTGTTTTGTGAGCTCGGATGTGAGTCTTTTGGGTCGTCCGGGATTGATTAGGATGTTTAAAATCTTTTCGCGAATGGGATTGAACTCTACATAAGGTGCAAGGGATCAAAAACTTCTAAGATTGGCAGTTGTTTGGGTTAGGTGTTGTGAGATGCTCATAACGGTTCCTTTTGGAGGATTAATACCGTTTTCTTGATTGAAACAACTTAATTCTTTGAAACGAGCAGTTGTCTTTTCTTTCTTTTAAAACTTGTTTTGTTTTTCATTTTCTCTCTCTCCTTTTCGATGGCTTTTGTGGGTCTAGTTGCTATAAACCCTCACGAGACCTACCTCGTCCACCCGGGCTGTCGGGGGGTTTAAAGGGCTTGATGCATATGCTAAATGCATCCGCGATTCCTGTGAAAGTGAGTTAGGTTTTAGTTTCTTTTTCTAGTGTTTTTCTTTGTTTTTAGTTTGCTCGGGGCGAGAAAACCCTTGTGTGGGAGTGGTGTTCGGCCTCATTTCGAGCCGAATTCTTCTCTTTATTAGGGAGCTTTTACATGTTCTAACCCCGTATTTTATTCGAGTTATAAGATTTTTCTAGTTTTGTAGGAAAATAAAAGAGTAACCTAAAATGGAGCAAAAACGGAGCAAAATTCACCAAATAAGGGACGGAGGCAGAAGGATGGCTCGCCCGAGCAGCATCCTGGCTCGCCCGAGCAACGCTTCTGGAAGGATAGCAAAACTTGCTGACTAAAATTGAGCCAAGAAGAAGAGAGACAGAAGGCTGGCTCGCCCGAGCAACATACTGGCTCGGTCGTGCCATGCTTCTGCACAATAATCATGGGGAACTTTGAAAATACGGCTAAGGCAATGAAGAACCAGAGGGCTGGCTCGCCCGAGCAAGGGCCCTGCTCGACCGAGCTGAGCACCTGAGATGCCGAAGAGAAGTTTCCGAGAAGACAAGATGCACCTGACCAGAACGCTGGCTCGCCCGAGCCAGAGAGTGGCTCGCCCGAGCTAGAGAGTGGCTCGCCCGAGCCACTCTGATTTTCTGCGTACAGACTGGAAATGAAATGCTGCGTTTTGTGTAACAAATTGGGATCATTATAAAAACCTTAGCTGCGATTTCATTATGGGATACCTTTAGCTTAAGTTTTAATATGTATTCTTTAGTTTTAATTACCTCTTAAGTAGCTTTTACTTTCTCTCTCTAAGGGTTTTCTATTGCCTTGTTCTCCAAGTTCTTGAGGTTTTGAGTGTAATCAACTTTTCTTCAAGTAATTTCAGCAAGCATTTTTCTTCATTTACCTTGTGCTTTTGATTTCATTGAGTTTACCATTCAAGGTTCCTAGATTAGCCACAAACAATCAATCTTTTAGTGAAAAGGGGGTTTAAGGGCCACAAATCTTACTTGAAGTGAAGATTTGAGGGTCCTTAGTAACTTGATTCACAACTTTCTATTTTGTTCGGGGAAAGTTGCAAACGAAGATGAAGAATGAAGAATGGAGATCGATTTCGGTTAGTCATCGAGGGTATGGACTTAATTCTAAGCTTGTTTTAATTAATTAGTTGCTTATTAATTGCTACTTGCTTACCTTTGATCTTAGTGATAGTTTAGAGTTTTATTAAATGTTTGCTTGTTAGCTTTATAGATTTCTTGCATTAATTGTTAGTAATTACTTGTTTGATTGTGTTTCTTCTTAATTGTCATGTTTAGTATCATGATTAGGGATAGTTTAATCGCTTAATTTTCATATTTTAATGCTTTCCACACTTGAGAACCTCTAACAAACTAAAAACCTAGACAAACCTCACACCCATCCTCGAGTTCGTCATCCTTACTTAAAACCACAAAAATTACAAACCGTTATATATTTGGACAACAAAGCCAATATTATTTTATTATCATACAACGCAAATTTGTGGTGCATGTTTGGAAGATTAGTATTTTTTTTATAACAATAACCTAACAAACAAAGCACTATTAGTTTTTTTTAGAGAGAATGTTTAGAAGAGGTTTTGTCTCTGTGGTGGATAATAATAATAATAATAATAATAATAATAATAATAATAATAATAATAATAATAAGAGTAGTAGCAGTAGTAGCAACAGCAATACGATGATGATGACAATGATATTTTGGTACTAATATACTATATTTTGAGGTATTGTTGTTTTGGATAATTATGAATTATTTAATTTTCTTGTACAATAATAAACTATCCCTTGGTGTATTGGATTTTTAGTATAACTTCAGGCTAAATTTTGATGCATGATTGTCCAAAAAGAATTGTATTGTTTTTATGGAACAATCACTCTCAAAGTATAGTATATTAATATCTAAAACCCTAACAATAATAATAGTAGTAGTAGTAGAAAACAATAATAAAATGATAATCGTATTCTTTTTGGTAATTTTACATCTATCCATTAATTTATCAGTTGATTCCATCAAACACACACAAACACAAATAATTACATAAACAACTATAAGCAATCCACTAATATATAATAGTTATCCGCTGCTCAAGCAACTATCCGCCACTGAATCTGATATTTTGTTCGAGCAGGGCCTTAATGTAATTATAAGTGACTAGTTGTAACCTAACTTTGTCGTGAGCAACTTATTTTAAGCAGTTACACCATGCTTCATTTGATTGGCAGATAAAGACTACAGTAAATTTTCATATCTAAAACTGTATTAAAAGCAGCTAACCAAGATATATGTCCCAAATGTTGGATAATTATGAATTATATATAGGGAATGGATCCAGTAGGAAGAGAGTTTAGGTAGGAAAGTGAGAAGAGCAAACTACAACCCTTGATTTTACATCTAACGGTGTGTGGTCATTGATATCGAGTAGTGTGGTCATAGATTTTATGACCACATTCCCTAAAATCCATGGCCACACTCCTTGAAATCCGTGAGAGGTGAGAGAGAGAATGAATTAGAGAGAGAAAATGAGAGATAAGAGGGAGAAGCCATGGTTGGATAGAAGGAGAGGAGAGGGAGGAGAGAGAATGTTGGAAAAATAAGATGGAGAAACATGGTCACATGGAAGATGGGGGATCACTTGTGTGGCTAGGAGTCGAGGGCAAGCCCGTCTCCCTTTAAGACTTATTCACTAGACCGTGAAAAGACTTAAGGGTAAAACCTAACTTCTTGTAAGCAAAGTTACAAGATTTCTCAAAGGACTCTCAAGAATGTTACTGCAGCTCAACATCTTAGGAGTGTGTTGAAACTCTCTAGAACAAAAAAGATGATGGGTGTGGATGAATGAGCAATTCATCCACCTTTTATAGTGAACTTTAGAGCCATCAAGAGGGTCAAACTTGCCATAATCATAGAGCATAATTCTTGGGATATGTTTGAACACCATTGATGAGGAATCATGATTGATTTCTCAGTCAAATAATATCCCAAAATCAGCTCTATTGTAATTAACCCCAAGGTATAAATCGTGGGGTTTCAAATTAGTCCTGACTGGACTTCAACACGACACGTGTTGGATCAACACGATCCGTGTTGACCTCAACACGGTCTGTGTTAGATCACTACAATAGAGTTTAAAAAAAAGACCGTTCCAAACGGTCTCAAATCAGCGTGAACGGTTGCGACCAAGGGCGAGCGATGGTTCATTTGCGACCGTTCAGGACGGTCGCGTATGAATTGTCGTTTGGAGCAGCACGCGACCGTTCAATGAACGATTGCCAACTAGCGACCATTCTTGAACGGTCACAGAGGTGAGCGATCATTCATGAACGGTCGCTACCCGCCCTTGTGACTGTATGAACGCTGATCCTGATGCATTTAGCTTCGCAAAAAGTTATGAGATAAACTCCCACGAAATCAAGATTTTATTTCGTGGGTGTTTATCCCATAAGTTTTTCCTAAACTGAATGCTTCACGACCAGCATTCATACGTCGCAAGCACATGATGACCTATTGTTCGGTCTCGTTTCGAGCCGAAATAATATCTTTTATGAGGAATTTTGCTTGTCTTTAATAATTAATTTAGGAATTTTATTATGTTTTTAGGTAATTTGCAATATTATTAGATTTTATATAATTTTATTATTTTTATTATTATTTTTGTTAATTATAAATTAAATTAATTAAATAAATAAAATTAGAAAATAAATTAAATAAAATAAATAAAACCTAAACTACCAAAACCCAAAACCCAATCCAATTTCCTTTTCTCTCCCTCTTCGGCCCAAATCCAACACAGCCCAATACCAAACACTAATTCCTACCCAGCCCAAATCCAATTTCCCTCTCCCCTTTCTCTTCCTTCTCGGCCCAGACACAAACCCCAACCCAATCTTTCTCTTCCTTCTCGGCCCAGATGCAAATCAAACCCAAACCCTAACTCGTCTACCCACGACCCGCCCATTTCCTTTCTTCATCCCAGCCGAATGAACCCCCCCCAAACCCTAATTCAACTCTCATTCTCCCCTTTCTTCTTTCTCTCTCTTCCCCTCGGATCCTCTATCTCTTTCTTTCTTTCTTCTTCCCGTTGAATCCCTCATCATTCTTATTCTTCTTCATCGGATTCTTCTTCTTCTTCTTCTTCTTCTTCTTCTTCTTCTTCTTCTTCTTCTTCTTCTTCTTCTTCTTCTTCTTCTTCTTCCAGTTGCATCCACCTCATCCCCCATCTTCTTCTTCTCGGATTCTCTCAGTCGCACAAACATGCAACCGACATCAAATCCACCATAATCATTCATCTTCTTCTCTCATCTCATTTCTCATTTCAAATTCTCATTATCTATCTTATTATCTCCATTTCTCACTCAATTTCTCTTCTCGTGTGCAGATTCGAGTTCGAGGCGAAATTCATCATCATCACCAACCGAACCGATCCAAATCGTTCAAAGTAAAGGAGATCGACGATCGAGATTTGAAGAGCAAGCTCTGTGACGTGTATAAAAGGAGGAGGAAGAAAATCAAGGATGGTGTAGATCAGATACGGAAGTCGATTTTTGGGGGGTGACAACCCAATCGACATTCTAGGGTTCGTAATTTAGGGTTAGTTTAGGTTTAATTTTCGTCTTGCAATTATTGTTATAAAAACTTGTTTTTAAACGATTTGAATGTTGTGATTTCGAACTTTGAGATTTGGTTAAAATTCTGAGTTTGGTTTAAATATTGATGTTCTATTTAAGTTGTTGTTCGAATTATTGGTTGAATTTTTGTTGATGAATGTCAGTTGAATTTCTGAGTTTGTTCTTGAATTTCTGGGTTTTGATTCTTATTGATGTTCTGGGATTGAATTTATGATGATGGTATATTGATTCTGTTCGATTTAGTTTAAATGCTTGTTCTATCTTCTGTCTCTAATTCTGGAAATCGATGTTGATGTCTGGGTTTTGATTATCAAATATTCTGGGTATTAAGGAGCATTCGGTTAGTGTGTTGAATTTGTGTTCGAATTTGTTCTTTTTTTTGTTGCTGTCTCTGTTTCTTGCTCTGTTTCATTCTTTCTCTTTCTTTCTCTATGAATCAGCCGAACAACAAGGGTTTGAATCCCTTTTCTTTTCTTCTTTCTTTGTTTGTTTCGGTCAGTTAGTTCTAGGAGATAGTTATTAGTAATTTTTATTTTAGTCTAAGTTGGTTTAGATATTAATAAATTAGATTAATATTATTAGGAATTTAGGATTAATTAGTTGAAGTGATTTTTGTTTAGGTTAAGTTTGGGTCATTCAGATTAAGGTTATTAAAGTTAATTAGTTACGTCATCTTAGTTTAGGTCGGATTATGGTTTAAATTGTCTTTATTATGGTTTAGTTAGAATTTGTGTAGGTTTTTGTTTTAAAAAGTTCTAAGGTTTTATTAAGTTTAGCCACAAAACAGTCCACAGTTTAGTGAAGAGGAGGATTAAGGATTTACAAATTCTCCTTTAATAGTGAGGATTTGGGGATTCTTAGTAATCCAAATCACAATTTTCTTGTTGATCGATTCAAGTGAACTTTAGTTCTTCAAAGGTATAATTTCTTGTTTTCCAATCTCATTGTTAGAATTAGTTTTATTGCTTTCTTATTTATTGCTTTTTAAACTGTTTTCTTAGGTTAGATTTATTTCTTGTCAAATTTAATTTCGTTCATTTCTTTAAATACTTTTACTGCTTTTTGCACTTTAATTTATGTTTCTTTTAATTATTTATTGTTTTCTGCATTTGAAAACCCCCTTCACAAACCAATTTCCTAATGACCTAACACACCATCCCTGCGGATACGACAACCCTTAGGAATAATCTTGTTCCTAAAATCCCCTAAAAATCAATTCGAACACCTATTTATAAAATGTAACTATGACAGATTGTTCCACATAACAAGTATGAATCTGCTGTTTGAAGACGTCCCTTTAATTAAGTTAGCCTACAAAGTTGATAGTCGCGTAAATTTGTTCCTAACCAAACATAATTGCTAACTCACTTACTAGTAACCACCAAAATCATCCAAACTCAACGAGTTATAAGCTACTACAAATGTTAACTTACCTACTGCTCAACCCTAAACATTACACGTAACATATTAACGTTTTCCATGTCGTAGTTTCAAATGAATTTGAAGCGTGCTAAAACAATATTTCAAAGAATGAGGATGATAATCCCCAACTTTTCAATATGTTGTTTAGCGACAAACTACAATGAAATTCATGGAAAAAGGTACTTCTCGACAATGTTTTCTTTGATTTCAAGTTGGGATGATATTCTCTATAACGTCGTTACTCTCCTAAAATTTATTAAAACGTCATTATTTTCTATGTTTTGTTCATCAAGTAATCCTAGTAGCTTCTCTTGCATAAGGTTTTCATCAACCATAAATCCAAAATCTTAAACTATAAACTCTAAATCCCAACCATAAATAATAAACCTACTTAGAAGCAAACATAATAAAAATTAACATAAACAAATTAACAAACACAATGAAGTTAATAAAATCTTTTGATAATCATGGACATACATATTATTCAACAATTTTAACCAACACCAACGCATGCAAACATTAAACTTTTTGCGCAAAACCAATACATAAAAACTAAATTGTTCCAAATAAATCACAATTAACAATTTTTTACACAAACTAATACATACAAAACAAATACATAACAACTAATTTTTACCAAACCTACCCTACACAAAAAATTATGCACAACATAACTAACTAAACATTTTTTTACACAAATATTAACCTAAGCCATACTAATTTATGCATGCTCATAATTTATACACATAAACATACAATTAACACAATCAACAATTTTCAAAGCTAAAACAATAAATATTACAAAAATTAATAATAATAACATATCATTAAACTAATTATTCAAAACTAAAACACTGAATAATACAAAAATTAACCTAATAAATACTAATTATTCACTCAAATTAATCACAACATAACTAACTATACATTTTTTACACAAATATTAACCTAAGTCATACTAATTCATGCATGCTCATAATTTATACACATAAACATACAATTAACACAGTAAAAAAATTTCAAAGAATATACAGGGGAGATGGAGGCGGCGCCAGCGACAGAGAAATCGACTGGACGCGACGGAATCGGCGACAGCGACGGCGGCAGCAACGACCCAAATTGCTAGTAAGAGGAAGGGTTTGTGTTATTATTAACCACCAAAATTTTAAAAAAAATGATAAGGAGGGAGAGAGATGTACTTACCGTTGTCGGCTTCGACGGAAGGTGGCAGAAGGTGGCGGTTACCGGTGCAAATCGCGGGACTTTCTTCAAGATGGGACGGAAGGACCGTTGGGGTTTTGGATTGTGTAGACGTTGAATTTTGTCATTAATTTAGCGGCAGAGTAGATTTATTGTAATTATTATATATTTTACTTTTAGGAGTTTTGTATTTTTTTTTAAGCGCCAAAAGAAATGTGGATGCAAACACAGCCTTCAACCCAAAATTTCATCCGAGACCAACAAAATTTCAGCCCAATAACCACAAAATTAAGCCCAAAAAGATCATAAAACTGCCCGGACGGCATGCAGGCCACGCAGCCTGCCCGCTGGGAGTCCGAATCCGTTTTCCTTCATCCGGGTCAAATGTTGACCTAAAAATGAGTGTTGGGTGCCGCTAAGCCACGAGGCATGCATAAAGGCCCACTCTCTCATTTTACCCTACTTCTCACCCTCACTATAAATACTCCACTTACTCTATTCATTTTCTTCACCCCGAGTTGACCTAGGAGTATTGACACTACGTCAACTCATTTCTTTTCTCCCCCCACACTCTCTACCCTTGCATCCACGACCTTTTGAAGTGCTTATTTATTAAGGTTAGAATGTAAATTTTGTTCTTTTACTTTATTTAATTCATACATGATTTGTAAATGATTTATGTGTATATGAATGTCATTGTGTTCATATTTCATTTCTCTTCATTCTTCTTACGCTCATATTTCATCTCATTTTGTATGACCTAAATGATAAAATTTGAAATGAAATAATAATAATTCTCTCTTCTTTTCCTTCTTTTAATTGAAAACCGATTTAGTAGAGTCCGTTAGTTAATGGGCGGGTTCGAGAATTTTTATTCTCGGATTCGTAGCCTTACCCCCGAATCCGAATCTCATGGTTCACGGTTTTGGAGTTACTTATTTTCAGAGTTTATTAATTCTCACCAAAAATTAATTGGCGACTCCCTTTTTGTTAATCTGATTTGTCTGTCTCACATTTTTTGTTTCGGCTTTTTGAAACTTAAATTTTAGAGTGAAACTCGTGAAGAAGCGGATGAGGAAAAACGCATCCTGCACTGGCATGCCACGCAGCCTGCAAGTGTCATGGGTGCTGCCTCGGACAGTCTCTGGACTGACCAGAGGTTCTGGACAGGCAGCAAACCACGCGGCCTGTTTGCCAGCCAGTGGCTCGGGTCAGTTCCGAGACTACTGTTGTTTGCTTCAACTCTTCTCCTCGATTTTCCTTAATTCTTTTTGGTCTCGGGTTGGAATTTCAATCGTGAATATCCAAACAGTTAACAAAATTAAAAACATACAATAAAAGAATTTCATTAAACCCCTTAAAGAATAAGCAACCTCTTTCGATTCGTCACACCGTGGGACACTTGGAAAATTTTCCTTTGGGAATTTTTCCGCGTCCTACAAATGGCGACTCCATTGGGGACTTTACTTTAGAAGAGGGTAAAACTTGAAAGTTCGGTTTTCAAAAGAAAAAGGGTTTGAAAGGAATAGAGAATTATTTGTTTTCTTTTCGATTTTTATTGTTTAGTATGCATTTTTGCATATGGGCCTACTTTTCGATTTTTTTTTTTAAATCGGGAAGAACCAAAAGGTACCATTTAGGTTTCTAACCCTAAATTTCCCTTTCGAGTAAAGAGCGTTTATGACTTCGAGGAAATGAATTCCACATTTCAGGAAGATTATAACCCTTTCCCACTCATGAATTACTCCAAATTTTTTGGGATTATGAATTTACATTTTTCCTTAAATTTTGCAAGAAACACACGACCCGTATTACTATGAACTCCATAGAATTTATGGCCTGTGCGAGACATGAGCATAGAAACCTTTAGGAAACTTACCCTAAACATCGAACCTAGAACTATGGTTAGATTTGTAACACCCATTTGTATGCTAAGTGTTTTATTTCTTTTGGCATGCTACTTTTTTTTTTATCTTCATATAAAGGTCAGTCCAAAATGTGTATATGTTCCCCGAATATTATTCTAGCCTGGATAATAGTCGAAAGGAGTCGAAGTGGGCTATCTTGACTTAAATCAAGAAAGCCTCTCTTGGTGGACAATCCGAGGTGACAAGGGTTGGCCCAAGATCCAAGGTTTGACTTTTTTCAGCCCAGAATAATACTCGACCCACGAAGCGTTTATCCATCCTTCATGAGATCTTAGCCCAGCGAGCTATCAAAGGCTTAATGTGACTCGATGTGGCGAAGTTTGGATAAACATTTTGGCCTAAATGTGCATCATTTCATCATAATAAGTTAGAGGTCTGCATGCAAGCCCAATAGTAGGGTGAGTCTGTCTTGAGTCAACATATAGGCATCCAAGTTTGCATATAGGATGGTTCATGTAGGTCCTTAAGTTCATGGCATGCATTGGGTTAGTAAGTGTTAAAGCTAATTTTTGAACTCTCAACTTTCATACAGGCATGATAGGACCCAAAGAACCAAGAGTTAAGTCCTGGGCTAAAGTTGGATCTAGACGGTTATCGAGCTTTTCACCAGTCATGTCGACACCGCCATGTAGAACTCTTCTCGCTGTTACCAATACTAGTTCGGACACCTCTTCTTTGACCTCGCTAACTGAAAGTGATATCATTTCCATGCCACCCAACTTCATAGCTGAAAACAACACCAAAAATGATCAGGAGGTTAACGACGGGCCCATTACCGCCCGACATCTTTCTGACCTACTGTAAGAGGTCCGTGGACTAATAGATACTCGGGCTAGCCAACAGGACCGAAGAACTGAAGGCCTCGTTCAGGCCATTGAAAAGATCAATGAAAGATTGGGAATAGGAGCAGATGGTGATGGAGACAATGATAGAAGTATCAATTCTGAGAAACCTGATAATCGGGATGAGCAATTCATGCCATTCCGAGACAGCGGGGTAGACAACCTCCAAAATATGTTGGGGGAAATTCCTATGTTACGAGATCACTTTCTGGACATTGGTTTGCCCAATGCACCTCGGGCAAGGCTTCCAGACATATTTTCGCTACCCGAAAAAAAGTTTAAGGCCACAGAGAACCTTACTCATCATGTGCGTAGTTTCGCTCGCATGATGGCCTTACAGGAGGTTGATCCTAGCTTGAAAGCTCATATCTTTCCTTGGACATTAAGTGATAATGTTTTGAAATGGTACTACTGACAGACCTAAAACATATAGCTGTCTGTGTACCGCAAGTGTACGGGTCTGTGTAGTAATAAAATATCGTTCTCTTTCAGGGATTTGTGTTCAATCACACACTAAACTAGTTCGCTACAAAGAATGCTAGGTCGATCCAAAGGGTGTTGTAAAGTTTTCTAAATTAAACTAAGAAAGCAGGAATTTTTAGGGGTTTTATCAAATAATTGGAAGCGTTCAGGGGAGTCCACTCTAGTCAACTAATCAAATCATCAACAATTCCGGTGCAGGTAACAAGATAATTCGGGGTCTATAATCTTTCTAAGCCCTATCACTTCGATCTTTCGATCCTAGGTGAGTTACAGTGATTAGCCTAAATATTATTTCTAACTATTTAGCCTAATCAGAGATAAGAACTGACTATAAATTGACCCTAGGCAAGAATCATTATGTCTAACTATTTTCTAACCTATTCAATCTACGCAATCTGATTCAAGACTCAAACTGTCGTTCTATTGTCAAAAATCTAAAACCAGGTACAGACTCAAATTGTCGTTCTATTGTCAAATTACCATGACATACAAAACACGCAGATTAAACGAATGAAAAGATAACCTAACACCGAAACTGTATTCAAATTCAATCAATTGACATCGAGTTTATCCCCTAAACTAGGAAAATTAGTTACTCATAATTCTAAAGGTAAATATCGCAAAATCTAAATAACAAGAAAGCATTAAAGAGGAATAGAAATAAACCGTGTTCGAATTGGCCGAATCGATCTCTTCGTGTCACCCGAATCGATCTCTTTTGTGTTCTTCGATCACGGACAATAATATAATCTAATAACAATCTTTTGGAAACAACTGTAAATAAATTGATCTAAATCTACTCTAAAAGCTATCTAAAAATCTATATGAAAACTAGAGTAAACGTAAGAAATCTCTCGCTGCTGATCGATGCTTGAAATGCCGGCTGTCGAAGCCCTTTTATAGCGGCTGGATTAGGGCACAAAACGCGGCCTGCGTTTTGCCCAAATAGCGGACTTCTCCGTGAGAGGGCGCTGGCTGCGCCTCCAAAACGCGGGCAGCGTTTTGTCTGTTCTTGGTTGCCAAACTTTCTGGACAAGGCGCGGCCTGCGTTTCCAAAAACGCTGCCTGCGCCTTGCCTCTCCACTTCAATTGGATTTCGGCCGAGTCGTTTGGGCCGTTCTTCCTTTCCTCTTCTTTCCATCTTCATTCCCTTTTTATTTTTTAATGATTTTTGCTATTTCTTCTCCAATTCTTCATGCTTTTTGATATAATTCTACCAATTCCTGTAAAACACACCAGACTCGCGAACAAGTGTATAATTCGCAGAAGTTGACATAAAAAACGGAATTTCGGATATAAAAAGCATGAAACTGACATGATTTGAGCCCTAAAAACTCTATATAAAATTGTCTTATCAACTACACGTTGCCATTGGACACTCAAGAAAATTGGGAGGCCATTTACAAGGCTTTTATCCAACAGTATACCACTAGCCAGGAAGCCGATATAACCATGTCTGATATGGCGGCCATTAAGCAAGAAGAAGGAGAATCATTCATGAGTTATTATAACCGTTAGAGTGAACTGAAGACCTTAATGACCGGCAAGGTAACCATGGACTATCATATCCAAGTATTTATACAAGGACTGAGGCCCAATTATGCTCGTTGGATGGACTGCCAATTAATTCGAAACTTTTTATCTCTGAAGAAGCTAGGACTAATGGTGGATGCCAAAATTGAGAAGACCCCAGCTCCATCTTGTTGGAAGAATTCGACTTCCACTAAAAGGATTGGTGGAAAATCAAGTAACCCACCGAAGGCTGTCGAAACTCATGTCGTCCAGAAGTTCACTTCATACACACCTATCGACACCACCTACACCGAAGCTTTAGATCGTCTCTTGAAGAAAGGGAAGATTAAACTTCCCCCTATCCGGGCCGAACCCGAGATAAAGACAAAAAATTGGGATGCTAGCAAATTTTGTAACTATCATCGCACGCGGGGCCAAGACACTGAGAGGTGTTATGCCCTCAAGAATGTCATAGAGGAAATGATCTGAAATAGGACATTGCCCTTACCCAAGGCGGCCCAACAAAAGCCCAATAACAAGAACAACCCGTTCGGGGTTTCCATGATCGCTGCTGACAAGGTCGACTGGGACCTTACTGACTTCATCACTGATGTAGGGACTCCAAAACCCAAGGCTTATATACTAACTTGGTTAAACATCAACGGAATTTGGGACAGTGAAGAGGATGATGTGTACCAAACTGACGAGGAAGATGTATACCAGGATGACTTTTGGGATGTTGATCCCAAAGTTGACATCGAGAAAGTCATCCCTAAAGTTGCGTCCCTCAAAATCAACCAAGAAAAAGATCTTACCCGTGAAGCCAAGCGGCCGAGAAGGACCCCTACCCAAGAAA
This sequence comes from Portulaca oleracea, assembly GCA_029582165.1. Taxonomy (NCBI): domain Eukaryota; kingdom Viridiplantae; phylum Streptophyta; class Magnoliopsida; order Caryophyllales; family Portulacaceae; genus Portulaca; species Portulaca oleracea. The sequence continues at coordinate 24,913,035 of CM055877.1, read as the reverse complement.
GCAATCAACTCAAGGTTACTCCTAACCAGGAGAAGTCTCAACCCGATGTTCCTCTCAAGGACGATAAGGTAGATACCGCCTTTCTTACAAGGTCAGGGAGAACCAACCTAAGAAATCCTACTCCCCCACCACCTGCCACCGTTGTCCCTATACCTCAGAAGACACCAACAACTGAGGAAAATCTTGTAGAGGACGCATTTCTCAGATAGTTCAAGAAAACCAAGGTCGACCTCACGATTTGGCAGTTACTAAACACCTCCCAATCTCACCGACAAGCACTCTTGAATGCTTTGAACCGGATCCAGGTTTCCTCAGACACACCACCTGAAGACATTGTTGCTTTTGTAACCACGCCAAGGCGTGCTATAACTTTCGGATACGAAGATTTGCCTAAAGCTTTATATTTAACAGTCATGTGCTCAAACAAAGTTGTCCCTCTGGTGCTAGTGGACAACGGGTTCGCCGTCAATATATGCCTATGGAGGACCGCACAAAAGCTGGGTATCCAACACCACCACTTGACCCAACAAACTGTCCAACTTAGGGCCTATGACAACTCTCCAAGGAAGACCTTGGGATCTGTGATATTACTAATAACCATGGATTATGTGACGCGCAATATTGAATTCGTGGTTATTGACATTCCGGCCTCATTCAACATGCTGCTAGGCCGACTTTGGCTGCATGAGAACAAGGAAGTGGCCTCAACTCTACACCAAATGGTGAAAATGATAGTCCGGGGGCAAGTTGTCACCATCCGTGGCGAAGAAATCTCTGCGGTCATCACTGCAACAACATCTGTGTTGGAAGTTGAACATAACATAAGGGATGAAGAGTTTCACAACTTCAAATATGTAGCCCTGCTGAGTATGGACGAAGCTCACTTTGATTTTGATCCTTACTCCAACCTTAAGATCAACGCGATCTTAAGAAATATGAGATATTTCCCAGGGCAGTCCTTGGGGGACCCAAGCAAAAATCCAAACTTCCCACTGCTGATACCGAGGAGCTATTACTCATTTGGCCTTGGATACACCCTAACTGAGGAGGAGCTTAGGCTCGCTAAGTGGTCAGCCACTAGGAAGAAAAAGGTGGATGACCCAACGTCAATCTTCGAAACTAAACCTTACCCTTTGACCCTCAGCGGGCATTGGGTGAGAGAGGGGGATGACTTTCTCTACTAAGGATACCCCGAACCGTACTACTTGAAGGACCAAGGCATTCAAGTAGCTGGCTTGGAAATTTTTAACGACTGCATGGTCCTAGAGGATGGACAATTTCTCCCAAGTAGGGAAAATAAACCTCCTCTTGAATGGACCAACCTCGCTGGGAGCAATATCTTTGGAATGTTGTTTGGTTGGGAAGCTGAAAACAAGGAGGATCCTGCTAACGTCCTAGTCGATGCGCTCTCTAATCTGAGATTTGACCCAAGCAAGCTGATCACTGAAGACGGGAGTTGTCGCGAAGTCTCTTGGGTCGACGTCGAAGCTGAAAAGGAGTTCATTGTAGCCTTAGGAGAGCCTGTCAAGTTTGTTAACTTTGGTCCCAATTTCCCTTTTGCTGAGTCTGGTCCTAGTTTCCCTTTTGCTGAGTCTGGTCCTAGTTTTCCTTTTGTTAAGCCTGGTCCTAGGTTCCCATATGAGTCTGTTGGGGTTGTTCCCGAGTCTGTTTTTGATGTACTAGCTTCTGATTTCAATAAGATGAACAAGTTTGCTTACTCCTCTTCTTATCCCCGACCCCTGAACTGTTGTGCCAATGATGATGTTGAGCTAAAGGACTCAAAATAATTAATAAAAGTTGTTGAAGAACATGAAAATCACACGCCAATAATGGAGGAAACAATAAGCATTAATATAGGAACTTGTGAAGAACCTCGAGAGTTGAAAATTGGGAAATCCTTAAGCCTAGAAGAACAGTCTGAATATGCCAAGCTTCTTAAAGAGTTCATTGATTGGTCTTACGAAGACATGCCAGGGATAGACCGAGAAATTGCCGAACATTCTATTCCCATTTACCCAGATGCTAAGCCGATAAATTAGAAGCTTAGAAAGATGAGGCCAGATTGGTCTATCAAGATAAGAGATGAAGTAATAAAACAGGAGAAAGCTGGTTTCATTAAGGTGGTTGAATACCCAGAGTGATTAGCCAAGGTCGTTCCGGTACCTAAGAAGGACGGGAGAGTCAAAATGTGTGTTGACTTTAGAGACTTAAACAAAGCGAGTCCTAAAGACGATTTTCCTTTACCTCACATCGATATTTTAGTTGACAACACATGCGATTATGAACTGTTATCCTTTATGGATGGCTACCCTGGGTATAATCAAATAAAAATGCCAAAGGAAGATATGGAGAAAACTTCATTCACAACACCATGGGGGACTTTTTGTTATGTAGTAATGTCGTTTAGGTTAAAGAATGCCGGGGCGACTTACCTACGAACGGCCACAACATTGCTTTAGGACATGATGCACAAAGAAGCGGAAGTATACGTTGATGATATGATAATCAAATCTAAAAAACGAGCAGAACACACTGCTAGTTTAAGGAAATTCTTCCTTCGACTTAGGAAGTGCAACATGAGACTAAACCCCCAAAAGTGTGCCTTCGGTGTCACTTCCATCAAATTGCTCGGTTTTTGTGGTTAGCTCACGAGGTATAGAGGTAGATCCCATCAAAATCAAGGCCATCCAGGACCTGCAACCTCCTAAGACTGAGAAGGAGATTAGGGGTTTCTTAGGAAGAATTAAGTACATAAGTCGATTCATCTCAAAATTGGCTATGATCTGCGAGCCCTGATTTAAAAAATTGAAGAAAGGGACAAAACCAGAATGGGACGAAAAATGTCAAGAAGTCTTTGAAAAAATCAAAGAGTACTTGACGCATCCACCGGTATTGATGCCATCTATACCAAATGAACCATTGCTCCTCTACGTTACCATCACCGATTCCGCCATGGGGACTATGCTAGCCCAAAAGGTTGGAGGCCAAGAGAGAGCAATTTACTACTTAAGTAAGAAGTTTTTAGAATACGAGATCCGATGTGCGGAAATAGAAAAAATGGCACTTGCCCTCGTATGGGCGGCCAAGAAGCTTCGCCATTATATGCTCTCGCACACCGTCCATGTCATCGCAGAGAAAAATCCAGTCAAATATATTCTAGAGCAACCTATAGTCAATAGTAGGCTCGCTCGATGGACGGTGATGCTTTCTGAATTTAACCTCAAATGCGTTTCACAAAAATCAATCAAAGGAAGAGCGGTGTTAGACTTCTTAGCTGATTCGCCCTCCAATGAACCTCCTACAGCTGTACTAGAATTTCCCGATAAACGAGTCTTCCACAGAGATGACGAAACATGGGAAATGTACTTTAATGGCGCATCCAACCAAATGGGTTGTGGAGCAGGAGTCATCCTAGTTTCACCAGAAGGGGCACACACACCAATATCGGTAAAGCTAGACTTTGGGGTTACTAACAAAGCCGCTGAATATGAGGAATGTATCATCGGATTACAAGCTGCATTAGAGATGAATATCAAAAGATTAAGGGTCTCAGGAGACTCCAATCTTGTCATTAATAAGGCCAACCATAATTGGAAAGTGCGAGACGAAGATCTGGCTACTTATCAAGCATATCACACTAAACTAATCGAGAAGTTTGATTACATCACCTTCACACATCATAAGAGGGACGATAACAAGTTGGCTAATTCCTTGGCTAAACTCTCTTCGCTGGTAGCCATCCCTGCTGGGATAAAATATATGCCAATAGAAATACACCGGAGATGTGAACCAGCATATGTGCACTCTTTGGAAGTATGTGAAGTCAATCCCGATTGTTGGTATTATGATATTTACACATATTTGACAAAAGGAGAATATCCCGAAGGGCTTGAGCCTAGAGCCCAAAGAGCTATCCGACTTATGGCAGCGCAATATTGCATAATTCAGGATAAACTCTACAAGAAAACAAGCATGGGGTTAAATTTACTTTGTGTTGACAAAGAAGAAGTTGAAAAACTCATGGAGTCAATACATAGCGGAGAATGTGGCCCGCACATGAATGCGAGGGTCCTGAATAAGAAGATCCAAAGAGCTAGCTATTATTGGACCACGATGGAAGCCGATTGGGATGCCTTTGTGAGAAAGTGTCTCAAATGCCAAATATACGCAAATTTACAGCATCAACCATCCACTTATCTCACGGCCTTAACTTCTCCATGGCCATTCTCAATGTGGGGAATAGATATCATCGGGAAAATTTCACTTACTAGCACCGGAGGACATGAATTCGTGTTGGTAACTGTGGATTATTTCACAAAATGGGTAGAAGCAGCCTCTTACGCCAAGATTACTTCCAAACATGTGACAAAATTCATTCATGAAAATATCATTTGTAGGTATGGGGTGCCACATGAAATAATAAACGATAATGGGAGGCATTTTATGAAAGAGGTCACCGAATTACTAGAAAAATACAAAATACGGCATCATCACTTATTAGTATATCGACCTCAGGCCAATGGGGCCGTTGAAGCAGCGAATAAGTCACTGACCAGAATCATCGAGAAAATGGTAGTAACTTATAAAGATTGGCCGGATAAGCTACCCTTTGCTTTATGGGGGTACCGAACGTCAATTCACTCTGCAACTAGAGCTACACCATCTTCCTTAGTTTACGGGATGGAGGTGGTATTACCTGTTGAGATAGTGATTCCTTCACTAAGGATAGTTGCCGAAAGTCAGATTCAAGAAGCAGAATGGGCCAAGGCCCGTTATGAGGAATTAATCTTGATTGACAAACGAAGGTTAAGGGCCATGCATAATGTCCAGATATACCAAAATAGGATTTCAAGGGCTTTCAATAAAAAAGTCAAGCCTAGAAACCTTAATGAAGGAGATCTGGTTTTAAAGGAGATGAGAGCACCGGCTTAAGACCCAAGAGGGAAGTTTATACCAAATTGGAAAGGTCCATATGTTATTAAGACCATCCTCCCTGCAGGTGCTGCAATTTTAGTCACTCTCGAGGGTGAACAATTAACCCAACCAACTAATATGGACCAATTAAAAAAGTTCTACGCTTAAGATTTGAGTGACACAACTAAGCAACTGGATTCGGCCTAGAAACTTAGTTTGTGCTACAAAAGGAGAGATGAACTACGATGGCCTGATTCTGCTTAGGCAGATACGCAAGAAGCCCACCATGGGTCCGACCCAAACTTTGATTCAAACTTTAGATGGGATGTTATCGTTCGGGGTTTATTTGGCATGATAATAATACAGGCGAAGATCCAAATAGTCGAACTGGCAAGCCACGTGGCATGCCAATCGTATACATTGAGGCCCAGACAAATTTCCCTAACAGAAAGTCAACCATACAGCCTAGCATACCACGTGGCATGCAAGTTGTGCGCAATGGAAAGTGGAATCAACATAGTTTCGTGATGAAGGTTATTAGTAGGCATATTCGAGACATAAGTATTTAAGAGAAATTTTGTACGCTTTGAATGTACTAAATACTCTAAATATTTCATTAATAAAGAAGGAAAGTTAAACATGTGCTTTAGTTTCCTCCAAATAACAAGATGCAAAAGAAATAATGAGCACACCTATAAAAAAAAAAAAAACCAAAGTCCTAATGAGCATGCAAGCACTAACTTGCAACTCTTTATTCTCAACATCAACTAAAATACTAAAAACATTGGCCAACAGATTCAATCTTGTTTTTGTTTCTTTTTCAGATCAATGTTTTCCATGGCTTTCCCACCATTATCAGAATCTTTCTTTGTTCCTCTAGGACCAGCATTCTTATCTTGAGGGGGAGGGGGAGCTCTCTTCTTTGTCTTCTCCCCCTAGAGCATAGGTTGTTTACCTTTACCCTTTTTAGAAGATCGAGGTGCAACTCCTCTAGGTGCATGACGAGGCTCCTTAATAGTCAGGGGAGGCAAAGAAGGACCTCTAACGGAAGTCTTAGTCGAAGTTTTAGCTCGTCTCGATTTCCCAATTTCGTCATGTCCGGGATGTGTAAATACTAATCTGTCGAATACAGAAAGTTGACTCTTTTGGTCTTCCTCCTTTAACCTTTTCCTCTCCTCTGGATTCCTCTCTGTTATCCATTGTTTATAAAATGGAGTCACATAGGTAGAAGAGACCTCTTCTTTGCTCAAAGGAGCCCTTACAGCAGGAAGACTCCCCAAGTAACGAATCCAGCTGCTAATTAAATTTTCGCTAATCGGGGGAACATCAAGGTTTTTGCAGTCAACATCGGGAATAGTTTGCTTGTGACCCATCTGCCTCATTACCCTAACTGGATGGTAATAGGTCACATGGGTTAAGCTTGGCAAGCGCACATGAGTCACTCCAAGCTTAGGGCAAACATACTGGGACACTTTCCACCAATGCACCCACCACTCCATCGGGGGTCCCTTCTTTAGATGCTTTACCCACGAACTCATTGATTTCTTCTCATCATAATGCCTTTTTCGTTGGCAGAAGCGATGGGCTTGCTTGTCAATTTCAGACTCAGGCTCAACAATTTGTCTTAAATCCTCCATCAGCCAGACCTACAAAAAAAAAAGAGCTTTGTGAAAAAAAATGACCTGAAAGGAAAAGTCGGACTTTTACCAAACAGGTGCAAAAAAAATAAAGAAAAATAAGAACAAAAGAAAGGAGACGAAAATCGCGCAGAACAGATGCAGGCCACGCAACATGCACTGTCAGGAAAAAATTAGATTATGCTCAGAACAACTTTTGCGGCTGGCTGAACTAACAACCAGGCCACGCAGTCTGTTCCGTGTCCGGAGGGTAATTTTGAAATCGTGCCTGCAGTAACAGGGACCTGCCGTGCCAGTTTGCCTCCGGGTCTTCAACATCTAACCCCATAAACGTTTCGCCAATAGCCATAGGGATGGGATTTCTACCACTCCTCATGCCCTTCAACACATTAACCAAGAAAAGTGGAGCAGTGCCGAATCCTCCATGATAGAACAGAAATTCGCCAAGCATACAAAAGGCGATCGCCCTAGTCCTAATTTCAGGGCCTAGTTGTAGGGTTTCTGGGGCTTGGAAGTTTCAACTAAATGCAACAAGCGAACCCTATTACCGATTAAAATACTACCAAGAGCCTTTTCAGACAATTTCAGCACTCTAGCAAATTTTTGAGGCAATTCTCAAAAAGTGTCGCTAATGCAGGGGGTGCTAATTGATCTATACCTAAGATACACTACAACATAAAGGGCCTATGCCAACAGTCAAAAATTGTTGCCTTAGGCCAAAGGCAACGGTATTTTGGCCTAAGCCAACAGGCTTGGGCCGTTGTAGATACTTCCGTTGCCTTTTTTAAAGGCAACGGTATTTTAGCCTAAGGCAATAGTTCCTGCAAGAGGGCTCAATCAATGCCTAAGGCAACGATCCATCTAAGGCAACAGTCCAGTGTTGTTGCATTAACAGAAAAGGCAACAGTCTAGTGCTGTTGCAGTAATAGCAAAGGCAACAGGTCAGTGTTTTTGCATTCATAGCAAAGGCAACAATCCAGTGTCATTGCATTAGTAGCAAAGGCAACAATCCAAGGCTGTTGTATTGAAGACAACAGTCAAATAGTGTTGTATATTAAAGCGACAAAGGCAACGGTGAAGTATCGTTGCAGTATAAACCAACATAGGCAACAATATTAAAAGGCAATGGACTGTTGCTTTATCCCACCAAAAGCAACGGTACATTAGATGTTGTATTTCATAGCAACAATCTACTATTGTTGCATATGCTTATTTCCAGTACCTATTCAATATTTATAATTGATTACCTGTAATGATATGTAATACGAAATAATATACATATGATAACAAACGTCCAAATGCTATTAATATCATTGCTGGATCTCATTACAAGAGTCAAAATATGAAATAGGTCATCCATATAAGACACAAAAAATAGTAATAAGAAGTATCAAGTCCAAAATAGTATATCTAATAATAAAAGTTTTCATCTTTGAAGATTATCCTAATATTATGACACGATCCAATATAGATAAATAACGACCTAAACAATTCATCATATTAGTTCTCCATCTTCACCTTCATCTTCACCATCACCTTCATCTTCTTCCTGGGAAAAAGAAAACAAAATACTTAATATCAATTAGTTGCAAATTCCCACTAAAAGTAAATACACCATACTCTTCAACAAATAAACCTTGTTCAGGCAGTAAAAATATAGCAAAAAAAAAAAAAAAAAAACTGAGAAGCATGCCTAGGAATACAAACAAACCCATACAAAGAAAATAATCCAACCAACACCAACACTGATCAAAGTTTTCCAAAAACATACACATAAAGTCCCTAAAGACAATAAATTGGGGAAAAAAGACAGATAATGCAACCTGACCAGCCTGTCAAAGAGAAACAGGCTTTGTGGAAAACTTAACAGGTTTCTGGTGCTGAGTTTGTGCCACCTTCTAGAGCAGCACAGAAGCAGACTCAAATTCTTGATGTAAACTTTTTACTACACCATCTCCAGAAACTGTAAGTTAGCTATTTTGCTTGGATATAAGACTATTGATGTATATTCATCATGCCTTGGTTTGATTTTTAGGAGAAAATTCACAGACCTCATTTCAAGTTCGCTTGTGTTGAAATTTTGCAGTCATGATCCTCATAATTTTCAGCCAAGTTTGAGGATCAAAGCTTGTGTAGATCATCCTTAGCAAAGCCTTTTTCCAGACTGCTTTTGCTCAGAAAATCAGTTTTTACAAGCTTCAATGTTTTGCTTCGTACATGCTCATTTGGTGTCCAAAATAGTTGATGCCAAAGCCATTCCTTCACTTAATGAGTCCTCTAATAATGTACTAAAAGTGCACATGACTGAATTTTAGGGACATTTTATAAAGCCCAATCAGTCCGAGTATGTCAGGGAAGGGTCTATTCTGGGCAACTTCGATCCTAAAGGAGTATTCGAGTCTTTTCACCTTGAAATCGACTTCTCCTCCGCTTTTGCCCTGAAAGACATTTGCAGTATGATGAATGAGCTTTCCAAAGTGGAGGGAAAAAGTCGAGGAGAAGTCGAATTCAAGGTGAAAAGACCCGAATACTCCTTTAGGATCAAAGCTATAAGAATGCTATGGCAATTGTTATAAGAATGTTGCTTTAATTAAATATATGCGGATAATTGAAAATAGAAAAGATCCATATGTTGGATATATTTTAAGTTGTGCTTATTTTAGTGTTTTGGTATCATAACAATATAATAAATTTCGTGCTCACAATCCAATATATAGTACCTGCCGACCCCCTCCTCCAACATAAAAAATAATACAAAGCTGCCCTTGGCGTGCTACTTATAATAATAAACATTACTGAATGAGATGAAACACGTAACTTACTATTTTCATTTTTCTTTTAACGTAATTAGGTGGTCCAATGCGTTAAGCCCCCTACCTTAGGGGAATACTAACCCAACGGTTCATAGGGAACAGGGGTAGGGGATGTCACAGCGCCGTATAAAAGGCCCACGTCTCCCATTATTATATTCATCAACATACTCTTGATCTTGGTAAATATAGGAATGCTCCCCGGAGGATTCGAACTCTGGAGGGAGAAGATGAAAGCTAGGGTGGGTGACTTGGAAATACGGCAAGGCCCAATTAAAGGACGCCTTGCTATTTTCTTGGAATTAACGTAACATTGAGTAACCAAAACAAGTACACACATTGTCTTACTTCTCCTAGGTAGGACACTTTGACGTCTACACACTGAGTTGATGACTGTCGAAAAGACCCGAGTACATTGCTCCACCAAGGGGGTCCTAGCTTGCAGGGTGTACGTTAATGAATACTTTAGGGGGGAGCAGATAGCGAAAGACGATTAAGGAATATAATGGAGACCCGAACTCGAATTTTCGGTTAGGCTATAAATAATTAATCGTTAGCAGCAGTTACTGACAACAAAGTGGAAAAGGCCTTCCAGGGCTTGTTGACAACCGTACCATATATGTAGCAATTATCAAATGATCCAACCTGACCACTAGTAGCTAGCTAGGCACTAATTATACCAATTTCAGACATGACATGAATTGAACATCCACTCAATAGCTATGTTGAGTTACACGTACATAAGCGCGCCAAATAAAGGAGATGACCTAGGTCACTGTCCGACTTTTAGTTGAATGGGAATAACCTCGATTCGAACATAGACCCGGCTCATACCTAGTTCGAATGGCCACTAGTAAAAAAACATGCTCCATTACACACTTATTTAGGTACACTTAAGTGCAGGTAATATAAGTCCAAAATTAAAACCCCATAAAATTAGCTGCACATATAAGTGTATAGAAATACAACCACTCTTACAAGTGCAAGGAACAAAACCCACACATATAAGTGCAGCTAATGCCTTCATAAAATCTATGTATTAATTAAAGATTAACTATGGTTGATTTTTTTTCAACTATGGTAGTTGAAAGTTTCTTAATATTAATCTGAGTAAGATAAATTTCATTCGTTAAAAAGATTTATATACCAACATATACGATTAACTATTCCAACAAATTATTCCAAACAAAATATATCAATGTTTCTACTTATGGGACAGTATTAGAGGACTCATTAAGTGAATGAATGGCTTTGGAATCAACCATTTTGGACACCAAATGAGCATGTACGAAGCAAAACATTGAAGCATGTAAAACTGATTTTTCTGGGCAAAAACAGTCTGGAAAATGCTTTGTTTAGAGTGATCCACAAAAGATTTAGTCCTCAAACTTGGCTGAAATTTATGATAAATTATGAGGATCATGACTGCGAAATTTCAAGCCAAACGGACTTGAAATGAGGTCTGTGAAGTTTCTCCTAAAAATCAAACCAAGGCATGATAAATATACATCAACTATTAAGGACCAAAAGATTTAATTACATTGACAGGACCAAGCAATCATGCATGAGCTAAGAAAACAGACAAACTATGATACAATTTGAGAAATCCACTCACACACTTCAATGATAAAACAAGCAGAACCAAAAGCCCTCTGGAGGCAGATACATCTAGAAAACAACTAGAAATATGTCTCAAGCATCTCTGGAGGCAGATACATCAAAGTATAGTCGACCATCCCACAAAATTGCAACCATCAGCCCTCAATTTCCACACCAGAAAAGAAGTAGATAGCAAATACGTATATTCAACTAGAAATCAAGAGTTGAGACATACAGGTTAACCAGATTTTAATTAGAGAATTGGGACAATGAAGGTCAATAGAACTGAAGAAATTCAAACACCACAAGAACTCTGAAAACCCGAACACCGCAAGTCCCAGTTCACGAATTGAATGACTATCACTGCAAGAAACTTTGCTTGTTATTCCATTGAATTGATATGTACCTAGGTCAGAATTAAATCTAAAAACAGTAGTAGAAAATGAGACTTCGATGAATATGGAGTTGAAAAACACATTTTTGACCTTGACAAAAGAAATCGAACAAATGGATGACTGAAAGGAACCTTCAATTTGAGAGAAGATACTGAAGAAATCGGCTGGCTTTAACCCTCGAAAGCATCAGCGCCAATGGAGGACGAACGAAGAGTAGAAAAAGAGAGGAGAAATGAAGAGTAGAAACAGAGTGGGAACGAGGGTTTGGGATTAAGAAACATTGATATATTTTGTTTGGAATAATTTGTTGGAATAGTTAATCGTATATGTTGGTATATGAAGCTTTTTAATGAATGAAATTTATCTTACTCAAATTAATATTAAGAAACTTTCAACTACCATAGTTGAAAAAAAAAATCAACTATAGTTAATCTTTAATTAATACACAGATTTTATGAAGGCATTAGCTGTACTTATATGTGTGGGTTTTGTTCCTTGCACTTGTAAGAGTGGTTGTATTTCTATACACTTATATGTGCAGCTAATTTTATGGGGTTTTAATTTTGGACTTATATTACCTGCACTTAAGTAAGTGTACCTAAATAAGTGTGTAATGGAGCATGTTTTTTACTAGTGGCCATTCGAATTGGGTATGAGCCGGGTCTATGTTTGATTCGAGGTTATTCCCATTCAACTAAAGGTCGGACACTGACCTAGGTCATCTCCTTTATTTAGCACGCTTATGTACGTGTAACTCAACATAGCTATTGAGTGATGTTCAATTCATGCCATGTCTGAAATTGGTATAGTTAGTGCCTAGCTAGCTACTAGTGGTCAGTTGGATCATTCGATAATTGCTACATATATGGCACGGTTGTCAACAAGCCCTGGAAGACCTTTTCCACTTTGTTGTCAGTAACTGCTGCTAACGATTAATTATTTGTAGCCTAACCGAAAATTCGAGTTCGGGTCTCCATTATATTCCTTAATTGCCTTTTGCTATCTGCTCCCCTCTAAAGTATTCATTAACGTACACCCTGCAAGCTAAGACCCCCTTGGTGGAGCAATGTACTCGGGTCTTTTCGACAGTCATCAACTCAGTATGTAGACGTCACAGTGTCCTACCTAGGAGAAGTAAGACAATGTGTGTACTTGTTTTGGTTACTCAATGTTATGTTAATTCCAAGAAAACAACAAGGCGTCCTTTAATTGGGCCTTGCCATATTTCTAAGTCACCCACCCTATCTTTCATCTTCTCCCTCCAGAGTTCGAATCCTCCGGGGAGCATTTCTATATTTACCAAGATCAAGAGTATGTTGATGAATATAATAATGGGAGACGTGGGCCTTTTATACGGCGCTGTGACATCCCCTACCCCTGTTCCCTATGAATCGTTGGGTTAGTATTCCCCTGAGGTAGGGGGCTTAACACATTGGACCACATAATTACGTTAAAAGAAAAATGAAAATAGTAAGGTACGTGTTTCATCTCATTCGGTAATGTTTATTATTATAAGTAGGACGCCAAGGGCAACTTTGTAATATTTTTTATGTTGCTGGAGGGGGTCGGCTGGTACTATATATTGGATTACCAAAACACTCAAATAAGCACAACTTAAAATATATCCAACATTCTTATAACAATTGCCATAGCATTAAAAATAAGCAACCTCACTAGAAATTTTGCCTTTGCCTTTGTGATTTATGGCAACGATCCCATAACTGTTACTACGGAATCTTAGTCGTAACGCTGATGAATTCGTTACCTTTTCGTAAGCAACATTCCTATGGCTGTTGCCATAGCATTATAATAAGCAACGCCTCTAGACGTGTTGCCTATGTCAGTTAAGGCAATGGTCCCTTAACTGTTGCTACGAAAACTATGCAACAAATAAAGCACTGTTGCCTTAGGGTATATAAGGCAACAATTCTTATACTGTTGTAATCCGAGGCGTTGCCTTAGGCCCTTTATGTTGTAGTGATAGCACTCCATTCTTCGACTAAAGGGCATAGTTCAACCTCCCCGAAGCGGAAAACATGAAACTTTGGATCCCATAAATATGCAGCCGCATGCAGAAAATCCCAGTACATGCGCACTTATTTCAAACTAAGAAGAATGGAAAGATTATACCTTTCGAGTTCTCTTTTTTTTGCTTTTGACATAGCACTCATCCACGCACTCAGTTTTTTCTTGAATGTCATACTTGGAGGACGAAAACAAAAACAGTGCGAAGAAGGTACTAAGGGTTCCCGAAAGAAAAAAAGTAGAGACTACGTGAAACCCTAAAAAAAAAATTCGGTGCTAGAGTATGCCAAGTGGCATGGCCTAGCCCGGATCCGGATTTCTGGTATTTTAATTCCTTTCAAAGGCCCAATTGTGTTGACCCATGCCACGCGATGTTACAAATAACTTGTGCTCGTCACAGTTCAGTTCTAATCATTGTACAGGCTATTATTGACGTGTCATGAAATTTTAATAAAAATCGCTTTGACACTTAGGACTTCATTTTCTTTATTTGGAGTGGGGGTTGATCGCACCACATGCATTGCATAATTTGTGACATGAAAAATAAAATAGAATAGAATAAAAAAACATAAGCATTGCATTAGGCATTACATAGAGTCAGCATTACATAAGTTGCGTCGAGTCTCGTACATTCTAGCATAAAAAAAAAATATATAAAAAAACAACATTGTTACATAAGCATTGTATGCATGAGACTGCAAGCATATCCCCTCCCTCCTAGCTGCGAGAATAATGAGAAGACTCAAAGCCGGGATAACTAGAGCTCGGGCCACCTTGGCCGAGGTTCTGGTCTCCTCGGCCTGGTTGTTGATAGCCCCATGATTGACCGCTAAAACCTCCAAAGATACTATCAACGATAAAGTTACCAGTCGGTACAGTAAAGTTAGGATCATCGCATTGTGGAGGCAGAGAAAGATTATTCTCCTACAACAAGAAGACAAACATTAGTAAAAAAAATAGCCGAAAGTGGGGGCTATTTTTTAGAAATCTTTGCAAGAAAAATTTAAAATAAGAATGTCATGACGTTCAAATTTTAAATTCCACTTCAGAGATTGATATCAATTTTGAGTTTCGAGAACAAGGTTTAAGAGCCGAAATTAACGTTCCAGAATCGTGGCTTGAAAATTATTATTGAAAAGGTCTTTTAAGAAAAAATTAAAATAAGAGTATTTGATGCTCAAATTTTAAATTCCACTTTAAAGACTATGCAAATTTTATGAGAAAAATTTGGGATACCTAGCTTGGTATCTAGAAACCTAAATTCTACTCTAAAATTTGCTATGTTCATGTTTTACGAAAAAAATATATAGTTAAAATTCGTAAATAAATTTTTCGATTTAAGAAACGGTAAATTTTTTATGTATTCATCGTTCTTAGTATTAAAATTAAAATTTACGAATATAATGTTTGAGACTTTTAATTACACTCTACGAAATAAATAACAACCGGGTAATAATAGAGGTAGGTCGAAAAATTAAGCCACCGCAAAGCCGGGACTTGGCTTCACATTGACCAAAGGCGTGAGCCACTCGGCTGGCCGATGCTGATGAACTGTGGGGCCTGCTCGGGTCCAATGTTTGGCTTGATTTTGGCCCAGCCTCAACAATATTTCTGCACCTTACCCCAGATTCAAGTATGGTCTACGCAACTAAACAAGTTTCGAGCACAAATTTTGACATTATAATGGCTAAAAACATGCATGTTTGGGAGTAAAAAGCCACGAACATC
Organism: Portulaca oleracea; assembly: GCA_029582165.1. Classification (NCBI taxonomy): domain Eukaryota; kingdom Viridiplantae; phylum Streptophyta; class Magnoliopsida; order Caryophyllales; family Portulacaceae; genus Portulaca; species Portulaca oleracea. The sequence goes on along the minus strand of CM055877.1, from coordinate 24,897,927 downwards.
ACATGTTATGTTCTCAAATTTGACAATTTTTAAGCTAAATGTCAACATTCCAAGCATGAATATGAGCTAAGAAATATCAAATGGAAGCTTGAAATTTCAAGTATTTGAAGAAGCACTCAACATTGAAGATATTTGAGATCACACATGATGTTTTGCTCCTTGAGTAAGCCGGTCCGGGACAAAATGGCCTTTGGGATACCACTCCCTTGTCGAAAAAACCATTATGAGGAGCAACATAAGGTCGGGTTCTGTTAGGTTGAAGCATAAAAACCATTATCAGGGCATAATTTTCAGCTCAGGGAATTTAATGGAGCATTGTTTGGTCATCGTCGCAAAGGGCCTGAGAGTTATACAAGCACCATCATCCAGCTCAGAATAAATCATTCGGTCATCAAGAACGACAACAGATATCACATTTATGTTGTCTCCAACAAAGGATATCGCATCCAAACCGACAACAGATAATTGCATCTTCATCGTTTGCAACAAAGGATATCGCATCTGCCCCGACAATATATATCGCATCTACGTCATCTTCAGCAAAGGATATCGCATCCGCTCGAACAACAGATATCGCATCTACGTCGTCGTTAGCAAAGGATATCGCATCCGCCCCGACAATGGATATCGCATCTACATCATCAAGATATCGCATCCACTTTCGAGATATCGAGTCTCGTCATTCTCAAGTCATTAGGATATCGTATCCGCCTTCGAAACATTGGGTCTCATCCTACACACATCATTAGGATATCGCATCCACCTTCGAGACATCGGGTCTCATCCTACACATATCACTAGGGTATCGCATCTGTCTTCGAGACATCGTGTCACATCCTACACACATCATCAAGATATCGCATCCACTTTTTGAGACATTGAGTCTCGTCATTCTCAAGTCATTAGGATATCGCATCCGTCTTCGAGACATCGGGTCTCATCTTACTCAGATCAAGTCATCAAGATATCGCATCTGCCCTTGGGTCACCGTGTCCCACGTCATCGTCAGAAAATCGTGAATAATCAAGAACTACTTTGATCATCGTTTTACCCCTGACTCGATCAAAGTGAGGGCTATCTGTAGACGTTGAATTTCGTCATTAATTTAGCATTAGAAAAAGTAGATTTTATTGTAATTATTATACATTTTATTTTTAGGAGTTTTGTAATTTTTTTTATGCGCCAAAAGAAATGTTGATGCAAACCAAGCCTTCAAGCCAAAATTTGATCCGAGACCCACAAAATTGCAGCCCAAAAAACACAAAATTAAGCCCAAAAAGAGCATGAAACTGTCCGGACGACATGCAGGCCACGTGGCCTGCCCGCTGGGAGTCCGAATCTGTCTTCCTTCATCCGGGTCAAATGTTGACCAAAAAATGAGTGTTGGGTGCCGCTATGCCACGCGGCATGCATAAAGGCCCACTCTCTCATTTTACCCTACTTCTCACTCTCACTCTCACTATAAATATTCCACTTACTCTATTCATTTTCTTCGCCCCGAGTTGACCTAGGATTATTGACACTACGTCAACTCATTTCTTTTCTCCCCCCACACTCTCTACTCTTGCATCCACGGCCTTTTGAAGTGCTTATTTATTAAGGTTAGAATGTAAATTTTATTCTTTCATTTTATTTAATTCATGCATGATTTGTACATGATTTATGTGAATATGAATGTCATTGTGTTCATATTTCATTTCTCTTCATTCTTCTCACGCTCATATTTCATCTCATTTTGTATGACCTAAATGATAAAATTTGAAATGAAATAATAATAATTCTCTCTTCTTTTCCTTCTTTTAATTTGAAAACCGATCTAGTAGAGTCCGTTAGTTAACGGGCGGGTTCGAGAATTTTTATTCTCGGATTCGTAGCCTTATCCCCGAATCCGAATCTCATGGTTCGCGGTTTTGGAGTTACTTTTATTTTAGAGTTTATTAGTTCTCACCAAAAATTAATTGGCGACTCCCTTTTTGTTAATCTGATTTGTCTGTCTCACATTTTTTGTTTCGGCTTTTTGAAACCTAAATTTTAGAGTGAAAGCGTGAAGAAGCGGATGAAGAAAAACGCATCATGCACTGGCATGCCACGCGGCTTGCCAGTGTCATGGGTGCTGCCTAGGACAATCTCTGGACAGGCAGCAAACCTTGCGGCCTGCTTGCAAGCCAATGGCTCGGATCAGTTCCGAGATACTCTTGTTTGCTTCAACTCTTCTCCTCGATTTTCCTCAATTCTTTTTGGTCTCAGGTTGGAATTTTAATCGTGAATATCCAAACAGTTAACTAAATTAAAAACATACAATAAAAGAATTTCACTGAACCCCGTAAAGAATAAGTAACCTCTTTCGATTCGTCACACCGTGGGACACTTGGAAAATTTTCCTTTGGGAATTTTCCCGGGTCCTACAGATTGAATGTGCAACGGTGCAATCGAATGAATTCAATTCAGGTATTTATAACCACGCGACCGTTAATTAAAGACCGTTCATTGAACGGTCGCTAATTAGCGACCGTTGGACTTAACGGTTGTTAGAACGAGAGATCGTTCATGAACGGTCTTTGATGAACGGTCGCGTGCCTTTTTCTTGTGACCGTTCATTAAACGGTCTCAACCAACGGTCTTCTCTGAAGAACCATCTTGTAGTAGATCAACACGGTCCGTGTTAATCCAGTGCACAATTTTTGTGCTCTCTGGACACCAACACGGGTCGTGTCATGCCAGACATGATCCGTGTTCGACTCCGTTTTCTTATTAAGCTTACTTTTTGACCTCCCGGTCGATCCTATTCTTATAACTTATACTTTATGTCTCTTAACTCTTGAAATATTCCACAGAGAAAGGGGATGGAAGAGAGAGGATGGAATGGGGAGGGTGATGTGGCAAAGTCAAAGCTGACTGGGCAACTAATAATGGTCAACATACACCCCTCCACCGCCACGTCATCTCGCCACCGAGTTAAGTTCAATTTAACTCGGTTGCGTACTTTTTAGACTACTATGGTATAAAAATTCATATTATTCAGAACCAAATCGAAAGTTCATATTATTTAGTCTTATATGACCCAAAGTTCATATTATTAGAATCCAATTTCCCTTCAAATATTAATACAAAAATTAAATTTGTCCATTTTTCTTGTATTTATTTATTTTAGACTAGAAATTTGTGTTTAAAACACCATAATCAAATTTATGATTATTAAGGATCGTGAGGAGACAGTAAGGGAGCTAAAGAAGAACTTGATCATCTCCGGGAGAGGAAATTAAAGAAGGAAGGAAATAAGAGCATTGTGTTGCTTTGTGAGAGGGTAGGACGAGCTAAATGCTTTCCTAGTGTATTCGAGTATTTCCTTGTTTAAGGTGTTGAATTGTCTTTCATGTTTTGGCATTCCTGGTTTTTTTTTTTTGGTTCAATTATTTTGCGGTGTCTCTTGTATCTTTGTTTGTAGTGTTGTCCTTGGGGGATAACCTTTTTGGTGTGAGGTGTTGACTGTATTTGTTTAGTCTATTTGATTTTGGACCATAAAAAAGAAGAAGGTAATAATCAAATTGGTATTCAAGGGATACATATTTTACTCAATGTCTTACCTATTTCCTATCAAATTGGGGGAAACTGGCCCAATTTTTATACGAGAAAGCTTAATTTTTCCCGCTTACTTTACGTCGCCACCCTTTTTACTATTGTCGCCCACCTTTCGCATAATATTTCCAATCCCTACCCTTGAACCACATAACCTTCGCTCTCCATATTCACTCTAGTTTATCTCTCTAAGAAACGCTCTCAACCAACGACCACCACAAACCACCATCATCCCGGGATTTCGAACGCTACGAATCGAAGAATTTGAGGTATGTTTCGAATTTGTGTTTTGAATTTGTGATTTTGTAATATGTAAATTTGTGAAAAAAAAAAATTTATCGGCAGTGCTGCCAAACGCATGGCGCGCTTGCGTGCGTGGCTTATGCCACCGTCGGCCGTGCATTTTTTCGCGGCGGGCCCGTCAGTTTTTTTATAAAAATATTAAATTAAAATTAAATATTGTTATTGTTAATATTATTGTTAGTAAATAAATATTGATATTGTTATTATTAATATTATTGTTAGTGATTTGTAATGATAATTATTATATGTATATTATTGTTAATATTAAAAATTTGATTAATTAATGTTATTGTTAAACATGCGTTATTATTGATTATTATGTGTAGGTGTTGATTATATTATTGTAAGGGTGTTATTTGTACATTAATTATGTGTTTATTTATATGATTAATTGTTTATAAAAAATTGTAATTATTATTGTCATGGAACTAGTAAATTGGTTAATTGTGATGTTAGTTTAGAGGATTAAGTTTAGTGTTTAGAGTATTCCGGGTAGTTTACATGTAGTTGTGTTAAAAGGATGTTGAGTTTGGATGATTTTGGTTGTTATTAGTAAGTGAGTTGGCGTTTAAAGTTGGTATGGGTAATTTATTCCAAATCCAACAAAATTGCTAACTCATCTACTCATAACTCCAAATGAAGACATAAATTATATAAATAGTTATGTCACTTCCATTTAATAACTTAGATACTCAAGAACCAGTTGCTAAGTAAGTAAATAGGTTATTTGTGATGGTAGTTTAGGATAATAAGTATGTTAAGGTATAGTTCTAGTATGTTAGTTGTATGCGTCATAAAAAGAGGTTGAGTTTTGGATCCTATTAGTGTCTAAAGAGAGTGTGTGTTGTAACCTGATAATGTATGGCTGAAATGATTAAGCAATGCCCCGTATCGACTCTCATTTATTTGTTTGGTTCCCAAAAAGTAGGGCAATGTCAGCAGTGAAATTGCGCGAGGTCTATAGTGCTCTGGGAGTTAGAAGCGTCTCAGATTCGGTACAATGCAGTGTTTCTATTGTGCAGCCTGGTGGGCAGCAAGACAAGGCGGATCTGAAAGAGAAGCTAGTAGTAAAGAGTCTAATAGAAATCGTGTTTGGCTTTCTTGCATGTAAGATTCATAGGTCCATCAAAGTAAGGCACGATGCTGCAAATTCAATGCTTTGATGGACCTATGAATCTTACATGCAAGAAAGTCAAACACGATTTCTATTAGACCCTTCACAGCTAGCTTCTCTTTCCAATCCGCCTTGTCTGGCTGCCCACCAGGTTGCACAATAGAAACACTGCATTGTACCGAATCTGAGACACTTCTAACTCCCAGAGCACTATAGACCTCGCGCAATTTCACTGTTAACATTGCGTTATTTTTTGGGAACCAAACAAATAAACGAGAAGTCGGTACGGCTGTTGAAAGCCTTTTTCAGCAATAGATTAATAGTTAACAAACACACTCTCCTTGGACAATAACAGGATCCTCTTGCCTCATGACACGACTTAATTATAAATGCGATAAGGCAGTGTTGACTTTGGATGATTTCGATAATATGATTATTATGTTATATGGTTTTAGGGTTTAGGGTTCATAACGTATGTCTGTCGATAAAATGATTATTATGTTATATGTCTTCACTTTGCAGGTGATCTAAAATGGTAGGGAAGGGCAAGGGTCGAGGGCTTACGGGCCGGCGAATCAACTCGGTTTGGTTAGAGGTGATTCGAGGACCCCGCGCCGATGTGATTGCATCGGCCGCCGTCTTGGTCGAGTCTGGTGCAGATGATGCTGCGGGCGGCCAGCCCAAGGACACGGGGAGTCAAACTACGCGAGGTTTCGTTGACCATCTCAACCAAGTCATGGATGAGCCAACCGACACAGAGACATCGGGGGACGATTCGACAGGGGAGTCCGAGACACAAATGGTCCCGACTTCAGTCACGCCACCTCGTGGGCCAGTTTGCATGCCAATGGGTTTCATGCCGATGAGGGATGCATCGGGTAAGTTTGCCCCAATTCGACAGGGGGACAAGGAAGCAGTTCTGCTACAGGTGATGCTCGGTCCAGCAGCAGATATAGGAAGAGGATGCGGAGCGGTGACAACACCTAAAAGATTGATGGTAACGTGCCCGGGGGACCTGCAATTGGGTCCGTTATACCGAGCTATGGAGGTCGCATTGCTCGGGTAATATGGGAGGGTCGCGAGCGTTCGCCCAATGTTGTTCTTGATTGTGTGACGAAGAAGAATGCGTTGAGGGAATTGAGGTCAATAAGGTTCACGATGGATCCCGCATGCCAGGCTGCACTGGGAAGGATCTTAATCACCAATTTGATGGACTTGATGTATGACCACATCGACATGCCGTTAATCTCGGCGTTCGTAGAGAGGTGGCAACCCGACACAAACACATTTCACCTTCCCTTCGGTGAAATGACAATCATGTTGCATGATGTGCAACATATATTGGGTATTGCAGTTGATGGCCTGATGCCTGAAGGTCTTGATCGGGAAGTGGTTAACCATTACGTGCCCGATATTTTTGATAAAGGAATGGCGGAGCTGAGGGCCGAGAACATTTATGATAAGGGTGGCATAGCTGACGCCGAGTTGAGGTTGATTAGTTCATCGACCAGTTGTCCCATTCCCCATAGGATAAGGGCATGGTTGTTGAATATGTTGGGAAACACTATCCTCGTGGACAAATCGAGGGATAGAGTTAGGTCGCATCTGTGGCCTAGCACTGACGTTATCGTTGATCGCATTGCTTAGGGTACGGTGACCTTGGCATTCCTTTTTCGATAGTTAGGGACGGCGAGCAGGGTCGCGACAACCAAGATGGCCGGGTGTTTGACCCTTTTGCAGGCCTGGATCTACGAGTACTTTCCTAATTTTAGGCCACATGTGGAGCAGCCGGTTAATGGGCCTCGCGCGAGCAGGTGGTTGCGCAACCGCCTGCCGAGTTCGGAACAACGCCTACGAGCGTTGAGGGCCTTCTTGGATGCGTTGACGCCGGATCGTGTGAGTTGGGCCCCATACGGACCTGCCCCATACAAGTCATGCAACAGGATGTTGTACAAGGGCGACATTCGTGCATACGACTTCACTGAGTTGTACATGCCCGATCGCATCGTCCGTCAGTTAGGGCACCTACAGCATATCCCACGCAGAAGAGCGTTGAACGACCGGCGAAGAGCCCATACAAAGTGGAATTTTTGGATGCTAACGTCAGCGCTGACTGGGCGGGGTTTCCGATATACAAAAAAATGTCAGTGAGTGATGTGCCTCGCACAAAACATGTGTCGTGCGAAGCGGATGTTGCTTACAACGATTGGTTTGCGGCACATTCACACAAATTTTTGATAAACAACGCCTCTGCCAGCCAATCGACAGTCGATGATCATCCGAGCCTTGAACAGGTACCATAAAACCCTCATCATAATTTAATATTTTGTTTAACTGATTTGTTTATGGGATCGTGGATATCATGATTCATCTGACCGCATTAATTTATGTTTTATTCTTATAAAAGTGGGCCTATGACTGGGCCTCACTAGTGCAGCGAGGGAGGCATCAGTTCCAAGCGAACGAGGAGACAACGACAACTAATCGTGGGTGGTATGATGAGATGGTCAACTTGCACGGGCGTTGGTGCCGTCAGATGCATATCGAGATCCCTGAGCAGCAAGATGATGAGCAGGAGTAGAGTGTGTTTTTCAATTTCATTGTTGTGCATGTACCCTAAACTTAGTGTTGTCGTATTTACTAATTGAACTGACATGGCGTTTTCGTTGACATTGTGTTTTATTTTTGTGTTTTTTTTTGTATTGCCCAATCCCAATTGTGCTGTGTTTTACTATTTCCAATTAAATGCACGAGTTTCCATATACAAATAATTAGAAATTCATAAATACATAAGCGTACAACTACAACCATCACCGGCGTTGAGTGGCCCTAATAGCCTGCCATCTATAAATACGAGCCTTGAACAGCTCATCCCAACCTTCAACACTTACGTCTTTAGCTGCTCGCCATCCAACATGAACCGGCTGTAGAGGGCAGTCATCCCGTAAATGAATAAGTATGAAGTGGTTGTTCACTCGCACTATTCCCTGAACTTTTGTAGGTGCCGTAAGTATAGGTCCACCTCGTATGGGTAATACTGATATGCATAGCTTAGCTGTCTGCGCTCGTGGACCAGGAGGTGTTGATAAGCTGATCCACATAATGTTCATCAGTGTCGCAGCTGGAAATAAATCATTTGGAGCCGACATCCAATGCTCGTATGGGGTTACCCCAACTAAGTGACAACCTATCCGTTGGTAGGATTCAAGGAACATCTACCAAAAAACGCCTTCACGTAATCATTTTCACTCGCCGTAAATTCAATGCTCATTGACCTCTTAGCAGTTGGCCACAATTTCTCATCCCCGTAACCTGCCTCGACTTTGCATATGAACCCGCAGTTGCCATCACTGCCAACATCCATCCAGCCAACGATGTATGGTATAATGAAATGTGGGAGAGCGTCCTCGAACGGGAACAGATCTGTACTCATCCGGGGGATACCTGCGCATGAGATTAACTTAAGTTATAAGCAACAATGTATAGTCATTTTAATTTGAAAGCGCTAAACATGTGATTAACATCGGTTATTAAGATCTAGAAATCCACACCTATTGAACCCATCCCGTCTGATGAAGAAATGGTTCCCTTTCTCCTCGAGGAGTTCGTCGTAATCTTGCTACCCCGACCCGATGTTCGACCAAGCTTAAACGAACTGGGGTTGCTTCGCGTGGATCTCGATTTCTTTGGTCTCCCGGGGCGTGGGGGGCTTGTCTCTGGATCAGGAATATCTTGACTGCCGGGATTCAACTCTCCATGGAGGACCTGGGTTATGTGTCTACAACTGCTGGATCACTCTCTCGAACCTGTTTAACGAGTTCCTCAAATTCTTCCAAGTTCGTACTGGATGGAACATCATTTGAGCCAGGAGTTTCACCATCGCCAATTATTGTGTGTTGTCTCCAAAACATGTTTATCTGTGTAAGTTCAATTGGCGCTCTAGTTTCGTAAATTTCCACCATAGAACACACGCACGGGAGGAGATGGGTTCTCGACACCGTGTGATCGCACAAGTCGCAACCTCCGCCAAACCTCATCGACAACATCCTATTGAGCTCCAACGACAACAGGTCCAATGCGTGATGAGATACATGGCCCTGCAAATTCTTAATGAAATAAGAAATACCGAAATTCCTGTGCGTGCTCCTTGACTGTTCAAGCTCCCTCTTAATCTCAGTATGTTGATTATCCAAGTGTTGGTGAATCTTCACAAACACACGATCGAAGGTGCCTCTAGAACTGCCGATATAATACTTCAGTGTAGAATGCTGGCTCTCAACTCTAGAAGTCGCCGTGTTCCCCATGTGAGGGACATTGTCGGTAAAAGCACAAACAAATTTTTCCTTATGACTCAGCCACGTCCCAGTAAGATAATCAACTGTTGGTTTATTTTGCCCAATCCACGCGTTAACGACGTCGTTCCACTTGTGCTTGAACTCTTCAACAGTCTTCGTATGTACAATGTCGTTCCAGAAATGATGTCTGAAATGAAGCCCGAGTCCGAGCTTAGGGCCCCTAGTAAGTTTGTTTACTTTGTTCTCCACATCATTCCCAATATGCCACACGTACAACAGTTGGTGAACATTTGGGTAAACCTTGGCAATAGCTCCCAACAAAGCATCCTGCTTGTCCGTCACAAACATGGATGGAATAACATCTTGACCCAACAATTCATGCATCCTCCACATCAGCCACTCATATGATTCCATCTTCTCGTCCCGCATGAACGAGTAAGCAATCTTGTACGTAGTGTCAATGAGAATGACATGCGGGTACGTACGTAGCAACTTCAACGAGTAAGGGTGACATAAAAAAACCTGACGAAGCTCGCCATCTCATCATAATCAACAAATGAGACGTACCCGCCGACTTTCGCCATGTACAGACATTGTTGGGAATGCGTGCTACCATCAATTTCCTTGGTGCGCATCTTTGCCCGCTCGTTGTATACTTGCTTCACGTTTATCTTAGAAGCAGGGAACTTAATCTTCAACGATGTCTGTATCGTTGCCGGTGAGCACCCCGTATTGGTCATTTCACGGACATGATCTTTCATATCAGAAGTCAACGGGTGTTCGTGACGATGCCCTTCCTTGTACACGATGAAGCCATGATTGTGCTTCCCCCGGTCACCATCACAAACATGAACTCGTCATTCCGTTTCATTGCGAGTCCACGCAACAATGACAAATTTAGATTGGCACGCCTTCGTCGACGTACTACGGCGAGTCGCATCATCGAGATCATTCAGTTTCCCACGATATTTACCGTACCTCCAACACTTCAAATAGCACTTTTTCGTACTCTCTGCATCTTTTCTCTTGTACGACGACCGTACAAACCTAAATCCGATTCCCGCAGCTATTCCATTGGCCCAATCTTGCACTGTTTCTATAGTTGCGTCACAAAATACGTTGAATAATCAACGCCGTCTCCACCAAAGTCCTCCAAATGAACCTGCAAACAATACCACATTCGTTAATTTTCCCAAACATCAAAAAAAGAAATTTTTTTTACAAAAATTAGACCCAACACGGACCGTGTCTGGCATAACACGACCCGTGTTGGTGTCCAGAATGTCAAATTTTTGGGAACTGGTCCAACACGGACCGTGTTAGCATGGTTCACACTAAAATTCTCGACACGGGTGCTGCCCAGAATACACGGCCGTGGCGGCGGCCATGCCGCGCAAAACCCACGGCAGTGCCGCGGCGTCTGCCGCACGGCAGCACCACCGCCGGAGCCGTGCAGTTTGTGCGGCAGGTGCCGCGGCACAACCGGGATATGTGCGTGGCGTGGCCGCCGCCACGACCGTGTTTTCTCTGCGGCACCCGTGTCGAGCAGAATTTTTTTTAAAATTTAATTATTAACTATTATTAATACAAATTCCACAAACTTACCTCGTTTTCTTCACTTGATTTATCATCTTCCATTGAAATTTATAAAACCAAAAACAATTTTGGAGAAAATTTGAGAGAGTTTTAGATTGAGGAGTGAGAGAGTAGTGAGAGAGGCGTAAGAGAGGAGTTTTAGATATAGGGGTAAAATTGTCATTTGGGGGGGAGGCGACAATAATAAAAAGGGTGGTGTCGTAAAGCAAAGCCCTAATTTTTTAGGTTGCATATTGTACCTTACATGTATTAACACATAAGATAAGCTAGCTTTTAAGTTTGAAATTTAGTTTTTTGCATGTGGATAAATCATATATATGGCCTTATTGTTGCCAATAATTAGTTGAGCTTGTTTAATGTTTACTAGTACTTGTTAGACATTTTTCATTTCTACTTTTAATTACTTTCATCATTACGCAATGTTGCCAATAATCAAATTGGTACTTGTTAGACATTGTAGAGTACATATAATTCAGATCGACCATCACCTCTCTCTCTCTCACACACACTTTAAAATAAAAATGTGATGTGAATATGTGGATGTAAATGGTTAAAGTTGAGTTATATATAATAATAACTTATGACATCACAATGATTTAAGGTTCATTCCCCCCTAGTTAGAATTTGTACTACCACTCAAAAGTAAAGTAAAGAGGATTAACATGTAACATGCATCTATATGTTCAACTCTCGACTTTTTCTTTTTGATTGATTAAGTGTGCTCATGCACAGTTGCATGCATGTATTCAACAACAACGATATGTGTTCTTATCTCCATAATTGAATTGCTTGGAGTCTATAGAACAACGATATTTTCATAAATACTTTATGTGTCTCATATCTGAACTCCATCAAAATAAAGAGAGATATTTATTTGAAACTTGAATATGACTCTTTGATATAAAATGAACTTTAAATATACCACAAAAATATCTCCATAATTATACTGCTTCACATTGAAAATAAGTGGGACTTTAAATATTACTAAAAATATAAATTAATACATGCAAAAAATTATTTTTTTTAAAGTAGCTTTTTCTCATGGTTCAAATAAAAAGTTAAACAATTTAATACTATGATCAAATGTATGTAAACCTAAAAATTGTTTCTTGCATTTATAAAAAAAACGTACGTAAAGATAGGAATATTGTAGTTTGGAGTTTGGATTAGGAAGGTTGATAATACAACCTAATGATACTGTCAGCACGTATTCTTATAGATGGTGAAGACTTTGATTCTTTCCCCACAAAAGTGATAAACCTTTTCGCTAATTGTTGAATAAAAGTCAGAATACCTTGATGCAATTAATGCATTTATATGGGTGATTTTTTCATTTGGAGGACCCGATGTGTAACACCTGGGTATATGGTTAAGTGCGGCTTAAAGGGATTGAAATGACTACTTATATCATCAAGGTGCACCTTTTTTTATGGTAGCTCATCTGTTGGGAACTCCTCAGTTAAGCGTTCTTGGTTGGGACTAGTCTCAGGATGGGTGACCTTCTAGGAAGTTTTTCCCGGGCAGCGTGTGAGCGAAGACCAAGCACGCTGGAAAGACTCGTGGTGATTTGTGGGGCCAGTCAGCAATCCTTGAAACAGTTATTGATAATGCGTCTGCGGCCCGGGAGGGGCGGAGGCATTACACGATGTCTAGAGTAACAAAGTTTGCTTGTGAATCGGGCTTTCATTGATCGATCCTGAAGTAATAGTGGTGTCACTTAATGAGAAATGGCGAAGATAGACACAATATTAATTTTTTTTTTTTTGTATCTTAACTCTTGGACTATGTTGTTTATATGTTGTTCTTTGTCTTGACATTATTGTTTTTTCTACTGTTATCCAAGGTTGTTAAAATCAAGATTCTAACTCGAATTAATGAGGTAGTTAGGATCAAAATTAACCCACATAAGATCGTGGATCGGAATATAGATAGTAGAATCGCATCGATGATTTTGGATCATAAAATAGTAGAATCATAGATCAGGATCGCGATTTTAATAACTATATTGTTATCGCATTGCCATTAATCTCTTTAACCATTTATGACTTTAAATAATAAAAAAATAATGGGTTGGTCTTTACTATCCAATTCCTTGCAGCAATCTAAATGTTTAATAAGTTGATCATAAACAACCTTGACTACTGATTAAATAAGTCTAGTATCTTAACTTTTGCGATGTTGATCACGTTTGTGAAGTGACAGCTAGTTTGTGGTTGAAAGGTTGATGACCAACAACATTACACTAATATAAAAGTAAATTAAAGATGAAGATTTCTTAGATTGGATTTGTTAAAGGTATAAAATTGGTTGTCAAAAATGACAAGAGTGTGTTTCAGAAAAGAATTTGGGGCATCAAAACCTTGTGATATTAGCATACTCTTTCCATCTTGTTTCTTCTATGGAACCCCAACCATTTCTACCTTATATATATACAAGGACATGGTTTAACCCCCCTTAAACAACCAAAAGTTTTGCCTCAATACAATATAATGGAGTTCACCACACCTGAATCTAATCATGGTCAAAGGTAAAAGGTCCCCTCTCTATATGGGTTTGTTTTTGTTAGTCTTTTTTGCTTGACTTTGCTTGTTGCTTACGTCTGATTTTTGTTTTACCTTTTCAAATTTTCTTTTATTCCTCTTTTGAATCGAAATCTGTGTTTTACTAAAATGGTGGAAAAGAGAGAGATATACTTGCCTATGCACAATTTTTTAATTCTATTTTCTAAGGACATTGGTTTTGTAAAATTAATTAACATGACACTTATGAGTGAGCATATAAATTATTGTCCTTCTAACTATTTTGAAAAAAATCAAGAAATATTGGAAATGAGGTGAAAAATTTATACGGTGTCCAATTTACCCTTATAAAGTATCTGCACCAAAAGAACTATTGAAATTCTAAATAAATGATGTATTTAGTACGTCATAATAAAATGGGAATGATAATTATTCAAATAATTGTTTTTAAAAAAATGGAGAAATTAGTTATTATGACCAATAAATGGACACTTAATCCTTTTTTTGGAATTTCAATCGAGTCTTGTTGTACTTTCAAACCACCAAAGGAAAATGATTTCACGCATATATAATATAACGTCAATGTTTTCCTCGAAAAAAAATAAAAATAAATAAATATAACGTCAATGTTTTGATGCCATAGTTATGATGAATTTTCACTGATGTTATCTCCGTATTACCATATAGCTTGAACATATTTGTGTCAGAAATTATGCTGTTTAATAACATGTTAATTTGACTCAGTTCTTATGAATTAGAAAGCTTCTTGATTCAAGTTTCATGTCATTGTCCTTGTGATAAATTGATTTGTAAATGGTATCTTTTGAAGTACTTTCTTAAATCTTTCAGAGAGTGTAATTTTAAAATAAAAATCATCGATATTTATTATAGGATTATTGGACGCCAATAATACCAACTTTGGGGTATTGGATACTAATAATACAAACTATTTTTTTGGACACTAGTAGTACCAACTATTGACCTATTTTCCTCCAACAATACACGACCGAGTTGTTATAGTTTTAACTCATCGGAAAGATAACGTGGCTCCATGATGTGTGACGTGGAAGGCGGAGGTTGGGTAAAAACTATTGATGTGGACACTAACATGTGAGTCCATAAAACCCGATGAGTTAAAACCAAAACAATTCGACGGTGTACTGTTAGAGAAATTAAAATAGATCAATTGTTCGTACTGCTAGCGTCCAAAAAAATAGTCTGTATTATTAATATCCAATACCAAAAAAATTGATATTATTGATGTCCAAAAACCCTTTCCTATAAAATTAGCGACATTTAAATTTATCAATATTATTTGCGATCATCGAATGAGGATTAGCAAAGAGTGTTACACTTTGTGTTGTGTGATAATGGATACATGTACCCATACGTAGGTTGAAAGGCAAGGTTGCAATAATAACAGGCGGCGCAAGAGGGATCGGAGCGGCGACAGCCAAGGTGTTCGCCTTACACGGCGCGTCGGTCATCATCGCGGACATCCTAGACGATCTCGGCACCAATCTATCCGGCTCCAGCAACTCAATTCGCTACATCCACTGCGACGTCTCCAAGGAATCCGACGTGGAATCCGCCGTAAAGCTAGCCTTATCATGGAAGGGCCGTCTGGACATCATCCTCAACAACGCTGGCATCTCCGGTGCCAACGGGAGCATCACCAACGCCGACATGGGCCAAATCCACCGCATCCTCTCCGTCAACCTCTTGGGCGTCATCCACGGCATCAAGCACGCATCCCGAGCCATGATCGAAGGGAACGTCAGGGGTTCCATCATCTGCACGTCGAGCTCGGCAGCCCTGGTGGGTGGCCTGGCATCCCACGCGTACACCGCCTCCAAGGAGGCCATCGTTGGGCTCATGAGGAGCGCCGCTTGTGAGTTGGGTGTCCATGGGATTAGGGTTAACTGTTTGTCCCCCCATGGAGTGCCATCCGAGATGCTACTCGATGGGTACAGGAGGTTCCTGGGGGATGCCATTGGGTATGAGGAGGTTGCCAAGATTGTCGCTGACAAGGCTAGTTTGTTGCCTGGTAGAGGAGGCACTGTCCAGGATATTGCTTATGCAGCGCTGTTTCTTGCAAGTGATGAATCTGGGTTTATTACGGCTCATAATCTTGTCATTGATGGGGGTTATACTGCGGCAAATAGTAACATGAGACACATGTATTCTGATCAGTAGCTACCTACCAAGCTACCACCTAAGTCTTCTGTTTCTAATAAATCATCTAATTAACCTATTTATACCTAAGCCTAACTTGTTGGCTTCTATCCTTGGTTTTACATACTTTTACAATCATTTAATTAATTAAGTGGTTTAGTTTGTTGAGGTTTTACATACTTGTTGGCTTCTATCGTTGGTTTTACATACTATCACCATATGGTTCGATAACTACCATTCCATTCAGTTTGGGTTGAATTCCTTACGATCAACAAAGTATATTTGGTAGCTTGGATATAAGAAATTAAAATGATATAAGTTTTAGGGGAGGATATCTTTTGATTGTTTTGCCATTCATTTCAACATAACTTATTTCAATAAATTTATGGATTTTCTTTTATCTTATATCAATATTTGTAAAATAACTTTTCAAAATTCATGATTTTATATTGTAAATCATTATAATTTATAATTAACAAGTTTTGATTCGCACGCATTGCATGCAATGATTTTTAAATTTTTAAATTTTTTGTATGTATATATATATATATATATATATATATATATATATACACGCACAAAAAAATAAATATAACAATTGATGCACGCAATGCGTGTGAATCAAAATTTGTTTTGTTTAAAAATAAAAATCCTCAATAATAATTCAACTTTGGCTCATGATGAATGTTGGCAAGTTAGTGTAGTTAAAATTATCTTCTTTTCAATTGTTTCTCAAAATAAATTCAAAATAAATTTGCAAAACAACTCTTTCAAATGAATTCAAATAAGATCAAACAACTGGTCGAGTTCAAGTTAGTTAAGTATACTAAGTTCACAATATGTTTAGATAAGTTCAACTTGTAATGAGCTTAGTCAAAATAAGTTGGAATGAACATGTTAAATATAAAAATATAGTTAGCCGGAAGCAATATGATTTATTTTACTCTCAGTATGAACAATTATGCATTATAGTCGATATGGTTCCTCGTGATAGATATTTTTTCTTACTTTTATATGATTTTAATTTCCATGTGGCAAATATTATCGAAGACCTTAACAAATCATCACGCTTCTATTATTTGTTTGGGACTTTGGATTTGTTGATTGTTAAAATTAAGAATGCAATTATGCTACTTAGAATAAAAATATGATAATTGATAAAGCAGACATTTCTTAGTTAATTAAGAATCTTGCCTTATAGGACAACCACTACAACAGATTTGGCATTTAGTGGCGTTTATATAGGGCATTTATAATTGTTTTATAAATTTATAAGTGGGTAATACATTGAAACCTCCAAGTGGTCTTCTATAGTTGATTGTATATGTGATACATTACAATATTGATACTCTGCAATGAGAAATCAAGTTTCATTTTGGAAGAATTTGTGTTTTGTATATATTGTTTTATAAATTTATAAGTGGGTAATACATTGGAAATTCAAGCCAACGTAGAAAATTCATATTATTATGTATTTTATAACATATGCCCTATAGTGGCATTTATTTGGCCCTATAGCGGCATTTGCAATAAATGCCGCACAAACCTATGGCGACATCGCCTCTAGTGGCATTTAAACAAATGCCGCTATAGGCTTTAGCGGCATTTATAAATTCCGCTATAGATCAAAATAAATGCCGCAAGAGCCTATATCTGTTGTAGTGAACATGATACATAAGAAATATTCCCAAAACTAAAATCAAAGAATAAAAAGATTATTAGTGATACTCTAACTCTGATATGTAACGATAGTCTTTAAATAAAAAGATATAAATTGTATCATATACTTACTTTTTAAATAATTTGATTTAAAGTATATTTGAATACTAAATAAAATTCAAACATCTATGTCTTTCTCTCAGTCTCTCTTGCTATGACACAGACACATACTGAATATATGCATAATTTAACTTAACACCAATCAACATATTAGGTAGATTTTGATTTTTCTCATTTTCGTAAATGATAGAAAAATTTATATATGCATAATTTAATTTGTTTAACATCAACCAGCATATTAGATAGGTTTTATGATTTTTCTTATGGAGGAGATGTGTGAGGGAGGTTAATTGAGAAATAAGATTATTGACTAATTTTCTTGTTTATAATTAATTTATAAAGAAATATAAATAGACAAATAAAAAGCCATACAACAATTAGTGTGTTCATTTATTATGTTTTCAGTAAAAAAAAAAGACTTATTATGTTGATACTCTAGGTATAATGTAGTAATGATTTTTTTTTAATGAAATTGAATCTTTTCTAATGAAATAGAGATGATTAAAGTTAATATTATACTTTGCACAAAACATTAGAAAAAAATAAAATAATGTAAGACAACAACATAGGAACCTAAAAGAATTTTTTTAAAAAATAATAATATAATGTAAATTCGGGAAAATAGAAACCCAAAAAAAAATATTATCAAGTAAAATGACGACGGTTTCATTGTGAAAGATGAAAATACATAATATATCTTAAAAACACACTAACTAAAAATATGGTGGTTTAGTGGTATAGTAATCAGATGATTTTCCTTTGCATTAAAGGTTCAAATCTTGGTGGTAACAAATTTCTTTGATATCTATTTTAGTGCAAATAAAAGATATTGTAATTACTATTCTATCCTTATGATTTATCAATGGCGAAGGGTAAAATGGGCAAAGTAAAATTTGCGTACCATAAACCCCTTTAGCTTTATATATTACATAGATTAATGGTCAAAGTTTGTCAAACTTGATATTCTTTTTTCGGTTGGATGAAATAGACAAAAGAAAATGAACTTTTGAACACTTTTCAAGATTCTAAGTTTCTAGGCAATAAGGGAAAACCAAATGAGTTTGCTTTACATTATAGTGCACCAAAAATGTAGAAATCAAAGGTTTATTATATTCATGTATCCGGAAAAACTCTGCACAAATCCAAAATCATGTACAACAAATTATGGAGGAAAAGAATCAGAAATTAGCAGTTGTTCTCTTTACACCACGAAGTCTAGTCGAAGTTGTTCTGAAAAGAGTCCTATCATGATAATATGCATTCTCCATTGATGCCAAAACTATCAGTCAAAAAACAAAGAAAAAGAAAATGGTTGTTCATGAGGGCAAAAACTAAGAATCAAACTAGAGAAGTCATGCTAGATCTCCAAGTGTAAGATCTTCGATTCAAAGTTTTGGGCGTGAAGCTTGGGCCGACAAACATCTCCTTAGGGACTTGACCATCATCAACGAACCCAATGAGCTTAGCTACAAGCTCTGCGCTATCCTTGATGTGTTGCATATCCTTAGGGTCTGTCCAAACACGCCGTGACAATTGGACTCTTCTTTGCTTGCTGCTCATGTCGATCCCCCATTTTTGGAATAAGGCCTCCCTCTCCTCGTATGGGATCATCTTGTATATTTGCTTCACTAGCATGTCTCTTTCTTGGTTTAGCGCCCTCATGCTGTGTTTAGTTTCATCACATTATCAAATGGCTTATCATTTTCCCATTATAACAAAACAAGGATGCATTTTAAAATAATGTGTGGTACTTTTGCATTTACAACTATTATAAACTCAATCCTTAGCTTACATATGGAAAAACTGACCCATAATTAAGCCTAGCAATTGGGTCATTCGGGTTGGGTTCAAGCTCATTCATGTTTGATTGAATGAGGTTGAGGTTAGGTTATCTTGGGTCAGGTCATTTCCTGGTCGCTTTTAATTGGGGTCACTTTATTTTATGATCGATGAGCTTGTCATTCGAAAATGAATAAATTTGATGGGAGATAAATTCATGTCAGGTTGGGCCAGGTTGGTTTTGGATCAATCATTTTGATGCCGCCGAGTCTGGGCTAGATCAAGATCGGTTGGGTCATTCAGGTTGTGTGGGTTCCGTTATGCAGGGTTTGTAGAGAATTAGATACAAACATTTTTATTTTTCATTATTCTCAACTAACATTCCTCTATGCTACAGACTAATTCCAACTTTTATATCAACCAATCCCTTTTAGTTGTAATTTTGATAGGAAACCATCTCAAGACTGGCATAGACCTAGATTGACACAAACTCATTGAAATTGCTTTGTTTTTCCTTGTTGTCCTATGATCAGTATCTTAGTGACTGATTTGGTAGGAATTTGCAAAGCAACCACAAGAAGAGTATTGAAAATCAAAATAATAAAGAATATCCTGAAATATTGAAGAGCATGAAGACATGTTTCCTAGACACAAAGGATCATACCTTAGAGCTCGAGTGAAAACTTGACCATCCATGACGATCCTTTGGCCTTGAGAATACCTTTCCTTGATGAAGGACAACCTTCTGAGCTCGACCTCAATGTAAAGCTTATCTGATGGGTCTCCTTTGAACAATAGGAAGAAGTATGTCCTATGGACTAATGGGGCGTGGCATTCATGCCAAAGTTCGATTATCTTAAAACGTTGGGCCTCAAACTCTTCGTGCCAGTTGAGTGGGGATTGCATTGTGCTTGGTGCTCCATCTGACATGCAGTCTCTCATCTGCATCACAAAGTTCCCAATGTCCCCACTTGCTGATGATATTCTGTTGTCTTTAGCTTCACCAATGTCCTTCATCAACCAAAAAACATTGTCAATATTGCAAGGCGGTAGAGATGATATCAACTGAGAAAAAAATTATTTTTTTGAAAACCAAAAAGCTGAACCATTTCGAAAACCAGTTGGCAAATAGAAGGGACAGTCACAATGCTCACCATTTGAAACCCCGTTTTCCTGTAAGATACAGGCGTAAAAACATCACTCATCCTTGAAACTGAACTATAAGGGCTTGAAGAGTTGCTCACGTTAGAGTATTTACCCTCTTGGTCCATTTCACTCATTATACAAGCCCTAATGGAAGATGGAATGAGGCCCATTTTTGATATCTTTCCATTTGCATCATCATGTATAGTTGTCCTCTCTGGCATTTCTGAAAACATGCCTTTCTCAAACCCACCAAACGAGTGTTCTCGTTGGTGAGCCACCACTTTTTCCTTAGGAGTAGACTCGGGCTCAATGGTTATAGCTGCCTTGCAACTCCTACTTCGGGTCAAGGCTGACCCTCCGAATTCTGGCCCATCTGAGGGCTCAGTGGAACGCGGTGAAGGGTGTTCTAGAAGGTTTCGGTTGACCAAACAGTTAATGGTGCTCTGCAACTCCTTGATCTTCTTCACCAATGCATCATATTCTGCCTCAGAGTGATGTAACTCATTCATCTCTTTATCTCCTATGCTCTTAGTGTATTCATTTTCAACCCTGTCAAACATATCTGTTCCTTTGTCATTTTGTAGAGGAGAAATCTTCAAAGGGTCAATGACAAGAACCTCCTTGTAATTGTCATCTGAGTCCTCTTCAGTTCTCCCAGAGATGGTCATTTCCTCCCACCCTGGGGACGGGTGGAGATGATCAAATGTGGGAGGGCTCAGGAGCTTCGGTGAGCAACCGTTGATCAGAAAGCTATCATCAACATTCTCAAGAAGATCAGCTGGATCAGTGGTGAGATCAAGGTATCGGATTGAGTCAGATGTTGTGAGGACCATATCCAATCGTTGGTATTCTGTTTCATCAGTTGTTACTGATGAATCGTCCAACCATGATATCTTTTCGCGAGATGCTGATCTTTCATGGGTGGATTTGTTGTTTTGTAGGGGTTGTGAAAGTTGGTTCTTCCCAGTAGATTGAAGCAACTCTTCGACCCTTGATTGAGCAAGATCGCGCTGGCGGCTAAGCTCCTTTATTTCTCTGTCCATCTGTACCATTAAGGTGATGGCCTTTGTTTAATGGCATTTTTAAGATGAAAAGATACATGGAAAATTGAAATATGGGAAACAACATAATCACCGTTTCAATCTGGCGTTCTTTCTCTTTGAGAACAGAAGTAACATCACCCTTAGTAGATGTGACAGACATATTCCTCAATTCATTCTCTAATCTGGTCAGCTCTTTCTTTAAGTACTTCACCAAATCCTTGTCAGACATCACCACATTCACCTGTGCATTGGTGGTCACTTCTTTGGCACAACTTGCAAACATGAGAGTGTTTCTGGATTGTTCTAGATGGCTGTGAGCTGGGCTCATGGTGCATATTATGGCAGTCCTAGCATTGCCTCCTAGGGAGTTGTGCAGTATGCGCGTTAGTTTGGAGTCTCGATATGGTACGTGCCCATTTCTCCCCTTACTGCATTACAAAATTCAAATTAGGTATGAGACATCTCGCTTTTATGAATTATGACTACAGATTTTAAGCGAATAGGTGTATTAATGTCTTTTTCAGGTGTCCTAAAGCACACTTTTATCCTCATAAAAAATGGTAGCACTTTAGATGCCCAGTATATCATAAAGAGTAGGCAGTTGGTACAACCTTAATGCACGAATTACTTTTCCAAGAGTGAGCAGACTGCGATTTATATGGGATCCTTCCTTTAACCTCGAACCAGTTGTTAATGTCTGAGAAGTTCGCTCACTTCCAGCGAGGTCAACAAAGTTCTATATAAGCGAAAACAAGTTATGACTGCTACATTTCATTTATCATATTTTAAAAAAGTAGCAAAGGTTGAGGTAAAAGTACAAACTCATTATTGTGCTACATTAATTGTAAAAGCAAGGAGCCTTAGACAACAGTAGCAAACACTAATACAAACTTGGGAAAAGTGACCTAAATACAATTTATGATTCAAACGATATGGGTTTATCCGATACATAGGCTTGAAATTAGGTAATCTAACTTTGACCTGAACTCTATTGGTCAAAGCTAAAGTAAAATGACTCTAAATTTTGCTAGCCAATGTTTCTTGTATTTTGACAAAAAGAAAACTATTGGATCAACTAATAGCATCCTATAATCGAGGATGACCATACAAAGTAGACTTTTTTTTTTCCTAAGATCATTAATTTGTTAGGGCATACATACCACACATGCAGTGAGAATGCTAGAATTTCCACCTCCAAATTGCCTGGCAGAGCTTTCAATGGTCTGTAGGGATAAAATTCCATCACAATCACAAGTTGATAAAACAACAATGAAATTAGTAAATGGAAGAGTATCATTATGGTAGGTTCAAGAGCTAACCAATTTGATAATTTGATGAGATCTAGAGCTCGTCTCATTCATAGAGGTCTCAGCTACAAGCCTTTGAGCTACATGTAAACAAATACAAAAATCATAAAGCATTTCAAGTCTAATCACCTCTTTTCGGAAGAGTTTTCCACTTATCACGAGTTCTTACATTCACAAACAGCAATGAGCTCAAGAAGGTGACTCTTGTCCATTACAGTCTCCTCTATTAGCCTTTCTACAACAGTCCCTCGCTGATAACCAAAACAACCAATTTATTTAACTTCTTTTTCCTCAAGGATTACACCATGTATAAATGGACTAGCTAAACCAAATATTTAGCTTGGCAACTATTAAACAAAAATGTTATGTTTAGCATGAAACATACTCAAGTTGTACAAACTAACCTCAGGATCATCCAGGAGCCTGAGAGGGGTGGGGTCCGAGCTGAGGAGATCCCTAACATGTTCATTATAGATTTCCATGGCAGAGAACTTCAACACAAACTCCCTCTCTTTGTGCTGTTTTAATAAAGTGAAGGCCGCAAAACTACCTTATTGTTAGAATTTAACGAAAGACTATGCATTCTTTTTGATAGGAAAATGAATCATCTTGTTTACCTGATCTATGTAATCATATATGTCATCTACAGCATGCTGTGTAATCCCCGTCATTGTATATGTCTTTCCACTGCTCGTTTGCCCATAGGCAAACACACTCGCTGGATTGAACCAATTCGCAAAATGAACAACTTGAAAGACAAACATAGTAAAAAACAGTTGATAAGACAATAGATTTTGCACAAGTGAAGAACATGACTTACAATTAATGCCATTGAGGACTGAGAGAGCAACATCTTTGGCTGCCTCCTCATAGACTTGCTTTGTAGAGGCATCAAACCCAAATACTCTATCTATCAATCACATGGAAACCAAAGGTGGTCCAAAATCAATATAAAAAACTATGATTATTATGTTTAACCATATCTAATTACCCGATCCAAACAAGAAAAAGCCACAACCATCCTAATTCGAATTGGCATCTACTTAATTATTCAACTTGAACAATATGAAACCAACATTGCCCCCACACTCCACATTTAACCTGAACCTTAGCCTTTCTCAATTTTGTCCATTTAATACATATTTACACATTTATATTTTCCTCTTCAAAAGCATGTGAGACAAGCAATGAAAAGACTTTTACAGGAAAAAAATGGTGAATAATTATCCACCAAAAGCCCAAATGTCACAAACAACAACAATGGAAATTCCTCCTTACCTCTAGTAGAAATTGATTTCGTGTCTTCTTTTTTAAAGCTAAGATCAACTTAACGTGTAAGACTTGATAATGAAATTTCTTGACATAAGGCCCACCCAAAAGGCAAAACAGTAAAACACCGCAAATGACGTAGTAATCCTAACTCACCCATTTAAGAAGTATAATCTAAAATTCAAACATTATTAAAGCAAGGGTAAGGTTGCAAAAAATTGCTATCAGGTACCCTAATTTTTGCTGAAATGTTTTTTTGGTACCCCAACTTTTCAAAACTAATTTTGAGGTACCCTTACTTTTTGGGTCAGTAATTATTTGGTGTTTTTCCGGTCATTAATTTTATTAAGTGACCAAAATGCCCTTGTTCTTCCCTTCTTGAAGAAATATACTTGAAGAAGAAGAATGAGGGTATTTCGGTCACTTAATAAAATTAATGGCTGGAAAAACACCAAATAATTACTAATCCAAAAAGTAAGAGTATCTCAGAATTAGTTTTGAAAAGTTTGGGTACCAAAAAATAGTTTCTCCAAATATTGGGTACCTCCGAGTAATTTTTTGGTAAGATTGTGTATGTATAATATTAGGATCCAATAACAAATCTAAAGACATAAGATAAAATAAGTTAGAAAAATATACCAAAATGATAGGCATTAGGGTACATAGAGCGCTCCCCAAGAGAATTCTTGAAGAGGATGGTGGTGTTGTTGAGGCATTCCCAATCAGCAAAATCATTGCTTTGAGTTTCCTTAGAGTTCAATGGCCTCAATCTCACTGAGACAAATATTTTTTCTTGCCTCCCATTGTTATTCAATGCTAATGGTGAAGCTGGTGCCCCTGCATCCCATTCTACATCACCACCTCCCTCCACCCTCATTTCCTCTCCCTCTCTCTCTCTCTCTCTCTCTCTCTCTCTCTCTCTCTCTCTCTCTCTCTCACAATTCTTCAAAATAATGTCAATCTCCTTCAAATTTCAGCCTTCTTTTTTGTCCCTTCCTGCTGTTGTGATTGGTGATATGGAGACAAGGAATATGATAGAAGATGGAGAAGAACAATGTCAGTGATTTGATGAATATGACATTGTCAAAATGGGTTTTTTTTTTAATTATAAAAACTAGAGGAAAACAATGGGAAATTTGCCTAACAACATACAGCTGTTTGAAGTGGAGGAAATGCTTCTTGATTCCTTGATAAATTATATTTCAATTGGGTTTTTGGAATGAGTCTCCATTGAACATAAGAATATGTTAAAATTTAAAAGATTTCCTTGTTTTTCTTTACTACGAGGGCAAATGTCGAATGTGCAATGTTGGAGTTGAAATGATCAAATGAAATAATTGATGAATGATTTGATCAAATGTATGATGAAATCAACGTGAAGCAACAACTCTGATTAAGAAAATGAAGAATGTTTAACAATTGCAGAATGTGCAGAGTGGGAATCCAATTGGTGTACTTTCCGGTTTAATCAAATTAAAAATGCTTGAATTAAAATGGGGAAAATGCTTTGATTTGGCACGGAAATGAAACCAAAACTTAGTAATTTTTTATTTGGATGGGATTTCACTCCTAGACTCCCTGGAGAAGGGGTAATTTTATTTCTGATCAAAGTCAATCTGATAAATTACCTTTAGGAAAAGAAAAGGATAAATTGCAACCACAATTGTCTTTAGTAATTTCTTTTCCTGATTAATTTATTGAGGATTTAGAGTTTAGCGGGGAGAGAAGATCAAGAATGCCGAAAAAGTTGGGTACAACTCATAGTTTTCCCCAAAGGTTGATATGGGAATGAAAAATTATCATGATTTCTTTTAAGATAGAAAAAAATTAGAAAGATTTAAATATGAACATCAAAGACGTGGAAGTCTAATTATTAGCAACTATTTCGACCTTGTTTTTCTAGAGTGTAGGATAGGAGGGGTAGGTAAGTTGAGAATATTGTATTAATGTTGGTAAGTAGGATATTGTTTGAGACAACAAGTCACATCAATTATCATTTAAATAATATATATTTTTAAATATATATTTTATAATTTTTAATTAGATATTATTAGGAGCGCACCTTACATTAGTCACATCACTTATTAGGTATATGAATTTTTAAATATATATTATGTACGTAAAATAAGTAAGGAAGTTTGAATAATGTGAAAAAGATATAATAAAGTAAGTAAAAGTGGAATAGAAGGATAAATTTATCCTACCTCACAAAAAATAGGGCCTTAATCGGCTAAACTTCTTGCCAATATTCAATTCTTATTCGAAGCAAAAAAAGAAAAAATTATATATGTGATGAGGCTGACGGGTAATATTTGTTATGAACAGTTTAATAGTTACCATTTAGCCTTTGACCTTAAGAATTTATTCGTGACTGCGTGTTAAATAAATAAGCGTGGAGCAGATAGACCAAATTTAACCAATTCACAAAAACAATAAATTTATAGGAATGTTACCCTTATATAATATCGTTTTTTACTCTATTGACTAATGGTCACACTATTTTATAATGGTCTTAATCCAACTATAATCTATATTAATCTTCACCCCCTTGTTAAACAGTAGAAAGAAAATTGTATAATTGTTACTCCTTTTTTAATTAGAACTTTGATAATCGTATATAGTCAATCAATTTTGCAATGAAAAGGAAAAAATTGAGACAAACATGTATGATGTACCCCATTAGAAGAAGGAAATCCAGATTATACAATTATCCATGTTGAACACATTAACAAGCTAAATGAACACATTAACAAGCTAATCACCACCATATGCGTTAATCTTAAACTTTTACAAAAAAGACGCTAAGTACTATTGATGTAGCAATGCATGTAGCTAGTTGAGAGTAACCAAACTGAAGAGCATAAGAAACGAGGTGATCGATCTCATGTTCATTGCTGATGACTCCATCTACATCGATGTTAGCATAATGAATAGCACGGGAATCTTAGCAAAAGGGGGTCCTTTATAAGTGTTGAGCGAATATGTTGCACATGATTGTGCTAATTAAGATAATGTTCTCAAAATTTAGTGTTGCATGTAGGTCACACAAATAAAATACTTTTATTACTGTCCGTTTGGCATGTAACGGGAATGAAAATGAAAATTTATAATGGGAATGTAAATTGAAATGTCTTTCAATTTCTTGTTTGTTGTGTGGTAGTTTAAATTGAGAATAAGTGTGAGTAGGATTGATCAAAATAAATACACATTTACTAAAATATCTTTTTAATTAATTTATGAATGTTTTGATAAATTAAAATGATTAGGTCATAATTAGCGCATATTTATATCTATAAAATCAATTACCATATGAAAAAATTTAAAAAAATTAATGTCCATAAAAAAATTCTAATTAAAGCATTGACTATGAATTAAAAATAAAAAATAAGTATATAAAAGTTCAAAATATAAAGGATTCAACAAAATCAACATTCTAATAAATAAGTAATATGTAACTAAATACTATGGGGCAACATATATATGTGAGGGTTTAATAATATGTGATTTTTTTAAATCGGTGTCGGTAGTATTGGCTGGTAATAATAATTAATTATAAGGACAATATAAATAGTTAATAACAGCTAATGAATTTTCAACATTGATTACCAGCATTTGTGGGAGTTGGGGCTTTCTATTACCATTCTCATTCCTCTCCTTTTTTCAATTACCATAAAACAAACATGAGACTAGTTCGGAGATAAAAGCACAATAGGTTGGGCATGAAATTAGAATCCTATGAGATTAGGTTCGGAATTAGAACCTAAAATTATAAGACTAGATCGTGAGGAGAGGAGAAAAATCAAATTTGTTATTATTATAATAATAATATTATTTATTTAATTAATTAATAACTAATAACTAATTACTACTTATTAATTATTAACTATTATTTATTATTTATTGATGGGATTATTTCAAGAGTATAAGAAGATTATATAGAATGAGAAGTCATGTGGAACAAGTATAAGAGTCATATATAAGATAAATATAAGCAATATGATTAGCACGGGTGAATACCAGACCAGCACGACTCGTGTTGGTCTCCAGAGAGCTAGGTTAAGCTCCCTGGGCTCAACACGGACCATGGTGATCTGACCACGGACCTTGTTGAGGTCCATGAATTGTTTTATTGCTCCAACAACTATATGATCTTCTCCATTAAGTCATAATCTCGATTTTATACCAAATTTAAGTACTCAACAGCTATATGCTCATTATACCACATGGTCAATAGACTTAGTCAAAT
Organism: Portulaca oleracea; assembly: GCA_029582165.1. Lineage (NCBI taxonomy): Eukaryota > Viridiplantae > Streptophyta > Magnoliopsida > Caryophyllales > Portulacaceae > Portulaca > Portulaca oleracea. Next base: position 24,869,780 of record CM055877.1, on the reverse strand, counting down.
TCAAGATACTCATTAAGGACCTTAACTAAGTCTTTTGACCAATGGTATGGAGAGGGGGAGAAGTCTCCTATAAATAGGAGACATTCTCTCGTTATTTGAGCACACCATCCTATAATCACAACCTCTCATTTTTGTTTATATTGCAGCTATACTAGAGTGTTTCAAGTGAGAAACAATATTCTTGAGTGTATTAAGTGCTAAGTTTTATCTCTTTGAACATTTACGGTATATAGTAAATAGTTCTTAAGGAATGTGAGTTCGTCCACGACTTTTAGCTATATCCTAAGTGAGTTTACCATTGTAATATACCATACTCTCTTTCCTCCAACATTCTTAAGAACTATTAGTATGGCCTCACTTCGTGATATGTGTAACAATTTCCAAAAGCTAGAATGATTTGAAGGAGTGGACTTTCAGCATTGGCAAAACAAGATGCAGTTCTTGCTTACTACTCTCAATGTGGCTTATGTACTTAACATGCATTGGGATTTCTCCCAAGGCGGTTCAAAGACCTTCATCCGAAAAGGCAAATGCATCTTCAATCGAGAAGCCTCCCACGAAATCAACCGATAAGACATCCAAAAAGACCAAGGGATAAGGTGAAGACAAGACACCTATGGAGGATGCGCATGCTACCCGACAAAGGCTCAAGATGGAGAATGACGACTACATATATAGAGAATACATTCTCAATGGGATGAGCGATACTCTCTTCGATATCTATTAACATGCAGAGACGGTCAAGAAGCTTTGAGAGATGCTTGAAGCTAAATACATGTTGGAAGATGCATCAAGTAAGAAATTTCTTGTTAGTCAATTCATGAAGTTTAAGATGGATGATAATAGGAAAATTCTAGATCAATTTCATGAGATTCAACATATTTTTAGTCTTCAAGCAACACAACTCAAACATGGAGGAATCTATAATCGTATCTTCTATCATTGACAAGTTACCCTCTTCTTGGAATAAAACTAAAAGGACACACATGCACCGGAAAGAGGCTACGTTTCTTGAAGGATTGGCTAACTATCTTCTGATTCAAGAGGAGTTACGCCTACAAAATGGTACTAAAGAGCAATCTAGGGTCTATATGGTGCAAGAGAATAAGGGAAACAAAATTAAGAATAAGAGCCACAAAAAACTAGCAAGGGAATTCAAAAGCCTAAGCAAGTTTGTTGTTATCAATGAAAAAGAAGCATGGTCTATTGAACAAAGATACATCTAAAGGCAAGGGCAAGGAGAAGAACCCAATTCCTTCGTAGCTATGGTTAAGGATCAAATCAATATGGTCTCCATTGGTAGTAATGATTAGTATATAGAGTCTAGTGCGTCAATGCATGTTTGCATTAACAAGAGTTTATTCAAGACGCACAAACCGGCTGATGATGGTTTCAAACTCTACATGGGCAAGAACCATCCAGTTAAAGTTGAAGGCATTGGGCAAGTGAAACTCACTTTCACTTCCGAGAAATCTTTGCTTTTGAATGATGTTCATTTAACTCTGGAAGTTTGTAAGAATCTTGTATCCAATTATCTTCTTAGTAAGTTTGGTTTTATGCAAGTTTATGATGGGGATAATTATGTACTTTCTAAGGGAGGGACTTTTTCTGGGAAGGGATATGCTTATGGTGAAATGTTTATGTTGAATGCTAAAAGTAATAAAGATGGCATGACTTTCACTTATGTATATGTGTCAAGTTTAAATAATTATTTTCTATGATATTCTAGATTAAGATATGCGAACTTTAAAAAATTGGAGATTCTAATCTGGATTAAATTCCTAAATTGAATTATGACATAGAAAAGTGTAAGACATGCATGCTTAACAAGATCATTAAAAGTTCTTTCTCAAGTGTAAAAAGAACTTTTAAATTGCTTGATTTAATTCATAGTGATTTAGATGATTTTCATAGTACACCTTCAATAAGTGGTAAGAAGTATTATGACTTTCATTGATGATTAATATTCTAGATTTTGTCAAATTTATCTTTTGAGTTCTAAAGATGAAACAGTTGAAAAGCTTAAAGTTTACAAAACTAGAAGTGAATTACAATGTGAGACCTTGATTAAAAATCTAAGATCCGATAGAGGAGGGAAATTTTATGATCCAAAGTTTTTCCAAGAAACAGGGATTGTACATGAGACAACCGTCCCGTACACACCACAACAAAATGGGGTTGCGGAAAGGAAAAATAGAACTTTAAAGGAAATGGTGAATTCTATGTTGTCTAACTCCGGTTTAAGTAATGGATTTTGGGGTGAAGTCATTTTAATGGCTTGTTATATTTTAAATAGAATTCCAATAAAAGATAATTCTAGTACCTCATATGAGTTATGGAACAAAAGGAAACCAAATCTAAAGTATTTTAGGATTTGGGGTTATAGTGTCATTGTAAAGGTCCCAGAACCTAATAAAAGAAAATTAGGTGAAAGAGGAATTGAGTGCATCATTATAGGCTATGCTCATGATAGCAAAGCCTATAGATTTTTGGTAATTGATCCAAATGTGTATGTATCGGTGAATACCGTTATGGAATCCATGCATGCAATATTTGATGAGACTAGGTTCTCTTCAATTCCTAGACCTAAAGATATAATTCTAGGTGTTGTTCCTCAAATTGAGCCATGTGATATAAATCATGAGGATACATCCATACAAGATGATGTTTTGAATCATGATGTTATTCATGATGAAGAAGATGAATGTATTGAGTTAAGGAGTAAAAGAGCAAGGAAACGAAAGGATTTTGGTTCAGAGTTCTATTTATATTTAGTAGAAGGTTCAAGGGACTCGCTTAAAAGAGAGACCCTATGTATGTACAACATAGACAAAGATCCAAAGACTTTTAAAGAAGCTATGCAATCTCATGATGCATCTTTGTGGAAAGAAGCGGTACAAGATGAGATTGATTCTATAAGGGAAAACAATGTTTGGATATTGGTTAATCTTCCTCCGGGTAGTAAACCAATTACCTATAAATGGATCTTTAAAACGAAAAAGCGAGTAGATGGTACCGTTGAGAGGTATATATAAAGCCTGGTTGGTTGTAAAGGGTTTTACTCAAAAGTATGGTATTGACTACTTTGATGCATAAGCATTGGTAGCTAGGATAGCTTCAATACGTGTATTGTTGGCTTTAGCTACTATCCATAAGCTAGTAATCCATCAAATGAATGTGAATAAGACATTCTTATATTGAGAACTAGAAGAGGAAGTGTACATGGAACAACCTCAAGGGTTTGTTGTTGAAGGTCAGAAAAAGAAAGTTTGTAAACTTATAAGGTCTTTATATGGACTTAAGCAAGCACCTAAGCAACGACAACAAAAGTTTGGTGAAGTAGCGCTTTCAGTGGATATAAGATCAATAAATCGGATAAGTACATATACTATAAGTTTGAGAATGACAAATGAGTGATCATTTGCAAGTAAGGCCCCAACAAATTGCATTGTACTCCATAAAAACAGGAAAGGAGGTCTTGAGAACCATTTGGACTCGTGACTACTAAAGCACTTGCCTGAGTTTATGGTGATCTCAATCATTATTACAAATGAATTTTTGAACAATCAATTTGTTTTCTTCATGAGAAGGGGATCAATTAGCTAATAAGATAGTGGTTACTAACCACACCAATTATCATTGCAAAAGTTCACTTTAGCACCATTGCTAATTTTCCATCAAATTACAAAGCTTATAAACAAGACCTGGCAATTTCTGACCCGACCCGAACCCGCCCGAAATTTCTAAGTTTTGAACATGATTTTTTTAACTAAACTGGAAGTACACCGAACCCGAAAAATTAGCGGGTCAAACCCGACCCGCCCGTTTGACCCGAAAATTTAAAATTTAAAGTTGAAGTTTAGTAAAATTTGTTACTTTTTATTTGAATTTTTAAGTATTAAACTATAACCGCAACTTATTTATTTGTTATTTCTCTTATTTAAATTAAAATTGTTACAATAATCTATCGTTACTAGAAGATAATGATGTTTTATTATGTATATTGTACTAAAAGTAGTATTTAGAGACCATTTTTGAAAAAGAAAAAACGGAAAAAGGTCGCAATCATAACCCGTTGGGTTGACCCGAAACCGAAATACATCGCCCGTATTTTCCTGAACGCGAAATACACCCGATCCGTATTTACGAACCGATATCGACCAGGCCCGAAATCGCCTTGGCCAAGATGTCTATTATGAACTCTACAAAGATTATTCCAAACCCAGCAGTCTGAGGACTTTGTTGGGTGTGGAGACCAAAATGGGAGAAGGAAGAAGAAAGGAAGAAAGAAGAAGTAGAAAGGAGAAGAAAGAAAGACGTTAAACAACCAGCGGCCCGCCGAAGCAAGACGCTGCCAGCGTCCTTGCCCCACGACCAGCGTCTCGGACAGCCGGGTCATATTGACGCCCGCTGCTAACGTCTTCCCCCCTTACTAGTGCTTGTGTGAAATATTCAGGGAATATTGCCGAGATCTTTTCTGTTTCCTTTCTACAGTTGTTTTCTACTTCGCGGTTGTTTCCTTTTTGCTGGAGACTTCCTTATTGTGTAGGTTACTGCCATATTATAACCTAGGTTTTCCAGTTATATAGTTTCTTTGAAGCTTTTTCTAGAATAGGTGAAAACAATTCTATTTTCTTATTACCACTAATGGCAGGACAACCTAGGTGTTTACCCAAGGATTCTTTGGTGGGGATATTAAAAATCCCCTTTGCTCGATCAATGTATTTTGCCATAGCTTAAAACATTGTGGACTTGTGATAATTGATCAAATGTTCAGATTGTTCATAAAAATTATCCAAAAGGAACTTAAGGCTTTTGCAGTTTGTTTTAGTCCCCTTACTGTGCACGCAACAATATAAATATAATAGATTATATCACGTAGGGATGGCAACGGATCGGAGGTGGGTACCTCCACCTTCGCTCCAATTAATAATCTGGAGGTGGAGGTTCACCTCTAAATCCGATTAATTGGAGGAGGAGTAAACCTCTAATGCCAATTATAATTGGAGGCAGGGGTCGTCAAATTATAATCAAATGTCAAATTAGCATTTGAACTACTCATTTTTCTTGTTTTTCTTAGTTTTTGATATATCATACTCATTACTTGTAAAAATAATAAAACACCAACAACAAACCTGAAATAACCCTAGAGGGGGGGTGATTAGGGTTATGTAAATAATCTGCACTTCAATCAACACAACTAGGTTAATAGCACTTTTATATAATGAAAAATACTTCTTTATTAAATAGACAAAAGTGCTTAAAACAGAGGAGGTTACAACTCAGCTTAAGTGAGAACCGTGAGGTCCTCAATTAGCCTACTGGAACAGAAGATCTAGCAGATGTCTTCTGTTAATGAGGCCTCACAGACGAGGCAGTAACAGACAGAGAAAACAACTTCAAAGTGAAACACCTTTCTCACTTCTTACACTGGACCTTGGAGGTCCTCACTAGTATGCTCACTGGTTACACAAACTCACCACTTATAAAAATGGCTACACTCAGAATATTAACTCACAATATTCCTACACTCAGAACTTTCTCACACAAAGTTCCTACTCAGATTTACTTGCTTGGAAATCCACACCTACGTATGAAGGAGAGACACTAATATTTATAGGCTTGAGGGCAACGTCTTCTTACATTCTTCAAGATCATTTCCTTTTCTGAGATGATCCTCAATCTTGCATGTGATTTCCTTTTTGAGCCATAGTATCTTAAATGAGGTCTTCAGTTGGTATATAAATTGATGCAGCAACGGCTCCTTGATCTTTGGTGTGGATAGTTTCCTTCTTGTGAGTTATCTTCTCAATCTTCTATACAAATTTGATATCCTTGATTTGCTTTCCATAAATTGAGTTTCTGGAATCAAGGAAACAATCATTATTACATCAAATCAGAAAGAATAAGAGAGAATATTATTTAGGGTTTTAGTGGATACTTCCCTAAATTAATTTAGTCACACTTTCAAACAAAATCGTAGTGCTGGTGCTGGAGGTCCTCGGCAGTTGCTGTGATGAGGTCCTGAATCTGGACTTGAGTTTCTTCAAAACCTAAATATTTTTTTTACGTAACCATAAAATATATAACAACACAATAGGACTATAGCATGTCAAAAAGTCTCTCAACTGTCAAAATACTGGCAATATGTGCTTCCTCGAAAAAAAAAAGCTTCAAATTCTCTCCTCCATTCTTGAATTCGGTCATATTATAATTTTTCTTATTTTTAAATATATTTATTCTAAACGGACTTAATCGGACCTAATCAGATTAGAGGTGGTCACCTCCACATCCGTTCCAATTATTATAATTTGAGATGTCTTTTTTTCGGACTTGGATAGGATTTTCAGCTTTGGATGGGAGCATATTTGCTTCGGATGCATATCTGACTATCATTCCTAATAAATGTCAAGCTATGTATGCAAGCATGTCAACCAATGGTCCAAAAACTAAATATATCTGGGTCAAAGCTTAATGTCATAAGTAATTGAAAATTCTATATTAAATTAACAATAATTTTAAATAAAATTCAAACATTAATATCGCCAAAATAATTATCCTGGATAAACTTACATGCCTTGAAAGCATTGGATTGTATATTCGATATAATAATTAGAAAGATTTACATTAAAAAAAGTTATGAGTTTTGAAATCTCATGTGATATATTCTATTGCCAAAAAACGACTGACAGGGCCTTATATTTTGATGTAATAATTATAAGGGCCCTGTATTTTACTAAATTACTAGGAGGTGACATTATATTTGATGAAAATATTTAGGAGGGACTTTCTGGCAACTATCCGGCCAAAAAACGACTGAAGTATTTAATGATGTGTTTAATATGGATTAACTATTTGATGATTTTGACCAACTTCATTAAGAGGTAAAAACAAAAAGAAAAAAATAAATGAGCCTAATTAAAAGCCTGGCGACCCCCCTCCCATTTGAATACCCAAATCTGAACAGGGATAGATGTCTTCCAGAACGAGATAGAGCAGCCATACACGACCTCCATTGAAGAAGGCTGGGCAACCTTGACAAGCTTGGACCTCCTTCTCGAATCTCGAGTTCACCTAACACCCGCTGTCCCTCCTCCTCGTCGCAACAGGTATTTTCCTTCTTGAATTTGTTTTTTTGAATGAAACATCCCTGAATTAGGGTTTTGGATTTAATTTAGGAGTGCTCTTATTTTTTTTTTAATTTATATTATATGATTAGGGTTGTTGAAGGATGGAACTATCCTCTTCTTCAATCTATAGTTATAAGAGGATTTGTCCAAGATGCAATGTTGAAGGTGTAATAAGAATTTCAAATTCACAATTGAATCCGAGAAAGGAGTATGTGAAGTGTCTAAGATGTGACAAATTTATTGGATGGTTGGATGAGTTGAATGCGAATACTGCTACAAATTTTCCAACAAATACAGAGACAAGGACCTTGAAGGAGATTCAAGATGTGAAGGAAGATGTGAAAGAGTTGAAAACTATTATGAAGCTGTTGGAGAAGGGCCAGTGTTTCCAGATTGGATTAATATTTGCTTTGTTGGTAGTGTTGTTTGTGATTTGTTTCAAAATGTAACCCTTTATGGTGAATTGTTGATGGTTGGTTCATGCTTAGTAGTAATTGGCTTTAGGTGGTTGACAACTGTAATGTAACCTTGTATGATAGTAGTAGTGAAGAATATGTACTGTAAATTTGCAATGGAAAGTAATGTTGAAGATGTTAATTTTTCTCTTCTAATCTGCTTCTGTTTTGTGTCTATGAAACAAGCAAATTGTGTATCTATGAAACAAGCATGGTAGATCATATCAAAGTTTCCAATTTTGTGTCTTCAATAGGCACTTATATCCATCCAGCTTTTGTCAAATGATACAAATGCTGCACATCCAAGCTCCACTAAAATCAACAAGATTATACATACAACATACTGCCTCTCATTAAGGAATACAAACATAGTAAGATTAAATTGGACAGGACTTGTCAGATAAAAGTTGTGCTGCGAGGAAATGTCACTGTTGGAAATAAACCCTATGAACGCATCCAATGCACAGATTATATTCTCTATTTGGCTTCTAAACCAGCAACACAACCAAAATCCGTTTGGCAACCAAAAAATGAAACAAGCATATGAAACTAGCAAAAGTGTCTGGCAGTGTTTCCAGATTGCATTCATTGCATAAACATGTTAGACAAGCTTTACAAATATACCAAAAGATGATGTTTGTGAGCCAAGTGCAGGCAACAAACTTGACAACAAAATATCAGTATACTTCCTAACACCACCAATTAACAAAAGCAAGTAAAAATGAACAAGCGTCTGGCCACCAAAAGTCAACCAAAAACCCATAACCCTTTCTGTGTGTTACACGTGCCAGCACTGTGAACATGTCAACATAATAATTATACTAATTAGTAAGTAGAACACTAAACAAGGACTAGGTTGCTTGGCTGGATTGAGTCCCCGGTGCATCAGATCTCTGTTTCTTGGAAGGCCTTCCTGGCTTGCTGTACTTGGTGTTCTTAGCCTTTCTCTTGGTGGTTTTCACCAATCTTCCATGTTCATCACGAGGTTTGCCACAAGTTTTTTTATTATGCCCAAGTTTATCGCATCCTTTGCACCTTTTCGCCCCAGAAGGTAGTGCCACAATGTCATGGACGGAGTCTCTCCTTTTGTTCTTCGATGGTCTGCCTCTCTTCTTCTTTAGAGCCGGTGGGTGTAACGACGGTAAAGTTGTCTCCTCCCACATGCAAGGATCAGAGATGGGGTTGATTATTGTATCGTAAAGCTGCTTGTACTTGTCAGTTAGAAACCAGTCAGAGCAGTAGTCCTCCAATTTCATATTCATCCTTAGAATGCAGCTGGCTGCATGTTTGCATGGCAGTCCTGAAATTTGCCATCGTTGACAATCACAAAAATGGTCATTCAAACTGACCGTGAAGTTGGTGCTCCCGTCTTTAACATCAAACCGAAGTCTTCCAGCTGCAACAACTTCATAACAGTTTCTGGCTTTACCCTCAATCAGCTTCAACTTCTTTGCCACGTACGGTGTCACTTTTGATTGCCAGGTTGATGCATTATTGAGCCTTTTGTCAAACCTACTACCCACAAGCTTCCTGATCTCCTCGAGCATGGTGAATACAGGCTTCCCCCTATGCTTCACTATTGCATTGTTGAAGCTTTCAACGAAATTGTTGGTGTTGTCGTCACACTTGAGGCTTTGGTCGAACTTAAACCTCACCCAATGTTCTAACGGCTCACTATCCCTTAGCCAATGATAGGCAGCTGGATCCATCGTCTTTATCTTGTACATAGCCTTGTTGAAAACAAAAGCACAATATGCATTTGCTGCCACATAAAACCAGTAATGGAACCATGCCCCTACAGTTGACACAACATTGCTAATGAGAAAGTCTTGTAGTGATGTAAGAAATAAAATGTTGTAGTATGATGTAATACTAACTTACCGGGAAAGTTTGAAGCGAAGTTCTTGTAGTAATGTATGGTACAAATTCTTCGACTTGCTTGGGGTACAACATCTTCAAGTGCCTTTATAACAGCCTTTTGGACCCAAAAAAAAATAAATGAGAAGAATATATGACAGTGTAGAATACATGACAGTGCATATATGACAACATATAACATAAATGAGCAGAATATATGACAGTAATTTAGGCTTAGTAGTATATAAATGACAGTGCATATAGAATATATGACAGTGCACAAATAATATAGAAATGTTTAACAAATAATATGACAGTGCACAAGTAATATATACATTCATACATATATTCATATGACAGTGCATATGGTAATTTAGTTTTGCTGGTTTAGTAATTGGACATAGTGGTTAGTAACTTAAGTTACTGGTTTAGTAATTTAAGGTATATCATGCCAACCAAAAAAATTGTCATTAGAGCTAAGGCCTTGAATTATAAAAAAAAATGTCATCAGAACCAATGTCTGTAATTCATGACCATCAATCACCAAAGTACTCCCCACCTTTTCTCCTATATTCACTCAAAATATATATACAGTCATATTACTATATGACAGTGAATATAACTATATGACAGTCCTATAACTATTTAAGTGTGTTTACAGAAGACTTACCTTATGCCTATCAGACATAAATGTATATATTGAGTTGTCTTCTCTTGCACCAAGCCCGGTTGCTGATGCATGGATGAATTCCCCCCACTCTTCTTCATTTTCAGTTGGTGCAACTCCGTACGCCAATGGAAACTGGTCGTTGTTTCCATCAAGTCCCATGGCTGTCATGAGCACACCTTTGTAAGGTCCCTTTAGAAAGCACGCATCAATCCCTATCAATGGTCTACAGTTCTCCTTGAATTTTTCAACTGCACTTCCAATGACTATGATGCATCTCTTGAAGGTGGGGTTATTCATTGGACCTTCATTTTGCCATTTCACAAAGCACAATGAGCTCGGGTTTCTCTCTTTGAACTTCTCCATGTATTGTGGAATAACCCTGTAGCCCTCCTCATGTTTACCGTCAACCACGTCTTTCATAACCCGTATAGCCCTCCAACAAGTGTGCTTCGGGATAAGAATGCCAAACTCAGTCAACATCGAAGCTTGGATACCAGCTACTCCATGTTTGGATTCCACCTAAACTAAGGTAGCATATGCTTCGCTACCCATCTGGACCCAACAACTCTGTTATCTTGGTTAAATGCACAACAATGAATTCCTTCAATCTTCCTGATTTGCCATGTGACACGGTCCGACATCTTCCTTGCATGGATTCTAAAAGTGCATTCAGGATTTGAGCACCTTTGTGTGTATCTATGGGCATCGTTTCTTATTTTCTTCAAAGTGAACCCTTCTTGAACACAATAATACTTCATAGCATCAAGCATCTCTTCCTTGCATTTAAATATGTCATACCTATCAATAGAATAATAATCATGTATAACAGTAAAAAAAAAATTAGGATTGTGTATAACAGAAAAAAAAAATTAAGCAAGATAAAACATTAGCATACTTGCATTTAAACACCTTTGACAGTAGGACTACATAAACCAAATTATAGGAAGGTCAAAGACAATTAAAAAAACACTAGTATACTTGCATTTAAACACCTTTGACAATGGGAGTACATGAAACAGAATATAGAAATGAACCACAATATATATTTGTTGGTTTTGTGAGTAAATTAACCATATTAAATGTGCAATACCGTTAACAATCACAGTGTTCAAATGACAGTGACATAAAACAGTGTTCAAATCAAGGTGACTATGACAGTGAATATACATTCAACCAAAAATTGAGAGGGTTTGATTACACCAATTCATACCTAGCAAATGTCGTCTTGCCATCTCTGCCCCTACTCCAAATTTTCCCCTTGGCGTAAAGCCTTGCCATCTTGTTTATAACCAAGTCCTCCCCATTCCCTGCATCATCAAGTAATTGGTGACATAGAGCCATCCTCTCCTCAGTGTTCATCTCAAGTTCAATGTCATCTAAACCCTCACACTCGTCCTCGTCCTCATCTTCAAATGAAACATCATCACTCTCCCCATCACTCTCCCCGTCACTCTCACCCTCCACATAGTCACTATCCTCATTACTGTTATGCTCGCCTTCCTCTTCAACATTATCTCCCTCATGGTCATCATTTTGATCATCATTTCCATCCTCAACAAACACATCCAACTCTCTAATGTCAGGATGTTGTAGATTATCATATCCCTCAAACCCATTCAAGTCATTGCATTGGTTTAGCATTTCCTGCATGTACAAATCAAGCATTTCTTTTGACTTTCTTTTCCCTCGAACTTCATCACTCAATGCATTGGATTTTTTGCTTTGATCTTTTTGCTTCCTTGTTTAGGCTACCCTTGATGATGGACTAGGCATGGAAGGGGTAGGGTTTTTCTTTTGAGTTGGGCTTCTGCCAGTTGGAAGGGGTTGGGTTAGGGTTGTTGGGCTAATGGCAGTGGGTGGGGTGGGGTATCTTGGGCTTCTGCGAGTGGGCTGGTTTGGGGTGCTAGGAATTGTAGTGGGTCGGGTTGGGGTTCTTGGGCTTCTACGAGTGGGCTGGGTAGGAGTAGGTGGGCTTCTTGTTGTGGGCTGGGTTATGCTTTTGCATGTTGGAGTGGGTTTAGTTGGGGTAGTTTGGATTTTTTTGGTGAGGGTATGTTGGGATTCACCTTCACTCACTGATTTTGACATAAACACTAAAGCAACTTCTTGTTCAATGCTCCCTTGAGTGGTAACTTTTTTCTTTCACTGTACTGACTAGGTGAGGATCTTGGGGGTAGTGAGTTTGTACATGAAGGTGTCACAATCAAACTTTCAGCCCAATCATTTGCTTCACTGGTAGTAGGTTCATTCAATGGCTTTGTTGGGACCACATCCATGGCAATAGGCACTTCAGGGACCACAATATCTGGTATATCCTCAGGCGCCCTTTGTTGCTCAATCATGTTGTCATTCATCTCAACACGCAATTGGAGATTAGATGGCTTGCTCAGATCACTCATGTACACAGGGATAACACGAGTCTTTTTCAACCCATCCCAATGCTCCACAAACTTCCTCCAGTCATCGTCATCAACAAGTGCCCATCTCTGATTTTCCTTCCCAGGAGGGTGCCAACAAAACCCAGCAAACCTTGGAAATGTGATTTTCTCTTCTTCTAAACTCATCTTCCTAGCATCCTTGTACAAATCCATAGGTTGATATTCATCCAAGTCCACATCAGTTATGAAAATCATCTTGTCCTTGTAATGTATGCATATACTTCTCTTACCCTGCCAAGAACAACCAAAACATATGCAACCATGAAACTACTCTAAAACCCAGAAAAAACAGAGACTTTGAAATGCATATACAGATTCTCCCCTAGCATATAAAACCTAGAAAAACAGAGACCTAACATTGATTGAATCATATGCTCCTCTCCACCATGAAAACAACATATACACCCTCATACAATCACTTATCAATTATCTAGTATATACAGATTCTTGATATGAAAAAAAAAAACCCTAACTACAAAGTCTAAAAACCCTAACTTTCCATCACCAACGAAAATCACTAATAGGTTATGGGTCCCTTAAAAATTCAATCTTTTGTGAAATTATACCCCAAAAATTACAAATAAGGCAAAAGATTGCCATTTTTTCCAGTCGACCATCAAAATTCGTCCCCAGAACACCCGCCATTCCAATGTAACAGTCTAGAGACACTTACCATTGTTAGCCTTGAACTTGCTCAGGGTTCACTTCAACTTCATACACCAACTCCAACCTTCAATCGCCAGAAATTCACTCTTCTTCCACTGAATTTTGTTGAGTCGACACTTCTGGTTGAATATGTGATAAATTGGCAGAACAAAGGAGGGAGGATGAAAGAGATTAATGTGGAACTGGAAGGAATGCAGTGACGTTAGACTTGAGTGTTTTTGGTTATTTTTTTAAAAATTTTAAACCTTTAATCTCTCATTAATGTTAATCATAGTTGACTTCCTCTTAAAACACTATTATGCATTTAATCACTTGGTTCCCGCCATTTTTGGCTGGAATTCACCCGGAAAGTCCCTCCCAAATATTTTCATCAAATATAATGTCACCTCCCAGTAATTTAGTAAAATATAGGGCCCTTATAATTATTACACCAAAATAAGAGGCCCCCGAGTCGTTTTTTTATTCTATTGCCCAATGTTGTGATTGAACAAGCAGCTAATTAGTCATAATTCAAGTACTAATTATAGCACATATGATCAAAAGGAGCTTTGCTTGTTGTTTTTTTTTTTGATAATTATTAGCAAAGCCCAATTTATTAAAAATCAACAAGAAAGACACAAGGTGCCAAAGAAGCACAGGTGGCCAACAAGCAGACAAAGCCACAACAAGAGTAATGCAAAAGTGAAAAGCAAGATGAAAGGCAAAAAGTAGAAGCAGTAGTATGGCCAGGACCCAACAAACCCCCTTTGAAAGTAGTATGAGACAAAATGAACCCCTTTTACATCAATCCTTTCTTCATCTCTTCTTTGTTCGGCGGGGTAAAACCCTTTCATTGTCATGTCTGGACAATGCTACACTGACTCACTGAGTCAAAAACTCAGATGAGTTGGCAGCTGATTTGGCTCTTCCCTCCTCTCTCTCCTCCTTCTCTCTCCTTCCTCGGTAACCAGCCTCCCTTTCACTCCTTCTTAATTACCTCTTCCTCGGTAACCAGCTTCTCTCTTCATTGTCCTTTTCAAATTTTGAATCGATTTCCCCCATTTCCTGAAAAATACGAGCTTCTTCTTCTCCTTCCTCTTATTCTCGCCATTAAATCCCACCGACCCTCCTAAATCCGTCATTAAACCCAGCTGAACCCCCAATTAAAAACCACTTCTTTCTCTACAAAAAGCTCACATACTTTCTGGGTTGAGTTGTGTTTTTGAGTTCTTAATTACTCCCTCTTCTATTGTTCCTTTTTTTCTGAATCAGCTCCCTTCGGCCTGCCATTGAAGGAATTGTGAGGTATGTTTTCTTGTGTTGCTCCTCCCCTCTCTTTCGTTTGAATTAGGATTTCTGGGTTGAAGCAATTCGAAGTGCTATTTTAGGTTTAGGGTTTCAATCGGGAAAAATCGAATTTTGAAAAATGGAGTTTGTGATTCAATTTTGTTGCTGCTATTTCTGAATCGATTCAAAATGGGGGAAATCGATTCAAAATACATATGAAGATGTCATAAGCTTTGAAACTCTAGTCTGATTCAATTTTGTTGCTGCTATTTTTGAATCGATTCAAAATGGGGGAAATGGGGGAAATCGATTTCAAATACAGATGAAAATGTCCGAAAAGATTCATGAAACCACAGAAAAGAGGCGTTCTCTTTTCATGTTAGATTTTTTAAAACCAGATCTCCGAAAAGATTCACATCTTCTCATTTGTTCCTCTGTGAATTGAGACAGTATAGTCCTGCAACAGTTCAATATATGAGATCACTCCTCTGTGAATTGAAGCAATTCGATGTGCTATTTTAGGATTAGGGTTTCAACTGGGAAAAATGGAATTTTGAAAAATGGAGTTTGTGATTCAATATTGTTGCTGCTATTTCACCTCATTCGATTCTTCCTGATATTTCCCGTCTAATTTCATAGGTTGGTTGTGTTGATTATGCCTTCATACGCATCTTCAAATGGTGATGGTTGTTATGGTGTCATCTGTCCCAGATGCAATATTCCAGCTACCAGACTTGTGTCAAAGTCGAAACAGGACCCCAACAAATTGTATGATAAGTGGATACAATGTGATAAATTTCTTGGTTGGGCTCCTGAATTGAGCTTCTCAAACAATGGACGAGATTTGGATTTTGAGAATGATTTGAAGAATGAAATTAGGGAAATGAAGGCTATGTTGAAATTGATTGAGAAAGGGCAAACTATATTAGGGATGATGTTAGTTGGGGTTTTTGTACTCATTGTAATGAATATTAATAGTAGGTAATGATCAGTGTTTATGCTAAGGGTTCCATATTGTAATGTTCATGTGTTCCATGAATGAATGAAATCACAATTATCATATGATTATTTTCTTCTTGATTGTTGCTCCATATTCTTCCTTCAATCTGCTGGCATTGGATTGGTTCAAGGGTGTGGTGTGTTGGCAGATTGTGTGTTTCTCTGGTTGGCATTCTCCATTTTGGTGTGGTCTTTATATGCTCTGTGAATGTCTGTCAAGAGATGATGATATGTGAATATCTAGTTGGTAGTGCTTATTGCAGATTGATGGGTCTCATTTTCATCTCTAGATAGGGGAGGGAGGGGGAGAGATGAATAGATGGGACAAGAAAAATGGTCACCGAAACAAATGCCTTTTATCTATATGTGGAGTTTGTCAGGATTTTCAGGGTGCCCATTTGCTTGGGACTGAACCAAGGATGGTTGTTTAATGTGCAAATTGACATTCTAGACATGTGCAAATCCCTGTTTGTATGAAAGAATGCCTACATTTAGGTAGGGAACGGTTCTGTTTGTATGAAAGAAGTTTGTTATCCCATAAATTGGAGCATATCTATATGATTATTGCTCTACTATAGCTGCTGAGGTGTTTATGGTTTGGTCTTTTGAGATTATTTGGTCGAAAGAGCTAAATTGATGTTTGGTATCTAGCATATTCAATTGGAGCAGTTAATTTCTAATAAGGTGAAAAAAGACATATGTTGAAAACAATTATTGTAACAATTATCTGCATAGGGGAGGGAGGAGGAGAGATGTCTGATTTACATAAACAACGAAATGACCAAAATAAAACATTGTAAGTAGGGGAAATATTAGACAAGTGAATTTACATAGAACTATGATGAAATGTCGTCTGCAAACTAACGAGAAGACCTCTGAAGGCCAAAAATTACAACATTTTATACTATACATGTCCCTTATGCTGTGTCTTTTTCTGTTAACATGTCTGTAATATCCTTGCTTTCATCATTTCATTCCCATGCTCCTTGCTTTCATCAGTCCAGCATTGGCGAGGTACCTAAATTACTATTCTCTAATTAGATTATACAAGTAGTAGGTAGTAAGGTAATCTAATACAGAAATTACATGAGGAGTAATCTGGACATCAAGGAAGGAAGGTACTATTGCTCAATATAAATAACTGTATACGATAGGAAGGAAGAAGTGGTGATATCAGTAAGCCATAAAAAGAGTTGATTAAATTAAGAACATTACAGCCTGACGACAGTGTTGTCGGAATTGCAAGTGACGTGAAACCAAGTGCAGGGGTTCACCAGTGACGCATCCCAACTCTGAAGTACATTGAACGGGTCCTTCAACATTGACTTCCATGCAACAAGGATATCCACTGCACTTCAAATAACTGTTGATAAGTTTACCAAGGATTACTGTGTTCATTTAAGCTTCGCTACTGGCAGGAATTGTTGTCAAGGATAAGTGGCAAACTAAGGTTAGAGAGGTTGATGTTGTTAATTGCAAAATATACGTATCTTCATGGTTGCCCTTGACAAAAGCAGCAGTTGAGATGATGTACAAAAACAAAACACCAACAGCTACATTCATTATGTGAGTTTCCATGTCAAGAAAGCTAGACTTGCCTGTGTTTTTATACTACTTACCTTAATGGTTTACAAGCAATAATGTGTGCTAAGTACGACTCAATAATTGTTGGCTGGAATGTTAAATGCAAGTAAAATTCAAGAATTGTTGGTTGGAATGTTCAAACCTATTGACTTATAGACCAAATCAAACAGGCCGAACAACAAGATCATGTCTAATCTCATATATTATTAAACTATATTTTCCTGGTGACCAGCTGCCTAATTACTCTCATATATTAAACTATATTTTCCTGGTGAGCAGCTGCCTAATTACTTTTGACTGACTACCACTTGAAGTGCAACAAACCTCAAGTTGTTTTTTAAACTATATTTATTTGTTTTGGGGGTTAGGGGGGTGTTAAACTCAGAAATGCCCATGCATGTAATGTGTTAATGTTTTTGAGGACGGAGAATTCATGTGAAAATGTAAAACAGACAAAAGGGAAGCATTGCGTGGAATAAGAACACCTCAGGAAACAGGTGGCCAGGTATGCAAGCAACATGACTGGAAATATCTTCAGAAGCAACACCACCAATATAATGAAATAACTGCACTGTAAATCTATTACTGAAGTGTCTGCTTGCTGGTAAAGCCAGCATAGATTTTGATCAGATTAAAACTTGAGAACAATTTCTCTCTGTTACTGTCTGTAAGAGAAGTACAGAAGTTATGCAAAAGAAGTGGGATACTTATAAGTACTCGGCAATTAGAGTTGAAGTCAACGTCATGTGTTCCGATATTCCTACACCAATAAAGCAGTGGCACTGTAAGAGGCAATATATACTAATAAAGCAATAGAATGGATGTGAATCTCTACAAGTCCAAGCATAGCATTGTCCAAGAAATGTTCAAACTTGGAAGTGACATCAAGAAGTCCAGGTTTTTGACAAGTGCAATTTTCTGACCCAGGACTTTGCACTCATGGTTAACTGGAGTCTGGAACATCATGCCTCACCAGATTATCCTGCAAATAACATAAACACCAATGGCAATAGTTATCAAAACAACCAAATTCTGTTTTGACATTGGCATTCTTGATGCCTATGCACTCTTCAGCAGACACTAAGGTCAGAGAGGTTCATAACAGGCACTAATATTAAGCATGTTAATCACACAAGATAGCTTCTGCTATGGGCCCTTAGTTAAAAGTTTAATACAAAAATACGATGGAAAATACATACAAGAGAAGGTGCTCCCAGATAATTTCATGAATTTACTTTCATTTTCTGCCTCAATGCTTCACATGAGAACCGCCCCTCCTCCCTGTCCTCCCTTTCTCCTGCAACACCCCCCCCCCCCAAAAAAAACAACAACAAAAGACACCCAAGGATCTTAGCATCAGTATTAATTTTAGTAGGACATGTCTGGATATAGGTCTATTCTGATACAAAAATAAATACTTCGGAACTAGATATTATGATATAGGTCTGTTCCAAAACAACAACAAAGATAAATACCCAGTTCTTGTTTCACATAAAAGGTGTAATCTTTGATCCATAAACACAAAACCAAGAAAATAACTATAATGTCTGTCTTGAAAAACTACAGCAATTAAAACTAAATTTTTTTTCCCGTTAGAAAAGGTAGTTGTTAGAAATTGTTCATCTTCAAAGGGTATAAATTGACATCAGTTCAATCAATTCATGATGGAAAAAAAATCCACTATTACAACATACATCCCAATTTCGGTAGTACAATCACAAGAAGAAGAAGAAGAAGAAGAAGAAGAAGAAGAAACCCAGTTTCCGTAGTACAGTAAGTAGTATGATTCTACATTCATCCCACTTTCAATTTTTGGAAACCAGTTTCGATTAGGGTTTTCGAAAACAAATCAGTAAAAATCAAAATCAAATTGGAAATCAAATATATATGTAAAAATCGAAATCAAATTGGGAATCAAATTGGTTAACAAATCGGTAAAAAATCGAAATCAAATTGGAAACAACATTTACCTCGTAGAAACCCACACTTGTTCTCTTCTTCTTCGTTTGCTTCGTCTTCTTCTTCTTCGTTTTAGGGTTAAGATGAAGGGGGGTTTCGATTTTTAGGGTTTCGTTGGGTTTCGATCAATTGGAGATGGTTGATGCATGAGAGACGAAAGGGATGAATTTTCCTTCAATTTAGGGTTTAGAAGAGCAACAGATAGGGTTAGGAATCCCATCTAGTTTAGAACAGTAGAGGGAAATTGTGGGAATCCGATTTAGGGTTCAGAAGATGAAAAGCGCGGCAATGGAAATTTTTGTGGCAGAAGATCTTGACCATCCAATCTATTTTGAATCTGACGGTTAAAATTGATTTGTTTTGCCATGTCAGCAATCTGTGTGCATGTCTATAGACCATTAAATATAGAGTGCATGGATTGACAATTTTAAATATAATTAGACAATTTTAAATATAATTGGACATTTTTTATTAGTGTTATTGCAATGAATGTAGAATATAAATTTTTAAAACAATTAATCTTTTTCTTGTAAATAATTGTTGACAAATATATTCTATTGTTTCTAATTACTATCAATTTTATTGTCATATTCATTAATTTTAATGACATCAATTTTTTTCATTAGTGTTATTTTGCTTGCTATTTTAATGAATGTAGAGTATATTTTCAAAATAGTTTATTTTTTTATTTTAAAAAAATATCTACAAATATATTCTATAGTTTCTAATGAATATTAATTAGTGCTATTTTTTCCAATGACTTGAATAAATTTTTTTCTTTATTAATTTTTTAGTATTCTTCCCTAATTTTAATGATGTCAATTTTTTCATGCGACTTTAGTATGAAAAACGTATAATATATTTTGTAGTTTTTATAAATTTTATTTACTAATGTGTTTCTTTTCATAGTGTTAACTTGTAAGTTTATAAATTTAATAAATATTAATGATTAATATTTTCATGCAATTTTGATGATTAATAACTTTTGGTATCATTTTTTCATGCAATTTTAATGATGTCAACCTTTTCATGCAATTTTAATGTGATGAACGTAAACTAAATTTTAACTGTGTTTCTTTTCATGGTATAGACTTTCATCAATATCATCATGGCATCCCGACAAGTTGACTTGAACGAGGACTATGACAGTGATTTCGATTACGATCCATTAGAAGAGTTGTTTAATGATGAGGGGACGAATGGCGTTGGTAATCGTGACGACTTGTTTCGTGATTTATTTGGAGATGAAGACGAACTTGAGGCAGAAGATGAGTTTAGGGCCCCTTTCATACCCGAGGATGTTGTGGAAGCCATGACTGTTACTGGTGATGGTGATGTTGATGGGTCGAGTGATCATCCTAACAGTGACGGATCACTATCCGTCCCCGCCCCTTTTCGCGAGATGGAATTTGATTCGGTCGCGAATTTTGTGAACCGCATACATAACTACGGGCGGGTCAATGGGTTCCAAGTACGTATTAGAAGCTCCGGAAGATTTCACGAAGAACCTGGCACGACAAACGAAGCACTCATCAAGAGGATAATGATGGTCTGTTCAAAATACGGCACGTTCAAGTCAAACAGTGCAGATCCAAACCGATCATCCAAAGCCACATCGCGGTGTGGTTTCAAAGTCACCGCGTTCCAACAAAGAAAGCGGAAAATACAAGTTGACTACAGTCGATAGAAACCATAACCACGAGTGCAACCCTGCAGACATAAAATACACGCGGAACTACAAGATCATAAGTTTCGAGAATCAGTGGAGGATGATAAACAACGACACGGCCGGCGTGCAAATATCCAAGAATTTCAACTCAATTGCGGTACAACACGATGGGCATGATCAAGTTCCGTTCGATGAGAGAGATTGTCGCAATGTTATCAGTAGATCAAGGAGACTCGCATTGCAAGACGGCGACTTCAGGGGGATGATGGGACATTTTAAGGAGTTGATGTCCGGTAACTCTAGTTTTTTCGTCACGTATGACACTGATGATGTCGGAACTCTGAGGAACGTATTTTGGGCGGATGGAAGGAGCAGGCGACTGCGAGGACTTGAGGGCGTGGTGTCGTTCGACACGACTTATGTGTCCAACAGTACAAGATGCCATTCGCTCCTTTCATTGGGGTTAACAACCACGACGATCCATCTGCTCATTTGTACATCGCTGTTTGGAGAGGAAGCCGATAACTTCGTCTGGCTGTTTCAGACGTGGTTGACATGCATGTCGGGGAAAGTTCCGATCGCGATCATAACAGACCAATGCCAATCCATAGGTCAGATTCAATTATTCTGTTATATTTGTTTATACGTACTCAAGTTTCCCCTGTGCATCTCACTAATTTAAGTTAAATTTTATATATGCGAGCAAGGCTATCGCAAGGTATTCCCGAATGCACGACACGGATGGTGCATATGGCACGTGATGAAGAACGCAAAGAAGCATCTATGCAATGCACGGAGGAAAAGATATTCTTGAGGGCTCGAGAGATACTCTTTACGATTCACTTGATGCGATGAATTCGAAGATAAATGGAAAGAATGGGTTGACACGTATGACTGCACAACTCAGTAGTGCAATGACGTATGCTAAAAGGCATAAATGGGTGCTGTATACTTGAGGGCGAGTTACGGCGGGAGTGTCAGCACACTAGGCGAGGATGAACTACTTCTTGAGGATTCGTGAATGTCAATACAACTCTCAAACAATTTGTGGAACAATTCGGATTCGCACTAGCAAAGAGAGTCGAGAAGAGGACAAGGAAGCGTTCGATCAAAGGATAAACCGGTCTAATGTAAATCGTGCTTTGTATATGAGCATGTATTCGGAAGTTATACACTTGAAGAAGTTCGTTGAGTTTCAAAGCGAGGTGCAAAACTGATCTACGTAGTGGGCGGATAAGATACGACGAGGATAAGGCGTGCTCTTATGAGGTCACCGTGAGGAAGGACCGTGCGATATCTGAGCGAAAGAAATCACAACCAGCGATCAAGTTTATCGTCAAAGTAGATAAAGAGACCCTAGAAATGAAGTGTAGTGCAAGAAGTTTGAGTTCAAGGAATCTTGTGCTCCCACGTCTTGCGTGTTTTGGTGAGGAGGGCTTGATTACGTTCGGAAGGTACATTACGGACGGTGGAGGAAGGACCTTCCAAGAAAACATCTCACTATCAAGTTCCGTACTACCAATCGGGCTAAAACCAAAGAGGTTATCCGATTTGAACAACCGCAGATGCGTTTGAGTCTGTTTCTACCGCCGTGATGGATGACAAAATGTTCAAAGCGGCGATGAAGGCTCTTTCGAGTTGAAAGATAAGGCACCATCCATTATTGGGGCCGTGATGGGCTCGTGACCGGGTCATTGACAAGATCGGCAGAGCGTCGCTAGGCGACTTTGGAGAGGAACTTCAGAAGAATACGAGCGCCAATGCCGACTCTGTCCCGTGAACGACCCGTCGATAAAGGGTAGGGGTAGGAGGCAGATAAGGAGAACGGTTATCATAATGAACAACCGTAGCGAGAAGGAGAACACGCAAGCGCCACCGACATCCGGTGTTCATCAAGGCTTCCACATGCCACTGGATCAATTGTTCAACCAAACTTCCAGCGACACACGGAATTGGGTATCAAATTCGCATGAGTTCTAACGCTCAAACGGGTTCCAAATGTACACCCGATCGCGTATCGTAGTAAACTACACGTAACTAATCCTCCTTTTCAGCCTCGCGGTAAGATTATTATTTGATATAAGCGCATTGTGTCTATATTGTACATCAAACATATTATAATCTTAACGATGAATCATTCGCGGTCGAGTCAAACATCTCATTTCAACCAAGGAAGATGAAGAAGAAGATGGCGGGTTTAGGTAGAAGATTGGGGAAATTGATTTCTTTTTGCTTATCATGCATGTACTCAAGTCTTGTAAAAATAATTTCAAATACCTCAATTTTGAATGATCCAAAATCAAACTATACCAATCCAATTAGTTCTTTGTAGTAGCCAATTCCTTGCTTTAGCCATTTCAATTGCAATATTATTTATTATACCGGTCCAATGATTTTAACCCTTTCATACTATTGAAATATTTTCAATTACAAACATATAAGCAATCTCATGAAGCTTGTCTATCAATTTTTGTTTGGCTTTTCGGGTCCATTTTTCAATCCCCACCCTATTTATGTGCATGATGCCTTATAAAATCATATATGACAGAAACAACACAAGTCTCTTCCTCTCATTAAATTAGTAGAAGGTAGAAACAACATAAAAATCTTGTGTAATTTAGCTCATATGAAGGAGAGCACAAACACCACTAAAGATTGAGATACAAAAGCAACTATTAAAGAAAGTCTTGTGGTTGCCAACACTTCTCCACCGGCTTCAGGTGCACAAGGATGTTCTCATTGGCCCAATTTTCCAGAGATTTGAACATCTCGATCTTCTGAGGAGGCATTGAATGCGTCTTATTCACATGCACTTCTCGTGGAGGCATGTATGGCTTTTTACCATTTGGGATTTCCCTGCGAATAGAGAGCTCTTATTGTAAAAGGCATGGGAATGTCCAATCTCCAAGTACCACAATCAGGCAAAACCACTTCAGTAATTCTAAAAGGGTGACCATAGAAAGCAGCACACAGAGCAGAGGGCCTGTCTTCACACATAAGTACCAGAGGACATCAATGACCTCATGGGTTAAAAACCCAAAAGAGATCACACGGAGCAGGTCTAAGAAGATACAGAACCACATAAATTTAAAAAAAAGACATGTCCCATGTAAACAGTTCTAGTTTCCAACCTTAAAAAAAATTTGAAAACGCACTTGACCAACTCTTAACAAATGAACTAGTCAAAGAAATGTACACCATATATCCCTCAAAACCAGCTCAGTTGTTGCTTCAAGCCAAGTTGTAGCTTCTCCATGATAAACTATCAGAAGAACCTAACGGATAATAGCTGAGTCAATTGCTGGCTGAAGAGGAGTAGAAGACAGACAAACAAGCATGAAAAATGTGAATAGTCAACAAGAAGTAAATAATATTTGACAAACTTAAATTGAATCTTTAACCCAACATTCAGCATGCAATATCCAAGCAACAAATTAAACAGCAACTAAAATTCTGACATGTAATTGCTGTTTAATTTGTTCCTAACCCATTAGTCATACCAAAGCTGACCCAAATCTAAACAATCTAAAACTGACCCAACTTAATTAACCTAATGAGTTATGACTATCACCAAACAAGACTTTAGCAGCTTCGTCTAGAGATATCAAATCAACCTGAAAATTGAGCATAAAACTGTAATCAAATATAGGAAGTAGAGCATTTCTTATAATAAATATGCATGAAAATGAACCATTCTGACACATTCATCCCTAAAACTTGAGGGAAATAAATTTTAAATTTTAAAACAATTATGTAGGAACAAATGTTTCAGTTTAAGGATTCACTGGATTTTGATGTCTTACTTACAATATGGTGAGATGAGAAAGATTTCCAATCTCTGACGGTATGCCTCCCTGCAGATAATTAGTTCTTAAGTACCTGCAATCACACAAGCATTAGTGTACAACAATTATAAGTAAAAAGGCTGAAATATCAAAATTCAATTTCTGAGATAACTTAATTAAAAAGGCTGAAATATTACAAGGCATACCTAAAAAAAATAAATAAAGAAAAGCAAAAAGGATTAACAAAAAATAAATTTAAAATCAGCAACCAAATTAATTGATAATTTTAATTTCAGACAACAAATTAGTTTTCTCATCAGACAAAATATTCACATCAGACAGCAAATTAATTGTTAGAACACCAACAGTCACTAGGATTTCCCTGTAAATACTTGTAGATCTTCTTCCAATTATCATCACTTACAAACACATTTGTTTCAACCATTCTCAAACAGAAAAATTCAAATGGAGAGCCCTTCCTCTTCCCTAAAGACAGCCACAACCACCAAAACAGAACCAACCCTCAATAATGAAATTGGCCAACAAACTGATTCACCGATGTCTGTTTCAGTTTCAGCTGTGAAACTAGAAAACCTCTCACCAAATCCCTCACCAACTCCCTCACCTATGACACCCAGGTCTTCCAGAAAAACTGGGAGACGTAGAGCTGCTGCAGTACATCCATATGAAATGCAGTATGAACAATTGAGGTCAGACATTCAACAACTTTTCTAGAGGATGAAGACAAATGGGAATGGGGCACTACTCAAGAAGATGATTTGGGCAAATGAGGACGTACTGGTTGACCTAGATATCATCTACAAACAATGCGACAAATCTAATACTAGTCCAAGGAACTGGAGTTGCGCTAAGCAACTCCACCCATATACTTCCCCACGAAGTATTCTGGGGCGAAAGAGGAAGGTTGAAGAAGGGTGTTCTTCCTCTGTTCCTGATGGAACAAGAGATCATCAACTTGGACTGAAGAGGAGTCGTAGGAAGATTTCAGATCAAGGGTTTTACTGGTGGTGTTTGTTTTCAGAATTTCTAGTTTGTTTTCTGTTTTTTGAATTGAGGATCTAGCTTATTTTTCTTGTGATGTTTTTAAATTCAAGTAGTATGTTGTTTAGAGTTTAATCTAATATCAATGAAGTTAGGTATTTTGGTTGAAGCTTTCGTTTTTATTCTTTCATTTACTTTCAGATTAAGAACCCTAAATTTAACAACCCAGAAAACATTATAAAACCCAAAAATTCAGATTCAACCAAAACAGAGAGAAATTTGAACAAAATAAAGAAGAAAAATGAAAAGATTAAGCCTAAACAAAAAACAAAACCCTAAAAAAATGAAGACAAAAAAAACAAACTTATCTTCTACAGGAGAATTGGACGAGGACTGTGTAAATCCTAAAAAATTGAACAAACACATAGAAAATCAGTTTCGACCCTAAACAAACACAAAGAAAATCCTAAACCCTAAAAATTTGAACAAGAACGACAGATCCAAAAAAAATTGAACAAAATCAACCCAGAAAAGATTAATCCTAAAAACAAAAAAAAAACCCTTAAAATTGAAGAAAAAAGATGAAACTTACTCCGGCGGTGGTGAGTCCGTTGTCTGAATACGAAGGTGGTGGTCAGTCCGTCATCTTCATCTCCGGCGATTCCAGCCGTGTTCCGTCGTCGTCTAAGCCGGATTATTCCGGGTATCAAGTTTAGGTTTCGCAACGGAATAGGGTTTACGTTCAACAGATTCGAAATTAGGGTTAGGGTTATGGTTGTCGACGGTGGCGGTTGACGGTGGTGGTTGAGTGATGTATATTTGCCTAGCTATATACATCAAGGTCTAGCTACAAGGTCCTTAATCCAGTTTGAAGCTACAAATGTCATCTTGGATTTATCAAGGTAGAAGGCGTAAAGGACCTTGAAGGTACTCTAAGCTTAGTCCTCACACTTCTAAGCTTATATGGAGTTACTCTCACATTTGGAGGACATCAAATGAGCTTAAATCATTCTCAAGTCCTTATTGAAAAGTCATCTCTCACGGCAGCAAAAGACTCCATCAAGTACAGTTCGATATTTTGCTCTATAATTCTAGATCCATACGTCTATTGAGGAAATCATCAAAAGACAGATTGGAGATCTTTCAATAAGCTTTCCAATGGTTTTTGAATCATTGAAAACGGACAAGTATTGAAGGAGTTATAGCAATTTCTTTCTAGAGTTGTATTTTAGAGTTCATGATGTCATAAATAGGATATATGATGTAATAGTTTATTCTTGGTTTCTTGAACCCTAGGTACACGTCCAAGGGGTCCTAGAGTAGTATAAATAGACCTCTAGGGTGCCATTGTATTCATTCATTCAATCATATAACAAAATAAAATCAAACACATGATGTGTTGTTCTCTCTAGCTTTATGCTAGTTTCTCTTCGTTTCTCTTGAGGGAGAACGAAACTATCCCCTTCTTCTATCCAAGGTTGGCGTCCTTGGTGGTGATAGGAAGGAATTGACGGTCTCTTGAAGGTGGTGTGGCTGTATCCTCCAAGAATCTTCAAAGCCATTATCGTTCAAACATCATCCATCATTCGTTCAACCATTCGTTCATCATTTCCATTCGTTGGGTAATCATCTTTCATAGTTCTTTCCATCCTTTTCGTCCATTTCTATTCCATTTTTGGTTCTTTGGAACTTTGAGAAGCGAGATTCCTATCTTCGTTTTTAAAGATCCTTAGATATTGTGTAATGAGATCATCCCTTGGTCTCATTATGCATCAATTTGGTATCAGAGCTTAGGAGTTTGAATCTCTTAGTTCTTGAAACAATCTTTTTACAATCTTTCCTTCTCCCACACGTTCCCCATCACCCCTACCATCACACGTCCATCACAAAAATTCATCCTCCATCACACGTCCCCACTAAACTCCACAAAGAACCCGTGAGCCCAAACACAAATCCAACCAATTCCCCCTCACGTCCCTTCTATGCTAACCATCCTACCATGAGTTTCTTGTGATCTTTTGAATCAAGATAGGTTCTAATGGATTGCAAAAGGTCTAGCAAGAATTCCCAACGCGAGCTACAATGCTTGAAGCAACAAATCGATGATCTTGCCAAGCAAATGGAAGAATGTGGGATTCTTCCAAAGGGGTCAAGAAGCACAAAATCACGTGTAGTTCACTCTTCTAAGGTTGAATATGAAGCACCTTATGCACGGAGTAAACATTCCAACAAAAAGAATGGGAAGAAAGTTCAAGAAGATTTCTTGCCATCCGATTACAAAGGTGACTCCATCAACAATCTTGAAAGAATAAAGCAAGGGAGCAAGGATGTGGTTGAATATACAATAGAATTCAAGTGGCAACTATGGAAGTATGCCCTTAAGGAGAATGATCAACGAGTTTTGGTATGTTACTTTCTTGGTTTTAATGATTACATTCGATGTGTTGTTGTAAATCAACCTTTCACAAACTTGGAAGAGTTAAGTTCTTTAGCTCTCGATGTTGAAAGACAAAGGAGATGTTGTCATTACCAAAGTTTAGGTCACATTGATTTGGAGTGTCCTAACAAGAAGAAAGATGTGTCTTTGGTTGAGTACCAAACGTATGATAATGAATTATTTGAGGAGGAAAATGTAGTTGAAGAGGAGTATGTAGAAGAGTGGCATGTGGCAAGGAGAGCCTTGAAAGAAGTATGTGTGCCGAATGAACATCGACAAAGAGAGTGCAAGATCTCTCATTGTACCAACAAAGGAGAAGTATGTTCATTGATCAAAGAAGGAGAAAGTTGTGCCTCCTATGGTTACATTGACGCCCCCACACAAAAGCCAAGCCATGACAAAGACATTCATGAGGATCCAAGAAGTTTAGTAAGTCTTCCCACTTATAAGAATTGTAGAGATTCATTATGGTGTGATATTACTTCTATGGATACTTGTCATATTTTGTTGGAAAGACCAAAGTTGCTTGATAGGAATATCATGCATCAAGAGACATCTCTACTTCCATCTTATACCACACAGCCTAAGGAGGATGAAATCAGCATTGTAACGATTATGAAGGAGGAATATCATGGGTATGAAGAGCATAAGGGTCTTGTTCTTGCCAACTCGGAGGGAAGCAAATCGGATCCAAGCAAGCACCCAATTTTGAATTCTCCTATGAAGCGTATCTTCTATGTGCACCCAAGAGATATCAACTTGAATCTTATGGTTGAAGAGCCAACGATTCGAAGGAGCTGAGAAGCTAAAGCCATCAAAGTAGGTTGTTTCATGCTAAATGGTGAAGGAGAAGTGGTGAAGCTTGACTTGGAAACAAAGAAGCTTCATGGAATCTCTACGTTCATGGAGAAAGTTCGAGGATCCAAGTCTTATAATGCCCATGGATTACTTGGGAGAAAGATGAAGAAGTTCATCAAAGGGATATATGACGATTTCAAAGCCTTTAAGAAGAAAGTTTGTGATTTTTGTGAAGAAGGCGAGTAAGAGAGTGATGCTCCAAGTTTGAGGACAAACTTTTTCAACCGGGGGAGAATGATGTATATTTGCCTAGCTATATACATCAAGGTCTAGCTACAAGGTCCTTAATCCAGTTTGAAGCTACAAATGTCGTCTTGGATTTATCAAGGTAGAAGGCGTAAAGGACCTTGAAGGTACTCTAAGCTTAGTCCTCACACTTCTAAGCTTATATGGGGTTACTCTCACATTTGGAGGACATCAAATGAGCTTAAATCATTCTCAAGTCCTTATTGAAAAGTCATCTCTCACGGCAGCAAAAGACTCCATCAAGTACAGTTCGATATTTTGCTCTATAATTCTAGATCCATACGTCTATTGAGGAAATCATCAAAAGACAGATTGAAGATCTTTCAATAAGCTTTCCAATGGTTTTTGAATCATTGAAAACGGACAAGTATTGAAGGAGTTATAGCAATTTCTTTCTAGAGTTGTATTTTAGAGTTCATGATGTCATAAATAGGATATATGATGTAATAGTTTATTCTTGGTTTCTTGAACCCTAGGTACACGTCCAAGGGGTCCTAGAGTAGTATAAATAGACCTCTAGGGTGCCATTGTATTCATTCATTCAATCATATATCAAAATACAATCAAACACATGATGTGTTGTTCTCTCTAGCTTTATGCTAGTTTCTCTTCGTTTCTCTTGAGGGAGAACGAAACTATCCCCTTCTTCTATCCAAGGTTGGCGTCCTTGGTGGTGATAGGAAGGAATTGAAGGTCTCTTGAAGGTGGTGTGGCTGTATCCTCCAAGAATCTTCAAAGCCATTATCGTTCAAACATCATCCATCATTCGTTCAACCATTCGTTCATCATTTCCATTCGTTGGGTAATCATCTTTCATAGTTCTTTCCATCCTTTTCGTCCATTTCTATTCCATTTTTGGTTCTTTGGAACTTCGAGAAGGGAGATTCCTATCTTCGTTTTTAAAGATCCTTAGATATTGTGTAATGAGATCATCCCTTGGTCTCATTATGCATCATTGAGGGTGGTGGTTTGGATGAGACCTGGAAGGAGATCTGGAAGGGGAGATGGTGAGTCGAAGGAGATCTGGAAGGAGAGAGGGAGATGAGTCAGGCGTGTCTTGGAATTGAGGGAGGCGGGAGGGAGGTGGAAATGATGGAGGCGGCTGATCTTGGAAATGAGGCGTGGATTAAATGGGGGGAGGGGATTAAATGAGGCTCCTAGGATTTTTTTTCCAGATGAGAGAGGGAGGGAATTTGTTTTCCATCTCAGCTGCCACATAGGATGAGTCAAAACTCAGTGAGTCATTGAAGTTTTTTCGGTCATGTCTTCACCATTAATTGAAAATATAGAAATTAGCATCAAAATTTGCAGCAATGCTATCTGGGGTATATCCGTATATGGGATTGAATGTGTTCTAATTGTACACCAGACTGCCACCCTCCTCCAATTAATTGACCTGACCACCTCATCACCTCCAGCTGATTTTGTCAAAAACCTCTTCCTGTTTCTATGAATCCAGATCAACCATGATGTGGCAAAAAAGGAGGTAACCCAAATCCTTGTTCTCTTGCTTGTTCCTGAAATGACAGCTCATCCACTTGTCAAACATTAATATCATGAATGAAATAGCTCATCCAGTTCTCAAACATTAGTCTCATGATTGAAATAGCTCAACCTATTCTCAAACATCAGTCATACTGCACACTTGAAATGTTATTGGATTAATTTTCCTTCAATACACAACCATCACTGAACTTTGAACCCACTTTCACATTTGAAATCTTCCTTAGTCCACATAAGAATGAGCCCTCCTGATCTTCCATCAGCTTGAATATCAGTGTAATGTGCTTCCCCAACAGCGAGAAACACTCCGATGATAAAAAATTTGATTCTCCTTGGGATTGGATTCAAGAGTTATTAGGGTCATCTTGGGAATGTGCCTCAGCAATTATGGGTTGTTCATAATTAACTTGTGCAATTCTTGAGCCCAGCAGAGTCCCTTCCTCTGCCTCCTTCGTCCACGCTCTTATATCTTGAAAAATCTTTGAGAGATCTACAGACGGAAGATCGTCCAGAGCCTCGGCAGCGGACACGGTGATAATTACCTTAGTGCACCCCCAGTGTTGCTAATTTGACGCCAGGGAGAGACCGGGTGTGTTGCTTGTACAGACAACACTTCTGTCTAGCCATGCTTGCACCTCTGGATTAAGGACCCCTTCAATGATCTCGCGTTTAACTGAAGTTGCTTGAGTCTTCAACCCTACTAAACCTTCATTTGGCTGAGACCTTTTTCTTACCCATTTCTGCTTAGGAGCTTGACTCTGCTTGAATTTCTTCTTCACCCAAACTTGCCTAACTACCCGCTTACTCTTCCTTTTCGAGGATTTTGCCCAATCAACGATGATTCTTTCACCTCTGATATGCTTATGATGCATATTGTCAATGGCTTTTCTGCACATTCTCCCTTAGCGAAGCTGATGAACCCAAATCTTCCAAATTTCCCTTTCCTGTTTGAAATATAGACGTTTGTAATATATCCAAAGGAGCGGAAAACACCCTTCAATCCATATTTGTCAATTGTAGCTTGCAGATTAGCAATGTAAATTGAGAAATATGGTGTTAGATTTGCCATGGCTCTCAGAGTGTTTCTCCCTCTCCAATGGCCAGTTCTTTCACATCGTTTTCTCTGTAAAATCTTGGATCTTCATTATCATTTGCTTTGTGGAGCTTTGCTTGTTTTGGGGGTGTAGTAAAGCGTTTGTTTTGGTACGTTTTATATATCCGTTGTATTCCATCCATTTTCATTTAGGGTGTAAATCTTGTGCTATTTGACACTTTATTTGGTGAGTAAATTTGGCTTGGCAAATAATAACCAACAAATATACAATGAAAGTTGATATACATCATTTAAACACTCTTTCTTTTCTTTTTTTTTTCTTATTCAAACAATGATATTATTCTAAACAGAGTAAAAACTCATCGTTTATTTGATTATTTGAATAAAAGTAATTGATTCCGCCGGGTTGGCGTTCCCTAAAAAAAAAAAACCAGAGTAAAAACTCAAAAATGCTGCTAAATTTGGCAATCAAAGACTAAAACTAAAACTAAATGTCTAGAATTGTAATTAAAACTTTATATGACTGGAATTGAGTTTAACAAGTAGATTTTTAGAAAGCTTAACATAATAATTAACCAAGAAAAAAAAACATTAAAAAACAAGGCAAATGAAAAAGCTGTAAGTTTCCAACACCAAATGACATTAGTGATCTTTAAATATGCGACCTTGGTGAAGAGTTGATCCGCGTACAATTGAAGTGTAGAGGCACGAGTGCTATTGTCATAAACGCTAACAAACATTCATGCTTTAAGGTATATAATAGTATATAAGTAGTCTATGTTATTTTTAAATAAATGCCAAAAAAATTATTTTTCTCTTTCTGTAAGTAGATTCACTTAACCTTACATGAACCCACTTGGCTCCACCCCCGATTTCAACATTAATCCACCAAACTCTAACCTTAAACTCAAAGTTAAAGAGTCATCTATTATAAGGTAACCCTAAGATCTAACCAGAAAAGGTATAACCAAACTGAATTACATATGCAACGAGATGATCAATCTCATGCTCGTTATTGATAACTCCATCTCCATCGATATCAGCATAATGAATGGCGCGACTAGCTCTATAAGCAGGAACCGTAGCCCCGATCTTTCTAAAAGCTTCCGTGAGCTCTTGTTTATCAAGGTGGCCATCCTTGTTCATGTCGTGCGCCATGAATATCTTCCTCAGTTGGTCCTCGCTTAGGGCGATTGGCTTATGGGGCTTCGCCACCCACCGGAGAATCTTCCGAAACCTCGGTGCCCTAGTTTCCCACTGTCCTGCCATCTTGATTGATGTTACACACTAGCTTCCAACACCGACGATGGTGACTGGTCAATTGAGGAGGAGAATGTCAATTAAGGAAGGGTCTCTTTTATAGCTAAGTGTTATGGGAATATAATGCATCTTTTACAGCTAAGTGTTATGGGAATATAACGCATGATTTGTGCTATGATTATGATTTAGAAAATGTTGTGGTTCATGTACATCGTAACCAAAGTTGCTTTAAGTTGTTTATAATTTCCTCTCAATGTTTAAAACGTTCATTTCATGATTAGAAAATTATGCTTTCTTAATTAAATTATGGATTAGGCTTTTTTTTTATCAAAAATGATAAAAATCTTGATGTAATAACTATCTTACATTTCACCTAAACCACTCATAAATTTAAATATAAGGATATTTAAACCATTATAAAGGTATGTTCCATTACTTTAGGGGTTATTACAACTTATAATTATAAGCAATATAAAAGTAATTATATATTTATTTAATTTATATTTTTCATAAATATAAACCTTAAATAAAATATGCTTTTTCTACTATGATTGATAAAATTAATTAGGCTATTGTTTATATTTTTTGACCTAGCTAATAAGTATTATAGTCTTATATTTGATAAATATATATAACGGTTTTGCTAATCGTCGCCCTAGGGGCGATGGTTAAGAAAGAATCTTATCTACTTTTTTATTTTGTAAATCTTATATATATGTATACATATATCATAAAATACACTTACATCTAATAAAATCTACATAAATCTTATCATTACCTAATTAATATTTTATAATTATCTTTTAAAATGTAAATTTGGAAATACCACACAAAGTTGATTATATTGTGGTTTCCAAAATCAAAGAAACTAATAATTCAACGTAAATTAAATGAGTTGCAAAAGACTGTGTGGAGGGAGTTTTACTCATTGTCGTCCAAATCAACAACTATTAATCAAACATGTATAATTTTCGTAGTTTCATAGTCATTATAACTAATCAAATCAAGGAAAAACTTATAGTGGTTGTCAACCATGACAACCACCACAATGAAAATAATGTTTATCCATATATATGTCAACTTTTATCTTTGTCACTCATTTTTTTTATTTAGTACAACATTATAAAATATATTTTCTTAATTAAAAAACAATTTACGAAATTTTTTAAAATTTAAATACCTTAAGTTTAAGTTTTTGCCTATTAAACAAGCATATTTTGAAAAATATTTATTTTAAATATTTTTAAAATAAAATAAAATTTGAAAAAATATATTTTACAATATATATTAAATAAAAAAGTTAATTATCAAGATAAAACTTGACATATGTACGAGTAATATTTATTTTACTTACGGTGGTTGTCATGGTTAACAACCACTATAAGTGTAATCAAACCACCATTATATCTAATCAAATCAATTGCCAATTTGCCATTATATTGTATTTTCACAGCCGGTAAAATTGCTCCCAAATCAATTGAGCAAAATTTCTCCCAAAACTTTTCTTGATTAGCTCTTTCATTCTCTTGATAGATTAGGACTAATTAATAACAAATAAATCGGGTCACATAATCGATGTGGGTTGTTCTTCCATTAGATTAGGATCGACGAAAACTAATTGAGAAACTTTGAGATTAGACATTGAGATTAGACATTTGAATGAAAAAAAATAAATTTGGGAGCTTTGGACTAGGAGTGCCTGACAAGCCATAGACGTTTGATCGACATGCTTGAAATGAACAAGAGCATGAATTGAATAGGAAAAGTCGAACAGGCGCTTCAAATGAGCAAGACCTAGAAGAGCTTGAAATGAAGAGGAACAGTAGAACAGAAGCTTCCAATGAATGGCAAAAAGAATAGGAATATGGTAAATATGAAGTGTTTATGGATCGATAGGTATTTGGAAAAAAAAAAAAAGAAGAAGAATCATGGGTCCACCGATATAATAGTTGTGTTTGTTTATTCAATATTAATTAGGTAACAAGAAGATTTATATAGATTTAATTAGATAACAAAGTATATTTTATTTAAAAAAAATCTCTTATTATATGTTTATAAGATTTGTAAAATAAAAAAAGTGGATAAGATTATTTGTTAACCATCGCCCCCACGGCGACGTTCAGCAAAACCGTATATATAATTGTTAGAGAAAATATTATTAAAAATTACAAAAATGTGAAATATATACAATTCAAAAGTCAAGATATATATCACTACCATTTTTTATTTTAGTTTAGTTCACCTTTGGTAACTAGTAAAATTTAAAATCTATTACTACAACATTACGTATGCAACAATAAACATATTTTGTCTGAAAGTTTATAGTTCTTGTAATCATATTGTTTTTGGTGTTTAGGGCTTAGCATAAGGACATGGTTATGGTTTAAAAGGGTTGTCTGCTTGTATTGTTTTCAGAGCACATGTAGCCGATCTAAGTCTTTATATTAGGGAAAATTTACACACGATCCTCTTCACTCCTTCGTGTTTATCACATTTATAAATGCAACTCTAATATTTTTGAATTAATATTTATCTCATCTGACTTTTTGTATGCAATTAATTTAATTAGCAACTTTTTCGGTGAGGGTGTGATTTGGGATAAAGTTTGTCTGCTAAAATGACGATAATTTTAGCAAACGAATTCATCACATATCACATCTTCATCGGAGTGGTTGTTAAATTCACCAAAAATGTTGCTAAATTAAATTTGTCAAAAATGTTAGGGGATGTAAATATTAACTCAAACATGTCAAGGTTAGATTTATTAATATCATAAACTTGAAAGTTGTATATGCAACTTTCCTTCTATTGGGGACGATTAATACATTACTGTATTTATCGGGCAAACATTCAATTCATTTTTATTCCAAATTATACTAAAATTCGATTTTTACTTTTAAGTTGGAGGTGGTCATGACTCATGACTACCCTAAATGCATGAAAAGCTCTGCGGCAAGGACTGTATGGATCTTTTGTCTTTTACTCAACCAATTTTCACATATTAGCTAGTAATTTGATATGGCGCCCTTTGACCGTAGGGATCTAAGGGATGGCAACGGGGTGGAGCGGGTGCGGGAAATATATTCTCCATCCCCATACATGCCCCCACCCTCATCCCCTCCCCATTACTTGCGGGGGAAGACCATCCGCCATCCATAACGGGTACCCAAACTCAGCGGGGTCCCACCGGGGGTGAGATTAAGCCAAACACGTACTAAGATAGTTATGGGGTGAGAATGAGGAATTATGGTTAGAGAGAATATGTTATTTAAACACATTTAGAGTTTTTATTAACTAAAATGTCAAATTGCCCCAAATTATACATACAAATTTAATGTAGAAAAGGTATTTGTGTATTTTAAAAGAAATCTAGAATGAGGACGCGCAATATGTAGTGTGTAACTATCTTGAGCGGGGAAACAGAGGCAGGGACTGGGAAAATTTTTTGCCCCATCCCCCCGTCCCCACGCGGGGATTGAAATGTTTGCCCCATCCCCATCTCCAACCCCATCGAAAGCGAGAGATTTTCCCCAGAGTAGGGCTGAACCTTGGTGGCTACGGGAATTCCCCGGCCCACAGTCATCCTTATTTGACACTCTTTCCATATTGAATAAAAAGGCTTGTCTATCAAATTTATACGAAAATTGAATTTACCAAATTTTAATTAAATTAGCCAAACTTTATCAAAGTTAAAAAACAAAAAAAATTAATTTTGATATATAAAAAATTACCAAAAAATATCATATTTTTACTTTTACCTATGAATTTGACACACCTTAGTGGCTTAGTGGCCAATTAATTATCCAAAAAGAAACAAAGGCTCGGCGGCTATCATCATGCCCCTTTCCCTGTGTTTGGGTGACTTTAATTTGTTGTAAGCTTGAACCTATCTATTTATATTTACTCATATTAGTAACCTATCGCAAAATTAGAATTATATTCTTAGGAGTATCATGTTGTTCTACATCTAATGTGTAACTCTGTGAGCAAGTGGATATAATTTTATGAGTGCACATATATAAATTTATGATCATACTCATTAATTAACAAATGTATACATGCTCAAAAACAAAAATTATAAACACATAAAAGTAAAAATGTATGGTAAAGTATGCAACATTATTGATAGTTCCGGTGATAAGTCATATGCGCTCCTACAGCTATATTCACAAGCAAATTAGGTTTTACTATTGAGTCCTTTGACAGTAGTCTAGTGAATAAGAGGAACAGGTATCAACCCTCGACTTCTAGCTATCCTCGGGAAATCACAATCCATTTGTGTGTGATTGTGTGAGTATCCTCCCTTATTCATAAAATATCACTACAAAAGAATATAATATATCTTTCCTTAAATTTATGGTGAGACGACCTCCAAAAAATTTATTGATCAATAAGATAGTCTAAGATGATATTTCATATATTCGGTTGGCCATATTGATAAATTTAGACTTACCATTTGTCGATCTTGAGATACATTTTTCTTTCTTA
Organism: Portulaca oleracea; assembly: GCA_029582165.1. NCBI lineage: Eukaryota > Viridiplantae > Streptophyta > Magnoliopsida > Caryophyllales > Portulacaceae > Portulaca > Portulaca oleracea. Next base: position 24,832,454 of record CM055877.1, on the reverse strand, counting down.
TTTTTTTTTGGAAAATTGGAATCTAATAAACCAACCTTTGGGGTCCTTTTGAAATAACGAACCAACCCTGAACAATAATTTACAATGAACCAACCTTGTCATGTTAATTTTTCCAATGAACCTCCGACGAGTCTCACTCATCGGAAAGCTGACGTGGCAGCGGTGCTCGCTACTAGTTCACCATCGTAGGTTAACCCTCTTAATTAATGCTCTACGGGTATGGGTAAAAAAACAGTTGGGTAAAAGTTAATTTTTTGTAATTTTTGGCAAATTTACGCTAATATATCAAAATTATTTTTTTTTGTTTTTTAACTTTGCTAATTTTTGGTAAGGTTTAGTACATTTAAGCAAAAACTGATAAATTTTAATAAATTGAAATTACTATGAATTTTACAGACTCGTCTAATCTCAAACTAGCTAGAAGTAGTTGATGAAAACAAGTGATTAAGCATTAAGCTAGTGAAGAGTATAACCAAACTGGATAGCATAAGAAACAAGATGATCGATCTCATGCTCCTTGTCGATTACGCCATCCCCATCAATGTCAGCATAATGAATGGCACGGCTAGCTCTATAAGCAGGAATAGTAGCCCCAATCTTTGTAAAAGCCTCCCTTAGGTCATCTTTGTTGAGGTGGTCATTCCCATTCTTGTCGTGCTCCAAGATGATGTTTCTCAATTGCTCCTGGCTTAGGGCCATCGGACTATTGCGCCTCAACACCCGCTGGAGAACCCTTCGAAAGCGTACTCTAGCGGGACACTGCCATGCCATCACCAAGGTGTTAGAGACTACAAACCCAAGTAACTAAAAGGTGGTGAATAACAGGGTACCTTAACGAAGGTCTACTTTATATCACTGTGGTGGAGGAATATATTTTGTACACTACATGCAATGTTCTTGCTCTTAGATAACGTCCACACACATACACATCTAGAGATAGCTGTATTGACTCACCAAAAAGGAATCAAAACTAGTGCTTCAAAATCACGCCCGAGCGAGGTATGGAAGGGTCTGATATAGCAGTCATACTCCTAAATTTTGTAATTTAGAAAGAATGATTCCAATTGACTTAAGATTTAGAAATCATTCACTGCTCAAAACTTGATGGGGGAAAAAAGTAGAAGATTTTAACGAGACATTTTATAATTTAGTCCATTTGAGTCTAAGTTGAGAAAATAATCTTTTCTAACTATCCAAATTACGTACATATACACAAAAAAAGAAGTAAAACATTAGTACTTATGGAAACTTACATATGGATTGTTTGCATTTTCTCCTCAAAGATTAAGCAAGAAGGCAAGTTTTGAAGGAGTTCTGAACCAATAAAGGTGTATAACTTGTTCTATATGTTTTCCCTCACATGTTTTGCATTCATACCTTTTTTTTTGGTGCTTAAGCCTATTCTATTATTTTGAATGTATGAAGACTCGTTGTATGTTAAAGTTGAATGCTTTAAATTTGTAGTGATTTTTGACACCGTGGTTTCTGTTGAATAAAACCTGGGCTAAAGCCCAATAATCGTTAAAAAACGAAGATTAAAGCATTTCAGAAAAAGGGAAAAAAATCTAATTTACTAAGAAACTAGCACTAAGAAATGCTTCTTGATGTTATGAAAAAAAGAAAAAAGAAAGAAATGCTTCTTGATTATAGTTAAGGGTTTCAATTCGGCTAAACCTAAGGATAAGATTCAAGTCCTCGTTACTTTTGATAAGCATTGATCAATACTTAGCAATAAGTTCTTTATGATTAATTGAAAAAAAAAGTTTATAAATGTTCAGATATTTTGATATGATCAAGTCGTGTAAATTAAGATTAGTTTTGTCCAAAACACAGATATATTTAGCAAATTTCTACATATCTAACACCATGAAACCATCAACAAGCTTGTAATTATCTTACTTAAGTATTCTAAAATAATGCTATCAGAAAAACTCAAAAGATGTGTGTGAAATACATGTGTTAATTTTTATACATGCACGTTTAATTTCATAAAATATTGTGAAAAAATAATCCTATGTTTTGCTAAAATATTATATATTATATACTATTTAAAGTGCATAACTAAGTAAATTATACTCCTTAACCTAGACTAGCAAAGCACAATTTTATTGATTTGACTACCTTAGGCATCTACCTTTTTCTTTTATGGCCATGTATTCTGCCTCCTTATCTTTATATATATTCTCCCAACTTTTATCAATAATCTCCTGTATAAGTTTTCTACGTACGTGTCTTTGTCACAAATTATTAAGTGAAACTAAATAAAACTATCGTAAGATAAAACATTTTCTTAGCTTTTAAAATTTTGTGGTGAAAATAAGGGGAATATTATCTTAATTTTGTGGTGAATATCATAATGAATTTTTTTTTTTACAAGTTCGGTTCATCCAAACTGGACCCCTATCTCAGAAGTACATCAATTGGACATAGTGACCCATGGGGTTGGAGGAAAACCTAAACCCAAGCCCAAAAAACTTGGTTCATAACTGTGTTTATCTCCACACAAGGAGACTTGTAAGCCATGAAAATTGATTCTGTGACCTCCAAGATCGAAGGTCACATTCATGCCAAGTAAGCTACTACTCCTCATTGGCATATCAGAATGAATTATTACATTCTAACTCATACTTATGAAATCTTACCTTAAAACAAGTGTAAAATTGAAGAAAAATAAATAGAAGAGATATTGGAGAAAATAAATTACTCTCTGATTTCTTGTCATTGAAAAGAAGTGAAAGAAATCCTATTTATACATTGGCGGTGAGTGTTAATACGCTAAAAAGAAGACTCCTAGTAAAACACATTCAAAGACTTAGATTCCTAATACAATTAGAAATGGACTCTTATCGTAAATACAAAAGAACTCTAATACGATAAAAAGAAGACTCCTAGTAAAATACATTCAAAGACTTAGATTCCTATTGCAATTAGAAAAAGACTCCTGGCTAACATAAACACAAAAGAACTCTAATAAAAATTAATGAGTATAGGAAGTTGAATAAAAATTTTGTACATTACCAAAAGCACCGTTAATAAATATCCTTGTAATATGGTATAAAGTTTATCTATTAAGGGATAGAATAATATTATAGTTATTGAAAATCATAAAAATTAGGTAATTTGACAAATAAAAAGAAGGCATAAATTAGTAATTTGACAAATAAAAACAAATAAATAGTGGAACAATTATTTAAAAAACAGAAGACTGAATAATTAGTAAATCAAAAGATGAGTTTCTTGCATTTCGGACCCCAACTATAGGGGTATTTATTTTATGGGCTCTCATGTTTCAATGTTTAATTTTTGGACCGTGTATTTTGTGGGTCGGCCAAATAATTATGGCCCAAAGTTAGTTTGGACTCTGACAAAGTGCAAAATGTTGCATGAACTTTCCGATATGTCCTTTTATAATATTTTTCTTTTTTATTTTCCCTTTGAATTTGGCAGTGGAGATGGTGAAGGTGAGGATGAGACCGGGTGACATTTCAGATTCAGCAGTTTCAGATTCGAAAAGGTGGTTCGAAGATGGTGTTTGAAGGGGGGACAGTGAGGGGTGTTTTTTTGGGGGGGGGGGGGGATGGAGATGGATTCTAAGATGGTAATGGATCGGAGATGGTGCGGGTGAGGATGCACGTTTGAGGGAGAGGGAGATGAGGGCGGCAGTATTGTTCTTTAACCTGTGAGAGTTGTGACAAAAATACTCCCTCCGTTCCATATTAATTTTCATAATTTTGACTTTCACGGTCTCCAATGTCACTCTTTAGTTGAAAATTTCTCATATAATACGTTATTAACAATAACTATATTATACTTTTATGATAATATTTTCCGTTACAAATTTAATGATGCTAATTTAGTATAACAACTCATTGTATATATTGAGAAATTTATGGTCAAATTTTTTGAAATTTGACTGCACAATTTTCAAAGATGACAATTAATATGAAACAGAGGGAGTAGCTAAATTGATGTAAGAATAAATGAAGGGCATTGTTGGAAGTATACATCACAATTTTATCTTTAAAAAGTCAAATTTCAAAAGGGACTTATTTTGGCCGGAGTCCATTAATTATCTCCAAATTGTCGCCAGTGACAAAATATAGGGCCCAAAAATTAAACATTGAAACATGAGGGTCTAGAAAATAAATATCCCTATAATTTAAGGTCCAAAACGCCAAAAACTCACCAAAAAAAAATAGAATAAAAATTGTCGCTAAGATGCTCAATGCATGTTTAATTTCCATTTACATGCATGCGTGAGTTGTGGTCGACTTAATTGTATTTGATCATATTGATTTGTAAGCAGGAATTCAATTTTGCTTGCTAGTGTTGTGTGATATATGTGCTTTGCCAAAGTATCATATATACCACTGCCACACCAACAATAATAAAGATTAAAGAATCTAAAAGATGATGCCGAAAAATATAGTACTCCCTCATATTATTTGTCACTTTAGCTAATTTAATTTTTTTTCATGATATCTATCACTTTATAATTTCAATAACACATTAATTACTAATTTATCAAATTAATCTTATTAATTATATCTTTTTCTTCCATTTTTCCTTTTTATTCACCTTTTTCCTTTTTTATTTACCATTTTATTCAACATTTTCACATTTTCAATGAGTTCAACTAATGTAAAATGAAGATTTTTTAGTTTTCTAAATCACGTCTAAATGGACAAATAATATGAAGAGGAGGGAGTAATTGACTTCTAACTATAGGAAATAAAGCACTTAATTATTACTTTTTTTTTTTGCAACAAAGAACCAAAGATCTTAAAAATTAGATTGTGCTCCTGGGTGCTCCATGCATTTGTGATTTATGTGTTTGGGATGCTTTTTCTTTTTCCTTTTTGTGTTATAAGGTATCTCTCTTGTATTTAATTTAAGTTCATTTTGAGTTTTTAATTAACTCACTTGTATCTTTTATTTATTTTTTATCTTAAATTTCTTTATAACTTTCAGTACATTTTTAAAATTTTTGTGTACACGACCGACATGTGTATCTTTAAGCCACTTTTTAAAAGTTTTTTTTTTGTTGAGTGTAACAAGTGTGTTTAATTCATATTCATTTTAAAAATTATGAATTTTGTGCTATATCTTTTGCAAAATTTTTGATTTTTTTTTCTGTTTTTGTGTACAAGACCAACAATCATCTCTCTTGTAAAATTATGACCATTCTAAAATAAATAGGGGGAGTTAAGAAAAGTGTTTGCTCCTCCTTACCCCTGCTAAGAAAGAGAATGAGAGGGGGTAAGACGCAGTAAAGTGGAGTCTCATTTACCCTCCTTTACTTCTCTTAACTCTTATTTTTGTGACACCTCAATTTGAAGTGTAAACAAGTGTTGATTTGAATCATAACATACATAAAATAGAAAATGATTGTATTACCCTTAACCCTAATTGAATCATGATATCACACATCTCATAGAGTAGAGACAAATAAAGAGAGAGAGAGAGAGATTATAGAGAGAGAGAGAGGAGGTAGAGAGAGAATGTGTGTAGAGGTAATGTATGAGTATATGTAATACAATGTCATTGTATTTATTTCATATAATATGAAAGGGTACAGTAAATATGTAAATTAAATACTTACTTTTATGAACTCTTTTAATTGAGTTTCCAAACAAGGGTAAATAATTTAGCCTTACAAACACTCTAATATTCTCACGCTCCTTTACCCTTATGAATACATACAAAAAATTACTCGGAGGTACCCCAATATTTGGGGAAACTATTTTTCGGTACTCCAACTTGTCAAAACTCATTTTGAGGTACCCTTACTTTTTGGGTTGGTAATTATTTGGTACTTTTCCGGCCGTTAATTTTATTAAGTGACTGAAATACCCTTATTCTTCTTCTTCAAGGGTATTTCCTCAACAATGGAAGAGTAAGGACATTTCGGTCACTTAATAAAATTAATGGCCGGAAAAGCACCTAATAATTACTAATCCTAAAATTAAGGGTACCTCAAAATGAATTTGAAAAGTTGGGGTACCAGAAAACATTTCACCAAAAGTTAGGGTACCTCTCTTAGAGTAATTTTTTGGAATTCATACCCTCCTTTCTAACTCCCCTCCCAAGCAGACCTTAAGAGCGTATCTTTTACCTTGCCATTAGCAAGATCATGATGCTATTTCTATTTCCTTTCATTAAAGAGTAAACATTAAATTAAGCTCCCCTAATATGGTTGTTAAAATCGCGATCCGGATCGTAGGATCGTACTATCCTACGATCCAAAAATGACCAAATGATCCAACTCGTTCCTAGATCACTACCTTGTTAGGATCGTACCAGGATTGGACCAGGATCGGTAAGATCGACTCGATCCTAACTATAGCCTATTTTTGTTAGAATGGTCACAATCTCCCTAGAATCGGTTAGGACCGTACCAGACTTGTTTAGGATCGTATTAGGATCGGTGAAAATCATGACATTTTGTACAATTTTTGAAAAACAATGTTTTTTCTAGGGAAACTTCAAGTCACTTATAGCAATTTTACTTTATTTGTAGAATCTTACGATCCTCGATCCGATCCTACGATCCCGATTCTAAACACCCCTATCGATCCTAACTAGAATCCTGATCCTGACAACCTTGTCCCCTAATGCTAGAGTTTGACCATGGCAAAGTGAGTATGACTGGACTCCTTGATCACCATTATTGAGATATCTAATATCGATAAAGTTTGGATCGATTAATGTTAAAATTTATATTGAAAACTAATAATTGTGTTTATCCAGCTTTTTTGGAGTAAAATTAGGTAAGATAATTTCAATGAATCCATACTCAGGTCAAAAATAGATTCAAATGATCGAAGTAAGTGAAGCATCATGGATTATTAAAAAGAATTTGTATAAATTGATTAACATTAGAATTCAAACAGAAATTCTTTAACTATACCTGATCTTTTTGGGTTAAATAAATTCAAATGTTCCAATAGAAAAAGGTTTTAGCAACACCAATTTGTATTTGATTGACCAATATTCCATGTCTATCTTTTTAAATATTTTACTACTTCATATCTTTTTAATTAATAGAATAGAACTTTATATTGTTTTAAATGTAAGACAACTTTATTTTTTGATTTTGAGATCCTTCCAGATCTTATACCTTCTCCTTTTCAAATAATACTAGTCTTTTTAAATAAAAGAAGAAATATTCATTAATAAAAACATACAATATTAATAGTGAAAATAATCTAACAAGAATAGATTTATAAAATCAATATAAATTCTTATCTTTCCAAAGTTAATGATAAATATGTTATTGCCCTATTCTAGATCTATAATATTATTCTGTAGGCTACTAACTGTTAGGTCGAAGAGCACTCCAGCAAACCACAAACAATAGGAAATAATAGCGGAAAATAAATTAGAAATTTGACATCAGAGGTTTAACGTGAAAAAAACTCAAAGTGGAAAAAAAAACATGAAATCGATGCACTAGTAGTAGAAGGATTACAATTACACTGGTTGTATTTCTCTCTCTCACTTTGTCTCAGGGGATACATAATAGGGAGAAACTTAACCCCTATATATACTAGGGGTACAAGGGAAAACCTAGATTACAATATGGCAGTATCCTGAAAAATATGGAAATCTGCAGCAAAAAGGAAATACCTGCAGAAAGGAAACAACTGTAAAAGGGAAGTCAATCTTGGCGTAAAAAGGAAAACAATCTTGGCACTAGCATCGTCTCAAGGCAACCGTGGGATATCCAGGCGCTGGCCGCGTGCGTCAATTTGCCGCCACTGGAAGAAGCGCTGGGAGCGGGAGTTTGACGCTGGCAGCGTCTCTTGTGACGAGTACCGGCGCTACCAGCGCCAACCAAACGCTACTAGTGTCTCCTTTCTTCACTTTTCTGCCTCTCCTTCTTCCTCCCTTCTCCCTTACTTGGTCTCCACACCCAACACTAACTATGTTCTTCAACATCTTTGAATCTTTCCTGAACTCCACGAGCTATGGTATAACCTTTTAAAGTTGTAGAAATTTATCTAATGTGATGAATGATTTTTGAAAGAAAGACTTCCATGATAGAACCATATAAACCTCCATTGTTGAATTACCTTCAGAAGCAAACTAGCAACAACGATATAATATTCCCAACTAAAGATGTATCTTCAAATCTACTAGACTTGCACCAATATGAGAACGAAACTCGCTTTCAATGCTAGAAAGATAACTCAAAAACTAAATAAATAATCAAACTCTCACGCAATCGAGAAAAAAATTATTGAAATAACTATCAATAGAGCTACTATCAAGCTACTAAAGTCTATACAAACTAAAACAAAATTGGGGCATACTATTGGTAAAACTAAGAAATGGGATCCTTGGTGCAATGGTTGAGTTGTTATCATGTACGTGATCATGAGGTCATGAGTTTGAGTCCTAGAAGTAGCCATTCACAAATATGTAACGTAAAGTTTTCCAACATTACACCTTTATGGTGGGACCCTCCTCTTGTAAGGATATTTAATTTTATGCATCGGGCTGTCCCTTTTTTTTACCATTGGTAATTATAACTAATATATGGCAGCTCCTAACAAAAACTGAAATAGGTAGCTAGGGTTTTTTTCCATTGAAGGGGAAAAAGAAATGGTAGATAAAGTTATTTACTAAACACTTACACCGTTCGTACTCAATCCTCCCCTCTTTGGTGACTCTTAAACTAATGCAAATCCTCGCTCCCAACTTTAGGAAAGGATTAGTTTATTGTTAATGGACTCTCTAGGAGGCACGGGAGGACTTTGCTACTTTTTCTGATTGGTTTTTAGGTAGCTTGAAGAACAAGCATTCTTACGGTTCCTTGCCAATGGAAATAAAGGAGTCTTTACAGAAACTGTAGTTAACCGCACAAGAGGAGCAAATCATAGATTGTGATGATCAAGAGGAGGCGAAATCGATCGATAAGTTGCCTTATGTGTAAGTGTGTAAATTAAACACCAACAGTAATGAATTTAGACTCGCTTATGTCTACTATTAAAAATATATGGCTACCCAAGCATGGAGTTGCAACAAATGAGTTGAGCAATAACCTATTATGTTTGCAATTCTTCTCACCTACAGATAGGGACAAAGTACCAGATGAAGGGCCATGGGTGTTTGATAATGTCATGCACTTGCTGAAACGATGGGGAGGAATGTGTGCCCTTGGAAGATTAAGTTCGATACTACAAGATTTTAGATAACAGTAATGGAGTGCCCAATGAAGAAAAAGACTCATGCTTTTGCAAAGTTTTTAGGGAACACGGTGTGTAGGTATGTAGATGTTGATAAAGATGATATTCTGACTCATTCTAAATACTTGAAAGTCAAGGTGGATTTGGATATTACAAAACCGGTGAGCGGGGATTGCAAGTTAAGATTGATGGAGTTCCCAAGTGGATACCTTTTAAGTATATGAAAATATGATACTATTGTTAAATCAAGCAAGGGCTAGCAAGCAAGGGTTCGAGTTGAGGAAATGCCATATGGACCAAAGCTAATAAAAGGATCTCATATCAAAAGAAATATTTGGGGAAGGGGGAGTAGATGAAGAGTTGTCAGAGTAGAGAAAGAAACTGCTAAAACCAAGGGGAAAGAATAGTGTTGTTAGACTCGAACCATCTGAACCTAACTGTGAGGATGAAAACAAGTTGCTAATAGGGAATGCAGACAAAAGGGAATCAATGTTAATGAGATGATGTTAGATGCCTTCAGTAAAGGAAAGCAGATGACTTTCAAGGAACAAATCAAGTTGAGAGGAGGACGAGGTTAATAGATAACAATGTTTCTATATATTCTAAAGAGGTGAAGATTGGCAGAGTCCAGTTCTACCTGACCAATGAATATCTTATGTTAGAGATACAGGGGAGGTGGAAACCCCCTTTTAGTTCAATCACTCCAATACTAGAGTAAGAACATTTTCCTAGACGTCATCTTCCTTTCCGAGGCGACGTCGATTGTTGCTAGAATGGAAAGGTTTAAGTGGAAATTCAGGTGAAAGAATGCTTTAGGAGTTTATAGTAATGCTAGGTCGTGTAGTTTGATGATTTATTAAAAGGAAGAGAAAATTTTCTTTGATTGATTACTCTTCACATCACATCATGGATGGCCAAAGCCACGACATAAATCAAACACTTAGGACATATTGGGGATAAAGCTAGGAAAGTCAATATTCCCATGGTTTAAGGGGTTGAGATATTATCACTCAATAAGGAGGGACAAGGGGGGAGGGAAGAAAGGTTGATGGAGAGCTTTAAGGAAGTATTGGCGGACTATGACTTGCATGATTTAGGCTTTAAAGGGCTTGGTTAGCATGGCAAAGAGGAAGAAACATACAAATATCACTCAAGGAGCATCTAGACCAGTTTGGTGCTACTAACAGATGGATGAATGAGTAGTCATTTGCCACTTTGGAGACTCTTGTTAAATGTAAATTTAATCATATCCTATTGCTCTATAAACAGTGCCTACCAAAGTCAACCACTATAGACAAAAAAAAGCACTTTCGCTTTGGGAAAGGTTGGACAGATGATGTTGAGTGTGAAAAAGTCATGTCAAGCTCTTAGGGTTCTACAACAAACAATATTATGGAGAAGATAACCAAATGTGATAATGAATTGCAAGTGTGGAATATCAACAAGCATGAAGAGTTATGACAGAGTAGAGAGGGCTTCTTTACATGTTGTACTTTGTAATTTAGGCTTCACTGAGACTTGGGTCCGAGCTGTGAGGAACTGTGTTACTTCTGTTTCATATCAATGGCAAAATTTGTGGAGAAAATAAGCCTTCGATAGGCATTCAGCAAGGAGACGCTATATTCACACATGTTTATCCTAATGGCAGAGGCATTATCTTACATAACCAAAATTGCAATTCAAGATAAAAGCTTCGTGTGGCTAAGGTGAGTAGACAAGGTACTGAGATATCTCATCTTTTCTTTGTAAATGATAATATTCTCTTTGCAAGGGCGACGAGATAGGAGTGCTTAAAGGTAATTCAAGTTCTCAACTAACATGAAAAACATCAGGCCGGCCAGTTGTCAAATTTAATAAATCTGAAGTCTCCTTTAGTAAGAGCATGACCATGTAAAAACGGGAGGACCTGACAGATTTAATAAATATGAAATGGGCGGAGAAGCATAACAACTAATAGTATCTTAGTCTGCCTACCTGTGATTGGCAGAACAAAAAGGATCTCTTGAATGGTTTGTAAGATGGAATGGTTTAGTTAGCTAAATAGAAAGGGAAACTATTCTCTAAAAGGGGCAAGGAAGGATTACCAAAGGCGGTAATTTAACCAATGCCTCTATACTTGATGAGTATTTTCAATTTTTTTTCCCATGTTGATTGATGATTAGCACAAATTATACGCTAAGTATTGGTGCGGAAGTGCTAACAGAGAAAGAAATGTACATCAGAAAGCCTGAAAAGACCTTTGCAAACGCAAGTGCTTTACTAGAGTGAGCTTTAGGGATTCTGGGATTTTTAACGAAGCTCCCTTGATTAACCAAGGTTGGAGATTACTACAATAACCAAACTCCTTCTTAGCACAAGTCATGAAAGCAAAGTACTATCCTTGTACTTTTTTACAGTCGGCTCTTAGAAACACTCCTACCTATTCTTAGAGGGGAATTTGAGGAGAAAATTTTTGTTAAAAGAAGGGTTATTATGGCCTGTGACAATGGAAGATATATGTTGGAATTCACCCATGAGTAAAAATGTCTCACATCGGAAAAGTAAAGAGAAAGGACATGGTATATAAGTCAAATGAGCTACTCTTCTTAACACCAATTGGTTTTAAGATGGAACCTCACTTAACTTGTGTACCATGGGCCTTGGTTGAAGAGGGCTCCCGCCTTTGATCTCCCCAACAAGTGGTATCAGAGCCGATGCTTAGTTCGGCTGCGCACAAGGTATTGAAAGATCACCATGGACAGGAGCAGGGACCATGGCACGTGCGTTGCTGGGTCTCCTGAATGCACAGAGTGGTGGCATGAGATTCACGTGAAGTAGGGTGCGACTCTGTGGAGTAAGGTGCGGCGAGGACTCTTGAGGCAGAGTGGTGGCATGAGACTCGGGTGGAGTAGGATGCGGCTATGATGGGCTCCTGATGGTGACTTGAAACCTTGGCAAATAGAGGCTTCCGATTGTTCGATTGTGGTAATTCAGGGTAAAAACAGTAATGGTTGTCGAATCCACTGGGATGGTGTGTCAGGTTATAGCGAATTGGTTTGGTAGGGTTTCAAAATGCGAAAAAGCAGTAAATAATAATAAAACTAAACTAAACAAGAATTGAAAACAATAATTACTAAAGTAAACATGAAGCAAGAATATAAATCTAATCTAATCAAACATTAACTGGGAATTAATTAAGATGAACACTTAGCAAAATCAATATCATGCAAGAATTAATAAAAAGAGACAATTAAATATTACCAACTAACAACCTAAATTGCAGGGAAGAAAATCATACTACTGGCAATGCGAAATAACCAATTAGCTAACAAAATTAAAAGACTCAATGAAATTAAGGGAATAGAGTATACCAACAGTCTTCTCTTCACTCTACCTCGCTTTGCTAGCATCACGAACTCTTCCGAACAAACAAAAATCGTGATTCGGATTACTAAGAATCCTCCAAATCCTCACTTGGAAGGAGGATTTGTGAACCCTTAATCCTCCTTTTGCACTAAAAAAATTGGGATTTGGTTGTGAACTTATACTAATAACTCGAAGTAACAAGACTATAAACAAAATGCGAGAAGAACAAGAATTGAAAACTTGAATTGCATTAAAGATTGAACGAGTGAATTACAATAGAAGAATAACGGTAGACAAAAGCAAAGCAAAACAATGAAACTAAACCCTAGAACGATGATAAGGCGCTGCCAGCGTTTTGTCGGACGCTGCCAGCAGATTTTATCTTCCGCCTTTTTGGTTTGCAAAGCCAAACGCTGGTAGCGTTTATAAACGCTAGTGTTTTGTTTGAACACCAAGCTTACGCATGAGTTAAACGCTGGTAGCGTTTGTAAACACTAGTAGCGTTTTGTTTGAACGCCAAGCTTATGCATGAGTCAAACGTTGGTAGCGTTTGTAAACGCTCGTAGCGTTTGTTTGAACGCCAACTTGATTTGTCTCTGATCTAGGCGCAACCAGCGTTTTTTCGGCGCGGGTAACGTTTGGCTTTTCCACTCATTCTTGGGCCGGACCTCGCACGATTGGGCCGCTTCCTTTAACTCTTCTTCTCATCTTCTTTCCAATTCTCAAATTCTCTCTTAAATTTTTATCTTTTCTCCACTTTTCTTCACTTCTCTACGATTTTTTGATTAAGATGTGCAAGTCACACTAATTTTCCAATTAAGTGAAGAAATCACTACCAAAAATACTCAATTTATGGTCTTAATTCGGCTCAAAATGAGACCGAACAACACTCCCACACAAAGGTTTGCTCGCCTCGAGCAAACTAAAACAAGAAAGAAAATAAAACTAACTATCCTAACTCACTTTCGTAGGAATCACGGTTGCATTTAGCGTATGCAACAAGCCCTTTAAACCCCTTGGCAACCCAAGTGAACGAGGAAGGTCTCGTGAGGGTTTATAGACGCTATACCCACAAAAGCAAAGGAAAGAAAAGAAAAGAAAAGAAAGAAAACTCAAAAACTAAAGATAAAAGGACGAGAAACACCTTGTAAAGACAAGAGGCGAAATCAAGAAAATGATCAGCATAAAGGAGGTTCACACATACGGTCGCGAAGCTAACTACTCAAACAACGCATTCACTCAACTCAGAACAGTTAATAAGCATTATCAATGCAAAAAGTAAGACTATTACTAGACTTCACAATTTTCACCTCACTCATGCATAAGCTTGATGGGTTCCTCGTGCTTAAGTGTAGTGTTTCCAGCTTGTTTTTGTTTAAGTCAAGGTTCAATTGGTTAGAAATAACTACTCAAGCACCCATGCTCTTTATTTTATGAATTAATGGTGGTTCCCCTCTCTATTTTGTGTCGCCCTTGGCTTGGTGAGGGCCACAAGATACATAGATAAAGGCTCCACATTTATTATATTAGTCTTTTTGGTGTTGGATTTTTCGAGAATTGAACGGCCCTGAAAGGGGTCTACTCTTCCTACATAGATCTTTTCCATACACATACAAGGTGCTTAAGGGGCGTGAGTGTCACACCACTCACACCGATCTATGTGGGTGAACCAACAATTTTCAGAGTTAAACGACCCATAAATGGGGTTTACCCTCCCAACATAGGTTACTCCATATGCATACGAAATGCTTAAGGGGTAAGAGCGTCGTACCACTCATACGAACCCGTGTAGGTGTACTAACTTTTTATTTATTTTTCCAATTTTTTTAGTTTTCTTTATTTAGAGCATGGATATTCAAGAAGCTAAAACTTTCCTCCTAAACCAAGACCATCACATTAACTCGCCTAGAAGTTATTTTCTAAGATATAATTCTCTCTCTAAATGAGAGCCTCTCCCTCAAAGATTTCCGGTCGATCTCCGGCAAGAACTTCGACAGAAGGGAGGCATCACTTACAGTAGAGAGAAAACTCTGATCGAAAATCCCTTGAGATTAGGGCTCATCCCCTAGCCATGGCGAAATCCATGGGATCCAAAAAGCAACAATCTACTGCAAAGAGGCAGACTAGATAGTCCTCACAAATGGGATCTGGAAATGCCGAAAATTCTCAAAACCAAAAAGAATGTGAAGTAGTTGCGTCGAGCTACAACCCAGGAACATCAGTGGAAAACAAAGATAAGGAAGTTGATGTGTAGATCGAAAACCCAGAAACTTCAATTGAACAAGATCAGGTGGAACAACCAAAGGTAACATCTTTCTCATCCCTGTTTGATCAAGATGTTGGCACTCACTAAAATTTATCCCAACAAAAGAAATCAACGGGGTTAAGGTTGCAAAAATTGAAAAAACACTCGTTGAAAAAAAAAATTCAATACTGGAAATTCTCTATACTATGTTGTGTATTGGGTTCGAATCCACCTTTCCCAATCATAGAAGACTTCATCAGGAGAGTCTGGTCAAAGTTTGATTTGAGCAAAATTGCATTAATCAGAAAAGGGGTCTTCTTGGTCAGATTTAACAAAGAGGTCGATTACAATGAGGTACTCAACAGGGGAGTTTACTTCTTTGATTGAAAACCCCTTATAGTCCAGAAATAGAATCCAGATGAGAAGATTGATGTGGATTCACTCAAATCTCTACCAATCTGGATCAGATTCCCATAGCTAGATACACAATATTGGAGCTTGGATAACTTAAGTAGTCTAGCTAGTACAATTGGAACCCCTATCAAAACAGATAAAGCAACAAAAGAGAGATCTCAGCTCATGTCAGCTAGAGTATTAGTTGAAATCAAAGTGGATAGGCAATTCCCAGATGAAATAGTGTGTATCAATGAGCATGGGGACATTGTCAAACAGAGGGTGGAATATGATTGGCTTCCTGTAATGAGTTCTGACACATGATGGGCCATCAAGAACAAGAATGTAGACACAAGCAATCAAAGCAGCTTGATTCTGGCAAACACAACAGCCAAATAGCAGCACCAAAGGAAAACCCCCTAGCCAGATTGACAAGCAAAATCATCAACAACAACAGTGGAGAATCAAGCAAAGAAGAGAAGTAGATGAAAATGGACTCATAAGGCCCCAAAAACCTTCATCTCCAAATGGACGAAACAGCAACACATCTCATTCCACTCCTATTTCAAACAAATATGCAGCTTTGAAAAAAATCTCAGATGGAGGTCCAGAAGATATTATGGCATGTGCAGAAGACAAGGGAATTGAAGAAATTCAGACAGAATGCACAACCCAAAATGTTGATGAAAGTGATGGCATGGAATGTTAGGGGTCTCAACGACCCCGAAAAACAAGAAGATGTTTTGATCTTCTTGCAACAGGTCCAACTAGACCTGATCTGTTTGGTAGAGACGAAAGTCAAAACAGAAAAAAAATATTCTCAAGGAAGGTATGTTCCATAACTGGTACACGCATGACAATTTTCACTTGCACCACGGTGGCCGAATTTTCCTTGCTTGGAAAAATCAAAACATCCCGGTTCAAGTGTTGGAAACTCATCAGCAATTCATTCACTGTCATGTAAAAGACAATTTCACTTTGAAGTCAGCTCATTACACTTTCATTTATGGGTTTAACAAGCAAGAAGAAAGGAAAGATCTTTGGGACAACCTCAACCCGTATCAGTACCCTCACCGTGGGAGCTTGGTGTATCATGGGGGATTTCAACGTTGTCCTTAATGCAGAAGATCGTATAAATGGGACTCAAGTCCATATTTCAGAAACCAAAGATTTCAGAGAGTGTATTGACGATGCGACCTTCAGGAAGTTCACTGCACAGGTGCAACACACACATGGACAAACAAGCACGTGCATTCAAAAATTGATAGACTCTTTATCAATAACAGCTGGCTACTCCAGTTTGATCACATGAATGAAACATACATGATGCAAAGTCTATCTGATCACAAACCGATAGTGCTTTCTCTGCTGGATGGTCCCATCCCTAAGCATATGTTCAGATTTTGTGATATGTGGCAAACTGATGATCAATTTGATCAAATTATCCAGACAGCCATGCAAAACAAACCAAATGGTTTTGCACAGTTTGCATTACATCGTACCCTCAAGAACATGAAGAACCCTTTCAAAAATCTGAATAGGAACAAATATCATGACATCCATTGCCAACAAGAAATTGCGAGAGAGCAGTTGTCCAATATCCAGGAAATTCTCTTTGAAAACCCCACTGACATTGGGCTAATTGCTGAAGAAGAACAAGCAAGAAATCACTATATTCGCATCCTAAAATCTGCGAACACCCTGATCTCTCAGCAAAGCAAGTTTGAAGTTACCGCTTTTGGGGATACTTGCTCTAAATTTTTCTTCACCAAAATGAAGGAAAGAAATCTTGCAAGCACTATTCATTCTATCCAGGATAGCCTTGGAAATGTTATTGAAGGGTATGATGAATTTGGGAATATTCTAGTCAATTTCTATGAAACTTTGCTTGGGCAGTCCCCCTCTGATCGCACACAAGCAAATCCAAATATTATGAATGCGGGGCCTAAATTGCAGACTGGCCAACATCACAATCTTTGCATCCCCTTCACAGACCATGAAATCAAGAAAGCTTTATTCTCCATCCCCAACCATAAATCGCCAGGCCCTGATGGATACTCGAGTGGTTTTTTCAAGCGCTCCTGGGATCAACTAGGTCCTCTTTTTATCACTGCTGTCAATGAATTTTTCAGCACCGGGAAACTACTTCGAGCTCTCAATGCCACAGTCCTAGTCCTCATTCCAAAAATTGATCAACAAGTAACCCCTGCAGATTTCCGGCCAATCTCCTGCTGCAATGTAGTTTACAAATGCATCTCAAAACTAATTGCTACGGGCATCAAGGAAGCTCTACCTGGGCTAATAAGTGACAGCCAATCTTCTTTTGTTCCCGGCCGAGAACTCCTCCATAATGTCCTCATGTGTCAAGAGATTGCGAGAGGCTTCAAACGGAAAACTACGCAATCAAGATGCCTAATGAAGATTGTTATCTGCAAAGCTTTTGATACAGTCCACTGGGATTTTATTCAGGAAATTCTTGAGGGATTCTGCTTCCCCACTCAGTTTGTCCATTGGATCCATACAGTCCACTAGTAGCGTTTGTAAACACTAGTAGTGTTTGTTTGAACGCCAACTTAATTTATCTCTGATCTATGCGCGGCTAGCGTTTTTTTCGGCGCGGATAGAGTTTGGCTTTTTCGCTCATTCTTGGGCCGGACCTCGCACGATTGGGCCGCTTCCTTTAACTCTTCTTCTCATCTTCTTTCCAATTCTGCAATTCTCTCTTAAATTTTTATCTTTTCTCCACTTTTCTTCACTTCTTTACGAATTTTGATTGAGATATGCAAATCACACTAATTTTCCAATTAAGTGAAGAAATCACAACTAAAAATACTCAATTTATGGTCTTAATTTGGCTAAAAATGAGACCGAACACCGATCAAGGGGGGGAGACTCATGTATGAAGGGGGAGATTGTTGGGATTCACCCATAAGTAAAAATGCCCCACATCGGAAAAGTAAAGAGAAAGGACATGGTATATAAATCAAGCGGGCTACTCCTCTTAACACTAATTGGTTTTAAGACGGAACCTCACTTAACTTGTGTACCATTGGCCTTGGTTGAAATGGGCTCCCACCTTGGATCTCCCCAACAATATCAAATTTGGGAGGATGTGAAGTGATAGGCGGCAAGTGCACGGGTGAAATTGTAGCATGAATCAAGGTCGTTCCCACAGGGACTTTTCCTTTCAACGCACTGAACTAGCCTCCTAGTTGATTGCTAAGTCGATCGGGTTTTTGTTTGGAATAATCTAATTCTATTTCTATTCACTACTAAAGACTAACAAACAAATATGCACACAATATACTTGGATTTAACAATATGAAAAAGGTGTTCAGGGGATAAAACCTAAGTCACTCTATGAATCAAACAAGCGGATTGAACATGTATGTCACTAATTTGGTACATTTTAGGGTCGATAATCGCATAAATTACTTCGCAATGAGATTTTGCCACTAGAGCGAATTGCCAAGACAAACCAATCACCTACTTTCGTGGTTATTTTGATTTAATCAAGGTTAAATATCTAATCATCCAATGACCCCTAATTATAAAGTCTTCTATGTCTAGTTCACTTCATAACTAGTTTAATCCTAAGGGTTCCGATTATCGAATTTCTCCTTTCGGTACTTCACTCAATAATCTAATTCCATATTCTTGATGGCCAGTCAAAAACAATGACATACATAATCAAAGGTTAAATAAAATGCATTCAAACTAGATTAACAAACTTGTTCAATCCAACAAAACTCAATCCATAAGAGAAACTAATAAGGGTTTATCCCCTAAACATATGAAAACTACTCACTACTCATGTTCGATTCACTAAACATATGAAATCTATACTAAAATGCATGGAAATCTAAAGAAGGAAGAATAAACCGAGTGTTGAATCAATCCTTGCTTGATTGGTGATCGGTGGGGACTTTTGCTCCTCCACTTCAATGGATTCTTGCAAGATAATCTTCAAACTCCAATGCACTCTCCCTCTTCACAATGGATGAATGTGGATGGAAATAAGGACTAAAGGATTGATGAATATGATGATGAATTAGGGTTAGGTTATGGAATGGGAGATGGTAGAATGATATCCTTCACAGCTGGAATTCAGCATAATATAGGCAAATAGCATCTCGAAACCGCCGAAACTGAAGAGACACGGGTGACACGGACCGTGCCAGGGTAGACACGGACCGTGCCTCCCAGGCACTACCCGTGTCAGCTCACTGTTTGCATTTTCTCACGTTCTGGCCATAGACACGACCCGTGCCCTTCCTCTGAGCACCCGTGTCACTGCTTTTTTCGGGCCTAGGAGTACTTTGGGCCATTGTTTGGGCCTTGGGTGATCCAACTTCACACTTCTTGGTCCTTTATGGACACAACTTGGATCTACACTTGATTTTTGGCTCAGTTTACATTGATTCTTCACAAATTTCCTACAAAACTCACCAAACTCCAAACTGTTGCGTAATATGGGAAATTCGGGCATAAAATAATACAATCACATCAAATATTCCCCAAATTCCCATCAAAACAACCAAGTTCTCATATATACAAGAAGCACTTATCAAAATCCCCCATGCTTAGTCCTTGCTTGTCCCTAAGCAAGTCCAAAACTCAAAAGAAAAGGTAAAGAAAGAAAAGAAAATAAAATAAAAGAAACCGGGACAAAAAGACTCAAAGAACTCAAAGAAAAATTAAAAGACTCAAAAGAAAAAAATAATAATAAAACGAAAATTTTATTTAATTACAACTCCTAAGGATGGCATCGTTAGGAAATTCAATCAACCCAATCTAATCTAAAATACAGCCCAGGAATGAAGACAAAGCCAATTTACACGAGTAAATGAAGACAAACTATACAAGAATGGTACTCATCATTTTCAACCAATCACCCTTAATCACCGAATGAGATAAGAAGGCACATGTTAAGCATGAAACTAGGTAAGAATGAAGAGGAAACTCACTTTTTGGGAATGTGGAAACACTCCTCTCATGTGTTTGAATATATTAAGATGTTGTTTCTCTCATTACTCTAACCAAAGCAACAACCAACCACGTACTTGCTAAGAATCTCAACTCTCCACCGCGAAAATGCAATGCACTAATGACAATCAAGAGGACTTTTAAGGGTTGTAACGGGGCTAGGGTTAAAGGGTAAGAAGTGGAAAATATTTGGGATATGTGGAGCTAAAAGCCAAAGCTTGAAACTAAATCACACCAATTCAACATACTATCATTCTCACCACTTATAGTCAATCCAAATCAACAAATCAACCCCACAATCAACTGGAAACTTGCTTCAAAACAAAAGAAATACAATGCTAAACACCTTTATTCTCTTTTTTTTTTCATTTTTCAGAAATTTTCTGATTTTTTTTCCTTTTTTCACACTTTTTCTGTTTTTTTTGTGTTTTTTTTTTTGTTTTTTTTTTCTCTTTTTAATCAAAGGTTAAATACACTCATATAAACACAATACTAGGCAAGCTCCAATTAACAACAACCTCAATGAACTCAATTGGGGAATCAAACCAAAATTTACAACTCAAACCAATCCCCACCTCAAACCAAACCACAAAAGTATCCACAATCAACCCAACTTCAAACTCAAAACATTTCAAGCAATGACTTAAGGATAGGAATTATATAATCGGCCAGTGGCTTATAATGCGGGTTATCAAGAAAAGAAATGGTCAAGGCTAGAAGGGGCTAACTACGGATATTATGATATAAACAGGTGGCCAAGGCTTGCGGGTTCATTCCTAATGCCTCTATCATCTTGTCAAAGTACAACGCATGGCAATTTCAAGGAGATGCAAAGCAAATGAAGGAGGATGCCACAATGGTGAGTCACTCATGGAAATAAGACCAATAAAAATGATTAGTCTTTTCTTTTAGGCTTATGTGGACTCACGGGTAGCGCTCAACAATTATTACCCAGTTTAAAAGATATGCATATGCACAACTAACTCTTAAAATAGTGACAAAGGTAATCGGTCTCATTTTCCTAGCACAATTTTCACAATATTTATCTTCACAACTCATGTCAATTCACAAAACTTCACAAATGGGCTATACAAGATTAAATAAAGTCAAAAGAAAACTATCTCGCCTAATCCTACTCAAAACTTTTCTTTTCTAATTTTCTCAGATTTTCTAATTTTTTTGAGATTTTTTCAATTTTTTCAAAAACTTTACAAGACTCAAAAAGAAAATAAGAAAATAAAAAGAACTAAAACAAACTATGAAAAAGAAGAAACTAAACTAGAAAACAAAGAAAATCAAACCAAATCAAAACAAAAAGACTCAAAACAAGTAAAAATCAAAATAAAAAGACTCAAAATACACATATACACAAAGATGGATAAGAAACCCCCCTCCCCCATGCTTGAACCTAGCATTGTCCGCAATGCAAAACATAACACTAGAAACAAAGGAGGGATGGAGAAGGAAACCACATAGATGAGTCAAGGAGGAGGAAGTTGGGATGGACCACAGGTATGGTTTAGCTGCCAATCACGCATGGAGCGCATTAAGGTGTTTATCCGTTGTTAATCATTGGGTTAGGTGTATATTTAGCTTAATCTAGTGGTAAGTAACCTGGGGGCGTTACAGTTGTTGTATCAGAGCAAAACAAACTTGGAGAAACACATTTGGGATATCCTTAGGTTTTGAGGAAAAAGTATATGATGAAATTAGAGGTAGTTAAGCAATATAAAAAGTATGATAAGAGTTTATATGCATGTGATTTATTAGAATTTATGTACATAAGGTACTTGAAGAAATGCTTGAGTTTTGTTCTAAGTTGAATATGGAAATTCAGGGTATGAGAAAAGTCTAAGCATATGCATAGTGGTATGAAAAGATCTAGGGAATAAAGATTTATGTATGGATATGGGAAAGAGTTGAGTATAGGTTGAAGTTTATGTTCAAGATTTATTAAAAGTTCTTAAGTTTGAAAAATATTGGTAAATGGCGATGTTATGCATGTTTATGAGAAATGGTAAGGTATAAAGTGATGTGATGTTATAAGTTTGGGATCAATTATGATACCTAAAGTTGTTTAAGACTTGATATAGGGTATGGGTTTCGTCTGGGCAAGTTTATGATACAAGCTTATGCCAGTAGAATGGTTGTTTTATTCCATTAATTAGTAAATTGTCATATGATATGATAGATGGTCGATCCCGAATTGTCAAACCCTTACGTCATTTGTATGAAGCCATGAGAGCTAGTCTCCCCACGCATTTTTTTTTTAAAAAGCATGAAAGTCTTTAATAAGTTAAGGCAAAGATTCACAGTTTTAATACCACGATTGAGTGAGGAAAGTTCACCGTCTACTGACGACTCTCCCATCTAGTTATTCATGCATAGAATTTCCAAAACAAGTATCATGATTTCCTCTGCACGCATAACCAGGACATACGCGAGGAGAGGTCTCAAATATCAGGAGCATAGACCACTATGATCTTCAAGTTGTGACTCCAAGAGTATGTGGACTTCAAGGGTATTTCATATAGAAGATACCGTGTTAGTGTCGCGACCTCTCAGGACCCCAAACTTTTCTCTCGCTACATCGTATGATTCTAATGATATAAGTGTGGTATGAGTAGCATCGGGTCCTAAGGTCTTCAAAAATTAGTTTGAACCAGGAAGTGGAAAGTAAGGGTAGAAATGGGCTAAGAGTGACCCAAGATCTAAGAAAGCAATGACTCAAATGATGAAGTCTACCCTCCACCTAGGACAGTTGGAAGAGGCAAAGATGGTTATATGAGGGTAAGAGCATAGTGATGTTTATTTAATATGTTTGTATAGTCGGTTTGGACGTAAGCGGTAACAGTGATGTGTTTGTAAGAGAAGATTATATTGCCAACCAATCCATGCTTAAGTGCCACCCGAGTTAATTTTGGGACTAGGGCAGATAGGTCTGACCCTAGGGATGTTCAGGGGAAGTGTAAGTATACGTGGTGGTTTCTAAAACGGGAAGCCAACACATACATGAGTGTATGCCCCTTGATTTTGCTAAGGAACCATCGTATGACAAGATTTTATGTAGTCAAAGACGTCCGTGAAACCATGAATGGAGTGACAAAGGTGTAAATAGGCGTGTAATCTTAGTGTACCCGATCACGTTTAAGTTGTTGTGTGTAAGGTTATCATAAGTATTTTCAAGTTTAAGTAGCCGTATTTCAAGGAAATTTATTGAAATTACTACAAAGTGGTAGGGAAGAAAAGTGTTTACAAGTTCTTAATTATTTAATTTTGGTTTAACGGCTTACAAATGATGGTCAACAAGGTGAATAGAGGTTTTTATGAATATAGTATCCATGATAGGGGGCAATGGCACGAACGCAGAGATTGTGACACATCGAGGCGATACTTATTATTATCATACTCATGTGTAATAGAAAATGTAGGGGAAAGAAGTATAGTGGGAGAAGGAGAAAATAATAGAGTTAGAAATTTATTATTAAGAATGGGAAGAAGGGAGTTGTAAGATCAAGTGAACATCCTTATATGTATATGTATGGGTGAACTACATGGAGAGTTATACGGCATGACTTTGGAGATTTAGAAGCCTCTGCCCCTTTGCCAATGTTCATATACCAGAGTTCTCTTAACTGTTATTAGTGAACAACCATTATGAGGTTCAAACCTCTTCTGCATGACTATCATACTTCAAATTCATTACTTGAACCAAATCCTTATCTCACAGTCACATTATGCATCCTCCTAATAAATTTTCCCTTATCACCGCATTATGGAATCCAAGTTTATCATTTTATGTCAGTGTTTATCTTCAAGAATTCTTACGAGATTCTACCATTGTTATTGGCCAATCATTCTAGCTCACTAATGATATGTCTTTATCGACTTGTTACCAATTCATGATCAATTTCCTCATGGCCACTGCCTCTCTTTTAATTGTTACTAACTCATCATCCCATTAATGATGGACTTCACTTATCTCATAGGGCCCTTTATTTGGCCTAACTTTTCTTTTCATAAGTAATTATTATTTTCCAAAATGAATCTACATATTTTCTTCAAAGTTCAGCTCCAATAAAAGTCATAATTCATTCAAGAATCAAAAGTTGACCCTAATATCTTTCTCTCCAAGCCAAGCTCATTTAAGTATTCTTATGAGTCTCCTTATTCATGGAATCATGGTACTCACTGTTATTATCGACTATCTCTTAGTAACCATCATTCACACCCAATAGATCTGCGTATTGTTAAACTTATGAACTATCCACGTCTCACCATGAGGTAGTAAAGCCATCGTGTAAATCTCCGTTTCATGATCAGTTTGGAGGTTCATAATTATATCCCTTGCCAATCGTATCTTTCAATTACCATGTTTTCTCCTCTGTACTTACCTATTTCTTTTATAGGAAATAAAAAGGGGAGTAAAGTGACTGGTATTAGCTTGAATGGTGCTATTATGGTTTATGGGATAAAGTTGAAAAATATTGGAAACACTTTCTAAAGAAAGATATACAGGACCTTTGAGTCTAGGTTGTTTGAGAGTAGGACGGGTATTAATGTAAGGATATATGATACTTGAAAAAGGAATATCTAGTTTTACAGAAGAATAAGAGTCATATGGATAAATTTGAAAAGGGGGTACACGTCGTCACCCCATCGTTTTGCGAAGAAATGGAAGGTTTCAGATAGTTGAAAGATGTAACACCCAGTATTTTGGGGTAGATAGGAAACATCTGCATTCACTGGCGAAGGCTTATTTGGAAAGTATGCAAAATAGGGATCCATAGTCCTAGGAATAACTGGCTTAGTTATTTATCCACGATTGACAACCTTAGGGTTAGACGTGATAATCGACAAGATTATGAAAATAAGCCGAAGGAAGGAGCAAGCCAGATATTCGCGCTGGATAAATACAATTATCAAGTCTCAAGAAGTGAATCATAAAGGAAACTAGCGATTCCGTAATGTCCCTAGTGCAGGACAGGTAGTGTATGATATGTTATGACCTCCTTAAAGATCATAAAGTTGAGATATCGTACCTAAAATGGTGTGAAGTCATTCTTTGGTGTAGCTATCTTCTTTAAGTTCCATGAACGCAACCTAACTTCAAAACCGCCAGATAGGGTGGTGCACGTGGAATTTAAGGGGTCCAAAACCCAGTTGTGAACTGATATAAGGAAAGTTCATAGAACCTAGAGTATGTTCCCTTGGAGGGCACCTATACTTTTTATAAAGAAGTGGAGATAGTCGTTTCAGGTTATGCATAAATTATAAAGGATTAAACAAGGTTACTATCAAAAATAAGTATCCCTTTCCTCAGGTTGACAACCCGTTTAATCAGTCACCCGGAGTTGGAATGGTTCGAAAGTTTACTTGAGGTTATGGTAACATCAAACAAGGAACAAGTCAGAAGATATACATAGGGCTGCTTTTAAGACTTGATACGGATATTATGGGCCTATAGTTATGTCTTTGAGCTTACCAACGTGCTAATAATATTTATGGGTTTCAAGAACTAAGAATATGGGTGAGTGTAGGCAAACGTACGTTTGCACTTCGGACAATGTATTGGTCCACTTAAAGACTCAAAATGGACATGAACGACAGGTGAGGAATTAGTCACAAACCTCAAGCAGCGTCAATCATTTACTAAGTTGCCAAGGCATAAAAGAAATAACATCCTTGTGACATATCGTGATCCAGAAGATAATCCAGATCGATCCACAAAAAAGTGGGTACAGTTATAAATTAATCCAGAGCAGCAATTATTCCCAATGTAAGAGGATTTGAGGCAGAATAGATCGTGGTTACCAATGCACTCAAGAAACTTGTTTGAAAGTATCTTTGTCATGACCAAATGGTGGAGGGAAACCCCAAAAATTGTGTAGATTGAGGTATGTGGGGAAGCTTTTCAAGGACTTGAGAGGGGATTCAGTATAGTTCAAGTGCACGCCTAATATACCGACCCCAATGGCACCAATTGTGCAGAACATGAAAATAGAGATGGTATACCGAAGGGAAACATGAGATTGAGATTGACCAAGTCTGGCCATTTTATGCCAATAAATGAGAGTTGGAAAATAGACAAGTTAGCCAGCATTTATCTGAAACGAAAAAGTAGTGAGGCTACACAACATTCCAAAAGACACGGCCTCTAACCGAGATACCAAGTTCCAATCACGATTTTGGGCAGCTTTGCAAAGAGCGTTTGACACCAAGCTGAGCTTCAGTAGCTCGTATCACCCAGAAACCGATGGCCAAACAGTAAAGGTAAATCAGATAGTAGAAAGCCTGCTTAGGGCTTGTGTTTTAGACTTTTAGGGAAGTTGGGAAAATTATTTACCGTTAGTAAAGTTTTCCTACAATAACAGTCATCAAGTTATAATTCAAATGGCACTGTTTGAAGCCTTTACAGTAGGAAATGCAGGACTTCTTTGGGTTCATGGGAGTTGGAGGAAATCCTGTTGGTATATCCTAAGTTGATACAAGACATGATGGTTAAGTTCGAGTCATTCAGCAGCTTATCCGGACGGCCAGAGCCGACAAAAGAGCTACGCAGATAAGAGAAAGTAACCCCCTAGAGTTTTAGCCAGGGGACAAAATATTTCTCTAGGTTTCACCCACTAAAGAATTACGTTGGTCCAATATTAAAGGGAAGTTAAGTCCTCGGTTTATAAGGCCTTATGAGATTATTGAAAAGATGAACCGGTCGCTTATAAACTTGAATTGCCTACAAAGTTAGAACATATTCATGATGTGTTCCATGTTCTCAATTGCGAAAGTATATTCCGGACCTAAACCATGTAGTTGAACCCAAGCCAGTGGCTACCGCGGAGAATCTATCCCAGAAGAAGGACCAATTCAGATTCTAGGCGGAGGGTTAAGTTTTTACGCTCCAAAAAGATCCATTTTAGTGAAAGTCCTTTGGACTAATCACCCCACGACGGAAGCTACATGGAAAATCGAAAAGAACATGCGAAACAAGTACTCCCATCTGTTTTAAGGCAAGACACCGAAGATAAGGGGGTAGTATTTTCAAGTTTCGGGGACGAAACTTCTTTTAAGGGGAGTAAGATGTAACAACCCGAAGAAAATCACCCTCCTAATACGTATTAATTAGTTTAATTAATCAAGGTTAAAATTAAATCACGATTAATTTAAAGCGCGTGTTCCATTTTTCTAACCCAGTGTATGTTTTGCAGGACTTGAGTAGTGCAACGATAGTCCATGATTTAGTTTAATTTTCTTTTCTTGAGAATTTTCTACCGTTAAAATTTTTATAGCGATTCTGATTGTATATGAATTCTTTTGCAAACACCGATATATCGAGTCCTTATTTATTCGAAATAATTTAAGGTTATAAATATGAGGGGATTTTATGGAGGTGTTGGATATATTTATTTGGGTTCCGATAACATTTTTTATTGTTTAATAAATTCTGGTAATTTAGGAAATTAGGGAGATATAAGTATAAGAGGGAGAAAATAAATTTGATGTTTTTGTTCTTTTGGGCCATGGGCCGACTGAGGCAAAGAAAGAAGGAAGGGGGGGAGGCTTTCTATTGGGCCTTAAGAGTTTATGGATGTATATATACATAAATGGTTTTAGGGGGTGTTTAAGGTGAAAGATAATCACACTCTCACTCTTGCTTGCTCCTCCATGTGGCCACCCATCTCCCAACACCAGCCACCACCCCACCACTACCCAGCCGACGGCCACCACCAGCAGCCACGCCGGCCATTTTCCGGCCGCCAACGCACCACCACACCACCTTCATCATCATCCTCCATTCTTTCTCCTCTTGCAAGTGTAATGTCATCCCTTCACTTCTCTCTTTTTAATGAAAAATCATAGATGAAATCTGAGTTTTTGTAGATGTTTCATGTTATTTCATAGGTAAACCAAGTGTTTCTAAGTTCCTCAAGTGAGAGGTGAAGGAATCCAAGCCTCAAAAATGTGAATTTTGGGTAAGTTGTGTCGATCTTGAGTTTTTATGAATTAAATGAGTATGGATGATGGTGGATTGTGGCATGCATGTTGTTTAGGATGTTTAATCCTTTATGAAATAGTGAGTTTATGGATTAAATACAAGTGCATGTGTTTAAAATGAGATTATATTAGCAAAAAGATGATCTTTGTGACTTTTAATGTTGAAATTGTCATGTATAATGTCTAGGAGCATGATATGTATTGAATTAGGCTTTGCATGTGTAATATGTGACCAAGGATGAAAGTTTTCTTCATGCTATTAGTTCTGGAAGTTGTTATTGGTGATGGAAGGATAGGATTTTAGAAGTGTTTGAGTTAAATCATGAGATTAATCAAGCATGCAAGTGGTTTATTGAGTGTGTTGCAATCTGGTTGTTAAATGGATTTTCCAGAAAATGAGAAATGTGACTCTGGGTTATTTTATGGCATGAATAGGTAGATAAAAGTGTTACTAACACCCAGTTTTTACGGTTCATCGTTTCGATAAGTATATTGGGATTTATGGCCAAAGTCGTAAAGTGGAGTGAACCTGAGACATTATGTCGCCAGTTTAAAGATGGATGTTTTTCGATTAGTTAGAGTTTGCTATGGTTTAAGGACTGAACATAAAAGTCTTAGAGTACATTTTGAGCTTTTCAGAATAGTATGGTATGCATTCATCGGATGTCAGGAGAAAGAGTTAGAAGCTTCTAATTGAAGGACAAAAATCTAAATTTCCAGAATTGGTGTTGACATGTCTGCCTCTGTTCTAGGCTGCATTTCCACCTCTTCACTAGCTTAAATCAATTGGTTATGAAAATAAAAGTTGAAGTATGTACTACGAGCTTTCCATAGACGTCTTACCCGTCCTGAACCGATAAGTGGAGCTCATGTTACGATTTTCTGAATAATTGAAGTTTAATGGTTATTATTCTGGGCAGATTGTAAAGATGTTAGTTTTTACCTTCCTTAGTCACATCTCTAGCTTTTATGGTCAACTACAAAGTTGGAGTGTATATTCTAATCTTTCCGAAAAGTCCTTTTATGCCATGATCCAATATTTGTGGGATAAGATATGACCTTACGAGTATGCCTTAGAAATCAAGTTCATTATAATTATTCCTAGAAAATTCATTAAGTTATTCATCCATGATACCACCCAAGTTAGAACCTAATTTATGATTTCTTTTCTTTTAAGTCCCTTCAAGAAGATCGTTGCGCCACTGTTCAAGTCCATGCTCGTCCCGTACGTGTTCTTAAGTCATTAGGTACATATATTGCCTGACGTTTTATGAATAATATCATGAGATTATGTTCAAAGAGGTATGCAAGTTCTCATGAATTTTTGAGTATTTAAGGTCGGTCTATCAAGATAGTTTTACAGTTATTTTCTAGGTATTTAAGTTCCATACTCTCTATGTGAGAAATTTTTACGATAATTTCACACTTTGGAGGTTAAGTTATTTCATGAATCAACTTTTGTTATAAGTACAATTCTTATTCAAAGGGTGGGTTTAAGTTATGATTAAAAGGTGGATAAAGATCCCGTTTTATTAAGAATCCGAGGTCAAGGTTCCAAGTTTCTAAAAATTTTAATAAAGGCCCCGCCCATGTGTTATCGTGCTTTAGAGCACACCATGTATAATCGTGTTGTAGAGCACCCCATGCTTAATCATGCCATAGTGCACACCAGGATAACCGTGCGTTGTGCACACCATGGAAAAATACAAAGATAGTGCCTAAAGTGCACCACATGGAAATCTGGCCAGTATAGGACATTGTCCACCATTCGGATCTTCCGATCGGTCCGGGTATGTGCATATGGAGGCTTTGCCGATGATCGCAAGTAGGGGACCTTCAGGATAATAACAGAATAACCAAGTCTAAAGTTTCTTAAGTTACTCAAGTCTTTCGAACCCAAAAAGTAAAGCTTTATGACTTACATGCCAAAATTTTATAAGTCTTGGTTCATAAGGGTTTAAGATCAAGTTTATGCTATGGCTTTAATTTGTGTGTGTGAGTTATATGTTAAGTCGTGTATGACTTAAGTTCTTTTGAACTCTGTTAAAATTTCTTTAATGTTATATTGTTTTTAAGGCCATGATTATGTATGTTGCTTTTACAAGGAAGAACTCAAAGGTATTTCCATTTAAGTTGTGATTTAAGTACATGTTAAGTTACTTTTCTCATGTACAAGTTAAGTATGGTCAAGCAACGTAAGTTATACTATCTTTTAATGTTGTTCATTATTATATTGTTTTAATGTTTGGAACCGCGCTAAATAACTAAAACGAATTATGAAAAAATTCTTACGTTGTTAGGGGTATACGTTCTGAGTTTAACTCACTTTTCGAAGTTTTATGTTTTCGTTTTAGGTATCCCGGCAAAGGAGAAGGGAAAAGCCCCAGAAGGACGAAACCCTAGAGCTTCTTAAGGGATTGAAGGTGGTTAAAGACTCTTTATGAAAGATTTAAGAGAAATTTATGATAGTTTGGCTTGTATAAGTTTTATTGGGTTGTGTTATTCTATCTGAGATGGTTCAAGCTAAGTTATGTCTTGATGATAAAAGTTCAAAGTGGGTTTATGTGGTGGTTGTTTAGTTGGTTTTAGTCTTAGCCTTGTCCACCTTCGTGGACAGCGGTAATACTCCCAGATATTTGTCCGCTGCTAATAATTGGGTTAGGTGTATCTTTAGCTTAATCTAGTGATTAATAACCCGTGGGCGTTACACAAATAGACAAAAAAAAAAATCATTGCTACGATAGTGTCTAGAAGGCCCATATATGATATTACCCAAATCAAATCGTAGTATATAAATATTGTGGCATAAAAGCAAAATGAAATTATCAACCATATTAAATTCATCTAAAATAGTGTTGAAATTGCGTAGCCTATGTGGGAATTCCTCCGATTTTAGCAATTTGGATGTTGGAACAAACCAATTTCAACCTTCAATCAAAATTCATATAACAATTAAGATAAGTAGAATAAAAACATAATCAAGCTAAACTTCAAAATGAAAATTGATTGAACATTCAAGCTGAATAGAAAATAAGAAACTGACAATTTATCAATTGAGAAACACATATACTTACTGGAAATTAGAAGTACCATATGACAAATATAAACACGAATTACAAACTCCAAAATATTATTAGATATTTCAAAAACTAAAAAACGATGGTGAAGAGCCATTGATGTTGCAAATAAATGCTATAAGGGAGAGGGATTGAGAATTTCGATGAGACTTGAGACAGACAGAGATAAAAGATGAAAGGGTCGAGCTTGGAAAAGTGTTGTATATTAATTGTTGACATTTATAATTATTATTAGTATAATACCTTTAATTTTTTTAATAAAAAAGGTCTTCTTATCATTCACGTCGGTTGGGGGAATGACTCTAACATTATTTGAGTGATTTTTTTTTTTGTCAACAACGACAGAACACAACACACACAAACAAAGCAAACAGAAGCAAAATAAAACAACCAGCAAACACCTAAGGACTGTAGCCTACGCTACGAATGGCCTGCTTGGCCACCTGGTGATCTAGTTTGAACTTCTTGGTGACATAGAACTGGTACTCAACCACTATTTCCAAGTCAGCTTTCCTCTTGCTACTTCTCAGGTCCTGCATGTGAATTTGAACATATCCCTTCCCAAACTTTTTCCACTTGATAGTCTTCTTGCCATCATGCCGATGCGAGTAGGTGGATCCCTTCCCAAGATTGGTGCGGTTGTGGACCCTCCTACCATGTTCCCTGCACCTAAAGTTAGTCTTACCTGAAAGGAGAACCTTGCCACTTTTGCAAATTCGTGGTAAAGGGCGATGCTTATCGAGAATCTTGTTCAGCCTCGGAGCAAAGTTGCAACCAATTGCAAAATCTAAAGCTTCAGGAATTGGTGTGACACTCCTACTTTCTTCCATACCACACTCCTTCTCCACAAAGTCTAGGTTTTCAACTGCACTAGGCTTGGCACTTTGCTGTGATGATGCCATTTTCGAGTTTACTTTGACTTTGACTTTCATATAAGTCAAACTGAGCGGGTTAAAAACTTCGAAACAATTTCCTTTGAGCAATCCTTTGTAGGCTTCGACGTTCAGGGACAAGCTTTGACCATCTTGCCGTTTAGAGAACTTGAGCCTTGACCTATCTTTTTTGGTGACGCCATCCAAAGACAGGGCGTCTTCCGGAGATTGCATAGAGCTACAACTAGCCCTACCCTCCAAACATGTCATGATTTCTTGAAACGCAACTGAAGGATAGTTGCAAGACAAAGGGGAACCTGTATCTCCCTGGGTGATGGGATTTTTAGCCACCCTTTTCCCAACCCGTTGCTCCTTTCTTCTCGCCTGTCTTTTCTCCTTTCTTTTTCCTCGAACCTCAACTGGCTGCACCCCATCAGCCCTTAGGCCTCCATCCATCTCATCTCCCTTCCTTGGGTCATTAACCTGATCAACGTCCATAGAATCACGGATCACCTTGGCAGTGGGTTCTTGGACTACGCTCCTTGGACATTCAACCCTCTCTTCCTTTTCACTCGTATCTCTATTATGAACAAAACACCCCGTCTTTACTTCCTCCCTCCTTCTCCCTTCCTCCCTGGAGTCGTCCTCCACCTCCATATTCGTTCTTGAAGACTTCTTACGCAAATCCTGCTTAACCTTTTGAAGCTCCTTATACACTTCCTTATTTTCCGGATCCAACTCCATTGCCCGTTCCAGATTCTTAATGGCTTCTTCCATGCAATCGAGTTCACCAAGGCTGTAGCTCTTCGAAAATAAGCCTTAACATTCAAAGGGTCAAACTCAAGCACACTTTGACTGAAGGTGAGGGTTTGATTAAATTTTCCTAGCTTCAGACTACAGGCCGCAAGATTCAAGCTAAGTGAGGTACCCACTTCCACCATCAAACTAGCATCCTCTTCACACAAAGGCTCCCTAGCCCCAAGGAATTGAAAAGCTCTATCATAAGCCAAACCTGCTTCTTCGAACTCCTTCTTTCTAAACAACTTGTTTCCTTCATCTTTAATCTCAATCGCTGTGAATATGGCGTGTCTAGGATGTGGCATGGAAGCCACAATCTGAAGAACTTCCTCATCAATCTCATCCCCCATAATAAGGAACCCGAGGCTGACTAAACAACCTTATGTAACAAACAAACCAAAGAGTCCCACCAACTACTAAACTTAATAGACACCACACACGAGCACCAACTCGCGACACTCAGAACAACACCAAAGAACCAATCACAAAGGAAAAGCACCCCCAACTACTAAAGCAAGAAGACCCCCAAACTAAGCATGCACATATAAACAACTACCACACGAGTAAAGGATCAAGCGCAAACCGAAAACACCTGAGACGCTATGAAGAGCTCGGGATCCGCCTTCGTTCTGGTCCAGACCATTCCCCACAACAGACGCAACGATGTCGCCCTGTCCCTCGAACTGGAACACAAACACTGGAAAGCAAACTGAGCCCACACTGGCCGGTCTTCCGCCAGACTCGGAACCAGCCGACACCCAGCTCCCCGACCACCTTTTCTTCTTCCACCCAGCTCACAAGAACCGACAGCAAGCCCCGAGAGAACACTGAGTAAAACCAGACACACACACACAAACAGATCCGAGAGACACTGAATAAACTCAGAGAGAATGTCTAACACGAAGGGAAACTGACGGGAACGAACAGATCAGACATCGGCGGTGCCGGCGACGACCTTCAACCGGCCAGTCACCGGCACCGGCTAGGCGGATTAATTAAAGGACGCAATGGTAGTTGGGTAGTTGGGAAGGTAGGTTCTCTCTCTCAGCTAGGTATTCATCTTTTATTGGAAGAGAATTGATGCGCTACTTTGCAGCATTTGGAAGAGTAGTTTAAGTGATTTATCTCATCTTTATATTTGAAGAGGGAGGGGGACACATATGCCCATAATCAATGACTTTTGTTTATTATTATATAGTTCTTATAAAATTATATATGTATTGTAAGTACACCAGGGAGCCATGGCCCAGTTAGGCCTCTTAACTCCTTCGCCCCTAGTTCATGACAAATTTATATATCTGGATTCACTTAAGTACTCTAGTACTCTAAAGTCGATGTTCAACCTTGTCATAGCAATTTCTAGATCTCTCACTATTGCTTCACACCACTGTTGGATAAGAAGGTCGGAAGTTTGAGTTCGTCCCCCCATGTGATTTGAAGAAACCCTTAAGCGCTTATCTCTCTCTTCATCGACACCTTATTCCGTTTTGTCATCTAAATTATTAGATTTGGAAGTTCAAGAGTTTTAATTTCATTCATAATTTATGAAATCCAACAATTTTTTTACTCTAATTGCATTAAAATTTTAATTTTCATTCATGATTTATGAAAACAAATAATTTTTTTACTATAATGGCATAAAATTATTATATTTGATTTTGTATTTTTTTTTCTAGGTTCAAATATATTGTAACGTTGGGATATGAATGGTTTGTTTGCTTCTAGATTTGTTTTTTCTGATTTTACGTGTTAATTATGTTTTCATGTTAATTTGATGTTTAACTGTTGATTTATATGTATTTTATTGTTTAATAATAATTTTTTTTGGATTAGGACTTGACATTAATGAATTGAAGGGGACTTGCAGTTTGTCCGAACTATTGTGGGGCAAACAATCAATTATGTGAGGCATGGGTTGTGAGGATTACCATTGGTTTTTTTGGTTTTATTTTTGGGTAGACTTTTGCTTTTTTTCATTGAATCTTTGTTTGCTTGCCTAATATATTGGCTTTAATTTGGTGTAGTCAATTTTTTTTTAAATACTTTTCTATGTAGAATTTTGCATAATATATTGGCTTTTGTTGTAGCAAATTTGTTTTAATATTTTTTTTATGTTGAATCTTTTTTCCAATGACACGGAAATCAATTTTGTATATAGTGTTAATAATGAGATTATAATCTATTCTATTAATATATTAAAACAAAATGTGCATGCCTAGAAAGTTGCCATATGGCACTCTCATAGTCTCATGTAGTAAATTAAACTCTAAATATTTTTAAATCATAATTAAACTTCATTAATGAAGTCCCTTCAACTTTCTAGATTTAATTGATAATTTATTTTTTTGAAGAGTTTAATCACTATAAATAAATAAATTTATACTTTATTATAACACAATTATGAAAATTACTTTAAACAAATTGAGTATAAAACTTAACAATTATTGAAATACTTTATTTATTTCAACACAATTATGAAAACACTATAAGTAAATTAAGCATAAAACTTTACCGTCATCAAAATAATATATATATATATATATACATACATACATATATATATATATATATATGTGTATATATATATATATATATATATATATATATATATATATAAACACAAGCACCTAAGGGAATTACAAACAAGAAAAAACAATTTGGGAAATTTGATTATTTCCAAAGCATCTTCAAAACCTCACAATTTAATACTTTCATAAATATGTTCTAAATAAAATAAAAGCTTAATACTTGATCTAATACAGAACTAAGACAATCCCTAATTTTTCTTTCATCAATTTTATATTATAATATTTCATCACAACATAGGAAATAAAGTATAATTGATATTAAAGTAAAATTTTCATGAAAAGTCTAGACTATTATTTTTGTATTTTCTTTAATAACTATTTTAAAAAATAAAATTTTTATTAACACAACTATATATATTTCTATAGATAAAAATTTAAAATTATAAGTAACTATCATAAACTAAACAAGAAACTTGATAAAAAGAATTATAAAACGACAAAAAAAAATCACAAAGTCAAAACCAAAAATCAAGAAAAAAGAATTATCATAGTCATTGTAAGCTGTAACTTTCTTTACACTAACATTAATGTTCATACAAGAAAATAAAATAAAATATGTATCGATAATTTCAATTTTAACCTATAGCGCCACTAATTTATATTATACTGAATATATAGATAAAGATTTTAATAAGTATTTAATTTAGTAGATAAATACTTAAGTACTCCCTCCTTCCCATATTGTATGTTACTTTAACTAACTTTCTTTTTCCCATAATATCTTGTCACTTTATACTTCCAATCGCACATTAATTACTAATTTATCAAATTAAGCTTATTAATTACATCTTTTTTCTTACATTTTTCTTTTTTATTCACCTTTTTTCTTTTTTATTCACCATTTTATTCAAGATTTCTACATTTCCAATAAGCTAAATTAATGTAGATGAAGGTTTTTTTGGTTTTTGAAATTATGTCTAGAGTGACAAATAAAATGGGAAGGAGGGAGTATTAATTTATAATGACATGAATTTTTGTAATAATGTTTTATATTTTTCTTCAAAATAATTATTATAAAGTATGGTTATGTTCGGTTGTAATTTTTGTGGTTTTATAAGTTAAGGTTGTCGGTCCACAGGGATGGGTGTGAGGCTTGATTAAGGGTAATCGGTTCGTGTAAAGGGGTTTTTCTCAATGCGGAAAACGATAAATTATGTAAAGAAAGCATTTAAATCTAACCTAGACATGATAATAATAAAGAAAGCAATTAAAAGAAAGCAATAAAGAAAGCACTTAAAGATGAAAGCAGTTAAAAGGCATGAATGAAGACAATGACTGAACAATGAAATTTGGAACGAGAAATTATACCTTTGATGACTAATCTTCAATAAACCTTCAATCTACACTTGAATTTCCCCCGAACAAACAAGAAATTGTGGTTTGGATTACCAAGAATCCCCCAAATTCTCACTAGTAAGTAGAATTGGAGTTCCTTGACCCTCCTCCCCACTAAAAATGGAGTTGATTGTGGCTAACATTATAAAGCTTGGAAAACAAGTCAACAATGGAAAATAGAGAGAGAAAGAGAGAGAGAGAGAAGAGAGAAAAAGCTTGTAAAACTTCAATGGAAACTTGCTTGAATTGAGAAAGCTTGAGAAAGTTTGAATACAAATGCTAGAAATCAATGAAAGCTTGAAGAACAATGAAGAACAATTGAAAACTTGAAGAACAATTAAAGAGAGATTAAAGCAAATAAAGGAAAGCAATTAAATCTAATTCTACTCCTAAACTACCTAGGCTAATTGATAATTTAGATTAATACAAGTGGGTATTTATAGAAGAAGGAAAAATACAACCCAAAACCCTAGGACATATCGCGACGCGTCCGCATGACAGTGGCTCGGGCGAGCCAGCGTTCTGGCTGGTGTTTTTGTTGCCCCAGAAGCCTTGCTCGGGCGAGCTAGCAGATGGCTCGGGCGAGCAAGCCGCTCGGGCAAGAGTTTTGTTGCCCTGCTTTGCTCGCGAGCAAGCGCTCGCGCTTTTCCCTGCCGACTTCAAACGCGCATAACTTCTTCATCCGAACTCCGTTTTAGGCCCGTAAGATATCGATGGAAAGCTCTCGGTGTGTACTTTAAGCTCCCAAAATTTTAGAGCTATCGGAGTTGTAACGAAAGAGTTATGACCCAAAGGGTGAAGGCACACGTATTTCAAACCTTTGAGTTTGTACCGTTCCCCTGTTTTGCGCCAATCTTGATATGGAATTTCCGACTTGATTTCGCCTGCCTCGGCTGGGTTGACTTGGATCTCGGCTCGGGTTGACTTGGTTTGACTCAGAAATAGCTCTGATTCCTAAAACCTTCAATTAAGCCCAAACTTCTTCTAACTCCTTATTTTCCTACAAAACACCAAATCATTATATCTAATATATAAATAGGGGTTAAAACAAGCAAATATACCCTATAAAAGAGAAGAAATTCGGCTCGAAATGAGGCCGAACAGGTTATTAAATAGTGATGTAGATTTTAGTATACTTTCACCACCAAATTATTCAAATGATACCATTGTTACACATTTTTTTCATTATTTCTAATTATCATTCAAATTAATTTTTTTCAAGAATGAAATGATAATTATTATAAATTACTCTAAAAAATTACAAAAAAATTATTGAAAAATTTTCCGTGCATAGCATTGGATATCAAAGGCTAGTTTCATATTATTCTAAGATAAATGCTAGTCAATTGTGCACTATACAATAACTATTGTCTATATTTTGTTTTTTTTGTTCTATTACGTGGAATTATGCTTATTTCATTTTAAAATTGAGTTTTGTATTGTGACATTTAAAGCTGGCGCAAGTGTGTATGACAGGTAAAGTCGTCAATAAGCCTTGTGACGCTTGAAGTAATTAACACAAAATTTCCTTGTGACACAGCAAATTGTGGCGGTTGGCCCTAACCGTAGCTAGTTTTGTTGGTGACATGTGTCAGTGCATCTATCATACCCTAATAGGCGCAACTATTGGGGCTTTTATGTTGTAGTGGAGCTAGAACTATTTAACCTAGCTTTGTTAGCCCTCAAGGTGTGGAGGATAGTCAATGACAAACAGTCACTGGTTTTCCAAGTGTACTAAAAGCCAACTACTTCTTGAATGATGTCATGTTTAAGACCCCACTAGGATATAGACCTAGCTACACTTGGAGGGGCCTATATGAGGCTATTTTGGTATCAAGAAGGGAGTACAATGGTGCGTACGGGAGGGGAATCGCTTGAATATTTGGGAGGGCAAATGGATCCCACGACCCATATCTTTCATAATTGTTAACCCGATCAAACCCAACGCGCGGTGGCTGAAATTGAAGACTTAATCAAATATGAGCAAGCCTATTGGGATGAGATATCGATAGATACTCGAGCATATGCATCAGTTATAAAAAAAATCCCATTGTGCCCTAGCTGGCTGCAAGACCATCTAATTTGGCATAATTCCCAGGATGCAGAGTTCTCAGCTCGATCTGTCTACCATTTTCTTCTCCATAGATCAATACATAGAGACACCACCAAGCAGCTCGACCGAGAGTGATACAATATGGTAGGCAATATAACATTGTCAATTGTTGCCCCCATGTTAAGTCCTTCATCTGGAGAGCTATTGTCTAGGCTCTCCCAACAAGAAAGAATCGCGCAGAGGATCCTCAGATTGATGCAAGGTGCCCCATTTGTGAACAAGACAAGGAAATTGACATCCATGTTCTTGATTAAATGCACGGAAACAGAATCCATTTGGATAGCAACAAATGGGTGGCCATACCTTGAAACTAGCTAGGAACAACTCAGTGCCAGAACGAAGAGGTATTAATGGAAGATGTTAGGAGCAAAACTAAAGATAATTTGGAAGATGTCATGATGATCTTGTGGACGTGTTATAATTCGAGCAACAAGCTTGTTAAAATATTGAGGGGAGTCAACCTAGTGTTGAAACTTAACATGGCCATGAAATTCATGAATGGATTCAAAGAGACCAAGGAGAAGCTAGTTTGCCACACTCATAACTTAATTGTCGATTAGAAAGCACCACCAGAGCACTTACATAAAGTAAACGCTGATAGTGGATGTCTGGGAGAGGACTCTCATGGATGGGGTATGGTGGTTCACAATTTTAAAGGGGAATGTATTTATGTAGCAGGACAACATGGGCTGGCTTCTTTGGCCCGGAAGTAGAAGAAGCTCGCGCATCATATTGGGCGCTGAGCAAGGCATGGAAGCTGTGATTTCGATACGTCATTCTTGAGGGAGATTCGTTGAATCTAATTGTTACACTGAAGGCAAGCTAAGAGAACAACTGACCTCTGAAGTTAGGTCTTTTATTCATAGTTTATTGAATTTAGCTAGTTGTTTCAATGTTTGTTCATTCTCACATGTCAAAAGATATGGCAACAAAGGTAACTCACGCGCTGACCCATCTGAAATCTATTGACTGCTCTCATAGGCATGGGCGAGTAGAGACCCTCTATTATTTCAGACCAGATAATTGATAATAGTTGTAATCTTGAGTTAGATTAAATGGTGAGCATGAGTTATACTCACTAAATGAGGTGAAAGCAAAATGACCCACCAGGAGAGTTAGAATTAAACTCTGCATATTAGATTGATTTCCAATAGTCAACGTGATTTTGATTAAAATAATTAAAAAAAAAGGTGTAAGCCCCACATTTTATAATATAAATACACTACAACAAAAATTAAAAAACAAAAGGAAAAAGTCAAAAATCTCGTGTTTGTCTCACGCATGAGCACTCAATTTTTTCTCACCACGACACTCGCCCTCACATCAGATCGTTTTTTTACTTAAATTTCACACCATACGAAAGACCATATCACTCAAACCCGCTTCAGAAAAGCTCTAATAAACATAAAGTTTGAGTGTAACTGAAATAAAAAGCGGTGACGGTTTGTAGTCGACTAGTCGTGTTATGAGACAAATAGATTTTTCTTTTTTATTTTCTCTCAAATAATTTTTTTGACAAAATTATTTACGGAGAAGTTTTTTCTTTTTTTTTTTTACAAAAAAGAAAATAAAATATATATTGCGGGGAGAGATAACTAGCACCGCTATTAACACACGCACGCTCTCCTCTTCTAAATAATCTGAGAGCCAGGGGTTGCCAAACTTGTTTCCGCCATAGCTCAGGAGCTTCATCCAGCGGTACTTTTCTCTCCCCCTCCCCCCCCCTCTCTCTCTCTCTCTCTCTCTCTCTCTCTCTCTCTCTCATGTCTCTGCAAATGGGAGTAGACTGACGAACAGTATTGTTCTTAGTGATTTCTGATTCGACGAGGTAGCCTTTATGTAGATATTTCGCTTGTTTATTTGCTAGATCCGTTATTGTTCTATTCCAAGGATTCCTTATTTTGCCCTATATTTTGTAGTAATCGTTCTTATTTCTTCAGATTGGATCGAACATTCTCTTTTCTGGGTTATGGACTATGAAATTGGGTAGAATTAGGGCTTTTGATTGATATTTGCCCCGAAACAAGTTTCCTTAGATAGCGAGGTTGAGTTTTTAATTATGTTTGTATTTATCTGTTTGCTGCTCTTTGTGTGTTAAAGTTGCGACGCTCCAAAATAATTTTGGAAAAGTTTGAATACATCTTGTAGAAACAATTGATGAAAGTGTACTATGCTACTTGTACTCGTTGTTTGGTTTGGTATTTGAATTGTGATAAGGGATTTATGAGATAATTTGTGTTTGGGTCTGGTCTGTCATTAGAGCTATTTTGCATTTGGCTATATATTTAGACTTCATGCCAATTCAATTTAGTCAATCTATTGATATGCTGCTTGGGACTCCTCCTTTTTCTAGAAATAGTTGTGAGTATGGGCACCAAAACCTTTCATTTTAGACAAAAACATATGGTTTTTTGCAAGTCCGATGTGACACCAATGTACCCAACACTTCCATATGGGTAGGTTGCGTCTGAGTTACATAACTCTTGAGAATTGGGGATATCGAATGTAAAATTATCACTTATAGGACAATTTGGTATGTGAATGGCCATGAGCTACAAAGATTTGGTACCTCTCTTTTGTTAATATCTTTTAGCCTTCATTGGATGATGGATGTGATGAGTTGAGATGTTCAATTCTGCATCTACTTCAGAAGGGAGAAGATAATGTTGTGGAGTTATGTGGAGTTATTGGCTCCTGAGCTTCATAATCCTTCCTGTGGTGTTTGATTTTTAATGGGGTTGTGGTGTTTGATTTTTAAAGGGGTGTGGTGTTCAGTTTTTAATGGGGTGTGGTGTTCAGTTTTTAATGGGGTGCGGTGTTGTTGGAGATGTTCTTACCAATTGTGGTGTGGATTGCTGAATTCGTTTGTGTAGTTGGTTTTTTGGATAGGGATTTATTGTAGTAATGGAATTTGGTAATAAGTAGATTGATGGGGGTGATTTTTGGCAGGAGAACATTGGGTGCTGTCTGGAGTTGTGTTTGGCGTTTGACAATCAGGTGTGATTTGTAAGGGGAAGTGGGATTTTGAAGATGAGTTCTCGCAGCAGGAGCCCAAGCAGAAGCAGAAGCCGGAGCAGAAGCAGGAGTCCTCGAGATCGTAGAATCCGATCTGAGCGATCTGAGCGTTCCTCTTATCGTGATGCTCCTTATAGGAGGGAGATGCGTCGGGGTTTCAGGTGGTTTGGTTTTCAATATTGTCATCTTCATGTTTGGGTTGTTTCTCGTTTAGAAAGGGAATGTTTGAAGTTCCTTGTCCATTCTGTGTGGTCTTACTGCAGTAAAGTGGAAGTTGAGGCAGGCCTTGTGGGAATT
Source organism: Portulaca oleracea (assembly GCA_029582165.1). Classification (NCBI taxonomy): domain Eukaryota; kingdom Viridiplantae; phylum Streptophyta; class Magnoliopsida; order Caryophyllales; family Portulacaceae; genus Portulaca; species Portulaca oleracea. Next base: position 24,790,207 of record CM055877.1, on the reverse strand, counting down.
AAATGTCCCCACTCACCTAGTCACCTCCACAACAAAAAAAGAAAAAGAAAAACAAAATGAAGCTGCATTTGCTATAGTTTTTGTACTTAGATTGAGATCACCATTTCTTTCATATCCACCTTGTAAATGGTTTATTAGCAGGACATACACATACATACAAATATTCCAGGTTTTTTTAATTTGGACCAGAAGAAATAAATATTTTGTAATTCAAAGAAATGTTAATGGCAAATCAGATCCTAGTTGGCATAAAAAGTCTTCTTGATGAATCTTCTTTTGTGCTATGATTCCAAGGTTTATTTCTTGAGCCAAAGAAGTTTACTTTGGGGTGGTAGTTTTTTCCCCCCTTTTTGGGTGGGTTTGGGGGAGAAGGGGGGGGGGGGGGTGGTTGTTATGGAGTCATGCTTCCATGCAGCTGGGTTTTTATCCTCATATGTGAACTAAACCTGTCAACGTTTGGTATACTGAAACCCTAGTCTGTAGGGGGATCTGGTTTGATAGTTTCAGCTGTTGTTTTCTAGCAACCTGTCTTAAATTAATCAGTAGTGCACAAGGTGTGTTTGAAATGATGTGCTGGTGACAAATTTGTTTTGGCTTGCAATATTTTTTCTTGTATTATTTACCCATCTGAAGTTGTCATCCTGTGAATGATGATTGAAGCATATCCATTTCATAATCCATGCGTCTTTGATTATGTGTATTCTTCAGAATCACTGTCATGAGTCATATATTCTGTTTCCTTGTTCATGTTGTGCTCCATTTTCTGTGGTATAGCATAAACCATGGTCAACTTGGACACAAATATCCAAGTTTGACACTTGGCATATCTTGGGGAAAGTTGTTTTTGGTCTGAAATGATATCTTAATTGCCCTGTAATACTGAATGAAAAACATCCTATGTCATGCTGTTAGTTGTGAGGCCCTGTAAACCCCTACAACCCCCCCCCCCAAAAAAAAAAAAAATCTTTTGTCAAAAATAAGTTTCAGATAGATGGACAATTCTGAGGTCTGTGAGATCTAGTTCACTCAAAATGTATATGTAAATTTGATGTTCATTTTTTCTTATTTTGGGGGGGGGGGGGGAGGGAGGTTATTTGCAAGTTGCAACAGTTCTCTTTTTTTATTTAGCTTTTTTATTTAGCATTTTCATGGATCTTCAGCTATTTTCTTTTTTATTTAGCATTGTCATGGATCTTCAACTACTTGGAGCCATTATGAAGCTTCAGTTTCACTCGAGACATGGATATGATTTTATCAACTATTTTGAGCCATCACTGAGCATCAAGTTTTATTCTTCATATTTGGATATGACATGACCTAATATAGTAATATAACTGGGGTTAATGCTATATGCCTTTGGTTGTTGAGCCCCAATTCTTGGTATGGCTGTGCATTCCTTCATGAATGAACATCATGTTTTGGGGTTGGGAGGAACGTTGCTGTAGTTAACTCTGTATGCACAGGGTTTTACTCTAGATGAGATTGTTTGGTTATATTCCACTAATCAGCTGGAAACTTTCTGCAGCCAAAGCAATCTTTGCAACAACTGCAAGCGCCCTGGCCACTTTGCCCGAGAGTGCCCAAATGTTGCTGTCTGCAACAACTGTGGTCTTCCAGGGTAATGCTTTCCTGGCTGACAAATTTTACCTTTGGTTATTCAGTTCCAACGTGCTATTAGGTTAGACTGAAATCAAGAATAGCATAAACTAAACTGGCGTATTGCTACTGTTTCTGCAGGCATATTGCTGCGGAGTGCTCCACAAAATCACTATGTTGGAACTGTCGGGAACCTGGGCATATGGCAAGCAACTGCCCAAACGAAGGCATCTGCCATTCATGTGGCAAGGCTGGGCACCGAGCGAGGGAATGCCCCAACCCTGAACTCCCACCTGGGGACCTGAGATTATGCAACAACTGCTTCAAGCAGGGTCATGTTGCTGCTGAGTGCACAAACGAAAAGGCCTGCAAGAACTGCAGGAAGACGGGCCATCTTGCCCGGGACTGCCAGAACGAGCCCATCTGCAACCTCTGCAATGTTGCGGGGCATGTCGCCAGGCAGTGCCCTAAGGCCGACGTCCTCGGGGAACGGGGAAGTGGCGGTGGTGGTGGCCGCTATGGTGGTCTTGGCGGTGGACTGGGCGGATATCCTGGCGGTGGCGGTGGCGGTCATCCTTTTGGGGGTGGTTATCGGGATATTGTGTGCCGCAGTTGTGGGCAAGTGGGGCATATGAGCAGGGATTGCATGGGGGGTCCTGCCATGATCATCTGCCACACTTGTGGAGGTCGAGGCCATATGTCCTATGAATGCCCTTCCGGAAGAATGATGGACCGGATGCCTAGGAGGTACTGAGGCTGTGGACTTGTTGGATTCAAATAAAGACCTTTATTCTGCATTTTACTATTCTTTAGGTTGGTACTTTGGCTGTTTTGAGATTTTGTGGTGATTGGATGTTTGCATAATGTTAGTCACTCTGCTGTTTGTTTTTACCTCTTTTGAACCACCCTTGAGATGTTTAGAACTATGTGTATTTGAGAAATTTAGAATGATATTGGTTCTGTAATCGCTTACCATAACTCATAAGCAGGGGTTTTAATCTTTTTTATTTTCATTTATGTATTTTGTTTTTACCTCTTTTGAACCACCCTTTAGATGTTTAGAACTATGTGTATTTGAGAAATTTAGAATGATATCGGTTCTGTAATCGTTTACCATAACTCATAAGCAGGGGTTTTAATCTTTTTTATTTTCGTTTATGTATTTCTTTTTGTCTAGAAAGTAGCCCATAGTAATCTATCTTGTGAATCAGCTTCATGTTTTAATGCCATATGCAGTTTTTGGTTTTTGCCTGGGTCAAAACAATAATTGGTTGAAATATTAATGTTGTAATTGGTTGAGATATTAATGTCTCTGGTAAGCTAGTATTTTAAGTAGTGTATAGTGTTTAAGGTTGTGTTCGGCAACGCTTAGTGTTTGGAGTAACGTTTCATATTTTTCGGTCAAAAATCAAAAAATATCCTTTGGAAATTATTGATACCCTTTTATGTCAATTCATATTAATCTGTTAGCTGAACCGTTAAATTTACCGAACACAATCCTCATTTGAACAGTCATCAGCTATCCGCTACTTAAACCGATGTCCGTTGCTTAAACCGCTATCTAAAACATTAATTTTGCCGAACAGGGCCTAAGTTATGGTTTCTAAAATGTTTTTTTTTTTCTTGGCATCTTTAAAATGTTGATAAAGTTTATGCTCAGTAGTTAGAGTTTGTAGTGAAGTCTTATATTTTTTTTATTAGAAAAGGGTTATTTGACTATAATATATTTATTTTGGGGTATTGGACAATCATACTGTTAGGTTTTAGGTTATCTATTTTCTAAATAGATACAGATTAATTGGCGGAATATTATAACAGTTATAAACAATTAATCAATAACAACTGCAGAGGCTTTAGTAATTATACTTGATCGCTAATTCCTGCTGAAGAAGAGGTTGACCTTCCAGATTCCAACGTTGAAACCCTCTACTGAAAAGTCCACGCAGCACTCCGGGAACCCGATTGCTAGATTGACCCGATCGAGACGAATCTCAATCTAAGATGTATGTGAGATTGTTTCGGGAAACAGAGAATATTTCCTGAAACTAGAACTGCAAACTGAAAGAGAGAGGAACTCAGGAAATCACCCTGGTATCTCTCTAAGAGTCTTAAGCAGTTGGTGTTTAATAATCTCTCCCACAGACCTCTTTATATAGTGTTTAGAAAACCTAGGGAAAGAGTTCAAAAGCCTAAAGGGCCGACTTAACGCAACTGCGGATTTCTCATGCCCAACACGGTCCGTGTAGAATCAACACGGTCCGTGTTGGTCTCCAGAAAGTCCATTAACTCGGCCCATGGACACCACGGACCGTGTTGAACCCAATTCGGTCCGTGTTGGGCTGATTTCTCACAGAAATCAGTTTCCAACTTTTCTAAACGTAATACAATATCATTTAGGTTACATACATTGTTCCAGGGCACTGACTTGTGTGACCCAGTAGGACCAAATAATATAGTTGTAATTAAACATATTCAATTACTAATTATAGAGGTATCTAGCAAGACATATAATTACTATATTACTTTGGTTTAATCTCCGTGTATATCGAACATTGTCGGGACATTCCCAACACATACGTCGTATCATTTTTTTTGGATTCTAATATACTGTGATGTTTAGTGCACTGAGAACGGGTTTCGGTGACAATTACTCATCAAAATCCTCCGTGTCAACCAGAGGAAAATTATTTAACAAAATTTTTGAAATTTTAGTTGAATATATGCCGAGTAATCCTAAAATCCATGTGTTTGACTTATGTCTGACTTTAAAAAAATACAAAGGAAGAGGAAATGACTTCAGTCAAACACATGAATTTTAAGGTACTCGGCATAGTTCAATTAAAATTTCAAAATCTTGCCAAATGATTTTCCTCTGGTTGACACGGAGGATCTCTGACTAGTCATTGTCACTGAAACTCGTTCTCAGTGCAAATGCGTCACCTACTCCATATTATAGTGTATTAAAGTCCAAAAAAATGGTGCATTACACGATAGTCCAATGCTCCAAAGTGTAGTATTACGGAGTATCATTCAATAATCCATTAAAAATGACTTTTGAAGTTTTCATCCTCCTTGGAACTTATTCATATTATCCAATCATTTTATTATATTACTCCCTTTGTGCTATATTAATTGTTGTCTTAATTTATGCATCAATCAATCTTTAAGAGTTTTGACCATTAGTTTCTCACTGTATAGATATATAATATTTTATTATATAAAGTATTACCATTAGATTCATGGTGAAAAATAATTTTCTTTTTTATAAAATATATTATAAGAAATTTTTAGTCAGACAGACACTAGAGACGATCTAACATTTACTAAGTGATAATTGATATGAAATGGAAGTTGTAATCTGTTAACTCAGAACTTAAATTGATGGAACATGTTTTCTTCATTTAAGCAGCTATTCAGTATTCAGCCATCGATAAAACTACAATAGATATTGACACTTACTTTGTTGGCTGGTCCATTACCAATAACGCAAATTAGGGGTGAGAAATATTAGGTACCCGCTAAAAATACAAGGATCCAATGTCGGATCCATTTCAAAATGGATTCTAAAATCAATATCTAGTCCCGGATCCATTTCAAATTGTATTTTAAAATCAAGATTCCCTCTCGGATCCACCATGCATGGATGTGGATCAAGATACCCAGTTTATAAAGACATGGCACTGTCTAAGTTTTTCTTAATTGCGCTGGGAATTGTAACCTGAAAATTTCAATTACATTTTCCACTTAGTCCTCCTTCCAACTAGTTCCATTGTTCAAAAGTCTCAAACAACAATTATAAAGCACAAAGTCTCAACATACAAGTTTACAACATCAGCTCACAATTACAACTAGGACAGTCAACAAAAATGGATATAATAATGGACAATGGGATGATTGAGTAGTATTCTTCACTTAATATTAGGGCCTGAAATAACTTTTGTATTAAATAATTATATGCATGTTAGATACCAGGTCCGATTCTGGATCCTACAAGTCAAGATCCAGTCCTGGATGCATTTACAAATGGATCTTAACTTTAGGATTCAGTCTCAGATCCAGATCCCCTAGATTCAACTGGTTCTTAATCTGGATCCGGATACCCGATTTTTCTGCTTACTCCTAGGTATATTTATCTAAGGAAAATTACTTACACTCAAATTAGTGAAATGTACCCATTTCCCCCATGATTGCCACCACTTAGAGGAGAAAGGACCAAAACAAATAAGTTTTGAGACCAACAAATAACTAAAAGAGTGTAATTGAGTCTAATAGGGGAAATGAAGGGTAGAACTAGGAGCTACTTAACCAACAAAATAAAAATTAGTCCCTCTCACCTTCGCTATTTTCCACAAGTATGCAACCACCAAAATATAATGCTTGCTTTTTAAAAAAATAATCCCATCATTACAATATAGAGAGAGGTGAGAGAGAGAGGATCTAGCACCAATGTAATCAAACTAACCTAGAAATTCAAACTTTTCATGATTAGTAGAAGACGTTAAGAAATACTCACCATAAAAACCGAAATATAGCTTTATACTTGTGTTTATAATAAAGTTGAACCACTCATGTTTGAGAGTCAAGTTAGTGTTAACAATTCAAGAAAAATATTCAAGTAGACCCCCCTAAAAATCAAACCAAATAGAAGCTAAAACGTAAGCTTAACTTGCTTAAACAAATCGATTTTTGAGGTATTCAGGGACCAATTTTACACCTTGTTTAAGATTCTTTTTGGTAAAACTTTCTAAATGAAAATGTGGCCATATAGTTTAAAAAAATAACCAAAGGAATACAACTCATTAAAAACCTAGAGGGTTGTGATTAATAGAGCAAAATGGAGCATTGTTCAGATATGCGTCTGTCTAGGCAGATGTTTGATTTTTTATTTTTCTATACTAATAGGGAACAACAAAAATTCAATTCAAAGTTTTTTGATAAACTAAACTCATAAGCGAAATTTACTCAATTTGTAGCTTGTCAAAAACTTGTGTAAGAAATGAATTTTCAAAGGCAAGGTAAAAATATGTTTTCTGATGTCCAAAAAATGATTTTTCTATTGTCCAAATAAACGATTTTTGAAAAGGGGAAAAAGTTAGTAATAGACCTGGGCTCTTTAAAAGGCAGCATGAAAAAGTTAATTTAAGGACTTGGTTGAAAGGATCAAAAGAAAGTTATGATAAGAAGGGATTTAATTAGGAGTTAAAAAGGGGAGTTACTTTAGGAGATGCTTATCATTAATAACCTTTGGATGGGTTAACAGGTAACCACTATTATGCAACATAGTAAAAGTTATAACAAGTGTTAAGAACAAAGAAATAATAAGAGCTTTTAAGTGGAATTATGAGCCTCATACAAGTATGAATTGATTTAATGTTTAAGAGCAAAATTATCAAAGATATTAAGGTATGGAGAGTGGAAAATTCTGCCCAATTTATTGAGGTTTACATGCCTAACAGAGGGATATAAGGAGCTGAATATTCCTCCTAATGATCAAAGTTTAGTTCTTAATGTTGGAAGATCATGGTGCTTAATGTTCAAAGTTTATGGTATTTATTCATGTTTAACATGCATCATAGTTCTTGCACCATCATTTATACATCATGGAAAAGTCTTGGATCATCCTTAATGGAAAAGTCCCATAGGTACCACAATTCAATGTTACTGTAAATCCCACGGGCACTAGAGTTTATAGTTATGAGGATCCTCAACCACAATTAATGAAAAAATCTCATGGGCAGCACAATTCAAAGTACTTGGCCATGTCATCACGGTGCATCAAAATCATACTCATGCATGTAGTTCATGACACATTCATTGTTATTGTTTTCTTTTCATACTTAGCTTTGGCTAATCCATTGTATGTTCCCCTCAAAGATACCAAAATGCGAAAGGAGGCTTGATGATGGATAGGATTTCGAAAGGGAAGGAGGCTTAGATGATTAGGCATGGTGTGCATGGGAATCATGGGTCATCGAGAAGTTAAGATAAGGACTTTGTGTAATACGAAAAATGAAATCTCTAAAATTCACTCACTACTTTGGATATTTGTATAACTCCTACTCTTGGACAATGATGTGATATGAAACATATGTAGGGACTAGGGAGAATAATGAGGACTACCACCTAACTCAACCTACAATAACATGGCTAACTTGATGGTTATGGTGTAAGCTATAGGTGCAAACTCTCTTAGGAGTCAAGTAGTGTGGATTACCCCCTTACTCCCATTATGATTGCGAGCCCCATTTGACATACCTAAACCAACTAATACTACCTCAACAATTAAACGTAGTATAGGTGACCTGAAATATGACTTTCATGCCTACGTGTTGGACTTTATGGACTATGTTGGTCACTATGGATGATGTTGGACCCCATGGACTATCAATAGGGATACTTGCTAACTTATGATAGAATGCAATAACTAAAAAAAAAGGACGTTACAATTATAGAGTTGTCAAATCGACTAAAAAAATTTGCCATTGTTCTCTTTTATACGCAGGGGCGGATTTGTGGGTAGCCCAGGGGTGTCCGTGGGCTCAAAAAAATGTTTAAACAACTTATAACACTTGGGGGTATAAATATATAGTTGAGTTAAGTGGATACCCCCAAAAAAGCTCAAAAGAATGAATAAAGGTGTCCAAATCTTTTGTAGCAACCTAAATGGCTAAACATATATATATTTTCAGCTTTAGCATTTGGTATATGTAATTTTAAGGCACCTTTAGCATTTAGTTGAACTATTTGTTTGTTTATTTATTAAGCTTCTCAATTGTGCCATTGTCACACATTGTATTGGGTCTTTGGGCTATTTAAAAGCAATAAAAATCATCTCATCAACAACAATATTTTCAAGGTTCTTAGTAGACTATTATACAAATTGTATGGAATGTGTCTAGACCTGTCAATTCGGTCGGGCGGGCGGGTTTCGGGTCGGTCGTATATCGGGTTCGGGTAAATACGGGTCATGTATAATTCGGGTTCGAGTAAATACAGCACGATATATTTCGGTTTCGGATCAACCCAACAGGTTATGATTGCGACCTTTTTCCGCTTTTTCTTTTCAAAAAATGGTCTCCAAATATTACTTTTTGTACAATATATATAATAAAATATAATTATCTTCTAGTAACAATAGATCATTGTAATTTTTTTGACTTAAACTAGAGAAATAACAAATAAATAAGTTGCGCTTATTGTTTAACGTTAAAAATTACAAAGAAAAAGCACAAATTCTAATAAAGTTGAACTTAAGAAATTAAGTTTTCGGGTCAATCGGGGGGAGGGGGGGAGGTTTGTCCCGCTAATTTTCGAGTTCGGTATACTTTGGGTTTGGTTCAGAAAATCATGTTCAAACCCTAGAAATTTCGGACGGTTCGGGTCGGGTCGGGTCAAAAACTGCCAGGTCTAAATGTGTATAATTCTTGATTTTGCATCTCATGAGATGACAAAGTGTATTAGTCTCATTTGGAAAAGTGTATAAATTAATCCAAGAATACCATTGTCTCAAGTTTGTATCTTATGTGTTGTTTTTTCGGTGAGTGGTAACGTTTGGGTGTAATATGGATCGTTCTAATTTGGTTTTATGATACTATGCCTAAAAAAGAAAACAACCGGAAAGTAGTGGACAAATAGTAATAGTTTACTATTGAAATATTTGGTAATTTGTCTATTTTTTTAAAAAATATATGTGATAGTTCACTACAACAGAATAGCCCTGAGGCGACCGTTACTATCGGTCGCAATAGGCCTCTATCGGTCGTAGGAGAAGGCGGGCGACCGATACATATCGGTCGCCGCATATCTGTCGTTTCCCTAACCGGGCGATCGATACGTATCAGTCGCTAAACTTGCGACTGATAGAGCACACGGGCGACCGATACGTATTGGTCGCTAATCAGCAACCGATATGGTATCGGTCGCTGAATATCGGTCGCAAGTTTAGCGACTGATACAGTATCGGTCGCTATGTAACCATCACTAATAGTGACCATTAATCAGCGACTGATACGTATCGGTCGCAGAATTTTATTTATTTTTTTTTAAAAAATTCAGGATTGTGATTGACTAGATTATAATCACGCTGTATTTGTCGATATGTTTATGAATTATCGGTCGCTGATATTATTATATTACCTAATTTATATATATATATATATATATATATATATATATATATATATATATATATATATATATATATATATATATGGGAATTGATATAATGAGAAGAATGATTTTGTGAGAAGAAAAGCATAGCAAATCATAATCATTGGTTCCAAGATCAAGGGTGGATATTATTTTTCTTTTTTTCTTTTTTTGTTGGGAAAATGTGACTAATAAATGCTGCAACTTTTTTTTTTGTTGGCTGGGAAAAAGAGAACAATTAATGCAGTGTGATTTCCAATGACATGCTAATTAATTCGCAGCTATAGAAAATTCAGAGTGAACATCAACTATACTCAGAATGAACATCAATTATACCCAGAATGAATATCAAATTTACCATAAATGAACGTCAACTATACCATAAATGAACAACACATATACCCAGAATAAACATCAACTATACCATAAACGAACGTATAGTATAGTGACGTTCGTTTATGGTATAGTTGATGTTCATTCTGGGTATATGCGGTGTTCATTTATGGTAAAGTTGATGTTCATTTTGTGTATAGTTGATGTTAATTCTGAGTTATCTAGAGTTGCGAATTAATTAACATGTCATTGGAAATCACACCATATTAATTGTTCTCTTTTTCCAATCCAACAAAAAAAAGAAAAAAGGAAAAAGGTTGCACCATTTATTATTCACATTTTACCAACAAAAAAAAGAAAAAAGCAAGATTAATGCCCACCCTTGATCTTTGAACCAATGGTTATGATTTGCTATGCTTTTCTTCTCACAAAATCTTTCTTCTCATTACAACAATTTCCTATATATATATATATATATATATATATATATATATATATATATATATATATATATATATATATATATATATATATATAGGATAATTGGATTCTAATAATCCCTACTTTCACCAATTGGACAATGGTGGACCGTACTTTCACTTTGTATTCTGGTGGACCAAAAATAAATAAAATTGGATTTGAGTGGGACGCCGGCGAGTTGACTGGCGGTGACTCGGTGGTTTGCTGACATGACACATTAAAGTCAACCCGGTCAAACACATGGTCAACGTGCCATGTCAGCAAACCACCGAGTCACCGCCAGTCAACTCGCATGCGTCCCACTCAAATTTAATTTTATTTTTTTTTGGACCACCAGAATACAAAGTGAAAGTACGGTCCACCATTGTCCAATTGGTGAAAGTAGGGATTATTAGAATCCAATTATCATATATATATATATACAATGGTGGACCGTACTTTCACTTTGTATTCTGGTGGTCCAAAAAAAATAAAATTGGATTTGTAGTGGGATATTTTCAAGGGAATCATAGATTTTGTGTTGCATTTTATTCAAAACTTAGTATAACACTTTGCAATGATTTTTAATGAATTTACAGCGTTTCTCCCAAATTTTTTTCATTTTTTTACTATTTTTTACGATTTTTTTACTTTTATTATTTTTAAAAAATCATAATAATTATTCGGAGTCTCAAAAAAATAATTTAAAAAATGTTTTAGGAACTACAATTCATTAACTTTCTAGGGGCAGGAACGAAAAAAAACAAAAACAATATAGTGTAGGAATGAAAAAAATAAGAAGAATGTGGAGGTGGATTTGGTACCACTACAATCCAATTTTAATTTTTTTTGGACCACCAGAATACAAAGTGAAAGTATGGTCCACCATTGTCCAATTGGTGAAAGTAGGGATTATTAGAATCCAATTATCCTATATATATATATATATATATATATATATATATATATATATAAATATATATTCAGCTGCATATTTATCCACCTGTCAGTTTCATGCATAATATAATTAAATATATATAATATTGAACATTCATGCATAAGTTTCATACAAAAGCTAAGTTTTCCATGTACATACGTTAAATATTCATACATATACTAACTTAATATCCGTATAAATATATAATAACTAAAAATTTATTTGAATAATGAAACTTTTTTGTACATTGCACGCGCTATACAACACTAGTTTATATCCAAAAATTCTAGAATTTATGTGCTAACTTACTTGCGCATATATTCTTCGAAGAGTGCAATTTACAAGATTACCCAATATATGAGTGATGGAAAAAAAAAATAAAATAAGTGAGTTGAAAATTTGTAAAATTGAATTGAGGTATCAATGTTCAAAAATTCAATTGAGCAAAGAAAAACAATATGTGGAGTAAGGCTGAAGTGTACGTTGTAGAAGCATACAACAATTTTGACTTGTTAAAGAACACTCTACTATTACATATTAAACTACTAATGGTACCGTAAATTGAATCAGAAGTTGGTTAATTGTACTTTTGGTTTGATTCGAGGTTCACACCTTGGATAAATTGATCTAATCCCCTCCCGAGCTCTCATCAACCTCGATGTGGGTTTCCCAACCCTCCTGGAAGAGCATTGGGTTAAGACTTAGACGGGTGATCTTCACACCATCCGCAAGTTCGTCTGGGTTTCGATGAGAGTCCTTTTCCGGGCCTCCATGGTGTCTCGAGCCGTCTCCGAAGACATTTGAAGACCTTGGGTCGAGTCGACCTTGGAATAATAATCTTCGGCTCGAGCTCGAGTTCGTTTTCAACTAAAGGGCTTGGGTATAGGCCACGGAAGAAGGCTAGGAGAAATAGACCATAAGGATTGTGAGAAATAGGGGAGGCGATGGTAGATTTCCAAAGGCGCTCCCCATAGCAACTTCCTGGGTTAGGTGTTGGCCGCGTCTAGCCCTGTTTTCGCAGCTGCTGTGTTTTTTTTACTGTTCCCCCCTATATTTGTTATAGCTCTCAATATATAGAAGAGCAACTTAGACATTTTGAATGAAAAACCTTGGGTATTTACAAACCCTATTCCTCAAATCTCTCTCTCTCTTTATCCTTGAATGTTCTCGGTGGTCGGTTGGAGTACCTAGGGTTGTTCATGCCCCATTCCAGACCAAAAAAGGGACTGGACCGAATGGACCGAGGAAAGTTCCAGTTCTCAGTTCAGGAAATTTTGAAGTTCGGTTTCGGTCCAGCCCATGGATCAAACTGAAGGACCGAGATTACTAAAATTTTAGGGTTTCTTTATATATAATCTTGTCTGGACTAGACCTAGGACTGGACCGAATAAAGTTCGATCGGTCTAGGACCAAACTTTTTTCGTTCCAGTCCTCGGTCCAAATTAGTCCTTGAATTCGGTCATCGGTCCTTTCGGTCTAGTTCGGGGCCGATACAAAACCCTAGAAGTACCTCTTTAGAGCTTGTGATGTGGAATATCTTCTTCAAGCTTGGTGAAGGATGCAATGGAGTCTCATTAGATGTTGGTAGCCTAGTCTTTATGCATCTCTTGAAATCTAAGTTCAATCTTGGTGAGTATTCTTTAGAGATTTGTCCATATCTTGCTAAGCTTTTGTTGGTTTGGTGTGTTTGAGATTTAGATTTACTCCATTGTTAGGGTTTGTGTTATGTTGTGAGTTCTACTTGGTTGCCATGGTTGATGTTTGTATTTGGTGTGTTTTGGGTTGATTTCTTGCTATTTGTTGAGTTCTCTATATCTCATGGATCATTTAGTATCAAGGCAAGGTGTAAAACTCACTTGTTGTGTTTGATTTGGGAACCCCTTTCATACCCATTTGTGTTGTTGTGTTGGGTGTGTTTTAGTGTTCAAGTTTAGTGCTTTTGAGTTGAAATTGGTCTATTGTAGTCATATCTTGTTGTGTTTGAAGTTTGGTTGTGATTAAGATTCAGTTGGGTGAGGTTGGTGATTGAGATTTTGGGGTTTTTGGTGAAAATTCTGGGAGCCATGGAAGCTTATTTTGGTGGTTGATTTGTTGGGTTTTGATGCTTGGTTACGTGTAGTGAACCTTCTGGAACTGCTGGTATTGCTTGTGCATTGATTGATTCTTAATTTGTGCATCCCTCTTGCTGGTAACACCCCGTTTTCCCCAACAAAAATTAACATCTCTAAACCTCACAAAATTCAATAGCTACAAAGAACATGAAACATCATTCTTTCATCTCTTAGCCTGTTATAACCCTTTAGCTCCACAAAATGGCTGAGCCGTCTAGGCAAAGAGACGGACTCCATTCTCTCCACTCCAACTAGGGTTGTTCATAATCCAGTCTGGACCGAAAAAGGGACTGGACCGGATTGGACCGAGGACTGGACCGAATGGACCGAGGGAAGTTCCATCCAATCCTCGGTCTAGGAAATTTTTATGTTCGGTCCTCGGTCCAACCCGTGGACCGAATTGATGAACCAAATTTACTAAAATTATAAGGTTTCTTTATATATAGTCTAGTCCGGACTGGAGCAATCAAAATTTGGTTGGTCCAGTCCCGGATCGAACTTTTTTCGGTCCAATCCTCGGTTCAGCTTAGTCCTCTACTTCAGTCCTTGGTCCATTCGGTCCAATCCGGACCGATGAACAGCCTTAACTCCTATCCCACTAGGGATGGCAATGGGGCGGGGAATCCCCGAACCCGTCGGGGCCCCGCCCCGCTCTAGGGAAAAATCCCCGCCCCCATTGGGGATGGGGACGGGGACGGGGACGATTTTTCAAAATCCGCTCGGGGACGGGGCGGGGATGGGGACAAAATTTTCCTCATCCCCGTCCCCATTTTCCCCGCCGGGGTGAATTCACTGTCCCCATCCCCGAATCCCCATCCCCGAAAATGTTAAAATTACCAAATAACATTTATTCAAATTTAATATATAAATTAATGGAAAGGACAAAGTAGTAATTTTTCAATTTATTCTCACTTGTTGATGTATTATTGTTTGATTTTGATGTATTATTACTTGATCAAGTTAAATACGTTGTACTTTGAGCATGTTAAAAACCGGGATCGATTAAAAACCGGATCCGATTAACATTTAGTTAAATTTATGATAGTTTTAAAAAATCCCCGTTGGATCCCCGTTGGGGATGGGGAATCCGCGGGGATGGGGATGGGGATGGGGCAAGATTCATTCCCCGAAGCGGGGATGGGGACGGGGATGGGGACGAGTTTTGGGAGCGGGGATGGGGACGGGGGTATACTCCCCCATCCCCGATCCGCCCCGTTGCCATCCCTATACCCCACTCCCCCACCCATAGCTCAACTCACGCAACAAGTTCTCGATAAGCAAAACCGATTTGGTTATACCAAACAATTGATGGTGAATAGTCAAGGGGCGATCCAACGCCAATTGTAAAGTTTGGAAAGGACTCTTAATAACCTTCAACTTCCACCTTATAGGGAGGACGAAAAGGCTCCTCCACGACCCTTAGGTTGGAAGTGGATCTCCCACCTCTACATCAAGAGGTCAACATCGGTCCTCATAGGAGTGGCGATGTTCCTTTCCTAATGGCTCTTCAACAACAACCTCTCGGAGTTACCGACCCTCTTCCTCCCACCCAACCCCACGGTCGTCATGAACATGAAGAGGAACAATTGAGGGATGAGTCAGATGATGGTTCATATCATGAGGGTCCCCATAATCGTAGACCTAGACAATTTGGGCGACCTCAGGGACATCCTCCTACTTTTGATGGTAGTTCCGACCCCGATGAGTTTCTTGATTAGGTGCATATTATGGAGAAAATATTTGACCTCAAGAAATATGATGATATGATATAATGATATATAATGTTTGGTTAAAAAAAAACTTTTCTCAAAAACTTCATTATATTGAGTATAACTTTTTGTGCTTAGTAAATAAGAAGATTTTAAAGTGGGTCTCATGTTACTCTAAAATTTAATAAAATATTATTTTTTTGGATGTTTCCATTAAAAAAAAACTCTATAATTCAACTCGAGTTTCATTTTTTAATCGAGCTATTTTATTTTCCTTTCATATGCTCTATATTAAAAATCATATACTCTATCCTCCGTATTAAAAATGTGAAGTTCATTTTTATTGTTTTGCTGCTCTGCTCTGCTCTGCCTATTTGCTTGTTTGTAATCACACACGAATTTTCTATTTTACCCTTAGATATAATAATTAATTAGCAGCTTGCTTTTAGCTTGTGTTCACACACAAATTGACTTTTTTTTTACCCTCGAGTGTAATATAGGTTGACTGTGTATCTAGTTAGGGTAAACATGGGTCAGGTATAATTTGATTTCGGGAAAATTTCACTCAAAAAAATGACTCGAGTGTATTTCAAATTCAGGTAAATACGGGTCAAATGCTCTTTGATAGTAATTTTTTTTATAGGTAAATACAGGTCAGGTGTATTTTGGTTTCAGGTAAATTTAACTCTAAAAATATGACCCGGGTGTATTTTGGGTTTAGGTGAATAAGATCGAGTATATTTTAAATTTCAAATTTAGGTAAGTACGGGATAAATGATTCATTGTCACTTGCAAAAGAATTAGTAGCCTTCCAATTAGACAGACGTTTGACTATTGTAGAACAGATGTTCCATTGTTTCAAATCATTATAAATTTATATTATGTTTACTTTTACTCTATAATGACCAATATAAGTAAACTTCAGGATGTATTTGTGAATATGTTTTTTCCTTAGTGAACCAAGGGCCACAATATTATAAAGTACTTCCTTCGACCTAAATAATTTGTCCCTTTAATTAATAATTTTTTTATGGTTTTTGAGGGAAGACTTTAACTATTAATTTTTCACGTTTTATCTTAACAAAACTTGTAATATTATATTGGAGTAAAAATATTTTTCGGTACAATAATCAATATACAATTTGAAAAATTAATGGTCAAAATTAAAAAATTTGACCAATTTATTTAGGATGGAGAGAATATCAGAAATAGCCTCGTCCAATGGACGAGCCTTCCCATTAGTAACTAGAGTAAAAGACACACTTTTTTTTTGGTTGGTATGCTGCTCTACCTGACTGCCTACTTGTTTGTTTTCACATACGAATTTATTATTTTACCCTTGGAAATAATAATCAACAACTTGTGTTTAGCTTGTTTTTACACACGGATTAACTAATTTACCCTCAAGTATAATACCTAGGTAATATAGGTCGACTGTATATTTGATTACGGTAAACACGGGTCGGGTGTATTTCAATTTCGGATAAATACTCTCTAAAAACATGACTCAAGTATATTTCAAATTCAAGTAAATGCATGTCAAATGTTCTTTGATAGTAAAAATTCCTTTTTAGGGTAAATACGGGTCATGTGTATTTTAGTTTCGAGTAAATTTTAGTCTAAAAATATGACCCGAGTGTATTTTGGATTTAGGTAAATATGATCGGGTATATTTCAAATTTAGGTAAGTATGAGTCATATATTCTTCGACAATAAAATTTTCTTTTAGGTTTATACGGGTAAGATATTTTTGGATAGTAAAATTTTTTTTTAGGGTAAATACATATCAAATGTATTTTTGTTTCAAGTAAATTCCATTCTAAAAACATGACTCGTGTGTATTTCGAATTTAGATAAATACGATCGGGTGCATTTCAAATTCAGGTAAGTACGGGTCAAATGTTCTTTGACAATAAAAATTCCTTTTAGTTTTATGTAAATATATTTTGATACAATTATTTGTTTTTTTATCAGAGATACAATTATTATATTTGCACAATGAAAACGTTAAAATTCTTAACATAATATAATCTTTAAAGGATTTTATGTTAGTATGGAAACTAAATTGATGTACATTGTATTTCAAAAATAAATATAATACTATATATAAATTACATAATATTGTATTATTATTCGTAATTTTTCATATTTATTATAATCTAAGGTAATATCTACTTAATATAATAAATTTAATATACCTTATTACACGAAACTATAAAAATTCTTCTCTAAATCTCTCTCTCTCTCTCTCTCTCTCTCTCTCTCTCTCTCTCTCCCCGGCATGCACTCTAGGGTTTCCTCAAATTTTGAACGTCCACCACCGCAGCCGCCAGATGGAGGTGGTTGGAATGCAACCGCAGGAGGCGCACGCCACACAAACCGACCACCGGATTGGAAGATAGAACCACAAAGAAGATGAAACGGGGTGGAGAAAGAGGGCAACAGCAAGCCCTAATTGGCGATAACCGACCACCGACTGTGGATGATTCGGCCATGCAAGATGTTAAGCCGGAAGAGGAGGCGGTGGGCAGACAGGCCAACGACAGTCCTAGGGTTTCCGGCCCCCCTCCGTCAGGCCTGAATCCATCCTATTCTTCCGCTCTACTTCGAAACAATCCGCACTTAGATTATAATGTTAGCAACAATTCTTTGTGGGGCGGGGACAATGATGAGTTTGCATCTGATGATGATGAAACACCCATTGATGATGATCCTCTATGCCCTACTATCACTATAACTGTTGATGAAAAAAGAGAAATTCGGACCCCTTGGAAGAATGCCCTAATAGTGAGACTCTTTGATAAAGGAGTTAGATATGATCATCTTAAAACATTCTGCGGACCAAGTGGGCTTTACGGGGGGACTTTTCCTTCATTGATATTGGGAATGACTACTATGTGACTAGATTTTCTTGTCCTGAAGACTATGAACGTGTTTTGACGGGGGGACCCTGGATGATTAGAGATAGTTATCTAGTAATAAGAAGGTGGATACCAAATTTCCTGCCAAAGGGTGACTCCATTACTACCCTAGCTGTGTGGGTGAGGATCCCTAACTTGAGCGTAGAATATTTTCACAAGGATTTCCTCCTCAAAAAAATTGGAGCAAAAATAGGAATAGATGTGAGATTGGATGCGACAACAGAGAAGGTTGAGCGAGTAAAGTTCTCTCGCCTTTGTGTGGAAGTGGATCTTATTAAGCCTCTTTTATCGAAGTTTCGCCTCCATGGGGCGAATATATAGAATGCAGTATGAGGGTTTAAAAATGATCTGCTTCCATTGCGGGAAACAAGGACATAGGGAGGACGCTTGCCCCATAAAAAATCCTCCAGCGGAGACTCAACAGCCGGATGGCTTAGCTACGAAGCCACCTGAGGAAACAGAGTTATATATATGGGGGATGGATGAAAGTGAAGAAATTCACAAAGAAGAAGACCAACCAGAGTGGGACTACAAAGGACTCAGGGGAAAACACGGGAGAAGCTACCACCCTGAACCAGAATTCAACTGAAAATAATGTGGGAGAACAACCGGGTCAGACCCAAGACCCACCCCCTCAAAGAAATGAGGAGAGACAGGAAAAACAGACAGTTACGAATGACAAAGAACTAAGGCAACTGCCTACGAGATCCCGTTTTGATGTGCTTGGCGGTCTCGAGGAGGACCATGAGGAGGACCAATTTGAAGTGGAGGATTGTGATGAGATGGCAGAGACCAACAATGAACCTCTAGAGAGACTGCCTATTATGCATGAGGTGTTAGTTACAGGAATCGGAAAGGAAAACATCCCTATTGAGAGGGCGGGAAAAGGAGTTGAAACCCAAGTTAAGAGGGGTCCCGAGAGTAGGAAAAATGTTCAGAGGGATGCTCCTCAAATGGAAAGATAGCAGGGTACCAAAAGTAAAGAGATTGAGATTACTTCAAATTACGAAGTCTCAACTGCAAATTTTGTGAGGAAAAGTGCCCAATCGCAGGGTAACATTGGGGCAACCCGGCATAAGGATGGACGACAAGTACCTGTGGCGACTGCATCGCAATACAGCACTGGTCTGGCCCAAGGAAAAGTGGATAGGTCTAAAGCCGGTACACCCTTAGTAAAATGCCCACTCCAGGATGTCCCCACCAGGACCATGGGGCCTCAGCAAAGTGTGGGTAGCAATGCTATGGAACTTTGAGTTGCTGGCTGTAAACCTCCTTTTTGTCTTTATGATGAATAATACAAATATAGACAATAGATCTTATTTCAATAATGATAGGGGGAGTTCCCCTGAGTTTAGATGTATTAGCTGGAATGTTAGGGGGGCTGGTAACCCAGAATTCCTTACAACTCTCCGGGAACACCTTCGTCTTCATTGTCCTCATGTGGTTGCTTTGTTGGAAACTCACATCAAGGGGGATCGGGCAGATAGAGTTTGCAGGAGAATCAGGTTTAATAAATAGTTCAGGATCGAGGCTTGTGGCTTCAGTGGGGGTATTTAGATTCAGTGGAATGATTTTGAGGTCAATCTTGATGTTTTAGAAGTCTCACCCCAATATGTTTCTGCTTCTGTGAAAGCCCATACTCACCATGAGTGGGTGATCACGTTTGTTTATGCTCACCCTCGCGAACAAGAGAGAACAACATTGTTGTCTCAGCTCAAGTCTTTTGGGGATTCTTTGGACGACCCTTGGCTCCTTTTGGGGGATTTCAATGAAACTACATCTCTCGAAGAGTGTAATCATGGGGATTAAGCCAAAGCTCGTCGGTGTAGGAAGTTTACAAATTGGATTAATAATTCCCACCTTTTGGATGTGGGTTTCTCAGGTCCTCAGTTTACGTGGATAAAAGGAAACTCACAAACCACAAGAAAATGCGCGCGCCTCAATAGGGCCCTTTGCAATTCCAGCTAGAGAGAACTCTTCCCCGATAGGATTCTGAAGCATTTACTTAGAAACTACTCAGACCATATCCCTATTTTGTTGAAAACTAAAGGTTTTGATTGCGAGAGGAGACACAAACCTTTCAAGTTCCAGGCAGCTTGGTTAACCCACAAAGACTTCAAACACTTTGTGGAGTCCAAATGGGAAAGTGACAAAGCTTGCACAGAGGCCCTGCGGGATCTCTCTCAAGATCTCTCAAAATGGAATGAAGAGATCTTTGGCGACCTGTTCTGTCGTAAGAGGAGAGCTTGGCCCAGACTTCAAGGAATTCAAAGGAAGTTAAACTCGGGCGGGCATGACCATCTGTTGAATTTGGAGAAAGTGATCAAGAAGGAGCTCAATGAGGTCTTGAACCAGATAGATATTTTTTGGCATAAAAAATCTAGAGTGGATGCAATTCGGGATGGAGATAGAAATACAAAATTTTTCCACCTGAGCATAGTTACTCGAAGAAGACACAATAAGATTGAGACGCTCCAAACAGAAATGGGAGATTGGATATCGGAGCCCCTTGACGTTCAAAAGTATGTTCGTGAGTTTTACAAAGACCTGTACACGGAGGAACCGATAGTTACTTACCAACTGTTCCCCGAAGGGATATTTCCTAGTATTTCTGAGGCGGACTTTGAGAAGCTATCACGTCCCTACAGTGGAGAAGAAGCCCAAAAGGCCCTCTTTGCTATGCACTCGAATAAAGCACCAGGTCTGGACGGTTTCCATGCCATCTTCTTCCAAAGATTATGGCCTGCAGTGGGACCTTAAGTATTATCTCTCGTCCAAGACATTCTTGAGGGGGGGAACTCTCGGAAGGCCTAAATCACACTTTCCTCTCTTTGATTCCCAAAATCCCTAATCCCCAGATGGTCAAATGGTTTCAGCCCATTGGGCTTTGTAATGTGCTTTATAATGTGGTGACAAAGTGCCTCGAGAATAGAATCAAACTTGTGCTCCCCAAGTTGATATCTCCTACTCAATCGAGTTTTGTTCCGGGTAGACAAATCAGGGACAATATTATTATCATGCAAGAGATCCTTCATTCGATGCGACAGAAAAAAGGGGAAAAAGGGTGGATGACTATTAAGTTGGACCTGGAAAAAGCATATGATAGGGCCCGGTGGGACTTTCTTTGCAATACCTTAATAGACATGCGTCTCCCACGGGTTATGGTGGAAACTATAATGAGATGTGTCAGGACTTGCACGATGAGTATCCTATGGAATGGAAACCTAACTGAATCCTTTTCTCCTTGGAGAGGCATTCGTCAGGGAGACCCTCTATCACCCTATTTGTTTGTAGCGTGCATGGAGAGACTTAACCAACTCATAGACATTGAGGTTGTAAAGGGAGAGTGGCACCCTTTCCCGACGAGTAGGAAAGGCCCAAAAATTTCCAATTTAGCGTTTGCAGATGACATTGTTCTTCTTGCCGAAGCTACACAACAACAAGCTCGAGTGATCAAGGCTTGCCTAGATGCTTTTTGCATGAGCTCGGGGCAGAAAGTCAGCGCTCAAAAGTCCACTATTTTTTTCTCCCCGAACACAGCAGCACATCCGTGGGGGAATTTGCATCACTTTGGGGATGGAGGAAACGACTGTCTAGGGACGCTATTTGGGGGCTCTCCATGGAAGAGTCACTAGAGCCACTTTTAAAGGGGTGATTGACCGAGTAACAGGAAGATTGGCTGGTTGGAAGTCAAAGTGTTTGTCCTTGGCAGGGCGAATTACGCTTATTAAATCTACAATTAATGCAATACCGACGTATGTGATGCAAACGGCGAAGTTAACCCGTTCCACTTGTGATGAACTAGATAGGATGATTCGAAAATTCCTTTGGGGTAGCACAAATGGAGAAAGGAAAATCCATCTTGTTAATTGGGAAATAATCACTAAACCCACTAATCTTGGTGGATTAGGATTATATTCCACGAGGGATTTAAATTTAGCTTATCTCACCAAATTAGGATGGAGATTTCTTACTAGGAAACAAGACCTATGGGTACAAATTTTGGAAGGAAAATATTCCCAAGGATCCCCTATAACGAAAGTGAATCAACTAGAGGCTCACTATAAAAGTAGTAATGCTTGGCGTGGTATTCTTAGTGAAAAACACACTCTTCACAAAGGCTCGGCAATGGCGCTTGGGGATGGAAGAAACACCCTCTTCTGGCTTGATAGGTGGGTGGACAACAAGCCACTGATTGAGTCGCCCATCGTGTTGGTGGATGCTGATGAGATTCAAGCGATGGTCGCCGACTATTGGGATGGCGTGCAAGGCTGGAAATGGGAGGAGTTCGTGAGCAAACTCCCGAATAGCGTACTTCTGAAGATTGCAATGATGGAACTTGCGGAGGAATGTGTTGCGGACAACATCATATGGACGGGGACGACAACCGGAGAGTTCAAGCTTGCCTCGACCCTCTCTATTATTCAAGGCCCGATCGTTGAAGAGGACCCCTTTGAATGGATACGAATTTGGCGTCTCGAGGTACCACAAAAGATTAGAGTTTTCATGTGGTTGGTGTTTCATGATAAGTTGCTTACTAATGAGAACAGATTGAAAAGAAATTTGACAGACGATCACCGTTGTCCGAATTGTGGAGAAGAGAAGGAGACCCTCGATCATCTGTTTCGACGCTGCACCCATGCACAACCGGTGTGGAGGGCAGTCGAAGGTGAGGGAATAACGAAGCGGGTTTCAAACCGACAATTTAAAGCTTGGTTTGCGGCTGGAGTCACACCAAAATCGAAGGATGACACCGGGCCAGCGGCATTTGCGATCATTCTGTGGCACATTTGGATATGAAAGAATGTGAGAATTTTTGGCAAACTCCGGGATATCCCGTTCAACCGGAGACAGTGGTTGCTGGGTTAGATCAATAGGATCCATGAAGCTTTCATGGAGGACGAACTAAGTGAAGCAGTCCGAAGAGAAGTTTTCAATGGGCCGACTAATGCGCTGTCTCACTGGGTTGGGCTGAGACTTGGGAATGGGGTTGTTCAATTGTGCACCGACGATGCTGCTCGCGGTAACCCCCCGATGGGGGCGGAGGGAGGAGTTCTCCGAAGTTCAGATGCGTCGTGGTTCGGGGGCTTTATGTGTTCGTTCCAACAGTACCATGCTTTGACAACCGAGGTAAAAGCGGTGCTTAAAGGTTTGCAAATGGACAAAAATATGAATGTGAAAGTCTTGGAGCTTATGGTGGATTCACAGGTTGTAACTAGTCTTCTTGCCATGGAGGAAGTTCAACATGAGATAATGGGTCCTTTAATTAAACAATGTCAAGGTTGGATGCAAATGGAGGGATAGACTATGGAAGTAGCCTTCTGGCACCGTGAAGCAAACCGTGTTGCTGACAAACTAGCTTGCATGGCCCTTGATCAAAATATTCGTACTATTAAGTATCTAAATGAGCCTCCTAGGGAGGTCCAACATTTGCTCCACGCAGATCGTATGTCCGCTAGTGGCATCTACCGACTACCTTATCTAATTGCTTGTGCTTTTTATTGAATACAATGGGCTTTGACCCACCCTTCCTACCAAAAAAAATAATAAATAAATAAAAATAAAAATTCTTCTCTAGTAAATTTAAAAGTATCCCACCGATTAGATGGCGAAAAACCAGAAAGGGGAGAGTGAATTGGCGCCATTACAAACCACCATGAAACCCTCGACATTTTGCTTCAATTTCGGAGGCTCAAATCAAGGACCAAGAATGGCGCTTTTGAATGAGTCAAATCAGATTCCGCTAATTCATGCGACGCCATGGGAGCTCTTCAATTTCCTCGACAACAAAAAAGGATCAGAAATCATTTGATCATGCACAGTGACAGAGGATCAGAATTCTTTCTGAATCTCTCTCCTTCCGACACATTGATTGTTGAGGACGAAAATGGAGACGTCGATTCTGAGTTCGACGCGGAGATACGCAGCATGTGCGTTGTTTTCGCTAGCTCTGAACCAGTCGCAGCACCATCAATGGCGGCTTTCGAGCGTTCTTCCGTCCCTCGATGAAGAGCCGATCAGCGAGGGCATGACGGCCGCTCCTTCTTCAACTGTCTCCGATCGCCCTCATCTTTGGATTCATGAGGATTCCGGCTTGCTCTTGCCTGTCTTCAGGTTTTTTTTTTTTTTAATGCAGTCTGTAGTAAATCGTTTATTAGCTTAGGATTAACCACTGGATGGGTGAACTGCAAGATTGTAGTACACTAGTACATGGGGATCCTCTTAGGGGTGTTGATGGTGGTGATTTGAGCAGGTTTATGAAAGTCGAGGATAAAGCGTGGGATGGGCTCAAGGAAACAGCAGGGACATCTACACAAATGAGGCATCATGTTGGCGCTGTAAGTCTCTTGATTTGATTTTTATTTTCATTATTTATGTGTCTATTTCTTTTTCAAAGTTGTGGGTTTTACCGAAGTACATTGTTTAGTCTTTGATTTCGTTATAGTTACTGTTGTCTTTTCCTTTGGTTTGCTGGGGTTGCATAGCATTCTATAAACTCATTTGGAGATAGCTTGTTTTGCTCGCTTACATGATTTGGAATATGCAACATAATGATTGGATGAACCAACTAAAGGGGAAGAAAAAGAGTGGAGCGAGGGGATGCAAATGATGTGGCAGTCCTAGGTCCGTAGACATGGCTATAGGTCCATAGTTATTAGGATCTCAGGGCGATGTTAACAACACAAACAATATTAAGGTCAAAGTAGAAATAAAGGTTGACATAAGATTTTAAGGTGGAAAAACCTGAACTGGGAAAAAGCCACAAAACCGATGCACTCGGAGGAGCAAAAATTACCCGATTTCTATCAATCTCTCACGATCTCTCACAATGAGTTACAACCAGAGACTCACCACTCACAGTTGATCTCGACTCTCACAACTCACACAGAGATACAAGACTTAGAGACACAATCTCTAGTGGTATATCGATGAATCACAGTGCTCAATTCATACCATAATGCGTTGCGTCAAGACTATTTATAATACCGGCTACAAGAGTAAACCTAAGGTTATTAAAGTCTTCATTGGCTTCCAATACCTCATTAAGTTGACAACCTGAATCTAAGATCAAACCAAATTAGGAAAAGATATCAAATAGAGCGCTGGAGTAATACACCTCAGTGACATGGCTCGTGTTAGGCATGATAGGGTCCGTGTCGTTTGTCTGCTTCGTTTTCCTGTCGTCTGACCCTCTATACAACCCGTGAGGTCCAGACTAATCCGTGTCGCCCTTGAACATGCTTCAAACCAACCCAAATCAATTTGGGCTCCATACCAAACCCTAACAATCCCCACTTGGAAACCAATTGCATTTGTAGCCTTCATCGAAAATTGATCATCATATCCTTAAATCCTTTAGTGCATCCACCATGATTTTATCAAAAATAATCATCAGAGTGACCTCTCCTCAACTCCTCTAGCATCATCATTAGAGGTATGAGTTGACATGTCATGAACTCCTCTAGCACAAACACACTCCCACTTGAAGAGGTCGATCCTGGTGCTTCGACATATGCACCCTCGTCAACAACTATGGCTAGGAGGAATTTCAGATTGGACCTTTATCTTTTGTTGAACATGTCGACTTCTATTGTAGGTTAGGTGCATTCTTCCTTTGACCATCCATTCTATGAGCATCGTCCAGAACCCTCCTTGTTTCTGCTAACCTTCTCTCATCATCAAGAAGCTAACATGCCTTTGATAAGTTATCAAAGATCCCCTGTAGACTTTAACCGACCTTTCCCAACATTCTTGACATCCTCCTCACATAACTGACCCTTAGACACTGGTTCCGCAACTATAGCACATAAGGCTTCGCTGTCATCCTCGACAAAATTACAAGATTCAAGGTTGTTTCTTATGCTCTACCCTTTGCCCCTTGATTTAGGACAATTCCTACGGTAATGACCTCTATCACCACGAACCCAACACTAGTGCTTCATATTCCAACCTCTAGATTTGGACCGACCTGACTAACACTACCACTATTCCTTTTACCCCTGACAAACAAAAGCATCTTCACCAAAAGGTTTTTCTAGAATCCTTACCACGGATGCTTTCACCTAGGACAATGCCATACAACTCATTAAACTTTACCGCGCCCTTTCCATTGGAGGCACTAATAGCAGTTCCAAAGCTATCTCAAGACTTAGGTAGGGTAGCCAATGCAATATAAGCATTAGTCTCATCGTTAAAACTAAATCCCACAAAGTTCAATTTAGACAAGATAATTGTCAATACATTAATATGATCATGCATACCACCAGACTTATGCATCCCAAATTCGAACAAACGCCATTACACATATACCCTGTTCACTGCCGGGGGTTTCTTGTACATATCAAAGACTTTAACAAGCCTTTCTTTGTTTCTTTAGAAACCCACTTTCCTTGCTATTGTCAGCCTCACCATACTGAGAGTTTGACGATCAAGCAAGTCTCCAACCCTTCTGATCCATCTCATTTGGCTTATCACCCAATGCAAGATGTAACCTTTGCTGGTAGAGCACATCCTTAATTTGCATCCTTCAGAAAGCGTAGTCTTTCCCAACATAAATCACAATTTTTAGTTTTCGCTTTCCATTGTTTCAGCTTGTAGATCAACACATGTAGAGCATAAATAAGTGTCGACCAACTCAAGGAGCTGCTTCCTTCGGTTCGGTTGAGCGCTTTTCTAAGATGACACCTTGCGTTGTTTGCCTGCTAAATAATCGCTGCAGGGTTCAAGTGACTTACCGTTAAGGCCATGGATGGCCTTTTTCTATGCTAGGGAGGGCCTTTTTCTTTGCTAGGATGTGTTGTCCTATATCTCTTATCCAGTCGGGCCTTTTGTGCCATAACTCCAAACTTTAGTATCTAGGGCAATATTGTTCTTCCCCGTACACAACTTTCCTTATGTAAAGTATAGCGAACCTTCGCTCCTTCCTGGCAATAATCAAAGTTCCCTTTGGAAAGCGTCCATTTCCCATGGCAAAAGTGGTTATCATATCCGACATCGTTAAGCTTTACGATTGAGGTACATGTCAGGAATGTACCTCACATCTTTCATAACTAGCTTGCACTCTGTGTTGGTTATTCGAGTGACGTCTCCCATGCTAACTATTTGACTCGTAGATTGATTGCCTATTTTTTCCATACCAAAATCTCCATTTTGCTAGGTCGAGAAAAACATTTTGTATATTATGACATGAAATGCGGCACCTGAATCTATATGCTAAGCACAATCATTGTATCCAGGTTCACATAAGCTTCTCCAATAAGGTACACCTCATCTTGTAGAGTATTAGGGCTCTTTTCTTCTCATATGTGCTCAGTCTCTTCTGGCTTGACCCTGCCTGCCTTTCGATCTCTCTTGAGTAGTGACACTCATATTTGCTATGGCCTAGTATATGACAATAGTAGCAAGCAATTCTAGGACGAGATTTAGATCTCCCCTTATACTTATCACGTCCCTTGTTCTTTTCACGATTATCACTTCTTCCACGATTCTCGAGAATGTTAGCTTCTGATTTTTTCATTAGGCCTCTTTCCTTCCATCTAGATTCTTCATTTTGAAGGTTGTTGGTGCCAATTTCCATTGTCAATTTCCCTTCTGGAGTTGAGTTACTTCTAGCGTGTCCTAACTTTCAGGGTGTGAACTACGAAGAAACAATGCCTCTAGTTCGCCTCTAGCTTTATTGATCTTCGTACAAGAATCTTTCTTATGTGGTGTCTTCTTCTGGACTAAGGATGCAAGATGTTTCTAAAGTTTGTATGCATCGTCAAAATTTGAGACATGCTCGAACAACATTCAATATGTTTCTGGATGGTCATAGTGGCTTTATGATTTAACGTCTTCCAATATTTCCCTTTTTTTTTTTTACCTCAAGCATTTTCTCTTTGAGAATAGAATTAACGAGATTCTTACACACGAGGATATTTCATCTTACTCTTCCAATATATGCAGTGGTTAATTGTTAGTTTGACGATGTCGCTCTCAAAGATGACGCCTCCATCTTTAACCACACATGAAAATGGTTGTTTAAACCTCACTTTCATACCAATGTTGGGAAAAGACAACTTCTTTTCTCCTTTGTGCAGTCAAGATAGACACTAAATTGGAAATAGAAAAATAATAATACAGACACATGATTTATTACATGGAACACCCCCCGCCCCCAAATCCCCCCATCTGAACATAAAAACCAATGGACAGTCGGTCTGAAGTACTTCCACTATTATTATGGTCGGATTACGAATGTCTTCCCTAGATACATTTTCGGCGATATGTCACGATTATTTGCCAGAATACAATTTCTCAGCAAAATATGGTGGAACTCTTTGTTGTACACTACTCTTTAGTACGAGGCTCTTAGATTGGAAAACTAAGAACTTCCTTGTATTTATAGGATTTTAGGAGGCAAATCGCCAAAACAAACTTTTTTTCAACACATTATTTTTCAAATATTAAATCTTCCCTTTCATGTTCATCTCCTTTGCCCTTACTTTTGCATTTTGTTGTGTTATTCCTATGGCATTTTCTTTTTGGTTTCTTGGAGTTTCAGTTCTCCGAATTAAGGAGAAAAACTCTGACTGGATTAGCTCGGACAATTGAGCCATTTGGTTCGAATTCAGGTCACTTTTGAATAAGGTCATTTTTTCCTTTTTCTTTGGGGTCTAACAAGCTTGTCTTGCAATCATAAACAAGTATAACTTTGGTGGCAAATTTTGCAGTTGAGTTCGGTTTGGTTCATGTCATTTTTGAGTTTGGGTCCATTTTGGGCGTAACTATTTTTGGCTGGGTCTCTCCGGACAGGTGGGCCAATTTTGACTGGTGTCGATTGGGTCATTGCTAGGAATAACATGAGTTCTTTTGTGGGATGCTCTAAGAGCTTTAGTCCCCCTCCCCCCTCCCTCCAAAAACTTCCTTTTCTTTTTGACAGAAAAACAGAGATGAGATACTATCATTTTTACTATGTTCATCAACTGGACTTTGTTTTGTTTCTTAGTAGCATCTGACTTAGGGCCACTGTCAACATCTTCTGAAACTGTGACAAAAAGCAATGCCTCATGCTTTTATTCATGTCAGGCTTCTCATTATCTCCATTTTTATTTGAGAAGCATGATTCCCACTAGGTCAGTGCATGACATGTGCTGTTTTTAAAATTACTTGAGGATGGAAATGAAACTTCTCCGGAGAGTGCTGATAAAGAACTCAGTTTGTTAAAGTCTGTTGACGCAATGGTAGCGATCATCGAAGGAGTTGAAGCTTCTGCTTTGGATTCTGAAAAGAAGCTGGATGGGGAACATAGATGCTGTGAGAAATATCCTCACCTTATCTCAACTTCAGAGGCTGCCCATGGTGTCACACCTTCCAAAGATGATGTGTATAATGCATGGGAGAGCCATACTTGTGAAGGACCTGTAGATGATGCAAAATTACTGAGCTGCCAGAGGAAAGTGTCTGTCTTGTATGAACTTCTTTCTGCATGCATACTTGGAACCACTTCTGATGGCCAAATTAATTCTGTCAAAGACTATGATTCACGACATCGTGTCACTTTGCGACTATTAGCAACTTGGTTGGATGTCAAATGGACGAAAATGGTAGGTTTACTGTTGTTTATTTTGCGTGTTTGTTCCTCATTGTGAGATCTTTACGTGGCAGATTCCTCGTAATTTCCTTTTTTGAAAGAAGAAAATATTCATCACGTGCCAGGCTGTACCAGACTACCAGTAACTTATAATGGATTCTAAATTACAAATATATTTTGTTTTATGTTTGTAGTTTTCAAACATTCTATTACTTATGTTAGTATATTATATTTGTCTGAAGGACTTTGTTTCATAGGAAGCTATGGAAATAATAGCCGCTTGCTACTTAAACGAGTCCACCAAGGAGGAAGTTGAAAAAATGGATTCTGCTGATAATGTTGGTGCAAGTGGGATTGCTACAGCTGCAACTTCTGCTGGGTATATAGGTGGTTCTGTTGCTGTTGGTGCATCATTTGGAGGTATGGGACTTGGTTTTACCCTCACTTTTCAATTGTGGTCATAGAAGCACAAATATTAAACGTAAGACTGAGACTGAGCAATCATTCTCCGTATCTGTTTTTCTCTATTTTATATTATGTAATATGTCTCAGTCTCAGTACATTCTCTTCTCATCTCTAATTGTGGGTTCTAAATTCCAGCTGTTGGAGCTGGACTCTGTGGTAGCAAGATGGCTGAAAGAATGGGAAGCATTGATGATTTTGAATTCAAAGCACTTGGTGAAAATCATAAGCAGGGGGTAGGTTGCGTTCACTTCTGGTCTCCCTTTTATCTCTTGTCGTTCCTTGGCAAAGAGGGTGACTGTTTTCATGTGTGCATATTTTCAGTCCAGATTTCAATTATGAATTTTGGTTTGTGTTTCTTGGTTCATGTTTTAAGATAGATTTTGTTCATGTGCAGCGACTCGCTGTTGGAATTTATGGACTAAAACATTTTTTCGGAAAATGCATCAGGAAGTGTAGAAGTAGATAATAGCACGTTTTAGTAGATTAAATAGCATAAAAAGGCTGGTGCCACATTGGACACAATTAGTGCACAAACAGAATCAATAGGTGACACCCAACTGGAAGGTCAATCAACAATGTTCGCTTAGTGATGAGAAGGCATACAGAAGGATGCAGGACTAAGGTTTGCAAACATAGAACTACACTGACAGTTGCATTAGATAAACCACATAAAGTGGAGGTTAAAAGATGACATAATCACTGTTCTAATCTTTCTAGACTCTTCACTTTGTGTTAATTGGTACTTGTATGTAGTGTATGTTTTGATGATCTTTTGTATCATTTTATGTTAGTGTTACGGGTCATAACACTCATGTATAATCGACCTTCCTCCTGAGGTCATGCAGTCACAATTAAACAAAGTCCACATTAAGTTAGACTAATTTGCTTCAGTGACTTGTATATAGGTACGCATTGCAGTGGGAATTCAATAATTTGGTGGCGTTTAGCACTGCAATAGACGAATTTATTGCTTCAAGTAATTCTACTTTTAGACTTTGGACACCCCCTGGCGTATATAAAATAAAAGGCGCCATTAAATGTTTCTATCTGCTCTTACTGGTTATGTTTGCTTCTTGCAGATGTATCGCAGATGATCAGTCAGGGGGCCATGCAGACTGTATTAGGCTCACTCGTTTCAGAAGGTTCTCTTCCAGCACAACTTGCCAATGCTAGTGATATGATCGACAGCAAGTGGACAGTTGCATTGGACAGGTTACCCTAATGTACCACTCTGCATATATATACTTGAGCTCCCTTTTTTGAATTTTCTTTTGAGGAAGAGGGTTTGAAGGGGTGAGGGGAGGCGTGCTTGAGCCGCTAAAAACAGTAGTCTGTGAAGAATATGGCTGATAATCAATATAACGTTAAATTCAACACGCATTGGCATGTGCTAGTTTTAACTTTAGTGTTACCCAAGTGATTCATTAACAACAACAAAGACTAACAACTCTTGACTCTCATCCATTATAGGTCCCAACGTAGCATGACCCAAATGTAAGTCAGCCTTGCCCTGTGCAGGTCGGAGGACCCAATTGATACATTTGTAATGTGGATTCCAAATATCTATAAATCCAGCACCGTTGCATGTTTTCGTAGAAAGCTGTTTTCTTTCTTTTCTTGAGCATCTTCAAACCTATATCAGCCTACTTTCTGTGTCCAATCACATGTTTACTTCACTCAACAGGAAACTCAGTTTTCAACTGATTCAATTTCTACCCTGACCCCCTCCTACATAAAGTAATAACATTCATGCAGTGTTATTTGAGATTTTTTACTTCCCAGTCTCAAATGTATAGTGTGTATAGGAAAGCGTGTAGGATGTAACCAAATAGGATTTTGATTTCTATCCCTATACTCTATTTTCCTTTCCTGCCTCTGCTAACTTGTAGTGGTTACTTGGGCATTTTTTTTTTCATTCTTGAAAAGATGGGTTTCCCTGCTAACTGGAGAAATTGGGTGTCATTTTGTTTTGTATTACCCGTGTGCGTTTCTCTACTTGGATTAATGGTGAATCATCCAAATTTTCTCATTGGAGGTTTAACACAAAGTGATCTTTCGTCACCTTTGCTTCAATTTTGTTGAAGGAGACCATTAGCAGACTGGTGCTTGAAGTGCACTTTCTAGAAGGTTGTTATATTGAAAACCATGATAGAGAGAGTTTCTAGTTTCCTGTATGCTTTTTGTTGATGACTCCTTGGTTTTATGAACCTAATCACAACAATTAGGGTTGTTTCACATTCATACTTCTACTTAAAGCCATGTCTGATCTTAGAGTAAAATTTTCTAAAAGTGCGTTCATCTCTATTTGTGAGGTTCCTCGGTTCATCACTTGGCTCATTTTTTCCGGGTGTGGAGTTGATCAAGTCTCTTCTTTCTATCCTGGCCTTTATCTTGGCGCGTCTTATGAGAGCCCTTTTGTTTGGGACCGTATAGTGGAGAGGTTTAATCAGACAACATGAAAGTCTAAGCTTTTGTCTAAAGGGAGTTGTGTCATCTTTTTAACAAGTATTTTGTAGTGCTTGCCTATATATTACTTATCTCTTTTTCCTATTCATGCTAGTGGGGCTAATAATTTAGAGAAGATCATGAGAGATTTCCTTTGGAAGAATGATTCGAACAATTCATTGGACATTGGGATGATATTTTGTTGTCGTAAGAACAAGGGATGTCTTGGATAGACCTCTGGAGCGATGAATAAATCTGCAAAATCGTAGTGGCCCTAGGGGATATCTAAGGATGATGCTTTGTGGAACAATGTGATTAGGGCTAAATATGGTGTTGATGATGTGGAATGGTGGAGCAAGAAGAGTTCCCACCTCATGAGGTTGGTTGATGGAGATCCATCTTGACGAATCAAGAGCGCTTCAACTCTTAAGTTCATTGAAGTAAAGAGTGGCTCTAGGGTCTTGTTTTGGCATGATGTTTGCTGTGGTGACAGTCTTTTATGCGCAATTGCCATTTCTTTGTAAGGTGGCTCGATTCAACGAGACTATGATTCAACAAGCCATTTCACGGAATGGTGACTTTATCCATTGGAATTTGAATTTTTGTGAGATCTCCTAAGTGACTGGGAAATGTAATAACATTTAAGCTTGTTGGATGTACTTGTTGAGATGATTTTTGGGTATGATGAAAATTATTTGGCCTCTTGATTCAAAAGGGTGTTTTTGTGTGAGGAGCGTCTTGTTGGGGGGTCAAAATAGTGTTGATTTCTTTGCAGAGTCCATATGGAACTATAAGGCTTTCACTAGATCTTGTTTTTTTGCTGGGGAAAACCCCAAAGGTAAGATTCCTACAGAGGACATGCTCAATAGAAGAAGTTTTGGTCCTGGTTGGTGCTATAAGCCAAGAGTTGGAATTTTTGGATCATATTTTGTGCATTGTTTGTGGGCTTCTTCGCTTTGGCATTGTTGTCCTTTTGTTGATGAGTGTTTCTTGGGTTCAAGCGTGTATTTTGAAGGACATGTTGGTGGCTTCGAGGACAAGGGTGAAGAAAGGTTGGGTTCATGGTGTCCGTATTTTGATTCCTATAGCTATTTGGTGGGCCACTTGTAATTAGTGATCAGCGGATATTTGAGGATAATGCTTTGTCCTTTGATGGTTTCAAGCTCTATTTTTTGAGGATATTTTGCAGTTGGGAGTATGCTTTGCTAAAGGGTGATTGAAGTTTGAATTTTTAAAGGGTGATTGAAGTTTGAATTTTTCAGATTTTTCGATAACATTATTGGTGACAGTTTGAGGTCATTGTGTTGTATTGGCGCACTTTTATGCATGGGCAACATCCCCTTTGGTGTTCTTCTGATGTATCTTTTGTTTATTATTAAAGGAGATGAAGTGCTGGCTTTGGTCAGTTTGAACTCTAGAATTTCCAACTCTTGTCCATCTACATTACAGCTATATGCCCACCTTTCCATGCTGTTTCCTCCAATGTAATGGTTTGAATGCAAATCTAACAACTTTAAAAACAAGCTTGCACACCATTTATCTTGGCAATCTTTTAAACTAAAAAGAAAGGAAGGGAGCTTTTAAATTTGTTATATATCCTTTAAATGAGGGAGATTCAAGTTCATCTAAGGATCCCCCTCCCTGCTCCTGATATTAGATTGAAAAGGGGCAAAAATGGCACAAGGGAAGAATGTAAGTGCCTTGCAAACCGAACGGAAAATGAGTAGAATTGGAATAGATAGCAACCTCAAACGTCATACTCAACCTTCTATGGTTGCAGTCGAACTCTTGATAGCAGTTATTAGGTGAAACTTAGAGGAGGTCCAAACTGACTGATGTTGAAGAATCAGCAGATGAGTTAGCACCATGCAGTATCTTTATAATTAGAAGGAAAAACTGGAATCTTTGATTTTTGGCTGTTCGCAGATCTGACTTTGATAAACTAGATGACATGAACTTTTAGCACCTCATGTTAGAAGACAGTTCTGCTCTTTTTCCACCACACTGACCTTGCCAAAATAAAGGATGTGGTGATCAATGTTTTCTGTTGGATCTTTTGACTAATCGATCGATCTATGCATTGAGGCGTGGTGATCAAATGTCATGATAGTTCCTCAGCTTTCCAAGCTAATGGCTCATAGTTGGTTTCCAGTTTAGCCAGTTGTTTTCAAGCTTTGGCTTTCCTTGTGACAGCATCACCTTGTTCTTCTGTTCTCTACATCCCCGAGATAGCCCATTTGTTTCAGGTTGGAATTGTTCCTGATCACCATGTCTACACGTTCTATGATGTCTAACCGCTCTATGATGGTGTTGATTTACTTCGTTTACCTCATGTGTAATGCTTCTGTATCATTTGCTGTAAAAGCTCCATCAGGATTTGCCTGCCTGGGACAGAAGCAGTGCGAGATTCTCCAATTGAATCTAGTACTTCTGTGCTTATAGCCTTTCAATGAGTGCTATCGATATATTCTTGTATAATACTGCGACATGTGGTTCTGTAATCGCAGGGCATGTACTTCTTTAAACCAAGCTTTTCATCATTTGCAATTCAAGCCTATACCTATATGACATTATATGTGGCTGTGTAGCTTGTCAATCGGAAGATTCCTACCCAGCCTTTGACTTTAGTTTTATGACATGTTGCTAAGTCAACTACTATCTC
The DNA here is from genome assembly GCA_029582165.1 of Portulaca oleracea. Lineage (NCBI taxonomy): Eukaryota > Viridiplantae > Streptophyta > Magnoliopsida > Caryophyllales > Portulacaceae > Portulaca > Portulaca oleracea. The sequence continues at coordinate 24,754,849 of CM055877.1, read as the reverse complement.
CATCCCAATTTGTTTGTCACATTAACTACTTTTACAAGACCAAGGAACATTGGTAATGGGGTGAACAGTTCATAAGTTGCACATTACGCCTACAAAATCCTTGCACAGAAAAATAAAAATTGTTGAAATTCTAATTTAATTTATTTTTTAGGGTAAAATAGGAACGACAATTGTTGGCGTTGTAAAAGTAACAAACAAAATGGGACAAAGGAGTTAGTTATTGTGACAAATATTTTGGGACGGAGGTAGTATTACACTTGGCAAGATTTTCAATTGTTTCATCACAGAAATGGTCTACAATAGAGTGAATAAAATGGCTTATGCAGTTATCCTTCGATTCTTATTTTTGTGAAATTGTTAGAGATATTTGAGGGTCAATGTTGCACTCATCTAATTGATCTTATTCAATGTGAATAGAACCATTGGAATAAAGCTTATATTAACATTTATTCTACAACTCATGTGTAGTTAAGGAATTCTGCTGATATCCATCCTTTCTGAACATTCCAGAGCAGATAAGGCTGGAAAGCTGCTTGCTGAGGTGTTGCTTGAAGGGCACCATGGAAATAGGTGCGGCTGTGAGAACCCTTTCTTTGTCTGAAAGTTTATTTTTCCTATACTTCACTAGATGATTGTTGTGATGAGCCCTCTCTGCCTGTTCAACCTTTTCATGAGTCCAGGCCTGTTACACTGATAGGTTTCTCGCTTGGGGCTCGTTTGGTTTTTAAATGCCTTTTGCATCTTGCTGAAACAGAGGGAGATCATGGTAGGATGTTTGTTTCATTCTCTCATTCTCGTACTTGTCACCGGCTTTAACCTTTTTATCCTGGGAGGTTTATGGAAGCAGGGTTATGTAATAATGTTAGTTTTATGATGGACCATTGAATGATGTCAGATGGGCTTGTGGAGAGAGTTGTCCTTCTTGGGGCACCTATTTCATTGAATGACGAGGATTGGAAACTTGCAAGAAAGGTACCATCTGATTTTCTTTGCAACATCATTTGCTGTTAGCTGAAGGATACTAATTTTCCATTCTTTTGTGTGAGGGTAGCTCATGGATGAAAGACTTGAAGTACATAGTCAACTTTGTGATATGGCACCCCCCCCCCCCCCCCCAACAAAAAAAAAGGAAAAAGAAACAACTGAAAAGAATAGATGCCTGTAAAATTTTTGATTTGCTGGAAAATCCGACTGTCTCTTTGGTAGTGGCAATCCTATTTTGTTGTCTAGTACCATACTGGTAAAATGGAGCTTGTCCTTAGCATAACAAAAGAAGAAAGTCAGGGAGACAATGTACATTTCGCCATCAATTATGTCAAGATAATTAGGAAGCATTTTGCCACCAGAACATTAAAACTTCTACTCGTGCAAAAACATTTGTACTTCTACTTTCCTCTATACTTTTGACAGCAACAATTGTCCAGCAGCGCAATGTTTGGTGAATTCAGGATATGTTCCCTGCATTTTCTCCATATTTTTGTGAGCCAAGATCTTCTGTTAGGGCAGTGTAATAAAAGGGTAATATTAGAATCAATTACTATGGCGGGATGGCTATTGTTAAGTGCATTGTTTTTGTTGGAGCTTGCCAAGGGAATGTTGATGCTGAGGTTTATCCACTCTAAGTGATACTCAAACTGTGTTCGTTCTTTTAATGAGCCACATTGTACTTCTGAAGGATGTAGAATAACTTTGCTTTTACAGGTGGTGCCAGGTAGATTCATAAATGCTTATTCAACAAATGATTGGACCCTTGGAGTTATTTTCCGCTCAAGGTATGTAGACTCAGCAGTCTTTATTGGTGGCACTTGGGTGGTTCCATCCCGCTTTTGCTGTTGGACTTATTTAACCATTGCAGATTTGCCGATGGATTTTCTAATGGAAAGTGAGATTTGTTGTTTCAACTCTCTTCAATTTTTTGTTATATATAGTTTCTTCAAAATACAACAGCATTAGTTGTTCCATTAAAGAGAATCTTCGTTAATCAGATGAGAGAGAAGTAATCAGGAAAAACACTGGAAGTATTAACAAGAGCCAAAACAGAGGAGGGATTCTGGTGCATAATAAGGTAGTTAAGAGACACTTGGGAGAATCTTCCTACCCTTATGTTACGAAGTAGGGGCTTCATGTAGGTGTTATTATTCTAGTATATGATAGTTAGGCTGGACATCTAGTAAGCTCTTGGTAGGAATTTTAGGCGGTCTCTAGTTCCTGATTAGTGCTTTGGAAGTTTGAATTGATATTTTGATAAACCAATTATGTCTTCAAAGAAGGAAAATGAGTGTCTGCAGATACGGACACCTAAACATGAGGATACCTGGGACTGCATAACTGGGTTTTCTTTTCATCTAGTAAAAGTATGACCCCAGAACGTTGGCACAACTTGTTACTGTGCAGTTAAGGCTAGTTAAGGCTTGCGGTTTGCCTGTAATACTTTACTCAGTGAGGTTAATCATCATAATTTGCATCATTTAACTAGTCTGATGAATCTCAGCTGTTTGGGTTTCCTTTTGTGTGTGTGTGTGTTGGTGGGTGGGTGGCTTGGGGGGGGGGGGGGGGGGGGCCGTCCATGTTAATATGTTCTTTATGTGAGGACTGAAAAGTCCTGACATTAGCAGAATTTGAATTGTCTGACCAGTAAGTTTAGGAATCTTATACTCCGGTGGGTGGTGGGGGAGTTTTGTATGTTGTGATGTTGATAAGAGTAATGAGATGTTTTGCAGATCGGTTATTATCTTATCGTGATTGAAGATAAACTGTCAACAGGGTTCTTTCGCCATCAATTTGATGCTAGGTATAATGCTAGGTAACCTTATGTTCGTTATGACTTATGAGTGAGCCTCTGATTTTTGTGTGGTGCCTCTCGTCTGGTTTCTTGTATTACAAAACTCAAGATGTGGTCAAGATCAGTCCCAGTAGTTTTGCGGCTACTCTGCAAGATGAACAGCTACTATTGGCATTTTCAGTCATTGGTCTTTTCAACCTTTAGGCTCGATTTGGTTCTTGGAAACTAAGGTGGAAAGAAAATTGTTCTCTTTCCTCACCTAATCTAGTATAGAAAGACTTTCTCCACTAATCCCTCACTTCATTTTCTCTCTCCCTGATATACCTCTCCTATTTTAACCTATCATATTTTCTTCCACTTTCCTCTCAAAATGGGAAGGAAAATGTTGTACAATCACTCAAATTTGCCACGATGTTTCCATCTGCTCATTCTTTCAATTTTCTTTAAGCCAAATGACGAAAAATAAGTGATTCTTAAAATATATTCTTTCCATCTTATTTTTTCATTTTCCAAGAACCAGATGCAGCCTAAATGTGAAGTTACTATTTGCAGCTGCCTCTTCCACTTTTTTGTTTGGTGGCTTTTTTAAGAGTAAAACTCTGCTTGATTAATATCTGAAGCCTGTCAATGGAGTTGGACCATGTAATATGTTTTTTTTTCCCCTTTAAGGCTCGAATAATATCTGAAGTCTGACTGGGGTGTTTTGCCAGTACTGGATGATAATATCAATTTGATGTTGAGTTGAAGTTGGCTTTCCACATAATGGAGAGATTTTGGCCACTTTTCTTTACATTCACAATCTAGTTATTTAGTTATGGACTGCATGTTGGCTTCTTTGCGTTGGCATTGTGTTGAAGTTTTCTAATTCATCCTACCCATGTGCTGGCTAAATTGGGTTGTTAACCTACTACAATCTTTAGTCTGTAACTCGCATTGGAATTTAGCTCACTTCAACTATAGCCTTTAACTTGCATTTGGGATTTGCTTTCTTAAACTTCATCTCCGATTATGCTTTTGAGTTGTAACTATTGCAGCTATTTTTCAATGGATGGAAGAGTTGAGTGGAAAATAATTGATAACCTTCCTTGATATACCAGGCCTGTGAGTTTTAAGTGGAATGCTTTCCTGTTGCAGTGTAGCTTCCAAAGGAGTAGCTGGAATTCAACCAGCTGATGTGCCTGGTATTGAAAATGTAGGTTTCAGTATTGTGTTTCTTATAGCAGTCCCTGATCTTGTGTCATCTACTTATCATCTGTTTTCTATTTGTTTACCCATCCAGGTTGAAGTGACACATCTTGTTGAAGGCCATACTTCATATATGTCAATGGTGGAGGAAATTTTGGAACGGCTTGAGCTAGACACTTATAGTCCTGTTTGGATAGACGTGGCCACTGAATGTCTTAATGAAAAGACATCAGAAACCCAAGAGACGCAATCTTTTGTTCCCCGAGCATTAGCGACCGAGCCTTTGGAAGATTCGACATCAAAGATGCAGTCTTCTGTTCCTGAAGCTCCCTTGACAATAAAGACCCGATCTTCTGTTCCTCGTGTTTCCTTGACATCAGAGACCAAATCTTCTGTTCCTCGAGCTCCTTTGACATTAGAGTCCCAATCTTCAGCTACAGAAGCTTCATTAACGTCAGAGTCCCAACCTTTAATTCCTCGAGCTAGTTTGACAGTAAAGACCCAATCTTCTGCTTGGGAAGCTTCCTTGACATCAGAAACGCAACCATTTGTTCCTCGAGCTCCCCCGACAGTGGAATCCCAATCATCTATCCCTCAAGCTTCCTTGACATCAGAGACCCAATCTTCTGCTACAGAAGCTTCTTCGACATCAGAGACTGAATCTCGTGTTCCTCAAGCTTATTGCAATTAGATCTGAGAGTTGCTCAACTGATCAATGCCAAAGTGGTAGTTTGCATTATAGTTGTAGCTTTTATACATTTAGTAGTGGTGACTGCATCTGTTGGAGTTTAAAGATCCTCAGTTTGGCTGATCTAATGACCCATTTTGCAGCTTTCAAACTGCCAACTGCTTATTCTTGCATATGCATCATGAATTGATCCTTGAGATAAGCATATGACTCCTTGCCTGTCTACGTGTATGTAGGTGGGTACTCATACAGGTTCAAAAGATGATGGGTTTCGTCGACCTTCTTCCCAATTCCCATACTCTGCCATAGATAGAACTGTCGGATAATGGCTTGTTTCACAGCCATGCTTTTCAACTATTATGTAGTTGGAATTGGAAATCACCATTGTCCATGAAAAGTTGTTACCTTCATTATTTAAGAGATTTTTCTATATATCCTTCATTGTTTTGCATAGATTGTACTAAAACACGATGTTAGTTATCAAATCTCTTTCTAATTGAGTTTATGTCTGCATTATTAGTGTACAGCGGTTTGTGAGACCTCAGTTTTGTCGTTCTTCCACAGGGAGCTAGGGGCCTTAACTGCAACTACTTGACTCTAGGTGGGGTTTAGGATCAAGAAAGGGTGATAGATTTTTGGGGTAAAAACAGCACAAACACACTAGGTTCGGTCAGAAAGGTGAGACAATGGGTGTCGGGAGACTTTCGGGATGCAAACGGGGATAAGGAAGTGGGTTTCGCAGCAAGAGAGTAACGAGAAGGGGAAATCAAATGGTAACTCCGTTGGAAAATACCCACCGGGCTTCCTCTTTCAAGGATACTCCGGATTAACTTCCCCAAAGTCCATAGACAGACCCGGGGAAGTTGATGAAACGGAATTTCCTAGTTAGTTTCTATTCGCTTTCGCGAACTAGAACAGTAACTATCCCAGTTCCTACCTTCCAACAAGCATTGGATGTATTCGGGATGCTTTCGCACCCAAATACATCCCACTTGAGGGAAGGATAGGGTTGGGAAGTTGATTTCCTAACTAGTTACTCACTAATATTGCTAACCCAAACCTAATCACCCATTCACACCCTTAATATCTCCCTAACCCATTAGGGTTCTAGCCACTAAACATCCTAACTATCATGATACTAACATCAACAACTTTAATCATGCTAAAAAGGATAAACAAGAACAATAAACAAACAACAAAGCCAATAATAACAACAATAGCAAAAATTAAACTATGAAGTAAAAGAGAGAAAGGTTAAGAAGTGCTCATTAATGGTGACGACAAAGAGGAAAAAACTTATGAATAAATAAGCTCCAATGCTCCAAATATGATAATAATCTTCAATCTTGAAATAAAACTTGAGAGAATCCAATACAAGAATCAATAAACTCAGCAGAAATCTTCACTAATCCCTCTAATCCAAAGCTTAAAATGTGATAAAAGAAGGCTAAAGTATGATTAAAGGTAGCTAAAGACTGATTAAAGATTGTTCTCCTGCTAAAAACTGACCTAAAACATTATATAGTAACTCAGGTTGTTACTCAAAGCTCATCATTTAATGCTACAGACAAACCGTGTCCCGCAGGGGACCGTGGCCACGGTCCTGCGTAAGGCAGGCAAATTTCTCTTCGCTTCGCAGTACCGTGGGCACGGTGTAGGCGATTAGGGTTGACATCTTTTCACTCCTTCGCACCTCTGTGGCTATGGTCATGGGAGACCGTGGCCACGGTCTTGTTCGGCCAGCTGCTTCCTGGGGCAAGACAAGGATCTCACCGTGGCTACGGTCAAGGTGACCGTGACCACGGTCCATCTCGGGCTGCAACTCTCCTTCCTTAGGCATTTGGCTCCATCATACCGTGGCTACGGTCAACATGACCGTGGCCACAGTCTATCTCGGCCACAGCTTTCTTCAGGGCGTAGCGCCCGCTACGAAGTTGGCATGGCGAGGGCTACCCTTCAGCGCTCTTCGACTCGATACTTGCGTTTCCGCTTTCGACATGCTCGGCCCTTCCGTTTCCGCTGCCTTTGACACGACCAGGGCTCGGAAAATCTTAGGGAATCTCGGGATTCCCAAGATTGGTGCAAAATTAGCCCATTTAGCATAGTTTTGAGTAAAACCTTCGGAAACTACAAAAATAACCAAAACGCATTAAAAGTTATTAAAACGAGATACAAAACAAGTCAAAAGCCTAAGGATTTAGGCGGTATTTAGACGCGAAATCGGGTCTAAACACCCCCCACACTTAAACCTTTGCTTGTCCCGAGCAAAAACAAAACAAGAACTAACGAACTAACACTAACTCCTCTGTCGTGGGAGAGAAACGGGTGCATTTAGCGTATGCACCAAGCCCTTTGAACCCCCAGCGGCCCGGGTGGACGAGATGGACTCGTGAGGGTTTGTAGCGGCTGTACCTACAAAAGCCAAAGAAAAAGGAGAGAGGGAAAGTGAAAACAAAACCGAAGAAAATAAAACGAAGGAAAAACAGAGGCTTTGATTCATAAGATCTCGCAATCCAAACAAAGAAAACGTGATTAAACCTCCCAAACTAACCGTTAGGAGCACCTCACAACACCAAACTCAGATAAAGGTCGATCTTGAAGATTTTTCAACTCCCTTGACCTTGTACCAAGCGAAACCCCACATGAAAAGGTTTAACGGGAACCAAAAGACTCTAAAAACTCGCGTCCGAATTTGAAAACAACGAAACAACTAAGAGAAGCGTTGCCCTCCCTCGCATTTGGTCGCCCTTGGCTTGGTGAGGGTCGTAGGTGATGCAAGGGGAGGCCCCACTCTTTTAAGAAGCAAGAACTTTTTCTTTTCTTTCTTTTTGAGTTGGAAATACCAACGAAATTTGCTTTTTTTTCTCTTTTTTTTTCTTTTTGTTTTTAAGAGTCGGTATTAGCCTTACTTTCGGGAATTGGACGGCCCATATAAGGGGTATACCCTCCTAATACGGTCTTTTCCATTCGCCTCTCCGTCGCAAAGCGATATGGGAGGAGGGTTAAGGGGTATCCATGCCGTACCACGAATACCGGGCCCGTGTAGGTTGGCTAAGTGTGGGTGGTTAATGTCTACAGCGACACGCTCCACTTATTCAGGTTATTGTATCTTAAGAAAGCTTTTCTTTCTTTTATTTTCTTTTTGCACTTTTTTGCTTTTGCTAAACGATAAACAAAACAAACCCGGACACAAGCTCCTAAAACCTCCCGGTTCCAGCAAAAAGAGAAAGGAACGGGGGTCTCGCTAGACACTTAATAAAAGGAGTTTATTAAGGGTAAGTCTCGACTAGAACCCGAATTAGGGTCGAAAATGCTCCGACCGGTTACTTTTAAAGAAGTTTAAGAACGGCTTCTCAACTCCGAAAATGAGATCCAGGAAACAAAACCAAACAAAGACAAAACGAAAAGAAAAACTAAAAAGGTTTTCACTCCCTTTTTTCTCCTTTTTCACACAAAAATTTTCAAATTTTAGCAAAAACTAGGAAAACAAGGAACAAAATGACTAGGTGATCTACCCTTGAAGCAGAATATCCCCCCCTCCCCCCACACATACACTTAAAGCTCCACAATGTCCTCATTGTGGGAAGGTGTCACATGAAAAGGGTAGAGAACCTACAAAACACAAACAAAAACAACTAGTAAGTAGAAATGGTGGTGACCCGAGCCCACACGGCTCCAACAGCAATATATATCCCAACACAGACATTCAAAGGGGTTCGCCACCCAAAAGAAAACCAAGCATGCGATGGATCATGATAAGAATTCACATAAAAAGAGTAGGGTGGAAAGATATTACCTCAAACTCTTCATAAGCGTTAAAACAACGATCCAGAGTCATCGTTCGAGTGAATCAAAACAATGTTAGAGTAAAAGACGACTTACAAACAATAGAATTCACATGCGAGACCAAAAACAAAAGAAAGGAAAAACTAACTTAAAAGACTATGAAAAGAAACTAAAAAGATGAAAAACAAAACTATTTACAAAATATACATTGCCAATGACTTACCTTATCCCCGAATCTCACTCGTTGAGGCGGGAAATAAGGGTGAAACTCCATACAAACCAACCGAAACAAACAATTCATTGCATTCATCACAACCAATATTCGTTTACAAACCATCTATGATCAAAATACAATCGAGACATGCTTAAACAAACCTCCCAGCCCACAAAAGCAAAACAACCATCAATCACCATCAATCAACCCAAAAGACAACCCGACAACCCTCGAAAGACAAACAAGCAAAGCAAACCCGAGTATTCTCATCAAACAACCCCAAAAACATGCCAAAACATACCAAAAGAAACCGGGAGACCAACACACCAAAACCATCAGACATCGCATCCAAAACCCCGAAGAAGCACCCCCTCCCCCCCCCACACTTATACTTCACAAAATAAAGTAAATAGAACGATGATAAAGGTCGGGTGGGGGTGAATGCTTACAAACGGTCCTCAAGCGGACCCTCCCGGAGGATGACGGGGTTGGAGTTGCAACTGGATGCTAGCGAGCATCTCCTGTTGGGTCTCGATCAACCCTTGCAAGTTTTTAATCAACGTCTGCTGGTTTTGGATGAGCTCCCGTTGTTCTTGAAATTCATCATGAAGCTCCTGGAGTTGTTCGCTGATACGTTCAAGAGCGACGTCCCGCACTTGACTCGGCTCAACTTCGTCCCCTTGAGTTTGTCCTCCCTCTTCTTCTTCTTCTTCCTCATCTTCTTCTTCTTCACCCTCCTCCTCTTCGTGATCCCCGGGACCACCCACTACGAAACGATCCCCAAAAGTTTGGCCACACGACCAATTGCGGCGGTCGGTGACATCTAGGCGTTTCTCGGCGTTGTCGTCGCCCAAATAAACGGCGACGCTATGGGGTTCGTTTCCGTGACGGTAGAACGTTCGCGTCTTGTTTTTCTCCAGAAATTTCATCTTTCGAAGGCGAACACCATCAATGGGATCGGGAAAGAAGCGGGGAGTCCACTTGTCTAGGTAAGACTCGAAACCTTGCTTCCGGAGAAGATGGCATATGATGTGACCCATACTAATGGTCATGTTCCGGGTTTCGAGGCTTATTTCTCGGAGACATTGGAGGATGCAGGAGTCGGTGTTGACTCGACGACCTTTGATTTAATTGTAGAGGACGAAGAGGTCGTCTTTCCGGATGCTTAAGCGTCGGGCGTCATGGCCGAAAACAAAGTTCGAAATGATGCGGTGGAAGATGCGGACGCTGAGGTTACAAAAATCCCGGGCCTTGGAGTTGCTTGGGCAATAATACTGTGCTCGTTGGGTGCGAACCTTGGGATAGCGCCTCCTCCAGCAAGTGAGGTCTCGCATAGCCTTTTGTTCATCAAAATTAACACTCTCGCCATAGAAGATTTCGTCCTCGGGTAGGCCTAACGCATTGCAAAGATCCTTAACCGTGCATTGGACCTCCTTTTTGTTCACTATGTACGAGAAAGAGGCGTTGGATGTGCCGTCTTCCTGTACTACCAAAGAGCTAAGGAACTCGAGCACCGGTTGTTCGAGATTGGCTCGTTGATGGTGGCGAAGACCTCCCAACCCATTGTTTTGATGAAGAAATCCATGCTCGGTTTGCAATAGACATCCTTTGCCGTCTCTTCATGATAGAGGTCCGGAGCACAAATCTTTCGTTTCTTTAGTCTCTCATAGCTCGCCTTGTGCATATCGTCCCGGAAGTTAACCTTAACCTTCGGGTCGCATTGAATGATCGAGGCCGGTTGACCCTTGTACCGGGTTTTATCGGGCTCGACAGAGGTTGATGAGACGGGGGTTGGTTCCAGTTCGGTCCGGGCACGTTTAGCACGGCCCATGGATAGCACTGAAAAAACAACACACAACCACCACAACAACGGAACACCACAAGAATACCACCCAAAAAAAATTCCCGAGCAACCACAAATTGCAATCAACCACAAAACCCAACTCAATACTTCACCAAAACACTCCAAATCTCAACTTCAAATTTAACCAAATTCAACCCCAAAGTCGTCCAACCAAAAACACAAGAAAATCGCACAGAATTCAACCCAAAATAGCAAGAAAAGCAAAGATTGATGCGCCAACAATCAAGGAATACCTGGGTTGAAGACTTTGAAGACTTCTCTTTCTATTTTCGAGCCCCACAAGGAACAAGGAACCCAGAAATTTGCTTGAGGAGGACCGAAAATGACGGAAAAACGCAGGCAGTGCAGCTAGGGTTAGAATCGCGGGGGAGATTGGAGAGAAATGGAAGGATTGATGATGAATTTGTCAAATCTTGGAAGGAAATTGTGTTAGGGTTTTAGGTGGGTTTTCGAAGGTGAGGGAGTGAAGGGAATTGAAAGAGAAATGAGGGAAAATGATATTGAACCCCCGATAAAATCTGCAGTTTTCGACTCACCGTGGCCACGGTCGATTTGACCGTGGCCTCGGTGTGGCTCGGATTGAGGGAAAAATTGGGAATTTTGCAGGGTAGTCACCGTGGCTACGGTAACATTCACCGTGGTCACGGTCCCTTTCGGGAAGAGATTTTTCCAAGCAACAGCTGCGATGAGACCGTGGCTGCGGTGAAACCCACCGTGGTCACGGTACACTTCGGCCTAAGAATACTGTGAACACTTTACATATCCTGACCGTGGCCACGGTCCAGGCGACCGTGGCCACGGTACTTTTCGGCCCAGCTACTGTACCTACAAGGCTCAAAACTTGGAAAAAACACGTTAAGTCCTAAAATCTACCCTCTTATCATCCACTCCCTTTTCTTTCTCGCTCAATTTATCATTCAAGGGTATTTTCCCATCACTCAAAAATCACATTCAAATCGCGACCCTCATAGAACCTCTCTTTATTCTTTCATTCTCGAATTTTTTTTCTCTTCTTTTCAATCTTTTCTATTTTTTTCTCAGTTTTTCTGATTTTTCTCTTTTCTTTCTTTTTTTCCTCAAATTTTTCAACGAACACTAAGGAAAAATGAAAACTAAAAGAAAGGAAATAAGATGGAATGAAATGAAATAAAACACTAAAAGAAGGGGAAGTAAGACATACCTCTCCCGGGTGCTTGTTTTTATAGGTCCTAGCTCGACCTATCCCGATGCTTTTCAATCCTCAAAGACCGTGAGATACACCACAACTGTCCCGGCATAATCCTTGCCCATGATGTACGGTTTAAGCTTCGATGAGTTTGCTTTGAAACACTTTCCTTGTGCATCCTTCAATTCTACAACTCCGACGGGGAGAATTTTTACAATTTCAAACGGACCAGACCATCGTGATCTCAATTTCCCGGAGAATAACTTTAGTCTCGAGTTGAAGATGAAAACCCTATCGCCTACCACAAACTCACTTCGGTTCAACCTCTTGTCGTGCCATGCTTTGGTTCTTTCTTTGTAGATCTTGTTGTTCTCATATACATGACGCCTCAACTCCTCAAGTTCTTCTAGTTGAAATAACCGACTACTTCCGGCCGCCTTAAGATCGAAGTTCAACTTCTTGATTTCCCACATGGTTTTATGCTCAAGCTCCACGGGAAAGTGACACGCCTTCCCGTAGACAAGACGGTAGGGAGTAGTACCGATCGAAGTCTTGTAGGCGGTGCGGTACGCCCACAAAACTTCGTCCAATTTTTCTGCCCAATTTTTCCTTGAAGAGTTGACCGTCTTCTCTAAGATTTCCTTGATGGCACGGTTTGAGATTTCTACTTGACCTTGTGTTTGTGGATGATAAGGTAGTCCCTTCTTATGATTGATGCCGTACTTTGCCAAAAGAGACTCGAACTTCTTCTCAATGAAATGGGAACCGTTGTCACTTATGATGACCCTTGGAATGTCGAATCTTGGAAATAGGGTCTTTTTCAAGAATCTCGAAACGGACTTCCCATCACACCTCACGCATGGTATGGCTTCGACCCACCTTGAGACATAATCCACCGCCACTAGGATGTATTGGAAACCTCTTGATGATGGGAAAGGTCCCATGAAGTCTAACCCCCACACATCGAAGACTTCAACTTCAAGAATATAATTCAACGGTGCTTCATTTTTCCGGGAGATGTTTCCGGATCTTTGACTTCTATCACATTGCTTGACATGCAAACGGGTGTCACGAAAAAGAGTTGGCCACCAATAGCCAGCTAGTAGAACCCTCGCCGCCGTCTTTTGGAAGCCACCGTGACCTCCCACCGGAAACTCGTGACAATGAGTCAAAACGGATTGCACTTCACTCTCGGGAATACATCGCCGGTACATCCCATCATTGCAAAGCCGGAAAAGGAAGGGATCATCCCAAAAGTAATGCTTCATGTCGTGGAGAAATTTCTTCTTTTGGTGATGGTTCAAGTGTTGGGGAATCACTTCGCTTGCCAAATAATTCACAATATCCGCATACCAAGGATGAGAGTTGATCGCCAAAAGTCGTTCGTCCGGGAAAGCATCTACAATCGGTTGGGTGTCTTCCAAGTCGACAAGAATCCTCGAGAGGTGATCGGCCACGACATTCTTCGTGCCTGCCTTGTCGCGGATTTCCAAATCAAATTCTTGCATAAGCAAGACCCACCGTATTAGCCTCGGCTTTGTCTCCTTCTTTCCCATCAAGTATTTGATAGCGGCATGATCCGTGTAGACTACTACCTTCGAGAACATAAGGTACTGCCGGAATTTTTTGAGTGCAAAAACGATCGCCAAAAGTTCCTTTTCCGTGGTGGTGTAGTTTCTTTAGGCACTATCAAGCGCATGGCTTGCGTAATAGATAACCCTCGGCTTCTTGTCCACTGTTTGGGTCAAACACGCCCCCATGGCAAAGTCACTCGCGTCGGCCATAATCTCAAATGGTAGTGTCGAGTCCGGAGGTTGAACCACCGGGGCGAAAATCAAAGCATGCTTCAATCTGTAAAACGACTCAAGACACTCGTCAATAAAAATGAAAGGAGCATCTTTGCATAAGAGGTCAGTTAGAGGTCGAGCGATTTTCGAAAAATCTTTGACGAACCGACGATAGAAGCCGGCATGGCCAAGGAAGCTACGCACCCCCTTAACAAAAACTGGGGGTGGTAGGCGCTCTATGACCTCAACCTTCGCCTTATCCACCTCGATGCCCTTTGAAGAGATTAAGTGACCCAAAACAATACCTTGTTCCACCATAAAGTGGCAATTCTCCCAGTTGAGTACTAAATCCACTTCTTCACAACGAGTTAATACTTTTTCCAGGTTTAGCAAACAGACATCAAAAGAATTATCGTACACAGAAAAGTCATCCATAAAAACCTCCATGCATTTCTCAATGAAATCGCTAAAAATAGCCATCATACAACGTTGAAAAGTCCCAGGGGCATTACATAAACCAAATGGCATGCGACGGTAAGCAAATGTCCCGTATGGGCAAGTGAAGGTGGTTTTTTCTTGGCGTGAGGGGTGGATTGGGATTTGAAGAACCTGGAATACCCATCTAAAAAGCAAAAATGTGAGTGACCCGCCAACCGTTCTAACATCTGGTCAATAAAAGGAAGGGGAAAATGGTCCTTCTTCGTTACTTTGTTAAGCTGACGGTAATCAATGCACATTCTCCAACCAGTCACAGTTCGGGTACTTACCAATTTTTTCTTATCATTTTCAATTACGGTCATTCCACCCTTTTTCGGCACACACTGGATCGGGCTTACCCATTCGCTATTTGCGATGGGGAAGATGATCCCAGCAGCGAGCAACTTCACTACCTCCTTTTTAACCACTTCTTGCATGTTAGGATTTAATCTACGTTGTGGTTGCCTAGTAGGCTTGGCATCTTCTAGCAAATCAATCGAATGCATGCAAATGGACGGGGATAAACCTTTCAAATCTTCTATCCTATAACCTAATGCACCTCTATGCTTCCTAAGCAGATCAAGCAACTTAGACAATTCAAAATCATTCAAATTTGCATTCACAATCATAGGATAAGATTTTTCATCATCCAAGTAAGCATATTGGAGGGAAGGGGGCAAAGGTTTAAGATCTAAAGGAATAGAAGATTGAATTTGGGAGGAAGACATACCTTTTAAGATCGCATCTTGAATCTCCATGCACTCCATAATAGGCTCATCAATAATAATTTCCTCGTGCATAGGTGAAGAGTAAAGAAGGTTGGTGAAGAAAGTGATGTCGGTGCCATAGGTCTCAAATTGAAAGGACTCCAATAAGCATGCACCCAAGGGGTCGTCACAAGTGGACTCAAGTAGATGGGACTCCTTAATATACTCATCAACGAGAAATTCCATCATGTCAATAGCGTAGCATGAGTCCCCATAAGAAGGACCCTTCAATGACCCCTCAAGTTGAAAAACACTACTTTCATTCCCGACATTCAATGACATACTTCCATTCTTCACATCAATAATTGCTCCCGCCGTAGCAAGGAACGACCTTCCCAAAATAATGGGGATGTTATTGTCTTCCTCCATCTGCAAGATAACAAACTCACAAGGGATCAAGAATCGCCCTACTTGCACCGGGGTATCTTCCAATATCCCCAAGGGTCTTCGTACGGAACGGTCGGCCAATTGAAGGTTAATAGTAGTAGGAGCTAGATCATCAAGATTCAACTTCTTGCAAATTGAGTAAGGCATGACACTCACACTTGCTCCTAGATCACATAAGGCACGACCAATCCTCATATCACCGATGGTGCATGGAATAGAGAAACTCCCAGGGTCGGCTAGCTTTTCTGGTGATTTGTTATCGATGATGGCACTACAATCCGCCGTCAAATGAATGGTAGCTTTCTCTTGGATTCTCCTCTTGCTCGCAAGAAGCTCCTTCAAATGTTTTTTGAAGGATGGGACTTTAGAAATGGCATCAAGAAATGGGATGTTAACTTGAAGCTTCTTAAGCATCTCAATGAACTTCGAAAATTTTGCATCGGACTTTGGTTTTGTCAACCGCTCGAGAAAAGGCACCGGCGGTAACTTTGGTTTCTCCATGGCTTGGATTGGTTCTTCTTCCGCCATTATCCCTTTCCCTTTTCTCACTCTCTCCATCTCTTCTCTCTCTTTGCTTGATTCTCCCAATTCTTCCTCTTGTACTCCATCAACTACCTCGCCCAAGACTAACTCACTCTCCCTTTCTTCAATCAAATCCTCCTCTTCCTCAACATCCACCACATCGCCCTCCTTATCACCCAAGACGTCTTCCACCACCACCCTAGGGCCATCGATCTCCTTACCGTTCCTCAATGTGATAGCATTGATGTGCCCCTTAGGATTTTGTTGGGGTTGGCTAGGTAGACCCTTGGAAGAAGAAGAAGATTGAGATTGGAAGTTGGAGATTTGTTGGGCAAGTTGAGCCAATTGGGTCTCAAGCATCCTTTGGCTAGCATGAATAACCTCATTCTGTTTCAACTGGGCGGCATTGAAAGCCTCTTGATTCTTGAGATATCTTTGCATGAAGTCCATCTCTTGGCTCATTTGTGGAGGGGGTTGTTGTTGGTAGGATTGAGGGGCTTGATGGTAGGCTTGATTTTGGTATTGGGGGGCTTGTTGATGGGGGCGGTTTTGGTTTTGATGTGGATGGTTTTGGGCTTGGTTAGGGTAGGGAAAACCCGGAGGGACATAGGATGGGTTTCCTTGAGGGCGAACGGGATCATTGTTGCGGTAAGAGAGGTTTTGTCGATATAGAGCATTCGCTTGCTCATTGGATACCAACTCCGTTTGGCACTCGAAATTTGCATGTCCTCCCCCACATACCTCACAACGCAACACCAAGGTGGACGAAGGTGAAGGGATGGAAGATTGAACATCCATAATCGGCTTGAGTTGTTGGGTCGTCTTCATCTCGGCCATGTCCTAAGAAAGTTGTTGCATTGACTTTTGCATGTCCTTGATAAGATACCCCAAGTTCTCGCTATCACCACAGCTTGTCACCTCCCTTGAATTTCTTCCCCAGTTGCAAGCATTCTCCGCCATTTGAGCTAAAAGAGCATCGGCTTGGACGGGGGTCTTCCTTAGAAAAAGGCCGCCCGAGGCGTTATCGATCGATTGCTTCGTATTCATCGAGAGACCCTCGTAGAAAGTATGTAGAATAAGAGCGGCCGGGAGATTATGGTGCGGGCATGCCCGTTGAAGCCCTTTGTATCTCTCCCAAGCTTCGAACAAAGACTCGCCCGGTTGTTGTCGAAAGTTCATGATCTCCGTTCGTAGGCAAGCGGTCTCCATCGGCAGGAAAAACCTCCTCAAAAATGCTTGACTCAGGGCGTCCCAAGTCCGAAAAATGTTCAGGTTACAATTATCAAGCCACCCTCGAGCTTTCCCGGTGAGAGAAAACGGGAAGAACTTAAGATGGATGTATTCTTCCGAAACTCCTTGCATTCTGATCATGCCGCATCTCTCCAAGAAGTTGGAAATATGGTTGATGGGGTTCTCCGAGTCAAGCCCATGGAACTTAGATTGCTCAATGAGGTGAAGGAAATTCGGCTTGACCTCGAAGACAGTCCCCTCGGGGAGATCGGGAAAAACAATAGGAGCCTCCTGCATCTGGCCGGTGATGCGAACGACAGGAGGGTACGAGGTTCTGCCATAGCCTCTCGCTGTTGTTGCTCGAGAAGACGCCGACGGGCGTTTGCGGCGTTGTTGTGCCGTGCAGTCGCTTCGATTTGGATCAAAAGGTACAAGAGGTATTAGGTCTCTCCTGCGCATGCACTAAACAAACAAACGACGTGAGTAGCCCTAGGGACTCTAGACTCGACTCAGCAAGGTAAAAACCTCATAAACTAAACACACGTAGAGTAAGTTAAGACTAGAAGGGGCGCTTGCTCCCCGGCAACGGCGCCATTTTGTTGTACAGCGGTTTGTGAGACCTCGGTTTTGTCGTTCTTCCACAGGGAGCTAGGGGCCTTAACTGCAACTACTTGACTCTAGGTGGGGTTTAGGATCAAGAAAGGGTGATAGATTTTTGGGGTAAAAACAGCACAAACACACTAGGTTTGGTGAGAAAGGTGAGACAATGGGCGTCGGGAGACTTTCGGGATGCAAACGGGAATAAGGAAGTGGGTTTCTCAGCAAGAGAGTAACGAGAAGGGGAAATCAAATGGTAACTCCGTTGGAAAATACCCACCGGGCTTCCTCTTTCAAGGATAGTCCGGATTAACTTCCCCAAAGTCCATAGACAGACCCGGGGAAGTTAATGAAACGGAATTTCCTAGTTAGTTTCTATTCGCTTTCGCGAACTAGAACACTAACTATCCCAATTCCTACCTTCCAACAAGCATTGGATGTATTCGGGATGCTTTCGCACCCAAATACATCCCACTTGAGGGAAGGATAGGGTTGGGAAGTTGATTTCCTAACTAGTTACTCACTAATATTGCTAACCCAAACTTAATCACTCATTCACACCCTTAATATCTCCCTAACCCATTAGGGTTCTAGCCACTAAACATCCTAACTATCATGATACTAACATCAACAACTTTAATCATGCTAAAAAGGATAAACAAGAACAATAAACAATCAACAAAGCCAATAATAACAACAATAGCAAAAACAGGGATTAATAAATAAACTATGAAGTAAACGAGAGAAAGGTTAAGAAGTGCTCATTAATGGTGATGACAAAGAGGAAAAAACTTCTGAATAAATAAGCTCCAATGCTCCAAATATGATAATAATCTTCAATCTTGAAATAAAACTTGAGAGAATCCAATACAAGAATCAATAAACTCAGCAGAAATCTTCACTAATCCGTCTAATCCAAAGCTTAAAATGTGATAAAAGAAGGCTAAAGTATGATAAAAGGTAGCTAAAGACTTTTTAAAGATTGTTCTCCTGCTAAAAAATGACCTAAAACATTATATAGTAACTCAGGTTGTTACTCAAAACTCATCATTTGATGCTACAGACAAACCGTGTCCCGCGGTGGCAGCACGCGGTCAAGATGGCACGGCCAAGATGGCCACGCGGCCCCGCGTAAGGCACGCAAATTTCTCTTAAAGCATCACGTGGGCACGGTACCCATGCACCATGGGCACGGTTGTTGTACAGGGGTTTGTTAGACCTCGGTAATATCGTTCTTCCACAGGGAGCTAGGGGCCTTCACAGCAATTACTTGACTCTAGGTAGGGTTTAGGATTAAGAAAGGGTGATAGATTTTTGAGGCAAAAACAGCACAAACACACTAAGTTCGGTCAAGAGGTGAGACAATGGGTGTCGAGAGACTTTCGGGATGCAAACGGGGATAAGTAAATGGGTTTTGCAGCAAGAGAGTAACAAGAAGGGGAAATCAAATGGTAACTCCGTTGGAAAATACCCACCAGGCTTCCTTTTTCAAGGATAGTCCATATTGACTTCCCCAAAGTCCATAGACAGACTCGGGGAGTCGATGAAACGGAATTTCCTAGTTAGTTTCTATTCGCGTTCACGAACTAGAACACTAACTATCCCAATTCCTACCTTCCAACAAGCATTGGATGTATTCAGGATGTTTTCGCACCCAATTACATCCCACTTGAGGGAAGGATAGGGTTGGGAAATTGATTTCCTAACTAGTTACTCACTAATATTGCTAACCCAATCCTAATCACCCATTCACACCCTTAATATCTCCCTAACCCATTAGGGTTCTAGCCACTAAACATTCTAACTATCATGATACTAACATCAACAACATTAATCATGCTTAAAAAGATAAACAAGAAAACAACAAACAATCAACAAAATCAATAAAAGCAACGAAAACAAAACAGAGATTAATAGATGAACTATGAAATAAAAGAGAGAAAGGTTAAGAAATACTCATTGATTGATGACAAAAGGCAAAAGCTCTGAATAATAAATGCTCCAATGCTCCAAATATGATAATAATCTTCAAACTTGAAATAAAACTTGAGAGAATCCAACGCAAGAATCAATAAACTCAGCAAAGATCTTCTCTAACTCTCTAATCCAAAGCTTAAAATGTTATAAAAGAAGGCTAAAGTATCATAAAAGCTAGGTAAAAGCTGATTAAAGATTGTCTAAAGATTGATGTCTGCTAAAATGACTTAAAACAATATATAGTAGCTCAGGTTGTTACTCAAAACTCATCACTTAATCACTACAGACAAACTGTGTCCCGCAGGGGACCGTGGGCACGGTCAGGGTGGCCGTGGCCACGGTCCTGCGTAAGGCAGGAAAGTTCTCTCTTCGCTTCGCAGCGCGCGCGGTACCCGTGCATCGTGCACGCGCGGTGTGGCGACGATTTAGGGTTGGCAACTCTTCGCTCCTTCGCACCGCCGTGGCTACGGTCATGGGAGTCCGTGGCCACGGTTTTGTTCGGCTAACTTCTTCCTTGGGAGGACAGTATGCTCACCGTGGCTACGGTCAGGTTGACCGTGACCACGGTCCATCTCGGGCTGCAACTCCTTCTTTGGGCGTTTGGCTTCAATCTGACCGTAGGTACGGTCAAGGTGACCGTGACCACGGTCTCTCTACCACACTTAGTTCCTTGGCGTGGCGCGCTCTGCACTGGTCGCGGGGGCTACGCTTCGGCGCCTGGGAGCTTGCAATCGGCCACAAGGGATTTGGAGGCGTAGCGCCCGCTACGGCAAGCGTGGCGGGGGCTACCCTTCGGCGCTCTTCGCCTCGATACTTGTGTTTCCGCGCTTCCGACATGCTCGGTCCTTCCATTTCCGCTGCCTTTGACACGACCAGGGCTCGGGGAATCTTAGAGAATCTCGGGATTCCCAAGATTGGTGCAAAAATAGCCCATTTAGCATCGTTTTGAGTAAAACCTTCGGAAACTACAAAAATAAACAAAACGCATTAAAAGTTATTAAAACGAGCTACGAGACAAGTCAAAATCCTAAGGATTTAGGCGGTATTTAGACGCGAAATCGGGTCTAAACAACGGTGTAGGAGATTAGGGTTGACATCTTTTCACTCCTTCGCACCGCCGTGGCTACGGTCATGGGAGACCATGGCCACGGTCTTGTTCGGCCAGCTGCTTCCTGGGGCAGGACAAGGATCTCACCGTGGCTACGGTCAAGGTGACCGTGACCACGGTCCATCTCGGGTTGCAACTCTCCTTCCTTAGGCATTTGGCTCCATCATACCGTGGTTACGGTCAACATGACCGTGGCCACGGTCTATCTCCGCCACAACTTTCTTCAGGGCATAGCGCCCGCTACGAAGTTGGCGTGGCGGGGGCTACCCTTCGGCGCTCTTCGACTCGATACTTGCATTTCCGCGCTTTCGACATGCTCGACCCTTCCGTTTCCGCTGCCTTTAACACGACCAGGGCTCGGGAAATCTTAGGGAATCTCAGGATTCCCAAGATTGGTGCAAAATTAGTCCATTTAGCATAGTTTTGAGTAAAACCTTCGGAAACTACAAAAATAACCAAAACGTATTAAAAGTTATTAAAACGAGCTACAAAACAAGTCAAAAGCCTAAGGATTTAGGCGGTATTTAGACGCGAAATCGGGTCTAAACAATTAGCGATCGTTGTTAATTACTACTCTTAATCCTGGTTATTGCGTGGCTTAGTTAATGGTATTGCCATGTCCTGTTTGTTGAATTATGTGACTTGTGTCTCCAGGATTATTGCTGACTAATTATTCTTTTCGTGCCTCAAAAATGATAGTCTCGTGTAGAGGATGAGAGTTGATTTTCATTTTTTAAGGGTTTTTGGATGTTAATATACTGAACTTTTGGGGTATTGGACAATAATACACTGAATTTTCACCTTGGACAATAATACACTGTACTTTGGGGGGTGTTGAACAATAATGCACCCATAGCGATTCCGTCAGTGGCCGACTTTGTGATAATCATACATAGCAGTGGAGGAGATGAATAGGTCTAAAAATATTTAAACTTATGACATGTCAACTAATCCACTCATAAGCAAAGGAATCAACTTTGAAAAGAGTAGAAAAAACATAAAATCACATTTGCTTAAATGTGTTTTCAATAAAAGATTAATTGTTGTAGTTGTATAAAATCATCTTAGCTTGTATAAATTAGAGGACATGTCATAAATTTAGATATTATTTAGCCAATTTATCTTCTCGGCATGCCACGTAAGATTACCATCAAGTCGACCACTGTCGAAATCGTTCTGGATGCATTATTGTCCAACACCCCTTAAAGTTCAATGTATTATTGTCCAATGTCAAAGTTCAGTGCATTATTGTCCAATACTCCAAAAATTCAGTATATTAGCATCCAAATTATTTTTTTTAATAATTAATGATCATTTAGGGGTATTGAATATGATATCGATATTGAGGGCACTATAACAAACACTCTGCCGTGGCACATTTATGCTCTGCTTGGGAGGAGGATAAGGGGGAGTTAGGAGGAGGGTTCCCACAAACCTTCCCCAAGAGTCTACCAAGACGGTGAGAATCTGCCCTTGTCTCTTGCTGTATTGTTGTCTTTGTTCATCTCAGCGCGCTTCTGTTTTTTTTTTTTTTTTTTTGGGAGATTCAGGGGTTGATGCTTGTTGCTTACATAGAATCGAGGGTTTTTCCCCCCAATCCAAGTTTTCATTAATTTTTTTTGTCAGGATCATTGGTGTTTATCGTCAAGTTGTCATGGTTGACAACCACTATAAATGCATCCTGTTTTATGTTTAAGTAATTTGTATATTTATGATTGGATAGTGATAGATACTTCTTTCCATAAAAATAATCAACTTGAATGTGATTCTAGTTACAATTAGTTTCATGGCTACAGTGAATTTCAGCATTTGTCCACAAAGGGCGTGTTTGGTAGGGATTAAAATCATTTGCTGGAAAACGATTTTCCCATTTTCTGGTGTTTGGTGACTGAAAAATGAAGAAAACAATTTTCCAAGAAAATCATTTTCCCTCATCCCTTTGTAAATTATTTTTCTTGACTCCAATCTAATAAAACCATTTTCTCTCCCTCTCTCTCTCTCTCTCTCTTAGATCTCTCTCTCTTCCAGCAATTATATGGTAGGACCGAGTGTACATAGCATGGTATACTCGGTATATATATGGGTAGGATTTATATACACGTCACGTGAGATTTTCATTCAGCGCAAATTATTAGAAATTACCGAGTGTACACAAGGAAGGTATGTACGGGAGAGTAATTCATACGCACTTTAAAATTAAAAAACACCCTCTCATTTTCACTCTTCATTTCTTAACCCTAACCCCAGCACCCATCCCTTTCACTCTTCAACGGCAAAACGACTGCTGTTGCCCCCTTATCTGCATCCGACAGTTTGTTGCTGCCCTCGACTCTGCTTCGCCGTTGCTCAGAGCTTCATCACGTTAACAATTTCAAGATTTTCACTATTTTGGTGCATTATTACTCAAATATAAGAATTCATATAATGTTGAAAATATTTCCATTATACAATGCATAATTTCCCTATTTCCATGCAGATTTTCCCAATTTTGATGCAATATTTGCTAGTTATGAGTACAAAAATATACGAAATATATTTCGATCATAAAGTTTCCCCTACATAGTGCATGTTTTCCCAAATCGACTGCATTCTTCAGAAACCTCAATGCATTATTCAAACACAATAATTCATATCTGTTGATAAAATTTCCATTAAGCAACGCATGATTTCCTTTATTCAATGCAGATTTGCTCAAATTTGGTGCATTATTACCTAGATATGAATGCAACAAATTAAACTCTTTATGTTTCGGTGATAAAACATTCCGCTGCGTAGTGCATTATTTCTTTTAAATTGAATGCATTCTTGTGAAACATCAACGCAGTATTTAAACTCAAGACTTCATAATTGTTGATAAATTTTCCAATATGTAATGCATACTTTCTTATCTTTGATGCAGTAATCAAGCACTCCAATATAATCGAATAATATACGCGTGATAAGGAATGAAATCTCACGTGATGTATATATAAACCCTACCTATATATATATATATACTGAGTGTACCATATTATGTACACTCGGTCCTACCATATAATTGTTGCTCTCTCTTCCTCTCCACCAGTCTCTCTCACATACCCATTTTAATCTATGTCTCTTTATCATCAAAAAAGGTGAAAATCGTTTTCTAGGAAAATGATTTTCCTGTGTAACAAACACGGGAAAATATCTAATGAAAATTCATTTTCTAAGAAAATTATTTTACAAAAAGACCATTTTTCTAGAAAACAGTTTTCCTTTAAAACACACCCGAAATGTCAAAATATAATGTGGCAATTTAAAATATTATTCAAAATATTTTTGAATTAGTTTGATTTGTAAGGACATACAAAAATCTATCTGACCCGAACATCAGAATTTTAAATTCAGTTAATTTGGGCGTACATATCAAATAAAAAATTGGGTCAGATTTGAGTTTGGGGTCAGAAATTTTGGTTGTCATGTGACCCAACCCTCATACACTTGACCTGAAATTAATACAAAACTATAAACTGAAACAGCGTTATTCAAATTTGACCCGGCCTGACCTGACAAACCAAGCATAGTATGAAAGAATTTCACCCAAGTGTAACCCAAACTGGTCAAACTCAATTCGAACCAAACTAAATTGTACAAGATTTACATGAAGTCTACCCGAACCTCACCCAATTCGAACCAAATTTGGTTGACCCGATGTCAACTGAAATTGAATTAAGGATGTTTGTGTAGTAATTCATATAACTGGTCAATGATACACTCAAACTAACCCACCCCACTTTCACTATCATAATTGGCCAACCGTCACTCAAAAAATGGTCAAAGTCAACCAAAGCATAAACAAGTCGGTTATGCTATTGATCTTGTAACCCTAACCTGATAATTATATCTGTATAATTAGTAAAAATGTTTTCTGTTAATCTTTTATTTGTCATCTTAATTTTGCATATATTAATAGGTCTGAAACCTTTTTTATGTTTCTTCCTTCACTTTATATCTTAAGAAACCTGATATTAATAGACTAAGGGATCATAAGGTTATTTAATCTAATCCAATTAGTCAAGAGGTCCTTTTTTTTTTCCTGTGGAAGGAGTTTTCTAATTTGCTTTAGGGAGCGCAACCTAACCCTCATCTAAAATTTTGATTCCTTGGCTCGAGTTTAATTATTTAGTTTATTAGTTTATCTAGAACCTAGCTCAGGTCTGTTTTGGTTTTTAAATTATTTTTTGGAATCTATTATTACTATGTGTAATTTATAAAACCAAGGATGGAAATAAAATGGGAGGTAAATAAGGATAGTACATTTGATTAGTTGAATGGTTATACGATCCAAATTGGATCTCACAACTATTGATCGGTTCTTCATAACCGACCTAATCAAATTAGTTTATGATTTATGAGATCAACCTAGTTCTATTAGTTTGTGGTTTATGATTTGTTGTGTCCTTCGAATCTAAATTCCTGATTTAATTGGTTGATTAAACAAATTTCTAAGATTTGTTATTTGTCCCATCGTGTCCCTAATCAAATAACTTTAAGTTTTAGGTAACCTCATTCGGTTCAATTCACCGTTAAAAGTAGAGCAACGAAGAACCGGTTTTAGGAGGTTTTGGGATACCTATATATTTGGCAACACTACTAGGAGTTTAAAGTTTGAACATAAAAGAGGGTAAAACTTAAACAAACTGGGTGACAAATTTCCTAAACATTTGATACTACCGTACTACTCTTTCACAAAACTGCAATAGTTTCCAGAGAATTAAAAGCTCTTTTTGTTTCCAGCTAGATTATTCAAACTTCTGGAAGAAGCTGAAAGAACACCTTACAAAATAGTGAAAATACCACACTATCACAACTCCTAGAATACCTAAAATACTCCTACCAGACTCCCAACTCGATCTAAACCCAGTTGGATGTGTGACCCAAATCACCTAAACTAGCCCTTTCTCAGTCATTATCAAATTGGTTTACATTGGCCTTGTGACAAAATGTCTACAATAAATACGAAAAAAAAAGAAGCCGCGTTCAATGCAGCTAAAAACTGAGCTAATAATGAAGAAATTTCTTGAAAAAAAAAAGAGAGATGGGGACGATGGTCAAGCCATAGAGGGTTCAGCATGGTTCTTCCTCCCCCAGACAGGAGTAGTCTCAATGAGCTTATGTGGGACCAACCGTTTTTCCCGCTTGGTGAGCTTCTTGAAGTTGCTCACCCTGAGTTTTGCGATTTCAGCCTCCTCGTCTCCGGTCAATTCTCTTACCACTACTGTCAGCCTACACTCTGGCTTCACCCTTATCCCGTGCCTCATTTTCGCATGGTAGCTCAGTCTCTTTGAGCAAAATCCTTTCCCAACAAATGCTTCAGCTGCCAACAGAATAAATTCACATAATTCTCATTATTTGTTGGGTTGGTACACTTTCAGGTCAGGTTGATTAATGGCATTTTATTTTTAGCCCGATAAGCTTGTCTCGTGAAGACAAATAAACTTAACTAAAACATAAATTCGGGTTATTTTGGGTTCGGAGTGGGTCATTTAGGACGCGTCAATTTTCCCATGTCTTTTCAAAATGAGCCCTGTTAAACAACTTATTGCATGACAGCATGACACCAATACTAAAATCTAGAATAGGAAACCTTGCGGAAATATAGTATCCATCTATTTGATTTGTTTGGTTCTTGTAAAATAAAATGGAAAATATTTGGGACTTAATTTCCACCATTTGACTCTACAAAATAAATAAATAAATTGGCAGAATGAGAGTAAAAATGAAAAACATCATGGAAAATTTGATTCATTTTATATTAAAAACAATCCTTCCAAATTTGAAGGGAAAGTGGGAGGAAAATTCGATAAGCTAAAGCCTAAATTGGCGGCAAGAAGATGAAGATCAAGAGAATGATGATGGCATCTAGTGAGGGATTAAGAATTGACTTGATATTGGTGATCGCCGTCAGCAGCAAAGGATCATTAAAATAGAGAAGAAAGCAGGATGAGAAAGAGAGGGGTCGGGTTTCAGACACACAAAACTTTCCTTGCGTTTTTGGGAGAAACATTGCATTACTTTTTTTTATATATATCCTAAAGTTTCTGTTATTCATTGAACCCAAGTCCTCCAAGCCCCATGCTTGTCAATTAGCAAAACTGCACAACCGAGTGCCATCTTGTGAGAAACTGTGTCACTTTAGCAAACTTTCCATGAAATTTTCCTGTGTTTGATTTCTTCGTGATTTTTTTTGTGAACCAAATATGAGAGGGGAATGTCTTCTAATTTTTTTTTGGTTCTTACCTCCAATTTTCCAAGAACCAACAGGGGGTAAAGTCTCTACTATTATGCTTCTTAAGCCTCAAATTCTTGCTTCTGTACTACTTATTCCCATAAACTCCCAAGTCCCAAATAAGCCTAAATCTGAATAAAACCTGACCCCTTAACATAGATCACTTCCCGTTCCAAACAACAGTCACTGCATTGAAATGTCATAACAATGAATCACTTCTCAAATTGACTTACCAACTAGAAGACGGTCCGGATCTAGGCCATGATTATGAACTGCATTTGCACGTGCAGAGTGTATAACCTGGATATAAGATGAAGAACAGTTAAAACTAATTTTGGATGAAGAAGCACAATCAATAAGCTCTGCATCTCATACTTTGATTTTCATATCAAAGCTCACATAATCACAGTCAATAGGACTTTAAGGCTCTGCTTGAAAATCAAATGGAAAGAAATTTTTTGAAAGATGACTTGTCGTCCTTCACTTGGATTTAAAAAAACTGGAGGGAGAAGAGTTGGATGCAGAATTTCATTGATTTTATAATCAACATTTTCCTTCCAATTTTGATTTTTGAGAAATATAGAACAAAATATGAGAGGGCAACGTTGGGGAGGGAGAAAATGAGGGAGGAATTGGTCGAGAATTTTTCTTTCCATTTCATTTTCCAACAATCAAACAGAGCTTAAAAGTTCAAGGTTTTGGAGTGAACGATCAAACATCCAGTAAATCAGAACAAAACACAGAACTCGGTCTAACTGACTGCCTTGTGCTCCACACACCCATATGAGCCAACTGAAGCTTCTTTCTCAAACTTCTGAAATAACATTACAGCCACACTATTAAGGGGAGACATATTGAACCTGATAGACAGTTTTTGAAGCTCGCTTCACAGTCACTTGGAGCTGCAACAATGCATCTTCTACGCGCATTCCACGGACCAAGGCAGCAACCAAATTAACCTTTTTAGCGCTCTAGAATCAACATGAAAGGAGACATTAGATAGTTTGTACTTTGTAGACAACTCTTAGATAGCAATTCATTGAAATGCCGTGTAACATAAACAGCCACAAAGTTCAAAAACCAAGTTGACAAATGAATTGAAAGTGCATCCACAGAATATACTTTCTACATGTGAACACCGAGGAAAAGAAGGATTAACTCATCTCCAGCTTCCCAGGGCATGTTTAGAGGCTGCTTCCAAAGCGGACCATTACCTGTTTTATTCCTTTCAGAATAGCTTGGACCTTGTCAGGCTTCGGTTTCACAGCCTTGTTTTCTGTCTCACTCTCAGTCTTCCCAGCCTGGTGCGCTGATATAGGGATCAATGGCGAGGAGACCGGCATTGCATCTGAAAGCAACATCCTGGAAGTGGAAATTCCCTGAAATTTTGAAAAGGACAACCTGATTGGATAATAACACATGATTCTAAATCGATAACAATTAACAATCTCTATGCTATAAAGATTTACACTTTACTTCAAGTCTTCAACTTTGAGTCAAATAACTTGACACTAACAAATGTTGGAAACTATGATACTCCAATTCTTCTAAATAATAGCCGTACCCATGTTCGACACGACACGACAAGGACATAGACACAAGATATGTGTCCGACACCCACTTTGGCAATCGGACACGGCTGAGTCGTCCTTCAATGATGTAGAGTGAAGACACCCAGGCTAACTAGGGAAATTCTGATTGTTTTAAGAATGAACTCCATGAGTGTATTGTTTATTTTTGTATTAAGACTTTATCTAAGTTACTATTGTTTTATGAGCAATGAGCCAATGATTATGAGAACTTTTTAAGTATTTAGCTTATCATAAAAATAGCCTTCGTACCCAAATCTGTGTCACCGTACCCGTGTCCAAATACAAGACCCTGTCCCCGAGTCTTACAAAAACAAAACAATTGTAACCGAGCCATGGATATGTGGCCGTGTCCGACACCAGCACCCAAGTCAGAGTAACATAGGCTGGAACTGGAATTATAATCATTTAAATTAAGCAACAAAGCTCAAATATAACAATTTCTACTTCGCTTCAACTTGAGTCAAACATATGGTAATGAATCAATAGAGTTTTTTTGCAAATGGAGATAATGCCAAATAGATTACTTCCTACAGGTTTTTGAGATCATATGTCTATCAAGCTCTAGTTCATAGACTACCCAATATATAAGGCAGCCTCATGATTTTTTTAGGGGTGGAAAAGGACTGAGCAGGGTGATCCCCTATCCCCCCCCCCCCCCCCCCGGCTGTTTGTGATTGTCATAGAATATTTGTCAAGGGTATTAAAACTAGAAGACAATGCATCAGGGTTAAAACCTATGTACTCCGCCTCTTAATATTCCATGCCGTACCCATGTTGGACCGTCCATACCCAGATAAAGGTACGACACTCAGACACTTCAAATTACAATGAAAACATGCAAATTTTCTTTAAAAATTTAAAAAGAAAGCAGTAAATGAATCCAAAGTTGTCTCAACAATTTGTAGCTTTGCCACTTGACATAGCAATCCACAGCTTCAAATAAGTAATAACAGAAGAAACATCCAACAATTCAAAATATCTTTTCAATGCCATTAATTACAATAATTGAATCTGAAACCAAAGGAATAGATAAGCATAGAATACTCACCATTTGCTGGAAGTACTGATGAAGAGGCCTTGTCCCATCTTGAAAAGGTAATTTGGATGCCCTTGATTCAACTGAAACAGGCAGCAAATAAACGAATGTCAAAAGGATAAGATCTTGCACAATACAGAGTTGATGGGATAACAAGACTGAAACCAAAATGCATACCAAAGTTAAGAATTGGTGTTTGAGAGGATGCGGTATGAATGTTTGCAGCTAAGTTTTGCTGAACCCTTGTCCCAAAAGCATTGATTAAGCACCGAAATTGGCTTTGCCACCTCATAGTTGTTGAATTTCGATCGTCGATATCAACAACACTTGAGATATCATCCAGAGCAACCCTAAAGACTGGATGAACAAAGATTTTACCTGTGACTTTGGGGGAGTAGTTTCGGTAGTCTGAGGAAAAAGGAGAAGAGAGTCGGGTCGGGTCGTAGGTTAGGGTAGCTGAGTCAGGCGGGTAGCTGGGTTAGGGAGGAGAGTTAGAGAAGAGGTTGGGCTTGGATTATTTTGGGCCGAGGAAAAGAAGTGGGTAGGCTGCAGAATTGGCAAAATTTTGTCCGACCTGAATTATCCAAATTGTCCGACCTGAAAAAATCGGATCTGAACATAGATTTTTCGTCTGAGATTTGATATTGACCGAATATCCGGACATAAAATTTCTTTTTTTATTGTCTGAACCCAATTTTGGCTTCGTCCGAAGCGTCCGACCCGAAATAAAACTTGGTTCGGACATGAATTTTGCGTCCGAATTTTGAAATTGACCGAATTTATCCGACCCGAATTTTTGCCAGCTAGTAGTTTGGGTGGAGAGATGATGGAGGATAGTGAGGATCGGGCTGTGGGATATTTGGGTAGATTAGGCTTTGTTTGATGGGCAAGGCTATTGACTTCAAAGGATGGCCCAAGATGTAAATTGACCATAAAGGATTACGAGGACAATGAGACCTCAAATTGTAAAATATGTACTCCCTCCGTTCCATATTAACTGACATCTTTGGAAATTGTGTAGTCAAACGTTAAAAATTTTGACTACAAATTTCTCAATACATACAATGAATTGTTATATAAAATTACTACCATTAGATTCGTAACGAAAAATACTATCGTAAAAGTATAATATTGTAATTGTTCATAAAATATTATATAAGAAATTATCAATCAAAGAGTGACATTGGAGACCGTAATAGTCAACAAAATGACAATTAATATGGAACGGAGGGAGTAGATACCAAAAAAGTTGAAGTGACATTAAATTTTTTAAGTGATTGGAAAAAAATCTAAAAAAATCAGGTCACTTTACTCTTTTTTGTCCCATATATTTTACAAATTGGGACTTCATTGTCCTCTTAATTCTTCATGGTCAATTTGTTTTTTGGGTCATCCCTTAAGGTCAATAACCCTTGTTTTATTTTATTTTCATACTCAAACATTTTTGGTTTCATATTCTAATTATAAAAAAAAAAAACTATTTGGTAGGCTTCAACTTTTACTTATTTCAAGTTGTCAACCACTTTATAAAATATTCCAAGTGGTAGACTTATTTTGAACATTTTAGATATTATTTCAAGTTGTCAACCACTTTAAAAATTATTCTAAGTGAGTCGAGTGTGAGATTAAGAGAGTGAGGTGAGTGAGATTGAGAGATGATGAGAGTTTTATAAGAAGAAGGTAACTAGTTGTACAAAAAATATGCTCACCAGATGAAAACATTTTCAAAATAAGTCTACCACTTGGAATATTAGCAAAATGGTTGACAACTTGAAATAGGCCAAAGTTGGAGCCTATCAAATGAAATTATGATAAAATGACATAAAACCTAATAAATATGTAAAATGAACGTAAACATAATAATAATTCCTAAATTAATTATTGAAAATAAGCAAAAAGTCATGAATAAAGGAGATAAAAGCATGTAAAATACGGAATAAACAATCAACCATCTTGTCGTTGAAAGAAGAGGCCCCTTAAGTAGATTGGCTTAACGGCTAAAAAATAGAGCTGAGGCGCGCCTGGTGTATAACTAGTTTTTACGAGTCACATCTATCGATGGGATTGGTGTTGTTCTTTCACCCTATTTGATATTGAGGTATCTATCCAAGTTTTGATCGTTGCTCATTAGTAATGGTATTGTAGGCGGACACTTGACCTTCTACTTGGCTCACTTTTACGTTCCTTCTATAAATTGTCTGATCCCCTCTTTTATTACCCTCCAACTCTTTAAATTTGGAGTTTACTCTTTAAATTGATTCACTGTCTGTTATGTTGATTATAACTTTCTTAGCCATTATTAAGATTTGTGAAGATTGTCATACATCACCGTGTACGTCAGTATGTATAAATACTAAACAGTTTTGTAGTATTCTTCATTCATTTTCTGGAATTATATTTCCTTTCCTCTTTATTGGGAAGAATAGAAAGTATAAGAAACAACAACTATAAACATATTTCATATTTGGATGTTTAGATTGGAGCAGGGTGTTTGTGTATGTGGTGGTTGGGGGGTTGTTGGGGATCAGGGAATCCCTGATTCGATTTGCAACCTCAACTTAATTTACAACAACAACAATCGAGTGCAATCCAGCTAACGCTAGGTCTTTGGGATCTAAATGTATGTAATCTTCCTCATCCATGAGAGTGCATAAAGTGACTTATTCTCACAGACCCCAAATTAATTTTTATGTTTGTTAAATTATATATTTGGGATGGGAGGCTAACTATGAAGTATGAACATGCACTAGTTTACAATCCCCCCCCCCCCCCAAAAAAAAAAACAAAAAAAAACCCACCACTTCCTTGAAAACGATCACGAGTCTAAGCTCATGATTTAAAATAAGATGGTGAGCCCGAGCACCATGCTCCGTGAGCCCATCCACACTAATTTTTGTTTTTGTTTTTATTTTGGGCTATAATACATGTACTTCCTCGTTTAATATTTAATTGTGCAAATGTCTTTTTTTTTAACTAAAAACTTTTAGTAGGATATTCTATCAAAAAAAATACAACTTTATGTTCTTAAAATAATATTTATCATTATTAATTCAATGATAGTACTTTCATATATTAAAATATTGTATATATCGATAAATTAATGACGACAACATAACATTAACATGGAACGAAGGACGTGTTTTTGAGTCATTTTTTAAAAAAAAATTTCTCAAGCATAATAGGTGTCTTCAATTCATAATATTCATTTTAAAAATTATGTAACATTGTGGTATTACTGGTATATATTTCTCAACATTTATCTACTAGTTTATAAGTATTCGTGGTGGAAGTTATGAATATTCATCTACTGGTTTATGAGCATTGTTACATTGTAGTTTATGTTTATGAGCATACATGTATTGGTTTATGAGCACTCTAGCATATATTTATGAGCATTGTAGTTTACGTTAATGAGCATTCATGTATTGGTTTATGAGCACTCTAGTATATATTTATGAGCATTGTAGTTTAGGTTTATGAGCATTCATGTACTGGTTTGTGAGTACTGTAGAATAGATTTATGAGCATTGTAGCTTAAGTTTATGAGCATTGTAGTTTAGGTTTATGAGCACTCTAGTATAAATTTATGAGCATTAGTTTAGGTTTATGAACATTCATGTAATGGTTTATGAGCACTCTAGTATAGATTTATGAGCATTGTAGTTTAGGTTTATGAACATTCATGTAATGATTTATGAGCACTCTAGTATATATTTATGAGTATTGTATTTTAGGTTTATGAGCATCCATGTACTGGTTTATGAGCACTCTATTATAGATTTATGAGCATTTATATTATCAATTATGAACATTGTATGAGATATGTTATGAGCTAGACCATTAGATATTATGAGCAAGACTATTACTAATTATGAACGTTTATCTATTGATTTATGAGCATTCATGTATCAGTTTATAAACATTATAATTTAGTTTTATGAAATTCATATAATGATTTATAAATATTGTAGTAAAAAAATAAAAAGCATGGTACACAAAAACATTTTAAAATATAATATTACACAAAAGAGAAATAAAATAAAATAAAAGTAAAAAAATGATGGTGGGCTCACCAAGCAATGTGAGCCTCGACTCACCATCGTGATACAGGCTCATGATGTTCCGCGCGCCCTGACGTCAACCTCTTTCTTTTTTTCCTTTTTTTTATTTTCTTTTAAAATAAACATAATGAGACTTCTCTTTTAATTCAACATTCCAATATATTTTAAGTTTGAGTTTTTAGTCCAATTTAATTATGTTTTTCATTTATTTATTTTTAATTTTATTTTCCTTGTGATTTTCATTATACTTTTTTTTATTATTTTGTATTTTTTTTTGTACTTTTAAGTACATTTCAATAAAAATAATTTATGAGAATTATATTATGTATTTATAAACATCCACACTACGAATTATGAATATTGTATGGGATATGTTATGAACATTATGGTTATAGCTTATGAGCATCCACGCTACAAATTGTGAACATTACATGAGATATATTTTTGAGCGTTGTGGTTAAAGTTTATGAGCATTGTAGTATAGATTTATGAGCAATTACGTTACAAATTAGAAACGTTCCATGAGATATGTTTATATGAACGTTCATATACTGGTTTATCAGCATAGTAGTTTAGGTTTATAAGCGTTTATATATTAGTTTATGAGCAATGTAGTAAAAATGTCAGATTATGAATAGCGCTGGCAAAAATTCGCCCGACCCAGATTACTCGAATTGTTCGACCCGGAAAAACTAGGTCTGGACATAGATTCTTCGTTCGAATTTCGATATTGACCGAATATTCGGACATAAAATCCCTCTTTTTTCTATTGTTCGAACCCGATTTTAGCTTCGTCCGAATTGTCAGACTCGAAATAAAACCGGGTCCGGACATGAATTTCTGGTCCGAATTTGTCCGACCCGAATTTACCCGGACACGAATTTTTGCCAGCGCATATTATGAACATACATGTTGAAGGTCATGAACATTCATCTAATAGTTTGTAAACATTCATATTTATGAACATTCGTATATTTGTTTATGAGTATGAGTATTCTAGTAAAAGGTTATGAGGATTCGTGTTGAAGGTTATGAGCATTTGTTTTGGATGTTATGAACATTCATTTACTGATTCATGAGCATTCATATACAGATTTATTAGCATTGTTATAGATTTTTCTGAACATCCATATTAGAAATTATGAACATAGTTTGTATTTTTTATGATCATTTTAAATGGTTAAATGATAAAAAAAAAGTTTTAAAAACTAGAGCATAAAAAATATTTAAGAAAATCTTAAATAGAAAAATAAACGTATACATCTTTAAAAATAATTATTGATAGATACAAAAATAATAATTATAGTTCAATCACTTTAAGAATAGTAAAAAAAATTCATCCATTAAATTATGAATAATCAAAGACATGAATTTAAAAATATAATAAAAAAAATTGTAAAAATGAAAAAATTACTGGAGGCGAGCGCCCCTTGGGCGCACAATAGGTGCGTGAACCCGAAAGCACCGTCGTACTATTGCCACCCCACTCCCCCTTTAAAAAAATTAAAAGAATTTTTTCCTCCACATTGCTTGAAATATTCATCTCATACCATGAAGATTGCCTTTTGCTGTAGCATGCAAAACCTGGTAATTGTGATTGAAATGATAAGAAGATTTCAATTCGATCACATTTCAATTGAGTTTACAAGAATTATAGGATAAAAATGTCACTAAGTTATGTAAAAAAGGCAAAAATACCATAAGGAAAAAAAAAAACCTTGTTCAAAAAATGTCATTAAACTATTGTTTATCGTACAAAATCACCACTTTGTGAGGTGATGACTTGCTACAACAAGTAACCTATGACAATTATATTATTTACTTAGTTAAGCTGTTGAATTTGAATTAATTACTCCTCCCTCTTTCTCTCACCACAAACCAACCAACAAACCACCACCACCACCATGCCTCCCCACCACCATGCATTGCCTCTGATTTCCAGCACCAAAGAGCCCCACTCCTCACCCTTTCTCCTTCAACTTTCTCAAACCCTAAACCTACCTCCCAGCCAACCACCACATGTCGGCACCCATTTCACCAAAAACCAGTGCGGCGACCCACTCACCGCCAATCGCTAGCTAGTGCCGCCCAAAGCCAACACCAATCGCCGTTGCGCTTCTCTTAGCACCCAGTGCCCGTTCAAAATTGCCTATCGATATCACTTATTGTCATCTGACACCTAGTCACTAGCAACCGGTGCAGAAATCGTCGCCCCCCCCCCCCAAGCGTCGGCCCAGCACACCTCCACCAACACGCAACGCACTGTACCCCGCCACTGAGGAATCCTCTCTCTCTCTCGCATGCGCGCGCGCGCCATGGGGAATTGGATTTCGTTGAAGAGAAACCATAACCCTAAATTCCTAAATTGGGATTCGGTGTTTGGGGGTCTGGTTTTTGAGTTTGAAGAGAGAGAGAATGTGTAAAACCCCGAAAAATTTGAAGGTGTTGAGGATTACGTTGTTAATCATTTAAGTTTGACTCTGTTAATTTTTGAGATTTTATCGGCGATTATTTCTACTAACACTTGAGCTCGTAGGACCATTGAGATACTAACAAGGGTATTTTAGTCATTTTCTATATGCATGGGAGTGTTCCATGGGAGTTGGGGCAAGATAGTAATTTTATGTGCCTAATTAATATTGTATGAGTTATGTGTTTTTCGTTTAATTATTTTTGTGGTTAGTATTATTTTGGAAATTATAATTTTATTTATTTTCCTAATAACTATATTTAGCAAGAGCAGATTTTAATTTATTTTACTTTATATTTATTTTATTTTTCTTTTTGGAGGCATAAATAATCTCTAAATTTCCCAAACCCTGATCCTAACCCTAGCCTCCATCCCTCCCTCCCTTTCTTCTTCCTTCGTGCTGATAACCGCCACCCAGCCACCAGCGCCCTCCGTCGCGCCGCCACCATAGTCGGACAGAAACTGTCACCGCCCACCTGCAACCACCGCACCACCACCACCTGCCTTCCCCTCTCAACCAAGGGAAAAATCCAACAAGTCACAATATATTTTCAATTCCATTACTTACAATAATTGAATATGAAACTGTAGTAGCAAACATAGCATATATAACATACTCACCATTTGTTGTATGTATTGATGAAGAGATCTAGGCCCATCTTGAAAAGGTAAATTTGATGCCCTTGATTCAACTAAAATTGGCAACAAATAAACCATCAAATTCTCTGAATAGAATGTTAAAAAGATAAGATCTTGCACAATACAAACTTGAGGGGATAACAATACTGAAACCAAAATGCATACAAAAGTTAAGAATTGGAGCTTGAGAGGATGCGGCATGAATTTCCAGCTAAATTTTGCTGAACCCTAGTCCCAAAACCGTTGATTAAGCACCGAAATTGGCTTTCCACCTCATAGTTGTTGAACTTCGATCACCCAACTGAAGAAAGTCGATAACAACAACACTTCAGATATCATCCAAAGCAACCCTAAAGACTATATGGGCAGAGATTTTACCAATGATCAGGGGCGGATTTAGGGTTCGCATGGGGTTTAAGGGATGTTAAATTCATGGGTAACTTCAATTATTTAAATTACTAGTTTTTGCCTAAATTTACCAAAAATTATCAAAGTTAGAAAACAAAAAAAAAAAAGAATTTTGATATATTAACGTAAATTTGGAAAAAGTTACCAGGAAGGTCATAGTTGGCCAGAAGATCTTTGATCTACTTCGAAATCATAAAAGTCGTAAAAGAGGTAACGTCAAGCAAGTTTAAAAATTCTAAGTCAATGCATTTCTTTGGTTGGTTGGACTTTTTGCTGATTTCGGTAGTGCATAGGATTTATCTTTACATCGGCGGTTTGCAGCCTATGTGTGTGTAACCGATGAAAAGCTAATAGGGTATGTACTTATGCTCTAAGTGCATTATTTTGGTATGTTGAATAAAGTTAAGGCTTACTGTCCACTACTTATCCAAAAACAAAAGAACATGCCTAAATGAATAATAACAAGATACTCACTAGCTCGTATGATCTTGGTTCCGTATGATTTTTCTAATGAAATTTGAATACAAGTAGTTTTATCTTTATAAACATTAAAGGAAGAAGAGAATTGAAAAGGTCTTCGTATCTTATAAACATTAATATATACCTTATCTATCCCGAGGTTTCATTCTCAGTATATAAGTGGATGTATATTCCTTATTGTATGAAGCTTCCAATCCTATCTTAATAGGTCTTTACGTTCAACAGTGTCTCCTACGTAACCCATTGCCTTTAATGAAAATCGAGTAAAACTTACTTTCAACTAAACCCAAATCGAATTCAATTCGAAAACATAAGAATATTTGAGGCACAAATTCAACAAATGATCCGATATTAACTGAATTAGATCTGAACATTCAATATATAACCAAAGTCATTCATATTCTCAAGACAAGCTTATTTGATTCATCGACCCAAAAGTTATTCTACAACCTAAATGAATTCTCGCTAATCATATTAACCAAACATGACCCGATCGGAAAATCAGCTTGACACAGATAACTAGAACTACCGAAGAGGTGTCAACCAAACCCACCATCCAACCATAGCATCAAGATTCAAGTCTAGGTGAAAGCAAAAATTTACAGTTATATAAAAATTGTGGGGTTGATAAGTCATACTTGTCATGGTCAATTTGATACATCTTTTTTCCGGCCTATAAAATTTACTGGTCATCATTTCTAAATAGAGAATTTACACCCAATAAAAAGAAAAAAAAATCCGAACTAAAGCAGCCAAACGCATTAATAGGTAGATACTCTTATCCTTGAAAGTTTGAAACAAAATCTAGTAAAGATAAGGACCCATGGAGTGATCCATAATGTGGGATAAGTCAAAAGCCCAAATCTATGACAGAAAAGTTAAGAAGGAATATAATGGTGTCAGGTTCCAAATCTAATCCAAATAGGCTCCAACCCACTACAATGCGGCATGTGACCATATCCTACATACATGCCTTTAAAAATAGCTAGGCATCATCAAAAACTAATTGCACCATGCATCACCATACCATACTACTATCAAGTCAGTAGAATTCTTATCTATTCAAGACGAGACAAGATTCATCAATTCAGTTATATATATATATATATATATATATATATATATATATATATATAGGGAATGGATCACATGACCATGACTCTTATATGAGCAAGTGAGCATCAAAGTATTTCTGTCGGACATCAAGTATTATTTTCATGGACATCAAATATGAATGGTGGACATTAAGTTGGATATTTAATGTCCATGAAAATAATACTTGATGTCCACCAGAAATGTTTTGATGCTCATATGCTCATATAAGGCTCATGCTCATGTGATCCATTCCTTTATATACATATATATATATATATATATAGGAAAATTGGATTATACTAATCCCAACTTTTACAAATTGGACAACAATACTCCCTATTATCGATTTGTATTCTAGTGGTCCAAAAGAAAATAAAATTGTATTGTAGTGGGACATCGTCGAGCTAGAGGGTTGTGACTCGGTGGTTTGTGGACATGAACCGGCAAGAGTGTGTTTGACCAAGAATTCGGACCACCATAACATAATCAGCTATGAAATGGGACCACCAAAATACAATAAGTATGTCAATGAGACTATTAGAATACAATAGCAATTTAAATGAGACCTTTAAAATACAACTAAAATAATACTTTCTTGGTCAAACACACTCTCGCCGGTCCACGTCAGCAAACCACCGAGTCACCACCCTCTAACTCGGCGATGTCCCACTACAATACAATTTTGTTTTCTTTTGGACCACCAGAATACAAATCTATAGTAAAGATTATTGTTGTCCAATTTGTAAAAGTTGAGATTATTATAATCCAATTTTCATATATATATATATATATGTGTGTGTGTGTGTGTGTTCATGTATATGTAAGTGTAAAACATAAGAAATCATAAAAGGATTTCAGGATTAACTACTTATTATTGACTTCAAATTTAACTGGGCACTGTTCTTTTTTATACGGCGCAGTGTGGTGCGGTATTACAGCTCACTATACTACTCAATATTCTTCCACACTTTACTATAATCCTCTCCAATATATCTTCTCACTTTTCGCTGTCTTCAATTTTCTCCTTTACTTTTCAGATTTTCTCTCCTTACATACCACATCAACACTTTTTATAAATATTATCATATATACAATGTCACACTTTACTGCAATTTCACCATACCCCACCATTTTCGCATCTTACTAACCTCACATGAGAACATAGCCTTAGGGTAATTTATAGTGATACATTTTGATCTACAAACAATTTGGTGCAAAAGGAGATTAATTATATATATATATATACATATATATATGCTTTTTTTGAAAAAAAATAGTTTACAGTCCATGTTTCACAAATCACAATTATAATAATTTCAAAATAAACCAAACAAATAAGTCCACGAATAGTTTAAAATGAGTTCTCCTGAAATTGTTCTTAGCTTATTTGATGAACTGTTTGGAATTTTGAGTTTCTTTCCCAAATCTCTTATGAGTATTTTTATTTAATTATTATAATTCTATTTCAAACTTATTTTTATCAACTTTTGCTAAGCTAAATTTATTGTGGAAAAAAATAAGGTGGAAGAAACAGATTTTACAGTAAGTTGAGATAATTCAAATCAGAATAAATCAAATCAAAATTACTAGTGCTTTAATTTTCTATGTTAATAACTAGTTGTATATTTGTATAGGGATAGCAACGGGGCGGATTGGGGATGGGGGAGTATACCCCGTCCCCATCCCTCCCCCATCCCCGCTCCCAAAACTCATCCCCATCCCCGTCCCCATCCCGCCTTGAGAATGATTCTGCCCCATCCCCCCCCCAAATCAATGATTTTTTAAAACTATCCTAAATTTAACTAAATTTTAATCGGATCCGGTTTTTAATCGAACCCAGTTTTTAACATGTTCAAAATACAACGTATTTAACTTGCTCAAGTAATAATACATCAAAATCAAACAATAATACATCAACAAGTGAGAATAAATTGGAAAATTACTACTTTGTCCTGCCCATTAATATATATATATATATAATTAGAATAAAGATTATTTGGTAATTTTAACATTTTTGGGGATGGGGATTCAGGGATGGGGACGGGGAATTCATCCGGCGGGGAAATGGGGACGGGGATGAGGCAA
The DNA here is from genome assembly GCA_029582165.1 of Portulaca oleracea. Classification (NCBI taxonomy): domain Eukaryota; kingdom Viridiplantae; phylum Streptophyta; class Magnoliopsida; order Caryophyllales; family Portulacaceae; genus Portulaca; species Portulaca oleracea. Next base: position 24,714,197 of record CM055877.1, on the reverse strand, counting down.
TGTCCTATCCCCACGTGGGCGAGGATTTTTCTCAGAAATGCGGATTCTCCGCCCCATTGCCATCCCTATATTTGTATCATCCCTGATTAAAATAAGATGTGTATTCTTTCCTCTTTTTTTTTTAGTATTATGCTGAATGAAATTGAGAAAATCCGAGGATAAACCGAAGTGAGGATCGAAGCATGGAGTGATAGTGGTACTGGTGGACAGTATTTTAATTAATCCAATAAAAATGACGTCACCAAGTATGTAAGCATAGGGATATACAATTTTATACTATAATATAAAATAATTGTTTTATTTATTTGTGTGAAAATTGGAAATACTCAAAATATAGACAGAATGAATGTAAACTGTATGAGGTTGAAAGGACTGAGCATGTGGCAAACATTGGATGTCTCACAATACCTGATCATTCAGACATCAGATCAAGCTGGCTATAGGCCTTGGCTACCCAAATTGTGAATTTATGCTTTTAATTATTTGTCAAATAATTATGTGCATAAATTAATAAATAATACCCAATTATTTATAGGTACCAATGTATGGTAGTAGATCTAACAAAACTTATTCGAGACTCGAATTGTCAAACCAATTTACCGGAACTCATACTCAAACCGGCATTCGAAATTAATAATATCAATCAATTTGGATTCAAGCAACCAAAATGATCCAACCACGCGAACTGAACCGAACCCGAATTTTTTTTTTTATAAACTACAACTTGTTATCCTTAGTCAAAATGATCAAATCTAATTCATATCCGACCCAAATTGACTTGACCTTAAGTGAGTTAAAATGGGAAAAAGTATAACCGGAACCGATCCATACTCATACATAAATTGAATAAACTCTTAACCGAATCTAGGAAAAACCAAATTTACCCATACCCGAAATGACGCGACCTACCTTGAACTAAACCAGTATTAACCAAACCCGAAGTGAATCAATCTTGAACAACACAAACCCGATTCAAACCATTTTTTCCATGTGTCGAAGTAATTCAACCCGTTATCAATTGACTTTGAACATCCTAATATAAATTGAGTTAACTTTTGTATATATTTTTATTTCATGAAAAATAATATTACTTTTTAAAACAAAAAATTGCTGTGAAGTGACATGGACAACTAGAAACTGACAATGTGGTCCAAAATTTTCAATATTGTACTGAAAGGACCAATATACTTTAATTTTATTGGCTATGGGGTGAAAATCCGGTGGTTTTGAACGATTTCCGGCCAATAAATTGGAAAAGACGAAATTACCCTTATTTTTTGGTTTAATTTATCTTTGATGTCAATTTCCTCTCTCTACCTCCAAGCTTTCTCTTTCGTTTCCATTGATGAGTCCTTTGAGCAAGATCATCTCCTGTCACCACTAGACCTGGGCAATGGGCGGGCCGGGTCAGGCGGGCCGGAAATTAGTAACCCGTCGACCCGAGCCCGGCCTACCCGATTAAGCGAGTCACTGTCGCCGAGCCACGACCCGTGGGCGCGGGTCGTCAGTGATAATTATAATTTGTAAGAATTAATTATAATTTTTTTATTTGACTGTTTGTGCAATATTATTTTGCTGTTGGATTTTTTAAATTTCTATATTTTTCTTCGCTGTTTTCACTATTTTAAGTTGCTATTTACAAATTTTTCAAGCTTTTCAAACTTTGAATAAACTAAGAAAAAGAATAATAGCGTGAAGGGGTGTAAAATGTAAATGTGTAATGAAATGGTGAATTAAGGAGGAGGAAAACAAACACTCGACGTGAAATAGTAAAAACTTTGAATAAACTAATTGTAATGGGTTTTCTGGATTTTTTTTAACATTATTATGAGCGGGTGGCGGGCCGTCGTCACGAACCCTACCAAGCCCAGCCCGTCTACTCATCGGGGCCCCGATCTTTTCGGGTCGGGCCGGGCCGCCTTCAAAAAATGTGACCTTGACCCGCTATTTTTCGGGCCGGGCCGGGCCGGGCCAGCGGGTCCCCGACCCATTGCCCAGGTCTAGTCACCACACAAGTTTATGAGTATCTTCTTAATTATTCGCTATTTAAATTATGTTGCCACTCTTTTTTGTCCACCTCATCTAAGAACAACACTTTATCCAGATTCTCTACTCTAATGTTTCTTGAACCATGTGATTCAAATCACAAGCCAAAAGGAGAGAATTCCATGAAACATAGTTCATCTTGCTCTTAGCAAAGAACACTTTCCTCACATGACCCAACTTTTCACACTTGACATACATATCTATCAGAGCATTACTTACAAAGAGATTTGAAACAAACATATATGGCTTTAATCATAAACCCATGAATTTGCCTTCCCAATCCTATAGGTTTAAGCCTTGTACAAATCCTCAACACAATAGAGAATCACCAAAAATCTTAGCCAACATCCCGACACAACTTCAGAAATGATGAAAAAGCTTTCTCAAGCAATTCATAATCCATATGAACACAAACTATTGCTACCCAAAAGTACAAATTTCTCGTAGACATTTTATCAAACATGTAGTAGGCATCCTCTCAACAGACTCACCTCCCAGACATTTGGGTCAACTTGAGTATCAAAAAATGTATTGCCATGAAACCCAGATTTGATGACATAGGCACGGATCGACTTTCCGCCAATTGTAGATGTCTAAGATTCAAGAAACGAAACATAAGAGGCATAATATATGAAAGCATTGTTTAAACACGAACGAGGTTGGTAAGAGGAGACAAAAATGGAGGTGGTCGGGTTGTGGAATTGAGGGTTGAGATGGTTTGGCTAATTGGCGGCTGATGCTGCTTGGATGGATGTAGGCTCCATCATTTTGACGAGTTAGCAAGTGTTTCTAACAATAAGCATGCCATGTTCAAACATGAAAGAAGCAAACTTGCGACTATACACTTCAAGAAAAGATCCCAATATATATAACAAGTTTTACATGGAAAATTCAAGGGATAGCTTGCGAATTCAAGCACCCAAAATTGCCCAGAAATGGTCTCAAATAGAAGAGTATCTCGAAGTTCAATGGGCAGCAACTATTCAAGGTTTAAACCCAAACAACTTGAAGAGGAAAATCCAATTTAGGTTTTGTTATGAGGAGATCATCTTTGAGAAGAGAGAGATGTCATGGGTTTTTCATGGACTCATCAATGGAAGGAAGAAAGAGAGGTGGCCAGGTGGGTAATAGAGAGAAAATAAACATCAAAAGTAAATTAAGCATACAAATAAGGGCAATTTCATCTTTTCCAATTTTATTAGATGAAAATCAATAAAAGTTATCCGATTTTCACCTCCTAGCCAATAAAAATAAAATGTATGGGACCTTTCAGTAAAATAATGGAACTCTGGACCAAATTGTCAGTATCCAATAATTCATGTCACCTCTTAGCAATTTTTTGCTAACAAGAAAGACATTTTTTTTTTTATAAAATTAAGCAGTCATCCTCATAATAAAATTAAGGAAGTATATGCACCCCGTGGCTACATTAAACTATTCATATTTTTTTGTTGCAATTAAGGAAGCCATAGATGCATATACATTACACATGGACGAATTAAACTATGTAGGACAAAATTCTTACTCATGCTTTGAGTTTTGTGCACTTTCTACAAAACATTTTTTTTTTATTTTACGAAAGGAGTCAATAATATTTATAATAAGCTTACTTACAACATCTAGAGACACTGTTTATGGCCTAAGTTGCTTGGCTAACCTAGGTGCTAATTTAACAACATTCCTATGTACATTGTCTATTTTACATTGTACAAACTTCCCAATTAGTTGTCTGTAAGCCATTGCTTCTGCGTACCAACATGTTTCAGATAATTCTGGATGTTGAATACTTGTAACTACCATAAATTAAATCAGTGTATACCGTGATCTGTTGACATTAGGGGTGTGAAACCGATAACCGAACCAGTCCAAATTTAGCCGATTTTTTTATTCGGTTTGGACTTTATTCCTTGTTCGGTTCACCTCAGCTCGAATCCAATGAAAAATCCAAATAAAAACGTGCACTATTCGGCTTTCGGTTCAAACTTTACCTCTTATTTGATTTTCGGTTTATTCAGTTTGATCCGGTTAGGTTTGCTTTTGAACCGCTGAACATCCCTAGTTGCCATCCCAGTTCTTTCGCCTTCCACAATGCTAATTATATAGCCTTCAGTCATGTCTGTACTATTGATTATATATGCTCTAATTTGGATGCATTCTTTAATGCTCTCCATCTATTTTTGTTTTTGAGAAAATGCTCTCCATCTATTGATCATGGGTAGTTTGCACTATTGCTCTTGCTGCCTCACCTATTTCTTTTATCCAAGCCCCATCTACCACAAATAATTTTTTCATTTTCCAGCTCTATCTGTTGTCTTATGTCTATAGAAGTAGATAGGTGTCATGTATTATTCCTCTACTATTTTCTAAACAACCGATCTTTCCATTTCATCACCTCCTTGAATGAGTGTTTTAAAGCATACTCTAATGTCTGTTGCATCACCTTTTCCTTTTGGATCTTAACCTTGTTCCTTATTTCCGCATTGTCCAGAGCGTGGCTATAAAATTTATCAGTGTCCTTCGCCCTTATCAAAATTCATTAGATATCTAATCCAATTCATTAACCATTCTTTCCATTGATTATTGAGATTCTCCCTTTTTAACTCCAATGGACTCGCTTGCCAAATATGTCTTGTGATACTGCAATCTCAAAATATATGTTTCATTGTCTCCAGTCCATGTTCCCACCAACAATTATATTTCTTCTCCAATATTCCTCTTAGTGTTATTCTATCTAGTCGGTAATGTCATTTTTCAGAGTTTCCATACAAACATCTTCCACTTAGGTGGAATGTCCAGGTGCCAGAATTTTTTCCATATGCATGTAATGATCACTTGCAACCTATGTTATATTATTTTTCTAACAGAAAGACCAGTAACCGAAATATACCGAATATTGACAAGATGGATCCCCGCCCCCCCCAAACAACATATGTGTCTTGTATCCCTTCACATGGCGCTAGATTTGATAAGATTTGTTTAGTTGTTTCCTCCTTGAATGATCGATATAAAAGAGACGTTTTCCAAGCGGGTCCCAAGAGATCATATCTACCCACTGAGATATTTTTGTTTGAAGAATAGACGCTTGTTCAGGATCTTTAAGTTCAACTTTGTGCCCTTATAACCATCTTTCATTACCAATACATAATTGATTTCCATCTCTGAATCACCATCTTAAATTCTCTTTTGGTTGCTGAAAAACTTGAACCAAACCCTTTCAAGCGTATGATGCTAACTATGGGACCTTATATTCTTTTGGAATACACAACAAAGAATGTACTTTGTATTTGTCCTTCCAAATTCTGACTAACAAAGAATTTTCTTTTTGATATGATCTCTATGCTTGTTTTCGTAACAATGCCTGATTCAAACTCTGAGCTTCTTTAATCCCAAGACCTCCAGCTTCTTTGGGCCAGTACAAATTCTCCTTCGCTGGATGGAACAATTTTGTCCCTTTGACTTCCACCAAAAAAAAGTGTTACGACTGCATTGAATTTAGCCACAATGTTATCGGGAATCTTGTACACCAAAGAAACATGTTGGTGAAGAGCTGCTAGGACCGCATTAATCAGGATCAACTAACGTGCTAGTGATAGCAATTTTGCTTGCTATCCTTGTAATCGCTTGCAAGTTGCATCCACCAGAAAGCCAAATGTAGAAGTTTTGTTTTGCAGTACAAACGGTGGAAGACCTAAGTATTTTGTGAAAAATCACATTCTCTATATTCAAAATGTTGTTTAAATACAACTTTATCTTTTGCCCGAACTCCCTCTGAGAAGCATATCGATGATTTGGCAATATTGATTGTCTGACTAGATACATAATTGAAAGTAGACAAAATATTCTTTAACTCAGTATATGATTTCGAATGCATAACATCGATAAAAATTAAATCATCAGCAAAGAATATATTATTACTCTCTGGGGCTCCCCTTGCAACTTGTATTCCTTGAATTCACTTTTGTTCTTGAGCTTTTCTCAAGTTTGATAAAACCTATAATCGTTAAGATGAATAGATATGGGAATAATGGATTACCTTGCCTTAGTCCAACCGAATGAATTATCCACTGCGTTTGATCTCCATTAACTATGACTGAATATCCAACTAAAGAGACACATTTCATTAATAGTATGAGATCCATTTATCTAGAAAATTCATCTTCCTGATAGTAGCCTCCAGAAAATTCAATCTCACTCGATCATATGTTTTGCTCATATCATTCTTTAATGCAACGTACTATGTCCCTTGCCTCTTATTATGCATAAAGTGTAAGTTTTCATGGAGTAAAAGACAATGGTATGCACTTTATCTTATAGGGATAAACACCCCTTGTGTGTCCCTAATTGAAGTAGCCATTATAGGCCTGAGCCTATTTATAATGCATTTGTTGACAATTATGTATAAAACATTACATAGGCTAATTGGACGATAACTGATGTATTTCAGCCCATCAAAGGAGGCCCAACTCATCTACAAAGAGGTAGAACGGGCCGTAGAGGAAAGAATTAGTGTGGAGGCCCAAAGGCCCATCCATATGGTGTGCTCCTTATGGCAAGAGGACGTCCAAGCGTCCTAAGGAGGCTCCATGTCCATGTCCAAAGGCCTAAGTACCAAGCCCAAGTTGAATTTCACATTTCTTACCATTTCAAGATGAACTTCACAGTTTTGGCCTTTTGGATTTAAAGTTCACTATGATGTTTTAGTTATTATTAGTGAGTTTTTATTGTATTTCTAGTTGTGTGAGATGCCAAGTAATCTCTCATTCAAACATTCTAGAGCCTTCTAGACTCCTATTACTTGGCATCTCACAAAACTAGAAATACAATAAAAACTCACTAATAATAACTAAAACATCATAAATGTGAACTTTAAATCCAAAAGGCCAAAACTGTGAATTTCATCTTGAAATGGTCATAAATGTGAAATTCAACTTGGGCTTGGTACTTGGGCCTTTGGACGTGGACATGGAGCCTCCTTAATTAGGACGTTTGGACGTCCTCTTTCCACAAGGAGCACACCATATGTGTGGGCCTTTGGGCCTCCACACTAATTCTTTCCTCTATGGCCCGTTCTACTTCCTCGTAGATGAGTTGGGCCTCCTTTGATGGGCTTGGCGTGGGCTGAAATACATCATTCCCCCCTTGTTGGAAGAAGTTTGTCCTCAAACTTGGAAGGCCTTCTTCTTCTTCATCATAGTAGGGTTTCAAAACAACTACATTGAATGTTCTGCTTCCACCACAGTCTTCATTCAATGAGAGCTTGTAAGCATTAACTCCAACCCTTTCTAGAACTTCAAAGGGACCATCAACCCTAGGAACTAGCTTCCCTTTCCTCTTGGAGGGCAACCTGTCCTTTTTCAAGTGAACCCATACTTGATCTCCTGGTTGAAATATAACCTTCTTCCTCTTCTTGTTAGCTAAGTCTGAGACTTGTTGAGTATGCTTAGCTATTCTTCCCCTTACTTCTTCATGAAGCTTTTGAATCTCTTGGGCTCGGTTGCTTGCTTCATGACTGTAGCTCATAGTAGTGTTGATTGGTGTGAGGTCCATGGGAGTATTAGGGTTTCTCCCGTACACTACTTGGAATGGTGAACGCACTGTGGCCTTGCTTGGGGCGCAGTTGAAGGTGAACTCAGCGTGTGGGAGTAGAGTATCCCACCCCTTCTCGTCTTTATTAACCAAGGACCTTATTAGTGAACCAAGGGTCTGGTTGGTGACCTCGGTTTGCCAATCAGTTTGGGGATGACATGCAGTATTGTACTTGAGCTTGGTTCCCAACTTCTTCCATAGTGTAACCCAAAAGTCACTAAGGAACTTTGCATCCCTATCAGAGACCATAATCCTTGGTATTCCATGGAGCTTAACAACCTCTTGGAAGTATAAATCTGCAACTCTAATTGCATCATAGGTGGTATGGCATGGGATAAAGTGAGCCATTTTTTAGAATCGATCAACAACCAACATAATAAAGTCTTTCCCACGTTGTGTCCTAGGTAGTCCCACAATGAAATCGAGACTAACATCTTCCCAAGGACCTTGTGGAATAGGCAAGGGCGTGTATAACCCTTGGGGTAGCACGTGACTCTTCGATAGGTTGCAAATAGAACACCTTTTCACCATATGCTCGACGTCCTTGACCATGTGAGGCCAAAAGTAGTGTTCTTTCATCATGAGATAAGTCTTCTCAATACCGAAGTGCCCTGCTAGACTTCCTCCATGAGATTCTAAGATAAGAAGCTCTCTAAAGTTGCTCTTGGGAATACACAGCTGATTCCCGTGGAATAGGAAGCCATTCTCCACGTGATAATATTCGTTGGGGCGCTTCTTGCAGGCTTCAAAGATCTCCTTGAAATCTTCATCTTCCTCATAGAGATCTTTGATGTGTTCAAGTCCTATCACACGTGAATCAAGGACATGAAGGAGTAAATAGCGCTGTGAGAGAGCGTCAGCTCCCTTGTTCAGATGGTCGACCTTGTGCTGAATGACAAAGTGATAGGCTTGGATGAATTTAACCCACTTAGCATGGCATAGGTTTAGCTTGTGTTGCCCTTGTATGTACTTCAAAGCCTCATGATCACTATGTAAGATAAATTCGTGGCCAATAAGGTAGTGCCTCAACGTTCTAGGGCACGAATGATTGCATAGAACTCTTTATCATAGATGCTGTACTTCTTTCTTGCATCACTGAGCTTTTCGCTGTAGTAGGCCAAGGGGCGGCCCTCTTGAGATAGAATAGCTTCAATACCAACTCCTGAAGCATCACACTCGACCTCAAACTTCTTATCAAAGCTTGGTAGGGCAAGGGCAGGTGCGGTGCAGAGTCGTTCCTTGATGGTTTCGAACGCAAGTTGGGCAGCTAGCGTCCATGAGAACTCTTTGGACTTCAGTAGCTCGGTCATGGGAGCTAGGGTAGTACTGAAATTCTTCACAAACCTCCTATAGAAAGAGACCAGGCCGTGGAAGCTCCGAATATTATGAATACTAGTCGGTGTAGGCCACTATTTGATTGCTTTGATCTTCTCGTCATCATCTTGTATCCCATCAGCCGAGAGTACATAGCCAAGAAAGACTAACTTGTTGGTGAAGAGGTGACGCTTGGCTAGGTTTCCAAGCAACTTCTCGTGAGCTAGGATCTCCAAAACCGATTGGAGGTGAAAAACGTGATCTTGCTCACTTTTGCTATGCACAAGTATGTCCTCAAAGTAGACAACACACTTGCCAATAAGGGGCTTCAAAACCTGATTCATCAATCTCATTAAAGTATAAAGAACATTAGTTAGTCCAACAACCATGACTTACCATTCATAGAGACCTCCTTTGGTTTTGACAGTAGTATCCCCTTCTTGAGTTTGACTCTGGTAATACCCACTTCTTAGATCAGCCTTTCGAACGACTTGGGTACCATATAGCTCACCCACTAGATCTTCAATTGTAGGAACCATGTACTTGGTAGTGATCTTGTTGTTGCATAGACGTTGGTTCCCAACTTCCTTTGTAACCACAAGGGTAGGGATGGCGCATGGATTGAAGGTCTCCCTGATCATACCCTTTGTTAGAAGATCATCAACTTGCTTTTAAACCTCCTGAGTGTTACTAGGGTTCATACGGTATGCAGGCTTGTTTGGTAAGACCGATCCGGGAACGAGATTAAGCTGGTGTTGAATGTCACGTTTGGGGGGCAAGCTTGGAGACATCTGATGTATGTGCAGACCAAAGGAAATCAGAGTGCACTGGCCTGGACTACTCCAAGGACCTTACTGTCCAGTTTCTGTTCAACTTAAGCTCTTCCTAGGGATGAAATAGCATCAAGGAATGAAAAACAAATAAAAGAAGATAGATAACCTGTGTATCTTACTGATACAGCCCTCACCACAGCAAGAAGCACAAGGGCAAACTCAGCTCATACCACTGGATACAGACAATACCACCAATAGATAAACCGAGCTCTACTTAACACCTTCTAAGCTTCCCAAAGCTTAGTTACAGACAAGTAGAAACAATGGAGAGTTTTAAAGGCACTCACAAACCTACAGGAGCAAGCTCGACTGGTTTCTTCTTCATTCACTCAAAATTGATTTGCAAAATACAATCAGAGCTGCTTATATTGCTACTTTCAGCAAGTAGCTGGTTTTACCGACTGATTAAGGCTTTCCTAAGCATTAGGAACCCTCTAATCTACTGCTAAACTATCTTAAGATACATAAGCAAGCTATCTAATACATAATTACATCAGATTAAGCAAAGAAAACAACAAAAGAAAATATAAATATGGCTGGCTGGAGCTGGAAATGCCAGCAGCTGCTTATCGAGCCTTAGTCATGCTTCCACTAGGCTTATTATAATCTTCATCGTGGCTGCTGGGATGCTTGTAATATCAATACCTAAAGGACATTCGATTACTGGAATGAAAATGAACCAAATGACCTTAATGCTGCTGAAAATGCTAACACTGCCTGTTGCCTGTATTCATGAACCAACTTGCTGTAGAAAATGCCCAAGGACATGAGTCACCTGCACTCCTCAAACAGTAGTAGTAAATGACCTTAGGAACATAGGGCTACCATCAAATGCCATTGCTTTATGTTCTGCAGCTTGTAATAGACCTTGAATGAGACATGAACCCTGATTTCACAGGTTGGGGTTCTGCCAAGGTCCAATTGCACCAACTGGACTTATGTTCTAAGGCCAAGGCTGCCTCCTTCACAAGATCCTAGAGTGATCATCTTACTGCTTTTAAATGCTTCAAAATTACCCAAGGACCTGTTGACCAAAATACTTCATGCTTGCTGCAGGAAGGACTTGATCCCTCCTGAATTCCCAACTAAGTCCCATTGATTGAAGGACCTGCTAAGGATCTCAGGACGGAAAGTCCTCTCTTCTGTCCTTGTTGTCTCGGCTAACATTGCTGTTGTAGATGGACCTCTATCATCCTCCTCTGGTTCAGAAAAGTTTGACCTCAAACTTGGTAATCCTTCCTCTGCTGGATAATAAGGTCTAAGATCAGCAATGTTGAAAGTTGCACTTCCACCAAAATCTTCAGATAAAGCCAACTTATAAGCATTCTCATTGACTTGCTCAAGCACCTCGAAGGGACCATCAGCCCTGGAAACAAGCTTCCCTTTTCTCCTGCTAGGAAACCTGTCTTTCTTGAGGTGTACCCATACCAAGTCACCTGGAGTAAACCCAACTCTTCTCCTCTTTTGATTTGCAGCAGCAGCTACCTTCTCATTGTGCTTCTCAATTTGCTGTTGTATTTGTTGATGGAACTCTTTAATTTGCTTGGCCCTTAAATCTGCTTCAAAGCTAAACTTGATCGAAGTAGCTTGGGGTACCAAATCCAAAGGGGTGATTGGATTTAGACCATAAACCACTTGAAAAGGTGAGCAACCAGTAGCTTTGCTGGGGGCTCTATTGAAAGCAAACTCTGCCTGAGGTAGCATAGTATCCTAACTCCCTTTGTTTCTTACTACAAGGCTTCTCAAGAGAGTACCTAAGGTTCTGTTAGTAACCTCAGTTTGACCATCTTTCTGGGGATGACAGGTAGTACTAAACTTGAGTTGAGTTCTCATCTTCTTCCATAATGTAACCCAGAAATGGCTAAGAAACTTGGTGTCCCTGTCTGAAACCATAGCGCTAGGAATACCATGTAACTTGACTACCTCTTGAAAATATAAATCAGCAACTTTAACAGCATCATAGGTAGTATTACAAGCAACAAAATGAGCCATTTTTGAGAATCTACAAACAACAACCATAATAGAGTCTTTACCTCGCTGAGTTCTTGGAAGTCCCACAATGAAATCAAGACTAACATCTTCCCAGGGACCTTTAGGAACTGGCAAGGGGGTATAAAGTCCTTGAGGTGGACTTTGACTCTTGGATAATTGGCATATGCTGCATCTCTTGACCAAATACTCTACATCTCTTCCCATCTTTGGCTAGAAATAATGTTCTTTGAGCATAAGCAATGTCTTCTCTATGCCAAAGTGTCCTGCTAATCCTCCTCCATGCACTTCTGAGATTAATAATTCCCTTATACTACTTCTAGGAATACATAATCTGCTGCCTTTAAATAAGAATCCCTGATCTGTATGGTACATACCCTGAGGATGCTGTTGACAAGCCTGAAACTTGTCCTTGAAATCATCATCTGTAGCATAAAGGATCTTCAGCTGCTCAAATCCTAGGATTCTGGAATCCAGGATGTGCAATACGAAAAACCTTATGGAAAGTGCATCAGCTCCCTTGTTCATATTGCCTGACTTATGGTCGATCATGAAATGAAAAGACTGCATAAACTGGACCCATTTAGCATGTCTGGGATTAAGCTTGTGCTGTCCTTGAATATATTTCATAGCTTCATGATCACTATGCAGAATAAATTCTCCTCCAAGCAAATAATGCCTCCAATGCTCAAGAGCTCGAATAATTGCATAAAATTCCTTATCATAAGTGTTGTATTTCTTCTTTGCTTCATTCAGTTTCTCACTGAAGTAAGCTATAGGCCTGCCTTCTTGAGATAAGACAGCTCCTATGCCAACTCCTGAGGCATCACACTCGACTTCAAAGATCTTAGAAAAGCTAGGTAAAGCAAGAACTGGTGCTGTTGTCAGCTTCTCTTTGATCTGTTCAAAGGACCTTTGTGCTGCTGGGGTCCAATGAAAAGACTTCCCTTTGATAACTTCAGTCATGGGTGCCATAATAGTACTGAAATTTCTCACAAATCTTCCGTAAAATGAAGCTAACCCATGGAAGCTTCTTACTTGCTGAATAAAACTGGGGGTAGTCCACTCTTGGATGGCCTTGATCTTCTCTTGATAAACTTGGATACCATCAGCAGATACAATATAACCAAGAAAAATAACTTGGTCTGTAAAGAACTGACATTTCTTCAAATTCCCATAAAGCTTCTCCTTAGACAGAATATCCATCACTTGTTTCAAATGCTGTTGATGCTCTGCCTCTATCTTACTATAAACCAAATATCATCAAAATAAACAACTACACAACTTCCAATCAAAGGCTTCAGTATCTGGTTCATAAGCCTCATGAATGTAGAAGGAGCATTTGTGAGACCAAAGGGCATTACAAGCCATTCAAACAGACCTCCCTTTGTTTTGAATGCTGTCTTCCATTCATCACCTTCATAGATTCTGATTTGATAATAACCACTTCTCAAATCTATCTTGGAAAACACCTGAGACCCATGGAGTTCATCAAGAAGATCTTCAAGTCTAGGTATTAGAAACCTGTACTTGATTGTGATTTTATTTATAGCTCTGCAATCCATACACATTATTTGACTACCATCTTTCTTAGGAACCAACAGAGCAGGTACTGCACATGGACTTAGGCTCTCCCTGATCATTCCCTTGCTAAGAAGATCATCCACTTACCTTTGAATCTCTGCAGTTTCTGCTGGAGCCATCCTGTAAGCAGGTTTGTTTGGCAAGACTGATCCTGGGACTAGATCAATCTTGTGTTGGATGTCTCTTTTAGGGGGCAATCCTGGGGGTATCTCATCTGGAAATAAAAATGCATACTCTTCCAGGAGTGGGACAAGTAGGGGATGGTCGTTTTGTGGGGTTTGTGGTTCATCAGAGGATAATAGGATGAGATCCTTACAAGCACTGAACTCATGATGCTCAACAGCTAGCAAAAGATCAGGGGTAGGCTCAAAGTAAAGGTTCTTTGTGGGCTGGGTATGTTTGAGTGGGGTTAAGGTTATTTTCTTGTGGTTCACCACCAAGGTATAAGTATTAGCTCTACCATCATGTTGCACAGACCTATCAAACATCCAAGGCCTTCCCAACAACAAATGACATGCATCCATACGCAAGACATCACACCAAACAGAATCATGATATGATTTGCCTACTAAAAAACTCACCAAACACCTTTCTGTAATAGGGATACCTCTGCTAGACTTCAGTCACTGAATAGAATAGGGTGCTAGATGTGATGAAGTCTCCAGCTGCAACTTCTCCACCATTTCCTGTGAAGCTGCATTTGTACAGCTGCCACCATCCACAATGATCGAGCAGACTTTTCCTTTCCCAGTGCAACTTGTATGAAATAAGGCTTCTCTTTGTTCCTGTCCTGTCTCCACAGAAGAACTGTTAAGGGCTCTCCTTATCACCAATAGCTCTCCTTCATCAGGACCTTCCTCGACCTCATCATACACTGGATCAGGTAACTCTCCTTCTGGATGTACTTCCTCTTCCTCCTCAACTTCAGGCTCAGTAAACCATGAAGCTTGATAATCAGCCAAGGTCACCACTCTTTTATTAGGACATTCTGAAGCTATGTGCCCTAGTCCTTGACATCTAAAACATCTCCTGTTATCAGTAGTAATGGGGTTTGGGGTTCTTTGAGGAGCTGGGGGTTGTTTTTGTGAAGGGTTAGGTTGTTTTGTGGGATATCTTGGGGTAAAGGGGGTTCTTTGGGCTGTGGGGTAGGTTTTGGGATAGGTAAGGGGCTTAGGTTGAGGTTTATAGGGGGTTTTCACAGCAAACTCCTTTCCTCTGGACCTCCTTTGCAGTTCTACCTTGTGAGCCAGAGAACTAAGCTCATCCAAACTAGTGTAGGGATGCAGTTCCACCACATTCCTAATGCCTTCATTCAATCCTGCTAGAAATCTCACCAGAACTTGAGTTTCATTCTCTTTGAGATCACACCTCCACAAAAGATGCTCAAACTCCTTTGTGTATTCCTCCACAGACTTACTACCTTGCACCAGATGTTGCATTTTTTCATAACTCTCCTTAAGGTAGTTCACAGGCAAGAACTTAGATTTCAGCTTTTCCCTCATATGTTCCCAAGTCTTAACTTTCTCTTTTCCCTTCTCTACTCTTCTTTTCTGCAAATTAGACAACCAGATAGAAGCATGTTTCTTCAGTTTCAAAGCAATAAGCTTGACCTTCTTCTTTCAGAAACCTCCTTCAGATCAAAAACCCTTTCTACAGTGTGCAGCCAGTCTAAGAACACCTCAGTGTCCAACTGACCTTCAAATTCAGGAATTTCCACCTTGAAATCTAACTTGTCATCCATCCAGCCTTCCTTTGCCTAGTTCTGACTTTCTTACTCTCACCGGGACCCTCTTCTTCACCAAAAGTATTACTAGAGTAAGTACTCCCTTCTTCTTCATATTCAGAGTCTTCCTTAAAATTCTGCTTCTTCAAATACAAATAGTTCTTCAGCTGATCTCTCAAATATTGCACCTGTTTCTCCAACTCAGCCTTCTCCTTAAGAGCTTGTTCAGCCACTTCCTTGGCAGTTCTACTAGAAGACATCATGTAACCAACAGGAAGCTCACCAAGAAAGTCACACAGCTCTGATACCAAAGCTGATGTATGTGCAGACCAAAGGAAATCAGAGTGCACTAGCCTGGACTACACCAAGGACCTTACTGTCCAGTTTCTATTCAAATTAAGCTCTTCCTAGGGATGAAATAGCATCATGGAACGAAAAACAAATAAAAGAAGATAGATAACCTGTGTATCTTACTGATACAGACCTCACCACAGCAAGAAGCACAAGGGCAAACTCAGCTCATACCACTGGATACAAACAACACCACTAATAGCATAAACCGAGCTCTACTTAACACCTTCTAAGCTTGCCAAAGCTTAGTTACAGACAAGTAGAAACAATGGAGAGTTTTAAAGGCACTCACAAACCTACAGGAGCAAGCTCGACTGGTTTCTTCTTCATTCACTCAAAGTTTATTTGCAAAATACAATCAAAGCTGCTTATATTGCTACTTTCAGCAAGTAGCTGGCTGTACCGATTGATTAAGGCTTTCCTAAGCATTAGTAACCCTCTAATCTACTGCTAAACTATCTTAAGATACATAAGCAAGCTATCTAATACATAATTACATCAGATTAAGCAAAGAAAACAGTAAAAGAAAATATAAAATATGGCTGGCTGGAGCTGGAAATGCCAGCAGCTGCTTATCGAGCCTTAGGCATGCTTCCACTAGGCTTATAATCTTCATCGTGGCTGCTGGGATGCTGGTAATATCAGTACCTAAAGGACATTCGATTACTGGAATGAAAATGAACCAAATGACCTTAATGCTGCTGAAAAATGCTAACACTGCCTGCTGCTTATATTCATCAACCAACTTGCTGTAGAAAATGCCCAAGGACATGAGTCACCTGCACTCCTCAAACAGTAGTAGTAAATGACCTTAGGAACACAGGGCTACCATCAAATGCCATTGCCTTATGTTCTGCAGCTTGTAATAGACCTTGAATGAGACATGAACCCTGATTTCATAGGTTGGGGTTCTGCCAAGGTCCAATTGCACCAACTGGACTTATGTTCTAAGGCCAAGGCTGCCTCCTTCACAAGATCCTGGGGTGATCATCTTACTGCCTTTAAATGCTTCAAAATTACCCAAGGACCTGTTGACCAAAATACTTCATGCTTGCTGCAGGAAGGACTTGATCCCTCCTGAATTCCCAGCTAAGTCCCATTGATTGAAGGACCTGCTAAGGACCTCAGGACGGAAAGTCCTCTCTTCTGTCCTTGTTGCCTCGGCTAACATTGCTGTTGTAGATGGACCTCCATCAACATCTCTTCTGGAAACACATGGGAGTATTTCCTCAAAAGAGGAGTGACGAGCGGATGGCTATCGTGATCTTGCTTGTCGTCATTGATAGGCTTCTCATGACTAGGGTTAGTGTTATGGTCTAAAAGAATGATCTCTTTATGTTCACTAAACTCATGATGTTCAGTGTTCATGAAGGTGATGAGGTTTGGATCATTCTCCTTGGGTGGGGACGGATTTGCTATTTTTAGTGGAGCTAGGGTTATCTTCTTGTTTTTCATCACAAGAGTGTAGGTATTGACTCTTCTGTTATGCTTCACACTCTTGTCAAATAACCATGGTCTTCCAAGCAGCATATGACAAGCATCCATAGGCAATACGTCACACCATAAAGAATCTTGATAAGATTTGCCAATGGAAAAGCTTACCAAACATCGTTGAGTTACTTGTAAACCTTCACCCTGATTGAGCCACTACATGGTGTAGGGCTTTGGATGTGGACTCGTCTCCAGTTGAAGTTTGTTCACCATAGTAGTTGAAGCCACGTTGGTGCAACTTCCTCCATCAACGATCAAAGAACAAACCTTTCCCTTGATTGTGCAACGAGACTAAAAGATGGCTTCTCGTTGTTGTAGATCTTTAGGGACAATCGTGTTGGGATTGTCCCGACAATGTTCAAATTCAATCGAGTACTCAAGCCAACGTAGCACGGTGGTTGATGTCTTTGCTAGAAGATCTCTAACCAGTGACTGAACTGTTCAATCACAACCGTGTCAGTTGGTTCCACAGGGTCACACAAGCCAGTATCCTAAGGCAAGAGTATGTTACAAATAGGGCCGAATCAATAAGGGATTGAACCGAGAAGGGTCGAAACACCCTTAGAGGGTCAAAAGGGGGCAAAAGAGGAACACCACAGAAGTGGCAAGGGACACCACGGTCCGTGGTGGGGATGCCACAGTCCGTGGTGCCCATGCCACGGTCGTGGTGTCCTCCTGGGGTTGCAGAATTGGTTCTGTGACTCACCACGGTCCGTGGTGAGGTACAACGGTCCGTGGTGATGCCCAGGCGCGCGTCCCACATCGAAAATGAAACTCCATTTCCCTCATTCTCTCTCCTATATATATATAGGTTCCCTTTGTGTTGGAAGATTGTCTTTCCAATCCCCTTTGGCTATTAATAAGGTTAGTCTCTATAATTGAGATTAAGGGATACGAGGAAAAGCTTTCTTAAGAAAGTTCCTGGTTTTAGGGGTCTCGGGGTGATTCCCGGGAAATCGCCCTAAAAGGGAGGAAGGACGGGCCGTATTTGATACGTTCCAACATACTCTTTTGACCAAAGTTGAAATGGTCTAGCAACCCTGCCGAAAGATGCTGCGTGGACCTTTGTGGAGGATTCCTATTTTGGAATCTTCTACTCGACGCCGGCGCGTTCAAGAGTACAAGGTCGACCGAGGCGTTTCTATTTGAGAGACCTGAGGTAATAACTAAGCACCTGCTATTTAGTTTGTTCTATTTAGTTTAAGCTATTTATTGTTTTGGGTTAGTTAGTTTAGATTAGGTGGGAATCCCAATAGTTAGGATTTCTATTCCGCCCCTAATCGGGGTGGTCCCAACTAGAATCGGGCCCACCTCGGGGTGGTTTCGGTTAGATCGGGCCCACCTCTTCTTGTGGCCTAGATAGGTCTAGACCAACCTAACCCAACAAATCGAGCTACTGAGAACTCTCCTCATAATGAACATCTCGTGAGCCATGGAGGATGATTTGAGACGTTAGGTTTGTGTTTGGGATGGGTGGGGATGTGTTTGGCCGTTTGTAGGTAACAATGTTTTTGGGATAAAATGGTCATGGTAGACTCAAAAAATTTCTTACTTTATATAATAGTGGTCGATTGTCGAGTCCCCTATTGGTAATTGAAGGCTCCATATAATTGTAGCTTGTTTGCGGCTTTTGAAATGCTTAAAGCAAAATGCGTATACTGGTCTCCATTCTACAGCCAATGTAATTTATATTTATCCCGCCATAGTCTTGCAACTGATCTAATTCAACCTCGATATTATTCTTTTCACACTGCAACATAGTTGCAAATGCAAAATTATCCATTTTGTAGAATTTAAACTGATCATGTAAACGTTTGATGTCATGAAAATCTTGGATTACATGCCCCTATATCATGTCCTTCCATTGAAGTGATATTTTCTTTGCTGTCATCTGTGCCTGACTTAAGTGTCGCATCAAAACAACATTGGAGAACCTGTAATTTGACTTCGAAAAATGTCACTGATCACTTGTTGAAATTCTGGTCTTGTGGTAATCCAAGGTGTAACTCTAAAGAACTTCCTGCGCATTCACTTGTATCTTTGGGTATGTAAGACAATCAAGGAGTGATCAGACCATACAATTAGATGAATAAAAACATAACTTGTTGGGAACCATTCCATCCAATCAGGAGACGCATCTGCACAATCAAGTCGTTCCCAAATTTGTGTATCTCCCTGTCTCTTGTTTGTCCAAGTAAAAGGAACCTCTTCAAATGGAATTTCCATCAACGCACAACTATTTCTCAACTCCATGAACTGTGTTTGGCCACTAGTTGTTACTGAGCCACGTACCCAACTTTTGTGAGTGTTTTTCAATCTGATTAAAATCTCCGAAGATAACATAAGGGGCATTTAAATTTTTTAGGACCTGTTGAAGTTCAACGTCCCATACTGTCTGTCTTCATTCCCAATAATGGGAGCCATACACGAAACAGACATACCAGACAAATGGCCTCGTTCATTTATTTTTAACACAAGAAAATTAAGAGATACAAAGACTACAGTCAACGGTAGTGTTGCTTGTTACCCCACTACATTATTACCAGCAATACTCTGAACATCAACCCCCAATATAAGAAAATAACTCATTTTCCCCAACATTAGTTTAGTTATATTTACAGACGCTTTAGATTCTAACAAACTCACCACATCCAATTTGTCCAAAAGCTTGGAGCCAAGATAAGTATGGAATTGCAGAGTGCTCCGCTTGACTTAAACCATGCAATTCTAGACTGTGAAGCTCGTCATGGCGTCCGAGGAGGCATTTGAAGGGCTGCCTCTCCCACCCCTTGACAACGCCTATCAAACATGACTTCTGTTACGACCATCACCTTAACTTGCATGGCTTTGTATTTTGTTAGTAGTAAATTACCCAATCGAGATTCCAACGCCTTAACTTCATCTTCTACATTTTCTTCAGAGTAGAATTGTAGTTATTGAGCAGACCTAGAGCGCTTCAGAGAGCCACACACAAAACTAGTATCAATAGATTTTTCCTTTCGGAAAGAAAGTAATGTTGTAAGGGATCTTGCTCTCTTGTTAGTTTGTGGTAGGAAGTTAACAATTGGAACAACTAATGACCTTCTCTCTATCGGTCATTGCCATTTCTGTGACAACTTCATTATAAGCAAGTGGGAGCAAATCTTCATCTATTGATAGCGTAGATTTATAGTCACTATCGACACTTTCTGTTGAAGAGCTGATTATGAATTCAAAGAAAAAAGAGCTTTCTAAGTCACTTGTTGTGTGTGTTGGGGGAGGGGGGATTCTCTAACTATGGAAAAATGAAAAAAAATGAAAGTGTTGAAAAAAATGCAATAACAACGAGCTTGGCTAGACTTGACCGACCAAGGTTCGGTTTTGATCGTGAATGACTAGGTAGACTAATCACATGTGCACGAGGTTGTTTGTTGATCATGAAGTGTTTGAAGTGAAACACCTAAAGGATTGGTTTTTACCTTTGCATTAGGACCTTTAGCGTGTTCATACCGATCGCTTTTGGCTTGCTAACGACGTTTCTTGAATAATGGATGCATAGTTATTTACAAAAGTTTCTTCCTTATTTCTTTGTAAAAAGTTTCCTTCGATTTTCACCTCCTTTCTCTTCTTTTTCTTTTCCTTTTCCGGGCTTTGCGGGTATAGTCATTACAAACCCTAGAGTCCTTGAACTTGAGAGTGGGTTGAGTCAAAAGAGAATGCATATTTTGGTTACTCCATTCATTGCATATTTTAATTGTCACTTAGTTGACTCTAACAGTTTTTAATCTCACTTTTTAATTGTTAATTTTTTTATCTAATATTTTATCAACAATTGCAATATATTATACTTTTAGGATGATATTTTTCATCATGAACTTAACAGTATTATTTTTATAAAAAGTCATTGTATATATTGATAAATTTATGGTCAAATTTTTTCAAATTTGACCGTACAATTTTCAAAGACGATAATCAATATAAAACGGATAGAGTATTACATATCAGCACTTACATACCTTTTTGTACGTGTGTGTGTATTTTCTTACAACTACTAGCATTTACTTGCTTATGTACACCCACAAGCACTTACATACACTTTTAGCCTAAAAGTTATTTTTGTTAATAAATGAACTAATAACATTTACCCCCCCCCCCCCCACAATAGTTTTTAAATAACAGGGATTTACCCTCTACCTTTGAAAAATCACATATACCTTACATCACCTTTATTATAGTTATGGTAGATATCTACCGAATTCGGGCAGATTTATGGAGTAGACGAAAATGTCTCTATGTTTTATGATGAAAAGACAAAAATGTCCTCCCCTTTACCTTCCCCTTTATACCCCTTCAACTGTGTTCTTCTGCAACTCCTACTCCCCTGCAAACTTCATCCTTTGTTTTTTCCATCTCCATCACTACAACAAACTATACCTATAGCAACGCACCAAAACCGTTACCTAAAACTTAGAAAGTGTTACCTTATGTCTATGGCAACGTTTTACAAAACGTAACATTAGGTGTGCGTTGCAATAGGGTTTGCAACGCTTTTTTGGGCTATTGTAACGTTTGAAAAAAAAAACGTTACCTTAGATATTTAGCCTATTGCAACACTTGGAAAAAAAACATTACCTTAGTCATTAAGCTAATGCAACACTTGCAAATGAAAACGTTGCCTTAGCCATTAAGCTAATGCAACACTTGCAAATAGAAATGTTGCATTGGGTATCAAAGAAGACTTTTTGAGCTATATGACCATTTTAATTTCACTTGTAATGCAATGTATCTCTATAAGAATAGTTTGCTACCTTCAGTCAATCTCATAAAAATACTTACCATAAAATATAACAAAATATAATTGAGACATAAAAAGTACATATTACATTAAAATAGCTTAGAGTACTACATTGTAGATCATCCAAGTGATTCACGTGTAGCTTAATAATTTGTACTTGTTCACCCAAAAGTATATAACTAGAACTCCATCACCCAAAAACATATCCTACTTGTATTCCTTCACCCAAAAGTATATCCAAAAACTTCTTGTCATTGAACATCCTCTATTATCAGTTGCAAAAGTATATCCAACATCAACCAAGTTAACCTACAAAACAAAGAAATAAAGTACATTATTAATCAAGCATATGGTGATAACCTTTGCACAAGAAAATAAATTACAAGCATTCCCTTCACTATTCACACTAGTATTTGCATATGTAATAGTCTGACCCCTAAAAGGAGCCATTAGGGTTAGTTAATGTTCAATCTTATTATGGTCGACAAAGGTATGAAGAAAGCGTAAAAAAATTCATTTTCAAATATTTCTGGATAAAATTCGGTAGAGTTTCATCCATAATATGGACGTTTACCGGGCTTAAAGCCTTATATCCCTGTAAATAATACAAAATAAACAAATAAACAAGCTCAACGGCCACACGCCGGAGTATGAAACGAGCCACACGCTCGGTACCCAATCTAGATGCATAAACATTCCAATGCAACTATTCCAAACTCAAATGATCCATCCAAAACTCACCTTTACGAACCACAATTGCATGAGATCTTTTTCTCCTCCAAAGGAAACTTGTAATTATAGGTTATCTCTTCACCAGCTGTTATGTGCCGTTTCGCATAGATGAATATCCTCTTCTGACCCTCAACACTACAATCTTTGTATAGCAATTAGGCTATGCAGAGAAAAACACAGAAAAGTTAGGTTAAGTTCTACAGTAGAATAGTCTAAACCGTTTTCATACAAATTTCAGGACTACCTCACATGAATGGTTTATGAACCTAGCAATCCCACCACGTTTTGTAGCATCAACTTGCAGTCGTATTACAATATATGAAAACCGCATTCCTTGCTTTTTATTGATACACATCACTTAGCCGAAAAAAAAAAATGCATCAGTGGGAATTGAATCACTCGTAGACTTCCTAGTGCTATATTAATTTATGACAACAATCAAGAAAGGTAGAACAAGAATGTTCTTCCACACCATATAGCATGGAGCACATGTTGATTTTCAAGCATGAGCCAAGAACTCATTTATCAAGCCTCTGATTACTTGAATTGCAAGTGCTTGTCTCTGGGGACCATGAACTGGAGAGTATCAAGCTCAGGCAGATCCAAGAACTAGTATTGTAAGACACATTTAAGCAAATAACTGGGTGCAACAAAAGAACTGCCCCGGAGACCAACTGATTCTCTCAAAAGAAAATGTTTTTCAACTATTTGTCTGTTAGCACTCCTCACACACAACCCTCAACCCAACACTACATGATTTGTTGAGGAATTTAGCTGCTTTTTAATATTGACATCAGAACCCCAAAAAAGGGCAAGACAAGTAAACTCTAACTTAGCTTTGACGAGGGACAATAGTTCATCAAGTTTCAAATGCCAAGGGCCTATTCATTAGTCCAGACTTAAACACAAGTAATGCCTTAAAGGAAGGAAAGACAGAAGCAAATAGAGGATCATCAATCATCAGATCATGGAGTTTCATTAGTACAGATTCAAGTTCCAGCTTGATTGGAAAGTACAGGGGCAGAAACACAAGGATCAAGAAATCACATTTTACAGCAATAGCGAACCCACATACCACACTGAACATTTAGCCGAAAATATACAACAAGCAGTGATTGTGCTCAACTCAAAAATGTCCTCGAAACTCAAATCATTTTTTATAATTGTTGATCAGCAACCCACATCATTCACAATGCTACCAAACCTACATTTTTTTTGGGTGTTAAGTGGGAATGAGACCAGGGTTCACAGGACTCCAGAACGGGAACAGAAAACCACTGGCAAAATCACATTGATAGCAAGCACTTAATCTTTCATCACTGAGAGAATTACTCACCACATAACCATCATCCAATCTGAAAAGGTAACTGCTACCAATACCCATCTTCTCATACTGACGCTCTCTTATATCAGAGATCTGCACAAACCAACAACAATATTGATATCCCCTCATATGACAATAGAGGATGTTCAATTACAACAAGTTTTACATCACTCTTTTTTTTATCCCAAGGAAATGAAGAAACAACATGCTGGATATTCATACCGAACATTCTAACTCTTGTGTAACATTTTAATTGAAACAGATCTAGCAAAGGTTATCCTTATATAAGTACAATGATTCAGAAAAGTATACAACCAACAAAATTACACATACCATCAAAATGCTGTGATGTAAAAAATTTAGGTGTGAAATACAATACCTCAATACTTAAGGCTTCAATGAAGTGAATGATGAAGTACAAATAAGATTTAGGACTCGTAGTAACTACAAATTACCAACCAGATTGTCGCGGCATCATTGACCAAAAGCAGTACCACGCTTAACATTACAAATCGGCAATATGAACCTTGAAAATAGTCAAGATGAACCGAGACGATCAGAAATCAACCATCAAAATGAAAAATTTTAGAAGCACTGCTGTCATAGATAGATGATAGAACATAACTGAAAAGTGAAAAAAGGGGTGTCAGAAATCATACTCATAGGACGAACAAATTGATTTTTCAGACCCGATTTCGGCAATCCGACGGAGAAGATGGGGATCTAACACTTCCAACCTGGCACCGACGAATTAAGCGATTGGGATTTGAGGGCATCTAGAGAATGAAGGGTGGAGATGAATTGGGGAAAGATTGATTGCAGAAGGAACGGAAACAGTAAAGAAGGAAAGGTCGTCGCACTCGAGGCGACCGCCGCAGTCACCGGTGGCGCAGAGGAGGCGGCTAGCGAAGGGGGAATAGGAGCAGCCGGTGTGGGCCCAGAGGCGGCCGGACCAGTGGGTGAGGGGGTCGCGTAAGAAGCAGTGGGTAGTAGTGTTCATTATGGTCATTTTTGGAGAGATGGTGAACAACCAGTTACTCACTACGGTCAAGATTATCTCTCCATCTCGCCCTTCATGGATAACAGTGTGAAATGTGAAGAAGGGTAAATTAGGGTTATCTGTGTAGCGGGCATTTTTGGAGAGAGGGGGGAAAAATTCATTTTAGTTTAATTTTGAATTGGGAAAATTTTACAAAGATTACTTTGGAGGGAACTGAAAATTTCAGGAGAGAATTCAGATTTGACAAGTAGAAGAACATGGAAGGCTTAATATCACAAGTCTGGGATAATTTTATTTATTTTTTCTTTTATTATTCTCTAAAAACTGTTACAATAGCTTGCTATGGTAACAATTTTGTAAAAATGTTGCCTTAGGTCATTTTTTATGCAACATTTTTTTGAAATGTTGATATAGATAGGCTATTGCAACACTTTTTCCAAATGTTACCATAATGAGTGTTGCAATAGACCATTTATGTTGTAGTGCATCATCTGCTGCAATTTTTGTGGAGAATTTGTGTCCCTCAAATTATGTGAATTTCAGACTTGATCAATCCAATTGAATCTACTGTACTTTCTTTATTCCTCAAGCAGATCCTTTCCTCATAACGGTCAAGCATGCAATATATACCTTGTTCTTCTGCAAGGCAGAGGGATACAATAGGGTTTTGCTAATTGTAGGAACCCTAGAGGGGTGGTGAATTTGTCAAATAAGATCTACACACTAGGTAAGGACGTTAGAACAAACTTCCTTGGTTTCAAACTAAGGATCAAGACAGTGTAACTGAAATATATACCTCTTTTTAGTTATATCAATTGAAGAACAAGTTACACTTAGGAATCAAAACAAGAAGTAATAGCCATAAGGCAGTTACTGATAGATTCACTGACCAAGACAGAAGGACCTTAAGTCAGCTACAGATAAGGATCGCCGTATGGGAAATCCTAGCGGCGATTTGAACCATGAGGGACTACAATGAAGCCCTTCAAGACTCTGTTGCACAATATCTCACCACCATATTTGGCTAGAAGGAACACTCACCAAGGTCCTTGGCTACACCTCACCAGAAGTACCTTACTGGCTACATCACTCACCAAGGACTCATTGGCTACACACTCAGAAATCTCACCGATTTTCTACTCTGCGCTTACTTTCGTGGAATCGCCTAGTTCTTCAATCTTCAATTCTTCTATTTATAATAGCAGCTTGGTAGACCATTGGAATTGATCCTTTCCTTCTTTGTTCTTTACTTCTCTTTCCTTGTTTGCTTTATGATTTTTTTCCCCTTCTTTCTGAGATATTCTCTAGGAATCACAATCTTCTCTTCCTTCCATTTTCTTCACCGACCGTTTCCTACGAAATAGATAGTACAATCGATTAGTCTGGTTAAAAATGTGGAGAGGAAAATTAGATATTTACTTTTCCAGAAAACTTCCTTGTATTTCGTGATTTTGGCTTTCATTCAAAATTTCGTATGAGACCATTATCAGTGCTTCATATAAGGTCCTTCGTGGATGGGCAGGTAAAGGACGTTAACCCTAGTCCCAACAATAATCTCAAATCTTATCATCCCCTCTCATCTTGTTCCCAGTGGCGCTCTCATTGTTTTCTTCTCTTTAAAATAAGTATTGTGTTTTTTCGTCTCTTTCCATCCCTTTTTGGGAATAAGGAAGCTCGAATCTTGGTTCTTAGGCTTGACAATTCTTTTGAACAAATTGCAATAGATGATGGAGACTGAGAAACTAGGGATGGCAACGGGGCGGATCGGGGACGGGGGAGTATATCCCCGTCCCCATCCCCGCTCCCAAAACTCGTGCCCATCCCCGTCCACATCCCTGCTCTGGGGAATGATTCTTGCTCCATCCCCTTCCCCGCGGATTCACCATCCCCAACGGGGATCCAACGGGGATTTTTTTAAAGCTATGCAAAATCTAACCAAATTTTAATCAGACTCGATTTTTAATCAAACCCGGTTTTTAACATGTTCAAAATACAACATATTTAACTTGCTCAAACAATAATACATCAAAATCAAACAATAATACATCCTCCTCAAGTGTGAATTAGAGTAGCATACATTCTCCTCAAGTGTGAAAAAAAAATACAATAATACATCCTCCTCAAGTGTGAATTAGAGTAGCATACATTCTCCTCAAGTGTGAAAAAAAATACAATATTATGGAGGAGGGAAAATTCGAAAATTACTACTTTATCCTTGTTATTAATATATACATTGAATTATAATAGACGTCCTCGTCCCCGTCCCCGTCCCTAATGGGGGTGGGGATTTTCCCATTAGCGGAGGGGGGCCTTAGCGGGCCATCCCTATGAGAAACAGAGGATGAAGTTTGCAAAGGAGTTGAAGTTGTAAAGGAACACAGCTGGAGAGGGAGAAAAAGGAAGATAAACGGGAGGAAATTTTTTACTTTTTACCATAAAGTGCAGGGGAATTTTTATCTACACTATACATTTGCCCGGATTTGATAGATATCTATCATAAATATCGGTCTGTTTGGTTCAATTAGAGAGGAATGTAATGGAATGAAGCTTGATATATAGAGGAATGGAATGAAACTTGATTCTTTGACATCATGTGTTTGGTGATTAAAGGAATGAAATCAATATTATTGTTATTGTTTGATCTAAATATGGAATGAAGTTAAATAAATAATAATAATAATAATAATAATAATAATAATAATATTGTCAAATCAATTTTTTGTTTTCAATTATCAATTATCAATTATCAATTTTTAATATTTAACTTTATTGTTATTTTTACTTATATTTTATTTTATTTTTAATTTTTATTTTTATTGGAAATGGGTTCAAAGGTGAATTAAAGGAAAATATGAAAATAAATTTATTGGTATAAATTATTTTTATTTTTGAAAATAAATATTGATATTTTAAGATGAGATGTGAAACCTCTCAAAAAGGAGAGGTATCAAGTCCCCCTCAAATTGGGGGAACTTGATTTCTATAGATATGAAGTTTGATTCTTTAATTTTTTAACCAAACACAAAATAAAGGAAGTTGTAACATTCAGGTGTGAAGTTCCATTCCATAGTCTCCAATCAAATACACCCTATAAAGATTTGGTAGAATATATGTGATTTCTCAAAGGTGGAGGGTAGATTGCTCTTATCCAAAAGTTTGGAGGGAGGTAAATATTATTAGTTCGTTAATAAATATTAAGATTTATTTTGTCACTTTTATTATTTAAAAATGAATATATATAGCAGAGTAACATATATTTTTAATCCAGTTAATAATTTATTATACATTCTACTTTTTTTCAATATACAATCAGTGCTACTTGACGGGAAATTTGTTGAAACCCCTTTTAGTATGGGGAATTAATTTTTTTAACCTTACTGTTTGGGAGTTTTATTTAACCACCCCCATTTTTAGTAACAACTTAATTAAAGTACAAGTCCAATGAAGTATTTAGTGGTAAAAAAAATCCGGATATTCGGTAAAAAATCCCAAACCCTGATCCTGACCGAATTTCAATTCGGACAAATAACCAGACCCAAGCCCAAACCCAAACCCAAACCCCAATGACTGAATTTAATTTGTTGTTAAAACTAAAAATTAACTGAATACTAGATTTTTGTTAAAATTTAGATTTGGTCAATTCGTGTTTGAATTGACCGAACCCGATTATGAGGATAGTGTTAATAACTCACATAAAGAGGCTCAAATTCATATTCGGTCGAATTCAGTCATCTGGTTATATTTGGTCAAAAAATCTAGTATTCAGTTAATTTTTAGTTTTGACAAAAAAAAATTGAATTCGGTCACTCGGGTTCAGGTCTGGTTATTTTGTCCGAATTGAAATTCGGTCAGGGTTAGGATTTGGGATTTTCGACCGAATACCCGAATTGATCGAACCCGATAAGACCTGGACCCCATTTTTTGCAACTAAACATAATTGGACTTGCGCTTTAATTAAGCTATCACTAAAGGTGGGGGTGGTTAAATAAAAAGCTCAAACAATAAGGTTAAAAAAATTAATTCACCAAACCTCAATGGGGTTTTTGTAAATTTTCCGCTACTTGACTATTTCATTTTCAATTTATTTGTCTAAACTAAAAACTTAGTAATTTTCTCATTCACCTTCCAATGTCCAATTCAATAATTTTGATACACTGTATAATGTATAAGTACAATTGTTGCTTGAACACTGGATATTAAAAGAAAAAGTCAATTGCTTCAACTTTTTTTTTTATTTTATCAAATTGACCTTTAAAACATTGGTCCATCGCTTATAATCCAATCCAATCTAATTCAAACCTTATACAATTTTCCAAAAAAGTATTATCTCTAATAACATAATTCCCCAAAAAAGAATCCAATCCAATCCAATCCCTCCAAACATCATTTTATCCATTCTAAAGAACAAAACTACTCCCTCCGTTACATATTATTTCTCCGTTTTGCGATTAATGTGGTCAAATTTTAAAATTTTCACCGTGAATTTCTCACAATACAATGTCTTGTTAGTTTCGTAAGCAAAAAAATGCTATCTTACAAAATATAATAAGGTAATTGTTAATTAATAAAATACTCCCTCCGTTTATATGTCATTTACGCTTTTTAAGGTCAGCGTTTAATCAATAATTTCTCATACAAGATTTTTATTAAAAAATATAATATTGTACTTTTTTATAGTATTTTTTATTACGAATATAACGATATCAATTATAATGATGAGTCATTATATAAATTAAATTAAGATATTAATGAAATGCTTTTGGCACAATTTCTTAAGTGACAAACAAAAACGAAGGAATCTATATATTATAATAAAAATCATTGTGGGTCCCATGAAATAGAGCAGCTGGAGTGACTGTAGGGGAATTGGCCAATCACAACGTAGAAAATTATTATTTTTTTTTATTTTCAATTTTTTTATTTTCAATTCGGATTTTATTTTAAAATAAAAAACAGAAAGTATCACTAATCCTTAACTGATTTGAACCCTTAATTAAATTATGTTGGTGCAAATAACAGTAATTATTTTGGCGTTGCCTATAATAATAATAATAATAATTATATATGTCCCACGAAATAGAGCCACGGGAGTGACTGTAGGGGAATTGGCCACTCACAACGTAGAAAATTATTATTTTTTTCTATTTTCAATTTTTTTTAATTTTCAATTAGGATTTAACTTTAAAATTAAAAAAACAAAAAGTATCACTAATTCTTAATTGATTTGAACTCTGAACAAAATTATGTTGGTGCAAATAACAGTAATTATTTTTGTGTTGCCTATAATAATAATAATAATAATAATAATAATAATAATAATAATAATAATAATAATAATAATAATCTATATATTATTAATAGTAAAGTTTTTGGGTCTCGCTGAATGGAGAAAGAAGGTTAATTGTAGAGATTTCGACCAATCAGAACATAGATAAATACTTAATTAATCTATTTTGGTCCAAATATCAGTAATTATTTCAGCAAAATAATAATAATAATAATAATAATAATTATTATTATTATATGGTATACCATGTAATACCTACTTATGTATACCAAAGTGTTAAAATTTTCTTAATAAATTTATAAATAATTATTATAAAATTCATGTAAATTTGTTAATATTATTTTAAAATTCATCGATATTTTTTTACTTAAAGTCCTGACCTACATGGATTTTGATTGTTCTAGTTAGAATCTTAATTGTTATTGTACGTTTTTTAACTTAAATTCTTGACCTACATGTATTTTTTATTTTATATATTTTTATTTGAATAATTTTTCGTATTTTTAATTTAATTATATAATTTATGTTGTGGTTGTTTTAATTTATATGTACAATAATAATTTAGGTTCTTTTTTGTTAAAAATAATATTTATTTTATCATACACCGTGCATCGCACGGGTTTAAGACTAGTATTATATAAAAAGTATTAAATTAGTCACTAGTCAGCCTCAAAACTAGAGCGAAATTTTATTGGCTTGGCCTGGTGTGAGTGGCAATTCTCAATTACGAACCCTAGCTTTATTTATTTTTATTTTTTTTAATACTAAACTCGCTGAGGTATGTGGCTACCACCTATCTTTTGATCATTGGGAACATTTTAGACATTTTTCTAAAATTTTAAGAATTTATTTATGAATAAAAAATAATTTTATACAAGTTATATGTGATATTATAACTATAAAATCTATCATATTATTTTTTGATTTAACATGAATATATTTTTTTGCAAATAAATAAATAAATAAATAAATATATATATATATTCATATTTTAATGTTAAAATCATTAAGAGGAGTCTTGTCCCAATTCCCAAAATTCGTATAATTTTCGTTGCTCCCTCCGTCCCAAATTAATTGACAATTTGATTAAATTTTGACCGTTAATTACTCACAAATTATAATGAGTGACAATATGAAATTACTATCATTAAAGAGATACTTTACTAAAAATTACAATTGAAGTAATTTTATATTGTAACTCATTATAATCTGTAAATAATTATCAATCAAAATTTAGTCAAAGTGTCAATTAATTTGAAACGCGGGGAGTAGTTAAGTATGGTACATTAATTTTTCACTAACCTTTTTTGGAGAATTTGAAGAATTTTATTGGATTGTGCGGAATATTCCATATTGGATCCCTTGCCAGCGAAAGAAGCACCTGATCAAAGGACCTAGATATTTTACCTTTTAAGTTGGTCGGTGGCATTTGTACTCCCCAAGTACAATATTCAAAAATAAATAAAAAAAAAATGTATTGTAGTTGCCAAAAAAAATTTTTGACCAAAAAACGACGAACGATTATATTACTCCATTATCAAGGCAATTGAGCATGTCGACAGCAACCAGGTCGTTGATAGTACCTAGCGGCTCACCTATCCATACTTGTCTACCGATTGTGGTAGGACATAAGTGAGCAAGAGCATAGGCCACAGTATTCCCATCCCTTTTGACAAAGCTATAACTAATCGAAAAGAAATCAGCGCACAAACTCAAAATGGGTTTCAAAAACAAAGAAAGCAAATTATTATCTAACTTTCCAGATCGGAGTTTCTCTATCAGGGATGTTAAATCACCCTCCACAATGATATGTATGTATCCCAAGTTTCTCGCCTCCGTAATTGCTAGCAAGCATGCCCTCGCCTCTTCCACAATTGGCTCACACCAACCCAACCCCTGCTCCACTCCCGTCACCTCCACAACCCCCAAATGATTTCTCATGACATAACCCCAACCAAAGTCTTCTATTCCCTACTTCCCCCCATCAAAGTTTACCTTTATGACCCCCTGTGGGGGTGGCTTCCAAACCTGAGCCAACGGTGGGACTATCGGAGTGGACTCCTTAGCCGCCGCATCTCTGAATTGGTGCACCAAATTAATCGCCCATCTGGCCGCAGAATCCATCGAGTAACCACCCGTTTGATGGAAGACTTTATTTCGCTCAGCCCAGATACACCATGCCACCGCAATAAACGCCTAATCTGTCATCATCAAGCTTAGTTGATGCTCTCCCATAGCTGTCCAGAACTGAATTATCGTTTCCCTCCCACAATGAAGGATCAAAAGGGCTATTTTCTCATATCTCCGTCGCCAGCGGGCAACGGAACAGCGTGTGACCTTCCGTCTCTTCCCATAACTCACACGTTCTACACCCAGATGCTAAAGAGGGAATTCGTTTCGCCAAATTGGAATTTGTTGGGAGGGCATTCGCAGCACTTCTCCAACCGAAGTTCTTGATCCGAGGTGGAATCTTGAGAGACCATAGCCTTCTCCACAGCTTCTTGCTCTCGTCAGATATCGAAGACTATTTATCTCTTTTTATCAAGGCCCGGGCCAAATGATTACCAGATTTCACCGAATAGTCTCCGGTCGTCGTGAAATGCCATGAGAGAATATCCTCCGGCCAAGCCTTACACAATGGCATACTCGTAATTTGTTGTGCTTCCCAATGGATAAACCACGAATTGATGATATCTTCTTTCCATGAGCCTGTGTTCTTGTCAATAATCTCTCCCACCATCATATTTTGATGAATCGCCGGTGGAGTGGAAATCGGTTTGAAAGAGTAAGGCGGAGGAAGCCACCTGTCCTTCCACACTCGCACTTTTTCCCCATTCCCTATGATCCATCTTGAACCTTTTTCGATGATATATTTTGCTCCCCAATTGCTACGCCATGTATAGCTCGGTCTTGACCCCAGTTGAGCCTCTATGATGTTTCTGTCCGGAAAGTAGCGTGCTTTCAGCAATGTGAACACTAGGGAAGACTCGTTTTTCATTAACCTCCATAGTTGTTTGGCCAACAAAGTATCATTGAATGCTTCTAAATCCCGAAATCCCATCCCTCCATCAACCTTGGGGTCACAAAGCCGATCCTTCCCCACCCAATGGAACTTACGCTTACCCGTATCATGGCTTCACCAAAACTGATTGATGGTTGCTTGAATTTCCATGCACTCATTTTTTGGTAATTTGAAGAAGCTCATCGCATACGTTGGTATGGCTTGTGTTACCGCTTTTATTAGCACCTCACGACCGGCCCATGGCACCAATCTGTCGACCCACCCCGCCAACCTCTTTCCCACTCTATCCTTTACGCCATTAAAAGCCTTCCTCTTACTTCTCCCAATATATGCTGGTAAGCCCAAATACTTGTCCTGGGCATGCACTTCCTTGATATCCATCGAGGTCGATATAGCATGCCTTCTATGCTCTGGGATTCCTTTAGCAAACACCCCACTTGATTTAGCTAAATTTATCTTCTGTCCCAACGCCGCTTCGTACTGTTGTAGAATCTCCATAAGATTCTCTGCCTCCCCCGCTGAAGCTTTACAGAAAAAACAGGGAATCGTCAGCAAATAATAGGTGGGATACGTCCGGCGCCCCCTGACAGATTCTATGCCCATGGATTCCCCCCGTCAACTCTGCCTGTCAAAGCGATGCTATGAGACCTTCAGAAACAAAGAGAAAGATGTTAAGGGAAATGGGATCCCCCTGTCTCAATCCTCGGGTCGGAATGATATGGCCCCGAGGGCTACCATTAATAACCACAGAGAAAGATGCCGACTGAACTAAGTTCATGACTATCCGAACCCAGTCCATATTAAAGCCCAGCTTTAGAAGCATCCCCTTCAAAAAGTCTCACCCGACCCTATCGTAAGCCTTCATCATATCGACTTTCACAGCCATAGAACCCCCTTCCCCATAACTATTTGCCATGGAATGAAATATCTCATAAGCAATTAGGATGTAATCAGTAATTAGTCTACCTGGGGTAAAAGCACTTTGAGCTTGAGAAATGATGGCTTTTAAGAGCGTCTTCAAGCGCTTCGAAATTACTTTCGTGGCCACCTTGTAGATAACATTGCATAGGCTTATCGGGCGGTAGTCTCCAACACTGGATGGGCCTTTGCATTTTGGAATTAAAACCAGATTGGTACAATTCACGCCATACGACATTTCTTCTCACCGGAGCAGGAGATGAACCACCTCACAAACATCATTCCCGACAATATCCCAATATCTCTGAAAAAAGAGAGGGTCAAAGCCATCCGGACCCGACGCTTTATTTGGGTGCATATTAAAAAGAGCTCTTCGGATTTCCTCATTGGTATATGGCGCTCGAAGGATCTCATTCATTTCTGGGGTTACTTTCTGTTGGACTATCTCCAGCACTACATCCATCCCACTCACACCATCAGAAGTAAACAATTTCGAATAGAATTCTATCACAGTATCCTCAATTTCTTTCGTAGTTGAAACCCATATGCCATCTTCAGATTTGAGCTTGGAGATGGTGTTAGTTGTTCTCCTTGTTGAAGCTCTCGCGTAGAACCATTTTGTATTTGCTTCTCCGTGCTTCAAGAAATTCATTTTGGCCCTCTGTCTCCAGTACACTTCTTCTTTCCTACGGATATCACCCAACTTGGCCATTAACTCCCTTCTTCTGCCTATATCACCTTCTACCTGTAATTCACGGCCCAAATTATTTGCTTGTTGGGCCAGGCTGCCTACCCGGCCATTCTTCAACATATTTAATTCCTTTCTCACTTCTTCCATGCACCCATGAAGCTTGGCCCAACAATTTGACCCCAAGCCACGTTCCCAGCCCAATTGCACCTTCTCCCTGCATGCTTCCTCCTTAGCCTACCAATTCTCGAACTTGAAGCCCCTAGCCCTCCTCTTCCCCCCTCTAAGTCTACTACACAGCTACATCAGAATAGGTAGGTGATCCGAAACAGTTTCATCTATGTAGACAACACCGTAGTTGGGAAACATCGCCACCCATTCTACATTGGCTAAGTATCTATCCAATCTTTCCTCCACTATCTCACCATCTCCCCTTTTATGTTCCCAAGTAAATTCGTACCCTCTAAAACCGAGATCATGGAGACCACAATTTTCAAAAGTAGCGCAGAACTGCTCCAGAATGCTCTGACTCTTTAGCACACCCTCCCCCCTTCTTCTCACAGTTATTGAAAATCTCATTTATGTCCCCTCCCACTAACCAAGGCAAGACACAATGGTTACAAAGGTCACTTACCAAATCGCATGTTCTTAGCTTGTGACTCCCTTCTGGCCAACCATAAACATCCATGAAGCGCCAACTTCCCTCACACACCCAGTCTTTGATATGAACATCAATATGGTGAAGCGAGTACGATTGCAGACTCACTTGAATGTTCTTCTTCCATAGCATTGTCAAACCACCCGCTCTCCCCACACAGCTTACCCCCACTCCATCATACACTCCTGACTGCCTTGTCACTCTCTCCATCTCGAAGTCCAGACGTTTGGTCTCCGATAAGAAGACCAAATCCGGTGATAGCTTGTAGAGGGATCACCGAGCCCTCTACAGTTAAGACATATGATACTCATTGATGAAGGCGGGGTTGCGCTGCAACACCCTCCCCTACTTTTGCATAACTCATGAAATCTCTTATTTTTTAAAAATGATAATTCGGAAAATCTTGACATAAACATATACGTGTATAAATGAACCAAACTTGACCTGGCCAAGCTTGGACTTCTGAACTTTCAACAACTAGGTTAAGCTTGAGCTTGATTCAAATAGTTCGAGATCGACCTTATTTGAAATGTTTGGGCTCAATCTCACCCGTTTTTATTTATTTTTTATACAAAAATGCCAAATTTAAAGCGAATTGAAGTAAAACTTTAGGCATGGAAAATAATTTTTTTATAATAAGGATATTATTGAACCAAACTTAAATATTTACATTTTAGCTTTATACATTTCAAACTAGAAAAATATCAAATTTGTACTTTAATATATATTAAATTTAAACATTTAAAATTGATCGATATAATAAAGTTTACCTAGCTATATCCATAAAATATAGCATAAGTTCCGCCTAAAATATTATACCATCGTAATTAAGTTGAGCTCCTTCAAAATTCGAGCGTGTAAATTACATTATCTTAAAAATGTACCAAAGTTACGTAATGCGAATGGTGATGTGCTGGTGGCGGCAACGAAGACGGTGAAGGCTCGATGGGCAGCGAACATAGCGGAGGCGAAGGCGTGTGCATATGGCATGAAGCTGGCCAGTAGGTTTCATTATCAGAATGTGGTAATTGAATCTGATTGTCTCCAACTAGTGCAGAAGGCAAAGCTAAATCTGGTGGAAGCCAGTGAATTTGATCTCATGGTTGCTGATGTTTTAGCTCTTAGGAAGGCATTCTTAGAATGTAGCTGGACACATGTGAAGAGGGAGGGGAATTGTGTGGCACACTATCTGGCAAGGATAAATAATACAACAAAGGAATGTATTTGGATGGGAGTGTGCCCACCCACAGTAAACCCCTATGTATTGTCTGAAAAATTAGTAATGAATTGAAGCTTGTGATGCTTTCCTCAAAAAAAAAAAAAAATTACATTTACCATACCTGATATTTGTGGTAATAATTTTTATACACCCGACATTTGTGAAATAAATTTACCTTACCTGACATTAAGAGTTCATATATTTAAACCTCCTAAGACATTTTATAATTGATTTTTATTGGATTTTCCGGCGAGTATTAAAAAGATAAGTATGAATTGACTTTTTTACCCTTGATATTAATTCATATAACTTTCAATTAAACATGAATTGACGTTTTTACCCTTAATATTAATTCATATGACATTTGAACCCCAACGTTTTCTCTAATTTGTTTCTTCGAAAACCCAATCCCTCCCCATTTTGGAAATGAAAACTAAATAATATCTTATAAGATATCAAGGGTAAAAAATTAATTTTAATGGAAGAAATATCTTATAATGAAAATGAAAAATGAAAATGAATTACCATCAAGGGTAAAAAAACTCAATTCACATTTATCTTTTTAATGGTCGCCGGAAAATCATACAAAAATCAAACATAAAATATCTTAGGAGGTTTAAATATATGAACATTTAATGTCAGGTGAGGTAAAAATTATTTTACAAATATCTAGTCTGTAAAAATTATTACCACAAATATCAAGTAGGGTAAATATAATTTACTCAAAGTCGAGCTCAGCTCAATGGACATACAAGTTGAGCTTGGATTGTGCCAAGCTTGACCAAACTGTAGTGAAGCCATGCTTTGACCAAGTCCAGTATCCCTAAACACTAAACAGCAGCAATTGCTTGCATTTTAAGTAATGGTTTTGACTTTCCACCCATACAAATTACTATGGTGGGCACACATATATTGTTTAGAGTATTATTGATTTTGAGAAACGAGTCAAATGATTAACCACTTCTGAAAAGTTTTGAATTAATAATGAAAGCTCTAAATATTCATTAGTGTAGCAATCCCCCACCAAACAATTTTATATTTTTCATCAAAATAAGGCCATATTACTTTCAATTGTTTATTTGTAGTGTACTCTAATATTAACCAGTAACCTCTATATACTTATAATTTATTAATTGAACTTCTATGTCGATTTATATAAAAGAATAAAATAAACTAAAAATATATATGTATGAGTCTATTACTTGTGATTTATGAAGCGCCGAGGAAGTTATGGATCCAAAGATTCTTGAAGCGCTACTTGATCGAAAGAGGATTTTGGTGAGAGAAATTTGTGAGTTAAAGGTGTTAGGAAAGTGTCCTTAAATCACACATTCTCTTGATCCCACAATTATTTGTTTCCTAATTGTATTAGGATATTATTTAGGTTTCCTTATTATATTAGGTTTCCTAATTGTATTAGATTATAAATCTAATTGAAGTGGGAGTCACGGTAGGTTTATAGGGAGTTTTCCCTGTAAATAGTGGGTCTTGTTCGCCTTGTTTGGTGTGACCAAATTTGGGGCACCTCCTATGGGAGGAGGTGTATTATGATATCTAGAAATTTCGTATTCCCAATGGTGAGAGAGGTTTTGTTGAGATTTTTGTTAACTAAGAGCATATGTCTCTTTCGGGTGGATCTCTTTCGGTGTTTGAGATCTTTTTAATACTCTCTTTATTGGATCTCGGGAGGAGATCGTTCGTTGTACTCTCTACAAATAGTGGATTCGTTTGTGCTTGAGCCGCCCGTGATTTTTTTTTTCCTGATTTGGGTTTCCACATTAAAATCTTGACCCCTTTAATCTTGCATTTATTTTTCTCGATATCCAGTAGTCATCTTTTTATTTTCGCTTCCGCTAATCAATTCTACTTTTATTAAAAACCCGAACAAAAGGTTTTACGGTTTTACCTACCAAGAAGAAGTGAATCGCTTTGTGGGTGGTCTCATAGATGTTTATAACTGCTTGGAGCTGTTTTTCTTGTTTTTTTGTCCATATCTTCCAACTGTTGCTATTTTTTTAATTTTGTTTTTGCAGTTTTTGAGCAGATCATGCGGTGAAAGAAGTAAAATATTAAATGGTCCAGATATCGAGAAAATAATGCAAGAATAGCATAAATAAAGGGAATGATTTAGTTAACGTGAGAAACCCAAGAACTGCGCGAAAAAAATGCCTATGGATGACACAGATATGATCAAACTACACTATCTTTATCAAAGTATGACAACAGATCTCTGCTCTTTCAAGCGATCAATTGGAGAGGTACGAATCTAAGTTAGTAGACCAAATTACATGAAAAGAACAATCACTCTCAAGACTCTCAGTGTGACAACTCTTCAAACCTTAGTGAATCCATATGCTCGCATCTCTCTCATCGCCATTAAGGGAAACGCTTCAGGAATCCTCAGTCTTTTTGCCATGGTGCTCTCCACGAGACGCTCGGTGCTCTCTCCACGAGACAAATAATTAATATCTCTAGCAGCTTGGGAATATATGGCAAGACAAACCTTGGCCACCACTATGAAGATTTTTCGAATCTAATATAATTAGAAAATTTAACATAATAAATAAACTTAAATAATTTCCTAACTAAATTAGGAAATAAATTATGTGGCCAACTTAAGAGCTTTCAAGATATAATATTCCTAACAATAGATAATAATCCCTTCATGCTAAAAAGTTTTTCCCATTTGACATCACGGTCTTCAATAATCAATATAATACTTTGACCATTAACTTTTCATATTTTAACTTTCCATGTAATACTTTGACCATTAATTTTCATATTTCATCTTATCAAGACTTGTAATGTTATATATATTTGTATATAATTATTTTCTATCACAAATCTAATAACAATAATAATATAGACTAAGTCATTATATAAGACACTAACTAAAAGAATAAATTAAAGGCAATCATCAATCATATCAATTTATAATAAGACCACCTTCACAAATTGATGCTAAGATTGATCGTATAGCTGGAATTATCGGCGATGATATAGATGTGCTATTCCTCGATGATCCATTAAACTGAAGTTTTTTTTTATTTTATCAGCTGATTGAGCTGTGGTGTTTATTGGCTGTCGTTGGTGCGATCAGCATGTTGTGCTTTTTTTTTTTTAACCAATGTTTGGTTGTAATTTTTTCTTTAGAGTTGGTTGGTTGCTGTTCTTTTTGCGGTTTGCTAAATTCTGTAATCTTTTAAGCCTTTCGGCTTTCAATAATCGAAAACAAAAACCACCTTCAATATTGTGAGGAGTAGAGTTAGTGTTGGAAATATTTCAAGAGTATAAGAAGATTATATAGCATAAGGAATCGTGTGGAACAAGTATAAGGATCATATATAAGATAAACATCAAGAATATGATCAACACGGATGAGTTTGAGACCAACACGGATCGTGTAGGTCTCCAGAGAGCAAGAAAAACCATTCTGGGCTCAACAAGGATCGTGTTGAGGCAACACGGACCGTGTTGATACAACACGGATCGACCGTGTTGATACAACACGGATCGTGTTGAATGCCAGAATATGTTTTTAATGCTAACGGCTATAT
Organism: Portulaca oleracea; assembly: GCA_029582165.1. NCBI lineage: Eukaryota > Viridiplantae > Streptophyta > Magnoliopsida > Caryophyllales > Portulacaceae > Portulaca > Portulaca oleracea. The sequence continues at coordinate 24,674,101 of CM055877.1, read as the reverse complement.
AATCTTGAGTATTAAGTTTATAATATCAATATTAAGCTCGGTATTACAATCCAACAACTATATTAGTTGACCAAGTCAAGGTCATAATCCATCATTAAGGACCTTAATTATGCCTTTGACTAAGGGGTGTAATTAGGGTTGGATTAGGGGTGGAAGTCTCCTATAAATAGGAGACATTTCCAAGCCATTTGAGATAATCACAAGCATCTATTCTATTCGATAATCACATCCTCTCAAATATAGACTGCAGCTATACTTGAGATAATCAAGTGAGAAACCTATGTCTTGAGTGCGACAAGAGCTAAGTTTTATCCCTTTGAACATTTACGGTGCAGTAAATAGTTCTTAAGGAAAATGAGTACGAGACCATGACTCTTAGGGTTATCCAAACAAGTCAAGTTAACCATTTGGTTATTAAGTTCAATCTCCGTCTTGTCACATGTACCGCTAGAAGATCAATATGCCAAGAGAAGATGATGAAGATTCAAGTTGTTGTCAAACATCATTTTCCAACAGTTAGATCGGAAGGAGTAGACTCCACAATGACAGGAGATTAATTAAAGAGTTTGAAAGGAAGAGAGAGTGGTTGAGAGAGGAAGAGGCACGAGAGGTAGATACCAAAAAAAACTATATATTAAGAAATCGATCAAGAAATTCAATTAGTGATAGATTAATTAAATAGTTCAATTGAAACTTGAAGCGGAAAATGTCACAACATTGTGAAAATAGGCATTGTTATATGTCACCCACCTTTTTAATAATGTCGATCACTTTTTTTTATAATAATTTTCAATATCGCTCTTGACCCTCACAATTTCACTCTCTAACTTCTCTCTAGTTTCTCTCTCCAATAATAATACTAATACTAATAATAATAATAATAGTATTAACAATAATAGTAATAATATTTACAAAATTTAATTTAAAAAAATTTATCAAAACTCAGAAAACATGGTTGTCGCCCGAAAAATGCGGCGACACCGCGGTACTAGCCGCGGTGTTGCCGCGACCGACGTGCGGCAGCCAGCGCGGTGCTGCCGCATTTTTCATGTTGCAACCGTGTGTTTTGGGTTTGTTTTCGATTAATTTTTTTAAAATAAAATTTTGTAAATATTATTATTATTATTATTATTATTGTTAATACTATCATTATTATTATTATCATTATTATTATTATTGTTATTATTATCATTATTAAAAAAAATTATCATTATACATTAAATTGCTATGTTATTATTAACAAATTAACGATTTTTGAAATTCAACCAAAAGTTAATAATTTTAATAATAATAATATTAACAATAATAATAATAATAATATTTACAAAATTTTATTTAAAAAAATTAATCAAAAAAAATCCAAAAGACACAGTTGCCACATGAAAAATGCGGTGGCGCTGCGGTGGCTGCCGCAAGTCGGTAGCGACAAAGTCGCGGCTGGTGCCGCGATCGACATGCGGCAGCCACCGCGGTGTTGCCGCATTTTTCATGCGACAACCATGTTTTTTGGGTTTTTTTCGATTAATTTTTTAAAAATAAAATTTTGTAAATATTATTATTATTATTATTATTATTATTAATACTATCATTATTATCATTTATTATCATTATTATTATTATTAGAGAGAGAAATTAGAGAGTGAAATTGTGAGGGTCAAGGGCGATGTTGGAAATTATTATTAAAAAATGGACAACATTAGTATAATAGGAGACGGCGAATAGTAAACGGGTTCTTTCTTACTCCTCGCTTTGTTAAGAAAAAGGAAAAGAGAATCTATCAAAATTCATTACTCATGCATGCAACTAACAGAAAATCTTTTGCTAACAAGCTAGCCTTATGCTTTGTTCATTACACGTTAGTCAACTTCTATTACACGTTAGTCAACTTCGTAAGGCCCTTTCTTTTATGCGGTAACGTAAGTTACCGCACTGCAATTTACCGTAATTTATCGCAACTTACCGCAACTCATTATAAATTATCATTTATCTTTTTATTTAATATATTTCATAAAAATTCATAAAATAATTTAAAATCCACAAAATGATTTCCATCGCAACTTATCGCAATCTACCGCAACTTATTTATTATTTATATATTTCCTAATAAAAATATTTCAACACCCATTTATTATTTCCACCGCAATTTACCGTAATCTATCGCAATTTATCGCACCGCAACTTACCACACCGCAAATACACCGCATAAAAGAACAGGGCTAACTTAATTAATCTATGAATAATTAATAGGTTGTGTACTAGATAATGAATTTTCTTTGATAATTACTAATGTCAGAGTACTATAGTTAGTAAGAAACTAAGAATGCGTCATTGATGATGCCATATGTTTTTTTAATTACAGAACTATAGAATAATAGTACGTAATTAAGTACATGATATGAGGCAACAAACATTAATGAGAGTGCGATTGATCTTGATTAGTGTAGTTAGTTACATGCTTTTACTAGGATTAAGAAACCTTTTAGTACGCATGCAAAGGGAAGTTTCACGATTATGCACAGGTGGTGCGAATATTCTTCTTAAGTTAAGCAGTTTATGATCTCCAATGTGCATATATATTATTGAAGCATGCACCATAGAATATTAATATTAATGAAGCAAATGTAAAATAATAACTAATGCAACACAATAAATAAATTTACCCATGTTTTTTGAATTGGATAAAATGAAGTTTGGATAGATTGATTGGATTGGATTGGATTGGATTGGATTGGATAAGTTATGATACTTTTTTTGGGAAATTGTGTTTTTAGAGAGAAAACTTTTTTGGGGAATTGTGTAAGGTTGGATTGGATTGGATTGGATTAGAAAGAGTTACCAATCCAAAGAACAAGGTAAAAAGTTAGATTATTAAGATCAGATGTATGGATACCAACGACATTTATTTGTTTGTGATGGTTTTCATGTGATAACTATCACTAATGAAAAATCTCATTGGTTTTCATGTGATAACTATCACTAATGAAAAATCTCATAGGAAGGAGTTGACTGAAATTGATCATTAAAAATATTTATTAGCCAAAGGATTTGGATTCGTTTTAATGGCAAACAAAAATTAAATGTATTATTGAAATATAATAATATAAAGATTTTAAATGTGATCGATGATTAAATTTCTTCAAGCCTAGTCAGGAACTTTTTTTTTCCTTAGGATTGGAAGAGCTCTACTTATTTATGGTCTTTCTAAGGTCAAGTTTTCCAGGAATCGCTTCCTTATGAAACATATTTGTCAATGGAAGAAGAACTCGTTCTAACACTTTTGGAACTACTAAACTTAAGCTTTCTCAAGGTTCATGTACTCCTTAGTCCAAGACTAAGTGCACTCACTAAGTTTATCAACAGAACACTTAGTTATCCAAGTGAATTCCCCACACTCACTTAATGCGAATTCCTCGGCAAAGGAAAGTCTCAAGAATTGAATTGAAGGAATGCTTGAATATAATGTATTCTTCCTTGATGTATATCCAAATGGTCGAGTCACTTTTCTTGAACGAGCATCTTAAATAACATCCTTCCTTCTGATTGTAACGTTTGATATGAATAAGTCGGATTTTAGTCATCAATCAATAAATAGGATCCATGCCAAAAATTAGTTAACCCTGTTCTTTTGTGAAGCAGGTAAGAGGGAGTGTAAGTGAAGTAGGGAAGGTAAGCTGTGTATAGTAGGTAAATCATACTAGTCATATTGCTTATTAAATATATAAACTTTAAAAGATATATTATGTAAGGTATTTTTGATAGTGTAAGCAACGTTTGTTAGAATCGGGATCCTAGTTAGGATCGATGGGTTTAGTTAGGATCGAAATCGTAGAATCGGATCAAAGATTGTAAATTCTAATATAATAGGAAAATATCAAATAAAGTTCTATGATAATTAAAATCTTAACATTTTATTCACTAGTAATGAAACAATACGTTAAATTGTATATCAGTTGATAATTTCAATACAAAATATTATATTGTTATGACAAAATTTTAAAGATGATAATGTGCCCAAACATTATCAAATTCAAGTAGGATCGTGGATCGAATTATAGGATCGTAGAGTCATATTGTGATTCTAACATGTAATATTCAGACAAAACCAGGATCGTACGATCCTAACTACTTTAAAATTCTAATAAGAATTGGATCGTTGTAGGATTTTTGGATCGTAAACTCATAGAATCGTTGATCCGAATCGGGATTTTAATAACTATGAGTGTAAGTAAAGTATGTAAAAATAGGTAAGTTAAGTAAAACTTTACTTCACCAGAAAAACAAAGCCTTTGTAAAGGACAGATTGTAAGCTCACCGTTCTTTTATGCGGTACCGCAACTTACCGCACCGCAATTTACCGCAATCAACCGCAACTTACAACAATCTACCGCAATCTACTATTTACCATTTTATATATCAAACTCATTTATTATTTTTCACCGCAACCTACCGCAACTCATTGCACCGCAATTTACCGCACTACAACGCTGCAATTCCACCGTATAAAAGAACTATGCCCAGTAATTAACGCAACAAATCAATCATTATTTTAACTAGACAACTACTAGTTTAAGGTAAGCTAGGGAAGTTAATCAAAGAAATCTCAAAGATAACAAAGATAATAATTTAGGAAGGTCTCCAGATATTTAGGAGTCAACGTTGGAGGATAAAATAGATGTGAAGTAAACTCAAAGTACATATGTCATATATAATTGATAAATAGATGTGAAGGATTTTAATCTGGTTACGTACGTACCTACATTATATTTGATAAATCACAATTAAAAATATGTGTATTACCATTCACTTTTTTTCAATCAATTTGAAATGGTTGAAAAACCAATCATTTTAGCAACCATTTAATATTCTAACTATTTTTCAAAAATTTTAGTGGGAAAAAGGGTTGGAAATTCCAACCACATTTACTAAAATGGTTGAAAATTTTTCCTACCATCCATTATCCACTATTTGAAATTGGTTGGAAAAACGGTTAGTGATCCGACCATTTTTCTAACCATTTTCAAATACTAGGAAAAATGATGGTAGGAAAAATTTCTAACCAATATTTTAGCAATAGTGGTTGGATTTTCCAACCTTTTTTCCAAATAAAAGTTTTGAAAGATATTGCAATATGAAATGGTTGTTAAAATGGTTGGTTTTTCTAACCATAAATTGGTTGGAAAAAAAGTTGTTGGAAAAAAAGTAATTTTTAATTGTGAATAGATGCGAAAATTTTTATGTACAAGCGAAAAAGTTATTTGATTATTTAATAAGAATTTTACTATTAAATTGAACATATTCATAGTACAGTGATTCTTATGTAAAACCGCCTCACCATAAATTTATCATGGCACGTGTAATTTTGATGTGACTATTCAAGAATAAAGGGGTGACCAATGATTTAATTAGGGTGACTCTGATAAAATTCACTGTTTGATAAATTATTAGTCATATTCATATGAAAAAATCATTCTAATATCACTTATTAGTCAAAGTAAAATATTAGAAAAGTCATCTTATGAGGACTCTGTCTCAAAATAAATTTACGTGAGATGGTCTTATACTAGAATTTGTGTTCATAATATAGAGGGGCCTCCACATCGCAGTTTGATGTATGAGAGGCTTGAACCGCAAATGATGGTTATTAGACAAGAATGGGTTGTTGGGGTAGAAACTTTCGATGAATTTACTTAGTCTTGATGATGTAAAATATCATTTTTATAGACAGGGGTTTGTGGAACGATATTGAAATTGGACGTGTCATGGAGAAATCAATGGGTAATGTTAATTATGAGCATGGTAGTGGTGACGATGTGTACGGTGACTTAGAGCAAAAACAAGTAGACATCATACAAATGACAAACTCAATCAGCCAAAATACATCGACAGAGTGGAAGAAATGCTGAATAATTTCATCAGAACAAATGAGTCGCCTAATGCACGAGCTTAAGTTCGTATTCTATGATATGCTTGAAGTTGCTCAACAACCTCTATGAAACATTTCGAAAAACTGAGTTGAAAATTAAAGCGAAGAAGTTCAGGATGGGCTATGAAATAGTTGATTGTTACCAAAGTGGATGCATGATCTACTATAAGGACAATGCTTATCTTATCGAATGCAAATTTTGTGGGGATCCTAAGTATAAGCCTTATAACTCGTCAACCACGAGAAAGAAAAGGCACCCTATATAAGAGAATGTTGTACTTTCCCTTAAAACCTACGTTGCAGCGTCTTTATGCCTCGAAAAACACAATGGGGAATATGAGATGGCATGCTTAGACAAGTGTGAGGAACGTGTCCTTACTCATCCGTCACACAACGCATCTTGGAAATTGTTTAACACCATACATGCAAATTTTTTGCGAAGGATTCCCGAAATGTGAGGCTTGGTATTTGTGCGGATGGATTTGGCCCGTTCAACCAAAATGAGAAGTCATATTCAATATGGCTAATTGTAGTCAATCCTTTCAACTTGACGACTGAATTGTGCATGAAAACACACTATATGTTCTTAACGTGCATTATTCCAGGTCCAAATCCAGGAAACAAAATTGATTTCTTCCTCCAGCCCTTGGTAGACGAGCTTCTTCAACAATTATGGGTTCGGGTTCAAATGTATGACTTCTCCAAACGACATAATTTCAACATGTTGAAAGCTTTGATGTGGATATATAGCAAATGATTTCCCTACCCTTGACATGCTTTCTGGGAGGAGCACACACGAGGGCGTGGCATATCCTATATGCATGGAGGGGATGAACGCCATGTCTAAATCATGTCTAACTCGAGAAACGTGAATAATTGATAAAAAAAATCGAGGGAGTATTTAGGAAAACATATTTAAAAAGGAATTGAATGTTTTACAACATATCATTTCCTTTTGCATAATGCACTATTTTTATGAAACAAAGACAACAATTTCATTACTGAAATCAATGTGTAATTAATAATTATTATTTTTATTCTTTTTTATCTATCGTCTAAAATATTCGTGTAAAAAAATTTAACCGTTAATATTTTAATTTATATAATGATGTATTTTTAAAAAATTGATGTCATTAAATTTATAATAAAAAATATTATTAAAAAAATATAATATTATAATTGTTGATAAAATGTTTATATGAAAAGTTATTGATTAGCAATTGATATAAAAAAAAGAACATATATGACAAATAAAACTGAGGGAGTATGATAGTAAAAATATTACACTGCAGTATTGGGCTTCATATATGATTTCAAATTTCACATCTATTCCTGTTATACCTACTCTCATTCAACCTTACCATCCAACCATTAATTTTACTTTAGTAATTACTACCCCAATTTCACAAAGCTTAATTACACAAAGTGGTCCAACATACATGTCAGGCTCATATACCCTTGTGAGGCTCTGATACCACTTGTTAGAGAAAATAAGCAGCAAGGTAACAGCGGAAGTGAATAATAAAATCGAATTAAGATAACGGAAATTACGACAAAATTCAGGAACAAAATAAGAGAGCGATAAAGGAACACAACCACAAGGTTTACGTAGGAAACCGAAAAACTCGGAGAAAAACCTACGGACGGCGACAGCCAGAAAACAATCCACTATGAGCAAGGAGGAGTACAACCCGATCACTATCACAGGGTGTGATGCAATTTACAACAGAGGAGATTACTATCACAATCTCTCTCACTCACAACTCACAATCTTTCTCTTTCGGGATACAATTGGGATCGAAAATATTGGTGAGACATTTTTCCCTCTCAATATTTTCTCCCTCTCTGACTCTCTATAACTCGATCATTGTTTGCCGTGCTCGATGTCGCCGTGCACCGTGCGCCACGCGCTGCACGCCGGGCCGTGATTATAGTGGAGATACATTTGTAGTATTTATACTAATAGAGAAGAAAGGAAACTAGGTTAAATTACAAATAACATAAATAATAAAAAAAGGAAAGTCGTCGCAGCCGAAAGACGGCCTGAGACGCTGGTAGCGTAAGACAGAAGGGAGTAGCGTCTAGGAGCGCCTCTTGTAGATGGGCGTTGGTATCGTCATGTTGACGCGAGTGGCGTCTTCTGGCACTGCTGGTGCCTCATAGGCGCTGGTACGTCTACCCATGTGTTGCCGATTCTTCTCCGTTTTGGACCCCACCGAGGATCCAATGGGCCACAAAACCCAACAAACTCCACATTGGACCATGATCCGAGCCATTGGTCCAGATAACCATCTTGACTGTCGCTGTCAACACGCCCCTCCACAGGGCGTTGCCCCGCAGGGCACTCAAGCGGTAAAGATTACAAACCTCTACCTGGATGCCTGTTTGAGACCACCTGTGTTGTTTGAGACTGCCTCTGCAGTTTTGTCACTGTAGACCCCTGTAGGGTGTATAGGCTGCCATTCCTGCTCTTTTCATCTGAACCATGGAACCCCTGCGCGCTTTTGGGACACCATCTTCTCCTTTGTACCTACAACTATTAACCTGAAGAGTACCCAAAGTCATCAAATTGCAAATTATGTTAGGAATTTCACGAACCCCTTTCAGGGTTCTACCACCATCCTTAACACAAAACCCCTCTACATCTGAACCGTACTCAACACAGTTTGCGGTACCAGTTTTGGTGCGGTTTTCCTTACTACCCTGCTTTTGGTCTTTCCAACAGTCACTCTCTACATGGCTCTTCTTGTGCACCCAATCTTCAGTATACCTTGTCGGTCTCCTGATCTCCCTCCTGGGACGATCTCTTTCCATGCTCGGTTCTTCCTCTGAGGAACATCAGGCTCATCAACTTGACTTGTTTGAGCAGCATCAGTGGCTTGCTCCTGACTGCAGGTTCCGATGGCTCCACCCTGAGCCTCAACCTGCTACACCTCGAACTCAGACTGCCCTGGTTCTCTTTCTTTAACCCTTTTGAAGTTCTCATCGCTCATCGTTACATCAGTCTTCGTATAGGGATACTCAACATCCCTTACCCCATGTTGAATCAGGACCGCCTTCAACTGAAGTCTCTTTGTTCCCTCGAATTTTGGAATTTCACACTTCATGAGTGAAGCCATCTCTCCCTTGCTCTGATACCACTTGTCAGGCTCAGATACCCTCGTGAGGCTCTGATACCACTTGTTACAGAAAATAAGCAACAAGATAACAGCGGAAGCGAATAATAAAATCGAATTGAGATGACGGAAATTACGACAAAATTCAGGAACAAAATAAGAGAGCGATAAAGGAACACAACCACAAGGTTTACGTGGGAAACCGAAGAACTCGAAGAAAAACTCACGGACGGAGACAGTCAGAAACACAATCCACTATGAGAAAGGAGGAGTACAACCCGATCACTATCACATGGGGTGATGCGATCTACAACAGAGGAGATTACTATCACAATCTCTCTCACTCACAACTCACAATCTTTCTCTCTCGGGATACAATTGGGATCGAAAATATTGGTGAGACATTTTTCCCTCTCATTATTTTCTCCCTCTCTGACTCTTTATAACTCGATCATTGTTCGTCGTGCTCGACGACGCCATGCACCGTGCGCCACGCGCCGCACACTGGGCCGTGATTATAGTGGAGATACATGTGTAGTATTTATACTAATAGAGAAGAAAGGAAACTAGGTTAAATTACAAATAACCTAAATAATAAAAAAAGGAAAGCCATAGCAGCTGAAAGTCGGCCTGAGACGCTGGTAGGGTAAAACAGAAGGGAGTAGAGCCTAGGAGCACCTCTTGTAGATGGGCGCCGGTTGCGTCATGTTTAGGGGTGAGCAGGACCGGGATCCCGGTAACTTTCGGAGGTCCCGGTCCCGGTCCCTGTTGTAACCGGGAGCAAAGTTTTGCTCCCGCTCCCGGTCCCACGAGGAATGGGAAATCGTCCGGGAAATTTTTAGTTCCGGTTTGCTAATTTTTTTTTACCAATTATTTTAATTTATTTCCATTAAAAATCAACATAGATTATATAAATTATCTTTAATTTCACAAATGTGAGTGTCGATTTATTTACATAGCCGCTTTTTCCCAGATTAAAATTATGCAATATCTAATACATAACATTTTTTTTCGAAAAAATATGCTGTGTTCGAAATAGTGATAAATAAATCTAAAGAGCGAGCACAAATTAAATTAAACAAATTTATCAATCATCATGAAGTCACTTGATATATTTATTTATTTATATATATATATATATTTATTTATTTATTTATAAACCGGGAATCGGGACCGGGACCGGGAAATGAGGTTAACTCACATTCCCGGTCCCGTTGTTGTCCAGGACTTTAATTTTTGTCCCGCTCACGGTCCCGCTCCCACCGGGTACAGGATTTTGGGACCGGGACTTGACCGGGACCGGGATTCCTGGAATTTTTGCTCACCCCTAGTCATGTTGACGCTGGTGGCATCTCTGGACACTGGTGGCGTCTTCTGGCGCTGCTGGTGCCTAATAAGCGCTGGTAGCGTCTACCCATGTGTTGCCGATTATTCTCCGTTCTGACCCCACCGAGGATTCAATGGGCCACAAAACCCAAAAATACATGAAGCTCAAGTTGAAGACACTTTTGGTCTTCTTGGATGTCCCCTTTTTTTTTAAATTTTATTTTATGTGTCTAAAGCCTTTCTAAGTGACTAAGAATCCATAAATAGATTTGCGCACATATATGATGCTTTTTTATGATTTTATATCAAGAATAATCTAATAGAAAAAGAAACAAAGAAAGAAAGTAATTGAAATATATATATTTGATGCTCATAATATACAAGTTGATATATCACATTTAATATAGAAAAGAATAAAAAAAGGAAAAGTTTTTTGTTATTTTTTTAGGCAAGGAACAAGTTTGCTAACTGTGCATGACCATACCAATGCCATAATAACCAATAAAGGATACAATGGCCCATGAAATAAAGGGATGGAAGTATTAGTGTCATTAAATTATAAGATGAGAGCAAAAAGAATCTCCTTTAGCATAGAATGGCTATGAAAATGATGGGGTATTATTCCTTGATCACCCCCCCCCCCCCCCCACGAAAATGGGATTCTAATAATCTCGAATTTTATGAATTGGACAATAATTATCCCTACTATTAATTTGGATTTTTGTGGTCCAAGAAAAATAAAACTGGATTATAGTAGGACATCATCGAGAGTATGCCCTCAATATCATAGATTTTGTGTTGCTTTTGATTCAAAACTTTGTATAACACTTTACCATGATTTTTAAAAAATTTACGGCATTTCTCCCAATTTTTTTTCATTTTTTAAAATATTTTTTAAGATTTTCCACTTTTAATCCTTTTAAAAAATTATAATAATTACTCGGAGTTTCAAAAAAATAATTTAAAAAATGTTTTAGAAACTAGAATTCATTACCTTTTATAGGGGCAGAAACGAAAAAAAATATGGGTAGGAATGAAAAAAATAAAAGAATGTGGAGGTGGATATCGTACCACTACAATCCATTTTTTATAGACCACCAGAATCCAAATTGATAATAGGGATTATTATTATCCAATTCAGAAAAGTGGGAATGATTATAATCCAATTTTCCAATTAATCTTTATTGTCAATGGTATACAGCATACTAGACACAATACCTAGATTTTTTTTTTAAAAACAAAATTAGGAATCACAATACAGTTGAATAATGAATTCCATCTATGATTTTGTTATGCATATTTTACTTTTGGTATGCTTATAATTCCGGTACCAAATTCTTGTTTATTTTATTGAAATAACGTGGTTATATATGAAAATAAAAATTGATATGAGTCGTTATATATGTGTATATATTAAATTGAAAAAAACATTAATTGAATTTGGTAAGTATAAATACCACATATAAGTTGCATAAAATTGTTATAAAATAATATATTTGTGAATGTCCATATATCAATCAGATATTTATTGGGTATCTTTATCTGTTAGGATGATATAATATAGGAGAAATTTATTTTCATATGAAGCCTGTATTGTATAGGACTCTTGCTATGTAACTAGTATAAATACCTCTTGTGTGTCATGAATAAATCATCCTATTCTCCTCTCTCAATCTCTCCTGTCTCTATTGTTCTTCTCTCAAAATGTTCAACTTGTAAACAAGACAATAATAAATTTTACCAAAACCTTTTATTCAAAAGCTTTTGTAAAGCAATCAATACTTCTGAAACTCTTCGGGAGTCATAAACATTATTCAAAAACAATTTGGATATGGATTAATCATTTCCTTTGATTATGCAATATGCGTCCATATTGCTTTAATTACATAGATATTTATCTATAAGTAACTAATATTCTCGAGAATTTTATTGTGTGCTTCCGACACTTTGAACTCTTCGGGAGTTTTATATAAATATCATTATCAAATTTCTTGTAAGCTATAACGATATTTATAAGATGCATACTTAGTTTTTCATGTACTGCCAAATTTAAGGTATCTTAATGTAGTGACATACACTACATAGGAATATATTCCTTCATATTCGATACCAAGTCTTTGCGAAAGCACGTATGCAACAAGTCGCTCCTTGTGCATTATATCTCATAATCTCCTTTTCTCATTCTATTTTCTCATAACTATGTCCCACAAGTTTTGCACCAGTTTGACGTATGAACAACATATCTTGATATTTGCAATTTTACAAGCGAATCTAATTCTTCGATGCATCTTTCCACTTGGCCAATCTCATCTTTGTCTGTATTCATTAACAGACGTAAGCTCATGATCCTCATGGTTACTCACAGTAGTGAGCGCTATATTATATAATCAAATACAATATCCACGTCGACTTCATTTCGGTTCCTCCCTTATCCAATTCATGACATAATTAATTGAGATCTCATCATTTTCACGAATTTCAAGTGTCTGAGCTTGTGGTGTAAATTCCACATTTGTCATGATTTAGGACTCTTTTGGAGTCAAAAATTTCCTCATTTCGGTTATCATTAATTATTCGCTCTTTTTTTTTCGAGGACTTTTGTCTTTGGAACCAACTAGTCTACCACGCTTTATATGTGGTCTAGACTCATTAACCATTCAATTTGTCCTACTGAGACATCAATTCTTACAGGAGCATTAGTAGTTGGGACATAAGGTTTAATAACTCTTTGTGGGTCAGTAGAATAACTGGCAATAGATTCGCTCAACTTCGTGGATGAATTATATTTTGAACTTCTAGTTCACATTACATTGTATGGGGATCATAATAATTCGTTCCAACTTATTTTCTTGTCCAACAACTTGATTTCTCCCCCTACTGTTGGCAAACTTGTGTCATCATAATCGACAAATTATGCCATAAGTATATCTCCAATGAACGGTTCTATTATGTTAAAGTATGGATGGATATCTATACCCAATATATATTCCCGATTCCTTCGGGATCCCATCTTAGTGCGTTATCATGGAGCATACATTGCACATGCTCAAATTCAAAAGTGGGAGATATTTGGTTCATGGCCAGAAACCATTTGTAGGGGATTCATGATAACCTCTTGACCTTATTTGGATCAATGTTGGTGCATGCAACATGACATGTCCCTGAACAATTGTAGTAAGCTCTGCTCTCAAAAATAATAGGTTTATAATATACTCAACATCTCATATATTAATGATTCTGCAAGATCATTTTACATATAAATATTTGACATATGATGCTTACCATCTATGTCCATTGGCATACAAAAACCATCAAAAGCCTTCACCATCATTATCAAAATGAATCTTCTTGATTGATTATTCGAAATGTGCTCGTATATCAATTGAGCAAACAATCTTGCAAGCGCCAAGTTGTAAGTTGATAGTAAACACACAAGTGGCTATCTTATTGATACATCAAGTAAAGCCACACTATATTCATATGACTTACATATAGGTCTATAGGACCAGTACAAATATCACTTGTACACACCCAAGAATCTAAGGGATTCAATCCCTATCTTTGCTAATGATGGTGTTATAATTAATTTCTTTGACTGTGAGCAACAAATTAGAACTCATTTGATTAAGGAACTTCTGGCCCTTTAAAATATATCTATATGAGTTCTTCTTGAGAGGATTGATCCAAGATGCTCCTACTATGATAAAGTCTTCCTCAATAGTAAACTTCTGGTTTACTAGAGTATGTGCTTCAATTGGGTTAGTTGTATAGAATAACCCATAAAATAAGGATGATATCTTTTTCAACACACATGTTGTTCAAAGCAATTTTCATAATATATGAATACTAGTTGTCTCAACATGGTATTCATTCCCAAGAATATCATTGAAACTTAATTAATAAGTTCCTTTGAGATTAGCTTGGAGGAGAAAAGTACGTCCACAATATGGAAGTTAGTTCCACCAAATAGTATTATATGCGCTCTTCTGGAGCCTTTAATCAAAGTAGAGTGTCATATATATAATGCTAATATTTGATTCCCTCATCAATGGATAATAAGTAATTTATTATAACTAAAAATGTGTTTTGTTCCGGTGTCTGCAGGACACGTATCTATCACCTCATTTATTCAAGATTCCAATCAAGTAAATATCCATGAAATTCATTTAAGATAAATATAACATCAATGCATATAAAACATATAACAAAAGTGCTTTAAATCACTTATTCATAAAATTTCCATTTCAGAAGCACATATATGATTAGAAAATTAAATACTCCGTACTGAGCATGCATTAATCATGGACATCAAAACCATTGATTACTTTTGAAACATGTCTATGGGCATAATGACTAATCACATAAATATCATTAAATTATCTCAAAGATAGATTCCATCCATATGCACATATAGTATGACAATCAAATATCCAATACGCATTATAATTTGTATTATGCTTAGGAAACAAAGTTCATACATATTTGGCAGAGACTAGAGATATCATCTTTTAAACGACTAGCATGACTACGATCACGACTATATCGACTATCACGGCTACTGACGTGACCTTTGTTTTGCTCATATCCAGCCACATTCACTTCAGGGAATTGGACAAAACCATTTAGGTGTACTAATGATCCCATAGGACATTATTAATAAAATTATGTACATTTCTCATCTAAACATTAAACTCCACACTAGTAACAAAATGCTAAATTTAACTGATAATATAAACTTTTATCAACCTCAAGTATACTATCATCGCCCATCCTTATGCCAATTAACAACTCTATACTCTAATTGGCAGGAAAGCGAAATTCTGGTTCACTAACGAGATTATATAGAGCTTCAATGATTGGAGGAGTGAACTTCTGGTTCACTACTAATACATGTAATTAACGCAAATAAAATTCAATATTAGTGGTAGAATAAACTTCTGGTTCACCAATGAGATAAGTAATCCCTTTTTTTTCAATAACAGGGTAAACTTCTGGTCATTAATAAAACTAGATAAAACTCTTGACATTAAAGTGAATTTCAGGTTCACTAATGAAAATAAGACAAAATTCTCATTATTAGAAAGAACTTTTTGCGCATAAAGTAAGTTTTGTAGAAAAAGTGCTAAAATAATGTTGCATGGGCAATGCACGCCCTTTTAAGTCCCCGGTAGTGGTACAATCTTTTGATATGAAAACAACCCCCTTTCAATCCCGAAAAGATGATGAGAAATTTGGCAGTCCTGAAGTACCGTATTTGAGCCCTGAAGTACCGTATTTAAATATATTAAAGCACAAATGTATCTTGCTAATCATACATGATCTAACCTATTTCGGTAGCTCGAAGGTACTAGCGATTTAGATATTCATTATCCTCATCGGCTCAAAATTGGTTTGATTAGCTATGCTGATCTTGGATATTTGCCTAAATTCTATAACACTTGATCACATACTAGTTATGTGCACGTTGAAACAGATATTAAGCAAATCCGTTTCAGTGAGAATTAAGTTGATTCATGTATCAAGCCACTTTTGATTGTGAAGTTTAAAAGCCAGTCATGAAGTTGAACTACATCAACTCAAAGATCTTAATTGATCTTCTCATCAGGGGGAGTAATACGTGTTGTACTCTTTTTCCCTTATCTGAGATTTTGTCCCACTGGGTTTTCCTTAGAAAAGTTTCTAATGAAGCAACATATGTTTGCGTATAAAGAAGTGTGTACTATTTTTCCTTCACTGGGGTTTTTCTCCCAATTGGGTTTATCCTAGTAAGGTTTTAACGATGCATACTCTTTTGGATAATAGACATTCAAGGGGGAGTGTTATAAAATAATATATTAGTGAATGTCCATATATCAATCAGATATCTATTGGGTATCTTTATATGTTAGGATGATATAATATAGGAGAATTCTATTCCCATATGAAGTCTATGTTGTATAGGACTCTTGCTATGTAACTAGTATAAATACCTCTTGTGGGTTATGAATAAATCATCCTATTCTCTTCTCTCAATCTCTTTTGTCTCTATTGTTCTTCTCTATATCGCGTTCATCTTTTTATTGTTTTATAACAAAAATAAGATTTTTGGTCCCAAATACTATCTATTTTTGGGTCATTGATTAAAAATAATCCAAAATGATTTTTTGGCCAGCAGTGGTCCAAACTTTTACCATATTTTCTTTGACTAAATTTTTTTACCTACTTTTAACAATAAAAAAGTACAAAAGATAAAAAAATTAGTGATAAAATATAGGTCAAACGTTTGGCCCACTGCTGACCAATGAGTCAATTTGAGACCAAAAGTAGAGATTATTTGGGGTCAAAAAACGTTTTATATTTAACTTATCCATAGTTTAAAATTTTAAAAGATAAACATACAAAATGGCCGATGGGGATGGTGTTTACTCGAATAGGATATCATTTATATTTGTAAAAATTCAGCATAGCCAACAAATGCTGAGAGATTTTTCTTTTGGGTCAGAAACCTAAAGTTGGATGTTGAAATGGTTTATCAAAGTTGGAAGGATGTTGCGAAAAATAGTAGTAGTTAAAAGCTAGAGAAGCCAATGGATAAATCAAGGCTGCGGGAAAGACACTATCTGAGTCGTGGACGGACCACTGCCTTGAAAGCGATTGTGGCTCGACCTCGATGCCAATAGAATACGACGGTCGCTCCCCAAGGTTAACTCAGACAACCTTTGGACATGTGCACTCGTGGCCAAAGGCTTGAAGTATGATAATCTGATTGCCCAGAAATATTGAGAGAAGAGAAGAGGAGGATTGCATTTTTCGCTGTGTATTAACAGAATAGTAAGACCTCCATTTTATAGTGAGAAAATGACTGTTGGAATGACTGGAAAGGAAGAGACAAGCTGTAAAACCCCGAAAATTTGAGTAAGGTTGACCGTGACGTCGTTAATAAAATAGGTTGAATTCGTTATTTATCGTTGTTCGTAATATGTTTATTTATGCTAACACTTGAGCTCGTAGGACCGTCGAGGGACTAACAAGGGTAGAATAGTAATTTTTGTAGGTTAATATTATTATGCGGTTAATTACGTGAATATTATTTGTTATGTGATTGTATGTTTATTAAAAATAAATTTATTACTATTATTAGAATTATTAGGTTTAGAAAACAAAATTCAGTTTTATTTGCTAATTGGGTTGGGTTAGGATTAGTTGGGTTAATTGGGCCTAATTATGTGGGTAGTATATAAACCCCTAAACCCTCCTCAAACCCTAGCTACCCTCTCTCTCTCCCTCCTGCTCTCCCTCGCCCACCTGGCGCCACAGTAGCGCCACCGACCACGAACCTCCCTCTCTCTTTCTCTTTTTTTTCTTCTCCTCTCTCTTCCTCCTCTCCTTCTCTCGCCTGCCCGTGGCGCCACCACCGACGCCACTGGGGCGTCGTCGCCGCCACGTCACCACCGCAACCACCGGTAACCACCTTCTTCTCCCCTCTTTTCTCTCCCGATCTCCCTCCTCTCTCACTTTTTTCTCTTTCTTGAGCGTCCGACCGTCCGCTCTGTCGCCGCCACGCCCATCGTCGCCGCTGCCGCTCGACCACCGCACGACCGTCACCGCCGCCTCTAACGTCGCCGGAGCCGTCGGTCGAAGGAGAAACCCCGAATCGCCACGCTGTTGCTCGAGATTCGACGTCGACCACCCTCTCGACGACCCCGTCGACTCCGCCGACGCCGACTCCGACGCACTTCTCCCCGCGCCCGCGCCGCGCTGCGGCCAACCCTAACCTACGTAAACCTAAAACCTAACCCTAACCCTAATCGTTATTCTTGATTTTCTTTTCTTTTTCCTTTTTATTTTCTTGTTTTATTTTTATTAATCCGATTTATTATTTGTAAATATTATTGTTATTAATTTTCTGATTTTATAATTATTGTTTTATTAGTATTGTAATTAGGGTGATTAATTGTAATAATTTTTCTTGTGTAATTATGTGTAAGTTCCTAATTGTTATATGTAATTTGTTTAAATTGTTATTTGTAATTTTATGATGAAAATTGTAATTAGATTAGGTTGTAATAGTTGATTATTAGGTTTAAAAGTAGTTCTTTAATGTTCTTTATTTTCTTTACATAAACCGTTAAACCACGATGTTATTGTATGCACGAATTCGATAACTAAATTATCTAGGTTAATTTCTTGAATATAATTAGTACAAAATTTTCTTGTTCTTGTTCGTTAAATTAAATCGCTAGGTTGTTTAATTAGTAACCTACCATTAGTTAAATTCTTGATTTATTGTTAAGTTATAAAAGAATTAGTTATTCGCTTCTTGATTAGTTAATTACTTGTAACTAATTGTTTCCTAAAGTTCTTTTAAATCTTTTATTAAAGAAATTTACGTGTTAACCGCTTTTGTTATTTCTTGAAAATCTTGGTTTATGGTTACAAACTTATAACTAATTTTGTGTGGTTAAATTCTTGAAATCTTATTAAGTGTTTTATGTTTTAAGAAAGTTATTTTCTTTTGTGACTTAAAGGTTTTTAATTAAAGTTGGTTAAGGTGTTTCATGTTTTTAAATTAAAGTGTAGCCCTACAAGTTTTAAATGTTGGACCTAAGATAAGTTGAACCTTAGATATAGGACCCTAAGTATTGTTTTGAGTCCTAATTAGAACCCGAGACCGTTTGGTAAAAGTTAGAACCGAAATAACAAATTAATTGAATTCGTTAACGGGACAGTTTTGATAGTGTCTAAAGATCGGGTTGCCACGACTAGTATAGATGTCTTTTGACCAAGCCCTTTTACTGGAAGTTCCTTTAAGTGTTAGGAACCATAGGAATTTTACGGATCGAACGTTTGACTTGTATAACCCGAGTTATAGCCGTTTTACTAAAACCTGTCAGTTCTGGACCAATTAGAAAGATGGAAGTTTTGAAGTCCTTCGGGACTGAGTTGGGCCTAGTCGTCAACATGAAAGTTTTAGGAGACATTCTGAGGTTTCCGAAAAGTCCAGAATCAGACCCGTAGGATGTCGGGAAGTCGAGTTGTGACCCGTTTTATGTGAATGTTATAATCTGTCCTCTGCTTGCTTCTTTTTTTTATAATAATTGTTGAGTGAAAATAATATGTGATCATGTTATGTGTTATCTTAGAGATGTTGAGTGTAAATTCTAAATGATAGGAACCTAAGTGTTCCTAGGGGATGGGGTAGATAGTTGGTAGTTAATTCTAACCTCGCTAGAACGCGTTTTGATTAGATAATTACTTTTATTCTAGGCCCGAGTTAGTACGTGCCGGTAGTGAGCTCAAGTGTGCCCTTCGTTACTACTATCTTGTGAAGTATCCAGGTAATTGTCTATGCTCTAATCCCCACCGGGATGCTCTTTAAATGTGTTTTGATGTTTTATACCTTATTTTGAGAATTGCATCCCGAAAAGGGACTTTTGTGGAAATGCGACCATCTATTTGTTAATCTTTTGTTTTCGTTTGTGGTTTTGGTTTATTTGAGTTGAGAAATTGGATGGTCTTTCTTTCAAAGTTTTGTTAATAGTTTTGATAACTTGGGATGGTTGACTTGAGAGTCGTGAGTTGAGTTTGAATACTGAATTAAATAATTCCAGTGGAAAGCGTTAAGCGGGTTTCGGGATAACTGTTGTGCAGCGTAACAACTCGCAGGTTATGGACCAGAGATCGGGCTTCCTTCCCGATATAGGATAGTATTTTGATGCCTTTGGTAGGCGATGTTTATGCCTTTGGTAGGCGATGCTCTTGATGCCTTTGGTAGGCGATGTTTATGCCTTTGGTAGGCGATGTTCTTGATGCCTTTGGTAGGCGATGTTACTTTAAGGGATTTGGTATCCCGCCCGCAAATTTAAAATATGGATTGGATGGGTTGAGGAAACAGTATGGGATTAAAGATTTCTAAAACGCGTTTGATTCGATCCTCTCCCAAAATGAATTGAAATGAACTTAAACCTTTTAAACGTTAGGGGTAGACATTATTGAGATTTCCCCTCATTTTCCAAATGTTTTGATTTCTGGAGATCTAAGTGTGAGGAATGGGAATTAGAAGTGAGGACGACGAGTCTAGAAGTCGTTGAATCTTTTCTTTTGTTTTCGTTATGAATTCTTAAAGTTGTTTTGAGTTGTTAGTAGTTACCGTTAGCAGACAGTTGTGTTTTCCTTTCTCGCCTTGTATTCCTTGGGGATACGGCGGTGGCCTTAGCTAAATTTGAAGTCTTCCGCTAAGTTTTGTCTGTTAACGTTAGTTTGACTTTGACTTTCTATAATTGAATTTTCGGGCGTCCACGAATGGTATCGAGCTCAGGTTGCGACACAGTAGCTCCTAAGTGTCCGTTAGGTTTAGTTAGACCTTAGGATGCTACGTTCGGAGATGAGTGTAGGATGGGGAAATTGAATGTGTGTCTATTTGTATGTCTCCTGTGTTATAAGCGCATGCTTGGCTCGTTTTGATATTTTTTTATTTTTTTTTTTGATGGAATATTGCCTCCTCTGCTATTAGTACCCGACTTTATCTCCTTTGAAGGATCTGAATCCCGAGGAGGATTTGGAATACAACACCGAGGAGGGTATGGAACCAGAAGAAGACCTCCGATGAGAATTTGGAGGCTGAAAGAAGATTTGACATACGAGGAACGGTCGCCGGAGATTATAGGTTGCAGAGAGAATCAGCCTCAAAGAAAGACCGAACTTTTAGTAGAACGGTATATGCTACAACTGAAGCCATCTAGGAAGCCGTGGAGGATAAAGGATCGAGGCATCCACTCCTATTCATCACAGAAATGCTCACGAGTTTCGAGGACGAAACTCTTTTAAAGTGGGTAATGATGTCAAACCCCGAATTTCTGGTTAACGCGACCGTTAGTTCCGTTTGGCAGAGCGTCGGTGTTGAGTTTAAGTTTCGAGGACGAAACTTCATTTAAGAAGGTAATGATGTAAAACCTCGAGTTTTGGGTAGGACGGAAACCGTTAGTCTTTACCGGACCGTTAGGCTTAAGTTTAAGTTTCGAGGACGAAACTTCTTTTAAGAAGGTAATGATGTAAAACCCCGAAAATTTGAGTAAGGTTGACCGTGACGTCGTTAATAAAATAGGTTGAATTCGTTATTTATCGTTGTTCGTAATATGTTTATTTATGCTAACACTTGAGCTCGTAGGACCGTCGAGGGACTAACAAGGGTAGAATAGTAATTTTTGTAGGTTAATATTATTATGCGGTTAATTACGTGAATATTATTTGTTATGTGATTGTATGTTTATTAAAAATAAATTTATTACTATTATTAGAATTATTAGGTTTGGAAAACAAAATTCAGTTTTTTTTTGCTAATTGGGTTGGGTTAGGATTAGTTGGGTTAATTGGGCCTAATTATGTGGGTAGTATATAAACCCCTAAACCCTCCTCAAACCCTAGCTACCCTCTCTCTCTCCCTCCTGCTCTCCCTCGCCCCTGCTCAGTAGGCCACAGTAGCCACTGGCCAGCAATTTGACCGAACCTCCCCCTCTCTCTCTTTCTCTTTTTTTTCTTCTCCTCTCTCTTCCTCCCTCTCCTTCTCTCGCCCCTGCCCAGTCGCGCCACCACCGACGCCACCAGGGCCGTCGTCGCCGCCGTCACAGACCACCGCAACCACCGGTAACCACCTTCTTCTCCCCTCTTTTTCTCTCTCCCGATCTCCCTCCCTCTCTCACTGTTTTTTTTCTCTTTCTTGAACGTCCGACCGTCACCGTCTCATCGCGCCGTCCATCGCCCATCGCTGCCGCCGCCACGACCACGACCGTCACACCGCCGCCCTAACGTCGCCGGAGCCGTCCCAGTCGAAGGAGAAACCCCCGAACTGCCGCTGCTGTTGCTCGGAGATTCGACGTCGACCACCCCCCTCTGACGACCCCCGTCGACTCCCGCCGACGCCCTGACCACGCACCTCTCCGATCGCCGCCCGTCGCCGTCGAGCAAGCGAAACCCTAACCTACGTAAACCCTAAAACCTAACCCTAACCCTAATCATTATTCTTGATTTTCTTTTCTTTTTCCTTTTTATTTTCTTGTTTTTATTTTTATTAATCCGATTTATTATTTGTAAATATTATTGTTATTAATTTTCTGATTTTATAATTATTGTTTTATTAGTATTGTAATTAGGGTGATTAATTGTAATAATTTTTCTTGTGTAATTATGTGTAAGTTCCTAATTGTTATATGTAATTTGTTTAAATTGTTATTTGTAATTTTATGATGAAAATTGTAATTAGATTAGGTTGTAATAGTTGATTATTAGGTTTAAAAGTAGTTCTTTAATGTTCTTTATTTTCTTTACATAAACCGTTAAACCACGATGTTATTGTATGCACGAATTCGATAACTAAATTATCTAGGTTAATTTCTTGAATATAATTAGTACAAAATTTTCTTGTTCTTGTTCGTTAAATTAAATCGCTAGGTTGTTTAATTAGTAACCTACCATTAGTTAAATTCTTGATTTATTGTTAAGTTATAAAAGAATTAGTTATTCGTTTCTTGATTAGTTAATTACTTGTAACTAATTGTTTCCTAAAGTTCTTTTAAATCTTTTATTAAAGAAATTTACGTGTTAACCGCTTTTGTTATTTCTTGAAAATCTTGGTTTATGGTTACAAACTTATAACTAATTTTGTGTGGTTAAATTCTTGAAATCTTATTAAGTGTTTTATGTTTTAAGAAAGTTATTTTCTTTTGTGACTTAAAGGTTTTTAATTAAAGTTGGTTAAGGTGTTTCATGTTTTTAAATTAAAGTGTAGCCCTACAAGTTTTAAATGTTGGACCTAAGATAAGTTGAACCTTAGATATAGGACCCTAAGTATTGTTTTGAGTCCTAATTAGAACCCGAGACCGTTTGGTAAAAGTTAGAACCGAAATAACAAATTAATTGAATTCCGTTAACGGACAGTTTTGATAGTGTCTAAAGATCGGGTTGCCACGACTAGTATAGATGTCTTTTGACCAAGCCCTTTTTACTGGAAGTTCCTTTAAGTGTTAGGAACCATAGGAATTTTACGGATCGAACGTTTGACTTGTATAACCCGAGTTATAGCCGTTTTACTAAAACCTGTCAGTTCTGGACCAATTAGAAAGATGGAAGTTTTTGAAGTCCTTCGGGACTGAGTTGGGCCTAGTCGTCAACATGAAAGTTTTAGGAGACATTCTGAGGTTTCCGAAAAGTCCAGAATCAGACCCGTAGGATGTCGGGAAGTCGAGTTGTGACCCGTTTTATGTGAATGTTATAATCTGTCCTCTGCTTGCTTCTTTTTTTTATAATAATTGTTGAGTGAAAATAATATGTGATCATGTTATGTGTTATCTTAGAGATGTTGAGTGTAAATTCTAAATGATAGGAACCTAAGTGTTCCTAGGGGATGGGGTAGATAGTTGGTAGTTAATTCTAACCTCGCTAGAACGCGTTTTGATTAGATAATTACTTTTATTCTAGGCCCGAGTTAGTACGTGCCGGTAGTGAGCTCAAGTGTGCCCTTCGTTACTACTATCTTGTGAAGTATCCAGGTAATTGTCTATGCTCTAATCCCCACCGGGATGCTCTTTAAATGTGTTTTGATGTTTTATACCTTATTTTGAGAATTGCATCCCGAAAAGGGACTTTTGTGGAAATGCGACCATCTATTTGTTAATCTTTTGTTTTCGTTTGTGGTTTTGGTTTATTTGAGTTGAGAAATTGGATGGTCTTTCTTTCAAAGTTTTGTTAATAGTTTTGATAACTTGGGATGGTTGACTTGAGAGTCGTGAGTTGAGTTTGAATACTGAATTAAATAATTCCAGTGGAAACGTTAAGCGGGTTTCGGGATAACTCAGTGCAGCGTAATAACTCGCAGGTTATGGACCAGAGATCGGGCTTCCTTCCGATATAGGATAGTATTTTGATGCCTTTGGTAGGCGATGTTTATGCCTTTGGTAGGCGATGCTCTTGATGCCTTTGGTAGGCGATGTTTATGCCTTTGGTAGGCGATGTTCTTGATGCCTTTGGTAGGCGATGTTACTTTAAGGGATTTGGTATCCCGCCAAATTTAAAATATGGATTGGATGGGTTGAGGAAACAGATGGGATTAAAGATTTCTAAACGCTTGATTCGATCCTCTCCCAAAATGAATTGAAATGAACTTAAACTGCTTTAAACGTTAGGGTAGACATTATTGAGATTTCCTCATTTTCTCAAATGTTTTGATTTCGGTGGAGATCTAAGTCTGAGGAACGGAATTAGAAGTGAGGACGAGTCTAGAAGTCGTTGAATCTTTTCTTTTGTTTTCGTTATGAATTCTTAAAGTTGTTTTGAGTTGTTAGTAGTTACCGTTAGCGATAGCAGTTGTGTTTTCCTTTCTCGCTTGTATTCCTTCGGGATACGGCGATGACGCCTAAGCTAAATTTGAAGTCTTCCGCTAAGTTTTGTCTGCAACGTTAGTTTGACTTTGACTTTCTATAATTGAATTTTCGGCGCCAGAATGGTATCAGAGCTCTGGGTTGCGACCTGGTAGCTCCTAAGTGTCCGTTAGGTTTAGTTAGACCTTAGGATGCTACGTTCGGAGTGATGAGTGTAGGATGGGGAAATTGAATGTGTGTCTATTTGTATGTCTCCTGTGTTATAAGCGCATGCTTGGCTCGTTTTGATATTTTTTTATTTTTTTTTTTTTTTGATGGAATATTGCCTCCTCTGCTATTAGTACCCGACTTTATCTCCTTTGAAGGATCTGAATCCCGAGGAGGATTTGGAATACAACACCGAGGAGGGTATGGAACCAGAAGAAGACCTCCGATGAGAATTTGGAGGCTGAAAGAAGATTTGACATACGAGGAACGGTCGCCGGAGATTATAGGTTGCAGAGAGAATCAGCCTCAAAGAAAGACCGAACTTTTAGTAGAACGGTATATGCTACAACTGAAGCCATCTAGGAAGCCGTGGAGGATAAAGGATCGAGGCATCCACTCCTATTCATCACCTAATATTATACTATCTCTGTTTGTTTTTATCAGTCACCTTGGAAATTGTGCCAAAAATTTTGACCGTTAATATTTTAATTTGTATAATGATTCATTATACGAATTGATATCATTAGTTTTGTAATAAAAAATACTATTAAAAAAGTATAATATTATATTTTTTTGGAAAACATTTATATTAGAAATTATTGATTAAAAATTGGCACTGAAACCCGTAAACGATAGATAAAAAAGAACGGAGGGAGTAATAAATATCAATTTGAAAAAAGATAAAGGGCATCTAAAAAATATCTTGCACCAAAATTTGTATATCATCCCAAAATGAAAATGACATGAAATACTAGATCGAGTAAAATCAAAATTAAGTTAAATTAGTAGTATTATCTTAAAAGACTTTCAATTCCTATCAAGGCATAAATTGCACAGTGGTTTGATGTTTGTATACTGTCCCTGACTGAAAGTGAGATATGCTTACATGATACATATCTTATATTTAATCAAGAAAATTCAGAATTACATTGATTACTTTTCTGAACCATCTTAAGAGACCTATTCTAAACCAAAAAGAGGCCAACTTGAAATATTTTTATTTAACTAATAATCCAGGACTAACAATTATGGAGCATTTTCAACTATTACAGGAATCTCAGGCAAATCCTGCCCAAAAAGAAGACAAAAAAAACCCAATTATCATATCAACCATTTGCTCCTTTTCCTTCTCCATAACTACATCACTGTCTCAGTCTGCATCCTCTTATAATCTTGTTTCTCTTATCATAAAATCATGATAACAACCCCCAAAAGATAAAAGGTCAAGATAAGAAATTCTAGCTGCCTCCCAAGTGACAAATTTTCTACCGTAAAATATGTCAAATGTTATATGAACCATGTCCATCCTTAGAAAAAGATTTCCATGAGCTAGTATATATGTATTTTCATGGGAAAGATAGGAATTAGAAACAACTTGAATGAGACAAAAGAAAGTGCATTAGATTTTGTTCAAATTTACATACAATTTAGTCACAAGTACACCCTAAAATGACCCACACATACTCACACAAAAAAAGAAAAAAAAAAAAAGGCATCTGCATTTCAATTCAGCACAAAGTAAACCCTCCAAACAAACCAAAAAAGAAGAGGAAGGCAAAAAGGCAAAATATGATGATAATATCTACCAAAAAGTCCTTGGTCTCTTGTTAATATTATTAGAGCCCACAGATTGAATAATTTGAGGAACAGTAAAACCATCATCCTTCCTCCACTTTCTGCTCACTTTGGTGCCTGCATTTGCATTTGCACTTGTCTCTTGCTGTTTTGCTCCTTGATTACTATTATTATTCACCACTATCCCACCATTTTCTTTGTGAAAATTTCCTTGTTGACCACCAAACCCTACTGATATTGTTGGTTTTACTGTTAAAGTTGTTAATTTTGCTGCTGCTGCTGCTGGTGCTTGAGGAACCCTAATCCCCAAATTCTCATATTGGCAGGACTCTGTCAGTTGTGTGCCAAAATCCACATCCCAAAATGACATCATGTCTTCACCAACTTTCATATCATTCTGCATACCCACATAAGAATTCACACAAAGTTACAATCTTTCCTCCAATTTAACAATACCCAGATACCCAAAACCCCAGAAACCCATCCAATCCAATCCAAGACTCAAGTTTTGTGGGTTATTATTAAGCAGAAGAAATTTTACTACCTAAATTAGCTGACACAGCAAGATTTGATGTACTTAATACATGGTGTATGTCATAACTCATCATGCACCCAGATGAGTCAGAGTGTCATAAATTAGACCCCATGATTGATTGATTGATTGATTGATTGATTGATTACTAGAGTGTATAGTACACACCAGGTACATTGAATATAGTTGACTTGTCAGAGAAATCAGTCATATCAGGAAACCAAATCAGAGTGAAAATAATTCATTTTGGGTGCAGAAACAGACCTTACAGAAGGCAAAGGAAGCATTGGAAGCTGAATCAAGGAAGAAGTCTTCAAAGTGCCAACCAGGAAGAGTCTCAATCAAATACTCTGATATGCTACTGGTTGATCCATCACCACTGCCACTTATTTGCTGATCAGTATTACCATTGTTGTTGTTGTTGCTAGAAACAGGGGAAATTTCAGAGGAAGAAGAGATGGTTTGTTGTTTGGTAGGCTTGAAATCAGGCACTGTATCACCTCCATTAACATTTTTGATACTTGGGTTGTTATCATAATCAGGACAAATTGAAGAGAGCTTAATCCCAGTGAGAAGAAACCTATTATGTTTCTGGGTATGTTCATTTGCTTCATGTAATGGCACTTCACACTCCCTACACAAAATTGCTCGATCTTGTTGACAAAACACAAGTGCTCTCTTTTCCTACACAAAAAGTGACAAATTAACCCTCAAATCAATCCCCTAAAAAAATCCCACAAAAAATACTGTCTAAGATCAAAAGGGTACCTGGCAGATGTCACAGATAGGGGGAAGAGAAGGAGAAGGATGGATCAAAGAGAAACGATGGTGTTTGGAAGCGAGTTTATTGGCATGGTGGACTCTTTGATCACAGATATCACAGAGAGCAGCCTCATCAGCAGAGCAGAAGACTGAGGCTTCCTTTTTACCGCAAACATCACACTGGATCTTCATCCTCTGATCTGATTTGGGGGGTCAGTTGATTTGATAATTCCAGTTTCTTGGGAGGGAAAATGGGAGTTTTTCGGAGAGAAAATAATGCCAAATTGGATCAAGATGAAGAACAAGAAGAAGAAGATGATGATGATGAAGATGGAGGGAGGTGGTAATGGTGGGCAACTACCCATGGTTTTAAATATTGAAATGATGAAAGAGAGTTTGAGAATGGGGAAGAGTGAAATATTATATTTTTTAAAGGGAAAATGATGCAAGCTTAGATTGGCTATTTGGTTTTCATTATACTTATTATATTAAAATATATATATATACAAAAAAAAGTAAATACGGTATGAGAGAATTTTATAATAAATTTATTATGACATGTCCAATTTGTAGTAATTTTTGTGATTACAAATTATCAGTTATATACTTATATTAAAACCTTAATCTAATACGGTTTAGGTCCGTTTTTGATGCGGTAATTTGCGATGCAGTACCACATCACACTACTCAATATTCTACAACATTTCACCACACTCCATCACACTTTATAACAATCATTACCACAATAGTTTCGTACTTTTCTCTCCTCATTTTTTCTCATCCACTTTTTGTATTCTCTCTCCTCACATACCTCACACACCACAACTCACCACAACTCAACACACCTCACGACACCTTTTCAAATTTCAGCACACCGCACCATATAAAAGAACGGAGCCTTATTATCGCCATAATTCTCAGTAATTATATATATATATATATATATATATATATGATAATTGGATTCTAATTATCCCTACTTTCACCAATTGGACAATGGTGGACCGTACTTTCACTTTGTATTCTGGTGGTCCAAAAAAAAATAAAATTGGATTGTAGTGGTACCAAATCCACCTTCACATTCTTCTTATTTTTTTCATTCCTACACTATATTGTTTTTGTTTTTTTCGTTCCTACCCCTAGAAAGTTAATGAATTGTAGTTTCTAAAACATTTTTAAAATTATTTTTTTGAGACTCCGAATAATTATTATGATTTTTTAAAAATGATAAAAGTGAAAAAATCGTAAAAAATAGAAAAAAATGAAAAAAAATTGGGAGAAACGCTGTAAATCATTAAAAATCATTGTAAAGTGTTATACTAAGTTTTAATCAAATGCAGCACAATCTATGATTCCCTTGAAAATATCCCACTACAATCCAATTTTATTTTTTTTGGACCACCAGAATACAAAGTGAAAGTACGGTCCACCATTGTCCAATTGGTGAAAGTAGGGATCATTAGAATCCAATTATCTTATATATATATATATAGGGATATTGGATCCTAATAATCCCTACTATCACAAATTGTATGGCAATAATCCATACTATAATTTTGGATTCTGGTGGTCCAAAAAAAAAATTGTATTGTAGTGGGACAAAATCGAGTGTATACACTAAATATCATAGATTTTGTGTTGCATTTGATTCAAAACTTTGTATAACACTTTACCACGATTTTTAATGAATTTACAGCATTTCTCCCAATTTTTTTTCAATTTTTTTCTATTTTTCATGATTTTTTCAATTTTATTCCTTTTAAAAAATCATAATAATTGCTCGGAATCTCAAAAAATAATTAAAAAAATGTTTTAGTAACTACACTTCGTTACCTATCTAGGGGTAGGAACAAAAAAAAACAAAAACAATATGGGGTAGGCATGGAAAAAATAAAAAGAATGTGGTGATGGATTTGGTACCACTACAATACAATTTTTTTTTTTTGGACCAGCAGAATCTAAAATGATAGTAGGGATTATTGCCATACAATTTGTGATAGTAAGGATTATTGGAATCCAATTTCCCTATATATATATATATATATATATATATATATATATAGGATAATTGGATTCTAATAATCCCTACTTTCACCAATTGGACAATGGTGGACCGTACTTTCACTTTGTATTCTGGTGGTCCAAAAAAAATAAAATTGGATTGTAGTGGGATATTTTCAAGGGAATCGTAGATTTTGTGTTGCATTTGATTCAAAACTTAGTATAACACTTTACAATGATTTTTAATGAATATACATCATTTCTCCCAATTTTTATCATTTTTTTACTATTTTTTACGATTTTTCACTTTTATTATTTTTAAAAAATCATAATAATTATTCGGAGTCTCAAAAAAATAATTTAAAAAAATGATTTAGAAACTACAATTCATTAACTTTCTAGGGGCAGGAACGAAAAAACAAAAACAATATAGTGTAGGAATGAAAAATATAAGAAGAATGTGGAGGTGGATTTGGTACCACTACAATCCAATTATATTTTTTTTGGACCACCAGAATACAAAATGAAAATATAGTCCACCATTGTCCAATTAGTGAAAGTAGGGATTATTAGAATCCAATTATCCTATATATATATATATATATATATATATATATATATATATATTAAGGAAATTGGATTCTAATAATTCCTACTTTTGCAAATTGGATGACAATAATCCCTACTTTCAAGTTGTATTCTGGTGGTTCAAAAAAAATAAAATTGTATTATAGTGGGACATAATCAAGAGTATACCCTAAATAGTAAATATCATAGATTTTGTGTTGCATTTGATTCAAAACTTTGTATAACACTTTACCACGATTTTTAATGAATTTACATCATTTCTCTATTTTTTTTCCTACTGTTTTTCTATTTTTTATGATTTTTTTCAATTTTATTCCTTTTAAAAAAATAATTATAATGCCTTGGAATCTCAAAAAAATTATTTTAAAAATGTTTTAGCAACTACACTTCATTAGCTATTTGGGGGCAGGAACGAAAAAAAAAAAACAAAAACAATATGAGGTAAGCATGAAAAAAATAAAAAGAATGTGGTGATGGATTTGGTATCACTACAATACAATTTTCTTTTTTTACCACCAAAATACAAATTGAAAGTAGGGATTATTGTCATCCAATTTATAAAAGTAGGGATTATTAGAATCCAATTTCCCATATGGAACGGAGGGAGTGATTCACAAGAAACATAGCTAGCTAATAGAATAGTAAATGACGATTATGTGTGTTAATTCACGAGAAAGGTCGCTGGCTAATAGAAAAATCACGAAAAATTACTCGGAGGTACCCCAATATTTAGGAAAACTATTTTTCGGTACTTCAACTTTTCAAAACTCATTTTGGGGTACCCTTACTTTTTGGGTTAGTAATTATTTGGTGCTTTTTCGGCCATCAATTTTATTAAGTGACTGAAATACCCTTATTTTTCTTCTTTAAGGGTATTTCTTAAAAAATGGAAGATAAGGGTATTTCAGTCACTTAACCAAATTGACGATCGAAAAAGCACCTAATAATTTCTAACCCAAAAAGTAAGGGCACCTCAAAATGAGTTTTGAAAAGTTAGGGTACCTAAAAAACATTTCGCCAAAAGTTAGGGTACCTCCGAATAATTTTTCCCAAAAATCAATGACGATTACGTGTGATAATTAACAAGAAAACTCATGATAATATTTTGAGCCTGAAGGCTTCAAGTGACTGTAACGTAGCAGTGAACAATGGCTAATAGACGTTGAGGCCTGCAAACTAATGTGATTATTGACTTGAATAACATACTGCTGATGTTATTATTTATTGGTCTCACATTTGATTGTTGTGATGCAAAAAAAAAAAAAAAACATTAAGAATTACCTTTAATTTTGCGGAAATTATTTTAAGACACCCATATTCCTAGAACATATTTGTAGTATTTTGTATTTTGTGGAAACAATAAATGAGGTACTATTCCAGTAATAAAACACACTATATCATACTAAGAAACTTATAACATAAGAGTACTACAATATGAAAGATAAACACAAAATGCTTTAAATATAATTAGGTTTATTTTTGTGATAGGTTTGATTAACAATAATAAGAATGACATATAAATAGGTTAAATGTTTAATATATTTTTCAAAATATATAAATACGAACAATTTAAATTGTTAGATGGTTAACTGGGTGTTCAAACAGGCGGTGGATTAGGTGACAGCATCTCCTTGATCCACGTACCCATTTTCAATCCGGTTATTCATCCGTCGTCCACTGTTCATTGTTTGTAGATTAGCTTGAAATTCAATTGAAGCGAACTATACTTGAACCAGATTAAATCGACTTGTACTTGACTCGGAATCGAGTCATTGTAGCAGACATA
The DNA here is from genome assembly GCA_029582165.1 of Portulaca oleracea. Classification (NCBI taxonomy): domain Eukaryota; kingdom Viridiplantae; phylum Streptophyta; class Magnoliopsida; order Caryophyllales; family Portulacaceae; genus Portulaca; species Portulaca oleracea. The sequence goes on along the minus strand of CM055877.1, from coordinate 24,641,934 downwards.
AAATATGGTCGACCCAATCTTCAATTGAACCGAACCGACCCTGCATATAATTGAAAATGACATGAACCCGCACTTTAAACAAACTAAATTCGTGCCCGACCTGCATATTCAATATACGAAATGTATTAGAGCCGAACATCAACGCAACCCATACACAACGCAAAATTAATATTCGATTGTCAGGTCTAATTCCAATGTACCAATTGATCAAATATGCTACAGAATATACTATAGAAGCTATTTTTATTTAAAATTTGCGTATGCTATATTTTATCATATTATATTTTCTTTTAGGATTTCAAAAACAATATTATGTTTTCTCTTGAAAAGAAATTACTTTTTTTTTAAGGGCAACAACTTGGCTGCCCCATATTATATTTTCTCCTTTGGAAGAAAAGGTAATAACTAATAACTATAACCTAGCTGCCCTGCCATGGTGGAGTTGAGTGTGGAGTCCTATCCAATCCAATCCATGACACATAATATTTAATTTTTGTTTTTTTTTTCATTGACCTTTTGCCCACTCTTAGGTTCTTTAGGCAGGCAAGAATTCAACAGATCCCCTCACCTTACCCATCCATTCTCATCCATCCTAACATTGTTTTCTTTTTATTTGGCTACTCCTTTTATTATTATTATTATTATTATTATTATTATTATTATTATTATTATTATTATTATTATAGAATGTATTTCAATTCCCATGAGCATTATTGGTGTAATTTTATTGTTTAAAATTCACTTTTATCATTGACGATCAACATTGATTAATATGTTTGGTAACTCTAATCTCAACAAAAACTATTCATGATAATAAAATATCATTTTATCTATATATGTAATAACTATATAATAGTAAGTTTAGATGATAATAACTTTAATCTTAAAATAATTAAAGGTTTGTTTTTTTCCGGCCCAATTCGTTAGAAATACCTATAATGAATATTCAATAATTATTTAACATTTTTTCAGTTGGTTTTATATTCAAATTATATTTTTAACAAGATCAAAGTTAATCAATACTCATTAGTACTAATCAATACTTATCAGTAGTGATTAGCATTCATCTATTATTACTGATCAACAACAAATTATCCATAATAAGTTGAAAAAACAAATTATGTTCATGGTAATCAACTTCTTTTTTAAACTACCATAGTTAAATTTGATATAAAATATTAATTATGGATATAACAAAAATTTGTATTATTCAACATGACAAGGTCAACAATATAGATTATTCAAGTTCAAAATCTTTAAAGCTATTATAGCCATAATAACTTCATAGACTAACATTAATTCTTTAGTTAATTTTAGCCTATTCATATATATATATATATATATATATATATATATATATATATATATATAATGAGAAGGGTAATTATGTAAGAAGGTGAGAAGGGTCATTATGGATCCTTAGATCTTGATCCAATGGGCCTTATTATTTCAATGTTTTGAATTATTTTTTTGGTTAGGAATTAAAGAGGGGCACATGAATCTAAGTGGAAAAGAAAAACAATAAAACAATTAATTGTTGCCCAGGAAATAATAGTTGCATTTATTATGTATTTTCTATGTTACTGCATGTTTGTCCATACGCACAAATCGTGCTGATGTCCATTTGTCATCACTTTGACGTCCACGTTTTCAGTACTTGATGTTCATATGTTGATTACTTTATGTCCATGTGTTTATTAGTTGGGTGACCATAAAAAATTTTAAATTTTAAGATCGAACATGTTCAAACCAAATGGACATTATGATCAACTGAAATTGACATCATATTTACACCATACGAAACATTTTGTTCAAATGAAATAGACATCATGTGTATAACAAATGAATATCATGTCAAAACAAATCGATATTGTATTCAAATTAACATGGACATCATGTTCGAACCAAATGAACATGTAATGATAAACATATGGATATCAAGTAATAAAAACAGGGACATCAAATAATCAATATATGAATATCAAATAGTGAACATATGAACATCAAAGTGATAGCAAATGAACATCTGTTTATTCGACAAGCATGCATCAACATAGAGAATACATAACAAATGCAACTATTTCCTAGGCAACAATAAATTGCTTTATTGTTTTTCTTTTTTTTTTCCCCTCTTAGATTCATGTGCCCCTCTTTAATTTCCAACAAAAAAAATAATTGAAAACCTTGAAATAATAAGAGTCCTTGGATCAAGATCTAAGGGTCCATAATAACCCTTCTCATTCTATATATTTTTGTGTTTCAATGGCTTGCAAGAAAGTCAAAGTGTATTTTCTCTCCTCACCTATTACATCAAACACACTTTTCACAAAATTTGCCATACCATTCCACACATTACCGCACTTTCCATAATTTGACCACTCCACACAATTTCCGCATCTACCAACGGCACAAAAGAACAAGGCACAAGTAGAGGTTTTTCGTTACTAAATTTTAAGCTCAAGGTGTCCCATTATTCCTATTATGCTCCTAATGACCTCATAAATTCCAGGTACATTGTTATCTAACACTACTAAAATACAGTATATAACTATTTAACAAAAAAATAATAATTGATTAGTTGCATTATTATCCAACGTCCCCAAAATATAATATATTGGAGTCTAAAAACCTTATATATATATATATATATATATATATATATATATATATATATATATATATATATACACACTAGTCGGTCAGTAGCGTGCTTATGTATTTGACAATAAATGTGATGACTACAGATGTTAAGTTTTTAATTACTAATTTCAAACAATATTAACTGATGATTATAAGCGTTGAATTGTAATTACTGATTGCAAGTGTTCAATTGTATTAATGAGTAAACTTATGGTTATCCAAATAGTTATTGTCAAAACCATTGTAGATGGTAGATTTATGGTTATCCAAATGCTAGTTACATTACTAAGGAGGTGTATACATATTCAAAAGCTTACCCATCTCGAAGAGGCTAAGAAAAGTGAGGAGCCTTTTGCAGAAATGAAATGCTACAAAAATTACATGTCAATAGCCGACGAAAAGCATTCATGTGCAACATACAACTACATGCCAATAGCTGAGGAAAAGGCATCTTAACAGCCTACAAAAGGCAACCCATTTTAGGGGCTTCATGTTTGTTAGAGAATTTGCTTAAACATAGAGAAAAAGTTGTTTCCCCCATTGCTTCAATTCCAGTTCAGCCTTATGAGCAAAAGTACGAAGCTGTTGCAAGTATTATCTAATATATTAGGCATGAAGTGAAACGATAGTGACGAGTGAAGCCAGTACTTGGACACAGAGGGATATGATGTCAGCTAACCGAGGCAGATTTTGCAGGATACATGCCATTAAGGGCAGGACCAACCATTTTGGCAAGAGCATCTATATCATGCAGTTGGGGGGTAGCTGATCTAACAAGTGACTGCTCTGGCCAGTAGGGACTTTTCCTATCTAGGGGCTTACGACTGGTTAAGAGCTCCAACATGACCAACCCAAAAGATACACAATAGTTATCTAAAATATAGGTTAAAAAACTAATCCAACCTAATCAGAGATGAAGGAAACACGGGGGGAAAAGAAAAGGAGAACAGTAAAAGAGCAGAGTACCTAGGCCACTGGAATGAAGCAAAATAAGCTACTTGTATAAAATATGAATAAGAACTCCCACTATATGCCTGAGATCTGGATTCAGGTCAAATGGACTGGGTAATTATTTTTGTAAAATAAATCATCCAGGTTTTAGGAGGTTATATCTTATCCTTACATTGTTTGGAACCCCCCCCTGCCAAACCCAAGTGGTCTCAAAATCACAAGATACTCAACCAGTAGAAAAAGAACATACTCTATTCATAAATGATATTACTTTGAATTCCCTGTCCGATCCTGGGTTGTGATGTCCCTATTGTAACAAACGAAATGAACATTTTTTTACTAATGATCGGTACTGACCCATTGCACTAAGTTACCTTAACTTGGGCTACTTTCCATTGAAACTGACTTCTATGTTTATACTGCTGAATCTCTTCATGATAGGTACAAGGCTAAATAACTACGAAATTTTAAGCTAATTAAATTTGTCAAATATGTTCAATGATCAAGAGGATCTGAGGGGTATGGATGAAACTAAAAGGCTAGGTTCAACATAGAAGAATGGTCATCCAAAAAAGCTATATTTCAGCAAGATATGCAGTCCAGCTACAATTTGTCTGAATAACCAGCAATTAACACCCAAATTAGCCAAATTATTGTGAAAAGGATGCCAAAAATGAAAAATGCAAAATTAAAATAACCACCACGACCAAGTGACTCCTAAATACACCATTCTTGCTCCCTTTAAAAAACAAAGAAGGTACTTCAGAGATTACATGGTAAGATAAGGGAACCCCGGCAAAAATGATTAAGCGAGACATGGACAATAGCTGCACCAATCCTATAGTGTTTGATGGCATTACACACACAAATTACAGAATTACAAGACATTCAACATGAGATCTCAACCTAACTCAGCCAAGGAATTGAGATATGAACATGCATTTCCATCCTCAAAACATTAACAGAATTTTTAAGATTTGAGTGGTGAAATTTGTGTAAAAGCAATCCACATGAAGAAAATGACTCCAAATTCTTGAAAATCACTTGAATTTCAGGGGGGAGACAGAGAGAAACAACGCAAATGGGAGTGAGCAACTTACCCAACACGCATGCCCTGTTCTTTGTCAGTTGGAGAAACTTTATCACCCAACCCAACAATAAACTGCAATTATGAAGTATAAATCAATAGGAGAGATCATTTAAAAGAATTAACAATTCATAACAATGCCTCTAAAACAGAAAAGCCAAGAAAGTAGGTGATCGTGCCTCATGTACATCTGCAGAAGCAACAGTTTTATGTATTTGCAGCTATGATCTGAACCACTCAACATTTAGACATCAATGGACACTGCATAATACAGGAAATGTTGAATTACCTTTGCAATTTGCTTGACGTTAATCAGATATTTAGCATCTTCAGTACTTGGGTTCATTATCTTAGTGCAACTGGCTACCTGCTCAACCCAACCATTCAACATTTTACATGTGGATATCATTTACAAAAAATTCACCAAATAGAAAAAATAAATAGATAAAATTTCAAAAAACAAGAAAAAAGAATCAGTAACTGTAAATATTAGTCTCAACAAAACACATCATGGTATTAAAAGATTAGAATCACCCCAAAATATTGGTCAGATACTTTAAAAAAAAGAAATGCTCAATTAGTTTGTAAATCGATTTATTTTATAAATTTTTTTCGGAAAAATATATAAGGAGAACTATTTCTATGAATAATATTTCCAGAATTTATACACAACTTTTTTTGGAGCAACAAAAATAAATTTTGATAAATCTATTTACAATAATGAAACAAATCAAGAAAGGATTACCAATAAGTCAAGAAAAAAAGCATAAAAGACTTTTGCACATACTACACCAGAAGAGGTTGCTCCTCCTGCATCATTTGCTTATCACATTCCTTAATTCCTGCATATCAGAATATAATTACATAAAGCCAGAAGATACAGATGTAATTCCAATCTAGCAACTACCTCGTAAAATGAACTCTAATGTATAAGAATTCAAAAACTATTCTAATGAATAGAATGCTTCCTACCACAAGCACTTACCTGATTGAAAACCTAATACGTTCATAACCCATTCTTTTTCAGAGAAGCTATACAAAGCATGCATGGTAGGTTTCATACTAAACCATTAAGCTCCCTTAACTCTTTTACTTCAGAAGGCCTAAAAGGGATTGCCCTTGTTACAACATCTACATAATATAAACATTTACTTTTAGCAACCAAAAAGATTACAATTTTAGCCCCTTGAAATTTAGAACTAAGAGAAGCTTCCCAATTCAGTTAAATAAATTCCAAACTACTCAGGTGATCTTTAAAGAAGCATCCAGACTTTCTTTAATTCAAAAAGTTCAATACAGTACTACAATTAAACTCATACTCGTTGATATCACAGAAACTCTACCACACTCAATCACTCTCACATCCTTATTTATTTTCTACACCAATGTTTATCCAGAAACCAGTGAAATCCCTATCCAACACTTGTCGAACTCAAAATTAGCAGCAAAACAAATTTTGTAACTACCGAGCATTTAACTATCAATAGCTAACAAAAGAAATAAGTATGAATCTAAATAAGATTTATCTCAAGCCTTGGTCTAACTGGGCGAATTGGATCCAGGGGCCGGGCTGGTACGATCCCAGTTGTTCAATTGAGCATGAACAGAGAGAGATGAAAATCAAACAGATAATGAGGAAAAAAGACAGACAAGAAGTAGATAATGATCAATGAATTCAAACAATTCTCAAATAGAGATGCCAATAACAATATAACGATTGTTGCTGTGGCCCCGCTAAATTTTTCATCACCAGAAAAGAACATCATAAAAAAGTTCAGATAGTACTCACTACATGCTACCAATAGCGAGATAGTATACAAATCTCATAGAACATATACAAGAGAATGACTTCTTTTCTACTACATGGAGCTCTTCAATCTGGGTTGTTTGTTTTGCTTGCCTTAGTCAAAGTGTTGTTTTGTTTGCTTAAGGAGATTCACTTCACTACAGTTTGTGACTTGGTATGAGATGATTTCATTCATTTGAACTTCAGAAATGACTACGAATAAAGCTAGCTTAATTTGACTCAAACAACACTCTACCTTAAAACAATACCCCAGCTAAAATATCAACAGTTATTAGAACTCAAAACTTCTTCCTTAGTTGATTTCTATATCAATATAAAATACTATCATTAACATCTTCAAGTGCAAAAACATCAGTTCTAACATGAGATTGCTTTTTCACGGAATGACCAATGTTTGGATTATATTAAATGTTCATTTCAACTTTTTGATATAATACTTGCCCATCCGTAAAAGCTCAACAAAAGTTAGATTATGCTCCATGGGGCTGCTATCAATCACTTATGCTATAATTTTTTATTTTTTATTTTTTTAAAAAAAGTTATACCACGGTGGGTCTGTCAAATTTATGGGTAAATTCAATTTACCAAAATTTACCAGTTTTTGCCAAAATTTACCAAAAATTACCAAAGTTAAAAAACAAAAAAATTTTATTTTAATATATTAACGTAAAATTGCCAAAAGTTACCAAAATTTCCAATTGTTTTTTACCCATTAAATTTACACATAATGTAAATTGAACTTTTAGTTTTGACCAATAAATCAACAAATTGGAAATATGATACCAAGTGTGCATTTTCATAGTGGTCTACAGAAGATGTTGTCTTTTGTTTATTACATGAGGACAAACCATAGCCAAAGCCTCACATAATTTGGGGTTAACCTTCGCCTGCAATAAATAGAATGAAACCATCAACATTAGATATGACCATAGTTATTAAAATCCCGATCCTAATTTACTATCCTACGATTTTATGGTCCAAAATCCTCGATACGATTCTACTATTTACACACGATCAACGATCCTACATGAGCTAATTTCTGATCCTAACTTCCCCATAGTTTCGAGTTAGGATCCCGATTTTAACAACTTTGGATATGACTCGAGACCTACAAATGCATTCTGTAAAATAAGAAAGTAAAACAAAGACTTACAACTATGACATCTGTTTAATCCTATCATTGAATTTTTTATTTTTTACCTAGGGAGCAACTTTTATCATTTCATTGAGCATTAACTAACGGTCTTATTTCATTCTTCATTCAACTTCACTTATCAAATAAAATATCAATTCATAAAATCATTTTGATCAAGCAGGGGAAAAAAGCAAGGACATGCCAAAAAAGAGTATACCTTTGGGGTTTAGTCCTGGCCATATAGCAACAGCTCTAATGTGCACCTAGATAGTCAGAACAAATAGCATGTAAAAATCTCTCTACAATAATGGTAGACAATTTTTGAATAAATAGTGTTCATTTGAGATTAACTCATAAACACCACCATATGGTCCATACAGTGCTTTGTAGAATGTTCACAGGCCATCTAAACTCTAATTTGAGGTAATCGGCCAATGTTTTTATTCATTGCTTCGTGTACCTAAGATTTGGAAGACAATTAGCTAGATGAGATAAGGAACAGAAAATACTCTCCATCTGCTACAGTTAACAACATAGGTTATGTGAGTCTGATTTAAATAGAGTTAATCACCCAAAGCAAACTAATTTACATTTGCAATGCCCAGTTGACCCAATATTTGACATGCAAGCACAAAATGAACACATATTAGCAACAAAACCAAAACCAAAAGTTGTTTTCCCGAAACCAATTCTAATCTGGACAGGCGCGGAATTGAATTGGAAACAAAACAATCCAAATGGGGAAAAAGAACCCTAAGCTTAACAAGCACAACACCAAGTCAAGTCAATATCAAACCCAAAAAATCGAAAGTTGAAAGTGAAAGAGATGGAACTTACTTCCAGCAGGTATGTTGAATTGTCGACGATGAATGCGAGGGATTTGATATTGACAACTTCTGTTATTCACCATCGTAACTGCTGCCAAACAAACACACAACCCAGATAATTGAGTTCAGAATTAAAATATTGAAACAAGAAATTTTGACATGCAACAGCCCAATTGGATAAAATCAAACAATACCATGCATACCCGGACTGTTAACTGTGATCAGTTTACCCTGATATTCAAGCGCATGATTCAACCAAAATGGTGGGAGCAGCAGGTGATCGCGAGCAAGAAAGAGAGAACGATTCAAGATGGAAGAAGTGAGATGATATTCGTGAGTTAAAGTCAGAGTGACAGGGAAAGGGAAGGGGAAAGGGAAAAGAACTAAAGAACATCATCAACACAAATTTATCCCATCAAGCCATCAAGCCATCAAGGTTGGTCGATTGGGTCGTGGGGGGATTGAGATTTTGGATAGAGTCGGAGGGTAATATGGTAAATTAAAAGTGGGACAATCCTAATTCCTTGCGCGCTTTTATCTTTTCTTAACAAAGTAGAAGTAGAAAGGAGAGTTGTGCTTTGGTATTTGTGCAATGTGTTGTGTTGTGAAGCTTGGTTACTTGTTTGCTTAGATGCTGCACTCATTTATTTATGTGATAAGGAAAATTATAATCATATCCTTTTCTTCATTTTTTGCTATTACATTACCTCTATCTCTAAAGTGTCAGAATCCCCTTTCCAATCTCATCCTTAGTTGTATTCACACTTGCAATTATCTTTTTGCCCCTTTTACATTTATTTGGTGGGCTGTTTTCACAGCATGCAATTGAAACTCTAATTAATTTCTAACACCTCAAAATAGAAGCAAAGGGAGAGAGACAAAGGGGAAGGCACATTGGAAATGGGAGATGGTATATTAGGGTAAATATTTTAAGTTTTTTTTCTTGGACTTAGCTTAATATATCAAGACCAAGGTAATTTTGCACTGCTGTCCATCTGTGAATTGCGGCTGATTTTGATGCTCAACTTTGCTCCTTGACTAAAATTGCCCTGATTTTGAAGCTATATTGTTAAGGGCAAAAGAAGTTGGTGGTATGTAGCATTGCTGAGTGTTTCCTTTCCTATTTCTTCTCTTGATCTCGTACAAAAAAAGAACAGCATTTTGATGTAACCATGACATTAAATGTTACATTAGATTTCAAAAAAGATGATACATGTCTTATTTCCTTTTATTTTTCTGTATTTGTATATTGCTTGCTACATTGCTACCGTATTTCTTTTGGTCATTTGAAGATACTCAATGTGTGTTGAAGAAAAACGTTCTTAGTACAATCAAAGTTTTAATTAACTTAACTTTCCAATTAAAAGAAATATAAACATAATTTTTTTTATGACAGGAATGAAACATTAACATAATTTTAAAATGAAAAACTTGAAAATATTAGGGAACAAAAAAAAGGGTAATGATACACGTGTGTCTCGGGAAGATAAATTTTAAATGTCTTTTTCTCCACAAATTATTATTCATTATAATTTTGGTACCAGTTTTTTTGATAGAACCGTCAATTACTCCGTCCATTCTTTTTTATCTGTCATTCCTTCTTTTTTATATTTATCTTTAATAAATAATTTTTCAAATATTTTTTTTTATGGAAAATACGATATTACACTTTTTTGATATATTTTTTTTATTACGAATCTAGTGACATTAATTTTGTATTGTGAATTCTTATAAGGAGTATGACTTAAGATGTTAACGTACAAAATTTTTTATACGGAAACTAGGGCGACAGATAAAAGAACAAAATAATATCAATTATAAGAAGCTTAGAGTGCGTTGGATACATCAACTCATCTTAATCGAATAAACCACATCCGTCACACATATTTTACACATTTTTGTAAGTTTTGAAAATTATAAATAAAAATAAAACTTTATACAATTAATATACGATATTACAAATAAAAAACCAATACTTTTATACCAACACAAAACATTTAAAAGGTGTCTTGTCTCATGTCTTGTATTATTGTCATATAAAAATGATACTTTAATCATAAATATAAAACAGAGGGGTGTTATTATTTGTTAAAAATATTGTAATATTCTTTGACAACTATTTTGGGCTTTAAACAACTATAATAGCTATGTTACATAATTTTTTGTTTGAATGACAATAAAATTCCTACTTGTAATGTATAACAAACAATAAAAGGAACAATGTATCATTAGTAAAAATAATTCACTTTTTTTTTATAGAAAAAATAATTGACTTTTTAACCAATTATGTATGACCCAAAAATTATGACATATGGATATTCAAGACAATTAAGAACGCCGGTGCCTTGCGCGGGCAAGCTTTGCTAGTAACAAAGTAGAAAAGGGAGTTCCCTTAATTTGCGTGCAAAGTGTTGTGGTGTGATTGATTTTCCCTTTTTTTTCTATTTTGCTTTTTCTTTCTTAATCTCTTATAAATTGTGTGGTACAAATATTTTTTTATTTATTTTATCAACAATTTGAAAATAGACTCATATCTGAAATACTATATAAGTAATACTTTTTCCGTTGTTTTTATCTGTTTTTTAGGAATAATATCTTAATTTGTATAATAATTTATCATACAAAATTGATACCGTTAGATTCGTTATAAAAAATACTATTAGAAAAGTATAATATTATATTTTTTTGTAAAAGTTTTATGTTAAAAATTATTGATTAAAGATTAATAATGAAAGCCGTAAATGACCCTTGATTGACCCTAAAACTAAATTTTTTTATTCCAAAACAATTGCCACTTTTCATTTTCCAATACGTAATTTAATTATTTTAATTTAAATAATTATGTTAACTTTTTACTTTTTCAATTAATAAAAATTACTCACACTCACATTCTGTCACTACCTACACCTTGATGTCCAAAAAACACCTTGGAAAATAGTGTTATTTACTTATGTGGGTAGTTTCTTAGTTAACCCTTGCTATGTGAAAAAATTTACCATTTTCCCCTCAAATACAATTGATAACAAACGACTTGCTTTGTAACTTATATTCACACGTGAATTTGTTGTTTGCCCTCGATTACAATAAATAAGGATCCTAACATCAATTGAAAGTTATGTTATTAAACCTATAAATTCGGATGGATGAGTTGAATACAAATTGTGTATATATTTGGTACAGGGCGATGCACGTCATGTGTATTTCGGGTTGGGAAACTTTGACATTAAAAGTACAAGTCGGTGGATTTAGATTCAAGTAAAAACTAATAATTTAATAGTTACAAAACTTGGGTCATATTCTAAAAGATAATTGGAGGGTGGATGGAGTAGGATGAAGTGGATGAATAGGATAGTGTTTGGAAATGTATGTCACTTATTTAAAAACAAGAGTTTTTAAATATAGTTTATAGTCACATCACTCACAATATTTATTTATTAAATATATGACGTTTTAAATATATACTATAAAAGTACGTAATAAGTATAAATAGTGTAAAAAATATGGGATAAAGTAATTAAAAATATCACGGATAAAATAAATTTATCATATCACAAAAAAATATTCAAACCCGTCCGTAGGACGGGTACCATAACTAGTAACAAGTAGAAAGGGGAGTTGCCCTTGTATATGAATGGTGTTGTGTTGTGATGATATGATTTCCTAATTTCCTTTTTTTCTTTCTTGTGAGTGTTGCACGTGTCATACTCATTCTTTCAATTCTCAGCATTGCCTTCCTTTTCTTGTTGACCTTTTTTCTTTTTTCTTTTGCTGCTATGACACTATTTCATTTATCAATAATTTAATAATTTTTAATTATATATGTCTTCTTCAAATCTATATGAGAATGTAATTTATTCATTGTATTCGAGTATAGTAATCCATCTGTCATAATCTAATTTATACTAAGCCTTCTTCACTTTTTAGTAGATAATTACTCTATTTAATTATTATTGACTTTCATATAAAACTCTTTACATTCACCTTACTTCTCATCAATTTTCTCACTATTTAATTATTATTAACGTGCTCGTCTCATTTGCATAATTATGTCAAATTCGTTTTGGCTCACTTTGCTTAATGAATTTCATAATTATCCTTGTTTCAAAAGGGGGTTAATTTCCTCGTTCATTCCAACATAATTATCAATTTAAAATAAGAAATTTTATCATAATTGAAATTTTTGTAAAGTTGAAATATATAATTACTCTAAAATATACCTATAAGAAAATTGAAATTAATATACATTGATCAAAGAATTTGTTAAACTAATCCTATTTGTTGAAATATAATTTTTTATAAAATTTAGTATTTGAAGGATATTCTACCAAAATTGATTTTTTCCAACTATCATAATTGAAAAGTATAAGTATTATTAATTCTATCATAAAAAAATAAAATTTAAATATATTAATGACGGTAACTTTTTAGTACATGTGATTTATTTGATAAATTAATAGTTATAAAATTTTCAACTATGGTAGAAGTTTCAATTTATTTTTCATACTTTGTGGCCTGTACATGTATGTGTATTTGGTAAAGGCCAGTACATGTATATGTATATTTGGTTGGGAAATTTCGACATTTAAAGTACAAGCTGTTATAATTAGATTCAAGTAAAAACTGTAATAATTACAAAACTTGGGTCATGCTTTTCTTTAAGAGTAAGATAGTTGGAGGGTGGGATGGAGTTGGTGGATATGACAGTGCTTGGAAAACTAAGTCACACACTTAAAACTAAGAATTTTTAAATATAGTTTATAGTTTTTAATAAGGTATTGTGGGTAAGGAAAGTTACATCATTCACAATATTTATTAAGGTCATGTTCTTTTATGCGGTATTTTGCGGTATGGTGTGGTGAGGTGTGGTGGAATTGTGGCGGGTATGGTGGAATTGTGGTGGGGTAGGTGAGGAGAGAGGATGTAAAAAGTAGAGGAGAAAAGTGAAGAGAGAGAAAAGTAATGATTTGCGGTAAAATGTGGCGGGTTGTGGCAAACTCGTAGGTCATGTGACGCATGATTTCTTGCCATGAGAAAAGAACAGGGCCTAAATATATGATGTTTCAAATATATATTATATAAGGAATGTAAAAAAGTATGAAGAATGTGAAAAATGTGAGATAAATTAACTAAATACATGATGGACAAGATAAATTTATCATATCACAAAAAAAATAAGATCTTTCCAGACCGTAGGACGGGTAGCATAGCTAGTAACAAGTAGAAAGGGGAGCTGCCCTTGTATATGAGTGGTGTTGTGTTGTGATGGTATGATTTCCTAATTTCCTTTTTTTCTTTCTTGTGAGTGTTGCACGTGTCATACTCATTGCTCAATTGCTCAGCAGCTGCCTTCCTTTTCTTGTTGACCTTTTTTCTTTTATCTTTTGCTGCTATGACACTATTTCATTTATCAATAATTTAATAATTTTTAATTATATATGTCTTCTTCAAATCTATATGAGAATGTAATTTATTCATTGTATTCGAGTATAGTAATCCATCTGTCATAATCTAATTTATACTAAGCCTTCTTCACTTTTTAGTAGATAATTACTCTATTTAATTATTATTGACTTTCATATAAAACTCTTTACATTCACCTTACTTCTCATCAATTTTCTCACTATTTAATTATTATTAACGTGCTCGTCTCATTTGCATAATTATGTCAAATTCGTTTTGGCTCACTTTGCTTAATGAATTTCATAATTATCCTTGTTTCAAAAGGGGGTTAATTTCCTCGTTCATTCCAACATAATTATCAATTTAAAATAAGAAATTTTATCATAATTGAAATTTTTGTAAAGTTGAAATATATAATTACTCTAAAATATACCTATAAGAAAATTGAAATTAATATACATTGATCAAAGAATTTGTTAAACTAATCCTATTTGTTGAAATATAATTTTTTATAAAATTTAGTATTTGAAGGATATTCTACCAAAATTGATTTTTTCCAACTATCATAATTGAAAAGTATAAGTATTATTAATTCTATCATAAAAAAATAAAATTTAAATATATTAATGACGGTAACTTTTTAGTACATGTGATTTATTTGATAAGTTAATAGTTATAAAATTTTCAACTATGGTAGAAGTTTCAATTTATTTTTCATACTTTGTGGCCTGTACATGTATGTGTATTTGGTAAAGGCCAGTACATGTATATGTATATTTGGTTGGGAAATTTCGACATTTAAAGTACAAGCTGTTATAATTAGATTCAAGTAAAAACTGTAATAATTACAAAACTTGGGTCATGCTTTTCTTTAAGAGTAAGATAGTTGGAGGGTGGGATGGAGTTGGTGGATATGACAGTGCTTGGAAAACTAAGTCACACACTTAAAACTAAGAATTTTTAAATATAGTTTATAGTTTTTAATAAGGTATTGTGGGTAAGGAAAGTTACATCATTCACAATATTTATTAAGGTCATGTTCTTTCATGCGGTATGGTGTGGTGAGGTGTGGTGGAATTGTGGCCGGTATGGTGGAATTGTGGTGGGGTTATTGATATGTGGGGTAGGTGAGGAGAGAGGATGTAAAAAGTAGAGGAGAAAAGTGAAGAGAGAGAAAAATAATGATTTGCGGTAAAATGTGGCGGGTTGTGGCAAACTACAGTAATTTGCTGAGAAAGAACAGGGCCTAAATATATGATGTTTCAAATATATATTATATAAGGAATGTAAAAAAGTATGAAGAATGTGAAAAATGTGAGATAAATTAACTAAATACATGATGGACAAGATAAATTTATCATATCACAAAAAAAATAAGATCTTTCCAGACCGTAGGACGGGTAGCATAGCTAGTAACAAGTAGAAAGGGGAGCTGCCCTTGTATATGAGTGGTTTTGTGTTGTGCTGGTATGATTTCCTAATTTCCTTTTTTTCTTTCTTGTGAGTGTTGCACGTGTCATACTCATCGCTTCTTTCAATCGCCTTTGTTTGTTGACCTTTTTTCTTTTATCTTTTGCTGCTATGACACTATTTCATTTATCAATAATTTAATAATTTTTAATTATATATGTCTTCTTCAAATCTATATGAGAATGTAATTTATTCATTGTATTCGAGTATAGTAATCCATCTGTCATAATCTAATTTATACTAAGCCTTCTTCACTTTTTAGTAGATAATTACTCTATTTAATTATTATTGACTTTCATATAAAACTCTTTACATTCACCTTACTTCTCATCAATTTTCTCACTATTTAATTATTATTAACGTGCTCGTCTCATTTGCATAATTATGTCAAATTCGTTTTGGCTCACTTTGCTTAATGAATTTCATAATTATCCTTGTTTCAAAGGGGGTTAATTTCCTCGTTCATTCCAACATAATTATCAATTTAAAATAAGAAATTTTATCATAATTGAAATTTTTGTAAAGTTGAAATATATAATTACTCTAAAATATACCTATAAGAAAATTGAAATTAATATACATTGATCAAAGAATTTGTTAAACTAATCCTATTTGTTGAAATATAATTTTTTATAAAATTTAGTATTTGAAGGATATTCTACCAAAATTGATTTTTTCCAACTATCATAATTGAAAAGTATAAGTATTATTAATTCTATCATAAAAAAATAAAATTTGAATATATTAATGACGGTAACTTTTTAGTACATGTGATTTATTTGATAAATTAATAGTTATAAAATTTTCAACTATGGTAGAAGTTTCAATTTATTTTTCATACTTTGTGGCCTGTACATGTATGTGTATTTGGTAAAGGCCAGTACATGTATATGTATATTTGGTTGGGAAATTTCGACATTTAAAGTACAAGCTGTTATAATTAGATTCAAGTAAAAACTGTAATAATTACAAAACTTGGGTCATGCTTTTCTTTAAGTGTAAGATTGTTGGAGGGTGGGATGGAGTTGGTGGATATGACAGTGCTTGGAAAACTAAGTCACACACTTAAAACTAAGAATTTTTAAATATAGTTTATAGTTTTTAATAAGGTATTGTGGGTAAGGAAAGTTATATCATTCACAATATTTATTAAGGTCATGTTCTTTCATGCGGTATTTTGCGGTATGGTGTGGTGAGGTGTGGTGGAATTGTGGCGGGTATGGTGGAATTGTGGTGGGGTTATTGATATGTGGGGTAGGTGAGAAGAGAGGATGTAAAAAGTAGAGGAGAAAAGTGAAGAGAGAGAAAAGTAATGATTTGCGGTAAAATGTGGCGGGTTGTGGCAAACTCTGGTAGGCTGTGACACCGCAATTTGCCAGCCGCAGAAAAGAACAGGGCCTAAATATATGATGTTTCAAATATATATTATATAAGGAATGTAAAAAAGTATGAAGAATGTGAAAAATGTGAGATAAATTAACTAAATACATGATGGACAAGATAAATTTATCATATCACAAAAAAAATAAGATCTTTCCAGACCGTAGGACGGGTAGCATAGCTAGTACAAGTAGAAGAGGCACTTGCCTCGGTTTTTGTGCGTATTGTGTTGTGATGCAAATTATTTATTTTTTTTCCTTTTTCCTTCTTATTAATCTCTTGATAATAGGTTCATATCTAAAATATATTATTTATTTATTTTATCAACAATTTGAAAATGGGTTCATATCTAAAACACTATATAAGTAATACTCTCTGTTATAAAAAATTGATGTCATTAGATTCGTTATAAAAAATAGTTTTCGTGCACTGTCATCTAGGAATAATATCTTAATTTTTATAATAATTTATACTATTACAAAAGTATAATATTATATTTTTTTGTAAAAGCCTTATGTTAGAAATTATTGATTAAAGATTGACACTAAAAATCATAAATGACCCTTAATTGACACTTAAATTAACTTTTTTTATTCCAAAACAATTGTTACTCTCCATTTTCCAATACGTAATTTAATTATTTTAATTTAAATAATTGTGTTAACTTTTTACTTTTTCAATTAATAAAAATTACTCATACTCACATTATCTCACTATACCTACACCTTGATATAAAAAAAAAGACATTGGAAAATAGTGTTATTTACTTATGTGGGTAGTTTTTTTTAGTTTAAACCTTGGTATGTGAAAAAATTTGAAATATGTCAACTACGTAGTAATATGGAATAGAGGGAGTATAATAACAAGGAGTTTGTCTTGTAGTTTATGTTCACATTCAAATTTACCATTTTGTCCTCGAATACAATCGATAACAAAAGACTTGCTTTGTAGCTTATATTCACACGTGAAATTGTTGTTTTTCCCTCAAATACAATAAATAAGGATCCTAACATCAATTGAAAATTATGTTATTAGACCTATAAATTCGGACGGATGGATTGAATACATATTGTGTATATATTTGGTGAAGGCCGATGCACGTCATGTATATTTTCGGTTGGGAAATTTTGACATTAAAACTACATTTCGTTGTATCTAAATTCAAATAAAAACTAATAATTTAATAGTTACAAAACTTGGGTCATATTCTTTTAGAGTGTAAGATAGCTGGAGGGTGGGATGTAATAGGATGGAGTGGATAGATAGGATAATGTTTGGAAATATAAGTCACTTAAAAATAAGAGTTTTTAAATGTATAGTCACATCACTCACAATATATTTATTAAATGTATGAAGTTTTAAATATATACTATGAAAGTATGTAAAAAGTATGAATGATGTGAAAAATGTGGGATAAAGTAACTAAAAATGTCATGGATAAAATAAATTTATCATATCACAAAAAAACAGGGTCAAACCCGTCCGTAGGACGGGTACCATAACTAGTTATTGTTATAGATATAGATTATAGATATATTGCAACAAAACTACAACGTACACAATAACATGCATGTATGGCATGGATTGAAGACAATCATATCATCATGAATTGAATGACGTATGTGACTGTGAATCTTATTAAATGAGTGACGATAGAGAAAACAAAGATACATAGAACAATGAGAAACTGAAAAACACAAATGATGCCAAGGAAACAGTATATTGTTTTAGCATGCATGGATAGATGATTGTGGTTTTTGAATCGCACTCAACAACTCCGAGATCGCAGACAGGAGCGAGGAGGTTCTTGAGATGGAAGACATCAACAACATTTTTGAGGAGGGGGACGACCTTGCAAGCACAATCCTTTTGGGTCTTCAATGTGCTGCAACAGAGCAAATCTGGGTTTGGCTGAAGAGGGTTATTCAAGTCTATTGCCGACAAACACGACACAATGCTCGCCAGATGTTGAGGCTCACACGCGGCATCTGCCCCTCTCATCTCTGCCAATGTCATAACAGCCAATGCCATCAAGGTAAGGAAAACTAGTTTCTTTCCTACCCATATGCCCGCCATCCTCACTTTTTCAAATAATTAATTAACTACTATTATATTATATAATTGACTAGTAAATATTTTTCTATCAATTAAGTAGTAGTGTTGAGGATTATCTCATCCATGAACTGAAGCACCCAACATCCTATTTATACACTTCATCACATCCGGCCTCAGCCTCATTAATTTACTAAATTCATCACGTCCATGTTCATTTTCATTTCCAATTCATCAATTCTCATCTTTTATTATCCATCATTGTTTCCCCCCGCTCATGTCTCATACATTATAATATAAAATGACATTCAAAAATTGCATATCCCTAAATCTACGCTATAATTATATATCAAGTTCCACACATTGACAATGCACTACTTATTTGTCTTTTATTTGTTTTTAGTTTCTTTTACAAATTGACATAGATTACAATACCAATGAGTCTATTATGAATAAACCATAAGGTGAAAGCTGTAGTACTTTCCAAACTAGGTAAGTATATTTTAGCTTAATTATCGTCATATTACCATGGTATATTTTAGCCAAGTTTCAAGCCTTTTCTTTTTCTTCATAAGAGCATATTTTAGCTTAATTAGCTTAAGCTTTTGGTGGACATGATTCTCACAAGTACTGTCATTAACAATATGACATGGTTCTCACGAGACTAATAAAGTTTGGCTTTTATTTTGGGTTTAGTTTTGGCCTTTATATTTATCCTTGATGTTTGATCTTATATTCTTTAAATACTTTATGTTCAGATATGAGCCAAGTTTCAAGCCTTTTCTTTTTCTTCATAAAAGCATATTACCATGGTGTGTTTGGTAGTTTCCTAGCAAACATTTACCTCGGATAACCATTCTCGAAAAAGACTTTCTGTAGCCCCTAGGAAAATGTGTGCTGATGTTGAGATTGAAATAATGTGTCTATCATTTAAACATTTTCTTCTGATCTTAGGGACAACCAAACATGAAAACTTTTCCAACCAAACAAAACCTTAGCTTTTAAATTAGGTACCCCGACTATGGAAAGTAAAATTTAAAATTTTACCTGTTGAAAGTATAAAAATATAGACTTTCCACGTGGAAAGCGTATTTAAAGTGAACCTCAAAAAATGTTTAAAAATAAGGATACACTGATTTTGGTTTCAACTAGATAAGCATCGTAAATAAAATAGATCTTATTTTTATATATGTTAAGTTTTATCTTGACCATTTGTTTTTTCATTAGGACAAAATTATAAATTAAATATACTTTTCTAATTATTATTTATTTACAAAATTTAAAATTAAATAATTTCAAAATATTTTTTTGAACATGCTAAAACATAATGTTAAGATATTTACTTTTAAAAATTTTGGTAAATAAATTTTCAATTAAGAAAATATATTTTATAATATTTTACTAAATAATATATGAAACAGTAAAATTAAAATTTCACACATGCAAAGATGAAATTCATTAATTTAATTGTACCTATTGAGTCATGGTTTACAATCATTATAAAATTTCATAAAATTAAAATCCCACTGAATAGAAAATGCATAAATTTTTTATTATGAAATGATTCTCAAGAGTCAAGTCTGATTATGTATTTGAAAATGGCAACATGATTCCAATTGTTCTTAATTTATACATGGTTCTGGTAGAACTTTACATATTGTATAGTTTTCTTTTCCACACAAAGTACTATGGTACATGTTGTACCTAGGTTGGTTCTCCAATAGAGAGTGATAGTGAAAAATAATTTTCCTTTCTTTTTTTTTATATAGTGGGCCACAAGAAATATACAGGTGTTACTGCTACTTACAGTACCATATAATTATTAGTAAATGAAATAACGTATTTTATACTTCCTAACATTGTTAATTAATCGAAGGTCAGAAGGGAAAAAAAATTAGAAATGTCACTCATGATATATGTCTTTCCTTTCTTTACTGTTTCGAATTGTAGATAACATAATCAAACTTTGCCGGCAATTTAATTATTGAGAAAACTTAATTAATTAGCTAGAGCCAGAGGGGAGGCAGGCAATGAGACGTGGGCCAATGAGATGTATAGTCTCATATACCTAATTATATTTGATTGCCAAGGTGGATTAAATTTTTTTCTATATTTATTATATTGTTTCTCAAGATCATTCCTGCCTTAAAACCCTAATCTTGTTGTATCATTTTATTTATTGTCATGGTTGTCAAGGCTGTTGTATGCAATGTTGAGAGCCTATCTTGTATCACACATAGAGATTGAGAGAATATTTGAGATCACATGATAATCTTCTGATAGTGTATTATCATAGATAATTAATTTATATTTTATTGAAATTAGTTATTACAATAAATTTATGAAAATAGTTTCAATTTTACAACAAATTAAATATATATGACTGTAATGTATAATTGTCCTTGCAACTAAATGCAAATAATTAAAAAGACCTAAAAATATTCTTTTTTTTAAAATATTCTTCATTACTTATAGAAGAAGAAAGGCTAGAAAAGATGACATTATTTTTATCATCTTTTAGGTATTATTGTATTTTGTATATTTTGTGTGACCCTTTAATAACCCATACGTAAGAAATATACAAATTACAATCATAATGATTATTATTTTTTCTAATTTATTCATGAAAAATATAATCACATAATTGTTAAAAAAAACAGAAATGTTAGTTGTATTGATTGCTGTTGATCGAACAATGTACGGATCAGTGTTTATTAGTATTGAACAGTGTTGAATAGTGATGATAAGTACCTATCATTAGTTGAAATGAACATTCCCTAACCGTTTACATTGAATCCATTATTAATAGGCTTTACCGTTACGTGTGTGGTTTAGCAAGGGTTCCTAATGCAATAAGATAAAGCAAAAAAAAAAAAAAAAAATAGGCAAACATTCTTTTAATGTTAAGGGTTATGGCATAAAGTTCACTACATTAGTGTTAGGTCTTAGGGTTATTTTAAGTTTTAGAGTTTAATGTTAACGGTTGATTAGTTAAGGGCACTCTAAATTAGTTAATTATTCTCAATATACCTTTTATAATTATTTAGGGTTTAAGTTAAGGGATTTAGATTAATTAGGAATGAATCAAAGTTTAATATGAATTTGTGGTTTAATATTGGAAGGAAAAACAAAGCGAAAATAAAATAACATTGGTCTATGAGAGCTCAAATGCATGTATTTTTGTCATCGTAAAAAAATCGTTATTGCTTATGTATGCAATCTATTTGCATCTTCATTTTTTAAGCTCCATTTTGGAGTAAACGGAAGAAAATGTAGAAACCTCCTCTGTGTAAAGGACATTGGTCTATGCAGGATCAAGGAAGTTTACCTTGCCAGCAGCAAGGACATTCAGCAAGACAGTGAAGGATGAAGATTACAAACAGCAAGGAATACGTTTTGATGTGAAGGACTAAAAAGAGCAAAAAAACAAACAAGCAAGGTTTATGGAATATACTCTGGGAAGATTTTGATTTTATTCCTCTCCAAATTAGATTAACTAATTGCTACCTTCTTATTTCAGGAAAGCCTTGCATGAAGACATGATTTCCAGAATCCGCATCAAATATGGAAGGCGCCATCTAAGGAAGCTATCAAGAATGGAAGGAAGAAGAACATCCAATCTTGGACAACTCTCCAACGGCTCATTACACTCAACCAGCAACATAAATAGAAGACTTGGAGAAAGGAAGAAATCAACGATTCCACGGAAGAAATCGGGTGTTCGAAATAAAAATAGCGTTTTCTATTTTGTGTTCTTGCGAGTTGTTGTGTTTGTGAGAAGTTGAGTATAATCAATCATTAACGAATTTAGGATTGATTGATACTTGTAAAATCGATTCCTAGACGGACTTAGGATCGATTGAGTTTAAACACCAAAGGGTGATTTTGGTGGGTGTTGTTATTCATAAAATAAGAAGCGTCCTCTGCAAGGCGCTAAGTTCTGTGTACAACCTAAGGACATTCATCTCAGGTTGTATTACTTCATTCTGTTTCAATATAATAAAGGAAGTTGTTCAATATACGCTTATTGTCCTTTATCTTATTCCTGCATTATATTGAATCTTAATCTAGTTAGATTAAGAACCTAACGTCCTTTATAAGTGATCATTTGTGCAGAAAATTTTCATGGAACAGAGCTTGGTCCACTGGAAATTCAGAGACTAACCGCTCTGTGGCAAAGATCATGGGAGATCACAACATGGGTGACTTATGTCAAGGACGTTCATGGAACAGATCACCTCTGCTGACAGGTGACAACTATTGAGTTTGGAAACGCTAAATGGAAATCTTCTTGAGAAATCAAGATGAGGACATTTGGGACATAGTCAAAGAGGGAAACTATCCTACTCCTCAAAAGACTGCCGAGGATGGAACACAAAGTAACAAGCCAAGATTTGAGTACACACCCAAAGAGAAAGAAAAAGCAAAGAAGAATACTCATACACACAATCTGTTAATTTGCAGTCTTAATTCTAATGAATTTGAAAGGGTTTCTAATCTTGATACAACAAAGCAGATATGGGACTACTTGATCACGACCTATGAAGGAACAAATCAAGTGAAAAAGACCAAGATCAACATACTTGTTCAAAAGTATGAAGGCTTCAAGATGGAAGAGAATGAATCCATTGAATCTATGTTCAAAAGATTCAGTGCGATAACTAACCACCTCAAGTCTCTCGGGAAAACATATACAGATGAAGAGCATGTGAACAAGGTCCTTCAGTGTCTGCCCAGACACAAATGGGGACCAAAGGTAACTACTATTGAAGAAGCCCAAGACTTAGAGACCTTCAAGCTTGAAAAGCTGATAGGAAAGCTCCTTGCTCACGAGATACGACTGTCTGAAGGCAATCAGACCAAGGACATTGCTCTCAAAAGTACCAAGGAACTAGAAGAAGAATCAGAGGATGAGGATGAAGAAACCATCCTCCAAACGATCTTCACCCAAAGGTAAGACTCAAACCAAGGATGATAATGAATATAAATGCTTTGCTTGTGGTGCAACAGATCACTTGGTTAGAGAATGTCCTCACGTGAAGAAAGTCAAGGAACAAAGTGACTTCAGAGGAAAAAGATTAAGCAGCAAAGCTATGGTTGCCACATGGAGTGAAAGTGAAGGCAGTGAAAGTGAAAGTGAGTATGGGGAAATTGCAAACTTTTGTCTCATTGCAAAGGACGTTACAGAAACACAAGCAGACGAAAATGATGAGGTATTCACAAATCTCTTTCTTAAATGTCCTTAACATAACTTGAAACCCAGACTACTTAATCTACTTGATTACATTGCCACCCTTACTGACAAAGTTCACTACCTCACTAGAATTGCTGAGACAAACTCCAAAACCATAGCAACTCAACATGAGATAATCAAAAACCTCACCACTAACAATGTCAGCATGAGAGAAGAGATGATTCAAAACCGAAAAGAACTAAACTCCATTCTCAATGAAGAAATAAACCTAGTTCATTCCACTCTACACTCTGAAAAGAAAACCTCTACAGATAAACTTGGTTCACCAAAGACCAAACTAGATTCCTTGCCTTTTCACAAACCCACTAATACACTAAAACCAAAGACCAAAACCAAGTGGGTTCCAAAGAAGCCAAATTCAGTACTTGTCCCTAAAGACAAAAAAATCCTCTTTTCAAAAGCCTGACCAAAGAAATGTATAATATCTTTCAGTGCAGGTATGTCTCAGGGCTCACAACGACCTCTAGTATTTGGACAGCGGATGCTCGAGACACATGACTGGAGATCCAACCAAATTCAGGGAACTCAAGGACAACAAGGGTGGGAAGGTAACGTTTGGAGACAAAAGCCAAGGGAAGATCCTTGGAGTCGGCAAGGTCGGTAAGGACTCAGTCAATTGTATAAATGATGTATATTATGTAGAAGGTTTAGAGTATAATCTTTTAAGTATTTCTCAGTTTTGTGATAGGGATTATAAAGTTTGGTTCAATAAGAACTCATGTGTTGTAGAGAAAGAATCTCATGAAATAGTCCTTAGAGGTCATCGGATGAACAATGTGTATGTTATTGACCTCAGTGATCATATGACAAATGACCTCACCTGTCTTAGAGTTACATCAGATGATACCTGGTTATGGCATCGTAGATTAGGACATGTGAGCATGAAAACCCTTCAAAAGTTAAAACACCTAGGATTGGTGTCTCAAAACTTCATTCGTGACAAAGTATGTGATGCATGCACAAGAGGCAAACAGACCAGGACCTCCTTTAAACCTGTGTCTCAAGTAACCACCTCTAGATGTTTAGAATTGTTGCATATGGACCTATGTGGACCAATTCCATACAAAAGTCTAGGAGGACGCTCATACATACTAGTCATTGTTGATGATTGTTCAAGATTTACCCGGGTTCTATTTTTGAAGGACAAGACAAAGGCTTACCTAGAATTTGAGAAACTATACAGACAACTCAAGGTCCTTACTGGACTCAGTCTGGTGTCTATAAGAACAGATCATGGAAGAGAGTTTGATAATCAAGACCAATTTGGAAAATTCCGTGATCAAGAATGTGTTACACATAATTTCTATGCCCCAAGGACACCACAACAGAATGGTGTGGTTGAACGAAAGAACCGCCCACTGGAAAACATGGCCAGAACAATCATCTGTGAGAACAATCTATCCCTCTTTCTTTGGGCTGAAATTATAAATGCTTCAAATTATATTCTCAACAGATGTACCATAAGGTCCTTCATGAAGAAGACACCCTATGAGTTGTTCAAGGGTAAGACACCAAATGTAGCTCATCTCAAGGCCATTGGATGCAAATGCTTCGTTCATAACAATGGCAAAAAGGCTTTAAGCAAATTTGAGCCAAGAAGTGAAGAAGGAATTCTGGTAGGATATTCCTTATCTAGCAAGGCCTATAGAGTCTACATTAAAGCATCCAAAAAGGTGGAAGAATCCATTCATGTTGTCTTCGATAAAAGTGCCACCACTCCATCAGAAAGGTCCTCCATCAAATTCCAGATTCATCAAGATGATGATGACGAGGACACACCTCGTATATTTCAGCAAGGTCTTCTTCAACAAAATGAAGAAACTCCTCCAGATGACATCATGCAATCAACTTCAGAACATGAGGAAAATGAAGTACAAGGACCTTCACATAATACAGAACAAGGACCTTCCTTCAGTGACGACCAAGGACCTTCACCAACAGAAACTCCTCAAATGGCCAAGACTGCACAACAAAACATTGAGGAGTCATCAAGGACCTTCAGGTTCAAATCTGCTCATCCGGCTGATAACCTCTTTTCAGGTCTGGAAACAGGTATTAGAACTCGATCCTCTCTTAGAAACTTTTATGTTTTTCACGCATTTGTTTCTCAGATTGAACCCAAAGGACCTGAAGAAGCTTTAAAGGACAGAAATTGGATCCTAGCAATGTGTAGACACAAAATACAGTTGGTCGGATCAGCATCATCAGTAGCTCGGCTCAAACGCCCGAATATATTTTCAGCAAATTCTGGCGAATTTCGCGGGCCAACCCAGGAAGATCCACGCGGATTTTCCAGGCCAGACAAGCACAAATCCACGCGGATTTCCCAGATCAACCCAGAAGAAACTCTCGCGGATCCTCGCGGATTTTGTCAGTCCGCTCAACAGAAGGCCACGCGGATCCAGATTCCGGGTCGGCCCAGAAATCCGCGCGGATCCCAAACTTCCGGGTCAAGTCGGAATTTCGCGGATCTGGGTCTGGGTCAACCCAGAGATCCGCGCGGATCCCAAAATCCTGGGTCAAGTCAGATCCTCGCGGATCCGGGTCAAGTTGGAATCTCGCGGATCCGGGTTGTGGGATAGACCGGGAAATCACATTGATCCACGCGGATTTAGTAAACTGCCAGGCAGTTTTCGTCAACAGGCGGTTTTCGTCAATTAAGCAGTTTTCGTCAAAAAACCGCCTTCCCCATGTACAGAATCCGTGCGGATTTCTCAGCAATCACTAACTGCTGAACTGCATTACCTGGAAATGGGGAAATCCACGCGGATTTCCAGGAGACGTGAGAAAAGGAATCCGCGCGGATTTGGTAGAGGGGGATTCCGGGCAGAAATTAGCTGAAAGAATTCTGATTAAAATAGAGAGAAATACACTAGAGAGCCGGCTGCAGAAGGACCTCGCGGATTTCAGCATAACTTTTCTGCAGTTCTGAGCAGTTTTTGGTGAAGATTTCAGATACTTATTTGGAGCTGGGCAAATCCGTGCGGATTTGGTAGGGTTCCATTTCCATTCTTTCGCTTTCAGCGTCGTTTGATCAAATTGTAAAAATGTAGCCGATTAGCCCCCGCCCGCTGTAATTCGTATTTAGTTTTTTTTTTATGTCATCATGAACCTATGCATGCTTTTTTATTTAGTTAATTCAAAGTGACAACTTTACTTTTGTTTTTATGCGTTTCTAAAACCCGACCTAGTAAGGGCCGCTTCGGCGGGCGATGCAAGGGCACCCCCCTACATCGACACCTGTACCCCCAATCCCGATTTTTGGTTTGAAGACCGTGGAGTATTTTCTAATTTTTGTTAATTTTATCCAAAATTAACTGGAGACTCCCCTTTTTCATGGCATTCGCATTTAAACTGACCTTCATTTTCTTTTCGATGCATATTGGTTCACCGGTACCGTTTGTGTACCAGGATGGAAATCACCGCGGTACCACTCGGCTCGGATCCGCGCGGATCTTCACCCAGTGGGCCGGTGGTGACTCCCGTCTCTGGTTCAAATGGGCTGGAGCGGAAAACAGCAAGATTTTGGCCCAGATAGACCTAGGATCCGCGCGGATCCTAGCACTGTTTCGGTCCATTTTTTGGGTTTTCCCAAAAATCTTTATGCGTCTTAAAGATAATGAAGAGTTGTGTTGAATCAAAATACCATAATTCGAAAATCTCTTTTAAATTCAATAAAATTGCACCCTAAGAACATAAGCAACCCTACGTCGAATCGACCCTCCGTGGGGGACCGTGCCCTCCGGGCCGCGGGCCCTACACCATGCAAGAAGAATTAAATCAATTCAAGCACAACAAAGTGTGGAAGCTTGTCCTATGACCCGAACACCACCCAGTCATTGGTGTAAAATGGGTCTACCGCAACAAATCAGATGAACATGGCACTATCACAAGAAACAAGGCAAGACTAGTTGCCAAAGGATACAACCAAGAAGAAGGCATTCACTATGAGGAAACCTTCGCTCCAGTTGCAAGACTAGAGGCCATTCGGATACTACTTGCCTATGCTTCACCAACTCACATGAAGCTATATCAAATGGATGTAAAAAGTGCCTTCCTCAATGGATTCCTAAAAGAAGAAGTCTATGTGGAGCAACCTCCAAGATTTGAACAACAAAACCCAGACACTCATGTTTACAGACTTCAGAAGGCCCTTTACGGGCTAAAACAAGCACCCAGGGCTTGGTATGAGAGATTAAGCTCCTTTCTTCTAAGAAATGGATTCACGAGAGGTCTCATAGACCAAACACTGTTCATCAAAACCTCAGGTCAGGACTCCACTATAATTCAAGTTTATGTAGATGACATTATATTTGGTGCTACTAATGAAATCCTAGTAAAGGACTTCTCTGATCTTATGAGCAAGGAATTTGAAATGAGCCTTGTGGGAGAACTTAGATTCTTCCTTGACTTACAAATCAAGCAGCATGAAGATGGCATCTTCATCAATCAGAGTAAGTATGTCAAAGAACTCCTAAAGAAATATGGGCTTGAAAATGTCAAGCACTCTAGCACCCCAATGTCCTCCACCTTAAAGCTTGATCATGATCATAACGGTAAGGCCATTTCTGACAAACAATACCGAGGTATGATTGGATCTCTCCTCTATCTAACCGTTAGTCATCCAGACATTATGTTTAGCGTGTGTGTGTGTGCACGCTTTCAAAGTGCTCCTAAGGAATCTCACTTGGTTGCTGTCAAAAGGATCCTGAGATATCTTGCAGGCACAAAGGACCTTGGGCTATGGTATCCTAGCAACAACTCCCTTCATCTTGTTGGATACTCAGACGCTGATTTTGCTGGATCCAGAACTGATCGAAAAATCACTTCAGGAGGATGCCAAATGCTAGGCCTATCACTCATATCCTGACAATCAAAGAAGCAAAATGCCGTTGCCCTCTCCACAGCAGAAGCTGAGTACATTGCTGCCGGTGCTTGTTGTGCACAACTCTTGTGGATCAAGCAACAGATAAAGGACGTTGGCATCAAAACCTCAAGTACTCCAATCAAATGTGATAATCAAAGTGCAATCCAAATCACCAAAAATCTAGTTCAACACTCCCGCACCAAACATATTGAAGTACGACACCATTATATCAGAGATCATGTCGACAAAGGCCATATCACTATGGACTTCGTACCCACACATCAACAACTGACCGATATCTTCACTAAGCCCCTTCCCACTGAGCACTTCATCACCAACAGAAGGGAACTTGGCATGTTACAACCAACCGACCAGTTTAGGGGGAGCTAGAGTCCTCCTTTCCAGGGGGAGCTAAGGTCCTTCCCCTCCAGGTATGTTCCTAAACCTAAAACTGCTCACAAAGGTCCTTGACATCCTTGTCCTGGATCCCTATTGAGCTCTCTCATATAGATCCTGGCACATGGTTATACTAACAGTTCCCTCATAACTGCTTAAGTATAACCTCCTTTTACTCAAATGCATTTCCTAAAGGACCTTGTCCATTTCTTCACAATTTCTTTCATCGAAAAATCTTTTCCACTTTCATCAAGATTTCAAAATTCAAATTTAATTTCTTTTTCCTTCCTCGTTTTTCCTCTCACTCCTGCTCAATCTCTTTCTTACGTCATCATGATTGACGTTCCCCATCAAATCTATCTTCCGTCATCAATTCCCCACTTCCCCACAATTCTCGATCCTTCCCAAAATTAAAACCTCCCCTTTCCTTGTTCAACCACCCACCTTCGCCACCAACTCTCTTTAAAAACCATCATCCGTCCCCACTTAATCTCCCTCATCTCTCAAACCATCTCTTTCACCCCAACCATATCTCTCTCACTGTCTCCATGGGAAAGCGACCCGCCCTAAAAACTGCGGCCTCATCTGGGGTTGCCAAACGAACCCGCTCCAGTAAAACACCACCCATTCCTCCTGACTCCACCAACTCCCACAGTTCCTCCTCCGATGCCATCACCGTTCTCCCATCATCATCCAACTTATCACTCCAAATTTTCCCTCAACAACGTCTGGAAATCTTTTCCAAAAGGCCGATGTTATGCTGCGACACTGTAGATCTGGACTCCCTCATCGAAGCTTTCCCATCTTTCTCGACTCTCAAAGACATAGGTTGTCAAGCCTTCTTCGACTATGACCACAGTGTTTACCCAACGCTTGTTCATCAATTCTTCGCCAACCTAGTGGTCAATCCAGGGAAAACGCTTCATTCGAAAGTATCAGGTATTGACATCTTCCTCTCCGCTAATCATGTTGAAAAGATTCTGCATCTCACACCCAGCATTGCGAAGTCCCCTCTTCCCTTGCCCTCTGATCCAAAACATGAACTCCTCAAACTATATGGCCGACCTTCTGAGACCAAAAACACTCAGTACACCGCCTTAACCTCCGAAGCTCACTTTCTATACTACACAATTGTCCGCACCATTCTGCCTAGAGGATCCAACAAAGAAACCTTGAATGAAGCCTGTGCACACTTTATTCTGAACATCATGAATGGTAGACACCCTGAGGTAGGAGACATTGTCATCACCCATCTTATCCGAGCCGCATCCTCCATGTTTGGACCCCTGCCTTACTGCAACCTCCTCACCAAAGTCTTCCAGGCCCATCAGGTTCCCCTTCCCACTTTCGACCAAGCATCTGTGAATATCGCTACCATCGGCATTCCCCTTCTCAAAAGCCTGGGATACCATAAACAAGATGATGGTACATGGCTTCACTCAGATGAGATCAAGGTCGTTCAGGAAAGCTCCTCAGCTGCTGCTGCCAAGGACGTTCAGGATGCCCTGCAAGTGCAAGTATCCAACCTCCGCACTGAGGTACATGCTCTCCACAAAGAAGTTCAAGGTCTCCATGCAGTGCATGCATCCATCACCAAAGCCATCACCTCTCTGATGAATGTCATCTCATCCATGCCACCATCCACTCGGATCACTCTGGCCACTCCATACTCATCTCCTGCTGTTGAAGCAAGTCCCAACCCTGATGAACTTGATCCCAGTGTTCCCCTCCCCTAAAAACTCTTTTTACGCATTTCAAAAACATTGTTCTTGTGCCAAACATACCTCCTGTTTCCTTTTTTGGTTAAAGCCGAAAAGGGGGAGATGAATTGTTGTTTTTTGCTGTGTTGTTTTGCTCTGTTCCTTTTGGTCTGTAACTAAACCATTAACTGCCGCTATGCATAACCATTAACTGCTGCTATGCATAAATTTCTTCTGTATGCTGCATACATTACTATTTCTAAATCATTGCCATGGAGTTTTTGTCTTCACTCAAAAAGGGGGAGATTGTAGAAACCTCCTCTGTGCAAAGGATATTGGTCTGTGCAGGATCAAGGAAGTTTACCTTGCCAGCAACAAGGACATTCACCCCATCCTTTTGAAGGGAGTGATTGCTGAAGATGAGGCCTGGGATGTGAAATGTGAGAGAATCGGGGCTGAGAAGTAGAAAAGTTTTGTCAAATTAAAGCGCAGACGTGGGGTATCTAGGATGCTCGTCTTAAAGGCAATTATCTTCAGTATTTAGAATTGGCACAAGATCCATAAGGTGCCGATGTTCCGAAAAAAGGAATGAATGGTTTTTGCTTGGAGGGTCTTTATGTGCAAAATGTGGGGGCATTTTGTGCAGCAGTTGCCTTTCTTTAAAGGCTAATTTTGAAGGTGTTTCAAGCCATATGTCAGAACAAGTTCTGCACTTATGTGTGGCTTACATTTTGGAGGCATTTTCCTCTACTACTGTGTTGGGTTCTATCGCTGATGCATTGAAAGTGCCTTGAATTATTTGGAGTTGGGTTGTGTTGCCCATGTCAACAACATAATAATGTTGGTTGAAGTTGAACTCTTCTAGCTTATCTGCCTCTAAAGGGAGGAGGCTTTGATAGTGATGTTAAGGTTGCTGTGATATCTCTGTTCAAATTGTTAGTGATCATGATGGAGTTTTTTTGTAAGGAAAATCAAGGTGGAAGTGCTGAAGTGTTGGGATAGAATACTAAATTTTTTCACATTGTAGCATCAATTCGCATAAGTCGGGGCTTCATGCACAAGACTCGAATAGATGGATTATTTCTTGACAAGTTGGACAAGATCAAGAAATCGGTGAGATTATCTTGTTACAAGCACTATCAAATCAAGGAAATTACCAAATTCTTGGGTCAACCATGTTCAGATCAAGGAGCACTATGTTTAGTTTGCCCTGAGTGTCTGGGACATGCGCTTATGCAGCAAACATCCCTCAAAAGCTTTTTTGAACAATGTATACAAGTGAAATTTCACAACAAGATCAGAAGATGGTTTTGGTCCGTTGCTTTTTTGCGGTTGTTTGGTCAGTTTGGGGTCATCAAAATGCTGTGATTTTTGATCATCAAGATTTCATCAGATTCTAGTTATTTTTCAATAGCCTGTATGTTGGTCTCGGTAGTGCTGGTTATGTTGTTGAATCTGTATCAGGGGTGTTGGAGTTGGGGTATGGTGTTCTGCTGGTTTCGCATTATTGGTGCTCTGTGTTTGCATCTGTACTGGTGCTTCGTTTAGTAGCTCGCCTGTGATGTAGAATCTTACTTCACTGCTGTTCTTTTCTGTAGTTTTGGATTCTCTCAATACAAGGGCATTTGAGCCGATAATTATAAAAAAAAAATCAAACAATGGTAGAGATGATGAATAATAAAAGATAGAAAACTATTTCGGCTATGAGTAAAAGGATAATTTTACCATTTTTCTTGATGCTTACAAATTACACATGGGCTAATTTTGTTGCCAAATTGTATCTCTAGAGAGTCTAGTCTACTTTGAAATTCCCTATAAAATGAAGCATGGAAGCTAGGAAGTAAAATTCAAATCAGTTTCAAAAGTTAGGAAGGAAGATAAATAAACCCTTATGGAGGGGAGCCAGCCTCAGGAATTCCTCCAAGTGATGCGATGGATTTTCAGAGGGTCTAAATTTCATGTTTGGCACCTCAACCTTGTCCCTTATTCTCGATACACAATGTTTGGGGATGGCAAAATCCATACAAGGGTCGGTGAAGGTCGGATCAGTTTTCATCATCCTTCTAGTGAACATGTCAACCTTCTCCTCAAGTTTCTTGACGTAAGGGTCCTCCGAAGTTCTGGAGTT
Organism: Portulaca oleracea; assembly: GCA_029582165.1. Classification (NCBI taxonomy): domain Eukaryota; kingdom Viridiplantae; phylum Streptophyta; class Magnoliopsida; order Caryophyllales; family Portulacaceae; genus Portulaca; species Portulaca oleracea. The sequence continues at coordinate 24,608,840 of CM055877.1, read as the reverse complement.
ATTCAGTACAGATTTGGACCTGACCTCACCAAATGACTTAGGTTTTGGGCCTCCATTTTTGGATTTGGGGTGACCTTCTCCAACCCCATCATCTGCCTCGGCTTCAGATTCGGTGTCATAATAGTTCTCTTCTTCCTCAAGTCCGATGCCGAGCTTTTTGTTGATCTGTTTAATGGCTTCCAGCACGCCATTCATGGTTTGTTGATTTTCATTGAACTTCTTTTCCAGTTTCTCATTGGTTCTGTCCTCCTGATCTGCCATGCAAATGGCAATTGCTTCCCGCTCGTGCATACGTCCGTCAGTGCTTGTCACCAGAACTCTCCCCAAAAAGGTTGTTGGCGAGGGATCCTGACATGGTGGATTCACTGGATTGAGCCGACAGTCTGTAATTGGGATTGCGAATAAGTCTGTCGGTTTGTGGGTCACGGATGCGGGCTCGGAGATGGTCTGTTATCTTGCCTGCATGGAAACTGATTAGTGCTCGAAAGAACTTTTACGCCACCCACCCGATGCATGCATGACTTAGTGGACCTATATGAACCTAGGACATGGACATGACGCCTATATGCTGACACAAGGATGACTCACCCACTTTTATGGGAGTGCATGTCCTAACTCTATATGGACCTAGCATGATGACTGACAGGACTGACACTGACTCAAGGGGCGTCATAAAGGGCCGAATAGGATCAATAGCAAGGCATTGGGCTGTCCGTGGGGTGAAGCAGTCAGGCCCGAAGAGAAGAGAGAAGGCCAGACTGGGTTAGGAAACCCGTCTGGGTTCCTCTTCCCCTAACTAGGCCCGTCGCTCAATTACCGCCAGATGGGCGATCGATGGCGAAGAACCCGTCTGGGTTTACGGCCGCTACCGACCTACACGACGGACAATTGACACGAATGGGTCGGCTCTGACAGGCCAGAAACCCGTCTGGGTTTCTGATGCACCTCGCATGTTCCTACGCGGACTAGAACGACTCCCGACTCATGAATGGGTTGAACACTGTGACTCGACTTTTACAGGATTAAATCACATGACATACGGATGGGATGAGCCTAACCATGGCTTTAGGTTCGTGGTTTTTCTAGGTTTAGGGAGATGAATAGGGTACCACATGTTTCGCCGGTGCATTTTCCTTGTATGGAATTCAAGGAAGAATGTGTGGGTGTTGCTCTTGGTTTCAAGGAAACCTTTAGAGTGTAACACGGGGAGAGGAGAGATCAAATGCTTGGCGATGTAAGTGCATCCCACAAGTAGTGACCTCCCGCTCTCGGGGTTGATTCCTAATTTTAAAACCTAAACCAACGCTTTTGTGCTCCCCAGCCATAAAGGCCCAAGAGTAGCCTGGTATGTAATATGCCTAAAAGAATGATAAAAATGTGAAATAAATTAATTCCTCCTTTTTTTACAAAAAACACTAAAATTCGATTCTTTCAAGTTTTACCCTCTTTTTAAGTTTAAGTCCCCAGTGGAGTCGCCAATCTGTAGACCCCGAAAAAATCGATCGATGACCTTTTTTCGCGGCGCTACTTAAGAGTGATTGGGAGCCGACTAGGATTGCTTAACCTTAAATAAGGTTGAACTTTTAAGAATGTTTTCGTTAGCAGATTAAGAACGATTTGCGCGTCCGAGATTTACCTTTAAGGAAAGAAGAAAAAAGAAACAAAAAGGGGAGGGAAAACACCCAGGAACCCGTCTGGGCTCCGAAGAACCAAGACGGGTTTCTTAACTGCAAAACCCTACGAAAAAGGAAAACAAAGAAAAAAAAGAAGCAAAGAAAAGAAGTGAAGAACCCGTCTGGGTTCTTGAGGAACCAAGCCGGGTTCCTTTGCGCCATTTGCGAATTCTGCCGAATAAAAAGACGAAAAAGGGAGAGTGAAAAGAGGGCAGGAACCCGCCTGGGTTCATGGATTGAACCAAGTCGGATTACCTTTGGCGTTAATCACAAATTAGGTCACAAAAATCATAAAAAAGGGTAAACACCAAGACACGAAAATAGAGTCGCCAGTTGAATTTTAGGAGAAAAACAACAAACCATAAAATACAGACTCCAGCCTGCGAATCCAGAGATGGATTCGGGGGTAAGGTTACGAATTTGACAATTAAAATCATCAAATCCGCCTATTCAACGAATAGACTCTACTAGAATTAAATTAAAGCGAAAGGTTGAAAAAGAGGGAGGAATTGAATAAATTTCACAAGTTTATCATTAATGTCATGCGAAAGAAAAAGAAAGTAAAATTACATTATAAATATTAATACAAGAATTACGCTAACCTTCAGTGAGGTAGCATGCAAAGGGGAGAGAAGAGAGAGAATACACTAGTGTCAATACTCCTAGTATATTCTGGTGTGTCTTTTTTTGTGTGTATGGAAGGGAAAGAAGGGTTTAATTTATAATGGAATGGGGGAGCAGGGAGGTGCGTTTTTAGGGTTTAGGTTTAGCCGCCGCATCAAAACTCACCCGTGTTCGGCTTTGGACCGAGCTGTGCTTGGCCCAGGAACCCAGACGGGTTCCTGCTGAGCTGAGCCATGTTCAGGCCCAAGGAACCCAGACGGGTTCCTGCCCAGCTCAAGCAGGCTTTTGGCCTTACTGAACTCAGCCGGTTTCCTGGGCTATTTTGTTTGCTTTCGGGTTTAGGTGGGTGAGGGGCTTGCATGCTACTAAATTAATCGGTTAGCTTATTTTCTAAAACTAGTACTAAAATACTAATACAAAATTCAGCGTCTACAGATAGCCCCCACTTTGATCGAGTTTGAGTAAAACGATGATCAAAGTAGTCTTTATGATCTTGGATATGAATCAGAAGCCTGTTCTGAAGCTGGTTGACGCTTGGAAGCTGGGTCCTGCGTCGATGTCGATTTGATGTTCATCGCATTGTGAAGGCCCGATGATGGCCCTTGTCGCATTGTGAAGGCCCGACAATGGCCCTCGTCGCATTGTGAAGGCCCGACGATGGCCGTTGTTGACGCTTGGAAGCTGGGTCCTGCGCCGATGTAGATGTGATGTTCATCGCATTGTGAAGGCCCGATGATGGCCCTTGTCGCATTGTGAAGGCCCGACAATGGCCCTCGTCGCATTGTGAAGGCCCGACGATGGCCGTTGTTGATGAAGTGTCGCGTATTAGCCCGGCGACGGCTGATGTCATGTATTGTTAAGGCCCGATGACGGCCGTTGTTGATGAAGTGTCGCGTATTAGCCCGGCGACGGCTGATGTCATGTATTGTTAAGGCCCGATGACGGCCGTTGTTGATGAAGTGTCGCGTATTAGCCCGGCGACGGCTGTTGAAGTGTCGCGTATTAGCCCGGCGACGGCTGATGTCATGAAGTGTCGCGTATTAGCCCGGCGACGGCTGATGAAGTGTCGCGTATTAGCCCGGCGACGGCTATTGTTGATGAAGTGTCGCGTATTAGCCCGGCGACGGCTGATGAAGTGTCGCGTATTAGCCCGGCGACGGCTGTTGTTGATGAAGTGTCGCGTATTAGCCCGGCGACGGCTGATGAAGTGTCGCGACAGCGTATTAGCGACGGCCGATGAAGTGTCGCGACAGCCCTGCGACGGCTGTTGTTGATGAAGTGTCGCGTATTAGCCCGGCGACGGCTGATGAAGTGTCGCGTATTAGCCCGGCGACGGCTGTTGAAGTGTCGCGTATTAGCCCGGCGACGGCTGATGAAGTGTCGCGTATTAGCCCGGCGACGGCTGATGAAGTGTCGCGTATTAGCCCGGCGACAGCTGTTGAAGTGTCGCGTATTAGCCCGGCGACGGCTGATGAAGTGTCGCGTATTAGCCCGGCGACGGCTGATGAAGTGTCGCGTATTAGCCCGGCGACGGCTGATGTTGATGAAGTGTCGCGTATTAGCCCGGCGACGGCTGATGAAGTGTCGCGTATTAGCCCGGCGACGGCTGATGAAGTGTCGCGTATTAGCCCGGCGACGGCTGTTGTTGATGAAGTGTCGCGTATTAGCCCGGCGACGGCTGATGAAGTGTCGCGTATTAGCCCGGCGACGGCTGATGAAGTGTCGCGTATTAGCCCGGCGACGGCTGATGAAGTGTCGCGTATTAGCCCGGCGACGGCTGATGAAGCGTCGCCAGACAGCGACGGTGACGGGCCGTTGAAGTGTCGCGTATTAGCCCGGCGACGGCTGATGAAGTGTCGCGTATTAGCCCGGCGACGGCTGATGTTGATGAAGTGTCGCGTATTAGCCCGGCGACGGCTGATGTCATGTATTGTTAAGGCCCGATGACGGCCGTTGTTGATGAGGTGTCGCGTATTAGCCCGGCGACGGCTGATGTCATGTATTGTTAAGGTCCGATGACGGCCGTTGTTGATGAAGTGTCGCGTATTAGCCCGGCGACGGCTGATGTCATGTATTGTTAGGGCCCGATGACGGCCGCTGGTGGGGAAATGTCGCGTACTAGCCCGGCGACGGCTGATGGTGTCATGTATTGTTAGGGCCCGATGACGGCCGCTGGTGGTGAGTTCGTCTTTTTGTAACCGCCTGACGACCGACGTATCTCGTGCATTATCCTGCAAAACAGAGCAGGAGAGCATCAGTTTATCTGAAAATCAGAACGAGTCAGAGAATTTACCTGTCAGCTTTAGTTCTCAGAAATGAGCTTGAGTTTGCCGTTGCTTTGGGCTTGAATTAGGCTTTCAATTGCAAGACCCTCTTTGGCTAGCTTGGGCCGGCATTTTTTGGCGCAAGGAACCCGTCTAGGATCCTTCTTCCTGCGTTGTATCTCGTGCATCGTTCTGCAAAACAGAGAAGGAGAGCATCAGTTTTGAAAATCAAAGCGAGTCAGAGAATTTACCTGTCAGTTGTGCTTTAGTTTTCGGAAATGGGCTTAAGTTTGCCATTGCTTTGGGTTTGAATTAGAGTGACGAATTTGGGCCCATTTTTGGCTTTGCGAACCCGCCTGAGTTCTCGAATTGGGCTTTCAGTTGCAAGACCCTCTTTGGCCGTGATGAGTCTGGGCCGGCCAGGAACCCGTCTGGAGTCCCGCAAGGCCTATTTTCGTTGTAAACCATCTGGGCCGGTAAGTTGGACTCCATACAAGAGAACGAACCCGTCTGAGATTTTGCAGGCCCATTCCCGTTTGCAAATTCAACTGGGCCGATACGTTGGGCTCTGCAAAAGAGAAGAACCCGTCTGAGATTCATTCTCTCCTTTTCCATTTTGGTTGCTTGTGTTGGGCCGGCAATTTGGGCCCAAATGGAACCCGTCTGATACTTTCAAAGCCAAGGAACCCTTCTGGGTTCTTTTCTTGGGCCTGCACTGATCGAAGAACCCGTCTGGCATCTTGGGTCGGTATTCTGGCAGCTGGGCCGGTTTCTTGGGCCGTTACTTGGCGCAGCAAACCGGCTGCGTTTCTGGGCCGGCGAATCTTCTATTTATTTTTTCTCTTCTTTTTTTTTTAGCCAATGCATGGATAGATTTTAGGATAGATTTCCGGCCAATGCATGCTCTCCATTATCTTGCTGCTGGGACCCGCCGCTTGGCCACTTGTGTGGTGGGTATGCATCCAATTTCCCTATAAAAGGGGCACCTCTTCATGCTTTCAATCTCACACCTCATCCTTCACTTCCACTTCTTACTCAATTACACCTCTCATCCTTCATTCATTAGTTAGGAAGCAATGGTTAGGAAAGTTAGAGATCCGCCCGTTCAACCCCATGCGGCGAACTGGGCACATGAGATGTCTTCCCGGCGAGCATGGACTCCCCGGCCCGGTTGGGAACCGTCGGAATTGGTGCCCGAACCATGGAACCACGTATGGCATAAGCATTCACATGTCCGGGTAATGTTTTCTTCTTGACTTTGCTTTTGGTTTTAGCTTAAATTTGCAAGTAGAAATGTTTAATTCTAGCTTGTTGATTTAGCTAATAAATGAAGTAATTTATGTCAATTACCCGTATTGTTCAAATCGAGCTTTAGTAAAACCCGTATTGTTCAAACAGCGAGGCCCAAACCCAGCCCCCTTGTAGAGAAACCCGGCTGCGTTTCTGTCCGAAGAAAATGAGGCCCAGCTTTAATTGGGCCGAAAACAGCGAGGCCCAAACCCAGCCCCCTTGTAGAGAAACCCGGCTGCGTTTCTGTCCGAAGAAAACGAGGCCCAGCTTTAGTTGGGCCGAAAACAGTGAGGCCCAAACCCATTTCTCAGAGAAACCCGCTGCGTCCAAGAAAACGAGGCCCAGCTTTAGTTGGGCGAAACAATGAGGCCCAAACCCAATTCTCAGAGAAACCCCAAGCGCTTCGTCAAGAAAACGAGGCCCAGCTTTAGTTGGGCCGAAAACAGTGAGGCCCAATTGTCTTGAGTGGGCCGGAAGAAAATGAGGCCCAGCCCCTTGCAAGGAACCCGTCTGAGTTCTTTCGGATGGGCTGAAAACTGCCAGGCCCAATTGTCTTAGGTAGGCCGAAAGGTGAGGCCCAACTTCCGATGAACCCGTCTGCGTTCTTGGGTATGGGCCCAAAAGCAACAAGACCCAGTTTGTTTTTTTACTCGGCTGATGCGGCCTATGGTCGCGGCGCAGGAACCAGTCTAGGTTCCTCTGAACGGCCCAGCCCGCCCTTTTTGAGTTGGGCTGATACGGCCCAAAGGTCGGCGCATGAACCCGTCTGGGATCTAAATGGGTGGGCCGAATGATAATTTTTTCTTTAGCCCCCTAATTTAGTGGAAGCTTAATTTGACTTTTGCTAAACTAGGGATCACTTGATAGGCTGCCGCAGGGACTTGTCTTTTTTTGAATTTTTGTGGTGGATCCTCAGGAGGACTCCCTTAGGACTGGTGGCAATATGCGGAAGCCAATCAAGGTGGTGGAGCATTTTGCAGAAGACAACTGGGCGCTTACACTTTTAGAAGAGTCAGGACTCGACCTCTTCTGGAAATGTGTTAAGGCCTGGGAACCTTGCACACCACGGGTAATGGGGCGTGCGCTTGCGGAGAGATTCTGGGATTCTACCAACACCTTTCACCTCCCGGTAGGAGAAATGGCCATAACCCCTGTCGACTTTGTGATGATTACCGGGCTACGCTGGGGTGGTCAAGACGTCGAATTCGACCCTGTTGTGCCAGACCAGGTGATGGAACTATTAGAGCCTGTGCTCGAACGGCGCCGATTCGGTCGGAAAATGAAGCTTTCTTACGGCTCCTTCGAGGCTGTCATCACTTCCGCTGACTTCACTCATATGGATGAGTTTCAGCGTCGCTTCATTTTCCTGGCATACTTCATCTCTGCCACAATGTTTGCCAATCGAGGTGATGATGTTTATTTGACCTGGATGAAGAATCTCCTCGATCTAGAGCAAGTCATTCACCGGAACTGGGCCAAAGCTGCTTATGCCAACTTCATTCGCTGGCTTCGCGTTGGTGTACGGCCTGGTACTGATGTGGACCCATTCTTCGCGCCAGAGAGTCCGCAGGAGATGAGCGGCCCGAGCATGTGGAAGGTGCTCGAGGTAATCTTCGAGACGCTTCTCTTTTACATGCTTTTCTCTCTTTTCTTATATCGTGAGTCTCGGTATTGACATATTTGCAGGTATGGGGGTACGAGTATATTAAGGGATTCGCCATCCCTACCCGACATGCCCAGACAGTGCCAGCAGCAGAACGGTGGCACAAAAACTACCTCGAGCAAAAAAAGAAGCCATTTGGGAGCCTAGATGAGCTGCGCCGCATCCTGGATCACCTTGAAGAGGTACATTTTTCATGTAATCTCTCTTGTATTTCTTTGATGCTTATGTTTCCTCTATTTGTGCAGGATGATGTTAATTGGAATGCCTGGGTTGGCTTTGTGATTCCACAAGATTTTATCTCTTCACGAAATGCGGCGCATAGGGATAGTACCCTGCGCTTGGTGATGGAGAGCCCGTCCGGTTGGGTCTGGAGTCTTGGTGAGAGGTTTACGAGGCAAACCCTGGGTCATGAAAGGTGGATAATACCATCAGACCCTCCTGAGACCATGAACGATCCGCGAGCCTTGCATGCCGAGGCATTTGTAGCAGCCAAGACGGGTTCTTGGTATATTAACCACGCATCGATGGCATCGCCCGACCAATTTTGGGAGGAATGGGAACAATATCGGGACCGCCTGGCCTTCAGAAAGGTAGGGAAGAAGACCTCTATTTATTCTTTTCATATCCCTTCTATTACCGCCTAATGTGACCAATTCTTTGTTTGTTGCAGTTGGGGCCCTATTGCAAGGATGACGAGAAGAGCCAGAGTAACTCTAGGGACACAGTTTGTGGCTACCCAAGGGAGACTAGCGAGGACATCAAACCGGAACTAGAGAAGATCATGGGAAAGCCGGTAGGTGATTCCCTTTTTTCCTTGCTTAGTTGCAATTTGCTCAAACCTTGACCAATTTTCCTCATTTTGTGCAGTGGCGATGGAAACAGGCGAAAGGCTTTCTCAAAAATTACTTCACACTTAAATGGGCTCGCGAGAAAGACCTTGCAGGTTCTGTGGTCGGGGGCGCAGACATGGATGATGATGCACAGTCTCGTCCTGTGGATCCTCCTCGCCGTTCAGATGCGCAAGTGCCTCGTGGCCGGTCGGAGCTGAGGGACCCTCCTCGACACTCTTCCTTCATGGCCGACGCGAGGCGGTCTTATGGGGGTGATGCTGCTCTCCGGAGGCACGGGGAGAGGAGTAGGCGGAGCACAGGCGCGCCGGCTCAAGATGATCGTGGGAAAGGTATTTTACTTGAGGATAGTCATTCCACCAGTTCCCACTATGGAGACACGGATTTTGGCCACGACTTTCAGCGGTCTGTGGAGAACAGCATATCATCCATGTCTTTAGGTGAGCGCGGGCATCAGGCAGGGTCTCATGATCATGGGAATTCTCGCCGGAGCCGCGGCTCTCGGCGTGGCACTCCCAGCTTTGTGGTGGAGACGTGCTCCGAGTCTAGCGCTGTTGGTGGAGCTGCGTGTGGCGAGGAGGAAGGCATTTCACTGTATTTGGATACCCCTCCAGAATCTCATCATTCGGGGTCTAGGCGCCAACCTTCTCATCCTTCGCCTCAGTACCCCTATGGAATGCCCGAGTACGCTCCTGCACCGACTGTGGATTTGGGTTTTGGCACTTCCTTTGCGGCGGTCGATCCTACTGTGGTGCTTCGCAGTGATTCGGGTGCATCTATGGGGTATAACCGTGTCCTCGCAGATGACGCCTCATCAGTGCTTCCGTCTCAACCAGTTGTTCCCGTTACTCCTTCGCAAGGGGGTTTGGAGCAGCCTCGATCGTCTGGATGGGGAACGCAAACTCAGGAATGGTCGGGGTGGCCTGTCCCAGAGCCTGTAGTAAGAACTTCTTGGCCTGCTCCACAGGGGTGGCCTGGAGGTAATCAAGAGTGGCAGGTTCCAGAACACTCTTGGCTTACCGCAAGTGTTGCATCCGTCCGGCTCAGCGGTGATACTGAGGTGGTAGACTCCTCCTACTACCAATGGGACACTTACTTGCCGGAAGCGGAGCCCATGGGGCCGATAGCGCCAGCGACGGCGGTGGAGGTCAGGCATGATGAGGATGCAGGGTTTTTTATGTGACGCTAATGTATGACTTTCATTATGCACCTAGGACGATGTAATGCAATGATTTTTTTTGCTTTTTCCTTTTTTTTTTATTTTTTTTTAATGCGAACTACTAATGTAACACTCATGCGGTGACGACGCTATGCAATGTACTTCTTTTATTTTCATGTACCCTTATGCACAACAATGCAATGCGATATGCAATCTACATGGTGGGATTACTCCCACTTCCCCAAACGAAAAAGACCAAAATAAAAAAAAAACCGAGAATTACACACTACAAGTAAGTTCGAGCTACAGTTTCGGGGCCGGCGAAGACATTTGATATTGGGATTTTCTATGTGCTGCTGAAACATTCTGGGATAAGGAATTTTCGATTAAAATAAAATCATTTCAACAAGCAAGCACAAAGATTAATTTGGACAAGATCAAAACTCAGTTCGAAAGAGATAGGAAGAAATTTTCAAAACTTAAGGGAGAGAACAAGTAACTCAGAGGCATAAGTCTGCCAACAGTTCGAAGAATAATGCAAATATGCGCGGTTGGTTATGGACGTAAGCTAGCCAGAAAGAGCGAAAACTCTCATAGGAAAGAATGAACACTCAAACACTCGATTTTGAATATGTATGTGAGTTTCTCTCATACTCAAACCAATAGAAGCAGACTACCATAAGCTTGGTAAGAACCTCGCTCTCCACTACTGGTATGCAATGCACAAGTGACAATCAAAAGGACTTTTTCGGGTTGTAATGGGGCTTAGGCTAGGGTAAGGAGCGGTAAAATTTGGGAATGAGGAGTTAAAAGCCATGCTTGGATTGATTTTCAATGAAATCCTCTAAACTCTCCTTCTCACTTAATGTATGCAAAGCGTTTCACCTTCCACCCTAAAACATCTCAACCGAATACAACCAAGTCAAAGTTTTCTGAACTTTAAGTCAGCCTCCCCAATCGCCCTTTTATTTTTGAAACTCTTTTTTTTTATTGATTTTTTTTTATTTTTGATTTTTTTTTTGTGGGTGATCGGGGAGAAGAAATCTCTATTATAACTTCGACTTTGAACAGCATAACCAAATTCGCTCAAGATATGGGACTTTCAGATTCTCCCAGACTTCATATTTTGCTCACACCAAACCAATTGTTCCCTCCCAAAAATGACAGACTTTCATCCAACCAAGCAAGGCAAAGGGATACTGGATATCATAGGCTAAGGCTTGTACTGTCAGGGTTCAAACATGAAAAAGGGATAAGCAAAGGCTAGGCGGGGCAAAAAGAACGGTAAATACAATGTAGGGAAGGCTATTTGGCTATGTAGCTTAAAAAGAAAATCGAATGCCTCAATCACTTTGTCACGGTGTGCAATGCAAACATGTAGTCTCAAGCAAGATGCAAAACAAGTTCTAGAGATGCGACTAATGGGTGAGTCACTCAGGGGATCATGGAATTGATGAAAATGATCAATTCAAAATTTAGGCAATGTGGACTCACGGGATGGGGCTCAATCAACTAAACTTAGCCCAAAGATTCATGCACGCATTTATACTTTCTAAGATAGTCAAAGCAGTCAGATGCAACTTTCATAACTTGTCTCAAAATCAGAAGGTTTGAAGGAAAAGGTTTTAAAAACTTTTGAGATCTCGTCGAGATTTTTCTAAGTGAAGCAAGTTAAACAGAAAGTAAGAAAGGTTTACGGCCTCCGTTGGATGGAATTAGTCTCAACAGTTTTATGAGGGGGGCTAGGCGTGCTAGTGGCCCTCCTGTAGGAGCTAGATCCCTTCCAACCAGAATGTTGTGTGCTTTTCTCATTGTTAGCAGCTTCAATTTGAACACACAAGTCCTTTAAGGTCTCAAAGTCTTTGATAGATTGGAAGCCAAAATGCCGTGTGATGCGGGGATGAATACCTTGCCTGAAAGTGCTTAGTTGCATCCTAAAGGGGACAGACTCGTCGATTTCAGATAGCATGGAATGCCATTGCTCGTAATAAGAGAGGAACGATTCATCCTCCTTTTGTTTCATGGAAGTTAAATCATCCACAATGACCTCCTTTTGCTGTAGGTGACTGAAATGGCTTATGAAGGCTTTGAATAACTCATCTGCATTGGTCTTAATTTGCTGGGGTAGATTTTGGTACCATACCTTGGCCTTACCTTCTAGAATGGAAGGGAAGACTGTGGTGTAGAGACCTTCATCTACCTTATGGAGGGGAGCCAGCCTCAGGAATTCCTCCAAGTGATGCGATGGATTTTCAGAGGGTCTAAATTTCATGTTTAGCACCTCAACCTTGTCCCTTATTCTCGATACACAATGTTTGGGGATGGCAAAATCCATACAAGGGTCGGTGAAGGTCGGATCAGTTTTCATCATCCTTCTAGTGAGCATGTCAACCTTCTCCTCAAGTTTCTTGACGTAAGGGTCCTCCGAAGTTCTGGAGTTATTCAGTACAGATTTGGACCTGACCTCACCAAATGACTTAGGTTTTGGGCCTCCATTTTTGGATTTGGGGTGACCTTCTCCAACCCCATCATCTGCCTCGGCCTCAGATTCGGTGTCATAATAGTTCTCTTCTTCCTCAAGTCCGATGCCGAGCTTTTTGTTGATCTGTTTAATGGCTTCCAGCACGCCATTCATGGTTTGTTGATTTTCATTGAACTTCTTTTCCAGTTTCTCATTGGTTCTGTCCTCCTGATCTGCCATGCAAATGGCAATTGCTTCCTGTACCCGCTCGTACAGTGCGTCAAATTGCTTGTCACCAGAACTCTCCCCAAAAAGGTTGTTGGCGAGGGATCCTGACATGGTGGATTCACTGGATTGAGCCGACAGTCTGTAATTGGGATTGCGAATAAGTCTGCCGGTTTGTGGGTCACGGATGCGGGCTCGGAGATGGTCTGTTATCTTGCCTGCATGGAAACTGATTAGTGCTCGAAAGAACTTTCACGCCACCCACCCGATGCATGCATGACTTAGTGGACCTATATGAACCTAGGACATGGACATGACGCCTATATGCTGACACAAGGATGACTCACCCACTTTTATGGGAGTGCATGTCCTAACTCTATATGGACCTAGCATGATGACTGACAGGACTGACACTGACTCAAGGGGCGTCATAAAGGGCCGAATAGGATCAATAGCAAGGCATTGGGCTGTCCGTGGGGTGAAGCGGTCAGGCCCGAAGAGAAGAGAGAAGGCCAGACTGGGTTAGGAAACCCGTCTGGGTTCCTCTTCCTCTAACTGGGCCCCGTTCCGTCAATTACCAGCAGATGGGCCAGTCCTGATGGCCAAGAACCCGTCTGGGTTTCTGACGCGCTGGACCCACACTGACGGACAATTGACACGAATGGGTCGGCTCTGACAGGCCAGAAACCCGTCTGGGTTTCTGATGCACCTCGCATGTTCCTACGCGGACTAGAACGACTCCCGACTCATGAATGGGTTGAACACTGGGACTCGACTTTTACAGGATTAAATCACATGACATACAGATGCGGGATGAGCCTAACCATGGCTTTAGGTTCAGGGTTTTTCTAGGTTTAGGGAGATGAATAGGGTACCACATGTTCTCGCCCCGGTGCATTTTCCTTGTATGGAATTCAAGGAAGAATGTGTGGGGTGTTGCTCTTTGGGTTTCAAGGAAACCTTTAGAGTGTAACACGGGGAGAGGAGAGATCAAATGCTTGGCGATGTAAGTGCATCCCACAAGTAGTGACCTCCCGCTCTCGGGGTTGATTCCTAATTTTAAAACCTAAACCAACGCTTTTGTGCTCCCCAGCCATAAAGGCCCAAGAGTAGCCTGGTATGTAATATGCCTAAAAGAATGATAAAAATGTGAAATAAATTAATTCCTCCTTTTTTTACAAAAAACACTAAAATTCGATTCTTTCAAGTTTTACCCTCTTTTTAAGTTTAAGTCCCCAGTGGAGTCGCCAATCTGTAGACCCCGAAAAAATCGATCGATGACCTTTTTTCGCGGCGCTACTTAAGAGTGATTGGGAGCCGACTAGGATTGCTTAACCTTAAATAAGGTTGAACTTTTAAGAATGTTTTTAGTTAGCGATTAAGAACGATTTTGCGCGTCAGATTTACCTTTAAGGAAAGAAGAAAAAAGAAACAAAACGGGGAGGGAAAACACCCAGGAACCCGTCTGGGCTCCGAAGAACCAAGACGGGTTTCTTAACTGCAAAACCCTACGAAAAAGGAAAACAAAGAAAAAAAAGAAGCAAAGAAAAGAAGTGAAGAACCCGTGCGGGTTCTTGAGGAACAAGCCGGGTTCCTTTGCGCCATTCTTGGTCTGCCGAATAAAAAGACGAAAAGGGAGAGTGAAAAGAGGCGGGGAACCGCTGGTTCATGGATTGAACCAAGTCGGATTACCTTTGGCGTTAATCACAAATTAGGTCACAAAAATCATAAAAAAGGGTAAACACCAAGACACGAAAATAGAGTCGCCAGTTGAATTTTAGGAGAAAAACAACAAACCATAAAATACAGACTCCAGCCTGCGAATCCAGAGATGGATTCGGGGGTAAGGTTACGAATTTGACAATTAAAATCATCAAATCCGCCTATTCAACGAATAGACTCTACTAGAATTAAATTAAAGCGAAAGGTTGAAAAAGAGGGAGGAATTGAATAAATTTCACAAGTTTATCATTAATGTCATGCGAAAGAAAAAGAAAGTAAAATTACATTATAAATATTAATACAAGAATTACGCTAACCTTCAGTGAGGTAGCATGCAAAGGGGAGAGAAGAGAGAGAATACACTAGTGTCAATACTCCTAGTATATTCTGGTGTGTCTTTTTTTGTGTGTATGGAAGGGAAAGAAGGGTTTAATTTATAATGGAATGGGGGAGCAGGGAGGTGCGTTTTTAGGGTTTAGGTTTAGCCGCCGCATCAAAACTCACCCGTGTTCGGCTTTGGACCGAGCTGTGCTGCCCAGAACCTGCACGGTTCTGCCGAAATGAGCCATGTTCAGGCCCAAGGAACCCAGACGGGTTCCTGCCCAGCTCAAACAGGCTTTTTGGCCTTACTGAACTCAGCCGGTTTCATGGGCTATTTTGTTTGCTTTCGGGTTTAGGTGGGTGAGGGGCTTGCATGCTACTAAATTAATCGGTTAGCTTATTTTCTAAAACTAGTACTAAAATACTAATACAAAATTCAGCGTCTACAAACATGCAAAGTCGAGGATAATAATAGAGAGGCAAGAACAAAGATATATGGGTAAGACAATATTTTTACGTGAGAAACCGAAGAACTCGGAGAAAAACCCACGGGCAGCAATCAGTATCCACTAGTAGAAAAGGAGATATTACAAGAGGTGAAACATAATCTCTCATACACTCTCACAACCTAGGGATAAGTAGGGTGAAGATGTGGAAATAACACAGTACCTCCCTCGTGGAGAGTCTTGAAGGCTCTCACTTCGGTGGCGTCTGCAACTTGCCGCTTATTACAAGGTGAATAAAGACATCTATTTATATGGGTAAACATCCTATAGATTTGGCTATACTTCCACTCCAAATACAATTAGGTTTTAGAATGTTATTACAATTCGGAAACTAACCTAAACATAATGTGGAAATAAAATAATTTCCTAATAGCAACCAATAACTTGGAGTTTAAGCAGGTTTAGGAAACTTGCCAAATAATGAGTCAAGAGAATGTGGGCCAATAACCCAACAAATATTAATTTTGTAAATGTATATTTATTTTTATAAAGTTGAAGTTTGTATTATCAAAGCTTTTGTCTATTTCCCAATAAATCAATACTTATTTTCTATTAATTTCAAATGATATTTCCCCTCAAACCATGGTAATCATTATATAAGGATCAATAATCACATTTATAAAATACTATATTTATTTTTTTAAAAGTTTGTGCTTATTTTCTCAAACCTAGCAAACCTTTTTTCTAAATATTGATATGAAGTTTATGCAAAACTAATTAATTTTTCAAATTTCAGTATTAAAAGGAACACTTTCAAAAGTGAATATTTATTATCTCTGAAATTATACTCAATTTTATTAAAATTTTAACAAAAGAATATCTTTTTTTGTCGGAAAGGGATTATTATTTCTGAAATAAATTATTTGTGGAGAAAAGAAATTTCGTGACAATAGAAGATGAGTTAAAAAAATTAATATGAAAAAAGTATTGTATAATTGAATATTTATTTTCATCCAGAGTTACATGAGTTTTTAATAAATTTAAATTATTATTTTTTAATAAAAACTATATAAGTTTGAAGAGAAATTAATATTAAATTTCACCTAGGTTATATTGAATTTTACTATTAATTCATCTACAGTATCAACCTCGTCATGCACTCTAAAGTTTGTCTGACCTATTTCACCGCTATTGCTACCCCTACTCTATCAAATTATTTATTTATAAATTCGGGCTTGAATATTTGTCAACATTATTTATTTATTTTTATATAGGAAAGTAGTCCAACTCAGATGGGGAACGGAGGTGCGAATAACTTTAAGATGGGGCCAAGGATTCGAACCCTTAAGGACATAAATAGAAGTTGGACCTCTTGCCACTCAAACAAGAAGTGATTAATATATTTGTCCCCATAATATTGATGGATAATGTTTAAGTTTATGTTATCTGTCGACTCATTATTCCAATTAGTACTTAAATGTGGGTATGATATGTATAACATAAGAATTAGAAGGTAGTCGATGGCAATTAATCCGTGATTCGATCCGAGAATCCAACCAATTAGTAAAAATGGATAATTAGTAGATAAGTTTTGAAACTGACGGATCGGCGAAACGATCCAATCTTTTTCGAAACATGGATCGGAGGTTGAAAAATTTGGTTAATCTATTTATTATTGGAAATAATTAATTTACAATATTGAACCCATGAAACATTATGGTTTGGTTGTAAATTGATCATACACATTAGCTTAGAAATGTAATAGATCATATCATGCTTACAACTTTAAACCAATGAAGGTATTAAGCACAATATATAATTGTGATTTTATAAGTGTTTTATAATTTGTAGATATATGGTTATTTGATCCACAAGTCGATTAAGTGGAAGATTCAGATCAGATAGGGATTGCAAATTTTATTGTTCGGCAAATCGGTTTAACCGAAACTTTTGGGTCGAATATGAACCATGATGTCAATTATCTGAATCCGAATATACGATCGGATCAGTTAATGGATCCATGAACAACCCTATCATTAGACACTTAGTTAGCTTTCAATAGTTTTTACTGAGAAATACAATTATACTAGTCTCAGACCCGTGCGTTCCACGGGACATATTTAAATTACATATTTTATGAAAAAGTTATTTTGTTTATTTGCTTTTTATCGAAAAAATATTATCCAATTGTTACTTAAAATTAGGTTTCTATTGAATATTTTGTTTTCATATGGAAAAAATTGATGTCGTTGACTTTTATATGCTTGAAAACATTGTTTGTTAGTTATTGGCTATGTAAATTCAAGTTAATGTTATTACAAAAAATTCATACGCTATTACACATTCAAGAAGAAACACTAATTTTTTGATTGAAACATGAAAGAATACAAAGTGAAAATAAACATACCATGTTGTACAAACAACATATATAAGCGTAATGTTCTTCGCCATGTTATACATATACATATACATACATAGTTTTGTAAGCTACACCAATTCTTTCAAAGATTACAAAGAATATTAATATTCGTACACTTGGTTGTCCTTTCAAAACATAAGTCCTATCAAGATTAATAAATCGGTTGTTGTTGTAGATCGATCGAGTAATTTTAATTTTGTCTAGTACTTGTGCTACAAATAATCCTTTGATATAAAATTTAGGAAACTTGAGAGAACTCGTGTACATAAAAAAAACGTATTTCTTAGTTTCTATTAATTATTAATCAACCAATTAATTTCGTTAAAAAAGCTAACTAATTATATTTTAGTTGGAATAATGAAGGTATAAAAGCCATAAAAGAATAAAGGCATAAAATGAACTTTTAAGTAAACATAAAATGGGGAAACAATACAACTTACATTACCCTTATTTTGGGGTTAAATAGTATTGCACCAACCCATAATCTTTGTCTATTTTTTTTAATTCCATAGGTTTCTATTTATGTAATGTAATAATATTTAAATAAATTGAATGGTGATTTAAAAAGTTTCACGAAAAGGCTATAAATTACGAATTATTTTCAATTAATTTAAAGCATCGACATTAACAAATATCGTGAATAATAAGATAATTGTTATAAATTATAAGTCCAATAAGTTTACATGTAAAATAGTGAAATTAACTACATGTATACTTAAAATAATTTATCAACAATATAGAAATGACAAAGAAAATTGTAATGTGTAAAAGTAGCTTACGTTAAAATATGTCAAACAATTTTTTTGAAAAGATACAACAGTATTCTAATGACTAAAACATACTTGTAACTATTTCTAAAAGGAAGATTGTCTAATAGTGATGCATGGTAGCCAAACTAACAAAAAAGAAAAGTAAAAAAAAAATAAAAAACACACTTCCAAATTTAAAATGATTTGTACTTTATGTAATATTACCAAATATCTAGAACAAATGACCATAAAACTAATTTAGAACTTTTGATGGAAAAGAAAGGTTTAGTGCATGCATTATTGTAATTTGTATGCCCAACTAAATGTTACTTTTTTTATAGGGCCAAATTAAATGTTATTAATGAGTACAAAACAATATATATATATATATATATATATATATATATATATATATATATATATATGGGAATGGATCACATAAGCATAAGCCTTATATGAGCATGTGAGCATCAAAGCATTTCCGGCGGACATCAAGTATTATTTTCATGGACATCAAATATGAATAGTGAACATCAAGTTGGATATTTGATGTCCATGAAAATAATACTTGATGTCCGCCAGAAACGTTTTGATGCTCACATGCTTATATAAGGCCCATGCTCATGTGATCTATTCCATATATATATATATATATATATATATATATTGTAAAACCCCGAAAAATTCGAAAGTGTTGACCGTGACGCCGTTAATAGAATAGGTTTGACTTCGTGTTTTATTATTATTTATTTGTGTTTATTTATGCTAACGCTTGAGCTCGTAGGACCGTTGAGGGACTAACAAGGGTAGAATAGTAATTTCCGCTGGTTAATATTATTATGTGAATAATTACGTAAATATTATTTGTTATGTGATTATATGATTATTAAAATTAATATTATTATTACTATTATTAGAATTATTAGGTTTTTTTTTTATAAAAATCAGTTTTTAATTGCTAATTGGGCTGAGTTAGGATTAGTTGGGTTAATTGGGCCTAATTATGGGTAGCATATATAAACCCCCTTTTTCCCCTCTCAAACCCTAAACCCCTAAACCCTCCTCAAACCCTAGCTACCCTCTCTCTCTCCCTCCTGCTCGGCCGCCACCGTGCGCCGCCTGGCAACCAGTGACCAACACCGAACCTCCCCCTCTCTCTCTTTCTCTTTTTTTTTTCTTCTCCTCTCTCTTCCTCCCTCTCCTTCTCTCGCCTGCCCGATCGCGCCACCAGCGCCACGGGCGTCGTCGCCGCCACATCGGACCACGCAACCACCGACGGCCGTCACACCGCCGCCTAACGTCGCCGGGCCGTCGGTCGAAGGAGAAACCCGACGCGGCTGCTGTTGCTCGGGGATTCGACGTCGACCACCCTCCGACGACCCGTCGACTCGTCGACGCCGCCACTGCGATCGCCGACGACGCCTCGACCAACTCCGCCACCGCCACCGGAGCGACCCGAAGCAGCCAAGAAACCCTACGTAAACCCTACCCTAACCCTAACCCTAATCGATTCTATATTCTTGTTTTTCTTTTCTTTTCCTTTTTCTTTTCTTGTTTTATTAATATTAATCTGTTTATTTAATTGTAATTATTATTGTTATTAATATTCTGTATTTTTTAATTATTGTATTATTAGTGTTGTAATTAGGGTAATTAATTTTAATTATTTTTCTTATTGTAATTATGTGTAAATTCCTAATTGTTATGTGTAATTTGTTTAACATGTTATTTGTAATTTTATGATGTAAATTGTAATTAGTTTTTTAGGTTGTAATAGTTAATTGTTAAGGTTAAATTATTTTATTTTTCTTAAATTTATAAATCATGTTAGGTTAGATCACAATGTTATTGTATGCACGAATTCGATAACTAAATTACCTAGGTTAATTTCTTGATTTCAATTAGTACTAAACTTTCTTGTTCTTGTTCGTTAAATTAAATCGCTAGGTTGCTTAATTAGTAACCTACCATTAGTTAAATTCTTGATTCTTGTTAAGTTATAAAAGAATTAGTTATTCGTTCTTGATTAGTTAATTACTTGTAACTCGTTGTTTTCCTAAAGTTCTTTTAAATCTTTTATTAAAGAAAATTTCCGTGTTAACCGCTTTTGTTATTTTCTTGAAAATCTTGGTTTATGGTTACAAACCTATAACTAATTTTGTGTGGTTAAATTCTTGAGATTTTGTTAAGTGTTTTATGTTTTAAGAAAGTTATTTTCTTTTGTGACTTAAAGGTTTTAATTAAAGTTTTGTTAAGGTGTTTCTTGTTTTTAAATTAAGTTTAGCCCTACAAGTTTCAATTGTTGGACCTAAGATAAGTTGGACCTTACGTATAAGACCCTAAGTATTTTTTTTGAGTCCCAATTAGAATTCCAAGACCTTTTGGTAAAGACTTGAACCGGATAAGTAATTAGGACGATAACTGCTACGGGACAGTTTTATTAGTGTCTAAAGTATGGATTGCCACGACTAGCATAGATGTCTTTTGACCAAGCCCTTTTTACTGGAAGTTCCTTTAGGTGTTAGGAACCATAGGAATTTGACGGATCGAACGTTTGACTTGTATTACCCGAGTTATAGCCGTTTTACAAAAACCTGTCAGTTCTGGACCAATTAGGAAGATGTGAGTTTTTAGAGTCCTTCGGGACTGAGTTGGGCCTAGTCATCAACATGAAAGTTTTAGTAGACATTCTGAGGTTTCCGAAAAGTCCAGAATCAGACCCGTAGGATGTCGGAAAGTCGTTTTATGAACCGTTTTGTGTAAGCGTTATATTCTGTCCCTGCTTGCCTTTATACATGTAAATTGTTGATTAAATTTCTATGCATGCTTTGTTCTATGTTTCCTAAGTGTAGTATTTTAATTGATAGGAACCTAAGTGTTCCTAGGGGATGGGTTAGATAGTTGGTAGTTAATACTAACCTCGCTAGAACGCGTTTTGATTAGATAATTACTTTCATTCTAGGCCCGAGTTAGTGCGAGACGTTAGTGAGCTCAAGTGTGCCTTCGTTACTACTATCTTGTGAAGTATCCAGGTAATTGTCTATGCTCTAATCCCCACCGGGATGCTCTTTAAATGTGTTTTGTTGTTTTATAATCTATTTTGAGAATTGCATCCCGAAAGGGGACTTTTGTGGAAATACGACCATCTGTTTTAATAATCTCTTTGATTCGATTGTGATCTTGGTTTATTTGAGTTGAGAAATTGGATGGTCTTTTATTCGAAGTTTTGTTAATGGTTTTGATAACTTGGGATGGTTTGACTTGAGAGTCGTGAGTTGAGTTTGAATATTGTGTAAATAATTCAAGTGGAAACGTTAAGCGGGTTTCGGGGGATAACCTGTTGTGCAGGCGTAACAACCTGCAGGGTTATGGACCAGGAGATCGGGGCTTCCTTCCCTGATATAGAATAGTATTTTAATGCCTTTGGTGGGCGAATGTTATTATGCCTTTGGTGGGCGAATGTTTCGATATGCCTTTGGTGGGCGAATGTTATTATGCCTTTGGTGGGCGAATGTTTCGATATGCCTTTGGTGGGCGATTGTTTGATGCCTTTGGTGGGCAAATGTTACTTTAAGGGATTTGGTATCCCGCCCGCAAATTAAAATATGGATTGGATGGGTTGAGGAAACAGTATGGGATTAAAGATTTCTAAAACGTTTGATTTGATCCCTCTCCCCAAAATGAATTGAAATGAACTTAAACTGTTTTAAACGTTAGGGTAGACATTATTGAGATTTCCCCTCATTTTCTGAAATGTTTTGATTTCGTGAAGATCTAAATGTGGGGACGGAATTAGAAGTGAGGACGATTTAGTTTAGAAGTCCTTGAACCTTTTAATTTGTTTCGTTATGAATTCTTAAAGTTTGTTGAGTTGTTAGTAGTTGCCGTAGCGGTTGTGTTTTCCTTTCTCGCCTTGTATTCCCTCGGGGATACGGCAGTAACGCCCAAACTAAATTTGAAGTCTTCCGCTAATTTTTGTCTGTTAACGTTAGTTTGACTTTGACTTTTCTATAATTGAATTTCCGGGGCGTTACATATATATATATGAAAATTGGATTATAATAATCCCATGTTTTGCAAATTGGATGGAGATAATCGCTACTTTCACTTTGTATTCTGGTGGTCCAAAAAAAAAATAAAATTGGATTGTAGTGGTATCAAATCTACCTCCACATTCTTCTTATTTTTTTCATTCATACCCTATATTATTTTTATTTTTTTCGTTCCTGCCCCTAGAAAGTTAATGAATTGTAGTTTCTAAAATATTTTTAAATTATTTTTTTGAGACTCCGAGTAATTATTATGATTTTTTAAAAATAATAAAAGTGAAAAATCGTAAAAAATTGAAAAAATTGGGAGAAATACTGTAAATTCATTAAAAATCATTGTAAAGTGTTATACTAAGTTTTGAATCGAATGCAACACAAAATCTATAATATTTATGGTATACTCTTAAAAATATCCCACTACAATCCCTTTTTTTTTTGGACCACCAGAATACAAAGTCAAAAAAAGGGATTACCGCCATCCAATTTGCAAAATATGGGATTATTATAATCCAATTTATATATATATATATATAAAGCAAATACTTACTTTTTACCTTATGATAGTGTATGAAAATATCATTACAATCTATGAAATATATAAAGCCAAAGGGGTTTATGGTACGCAAATTTCACTTTGCCAATTTTACCCATCGCTATTGATAAATCTTACGGATAGAATAGTGATTATAATATTTTTTATTTGCACCAAAATAGTTATCAAAAAAATTGTTACCACCAAGATTTGAACCTCTAATACAAAGGTAAATCCTCCAATTTCTATACCACTAAACCACCATACTTTTAGTTAGTATCTTTTTCATATATATTCTCTATTTTCATCTTTCACAATGGAGCCGTCGTCGTTTACTTCATATTATTTTATGAAAATAAGAAAAATCATAAAATCTACCTAATATGTTGATTGTTCTTAATTTAAATCATGTATGTGTGTGTATCATAGAGAGACGGAGAGAAAGACAAAAATGTCAGAAACTTATTTAAGGCCATGTTCTTTTATACGGCTGGCTGCGGTATGACGCAATGAGGTGGTGGAATTGCGGCGGGTGTGATGGAACTGTGGTGGGATATTAGTAATTTGTGGTGAGTTTTGTTTTTTTATACATGTAAATTGTATTGGTAAATGTGAAAAAGTTGATTGTGGTGGGTTGTAGTAAATTGTGGTGGATTGGTATGTTGTGGTGGGTTCTGACAAAGTGCGGTGTGTTATAGCACCGCAGCCAGCCAGCCGTATAAAAGAATAGGGCCTTAGTATACAAATATATTTGAAGTCAAAATTATTTTAAAAAAAGTATATACATGATACAATTTATATATTTTTATTAGATTTAAAGATTATCATTACATATCTGAGTTAGAGTATCACCGATAATCTTTTTGTTCTTTTATTTAGTTTTGGGAAAATTTCTTATGTATTATGTTGTATTATAAGGCAAGATTCTTGATTAACTAATAAATATTTGCTTTATCTTATTTTTATTCTAAGTTGCATACTTGCATTATCTTAACAATCAATAAATTCAATGACACAAATAAACAATAGAAACATAATGATTCATTAAGGTATTCGATAATATTTTCCCCATAGGAATTAAAATCATACAAAGTAAAAAAAAAAAATCATGAGGAAGATCATATCTATAATGCATAATTGTTCATACTGAGAGTAAACAAACAATAATGAATAATATTGCTTCCGCCTTACTGTGTTTTTATTTTGAACATGTTCATTCCTACTTATTTTGACAAAGCTTATTACAAGTTGAACTTATCTAAACTTATTTTGAACTTATTATATTGAACTAACCTGAACTTAGTTGTTGGATCTTATTTGAATTCATTTTTGAAAGAGTTGTTTTACAAATTTATCTTGAACTTATTAACTTATTTTTGATAAACAACTGAAAAGAAGACAACTTTAACTACACTGACTTGCCAACATCCATCATGAGCCAAAGTCGAATTATTATTGATGATTTTTATTTTTAAGCATAATCAATAGTGTCAAGTGTCAACCGCTTTTTTTTTACGTAAAACATTCAATTTTCATCAAAAGATTAATTTTTGTCTTTTTTTTTAATTTATGTATAACAACAACAACAACAACAAGGGTCCTCAATATAGTCCCGCTGATGCAGGATCAAGGGATCCAGATGTAGGCGACCTTCCCCTCATTCGCAAGATTGCTTCATTGTTTTTCAAATGTAATTTTGGAAAAAGAAAAACTGCAAGAAAGGTAATGTTAATCAGACGAGTCAGCCGATATTCATCTTAGCCCGGGGTTGAACTAATATTAAGAATGTTGTTTATAAAACTCATACACGCAAAATAAATTTAACAACAGATGCACGCAATGCGTGCAAATCAAAACTTGTAGATAATAAGTTTAGACTTCATTAAAATTTTTAGGTGGGATTTTAAAATACTCTTTAGAAAACATCTATATCGATCATCCATAGATTTAGTTTTTTCCTCTTAAAGTTCCAAAACAATACATGAGATTTGCTAGTTTTAGTGGGAGAAATTAAACACATTTTATGTGTCAACTAATTTGTGTTGTGTGGGGGATCGACGGTGTGCAATGAGCTAAAATAAGAATATCAATGGAGACATTAAAAGAAGCTTATATTTCTTATATTACATATATATCAAGCACTATTTTTAAAAAACTAATATTCTTCTAAAAAAATAGATAATAAACATTCAAATAATTCAATAAAAACGTGTGAAAAGATGATAAATTGTTAGTACCTGACATTTTTCCTTCAATTTGTTGATCGGATTACGTATTGTCTAAGTAATTTATTAAAATTTTTGGCAATATTTTTGTTCATCATTCATATTATTCAAGTGTAACCTGCACAAAAAAATATTTAAATAATATAAAAGGAAATGTAGAATATCGATATGATCAAATTAGCAAAATCAACAACTAAAAAAAATAACTAAGATCATACAATGAAAAAAATATAAAAGAAGATTGCAAAGGCAACATACAAAGAAAGGGGGAGGGGGAGGGGGGAGAGGAAGGGGAAGAGGATCATCCCTTATTTATTATTAAAAGGCTATTAAAGGTGGTGATTATTTTCCATTAAGTTATGGTTTAGTGCCTTTAAAATGATTATAAATGATGATAAGTTACAAAATTAATCGTAAATAAGTTATTTTTATTTTAGTTTCTGTGAAGCTTACTTAAAAGAATTTCTTAACTCTTCTTTAAATAATTAAGTTACATATAGAAAAATATTTATTTTATCATTATTTAATTTTTTTATGGAAGAATATTGGCTTTCTTTTAAAATGATTTTTATAAAAACAAAAATCATTTATAAATTAGTTTTTTACAAATGAAATTCATGTACTTTTCTAGCAAATAATGCATTTCGTATCAAATTTGTCAAAGATTAATTACCGTAGGTGCACAAAATTTTTAAATTATTGTTGTCTTAATTAAATTAATTAAAAGTTATATTATTTTATAACTTTCATAATTAAGTTCAGAATTTATGTTTTAATACTTAGTTTTATTTTTTACAAAATAAATTTTATCATCAATATTCTAATTTAATACATTGTTTAGTTAAAATTTAAATTGCGTACTTATAATTGGCATGCATTTTGTTGGGACAACTAATTATTTATAATTCATAAAAAGGACAATAAGATTTTATAAAAATGATGATATTTTTGTGCAAGATTTTTTTATCAAAGTGACGATAATATTTTGCATAGTTGATATATAATTGCATGTTATTTTATTATTATTTATGTTATTAATATTTTTCTTTATATGTTAAAGAATATCATCTTAATGGATATTTATTTGATTAGTAGTTTATTCTTGTAAAACCCCGAAAAATTCAAAGGTGTTGACCATTACGACGTTAGTAAATTAGGTTTGACTCCGTAATTGTAAAATTTTCGTTTGGGATTATTTTGTTAACACTTGAGCTCGTAGGATCGTTGAGAGACCAGGTATATTGGGAATATCATGTGTGGTTATTATTATTATTATTATTATTGTTGTTGTTTTTATTATGTGATTATTATCATTACTATTATTACTATTATGTGATTATTATTATTATTATTATTATTATTATTATTATTATTATTATTATTATTAGCAACGTGAGAATTATTAGCATACTACTATCACTACTATTATTAGATATTTTATGTGTGTGATGTTAGTATTAGTTTCACATTAGTATTTTGATAGTGCTGGCATTAGCAATATTAGTATTAGTATTAGGCAACGTTGTTAGTTAGTAGCAGAATCTTATGAGATTGAGTTTGTTAGGGATTAGTCTCAGCCGGAGTTAGAGTAGGATTGAAAGTGGATTAAAGGGGGGGGGGGATTAAGAGTTAATAGGTATTAAACCTAGCACTAAACACAACCACACACGCAGACCCCGTTTCCTTCTCTCTGAGTTTCTCCCTATTCACTCCCTCCCTCGCCGCTGGACCATCATCGGCTGCCACTCCGAACCCCAGCAACCACCGCCAGCCTCCTTCCCTTCTTCATTTTCCCCTTTTCTTTCCCTCTCTCCCGTTGCTATATTCGCTGTCGTGTCGCCGCTGCCATCCACGGTTGTTGTCGTTGTTGTCCCCGACCGATCCCAGCACCACCATCGACGTCGACGACCAATTGGTAATTGAAGTGGGGTATTATGCTTCTGCACGTAAATGGAATGGAATTGGTAATTGGAATGTTTGTGTTATATGTTAAAAAAAAATGGCAAGTGTAATTTGTTGATTTATGTGTTATTTGATAAATGTAGTATATTATACATAAATCATGTTAGGGTCTTGTTAGTGTTATTTCATGCATGACTTAGAGTTAGTTTTAATTGTCCAATTTTAATTTATTAATTATGTTAAAGTATAATGCATGATTGGTTGATTTATGCTAAGTATGTCGTTGCTTTAATCTCGTTAAATTCGTATTTATAGGTGAATTGTGTAAATTTTAGTGTATTATATCCGTTATTCGAGTTTAAATTAAGTATTGCTTTTATACTTAAAAGTTATCTTTATGATTAATTAAAAGGTGTTTTAAAACCCTTTTTACTAATTTCATAAGTTTTATAGTGTATTATATTTATTAAAGTTTCAAACTTTACGTATTCATTATATTCTATTATGATTACGTGGTGATTTTTATTATTACGTTATTATCAAGTTCTTTACCTAAAAAGGTTTAAAGTGTTGGTTATAAGTGGTAGTTTTTGGAACTTAGTTGGATTAGATTAATTACTTTGAACCTTAGTCACGGTTTTAAGCCCAAACTAGGACCCCGTGATCGAATGGTGAAAGTTAGAACCGAAATAATCAATTATATATGATAGTTTTGATAGGGTCTAAAGATCGGGTCACCACGATAAGTATAGTTGTCCTTTGATCAAACCCTTTGGACTGGAGGTTCCCTTAGATGTTAGGTTTCATAGGAATTTTACGGATCGGACTTTGGAATTTTATAAGTTGAGTTATACCCCGATTACTAGACCTAGGTCATATCTGGACAGTTTGGAAAGATAACTATTTTTGAGGACCATAAAGCGTGTGTTGGATCTCAGCTTCAACATAAGAATTTTAGTAGACATCTCGAGGTTTCCGAAAAGCCCAAAACCAGACCCATAGGTTGTCGAGAAGTCAAGTTTTGACCATTTTTATTTGGATGTTGTAATCTGTCTTATTGATGTTATTTATTAATAAAAATGTTGTTGAGTGAAAATGATGTTTTAATCTTGTTACGTGATTACTTGGAATGTATTAGGTAATTTAAAGTGTGAATTCGTGATTGATAGGAACCTATAGTGTTCCTAGGGGAGGGTTAGGTAGAAGGTAGTTAATACTAACTTCGAAGGGCACGTTTTGATTAAAATAATTATTCTATTTTAGGCCCGAGCTAACTCACGTCGTTAGTGAGCTCAAGTGTGTTCATTTTTGCTGTGAAGTGAAGTAAACCAGGTAGTGTCTATGCTCTAATCCCCACTGGGATGCTTTTTAAATGTGTTTTAATGTTTTCTAATCTGTTTTGAGAATTGCATCCCGAAAGGGGACCTCATGTTGAAATTTAGACTATTTGTTTTGATTATTTGTTGCGTTTTGATTTATGAGTTGAGATGTTGTGATGGTCTTTTATTAATGGTTTTTTTATTGGTTTTGATAACCTGGGTTGGGTTTGACTTGAGAGCTGTGAGCTGAGTTTTACATAAGATACTAATAATTCAAAGTGAAACATTAAGTGGGTTTATTATATTGATGCCTTTGGTAGGCGATTGTTGATGCCTTTGGTAGGCGATTATTTTTATGCCTTTGGTAGGCGATTGTTGATGCCTTTGGTAGGCGATTATCTTTGATGCCTTTGGTAGGCGAATGTTTTGATGCCTTTGGTAGGCGATGTTACTTTATGAGATTTGATATCCCGCCTGCATAATAAAATATGAATTGGTTGGGTTGAGTAAAACAGTTATGGGATTAAAGGTTTGTGAAATAGTTTGACTTGTTCCCTCTCCCTCAAATAAATTGAAATGAACTTACCTTGTTTTTAACGTTAGGGGTAGACATTATTGAGATTTTCCCCTCATTTTTGAAATGTTTTGTTTTCAGGTGATGATCAATACGCTGGGAACGGGAATTAGCAGTGAGGCTTGGCATGTTTAGTTTTTCTTAGTCGTGTTATGTTTCAACTCAGAAAGACTTGAAGTTAGGGTTGTTAAGTTGTTTTCTCAGTCTGAATTTGTTAGTTGGTTTACCGTTATCAGACAGTTGTAGTTTCCTTCTTGTCTTATATTCCTTCGGGGATACGGCAGTGATGCCCAATAAGAGTTTTGAGTCTTTCGCTAATTTTGTCTGTTAACGTTAGTTTGACTTTGACTTTCTATAATTGAATTTCCGGGGCGTTACAATTCTACATAAAATGTAATTTTCATTTTATTTATGTTTATATTTGTATTATTTTATTTTACTTTTCTTTTCATGTTAAAGAATGTCACTTTAATGAATAATTATTTTATGAGTTAATTTTTATTAATTAATTGTTAGCAAGTAGTAACTCTTCCTACAATTAATTGTTAAAAAAAAAAAGAAAAGTATAAAAGGCCAATTATGAGTTTACAAAAATATCCTTATAAAATACATAATTTCTATTATAGCCTTTTGTACCCAGAAATATATATATACTAGTGCTTGGACCCGTCCGTTGCATGGGACGCAAGTAGATGCACACATATTGTTGAAGGCATTGTTGACACTATATTTAAAAAGATAGAGACAAACATTAAAAAGGAAAAAGTGTACCACTAACAATAATAAAAAAAAATTAAAAATAGTACATAAAATTAACCGAAAAAAGAAAAGAAAGAAGAAGGGTGCAAGGTATACATTTGTATTTGTTGTTTTGCTCATTAGTGAATATGATTAAAAATTATGTAGCCCTTTTTTAGTAGTTGATCAGTGGTATAATGATAGTGTACACTGTACAAATTTAGCTATATTTTAACTATACATTTAAAAGAAACTAATAAATAAATGAAGTAATTAACATCAGAATTGAAGGTGTGAAAAACTAACATCAAAATATATGCAAGTGTTCTTAAGAGACAAATTAATCGTCATTGCTTAAACATATTAATATGTATAGTATACTTTGTAAAACGATAAATTATATTCCTCATCATAACTTGCCCTAATACTTAAACTTGTGTGTTGCATGGGACCAAAATAAACCACATTTACAATATATTGTTGAAAAATTTGTTTTACTTACACACAAACAGATTATCTATATTTTTTTCTAATATTTTACCAATAATATTAAAATACTGGACCAATATTCAATAAACATGAACTAATATTCTACGCATAAATCTATCAAAAAAAAATAAAATTCTACGCATAAAGATTCTTAACCATTACTTTATTAATATAATAAATTTATTAATTTTAAAACAATATTGCCATAAAGACGTTCATAGTTTCATATAATCACTCTCCCATAAAATGATTTGAAGCTTTTTTTTTAAAATAGGATTGAAACATTTGTTTCAAACATACCTTATGTTGTTTTTTTTTTTTCAATAAAAAGCATGTCTTACATATGTTTAGATACTTCCATACAGAAAATATAGTACAATGATATAATAATTCACCCTTAAAGTATTGCTAAATTTGTTAAATTAAAATATTTGTTAAATTAAAATATTTGTTAACTTCATTGTATCATAATTCTAAAAATATTGCGCATATCCTTATACCTTATCCTTCCCATAATATTAGTTGAAAACTTTAACTGCAATAACAAAAAATTATGTTTATCTCTTAGTATGCTTCTATTACAATTATAATAGTATATATAAAATAAGAGAAAGTTACATACTATGCAACTTAAAAATATAATAATGACAAAAAGTATGGCCTAGGAGAATATAGAAGGATAAAATAAAAAAAGAAATGGGAAAATACATATCATAATTTGACAAAAAAAAATGAAGGCATAAAATTTAAATATAAATATAATAATACTACAAAAAACAACTAATAAAAAGGAATATCTAACATTTTAACATAGCTAACAACATCGTAATGTGTACACTTAAAAAACAACTAATAAAAATGAATATTTAATTTATTTACCTCAACAGTTATGCGTTTGTTATTTAAAAATATTTTTATTGTCAAAATATTTTGTTTTCATATGGAGAAGGTGGACATCATCATAATGTGTGCACTTAAAAAGTAAATTTGGATTTAATTATAATAAGTTAATTATTGGATATATAATTTCAAGTTAATGTAACTGTTTTGGAATAGTAGAAATTATGTATGAATTTTTTTAAACTATCAATTATAAGATTTCATCTAACTATTTTTATTTTTCAAAATGTTACTATATATTTTTCTAATAAAATTTTAATCAGCTTTTTATTGCATTTTTTGATAGTATGACTGTTCATTTTTTTTTCTTTTAAAAATTTAGGTTAATTTCAGTAATAAAACAGTGGGCATTTATTTATCTAATTTAATATAAGGTTAATAAGAGACTTCTAAATACTAATTGCTAACAATTAGATTACAATAACTAATACACCCTATCATAAGTTACACATCCTAATATGTAAATAATGAAATCAAAGTAAATGCTAACAGACTAACAATTTTTCATTGTGTAAATAAATAATTTATGGTTATCCATATCCGATCAAAGCATATGTTGTGTTTCCCTATTAATCATGTTCATAGTTCTTGTTTTTCTCACGTGAACTTTTGTTTTTCTAACACCATTTTTATTTGTTGGTCATTCTTTGCATTTATATTGTCAGAATACACCTATAATAATTTCTGTGTTAATTGAAAAGATTATATTAATTCATTTTGATTTTTTAAAATTTATCATTATCGACTGAATATTAAAATTAATTCATGTTCTTAACAAATTAGGATAAAACCTTTTCTTTTAAAAAAAAGATGTTGCTTCTAACAATATAATAAGTTTAATTTAATTTGTTCTCTTATAAATAAATTACTTTATTCAAAGTATAAATGGTCATTTTATTTGTGTTTTTTATGATTTTACTTATTAAAAATTGAATTTTTAATTTTAATATTTTTCGATCTTCTTCTCCCTCTCTCTTTAAAAATTAACTATTCATTAAATAATACGCTATAATATTTTTTCTACATTTTTAAATACATAATATTTAGTTTTCCAATAATATACATTTTTCTATCTTGTTTCAAGATTGATATTTTATTAACTTTCCGACTATTATTGTTATAAATAATAATAATAATAATAATAATAATATATGTTACTATTATCCGATGTCCTATTAGTTATTAATGGATATAAGATTGATGAGAACTATGCAAACCCATGTTGTGATGCTGCATAATATTACATGGAGCAAGAAGAAAACAAAGAAATGCAAGTAAGTCATGAAAAATTTAACAAAAACACGAAGAATTCATGAAAGATTTACCAAAATGAGAGGAGCTCATTTAAAATTTGACAAAAATGAAAGGAATCCATGCAATTTAGCTGAAGAAGGTAAAACACGAATCTTGAAATTTGATTTGAACTCCAAATTACCACATTAAAATTATAAAAAGGATGTAAATATAGATTAACTTGGATTGAAGTATGTCAAAAAGCTCTAACCACACGTATATGACAAATACCGATGCTATTTTAATTATTTCAAAAAGAAAATCTTCGGTGATCGTGTACTGCAACCAAAGAAATCAATCAAAAATCATAAAAAATTAGAATAGGCAATAGCTAAATATATGTATAGAAATTCAAAATGCTACAACTTACAGTAAAAGAAACTAACTAAACTCAATGTAAACAATGTTACAATAGAATGACATTGTTGTTGCTTTTATAATTGAGATTTTATAGTGCTATTAAAATAAGTCATGAAAGCACTATAAATATTTAAGACAAAATTATAAACATTCGGTTACAAAGCAAGCAATTGATAAAAGGCTATATCATGATGACTCTTTTATGGAACCATATAATGACGACTTAATTACAAATATTTAAGACCAAATTATTATTTAATTATTTAATTTGACCTAGTTAATTTTGGACTAAGTGTTACCTCCTTAATATGTAACTATGACAAAAAAAAAAAAGAGTGCTAAGCGTGAGCCTATAAACACATAAAGAAAAACAAACCCTTGCTAGGGACCTCCCTCTCTCTCTAGAGTCTTCCTCTCGATTTATAGGGATAGCCATTGAAGGTGTAACCTCTTTGCTTTGCTTTTCTTACTTACTGGTGTTATAATCCGGTTTCTAAGACTTTATTTTCGCCGTTTTGTTTGGAGATCATGTTTAATTTCGTTTTGAGTGCGCTGAATTTATCTAACATCTTCCATTTCGTACTCACGATTTCTCTCTTTAATGTAGGTTGTATCAATTTTAAAGATGAACGAACATTCCTTGTTCTTTTTCACTGCAGCTACTTATCTTTGGATGTCATGCCCTGCTTTGGGATTCCGCTGGTTTGTTCCGGTGCTACTTCATGTCCTTGGTATCATTTACCTTTTGGGAGGGGTGTTGCCGCCGCCATGCTCCCTATGGCTAGCTGGCCACCCTCCGACAATATTTTCTTATGGAGCCTTCCTGCAGTTGCTGCCAGTTCTGCTTTACTTAGGCAGCCTGTTGCATTTGTGAATACTACCTTGATTATAATGGTCGATGATGAGGCCCTTTGGCATTCTCTGAGACCCATGCCCGGATCTCTCTCTCCTACTCTCCCACCCCTTCTCCATATGCATTATAATTCCCCATTTACTTATTTCCCATCTTTCTTTTGGTCTATTATCTCCTATGTAATGTTCTTTGTGCTGTTTACAAGATGGAGATTGTTTTATTTTTCACCCTCCTTCCAAGCTAAGCTTAGTGAAGTGAATTTTGAGTGCAGTGATATGTATGGATCCCTTAGCCTCACTATGTTGTTTGTATCTTTAACTAAGACTTTGTTTGTAACTCTAACTAAGTCTCTTGTTAAGTGCTTGGTTACACTTACTAATTATTGTTTATTGTACAATTTTTTGATTTGTCTATACTCTACGAACCTAAGGCTTTCTAAGGAGCTTCATGCCTTGTCTCTCCCCACTAATCTGATTAAATGCTGGTGCGGAACCAATTATCCTGGCTGCGGAAGCCTTAACCCTAATATTCCCTTCTCCCTTGATTGGTCTTGGTTCATTTGCCAACACTCTATTAGTGGTGTTGATACTACTATTGCTATGGCTAGTCCCTGTACGGACCCTGTATCACTGTTATGGTTTACCTCCTCTTTCTTTTACCAACACTCTTTTAGTGGTGTTGATCCTACTATTGCTATGGCTAGTCCCTGTACGGACCCTGTATCACTGTTATGGTTTAATACCACTTCAACCCTGGCCGCGGAAGCCTTTTTTTTCTTATGTATTCATCATGAAGATACTCTGTTGGAATGTTCAAGGGGCTAAAAGGCCCAAACTAAAGTTTGAATTGAAACATATTAAGATAACTTTAAACCCGGATTTAATCATCCTTTTAGAAACTATGGTCAATCAAGATAATGCTAATAGAATTTTACCTAAGCTTGGGTTTAATTCTTGTTTATCTATCCCTAATGTTGTCGTATTTTTGGGAGTACGGTTGTCGATCTCAGGGAGTTGTGTTCCCAGCACTCAGAGCGGACTCAAGTGTTTCAAGTTAGGTAGATGAACCAAGGAAGTGATGGTGATTAAAACTACAAACTACGAAAGCAATAAAAAAAATGTTCAGGCAACAAAATCGGTATTCAACAACTAATCAATTTGAACGACCTAATCTACCAATTCTAAACAAGCAATTAAGAGTGATCGATTGCACCATTAAAGCTCACCAAAGCCCTCTCTCGAGGGTCAAGGGCTAGTCTAACTATTCTAACTACCTATTCTCATGGAGTTAGTCTAGTTAAACTACAAGAATAGCAACCCTAGACCTAGTTAGAATTCGACTATTCTCATGTCAAAAACCCTAACAATTTCCTCTACCACACTAGCAAATTAATCTCACCTCTCGGCATACATCAATTGGCTAATGGAATACAAATGAAAACTCTCTCGAGCATTTCATCGAACACATGGTGGGCAAGAGAAAACCTCTAACTACAAGCATGAATTTTGATAGACTAGGCCTAAAACAAGATTAATTCATTATCGAATACATCAATCACAACCCAAACAACATAAAACTAACAAGAAATTAACATAATTAAAGAGAGAAAGAGAGAAAGGGATAGAAGAACTTAGTCTCGAATTGAAGGCGAAGAACGAAATTGTTGAATTCTTGAACAAAGACAATCTAATCTCATTCTTCAATGGAAATCTAACCTAGAACTAGAGAGGCTAGGGAGGAAACCTCCCTTCAAGCCTAGAGAGAAACTGAGAGAATGAAAGGAACGTAGAATGAAAATTGTCTTTCTTCTAATTAATAAAACTAATTAAAACAAAAGACTGCAGTTTGGCACAGGTGCCCGTGCCGATTGGCACACCTAGGCGTGCCGAACTGGAAATCCCAATTTTGCATTGACTTCTTTTGCTCCTTATTTCCAATCTTTTTCCTCTATTGTCATCATCATTTGCACTTGAATTTGCCTAAAAATAAGACAATTAAATAAATTAGTTTCAATTAGCAAAGATGACAAAAATCGCTATTAAACTTATACTAAATGACTTAGATAAGTTCAATAAGACAATAAAAATCGAGGTAAACAGTGGTAAAACCGAGGCTCAACAATCCCCCATGCTTAAACCTTGCTTGTCCCCAAGCAAGACTAATCATGAAGTACCGGGGAAAAATAGAAAACCTCAAGAGGAGCCTCCCCCCTTTTGAACAAGGGACAAAACTCGGTAGTTAATAGCAAATGCATACAATAGATCGCTTGGCAAGGCCCAAATTCAGATCGAAACAAAGTTGCAAGTCATTCCAAAGATCACAAAGTCAGGTGGCAAAACATTCACTAAATCCAATCCACACATACATTTCAAGTTCATTCAAGTGATTGACGAACTAGAAGGGATTAGTAGGACCTCATTTTAGGGTATGTGGAACACTCTCTCTCATGTGTTTCAAATGAATTTGGTGTTCACTCAATACCTTCAACCATGCATGCAAACTACCATAAGCTTGACAATACTCTCAATTCTCCACTACTATAGACAAAATGCATAAATGTCAATCATGAGGACCTTGAAGGGTTGTAATAGGGCTTAGGTTTAGGGAAAGGAGGGGAAAATAATTTGGGAAATGTGGAGTTAAGTAGCCAAGAACCTATAGAGCAACAACACTTCCATTTCATGAAACACAACACCTCTTACATCCACTTCAATTAAGTACAAAGCACTTCCCAACAAAGAGAGATTAGGAAAGAGTTAAAATAAACAAAAGATTATCATGCTAATCACCTCTTATTCAAAGCTCTTACCCTTTTTTTTTCTTTCTTTCTTTTCTTCTTTTTTTTTCTTTGTTTTCTCTTTTTTTTTTGAATTTTTTTTATTCATTTTTTTAGAAGAACTTAGGCGAATAACATGGATATAAAAAGAATAACTCTAATCCCAACAATTATAAGTTACAACCTTTGAGGATAAAAGGGTAGAAAGAATATTCAACAATGCATTCCTCTTGTAGCAAAAACCATCAAACAACTCTCAACAATCGACCACAAAACTGCCCCATACAACTAAATTGTTGCTCATTCTATCTTGGCTAAAGGTAGGGAATTGAGAAAAGGCCAAGGTGTACACTGATAGGGTAAACAACAAGGCAGGAAAAAGGGTTAGCAAGGGCTGGCAAAAACAGGTCAAAATGTCAGGTGGTTTTTTGGCTATATAGCTACAAAAATGGGCCTCAATCATATCAACACAATGCACAAGTCAAATACAGTTTTAAAGAGAGTCAAGCCAAGTTCTAGAGATGCACACGTGGTAAGGTCGCACTCAAAAAGAAATTAGACTATAAAAATGATAGTCTTTTAAGCTCAAGAGACCTCACGGGTTAAACCCTACCACAATCACAACAACTAATTCCTTTGATGTACCAACCACAAGAACTTACAATCATGCACAAGGGACTTTCAAGAGCAAATGAATTACACACAAGAAAATGATTTCCTCAAAACAAACATACAACAAGTTTCTCACATCATCCAAGCCAAACCAAGCTTTCCATCATACACAGTTACGCTCAACCAACCAAGAAATTACCCCTTGAACATTAGGAGGGGTTTTCAAAACAAACAATTAAGCCAAGCAACCAAGGATTTTCCACTTTTTTTTTATTGAAAGCAGCAAAACTAAACTATCTAAGAAAGCACTAAATTATCTAAGAAAGCGATAAAAACGAAAACTAAAGTGAAGAGGTATTGAAAATGTACCTTTAGTGCTTGATAATGTCCCACTTTCACTTTGTTTTCGCCTTTTGCAATGCAAGATGAATGCAATTCTATTCTAAATGCTCTATTCTAATGCCTAGAATGATTGTAACCTAAAATGCAACCTAAAATCTAATAAGTGCCTAAAACATGAACCTAAGCTAACAAATGCAATTGAATCTAGTGAGTGCTTGACAAAAGAAAAAAAAATGATCTTAACCTAATGCAATCATACAATCTAAAACACTAACCAACCTAGTATGCAAGTGAACTAAATGCAACTAATGTGTAAATAATATCATGCTCCACAGAATCCACGCCATACCAAACATTCATTCTATTGAACCAAGTCACAAGAAATTTGAATTTCACCCCTCCCCCATGCTTAGCACATTCATTGTCCCCAATGAAAGAGTGTATTCAATGAATTGAAACGGGGCAAGGGAGAATACATACAGTGCTCCAAATGTGTGCAAATGCACTCAAACACAATGCCAACACACCAAATACACCAATTACCCTAAATCAATCATCTAAACAGACACCAAATTGGTGCAATTGAACTGGGATTTAGCACTGAAGCAGTAAATTAGTCACATAAAAATTTTGACTGTTTTGGCACGGCCGTGCCATTAGGCACGGGTGGCTGTGCAATCAACTTGCAACTTTTGCTACCTTGCTGTTTTGGGTGTGCCGATTTGGCACGGGTAGGTGTGCCAAATTGCTGCTTCCAAATTTAAGCAATTTTCATTAACCTTATGTTCAGAACACATATTTGCCCTGCAATACTCACCATAAAAACATCAAAACACCTTCAATCAACCCACCAATACTTCTCAAACACATTTTCATCAATTCACATCGATTTCAACCCCAATAAACAATTTCACTCAAATCATTCACCCACAATCACACACATACACACTCAATTTTTTTTTTACCCGACAATAAAAACATAATAAAACAAGAGAAAAACCTAAACTAGAAAGCATATAAACTTGGGCTGCCTCCCAAGAAGCGCTAATTTAAGGTCTTTAGCTTGACCTAAGAAATTCAGACGCTGTCAAGGCTTGCAAGAGCTTATCGAACACCTGCGAGTACAATTCAGATGAATGTAAGTAAGAAAACACTAGTAAAATAGAGAAAATAATAGCGAGTGTTCTCTTAACCTTGTATAATGAGAGCGGTGAACAAAAATAAGAACTTGGGAACGATTTAAAGGGATCATGGGACACAAACACATCCTGCACAAGATTAGATGGCATATCCACTACACATGACTCCTTTAAAGGAGTTTCCTCAAAATTATGACACTCATCAAATGCATTCTTTGACTCATTTGAAGAATAATCATCATGAGCAACATTGGGTTTAGTAAGGGAAGGGTCAATCTCTTCCTCTAGTTCGGACTCTAAAGGAATAAATGACTCATCATCATCACACGAACAAATTTTACCTATATCGGTAGATGAAATAAGGCTAATCTCATGCGACGATTCAAGTTCCCTTGTATGAGTTTCAAGCATAACTAGTTGCTCATTCATGGTCTCTATCAACTTTGCAATTCTAGCATAACCTTCCGCATAAATATTGTATGGACATGAATTACCAGCATGGTCAATAGAACTGCAAAGAGAACATGAATCACAAGCATATGAGGAATTGTACAAATGTGGATCCTTGGGTTGATCGACAAATGGAGATTGAGTATGTAAATCAACACAAGGGGATGAGGGACAAACATTCACATATTGGTTCTCATAGTATGATTTGGCATGAAAAGCACAAGGGTCATCAAAAGAAGAACCCAAAGAACAACAAGCCTCCTGAAACTCAAGAGTATCCCAAATCAACCATTCAAGCAATTCCCAAGCCTCGCACTCACTTTTAGCATGAAAACCAAAATAATCCAAAAGAGTACGAGTCTCAGAATTCACACCCTCATCAACAATATACAATACTTCCCACTTCGTAAAAGTAAAATCACATTGAGCACAATAAGCAAGATAGTCATCTAATCGATTCCAATAAGTACAAAACAACTCTTGCTCATATTGAGGGAAGTGGGGAAGATTCATTTTTTTGGATTTTTCAAAATTTTCAAATTTTTTGGATTTTGAAAGACCTAACAAGAATCCTCAAG
The DNA here is from genome assembly GCA_029582165.1 of Portulaca oleracea. Classification (NCBI taxonomy): domain Eukaryota; kingdom Viridiplantae; phylum Streptophyta; class Magnoliopsida; order Caryophyllales; family Portulacaceae; genus Portulaca; species Portulaca oleracea. Next base: position 24,569,845 of record CM055877.1, on the reverse strand, counting down.
AAAGCTCGAAGCCAAGGAAGCAACAACTCCCCGGCAGCGGCGCCAATTTTGTTGTCGTACTTTTGGGAGTACGGTTGTCGATCTCCGGGAGTTGTGTTCCCAGCACTCAGAGCGGACTCAAGTGTTTCAAGTTAGGTAGATGAACCAAGGAAGTGATGGTGATTAAAACTACAAACTACGAAAGCAATAAAAAAAATGTTCAGGCAACAAAATCGGTATTCAACAACTAATCAATTTGAACGACGTAATCTACCAATTCTAAACAAGCAATTAAGAGTGATTGATTGCACCATTAAAGCTCACCAAAGCCCTCTCTCGAGGGTCAAGAGCTAGTCTAACTATTCTAACTACCTATTCTCATGGAGTTAGTCTAATTAAACTACAAGAATAGCAACCCTAGACCTAGTAAGAATTCGACTATTCTCATGTCAAAAACCCTAACTATTTCCTCTACCACACTAGCAAATTAATCTCACCTCTCGGCATACATCAATTGGCTAAAGGAATACAAATGAAAACTCTCTCGAGCATTTCATCGAACACATGGTGGGCAAGAGAAAACCTCTAACTACAAGCATGAATTTTGATAGACTAGGCCTAAAACAAGATTAATTCATTATCGAATACATCAATCACAACCCAAACAACATACAACTAACAAGAAATTAACATAATAAAAGAGAGAAAGAGAGAAAGGGATAGAAGAACTTAGTCTTGGATTGAAGGCGAAGAACGAAATTGTTGAATTCTTGAACAAAGACAATCTAATCTCATTCTTCAATGGAAATCTAACCTAGAACTAGAGAGGCTAGGGAGGAAACCTCCCTTCAAGCCTAGAGAGAAATTGAGAGAATGAAAGGAACGTAGAATGAAAACTGTCTTTATTCTAATTAATAAAACTATTTAAAACAAAAGACTGCAGTTTGGCACACCTAGGTGTGCCGAACTGGAAATGCCAATTTTGCATTGACTTCTTTTGCTCCTTATTTCCAATCTTTTTCCTCTATTGTCATCATCATTTGGACGTGAATTTGCCTAAAAATAAGACAATTAAATAAATTAGTTTCAATTAGCAAAGATGACAAAAATCGCTATTAAACTTATACTAAGTGACTTAGATAAGTTCAATAAGACAATAAAAATCGAGGTAAAAAGTGGTAAAACTGAGGCTCAACACCTAACATAAATGGCTCCGGGGGCATTTGGTGTTTGTGGAACTCGGACTTATTAGACTATACATCTATTTTTACTAATCCTAGGATTATCCATAGTGAAATTATTGAGAAATCTAAGAATTGTCGTTTCCTGTTAACAGCCTGTTACGGCCCTACCCAAGATAGGGACAAAGATGCCTTTTGGAGTTCTCTTCTTGATCTTGCTTCCTCAGTCAACATTCCATGACGTCTCATGGGAGATTTTAACGAATTGCTTACACCTGCTGATAAAAATGGTGGTCTTGCTCCATCCCCCAAACAGTTCACTGGACTCAACAACTTCCTCGCTCAAACCCTTTGTACTGATGTCATTGCCTGTGGTAGACAATTCACTTGGAAAAAACTCTGTAAAGGTCATCTTATATATGAAAAGCTGGACTGTTTACTTGTCTCTCCCGCTTGGGAATATCTATTCCAAAATTATAATCTTTCTACTGGTCCATTCACGATTTCGGACCACTCCTATATTTTTCTTGATACAGACGCTAACGCACCTTGCTCAAAAAGTTCGGGGTTTAAATACCAACATGCGTGGTATTCTTACCACGAGGCCCATAGTATAGTAAAGAAATGCTGGTATTTGAAATTCTATGGTACTCCAATGTTCCAACTACGACAAAAGCTCTCCTCTACCAAATCCGAATTAAAACGCTGGTCCAAAGCTTTTTTTTGGTAATTATCGAAACAAGCTCCAGCGGAATACTGAGCTGCTGCAATCTGTTGAGCAAAGGCTAGCTAATGACTTAAATAATCCGAAGCTAAATAGTTGGCTTAATCGTCTCCTCGAACAATGGGAGAAAATTCACCTTTCTAATAATAAATTTTAGGGCAATTTCAGCCGCAAAGATTGGTTGATTAATGGCGATCGTAATTCAAGACTTTTCAATCTTTCTATGAAGGGTCGCAAAACACGCTCCAAAATTTATAGCATCAAAAATGATGTTGGTAGCTGGACTAATAATAGTCATGATATAAAGAACATTTTCATTGATAACTTCACCAAACGTTTTAAGACCGGCTCTGATCTTGTTAGAAATCTCGGTCTTGATCTCTCCCCTCGGCTCACTGATGCTGACAACTCCTATCTTATCAGGGATGTCTCTGATGAGGAAATTGAGCAAGCAGTTTTCCATCAAAACAAGTATAAAGCCCCGGGTCCTGATGGTTTCGGGATTGCTTTCTTTCAAAGCCATTGGCCTGTTATTAAAAATGATATCTGTAAGGCGATCAAATCTTTCTTCCAAGACGCTAAACTTCTCAAACAATTCAATCATACTTTGATCACGCTTATTTCCAAAGTGGATCATCCATCTACCCCAAATCATTATCGCCCCATTAGTCTTTGTAACAGTTTCTATAAAATCATCTCCAAAATTCTTGCTAATAGACTCCGGCCTATTATGGAAAAAATAATCGATCCCGTCCAAACAGCCTTCATGCCTAATCGTTCGATTCACGATAATATTCTCATTGCTCATGAAATCATTCACAAATTTAAAACTTTGAAAGGAAAAAAAAGTTGGGTCGCTCTTAAGCTAGACCTCGAGAAGGCTTTTGACAGAGTTGAGTGGGACTTCCTCTTCAATGTCCTGGCTGAATTAGGTTTTCATTCCAAATGGATCTCCTGGATCCGTGAATGCATCACTACGGTGACCTACTCTATCTGCATCAATGGGGAAAGTTGTGGCTTCTTTAAACTCTCTAGGGGTCTAAGGCAAGGGGACCCTCTTTCCCCCTATCTCTTTGCCATTTGCATGGAAATTCTTACTTATAACTTGCGCATTCACTCTATTCTACCAAATTCTGGTATCAGGATTAACGTTAGCCCTAAATGTCAACCCATTCCATGCCTTTTATTTGCTGACGATAGCCTTATTTTCTGTCGAACGAATGTCGCCTCAACCCAAAATCTAAAATACATTCTTGGGAGATTCAGCTATCTCCCAGGACAACTTATTAACTTCAACAAATCCACCTTAATCTTCTCTCAAAATACTAGTACTAATGATAAACTCTGAGTTAACGGTTTTTTTAATATTCCTCGTAGTGATAGTCTTGGCAAGTATCTTGGTTGTCCTCTCTTTAAAGGTAGACCCTCAAGCTTTACTTTTAGCGATCTTCTTACCCGATCGCAAAATAAGCTGCAAAGTTGGAAAACCAGGTATGTTTCTAAAGTTGGTCGGGTTGCCCTCATTCAATCTAATCTTGAATCGCTCCCCACTCACATAATGCAGTGCTTTAAAATTCCATCCTCTATCTCCAGTAAGATTGACGCTACTAGTCGCAATTTTTTTTGGAAAGACCTGTCATCGGGTAAAGGTATCCCTCTGGTTTCCTGGGATAAAATTTGCCGGCCTAAAAAATTAGGAGGGCTCGATCTTCGCAAAGCTGATGCTACTAACTCAGCCTTTATTTGCAAATTGATTTGGAAATATCTTTATGGCTCTAGCATTTGGGCTGACCTTATGCGAGCTAAATATCCCTCTTCTTCTAACTTCTTTGACCGAAAGGCCAAAAACAATGATTTCTGGGCCTGGAAATCTATTCTAAAGTACAGGGACCTTTTTAAAAAGGTCTTCGCTGGATTGTTGGTAATGGTGAATCCATTAATTTTTGGAGGGATAATTGGTGCTCTCACTCCAATCTTCTCTCCATTAATGGAATTACTGATCTGAACACGGTCGATCTAAATCTAACGGTCGCAGACTTCATTAAACCTAATCGATCCTGGGACCTTGATAATCTTAGCACAATTGTCAACCCCCACTCTCTTAGCCTTATTAAAGCTATTCCAATCCCTCATTCTCCTACTAGAGATGAATGTTGCTGGGGGTTATCTAGTACGGGCAAGTTTACTGTTAAATCTGCTACTTGGCTTGCCCACGATGTGGACCCTGATTCCCCCACCTGGAACTTTGCCTGGATTTGGAACCTTGATATCCAGCCCAAGCTCAAAACCTTCATGTGGCTCATCTGCCATAATGCACTTCCTACGAAATGTGCTCTTGCAAAACGTGGTATTGTTGCTGATACTGCGTGGTCTGCCTGTAAGACAACTCCCGAAGATCAAGATCACATTTTTCGTGACTGTCCGATTGGTCTTAGGACGTGGACTATCACTGTTAATTCTGGTTGGATCCTTAATTGCCCTAACCTTTATCAACTCCTTTATATTAAATTTTATCTCGCAATACAAAGAGCAATTTGGCTCCAAAAATATGCCAAGATTGATCACGCTCCTTTGGAGTTTATGGAAATCAAGAAATGAGTTAACTTTTAAGCATCACTTGTGGAGTCCCGAATCCACTTTCATAAAAGCCAAAAGTAATTGGATTGAGTGGACACATAGAAAATATCTTGATGATGTTGCGAGTTCAATTGTACACCCTCTGAAGTGTCGTAGCCGCAACCCCTCCTATAGTTGGATTTCTTGGTGCCCCCCTCCAGTCGGCCTCATCAAAATCAACTTCGATGGTGCCAAGTCCTCATTCAATGCAGCTGGTGGATTCATTATTCGGAATTGGTCTAGGTCTCCAATCTCCTGCAAATCATTCAATCTGGGCAATGCCTCTGTCATCGTGGCGGAGGCTACCGTTCTGCGCAATGGCCTTCTTGAAGTTGTCTCGTTAGGTTTCAACAACATTCTTATTGAAGGGGACAACAAAATTGTTATTGACGTTGTTAATGGCTTGTGTGAGATTCCATGGGCCATCAAAAAGATTATTGAAGATATCCGTTTTCTTCTGGGAAGACTCTCCTCATTTAGCATCAAACACATTTTTAGAGAAGCGAATCGTACAGCTGACTAGGCAGCCAAACAAGGTCTTTATATAGCTGATGTGACTAGTTGGAAGCAGAATGAGAGTAGAGAGTTAGATGGTATTCTGAATGAGGATAGGATTGGTATGTCTCTTGAGAGAAGGACTTCCTAATCCCCCTTTCTTACCGTTGTAAAATATATATATATATATATATATATATATATATATATAACTCTCTGGCCTCTCTCTAGACACCGATCTAGATCTCGAAGACGGCCAGCCACCTCCTCCATGAAGACGAGGAAAGGGCGGCAGTCGCCGTCGCCGATCTCGAAGAAGGCCAGCACTCAACCGGCGCAGAAATCGCAGAAAGTCCAATCGAAAAGCAAGTCTAACACCGTGCTACAACAAGCTGAGAAGGAAAAGGAAAAGGAGCAGATCGATGAATCTGTTCAAGCTCAAATTGGTGACAAATCGAATGAACCAACGAAGGCTTCTCCTCAGATCAATCAATTCGAGGGGAAAAATCAGGAGGGCAAGATCGAACAAACGAAGCACAGCTCATACGCTGATTTATTCAAAGAAACTGAAGAACTCGATCTCCGATTCATCGAACCAGAAATCATCAACGGAGCTGCCATTGCAAAAATCGAAATGGAAGATGTAAGTGAAACAATTGAATACTGGAATTCTTCTGTTATCTGCTGTGTTTTGGGTGCAAATCCACCTTATGATGTTATGTGTGGATATATCAATCGAATTTGGAGACATCTGAATATCGACCATATATCAGACATAAAAAAGGGGATTTTTTTGGTTCGATTCAAAACGATCGATCATAAAGAACAGGCCATGAAGCAAAGATTTCATTTTTTTGATGGGAAACCTCTCATCGTTCGTGAATGGAATGAAGAACTGGATATGAAGATTGAAAGCATTCAAACACTACCAATTTGGGTAACAATGCATGCTCTGCCATTTAAATTCTGGAACCCTGAAAGTTTGAGCAAAATAGCCAGTATTTTGGGCATCCCTATTAAAACAGATAAGCAAACACAAGAGAAAATCAAACTAGGCTATGCGAAAATATTGATTGAAATGCCAACTCAAGGACCCTTTCCTGATCATGTCGATTACATAGATCATCATGGCAATCATCAAAGGCAAATTCTTCACTATGACTGGTTACCGAAGAAATGTCTTCACTGTCAAATGTATGGGCATGATGAATCCAGTTGTAGAAAGAAAATCTTGTGTGGGTATTGCAAAAAAACAGGGCACACAGAGGAAATATGTAGACAGAAAAAAGCCATTGAGGCAACTCACAAAGACGGACAGCATCAACCAGAACAGAAAAACAAGAATGCAAAAATGGGGGCTGTTCATGAAAAAGGATTCACCAAACAGAGGCAAGAATGGGTCCAGAAGCAACACAAACAACCAGACCCTCCTCTAAAAACTGGAAATCGTTTTGAAGCTTTATCAATGGCGGATGACACTGATGAACAAGGTGACACCACTGAACCTATTTTATCCAATCATGAATCTTCTCTTCTGGAATGTTCACGGGATTAACAGTCCGGAGAAGTAAGAAGACCTCCGAGTCTTCTTGCAAAACATAGGAGTTGGGCTGATCATATGATGAATAGGTTCTTCACAAATTGGAATTTCATCACAAACTCAAATCACTGTCAAAGAATTCGTATATTGGTCGCCTGGGATCCGAGATTTTATCATGTGCAACACTTAGCCTCAACCGCCCAACTAATACATACAAAGATTACTCGACAGCAAGATGCAGTCTCTTTTATGGTGACTTGGATTTATGGGAGTAATCAGGCGGTGGAACGCTTAGACCTTTAGACTAACATGCGTGCTATTCAGGATAATGTGGATGAAGGCTGGGGAGTAATCGGGGATTTCAATGCCATTGCTAGCCCACAGGACAGAGAAGGAGGTGTGGAAGTGGAAGCTTTCACCATCCAAGATTTCCAAAGATGTATACAAGATTGCTACCTACATGAGCCCAACTTCTCTGGAAATTATTTCACTTGGACAAATAATCATGTGAGATCTAGACTTGACAGGATTCTCATCAATATGCAATGGTACCTAATCTCACAAGACTTCAAAGTGGAGTATCTGGATGCAGGCCTCTCCGATCATACAGCTCTTCTCATTTCCTTCCCCCATTGCCCAAAGCGAGCCTCGAATTACAGATTCTGCAACATGTGGGCAAATGATGATCGATTTGAAAAAATCTTGAAGACGGGAGTTTCCAATCTACCCAAAGGAAATGCCATGTATAAATTATTTTGGGTGTTGAAACACATGCAAAAAGACTTTCGCATGCTTCACAAAGATAAATATGCCGATATATATCAGCAGGAAATCATGGAGAGAAAGAAGCTTGACTTGATCCAACAAGAACTGTCGCTCAATCCAGCAGATGAAAACTTGCAAAATAAGGAAAAAGAGGTAAGAAGTACATACTGGAAGGTACTGCATTCTGCCCTTCTGCTCAAAAAACAACATAGTAAAATGGATTGGAGCTACATGGGGGATGACTGCAGCAAGCTCTTCTTTGCTAAGATGAGACAGAAAAGAGCACAGAAATATGTGCATGAATTGGAGACCAATGATGGTGCTACTGTGTCTGGCCTGGACAATGTCAATCAATGTCTCCGTGGTTTTTATCAAGATCTGCTGGGCAAGAGAACTTCTCACCGCATTAATGCCAGACCTGAAATTTTCAAATGTGGTACAACACTTCTGTTAGAGCATCAAATTGCAATCAGTAGACCAATTACTGATAAAGAAATCAAAGAAGCTTTCTTTTCCATACCTGATAACAAAACTCCGGGACCGGATGGGTATACAAGTTGCTTCTACAAAAAAGGCTGGCAAATTATTGGCGGGCTGGTGACGGATGCTGCTAAAGAATTCTTCAAATCGGGGAAACTGCTCAAAACATTCAACAAGACACATCTTGTACTCATCCCAAAAATTCCTAATCCCCGTAAAGCTTCAGAATTTAGACCGATAGCTTGCTGCAATACGTTCTACAAGGGGATTACCAAGATCATTGCTGCCAGAATAAGAGAAGTCCTCCCAAAGCTTGTCGATCCAAGTCAAGCCGCCTTCATTCCTGGCCGTCAACTTTTGCACAATGTCCTGCTTTGCCAGGAAATTGCGAGGGGATATTCAAGATCTACTATATCAGCCCGCTGTATGATGAAAATTGACCTGAAGAAAGCCTTTGATTCGGTCCACTGGGACTTCATTAAAGAAGCCCTCAATGCCTATAAATTCCCCGAATGGCTCATCAAATGTATCATGGCCTGTGTGACCACTCCCAGCTATGAGATTATTGTCAATAGCAGCAGCTCCGAATCGTTCCAAGGTGGCAGGGGACTACGTCAAGGAGATCCGATGTCCCCCTTGCTCTTTTGTCCTCACTATGGAATACTTATCTCGATCTATCAACGCCCACATCAAAAATTCCGTCAATTACAAGTACCATCCCAACTGTACTCGACTCAAGCTAACACATCTGATGTTTGCTGACGATCTCATTCTATTTACTGCGGCAACCAAAACTTCCATCAAAACTATGATGGATGCGTTCCATCATTTTTCGGAAGTAACAGGTCTAGAGGCAAATAAAATGAAGTCGGAGGTTGTTTTTGGAGGTGTGGATGATCATTCTGAGCTCTTGAGAGATACTGGATTTGCCCCAGGGATCCTTCCTTTCCGATATCTTGGTATGCCAATCTCTTCCTGCAAGATTTCAGCTATTGATTGTAGTGTTCTGATCGACAAAATCCTATCCACAATCAAATGTTGGGAAACAAGACATATCTCATATGCGGGTAGAATAGTCCTTGCCAACAATGTTCTCCAAGGCATTTATGGATTCTGGGCGCGGATAATCATTATCCCGGAGAAAGTTATGCAAAAAATTGATGCTTATTGCAGAAATTTCATTTGGGGCGGTTCACATACTTATAAAGCCCCGCCAATAATCTCCTGGCAGACTTGCTGCACTCCCAAAAATTATGGAGGACTAGGCTGCAAGAATCTCCGTCTTTGGAATCAAGCCTCCATTCTGCAAGTGCAGGATATTCAGAGCAATAAAGAGAATTTATGGGTCAAATGGATTCAAACTAAATATATTAAAAACCGCTGCTGGTGGAGCTATACCCCTCCCTATGATGTGTGCCCCTACTTCAAACATCTCTGCGAAGTAAAGGATCTTTTCAAATGGGGGTCCTCTCCTGGAGAGAGATGGCACTGGGGGGACGATGGACAGTACACGGTGGATAAGGGGTATAAGTGGAGCTTGCCAACAGCTGATACACCTTGGTGGACTCAAATGGTCTGGAATGCCCTTGTTACGCCGAGGCATGCCTTTTTCCTTTGGCTTAGGGTTCAAAACAGATTACCCATTCGCGGCCGTACCCAGCACTGGGGTGAGAGTAATGCACGCATCTGTCCCATCTGTAATAATGATAAAGAAACTCTTGTCCACCTCTACAAGCAATGCCAGCTGGCGACACAAGTGGGACAAATCATCACCCAATGGCCTCATTGTCAAGATATCTCACATCTGGAGCCTTTAGAGTTGTTGGAATATACAAAGAGGACTTGCAGAACAAGAAAGATCAGAGATTTTATTAATGGAGTCTACGGTGCTTATACATCCCATATGTGGAGAGAAAGGAACAATCACGTCCATGGAAAAAACAAACGTAACCCCAGGCTGATTGCAACCCACATTAAAGAGGATGTCCGAAATAGAATACTCATGCTTGCAAAAACTAGGCGTAGATATGCTAAGTATATAGATATAGCATTGATGATGTAATTATTATCTTTGTACTTGGTTGAAACCAACCTTTTTATTGGAATATATAACCTGCTTTCTAGTGCAAATATATATATATATATATATATATATATATATATATATATATATATATATATATATATATAAACACATAAAGAAGTTTTCTCCTCACAACAAAAATTAAAGCATGCCTTTTTTTTTCTCCTAAAGGCAAAAAACTAAAATCATACAAATTATAAATTAAAAAATGCACAAAAAATCAAAAAAGTAAATTTATTTTCTTGAAATTATTTGGGAAAGACAAATAAGAGTTATAAATACTTTAAATTAGAAGAAGATCAAAGGTCTAGTCAATGACTATTAATTCTCTTTATTAATTCATTATTTTTATTAAAAAAAGTAAAAATGGACAATTTTAGTTTTCCAATAATACCCTTTCTAAAATACACATATTACAACCTCACCCTTTGTACCCAGAAAATATATATATATATATATATATATATATATATATATATTAAAACACACTTTCCGTTTCGGTGTTTAGAATGATATTAGAGCAAGAAATGAGTCAATTATACATTTTTACCTAAGCATTTTTCACTAATAGGATAAATTATTGTATCATTTAATTTTTTCGTTGAAAATAAAAATAATAAGTTTTTAAAATTTATTGTCAATAAATTATTTTATAAGTTTAATAGATATAAAGTGATTGTTTTCAAAAAGTATAAATGACAAATTATAAATTTCCAAAAATGGCCTCTTTAATGCATTCATATTCAATCTATAATTTTCTTTTTTTTGAAAAAAATGTAAATCACTAATTATACTTTTTCGAAAATACCCTCATTAAATCTCACATTTTACAACCCTCCTCCTTTGTACCCAGAAATATATATATATATATATATACTAGATCTTCCATCTCCCCTCATTAAATCACTAATTATACTAGATCTTCCATCTCCCCTCGTTGCATGATGAAAATCGACCCCAGGAAGGCGCTCGACTCAGTGCATTGGGATTATATTGGTGAAGCACTGGAAGCTCTCATGTTCTCGCAATGGATGATCAAATGCATTATGGCCTGTGTTACATCACCAACCTTTACTGTATGCATGAATGGTACCTCCTCGAACAGCTTTCAGGGAGGTCGGGGGCTCCGGCAGGGAGACCCAATGTCCCCCCTCCTTTTTGTCATAACCATGGAATATCTTTCTAGATCCTTAGATCACCATGTGGCTGATAATCCGGAATATAAATTCCAACTGAATTGCTCCCGCCTCAAGCTCCCTCATATGATGTTTGCAGACGATCTTATTCTCTTTACGAGCGGCACCAAAAGCTCAGTCCAAACTCTGAAAGCTGCATTCCAACATTTCTCTGGAGTTATTGGGCTTGTTGCAAATCATGACAAATCTGAGATGGTTCTTGGGGGGGTGAGCAACGATCTAGCCTCTATGCTTCAACAGGAGATGGGATTTACAAAATGGTAAGCTTCCGTTCAAATACTTAGGCATGCCATTCTCCTCGAGCAATCTCACGAAAAATGGCTGCAATGCCATCGTGGAAAAAATCATTGCTAAAATTAGAGTTTGGTCAACGAGGACAATTTTTTACGTGGGGAGATTAACATTGCTCAACAGTGTCCTCATGGGTATCTACTCCTTCTGGGCGCGCATTCTCATTATCCCTCAGCACACCATAGACCAACTAAACAAATTCTGCCGCAACTTCTTGTGGGGTGCTTCACACATGTACTCAAAACCCCCGTACATATCATGGGAGAAAACTTGCAAGCCTAGGAGTTTGGGCGGTTTAGGGCCTGAGGAACCTTGAAGCTTGGAACCGAGCCTCAGTTGCAAAACTTGTGTGGGACATACAAAATCACAAAGAAGTTTTATGGGTTAAGTGGGTGCACACAAAATACATCAAGAATGGGTCTTGGTGGGACTATTCCCCCCCAATGATGTATGCCCATATTTCAAAAAACTTTGTGAGGTCAAGGATGTTTTTAAATGGGGGAGTACTCCGGGACGTCGTTGGCACTGGAATGATTCAGAAACGACAGGCGAATACAGTGTTGCTAGTGGCTATAGATGGGCCATAGGGGGTGGACATAAACCAATATGGAAGAATATCCCTTGGAACAACCTAATAATTCCTAGACACATTTTCACTCTTTGGATCCTTCTCCACGGCAAACTGCCGGTGAAGGTTCGAACGACCAGATGGGTGAGGGGTGGTATAGACTGAAGTTTCTGTGGAGATGGCATGGAAACCATAGACCATCTCTTCGTTTGCTGCCCCTATGCTGTAGAAATCTCCAGCCACATCAGGAACTGGCCATACTGTGAGTTCCTTGGCCTTCAGAGCACCATTGAAGAGATTATCCAGCATATTGTTAATGGTGGCGCCCCTCGTTGGGCCCAGCACTTCAAGTCTCTGGTTCTAGGAGCGGTCATTTATACCATTTGGCATGAGAGGAATACACAAACTCATGGTTGTCCGGGCGTCAGACCAACAGTGAATGTAACTAGAATCAAGGACCTTGTCCGCACAAGAATCTTAGTTGCAGCTAAAACCAGTCCAAAATATAGGAAGATTTTTGACATTATTCTAACTTTGTAATTTCTTGGGGTTCGGGCAATCTCCCGGCCTTTGTATCGTTTTTCACATGCTGTTCAATACACTCTGTTCTCCAGTGCAATGTGTATATATATATATATATATATATATATATATATATATATATGATACCTCAGTGAAGTCTAAATCTTGTATTTAGTTTTAGTATATATCAATTTTTTCAAAATAATAGGTGAATTGGTAAATGGATTGAGATGGTGATTTGATGATTTAGGGTAAAAGAATCATATAATCTGTAATGCCTTGTCATTATCTCGCACACCTCCAAAAATGACAATTAGAATGAAATAGAGTGATTAGGCCGGCGATATAATTAAAATACTTTGAAATTAGAAAAAAAAGCAACATAAAGAATTCGAAAAATTTGTAAAATTAGATAATGATCTAGGGTAGGTGAAGTGTCCTTTTCTCAAAGGGATAGGAAGTTAAGGGACAATAGTTCTCAGACACGTGTATTAATGTAATAAGGATGAGAAGCACACTACGAATTAATTAACAAATAGATGTTGATGATTTTAAATAGGTCGACAACATGAAATTACTATAAATAAGATGTTATGACATGTTGATTCTGATCATAAATCTAGATAGCTAGCTAGAAACCTTACACACAAAGTAGAGAATTGAAAGAAGTACTCATCCATGGCTAGAATCCCAATAACCTACTTCAAATTCGCCCTCTTGATACTAATGTTGCTCACTAGTTCAGGTTTCATCTCTTCTTGTAATTTTCTTATGTAGAATTAATTATATATAATAAACATGATGTACATAAATGTTGCATGTGGAACTCAACCATAACTTAATTATTTATGCCATGCAGAACTTACGATAAAAGGAGTAATGGGGTGTGTAGGGCGTGGTGGCAAGTGTGGACCAGCTTACTGGTGCTGTGAAGGTTACAACTGTCAACAAGTCGGCGGCAGTCTATGGGATATATTCACTTGGAAGTGCGTGCATTGGGCAACACAAACCATATAATCAAGCTCCAATGATTAATTTCAATGGAGAAAACAAATACATGAGATGAGATACATAGATGGATTGTCTATATATCATGATCCCACATTATTAGTCCTTGCTACTACTGTCCAATATTGCATCTAAGATTTATAAATTATGAGTGTTTGGTTTTTTTAGTTTATGTCCAAATTATATTTAAAACTCAACCCGAAAAAAATAAAGTTTGTACTTCATTTGATGACGACAAGAGTGATGCATTCACGATGTTTGATCATATTCGTGCATGTTGTACACATGTGTTGCATGCTATTATATTTTATTTTGGCTCTAATTATCCAAATAAATACTTCATTATGTACATGTGTGGAAATCGCAAAATATATATGTTACACATTTCTAAATTTATGTTATTTCAGTGTTATTTGTATTTGTCACATATTAAATTTCCAAATTGCCTTGTGAGACACAATATCATCCATCTAATTTCAAAAATAAATATGATACAAATTAAATGTTGACAAATGGTTCGAAAACTCTTATGCTACTATATCTTCAATTTAGTGAAACATTTAAGTATTTAAAAGGGTAAGATTCCAATACATCGACAGGTCTGGAATTTAAGTACTATCAAAATCAATTTTTTGAAGCATAATAATTACTTTTTCAACTCCATTAAAAACATAGTTACTTTTGAGGCCTTGTAAGACTTGTATATATGTTTAACAACCTTCTATGTAATGTTGGTGATAACTCACATTTTTATCAATTTAAGTTTGACGAATTGAATATTTGCATAAAAACAAGAGATAAATTAAATTTTATCTTAATTGCAAATTACGACAATTTGGTCATACCTGAAACCAATTAGATCCAAATATAATATGAATTTTAAACTATTTAAAATCACAGTTAATTCTTTTCTTGGTTGTGACTAATTAAACACATACACGCACCCACCCACACATCCCAACAAACATTGGTTTTTTGCATTTTCCCTAAAATTTAGGGTAATTTATTTTTTGAACTGTTAGTTTTATTATTTATTTTTTGGACCCTAAAGTTTATGGTTTGAATAAAAAAAGGACCTTAAAGTTTGTAGGTTAAAAAAAAGGCCCATGCACTGTTTTTTCTTTTTCTTCCCATATTTGAATTTATCTCCTTATTAGTGTCAAACTTCAGGACTAAGGTTAAAACTAACATTAAAGCTATAATACACCTTGCTTATTCATATCGGAACTAATTAGACCCTGAAGTAACCAGGGTCTAAGAAGTTCCGACATGAATAGGAGAGGTGTATTACAAGTTTAATATTAGTTTTAACCTTAGTCCTGAAGTTTGACACTAATCGAGAAATAAATTCAAACATGAGAAAAAAAGAAAAACAATACACGAGCCTTTTTTCCCAACCTAAAAACTTTAAGGTCCTTTTTTATTCAACCCATAAACATTAGGGTCCAAAAAATAAATAATAAAACCAAGGGTTGAAAAAATAAATGACCCTAAATTTCAGGGTCCAAAATGCAAACAACCCTAGCAAACACACAAATGTAATAGCTAGACATTTTTCAAACACATAATTATATAAAGGAAAAATTTATAGTGGTTGTCAATCATGACAATCACCACAACAAAAACAATGTTCAGTCATACATATGCCAGCTTTTATTTTCGTCATTCATTTTTCTTTATTATAACATTATAAATATATTTTCTTAATTAAAAATATTTTTACTTAAACTTTAAATATCTTAACTCAAATTTTTGCCCTAGTATACGAGCATATTTTGAAAAATATTTATTTAAAATTTTTTAGATAAAATAAATTTTATAATTTATATTAAATAAAAAACAAACATTTAAGATAAAACATAACACATGTTTGAGTAATTAGATTTATTTTAGTTATGGTAGTTGTCATGGTTGACCACCTTCATAAGTGTATCCGCATCGTAAAACCAGCGAAGTTGTAGTCTGTTTTAGTCATTATGATTGCTCAAAAAGTGAATCTGGTATCTCATTGGAGGAAAAATGAACCTAAACAAATACTTAAATAAATGATCGAATATTTACCAAGCTATGTCTTCCTCTCGAATAAAACAAATTCTGAGTAAGAAGCTACTCTTACTTGATTTCAATAATAATAAAGTTAAGTTGTATCAGGAGTTAATTATATTATTCAAATAAAATAGATTTTTACAAACGTTAAAGAAAAGGTATTTCAATGAATTTTTTTTCTGTTTGCTCCAAAATGGAGCCTAAAAAATGAAGATGCAGATATAGATTGCATACATAGGCAATAACGATTTTTTACGATGACAAAAATACATGAATTTGAGCTCTCGTAGACCAATGTTATTTTATTTTCGCTTTGTTTTTCCTTCCAATATTAAACCACAAGTTCTTATTAAATTTTGATTCCTTCCTAATTAATCTTAATCCCTTAACTTAAACCCTAAATAATTATAAAAGGTATATTGAGAATAATTAACTAATTTAGAGTGCCCTTAACTAATCAACCGTTAACATTAAACTCTAAAACCTAAAATAACCCTAAGACCTAACATTAATGTAGTGAACTTTATGCCATATATAATCCTTAACATTAAAAGATTGTTTGCCTATGTGTTCTTTTTTTTTTTGCTTTTATGTTATTGCTTTAGGAATCCTTATTAAACCACGCACGTAACCGTAAAGCCTAATAATAATGGATTTAATGTAAACGGTTAGGGAATGTCCTTTTCAACTAATGATAGGTACTTATCATCAATATTCAACACTGTTCAATACTAATAAACACTGATCAGTACACTGTTCGATCAACTGTGATCAACACAACAAACATTTCTGTTTTTTTAAAACAATTATGTGATTATATTTTTAATGAATAAATTAGAAATAGAAAATTAATCATTATGATTATAATTTGTATATTTCTTACATATGGATTATTAAAGGGTCACACAAAATATACAAAATACAATAATACCTAAAAGATGATAAAAATAATGTAATCTTTTCTAGCCTTTCTTCTTCTATAAGTAATGAAGAATATTTTAAAAAAAAGAATATTTTTAGGTTTTTTTTAATTATTTGCATTTAGTTGCAAGGAAAATTATACATTATAGTCATATATATTTAATTTCTTGTAAAATTGAAAGTATTTTAATAAATTTATTGTAATAATTAATTTCAATAAAATATAAATTAATAATCTATGATAATACACTATCAAAAGATTATCATGTGATCTCAAATATTCTCTCAATCTCTATGTGTGATACAAGATAGGCTCTCAACATTGCATACAACAGCCTTGACAACCATGACAATAAATAAAATGATACAACAAGATTGGGGTTTTAAGGGGGAATGATCTTGAGAAACAATATAATAAATATAGAAAAAAATTTAATCCACCTTGGCAATCAAATATAATTAGGTATATAGGACTATACATCTCATTGCCTCGCGTCTCATTGCCTGCCTCCCCTCAGCTCCAGCTAGTTAATTAAGTTTTCTCAATAATTCTATTGCCGGCAAAGTTTGATTATGTTATCTACAATTCTAAACAGTAAAGAAAAGAAAGACATATATCACGAGTGACACTTCTAATTTTTTTCCTTCCGACCTTCAATTAATTAACAATGTTAGGGAGTATAAAATACTTTATTTCATTTATTAATAATTATATGGTACTGTAAGGAGCAGTAACACCTGTATATTTCTTGAGGTCCACTATATAAAAAAAGAAAGGAAAAATATTTTGCACTATTACTCTCTATTAGAGAACCAACCTAGCAGTGGCGAATCCAGAAATGAAATCAAGCGGCTTCAAAGTTAAACATAAAAATTCAAAACAACCAATCAAAAAACTTACAGTATTATTTTCTTTGGGAAATTGGATTCTAATAATCCCTACTTTTGCAAATTGGATGGCAATAATCTCTATATTCAATTTGTATTCTGGTGGTCCAAAAAAAAATTGTATTGTACTGGTACCAAATCCATCACCACATTATTTTTATTTTTTTCATGTCTACCCCATATTGTTTTTATTTTTTTGGTTCCTGCCCCCAAATAGGTAATGAAGTGTAGTTACTAAAACATTTTTTAAATTATTTTTTTGAGATTCCGAGCCATTATTATGATTTTTTAAAAGGAATAAAATTGAAAAAATCATAAAAAATTGAAAAAAATTGGGAGAAATGCTGTAAATTCATTAAAAATCATAGTAAAGTGTTAAAAAAGTTTTGAATCAAATGCAACACAAAATCTACGATATTTAGGGTATACTCTCGATTTTGTCACACTACAATACAATTTTTTTTTGGTCCACCAGAATACAAATTGAAAGTAGGGATTATTGGCATCCAATTTGCAAAAGTAAGGATTATTAGAATCCAATTTCCTATTCTCTTTTGGGTAGTTGTCCTCGACGAGACGCCATGAGTTGAAATTATTTTATGATGTCATCATTTGGTCTTTTTTCGAAGATCTCATCCTCAAAATAAGTAATAACAGTATTTTTAAAAAATTCGTCTGGGATTCTATTTATTAAAAAAAGTGAAAATTCTAACATAGTAGAAAAAATTATGGCATTTGAAAATTTCATAATTAATCATTAATTTATCAAAAATAAATCACGTATATTAAAAGATTTATATCTCACTAGATAGGATTAACTATTGTAATAACTAACTTTCATCAATATACTAAAATTTTAATTTTTTTTATGACAGAATTAATGATACTTACACTTTTCAACTATGATAATTGAAAAAAAAAATCAATTTTGATAGAATATCCTTCAAATATTAAATTTTATAAAAAATTATATCTCAACAAATAAAATTTATTACTTACTTTAACAAGTTCTTTAATCTATATATATTAATTTCAATTTTCTTAAAGGTATATTTTAAGATAATTATATATTTCAACTATCATAGTTAAATAAAATTTCAACTATTGTAGAAATGTAGAATCTCCAAAAAAACGCTAGGCTTGGTGTAGTTTTTAAAAGAAATACGCTAGGCTTGGTTTAGTTTTTAAAAGAAATACTGGAATAGTTGAAAAAAATCAATTTTGATAGAATATCCTTCAAATATTAAATTTTATAAAAACTTATATCTCAACAAATAAAATTTATTACTTACTTTAACAAGTTCTTTAATCTATATATATTAATTTAAATTTTTTTAAAGGTATATTTTAAGATAATTATATATTTCAACTATCATAGTTTAAAAAAAATTTCAACTATGGTAGAAATGTAGAATCTCCAAAAAAACGCTAGGCTTGGTTTAGTTTTTAAAAGAAATACTCTAGGCTTGGTTTAGTTTTTAAAAACAATACTGGAATAGTTGAAAAAAAATTAATCTGATAGAATATCCTTCAAATATTAAATTTTATAAAAAATTATATCTCAACAAATAAAATTTATTACTTTAACAAGTTCTTTAATCTATATATATTAATTTCAATTTTCTTAAAGGTATATTTTAAGATAATTATATATTTCAACTATCATAATTTAAAAAAATTTCAACTATGGTAGAAATGTAGAATCTCCAAAAAACGCTAGGCTTGGTTTAGTTTTTAAAAGAAATACTGGACTTAACACCAAGAGGTCTAGAACACACAACCTCATTTTGCCTTCAATGAGTAGATGAGGACGCGCGCCACCCAACTAAAACATATTATGTGCCTTATACTTGTTTCATGTTGTATATATATATTTATTAACCTGTATAATTTTACAAACAATTTTTCTTTTTTTTTTCTAAAGCGGGGTCACGTGACCCCATGTTGGATCCGCCCTTGCAACATCCTATTTATACACTTCATCACCTCCGGCCTCAGCCTCATTAATTTACTAAATTCATCACGTCCATTTTTATTTCCAATTCATCAATTCTCATCTTTTATTATCCATCATTGTTTTTCCCCGCTCATGTCTAATACATTATAATATAAAATGACATTCAAAAATTGCATATCCCTAAATCGACGCTATAATTATATATCAAGTTCCACACATTGACAATGCACTACTTATTTGTTTTTAGTTTCTTTTACAAATTGACATAGACTACAATACCAATGAGTCTATTATGAATAAACCATAAGGTGAAAGCTGTAGTACTTTCCAAACTAGGCAAGTATATTTTAGCTTAGTTATCATCATATTATTGATTATAACATTATGTAAGTAGGTTCAGTTTTAAATAATTAAGATGTATATATATATATATATATATATTGCTGACCAAAGATTTAATTTTACTGCCCTTCCTTACTCTAAGAGCAAACTTTAATTTGCATAGTACTCTCTCCTTTCCATTATGACTGTCATGTAATAAATGTTGTATGATTTAGGATGTTTTTCTTTAACTGATAATTTCTTACTTAATTTTTTATCCAAAAATTATAACATTAGAATCTTATGATAGTATTGTTAGAGTATAAAATCATTCTTGGAGCTTCAACCATTAGTTTAAAATTTTGGTTGAGATGACTCCACTTGGTATCAGAGCCAGACCTGAGCAAGAGGTCTCAGGTTCGAATCTCAGCACCCCCCATATTCATTTGTGCAAGGTGAAGGGGCCTTTGTAGCATCCACGCTTCAAACCCAAAGCGCATTCGCGTGTGTTTAAACTTGCAATACACCTCTCTTATTTATGTCGGAACTAATTACACCCTGAAGTATAACCAGGGTTATTCATGTCGGAACTAATTACACCCTGAAGTATAACCAGGGTCTAATTAGTTCCGCCATGAATAAGCAAGGTGTATTATAGCTTTAATGTTAGTTTTAACCTTAATCCTGAAGTTTGACACTAATCAAGAGATAAATTCAAACATGGGAAGTGAAAGATTTTGAGATGCAAAACCCTAGAAAGGAGAAAGGATAGCAAGGGGTTTGCTGATTGAATTGAAGCTGGGAGAGAGATTACACCTCTCTGCTTGATACTTCCAACAAACGAAGGAAAGGATTTAATAACAAACAACAACCCTAAAACCTACTGGGCCAAAACACACGGCCCAAAGAACCCAAAGAAAATAAAGAAGATAAAATACAAAATACAACCTAAAATACATATATACTCCAATACCCCCCCTCAAATTGGAGATTGGGAAATCCCCAATTTGTCTAAGATAGCAATATGTTGAATACCAGTTAAGGGCTTAGTAAGGAGATCAGCAAGCTGATGCCTAGTGGGTACATAAGACAGCTTGACGAGCCCCTGCAGTAACTTCTCCCGAATGAAGTGACAATCCAGCTCTATATGTTTCGTTCGTTCATGATAAACTGGATTGCGTGCTATGTAAATGACGGCTTGATTATCACATTTCACGGGAATAGGTATAACATCTTCAACTGTTAGCTCATGTAAAAGCCTGCTTAGCCACGCCAACTTTGCCACAAGCCTCCTCATGCTCCTATACTCCGCTTCTGCAGAAGAAAGGCTAACTGACTGTTGTTTCTTGGACTTCCAAGATATCAAGGTCTTCCCAAGAAACACGACAAACCCGCTAACAGACCTACGAGAGTGAGGACACGACGCCCAATCAGAATCACAATAGGCTAACAAATCCATAGATGGGTCATTATTCAACAAAATGCCTATAGAAACACTTCCCTTTAAATAGCGTAATACATGTAAGGCAGCCTGGAAATGTGAAGTACGTGGGTTTTGCATAAACTGGCTCAAATGCTGTACTGCAAAACAAAGATCAGGCCTAGTATGAGTAAGAAAATTTAATTTTCCAATTAGATGCCTATATAAAGTAGGGTTATCAAGAGCTTCCCTGAAGTAAGAGTCAATTTGTTGTTGGCTTCAAGAGGAGTAACAACCGTGGTAGCAGTGTCACAACCAAACTCACAAATAAGATCCTTGGCGAATTTTTGCTGAGTTAATAACAGACCTTGTGCTGTCTTAAGGACTTCAATCCCCAAGAAATAATTAACATCTCCCAAATCTTTAATCCTGAAGACCTTGTCAAGGTGCTTCTTGATACTTTGTATCTCATCAACATCATTTCCGGTTAAAAGAATATCATCCACATAAACAGCTAAGAAAGTAACCAAGGAACCTTTTCTTTTGCAAAAAAGATAATAATCATCTTCCGAGTGATGATATTTTCTTGCATAAAGAGTTTAAGCTAACTTGGCATACCATTGTCTAGATGATTGTTTTAGACCATAAAGGGACTTGTTCAACTTACAAACCGGATTATCAACATTAGTGGAGATGCCAGGAGGTAATTTCATATAGATTTCCTCATTTAAATCGCCATGTAAAAAAGCATTATTTACATCCAATTGATTCAAAATCCATTCCCTTTTGACAGCAACACTCATAAGGGTTCTAATGGTAGTCATTTTAACAACATGGGAAAACGTTTCTGTGTAATCTATGCCCTCTTTTTGGGTGAAACCTTGAACAGCCAATCTGGCTTTTAGCCTTTCAATAGTTCCATCCCCCTTATGTTTAATTTTATAGACCCACTTGTACCCTATAGGTTTCTTTGTTGGGGGTAAGGGAACTATGTCCCAAGTATTGTTTAGGTCTAAAGCTTGAAGTTCTTTATCCATAGCCTCCCTCCACCCAGGGTGAAGAGAAGCCTCAGAATAAGAATTGGGTTCATGGTAGTTTAAATGTTCCAAGAGGGATTTGCTATCACTATGTAAGGCAAAAGAATCACATTCAAAAGGTTCAAGAGTGAGATTAGTACAAGTAGAAAGACAAAGGTTATCAGTTTCTTCACTATTAGACAACATAGAATAATCCTCCAGGTAAGTGGGGAGTTTATGAACCCTACTAGACCTCCTTAAGGGAACTTCTTGGTTTTCTTGACCAATGTTCTCAACAATAGTGTTATTAGGATTATCATGTAATACAAGAGCTTCCTCAGTACCAACAGCACCTTGGTTGATGGGCAAAACAGTTTGTTCATTGTTACATAAGTCATCAGAATAACAGAATTCAGTATTTTGATGTGTTGTGACAGGTTTTGGTTGGTTTTTGTTAAAAGAGGTAGAGAAAGGGTAAACATTCTCTACAAATTTGATGTCCCTAGTCACCATAAACTTTTTAGTATTGATGTCCATCACTTTATAAGCCTTCTTTCCCATAGGGTACCCAAGAAAAACACAAGGTGTAGCTCTAGGTTGAAACTTGGTTCGTCCTTCCTTTAAAGCGGAGACATAACACAAACATCCAAAAACTCTTAAATGACACAAGTTTGGTGTTTTTTTATGTAATATCTCAAAAGGGGTTTTGTAATTAAGTACTGAACTAGGTAGCCTATTTATCAAATAAGTGGCCGTCATTAAACACTCTCCCCAAAATTTAATAGGTAAATGCGACTGAAATAACAAGGCACGACTAACCTCTAAAAGGTGTTTATGTTTTCTTTCTACTACTCCATTTTGTTGGGGGGTCTGAACACAACTAGTTTGATGTAAAATCCCTTTTTGAGAAAAGAAAATCTTAGCTTCATGACTCAATCCTAATTCAAGAGCATTATCTGATCTTATGATTTTGATATGCTTCCCAAAGTAAGTGTGAACCATTTCTACAAAAGATTTTATAAAAGATAAACTCTCATTTTTAGTTACCATTAATTGTGTCCAGGTGCTCCTAGAGAAGTCGTCTACTATAGTGAGGAAATATTTATGCCCTGTTTATGTCATTTTTAGTTACCATTAATTGTGTCCAGGTGCTGATGCTTGAAAAGAGGCGCTTTCAGTAAGGAAATTGGAGGTGTACTTGACATTTCTTTGTCTCTCTTCTTGAAGAAGCATGCCGTATACTTGACCGATAGTTGGAAAATGCTTCATTATCAGTATGCTTCCTCTTAGGGAAGTGTAACTCTCATTTAACCCCATCAAATATCAGATTACCTTCTGGTCCTCAAAATATTTGTGCCAGGCATCATTGATCTTGATGGGGTCGCACTGACACTTTCCGCATGCACAGCGTGGTAGACTGCCTACCAATTGAAACTCATCCCAGATCTTCTTGCATCGGTTGAAATACCCAGCAGTATCAAGATTATCTTGGGCGATATTGCTTATGGACTGATGTAGTTGGAACATCTTGGCTTTATCTGACTGTCCGTAGCGTTGATTTAGTTCATCCCACATCATTTTTGGGGTTTCAGCGTAAAGAACACTCTCTCGGACGTTCTTGTCCAGAGTGTTGAGCAGCCAAGAAATAACCATGTGCTGACATCGCTTCCAAAGAGGTAACAATGGCGAATCATCCTTGGGTTGTTGGCAGGTGCCTTTGACAAAAACGAATTTGTTCTTGGCCAAAAGCGCAATGGTTGCTGTCCTTTTCCAATTTTCGAACTCTTCACCTCCAAAAGGTTCAGCGACTAAAGACTGACCTGGGTGGTCGAAGGGATGAATAAAGAGTGGGTCGGACGGATCTACGACCGTCGGCTTTGAATCACCCATTTTGTGGAAGAACTGAAGAAAGGACGAAGCAACGAAGGTGAAGAATGAAGAAAAAAGACTGAATGGGAAAGGCGAAGAAAGGTTGAAGCAGGAATGATGAAAACGAAGAAGGGAGAACTAGGATCTTCTTCGCTCTGGTACCATGAAAGATTTTGAGATGCAAAACCCTAGAAAGGAGAAAGGATAGAAAGGGGTTTGCTGATTGAATTGAAGCTGGGAGAGAGATTACAACTCTCTGCTTGATACTTCCAACAAATGAAGGAAAGGATTTAATAACAAACAACAACCCTAAAACCTACTGGGCCAAAACACACGACCCAAAGAACCCAAAGAAAATAAAGAAGACAAAATACAAAATACAACCTAAAATACATATATACTCCAATAGGAAGAAAAAGAAAAACAATATACGAGCCTTTTTTTTTCAACCTACAAACTTTAAGGTCTTTTTTTATTCAACCCATAAACTTTAGGGTCCAAAAAATAAATAATAAAACCAACAGTTCAGAAAATAAATTACCCTAAATTTCAGGGTCCAAAATGCAAAAAACCGGTGTTTGTTGGGATGTGTGGGTGGGTGCGTGTATGTGTTTAATTAGTCACAACCAAGAAAAGAATAAACTGTGATTTTAAATAGTTTAAAATTCATGTTATATTTGGATCTAATTACTTTAAGGTATGACCAAATTGTTGTAATTCGCAATTAAGAAAAATTTTTATGTCCTGTTTTTATGCAAATGTTCAATTTGTCAAACTTAAATTGACAAAAATGTGAGTTATCACCAACATTAAATAGAAAGTTGTTAAATATATATACAAGTCTCACAAGGCCTCAAAAGTAACTATGTTTTTAATGGAGTTGAAAAGTAAATATTATGCTTCATAAAATCGATCGATTTTGATCTCCTTGCTATGTACTTAAATTCCAGACCTGTCGATGTATTGGAATCTTACCCTTTTAAATACTTAAATGTTTCACTAAATTAAAGATATAGTGGCATGAGTTTTCGAACCATTTGTCAACATTTAATTTGTATCATATGTATTTTTGAAATTAGATGGATGATATTGTGTCTCACAAGGCAATTTGGAAATTTAATATGTGATAAATACAAATAACACTGAAATAACATAAATTTAGAAATGTGTAACATATATATTTTGCGATTTCCACGCATGTACATAAGGAAATATTTATTTGAATAATTAGAGCCAAATTAAAATATAACAACATGCAACACATGTGTACAAAATGCACGAATATGATCAAACATCGTGAATGCATCACTCTTGTCGTCACCGAATGAAGTACCTGCTTTATTTTTTTCGGGTTGATTTTTAAATATAATTTGTACATAAATTTTAAAAAAAAACAAACACTCATAATTTATAAATCTTAGATGCAATATTGGACAGTAGTAGCAAGGACTAATAATGTGGGATCATGATAGACAATCCATCCACGTATCTCATCTCAGGTATTTGTTTTTCCCCATTGAAATTAATCATTGGAGCTTGATTATATGGTTTGTGTTGCCCAATGCACGCATTTCCAAGTGAATATATCCCATAGACTGCCGCAGACTTCTTGGTCGACTTTTGGCTGCGGCGGGTCTATCCTTTTTATTATTTAGGTTATTTTTAATTTAACCTAGTTTCCTTCTCTCACCATTAGTATAAATATTATACTTGTATCTCCACCATAATCACGGTCGCACGCCGCAGGGCACACGGCGTCGTCGAGCACGGCGAACAATGATCGAGTTATAGAGAGTCAGAGCAAGGGAGAAAATATTGAGAGGGAAAAAGGTCTCACCAATATTTTCGATCTCAATTGTATCTCGAGAGAGAAAGATTGTGAGTTGTGAGTGAGAGAGATTGTGATAGTAATCTCCTCTGTTGTGGATTGCATCACATCCTGTGATAGTGATATGATTGTACTCCTCCTTTCTCATAGTGGATTGTTTTCAGGCTGTCGCCGTCCGTGGGTTTTTCTCCGAGTTTTTCGGTTTCCCACGTAAACCTTGTGGTTATGTTCTTGTATCGCTCTCTTATTTTGTTCCTGAATTTTGTCCTAATTTCCGCCATCTCAATTCAATTTATTTATTTCGCTTCCGCTATTACCTAGCTACTATATTTTTCTTTAACAAGTGGCATCAGAGCCTCACAAGGGGTATCTGAGCCTAACAAGTGGTATTAGAGCAAGGGGAGATGGCTTCAATCACGAAGTGCGAAATTCCAAAATTCGAGGGAACAGGGAGACTGCAGTTGAAGGCGGTCCTGATTCAGCACGGGGTAAGGGATGTTGAGTATCCCTACACGAAGACTGAGGAAGTGATGAGCGATGAGAACTTTAAAAAGGATACAGAAAGAAAGCCAGAGTAGGCTGAGTTCGAGCTGGAGCAGGTTGAGCTCAAGGTGGAGCCATCGGAATCTGTAGTCAGGAGCAAGCCGTTGATGCTCAAATAGTTCAGGTTGATGACCCTGATGTTCCTCAGGTGGAGGAAGAACCGCGCATGGCAAGGGATCGTCCCAGGAGGGAGATCAGGAGACCGGCACGGTATACTGAAGATTGGGTGCACAAGAAGGGCCATGCAGAGAGTGACTGTTGGAGAAATCTGAAAGACCAGGAGCAGGGTAGTAAGGATAGCCGCACTAAAACTAGTACTGCAAACTGTGTTGAGTTCGGTTCATATGCAGAGGGGTTTTGTGTTAAGGATGGTGGTAGAACCCTGAAAGAGGTTCGTAAAATTCCTAAGATAATGTGCAATTTGATGTCTTTGGGTACTCTTGAGGTTAACAGTTGTAGGTACAAAACAGAAGATGGTGTCCCAAAAGCGCGCAGGGGTTCCATAGCTCGGATGAAGAGAGTCAGGAAGGGCAGCTTATACATCCTACAGGGGTCTACTACAGTGACGAGAACTGCAGAGGCAGTCTCAAACAGCACATGTGGTCTCAAACAGGAATCCAGGCAGCGGTATGTGATGTTTACCGCTTGAGTGCCCTGCACGGCTACGCCTTGTGGAGGGGCGTGTTGATAGCAAAGTCAAGATGTTTAGCTGGACCAATGGCTCAGATCATGGTCCAAGGTGGAGTTTGTTGGGTTTTATGGCCCATTGGATCCTCGGTGGGGTCCAGAACGAGAGAAGAACAGAAGTCCGTTAGTCAGAGACGCTACCAGCGTCAAATTCCCCCCAACAACACCTAGTTCAAGAGGGACGCTACCAGGGGGCTATGACGCTACAAAGGGGTAGTGTCCCACCACCCAGCGTCCTATTACAGAATCAAAAGAATTGAGACGCTGCTCCCTGGTTGTAGCCACTACCAGCGTGTGACATAGAAAGGCAGAATCGAAAGATGCGAGCGGCGCTGGAAAGTATTTGCCAGCGACTTTTGGCAAGCGGGTCTATCCTTTTTGTTATTTAGTTATTTATAATTTAACCTAGTTTCCTTCAATCACCATTAGTATAAATAGTATACTTGTATCTCCACCTAAACTATACCAGAAGACACCAGAGCAAGAGAGAAAATATTGAGAGGGAAAAAGGTCTCACCAATATTTTCCCGAGTGAATCCCGAGAGAGAAAGATTGAGAGTTGTGAGGGAGAGACATTGATGTTGTTTCTCCTTTGTTATGGATCACATCACACCCTGTAATAGTGATCTGATTGTACTCCTTCTTTCTCATAGTGGATTGTTTTCTGACTGTCGCCGTCCATGAGTTTCTCCGCGAGCTCTTCGGTTTCCCACGTAAACCTTGTGGTTGTGTTCTTTTATTGCTCTCTTATTTTGTTCCTGAATTTTGTCGTAATTTCCGCCATCTCAATTCAATTTATTTATTTCGCTTCCGCTGTAACCTTGCTACTATATTTTTCTCTAACAAGTGGTATCAGAGCCTCACAAGGGGTATCTGAGCCTAACAAAGTGAACATATCCCATAGACTGCCGCCGACTTGTTGACAGTTGTAACCCTCACAACACCAGTAAGCTAGTCCACATTTGCCACCACGCACTACGTACACACCCCCAATTACTCCTTTTATCGTAAGTTAAAATTGATATATATTAAAACTAAATACAACATTTAGACTTCACTAAGGTATCTAATTGTATTTCTCAGTTAAAATTATCGAAACCTAACTGATTGTCTACTAATACTCTGATAGGGTTGTCTATGGATCCATTAACTGATCCGATCATATATTCGGATTTAGATAATTGACAATATGGTTCATATCCGACCCAAAAGTTTCGGTTAAACCGATTTACCGAATAATAAAATTTGCAATCCCTATTTGATCCGAATCTTCCACTTAACCAACTTGTGGAATGAATAACCATATATCTATAAATTATAAAACACTTATACAATCACAATTATAAATTGTCTTAATACCTTCATTGGTTTAAAGTTGTAAACATGATATGATCTATTACGTTTCTAAGCTAATGAGTATCAAATTTACCACCAAACCATAACGTTTCATGGGTTCAATGTTGTTAAGTAATTATTTTCCAATAATCAATAGATTAACCAAATTTTTCAACCTCCGCTCCATGTTCCGAAAAAGATTGGATCGTTTCGCCCATCCGCCAGTTTCAAACATTATCTGCTAATTATCCATTTTTACGAATTGGCCAGATTCTTGGATCGAATCACGGATTAATTGTCATCGACTACCTTCTAATTCTTATGTTCATATATATCATACCCACATTTAAATACTAATTGGAATAATGAGTCGACTAGAAAACATAAAATTAAACATTATCCATCAATATTATGTGGACAAATATGTTAATCACTTCTTGCCTGAGTGGCAAGAGGTCCAACTTCTATTCATGTCCTTAAGGGTTCGAATCGTTGGCCCCATCTTAAAGTTATTGGCACCTCCGTTCCCCGTCTGGGTCTGACTACTTACCTATATAAAATAATTTGACAGAGTAGGGGTAACAATAGCAGAGAAATAGGTTAGACAAACTTTAGAGTGCATGACAAGGTTGATACTCTAGATGAATTAATAGTAAAATTCAATATAACCTAGGTGAAATTTGATATTAATTTCTCTTCAAACTTATATAGTTTTTATTAAAAAATAATAATTTAAATATATTAAAAACTCATGTAAATCTGGATGAAAATAAATATTCAATTATACAATACTTTTTTCATATTAATTTTTTTAAGTCATCTTCTATTATCACGAAATTTCTTTTCTCCACGAATAATTTATTTCAGAAATAATAATCCCTTTCCGACAAAAAAGCTATTCTTTTGTTAAAATTTTAATAAAATTGAGTATAATTTTGGAGATAATAAATATTCACTTTTGAAAGTGTTCCTTTTAATACTGAAGTTTGAAATATTAATTAGTTTTGCATAAACTTCATATCAGTATTTTGAAAAAAAAGTTTGCTAGGTTTGAGAAAATAAGCACAAACTTTTAAAAAATAAATATAGTATTTTATAAATGTGATTATTGATCCTTATATAATGATTACCGTGGTTTGAGGGGAAATATCATTTGAAATTAATAGAAAATAAATATTGATTTATTGGGAAATAGACAAAAGCTTTGATAAAACAAACATCAACTTTATAAAAATATATATACATTTGACAAAATTAATATTAACCTCCTAAAAACGCACTCTACTCCATCATAAATGAAAAGTAATTTATTGAATGGTCAGAGTTAAGATTTTAAATAACATAAATTTGACACGACATAAAAGAAAATTTTTCAAAATAAAGGCACAAATAGATTAAACGTACTTTCAGCTTGCTGTAGACGTGTCAAACTTCAACACTAAAACCCAACAATAACTAGAGAGAGCCGAAACATAGAAATCGGGGATTTTTAGAATTAATATAACTATGTTCGTGCCCGTAAATTTTTAACAAAGATAATTAGAGGAGTCCTTTCCACCAACTTCAACTTTTCATGTTAAATTTTTTTTATTTTAAAAAAAATTTGCCGTACATTATTTATCTTCCTTCCTAACTTTTGAAACTTATTTGAATTTTGCTTCCTAGCTTCCATGCTTCATTTTATAGGGAATTTCAAAGTAGACTAGACTCTCTAGAGATACAATTTGGCAACAAAATTGGGCCATGTGTAATTTGTAAGCATCAAGGAAAATAGTAAAATTATCCTTTTACTCATAGCCGAAATAGTTTTCTTTCTTTTATTATTCATCATCTCTACCATTGTTTGTTATATCATATCGTCTAGCCAAGAACACAGGACAAAAACAAATTTAGATGAGGAGGGGGTTTTAAGACTTCTAATTTTAATGTACATATTGAAAATTTAAATCAACGCATTTATTTTCCAAAGTCAAAACCTACTTAACGAATTTGAAAATGTATGCTTTTTCTTCAGAAAATGCTTTCCAAAAATAACATAATTGAAGCTGTCAAATCCTAACGGCTCAACCTTAAAAGTATGGATATTGATCTTATTAAAGACATAAATTCCTCTAGTTAATTTGACTAGGAAGAATTTCGGCCAAAACGCCCTCGCTTATATTGTCCATTATTGCAATTTAATTTTGCACCATACTCATATTTTTAGGCCCAAATTAATACATTTATGTAATTGGAACATTCACTTGTCATAATTATATTAATAATGAGAAAAGAGAAACAAATCGATTATGCTAGTGATCCTCGTGATATATGTTTGCCATTTCTTTATTATATTGAATGGAGGGTATATACTAAACGGGTGGCCAGGCATGCAGGTGCCTTATGAGATGGTAGCCAATTACTCTAACTAAGCTTTGTTTAAGAATCTTCATTTTTTATTTGATATCGATATGTCTAGTCTTATACACCTAGGCCCTAGCTGGTTGGTATTACACAAGATCAGTTAGATTGTGACATTCTATGGATTGTGCTTATAAAATAATTTCAACCTTCAGTATTTTTTGGAATATTGTTAAATGGTTAGTGGTTAATGAATGTATTTTTATGTCGAGTTTGGTTGGGTCAATTAGGGTCAATAATGTAAGGTCAACGCGGTAGGTGTTGGGGTGATAATACTTTGAGATGTATTGTTTTTAATATGAGAAGCTTTTGTTGCAAAAACCAATTGCAAACATTTTGGCGATAAATGAATTGGGGTCGGGTCATATTATTTTAGGAGTAGGTATCCTTTGTATAAATTAATTTTGATCATATTTTTACACGAGTTTGGTAGGGTTCATTTGGGGTACTCGGTTTTGGTCCATTTAATTACAATATTTGCACAATATTTAAAAGCGATCGTATCTATTTGTTTATTGTTCCAAGTATATAAGATTGAAATGTGTACCCAATGTTCAACATCTAACCCCACGCCCCAGAAAGAAAAATACAAGCACCGGCCTTAGTGAAAAAGTACCTATAAAGGCAAACATGATTTTATGTCAAACATCGCACCACTTTGGTAACAATTGTGTAACCATTGATGGTTTCCCGATAAATTTTCATTTGACTCACGATTCTGTGCAACTTTGTGAATAATCCTTTGACTGATGCTTTCACCTTCATAGTAAAAGTTTTAAATTTGCGCCTAAGGGATTTTAATTTAATAGCAAGCGCCTTCTTTTCGCCTGGAATTCGTACATGATCGAATATTTGCAATACTAGCTTCATGGGAGGTTGCTGCTGTTGGAATTCAGGGAAATTCATTACCCAAGTCTGATTGGATGAGGAACAAAGTCTCGGTTTGTCTTTTACAAGCCTCTCGTAATTGTTAATCAAGTTGAGTAAGTGTTGGGTAGGCTTAGTATATACTATATCGTGACCATGTTGCAAAATTTTAGGACCTAAACATGATTTTCATCGATCTTAAGACTCCAAAAGTGACATTTTTATCACTTAATAAATGAGACTTAGGGGTTGAGACCAAAAATCTCCTACATTACTTAATAGTCATATATGGCTTGGCTTAGGTTGTGGACACTATGTGGTTTTGTGAAAATATATATACATATATATATATATACATACAAACATACACACACGCTATTACTCTTACATTACTCTTTCACTCTCTAGTGCTCAATGAGTTTGGTAGATACAATGTGAAAACCCTTTAATGTATTTCTTTCCCATTGAATCGAATTTTAATTTATTGGTAGATACAATATGAACAAAATTTTCTAAAATAAAAATACTATCAACTACCAATAATATTATAATATATATATTTTGCAACAAAACTACAACGTACACAATAACATGCATGTATGGCATGGATTGAAGACAATCATATCATCATGAATTGAATGACGTATGTGACTGTGAATCTTATTAAATGAGTGACGATAGAGAAAACAAAGATACATAGAACAATGAGAAACTGAAAAACACAAATGATGCCAAGGAAACAGTATATTGTTTTAGCATGCATGGATAGATGATTGTGGTTTTTTAATCGCACTCAACAACTCCGAGATCGCAGACAGGAGCGAGGAGGTTCTTGAGATGGAAGACATCAACAACATTTTTGAGGAGGGGGACGACCTTGCAAGCACAATCCTTTTGGGTCTTCAATGTGCTGCAACAGAGCAAATCTGGGTTTGGCTGAAGAGGGTTATTCAAGTCTATTGCCGACAAACACGACACAATGCTCGCCAGATGTTGAGGCTCACACGCGGCATCTGCCCCTCTCATCTCTGCCAATGTCATAACAGCCAATGCCATCAAGGTAAGGAAAACTAGTTTCTTTCCTACCCATATGCCCGCCATCCTCACTTTTTCAAATAATTAATTAACTACTATTATATTATATAATTGACTAGTAAATATTTTTCTATCAATTAAGTAGTAGTGTTGAGGATTATCTCATCCATGAACTGAAGCACCCAACATCCTATTTATACACTTCATCACATCCGGCCTCAGCCTCATTAATTTACTAAATTCATCACGTCCATGTTCATTTTCATTTCCAATTCATCAATTCTCATCTTTTATTATCCATCATTGTTTTCCCCCGCTCATGTCTCATACATTATAATATAAAATGACATTCAAAAATTGCATATCCCTAAATCTACGCTATAATTATATATCAAGTTCCACACATTGACAATGCACTACTTATTTGTCTTTTATTTGTTTTTAGTTTCTTTTACAAATTGACATAGATTACAATACCAATGAGTCTATTATGAATAAACCATAAGGTGAAAGCTGTAGTACTTTCCAAACTAGGTAAGTATATTTTAGCTTAATTATCGTCATATTACCATGGTATATTTTAGCCAAGTTTCAAGCCTTTTCTTTTTCTTCATAAGAGCATATTTTAGCTTAATTAGCTTAAGCTTTTGGTGGACATGATTCTCACAAGTACTGTCATTAACAATATGACATGGTTCTCACAAGACTAATAAAGTTTGGCTTTTATTTTGGGTTTAGTTTTGGCCTTTATATTTATCTTTGATGTTTGATCTTATATTCTTTAAATACTTTATGTTCAGATATGAGCCAAGTTTCAAGCCTTTTCTTTTTCTTCATAAGAGCATATTACCATGGTGTGTTTGGTAGTTTCCTAGGAAACATTTACCTCGAATAACCATTCTCGAAAAAGACTTTCTGTAGCCCCTAGGAAAATGTGTGCTGATGTTGAGATTGAAATAATGTGTCTAACATTTAAACATTTTCTTCTGATCTTAGGGACAACCAAACATGAAAATTTTTCCAACCAAACAAAACCTTAGCTTTTAAATTAGGTACCCCGACTATGGAAAGTAAAATTTAAAATTTTACCTGTTGAAAGTATAAAACTATAGACTTTCCACATGGAAAGCGAATTTAAAGTGAACCTCAAAAAATGTTTAAAAATAAGGATACACTGGTTTTGGTTTCAACTAGATAAGCATCGTAAATAAAATAGATCTTATTTTTATATATGTTAAGTTTTATCTTGACCATTCGTTTTTTCATTAGGACAAAATTATAAATTAAATATACTTTTTTAATTATTATTTATTTACAAAATTTAAAATTAAATAATTTCAAAATATTTTTTTGAACATGCTAAAACATAATGTTAAGATATTTACTTATAAAAATTTTGGTAAATAAATTTTCAATTAAGAAAATATATTTTATAATATTTTACTAAATAATATATGAAACAGTAAAATTAAAATTTGACACATGCAAAGATGAAATTCATTAATTTAATTGTACCTATTGAGTCATGGTTTACAATCATTATAGAATTTCGTAAAAATGAAATCCCACTGAATAGAAAATGCATAAATTTTTGATTATGAAATGATTCTCAAGAGTCAAGTCTGATTATGTATTTGAAAATGGCAACATGATTCCATTTGTTCTTAATTTATACATGGTTCTGGTAGAAGTTTACATGTTGTATAGTTTTCTTTTCCACACAAATTGTACTGTGGTACATGTTGTACCTAGGTTGGTTCTCTAATAGAGAGTGATAGTGAAAAATATTTTTCCTTTCTTTTTTTTTATACAGTGGACCTCAAGAAATATACAGGTGTTACTGCTACTTACAGTACCATATAAATATTAGTAAATGAAATAACGTAATTTATACTTCCTAACATTGTTAATTAATCGAAGGTCAGAAGGAAAAAAAATTAGAAGTGTCACTCGTGATATATGTCTTTCCTTTCTTTACTGTTTCGAATCGTAGATAACATAATCAAACTTTGCCGGCAATTTAATTATTGAGAAAACTTAATTAATTAGCTATTGCCGAGGGGAGGCAGGCAATGAGACGCGGGGCAATGAGATGTATAGTATTATATACCTAATTATATTTGATTGCCATGGTGGATTAAATTTTTTTCTATATTTATTATATTGTTTCTCAAGATCATTCCCGCCTTAAAACCCTAATCTTGTTGTATCATTTTATTTATTGTCATGGTTATCAAGGCCGTTGTATGCAATGTTGAGAGCCTATCTTGTATCACACATAGAGATTGAGAGAATATTTGAGATCACATGATAATCTTCTGATAGTGTATTATCATAGATAATTAATTTATATTTTATTGAAATTAATTATTACAATATATTTATGAAAATAGTTTCAATTTTACAACAAATTAAATATATATGACTGTAATGTATAATTGTCCTTGCAACTAAATGCAAATAATTAAAAAGACCTAAAAATATTTTTTTTTATAAATATTCTTCATTACTTATAGAAGAAGAAAGGCCGGAAAAGATGACATTATTTTTATCATCTTTTAGGCATTATTACATTTTGTATATTATGTGTGACCCTTTAATAATCCATATGTAAGAAATATACAAATTATAATCATAATGATTATTATTTTTTCTAATTTATTCATGAAAAATATAATCACATATTTGTTTAAAAAAAAAGAAATGTTAGTTGTATTGATTGCTGTTGATCGAACAGTGTATTGATCAGTGTTTATTAGTATTGAACAGTGTTGAATAGTGATGATAAGTACCTATCATTAGTTGAAATGGACATTCCCTAACCGTTTACATTAAATCCATTATTAATAGGCTTTACCGTTACGTGCGTGGTTCAGTAAAGGTTCCTAATGCAATAAGATAAAAGTAAAAAAAAAAAAAAAAACATAGGCAAACATTCTTTTAATGTTAAGGGTTATGGCATAAAGTTCACTACATTAGTGTTAGGTCTTAGGGTTATTTTAAGTTTTAGAGTTTAATATTAACGGTTAATTAGTTAAGGGCACTCTAAATTAGTTAATTATTCTCAATATACCTTTTATAATTATTTAGGGTTTAAGTTAAGGGATTTAGATTAATTAGGAATGAATCAAAGTTTAATATGAATTTGTGGTTTAATATTGGAAGGAAAAACAAAGCGAAAATAAAATAACATTGGTCTATGAGAGCTCAAATTCATGTATTTTTGTCATCGTAAAAAAATCGTTATTGCTTATGTATGCAATCCATCTGCATCTTCATTTTTTTAGGCTTCATTTTGGAGCAAACGGAAGAAAATGTAGAAACCTCCTCTGTGCAAAGGACATTGGTCTGTGCAGGATCAAGGAAGTTTACCTTGCCAGCAACAAGGACATTCAGCAAGATAGTGAAGGACGAAGATTACAAACAACAAGGAATACGTTTTGATGTGAAAGACTAAAAAGAGCAAAAAAACAAACAGGGAAGTTTTATGGAATATACTCTGGGAAGATTTGGATTTTATTCCTCTCCTAATTAGATTAACTAATTGCTACCTTCTTATTTCAGGAAAGCCTTGCATGAAGACATGATTTCCAGAATCCGCATCAAATATGGAAGGCGCCATCTAAGGAAGCTATCAAGAATGGAAGGAAGAAAAACATCCAATCTTGGACAACTCTCCAACGACTCATTACACTCAACCAGCAACATAAATAGAAGACTTGGAGAAAGGAAGAAATCAACGATTCCACGGAAGAAATCGGGTGTTCGAAATAGAAATAGCGTTTTCTATTTTGTGTTCTTGCGAGTTGTTGTGTTTGTGAGAAGTTGAGTGTAATCAATCCTTAACGGATTTAGGGTTGATTGATACTTGTAAAATCGATTCCTAGACGGACTTAGGATCGATTGAGTTTAATCACCAAAGGGTGATTTTGGTGGGTGTTGTTATTCATAAAATAAGAAGCGTCCTCTGCAAGGCGCTCAGTTCTGTATACAACCTAAGGACATTCATCTGAGGTTGTATTACTTCATTCTGTTTCAATATAATAAAGGAAGTTGTTCAATATACGCTTATTGTCCATTATCTTATTCCTGCATTATATTGAATCTTAATCTAGTTAGATTAAGAACCTAACGTCCTTTATAAGTGATCATTTGTGCAGAAAATTTTCATAACCCTATTCACCCCCCCTCTAGGGTTCTTTCAATTGGTATGAGAGCCTGGTCCACTGAAAATTCAGAGACTAACCGCTCTGTGGCAATGATCATGGGAGATTACAACATGGGTGACTTAAGTCAAGGACGTTCATGGAACAAATCACCTCGGCTGACAGGTGACAACTATCGAGTTTGGAAACGCCAAATGGAAATCTTCTTGAGAAATCAAGATGAGGACATTTGGGACATAGTCAAAGAGGGAAACTATCCTACTCCTCAAAAGACTGCCGAGGATTGAACACAAAGTAACAAGCCAAGATCTGAGTACACACCTGAAGAGAAAGAAAAAGCAAAGAAGAATACTCATGCACACTATCTGTTAATTTGCAGTCTTAATTCTAATGAATTTGAAAGGGTGTCTAATCTTGATACAACAAAGCAGATATGGGACTACTTGGTCACGACCTATGAAGGAACAAATCAAGTGAAAAAGACCAAGATCAACATACTTGTTCAAAAGTATGAAGGCTTCAAGATGGAAGGGAATGAATCCGTTGAATCTATGTTCATAAGATTCAGCGCGATAACCAACCACCTCAAGTCTCTCGGGAAAACATATACAGATGAAGAGCAAGTGAACAAGGTCCTTCAGTGTCTGCCCAGACACAAATGGGGACCAAAGGTAACTGCTATTAAAGAAGCCCAAGACTTAGAGACCTTAAAGCTTGAAGAGTTGATAGGAAAGCTCCTTGCACACGAGATACGACTATCTGAAGGCAATCAGACCAAGGACATTGCTCTCAAAAGTACCAAGGAACCAGAAGAAGAATCAGAGGATGAGGATGAAGAAACCATGGCCATGCTAGCTAAAGGTTTCAAGCGACTATACAGAAAGAATCCCAGATTCCGTGGTTACCTAAGAGAATCATCCTCCAAACGATCTTCACCCAAAGGTAAGACTCAAACCAAGGATGATAATGAATATAAATACTTTGCTTGTGGTGCAACAGATCACTTGGTTAGAGAATGTCCTCACGTGAAGAAAGTCAAGGAACAAAGTGACTTCAGAGGAAAAAGATTAAGCAGCAAAGCTATGGTTGCCACATAGAGTGAAAGTGAAGGCAGTGAAAGTGAAAGTGAGTCTGAGGAAATTGCAAACCTTTGTCTCATGGCAAAGGACGTTACAGAAACACAAGCAAATGAAAATGATGAGGTATTCACAAATCTCTTTCTTAAATGTCCTTAACATAACTTGAAACCCAGAGTACTTAATCTACTTGATTACATTGCCACCCCTTACTAACAAAGTTCACTACCTCACTAGAATTGCTGAGACAAACTCCAAAACCATAGCAACTCAACATGAGATAATCGAAAACCTCACCACTGACAATGTCAGCATGAGAGAAGAGACGATCCAAAACCGAAAAGAACTAAACTCCATTCTCAATCTAGAAATAAACCTAGCTCATTCCACTCTATACTCTGAAAAGAAAACCTCTACAGATAAACCTGGCTCACCAAAGACCAAACCAGATTCCTTCCCTTTTCACAAACCCACTAATACACCAAAACCAAGGACCAAAACCAAGTGGGTTCCAAAGAAGCCAAATTCAGTACCTGTCCCTAAAGACAAAAAATCCTCTTTTCAAAAGCCTGGACCAAAGAAAGGTATAATGTCCTTCAGTGCAGGTATGTCTCAGGGCTCACAACGACCTCTCGTATTTGGACAGCGGATGCTCGAGACACATGACTGGAGATCCAACCAAATTCAGGGAACTCAAGGACAACAAGGGTGGGAAGGTAACGTTTGGAGACAAAAGCCAAGGGAAAATCCTTGGAGTCGGCAAGGTCGGTAAGGACTCAGTCAATTGTATAAATGATATATATTATGTAGAAGGTTTAGAGTATAATCTTTTAAGTATTTCTCAGTTTTGTGATAGGGGTTATAAAGTTTGGTTCAATAAGAACTCATGTGTTGTAGAGAAAGAATCCCATGAAATAGTCCTTAGCGGTCATCGGATGAACAATGTGTATGTTATTGACCTCAGTGATCATATGACAAATGACCTCACCTGTCCTAGAGTTGCATCAGATGATACCTGGTTATGGCATCGTAGATTAGGACATGTGAACATGAAAACCCTTCAAAAGTTAAAACACCTAGGATTGGTTAGAGGACTACCATCTCAAATCTTCATTCGTGACAAAGTATGTGATGCATGCACAAGAGGCAAACAGACTAGAACCTCCTTTAAACCTGTGTCTCAAGTAACCACCTCTAGATGTTTAGAATTGTTGCATATGGACCTCTGTGGACCAATTCCATACAAAAGTCTAGGAGGACGCTCATACATACTAGTCATTGTTGATGATTATTCAAGATTTACCTGGGTTCTATTTTTGAAGGATAAGACAGAGGCTTACTCAGAATTTGAGAAACTATACAGACAACTCAAGGTCCTTACTGGACTCAGTCTGGTGTCTATAAGAACAGATCATGGAAGAGAGTTTGATAATCGAGACCAATTTGGAAAATTCCATGATCAAGAAGGTGTTACACATAATTTCTCTGCCCCAAGGACACCACAACAGAATGGTGTGGTTGAACAACGCACACTGGAAAACATGGCTAGAACAATCATCTGTGAGAACAATCTATCCCTTTTTCTTTGGGCTGAAATTATAAATGCTTCAAAGTATATTCTCAACAGATGTACCATAAGGTCCTTCATAAAGAAGACACCCTATGAGTTGTTCAAGGGTAAGACACCAAATGTAGCTCATCTCAAGGCCATTGGATGCAAATGCTTCGTTCATAACAATGGCAAAAAGGCTTTAAGCAAATTTGAGCCAAGAAGTGAAGAAGGAATTCTGGTAGGATATTCCTTATCTAGCAAGGCCTACAGAGTCTACATTAAAGCATCCAAAAAGGTGGAAGAATCCATTCATGTTGTCTTCGATGAAACTGCCACCACTCCATCAGAAAGGTCCTCCATCAAATTCCAGATTCATCAAGATGATGATGAGGAGGACACACCTCGTATATTTCAGCAAGGTCCTCTTCAACAAAATGAAGAACCTCCTCCAGATGACATCATGCAATCAACTTCAGAACATGAGGAAAATGAAGTACAAGGACCTTCACATGATACAGAACAAGGACCTTCCTTCAGTGACGGCCAAGGACCTTCACCAATAGAAACTCCTCAAATCGTCGAGACTGCACAACAAAACATTGAGGAGCCATCAAGGACCTTCAGGTTCAAACCTACTCATCTGGCTGATAACCACCTTTCAGGTCTGGAAATAGGTATTAGAACTCGATCCTCTCTTAGAAACTTTTGTGCTTTTCACGCATTTGTTTCTCAGATTGAACCCAAAGGACCTGAAGAAGCTTTAAAGGACAGCAACTGGATCCTAGCCATGCAAGAAGAATTAAACCAATTCGAGCACAACAAAGTGTGGAAGCTTGTCCTATGACCCGAACACCACCCCGTCATTGGTGTAAAATGGGTCTACCGCAACAAATTAGATGAACATGGCACTGTCACAAGAAACAAGGCAAGATTAGTTGCCAAAGGATACAACCAAGAAGAAGGCATCGACTATGAGGAAACCTTCGCTCCAATTGCAAGACTAGAGGCCATTCGAATACTTCTTGCCTATGCTTCATCAACTCACATGAAGCTATATCAAATGGATGTAAAAAGTGCCTTCCTCAATGGATACCTAAAAGAAGAAGTCTATGTGGAGCAACCTCCAGGATTTGAACAACAAAATCCAGACACTCATGTTTACAGACTTCAGAAGGCCCTTTACGGGCTAAAACAAGCACCCATGGCTTGGTATGAGAGATTAAGCTCCTTTCTTCTAAGAAATGGATTCACGAGAGGTCTCATAGACAAAACACTGTTCATCAAAACCTCAGGTCAGGACTCCACTATAATTCAAGTTTATGTAGATGACATTATATTTGGTGCTACTAATGAAATCCTAGTAAAGGACATCTCTGATCTTATGAGAAAGGAATTTGAAATGAGCCTTGTGGGAGAACTTAAATTCTTCCTTGGCTTACAAATCAAGCAGCATGAAGATGGCATCTTCATCAATCAGAGTAAGTATGTCAAAGAACTCCTAAAGAAATATGGGCTTGAAAATGTCAAGTATTCTAGCACCCAATTGTCCTCCACCTTAAAGCTTGATCATGATCATAACGGTAAGGCCATTTTTGACAAATAATACTGAGGTATGATTGGATCTCTCCTCTATCTAACCGCTAGTCTTGAAGACATTATGTTCAGCATGTGTGTGTGTGTGCACACTTTCAAAGTGCTCATAAGGAATCTCACTTGGTTGCTATCAAAAGAATCCTAAGATATCTTGCAGGCACAAAGGACCTTGGGCTATGGTATCCTAGCAACAACTCCCTTCATCTTGTTGGATACTCAGACGTCGATTTTGCTGGATCCAGAACTGATTGAAAAAGCACTTCAGGACGATGCCAAATGCTAGGCCTATCACTCATATCCTGGCAATCAAAGAAGCAAAATGTCGTTGCCCTCTCCACAGCAGAAGCTGAGTACATTGCTGCCGGTGCTTGTTGTGCACAACTCTTGTGGATCAAGCAACAGATAAAGGACCTTGGCATCGAAACCTCAAGTACTCCAATCAAATATGATAATCAAAGTGCAATCCAAATCACCAAAAATCCAGTTCAGCATTCCCGCACCAAACATATTGAAGTACGACACCATTTTATCAAAGATCATGTGGACAAAGGCCATATCACTATGGACTTCGTACCCACACATCAACAACTGGCCGATATTTTCACTAAGCCCCTTCCCACTGAGCACTTCATCACCAACAGAAGGGAACTTGGCATGTTACAACCAACCGACCAGTTCAGGGGGAGCTAGAGTCCTCCTTTCCAGGGGGAGCTAAGGTCCTTCCCCTCCAGGTATGTTTCTAAACCTAAAACTGCTCACAAAGGTCCTTGATATCCTTGTCCTGGATCCATATTGAGCTCTCTCACATAGATCCTGGCACATGGTTATACTAACAGTTCCCTCATAACTGCTTAAGTATAACCTCCTTTTACTCAAATGCATTTCCTAAAGAACTTTGCCCTTTTCTTCACAATTTCTTTCATCGAAAAATCCTTTCCACTTTCATCAAGATTTCAAAATTCAAATTTAATTTCTTTTTCCTTCCTCGTTTTTCCCCTCACTCTCGCTCAATCTCTTTCTTACGTCATCATGATTGATGTTCCCCATCAAATCTCTCTTCCGTCATCAATTCCCCACTTCCCCACAATTCTTGATCCTTCCCAAAATTAAAACCTCCCCTTTCCTTCTACAACCACCCACCTTCCCCATCAACTCTCTTTAACAACCATCATCCGTCCCCACTCAATCTCCCTCATCTCTCAAACCATCTCTTTCACCCCAACCATATCTCTCTCACTGTCTCCATGGGAAAGTGACCCGCCCTCAAAACTGCGGCCTCATCTGGGGTTGCCAAACGAACATGCTCTAGTAAAACACCACCCATTCCTCCTGACTCCACCAACTCCCACAGTTCCTCCTCCGATGCCATCACCGTTCCCCCACCATCATCCAACTTATCACTCTAAATTTCCCCTCAACAACGTTTGGAAATCTTTTCCAAAAGGCCGATGTTATGCTGCGACACTGTAGATCTGGACTCCCTCATCGAAGCTTTCTCATCTTTCTCGACTCTCAAAGACATAGGTTGTCAGGCCTTCTTCGGCTGTGACCAAAGTGTTTACCCAACGTTTGTTCATCAATCCTTCGCCAACCTAGTGGTCAATCCAGGGAAAACGCTTCATTCGAAAGTATCAGGTATTGACCTCTTGCTCTCCGCTAATCATGTTGAAAAGATTCTGCATCTCATACTTAGCATTGCGAAGTCCCCTCTTCCCTTGCCGTCTGATCCAAAACATAAACTCCTCAAACTATATGGCCGACCTTCTGAGACCAAAAACACTCAGTACACCGCCTTAACCTCCGAAGCTCACTTTCTATACTACACAATTGTCCGCACCATTCTGCCTAGAGGATCCAACAAAGAAACCTTAAATGAAGCCTGTGCATACTTTATTCTGAACATCATGAATGGTAGACACCCTAAGGTAGAAGACATTGTCATCACCCATCTTATCCGAGCCGCATCCTCCATGTTTGGACCCCTGCCTTACTGCAACCTTCTCACCAAAGTCTTCCAGGCCCATCAGGTTCCCCTTGCCACTTCCGACCAAGCATATGTGAATATCGCTACCATCGACATTCCCCTTCTCAAAAGCCTAGGATACCATAAACAAGATGATGGTACATGGCTTCACTCAGATGAGATCAAGGCCGTTCAGGAAAGCTCCTCAGCTGTTGCTGCCAAGGACGTTCAGGATGCTTTGCAAGTGCAAGTATCCGACCTCCGCACTAAGGTACATGCTCTCCACAAAAAAGTTCAAGGTCTCCATGCAGTGCATGCATCCATCAGCAAAGCCATCACCTCTCTGATGAATGTCATCTCATCCATGCCACCATCCACTCAGATCACTCTGGCCACTCCATACTCATCTCCTGCTGCTGAAGCAAGTCCCAACCCTGATGAAGTTGATCCTAGTGTTCCCCTCCCCTAAAAACTCTTTTTACGCAATTCACAAACGTTGTTCTTGTGCCAAACATACCTCCTGTTTCATTTTCTAGTGAAAGCAAAAAAGGGGGAGATTAATTATTGGTTTTTGCTGTGTTGTTTTGCTCTGTTCCTTTTGGTCTGTAACTAAACCATTAACTGCCGCTATGCATAACCATTAACTGCTGCTATGCATAAATTTCTTCTGTATGCTGCATACATTACTATTGCTAAAACATTGCCATGGAGTTTTTGTCTTCACTCAAAAAGGGGGAGATTGTAGAAACCTCCTCTGTGCAAAGGACATTGGTCTGTGTAGGATCAAGGAAGTTTACCTTGCCAGCAGCAAGGACATTCAGCAAGACAGTGAAGGACAAAGAATACAAACAGCAAGGAATACGTTTTGATGTGAAAGACTAAAAAGAGCAAAAAAACAAACAGGGAAGTTTTATGGAATATACTCTGGGAAGATTTGGATTTTATTCGTCTCCTAATTAGATTAACTAGTTGCTACCTTCTTATTTCAGGAAAGCCTTGCATGATGATATGATTTCCAGAATCCGCATCAAATATGGAAGGCGCCATCTAAGGAAACTATCAAGAATGGAAGGAAGAAGAACATCCAATCTTGGACAACTCTCCAACGACTCATTACACTCAACCAGCAACATAAATAGAAGACTTGGAGAAAGGAAGAAATCAACGATTCCACGGAAGAAATCGGGTGTTCGAAATAGAAATAGCGTTTTCTATTTTGTGTTCTTGCGAGTTGTTGTGTTTGTGAGA
This sequence comes from Portulaca oleracea, assembly GCA_029582165.1. Classification (NCBI taxonomy): domain Eukaryota; kingdom Viridiplantae; phylum Streptophyta; class Magnoliopsida; order Caryophyllales; family Portulacaceae; genus Portulaca; species Portulaca oleracea. Next base: position 24,525,666 of record CM055877.1, on the reverse strand, counting down.
AGTTGAGTGTAATCAATCCTTAACGGATTTAGGGTTGATTGATACTTGTAAAATCGATTCCTAGACGGACTTAGGATCGATTGAGTTTAAACACCAAAGGGTGATTTTGGTGGGTGTTGTTATTCATAAAATAAGAAGCGTCGTCTGCAAGGTGCTCAGTTCTGTGTACAACCTAAGGACATTCATCTGAGGTTGTATTACTTCATTCTGTTTCAATATAATAAAGGAAGTTGTTCAATATACGCTTATTGTCCATTATCTTATTCCTGCATTATATTGAATCTTAATCTAGTTAGATTAAGAACCTGACGTCCTTTATAAGTGATCATTTGTGCAGAAAATTTTCATAACCCTGTTCACCCCCCCTCTAGGGTTCTTTCAGAAAATTCATTGAAATACCTTTTCTTTAACGTTTGTAAAAAATATACTTTATTTGGATAATATAATTAACTTCTGATACAACTTAACTTTGTTATTATTGAAATCAAGTAAGAGTGGCTTCTTACTCAGAATTTGTTTTATTCAGGAGGAAGATATAGCTTGGTAAATATTCAATCATTTATTTAAGTATTTGTTTATGTTCATTTTTCCTCCAATGAGATACCCGGTTCACTTTTTGAGCAATCATAATGACTAAAACATACTACAACTTTGCTGATTTTACGATATGGATACACTTATGATGGTGGTCAACCATGACAACTACCATAGCTAAAATAAATCTAATTACTCGAACATGTGTTATGTTTTATCTTAAATGTTTGTTTTTTTATTTAGTATAAATTATAAAATTTATTTTTAAATTTATTTCATCTAAAATATTTAAAATAAATATTTTTCAAAATATGCTCGTATACTAGGGCAAAAATTTGAGTTAAGATATTTAAATTTTAATTAAAAAAATTAATTAAGAAAATATATTTATAATGTTATAATAAAGAAAAAAAATGAATGATGAAAATGAAAGCTGACATATGTATGAATGAACTTTGTTTTCTGAGAAAAGAAAGAATGACAGAAAAGAACTTGTAATTGTTGTATTATTATGAATAAGTAAATAATACAGGAGAGAGTTATGACTATATATAGAAGAGTACAATAACAAGAAACAACTAACTAATTCTTGATGACTTGGATAACTAATTTGAATTAGTTATTCTTCACATCCCCCCCCCCCCTTTGAAGGTTTGTCCAGAAGACCGAGCTTGGTAGACAAATAATCATTCTGATGCTCTCCTAGGGGCTTGGTTAAAATGTCTCCTATTTGCTCATTTGATGACACATAAGAGATGCTAAGAAAACCTTCTAGCAGCTTGTCTCTTGTGTAATGACAGTCAATATTGAGGTGTTTGGTCCTTTCATGAAAGACCAGATTTTCTGCTATATGCATTGCCGCTTTATTATCACAGTGCATCATGACAGGAAGCTCTAATGGCAACTTCAGATCCTGAATGAGATTAGTGATCCAAACCAACTCAGAGGTAATAGTTGACATTGCTTGGTATTCTGCTTCAGCTGTGGATTTTGCTACTGTATTTTGTTTCTTAGTTTTCCATGATACTAAACATTTACCAAGAAACACAGCATATCCAGTAAGTGATCTTGCTGTCATTTGAAAAACTCCCCAATCTGCATCGCAATAGGCTTGAACCTTAAGATCAGAATCTGCTGAAAAGAATAATCCTCGATTAATGGTTCCCTTTAGATATCTTAACACATGAATGGCTGCATCATATTGAGGTTCGGTCGGAGCTTGTAAAAATTGACTAAGATGTTGAACCGAATATGATATATCAGGCCTTGTGATAGTTTGATATAAAAGTCTTCCTATGATTCTTCTGTACTTCTCAGGTTCATCAAGAGGCTTTCCTTTATTTTTCAAGTCACAGCAAGCCTGATTAAAAGACTTTATCCAGCCTCAAAAGAAGAGTTCTGCTACTTCCTCTTCTATGTCTCACAGTTTTACAAGCATAAATGAAGACAATGCTTTTCCATTATTAAAATCAGTTGATTTCCAACATTTTTCATCAGAATATGTTACATCTTTGATTGCTAATATGCATGTCCCAGAACCTACTAGCTATAAACAGGTTGCTCAATCACCTGATTGGATAGAAGCTATGAATAAAGAGATTCAAGCCCTAGAAAAGAATGGCACATGGGTTCTCACAGACTTACCTCCTGGAAAGAAGGCTTTGACTTCAAAATGGGTATATAAAGTGAAGTTCAAGCCTGATGGAAATATTAAAAGATACAAAGCCAGATTAGTCATCAGAGGGTTTGAACAAGTGAAAGATAAAGATTACAAGCACACTTTTTCTCCTGTAGCAAAGCTTTCAACTGTGAGAGTTTTTATTGCTATGGCTACAATCAAAGATTGGCCTCTTCATCAGCTTGACCTAAACAATGCTTTCTTACATGGATTTTTGGAAGAGGAGGTTTATATGTTGCTGCCATAAGGCTATAATCAAACTTCAAAAGGTCAAGTATATAAGCTAGAAAGATCTTTGTATGGATTAAAGCAAGCCTCAAGGCAATGGAATTTAGAGTTGAGCAAGTTTCTCAAGCAAGTTGGTTTTATTCAATCTAAAAATGATTATTCTTTGTTTACTAGAGAAACTAATGGATTAACTACCATTGTGTTAGTATATGTAGATGATCTTCTCATTACAGGGAGTGATAAATAAGGAATTTTAAAGCTCAAACAACAGTTGCATCAAGCCTTCACAATTAAAGACTTAGGATCAGCTAGATATTTTCTTGGAATTGAGATTGCAAGAGCCAAGTCAGGTACTTTATTAAATCAGAGGAAATATATTTCTGATATTCTCAATGATGCAGGATTATTAGGAGCAAAACCAGCAAAATTCCCACTTTCAAAAGGATTGAAGTTATCTGCAAATAAAGGAAAGCCTCTTGATGAACCTGAGAAGTACAGAAGAATCATAGGAAGACTTTAATATCTAACTATCACAAGGCCTGATATATCATATTCAGTTCAACATCTTAGTCAATTTTTACAAGCTCCAGCCGAACCTCAATATGATGCAGCCATTCATCTGTTAAGATATCTAAAGGGACCCATTATTGTAAGTTTCTTCATCCATTCTGATTCTTGACTGATCTGTTCCTTGACCAGTGTCTACTCCACCACTGGATGACCCTTATCCTCCAGTAGCCATTTCTTAAACCTCAAAGATGTAAGAAAAATTGCAACAATTAATTGCAACCAGGAAATGCTCAAGCAAATACCTTGAGCTCTGATACCATGAAAAAAGAAAGAATGACAAAAAAGAACTTGTAATTGTTGTATTATTATGAAGAAGTAAATAATACAGGAGAGAGTTATGACTATATATAAAAGAGTACAATAACAAGAAACAACTAACTAATTCTTGATGACTTGGATAACTAATTTGAATTAGTTATTCTTCACATTTTCGTTGTGGTGGTTGTCATGATTGACAACCACTACAAGTTTTTCCTTGATATAATTATGTGTTTGAACAATGTCTAGCTATTACATTTGTGTGTTTGTTGGAGTTGTTTGCATTTTGGACCCTGAAATTTAGGGTAATTTATTTTTTCAACCCTTGGTTTTATTATTCATTTTTTAGACCCTAATGTTTATGGGTTGAATAAAAAAGGAACTTAAAGTTTGTAGGTTGAAAAAAAAGGCTCGTGTACTGCTTTTTCTTCTTCTTATGTTTGAATTTATCTCCCAATTAGCGCCAAACTTTAGGACTAAGGTTAAAAGTAATATTAAACTTGTAATACACCTCTCTTATTCTTGTCGGAACTACTTAGACCCTGGTTACTTTAGGGTCTAATTAGTTCCGACATGAATAAGCAATGTGTATTACTTCAGGACTAACCTTAGTTTTAACCTTAGTCCTGAAGTTTGACACTAGTCAGAATATAAATTCAAACATGGGAAAAAAAAGAAAAGCAGTACACGAGCCTTTTTTTTCAACCTACAAACTTTAAGGTCCTTTTTTATTCAACCCATAAACTTTAGGGTCCAAAAAATAATTAATAAAATCAAGAGTTCAAAAAATAAATTACCCTAAATTTCAGGGTCCAAAATGCAAAAAACCAGTGTTTGTTGGGATGTGTGGGTGGGTGCGTGTATGTGTTTAATTAGTCACAACCAAGAAAAGAATTAAATGTGATTTTAAATAGTTTAAAATTCATATTATCTTGGGATCTAATTAGTTTCAAGTATGACCAAATTGTTATAATTTGCAATTAAGATAAAATTTGATGTCTTGTTTTTATGCAAATGTTCAATTTGTCAAACATAACTGATTAAAATGTGATTTATCAGCAACATTACATAGAAGGTTGTTAAACATATATACAAGTCTCACGAGGCCTCAAAAGTAACTATGTTTTTAATGAAGTTGAAAAGTAATTATTATGCTTCACAAAATTGATTTTGATCTCCTTGCTGCGTACTTAAATTTCAGACCTGTCGATTTATTGGAATCTTATCCTTTTAAATACTTAAATGTTTCACTAAATTAAAGATATAGTAGCATAAGAGTTTTCGAACCATTTGTCAACTTTTAATTTGTGTCATATTTATTTTCGAAATGAGATGGATAATATTGTGTCTCACAAGGCAATTTGGAAATTTAATATGTGATAAATACACATTAACACTGAAATAACATAAATTTCGAAATGTGTAACATATATATTTTGCGATTTCCACCCATGTACATAATGAAATATTTATTTGAATAATTAGAGCCAAACTGAAATATAACAACATGCAACACATGTGTACAGCATGCACAAATATGATCAAACATCGTGAACGCATCACTCTTGTCGTCACCAAATGAAGTATAGGCTTTATTTTTTTTTCTGGTTGATTTTTAAATATAATTTGGACATAAATTAAAAAAAACAAACACCCATAATTTATAAATCTTAGATGCAATATTAGACAGTAGTAGCAAGGACTAATAATGTGGGATCACGATAGACAATCCATCCACGTATCTCATCTCATCTATTTGTTTTTCCCTATTGAAATTAATTATTGGAGCTTGATTATATGGTTTATGTTGCCCAATGCACGCATTTCCAAGTGAATGTATCCCATAGACTGCCGCCGACTTGTTGACAGTTGTAACCTTCACAGCACCAGTAAGCTTGTCCACCAGTAAGAAAACTTCGAAAAGTGAGATAAATCTCAGTACGTATATCCCTCTAACGAAAGAATCATTTCAAAATTTATTTTACTTACTAGCGCGGTTCCAACATAATTAAAGCAATATAAAAGAGGAATAATAAACAATTAAGTGGTACATAACTTACAGAATTAAGCCGTAGCTTAGCTTATTCCTGTACCTTATGAAAACCGTAACTTAACAAAACTGTGCATGAGCATGCTTTCTTTCCAACTTAACATAAACAAAGGTTTAGGAGATTCGTAAATCATACCTAAACTTGACAAAAAATCACACAGTACTTAAAACATAAGTTCAATATTGAATTATCGTGAATCAAGACTTGTAAAACTTGATAAGTAAATCATAAAACCTTATTATTACACAAAGACTTCGGAAAACTTAATTAATTAACAATTAGTTGTCCTTTTGTTAACCTAGAGGGCCCCTACTTGCGATCATCGGCTAAGCCTCCGTATGCGCATACCCGGACCGATCGGGAGATTCGGATTGCGGACAATGTCCTATACTGGCCAGATTTCCATGGGGTGCACTTTAGGCATTATATTCATATTTTTCCTTGGTGTGCGCAAGGCACGGTTATCCTGGTGTGCACTACGACACAGGTTCCCTGGGGTGCGCTGAGGCACGATTAAGCATGGGGTGCTCTACAATACGATTATACATGGCGGGGCCTTTATTAAAAATTTTAGAGACTTCGAACCTTGACCTTGGGTTCTTAATAAAACTGGATCCTTAACCACCTTTGTAATCATAACTTAAACTCATCCTTGAAACCTCCTTGAATAAGAACTGAACTTATCACGAAATTTATTCATGAACTACCTTTAACAACCAAAGAATGGAAATATTGTAAAAGTCCCTAACATAAAGGATTCCTAATATAAGGTCTTAAGTAGAACATAAAATAACTTGATAATTTAACCCTAGTAATTGAAATTCATAGGGCTCGCATAACATCTTGAGCATAAAACATAAGAGTTTGCAGAAATGCATGAGTGTTAAAGTAAATATAACGAAATAGGCATAAAAGAATAAACCATACTTGGGTACATAAATCTACATAAAACTTACCTACACTGGAACATGATGCATAAAATAACATAAATACTTAGAAACAGACGAGTTACCTAGTAAATTAAACTTTAGTACATATACCCACTTAAAACTTACTTTTGACAAGAAACATGAAATTAGCATGGATGAGATAAATCGTAAAATAGATATGATATGTATGACATAAATAATTCATAAGTACTTTAACTTAGAAATTACATGCAATATACATACCTGGGTACCCGTTACCTACGCACACTGAACTGGCAGGGACTTGAACAGTTTGAACGCAACGACCTCTAGGATGGACTTAGAAAAGAAAGGGGACATGAATTAGGATTCAACTTAGCTGGGAGGATTGAGAAATAACTTTAATAAATCTTTATGGTTCAATAAGGAACTTATTTCTTCAAGGCGCACTCGTAAGGCAATAACTTTTCCCACAAGAATCGTATCAAGGCATAAAATGACTTTTTGGAAAGCTTAGATCAAAACTACAACTCTCCATTATCCATGAAGGCCAAAAACATGGTTAAGAAGGGTAAAAACTCTCATCTTTACAAGCTGCCTAGAATAATTAATTTAAATCTCACTCCTTTGGAGAATCATAACTCAAGCTACACTTATCGGTTTGAGCCACGTAAGCTATGTACGGAAAGCTGAAAGAACAATCTAAAACTTTCATATTGATCACAATTTGAGTTGGGTATGGGAAAGGATCAGATTTTGGCCAAGAACCCAGAGGAGTCACAATAAATTTCTGGGTAAATTCAGATTACTGGCCCTAATTCCGGGACTCATAACTCTCATTCCCGGTATCGTATGACCATGAATTTTACCTTTCCAGAAAGCTCAAGAAACCTCTAAATCTTTTATGTTGAACACACAGCCAAAAAAGACCTCTAAACAAATGAAAAATGTTGATTTCCAGACTGTCCAAAAATTCGTATTTGTGAGCGACCCTTCATGGTTTTGGCCATAACTTTTGATATACATATTGAAATCTCGTGATTCAAAAACTGGGGTTTAACTAACATCTTAGACTATTTAATAATACCATTAAATAGGTCCAATTCACACTCTACACCCTGTTAGGATTAGCAAAGCTTGTATTGATTTCTTGGTTTCTTTGTTTCTTTATCTTGTTTCTTGGTTTGTTAGGTGTAGGAAGTTAATATAACTAATAAATTAGAAACAAAATACTTTTGCCAATACTCATATTCTATTTTCCATGCTTCAAACTTAAACATAAAATTAACTTGTTAATCATGCTATTAAACAATACTTGAACAACTATAGGCAAAACTTTAAGCACGAAATTACTCATACCAATCACTTATAAACATGGAACAAAATTCCTAAACATGAAATTAATAAATGGTCTAATCAACTTTCATGTACCCATCCTTCATATTAATATCAATAACAATAGGCGGAATAAACTTAATAATACTTGAACATGTGAATAAACATGGAAAAATTCATATTATAAGAAGTAAAATGTAATCTTGCCACAATGAATTTCCACATTAAACACCTTAAAAAACTTGTAACTTAAAGCATCCAATCAAGATATCCTTTTAATGGCAATAACCTCATCCTTATTACTAGTATGAAACTTCCATGTAACTTAATATCATAGCCAACTTAAGATATATGGCTAAATATACTTGTAACTTATGTAGGTGTTCAATGGTGCACTTACTAATATATAAATAAATAAATAAATACTTATTTTGACTTTTTCTTTGCACCATCCTACAACAACTATTTTATCATGGAATGTCAATACACTTATATACTTAACGGCAATTCTTATAAACCAATTAAACATGTCAAAGGTAATAAAATATATTCATTGGTATTAACTTGATAATATTAAGAGACAACTTAAACATGGTCAATGCACATGCATATTGTTCATACACGATTTCGTGTCTAAATACCGCCTAAATCCTTAGGCTTTTGACTTGTTTCGTAGCTTGTTTTAATAACTTTTAATGCGTTTTGGTATTTTTTGTAGATTCCGAAGTTTTCACTCAAAACGTAGCTAAACGGGCCTTTTTATAGCATTTTTTGGTGATTTCCCGAGCCGAGCCGGACCGGAAACCGTGGCGGAGTCGACTCGGGACCACACTCCCAACCTTTGGTGCCAATTAGTGAAGTAACGCATGCTACGACCCTCGGATGAGGCGTTAAATGCCTCAGAAAGAAGGAAGAACAAAGGGAGGGGAAGCCAAGGCGTAGACCTCGCCACGAATGGCGTAGCACCCGCTACGCCCAGAGCCGAGAATCGCCCGAGAGTTTTCGCAGGGTAGCGCCCGCTACGCTGAGCGTAGCACCCACTACCCTGAAGGGAAGCGCCCGCTACCTTGAAGGGTAGCGCCCGCTACCATAGAGGTAGCACCCGCGACCTGTGCACAAGTCAGCCATGGATTGTCAGCTGAAGTAGGTAGCGCCCGCGACCTCCTGGTCCCGAAGGAGACCGTACCTACGGTCTCCTGGACCGTACCTACAACTTCTCGAAGCTCGAAATCGCCCGACCTTTTTCGCTGGACAGAACGAGACCGTGACCACGGTCTCCCTATGTCCTGCATGTGTTTTCGGCTTGAAGTGCTGCGTTTTGACCAACTGTTTTGCCTTGTATATATACTCCTTGTTGACGATTTCTTAAGGGGGATAGACTTAAACAATTTCAAGCTTTGTAATTAGGAGTTTTAGAGAAAGATTAGTGAGAGATTAATCTAGAGTTTTGGAGATTTATGTTTATTATTGAAGATTTGGGTATTCAAGCAATTGAGAGATTGTTGGATCATCTTTTATTGCCTTCTCTTGTTCATCTACACCATTTTGATAAGTATTCTCTCCCCTTAACTCTTCCATTAGTTACTTTGCTAATTGCTTTCTTTGCTCTTTAATTGCTTTGCTTGTTATTTTCATTGTTTTGCTTGTTCTTGATTATTGGTTGTTAGAAATCATGTTTAGGGTTGGTTTGGATGTGATTAGCCTAGTTTTTATCATGATTAGTGGCTAGTTCCCTTGGGTTTGGGGGGAGGTTTAGCCCCTAATGAGTCCCCTTGTTTAGAGTTAGTTCTAGATAGGACATTAGGCCTTGTTTATGAAGTTCTCATTCGATTACTCTTTTGATTATGGGGTTTAGTGGGGTGAAAAACCACGAAATCCATCCAAACATAGTCCTTAGGGTATTCGAATGGGTATTTGAACTATTCCACATGAAAAAAGTGGAAAGGTTCGGATAAGGAGAATTGCATTTCAAACCCTTTGGGCATGTCCATAAGAAATTATTGGACAAACCTTGAGGGTTAAATTCGGGTATTCCTCGAGAGAGGCCCCGAAGTGGCCTTGTCCTTGCAATATCCTATCTTCTAGCTTGGCTTAGTGTCTTGTCCGGAATTGCTTTGTTGAGGGAAGTCATTAGGTGGTGAAAACCGACCCTTGAATCCTTCCTTTTCTCTATTTTTGATTAATTATCGATCCGTGTTCTTGTTCCCCTTCTTAATTGTTTTAATCACCTTAAACTAAGCCTAGTAGTAAAAGTTTTGGCGAAAAGACCTTGCTCCCTGTGGATAGGATACAACAACCCGCACTATATTGCGAGTGAAAAAAATGGCGCCGTTGCCGGGGAGCAAGCGCCCCTTCTAGTCTTAACTTACTCTACGTGCGTTTAGTTTAGGAGGTTTTTACCTTGCTTAGTCGAGTCTAGAGTCCCTAGGGCTTCTTACGTCGTTTGTTTGTTTAGTGCATACGCAGGAGAGACCTAATACCTCTTGTACCTTTTGATCCCGAAATCGAAGCGACTACACGGCACAACAACGACGCAAACGCCCGTAGGCGTCTTCTCGAACGACAACAGCGAGAGGCTATGGCAGAACCTCGTACCCTCCTGTCGTTCGCATCACCTTCAACGGGTACGGGAGGCTCTCCTATTGTTTTGCCCGATCTCCCCGAGGGGACTGTCTTCGAGGACAAGCCGAATTTCCTTCATCTCATTGAGCAATCTAAGTTCCATGTGCTTGACTAGGAGAACCCCATCAACCATATTTCCAACTTTTTGGAGAGATACGGTATGATCAGAATGCAAGGAGTTTCTGAAGAATACGCCCATCTTAAGTTCTTCCCGTTTTCTCTTGCCGGGAAGGCTCGAGGGTGGCTTGATAATTGTAACACGAACACTTTTCGGACTTGGGATGCCCTAAGTCAAGCCTTTTTGAGGAGGTTTTTCCCGCCAATGGAGACCGCTCGCCTACGAACGGAGATCATGAACTATCGACAACAACCGAGCGAGTCTTTGTTCAAAGCTTGGGAGAGAAACAAAGGGTTTCAACGGGCATGCCGACACCACAACCTTCCGACCGCTCTTATTCTACATAATTTCTACAAGGGGCTCTCCATGAATACGAAGCAATTGATCGATAGTGCCTCGGGCGGCCTTTTCCTAAGTAAAACCCCCGACCAAGCCGATGCTCTTTTAGCTCAAATGGCGGAGAATGCTTGCAACTGGGAAAGGAATTCAAGGGAGGTGACCAGTTGTGGTGATAGCGAGAACTTGGGGTATCTTATCAAGGACATTCAAAAGACAATGCAACAACTCTCTCAGGACATGGCCGAGATGAAGACGACCGAACAACTCAAGCCGATTATGGAGGTTCAATCTTCCATCCTTTCACCTTTGTCCACCTCGGTGTTGCATTGTGAGGTATGTGGGGGAGGACATGCAAATTTCGAGTGCCAAACGGAGTTGGTATCCAATGAGCAAGTGAATGCTCTTTATCGACAAAACCTCTCTTACCGCAACGATGAGCCTGTCCGCCCTCAAGGAAACCCATCTTATGTCCCTCCGGGTTTTTCCTACCCTAACCAAGCCCAAAACCATGCACATCAAAACCAAAACCACTCCCATCAACAAGCCCCTCAATACCAAAACCAAGCCTATCATCAAGCCCCTCAATCCTACCAACAACAACCCCCTCCACAAATGAGCCAAGAGATGGACTTTATGGAAAGATATCTCAATAATCAAGAGGCTTTCAATGCCACCCAATTGAAACAAAATGAAGTTATTCATGCTAGCCAAAGGATGCTTGAGACCCAATTAGCTCAACTTTCCCAACACGTCTCCAACTTCCAATCTCAATCTTCTTCTTCCAAGGGTCTACCTAGCTAACCCCTACAAAATCCTAAAGGGCACATCAATGCCATCACTTTGAGGAGCGGCAAGGAGCTTGAGGGCCCGAAAATCGGAGTTGATCAAGGAGTTAGGGGAGAAGTTGAGGTAGAAGACTTAACCGTTGAGGAGGAGGGAATTATTGTTGAGGAGAAAGACACGAAGGTGAAAGAAGTGGTCAAGAGTGATGAGCTGAAAAAGAAAGGGAAAGCGGTTGAGAAGGAAGAGGAGCCGGTCATTCAACAAGTCAAGCCATATGCTCTGCCCCTTCCTTTTCCCCAACGCTTCGCCAAAGTGAATGAGAATGTGAAGTTTGCTAAGTTCATGGAGATTCTCAAAAGCCTCGATATCAACATCCCATTCCTGGAAGCAATCATAAACATACCTTCCTATAGCAAGTTTCTCAAGGAACTCCTCACAAACAAGAGGAATATTGGAGAGAATTTCGTGATATCCCTGATGCATGAATGCAGTGCGGTAATCGCCAACAAACATCTTCCCAAACTATCGAACCCCGGGAGCTTCTCTATTCCATGCTCAATAGGTGATATGTCTATTAGCAAGGCATTATGCGATCTTAGCGCTAGTGTGAGCGTGATGCCCCACTCTATTTGCAAGAGACTTAAGCTTCACGATCTCGTTCCAACAAAAATATCTCTTCAAATGACCGATCGGTCTATTCGACATCCGGTGGGAGTTCTTGAAGATGTCCCGGTGAAAGTGGGAAAATTCTTTACTCCGTGTGACTTCATCGTTTTGGATATGACTGAAGATGAACAAATACCAATCATTTTGGGTCGGCCTTTCTTGGCTACGGCGGGAGCAATGATAGATGTTAAGAACGGAAAGCTCTCCTTACACATTGGTGATGAACAAATTGATTTCAATTTAAAAAAGGCCATGGCTGCCCCTTCTTTCATGGATTCTTGTTTTAGGGTCGATATCGTCGATGACATGGTCAATGATTCCTTGGAAGAGTCAACCTTCTCTTGCGGCCTCGAAAAATTTCAATTCGACCTTGGAGACAATGACCCGGCTTGGCTTGAAACTTTCGAATTCGAAGAAGTCAAGAGTGAGGAAGAGCAATTTAGAAGGATCCTTGATAGCACGCCTAGTTATGGAGGACTACTTGAAGGGATTGAGGAGAATTTGACTATGGAGTTTCTTTTTGAGAGCTTTGAATTTGAGATTCCTTTGGAAGACCCCTTCTTTGAGCACATGGAAGTTCGAGAGGCGATTGATGAAGGTGTGATATTTTCGACATTTTCTTTTCCTCAAGTGATGTTAGAGTTTGTTTATGGGGTTGGGGAGAAGGGCAAGTTTTTTGAGAATAATGATCATGAGCAGTTAAGAGAGGGGAATTTCCTTGAAGTAGAACCAGAAGATTGGGGGGAAACCCATATTGAGAACGTGGAAGTCAAAGGGGAAATTTTCAAAAGCCCAAGACCCGTCAAACCACCTAACATCAAGGTAAAGTTAACCTCCAATTCCCATCGGTCTACCAAGTTTTTTAAGAGGCATCCCTCTTACATACACAAAGTTGAGAAACAATGGGAAATAAAGAAGAAGAGTGGGCGGAAGAGACCGAGAAGAAGGTTACCTCTATATCCCTTGCGATTGACTAAACCATCCATGAAGATGATGGTGAAATGTGGAAAGAGAAGAAGGAGGAAATGGTGGAGAAAGCTGGTCACCCTTCTCTCATACACCCCGCTCCTCTCAAGAATGAAGTAAGTCTAATTAGGTCAAGCTCGGGACCTAAACAAGCGCTTTATGAGAGGCAACCCATACTTTTATTTCTTTCTTTTGAGTTATTTTCTTTTCTTAGTTAGTTTCTTTTTCATTTTTCTTATCTTGCATGTGGATCTTACGAGCTTTGATTGTTTTTACTTGAAAATCCTAACCCTTTGCTTGGATATCACGGATCGTGGATTGAGAAATCATTTGTTTTGAAGAACTCGAGGTAATATCTCTCCGCTCTTCTCTTTTTGAGTTGAATATCCTATGATCCTTTCGCATGCTTGATTTTCCTTTTGGGTGGCGAGCCCCTTTGAGTGTTTGTGTTGGGAATATTTTGCCGTTTGAGCCGTGTGGGCTCGGGTCGCCACCATTTCTACTAGCTAGATGTTTGTGTTTTGTAGGTTCTTTACCCTTTTCATGTGACACCTTCCCACAATGAGGACATTGTGGAGTTTTAAGTGTGGGGGGGGGGGGGAGATATTCTGTTTCAAGGGTAGATCACCTAGTAGTTTTGTTCTTTGTTTTTCTTAGTTTTTACTTAAAATTTGAAAATTTTCGTGTGAAAAAGGAGAAAAAAGGGAGTGAAAACCTTTTCAGTTTTTCTTTTCGTTTTGTTTTTGTTTTGCTTTGTTTCCTGGATCTCGTTATCGAAGTTGAGAAGCCGTTCTTAAGCTTCTTTAAAAAGTAACCGGTTGGAGCATTTTCGACCCTATCTCGGGTTCTAGTCAAGATTTACCCTTACCAGACTCCCTTCATTAAGTGTCTAGTGAGACCCCCGTTCCTTTCCCATTTTGTTTGGAACCGCAAGATTCTAGGGGCTTGTGTCCGAGTTTGTTTTGTTTCTCGTTTAGCAAAAGCAAAAAGTGCAAAAAGAAAAGAAAGAAAAGAATTCATAAGTTACAATAACCTGAATAAGTGGAGCGTGTCGCTGAATGACACTTACCACCTACACTTAGCCAACCTACACGGGCCTGGTATTCGTGGTACCGCACGGATACCCCTTAACCCTCCTCCTATATCGCTTTGCGACGGAGAGGCGAATGGAAAAGACCGTGTTGGGAGGGTATACCCCTTATATGGGTCGTCCAATTCCCGAAAGTAAGGCAAATACCGACTTTTAAAAACAAAAACAAAAGAGAAAAAGAAAAGCAAATTTCGTTGGTAAATCCAACTCAAAAAGAAAGAAAAGAAAAAGTTTTTGCTTCTAAAAAGAGTGGGGCCTCCCCTTGCATCACCTACGGCCCTCACCAAGCCAAGGGCGACCAAATGCGAGGGAGGGCAACGCTTCTCTTGGTTGTTTCGTTGTTTTCAAATTCGGACACGAGTTTTTAGAGTCTTTTGGATCCCGTAAAACCCTTTTTGTGCTTTTGCATGTGGGGTTTCGCTTGGTACAAGGTGTAGGGAGTTGAAAAATCTTCAAGATTGACCTTTATCTGAGTGTGGTGTTTGTGAGATGCTCCTAACGGTTACTTTGGGAGGTTTAATCATGTTTTCTTAGTTTGGATTGCGAGATCTTGTGAATCAAAGCCTTTGTTTTTCTTTCTTTTTGTTTTCTTCGGTTTTGTTTTCACTTTCCCTCTCTCCTTTTTCTTTGGCTTTTGTGGGCACAGCCGCTACAAACCCTCACGAGTCCATCTCGTCCACCCGGGCTGCCGGGGGGTTCAAAGGGCTTGGTGCATACGCTAAATGCACCTGTTTCTCTCCCACGACAGAGGAGTTAGTGTTAGTTTAGTTAGCTTTTGTTTTGTTTTGCTCGGGACGAGCAAAAGTTTAAGTGTGGGGGGGTGTTCAGACCCGATTTCGTGTCTAAATACCGCCTAAATCCTTAGGCTTTTGACTTGTTTTGTAGCTTGTTTTAATAACTTTTAATGCGTTCTGGTATTTTTTGTAAATTACGAAGTTTTCACTCAAAACGTAGCTAAACGGGTCTTTTTATAGCATTTTTGGTGATTTCCCGAGCCGAGCCGGACCGGAAACCGAGGCAGAGTCGACCTGGGACCACACTCCCAACCTTTGGTGCCAATTAGTGAAGTAACGCATGCGACGACCCTCGGATCGGGCGTTACATGCCTCGGAAAGAAGGAAGAACAAAGGGAAGGGAAGCCATGGCGTAGCACCCGCTACGCCCAGAGCCCAGAATCGCCCGAGAGTTTTCGCAGGGTAGCGCCCGCTACCCTAAGCGTAGCACCCGCTACCCTGAAGGGTAGCGCCCGCTACCATAGAGGTAGCACCCGCGACCTGTGCTCAAGTCAGCCATGGATTGTCAGCTAAAGTAGGTAGCGCCCGCTACAATAAGGGTAGCGCCCGCGACCTCTTCGTCCCGAAGGAGACCGTACCTACGGCTTCTCGAAGCTCGAAATCGCCCGACCTTTTTCGCTGGACAGAACGAGACTGTGACCACGATCTCCTTGACCATGGCCACGGTCTCCCTATGTCCTGCACGTGTTTTCGGCTTGAAGTGCTGCGTTTTGGCCAACTGTTTTGCCTTGTATATATATTCCTTGTTGACGATTTCTTAAGGGGGGCCATCTAGGGATAGACTTAAACAATTTCTAGCTTTGTAATTAGGAGTTTTAGAGAGAGATTAGTTAGAGATTAATCTAGAGTTTTGGAGATTTGTGTTTATTATTGAAGATTTGGGTATTCAAACAATTGAGAGATTGTAAGATCATCTTTTATTGCCTTCTCTTGTTCATCTACACCATTTTGATAAGTATTCTCTCCCCTTAACTCTTTCATTAGTTACTTTGCTAATTGCTTTCTTTGCTCTTTAATTGCTTTGCTTGTTATTTTCATTGTTTTGCTTGTTCTTGATTATTGGTTGTTAGAAATCATGTTTAGGGTTGGTTTGGATGTGATTAGCCTAGTTTTTATCATGATTAGTGGCTAGTTCCCTTGGGTTTGGGGGGAGGTTTAGCCCCTAATGAGTCCCCTTGTTTAGAGTTAGTTCTAGATAGGACATTAGGCCTTGTTTATGAAGTTCTCATTCGATTACTCTTTTGATTATGGGGTTTAGTGGGGTGAAAAACCACGAAATCCATCCAAACATAGTCCTTAGGGTATTCGAATGGGTATTTGAACTATTCCACATGAAAAAAGTGGAAAGGTTCGGATAAGGAGAATTGCATTTCAAACCCTTTGGGCATGTCCATAAGAAATTATTGGACAAACCTTGAGGGTTAAATTCGGGTATTCCTCGAGAGAGGCCCCGAAGTGGCCTTGTCCTTGCAATATCCTATCTTCTAGCTTGGCTTAGTGTCTTGTCCGGAATTGCTTTGTTGAGGGAAGTCATTAGGTGGTGAAAACCGACCCTTGAATCCTTCCTTTTCTCTATTTTTGATTAATTATCGATCCGTGTTCTTGTTCCCCTTCTTAATTGTTTTAATCACCTTAAACTAAGCCTAGTAGTAAAAGTTTTGGCGAAAAGACCTTGCTCCCTGTGGATAGGATACAACAACCCGCACTATATTGCGAGTGAACACATATAACCCCCAAATAAACAACAACTTAATTACCTTTGACCTCCTTGTAAATGACTTGTTGTTACCTTGCCCTTAATTCATGTAAACCTCATTTCATAATCAAGCAACAATTCCCATCATGAACATCAAGATCTTGTACTTGTAATTTCTCATCTATACCAAACACATATAGATAATAAATGATTAATAAATTTTTAATCATTAAACTTGCTCAATAAAACTTAATAAACTTGTATTAAAAATTGATTCTATTAAATGTAACACCCCCAGGTTACTAACCACTAGATTAAGCTAATGATACGCCTAACCCAATGATTAGCAGCGGATAAACACCTGGGATTATTACCGCCGTCCACGGAGGTGGACAAGGCTATAACTACACCCAACAAAACAGCCAAAGCATAAACTACTTCGAACCTACATCATCACGACATAACTTAACTTAAACCATCTCAAAACAACATAACACGGCCCGATAAAACTTATACAAGCCAAAACATCATCAAATTCTCTTAAATCTATCAAAAAGAGTCTTTAACCACCTTCACTCTCCTTAAGAAGCTCTAGGGTTTCGTCCTTCGGGGCTTTTCCCTTCTCCATTGCCGAGATGCCTAAAACGAAAACATAAAACTTCGAAAAGTGAGTTAAACTCAGTACGTATACCCCTCATAACATAAGTATCTTTTTCATAAATCGTTTTAATTATTTAGCGCGGTTCCAAAAATATTAACCACCATAAAAACAACAACCAACCATTAAAAGATAGCATAACTTACCTAGCTTGACCAGACTTAACCTGTACATGAGAAATATAACTTAACCTGTATTTAAATCACAACTTAAATGAAAATACTTATGAGTTCTTCCTGGTAAAAGTAACGTACAAAACCATAACCTTGTTTGAAAGCAACTTAAATCAAGCATGACTTGACATAAACACACAAACATGCATCTTTCCATAAACATGTCTTTAAGCTTTTATAAAACAAGACTTAAAACCTTTTAAATGGTCACGTACAAAACCTTACTTTTTCTATCCCTCATAGAAACTTGGAGTACATAAAACTTAATTGTTATATGTTTATCCTGAAGGTCCCCTACTTGCGATCATCAGCTAAGCCTCCGTATGCGCATACCCGGACCGATAGGGAGATCCGGATAGTGGATAAATATTCTATACTGGCCAGATTTTTCATGGTGTGCACTTTATGCACTATACACGTATTTTTCCCTGGTGTGCACAAGGCACGGCTATCCTGGAGTGCACTAAGGCACGATTAACCATCGTGTGTTCTAAGCACGGGTTTCCTGGTGTGCACTAAGGCAGGATTAAACATGGGTGGGGCCTTTATTAACTTTAGAAGACTTGAAATTTAATCTTAAAAACTTGATTCCGTTAGACCCTTAACCCCTCTTATTCATAACTTTGAAGATACCATTAAAAATATCTTGGATGTAAGTTGCTCTTGTAAAGGAACATAATCCATGAATTACCCATGATATAAAAGTATTGACTTAATGTAAGATGTATTAGCATGAGAGATGAGTAGCATAAGACCTTAAAATAAATCGTAAATTAACTTGATAATTTAACCCGGATATTTAAAATTCATAAAACTTGCGTAAACTTTTGAACACAGCCTTAAGAGATTTCATATAAACATGAATGGTAAAATAAATATAAAGAACTTGGCATAAAAAAATAATTCATACAATTATGCATAAAACATCAGGCGATATACGTACCTGAAGACTTAAGAACACGTACGGAATGAGTAGGGACTTGAATAGTGGCACAACGATCTTCTTGAAGGGACTTAAAAGAAAAGAAATCATGAATTAGGTCCTAACTTAGGTGGTATCATGAATGAATAACTTAATGAATTTTCTAGGATTAAATATAACGACCTTGATTTCTAAGGCATACTCGTAAAGTCATATCTTATCCCACAAATATCGGATCATGGCATAAAAGGACTTTTCGGAAAGCTTAAAACATACACTCTAACTTTGTAGTTGACCATGAAAGCTAGAGACGTGGCTAAAGAGGGTAAAAACTAACATTTTTACAAGCTGCCCAGAATAATACCCATTAAACTTCAATTATTCGGAAAATCGTAACTCGAGCTCTACTTATCGGTTCGGAACGGGTAAGACGTCTATGGAAAGCTTGTAATACATACTTCGACTTTCATTTTCATCACCAATTGATTTAATCTAGAACAGAGGCAGCCCTGTCAACACCAATTCTGGAAATTTCAGATTTCTTGTACTCCAATTAGAAACTCCTAACTCTCTTTCCCGATATCCTATGGATGCATACCATACCATTATGGAAAGCTCAGAATGTCCTCTAGAACTTTTATGTTCAGCCCTTAAACCATAGAAACCTCCAATCATTCAAAAAACAGCCATCTTTAAGCTGACGGCAGAAGTTCTAAGCTTAGCGCGACTTTACAAATTTGGCCATAACTCCTAACATACTCGTCGAAACAACGAACCGTAAAAACCGGGTGTTAGCTAACAATTTTATCTACCTAATCATGCCATAAAACTGTCCGAAATCACCTTGTAGGTTTTCTGAAAAAACCAGAACCGAATTAGATTGCAAGCCTCTTAACACATCATTAACATTCATGCTTAAAATCTTATGATTTAGCATAAACCTCCCTTAAAACATAATTGATCATCACAATTACGATTTCCAGAACTAAAACGCGGTCACAGCCTTTATTCTTGGTCATAAAGAACACATGAAAAGTGAGGTCTTTAAACATTAGAGCCTCCCAATTGAAAACCAACATGAATTAGCATTTAAACCTCATCAATTCACTAAAAATAACCATTTCATCCCAATTTACTCACATGCAAGCAATCTTGGATCAAGAATATAATCATTCACAGTGGGTTTATCTCTTTAAGCCCCATACATGGCATAATCTAGCAAGAATTAGTCATCCAAGTCAAAAATCAACTTCTCTCATGAACTTACCAAGTATCTTCTTGGTTGTGCTAATCCACCATGATCTCTGCTTGAAGACTTTTAAACTCTTGACTTGATTCTGGAAAAACATGGGAATTACAAGAAGAAATTCAAAACATAACCTTGATAGTTTCTTAAAAGAGAGTCAGAAGATGGAGTGTGATACCATTTGGAAATGGAAGAAAAGAGGGACATGTGAGATGAGGAAGATGGGACGGTGGTGGCGTAGTGGCCGGCGGCGACGGTTGGCTCGCCGGAGCTGGGCAGCGGCAGTCAAGGGGAGGGGGACGGCCATGAGGGAGCAAGAGAGAGATTGAGAGAAGGACTGAGATGTTGCAATTGAATTCATCTAATAATACTCCCTCCTAACCTAATATAACACAAGCCCAAAAACAAATTTCCCCTTCCTCCTTCTTCTTGGATCAGCCGGCCATATGGCCCAAAAGAGCAAACTTTAAAAAATTTAAATCTCCCCTCTTATACTTATATCTCCCTAATTTCCCAAATTACCGAAATTTATTAAACCGTAAAATGTTATCGGAACCCAAATAAATACATCCAACACCTTCACAAAATCCCTCATAATTATAACCTTAAATTAATTCGAATACAGAAGGACCCGATAAGTCGGTCTCGGTAAAAGATTTCATGTATATTCATAATCACCGTAAAAATTATCGGTAGAGGTTCATCAAGGAAAGAAAATTAAACTGGATCGTTGACGATTGCGCTATTCAAGTCCTGCAAAACATACACTTGCGTTAGAAAAATGGAACACGCGCTTTAATTATTCGTGATTTAATTTTAACCTTGATTATTTAAACTAATTAATACGTATTAGGGGGAAATTTTCTTCGGGTTACTACAATAAACTTGTAAAATATAAACTTATCTTTGTAATCCCTCTTGAATCTTGGATGTCCAACTCTTAGTCACCTCCAATCTTGTCTAGTAAATAGTTCTTAAGATTGTTGGGAAAATGATGTTTGACCGGCTTGAATCTTCATCATCTTCACTTGGCTTGATTTCATGATCTTCTTGCGATATGTATGACAAGATGGAGATATGACTTAATAACCAAATGGTTAACTTGTTTGGATATCGCTAAGAGTCATGGCATCGTACTCATTTTCCTTAAGAACTATTTACTGTACCGTAAATGTTCAAAGGGATAAAACTTAGCTCTTGTCGCACTCAAGACATAGGTTTCTCACTTTATTCTCTCAAGTACAGCTGCAGTCTATACTTGAGAGGATGTGATTATAGAAAGAAAGAATTGATGCTTGGGATACTCTCAAACGGCTTGGGAATGTCTCCTATTTATAAGAGAATTCCACCCTAATCCAACCCTAATCACACCCTTTAGTCAAAGGTGTAATTAAGGCCCTTAATGGAGAATCAAGACCTTGACTTGGTCATGATAATATAGCTGTTGGATCTTAATACCGAGCTTAATATCGATATTATAAACTTAATACACAAGATTATATAGCCGTTAGCATCAAAAACACATTCTGGCATTCAACATGGTCCGTGTTGGGAGCTACACGGTCTGTGTTGCCTCAACACGATCCGTGTTGAGCCCAGAATGGGTTTTCTTGCTCTCTGGAGAGCAACACGAACTGTGTTGGTCTCTTATAGACTCATGTTGATCATATTCTTGATGCTTATCTTACTTGTTCCACACGATTCCTTATGCTATATAAACTTCTTATACTCTTGAAATAATTCCAACATCCCCCTCCCTCTATTATCTACTGGATACTTGGCCCCCATGCAAACGTACGTACCCCCTCTTCCCCAACATACCACATATATATATATTCCCCTCCTTCTCTTCTCGTCGCTCACCCCAACCCACAACACCCCATCCCCATCCCCATCCCCCTTCCTCTTTTTTTTCTTCTTCTTCTTCTGCGTGAGCACACCACGCCTCCCTCTTCTCTTTCTTTCTTCTTCTCGTTTTTCCCAGACAAACCACACACCACACCTCCCTCTTCTTCTTTCTTCTCGTGTTCCCCAGCAACCACCACCACTCACCTCACTTCTTCTTCCTTCTCTTCCTCCCTCCCTTGCCGTCGACCACCGCAGCTTCCCAACCACCACCGCAGCGCCATCGCACAACCGTCACTCTGCTCCACATCCCGGAAGCTCCCCCAGAACACTACCGAAGCCCTTCTCTTGCTGACGCGAGCTACTATCGAACCCTTTGTATGCCGCTGCCCCGACGACCTGCTACAGCCGACGGCTTCCGACCACCCTCAGGCCACCTCCTGGACGACCGTTTCGCCGCCGTAGCACCACCTGCACTTGCTCTCTCTCTCTCTCTCCCGATTTGTATATCCCTAAAAACCCTCCTCTTTACCCTCATGTTCTGTTTACATGCATGAGTAAATGTGATTAAGTGTTGATAATGAAGTGTGTAAATAGTAGTAGAAACCATGTAAGTATGGTTTAGTGTGGGTTTGATGCATGGTGGAAGCTTAAAGTTTTAATTTTGGCTTGTGTTTGGCATGGCTTTGAGACTCTAGGGTTTTATTAGAATTAGAGTTTAACTTGTTTAACTGGTGTTTAAAGTCTTTTGATATTCAAGTTATTATTAAAGTTTTCATGTTTTTACTACTAATAAGTTCATATTATAAGTGAATATTAAGTTTCATAATTTTATTATTCAGTTTCGTATTAATATTATTATTAAGTTCGTAAGTTATTGAGTTTCGTATCATTATTAATAAGTTTTCATAAATTATTAAGTTTTCGTAATATTATTATTAAGTTTCGTGTTATTATTATGAAGTTTTCGTAAGTTATTATTAAGTTTCGAATTATTATTTTTAAGTTATTATTAAAGTTTCACATTATTATTATTGAGTTCTAAGTTATTATTAAAGTTCATATTATTATTATTAAGTTCCAAGTATTATTAAGTTTCGATATTATTATCAAGTTATTGCATTATTATTAAGTTTTCATGACATCATTAGGTTTCCATATTATTTTAAGGTACATGTTATTATTATTATTAATTTCATTCGTAAAGTTTCATGTTATTATTATTATTAGTTTCATGAGTTTATTTTAAAGTTTCATACTATTATTAAAAAGTTCATGTTATTAGTTTCATATTATTATTTTAGAGATTCATATTAATATTTTAGAGTTTTATATTATTATTTTGGAATTCATGTTATTAATATTATTAAAGTTTCATATATTTTAGTATTGAAGTTTCATAGATTTTAGTATCAGGTTCCATATTTTAGTTTAAAGTGTATGTCAAGATTTTAAAGTTTCATATTTTAGTTTTTAAAAGTCTCATGTTATTATTTTAAAAGTTTCATGATTATTTTAGTATTACAAGGTTCATGTTATTAATGTTAAGTTCTCCTTATTAATTTTAAGTTCATGTTATTAGGTTAGATTGAATAAGTCTTGACCCTAGGAACATGATAGAGACCCTAAAGTGTGGTTTTGAATAAGATTGTGTGATTATGTGACCTAGCATGCTCTTTAAATGTTATAATGACATACTTGTAATTTTTGTGAATTGTACCATGCAAGTTTATATGTTAGGGGTCACACTAGTTTAGTTTTATTAGAATTATCGTTGACATGATTTTATGTAAGTATGTATTTCTAATGTACGTTGGAGTATATTATACTTGTTTTCCATGAACTAGCTAGGTTGTGATACCATTACTTTAATGGGCTCTTTGAATTACTAACTCTTTAGGAAAGGTGACGATAAGTTGGGAAGTGATTAGCTTATAGTGATAGAAATATTAATTTTACGCCGTTTTTAATCTAGGACTGAGCGAGATCGCGCGTTAGTAGCTCCTATGACTATGTGACGTGAAGCAAATCGATTTGCAGGTAATGTCTATGCTCTGATCCCCATTGGATGCTCTTTACTTGTTTTAATGGTTTTTACTGTATTTGGAACTTGCATCCCAAAGGGGACTTTATTTGAAACTTGATTGTCTATTTTGTTAAGAAGGTTATGTTCTTTGATTTATAAAGTATGGACAGTTCTTTGGCTTTTATGTTGAAAGTGTGAATGGTTTTGGAAATGGTTGATTGATATTGGATTGAACTGGAAATGTAAACCTGACAAAATTAAAGGATATGAGTATAATGCGGGCTCGGGCAGTCTCCCCAAGAGCAGGTCCTTACCTGTGAGAGGGACTGTCAAGAGACCAGGTTACGCCTGGTAGTTTGATTTGTGAAGTGTGATGGTCATCCGGATTTTGAATAGTGATTGTGGATTGTTGAGAATGAGAACAATGTGGAAAGTTGTTGGAAAAAAAAATATATGGTTGGCGAGTCTTTGACTCTGAGGGGCAATACGGAAGCCCCGCCTGCTCTAAATATGGAAATGGTAAGGTTATGTGGTGAAAGAGATTTGAAATGTTTGAACTGTTACCCCTCCCCTTAAAATGTGTTGAAATGAATTATATAATGTTTTGACTGTTAGGGGTAGACATTATTGAGGTTTCCCCCTCATGTTTGTAAATATTTTGTTTTCAGGTGTGGATCCTCTTGCTAGAAACGGGTTTTAGCAAGTGAGGCTTGGTCTGTTAGATAATCATTGAGTTGTAATAAAAGTAGAAAGACTTGTAGTTGTTAATGTTTGGTTTGAACCCTAAAGTCGTTTAATTGTTTTCTTTTTTCGTTGTCTAACAGTTGTAGTTTTTCTTCTTCCCTTGTATTCCTTCGGGGATACGACAGTGACACCCGTTTGAAAAGTGAAGTCTTCCGCAAAATTTACCGTTATCGTTACTCTTGACTTTGACCTTTTATATTTAATTTTTCGGGGTGTTACACCATGATGCTCCTTACTAAGAACCGAAGGTCCCTGCAGAATGCATTGCGTGGGAGTGAAAATGACATGACACTATAGTTGCTTACTTAATTTTCTAACAGACAACAGGTTGAAATTGAAATGAGGGACATACAAAACATCATGCAATACGATTTTGTTTCCAACTTTAAGACTCCCAGACATATTGATATCGATTTTATGGCCATTAGGAAGAGTAACACAAACAGGTTTGGTTAGGGGTGATCATATTGACCAGAAGATCACTGGAGCAAACCATGTGATCACTGGCACCCGAGTCAATTATCCAAGAATGTGATTGAAGTGTAGAAACACAACAGACTGTGTTATCATACTTAGTATAAGAAGGTGAGCTATCAGGGGTACGTGCCGAGTGAACATAGGAAGCATCAGATGCCTTATGTTTAGAAGCCTCGTAATTTGCATGCAGATCACTCAAGAACTTCAACATCTATTGAGATTGATTGAGATCAAGACCAGGAAGCAAGATAGGCGTAGTAGGTGAGTCAATTTGATCTGGTTCATAGTTGGCTCTGTAGTTGGCAGTAGCATCCTGTGGATTTGTGCTTGAGTTCCAAGCTTGGTTGGAAAATCGAGGTCTATTGTTGGTTTGTTGTTTCTTATTGTTCCCGGATTGAGATGGTTGGTTCCTATTTGGATATCCGTGAAATTTATAACATTTGTCTATGGTGTGTCCAGGTCGTTTATAGAAGTCACAAAAAGGCCTGGTTCTTGTTTCTTGGCCCTACTGGTTCTTGGATGTATGATAGTTATTCTGATTCGATCTTTGTGCAGCAGAATGAAAAGAAGCACTCTCAGTGAGGAAAGAAGTATTCTACTTGATTTGTCTTTGCCTCTCTTCTTCGATCAGGAGTGAATAGACATGTCCAAAAGTGGGTAGTGACGTCATTAAGAGAATTTGACCTCTTATGGCAGTGTAGCTTTCATTAAGACCCTTGAGAAGTTGAATGACTCTCTGTTCCTCTACATATCTCTATATAGATGTGTTGATGGTGACTTTACACTCGCATTTTCCACAGCTGCAAGCGGGTAATTCGGCGACCACGGACAATTGATCCCAAATTTTCTTTGCCTTGTTGAAGTAATTTACAATATCAAGACTCCCCTAAGATAAAGTTGACACACTTTGTTGGGCTTCAAATAGTTTCACTTTGTCGAATTGCTCATATCTTTCGAGTAGCTCTTTCCAAACTTGTGCGGCAGTGTTGCACTAGATCACACTTTCACGAATATCCTTGTGTAGGGAGTTAAGAAGCCAAGACAGACCATATCATAGCAACGCTGCCAATGTGCGGCTGTGGCACTGGTAGAAGTTAAACTCCCATCAATAAGCACCACCTTGTTCATGGTTGAAATAGCAATGGTGACTGCCCATCTCTATTTGTCGAATTCTTCCCCATTGAAGACATCTCCAACCAGAGTTTATCCTGGGTGATCCGAGGGATGGAGGAACAGGGGGTCGGATGGATATGTGATTTTTGTAGCCATAGGGCTGAGCCAAGGATGGGGAGGAGAGGATTATCGAGGGACCTAATGTCACTCTGATACCATATGGATGTTTTCAAAGGAGTGTAATAAACAGAAAGAAAACAGAAAGAATAAATAGAATGATAAAGAGGGAATGATTTATTGTGATGTTCAATCTGATCAAAATGCAAATACAAGGCTTGGTATTTATACAGCTGAATAAGGGCTATAATTGACCTAACTAACACCTAATCAAGAATCAAGATGTCAAACATAATAATACAAGTATTCCAACACCCTCAGCTCTAGCTAATTAATTAAGTTTTCTCAATAATTAAATTGTCGGCAAAGTTTGATTATGTTATCTACACTTCAAAATAGTAAAGAAAGGAAAGACATATATCACGAGTGTCACTTCTAATTTTTTTTCCCTTTCGGTGGTAAATTTAAGATAATCGAACCTTGCTTGATCGCAAGTATCAATGAGGAGAGTGGAGAATCAAAACGAGCATGTCGAATGACTACGAATCTTAATATTGCGATATGTCGAGACTTGGTATATGAAAGAAGGAGAATTTGAGAGAGAAATGGGAAAATATGGATGATAGTAGGGATTGTTGATGGGAGAAGTTCATGATTTGGGTGGTGCAATGAATGGTATTTATAGGTGAGGAAGGGGAGTATATTTGGATAGAGGAGGGATCATGATCCAAAGATCATGCCCTAATCACCACCATGGCAGTATGGCCTTTAACTCTACATGAGTCAAAGGCGCCATGGCACGGATCAAGGGATTGGTTGGTGAAGGAAATGGCGCGCGAATTCAATTATGATAGCATAGGCCATGCGGTCAACAACAACCCAGTGCACAGATCGCTGATGTGGCAGACACTAATCATCTCTTTTAACAGCGTAAGCCATGCGGCCATGGTGAAATTTATGGGCCTGTGTTTCAGCGTTGGGCCTGGCCTTCTGTCCGCCTATGCCATGCGGCCATGGCCATTTTCTCTAGGCCATTGCTTGCACTGGGCCTAGTTCATAGGTCAACCAAGGCCATGTGACCTTGGCAGCATGAGCCGGGCCTAATTCTGACTTCCTCTTTGTCGACGAAATTTCCCGGTACAAAATCCGATGTCTACAATAACTAATGGCACGATACAATTATTGAGTCCATAGAGCACGTATTCAGAGAATACGACGTTGCTAGACACATATGGAAGGCAAGCCCCATTGGACTAAAGGATGTAAATAATGATATGGAGTAGAGACCATGACTTGAACATTGACTTAACTACTTAATGAACACTGATAAGGATGGATGTACTAGACTACTAATGTTTACAGCATTGATTTGGACAGTTTGGAAAATATGGAATCTAACAAAAATATCAAGGAAAATTGGATTCAAATAATCTAAAACTTTAACGCGTGATAAACTGTAACGCCCTGGAAATTCAATTTTAATCTTTAACAGTCAAACCTAACGTTGACCAACATTAACAGTGGAAAAATCAAATTAAAGACGGGTGTCACTGTCGTACCTTCGAAGAGATACATGGCAAGAATCAAGATTAACAAAACAAACTACTACTCCAATTTAATACTTAAACATTCTTGGTTCAAAACATAAAGAAACTACTGAAAGATTCAAGTCTGGTCAAACAGCTAAACTCCTTATTCAAAACAATTCTAATGATCAGCCTCACTACTAGTTCTCATTCCCATCATAGAATGCATCACCTGAAAACAAAACATTTAAAACATGGGGAGGACTTAATAATGTCTACCCCTAACCGCCAAAACAATTTTAAAAAACCATTTCAATTCATTTTTGGGGAAGAAGTGAACAAGTCAAATATTTTCACAATCAATTTTCTTTCCCAACCAACCATAACCAATTAACCAACTTTCAGATTTATTAAGTGGACGGACCTTGCTTATTTAGCCCTCGAAGTCCAAGACTTCACAACAATCATATCTCAACATCATCACGATCTCAATTTCAGTCTCAATCTCAGTCAATCACAATCTCAATCATACGGATAGCCATCCATTTCACACACGTGCATATAATTCCCTGGGGAAGTAGCACATATGAGGCATCCCTGATCGCTTGACAACCCCCTGCAGGATACCACATCCTAGTCTTTGGGGGTGTTGTCCGAACCCGCATTTAGGCCCCATTTGAATTATTAGTCAGGTTTAATGTCACACCTTTCTAAACTCAATCAATCACATCCCAATTTCCAAAACCAATTCCATATTACACATAAAAGACTGCCCACATTTAATAAACTCAAAGAACAACAATTTTAACATCCAAAAATACACAACCAATTTCACAATAAAATCCCCTTTCGGGATGCAAATTTCCGAAATGCATTAAAATCATAAAACACATAAAGCGCATCCCAATGGGGATTAGGACATAGAATTTACCTGACAAATCTTCTCTTCACTTCACGAATACACTTGAGCTCACTAAAACAGATGGTCTAGAACGTGCCTAAAATGAAATAATTTCTAAAATTAAAACGCGTCGTATGGAATTCACGCGATCTACTTTCCACCTAACATACCCCTAGGAACACTATAATGTTCCCACCATTTATAAATTAACATTTTAAACATACTACACATATTCCAAACCATCAACATATTACAAATTACAAATAAGTATCATTTCTCACATAATAATACATTAATCAGACAGTAAACCTGTGTGGATTGCATCCGTCATATAGAAACTGCAAGGACTATAACTTGTCTTCTGGACATCTTATGAATCTGGTTTTAGGCTTTTAGGAAACCTTGGTATGCCCACTAAAACTCTTATGTTGACTCCAAGACCTAAAACACACTCTAAGGTTCTCAAAAATAGCCAGCTATAACACTTATCCAGTTCTGACCTAGGTCGGTCAGTTGGGCCATAACTCAGAATATACACCTTGAAAACCCGATCGGTAAAATTCCCATGAAAGCTAACACAATAAGGAACTTCCAAACCAAACAGTAAGGTTAAAGCTCGACTACACAGTTTATGGTGATCGTTATAGCGTGACACAACAATTCTGTCCAAAACTGATCTATTTTTATTTCGGATTTTTCGATCCTAACTCTAATCAAACTATCCCAAGACTCCAACTTGGGATTCTGAACAGTCTACTAGGGTCAAATATCTTCCCCTTCACTCCCCTACCACAACCAAGATCAATCTATACTCAAACTAACACAAATTCTCACATAAACACTTTAAATTTTCAAAGTCAACATTTTCTTTAAAAACTAATCATAGAGATCACAATAAAACCCGAATTTTTGACATCAAAACCTTATGGTATAAATCACACACAACAAGCGTACTAAACCTTCACTCATGACCAAAATTTGAAGTATTTTGAAATAAAGAACATAGATAAAACTCGTATTGCAACACTGCACAGGATAATAACCAAAAATAATATGACTAATATATCAAAGATCAAACTTTACTAAACACAACAAAATTTAATTTGTAAAAAAAAGGACCATAAGAAGATTTGACAAGACCCTTTTAAAAGCCATTATATAATAATAATAATAATAATAATAATAATAATAATAATAATAATAATCATAAACTTATGGTTTTAATTAAAATTTCTCAAAACTTACTCCCACTTTGTGAAATACTTTTACAACTAAAACATACTACATTTAAAACTTGCTCACAAGTACCATTAATCAATAATTACATATGAAATCAGATTAATCACTTAATCACACCTACTTCATGCATAATCTAATATTAAAACAAACCTTAAACACATTCTAGCAAGAATAATACTATATTCATTTCATATTTTAAAACTAATGTGATAACTATAATTATAACCATGCATAAACAGAACATAATCATATAATACTTGTAAATTGATTCAAAAATAACCTCATATAACTCACTCTTAGTTAAATTCTAACATCATATGACTCACTCTTAATCAAATTCTAACAACAACCACATACAATAATATATATCACCTATATATATGAGCAAGATTTCTAACTTAAACTACAAAACTTAGCACTTAATAAAACCAATAGATTAAAACATGAAGTAAATTTATTAATAACACAAGTAAAACTCAGATTAGACAAATAATAATCATAACATGATAATAATAATGATAGAAATAAACTTATGGATAAAAAGAACAGTTTGGGTTAAGGTTTTACATAGAGGTGTACTAGGCAAAACAGTGGCATTCAGGGCGTTACATAAACTGAATAGTTTGAACTTTAAAAGTATCAAAAAATAATTTAAACTTTGACCATATTTGATTACAGTAGTATGTCATCATTAATTATTTACCAAATCTTGTTTATTTTAAAAGAATCTAAACTTTAACCATATTGAAATTTAAATAAACAAGTGGAATAATGATCTGGAGTCGACTAGGGAAGCAAGATTAATCACCTAAGGGTCACAATTACTCTAGGGTTTAAGAAAACCCCAAATTGCATATTATGGGATTGGTAGAGACGAACACAAAACGTTTAATAAGTGGGGTATTGGAGAAATATGGGGAACCAGGATGTTGAGTTTGCATATGTGGTAGCTAATGGAAGAGCATGAGGTATAATTTTACTGTGGGCTAAGGAGGAGTTCCAACGCACCAAAGTATCTAAGGGAAGGGGTGGATAAAAATTGATAGAGAATTGAGTAAGGAGAATATTATGTGTACTGTGTGTCGAGTTTATGGGGCACAAAACTTGGAAACAAGAAGAGTTCAATGGGAGGATATCAAGCTGATGAAGGATGGAAGTCAACACCCCCTAATTCTCATGGGTGACTTCAATGAGGTTCTTATTCCTCAAGACCGAAGAGGGTGTACGCAAATGATAGAAGGGATGATAGAATTTGTCGAATTCCATCAAGACATTCGAGTGCAAGACATTGTAATAGACCAGCCGTATACGTATATGAGATCAAATGCAGCAAGTAAGATTGACAAGATGATGATTGATTGCATGCTTCTGATTACCTTCCCTAACATTAATGTGTTTTGCAGACCGAGAAAATTATCTGATCCTATGATGATGAAGACCGAAGAAATATGACGGGGACTGATTCCTTTTAGGGTTGATGATGGGTGGCTAGAACACACGACCTTTGAAGCAGTATTTGAAAAAGAATTGATACAACTCACTGATTTACCAATCCATGAGAAGTTTAAGGTTATCAAAGGTCCACTCAAGATGTGGAATAAAGAAGTCTATGGACATGTAGACTTGAAAATTAAGGAAGTAGACGGGGAGCTTGAGAAAATTGATCACATAGGGTTGCAACAGAATTCGGACCTCTGTGATATTGCTAGAAGGCAAGCATTGCTTGCTAGGCTCCACAACCTTGAAATTCAAAGGGAATGGTTATGGAGGCAAAAGTCAAGATGCAAGATTCTCAAAGAGGGGGACAAGAATCCAAAGTACTTCCATACATTGGCTACAATCAGAAGAAGGAAGAATACAATCCAAAGAATTAGAATTGATGGGGCCACTATTGAAAATCCAGCTATGATCGGAAATGCTAGTAGGAGGCACTTTTTCAAACAATTTCAGCAAAGGTCACAGAACTTTTTTGACTTTGATTTGTCTAGCTTAATTTTCAACAGGTTATAGGAGCATCAAGCTAATTGGCTGGAGAGGGCAAAGACAAAAGAGGAAGTGCTTGAAGCTCTAAATAGTTGCAATCCATCCAAGGCACCCGGGTATGATGGATTCAACATGAAATTAATCAAGAAGATGTGGCTAATTATTGGAGATGAATTCAGCAACTACATTATGACTTTTTTTTAGGATGGTAATTTCCCTAAAGTGATCAACACGATGTTAGGAATTATAAAATCTTGTATTAGTTCCCAATTTGTTGACAAGGTTGTTTCTTTGTTTCTTTATCTTTCTTGGTTTGTTAGGTATGGGAAGTTAGCTATATATACCCTTCCTTCCCTTCATTTGTAGTTTGAGTTGAGGTTCATCAATAATATCATTTCTCAAATCTCTCTTCATCTCTTCTCTTTTAGTTTCACCAAATTGGGTGAAATTTAACATGGTATCAGAGCGGGCTTAGTTCCTACATTATGTTTTTTTTTTATCTCTTTTTTTCTCTCTCTCTCTCTCTCTCTAAGATTCAGAGGAGAGTTCCCAGATCATCATTTCACATTCCATCTTCTTCCTCTTCCCCGCATCTCCTCCGATGACCGCCCTCAGCCGCCTGACCTCCGTCGCCAGCGTTGACAGCCTCTTGACCGCGGTGGCGCCGCCGCTCCTCCGCCTATTCGCCCGGTCACACCACATATCCGTCGCCGCCCTTCCGCAGTTTGACTACGATCAATATTGCTACAATTGCTTCGATTACGATTCTGACGCCGGTAGCGCATACGGACGGTTTGGACTCGGTGCGTGGTGTTCAGTGGGTGTTTATTGGGAATCCGAATGCGAAAAAACACGTCTACGCGGAAATGATCCCGAAGCTTCTAGAAGTTCCGCATATCTCCATTTCGAGTCTCCTTCGCCAGGATCTTAGTCCTCATTCGCCTATCTACAAGCAGATTGTTGATGCAATCAATCGTGGCAAGCTAGCTCCTGAGAGCATAATTTTTGGACTGTTATCAAAACGACTTGAAGAACGTCGTTGCTGAGGTGAAAGCGGGTTTATCCTGGATGGCATCCCTCGAACACGACTCCAAGCAGAAATCCTTGTAGGACCCCGGAAAAAGTGACCCTTTTTCCGTGATGCGCTACTGTTGTGATCGGGAGCCGACTAAGGTTTCTTAATCCTTAAATAAGGATGACCCATTTCACTTGGCCCATCTGTCTTGCGTATCTCTGATGAGTTGGGATTATACCGGTACAAATCCCAGTGTCTACAATCCTCGATCAACTGGTTGATATTGATCTTATTGTGAATTTCAAGCCTTCCTCCTTAATCTCCTCCAATGGTCGCAGCACTCCGTCCGATATATGTGTCGGTCTTCTTCTCTCTCCATTCATGGCGGCTTCCGCCTCATTCTTCTTCGATTTCGACACTTCCTTCTTCGATTTGTAAATCGATGCCACGCCGTGAAGACATCCAACCAGCGACTTCACTCCTCCCGCCTCAGTTATCAGCCTCTCTATCTCAACTTGGAGTTCTTGATTTGTCTAGTAATCAGCTGTCTGATAAGATTGATTTGGGGAGTTCGGGGGATGAATGTGGCTTGCTTGAGCATTTGAAGCTTTTCGTTTTTGGTTGTTTTGTTTGTAGGGATTGATTTCTTGATTCCTCTTGATTCTTGATTAGTTTGATGACCCTTGAATCTTGATTTCTTCAACCTCTCCAACTGTTTGGGGTTCTTTGGAGAATCGTTGGTTGCCACTGCCTTGATGGAGTTCTATTGAAGATGTGTGTGTTCACTAGAGGCCAACCCTGTGTTCTTTGATCAAATTGGGATGGCAGTTTATTGTGATAGTAAGATTTGGGTTGTTGCTATAGCAAATGCCACCTACTATCTGATGGCTTTCAACTGTGTGTTTTTCCTCTCTTCGTTCTCTCGTCCGATCAACTAGAAATGTCTCTTATGGCCAATGTATTCGCCAGAGACAATTTCAATACCTGGAAATGTTTGGCAACAATCTTTCTCTTTCTTTCATCGTTTGACTCCACGAAGTTCTTCCGTGTCTATGTCCATTTCACCCGCTATTAGGAGTTGTGATGATGGCGAGGAAGCTGTTGGAGTTAAAGTTCAAGATTTCCATTGTTGGCAAATTGGAGTTTTTGTCATCCTCCAATTTGAGGGAGGGTGTTAGGAATTAAAAAGTCTTGTATTAGTTCCCAATTTGTTGACAAGGTTGTTTCTTTGTTTCTTTATCTTTCTTGGTTTGTTAGGTATGGGAAGTTAGCTATATATAGCCTTCTTTCCCTTCATTTGTAGTTTGAGTTGAGATTCATCAATAATATCATTTCTCAAATCTCTCTCCTTCTCTTCTCTTTTAGTTTCATCAAATTTGGTGAAATTTAACACACGACATGGGTCACTTTGATACCGAAGAAGAAAGAGGCGGAGAACATCACATACTACAGATAGATTAGTATGATGGGAAGTTTATACAAGATCATTGCTAAAATCTTGAGCAGTAGACTTAAGGTTGTTTTAAGTGATCTGGTGGGAGAAGAATAGTCAGCTTTCATATCTGGGAGGCAGATATTAGACGGTGCGCCCATTGCAGAAGAAATAGTGCATTGGCTAAGAAGGAAGAAAAAAATAAGGAGTGTTGTTTAAGCTTGATTTCCAGAAAGCTTATGATAAAGTAGATTGGGAGGCCCTGGAGATTGTACTAAATGCAATGAACTTTCATGAAAATGGAGAGATTGGATACGAAAATGTGTTAGGAGTGGAAGCATTTCGATTTTAGTAAATGGTGCACCAACAAAGCCATTCAAGAAGGGGAGAGGCTTGAGAGAAGGGGATCCTTTGTCCCCATGCCTTTTGTTTTGGTGGCGGAAGTACTAAACATGCTATTGCAATATGGCCAGGATAATGGGGATTTCAAAGGCATAGAGGTGGGAGCAAGAAAAATTAGAGTATCCCATTTACAATTTGCAGATGGTACTCTAATTTTTAGCAGAGCTAGAGAAGAAGACTTGATAAACATAAAGGCTATCCTGCAGAGTTTTGAAGAGTTTGCAGGACTTTCCATTAACTACAACAAGTCCAGTTTGATTGTGTTTGGGATGGATGAGGATTGAAAAAGAAGAATGGCCAGGAAACTCGAATGTGTCATTACAGAATTACCAATTACAAAATAAACTGGCAAGCTGGAAGGCTAATTGTTTATCAAGAGCGGGAAGGTTGGTAATGTTGGAAAATTATGAGTTAAAATTTAATAATTTGATTGTTTGATGTCCACCATAATCGGTAGTAACTTTTGTTACGCACCACCAATCGGGCTCACTCAATTCTAAATATTAAAATCTATATTATACTCCAACTCTTTATTTACTTAATTTTGTTTGACTTGGTCTTGTAGTTAAAGTGGAGATTGGTGGTTATAGTGGAAATTGTGAGTTAAAATTTTAACTTTTGTTAACAACTTTGTTTTAACGGTTGTTTGACCTAATCTTTGAACCATTTTTTGGAAGGGTAGTGGAGATTTAATAGGGATACTTCCCTAGTTTTTCTCCTTCATGGTAGCTGCTATTGTTAATAGCTGTGAGCATATAATCTCTATATAATTTGATCCACCGTTTGGAAGTTGGGTGGAGTAATTGAGTTTTTTCCATTAATTTGAGTTAAAACACCATAATTATATTTGTGTGAAATTGTTCATAGTGTGTATTTTTTGAGAGCAAATATTTTTGATGTGGAGCTTCGTACGTGGGTCTTGGGAAGCTCTTTTATAAATTAAGTCTTTTACAATGAATTTTCCATTTTATGTTTGATGGAGCATTTGAGAAAACTTTGTCATATAGACTACTATTTTGAGCATGGGCAAGTAGTTGGTTCGGGGAATTCCTCTCGCTGCATCCGAAGGAATCCAACGGGTTGTGGTATCTTGGGGGAGGACCGCACTTGATAATATTACCAATGCAGTGGGGGCGTTTCCTCTCTTAGGACAGTGCTTCGTGCACGCTCTACCCAAATCAGGCTATCTCTAAACTCTCTCTCTCTTTATATATATCTTTATGTTGTTTATTATTTATACATGATGTATGTATTTGACTCTCTTTGTAATATGATATATTGGTTGTATAATTTTTCGTCCGGTTGATATTATATGAGTTGTATCATGTTGATATTGTTGGGAATGTCCCGACAATGTTCGATATACACGAAGATTAAACCAAAGTAATATAGTAATTATATGTCTTGCTAGAGACCTCTATAATTAGTAATTAAATATGTTTAATTACAACTATATTATTTGGTCCTACTGGGTCACACAAGTCAGTGCCCTGGAACAATGTATGTAACCTAAGTGATATTGTATCACGTTTAGAAAAGTTGGAAATTGATTTCTGTGAGAAACCAACCCAACACGGACCGAATTGGGTTCAACACGTATCGTGTTGAGACACCACGGTCCGTGGTGTCCATGGGCCGATTAATTGGACCTTCTGGAGTCCATCACAGACCATGTTGTTTCAACACGGACCGTGTTGGGCCCAGAAATGTGCCATTTTAAATCGGCCCTTTAGGGTTTTTGAACCCTTTCCCTAGGTTTTCTAAACACTATATAAAGGGGTCTCTTGGAGAGATTATTAAAAAAAACACCAACTGCCTAAGACTCTTAGAGAGATACCAGGGTGATTTCCTGAGTTCCTCTCTCTTTTAGTTTCCCGAAACAATCTCACATACATCTTAGATTGAGATTCGTCTCGATCGAGTCGATCTAGCAATCGGGTTCCCGGAGTGCTGCGTGGACTTTTCATTAGAGGGTTTCAGCGTTGGAATCTGGAAGGTCAACCTCTTCTTCAGCAGGAATTAGCGATCAGGTATAATTACTAAAACCTCTGCAGTTGTTTTGATTAATTGTTTATAACTGTTATAATATTCCGCCAATTAATCTGTATCTGTTTAGGAAATAGATAACCTAAAACCCAATAGTGGTATCAGAGCCACCATTTGCATGCTAAAGTATTGTACTTGTATTCATAATTAATTTTGTCAATAGTTGAATTATATTATGAATATGCTAGAATAGATTTATGCCTAAAATTTTGAATCTTTATGAAAGTTTTAATCTTTAATGTTCATGATAATAAATCTGAGATTTTATTGTAAAATTTCATGCTTTGTTATTATTTGTTTCTTATTGCCTTTAATTAATCGATTTTATGTTTGTTTAATTGTTAAATGTTGCATGAACTCGATTTAATTTTGAATATTTTAGAAACAATCATGTTTAATATTGTTAAACAGTAGGAAATACATGAAATAGGTCTAAATTCACAAAATAGGGTTTTGTGGAATTAATTTTCTGATTTAGTTTATTTACGGTAAATATAAAAAATAAAAATAAAATATCAAACGAACTCAACAATTTCTGAAATTTTTACTGGAGGTGTCTGGATGTGTTCTGAACTTACCATAATTTTGGTAAATGTTTCCCAATTAAAATGGATTTTTAATTGAGTTTTCAGATCTGAAGTGAATTAAAATTCGTTTAATTCTCTGAATTTTATAAATTTGTAGAAATTTGTAAAACTTCTGAAATTTTTACAGTAGGTTACCAGGTAACTATACTTTTAGGAAAAAAATGTTTCTTTAATTTATCCGGTAAAATTATATTTTTTAATTTAGATTTTCAGATCTCAGAGAAATAAATTTGTTGCTTCTCTGAATTTTGTATATTTATAGAAATTTGCAAATTTTCTGAATATTTTATAGTAGGTTGCAGGGTAATCATTCTATTTTGGATAAATGTTTCGTGAATTTTCGAAATCGTTTACTAATTTTCCATTAATTATCAGTTTAACAGAAAAGTATAATTGTTTACTTTTCTGAATTTTATTTTAATTTTCGAAATTTGATAAAACTTATATTGGATATTGGATGAACCTACTGTATGGGAAAATTATAAAATTTGATTTTTAAACTTATCGGACTATTATTATTTATTTTCCTCTTAAACGGAGAATTAAAAAGTTTAATTCCCTAAATTTTTACAATCTTTTAGAAACTGTTAAATTCTGGAAAATATTCATATTGGGTTATTAGATAACACTGTGATATGAAATCTTTTAATTCGATAAGTTATGATAATTTTATTTAAGTTTTCATTCACGAAATTAACCAAAACTGGGAAGCAACACGGAGCGTGTTGCCAGCGGTTTTGGTGAATTCATGTGCTTTAGGGTTTGTAATTAATTTTAGAAATTAACTATTAAATCCTATTACTACTAAATCAGATAATGGGCATAAAATCTATTATTTTGTAAAGTTTAGGAAATTTACAATATCTTTGAAAGATATAGTATCTTTTAGACTCCTTGATTTTAGGAAAGTCGAGTATTTTGTATGTATATGTATAAAATCCTAAATCTGTTTAGGTAACTAAGATAAAATTTGGATTTTGTTTATTATATTAATCATGCAAAGCTTTTAGGAAATTTTATTTAGTATTTATTTCCTTATGTGTTATATTGCAATTATATATATGCCTTTATAATTTGTTATTTAAGCATGTGTTATATTTGATATAATTATTGCAATATTACATGTTTGCATGTGCTTCTAGTATGGCGATAGATAGTCTGTTTTATCGGTCTGCGTACCGAT
Organism: Portulaca oleracea; assembly: GCA_029582165.1. Taxonomy (NCBI): domain Eukaryota; kingdom Viridiplantae; phylum Streptophyta; class Magnoliopsida; order Caryophyllales; family Portulacaceae; genus Portulaca; species Portulaca oleracea. The sequence continues at coordinate 24,487,395 of CM055877.1, read as the reverse complement.
TGGGTGAAATACGGTCTGCGTACCGTCTTTGAACTAAATTTTAAATTTAAATTTCAGTTAAGTTTATTTTAATTCATGTAAGGACTCAATTGTGAGGTCCAAATTGTAAATTGGTTGTAATTGGAGACATCAAGTTGAGTGGGAGCCCAACAGCAATGGAGGTGGTGATTCGAGAGGGAGCCCATCCAAGGAAGTTTCAAGACCCAAGAATATTTTCTTTAAGACTATCAAGACTTAGTTAAATTAGTTGATTAAATCTAGGTGGCCATACTAGGGGTTTTATTTATGCTTTAATTTTGTTATTGCATGTTTTATTATGTATTTTATACTTTTCGAAAGAGTTCACCTAGAATTGCATGCTTAGGATAATAAAACATACTCTCAAAATTGAATTATTGTTCAACCTATCGAAACACCACTTAGATGGATAAATAAAGAAATCCAAAGCGAATTATTTGTCCATCTTAATAAGTAGGGTGGGAGTTAGGTAAATTCAAATTGGCTATCAAAATAGCTTTGGGCCAAGAGCAGAGGAAGAGAAATATTGTATTCGATACAAAATTTCTTGCCAAGAGTCATTTTGAATGATCGATCATAAAGATGATCCACCAAAGATAACACGGGATCGAGTTTTGTTGGGCCAAAGTCCACTTGAGCCCATGAGTCTTGTGGGTCTTGGTAAATTAAAACACTAAATGAGAGTTGATAAAGTGTTTTGATTTGAAATTAAAATTAGTTTAATTTCTTTTGATGAATAATAACTAAAAGGAACCATCTTGTCTCGTAGAATTATTTATGTCTTTTCACTCAAACATCCACCACTAATAAAATATTGTTTTCTCCTTGAGAAAGAGAAAAACAATTAACACCAATTCCTTAAATTGGCATTGTCATCGCAAGATTGTCTTGAAGGCGATTAAAAGAAACATGTCTTTGATATCACATTGAGCTAGGCATCAATATTAAGAGGTCAATCAAGCCAAATGAATACATGTAATGTCATAGTGTTCATACAATTTTAAACTTCAAAATGTTTGAAGATTAGAGGAAGGATTTCAATATTACCAACTCAAAACCAAGTTCATCGAACTAGTTAGAGTTGATAAATATGAAACCAATAACCAGATAGTCTCGGTTGAGCTAGATAAGAGCCAATTGTTGGCGCTCATGTTCTGAAATAATTTGACTATTTTTAAAACATGAGAAACCTCAGATCCCCTTTAGCCAAAAGATTGGCGACCAAAGATATTCTTTTAGTGAAAGGGAAAATAAGATTTAAGAAATCTATCAAAGACAAGAAGTCAAAGGAAAGGTAAGGACAAACAGTTGTACATACCCAACCAATGATAGCAACCGGTTAACAACCAGATCATGTATGACACTGGGAGCGTGAATAACTATAAGGAAGACTTGAGATATGATTTCAATTCTAGGCAAATGTGTATATGATACACACTACCCTTATTAAACCCACTTTGAGTATGTGAAACTCGCATTTATGCAAATGTGCAGTATCTACAGCAAAGTAGATGTGCTTTGAAGGATGAGAGTCAACCTACAAATAGGAACATGCAATTAGTTGTAGTTCCTTATGAAGAGTTGGTTGTTTATCCATTTTCTCAAGACTTATAAGAGAAATTTATAGCTGATTCTATGTTCTTATTATAAGTATTTCTTAATCTCAATTAGAGAGAGAGAGAGAGAGAGAGAGAGAGAGGATCTCAGATAAACACACCCAACACATCGAAACCAAAAGGGTTTAAAAGGAATAACTCATGTTCAAACATAAAACCTGTAACTATCTATTAAGTCATGTAAATCAGAGCGCATTCAGAAGCGTCACAGTGATAAACTTTTGAATGATATGACTTTGAAACATGTGATGTCTGCAAAGCATGAATGTACCTTTTACAAGAAAGGGTGAACGTGCCAACAAACACTCATGCATATGGATGTATATAGTCCAATTGAGCACAAGTACAAGAGATGGATTACTTCAAATCTTCAAAGATGAATAAAATAACACATGGTGATTCATGAGATTCATCTGAAGCTGGAATGTTAAAATAGTTTGAAGATTTCCAAAATGAAGTAGTCTTGGCGAAACAATGAGAGCACCTAGATACGATCGAAAGGATGCTAATGGTTGAGCCAAGAGTTTGAACAAATGATTCAAATGAAACATAATTCTGGCACCATAAGCTTAAGTCATATTAATCATAAATGCATTCAGAAAACTGCATAGTGCAGGATTTTGGAAAACATAAACTTTGAAAAGTTCAATGTTTGTAAAGTATGTCTGATGGGTAAGATGACTAAAATCACCTCTTATTGGAATTGGTGAACAAGCTAATGACTTATTAGGATGCAAACATATTGATGTATGTGGGCCTATGAGCACTAGTGCTAGAAGAAGATTTACTGTACTATTTCATCACTTTCAGTGACGATTTTAATAGATATGGGTATATCTACTTAATACGCTACAAGACCAAATCCTTTGAAAATGTTCAAAGAGTTTCAAAGTGAAGTACAAAATAAACTTGGCAAGAAAATCAAAACCCTTCAATTAGATTGGGGAGGTGATGATGGAGGTCCTCCATCAAACATCCAAAGTTCAGCACCAAGTGATCAGAAGCCAGCATCAAGAGCAGCAACGACTTCACCATCTTCAGCATCAAACACTGACATCCAGGAGTGTTTCATGATGGTCCAACAAGTCATGAGGTCGTCCAACAACAACAACATCAACATCAACAACAGCAGCCAGCCAGTGAGGTTGTTTCTCATTTCCATATCTTTGGATTGAGGTCCTCACCAGTACTTTGAAGACTTCACTTTAGAGTTGTTGAGGACTTTCCAGCTCAGTGAAGATGTTTGCCAGTTATGAGGTCCTCTATGAAGACATCACTTCTGGAACTGTTGAGAATATTCCAGTTCTGTGAGATGATTGTGCATTGAGGTCCTCCATGAAGACTCACTTCCGAGCTTTTGAGGCCATTTCAGCTTGTGAGGTGATTTAACCGTTTGTAATAAAGAAAACACGTTTGTAAGGATTTATTTCATTTTATTTCCTTTTATTTTGAGGTAATCCAGTTTGTAATGAGGCTTAATTAGCTTGCTAAGTTAGTTAAGTAGTTTAATGCTTAATTAGTGAGTTTCTTGAGCAAGGGGAAACCTTTAATCATCCAGCTCAACCCTAGCTTTATATACATTGTAATCGGCAACTTTTGAGGAGTATCTATCAGTGAAATTAATAGCATTTTGAGTGCCTTGATTGAGCCTCTTGTTTGTGAGTGACGTTAAACCCTCATCTTTGGTTAATTCTACTACAGTAGCAAGGATTTGGCAATCCTTGTGGTGGGTGTAGAGCTTGGTAATCTCAGTGGTGGTGTGCAAGTATCCATTGAGGTCATCCATTCCATTGCCCTTGAAGTTCTAGCTGTGGTGTGCCTGTATCAGCTCGAGCCTCAAGACTATCTTCGATTACTATTTGATTGTAAGTTTGTTCATCCGATCATCATTTCATCATCATCCCTTCATCCGTTTGTTCATTGGTGTTCATACTCTGTTTTGGAGGAGGTTGTAATTGGTTTTCTGTGTGAGGTCTGTTTTGGGTGTATTTGTATTTGATTCTCTGTTTTGAGGCCAGATTGTGTGAGGATTGTGTTAATGTGGTGTACTGTGAGGTCAATACTCTGATCTTAGTGCCTTGCATACATCAGTGAGTATTTGAGCCAAAGATTTCATTGACCATTCCAGAGAATGTGGAATTGTTTCATAACTCTCTCCTCTACGAATACGACAATTCAATGACGTATCTAATAGGAGGAATCACACCTTATTAGATATGGTGCTATCAATGATGGTTGAGTCAACATTGCCGATTACCTTTTTGGGGATACACGCAGTTAACCATAACTCTAATTACTGAATAAAGATTATCTGAAGCACTAGAGAAAAGAGGTTCTTGAACAATTTTCTGAAAGAAAGGAGTATCCTTTCTACAAACTGTTGTAGAGGAAAGTGTTTGTGTTTCAAAATGCTTTCTTCTTAGAGAATATGTTATTCTCTAAAAGAAAGAGTGAGAGAGTTTTGAACTTACCGAAGTTCAAGAGACACAAAATACTATAATCATCACCTAAAACTGCGCTACTTGATCCTAGTTCAAAATTTTCCTACTGGTCGGGAAATTAAGAACAAGGTTGAGGTAGTTGAAGCTCCTCAAAATGTTGAGGAGAAGGTGTCATGAACATTACTCCAAGCAAGGTTAGGTAAACAACTCCGCCAGCCACAAAGATATCGATCTTCTATGGATGAACGTGAGATGTTACTTTTAGAATGTAATGACTCTACCTACATCAAAGAAGCTTTAAGTAAATCAAGATTCCATGCAACCAAGTCTAAAATGGACTCCATGTATGCAACCAAGTTTAGAACTCGGTTGATTTGTCTGAAGATGTGAGCCATCAGGCATATGAGGGTTTTAAGGCAAAACATGGGTTCATTAAGATAGACATCAAGACTGACTTCAAAATTAGATTTTGAAGAAAGGTGTGTACTTGACACAACTGAGTTGTCTTTTGTTGGAATACTTGTAAACTTCAAGAGACCATCTGTGGTCTTGAGGAAGCTTCTAGGAGTTGGAATCATTGACCTTCTTGACCAGGATATCAAAAAGGTTTGATATACTGGGAAGTGCCAAAGATAATATTGTGTTTACAAGAAGTTCAGTAGGAGCAATGCGTTTTCTGATATTGTATGTGATTGACATACTGCCTACTGAGAAGAATATTCCAATGTTGCTTCTACTGAGGTTGACTTGGAAATAATTTTCAAAGTGAAGGATTGGTGGGGCTAAGAATTTTCTTGGAGACAAGATCTATAAGGAAAGATTAAAGATTTTGATTGTTTGAATCAAAGTTAACTAGGTGTTGAATAGTTCAACTCATTTCGAGAATGGATTAATTTCCATAAATCATGGCATATCCTTACGGAATTTGATTGTCTCAAAACAATCAGATGTTCTAAGGATGAGACATATAACTCATGCTTCAAGCGTGAGATTAATGTATGCCATGAGATGTTCAAAGTTCAACATAACATATACATTGTATATGTATAAGCAAAACTAAGGATGTGTCATAAGTCTAAAGTGGTTGATCAAAGCTAAGTGTGAAGAGTTGCATTGATGCTACACTCATACAGAGAAATATGATTATCTGAAAGGTCAGAGAAAATTATACGATCTGTATTGAGTGGTATTAAGGTGAACTGGAAGAAGTTCCTAACATGACATGCGGTTAATTCTAAAAAAATAAGACAAGTATGATACGACTTTAGAAGTTGTGGCAGAAACTGTTAGGATTGCGAAGTTCGTTTTTAGAATTGGGTGATGTTTCTAGCCTTGCGAGAGAAATGGAGCCTTGTTGATAGGAGCCATCACTCAAGCAAAGGAACTGAAGGTCGCTATAAATCCAAACATGTGTTCCGGAAATATCTTCCTGTATGAAATGTCATTAGTGAGATGGTATATGTACGAGGTTCATTGCAAGTATTATGTACTAAACCCCTGTTGTAGTTATAACATGATAGTCTGCATGGGCAATAGGTATTAAACACATTCCAGAATATTAACAAGTCAAATTTACATGAATTGTTCATGAATTATGACCTTGTTGATTCATCATTGAGAATAAGATTCCAAAATTTACATCAATTATGGTTTAGAATTATGTAAATGTCCAAGAAGGTTAGCGCATTCAAAATGGGAAATTGGATGAGGTTCGATTTCTGAAACCCCATTAGTGAACTTGATAACGCTAGTCTTGGTCGACAGTCGACCTGGTTCCTAATTGTATTATCACGTAGGAACAGTGATAATATCAACACAATTAGCATGTAGGATTGAGGCGATAATCAAGTTTCGTGATCATAGTGATGTGATGACATCATAAATCAATCATATGGGTATTGTTGAGAACAACTACCGAACTGACCCGCAGTGGGAGCTCTTTAAGTTGGGAATTGTCATAGGAGCTCTCACTACTCAAAATTCCTAAATCCTGAGTTCAGTACATAGACTACATGGTCTGTTGTGACTTTGGAGCGCGTCAAACGCATTTCGTAACAGTAGGCTATAAAGGCGGTGTCTGGGTTACAGTTGGATCATGTGAGAATGTGTGTCTGAACAAGATGGCATTGTCCTCCTTATTATGGACAGTTGTCTCGTTGGCCACTCGGTGAGATTGGACTGAAAATGCTTGGCCAAGCTCAGTTGAATCAATAGATAATCGTCTGTTTTTCAAAGTCTAAACTCGGAGATCGAGGAACGTTTGGGTCTTACATAAGGATGACTTTAGCTTACCTTATCCGAACTAGAGACAGTAAGTGACAAAGGAATTCAAGGAGTCGAATACTTGTGGGACAAGTGGGAGATTGTTGGGAATGTCCCGACAATGTTCGATATACACGGAGATTAAACCAAAGTAATATAGTAATTATATGTCTTGCTAGAGACCTCTATAATTAGTAATTAAATATGTTTAGTTACAACTATATTATTTGGTCTCTTTACACAAGTCGGTGCTTAACAATGTATGTAACCTAAGTGATATTGTATCACGTTTAGAAAAGTTGGAAATTGATTTCTGTGAGAAATCAACCCAACACGGACCGAATTGGGTTCAACACGGATCGTGTTGAGACACCATGGTCTGTGGTGTCCATGGGCCGATTAGTTGGACCTTCTGGACTCCAACACGGACCGTGTTGTTTCAACACGGACCGTAAACAACACGGTCCGTGTTGGGCCCAGAAACGCGCCGTTGTTTTAAATCGGCCCTTTAGGGTTTTTGAACCCTTTCCCTAGGTTTTCTAAACACTATATAAAGGGGTCTCTGGGAGAGATTATTAAAAAAAACACCAACTGCCTAAGACTCTTAGAGAGATACCAGGGTGATTTCCTGAGTTTCTCTCTCTTTTAGTTTGCAGTTCTAGTTTAAGGAAACAGATAATTATCTGTTTCCCGAAACAATCTCACATACATCTTAGATTGAGATTCGTCTCGATCGGGTCGATCTAGCAATCGGGTTCCCGGAGTGCTGCGTGGACTTTTCAGTAGAGGGTTTCAGCGTTGGAATCTGGAAGGTCAACCTCTTCTTCAGCAGGAATTAGCGATCAGGTATAATTACTAAAGCCTCTGCAGTTGGTTTGATTAATTGTTTATATCTGTTATAATATTCCGCCAATTAATCTGTATCTGCTTAGGAAATAGATAACCTAAAACCTAACAGATATTATATAAGTTGTTTTGAACAGTTTTCCTTCGTATTATTTATCCTTGTATAGAATGCCTAAGTGCGTAGACGAAGCCATAAACAAGATTCAAAAGAGGTTCTTTTGGGTTGGGGGGTGATTCAAGGGGTTGTGCACTTGTTAGATGCAAGGTTGTTAGAATCGGGATCACAACTCTAATCCATAGGGTAGTTAGGATCAAAACTAACCATGTAGGATCGTGGATCGGAATGTAGACAGTAGAATCGCATCGAGGATTTTGGATCATAAAATTGTAGGATTGTAGATCGGGATCGGGATTTTAATAACTATGGTTAGATGGGAGTTAATTCAGTGACCAAAATACAGAGGTGGGTTGGGAGTTTGATCTGTTGTTAAAGAATGCATCGCTATTATTTAAATGGTGGTGGCGTTATGCATCTGAGGATGGAAGACTTTGGAAAAGAGTAGTTCAAGCAAGACACTGTGAAGACTTTGCTATACTACCATCCAAATGCAAGTTATGGATGCAGGCTAGTCCTTGGAGCGATATAAAGAAGGGTGTGATTGCAAACCATAGCATGCAACAGATGCTAGATAATAGTTTGCAATTTCAGATGGGAGATGGTGGTGAATTCGCTTTGGGAAGATATGTGGCTTGATCATTGCTCTGTAAAGGATTCTTTCCCGCTTTTATATGAAGTTTCAGCCCTAAAAAGATGTAGTATTAAGGAGGTAAGATGGTTAAGGAGGAAACTGGAGATGACTCTTAGCATGAGAGAGAGGGCTAACAATGGAGGAAATACAGCAAGAAGGTCCGCCGAGGTGAAATTACAGCAAAATCAACCAAGAAAAATATGTCAAAGATAGCATTAACTGTCTTGGAACGACGACTTATACTGTTAAGTCTTGTGTTTGTGAAATTGAAAAGGTTGCTCTTGTAAATATTGCAGTGGACTCAATTGTCTGTTCAGTATGGATGAAGTTGCCCCCCCTAAAGATTGAAACTGTTATGGAGATGGAGAAGCTCAATACGAGATGGATGTTAGTGTGGAAAGGGATTGTGGAAGAGCAGATGAATATATGTCCTTTCTGTGAGAATTCTGAGGAGGACACCAACTATCTATTCTTACTTTGTCCCCTTATTTGGCCTGTTTGGAGCTCGATTATGCAGTATCTCGGATGTATTGTGGCAGGTACTGGGAATTCGAAGACAATGTTCGAAAGATGGATGGAAGTAGATTTTAGGAACAAGATCAGAGGGAAATTATGGAAGACAGAATGCTTGGCCATTATTTGGTCCACATGGAATCAAAGAACTGCTACAATCTTTGAAGAGCAGGAGAATGATAAAGAGCTCCTTGTACAATCGATTAGATGGAGAATTTGCTTGTGGGCAACCATGTTGTTTGGCTATAAATTTCCATAACATACCATTTTTGTTCCAGTAAATATGAGATCACGGTTGATGGAGGATAGTTTGATGATTCTGTGAGATGGAATGGGGAGGAGGAATGGCTGGAAAACAATTGTAATGGAGACAAAGAAGAAACAAGCACTGGCGTGCTTTTTAAGCGGTGAGTGTGGAGCTGGAAAGTGGAAAGTAGATGGAGCTTTAATTTGGTGTTTTATGTCTGATCTTTTTTGGCAAATCATATAGGATGACAGACTATTTTGCTACCATAATTCATGGAGGTGAAGGATTTGTCTTACTCTTTTGGATTCATGTGATAGTCTAGATGCATCCCCTTTTGGTAGTGGGCTTGCTTTTCTTTTTTGAGCCTTCATTTGGGCTATGTGGGTGTTTCGGCCAAACCTATTATGGGTGGCTAAGAAATGGTGATCTTTGGCACTTGATATTTGGATGAATGAAATATGATTAAAAAGCCCAATTATCAAAAAAAAAAAAAAAACCTTAAATTAGAACTAAAGAACAAACTCTATTTTTGGGGTTTTTTGAGATAGAGATAACAAGAATAATTAAAGAAGAATATGACTAATGTAAAGAGTAATTAACTCACCCAATAGGCTAAGAATCACAGGAGGTTGCAAAGAAAACCTTCACAAGCATCCACTTTTGATTTTCCATGGAATTCTACCAGAAAAGAGATTGAAAGATGCACATCAACTCGTAAGTGAAAAAGCTACAAAAAAGATAAGATCGCTCCCAGGGTAAACTCTCTCTAGGGCAGCGCTGCCCATAGGCGACGGGTGGGAGGCTGATAACATAGAATCAATATTTGTCTTACTTCTCTCTATTGTAGTAATGGATTCACCCTTATTAAATCGATGGAAGGATTTGAAACTCACTGAAAAGGAGGAGAAAGTGATAGATTGCGCTCAAGCAAAGTCAGAAGCTTTTAAGGAAAGAGCAACCCTAGCCTTTGTAGGCAAGGTTCTCACAAGCAAGCCCTGTAGAGTGACGGGTCTTTTTACCTTTTTGAGGCAAGCATGGAGAGTGAAGAAACAATTTGGTATACGGGAGATGGGTGAAAACCTCTACGTCTTTCAGTTCTATACAAAGGAAGACAAGGTGAAAGTGAAACAAGGAGAACCAAGGGTGTTTGATGAACAATTAATCTTACTGGCGGACGTTGAGGAAAACATGGTAGCATCAGAGATCAATTTTACAACGACACAATTTTGGGAATGAGGATATGAAGTTCCTTTTGATAAAATTTCAAAAGATACGGCAAAGGCATTGGCTGGGGGTTTTGGTGGTTTGGTAGAATACAGGGAAGATGATGACTTAGGATGGAGTCGATATGTGGCATTCAAAGTACAAGTGAAAATTACAGAACCTCTTCTTAGGGGGGCAGTAGTGAATTTTGGTTCAGCAGGTACGAAGTAGATCCCTTTCAAGTATGAAAAAATCCCAATTTTTGTTATCGATGTGGTAGACTAGGCCATGTTGAAGAAGATTGTGAAGTACAAGAAGAAGATGACAGTAAGGGACAATATGGGGAATGGATGAGAGCCTCTCCATAAAAAAATATATAAAAATTCTAGGACTGGAGGAGGGCAAGGGAGAGAAAGGAAATGGGGAGATGTAGCTAATCTAGAGGGGGGACCGAAGGAAGGGGGGAGACAAGTGTTTGAAAGGAAGAAAAAGGGAGCGAGGAGATCATTGAAGGAGGTCTTGGAGGAGGCGATCTCAACCTCAAAAGAGCAATCAGTTGAGTCTCAAACACCAAGGGAAGAGACAGGGAAAGAAGTGATGTCAAAAGAGAGGAATATAGAACAGACTGGAAGGGTCTTGACTGAGGCAGGTAGTAAGAGAAGTCAACAACGGGAGGAAGTGCACGTGAATAGTACCATGTAGGGACAAGGTACAGTGGAGAGAGATAAAGGAAAAGAAGTGGTGGAGGATAATGGGACCAGTATGAGTGTAAAAGGAAGAATCATTGAAAAAAAGGGATCGTGGAAAAGACTGAAGGATGGTGGGGAACTCAAGAATCCAAATCATATTGGAGACAGAGTTGAGACTAGAGAGAAAAAAGGAAAGCGGATGATTTCCTAGACTTAAATTCGTACCAACTAATGGAGGTGGAAGTCAGGGAGAAGAGAGGAAGGGCTGATGATGTGGTGATGACAGAGGCAATCGGATCGGTGGGGGTGAGCGGCAACCACCCTTGCCGGGACCAATGAAACTCATTAGCTACAACTGCCGAGGGTTGGGGAGTCCCGAGGCAGTTGCATCCCTCCGACATTTGGTTCGAAAATACTCTCCGTAAGTTTTGTTCATCATGGAAATGAAACGTACCACAAGAGAAATGGAAGCAGTGCGTAGAAGGTGTGGAATGAATAGCTGCTTGGCAGTTCCGGTAAAGGGAAGAGTTGGCGGAATAGCTCTATTATGGAAGGAGGAGGTTGAAGTGACAATCAAAAACTATTCGAACTACTATATTGATGCGGAGATAGAAGCGAAAGGGAGGGTGTTCAGAAGCACCGGTTTCTATGGTTGGCCGGAAAGGAGTAAGAAGAAGAATTCTTGGGAGCTTATTAATTTTCTCGGGACACTGAGTGATAAAGCATGGATGATATATGGAGATTTCAATCAAGTTTGTTTTCCAGTCGACAAGAAGGGGGGTAGAGACTTAGATTTTGAAGGAGCGGCTGAGATGATTAAGACAATAGATACCTGGAATCTTCAGGATTTGGGGTACAATGGCTACCCGTACACGTGGAGTAATAGGAGGGAGCTGGACCAACATATAGAGGAATGGATTGATAAATTTTTGGGGAGTGAACCATGGCGAGATTTGTGGCCGGAATTATGGGTAGAACACATATGTTGGGGCGAGTCTGATCATTCTCCCATTCTGCTTCATACAAACCGAGTGAAGCAATGTAAGAGACAGAGCTTGGAGTAAAAATTTTGAGGCGATGAGGGTAGAAGATGAGGAGTTTATAGAAATAGTAAAAGGAAAGTGGAATGATACAGTTGAAATGACTCTTTTATCTTACAGGCTCAAGCAATGTGGAGGACCTTTCGCGGATTGGGGACGTCATAAATTTGGGGGAATGGAGGAAAGGATTAGGGAGTTGAGGAAGAAGTACCAAATACTCAGTCAAGCGGCTCCGACAGCACAGAATCAAGAATTGATGAGAGAAGCAGAGACCCAACTAGGTAAGCTGGAAGCGGCAAAGGAGACGTATTGGGCGCAAAGGGCACATCACCATGCACTGAAAGATAGAGATAGAAACACAACTTACTTTCATGCGAGAGTTAAACAAAGAAGAAAGAAGAATATGATCCAGAAATTAATTGATTCAAGAGGAGTTTGTCATACGACAAAAGAGGACATTCAACAAACTGTGATGGAGTACTACAAGGAGATATTCACGTCCAGTAAACCGGATCTTGGGGGTAAGTGTTTCCCTGAAATTAATGATAGAATCAGTGAGGATATGAAAGAAGGTCCGAATAAAGAGTTCACGATGGATGAAGTAGAATTGGCCTTAAAGCAGATGGGAGCTCTGAAAGCATCTGGTCCAGATAGTTTTTGTGCCCTTTTCTTTCAAAAATATTGGGAGATTGCTGGGGGAGATGTGGGAAAAGATGTAACACCCCAAAACCCTTAACCACAAGATTAACTTAAACCATCAATTAAACTTGTGATTAGCGCAGCGGAACACCAGGGTAGAGGTATTACCGCCGTCCCCACTCGGGACAAGGCAAACACAAACACCAAACATAACCCAAAAAAAAATAAAATATACTTAACCCCATACAAAACAATCACCAAACTTTGAAATAAAACTTTATACAACCCTTAAAACATGTATGCAAAGACTTTCCCAAAGTAAAACAGTCTTCAACCCATAAAAGTCCTTGATGATCGGCCAACAACCGCCTTAGAGAACTACCTTGCACGGGACAATCTACTTCTGCTTATCCTTGCCTTTGACTTGGGAGCTCGGACTGCCTATAACAAAACACTAAAAACAAGTCGCAAAGTGAGTGGGGAAACACTCAGCACACAAACCTCCAACACGTCAAACCGTTCGAAAACGGTTTTAGTGTCGGCGCTTAAATTCATTTTGAAAACGGGAGAGGGGATAAACGTGAATAAATTGGATTGTTGCATAAATATAAATATAAATAACTGATGTGTATATATATATATAAATATGCACAATTGGAAAGAAAATGCGATAATTAGAAATGAGCGGAATCCCTTACGATCAATGCAAAGCATCTCACACACGCGCATGCCCAAACCGATCTAAGTTTGGATTGGGTGACTGCTAAGCAGTCGACACTGGCCAGGTCAATAGGACACTCTGATAAGGAGCATCTAGAAATAAATGGGCTAACACTTCATGTAACTAGCTAGAAAAGGATGAGGCGGGACCGCTTTTGGAAATAATTCAATATAAAATATTAGTTCACGATTTGATATGATAATAATAAACATTGAATGGTAAATAAGTGTTAAAAGTTGGACAATTTGCGTACCTTGAACCGCTGAAAAGCTTGGTGGCGCGTCTCGAGCTTGGGGTGGCCTGGGTGGTTTGGAAACTATAATAAGAAGAATAGGACTCGAGAACCGAAGAAGGTTCTTAGTGAGTTAGAAAGTTAAAGTTAATATGAATTTTAGGAGTAAAGTAATTAAATAGGAAAATTTCAGCTTTTCGTCAAATAAAGTTTTTAGTATAGCTTGAGCTAGAAAACTCGGAATTCGACAAACGAGTACTTTTCGGAAAGGGAAAAACATGTTCTACAACTTTGTCAACTGGACCGAAGTCTAAAAATTGGAAGGAAGGGCTCGAAAAGTAGCCCGGAAAGAAACTGATTTTTCGGTACTTAAAATAGTTCGGTTTGAACTTTTGACATGAAACTCATATAGAGGCTTGTAAATAATCGATGGAAGCTCATAGATTGCAAAGTAAGCTTAGACAATCAGATTGGTGGAGTATGGAATTTGAGAATTTGAAGGTTAGCATGAGAATTAATGAGTTCTTTGAAGATATTTAGAGAATGTCGTCAAGCGACAAAGAAAAAGCTAAATGAACGAAATATTGATTTCGGGAGCGTTTGAAACGATGAACTAGAGTTAAGTACTTAGAAGAGGAGTATCTCTTAAAATTATTCCTAAGGTCAAAGAGGCCTTAAACTTGATAAACATCTCACTTTATAGCCCAATCATCATCACACCAGTAGATAATTTAGTTCTCAAATATTGTAACCGTGATTTATTAATGTTAAACAAATTTTTAGGAGATAACCACAATCACCAATGATCACACTTTCAACCTAGAATACACATTTTGATTATCCTAACATTGGTAAGTAGGTCACCAATTGATTAGAACCCCTTAAGTGATTAAATTATGGTCACACAAACAGAAATTGATAGTGAAAAACTGGGCATAAACTTAAACTCATAGCCCATAAACAAGACCTCATATCTTTCTCTCCCGATATCGAATGGACGCAAATCTTATCTTTCTGGAAAGCTCCAAAAGTGACCTAAAACTCTTATGTTTATCACTAAAACCAATAAGGTCTCCAAATGGACGAAAAATTGACATTTAGTTACTGACTCAGAAACGTATACAACTGCACACCTTCACGGTTTTGGTCATATCTCGGGCTACACATGTCGGAATCTCGAAATTCAAAAGCCGAGGGTTATCTAACAATCTTGGCTATCTTTTAAAGTAGGAAACAGAGCTAAACTCACATTTTAAGTCCCCTGGAACTTTCAGATTACAACCAGCAGCAAAACCAACTCTGGATTTCTCCTTAAATGCATCTTTTTGGCCATTAAGCCTATACTAATCCAAACCTAAAGTCCAAATTGAATACTACTCTTGATTTTCCAGAATATAAACCCAGAAAATACTCATCTTCTTCCATAGAAATTCACATGCAACCATAGATAAATATAACCAACACTTATTCTAGCAATCTCTCATTAAAATCAACACTAATTCAACCCAACCAAGTATAAAATGACATAACCAATATTTCCAGAACTTAAATCAGTCCACTAATCTTACGTTTCTCTTCTAAAACAACATGCAAGTAAGTAATTTCATCATCCATCAATAATCTAGCAAGAAACTTATCAAAACCCATTCAAAATTCACATGCATCCACTCTAGAATCAAACCCTAGTTTATCTAACTTAACCTCAACATGAATTCATGCTTAAAAATCATAAAAGAGATGAAAAACAACATGATTAACATAAATTGAAAGTGAAACTCAGATTAGGAAACAATAGAATTGAAATGTGGGTTTGAGAAATTACCACTTGAGGGAGATTTGAGAAGAAAACACAAGAGAGGAATGGGGGAGAGGCTCGGCCGCCTCTGGGTGGTGGTCGTCTGGCCGGCCGGCCGCCGAAAAACAGAGAGGAAGACAGGCGGGGCTGCTCGGTGAGGGAGGAAGAGAGGGGTGTGAGGAATGTGAGAGAGAGTTTGTGATTAAATTGAAAATAAACCCCCTCTTAACTCAACCTACCCATATATATAAAAATACACCCCCCCCCCCTTTTCTTTAAACTAAAAGAAGGTAATTAGAATTAGATTAGGTAAAGACAATTGGGGTTAGACAAGATAAAATAAGTAAAATCATGTTAGGTTAAAATAATTGGTACTAGATAAAATAAGTTGGAGTTAGGTTAGATAAAATCAAATTGGTAGGACGATACTTGGAAAATAAAATAGAAGGAATGGTAAGAATTAAATTAAAAAGATGAATGGTATAATATACATTTTAAAAGGGAACTAAATAAATTCCCTTTTGGTCAAAGAAATAGTTTAAATAATGACAGCAAAATAAATTTATTAGTTGGCCGAAAATAAAATTGTAACTTTAGAACCGAAAGGAACGACACCTTTAGCCATCTCCATGCTCAAGACCTGTCACCGATAAATAAATAATAAAATAAAATCGAAGAAAAAAAAATTAATAGCGAAATTTAGACTAATTACGGTAATTAAGAAATTAATTAATATGGTTTTAGGGCGGGTTGTTACACCCTCCCCCCCTAAAAAGAAGTTTCGTCCCCGAAACTTGCTGTTGGTTTAAGTGCGGTTGAAATTCCTTGAAAGATGTGCGGGTAGCTTTTTTTTTTCATGTCGTCCTCGGTTTCCCACGTGGCTTCCGAGGTGTCTTGGTTTGCCTGTAGAACTCTGACTAAGAGAATCTCCTTAGAGCGAAGTTGCTTGATTCTATGATCAAGGATTCGGACCGGTGGTTGCTCGAAAGTCAGATCTTCTGCCAACAGAGGAAGTGCTTCCTCAAGAATGTGAGTCGCGTCCGGCACATATTTCCGAAGCTGGGAGACGTGAAGAACGTCATGTATTTGCCCTAAGTTAGAGGGTAGAGCTAAACGATACGCCACTGGATTGATCTTCTCCCTTTAAAAAGATAAATCTTAGCGAGAAAAAAAATCGTATGAATCAAGTGAAGTCCATTCTTGATGAAATAATGAGTTAGCAGCAGTCAAAAATAGGTAATGGTCATGAAGGAATTGATCATGAATTGATAACGAGCTAATAAAGGCAGGTCATTGAATGTCTTAAAATACTGGACTGATAACAACGATAGGATCTGATAAGAATTCTTGAGAATGGGATATGGTAGGAAACGAGAAGCTTGGATTTAATATTGCGATGAGAGGGTAAACTTTACTATGAGGGTGTACAATGTGGGCATGGGATAAAAGTTGAATTCGAGCAATGAACTGGAAGTATACTAGTCATACAGAAGAGGTTTGGTCCTCACAAAGGCTGTTCGTTAATGGCTCTCCACCAAATATCAGCTTTTCCTTTCAAATGAGAGGTCTCTATTGCCAGCTTCTTATCTTCAGGTACCTCAACCACCTCAAATATCTTTCTCTAATCCATTCTTCCAGTACCTCGGGGTCATAACCTCCCGCATAAGTAGTAGGGTTTCTCTTAGCTACCTTAGCAGCGTAGTTCTCTTCCCTAGGCTGGCTTGCCTGTCCTAGTGGCGGAATAGGTATGTGTCTGAATAACTCTTGCATTAAAACCCCAAAGGGATCAAGGTATGGTGGTGGATTAGGAGTGATAGAACCTAGGGATGACTCGGGATGTATAACTATTCCTGGGTTAGGTTGAGGACTCTGTAGTTCAAGTTGATTTCCCTGATCTTTGAGACGTGTTACAATATTACAACAGAGTACATCCTTATCCAACATAACTTATTGCTATCACCTCTTTATAACTTGTTCTATATATAATTTTGGTTTGTAGTCAAATGTATTCTCATAAGGTCTTCCTCGCCTCACAAGATTATAAAGTCCACACGCATGTATGTACAATAAGGGATCCCCAAATAAATTTCTCACGATCCTACAACAGCGTAAAATTCATCGCCCCATCTGGCTATCACAAGTACTTGATAATTAAAAACCCTAACATAGGATACTAACATAAACATTCATAAACATTCGGAAAAAAAATTTTAGGAACCCTCTTTCTTTTGTCCCTTGGGCATCCTTTTACAATCTTTTACAAAATACAATGCAACAGTTAAGCAAGTTCTATAGTCCCCGAATTACATACGATGCCTCCCTTAGGTTCCTGGTTTGCTTCATCCTCATCTAGATCCATATCAGGATCTTCTTCCTCTGCGGGTTCACGCTCCGAGGGTGATGACTCGCGCCGTGGGGATGGAACGGGAGGTGTTGGACGGCCCATGATAAGGGGTGTAAAACGGAGTTGGATTTCGTCCGCTGGTGAAGGAAAAACATGAGGAGAGGCTAGACATGCGTTAGGAGGAGCAGGCAACGATAACATCTCATAGAGAAAAGGTCCTAGCTCGCTCACGTGTAGTCGCATAGAATGAGCGGCTTGAGTGATAACAGCTTCCAAAGCGATATGGTTCCAGGCCCCAACGTAATTGAGGCACCACGCGTGTCGACCGGGTTCTCCTCGAAGGAGTAATTGACGATAGCGGCTTCTTACATCATCCCACGGGCTCTCGTGGGGAACGGTGGCCAATAAGCAACGAGCTCGGCATACGTCATCATGGTACTCCGATTTCGGGTTAGCTGCACAGTGGGCGTCAAAAGCGTCTTGCAACTTCTTGCGATGGACTTGAACGTTAGTCTCCGGCTCCATAAGCATCGCGTACGGGTTGGGAAGAGGGTCACCATTGGGTCCATCTAAATTATATAACATTGACGTAAAATTTTAACAATTTCAACATTGGTGAACTCGTTGATAATAAATAAACGAAAGAAGACTGAGGCAAGGTACGAGACTCAACCAACTTAACCCTTATGCGAACTAAAGAAGCTCTTTGTCCATTCTTAGATTCACCACAACTTCACTTGGCGATTTTCTTGCACTTATTAAATCATGTCATTTAGATATCTTTAAATGATTCCATACATATTTAGATCAAGCACTCCATTTGCGCTCTACACCAATCCCACTTGGGATTTGAATTATAAACCTTTCCCTTGATAACTATAAATCTCTTTAAGAGATAATTTAACATGCCTCGTATTTCCCCAAATCACTTAGCAAGTCTCACTTGCTCAAAACTATTAAATTATTCGCAACTTTACTTAAACTCCCTAGAGTTCTACTAAAGCTCTCTAGTTTTCTGGAGAAATTTCGGCAGCACTTCCCCTATAAATAGAGCTATCCCAAAATTTTACCTAACATTCATACCTGCAAGAAGACATTTTCCACTTCGTATAGACATCTAGAGCTTCAAGCTCAACATTCATCCCCAATCATATTCACAATTTTCCAAACTCAATCCATAAGGGACTCATTTGCCCAACACAAGGCCATGCTTTCCAAATTCATATCACCAATTCTTAGGAATTTCTAAATCATCAATTCCTTCTTATAACTCCGCTCTGATACCACAACTGTAACACCCCAAAACCCTTAACCACAAGATTAACTTAAACCATCAATTAAACCTGTGATTAGCGCAGTGGAACACCAGGGTAGAGGTATTACCGCCGTCCCCACTCGGGACGAGGCAAACACAAACACCAAACATAACCCAAAAAAAATAAAATATACTTAGCCCCATACAAAACAATCACCAAACTTTGAAATAAAACTTTATACAACCCTTAAAACATGCATGCAAAGACTTTCCCAAAGTAAAACAGTCTTCAACCCATAAAAGTCCTTGATGATCGGCCAACAACCGCCTTAGAGAACTACCTTGCACGGGACAATCTACTTCTGCTTATCCTTGCCTTTGACTTGGGAGCTCGGATTGCCTAAAACAAAACACTAAAAACAAGTCGCAAAGTGAGTGGGGAAACACTCAGCACACAAACCTTCAACACGTCAAACCGTTCGAAAACGGTTTTAGTGTCGGCGCTTAAATTCATTTTGAAAACGAGAAAGGGGATAAACGTGAATAAATTGGATTGTTGCATAAATATAAATATAAATAACTGATGTGTATATATATATAAATATGCACAATTGGAAAGAAAATGCGATAATTAGCAATGAGCGGAATCCCTTACGATCGATGCAAAGCATCTCACACACGCGCATGCCCAAACCGATCTAAGTTTGGATTGGGTGACTGCTAAACAGTCGACACTGGCCAGGTCAATAGGACACTCTGATAAGGAGCATCTAGAAATAAATGGGCTAGCACTTCACGTAACTAGCTAGAAAAGGATGAGGCGGGACCGCTTTTGGAAATAATTCAATATAAGATATTAGTTCACGATTTGATATGATAATAATAAACATTGAATGGTAAATAAGTGTTAAAAGTTGGACAATTTGCGTACCTTGAACCGCTGAAAAGCTTGGTGGCGCGTCTCGAGCTTGGGGAGGCTTGGGTGGCTTGGAAACTATAATAAGAAGAATAGGACTCGAGAACCGAAGAAGATTCTTAGTGAGTTACAAAGTTAAAGTTAATATGAATTTTAGGAGTAAAGTTAAAGTTAATATGAATTTTAGGAGTAAAGTAATTGGTACTAGATAAAATAAGTTGGAGTTAGGTTAGATAAAATCAAATTGGTAGGACGATACTTGGAAAATAAAATAGAAGGAATGGTAAGAATTAAATTAAAAAGATGAATGGTATAATATACATTTTAAAAGGGAACTAAATAAATTCCCTTTTGGTCAAAGAAATAGCTTAAATAATGACATCAAAATAAATTTATTAGTTGGCCGAAAATAAAGTTGTAACTTTAGAACTGAAAGGAACGACACCTTTAGCCATCTCCTTGCTCAAGACCTGTCACCGATAAATAAATAATAAAATAAAATAAAAAAAGATTAATGGCGAAATTTGGACTAATTAAGGTAATTAAGAAATTAATTAATATGGTTTTAGGGCGGGTTGTTACAAAAGTGGTGTTAGAAGTATTGAATGGGGGAACTATGCCGAATAATCTTAACCATACTCTTATCTCTCTTATCCCAAAATGAAGGATCCATAGCGCATGAAAGATATACGACCAATTGCACTGAGTAATGTGGTGTATAAGATTATTTCTAAGGTGATTGCTAATAGGATAAAGCCCATTCAAAAGGTAGTAATTGATGAACGACAGTAGGCTTTTGTCCCGGGGCGGCTTATTTCTAACAATACGTTAATGGCTTTTGAGGTCTTCCATTATTTGAAAAAGAAAAGAACGGGAAAAACAGGCTAGATGACGGTGAAGGTAGACATAAGCAAGGCTTATGACCGAGTTGAATGAGGATGTTTAGAGCTTATAATGAAAAAGATGGACTTCCCTCAAAAGATAGTTTCGGTGATCATGGAATGTGTAAGAACGGTAACATATACTTTCTGTATTAATGGTGAGAGGGTCGGGTTATTGAAACCCGAGAGAGACTTAAGACAAGGCAATCCGTTGTCACCTTATCCTTTCTTGCTTGTGGCAGAGGAGCTCAACTCTCTTATCCAACAGGAAGTTTCAAGGAGATAGTGGAGTGGGATCAAAATCTGCAGGGGAACACCTTCTATCTCTTATTTGCTTTTTGCCAATGATAGTACTTTCTTTCTAAAGGCAAATGAGGCTGAAGCTTAGATGTTAAAACAAATCCTTAAGGAGTATGAGCTGATGTCGGGACAACAAATCAGTTTGGAGAAATCAGAAATTTTCTTCAGTGCTAATGTGGAGAATAAGAAAAAGAGTTGATTTTGGGTAAGTTGGGGATGGTGGAGATGCAACCAAAAAAGAGATATCTGGGACAACCTCTTATTATTGGGCGTTCAAAGAAGGCAATTTTTGAAGATTTGAGGAAGAAAATTTGGGCTAGGGTCCATGGTTGGAAGGAGAACCTTTTATCTCAAGCTGGTCGTGAGATTCTAATAAAAGCAGTGATTCAAGCTGTGCCTATTTATGCGATGAGCATTTTTAAGCTTCCATTGTCTTTTCATGAAGAGGTACTGGGTATGATCAGCAATTTTTGGTGGAGTGGGAAAGCAGATCGTTGAGGAATACATTGGTTGAAATGAAGTAAGATGTGCTCCCGAAAAGAAAATGGGGGAATGGGATTCAGGAGCCTCCATGATTTTAATCTTGCTTTATTAGCAAAACAAGCATATAGATTGTTGACCAACCAAGAGTCCCTGGCAAGCAAGGTCATCAAAGCAAGATACCATCCTAGAAGCAATATTCTAGAAGCGAAAAGGGGTTTCAACCCAAGCTGTGTGTGGAGAAGTCTTCTAGAAGGCAAAGACTTGCTACTGAGGGGCTTAGGGTGGAACATTGGTAATGGAGAGAGTATCAAAGTGTGGAAGGATAAGTGGGTAGCAGTAGATGGAGTTTATTTTATGGGTCCCAGAAGAAGGACTGGAAGATTTGAGAGTGAAAGACCTGTTAAGAGATGAGGAGATAAATATGTGGGATGAAGATAAACTTAGAAATGTCTTCCCAGATGAAGTAGTAACAGCGATTAAATCTCTCCTAATCCCTACTTTTAAAGTCGCAGATCAAGTGAGATGGATTTATACCAAAGATGGAGAGTATTCAGTCAGAAGTGGCTACCACCTAGCGATGAGTACGACTGAGGAATCCTCATCACAAAATCGAGAAAGGGTCCTCTAGGAGCAGATATGGAATCTTCAAGTACACCCGAAGGTTAATAACGTCCTTTGGAGGTTTGCAAAAAATATTTTACCAACCTTGGCTAACCTGTTCAAAAAACACAGTGTAGATTCCAGCAGGTGTGCGATTTGCAGGATGTCGGAGGAAAATCAGAAGCATGCCTTCTTTGACTGCAAATGGACGAAAGAAGTTTGGGAGCTTTTGGGTTTGATGGAAGTGAAGTTTGTCCAGGGTATCACTAGCATGGAATGGATCTGGAATATGATGCAGTTGCTTGATGAAACAAAAGTGAAGCTGTGTGGTTATGGCCTGTGGAGTATTTGTTGGGCCCGAAATGAAGAGACAACAAATGTTAGGTGAGTTGATCCGGTTATGGTTGCTGAAAGAGTTATGAAAAGCTACTGGGAGTTTAGCCAAAATCTGGAGAAGCAACAATGTCAGGGAAGAGTGGCTCAGAATGAGAACTGGAAGGGGGGAGTTCTCATATCACCTTTCTGAGTTGTGATGCGGCAATTGATGGTCAGGGGGGAAGGTAGCGATCGGTTGCGTGGCGAGAAGTGGTAATGGGGACTTCCAATGGGCAGCAGTGAGGAGATTGAGGGTGAAGTGGTCGGCGGAGCTAGCTGAATTAAAGCCAATAGATCTGGCTTTTGTCTTGAGTATGGAGAAAGAGGTGATTCAGGGGGTGGTTGATTTCTAAAAACCCTGGAAGGAGATGCTTTGCACGGAGGCCCAAGAGGTGTTAAATAACTGGGAAACAAGCCCAATCCGGGAATTAAGATGGATAAGGAGGACAACAAATATGGCAGCCCATAGATTAGTAACATGGGCCTTGTATTCTGGGCAAGACGTAGCTTTTTTTGATTCCCCTCCTCCCCGCCCATTTTATTGGATGTGATTTCTGAAGATAAGATGCTTATGGAGTAATGAATTTCTTTGTTTGCAAAAAAAAAAAAAAAAAAAACTCGTAAGTGAAAAAGAATTTGATTAAACACTCCCAGAAAGGATTAAGCATAATTACAAAGTATTAGGGTTTCGAATAGCCTCTAACTAATTCATAAACAGAAGTGTTTTAGTCTTCAAAGGTTTTTATAAAATGAGGGGGATGTGGGTTTAAATGGGGGAAGAAAATGCAACTAAGAGAAAGGGGGAATTGGCAAAAATTTGTAGAAAAAGTTAAGATGCAGCCAATGCCTCAACTAGAGAGTGAGGGCGGAAAAACCAGGGCAGGAACAATTAGCGCCTGCCTGGGCATGGGCAGCGCCTGCCGGCATCTACCGACTTCCAATGTGCATAACTTCTTTTGCACCCACCTGGACGTGGGCAACGCCTGCCGGCTTCGACCGACTTCCAACGCGCATAACTTCTTCGTTTTAACTCCGATTTGGGCATATTATATATCGACGGAAAGGCCTCGATGTATAATATAAGGTTGCCATATTTGGTGGTCATCGAAATTGTACTAAAGGAGTTATGATCAAAAGAGTGAAGATATGTATTTTTCTTGTGCCCAATTTTGTCCATTTTCATCATTTTCCTCTTTCCTTCAATCTACTCTTCCTTCCTTGACATCCCGTCTTCTTTCTTCTTCATTCCTTAGACTTGGTTTCTACATTGTCGTAACACCTCCAGATTCATAATCACCAGATTATTACTAAACATCTCATAACCCAATGATTAGCGAATCGGTAATTATAATCCGAAGGCACTATCGCCGTCCATGATCATGGACAAAGCTAACAAGACATTGTTTGCAACTTACTCCCAAAACTGAAATGCATATTAATATATCACAACATGCATACCATACTAACTTAGAATCAACATATCACCCTTCCAAGTCAATATATTACACCCAACACCCCAAAGATCAAATATTTCCAAGACTCTTATACAGCCCAATCGTGTTAGCTCGTGCTTAAAAGCGAGAAAGAAAAGTGAGGCATAGAAATTGGAAAATGGAAACTTTTATGTGAAAGTCAGCTGCAGAAAATAAATCCCCAAAGCATTAGGATTCACCAGCACTAGCAGCTGCATCTGTATCTGCATCTGGATCATCCGAATGTCTGCCACTTAACCAGTCCCTTTTATCCTTTTTTTTTTGTTATTCATTCCTTCATCCCTTGATTGACTTAACTTGTCTACGCTCTGTCTACCCTTTTCTCTCATCTTCATCGTCCCTCCTCCCCGACTACCTATCCCATTTTCTTTCTCAGAAATCTCCCCAATTAACCTAATTAGATACACAAATCGAAGGTCACGTATTCATTCTGCAACAAACAATATCTTTCAAGGTGAGATTCAATGCTGTTTTTGTTGTGCCATTGGATTAATCTGATATGGGTGGCAGAACTGTTTATGCTTGTCGAATTTGTTGTTCTGGTATTCGGAAACTTTTCTGTCTGCCTAATTAATGTGTATATCTAAATGAATATAGGCTAAATGAATTTTTGTGGGTTTTAGAGACAATTTATAGTCATATTGTGGGAAAAAGAAATTCTTGATTTCAGGGGATTGGGTTCAGCTGAGATTAGAGGGATGTGTTTGGTTCTTTTCTTTTTTGTTGTAAGCCTTTCATCACAGAAATGATAAACTTGTGGACTTTAGATGCTCCCTTCAAGTGTATTGTGTATGCGTATTTGAAGGAGGAAAATGTTGGCAAAGTTGTAGCAGATGCAGTGTAGTGAATTGAGCTGAATATCTTTGTTCCTTTTGGTTGAATCAATCTTTGATTCGGTCATTCTTTGATTAGATTGCATCGAACGGAAAGCCAACTTGTGAGGATGTATCGATTGAAAAGGAAGCAAAGTTATATGTACCGGTGGCTCGGCTGAGCTTATGGAAAAATTCTACTTTGAAGCACTTGAGTGTTGTATGGTAGTGTGCCAGTGCTTCATACATGGCAATGTCTGCTGACAAAAATGGAGGGCAATTAAACAGGTTTTCTTATTTCTCCTTTTGGAACTTTAATTTTAAACATCTGTTTTAGCTATTCTTAGTGTACATTTCCGTCGTCAACTGCTTTAATACAGGGATAATGTTGAAGATTCCGCTTCTTGGAGGTCGAACGGAAATGGAAGTAATTATCCTGAGGAACAAAGCGCTTCGGTATTAATGCTTTCTCAATGATGTCATCGTTTCTACCTTGTACAGTGGGAAGAATCTGATTCCATTTCTAAAAATCTTGATGAGCAGGCACTTGCCGCACAAGCCAAGGCACAAGAGCGCGAGATCTCCTTTCTAAGGTGGAAAGTTTCTCAAGCTTATGTTAAGGTAGGACTAAAAGTACAAGAGATCATGAATCTCTAATGTTGTGGCATATCCTCACGCAGAGTGTTGTACTTGTGTGTATGATCAGGAGATGCAGCTTCTGAATGAGAAATATGCCTTGGAGAGAAAATTCTCTGATCTACGAATGGTTTGTTCTCTGGCAAAACAGTATTTCACCTGTCATCACTTGCTGGAATTTCTATAGTATGAAATAATCATGGTTGGTCAATTCATTGAGATCTTAGGCTATGGATGAGAAGCAAAAAGAATCTATATCTTCGGCCATGAAGGAACTGGCGCAGAGAAAAACTGACCTTGATGAGAACGTGAGATTAGCTAATAGCTTGAAGGTAATAACCAAGGTTGATTTTTCTTACTAGTTAACCGCAGTGGAAATCCAGCTTGCTACCTCGCTATTCGCAGCAGCTTGTATTGGGTAATAAAAAGCCCACTGAAGATTAACCCCTTAGCCAAACTGATTGATGAATGATAAAACATACTTCAATAAAATCGAATTAAAAAAGTGCACTTGAACCTTATCTATATTTCTTGTCTTAATGCTCTAACTCTGCCTTCAACTTCCTAAATTAGTATTGCATAGTGCTTACAACGAATTCACTTTTTCTATCCCAGTGCTCATCACGTGTTTTCCCCTTGCAAATGCTTCTTTTTGCTGACCTGAAAGCACTTCTGTCTTAGGATACAGAAGATGAGAGATATATCTTCATGACATCACTCCCAGGACTCTTGGCTGAGCATGGCATTTGGCCGAACGTCACAACTGCCTCTTCTATTTCCATGTCTGTGAAGGTATGATGGACTGTAAAATGGGGAAATCTGTATTTTAGCTGTTTATATGTGTTGGTGCATGGGCTTTGCTAAGTTATGATGTAAGTGCTTAAGATTTATCTTAGTATCACTTGTTTATGGACCTATGATGCTTCATTATATAATATACTGCCAAATGCACCTGTATGCTGAAATCTTGATGTCCTTGAATATCCCCTCAACGTTGGTTGCAGTATCAAGTTTCTGGAGGTGTTTATGAGAGGAATGGAAATAGAGAGTGAATGGATTTGTCATTTTGTGATTGAAGCTATTTGCAGTCCACCAAATTGAAGTCCATCAAAGGAATGGTTGGACTTCTTTCAGTTATTCAAGATCCTTACGCTGATTTAGTTATTTGATGTACTGTAAGAAGGATAAGAGTGCAATTGCCATAAACATTTATAAGAGTTTCTGCAATGGTAAATACGGAAACATACTACTAGTAACCCAGAGCTTTCAAAATCTTTCACTGAATAACTGCCACACTTGAAGAATAGTTACCTTTTCCTTGTTACTTTGATACCTTTTTTTGCTGTGCGATCTGACATGTTACTCCTCTTTGCTATTATGCTTAATTACTCATTCTATGTTCTATTGTGTCGTATCTTAAGTGAACTAAAATTAATCGAATAGTTGGTTTGAGTCGGTCATAGTCATTTTAGAAGCTTTTTTCCTAGGAAAACTCCGGTATTACCTTAAAAGTTATGAGTAGACATCTGTTTCATCCTCCCCTTGTTGGAAATTTTGTGTTCGTAAAAAAATCTGAGCTGGCAGCTGACATTAAATTTTCATTCTTTTGTGGATGAATTTGCAGCACATATATGATGAATTGCATTGGAAGCTACAGGTAAGCATCTTGGGCATTGGCATAGGTATCAGCTATATCATACTCATGTTACGTCATCCTGATCATGGATTCTCTTATTTGCTTTCCCAATCTTTACATGAAGTTTGAAGAGAGTCTAGAACAATCGCAACCCCCACTAACTAATCCAGTATGGATCTCGTTGTAACAGATTCCAGAAGGAGAGTCTAGAATTGATCCAGTAATATGTTCAAGAAACTTGATTTGCTTAATGAAGTCACAAGTCTTACATCTTCTGTGTTTCGGTCTAGGTCCTGTGTATAGGAAATTTCATGCAATATTTTATTATTATGTACCTCTGAAACAACTGGCTCTAGGTTAGTGAACTGCAAAACAAACTAAAGAAGACTTGGGAAGGGTGCAGATAGAGGTTTGACACAGACTAACTTGAGTTTTTATGTTACTAGGTGTTTTGTTTAAACTTGTAACTTGTAAAGAACCCTTGTTCGTGGTACCACGCTCCATCCACTCTTTGATTGGATATTTGCAGCATTTATATTGTAATTTTGATGCCCCTTCATTGGGTCTGGTCTGGCTGCCCTCCTAGTCATCTCTCTTTCTCCCCTGAGTTCTGCCTTCATAGGATATAATTGTTGAGTTGCATCAAGGTTTCTGCAGAATGTTAAGCGGGTGAATATCAAAGCAGTGTGGCTTCGTACTGTTTGTCAAAGAAAAGGCCAGTTGTAGTCTATGTTACTTCAGTATATGCTCACTGATGTGGATAAAGGTCAGGGCGAGGAAACATCCAATTGGGAAATTTCACATGTCTTTGATTTGGTCAAATGTTCAATTTGTATGTTAGAGAGCTGAGTGTCTGATATCGATACTTCATGCGAGGTCAAGTGTCCGAGCAACTATATGTTGCAGCTTTTGGACATCTCCTTGGTGAGAAAAATGTGATCTTTGGCGATCTCTTTGCCGTGTATCTACATATATATGCTACCTAAGCCTTTTTACCTTAACTGGCAGAGTTTTGGGTGTGTTCTTTTGCCAATCTTTGAGAGGAGTGATTATTTTTTGTTTTTCATTTTAATCTAAAAACAGATTTCTCATAACTTAAGCAATGGAATATGTTGGATAATAACCTAGTATGATAAGTTTAAGGCAACATAACCTAGTTGTTAGCAGCAACTAAAGAAGCTTGTTTAGTGATTTTAGTTAAAAGTCAGCTTGTTGGATTTTGGATTCTTTCTGAACAGGGAAAAAATATGCGATATAATTTTGTGCAGGAGAAAGCAAAAGAGTTGAACTCCATACTGGGGAATTACACTGTGAATAAACCCCAGAAGGATACCTCTCGACCGCCCAGTGTAATATTCAGTTGCCATACAGATACATAGTAATATGATTACTTCTCTGCTGAGTGCTGTAGTGGCTATTGTCATTTCCTTATTTGTTTGTTTCATTATTGCAGCGAGAAGCAGACCTGTATCCGTATGGTCATCATACAACGGATGAGCGCCCATCGGCCATCAATAATGTGCCACATTATGGGTATGATGACTATAATAGGGAGCCAGGAAATGCCATTCTAAATGGTAAGATGAATCAGCCATGAAACAGTGAAAAATATGAAACAGTTATTGGCGAAACAAATTGTTTTTCCTTCCCTGGTATTGGAATTGAATGGATAGCTGAACCTTTTCAACCAATCATGCCGTGCTATTAATGGATACATTGTGATATTCCTTGTAATGCATTTGTATTGCCTGCATTTTGAAAGGAGTCATAGAATTTTGGTCTCAAAGAGAAGCATGGCTTTCATGGTAATTCCTCCATTTACATTAATTCACAACCTCCAAGCTCACAATGTCTTTGGTAAGCAGACCCAAGATCCTGATCCTTGCAGTTTTAGGCAGCATCCCAAATTGTCAATCCCAAATTCCACCGATTAGACGTATTCTGGTTAGATGCTATGCTGTTGATATTTGTGTAGTGGTAGCTTGATAGGTTGCTAATAATGTCGAAGGTAATTAAATGATATACGTTATTTAAGGAAGAAGGTTGTTCGATTGATTCAATGACAAGAGTTTCGGGAGTATGTTCTAATTAATGCATTATCATTCATTATAAGGGGGATTTCGGAATTAAAAAGATATGAAAAGAGGAGACAGAATCCTCAAATCAAGGACTGGAGATCGTAACACTGTAATAGAGTACATTAGACAAAATGAGTAACAAAGGCCAAGTAGCCTACTAGCCTGTAAGTGCTTTCTAGTTGAGGGACTTAAGGCCAAGTAGCCTGTAAGAGGTTTCTAGGATGAATGTCGGTGGAAATTTCTTTTTGGCATTGAACAGCTTATAACCAAAGGTAAACTCAAATCTCAAAGCAGTGGTAGATGTTCCTCCCACTCTCACACTGGCTACGCACGCTGTCCATAAACCTTGGTTACTTTGTCTACTTCAGGCCCTTTACTCGGTCTTGTATAGGAAATCTGGTCCTTGCTGCTGGATGTCCAACTTCTCTTTTTGCTTGTTTATTTTTCCCTCTATTAGAAGTTTCGATGCTCAAACAGTGTGAACACATATGCGTTCGACTTTCTTGGAATCAAAAAACTGTTCCTCTGCTGCCCCCTGTAGGGTCTTCCAATGAGGGACATTGGTGCATTAGATACCCTTTTTTTGTCATTCTGTAGATTGTGATGGACCCTTCTTTTTAAAGTGAAGCATAAAATTTACGAAGATGGTCATTTTTAATAGTCCAAACTCCACATATATGATTGCTATATTTCAGAGGCTTTGCATTGTCTGAAGTTAACAAAAAAATTGCATGAACGGAACTAATTCAAATCTTCCATAGATGAAGGCCCTGGAATAGAAGACTTTCAAATTATTGGCGAGGCTAAACCAGGAGGAAAGCTTCTTGGTTGTGGTTATCCTGTGCGAGGCACTTCTCTCTGCATGTTTCAGGTAAAGTAGAGCCAAACTCATTTGTAAGCTATCTTGGATGTTTATTCTCTTTTTGACGCAGGTCCAAGTCCTAACCTTTTCTCTCTGCATTGTTGAGATAGTGGGTTCGTCATCTTCAAGATGGAACCAGACACTACATCGAAGGTAATCTCTTATTTGATTAAAGTCTGTGCTCTCAAAACCTTGGTATATGTAATTTTATGCTGGTAAATTCTATAGCCTTTGTTGTGAAGGTTTTGACTGCAACATGATTAACTAATTTTTTTATTTATTTTTTGGTATATTTTTTTTGGTGGGTCAGGCGCTACAAATCCTGAATATGTGGTAACAGCTGATGATGTTGATAAATATATTGCTGTTGAGTGTATACCAATGGATGAGAA
Organism: Portulaca oleracea; assembly: GCA_029582165.1. NCBI lineage: Eukaryota > Viridiplantae > Streptophyta > Magnoliopsida > Caryophyllales > Portulacaceae > Portulaca > Portulaca oleracea. The sequence goes on along the minus strand of CM055877.1, from coordinate 24,457,321 downwards.
TGGTCGTCAGGTACTTTCTCTACATGTCTTGTAGATTTTCCTAGTTTCATAGATGAAGTCCTACTACACATGAAACTTAGTGAAGTACTCTTCATTTTATGCTCCTGAAATCCAAACTAAACCAAACAAGCCTTAATCTGTTGTGGTTTTCATTACTTGTTTCTGCCAAGTGTCATGCCCCCCGCTAATCACCTCTTGCCTGAGTGGCAAGAGATCCACCTCCTTCGAATCCTGGGGACAACATCTCACCCTTACCATTTCAGAGAGTGCTGTGGGTTGGAGTGGGGCCCATCTTTGGGCCATTGGCATCCCCCGTACCCCGTCCGCTACAGGCCTGTTGGGTTGTACCCTTGAGATAAGGGCCCGATTGGTTGGACTACTTACCTATGTAAAAAGAAAATAAAGGTGTCATGCCCCCTTGTCTGAGAAATATATGTATTTCTCTGCACTGCTATTGTTACAATTGCTGCACTCTTAGGTCTTTTTTTGCATGGAAATTTCTAGCACCCCATATGTACAACTGTACAAGACATCTTTTGGTAAGGTGGTTAAGTGGAGCCTCGTAGTGGCAAAATCTTAGGTTAAAATCTTTTGGAAAAGTAGGACAATACGTAAAATCCGGATGGTTTCTTTGGTTCAATTCAATACCTATTTACGCGCGCACGCGGGGGTGGGGGGGGGGGGTGTTATGACAACTTGTGAATTTCTAGGTTAGATACGATATGCAATATGCTTTTCAAACATTGACTGTCAAATTGTTAACTTTGTGATCCTGTTTATGGCCATTGTCAGGGGGAAATAGTAAGACTCTTTGCCAACGACCAGAATAAGATAACATGTGGTAAGTAACCAAGTATTACTACCTGAAACTGTTCAACATAATGGGTTTTAAAGTTGGGAATCAAGCATGTTCAGATGCTTAAATGATTTTCTATGGGACAGTTTCCTTTTTCCTGGCAATTTCCTGTCTTTTTGTTCTCTAAATGGCTCTATTGTTTTAACCAGACCCAGAAATGAAAGCAGAAATTGACAAATATATTTCTAAAGGGCAGGCTGATTTCAATGTTTTAATGTTGGTAAGTTCTCTGTCCAATTCATGTTCATATCTACACCTGGTACTGTATGTGTTATGAACTTATGATTTATTGCATTTTTTTATGAGAAAGCTCTATAATTTAAATATCTACCATTTTGCATATCCTTTAATGAGATTGAGAATGCGAATGGTTTGGGTGGAGCGTCAAGATTTTGGATTCATATCTTACAATATTCATGAGTTCACACTTCAAATTTTATCATTGAATTTGTGCAAACCAAAGCTGGAGTATTATTCACAAGGAACACTCAGATGCCAGCCATCCATGTCCCAATTTAAGGCAATCCATTTAGTATGGTCCCGTTTCGATATCTAAGTTATGTGGCTAAGTAGCTTGCCACTTTTTGATGCCATGGGCCCGTGATCTATAGCTGGGCCAGTTAATGGTGCTTATATGGTTGAAAACTTGGAATTTAGCTGATGATAGTTGGAGATAACAATTTTTTTTTTTTAAAGCATTTCTCTTTACCGGCAAAAGCAGCGAGAAAGGTGTGATAACCCTAAACACTTCTGGTTGTCCAATGGTTGTGAAGGTGTTTGCTTCCTAGGAAAGTTATTTACAAAGTTTAGTCAGTTCAATGAATTGGAAAAATGTTTACTTGTTGGAAATGCATTATGATTTGTGACTGAACTTCTGTATTGCATGTCAAACAGTTGGACTCACTTGAACAGTGGGAGCATGCAACTTTTATTTTGAGAAGGTCAGGTTTTCAGATTAAGATAAACAAGACAGAAACTATTCAAGTTAGCGAGAAATTCTCAGAGAACATGTCGGTATGTTAAGTTCACCTCCTCTCCCCTTGGAGCTTACTGGTTCTTTTTATTTCTGGGATTGATATAGGAGATGTCTTAGTTGGGTTAGGACTTAGGAGACAAGTGATTTTACTTTGTGTAGTTGGATAATAATTTTTGAACCGTCAAGGAACCTCTACATTCAAATACAAATACTTGTTTCTGTCCTGTCTTGAATGTCGAACCAGTTAAAGAATTCTGTCAATCTCAGCACATATGCGACAGTCCATTCCTCTGTGGGTTTATAATAGCTAATATTTTGATAATGACAACAATTTTACTGTTACCAACTTGTAATTTGGAAATAAAGTCTTGTCAAATTTGGATACATAGCCATGCAAATTCATAGTTTTCTCTGTCTGTCTCTTTGACATGCTTTTCTATATTTTGCTGTTTGTTATATCCCAGACTTCAGTTCTATGCAAGTTTATTTGCTGTGTCTCATTCACGTATGGGTTGTACTTGTCTTGGTATGCACAATAATTTTTGGTAATATTTTAATGTTCACTCTGCAGATCAAGATTCCTGGTGGATTCTCGACCCCAAACACGCAGTTTGTTCTAACATGCTCTGATGGAACTTCATACCCTTTTAGCACATATAACAATGTTCGGTAATAAATCAATCAACATTGTACAATGCTTGTTCTGTTATGTGCTCATGTAGATCAATGACTTGGTATGCCTTTTTGTTATTTCAACCCTACCATTTATGATGGATCATGTTCCTGTTTCCTCCCACAGGATGCGGGATACACTTGTGTTGACTATAAGAATGTTCCAGAGCAAGGTAACTTTTCTCCTTCAATGAATGAAACAATAGAGAACTGATAATGTTGAACTCTCCGAGTTTGAAATGTTTATGCTGGTGGAGTAAGTTTGTTCACTAGTTGTCTGTGTATCTTGGGAAAGTTTATTATCACCGAGAAATGGTGTTATATTTGTTGCTGTTGCTATTTTGGTACAACAACAGTGCACTGAGTTGAAAATTGACTAGAAGTTCACCATTGAAGAATTGATCACAAATTCACTATACATAGTATTACTGCCCGACAAGTAAGGAACTGGGAATTCCCTCACTATTGTGAGCTTCTTAAGCATTGGAAGACTATTCTCTATAGCTTATTTTGATCCATACCTAGTTTTCCTGCCGGAAGGGCATAAAACTAGACCAGAAATATAGTAAACTGATTGCGACCTTAATCTATAATCTAAATTGGTTGTATTACTAACTCACAAATTCTTATACGTTTTAGTTGTCCTTTGTGTTTTTGTTGTCCTTTGTTTTGTTTCTCCACACTTGTTTCATAGTATACTTGGCTGACATTGTCTGAAATTCATTGGTTGAAAATCAGGCTGTAGATGACAAGAGGAAAGGGAAGGGACATGCCTAAGCCTAATGGGCAATATCTGTATCAAAGTACACAATTTGCTTATTCTTGGCAAATAGATTGTAAAAATAAAGCACCATCTGTATTCAGTATCTGTTGTAATTTAGTTTCAGTTGAAATTTTGCAATTATAGCATTCTTTTTGGTTTTCTTTCAGAGCAAATATGTTCGCAATTTTCTCATTTGTATTTGTAATGAAACCACATTCATTGGTCATATACAATGAAATATGATTTCTCCATAATTCTGCCACATTCATTTTCGGTTTAACATTTCTAGTTTGACACTTCACATCACAACTAACTTTTCTAGTTTGGTTTCAGACGACGACTTTCCAAAATCCAAATTCCAAACCAATTTGAGTTCATCTCATATTTGACTTCCAATTAGACCTGTCAATTCGGGCGGGTTAGGTCAGGTTCGGTGTGCCCCGTATTCCAGATTTGTTATATTTCAGATTTGAAAAATCAGGTCGGTTTCAGGTTGGGTCAACTTTTGCCAGGACTACTAGCAATCATGTCGCCATTGAAAACAAGTGATCCATATGATGGGGGAAAGTACACTGTAGTCTTACCTTCCCCTAGACTTCAGGAAACATTTATCTTCTAATTTGGTTAGACGACCCCATGATGTGAACTCTCAATTAATTAATTAATTACCCGCTAAATCTCATCATCTTCACCCAAATAAAGAAGACCAGTTACCTACACAAGTACACACCCCCATGACATGACATTGCTTGTTTGTTCCCCTATTTCATTTACCAAAAACTAAGACCAATCCACACATAATCACCTACCCACCAATACCATCTTTCTCTCAATCATCACTCAACCCATATCACAGTATGAATTTATACACAAACCCTAACCCTAAAACACTTCACCCCAATCTCACCACTCCATCCGGGTCAGACACCTCGAATTCCATCAACAATGGCGGAATTAGCACCGGTTGGAGCTCCATCACCAGCATTCGCACAAAACCCTAGCAAAAAGGCCTACAATTTCTGCGACATTCAACCCATTTGCTCCCTCAATTGCCCTCAATTTTGCTACAACTTCTTTCTATCTCCACCCCCTCCTAACCCTCTGTTTCAGCCCTCGAATTCAAACCCTACAACATCCTCTTCCCCTTCCCCAATCCACATATTTCCAATCTTGGCCGCCATTATCGCCGCCCTATCTGCCGCCTTCCTGATCATCTTCTACTTCGCCGTCATCGCCCCGATTCTCCGGCACCACCGTCGCCGCCGCCGGCAAATAAGCCACGAGCCAGACGACCCGGCCCAGCCCGGAACGTCGGGGCTGGACGAAGCGTTCATCAGGGAAATCACGGTGTTCAAGTACAGGAAGGATGAAGGGTTGATCGAGGGGACTGATTGTGCGGTTTGCTTGAATGAATTCAACGAAGAGGAGGACTTACGATTGATGCCGAATTGCGAGCATGCTTTTCATATACCTTGCATCGACGAGTGGCTTAAGACTCAGTCCAGTTGCCCGCTTTGTCGCGCCGGCATGTACCCCACTGCGCCGCCGCGGAGAGGCGGTGGTGACGGAGGGAGGGTGGCGGATGTGTTGGTGGAGGTGCGGAGCTCCGGCGAAGAGGTTGGGGAGGCGCCGGAGTTGGAGGAGGTTGTCGTCTGCCATGGTGAGGTGTTGGATGAGAGAGGAAATGGAGAGGAAGTGCAGGAGATCAAAGGGCTTTCTAGTCCACCATCCAATTCTGCCCGCCATTTTTCTAATTAACCGAATGTAGACAGATATCAAGAATTCTTTTCATTTATTCTTTTTTATGCCCTTTTATTTTCCTTTTCCTTTTGTTTTTGTTTTTGTTTTTGTTTTTGTTTTTTTTTTTTGTTTTCATTTTCATTAGTTGGGTTGGATTGAACATAGGTAGCATGGAAGGATTACCTTTTGTGGGTATAGAGTTTCGACTCGAATCTTCGACATTAATTTTTAAGGGCTTTATCAAAACTCAAAAGTATAAGTTGATGTTGGCACCACGTGGAGAAATAGTACTTCGAGATTGAAATTGAGCTTGAGATTGAGATTGTAAATTGATTATTCAGGATATTATAATGTAATTTAATATTTCCTATGTACACACACTAGGTAAAGATTTTAAAGTTTTGTGTATAAAAAAAAGATTTATAAAATTTGCATGCATTTAAAGTAATGTGCAAGATCACAAGTTATTTCTTTCTTTTTCTTTTTTTAAGGAAAATAGCATGGAAACTATTAATTCATTCGGTCTGCATCAACAATTGACGATATCTGAGTTGGATACGCCTCAACCCATACTTGCTTTGACTCTACATGAGTTACTTTTGCTTAGTTGTAAGCGACCATAACACCATTCCACTTTATATGTTTCCAATAGTAGAAAATAAACTTGCTATTAGTAAAAAAAGTCACCAATAATTAAATCTAATTCACTTAGTACAACATTCAAGCTATGTATCTTCGTTGAATTACTCTGAGGCAGTTAGACGCTACCTCCACTCTTGTTTCCTGGTAATGCCCTACCACTTGGAGACGAAGACAGATGGCCTTTGCCTCCTCCACCGACACTGCCCAAGTGTTTTGTCACTGTACTGCAACCCATTCAACCGCCCCTTCTGCGCCCCTAGCCACCTACACTCAAGCCTATCCAATCGCCATTCAAAATTGTTGTATCAGTATTTAACTTGATGGTGCCATGTTTGAGTGGATTCTAGATCGTGGGTGATCTTGGCATATTCCAGCTTCGCCTCTCTGTCTCAGCCTCCTTTGTCTTGTTTAGCTCCTCAACAATACTCTTTGTTTGGGCTACTATCACTTCTAGCCGTACTTGATGATTATTGAACACCTATTTGTTTCTACATGCCCATAACTTCCAAGAAAGTGGCATCCCCAACTGATACGCGTCCATACTTAGGTTGTCCTTCCAATCGTAAACCATCACGCCCGGGTCTGAAGAGAGTACCTTATGGAGTTAACTTGCTATCCACCATATATATTCCATGCTCCTTGCAACTATTCACAATAAAAATGGCATGCAAGAAGCTCTGTTCTTGTTTATAACACTAAAGGCAATAGTTCGAGTCTACCATGTGCCTATACATCATATATGCCTTGGTTGGAATGTTGTTAAAAACACACTCTCCACTAGAAAATGTTTGGCCTTGTGTAGGATGAACAAGAAGCAAATTGACGATGAAGGATTAGGACGAAAATGAGATCCTAAATTGTAAAATATGCTGAGACTAAAAATGTTGAGATGACATGATTTTTTTTTTTAAAAAATAATTTTTATTTAATTTTTTCTAAATAAAAAATAATAAGTAAAAACAAATCATGTCATCTCAGTCTTTTTGATCCCCATATATTTTACAGTTAGAAACTTTATTGTCCTTCAATCCTTCATGACCAATTTACTTCTTGGGCCATCCCTTAGGATCAATAACCCTTTGTTCTATTTGGTCTTTTGTCCTTCCTTTTGAGCCTATTGTTGCACTTCTCTAAGCAATCACGCATCCTGCTTCTTTTCTCTTGCCAAATTTAACATATTTTTAGGGAAGGTCAATCAATCAATTGTAAGGGCATATGCAATGATTAGAACTCATTCTAATCCACCCAATACATTCCATTCCATTCCTTGACAATGATATTTTTTGCAAGTTCCACAATTTTGAATTCATTCTAGTCCTCTAAACTATTTCAGAATGAAATTCACATCTTGCATATTTTCTTATTTGTTATTGGTGGAAAATTGATTTTTCTATTTTCATTTTACTTCAAATAAAAATAGATGTTGTGTGTAGTAAATTAATATAATGATAAATATTTAATTCAAAATTTCAATTTGAAATTCCTTTTAGGGAAATTGGATTTAAATAATTTGAACTTTGGACCATACGTACTACTAGACTTAATAATTTGAACTTTAGATTTGGTTCTGAATAATCTGAACATTGGACCCCTTGGATTCTAGTAGTATGCCCTTAACTCGGTAGCAGGATGACGTGAGGGCGGTGGCATGACATACCTAAAATGCCCAGGCACATGTCACGGCACCACATCATCCCACCTCTGAGTTAAGTTAAACTTAACTCGGTCGCATACTACTAGAATTCAAGGGGCCCAAAGTTAAGATTATTCAGAACTAAATCTAAAGTTCAAATTATTAAGTCAGCTATGACCCAAGGTTCAATTATTTAAATCCAACTTCCCTTCCTTTTGCTGTGGAGAAAAGAAGAAATGAGCTCCAAAAGTTTTAAAAATAAGATGACGTGGCAAGATGGTCTCCTACCAAAACTCAAAAATAATGAAGTCCCATTGTACATGCTCTTTTTTTCGATTATTAATAGTCAAAATGCTTAAAGGTTCTGAAAATATAGTAAACTGCAAACAAACAGCAAACAACCACCACCAAAACGAAAATGTTACAACCAAACTGCTAAATAAAATAACACAACAAGGACTTTCATGTGCACTACATACAAAGAAAACCATTACACGACAAATATGATGCAAGATCTATGAAACAAGCTTGATGGGTCATCGAGGACCCGCGCGCCAATAGCATTACCAATAATCACAGCCGTTCGGTTAATCTCAGCTTCAATATTATCAAGACGGTCAATTTCCGACATGTTTGCATGCCTATTCATCCTAACCTTCTGACCACTCTTTTGGCCATGAGCGGCTCTACAAGTAGCATCTCTGACAAGCTGCCACTTAGATTTCATCAACATGTTTAGTTTTCTCTTACTCCTGCCCTTACCCTTCGAAGCCTCAAGGATGGAATCTTCAAGATCTGCAAGTAAGTCATGCTCAGTCACACTATCAAAGGATTCAATCGGGTTACTATGAGTGCGATCACTGTCAGAGCCAGCCTTCGGAACCCTATTGGTCACCCGATTGATTTTGGAACCACTCAAGAGGGTATCTTAATTTATAAGACAATCTGCTTGCATGCTTGTTGATATTCAAACCAACATTTATATGGTCCGTAATGGTTTAGTTGTAAGCATCCACAAGCTCGTCACAATCAGGATCCTCAAGAGAGTCGGGTATAACCGTGTCTTCCTTTCCAAAATTTAACCCATTGTTAACCCCACATGCTCTTATATAAAGTTAGTCCAACTCGAGACTTCATCGATGTACTCTTTGTAGATTATCTAGGGAAATACTTTGACAGAAAAATCTCTAAATCTTATGAAATGTAATTACCTTTTTTTTAAAAAAAAAAAGTTAAAACTTTTTTCATTCAATCTTGCATATAATTCTTTTTTAAGAGAAAAAAAATAATGCATATTAATTTCCACGTTGGGTGAAAGTCAACTAAAGCAATTCCTACGTATGAATAAGAAAGTCTACGTTGTTCTTCAATGACACAATACAGGAATATGCCATCTGCAATTACTCACAATTAATTTCCTATCCCATACATAATTGATTTCCTGTGACAAGCATATAAAATGACGCCTGTACCACATCATCCCTTCACCCTGGGGGCAACATTCCAATTGGTAGAATTCCAAGGCAAGAACCTCCAAAGAATTCTAGAGAGAGAAAGTAGCTAGAGAGAGAAACTAGGGCAGAATGAGAAGCAAAGAGGGTCCATACCCAATAAAGACAGTTGTTGTGCTGGTTCAGGAGAACAGGTCCTTTGACCATATGTTGGGCTGGATGAAGCAACTCAACCCGAACATCGACGGGGTGACTTCGGCCCAAGAGTTCTCCAACCCGCTTAACACTTCGGATCCTACCTCGGCCCGTATCAACTTTGGAGATGGATCCGTTTATGTCGACCCGGATCCGGGTCACTCCATCCAAGACATTTATGAGCAGGTTTGTTCATTAACTCCATCATATGTTTTGGTGTGATTTATTATAATGTTGCTCTGTTTTTGTGTTCATAGTAAATATATTGTTGTTGTATCCTAAACATCTAAGAGGACATGCTTGGGAGTCTGGGAGATATATATAGATCGAGATGCAAAGGGTATACAAGAAAAGAACTTGTTTAATTAATCAAATCATTGTTGCTAAAAATACATGGGACCTTGAAATTCAATTCAAAATTTTGCAAAAGGTTCAATAAAAACAATGTTTATCTGTATATATGTCAACTTTTATCTTCGTTACTCATTTTTTTTTATTTAGTACAACATTATAAAATATATTTTCTTAATTAAAAAAAAATAATTTTACGAAATTTTTTAAAATTTAAATACCTTAACTCTAAGTTTTTTTGCTAGTAAACAAGCATATTTTGAAAAATATTTATTTTAAAAATTTTTTAAATAATTTAAAATTTAAAAAATATAGTTTACAATTTATATTAAATAAAAAAGTTAATCATCAAGATAAAACTTGACATATATACGAGTAAGATTTATTTTAATTACGGTGGTTGTTATGGTTGACAACCACTATAAATACAACAACAAGCTCTAATACAATCCCGTTAACACAAGGTTTGAGGTGATTTAGACGTAGGCAACATAATTAGTACATTAATTTTTTGCTTGTTTTCTTTCTTCATTAAGTCAATTAAACCAAGTAAGAATATTCCCTTAAACAAAATAAAAGAAAAGAAATTTATGTAATACTCCATCTGTTCTTTTTTATCTGTCATTTACGGTTTTCAGTGCCAATTTTCAATCAATAATTTCTAATATAAAACTTTTATAGAAAAATATAATATTATACTTTTTTAATAGTATTTTTTGTTATGAATCTAATGATATCAATTTTGTATGATGAATCATTATACAAATTAAGATATTGATGGTAAAAGTTTTTGCCATAATTCCCTAGACAACAGATAAAACAAAATGGAGGTAGTAATATTTTATTAAGATCATGCATAGGATAAATAGAGTAATCCATGAAAGGATGGGTATCCTAACTAATTAACCTAAATGTACATATGCATCTCTCACTAACTGATGCACTACGGAATTAGTGGAGGAAGGAATTTACGTGACTTGAAAGCATGTACAAGCGCTCACATATGTATTCTTTAAAAAAAAAAAAAAAAAAAAGAAGGTTTGGAAACAGGTGTCATTGATTCTGAATTTTAATTATTATGATAGGGATGTTTTTTTAACTCATCATAAGCAGCGATGGCGAAAATCCAGGTCCGAGTAAATTCAGGTAATTCGGACAATGTCAAAAATCTGACGAGAAATTTATGTTCGGACCTGGTTTTATTTCGGGTCAATCCGGATCGGACAACTCGGATGAAGCTAAAATCGAGTTCGGACAATAGAAAAATTAAAGAGAAATTTTATGTCCAAATATTCGGTCAGTATAAAAATTCGGACGAAAAATATGTGCCCAAACCCGATTTTTTCCGGGTCGGATAATCCGGATCGGACAAAATTTTGCCATCTCTAATCATAAGTAAATAATTATTAATCTCAGAGTCAATTAGTATTGATTGGTCCTATTAAGGGTTGATATCAATATATATGTACTTGTAAGCATTGCTAAACATTGATGCTCAATAGTCAATCTTGATGTTAAAAAACATAACTTAAATATATGACCAAGTATTGACCAATTTGTTCTAAATGATGATTATAGCTACTTATAATTAATTGAGAACAACAACTCAACTAAACTTGGTCACATATGTGCACCACTAATTTTTAGAAGAAGAGGGATGTTATTTTTATAAAATTTTGGTGAAGTTTTGTAATAATAGATTTTTTATTTGCAAAACTTCCATTCACCTAAGATTTTTATTTGAAGGGAGCGAATAAACACGAAAACATCGTACTAGAGTGATGATATGTGTCTTGGAACAAGACATTGTTCAAGTGTCTTACTCCTTATGAAATTAATATTTATCATCATTTTTAATTCGAATTTTTTGACAGATAATATTAATTATCAGTTATAAAAAAAACTTGGAATGTGTTGGCCAACAATTAAAATTGACACTCTAATGAATGAACCCCATCCGTTGGACATATTTTGACTTTTTTGGTAAATTATAAAAAATATAGATAAAAGTGTGATTTTATACCATTATTTATATATATTATTATAGTTATAGAAAAAGATAATGTAATTTTTTTCAATTTAATTTACAAATATATAGACTTTATACAATAAAAAGACACCCAAGACATTTATCATTTTTGAATTAGATAATTTTGGCAACCGAAAGTAAATTATTGAGATTTGAGGTGATGCACTTCAATTAAATTTGAACCTAGTGGACTACTAGCTAGTGTTAGTTATCACAAAATGGAAGTATATATAACAATATATGGCATCATCACATGACATATAGCAGGATGATTGTTCATTTAAGTAGTTAATAATGATGCACAAGAAGAAGAAGATCAAGTCAAAGTCTAAATAATCCTTTCAATAATAGACTTTATATATATATATATATATATATATAATATTATTTAAAATCATAAGAATTTAAATTTTTGATAACTCAAAATGGTTACAACCATATTGATTCAAAACAAATCACTTTTAAAATATTACAAGTTTCCAATTAATTAATTGTATTCATAAAGAAAAGTAAAACTAGTTAAATATATCAATCACTTAAGCTATTACAACATTATATAACCACTTCATAAAAATTCCGAAAGTACGTATACATAAATTGTTACTTACTGAAGTAATTTTCTACATAATAAAAATGCGCAAAATAATATGTCTTTTGATTTAAGATGGGTAATAATCATCTTGAATTTAATCTAAATCATTCAAAAATTTAAATATAACAATATTTAAATACTTATAAATATATGTTTCATTAATTTGGGATTATTACGACTTACAATTAAACTACATAAAAATAATTCATTTATTTATATTTTTTCATAAATATAAAACTATGCATAAAATCAAGGAAAATTGGATTATAATAATCCCAACTTTTGCAAATTGGGTGACGATAATCCCTACTTTCAGTTTGTATTCTGGTTGTCCAAAAAAAATAAAATTCTATTGTAGTGGTACGAAATCCATCTCCAAATTAATTCTTCTTATTTTTTCTTTCCTATCAATATTGTTTTTGTTTTTTCGTTCCTGCTCCCAGAAAGGTAATGAAGTATAGTTACTAAAATAATTTTTAAATTATTTTTTTGAGACTCTGAGTAATTATTATGATATTTCAAAAGGACTAAAAGTGAAAAAATCATAAAAAAATTGAAAAAAATTGAGAGAAACGCCGTAAATTCATTAAAAATCATGGTAAAGTGTTATACTAAGTTTAGAATCAAATGCAACACAAAACTATGATATTTAGAATATACTCTCGATGATGTTCCACTACAATCCAATTTTTTATTTTTTTTATCACCAGAATCCAAATTGATAGTAGGGATTATTAAAATCCAATTCTCCTAAAATCAAATGTATATTTTCTTCTATGAATGATAAAATTAAGTCATAGTTTATATTTGTTGGCTTAACTAATAAATGTTATACTCTTATCATTTACAAAAATATATAATTACTAGAGAAAATATTATTAAAAGTTACAAAAAAATGTGGATTATGGACAATTTAAAATGATTATTGATTCAAGACGCATAAGTATCATTGTCTGAAATATAGTTCAACATTAAATTACATTTGTTGAAAAACCCCAACAGATATTTGGGGAGCCATGGAGTGAAGAATCATCCCAAAAGAAGCTCTCTCCATCGATGCAAGGATTTGCTCAGAATGCGAACCGGAACAGACCTGGAATGGACGAAACCGTGATGAACGGGTTCAAACCGGATCTTGTACCCGTTTACAAGGCACTGGTGACCGAGTTTGCAGTTTGTGATAGATGGTTTGCTTCAGTCCCAACTTCAACACAACCCAATAGATTGTATGTGCACTCTGCAACATCTCATGGGCTATCAAGCAACGACAGTGAAAAACTCAAGGCTGGGATGCCTCAGAAGACCATCTTTGATTCCTTGGATGAGGCTGGTCTTTCCTTTGGGATTTATTACCAATTCCCTCCTGCCACTCTTTACTACAGGTAATTAAACATTTCATCCATCCATCTAGGGTTTATGTTTTGTAGAGGGTTAAGTAATTAAGGCCCCGTTCTTTTATGCGGTAGGTTGTGGTGCGGTACCAGACCGTACTGCGCTCTTTAATTTCTACCACACTTCACCGCACCACACTTCACCACACTTTTTTAAATTCCACTGCGTGTAACGCACCATTATCACACCGCACCAACCACATAAAAGAACGAAGCTTTTTAGGATGAGTTTAGGTAAAAGTTAAAAAGTTAGATGTCAAAATTATTGATAAAAAAAATTATAAATTCAGGTTGGATTAGGTATGTGGATAATTTACCCTCTAAAGAGCAGAGCTTTAGAGTAATTTACACATAATCATGATTATATGTACATGGAAGTACATGAGGTTGTTCCATTATGTATTGTCATTGTTGGAGTCTTGGGCTTTCCATTACAGATCTAATTTTTTAGTTAGGATGGTCTCACATATAAATAGAGCTTTTCTAAGTAAGAGACGTTGGGCTAAAATCTCAACAAAACCTACAAATTTGTTCAAAGAGCATTCAGGCGAGGTAATTAGACGTGTTAGAGTATAAAATTATCCATTGACCTTAGACCATCACTTAAGCATTAGGTTCAAATAGTTCCACAATCACTTTTACAACATTTACAAAGGTACCTTTACTTCACCTAAGAATAACCATGCCCATAAAAGTTTAGTGTGGACTAGTGAGTAATAAGTAAGTTAAATGTTTACCCTCTTTATTAAAGTTTGAATCTCGACGGCTACAATTTTTTTGAATGTTATTGTAACTAGTCTCGTACTTGTCCGCTACTTGTATTACCCATATTTTCTCTATTGGGTCACTGAGTTCACTCCTCATTGTTTCCCATTGCACACAGGAATCTGAGGAAACTTAAATATATATCAAAATTCCACCCATTTGATTTGAAATTCAAGCAGCATTGCAAAGAAGGGAAGCTTCCAAACTACGTAGTGATAGAGCAAAGATACTTGGACTTGAAGTTATTACTAGGGAACGATGATCACCCATCTCATGATGTCTCAAAAGGCCAGAGGTTCATAAAAGAGGTTTATGAGGCACTAAGATCAAGCCCACAATGGAATGAGATGCTCTTCATCATCACTTATGATGAACATGGTGGGTTCTTTGACCATGTTCCTACACCAGTCGAAGGCATCCCGAGCCCGGATGATCTCACCGGTCCACCACCCTATAATTTTAAGTTTGATCGGCTCGGCATTAGGGTTCCGACCATCTTCATCTCTCCTTGGATTGACCCTGGAACAGGTATTTTACTAGCTAGTTGATTGCTTACTCTAACTATAGCTACGTACTAGCACCAGTAAGAAATCAAGTTCTGGCAGTTAAATCGGTCAATTATCAAAATTTAGACCAGAAATTGGTATCTATTATTTGATTGTCTCAAGTCGGATCGGGTCATATAATTCGGACATACCTATATTCATATCAGAGTTGGGCTCAGAAAATAGAAAAAAGAGAAGTATTAGGTCTGAATATTCGACAAAATAAATCAATGATAAAATCCGTATGGAAAGTCTGTGACCACATCCGATTTTTTCTAGGTCGGATATATTCTTTTATTGAAGTCAGATAAAATTTTGTCACTTCTACTATGTATATACGTATACTAGAATTTAACACTAGTACCTTTGATTAAAATGACTACAAGATAGCTTTTTAAATATGACATGGACTAGTCTTTTAAGTTATGAGTGAGAGTATATACTTCTAATATTAAAAGCTTCAAGTTATAAAATTTCAAGACGGATAATCAGATTCTTAATTATATTTATATCTATGGATAATTACATATATTATCCATGGATAATTGTAGATATTATCCATATATGTAAGTACACTTGAAACTTCATAGTATCTCCTAAAATTTCATAGTTCAAAATCTTAATTCAAATTAAAACCCCAAAGTCAAAAAATCCCAAAGAGACATACATTCATATCATCATAAGGAACCAAGCAAATTTGATACAACGTCCACACTACATCCCCTAAAATGCATTTTTGTAAAGGTATGATGAATGTGCGATGATACATGTTTGAGAACAAAACTTTCATGGGTCAGCTATCATCGATAAAAACTTTTAAGTAATTAAGATTATTCTCAAATGATACTATCCATGTGTCACATACATGTTTAGAAGTTTAATTAGAATTTATGTGTTAAGTACTCCATCTCTTATGTATTCCTTTGGCAACCCACTAACAATTTCAACATGGAAAAATGCAGTGTTACATACTCCATCGGGGCCTCAAGCAACATCACAATACGAGCATTCGTCAATACCAGCAACTGTGAAGAAGATTTTCAACTTGAAGAACTTCCTCACGAATCGAGATGCTTGGGCTGGCACCTTCGAAGTTGTTTTGAACAGGACCACCCCAAGAACCGACTGTCCAGGTACTATTTTTCGATCCTTACTTATAAGATTACATTTATAAGGATTGTATCTCAAAATTATACTACTTTTGTCAATCCTTCTTTCAAACTAACTAACCATTATTTCCCCTGTATTTGTGTACATCATATAGAAACATTACCAGAACCAGTGAGACTGAGAGACTTTGAAGCAAATGAAGAAAAGAAGCTAACAGACTTCCAAGGTGAATTAGTACAACTAGCAGCATGCCTAAGAGGAGACGAAACCAAAGACACTTACCCACACAAGCTTGTGGAGACCATGACCGTCGCCCAAGCCGCTGCCTACTGTGATGAGGCCCTTAAGATCTTCCTGGAAGAGTGTGAGAAAGCCCGACAAAATGGGGCTGATGTAGATGTTGTGGTTGTTGTCGAAAACACTGAACACGAAGACACAACAAACCAAGGTGCCAGCGACAATAACAATAGATCGTTCTTTCATAAATTCTTTTCTTGCTTGGTCTGTGACAATTAGTAATCCTCATATCTGGGTTACTTCTTCTATAGACAATTTGTAGTTAATTATTCATGGATGGCTTTTTTTAATATTTTGCAATGAAGATTGAATACGGTGTTTGTATTTTTCATTTCATTTTTTTCTTCAAATTGAGCCCCTACCTCAAAGGTATATCAATTGGACCTAGTGGTTAAAGGGAGAGAAAAAACCTAAACCCACACCCACACCTATACCCACATCTTACCCCAAGGCTTAACTGGTTTATGACTTTGCTCATCATTATATAAGGAGACTTGTAAGTCATGGAAATTGATCTTATAAACTCCAACATAGAATGTTACCATAATACCTAATGACTTGGATATGTTGATGAGGGAGTTCTTCAATTCAAAGTCATTGCCGTCCACTCCCGGTGCGTTGATAGCGGTGGGCTGATGTGCGACTAGAGGCGTCATGTATTGCCCAAAAGTGCGTCTTTCTCCGACCAATTTGGATTTCTCCTTGGCTTCTTCTTGTCTCCTTCTTGCTTTCTCTATTCTTTACCTCTTCCACCTCGAACTGAAGGTTCTCTCGATCTCCGAATCAAATACGAATAGTGTTGCCTTTTGCATACACCGATGGGAAACCTCACAAGAGACAAAAACAACAACCAAGGAAGATCAAACAGGAAAATAAAATAAAAGATCTAGTCGATCTAAGGATTTTTGTTTGGTGGCGGCTAGGGATAAAGTCCCCGACAATGGCGCCAAAAACTTGATACGCCGCAAGCGCATGGCTGTAGGTGTAGTAGGTATCAAGGTCGTTCCCACATGGACTTTGCTCAACTACAAATAAAACTAGTCTCCTATGTAATCGCTAAATCGGTCGGGTTTTGGTTTGGTTTAATCTAACACTACTTTTAATCACTACTAATAGCAAAACAAGCAACTATTCAAACAAATAATGAGATTAATCAATAAGAAAAGCGTTCAAGGGATAAACCTAAGTCACTCTATGAATTAATCAAGCATATTGAACATGTATGTCACTAATTTGGTACATTTTAGGATCGATAGTTGCATAATTTCTTTCGTAGCGAGCATTTGGCAATGAAATGAATTGCTTAGAAAAATCAATCACCTACTTTCGTGGTTATTTCAATTTTAACTAAGTTAAAGATCAAATTATCAATGACCCCTAATTACAAAATCCTCTATATTTTGTTCATTTCATAATTAGTTTAATCCTAAGGGTTCCGATTATTGAATTTCTCTTTCGATACTTCACTCAATAGTCTAAATCCATATTCTTGATGGCCAATAAAAAACAATGACATACATAATCAAAGGTGAAATAAAATGCATTCAAACTAGATTAATACTTTGTTCAATCCAATAAAACTTAATTCATGAAAGCAACTAAAATGGGTTTATCCTGTAAACTAAATAATACTACTCACAAAAATCATGTTTAAACTACAAAACACATAAAAATCTATACTAGAAAGCATGGAAAAACTATAAGAAAGATAAATAAACCGAGATGGAAATCGATCCTTGCTTGAATGATAATCCGTAGGGACTATTGCTCCTTCACTTCTATTGGAAACATAAGAATCGATCTTAATACTCTTAAGAATATCTTTCAATCTTGCATTATCGATGGATGTGGATGGAATATGGATAAATATGATGATGAATATGGCAACGAAGGATGGTAATGGCAGACATGAATGAAGAACAAAACAGCCGGAATCGCAATTATGTAGCAATGAAGGGGACTTGAAACGGTATTTTGTCATAAACTGGGGCCAACATAGTCCATGCCAGGTCAACATGGTCTGTGTTGACCCCAACATGACCCGTGTTGCCTGGCCACGGGTCGTGTTGCTCGCAGGAACATAATTTTGAAGTCTCTGGACTCCAGCACGGGTCGTTCTAGGTGTTTTGACACCTGTATTGGGTCTGGTCGTCCTCCTTTGGAGCTTTAGGCCTAAGTTTGGGCCTGAGGGTGGATTTCTTCCATTTTTTGTGACCCACTTGGATGCAAAAACTTGATTTTGAGTTTAACTTCTTCAATTCTATTCGAATTTCCTAAAAAAATACACAAAATTCCAACCAAGCATAAAATGGAAAATTTGGGTATAAAAATAATACAATCATATCGAAAATCTCCCGAATTAACAACAAATCATCCAAGTTCACATATATATAAATCACACTCGTCAGAACCTTTGCATCATTCACACTTCAAACCCAAAAAGTGAAGCAACGTGCTATTTGGCTTGTTTTGAGCCATATTTAAGCCCTTTTTACTTAATCTTTTAGCTTGGTTTCTCCTTAATAACCGTACTTATTGCATTTTTTTCTTTGTTTTGTTAACCGAAGTGAGAAACCTAGAGAACCCAGAAATAGGATGCAATCCGTGAAGGAAAGGGTCAGCCTTGAGATTCAAATCTAGATACCAAGATCATGGAAGAAATTAAGCCGAAAGGAGCTAAGGAGGCTAAGGAAATGATGGAAAAAGGAGGGGCATGATTGTGTAATCATACAACACGATCGTGTGCCCCTCCCCCTCAAAAAAAAAAAGAGATGAAGGCCAAAGCAAAGGCAAAGGGGCACGATCGTGCGACCCTAGTCCCATGAAAACCACTCCAAGCCAAAGAAAGACACGATCGTGTAGGTTGAGCGCACGATCGTGCCCTACGCTCGGGAGAGATCACACGATCGTGCCGCTCAAACACACGATCGTGCCACTCAAAATTAGGATTCCTTCCCAGTTTTTGACCAACACGATCATGCCACCTATATGGCACGATTATGTCATACTTTGAAATCAATCCTATTCTAGAACTCAAAACAACAAGCTTCGGTATAGTTTCAGCGTACTATGTATAGATCCTTAGGGTTGTAATTCAACATTTCCATCAATCTCTAGGTCATTGAGCAACTCTTTATTGTTTTCTCTCTAAATTAGCCACAAATACACTTTATTTAAAACACCTTTTTTTCTTAATTAAAGAGTAATTTTTCCCCTTTAATCTCTTTCTCTTACTTCACTTATTACCTTGTTGTAATATGTATCTATCTTGGGAAGAGTTGAAGACCTTAATCAACAATATTACTGGTGTTCATTGAAGAGAAGTGATTATTAGGTATTATTTACTCCCTATTTATTGTTTTATTGCATGTTTAAGTACTTTTTAATTAAGATTAGTTATTTGCTTGATGAATATGTGCTCATTTGCTAGGTTAGACTTGGTTATGTTTAGTTTAATGGTTATGAATATGTTTAGTGGCTAAATTTTTCTAGGCTTGGGGGCTTAATGGTCCCTAACGAGAGTTTAACATTGTGGATTTAGTTAAAAAGGGGTGGTTAATATTGGTTTAAGGGATATTTCACCACTATTTCTATTATTGTGGGAGGTTTGGTTGACTAAGAGGTTGCTAAAACTCCTCTAACACAATGGTTTGGGATTTTAATTTGGTGAAGTAATTAGGCCATCTTCATGAGAATGAGGATTGAGCTAGTTAGGGTTGTTGTGCTATCTACCCTTAATTGGTTTCTTTCATGAGAGTAAGGAAAATAATTAAGGGTTAATTTAATGTTATCCTTGAGAGAGGGGCTTAGAGTGGCTTGATTTCAACAATAACTCATTCCTTGCCTTGCTTAACCATTCCGTGTTCCTATTCCTTTTTTGGTTAGACTTTCGTTAAGTAGCCAAAACAACCCCCGAGTCCTCCTTTTGTTGTATTCTCCATTCTTTCGATCCTTGCTAATTTTAGCTTTTGGTTAGTTTAATTGTAGTTGAATCTCTCTCGATTGATATTAACTTTGCGTGAACCTTGCTTGAACCGATCTCTTAAACCCAAAACGAATTGAATTTTTAATCCTACCCACCTGTGGAGACGATATACAAACCCCAGTTGTACTGCAGCTAAACAAAATGGCGCTTTCGTCAGGGAGCTAGCGCCCCAAATTCTTTGCGTTTGGTTTAAGAGTCTGGTTTAAGCTCCCTTGCATGTTGTGTCGTATCTTAGAGTCCTAGGGTTAACTTACGTTGCTTGTTTGACTTTTGTGTATGTCCAAGTGATCTCGGAGAAACCAAAATTAAATCCCTCTTCTACCATTAAACCCGAAGATTAAGGCGACCACGCTACAAGCAAACACCACTACCCGAAGACGATGTCGTCAACGACAACAGCAGCAAGCCTAACCTCGACCACAAATGGTAGATGCTCATCTACCATCTCGTACCCTCTTCTCCTATTCCACTGCGACACCAGGTACGAAAGGCTCCACCATCACTTCTTCCTACTCGAGATAAAGGAGTTCAAGCCCGGCTTCTTAACACTCATTGAACGAGACCAACATGAGGGGCTGGACTTAGAAAACCCTATGACTCATGTTAATAGATTTCTTCAATGAATTGATATGGTCTGTATGCCCGGGGTGATCCCCGAATACTTGCAGCTCAAATACTTCTGATTCTCCCTCACCGAGGGTGCCAAGAGTTTGCTCGATAATTACGCTCCCGATACATACACTACTTGGGATGCCTTGAGCCAAGACTTCCTTTAACGGTTATATCTGACCTAAGAGGCTCAACGGATCAGACAAGCAATCATTTGATTCAAACAACTCCCGAGTGAATCACTTTTTAAAGCATGGGAAAGGTATAAAGGTCTTCAACGGGATTCGCCGCATCACAACTTCACCAATTGGCTCATCTTGAACACCTTTTACTAAGCTCATACTAGCATAGTTAGGTGATCAATCAACAATGCCTGAGGTGGTTTGTTCTTGAGGAAGACCCTAGAAGAAGCCAACACCTTGCTACAACAACTCGCTCATATCATTGGGGTAGTGGGCAAGATTCAAGGGACCGTTTGACATCCGACAAAGACGGAAACCTGAGTTTTCTCATGAAAATTGTCCAACAGTTAGCTCAAGATGTGGCCGAGATGAAAACGATGCAACAAATCAAGGCGGTCAATGAAGTTCTTGTTCTTTCTTCACCATCATCCTCAGGATTCACTCTTTAATGTGAGGTGTGCCATGGACCCCACGCTACTTTTCAATGATCCTCGGAGTTCATGGCGAATGAACAAGCCAACACCTTATACCATCAAAACCTCTCTTACCATACCATCCATCTTGTTCACCCTCATGGGAGCCCATCTTTCACCGCTGCTTGGGGTTTTCCACACCAAAACCAAGCCTGTCCTCACCATAATCGTCCTACTTTCCAACAATCAACTCAGTAAGCCTTTCACCAAGCTCCTTAAAACTTCAACCAACTACTCTAATACCCCTAACAAAACCTCACACAATCCATCCCCTACTCTTAACCACCCCAATCTTCCTCCCAAGACCAAACCATTGCGTTGTTAAGGACCATCGTTGCGAAATCAATAAGCCAGAAAAGCCCAATAAGAAGTTGATAGAGCACAAACCGAAGCCCGTTTCAAATCCTATAAACCCGATTGGCACAATTTGCTTAACAACTCAAACTCCAAAAATGTCCCTTGAAGCGTCTCTCGAGCCAACCCCAACAAAATCCCAATGGACACCTTAATGTTATCACCTTAAGAAGTGGGAAGGAGTTAGAGGGCCCCAAGAGAGTCGGATTCGGAGGATAGTAATGTAAGGGGAGATAAAGTAGAGGTCGAGGATGTCACTTAAGAAGAAGAGGGATTTGGAGTAGAAAATCAAGATGTTTGTGAGAATGTGTTGAGGAGGCGAGTAAAGGGAATGAAGAGGGAAGCTAGGAGATAGCGGTCGAGGGTGAATAAGAGCCGGTTCTTCAGCAAGTGAGGCCCTACCAACCACCTCTACCGTTTCTACAATGGTTTTCCAAGCAAAGGGAAGATGTCAAGTTCGTGCGGTTTCTCGAGGTCCTCAAGAAGTTGCACATGAATATCCCCTTTCTAAAAGCAATTACCAATATGCCTTCTTATACCTGGTTCTTGAAGGATTTCTTATCAAACAAGTGAAGGGTTATGAAGCATGAAACGGTCTCATTGATCGAGGGGTGCGGTGTAGAGTAGTGATAGATAACAAAATACCCCCTCTAACTTATGGATCCCAGGAGTTTCTCAATACCATGCTCCATAGGGGATATGGCAACAAGTAAGTCTGGTGTGACTTAGGAGCAAGTGTTAGTGTATGTTGTATTCCATTTGCAACAAGCTACGCTTGGATGACTTGAATCCTACAACTATATCTTTCCAAATGGTCGACCACTCCATTCGGCGACCCATTGGGATCTTTGACGATGTGCCTCTCCAAGTGGGAAAACTCTACATCCCGTGCGACTTCATTGTGTTAGAGATGGTCGAAGACATTCGAATTTCGATCATATTGGGTTGTCGTCGCTTTCTTGCAAAAACGAGGATATGGCAATTAGTAAGGCTTTGTGTGACTTGTGAGCGAGTGTTAGTGTAATGTCGTATTCCATTTGCAAAAAGCTACCCTTGGATGACTTGAAGCCTACAACAATATCTCTCCAAATGGTCGACCGCTCCGTTCAGCAACCCACTGGGATCCTTGGCGATGTGTCTCTTCAAGTGGGAAAATTTTACATCTCGTTTGACTTCATTGTGTTAGAGATGGTCGAAGACGTTCAAATTCCGATCATATTGGGTCATCCCTTTCATGCAACGACCGAGGCCATGATAGATATCAAAAAATGATAAACTCTCTCTCCATATTGGAGATGAGAAGAGGAAGTTTCATTTGCAAGAATCCATGGTCGCACCATCCATAGAGGAAAGTTGCCACCGAATCGATATAATCGATGAAGTTGTTAGATGAACACTTGGGGAAGTCCCTCCTATTTCCACGTGCTTCCAAGGACCCTTTAGAAGATACTTTTTTGGAGCCACCAAGTTCGACATTTAGGAACCTATTTTGATGGAAGCCTTCAAGTTTGGGATTTTCGAGACAGAAGTGGCGTTGTGCACCACACTCCTTGACAGTTCACCCATAAATGACGATCCATTCATTGAATAGAGACTTCAAGCATGGAAGTGTATCAACGGCAGAGAAGCAACACGACACCGGAACTCAAACCTCTTCCTCTGAACTTAAGGTACGAATTTCTCGGGCTTAATGTTCTTACCCCGTCATCGTCAATGCAAACCTAAGCATCAACCATTTTGAAAATTTGCATAATGTGCTTCGAAATACAAGGGTGCCATAGGTTATACCATTGACGGTTTGACTAGGCTTTGCCCCTTTCTTTGTATACACCCAATTAAACTAAATTTAGATTCCAAACCTTCTCGATAACCCCAGAGAAGGTTAAATCTGAATATGCAAGAAGTAGTCAAAAAGGAAGTGCTAAAGCTACTTGAGGCGGGTATCATCTACCACATCGCTAAAAGCGAATGTGTGAGCCTAATCCAAGTAGTACCAAAGAAGGGTGACATGCATAATAGTAGTGGTAAACAACAAGAACGAATTGGTGTCGACAAGAACCATAACCGGGTGGCGCATGTGTATAGATAATATGAACCTAAAAAAAGTCACCCGAAAAGACAACTTCCCTTTGCCTTTTATGGATCAAATGCTTGAGAGGTTGGTCGAGCAGTCATATTACTGTTATTTGGATGATTTTTCTGGTTTTTTTTTTTCAAACCCCTATATATACAAATGTCAGGATAAGATAACCTTCACATACCCCTATGGTGCCTTCGCTTCTCGAAGGATGTCATTTGGGTTATGCAATGCCCCAGGAACCTTTCAATGGTGTATTATTAAACCAGTGTCCTCACCATAGTAATCAAACCATCTCCATCTTACTAAGACCCAACACAACTAGAGGTACCAGGTTTAGACTGATTATCTTACCACCCCGCTTCTTATCTTTCTCCTTAGCCCAACAAGCGTTTTTTGCATGACCTCGTATGCCATAATAATTGCAGTTTTTATTTCCATGAGGATCCCTACACTTTGAATGGTTTTAGACTTCCCTCTATTATCATTCCCCTTCTATCATTAGCCTTACCCGTTACATTCTAGGCCTAACTAGCCTCCTCATTACCATCATAATCAAACTTTTCCTTACACGAAAAAGTTGTATCAAAACACCAGTATTGACATAAAGCATAATCTCCTTAAACTATTTATATGATGGTGATAGGGACAAAATCAGGTGAATAACCTTATCCTCTTCATCAATCTTATCATCTAAAGATTATTAATCAGTAACAACAAAGTTAATAAACCTCAGTTTTACAGCCTTAAACCTCGGTTTTTTAGCTTTATTTCCGGGGTGTTTTACCTACTTTGGCACAAAATCAACTTGATTTCGCTCAGCTTCACTTATTGTTGCTAAAATGTTTAACTTTGTCACTTGTAGGTGAATTTTGGGTGATTCATGAAGTTTTAATGATGGTTGAATGAAAGATAGGGAAGCCATAGAGAATCCAAGATGAAAAGATTATGTGAAGGATCCTAAAGGAGGTGTATGGAAGCAATCATACGAGGTAGCACAACCTAAGGGATGTTTTTGAAGGTTTCCAAACCTGCACATACCTGTGCGCTAGCCCAGAATCAAGCAGAAATTCCAGAAGTGGCGCACACCCAGGCGTATGCCTGTGCCCGCTGTCCAGAAATCAGGTTTAGCGTTTTTAATAAAAAAAAAAAACAGCAGTTTTCGTTACTACGTTATTGTCTATTCTTCCTCCTAGGTTTGAGAGAGGTTTCTCTCTAGCCTCTCCAAAGGCTTTTAGGTTAGTTCTTAGGTCGAATTTGCATCTTTATACAAAAGATTCATGGATTTTGCTTTCAATTTTGTGATTCAAGACTAAGTTTCTCTATCTCTTTCTCTTTGTGTTTATTTATTTTCTTGCTAGATTCATTTTGTTTCTGTTTACTTCCTTTAGTATGTTAATTTTTAGTTGTTGGGTTGTGATTGAATTGTTTGATGTCTAATTAATCTTGTTTAGGCCTAATCTATCCAAATTCATGCTTGTAGTTAGAGGTTTTCTCATCCCCACCACGTGTTCGATGAAATGCTCGAGAGAGTGCTCATATGTATTTTTAGGCAATTGATTTATGTTGAAAGGTGAGGTCAATTTGCTCGCATGGGTAGAGAAATTAGTTAAAGTTTTTGATATGAAAATAATCGAATTCTAACTAGGTCTAGGATCGCTATTCTTGTAGTTTAATTAGCCTAACTCCATGAGAATAGGCAATTGGAATAGTTAGACTAGTCATTGGCCCTCGACAGACGGCTTTGGCGAGCTTTAATGGTGTAGCCTATCACTCTTAATTGCTTATTTAGAATCGGTGGATTAGGTTATTCATATTGATTATTTGTTGAATATTTATATCGCAACCTGAGTTTTTTACTGTTTTCGTACTTCATTAGTTTCCCTTGATCACCACCACTATCCCTGGATTATTCACCTAGCTTGAAACACTTGAGTTATTTTTGACTGTCTGGAAGACAACTCCCTATGGATACAACAACCGTACTTCCAACAGTACGATAACAATAATCAAACTCGTTAAGGTGAGACTGCATAGGACTACCTTTAGGCATTCATAGTCTGTAGAGCTTCTCCTTCAATCGGTACTTGTTGGCAACGCTTTTTGTCATGTAAAACTCCTCTAATTTTTCATAGAGATTCTTCGGTTTTTGCTCCTCCATAACCCATCTCATAATGTGCTCTTCCAGGCACATCTATATCCCTTCCAACGCCTTGAGCTCCATTTCAGCTCACTCATTTTTCTTTGCACTTCCTACAAGCACATCCTTCAGCGCCTTAAAGCTTCATCAGTCATCGTCACAGGCTTCGTATGAGGATACTTAATTGTTCTCACTTCTTATGTACACCTTCCACAACATGAAACTTCTCTTCCCATCATATTTTGGAATTTCACAATTCATGATCTAAGCCATCTCAAACTAGTATTCTGATACCACTTGAAAGGAAATTTAGAGTACTACCTGTAGATTGCAGATAAAGCGGAAGCGAAATAGAGAAAATAGAAATTACAACAAGATTATGGATGTAACTAAATCAATGAAAACACACACCAAGAATATAAGGGAACCCCAAGAATATGGATAAAAATTCATAGACGATGGCAGCCAGTAAACAATCCATTGTAAGACAGGAAATAGTACAATATAATATTCACAATCACAATCACAATCATGATCACAATGTGTAATTCAATTCTCAAAATAGAGATTACATCCTAATCTCAACAACTCTCTCAGTCTCCAACAATATAAGATTACAAAGGGAGAACCCTCTCTCTCCCTCTCTCTCTCTCTCTCTCTAAAATAATTGACAACTCAACTGACTATACAACTAAATTATGGTTAAACAAATAACACATATATATTAGACTCCTAGGAGACTCTAATGGGCCATAATATCCAACATATAAAAGGTCGAGGGAGATTGTGACTGTCATTGATCCACTAAGATCCTTGTCCTTAATTTATAAAATTTTATGTTAGAAATTATTTCAGAAATAGGAATTTATAAATCTATTTATTTTGCCCTCATGGATATTAAAATGTTTAGTAAAAAAGAATTGATAAATTTTGGTAAAAAGAAAATTGAAAAACAAGTTCTAAAAGATTATTAAAAAGAATTGACTAAATTTGAATTAATTTAATAAAGGGACACTAACCACTAATACTCCCTTATAGGCTAGATCTTTAATAGGTTGTTATACCAAAATGTTACCTCCTCCATCCCTAATTAACTAAAATGATCTAACTCGTTCTAGGATCGCTGTCATGTGAGGATCGTGGGATTGGACTTGGATCTATCGACTATCATGTTAGGATCGTACCAAGATTGAATTAGAATCGGTCAGGATTGTGTTAAAATCATTAGGATCGATCTAATTCGAACTATAGCCTATTTAAGTTAGAAGAATCATAATCACACTAGAATCGCTTACGATCATACTAGAATTGGATAGCATCACTAGAATCAGTTAGGATCGTACTGGATCAGTGAAGATCATTGCTTTTTGTAGAAATTTTTGAAATATAAGGTTTTTCTTTTTTTGAAAACTTCAAAGTCACCTTTAATAATTTTACTTTATTTGTAGAATTTTACGATCCTTGATTCTGTCCTATGATCTTGATCCTAGCTAGGAACCCCAATTGATCTCAACTAGAATCTCGATCCTAACAACTTCTCTCTAATTAATATTAAAAGATATTTTCTTTTGAAAATTAATTATAAAAAATAAAATTAGTAAAACTAATTAACTTATAGTAGCAATGTAAAATGATATTCCCTCCATCCTACAATTAGTTTTCCATGTAGCTAAAATTTTAAAGTTTAAGAAAATGAGTTAGTTAAGTATTGTATTGAATGAAAAGTTACAAAGCAATAGTATTAAATTACTAGCATGTATTTCTCTCTTATTTTTTCTATATTTATGTCAAAAAAATTAATATAAAAATTGCATTGAAATTATCAAGTTGACACGTACTTTGGGGCAAAAAAATAAATTAAAAACAACTATTATCAAACCAGGGGAATAGAGATAACTAAAGACCAAAAAAAAAAGGAAAGGAAAAAAAAAAACCATTCGTGGATAAACGATTATGACGGAAGTAGCAACTTTCACATTGTTTGGTGGAATAATGTGCTAAGAATCTGGTCAATGAAAGCCATGGCAACACTAAGGAGCACTATCGCCACCCTGGCTGCCAAATAAAACACGTGCATGACTGTTGAAACCAAACCAACCCCCTCCCCATCTTAACCACTGTTGTTTTGTGCGGTAAATGGTATGGTATGTGAATGCTATGGAAAATGTATATGGTATGGTAAGGTAAGATATGGTAAGGTAAGATATGGTAAGAATTATTGATGTGATATGTGTGGAGAAAGAATGTGAAAAGTAGAAGAGAAAAGTTAAGAAAGAGAAAAGTGAGGAGAGAGAAAGTCATGATTATTGTGGTAAAGTATGGAATGGTATGGTATGATATGGAAGGATTGTGGTAAGTGTGAAAAAATATGACAGGTGCAGTGTGGAACCGCACAAAAGAACAAAGCCTTAATGAAGGAAAATAATTTATCAAAGTTTTGAATTATTTTTATTAAGAAAGACAGACAAATAGGAAAACAAGAAATGACAAAAAAAAACATCGTCTGATAATAGTCTAGGATATATCCTCGTGATGCTCCATTTGCCACCTTATGAGTTTCATCAATGTTTTCCCTGTCACTTCTTCTATTTGGCACATGTCAATCTCTAGAGCATCAACTGTCTGCATATAACGACAATTGTGTGACTATCCAACGCTACTTCTTTGGAATTGCTACTTCTTCGAAATTGCTCAAAAAGAGGGCTGCTAGCTAGTGAATAAGCACATTCTTGTGCACACGCTCCTTTGCCACATACAAGGTCAAAGCAATGATCTTCAATTCCACGAGGATTACCTGTAGTTTTCCCATTTTTGAATTGTTGAGTCCTCTTTTTTTTTTTTACAGAATAAATATTATTTTGTCATTTCTAATCAAATCTGATAAAACATTTATCATGAGCTAGACGTACTGATCTTGTGCAATTCTATGAGGGAATATTTCCCAACATTAAAGATTATATTTAAAATGTTGAACCATGACTAATAATAATTCTATAACCATCTAACGAATCATTTTATTAGGCTATCAGCAATGACATACTTTTTGGAGGAGAATGGAGGAGAGAGAGTGTAAATAACAAGGAAAAATAAAAAAAAGGGAGGCATACCAAATATGTTCTGTTTTGGGAACGCAGGAGAGAGAAAGAGACATGTGGAAGAGAGAGATGGAGAGACAATAAGAGAGAAAATATTAAATAGGAGAGAGAAAATATTAAATAAAATTGATTTTATACATTGAAGACTCCTCGGGGCTTGTGGAAATTCAAATTCAATCCGTTGAACAACTGAATGCACCAAGAGGCAATCAAAGTAGCTACGATCACGAGGAGCAAATGGCTTTAACACCCAGGAGACAAAAGGCCATTAGGAAGAAGCTAGCCAAAAAATCAACTGTTGGGAATGGATGCGGTTTAGCAGTTATTGAAGATCCAGCAGATGCTGAGAAATACTACAGGTTGAAGTTAAAGAAAGGCCAAAAGAAGGAAAAGAGGAAAGGAGGGATACCAATTTAAACCCATGAGAATTGCTTGTTGGATGGTAATGGGGGTTTGGGTCAGTGGACAAAAAGGAGTCAAGTCAAGAAAATCATTCAGAAGGAACATATAGGTTTTCTCGGCATGGTAGAAACGATTAAACGAAACATCAACTATTTGATCATCGAGTTGTTGTTTTCTATTGGGGTAGATTTGATGTTTGACTTTACTTCCAAACTACAATGCTTATGTATTTGGCCAGTGTGGGAGGAAATTATGTTTTGTTTGGGCCAAAGTACTTTGCACATGTCGATGTTCGAGGGTTGTATATTGAACTCTTCTTTTAGGAACAAGGTCAGGTCTCGTTATGGGTCACTTCCTTCTTTGCTATTCCTTGGGTGATCTGGTTGCATAGGATTAAAATTCACGACAATTTTCAGTTAGACACGGTTTAAGTGTCCAGAAAGATCAAATGGAGTGTGGCTATCGGGTGAATCACAAGGAAAATCTCAACTCCATTTAGACACGGTTTAAGTGTCCAGACAGATCAAATGGAGTGTGGCTATCAGGTGAATCACAAGGAAAATCTCAACTCCATTTACGCAACTCCATATTCGTCGGGCTCAATTGCAACAAATTTCCATTCTATTTCTAAAATTTTCCAATAGATCAGTGCGATTGTGGAACTTTTACCTTATGATACTTTGTAATCTTTGGTCTGGATGTTTGTTCTGTCTGGTTTTTTTGCTTGTACTCTGCTCCTATCTGAGAAGTTCCTTGTGGATAGTGCTCTACTGGCACTTTGGTTTTGATTGTTTGAATAAATGGGCTAATGCCCGAAAATTATCTATAAAAAAAATATTACTCATCTTTCATCCCATTCTTCAACCCATTCTTCACCATTAACAATACTCATTCTCAACTACCAATTAAAATAATACTAAACCTACTATTCATGTACTTGTCATTTTCCATTTTGGAGAATGCCATTGTGGATAGCCTTAGCACGTAACCATGTTCTTTGGATTGGATAAAATAAAGTTTGGATAGATTGGTTGGATTGGATTGGATTGGATTTGATAAGTTATTATACTTTTTTGGAGAATTGTGTTTTTAAAGAGAAAATTTTTTTGGGGAATTGTGTAAGGTTAGATTAGATTGGATTGGATTAGATTGAAAAGAGTTACCAATACAAGGAACAGGGCCGACGAACGTCAAAATGGAATCAATATATTTTGTCGAATCAAATCAATGTAAAGCTCTCAGCCTTACACTCAAGCAAAATATAAGATGACATTTCATACAAATAAGATTGCTTCAATAGTCTTGCTCTTTTATTGTAAAAAAAAATGGATATCAACCACAATCATTCTATTACATGCGGATAAAAGAATTCTGATTAAATATATAACATATATAATTGAAGCCTCAAACAACCCTTAACTAAATTTGAATGCAAATTATTGGATGAGATTATTTTAAAATTTCTTATGATGAGCCAACTCAGGATCATATATGCGAATAAAATTTTCTATTTTTTATAAAATAATGCACGTTGAGGTGACATCTTTAGTTTATTAAAGTTCACAAGCAAGACAACTGTAATTGCTCAGTAGTTAGTAGTGTTGTGGGATCCACTTAATAACATAACCATGATTATCACATTAATTTAGTACTACTAAAACTTACTTTCTGCATTCCATATTAATTGACACTTTGACTAAATTTTGAAAATTAATTATTCACAAATTACAATGAGTTACAATATGAAATTGTCTCCATTATAATTTTTAGTAAAATATCTTTCTAATGACGTTAATTTCATATTGTAACTCATTGTAATTTATGAGTAATTAACAGCCAAAATTTAATGGTGTCAACTAATTTGGAACAGAGGGAGTATAAATAAGGCATTTTCCCTTTGTCCTGGGGGCAACATACTTCCAACAGAGCAAAGATCAGAGATTCAGAGCTCCCCTTCCTAGAGAGAGAAAGTAGAGAGAGAAAGTATGGGTGGTGAAGGTGGATACCCGGTTAAGACAGTGGTGGTTCTGGTTCAAGAGAACCGATCCTTTGATCACATGCTGGGTTGGATGAAGCAACTCAACCCGGAAATCGACGGTATAGCTTCGGATGAAGACTTTTCCAACCCGCTTAGCACTTCGGATCCTAACTTGGCCCGTGTCAACTTTGGGGATGGATCCGTTTTTGTCAACCCGGACCCGCCTCACTCCTTTCAGGACATATATGAACAGGTAATTCTTAATTAACTTGTTTAATTTCTCCTAGCTAGTTTTTACGGAGTATTTATCTTTGTTTATGCATGCTACGTTGTTTACTGTGGTCTCTTAGCTTCTTGCAATTGTTCTTGGATCTTAAGCAATGACAAGAAGATTCCTAAATTTGATGTTTACTTCAAGTTATTGACTTGTTTTTGCTTGTTGAGAGATTATACGTTTCTAAAAGACAGCAGTTTGTTCATAAATTTATGATTGATGATTGATGACTTTGTGTTTTACCATTAATTCAACGTATAGTAATTAATATATAGTCAATGCAATGTTAACTAGTAAGTAATACTACTAATTAATAGTCCCTTAAAGCTAAATAAAAATAATCATTAGTTTTACCCCTTCATTCCTTAATATTGTCATTTTAAGGATTTGAGTGGTGTAAATAGTTGATGGGTAATTAAATTAATAGAAGTATGGTGGATAAGGTTTGTAGGCTAAATGTTACTCCGTCCAAGAAGAAGTGATTTGGTTTTCTTTAGGCGGTTTAATTTATTCTTGTTGTTTTGAGTTCTCATGGTTGTAGCTTTATCTTTTCTTTATTCGCTTTGACGTTTGCCTTTGCTATTTTGGCTGTTTAGGCGGATACTTCGTTGCAACTTTGATGCTTTAGCCAGTTGGCTTCTAATGATCAAAAAAAAAAATTAAATTAATAGAAGTATCCCTACTTGGACTATATAATCTAATTGAGAATAACAAAAGTTACGACAGATTTGACAGCAGCAGAAATTAAATTAATGTTCTATTGAAATTGCTAAGTTGCATATATTGTGTAGAACAAAAGATTATTAGTTAAAGGGACTAATGTTCAAAAAAATGAAGGGAATATTAACCAAATACAACAAAGCTAAAAAGAGAAGACCAGTAATATATAAGAGTAGGAGATCAATATGTATTAGATGACAATGTTGTTAATTAATTACATCATGAATTATATTTAACTAAGAAAAGGTATATATGTTAAGTACAAAACCTTTATTCTTTACAATTAATTTTGTTTTATTAAGGCTTTATTTTTTGATAGGTTGGATATAACTCTCCCAACTTATCCTAACTTATCATAAGTTATCTAAACTTACCTAAACTTAACACAATTCCCAAAAAAATATTCACTTTAAAAATACTGTTCCCCAAATAAAACATTATAACTTATCATAACTTTTATAACTTATCTTAACTTATCTATCCAAATCTAAAAATGATACAACGAAAGAACAGAGCCTGAGTCTCTTATTATTTAAACAGATTATGTTAGGATAGTCTTGGAGTTGATTTTAGTAATAAAGGAACAAGTTGATTGGTTGGTTGGTCCAACTAATTTATGTCTATATCTTCTTTGAGATAGCGTTCTAAATTTCTAGCCCGTATTTTATCAGAAAAGAAAAATTCCAAGCTATAGGTTATTTAAATGTTTATATTTTATTTTAAAGAAAGCTACAGTCATGAATACAATTAAAATTGAATAAAAATTTTATAAATACAACATGATTTAATTGTCATCTATTTTTTATTTTTGAGCCGTTTAATTGTAGTCTATTTATATTCAAACCTATGTAGGTCAACTAATTGTGTTGTTTTTCCGCCTAGTTGATGGGACAACTAACGAATCATTACTAACCAATAATACAGGGAGCGACATGCATTGTAGTCTCCACTATTCACATAATAATTCCTTTGAAAACCCCAAAAAAAAAATAAATTCAAACGGTAAATAATACTACCTCTGTCTCATATTGTTTGTCCATCCAACTATATTTAAAAGTCCAATGGTCATGAGAAATGGGGTGAAAAATGTGTAATGTACCAGAATTGTTCTTACTTTTCTCATGTGAAGAAAAATAAAAAAGAAACAACAGAATATT
The DNA here is from genome assembly GCA_029582165.1 of Portulaca oleracea. Taxonomy (NCBI): domain Eukaryota; kingdom Viridiplantae; phylum Streptophyta; class Magnoliopsida; order Caryophyllales; family Portulacaceae; genus Portulaca; species Portulaca oleracea. Next base: position 24,423,867 of record CM055877.1, on the reverse strand, counting down.
TATTAGGGGTATAATAGGAATTACAATCACTGAAATTATAAAATGGACAAACATTTTGGGACAAGAGAATTAGGTAGATGGACAAACAATTTGGGACGGAGGTAGTACATCTGTTAAAATAAGAGTATAAGACCAGGCTAGTTGTTATATTGTTACATCACTTCTCAAATCATTTTAATTTGTTTGAATTCTATAGTACTTAAGTTATTTTTTCCCGTCATACATCTTTTTATACTAGGCAGACCTGTTCAATGGGCGGGGGATCCGCGGCGACCCGACCCGAAAAATGCGGGTCAAAGCCGCAATTTCAGAAGGTGACCCGGCTTGGCCCGAAAATGTTAGGGGCCCAAAATATGGTCAGGCCGGGCTCAGCCGAGGGTCGGTGACCCGGCCCGCGACCCGATTAAGTACAATTTTTTTAAAAAAATCTTAGATTAAGTATAAGTTTTTTTCGTGATCCGACCCGACTAAATACATAAATAAAATGTGTAAATTTTAGGTTTTTTAATAAAAAAAACTCCTTTTATATATTTGTCGGCCCGTTGACCCGGTCCGGCCCGACCTTTGAAGAGGTCACTAACTAACTTTCATCTACAATTTTTTTCTTTTTTCCAGCTCGTGAGGAATGAGGAAATAAAGCTTTAAATTAAGTGAAATAGAACTATAGAGGTAGGAAGTTTTAATTAAATAAAATTTACAAATAAAATTATTATGAAATTTCTACTCCCTCAATTCCACAAATTTTATTGTTTTGACATTTTCACTTTCAGTAATTCACTACTTTAAGACAAATTTTAAAGATAATATTTTTCAAAACTTACAACATTATATTTTTAAAAAAATATTTTTCACTATAAATTTAATAATAGTAATTTCATAATATAGATCATAGCAACGTACAATTATTATGCAATGGAGGGATTATTATTTAATTTCAATGGAGTCATAATGTTAATATACATAAAACTCATAATAGTAATTTTCGAAAAGTGAGACATCTTAAATGTATTTTAGAATGTTCTCTTCGAGGTTAACTTTAAAGTTTATGGACTAAATAAAAAAATTCTTAAAATTTGTAGGCTGAAAAACAGGTCCGTGTGCATCTTCCTTTTTTTTTTTGTTATGTTTGAATTTCTTTTCCAATGGCGTCAAACTTAAAGACTAATTAAAGTTAAAACTAAAATTTAAGTTGTAATACATCTCTCTTATTAATGTCGGAGCTATTTAGACTCCTAAGTACTGTGGGAGTATCTCAAAGCATACTTTAGGTCTAAGGGTCAAATATTGATCAATTACAAAGGAATTGATAGGTAAGATGACCATTATAAAAAGTATTATAGCTTCAAAATCAGTTTTAACCTTTGTGCTGAATTTGATGCCAATTACTATTTAATACTCCCTCCTTCCCATTTTATTTGTCACTTAAGACATGATTCACAAAATCAATAAAATTTCCAATTTGCATTAATTTGCATTCTTGGAAATGATAAAAAGTTGAATAAAATGGTGAATAAAAAAGAAAAATGGTGAATAATAAAGAAAAATGGTGAATAAAAGAGAAAAGTTGATGAAAAAGATGTATAATTTGATAAATTAGTAATTAATGTGTTATTGGAATTTTAAGGTGACAGATATTATGGGAAAAAAGAAAGTTAGTTAAAGTGACATATAATATGGGAAGGAGGGAGTAAGTTTTAACAATTAGACCATGTTTGGCAAAATTAGCTTGTTAATTAAAGACTATAAAATATTTAATAAGTGATAGATAAAACGGAAAGAAGTGAATAAAGTTAAAACTGATATTGAAGCTATAATACAGTTTAAAATGGTCATCTTACGTATCAGTCCCTTCGTAATAAATTATAGATAAAATAGTAACAGTATTACCATATTATATTCTTCATTTTCTATACAAGAAGAAAGGCTAGAATAAAATAAGGCATTATTTTTATCATATTTTACGTATTATTGTATTTTATATTTTTATAACATATTAACCAAATATATAAAGAATATATGAATTGTAATAATTATTATTTCTTTTTATCGAACATATTCATTAAAAAATAAACCACGTAATTATAAAAAGTTTAAAATGTTAGATGTACTGAACAATGTTGATCGTTGTACTGATCAGTGATGAATGTTGTACGTACTTATTATAAGTTGAAAAGAATAATAATAACAATAACAATCACACAAATAAATAAAATGATGATGATGATGATGATGATAATAATAATAATAATAATAATAATAATAATAATAATAATAATAATATGATATTATTGTCCTCTTTATCATTATACATTTATTAGTCAATCTAAAAGTTTACAAACAAATACATAACTAAAAATTATCCTTTTAAACTACAATAGTTATACACTACTCAAACCATTATTGCGGATCAAACGGATCCTAAGACCACAGTAACTTTTTAAAACTAAAAGTGTTCTCTTTCCTACACACAAATGCACACACATATATGGCAAGGACATCTTTTCTAAGAAATAACATCACATATGTAATGTCCAAAACATATTAATCTATCCCTTTTTATTTCTAAACATATATAACTTGCATATGTACATATTTTTATTTTTTTTTTTAAAACAACTTACATATAAATACATTAAAAAGCATGGAAACAAAAATTAAAGAGGTTCTTTCAAAAAGTTGAGTAAAATTGAAGTTTCATTTAATTTTCTTTTTGAGACAAAAAGAAATCAGATAAATAATGCAATAATTATACTTGGGCCAAACAAAATCCCTTAAATTATAGGTTATTTACCTACGTACGTAGTGTTCATAAAATGATGGACAACTCTCAACATTTGACGGATACATCTATTTCCCCTCCTCAACATCATCGATCTTAGTTACTCCTTGGCCGAATGCAACATATTAATGATAGAAAGAGCAATAGCAGACAATTCAAAGATATAACCATTCTCATTCTTCAACGGAGACAAAACCCCTAAATCCTCAAACCCTTGTTCACAAGTAGTTGAAGCATCCATGACTGAGCTCACCTTGAGATTGGCATCGAACAACCGCCCCGCCTTGAAGTCTCTGGCGGCCTCCGACAGGGCCGAGCTCGAGTCCGAGTAAAGCTCCAGGCAGTCCTTCAATGCCGCCTTGGTGCCCTTGTCGGGTTTCTTGTCCTCCAAGAAACCCTTCACCAGGCACCGGGCGTCGGTCACGTTGTTCTTGACTAGGGTTATGGAGATGAGGCCGAGACGGGGCAGGTTCGCGCACCGGCTAGCCGGAAAGGCTTGCAAGGCGTAAAGGCAGAAGTGGTGGTTGATGTTGGGGTCACCCTTGGAGGAGGCTTTGCATGTTTGGTTGATTAGGTCGGTCGCCGAGGTTGAGGAGACAAAGGGGAGGAGGAGGGGAAGAAGAAGAGGAAGAAGGGAGAAAAGGGTGTCCAGTGAAGAAGAAGTCATGGGTTTCTTGTTTTCCTATAGCTGTGTTCTTTGTGGTTAGTTGCATATGTGTATGTGCATTCGGGAGAAAAGGGAGTGATTTATATAGTTGAGGAGGAAGAGGAAGAGGAAGAGGAAGAGGAAGAGGAAAAGGGGAGGATCACCCTTAAAAATTTGAGCTCAGGTCATTTATATCTAAATGAAATGGAAAATAACAACAACCTCCCAAGTGAAGCATGTTTGAACACGGTTTAGGGAATCTAAATATCGACGGTCTTCCCCCATGAACTAAATTTCGTGAAGAGATTGATTCTTACATATCAACAAAGGGTTATTCCCCATGAAATGGACATGTGTAAGAGTTATTTGTTTGCAGGTTTATTTAAAATTTTATAATTCAAATAAATTTAAGTTTGAGTTGGACAACCCAGTTTAAAAAAATATTATGTTCACAACAGAAATAAAGGCTTTTTTGCTTTTTGGACCCCGAACCTTGGGGGTATTTATTTTCTAGACCACCATATTTCAAAGTTTATATTTTGAACCCTATACTTTGTGGACCCCAAAAATGTGGCCCAAATTTATGTTTGACTCCGGCGATGACCTAATTGTTGCTTAAACTTCCCGATATTGCCTTTTATCATTTTTTCCTTCTTGTGACTATTGTTTTGAAATTGACCAGACTTTGGCAGCTAAGGGTGTTTAAAATTTCATGGGTAAAAAACAGTAGGATAAAGCTAAAATTTGGTAACTTTTTTGGCAAATTTATGCTCATATGGGGGTTGGAAATCATGCAAGAAGAGGAAAAAGAAGTTGCGGCTGGAAAATTTTCGAAAGAAAAAAGAATCGATAATAGCTTTAAAATATGGGGTCCATATTGTTGCCGAAGACAAAATATAGGGTTCATATTGTTGCCGGAGACAAAGTATAGGGTCCAAAATATAAACTTTGAAGTATGGGGGTCCAGAAAATAAATACTTTCAAAATTCGGGGTCCAAAAAGCAAAAAACCCTAGAAATAAATGGGTTAAGTATAAATTTGGAGGAAATAGTTTCCATAACTATACTAATTATTTTAAGGTGGACATCTTTTTGACAGTGATACATGGAGAAAAAACAGTATAACGGTTAATAGTTGGTGTTTTTAGTGGAGTTTGGATGTTGCTTTACTCGTTTAATTGCGTGGGAGAGAGGTTAACTTTAGAAATTAGGAGGCCCATAGTATATGATGGGGTTATAGGGGTTATAGAGTCTTGAAGAAACTCAAGGTTCTATTAATTATAGCCATTAGCCGACACACCTAAATAATGACAGTGAAAGATTTATACCGTAACCTAATATTAGTTATAACTCATTAGTCATTACCGAATGGCCAAAGATCCTAGTGTGTTCAAGGTGTGCTCGAAACAAGGCTTTGGTGAGAAAGATTGGTGTGCTAAAGGTTTTATCGACCATAAAGAAGTGATTGGTTATATTTGGCTGACTTCGTTGCTGTTGTTTTTTCTTATCATTTTTTGGCTGTTTCTTCTTGTTGTTGCGGTTTTTTCTGCTGTTTTTGTTGTTTTTCGCGAACTTCTTGTAGCTGTAGCATCTTTGGTGCTTCTAGCCTTTTTTTACTTCAAACTATCGAAAAAAAAAGGTCTAAGGATTAATTGATAGTTTACCTAAAAAATATAATTAAGGACAAGAAGTGGAGGAATCAGCATAGAATTAGTTAAATCCGTGATATTTTGCAACCGGTGTATCACAAGTTCACAACTATGTTGCTATTGATTCAAAAAAAAAAGCCTATGTTGCTTATTATGGCCCTGTACTTTTCTGCGGTACTTTTGCGGTATGGTGTGGTAGAATTGTGGTGGGTGTGATAGAATTGTGATAGGTTATTGGTATGTGGGATAGGTGAGGAGAGATAATGTAAAAAGTAAAGAGAGAAAAGTGAGGAGAGAGAAAAGTAATGATTTGTGGTAAAGTGTGGTGAGTTGTGGCAAACTGTGGTATGTTGTGGTACCGCATTTTATCAACCGCATAAAAGAACATGGCCTATATTTAATATTTTAACCTGGAACAATGAGGTAATTTTGTATTGAGAAAACACAATTATATACATCTCCCTTCGATTCATTCCATACTGTTATGTGTATGTGTAGTTATTATTGGTTTATTTGCATACTGTTATGTGTAGTTATTATAGGGTATTTAATTTCTGAACCCTTGATTTTCATTGTTTATTTATAGGACCCTAAAGTGTATGTTTGAATAAAAAAGAACCTTAAAGTTTGTAGTTTGAAAAAAAAAAGGTTTGTGTATTGTTTTTCTTTTTCTTCTCAAGTTTGAATTTATTTCTCGATTAACGTCAAACTTTAGGAGTAAAGTTAAGATTGATATTGAAGTTATAATACACCTCTCTTATTCATGTCGGAACTAATTAGACCCTGACGTACCCAGGGTTTAAGTATTTCTGGCATGAATGAGAAAGGTGCATTACAGTAGGGTCTAATTAGTTCCGGCATGAACAAGAGAGGTGTATTACAGCTTCAATATCAGTTTTAACCTTAGTCCTGAAGTTTAACGCTAATCGGAAGATAAATTCAAACATGGGAAGAAAAAGAAAAACAGTACACGAGCCTTTTTTTTCAAACTACAAACTTTAAGGTCATTTTTTATTCAACCATAAACTTTAGGGTCCCAAAAATAAACAATGAAAACCAAGAGTCCAGAATTAAAAACCTCTATACTTCGGGGTCCAAAATGCAAAAAGCCCGTTATTATTTGAAAACTTTGGCCATTTACCAAATAAATATATAATTATTTAAAATATTAAATTAACATCAATAAATTTGTCCTGAAAAAATATATTTGCATGTGAATATAGTGATGTAACTTTTGAAGTATAAATTAATTATATATTAAAAAAATATAAAAAGTTAAAAGGATAGTTATTGTGGAATAAATGTATATTACTAACAAATATTTTGTCATTACCAATCAACCCTTGAGTGGCAATGACTCCATGTCCCTTCCTTCCCCTCCAGGATTTGAATCTCACAGGGAGCAATTTGTGGATGGAAGGGAGCCTAATGGGTTAGATTAATTATCTAATATAGAATGAAAAAAATAAATTTCTTGTCGTTGGGTTACATAATTATCACATCTTTCATATGTTTATGGTCATTTTTTTAAGATTTATACATGTATTTGAAGTTATAATATGAGTTATATTCTTACTATTTAAGAGGATAAATGATTTGTAATTTGTGTTGATAGGCATGCATTAGAAAAGAAAAGGGTTGTTTACGTTATTTCTTAAGGACATAAAATGCCCTTTATTTTAATTTTTTCTAGGATCTTATTATAACAACAGATTATTTTCATTCAATACCAGTGGCAGATCCAGACACTCAATTTAGGGGTGTCCAATATATTTGTTAATTCAACATGGACAAATTACAAATCTAATAATGGCAGTTTTATATAATAATTCAACATATATTTTGGTAAATTAACGATCAAAATTTAAAAATTTTGACCTAATTAGTCAACTTGGAAAAATTATTTGGGACATATGGAGTATTATTTTGGGGTTTTTAGGTTGCTTATAAATTTGACACACTTATTATATTGTTTTGGGATTCTTTTACGGTATTCACTTGCTCCAATTAAGAAAATTTCTTTCGAATAATAGTAAAGAATTACAAATTTTTTTTTGGCTTGCCTGTATGCAAATCCGCCACTGTTCAATACTATTAATGATGCAATGTAACATTGGTTCTTTATCACCATCATCTTTCAATATAGGTTGTGTTCTTTTATGCGGTATTTTGCTGAATGGTGTGGTGAGGTGTGGTGTCGTGGAATTGTGGCGGGTATGATGAAATTGTGGTGGGTTATTGGTATGTGGGGTAGGTGAGGAGAAAGGATGTAAAAAGTAGAGGAGAAAAGAGAAGAGAGAGAAAACTAATGATTTGCGGTAAAATGTGGCGGGTTGTGGCAAACTGCGATAAACTGTAGCACCGCAATTTGCCAACCGCAGAAAAGAACAGGGCCATAATTGAATGAAAACAAATAAAGGGAAACCAACTTTATGACATCGAAGTTAAATATGGAATGAACGCGCAGGTATTTGGGGAGCCATGGAGCGAAGAATCAGTCCAGAGGAATCTGCCCCCAGCAATGCAAGGGTTCGCCCAAAACGCAAACCGGAAAAAACCCGGGCTGGCGGATACCGTGATGAACGGATTCAAACCGGATCGTGTACCCGTTTACAAGGAACTGGTGAGCCAGTTTGCTGTTTGTGACCGATGGTTCGCTTCATTGCCGGCCTCGACGCAGCCAAACCGACAGTACGTCCACTCTGCCACTTCTCATGGGTTGACTGGCAATGACAGTGACAAGCTCAAGGCTGGGATGCCTCAGAAGACTATCTTTGAGTCCTTGGATGAGGCTGGTCATAGCTTTGGGATTTACTACCAACTTCCCCCTGCCACCCTTTATTACAGGTGAATCTTTCAATCCCTTTTAACTGATTGTGGTTCACATTTTAAAAACATAATATATAGTCTCTTCTGATAACTTACATTTTAGACCTCAAATAGATAGTAGTCAAGTGATAATTATTTTTAATCCAATATATATTGATCGCACCTGTAGTACGTACTCTAAATATTTACAAGTGAACAATCATTGTAATAATGGTACGTGAATAATCTAATATCTGTAATAAACAATCTATTATATGTGGGTGAACAATTATACCATTCAGAGCACATACTCAGGGTGCACCTAATTAATTGCATTTCTTATCATCCGAAACATTCTCATAAAAGCTTAAGTCTTGGTGGAAACAAAAATGTTAGGTGAAAATTGCGGAGTTGATGCGTCATGCTTGTTATGGACAGTTTGGTATATCGTCTTTTCCGATCTATAAAGCTTATTGAGAGGGGTGAAGCCAATAATTATATACATAGTGTGGGTCATAAACTAGTTCGAATAATTTGGGAAGACTACAATATATATTCAAAATTAAGTCAATTTTATACACTTTATAATAACGTATGATATAGAAATAACTATATATACATAAAAGGTGGAGTGGGTAGTCGTCACATTAGGCTCGGTCATGTCCCTATTTACTGGTGGTTAGCCATGAGACAAGAATCTCGCAAGTTAGCCAAATTTAGTCAAAGTAAAAAACAAAAAATGGCATTTTAGAGTTCATTTGCAGACCAAAATTTGCCAAGTACTTTATCAAATAAGTTATCTAAATACACAAGATCATAATAGGTATCTTACGCCAAATGCCCTTTTTTTATTTAAAATTAGTAGTGATCATGCATGATTTTCTATAATAATTTTTCTAATGATTATGATTAGTGATGAATTATAAAGAATAACTTAATTTACATATATATGTACGCACACATGAGTACAGGAACCTGAGGAAACTAAAATATGTACCGAAGTTCCACCAATTTGACTTGACATTTAAGAGGCACTGCAAAGAAGGGAAACTCCCAAACTACGTAGTGATAGAGCAAAGATACTTGGACATGAAGTTATTCCCCGGGAATGACGATCACCCGTCTCACGACGTCTCAGAAGGGCAGAGGTTTGTCAAGGAGGTTTACGAAGCCCTAAGATCAAGCCCTCAGTGGAATGAGATTTTGTTCGTCATTGTCTACGACGAACATGGTGGGTTCGCTGACCATGTTCCTACACCTGTCGAAGGCGTCCCTAACCCGGATGGTCTAACCGGCCCTGCGCCCTACAACTTTAAGTTCGACCGACTCGGGGTTAGGGTTCCTGCCATCTTCATCTCCCCCTGGATTGAGCCTGGGACAGGTAATGTCGTAATTTTGTGGATTCAGTCTATTATTTGCAAGGATATAATGTGGAATTATATAAACCAAAAATTTAAATTGATGGTGGGATTCGAACCTAAGACCTTTTATTAATCAATTTAACTTTAATATCATGTGGAACTAACTTGAAGAAAAACTTATTAGCATATGGTTCAAGGGCCAGTAATAGTTTTATACTCTAACGTATAATATGCTTCCTTATGGCTTGTATGGTAGAAAAGCATATATTCACGGTCCAGGGTTTAAGAAGAAATTTAGAGGTTATATAATAATCATTTATTAATTATTCCATATATATCAATGAGGACATGTAGGTCATATGCTGAGATCTCTTTTCTTTAAAAAATAATTATATTAATATATGATGGAGAATCATTTTAATCAAAAATATTAATTGATGACTAAGTTTTGATAATATAGTTAATTTTAAATGTATTTAAATTTGCACATTTGATTATAAGCTGGCGAGAATCTTAGATCCAACCATGCAACCTGATAGTCTCATACTGACATATGCTGTCAGTTGAATATATAATTCTCCAATTTCTCTAATTTTCTTTTTCTCATAAAAAATTTGTTTAGATCATAGATTGGTCCACTACAACATTATTCTCTGTTATTATAATTTTCAATAAGTGAAAGGGAAAAAAAAAACAAATATAGTCAGAAAATGAGTTCAACGGAAAACTAATAAACAATCCCGATATAATTAGGGTGATGATAAGTGTCTTGCACCAAGACACTCCTTAAATGTCTTCTCCCTTATAAAATCAATACTTATTATCGTTTTTAACCCCAATTTTTTTGACAAATACTATTAATTATCAATTATAAGAAGCTTGGAATGTGTTGGCTACGCCAACAATTAAAATTGACACCCTAACGAATGAACCTCATCCGTTAGGCATATTTTATACTTTTTTTGTAAATTTTTAAAAATATAGATAAAAGTGTGATTTTATACAATTTATATATATTATTATAGTTATAGAAGTCAATCATGTAACTTTTTTCCAATTTAATTCACAAATATATAGGTTTTCTATAATGACAAGACACAAAATATGTGTCTTGCACAAGACTTTTATCATTTCCCATATAATTAATATATCTATCCATCATGCACCTTGTGACAAACATTGCCATAAAAATATTCCAACTATATTTACCAGTGTGTATTATCTATTATGGACACAAAAATGGTGGAATTTTGCTTTAAATAATTTAAAGTTAGAGGTGAATGACTGAAAATAATTTAAAGTTACTTTTTAGTTGAAAATGTGTCAAACTTTTAACCAATTTACTCTTACTAAACTAGAATTGAAGTATTGAGTGTCGTATTCTTGTCAATTCACAAGTATTTAACTCATGTCTTCCCTTTGTGTGGGTGACAAGGATCTAATACATATATGGTAAACAAAATAAATGAAGAGTCGGAATGACATAATTATACAGAGAAATTAGACGCTAATAGATAACATTGGTACTTGAGATTAAAATCGATCTATCTCACTCTAAATAGTTTGAACATGGAAAATTGCAGTGTTACACACCCCATCGGGGCCCCAAGCAACATCGCAATACGAGCATTCCTCAATACCAGCAACTGTGAAGAAGATTTTCAACTTGAAGAACTTCCTCACCAATCGAGATGCTTGGGCTGGCACTTTCGAAGTTGTTTTGAACAGAACCACCCCAAGAACCGACTGTCCAGGTACTATTAATATGTACTTTCTAGCTAATTGTAAAGTCATGTTACCTACATTTTAACCACGGCCAAAACTTCATTGTTTACCATACATTGGTAACTATTTTGTAGTGAACTAATAGGCAGAGCTAGCATAATTTTGTTCGACCAAAATGCCCGAATTTGTCCAGCCCAGAAAAGTTGGGTGTCGTCGGTCGTCACAGATTTCTTGTCCAAAATTTGAGATTGACCGATTTGATCAAATAGGACACAAAATGTTGGTCCATCTAAATTTCCTGACCTAGTTCAACCTGAAGAAGGCATTCGACAGATTTATAAATTTCTACTTTGAATTTTAATACTGGCCAATTTAATCGATTCGAATTTGTCCAATACCTGAGTTTTTGCCTAGGCGCAACACAGAGCTATGTTGGGGCAACCCCCCCCCCCCCCCCCCTCGACGCGCTGCACTGTCCTAATATTGATTGCCAGCAGATTACTCATATATCTTTATTGTAGAGCAATTGGTCAAGGCTACCATAAAAGGCTTACCATAACATCCAATCGGTTTGGGGTTTGACACTTAAGTCCTGCTGGCATCCATTTTCCTTTATTTTTGACCTAGAGCATTATTATGCAATGTCTTGTATACATTTACCCTTGTTTTGGTCTAATAATTAATCCTTTTTTCCTAATTCCACACATTTATTTACATCTCACTTACATATTAAGCTCTTCATTTTACATTTTAGTTTGACTTCATCTTTTTTTTCCTTACTCATTTTCAAATGTTTTGACAAATATAGATATTACTGTAGCAAATAATTAAAGTAGTAATGATAGACCAATAAATATTAATTTTAGGAACCTGTAATATATTGATTTAAGTGTATTGATAATAATCTAAAATTTGTTTATTTAAAGTGAAGGAGTTGAAATAAAAAAATATTAATTTATTTAATATATGTCATGCATGCTTGCATAATTAAAATAGTCTATACATTAATGAATACTCCCTCCGTTCCATATTAACTGTCGTCTTTGGAAATTGTGCAGTCAAAATTCAAAAATTTTGACCATAAATTTCTCAATATATTCAATGAGTTGCTATATAAAATTATCACCATTAGATTCGTGACGAAAAATACTATCATAAAAAGTATAATATTGCAATTGTTAAAAGTATATTATGTAACAAATTATCAACCAAAGAATAGCGTTGGAGACCGTGAAAATCAAAATTATGACAATTAATATGAAACGGAGGGTGTATAATTTTATCAGTGAATAAACTTCACAATTTATAGTTATTAATTATTATTGTATCATTTTTTTCTTCCATTTAGAATAAATATATTTCAAAAAAATTATAAAATATAACAAAAATATTATAATGCTCGCCCCCTCAATATTTTCTTCCGGCTTTGTCCCTGCCTAGGCGTGCGACTAATCGGTTTCATATGTTATGTGTAGTAACGTTGCTTGAGCCAGTGAGACTGAGAGACTTTGACGCCATCAAAGATAGGGGCCTATCCGACTTCCAAGGCGAGATGGTTCAACTGGCAGCATGCCTAAACGGAGACCACGCCAAGGACGCATACCCACACGGGCTGGTCCAAAGCATGAACGTGTCCCAGGCAAGCGAGTACTGCGACAAGGCCCTCGAGTTCTTCTTCAAAGAGTCCGAGAAAGCCAGGAAAAACGGAGCCGATGAACACGCTGTCGTCGTGGTTGAAAACACCACCCAACAAGGGGAGGAATCAAACCAAGAGAATCATGAGCACCAGAATAAAACATTGCTTCATAAGTTCTTCTCATGCTTGGTTTGTGACAATTGATTATCAATTCATCATTATATATTGCTTCGTTTGTGTTACATTTCGGAGAATATGGCCATCTTATTGTTAATTCATGGTTATTTGTTTGGATGAACTCGGATTTTTTGAGATTTGAATGGATAGTCACACAGATTATGACTAGCTTTGTTAATTTATGATTATTTGATTAGTTTTGTAGGAAAAGAATTTGGTACAATGAGCCGTCGGTAAAAGGTCCTATAAGTTTGTGAATTTTCATTTATACCTATTATTAAAAAAATAAGTTTGTGATCCATTAAAAAAAATTGTAAATTTCCATTTATGAGCAATAATGAAATTGGTTATCATTATCTTTTGCATTTTTTTCATCCTTTATTTCTCTTTTTTTTTCTCTTCCCTATCTTTCTTTGTCCTGTCCTCCGACTTCCCACATGTCGTGTCACGCCGACGGAAGCTCTTAACTCTGAGTGTCGCTTCACGTCTACATCTCCTCCGCACCCCCTCTCACTCGAATATGCACCTCCATCATACAGCCCCAAGCCTCAGTACAACATCAGGTACAACACTCTAGGTCGTTGACATTCTCTCCCTCTCTCTACGCATTGCAGACTCCAGTCTCCAGTCTAACCAAAATCAACTTGATTGAACCATGATCGATCTTAAGCATATCACGGCGTTATGCAAAACGGTCAGGAATCCCATTCCCAGTTCAATAATCTAGTATCCGGGCAGTTCAAATTTTGATAGTAAAGAACACCCATGTAGCATTAGTGTTTCTGGTTATGAATCATAGCCTCATAGGTAAATTTTTGTATTGGTATCAAATTACTATGTATTTATGAAATATCAACATTTGTCCTAGATGAGATAAGGTTGTTTTTTTTTTAACATAGGTAAGCGATCCAACCCATTGGGCCCTTATCTTAGAAGATAACCCAACAGGCTTGCAGCGGACAGGGGACGGAATTGTCAATGCCCCAAAGCTAAATCTCACTCCTACTTGCGGCATTCTCCAAAATTGTAAGAGAGAAACCTTCACACCAAGATTCAAACTCTAGAGGATAGGGATAGAAAGTAAACCTCTTACCACTCAAGCAAGAGGTGATTGGTGTAAATATCAACTTTTGTCCCAGATGAGATAAGGAGTAAAAGGGTAAATTATATAAACCGTAAGGACTAACATTTTCTATTATCATTAGTTTGCTTCACGGAATTGTGCAGCACGCAAGGGTGTATGAACTACAAGTTTCATCCAGTCTTCCCATCACTGATGCTCAAAATCATAGGGCAGAATGCTGATTTCATTATGTAAAGAAAGCCAGAAAGGAAGGGCAGGAACAAATCTGTGTTGCCAAACACAGTTTGCCGTACGATCACCCATTCCAAATTATAGGAAACCTCTGTTTCCCGTTAGATCAAACATGCGTCAAGCCATTTCTCAGGTGATTTATCAGGTGTGACATGTCTCGAACATTTAGAAATCAAATGATCTGTTCGAGAATTAACACTTTTTCATGATAGCATGTGCAATTTCACGAAAAATACAACACATTATCCATCCTATAGTCCGACAAGAAAAACAGACTAACTAGATCCATGAGGGTTCCAAAACCACCACTACACCAGAAGATGGTTCATTCACATGTGCGACCTCAGAAAATCTCAGCCCGATGGGAATTGAAAACACAACACATTAAAGCCAACACCAACCATCAGTAAATCCCTGGCTGCAATCATAATGGCGACATAATCCTTCCTCAACATTTACATTCTAACTCCAAAATACCTAACCTGGCTACTGAACCCTAGGATTCTTCTTACGCGCTTCCAGTTTAGCAGATACCTGTTCTTCAGACAATGGCAAGTAGTAGATCCGAGGTGTTGTCTTAGTCTTCTTAAACAGATCATCCAACGTCAAAATAGGAGCCTCTAGTTTCTCCTCAGGGGGAGGTGGGGGAGGATGAACCCGTTCCCTGACTGGTGCTTGGTTTGACAATGGAGGTGGGGGAGGGACAGCATTATGCCTTGATAGCTGCTGCCGGAGATTCTGTTGTCGGGGTGAAGGCTGTGGCTGCTTAGGAGAAGGTTCCGGAGCCATAGCAGGGGCATCACTCACGGGTGCTGCAGGAGGCGGAGGAGGAGGGTCCACTCGCACTTTCACTTCCTGTGGATCAACAAACTCAGCCACCAGATGGCGCCCACCATTTGGAGGCCATTGTAAGTTGTACACAGCATTCCTTGTCGCCACGGCCTCTTCAACAGAAGAGTACTGGATTTGTGGCAGGGGGAAACAAATAAAGAGAAGTACCATCAGTTATGACACCCGCATGACCGATCAAGCTATATGTAACAGAAGTGAGTGGGAACGAGGGATTACAGTGACATAGCAATGCGTTTTGATGTGATCCATCCAGAAACTAGCGACAGTCCCGGTATTTGCCAACAGCTGCTGGACAGCCTTCAAGGTGAATGGGCGCAAGAAATTATCTATCCTGAGGGAAGTGGTTGCAGCTTTTGTAGATGGTGGAACTGGAAAAAAAAATCAAGAAAAGGTCAATTGACAGGTATCCTAAGTGGAATTACTGTGGAAAAGACCAACATGAATCCGACGTGACTAACCTTCACGCTCCTTTGGAGTGTCCAGGGCCCCACCTGAATCAGACCGAGAGAAGTTGCGTCTCGGAGCAGGGGGTGGTGGCACATCCTTGGCAGCAACTACATTAGAAGTTTGATGCTCCCTAGTGTTGCTGCCTTCAGATTTCCATCTACGCTGCCTTTTAGAGGGCTCATTGTTCAAATTTGATTCTTGATCTGCAAATACATGAAACAGTTTTACAGTCATATCCAAATAAGCAGAACACCCCTGATTCCTCCATGCTTCTACCTTTTACAATCATAACCAAATACTTTAAATGATCACAGACAAATCTGAATTCAGGTGTAAAATCCTACACCAAAGTACAAGTGAGGATAATTTGATCTCATAGGATTCCGAAGACTGGACTTGTTTGAAGTTCAACCAGCCAGTGCAAATCCAACCCATGGGAGGCCTATTAAGGATCAAGTTTCCTTTCAAAGGCTCAAAATAAAAAAAGAAAAAAAAAAACCCTAGTAAAACGAGAACTGGCATATTGCCAGACAGTGACATCCTTCTAAACTGGAAAAAATATGCATGGGACACATTTAGGCAGGGGAAATGCTATGTTACTCCGACTCTTCATTTTCCTTCCCGTACCCGTGTCGGACCCTCCACAAGGGTACGACACTAGACACCTCAAATTACAATGAAAATATGCAAATTTTCTCAAAATTGGCCGAGTCCGACACCCATATCCATGTCCATATTGGACACCCATATCCGAGTCCAAGTAACATAGGGGAAATGTCTCTCATAAAATAATCAAAAAAGGGACAGGCCCTATATCTGTACTTGTAAGTATAACAGCACCATGCTGAATCATGTTTGTAGAAGAGGTTGACAGTTCAACCTTGAACCTAAAATTATGTAGTTATTTGTACATTCCACGCATTGGAACCGTCTCATAAGTTCATGTTTCAAAGTAGCCTTGAATCTAAATTATGTAGTTTTTGTAGATACCACAAACTGGAACAGTGTCATTACTTCATGTTTCGAAGTGCATCCAGATACAGCTTGATATGCTACTGTCAGCCTCCCCTCTACTTTTTTTAGGGCTAAAAAGTGTACCTCAAAAAAAGGTTTCGAAATGACTTGGATTAACTTTCTTTTTCTTTTTGATGCAGAAAAGACTCGTGAAGTTCCAGAATCCCAAAAGGATGAAACAAATGGTCAAACATATTGGACCCAAGAAAAGAAATAAATGACCCTTGTACCTTCTCTAGTTTAATCGAGTTACAGATGATACTACCAGTATTTTCAGTACAAATTCACAGAAAAATGCAAGCCACATAGTGAACAAAGTCTAGGTACTCTAGTGATAACAAAATATTCAGAGTGTATAATAATGTCCATTCAGAACTTCAAACATGACTACTAAAGCCACCAGGCAGCAACAACCCATTATGCAAAGGCCCTAAAAAACTTATGTAGAATATACAGAGACACTTAGGGGACGAGCAGATAATAATACTCAAGAAACTTGACAAAAAGTCTCACCTGGAAGCTTTCTCTTGTCAGATGAACCAGCGACAACACCCTTGTCCTCAGAATTGATAGTTTTCTCTTCTGCAGGGAAATCACTATCCATAGCTGTGGGAGGAACCTCTTCCTTTACTGCATTGACCTCACTTTTCTCAGCCTTTACTCCAGGCTCTCCATCGTTATAAGTTGAATCAACTTGTTTACTCTCCAATCCATCTTCATCCATAGAATCATCGCCTGAACTTCTATCTAAACTTAACTTTTCAGAAGAAGCCAAATTGGCATTAACACTTTTCTGGCTCATGTCAGCATTTGTAACATTGTTCTGTGTCTGACCAAGAGAAGGTTCATTTTCAAGTGGCTCCTCAACATCCTCTAGATGTGATTTGCCACCATCGGGAACTAAATTTGTTGACGATGGTTGCACCATCTCAGGCTTAACATCAGGTTCTATTTTAACATTATCAGCAATTATGTTATCCTCTATTTTATTCTTTTCACAAAAAGAAACAGAATCAGCAGAAACAGAATTAGAGTTTAAGGGAGACCCTAAATTAGTTTTGACCTCTAATACCTGATTGTCCGGGTCAGAAGCGTCTAGCTTCACATCCTCACGCGGTGCCTCAGGCTCCTCATTGTTTCGCTCCGGTTTCACATCATGCAACCCGGACCCACCCGTCGCAATTTCACAAACTTGGTCACCCACATCAACATCAGCAGTTCCAGATGGCATTTCTGCCCCAGTTGGTTCATCACCCACTACTATTTCCTCCTCCTCCTTTCGTTCCGGGTCTTCTTTATCCACTCTCTGAGCAGCACCAACACTATCATTACCACCCACCTGAGCTAAATCAGTATCCACCTCAGACACATTGCCATTGTTACCATCCCCAGTTTCTTCATTTTCAACAAGAACACCACCCTCCGATTCACCACCAACATTTTCCTCAGCTTCATCAACATCTTTAACTCCATCATCCGCATCTTCTGTGGGAGCTTCTCTCTCACTACGAATAGCTTCATCCAGTCTTTTAATGAGTTCACCCTTCAACCCCTTTGTTGCAAGCTTCCGCCGTTTGAGCTCTTCCTTGAGTTCTGTAACCTTCCATTGGTCGATAGGTCGGTTGTCTAATACCGGATATTCCGAAGGCATATCGACAAACCCCCTTCCGAAGAAACTTCACAGAACTGACACAATCAACGAGAAACCCTAAATATGAAATTGAAACATCGGTGCGAATTGAATTCACCTGGCGTAACATTACTAACATTTCAGAGGAAAGAAACATAGAGAAACTTACCGGGGGGGAGACGGACGGAACCAGCGGCGACCGGAGATTTTGATGGAGGTGTGAGTGGCTTGGAAGAAGTTAGGGTTTCTGTTTGGGAAATCTGGGGAGATTGAGTCGTAGGCTACCGATGAAATGATACTTGGCCTGCGTGTACTACTGTAGTAGAAAGATGAGGATGCCAAATGACAACAATGCCCTTCAATATTAGGAGCTAGGCTTGACAGAAAAGGACTCAAATGCCCTTGATTAATTACTTGACGAAAGAAAATTAGTGTGGGCCTGTTGGCTTAATTTTTTAAAAAGTTATATTTTTACTTCTTATAAATATTTTTTGGAAAAGATATTTTTGCACAATGTTTGGTACGAAGGAGTGAGGGAGAGAATACATATTCATGCATTACTCAGCTGTGTGTTGGACGCGTCCAGGAACAGTTACGAAACTAACAAACATGTAGTTCAATAAGGTGGCCGGGGGAAACATATCAAAAGGTGTTTCCAACCAATGGGGTCGCCTACATGGTCCGTGCAAATGAGCCCCAATCTTGACCATGGCTTTGTTCATCGCGTTATCATACCCGTATGCCGCATCGTACCGTGACGGATTGGCTTTGATTTCATTGTTCATGGATTTTCTTACCATAGGTCACTTGGTGTTGGCCCCAAAACCTGTCTCGCCAATACATCTGAACCACAGTTGCCATCGACTTCAACATCCGTCCAACCAATGATGTGTGGAATAATGAAATCAAGAACATCATCGGGCCAAGGAAATGCACTTGTACTCATCCGTTGGGTCCCTGCGCGTAAAAATAAAACATTGGTGAAAATTTAATTTGTTGTATGCTAAATATTGCAATCAAATATAATATAGCTTACCATTTATGCTGACCATTCCACTGAAGAAGAGCTCGATTTTTTCTTGCTGCCTCGTGTATACTAGATTTGCTGCTACGGCTCTTTGAACGACCATACTCAAATGCACTAGGGAGATGTTGAGTTGACTTCCCGATACTGGGTCTCCCTTTGCAACGTGGGCTTCTCTTAGGATCCGGTATGCAGTTGTCCTCGGGATGCAACTCATCGGTCATGACTCGAGACATGCGGCGTATCACGACGGGGTCACTTTCCCTTACCTTCTTCACAAGGAAATCGAAATAATACATATCCTGCGATGATGGATCAAGCACTGTACCAGATTGATCAGCATCATCAATGACTTCAAGTTGCCTCCAGTAGTTGTGAATACTTTTAGCGTACCAATCAAAATCCCCCTCTATGAGGTTTTTCAACGTACATGATCGAAGGCGATGTGGTTTCCACAAAATGTGTTCACAAGACTTCTCCGCATCTTCTTCCAAACTCGTCAACTTACTGTACTCATCATTTATCAGGTCCATCACATAGTGAGAAACACGACCATGTAGATGCCTGAACAGTGAGGCTTTCCTCAATACTGCATGTCCACTCCTGGACTGCTCTAGTGCCCTCCTAACCTCGGTATGTTCGTTTTCTATTTATTGATGCCCCTCTTCCACAATCGATCAAATGAACCACTAGCGCTACCAAGATAGTACTTGAAGTTGAATGTTGACTCTCAACTCTATAAGTCGCGGTGTTTCCCATGTGTGCGAGTTCGTCGATGTATGCTCGAACAAACTTCTCCTTGTACTTCATCTAAGTATTGTTCAAATAATCGACAACCTGTGCGTTTCTCCCAACCCAATGTGACAACAAACATGACCAGTTTATGTCAAAGTCTACAAGTATGCTCGAATAAACGACGCGGTTCCACCATGCCTTCCTGAAAAAACACCCTATGTCCATTCTTTTTCCCGCCAGTCAACTCATTGACTTTGTTCTCAACATCGTTCCCTATATACCAGACGCATAATAGGTGAGGAAACTATAGCCCATGACAAAGTTATATCTCAATCAGTGATGAACACGTTCGGTGTGACATCGACACCCATGAGATCGTGCATTCTTTGGAGCGCCCATTCATATGACTCCTTCCACTCGTCTCTCATTAATGAGTACACAACAAGAAAGTTATGATTTGTACAAGTGACGCTAAGTATCTCACAAAATGGCCACTTATTCTTTTTTGTCTTGTATGTACTGTCGATGAGGATAACATCTGAATATGTGCGGAGAAGCTTCAGCGAGTATGGATGACACATGAAGATCTGTCACAACTCGCTGTCATCGTTAAAGTCGGTCCAGGACAAGTACCCGTGCTCATTTGACAAGTGTAGGCATTGTTGCACGTGTGTCTTACCCTCCGTCTCCTCCAACCTAACTTTGAATCGCTCATTGTAAATCTACCCCACGTTGACATTACAATCCGGGAAATTCAGCTTCAACGATGTGTGAATCGTAGCATGAGTGCACCCGATGTCTGTTGTTGGGATACACCCATGAGTAAAAATGTCACACATCGAAAAAGTATAGAGAAAGCACATGGTATATAAGTCAAGTGGGCTACTCCTCTTAACACCGATTGGTTTTAAGATGGAACCTCGCTTAACTTGTGTACCATGGGCCTTGGTTGAAGTGGGCTCCCCCTGGATCTCCCCAACATCAGTCATCTCCCGTATGTGGACTTTCATGTCAGATGTCAACGTGTGTCCCCTTCGGTGTCCCTCCTCATAAAGAACGAACCGATGATTGTGTACCATTTCTCTCCCGCGTACGTTCGGACGGCCCACCTCTGTCCCGTTGGAGAAAATGCAACTATCATGAATGGACACGATTTTTTCTTCGTGTTTAACTTAGTGTCTCAATTAATCATACCGACTTTCCCTCGATATCTCCTATAGCGCCAACATCTTAGATATAACCGCACCGACCCACCCACTTTCCCCTTCTTATAAGATGCTCTAACAAGTCTGAACTAAATCCTCTAGCGATGCAGTCGGCACATTCAGTAAGCTCCTCGATCTTATCAAACCACTGATCTGTAGCAAATCGTTCTAAATAATTAACACTGTCTCCCCCAAAATCTTCAAGCAAAACCTAAATTTAAAAATTTTCAAACATTTAATTTCTTTTCAAAACACAATATTAATCAAATATAAATAAATTATGGAAATAAGTATAGTGTCAATCACACCAAAAAAGCGCCAAAACCACAATCCAAACGCCCCAGGTTAACGTCTAGACCATGTCTGAATCGCCCACGAATAGCATCTGGACCAATGTCCAAACGCTTTCTAGAAGCGATTGGACTACGGTTCAAACGCCCCTAGAGTGCGTTTGGACCTTGGTCTGGACGCTTTCATGGAGCGTTTGGACAATGGTCCAGACGCTAACCTGGGGCGATCCAGCCATGGTCGGAGTTCTTTTTGTTGGCGTTTTTTCAAACAATAATAAATTTTGAATTCGAAATATAAATAGACAATTAAACAATAACATTTACCTCTTCTTCTTCAGGTGATGATCCTTTGCTCATTTTGAAGAGATTGGTGTTTGAGATTATGAGAATTTAGATAGAAAGGGAGAGATTTTAGAGAGAGAAAGAGTGAAGAGAATTGAGAGAAAGTTATAAGGAGGCAAGGGCAACAAGGTTCATGTTGTTGCAAAGTACGGTGACGATAGTGAAAATTGGGGCGACAAAAGGCGATACTTGTGCTTATCATGTGTTGAAGAAAAACAAAACCCTAAATGGCAAAATAATGCGAGTGAAATAATTTTATTCTCATGCACCTAGGTGTTGAATACTCTTCCATTAAAAAAAAAAGATATTGAATATTGAACATTGATCTGTAATTTGTGTGTCAATGATTAGTGGTCGTTACAGTTAAATTTATAGAAAGTGGTTAGTGTGGTTAAATATAGTTAAATTATATTTGTGATAAGCAGGGACAAAGCCAGAAGAAAATGTTGAGGGGGGCAATCATTATAATACTTCTATCATATTTAAAAAAGAGTTATAAAATATATTTATACTAGAGGTAAGTGTTGAGCCTCGGTTTTACCTCGATTTTTATTGTCTTATTGAACTTATCTAAGTCATTTAGTATAAGTTTAATAGTGTTTTTTGCTATCTTTGCTAATTGAGACTAATTTGTTTAATTGCCTTATTTTTAGGCAATTTCGACGCAAAGTGATGATGGCATATGAGGAAAAAGATTGGAATTAAAAGTGAAAGGAAGCCAACACAGTCGCGCTAAAATATTAGAGGCAAAATTAGGATTTCCAGTTTGGCACAGCTGGGTGTGCCAATCGGCACAGGCACCCGTGCCAGATTGCAGTATTTAGTTTTAAGTAGTTTTATAATTAGAAAGACAATTTTTTTTCATGCTACGTTTTTTTTCTTTTCACAGTTTTCTCTCTAGGCTTGAAGGGAGGTTTCCTCCCTAGCATCTCTAGTTCTAGGTTTAGATTTCCATTGAAGAATTTATGAATTCAAGAAGGAGATTGAATTTGGCTTTCAATTCGAGACTAAGTTCTTCTATCCCTTTCTCTCTACTTTCTTCTATGTTAATTTCTTGTTAGTTTTGTGTTGTTTGGGTTGTGATTGATGTGTTTGACAATGAATTAATCTTGTTTGAGTCCTAATCTATCAAAATTCATGCTTGTAGTTAGAGGTTTTCTCTTTCCCACCATGTCTTCGATGAAATGCTCGAGAGAGTTTTCATTTGTATTTCTTTAGCTAATTGATGTATGCCGAGAGGTGAGATTAATTTGCTAGTGTGGTAGAGAAAATAGTTAGGGTTTTGGACATGAGAATAGTCGAATTCTAACTAGGTCTAGGGTTGCTTTTCTTGTAGTTTAATTAGACTAACTCCATGAGAATAGGTAGTTGGAATAGTTAGACTAGCCCTTGACCCTCGAGAGAGGGCTTTGGTGAGCTTTAATGGTGCAACCGATCACTCTTAATTGCTTGATTAGAATTGGTAGATTAGGTCGTTCAAATTGGTTAGTTGTTGAATACTAATTTTGTTGCCTGAACATCCTTTTACTGCTTTCATAGTTTGTCGTTTGATAATCATCATCCTTGGTTAATCAACCTAACTTGAAACACTTGAGTCCGCTCTGAGTGCTTGGAACACAACTCCCTGAGATCGACAACCGTACTCCCAAAAGTACGACAACAGTAAGGGAAAAAAACAATGATACAATAATAAACTATGGTTTATTCACATATAATTATATTTATTAATGTAGTACTTTAATTATGCAAGCATGACTTATATTAAATAAATTAATCATTCTTTTTATTTCAATTCCTTCACTTTAAATAAATGAATTTTGCCTTCTCGGTCGTTCTGGAAGAAGTTATGGAATATTAATGTCCCACCACGAGTTAGGGCTTTCTGATGGAGGCTGCCCAAAGGGATTCTGCCCTCGACTGGGGCAATTGCGAGACGGATAAGAGTATATGATGGGAGATGTCCAATTTGTGGGCATAATTCGGAGACAAATGTTCATGCCGTGTTCCATTGCCCTCCTGCTGCAGCAATCTGGGAAGCAAGTGGTCTAGGCGAACATATTGAGTCTCACCCGTTTCCGTCGACGATGGACTACATGTTCAAGGCCCTCTCTGATATGGATAGAGGACAACAAGCGCTGTTTTTAATGGTTGCCTGGCAAAGTTGGAATTCAAGAAACAAATTACTGCATTCAAATTCACACACTTCAGCCCAGACACTTTTCAGCATCGCACAAGATTTCCTTGAAGAATTCCAATCGTTACCTCCATTAAAACCGGCCCAAAAGACTCAGTACTGCTCAAAGTGGCACCCTCCACCAAATGGAACTTGGAAATTAAACTTTGATGCTGCAAAATTGGGAGAGTAGGGGCGTGGTTGGGGAGCGGTCATTAGGGATTCTGAAGGTCGCATTGTTGCTACAAGATTGAAGCAAGCTGCTGGTTTCTCCATGGTAGAGATAGAAGAGGCGGAGGCATGCCTTCTTGGTCTTCAATTGGCATGGGAGAAGGGGTTTAAAACATTGATGGTGGAAGGCGACTGTCTTCCACTTATTACCCGGCTCCAAAATCGCTTCCATGGAGTCAATAGTTTAGGCATTTTTATTGAGGAGATTTTGAGTTTTTCAGTTAAATTTGATTCAGTTTCTTGGCATCATGTTCTTAGGGCGGGGAATACAGTGGCACATTCCTTAGTTCACCTTCAGCCGCACGATTCGAATGTTCGAACTTGGTTGGAGGAGGGTCCCGAGGTTTCTCTAGCCTTGGGCCAAAATGATATGTACTGCTTTTTAAATAGTAATGAATAATTTCGCTCGGTGGCGATTTTCTCAAAAAAAAATGAATTTTAGATTACTATAAATACACTTAAATCAATATGTTACAAGTTCATAAATTGATATTTATTGGTATATCATTACTATTTTTAGGCTCTGTTCTTTTATGCGGTATTTTGCGGAATGGTGTGGTGAGGTGTGGTGGAATTGCGGCGGGTATGATGGAATTGTGGTGGGTTATTAGTATGTGGGGTAGGTGAGGAGAGATGATGTAAAAAGTAGAGAAGAAAAGTGAGGAGAGAGAAAAGTGAGGTGAGAGAAAAGTAATGATTTGCGGTGAAATGTGGCAGGTTGTGGCAAACTGCGGTAGGCTATGACATCGCAGATTGCAAACCACATAAAAGAACAGGGCCTTAGTTATTATAATTATTTGCTAGAGTAATATCTATATTTGTCAAAGCATTTGAAAACGAGTAAGGAAAAAAAGACAAAGTCCAACTAAAATATAAATGAAGAGCTTACTGTGTAAGTTTGATGCAAATAAATATGTGGAATTAGCAAAAAACAAGGGGAAAAATGAAGACGGAAAAAAAGAATTGAATATTAGCCAATAACAAGGGAAAATGGATACAAACATGACATAAGTCTCAAACGCCCAACCCCTTGGTTATTACTCTAGACCATCACCACTTACTCTACAAAAAAGACATGAAAACATCCTGTAGCTAATGAATATCAAAGTGTTCCAGTCCAAGGGGGCAATTGCCCCTCCTTGCCCCAACGTAGCTCCGTCTCTGGTGATAAGAATGGTGAATGTGGTAAGTTGTTATGTGGTAAGAGAATGATATAATTATTTTAAGAAAAATTGGATTCTAATAATCTTAATTTTTATAAATTGAACAGCAATAATCCCTACTTTCGGCTTGTATTCTGTCATTCTGATGGTCCTAAAAAAAATTGGATTGTAGTGGGACATCATCGACAGTATACCCTAAATATCATAGATTTTGTGTTGCATTTGATTCAAAACTTAGTATACCACTTTACCATGATTTTTAATGAATTTATGGTGTTTCCCCTAATTTTTTTCAATTTTTTTATTCTTTTTCAATTTTTTCACTTTTATTCCTTTTAAAAAATAATAATAATTGCTCGGAGTCTAAAAAAAAACTTAAAAATATTTTAGTAACTACACTTCATTACCTTTCTTAGGGCAGGAACGAAAAAAAACAAAACAATATTTTTTTAATATGGTAAGAAAAAAGGCTAGGTAGCTCTTTTCTCAAGAGTTCTACCTAACCTATCTTCCCTAATGATACAATTGAGAGCACTAGACGATGAGGGATTCCAATACATACAATCATCAAAATTAATACCAGCTTTCGCAAGCCAGTCAGCTGCTTTGTTAGCCTCTCGAAACACATGTTGAACATGGTTAAAGGAGCACTTGGAGAGAAAAGACTTGATGTCACCGACGAGTTGAAGGGTAGACCAAGGCACATCGCATTTGTTAGTAACAGCTTCAATAACAATTTTGTTATCACCTTCAATGATAATGTTTCTAAGGTCTAGCCTAAGAGCCTCCTTTAAGCCATTTCGAAGGGCAATACCTTCCGCAACAGGGATGGATGCTTGTCCAAGATTGAAAGAGCAGCCGGAAAGGAACTGACCACGCCAATCACGAATAATGAAACCGCCAACGGCGCCACGGGGAGATTTGGCACCATCAAAATTAATTTTGATGACGCTAACAAGTGGGGGGCTCCAGGCAATCCAGGATGATGAGGGTCTATGATGATTGCGATGTTCTGGGAGGAGTTGCTCGTGGAGGAGAGAGTCAAGACGGGATCGCATACGCCACTCCTCACTAGCTCTTTTTGCTCTGATGAGAATGCCTTTCGGGGGTTTAGATATGCGAAAGACTAAATCATTTCTAGTCTTCCAAAGACTCCATAATAAAGCAACTAGCCGGTCGAGGCTAGAGAAATCGAGATCATGTTTGCAATGAGACAGGAGATTAAGAATGTCCCGTGAGAAGAGGGAAGGAGAAGAAACCAATGCTGGGAGACAGCGTTACTCCAGGCTTCTTTAGCTATACAGCAGTTTAAGAAAATGTGGTTTTGATCCTCAACAATGGAGTTGGAGAAAGGACATATGGAGGAAATAGAAAGACCACGCCGAGCCAAGAGGTCGTTGGTGGGAAGAGCGTTTTTGCAGAGGAGCCAAAGGAATACTTTGAGCTTAGGTTGGATATCCAGGTTCCAGATCCATGCGTATTCTCAAGGAAGAGAATCCTGAGAGAGACTTTGGGCAAGCCAGGTAGCCAATTTGGAAGTGAAGCGACCACTGCTGGAGAGGCCCCAACAACATTGGTCTTGCGAGTGATTGTAGGGAATAGATCTGGCATTGACAACCCCCTGGAGGAGATCAATGTTCCATTTTTTATCCGGGGGTAATAAAATCTGATACCTTTAAATTGGTATCAATAAGCTAGGATTAGTTATGTTGTTAAGAGTAATGACATTATCGGAATGACACCAACGACCACACCAGAAATTAATGTTAGTACCGTCACCAACAGTCCAACGGAGACCTTTTTTAAAGATCTCTCTATTTTTTAAAATGGCCTTCCAAGCCCATGAATCATTATTTTTAATTTTTCCGTCAAAGAAATTATCGGAGAGCGGATATTTGGCGCGAATAATGTCAACCCAGATCTCAGAGCCAAATAGATATTTCCATGAGATACTGAGGAAAGCGCTATTCATAGCACCCATTTTTCGAAGGCCCAGGCCACCATATATTTTTTGGCCTACAAATTTTGTCCCAGGAAATTAAAGCTAATCCTTTGTTAGTATTGATATCTTTCTAGAAAAAATTTCTATTGATGGCATCTAATTTATTGGCAGTATCTCTAGGAAGTTGAAAGCATTGCATTGTATGAGCAGGCAACGATTCCAGATTGGATTGAATAAAAGCAATTCTACCAGCTTTTGAGATGAATTTGAATTTCCAGCCTTGCAACTTCTTATTAGACTTGTCCAACAAAGCGGAAAAGGTATTTTTAGATGGTCTGTCATTAAAAGAAGGACAACCAAGGTACTTACCTAGAGAATCTCGCTTAGGAATGTTAAAGATGCTAGAAATTAGGTGCTTATCCTGAGAGCTAGTATTTTTCGAGAAAAAGAGGGTAGATTTATTATAATTAATTAATTGGCTTGAAAGCCAGCTAAATCTGTTGATGCAGTGTTTTAGGAGATTGGCTGCATTGGAAGTTGCCCTGCAAAAGAGAAGGTTATCATCAGCAAAGAGAAGGCAGGGTATCAGCTGCGCTTGAGAGGTAAGTTTAAGGCCAATACCGCATCGCGGTAGAGAAGATAGGGATCGAAAATAGATAGTAAGGACCTCCATGCAAATGATGAATAAAATAGGGTGAGAGCGGGTCACCTTGTCTGATTCCTCTGGATGGTTTGAAGAAACCACAAACTTCATTATTTATAAGAAGCGAGTAGGAGACAGTTGTTATACACTCTCGGATCCAAGAAATCCATTTTTCATTAAAGCCGAACTCCCTCATAGCTTGCAAGAGGAAATCTCATTCAATTCTGTCAAAATCTTTTTTTAAATCTAGTTTTAAGGTCACCCAGCATTTTTTACCCTTCATACTATTAAATTTGTGTTAAATTCATGAGTGACTAGGATGTTATCATGGTTAGATCGTCCAGGTATAAAAGTCGATTGAATGGGGTCTATAACTTTATTCAATATAGGCCTTAGCCTACTGGCTAAGATCTTGGAAATAATCTTATAAAAGCAATTACAAGACTAATTGGTCTAAAATGGGCTGGCGAAGAGGGGTTTTCAACCTTGGGAATGAGAGTAATAATAGTATAATTAATCTGTTTGAGAAGTTTACCATCAACAAAGAAAGACCTAATAGCATCACATAGGTTTTTTTTTTTTTTTTTTTATAATTATATTCCAATAAGATTGGTAGAAGGCAATACCGAAACCGTTATGTCTAGATGCCTTATATTTGTCTTGCTTAAAGACAGCCTACTCAATTTCCAAACCCGTAACTTCTTTGGTTAATAAATCATTATCTGCTTCAGTGATACAAGGAGAAATATCGAGACCTAGATTTCGCAAAGGGTCAGCCTCCGACCTGAATCTTCTAGTAAAATCTTCTATAAAGATATTTTTTTATTTCCGCTTCATCAAAAGTCCAGAGACTGATATCATTTTTGACCTAAGTAATTCTGGTTGCGGCTTTTCTAGCTTTCATTGTCAAGTGAAAGAGCCTTGAATGTCGATCCCCATTTAATAGCCAGTTTTTACAATGAAAAGGACCCTAATAATTTTTATTAACGAGATGAAACCTCTCTCTTTGCTTGATCAACCAAAAGTACCAGTTATTAAGCCTGGGGCTAGACGGATTGGCTATAAGTTTGATCTCAATCGATTGAAGGAGCTCGTCATTTCTTTGTAATTTATTGTTATAGTTTCAGAAAGAGGATTTGGTCCAGCCTTTTAGGGCTATCTTAGTACATTGTAGCTTTTTTGCAAGACGGAACATTGAAGTGCCGGCGTATCTCGAAGACCAGCTTTTTTTTTACTAGGTTGAGAGCGTTTCTATAAGAGCTCCAGTGAGGCTGGAATTTAAAGTTATGGCCTTTCTTAACGGGGGATGTGGAGTCAGTTTCTAGAAGAACATATGAATGATCTGAAATTGTGAAAGGGCCATTAGAGACTTTATATCTGTGGAATATGGATTCCCAGGCTGGGGATATTAAAACTCTGTCAAGCTTTTCGTAGATCAATGACCTTTTAACGATTTTTTCTAAGTAAATTGACACCCGGTGACAGAAGCATCTATACAAAATGTGTTGAGTAGAAAATTGTTCAGTCGAAGAAATCTAGTGGCTGGGGGGCTCGAACCACCGAGTTTTTCAAAGGGGCAAAGTAGCTCATTAAAGTCTCCTACCAAGCACCATGGGAGAGAGACGGTCTTAGCGACAAGTAGGATGATATCCCAAAAAGCATCTTTGTCCTTGACTTGGGCAGGGCCGTATCAAGCCATAGTTAAAAATCTGCTGTTAATTGTTTTATTGATGATTTCACAGTGGATGAATCTTGGGTTTGTTAAGAGAATGTTAATTTCAGTGGTCGCTGAGTTCCACAAACACCGAATACCACCAGAATGATTTGTGGGGGGTAAGAAAAGAACTTGTCAAATCTGAGTCGTTGAATGATGCGATTAGAATTATCTTGATTAACCATTGTTTCGAGGAAAACAACATCAGGTTTAATTGATGAGTGCAGGAAACTTAATTCTTGTTTTAGTTGGGCGTTTTTAGCCCCTTGAACATTTCAACTGATGATTTTCATTCTTGATAGTGAAAGAAAAGGCTTCCACAGCCTTGGTAGAATGGGTTCTGCGCCCAAAAATTTCCATCAAAAGACTGTGACCAATCCATTCTTAGAGCCATAATAAAACAAAGTAACGAGAAGGCTACTAATACGTATGACCAATAGCTTAGACAATCAGAATAGTGATTGTGATACAAATTAGAGATGACAGAGGCATAAATTACAAGAGCGGTGTTGCACAAAGATAGAGAGAATACAAGTGCCCAGGGGAGAGAGCATAGCCAATATTGCTCCAGCATTAAGGCCCTGTAAATTTGAAGGGTTAATTGGGATAAATAAATAATTATCATAAATTTACCAAAAGTTACCGAAAATTATCAAAATTTACCGAAAGTTACCAAAATTATCGAAAATCACATGACACGTCTAAAGTAGGTTTTTTTTCATTTTTTCTTTTTATTTCAAAAACACAAATTTACCCATATAAATTTACCCTAAGTTCTGTAAGTTCACAAAAAATTCACAAAGTTCTAAATATTACCAAAATTAATTACTTGTGAAATTTACGGACATGTAGACAAAAAAAGAGATATACCGTAGCATAGTATAATAATGGAGATGAACCAGAATGAAAAAAAAGAAAGCAACATGGAAAGAAAAAGAGAGGAGGAGGGGAAAGAGGGGAGATCTCAGAGGAAAAAAAAAACCTCATCCCACAGTCCTCTAAGAGGAACTCTTCATTGACCATAATCAAAAATAAAAACAGGGACAGATGCGGTGGCTGCCAGATTGCAAAATCAATGGTAGCGACATCCCAGGGAGGATCCCAAGAGGGGGAAAACGACGGCTGCCAGGCTACATAAGTAGCGGCAACAACGAAATTTTCCTTAATTATAACTGCAAAAAAGGATGAAGGCACGGACAATAAATGTCCTTTTGCAATTACAACCAAGAGTATGAAAGTATTCAGGAGGAACACATGATAGAATCCAAACCCAAATACTCGAAAGGCATCTGCAAGGTTGAGACAAATAAAATTAGTGAAAAGAAGATGAAAAAGAGAGATGAAAGGATAGGGGGAGAGATAAAAGGTAACAAACCAACAATGAAGGGGGAGGGGATCGGACCAGAAAGAGCAAGAATAAAAACAGAAATTGAACCAAAGATAAATAAGAGAGAAAGAGAGAAATTGCAAAGATAGAAAAAAAAACCCTAAAAGAGGGAGCATTACAAGAAAAACAGAGGAATAGCACAGAACCAAAGAAAGGAATAGAGAACAATGGAAGTAGAGGGAACATAAATCAATTATAATTTCCTTTAGATGGAAAATAAAGAGATGGTAAGTGAAGATTACAACCAAGAGAGACATAGAAATTAAAATTAAAGAAAAATAAAACCCTACTTAAAGAAGACCTTGCAGCCCAAGGAAAGAACACACCTGGGATTGAGATCGAAGGAGAGATGGGAAGTTGCAGAGGTGAGACGACTTGAACCGCACGTAGGTTTAGCATCGAAATAGAAGCCCGAACTCGTCACGTGTGTAAACCATCGGAACAGTAGCCCAATTCGACATATCGGGCCTTTCAGAAAATGCAAGAAAACCACCAGAGCACGTCATAGCTTCTTGAATTCGCCGATCAGATCCGGGACGCCCCAATTAGAAAAGCAACGCATGCAATTGTTTCTGAAGAAAATCATTAGGGAGAAAAGGAGGACAAGAATTAGCCATTGTAGGTAGATAACCAAGGAGATAAGCATGGTTAGGGTAGATTGATTTTGAAAGGCTGGCAGGGGAAGAACAGGACGCATAGGCATCTTCTTTTTTTTTTTTTTTTAATGTTCAAATTATTTAGGATAAATGTGGAGGTGGATTTGGTACCATTATAATCAATTTTTTTTTGGACCTTCAGAATATAAATCGATAATAGGGATTATTGCTGTCCAATTTATAAAAGTTGGGTTTATTATAATCCAATTTCTATTATTTTAATATATTTTTTAAAATAAGGTATGAGAGTAAAAAAGAATACAATAAGATAGTGGTGTGATTATTTTAATATTTTTTAGTAAGATGTGAGAGTAAGAAAAAAAGAGGTAAAAGAATGATATAGTTATTGCGGTTATTATCGTAAAATATAATTATTTCAACCAACCACACAAAAGAATAGGCATGAGTTAATCCAGTGAATTCAAACCATCTGGGAAAATTTTGCAACCAATGCTTGGGAGATAATTACCTAAGAAACGTAGCAAGTGATTTAAAGCTTTGAGGAGGGGTTGACGGGATGGCGATACCATTAATAATTGCAAAACAAAAGAAATGGAAATGGAAATGGAAATGGAAATGATCATGATCATATACTTCGAATATGAAAATGATCCTGCAAATTAGGGTGTGTAAAACTCAAATACAGTCGGATAAAAGTTAACTGTTGATAAATTTACACTAATATATTAAAATTAATTTTGTTTTTGTTTTTCAACTTCAGTAATTTTTGATAAATGTAAGTGAAAGTTAGTAAATTTTGATAAATTGAATTTACCATAAATTTAAGGATTTTTGGATGGTCATATATTGACCTCTGGGGATATTGGATTGTAACAATCCAACTATGTACTATTGGATAACAATATCTTTGGTCTTTATACCTAGGTGAGTTTATTATACCAACAATGACTAAGGAGGCGATGAACCGGTCTCCCACTAACGTGACAAGCGGAGGGAAAAAATCGGGGCCCAACGCAATAACCATGTTAACCCCTTCGTTTTTCTCATTGACCTAGGTAGAGCTGGCAAAATTTTGTCCGACCCGGAAAAAACCGGGTCTGGACATAGATTTTTCGTCCGAATTTTTATATTGACCGAATATTCGGACATAAAATTTCTCTTTTTTCTATTGTCCGAACCCGATTTTAGTTTGGTCCGAATTGTCCGACTCGGTTTGACTCGAAATAAAACCGGGTCCGGACATGAATTTCTCGTCCGAATTTTGACATTGTCCGAATTTGTCCGACCCGGATTTACCCTGACCTGGATTTTTGCCGACGCTATACCTAGGTTACAAGACATTGGTTAGTTGTGTGTCACATCGGCACGTAGTCACTGGGCTAAGGCCGAATTTTAATGTGGGACAGTGAGAAAAATGGAGGGGTTAGTAGGGTTACTGAGCTAAGGTCGATCTTTTTTCCTCCGCCTGTCACATCAGCACGGAGACTAATTCACTACCCCTTAGCCATTGTTGGTAATAATTTCAGCTATATATAAAGATAAGGGATATCATTGTCTAATAATAAAGGTCAGTATACTATTGTCCAATACCCCAAAAATCGATATATTATCGTTCAATATCCCTAAGCTCGACTATGACGGCTCACCTGGTAACCCCTAACTAGATTGGGCGCACCACCTCGATCACTCACTACAAGATTGAAAAGTATTATAACCGGACCACGATTTGTAAAACTAAAAATCGATCTCACAACATAAAACATATGTCGTGATATAAGCATTAACTATGACCTTTATATCTAGGTGAGATTAATTACGGCGTGTGTGTGGTAGATTAGATCGACGAAGACATGTTTAATTTGCAGAATCCCATACATTAGCTGGTATATCCCAAATGGGTTAATTCTTCCCATACAGCATATCCACTCTACGCAATCCTTTTATCTCTCTTAATTAAATACAATTCTAACTCCCACAAGAAACCCCCCCTTACCACATCATATATATCCTTGAAGTACAAGCTAAGTCACTCTTCATTAAAAAATAAACCAGAAAACCCACAAACATGCACTATAAAACAAACCATGCATCTCCCATAACTAGCTAGGGTTCACATATTACTAGACACCCTAGCAGCTCCCACACATTTTAGAGACAGAAACTAGAGAGAGATTGAAAAAATGGGTGTTGAGGGTAGTGACCTGAACCTGAACCCGAACCCGGAAGTAAAAGAGTACCCGATTAAGACAGTGGTGGTGTTGGTCCAAGAGAACAGGTCATTTGACCACATGCTAGGGTGGATGAAGCAACTCAACCCGGATATTGATGGGGTATCGGGTCACGATGAGTTTTCGAACCCAGTGGATACATCTGACCCAAACTCAAAACGGATCAACTTTGGTGATGGATCCGTTTACGTCGACCCTGACCCGGGTCACTCCATTCAAGACATATATGAGCAGGTACGTGCTTAGCGCATACTATTGGAAGTACCGTAGTGCACTACCACATGCATTGCAATATATTTCCTCCATCCCATCTTACCTCTTTCTTTAGTTAATTTTCTTTTTTCCTATAGTATTTATCATTTTATAATTTCAATAATACATTAATTATTAATTAATCAAATCAACTTTATTAAATATATCTTTTTCATCCATTTTTGCTTTTTATAGACCATTTTTCTCATTTTCAAAAATATAAATTAATGTACAGTGGGAAAAAGGGTTCGAAATTCCAATCGTCCACTTTTGCTAAAATGGTTGGAAAATTTTCCTACCATCCTTTTTTCTACTATTTGAAAATGGTTAGAAAAATAGTCGGATTACTAACCATTTTTCCAACAAATTTCAAATAGTTGGGAAATGGATGGTAGGAAAAATTTCCAACCAATTTTAACAAAAGTATCCTAAGAAATTTCCAACCAAAGTTATGGGAGGCTTCTATATATATATATATAGTGCACAAAAATTAAAATACATAGATAAAATATAAATAAGAGTACCTTGTGTAGGCATTAGTTTATAGTTCATCCAACATTGCCAAATAATCTTGAACTTGGTTATGATTATACAAATGGAAAATTTCACGACCTTTTAATTAAGTTTTTGACATTTATAAATTCTATCCTGATTTATCAATGTCAAAGTAAAATTTATTAATGTCATAAATCTAAAAGGGATATGTAAATTTCCTTATACAGAGTAGTCATTAATATTCTACTAAAAAAGTTAAGGCCTTGTTCTTTTATATCGTTGGCTGGTTGCGGTGCCACAACACACCGCACTTTGCCAAAACCTACCACAACATACCAATCCAACACAATTTACCACAACCCACCACAAGCTACTTTTTCAAATTTATAATTATAAAAAACAGAACTCATCACAACTTACCAATAACCCATCACAATTCCACCACACCCACCACAATTCCATCACGCCGTATCGCGTCATACCACAACCAGTGATATAAAAAAACAGGGCCTAATGATACAACATGGTTCTTTGGGCTTGTAAGTAAAATTTTACTTACCATATATAGACATATACTTACCTTATTTTTATTTTACCTTACCTATTCTTACACTACCTTACCTATATTACATAATATATATTTAAAAATTCATATATTCATAAGTGACGTGACTTATGAGATTTAAATTACTCACAGTACCTTATTAAAAATTATAAAATATATATTTAAAAATTCATATATTTAAGTGACTTGACTCATTTTTGCACTTAAAAGTATGCTCTCTTTATGAATAAAAGTATTATTAGTTGTTACTGCCTCCATTTATTTTTGTGACTTATAAAGATAATTGAAAAAAAAAATTAAAATCATAAAAAAACTATAGGGTATGTAGTTGGTAAGAAAATTAGTTAATGCTTTTAATTAAAATAATATTTGTGATTCTTGGATAAATAAGAAAAGTAGTAATTAACATGTTACTGAAACTGTAAATGATGGATAATATGAAATGAAAAAATTCTTATACAAAAGGAAAAGCTATTGGTGTAGAATTTATAAAATGTTATGGGTTTGAGAAGATCTATTCATAGGCAATCTTGTCCTCATGCATGGCAGTGAAGCAACATATGCAAGATCAAGAAAAGGTATGGGTGTTGAGAACTTATAAGTATTTGCAAAAATTCAAGTTAAAGTGGAATTTAAATAATAGGGTTTTTTTATGTTAATATATTGAATTTGACTTTGGACAATAATGCACTGAATTTTGGGGAGTGTTGGACAATAATGCACCCGGAACAATTCCGGCAGTGACTAACTCGGTGGCGATCCTATGTGGTCGGCCTGCCACGTAGGATCACCACTGAGTCAGCCACCGTCAAAATATTTCCGGGTGCATTATTGCCCAACACTCCCTAAAGTACAGTGCATTAGCGTCCAAAATTCCTAAATAATATAAGTAAAAAAATTGGTGTGCCTAAGTTTATGCGATATGTTTTTTTTCCTTGAATAGTAAAAAGTCCTATCATTGTTGAAGTCAATAAAATAAGGTCGGCCATAGACAAAAACGATGGGAATATCGGATGAATACTGGGATTGCTGGCAAGAAATAAGTTAGAATGGAATTAGCTGTGTAGGATTACCCTGACGGAATTACTGGAACTATTATCAACCAAGAAAATGTGAATGTCAATTGAAGTTTCGTGTTAGATAATCAAAATGAAAACAACATTAATCATCCTATGAACTTGCTTTGCTGTTTATACGATTTTCTAAATTTTTAAATAAGCAGGTACTTTGCTTCCTTCTTTTTTTTTTTGAGAGAGTACTTTGCTTCCTTAATTACGTTGCTTATGGTTGTAATATCTCTTAGAGCATATGCAATGGTGAGTTTTAATTCGACTCACTGCTGACGTGGCATGAAACGAGAACGGAATGAGGTCGTATAGGACATTTCAATGGTGAGAATGAGACTCGTCTCGCGAGAATCTCGCTTTCAAACTCGCGAGACGAGTTTGAAAGCGAATTTAAAATATTAATATTTTAATCATATTTTTTTTCTCTTTCCTCCACCTCATTTTTTTTCAATATAACCAAATTAATTATATTCTTAAGTCGGACCGATTTACTTTTTTTAATTAATATGAGTCAAATTCATTCTCATCATTGGAAAGCTAGCTAAATAAAAGGTTAATTTTTGACTCTTCCACAGATTCCACGTCA
This sequence comes from Portulaca oleracea, assembly GCA_029582165.1. Lineage (NCBI taxonomy): Eukaryota > Viridiplantae > Streptophyta > Magnoliopsida > Caryophyllales > Portulacaceae > Portulaca > Portulaca oleracea. The sequence goes on along the minus strand of CM055877.1, from coordinate 24,387,170 downwards.
TACAATTAGTCAAACTCAAATTCACCATTGCGGGTGCTCTTAGAGTGCATTTGTTTAGTCAAAAACCTCGGGGAAATGGTCAATTTTCCCGAGTTGACTTATTTTCTCCATGTTTTGTTGTACATTGACCTCGAGAAAGTTTTTACAGGAGGCCCACCATTTGCAAGGTTTTCCTAGAGAAAATTTCCCTTGGGGGGTATTTTTAATGGAAAACTTTCCAGGGAAACTTTTTCCCGAGAAATTCTTAAAAATCTTACAAAACGCACCCTAATAATTGCATATGCTAATTAGGATGAGAATTGGTCCTCCCTTGTTGGAGCCAACAATAGTATTATTTTTTTAGTTGCATACAATATTAATTAGGATGAGAACGTAACTACTGGTTGTCCCATGTTGAAGCCAACCATAATCTTTTCTGATTAGTGGTTTCTTATGGTACTAGGTTTTCTTAATTGCAACGTCCAAAACAACAAATTATCATAAGAAAGAAGCAACAATTTTATATATTTAATAACACCATATATACATTTTTAAAAAAAAGTATATTATGCATGAAAAACTGATGGGAGTCATGACAATACTTCTGTCATATAATCTTTCGTCCTTGACTCCTAACAATATTACTACAACTGCTAAAAAAACAATATATCAATAGCTAGAAAGATGAGGATTAAAAATTAATTGTCTATATTTTCTATTTATAGTTTCTTCGTTTTTTACAATTGAGGTTTTTTTTTTTTGTGTATTATCCATTTGGCCCTCCAAGGATTTTACTCGTAATACTATTAAATAAACCAACCGATCAACGGCAAAACGAAACCATCAGCTGAATATTTCACTAACTACATACAACAACAGCAAAATAAAAAAATAAAAAAGAAAGAAAGAAACCCTCGCAATTCAACTAGATCAAAGAAAACTTCCTTGCTTAGGGACATCCTCTATGTCTATCGGAGGAAACATAATTCGCTCAAATATAACTGCAGTTTAGACAATAAAAAAACGTGATTAGATGAGAAAATTATACAAATGAAATGCAAATGATCTTTATTCATAAGGGAGCACCCTCTAGGGTTAAGTGGTCAACCATGTACCTTTAAGAGAGTCCTTAAAGTGGTCAAGAACATTATCATGTATTTGACCATAGAAATATAGTTGTTCAAGTCAAAGGTTACATGTCAATACAAGATTAAGAATTAATTACCTGCATTAACTAGCCATTGGAGTATTAAACCAGCAAGTAGCGTGACACAAATCGTGTCAAATTGACAAAGCCTCATGTCAAAGCCATCATAGTCTGTGTCAGCATCACACGATCTGAATTGTCTTAGGTTTTCTTATGTTCTAGACACCAACAAGAGTAATGTGAGTCTTGACTCTGTCTATGTTAACACTTTAAGCGTATTCACATTTGATATAATCCTTAAACTCGTCTAACATATTTCTAACATACTTTTTACCCACTTATGTTCTAGCAATAATATCAACAACATCATCGTTCATATTTTGGCATCAACCTCTTCTTTAGCAAAGTACTCTGTGGGTCTTGACTAGTCTCTTAAATATCCCTTTAGACCAAAAGACTTTCACAAAAACAAAGACCTCCAGTCTAGGCCAAACCACTAAATAGTAAATTCCTTATATAGGATACCATATATATATATATATATATATATATATATATATATATATATATATATATATATATATATATATATACACCACATCATCAAAAGAGAAAGCTATCCAATGAATGGATCAATACACAATGGTAAAATCGAAAGTGAAAACCTAGAGGAACACAAGACTAGTGTTCTAACTCCATAAATTCAAGAACAAGAATTCGAGATTTGAAATTCACCTTTTACAACGATTATTGATAGAGCCAGTTGACAAACTTCGGACTAAACATTCAAACAACAACAATTGTTTCGAGAAACATAGGATATAGTGTTATAATCTTACTATTAGTTTTTGTTATTTCAACCGAAGCCTACATCTAAAATCGTTTATTTGCACAGGCATTTGGTGAGCCATGGAGCGAAGAATCATCCCAGAAGAAGCAGCCTCCTAAAATGCAAGGATTTGCCCAGAATGCGAACCGGATCCAATCGGGGATGGACGAAACCGTGATGAACGGATTCAAACCGAATCTTGTACCCGTTTACAAGGAGCTAGTGACCCAGTTTGCCGTTTGTGATAGATGGTTTGCTTCAGTGCCAGCTTCAACACAACCCAATCGGATGTATGTGCACTCAGCAACATCTCATGGACTAACAAGCAATGATACTAAGAAACTCATCTTAGGGTTGCCCCAGAAGACCGTCTTTGAGTCTTTGGATGAGGCTGGCTATTCCTTCGGCATCTATTATCAAAACCCTCCTTCTACCCTTTTGTATAGGTATTCTTCACATTTTACATCTATATTGTGTTGGTTTGACTAAGAAAAATAAAGTTGTAAGTAACTTTCGTTCTCTTTGCAGAAACCTCAGAAAGCTCAAATACTTGACACGCTTCCACCCGTTTGATCTAACGTTCAAGAAACACTGCAAAGAGGGGAAACTACCGAATTACATGGTGATTGAGCAGAGATTCTTTGACATATTGGCGTGGCCAGGAAACGACGATCACCCTTCTCATGATGTCTCAAGAGGCCAAAGTTTAATCAAGGAGGTTTACGAAGCCCTCAGGTCGAGCCCACAATGGAATGAGATGCTCTTCATAATCACATACGATGAGCATGGTGGTTTCTTCGATCATGTTCCGACCCCTGTTCATGGTGTCCCTAGCCCGGATGACATTGCTGGCCCTGAGCCTTACAACTTTAAGTTTGACCGCCTTGGTGTTAGGGTTCCAGCCATAATGATCTCTCCATGGATTGAGCCAGGAACAGGTATGTAGTGTATCGTTTTATAAGTCGTATATATTCATGTAGTTTTGCTTATAGACCGTATACTAACGAAGCTAGGTGGGATGCAGTGCTACATAGGCCTTCAGGACCACAGCCAACATCAGAGTATGAACATTCCTCAATCCCAGCAACCGTGAAGAAGATATTCAACTTGAAGGACTTTTTAACCAAGCGAGATGCATGGGCTGGCACATTCGAGTGCGTGTTAACCAGGAAGACCCCAAGAACCAATTGTCCAGGTAAACTTTATATTTCCAGCATTAGTATAATTTGGTATCACATAATTTGTGTATGGTGAGACAAGTCTGCCTACATCTAGATTCGTAAACTATTGCTAGACTTGGCAAAATTGATCTAGAACCCAAATCAAATGGCGCAAACCTCATACCAGAAACAACACCCAAAGAGCTTCATGTGAAGGTGGACCTCAAACCCGAACCGAATTGGATCAAGTGTCTCCCAAAGACGCTTCTTTTTCAATGAATACCACATTGAACCAGAAATCACTTCACCACGACCCAAAACAGAACTGAACTGAAACATCGATTGACCCAAAAATCAATTGATCCGTACTCAAGCCGAATGACCCATCTGCCAGGTCTAGACCTCGAAAAAGAGGGACCACATTGCGAGTTGTTATTTGTGTATCGTATAATAAAATTGTCGAAGAAGACATAATCAGGAATCAGTTGCACAAATTTGAGCAAGTTCAACAGTGTCCAAACCAAGATTAGTTTGCCTTATGGTACTCGATCAATTGGAATGAAAAAGAGTCACAATACTGATGTACCAAAATGGCATGGATGATGGCAGTGACATTACCGGAACCAGTGAAACTGAGAGACACAGCAGCAGAGGAAGACAGGAAGCTGACAGATTTCCAAGCAGAGTTGGTGCAACTGGCAGCATGTCTAAGAGGAGACCATAACAAGGAAACTTACCCACACAAGCTGGTGGAGAACATGACAGTTAAACAAGCTGTTGAGTATATGTATGAAGCTTTCAAGGTGTTCTTGACTGAGGGTGATAAAGCTAAGAAAAGAGGAGCTGATGACTCTTCTGTTATTGTTGTTGAGGCTCCACCTTCAACACCTACCCGCCTCTCGTTTGCTCACAAGTTCTTCTCTTGCTTGGCTTGCAACAACTAGTTCTTTTTCCTTCCCTCAAAAAGGTACATGAGGTTGGAGCTCGAACTTGATTTCCACGTACGTGTATTGAATTTCAACATTTAGGTAGATGCCATATTGTTATGTGTAGTACATGTATTTGGTTGTCTTTGTAAGGTTTTTAACACAATGCACATGTAAACAATATCACATTTTACTTCAATGCAAGCACTACGCAAAATTACAGGAATGGGATGGACCACTTTGATTGAAGCTTGATAGCTCAAGCATGAAACAGCAGTATTGCCTAACTCCCAATGTTCCAAAAAGACGGGTTTTTTCCCGCTTTTGTGATCACTGGAATTGTCCGTATCAGGAAACTTCACTATGAAAGATAACTAGACAATTTGACATAAAATGAACAAATTAATAACTTAATCGCTCTCGCCAGGACAAGAGAAGAAACAGCCTATTTTCTGAATAGATCTCATCTGTATACTAAATCCCTAATATTGATTAAAAGAAGAAGAAATCATGAGACTTGGGAAGCAGATAGTACCAGCTCAAGGCTGTTGCTGAGCATCCATGTAGCCGGCATCAACCAGCACCTTCTCCCTTTTAGCCAACTCGATATCTTCATCAACCATCATCTTCACTAGTTGCTCGAACCCAACCTTGGGCTTCCAACCGAGCACCTTCTTGGCCTTGGTTGCATCACCTTTGAGATTGTCGACCTCAGCTGGCCTAAAGTAGCGCTTGTCAATGACCACGTGATCCCGCCAGTTCAAACCCACGTACCCAAATGCAACCTCCAAGAATTCCTCAACAGTGTGAGACTCCTCGGTGGCTACCACATAGTCATCGGACTTCTCTTGTTGGAGCATCATCCACATGGCCTCCACATAGTCCCCGGCAAATCCCCAGTCCCTTGATGCCTGCAAGTTCCCTAGGAACAGCTTGCTCTGCAGCCCAATCTTGATCCTCCCAACAGCCCTCGTGATCTTTCGGGTCACAAAATTCTCCCCTCTTCGGGGGGATTCGTGGTTAAATAAAATGCCATTGCAAGCAAATATGCCTGCAATAGATGTCAAATTCAGAAGGTCATGTACCAAACAATGTTGACTAGCAAAACTCACAATGATACGAACCACAAAGTTGCCATAAACAGCCAAACAAATCATATAGTACATTTCCTAAACAAGAGAAATGGTCCAGTTTATTAATCCATAAAATCACCCTCGTTGCTCCAGTCCCTATCCTATGGTTGCATATCCAGACCGATTCAAATAGCAGATTTCACTACTGATAGCAACCAATAATAAACACCAAATCTTAAAATAGGCAGTCTCACTAGCTGAGTTAAGTTTTTGCCTGTATTTTTGTTGGGTTACTAGTGGAGTAGTGGGGCTCAACATTTCTGATATAGTGATATGTGACAACCTCTATGGTAATTAGACAGTCTTATAAAGACAAGTTCTTCATTAATCTGATACTCAAAACATCGCCAACACTACCGCTAAGTTATAGTTAAAAGAAAAAAGATAACCAGTGCCTAATACCTACAATGAAACAGAGAGGATCAGCACTTATAGTCACACGCAGTAACACTCTATCACCCACCTGATTTACATGCTAAATATTATGCTTCTCATCAGTCTTTAGGACATCAGCATCAACAAAGGAGACTATCACAACCAAAATCAAAGCATTGCACATTCGTAACCAAAGGTTGTATCATATTAATGTCTTCACCTAGCACAAAAAAATTGAGGAAGTCCAACAACTACCCAGAAAAGATCATCAGTTTCATCTGCATTTTCATTTCATACATGAATTCAACACAATCCCCGTCTCTGTGACTTAAACAGATCACTAACCACTCAGATCAAATGAAATAAACACTCAGGAACAATCATACCCAGGAAAAAAAATACCCAAATCTCAAGAAGCCATGAAATTCAATCAAACAAACAACAACCCAGAACACAATTACCCAATACACGAAAAACAAAAAATCCACCAAAAAAACGAAAGAAAATATAAGCAAAGTACAGTATTACCGTAAGCTTCCCGGTAGTTGACAGTGTACCAATGAGCAGCACATTTCGCAACCGCATACGGCGATCTGGGGTGAAACGGCGTCGTTTCATCCTGTGGCGGCGGCGTAGATCCGAACATTTCCGAGGAACCCGCCTGATAATACCTAACATTGGTCCGACCCGTTTCCGTAATATGAGATCGTACGGCCTCGAGAAGTCTAAGAGCTCCAGTAGCAACAACATCAGCAGTGTAATCAGGGATCTCGAACGAAACGGCGACGTGTGATTGAGCAGCGAGATTGTAAACTTCATCAGGGGAGATCGTGTCGATCCAACGGCGGAGAGAGGACGCATCGGTGAGGTCGGCGTAGTGAAGTTTCATCTTAGCCTTGTGTGCATTGTGTGGATCGATGTAGATGTGATTGATTCGCTGTGTGTTGAAGTTGGAGGAGCGTCGGATCAAGCCGTGAACTTCGTAGCCTTTGTTGAGGAGGAATTCGGTGAGGTAGGACCCATCTTGGCCGGTGATCCCGGTGATCAGAGCCACCTTGAATGGCCGCGATGATAGCGGAGGTGGGCCGTCGGAAGCGGATCCGTCGGTGGTGGCCATTGTTGAGGTACAGAGAGAATGCGATCACAGAGACGAGTATCAATGGAAGAAGTTGGGGATCTGCAATTTGGGTTAAAATGGGAAGGCGGGGATTTTGGAGGGGATGATGATGTGATTTGGGTTGGGTTGATTAATCAAGGGTTGTTGATTTTGTTTTTTGACGAAGGGTGTTGAGGGTAAAAGCTACTTTGTAAGAATGAGAAGAAGAAAGAACAGAGAAAGATCCACCGTCACTTTGGAGTCGAGTGTGGCACTAATTTTGCTTGATTTGCTCCATAGTCAATATACACGAGGAGTCCGGCAAAATAATTTTCAAGTTTTTTTTTTTTCACGCTAATATACTGAACTTTGACATTAGATAATAATACATTCTATTTTAAGGGATGTTGGACTATAGTACACCCGAAACGATTTCGACGGTGGCTAACTTGGTGGTGATCCTACGTGGCAGGCGGACCACGTAGGATTGCCACCAAGTTAGCCACCGCCGGAATTGATATGAGTGTATTATTGTCCAATACCCCCAAAGTACAGTGTATTATTATCCACGGTCAAAGTTTAGTATATTAATGTCCAATACACCAAAAGTTCACTATATTAATGTCCAAAAACTCTTATTAAAATCTTATTATCTATTATCCATTACATATATTAAAACAAAATCTTCTACTAATAGGAGTTTTTGTCATGTGTCATTATCAAAAGTTTTCAAATAAAATGAAAAATAAAATCATAATTAATAACCTTATTTTAATGAATCATTTAAGAACCTTATAAATTATTACATATATGAACACAGATATTTATTAGGGATATTGGATTACAATATACTGACCTTTTGGAGTATTGGATAGTTATATACTGACTTTTACTATTGGACAACAATATCCCTGACCTTTATACTTAGGTGAGAATATTATACCAACAGTGACTAAGGAGGTGGTGATTGGTTAATTGGTCTCGATTCTGACATGACAGGCAGAGGAAAAATAATCGACAATTGCCCAGTAACTCTGTTAACCCCTCTGTTTTTCTCACTAACCCACGTTAAAAAAAAAATAGCTGTAACACAGTGATTAACGGGGTGGTGAACCGGTCTTCATACTGATGTGAAACATAACCAACCAATGTCTTGTAACGTGGGTTAGTAAGAAAAACTAAACGGTTAATGAAGTTATTGGCTTGGGACAGTTTTTTCCCTCCGACAACCATGTTAGCACGCATAGAGACCGGTTCATCACCCCCTTAGTTACTGTTGGTATAATAATGTCACTCAGGTATAAATGTTAGAGATATTACTGTCCAATAGTAAATGTTGGTATATTACAATCCAACACCCCAAAGGTTGGTATATTATCATCCAAAAACCCTATTTATTACACATTTAAAACAATTGGCCCTGCTCTTTGAATTGGTTAAAATCAGGTTTGGATGGATTGGATTGGATTGGATAAGTTACAGTATTCCAATGATTCTAGGGGGAAAAAAATTTTTGAACGCTAATATACTGAACTTTTTGGGTATTGGACAATAATGCACTAATCTTTGACCTTGGACAATAATGCACTGAACTTTGAGGGGTGTTGGACAATAATGCACCCAAAACAATTTCGACGGTGACAGATTTGGTAACGATCTTACATGGCATATTGAGAAGATGAATAAGCTAAATAATATCTAAATTTATGATGTGTCAGCTAATGTACAAAAGCAAAGATGATTTTATACAACTAAAACAACAATCTCTCAGCATAAACACGTTTAAACAAATGTAATTTTATGTTTTTTTACTCTGTTCGAAGTTGATTCTTTTTGTTTATATGTAGATTAGCTGACATATTATAAATTTAAATATTTTTGGACCAATTCGTCTTCTCCACCTGCTACGTAGGATTGCCATCAAGTTAGCAACTGCCGAAATTATACTGAGTGCATTATTGTTTAACACCACCTAAATCTGATGTATTATTGTCGACACATTGTCCAATACCCCAAAAGTTCAGTATATTAGCATTAAAAAAAAAAGAGTAACACCAAACCCATAAGGAGTAGGAGCTTTAAATTTATCTTGCTCAATTTATTTAATCTCTTCCACAAAACCATGTTGAATTAATTTTAAAAATTATCTTCTTAATTAGAAATTATATTTGGAATATTAATAAGAATTTGACACAAAGAATCAGCATTGGGTTTGAAACAATTCTTGAAGTGATTTACGAAAACATTCTTGATCAAAGATTAATCATATTTTGGCCAAGCATCATTATCATATTTAATTATAATAATCGTACTTCTAACTTTACGCACACGCATTTTAAATGAAAAATCTTGAATTACGTTCACCATAGGTGAGTCATTGTTTTCGAGCAAAGGAACCTCAATATTCTGATTAGAAAGATGTGTTTTAATTTTTACTGGGATGTGCGTGTTGTTAAGTTGTGGACCATTAGGGCTATTAACTCACTTTGATTCAACATATGCAATTTCTCCTCATTTTTCTCAGGATTGGACGAAAAATTACCAAAGGTTGATGTACTCCAAGTCTCCAACCCTTAAGATCCCTTTTAGTTTTAGAAGGATTTTGGAAAACTCTAAAGTTTAGAGTCTAAACATATGAGTACCTCCAAAGGAATGTTTCCAATTTGATTTAATAATATGATGGATTTTGTGGAAAGCCCAACCATTTTGGTGCCTAAAAATAGCTACTTTTCCATTCATAGTATTTGACTAAGGGCCTGCTTGGGAGAGGGGTAAAGGGGAGTTAGGAGGGGTTAAAGAGGGTTTCTACTCCTCCTTACTCTTGTTTGGGAAGAGAGTGAGGGAAGGTAAAGGAGAGTAAGAGGGAGTAGGGTTTACTTCTCTTTACTCCTCTTTACTCTCATTTTTTTAACACCCCAATTTGGGGTGTAAACAAGTGTAAAGTATACGTAACATAGAAAATGACTATTATACCCCTAGCCCTAATTTTAAGTTTTCAGCAACACTGTTCATTCTCTCTCTAGATGAAAGATAAATATGTCAATTAACATTTTACTCTTATGAACTCTCCAAATTGCTCTCCCAAACAGGGGTAAACAGTTACCCTTATGAACTCTCTCATACTCTCACCTTCCTTTAAGTGTCCAACAAAATATAGGAATGATCGAAACTAGTAAAAAGCACATTGGAAACTCTATAATTAGGACATAAAGATTTCCAAGAAGGTCAGAAAAGAATTCTATCTAATTTTTCATAGATGTGATGGCCATCAATAAGGATTTTCACATATAACCCTGTCCATAAACTACAACATTAATACACTCAGTCTTGGCATGAAACTAGATGAGTTGTGTGGTTCTTTACTTCTATTAGTACTAAATGGTGCTCCTCCCAATTTATCAAACGTATTTAATAACTCTCAAAAAAGCCAAAGCAAAACACCACTTTATTCATTTACAAAAGTATTACACTGGTCATCCAAAGCCAGACTGTAGATAAAACCTGGAAACTCACCTACCCAAATCCTCTTTCCAAGGAAGCTAGGGGAAAGATGAGCTAGGGAATGTGCAAATGAATTACCCCCCCTCCTAACGTGATTAATCCTAATATACTCAAAACAATTACAGAGCTCCAAAATCTTTTGTACAAAAGGGAGACAGACTGTATTATCAATTCTCTGATTCTGTAAACTGTTGATAAGCCCCATTGAATCTCCTTCCACAATCACTCTTTTAAAACCAAGATTTCTAGCTTTTGAGAATGCTAAAAGGCACGCCCTAGTCTCCTCAATCTGGGCATCACAAAAAAAGGCCCTTGCTCCACTCCAGCCGCCTCAACCAACCCATCGGAGTTCCTCGCCACGAAACCCCAGCCGAACCACCCCGAACCCACCTTTCCGCCATCAAAGTTCAGCTTCACCACGCCGACGGAGGCGGCTGCCACCTAACCTCCTAGCAGACCTAAAACTAATAGGTGTCTGTGTACCGCAAGTGTACAGGTCTGTGTAGTAATAAAATATCGTTCTCTCTCAGGGACTTGTGTTCAACTACGCACTAAACTAGTTCACTACGAAGGATGCTAGGTCGATCAAAGGGTTGTGGGTAATGATTCAGATAATTAACTAAGCAAGCAGGAAATTAAAAGATTCAACCAAATAATTAAAAGAGTTTAGGGGAGTCTACTCTAGTCAATCAATCAAATTATCAACAATCCCGGTGCAGGTAACAAGATAATTCGGGGTCTATAATCTTTCTAAGCCTTATCACTTCGATCTTTCGATCCTAGGTGAGTTACAGTGATTAGACTAAATATTATTTCTAACTATTTAATCTAAACAAAGATAAGAACTGATTATAAATTGACCCTAGGCAAGAATCATTATGTCTAACTATTTTCTAAACCTATTCAATCTACGCATTCCGATTCAAGACTCAAACTGTCGTTCTGTTGTCGAGAATCTAAAACCAGGTACAGGCTCAAACTGTCGTTCTGTTGCCAAATTACCATGACATACATTGCACGCAGATGAAACGAATAAAAGGATAACCTAACACTGAAACTATATTCAAATTCAATCAAAAGACATTAAGTTTATCCCGCAAACAATGGGAATTTAGCTATTTATAATAAAAACTAAGCGATAATAAAAACTGAATAGCAAAATATAAAGAGAATAGAAATTAAACCGAACATCCGAGTCGTTGAATTCGATCTCTTTGTGTCACCCAAATCGATCTCCTTCTCCTCCTCTTTTGTTCCTAAACTACTAGAGCGACTCCTCGAAGGGAGGAAAAATACAGAGAAAACCTATACTAAACGGCGGAAATAAAACTCTGAATAGTTAAAAGTTGTTCCAACTGAACGGCGAAGAAGTCTTTTTATAACGCGCGATTAGGGCACAAAACGCAGGCTGCATTTTCAAAACGCAGACTGCGTTTTGCCCAAGAGTCAAATTTTTCCGTGTCTGGGCGCTGGCTGTGCCTCAAAAACGCTGCCTGCGTTTTCAAAACGCTGGCTGCGTTTTGCTCTTTCTCGGCTTCTGAAGTTTCTGGACAAGGCGCTAGCTACGTTTTCAAAACGCTGATTGCACCTTATTTCTCCGCCTCAATTGGACTTTGGTCGTGGCAATCTGGGTTGTTCTTTCTCTTCTCTTCCTTTACTTCAAATGCTCTTTTCTTCTCATTTATTCTTTAATTCTTCTTTTTAATTCCTCTTCTTTAATTTCCTTCTTTAATTTCTTCTCCATTCTTCAATATTCTTCTCTATTTCTTTGCTTTTTATGGAAATTCTATTGAAATCTGCTAGACATACCAATTTCCGACCAAATGAAGAATATTACAGAATTTAATATAAAAACACTAAATTATATTAGAAAATTGACTAAAATATACAAGTTAGCTACCTAAAAATACCTAAACATATCTATATAAAATTCACTTATCAAATCCCCCCATGCTTAGCTCTTGCTTGTCCTCAAGCAAGTCAGACTTAAGAACAGTAGGGAGAGAAGAAAAATTAAAAATAAAAAGACTCAAGAAATAAAAAGAAAAAGAAAAAGAAACAAGGACAGTTAGCGTTAGAATTTTTAATACAATTAAACACCTCCTCGGGCTAACTAATCAGACACATCAATTTATCAAGCAGCACCAAGATTAATCAGGAAGAGAACAAAATCAGTGAGAAATAGAAAGAATGAAGTTTTCGAAATTAAGTAAAGAGAACAAGTATTTCGAATGTGAAAAATCGCCAGCAGTTTTAAGATTAATGCAAATATGCGCGGTTGGTTATGGACGTAGGCCAGTCAAAAGAGCAAAACTCACTTTAGGATAAAAATTGAACGCTCAAACGCTCAAATTTGAATGAATGTGGGTTTTTCTCATACTCAGACCAAAAGAAACAACCTACCATAAGCTTGGTAAGAATCTCGCTCTTCACTGCTAATATGCAAATACACAAGTGACAATCAAGAGGACTTTTAGAGTTGTAACGAGGCTTAGGTTAAGGGAAAGGAGTGGTAATATTTGGGTATGAGGAGTTAAAGAGCCATGCTTGGATTGATATTCAATAAAAAGTTGCTCTCAATCTCACCTTCTTGCTTAATGTATGCAAGGAACTCACTTTTCTCCCTCATAAATATCAAACACCTCAACTAATCTTTACAACCAGGTCAAAAACTTTCAGAACTTTAAAATTGAATTTCCCTAATCACCCTTTTCTTTTGACTTCTTTTTTTCATTTTTTTCGTTTTATTTTCTACTTCTATTTTTGGTGGGTGATCAAGGGAGAAGAAATATAAAAATATAGCTTCGACCTCAATATATCAAAAGAATATCATGACCAATTGGCTAACTCATAATTAATTGGGATATGTAATGTGTCCCAATTCAATCAAAATTAAAATTAACACCCCAATATCTCAATTTCATTCACAGCAACACCAAACCAATTTTCGCTCCCGAAATAATGAACTCTCACATATCCAAGCAAGGCAAAGAGTAGGAATTAATAAAGGCCAAGGCCTGTATTGTCAGGGTTTCATCACAAAAAGAAAGGTAATGAAAGGCTAGGCGGGGCTAAAGAACGGTAATAATATTGTTAGGAAGACTATTTGGCTATGTAGTTTAATTAATATAGAAAATAATGCATCAATCATATTGTCACAACGTGCAATGCAAAGATGCAAAACAAGTTCTAGAGGTGCAACTAATGGTGGAGTTACTCAGGAAATAAAAGAATTGATAAAAATGATCAATCCATACTTTTAGCCTATATGGGCTCAATCAACTAAACCTAGCCCAAAGATTTGCGACACGCATATTTACAAATACTAAGATAGTCAGAGCAATTAAACACATTTTTCATAACTTGACTCAAAATCAGAGGATTTGAAGAAAACGATTTCAAAAACTTTTTAGTTCTCAACCAAACTTTTCAAGGTAAAGCAAGATAAACTAAAAGTCTAATTGGTTTACAAATCATCACCGAAGGTGTTTCGGACAGGCTAATCCTAATCCTATACTTTTGGTATTTTCTTAATTTCTGATTTTTTTTGGATTTTTTTTTCTAATTTCGGTGGATGCAAAACTAGGAAAAGAAAAACTAAAAAGAAAAGAAAGAAAAGAAAAGAAAAGAAAATCTAATATGATCTATCTAATGCAACCTAGGTGATTGCAGGTTTACTTAATCTAAAAACTAGAAAGAAAAATTCAAATATAACACTCTAAAACATAGACTCAAAATAAAGAAAAAGAAAAAGAAATTAACTAATACTCACAAAAGAAAAAAAAACGAAAATTAAATTAAGAAAAGAAAAATTTGAAAGAAAAATACGAAAATAAAGAAAAATAGTATATACACCCCCCATGCTTAAACATAGCATTGTCCTCAATGCGAAAGACAAAGATAAAAGGGGAAATGTTGTTAACAATGTATAACTAACTCATAACAAACCTATAACAAACTTAAAGTCATTAGGACTCCCCCCATTCTTGTATATTTAATTAACTAACATTCAAGATTCAAGATTTCAACCTTAATTACTCAAATAATCAAGAACATGGTATAACAAACTTCACATGTTTCCAAAATAGATACTCAACAAATCCAACTCTAAATCATGTGTGAAAACGACAAAGGTACCAACTTTTCAAATTAAACAACCTAAATATACTAGCTAGTATCAAAAACTACTCAAGCAAGGTGCGCACAAACTATGAGCATGGACATGGTGAAGAGGGTAACATATCCAAGTATGAGATATGCAAAAACACACCACAAATACTAGTAGGTAACAGTAAAGTTGAAGAAGTAAATGAGAATCGTACCTCGAAGTTGCTTGAACACAGGTTGAAGTAGAGATTGTAGGTAAAAGAAATTTGAAAATTTTCAGATTGAGAAATTATTTAGGTTGAAGTCTGGGAGAAAGATAGTTAATAAAGGGGTCGGGGAAGTAAAAGAAAAATAAATAAAAGGGTTAAAAGAAAGAAACAAAATTTGGAAAAAAAAGTTATTTCAGAATTTTACTGAGAAGAGAAGAGAAATCATGAATAAAATCAGAAACGGGGAAGGCGCTGGGGGCGTTTCTTAGGCACTGCCAGCATCTTGTCTTGGCCGCAATTTTTGACTTTATATGCGAGACGCAGCCAGCGCTCCGGGGGCGCGGCCAGCATTTTTGTACGTGGCGTCGTCCTAGCGCTTTTTCTTTTCTGCCGCTTTTTCTTTAATTTCTTACTTCACTGAAGAAAAATTAAGAGTTCTTAAACTAATTAAAATAAGCTCAATCGAAAGGTCAAGATCCGGGTCTTTGTTTCGGATGACGTCAAAGTCCTTAGAAGCTTGTCAAACTCCTCTTCATGCGGTTTGCAAGCTAGCAGGTTAGAGATCAACTGAAAACTTATAAAATAAAACATTAGTAAAATTCTCAGTAATAAATCAAATTTGCTAGAAAAATCAAAAGATTCATAATATGTGGTCCACAAGAATTTTCTAGGAACATCCTCTAGGTATATCCAATAAGGGTCAATGGAGGGGTCACAACCTCTAAAAGTACCTAGGGATAACTCATCAATAATATTGTTAGTTTCACAAGAATTAACCTCATCAAAAATATTGACTTGAACATCAAAGGTCTTTTCATCAGGCATGGGTTCCTTATTAATTTATAGTGAAACTGAAGGTAGTGAAAAAGAAATAGAAGCATGAAATAAATCACTAGAATCAGAGAGTACAATATTATCAGGGTCCTTGTTTGAAAAATTTAATTCGTTACCAACCTTCTCACTTGGTTCCTCATAATTAATAATTTCAACTGAATCATGATGAACATTATCTGCAAACCTAGTATCTAACCCAGAAATTTCACTCACCTCAGACCCTGTCGACTGAGAAAAAGGTAAGGAATTATCATGCAAATCAAAAACACCATCAGTAGTGTTTTTAGGTAAACTATGACTAGAAGAATAATCTAGACTGACTTCTAAAGGGACGACGAACTTGTTATCATCATATATTACCTTATTGGAAGGATTAGAACTATGGTCAATGTCTTGCAACAAGTCACACCTTTCTGACAATTTATTTGACTCATTCAGTCTTTCTACCGCTGTCCTCAATAACGATTTAAATAAGGTAATACTAGGGCAATCATCCTGTTCATATGAAACATTAGAAATTGAATTATGAGATCGGATGTAGGACATAGCATGAAAGGCACAAGGATTAAAGTACTCAGTTACATCATTAGAAGTTTCAAAAGCATACATATCACGTTCAAGCGATTTAAGTAAATTCCAAGCTTCATCAACGTATTTTCACGAAAACAAAAATGATTCAAAATATTACGTGTCTCTATATTCACACCTTCAAAAATACTATCAAGAATTCCACTTTTTCCAATCATACTCTCACTTTCAACAAGAAAAGCAAATAAACGCTCATAATAATTTCAGTATAATTCACGTTCAAGTTGGGGAAAATAAAAAGATGCCATTTTTTTTTAAAAATTTTTTTAATTTTTATTTGATTTTTTAGGGTTTAAAGGAAAGCAATAAAAACCTAGTCAACTAGAGTGCGTTCGTCTAATGGCAGTTGGGGAAACAAGTCCCCGGCAACGGCGCCAAAAACTTGACAGACCTAAAACATATAGGTGTCTGTGTACCGCAACTGTACGGGTCTGTGTAGTAATAAAAATATCGTTATCTCTCAGGGACTTGTGTTCAACTACGCACTAAACTAGTTCACTACAAGGGATGCTAGGTCGATCAAAGAGTTGTGGGTAATGATTCAGATAATTAACTAAGGAAGCAGGAAATTAAAAGATTCAACCAAATAATTAAAAGAGTTTAGGGGAGTCTACTCTAGTCAATCAATCAAATTATCAACAATTCCGGTGCAAGTAACAAGATAATTCGGGGTCTATAATCTTTCTAGGCCTTATCACTTCGATCTTTCGATCCTAGGTGAGTTACAGTGATTAAACTAAACATTATTTCTAACTATTTAATCCAATCAAAGATAAAGAACTGATTATAAGTTGACCCTAGGCAAGAATCATTATGTCTAACTATTTTCTAAACCTATTCAATCTACGCATTCCAATTCAAGACTCAAACTGTCGGTCTGTTGTCAAGAATCTAAAACCAGGTATAGACTCAAACTGTCGTTCTATTGCCAAATTACCATGACATACAATACACGCTGATTAAACGAATAAAAGGATAACCTAACACCGAAACTGTATTCAAATTCAATCAAAAGACATTGAGTTTATCCCCCAAACAAAGGGAATTTAGCTACTCATAATAAAAACTAAGAAAGCGATAATAAAAACTGAATAGCAAAATATAAAGAGAATAGAAATTAAACTGAACATCCGAGTCGTTGAATTCGATCTCTTTGTGTCACCCAAATCGATCTCCTTATCCTCTTTTGTTCCTAAACTACTAGAGCGGTTCCCCGAAGGGAGGAAAAATACAGAGAAAACCTATGCTAAACGGCGGAAATAAAACTCTGAATAGTTAAAAGTTGTTCCAACTGAACAGCGAAGAAGTCCTTTTATAACGCGCGATTAGGGCACAAAACGCAGGTTGCGTTTTCAAAACGCAGGCTGCGTTTTGCCCAAGAGTGAAATTTTTCTGTGTCATGGCGCTGGCTGCGCCTCAAAAACGCTGCCTGCGTTTTCAAAATGCTGGCTGCGTTTTGCTCTTTCTCGGCTTCTGAAGTTTCTGGACAAAGCGCTGGCTGCGTTTTCAAAACGCTGGTTGTGCCTTGTTTCTCCGCCTCAATTGGACTTGGGTCGTGGGAATCTGAGCCGTTCTTTCTCTTCTCTTCCTTTACTTCAAATTCTCTTTTCTTCTCATTTATTCTTTAATTCTTCTTTTTAATTCCTCTTCTTTAATTTCCTTCTTTAATTTCTTCTCCTTTTTAATTTCTTCTCCATTCTTCAATATTCTTCTCTATTTCTTTGCTTTTTATGGAAATTCTATTAAAATCCGCAAAACATACCAATTTCCGACCAAGTGAAGAATATTACAGAATTAATATAAAAACACTAAATTATATTAGAAAATTGACTAAAATATACAAGTTAGCTACCTAAAAATACCTAAAAATATCTATATAAAATTCACTTATCAAATAAGAAATTAAAGAAATGGTTGAATCTTTTAATTTCCTGCTTCCTTAGTTAATTATCTTAATCATTACCCACAACCCTTTGATCGACCTAGCATCCTTTGTAGTGAACTAGTTTAGTGCGTAGTTGAACACAAGTCCCTGAGAGAGAACGATATTTTATTACTACACAGACCCGTACACTTGCGGTACACAGACACCTATTAGTTTTAGGTATGTTAAGTTTTTGGCGCCGTGGCAATCTGGACCGTTCTTTCTTCATTCCTTTCTTCTTCTTCAACTCCTTTTTTATTTTCTTTGATTTTCCCACTTTTCCTCCGATTTTTCATACTTTTTGATATAATTCCACTAATTCCTGCAAAACACACCAATCTCGCGAACAAGTGTATAAATCACAGAAATTGACATAAAAGTATGGGATTTCGGATATAAAAAGCATGAAACTGACATGTTTGAGCCCTAAAAACTCTATATAAAAACGACTTATCACCTCCGAACCACTTCCGGGAACGGGCTTCACCACCTCCGTGCTCCCCCGAAATTGTTTTACCCACTGGATTGCTGAACTGGCCATAAACTCTGGTCTTCCCCATTCGTGAGCCCTAACCCTTTTGTTTCTCAGGTCCCAAATCCCCCATAGGACTGCAAAGAACTCCTCTTTTGCGATTCCCGCATCTTTCAACAGAGCTAGGCCAATTACATCCTTCATCGAGCCCCCTTCAATTCTCCCGCCCCATTCTGGAAACGGGCTATTTGCCAACACTTCTTTTGCCAATGGACAGAGAAAAAACGTGTGGATCTCACATTCTTTTTCAGCACCACAAATCTCGCAGCTGCCTTCGATGGATGGGATTCTTTTTGCCAAATTATTCGCCGTCAGCAGGGCATTCATCGCAAGCCTCCATACAAACATCCTCATGCTCGGAGGAATTTTCAATTTCCATATTTGTTTCCAAAGAAGAGCTCCCGAATTTGTTGATGAAGAAGGGTTGTCTCTTTTATTCAAGCTTCTCGCCAAATGATACCCGGATTTTACTGTATATCGGCCGTCTTTCGTGAAGTGCCAAGACAAAAAGTTCTCAGGTGATTCCCTGCAAATAGGAATTGCTATATGATTTCGACATCAATAGGATGGAGACACGATCTAACTAGTTACTTCTTCCAGCAACCTCTGTTCGGATCGATTAACTCAGCTGCCCGCATTTCCTTGTTCGCCATCAAAGGACCATTCACCACCTTAAAAGAAAACGGCCTCGGAATCCACCGATCCTCCCAGATTTTAATCGATTTTCCATTCCCAACTACCCACCTTAAGCCTTTCTCAATTATGTATCTGGCCTCCCAAATGCTTCGCCAGGTAAAGCTCGGTTTCGCGCCAAGATGAGCCTTTCTGATATCTCTGTCCGAGAAGTATCCGACTTTTAGGATTGGAAAGCCATTGACTCCGGGTTCTGAGTGAGGCGCCAAAATTGTTTAGCTAAGAGAGCGTCATTAAACGCTTCCAAATCGCGGAATCCTAATCCACCCTTTTCCTTCGCGTCGCATACGATGTCCTTCCTGACCCAATGAATTTTCCGATTGTTCGGATCATTGCCCCACTAGAAGCGATTCACAATGCTTTGTATATCACTGCACAAATTCCTTGGAAGCTTGAAAAAGCCCATTGCATAAGTCGGGATGGCCTGTGCCACCGTTTTTATGAGGATCTCTCTCCCAGCCCAGGAAATCAATTTATCAACCCAACCCTGCAAGTCGTTTCCCTACTCTATCTTTCACACTGAGGAAAGCTTTATATTTGCTTCTACCGACATACGCCGGCAACCCCAAGGACTTATCTTGAGCCGGGACTTCTTTGATATCCATCTCCCTCGATATCTCAACCCTCCTATCCTTCGGGATACCTTTAGCAAAAACCACATTCGACTTTAACAGATTTACTTTTTGACCAGAGGCGAATTCATACGTTTTTAGGATACTTATCAACTCCTTCGCTTCCTCAACCGAGGCCTTGCAAAAGAAAATAGAGTCGTCCGCGAATAGCAAGTGGTTGACTCTGGGAGCACCCCAACAAACCCTATGACCGTAGATCAATTCCCGACTTTCCGCTCTCTTAAGCATACCAACCAACCCCTCGGCAACAAACAAAAACAAGTATGGGGAAATAGGATCCCCTTGTCTCAAGCCCCTCGACGGGATTATCCTCCCCCTCGGCCAACCATTCAGAATAATGGAGAAGGATGTTGAGCGCACGCAGCTCCTAATCACTCGTATCCAATCTTGGTCAAACCCGAGCTTTAGGAGCATTTTTTTTCCAAAAAGTCCCATTCTACTCGATCGTACGCTTTCATCATGTCCACTTTAACTGCCATCGAGCCCCCAACAATATAGTTATTCGCCATCGAATGGAATATCTCGTAAGCAATAAGAACATTATCTGTGATCAATCTATCGGGAGAAAAGGAACTCTGAGCCGGCGAAATGATCTTGTTCAGCAATGGTTTCAAACGATTTGCGATAACTTTGGTCACTATCTTGTACACAACGTTGCATAAACTAATTGGTATGAAGTCCGTTAACTCCTCCGGACCAAATTTTTTTGGGATAAGGACCACATTCGTTCGGTTGAGCTTTTCCGGCACACCTTTTCCATTCAAAATTTCAAGAACAACTCTGCACACATCCTGGCCCACTATGCCTCAGTAACGTTGAAAAAAGCGTGGATTCAACCCATCGGGACCGAGAGCTTTGTTAGGGTGCATACTGCACAGTGCAGCCCAGATCTCCTCATTTGAATATGGGGCCGTCAGGACTTCATTCATCTCAGGGGTAACCTTCTGTTCAACTGACTCGATCACATCACCCATCCCCCCACAGCCTTCCGACTCAAACAGGTTGGAATAGAACTCCACTATTTCATTTTCCTTTTCTTGGTCAGATAAAGCCCGTGAACCATCTCCCAGTTTGATCTTGTCAATATAATTGTTTTTACGACGGGCCGAAGCTCTGGCATAGAACCATTTTGTGTTCCCGTCGCCATATTTAAGGAAGTCAGCTTTGGCCCGTTGGGCCCAATAAATCTCTTCCTTATGTCGGGCTTCATTCAGCCGGCCCAATAAGATCATTTTCTTCTCAATGTTAACCTCCCTTTGTACTTCGCTGCTCAGATTTTGAATTAACTTTCTCTATCCACCCCCAGCTTCTTTGCTCCATTTACTTAGAGCTTTAGAAACACAGTCCATTTTAAACTCCAACCGAGCCCAATTTATTTTGGCCCGAACCACACCCCCAACCTTCTTTTACAGTCGATTCACAGGCCGCCTCCTCCACCAACATATTTTCAAACCTAAATGGCCTTTTCCGCCTTCCATCATTCGACTCTTTTCTCTTTAGCTGTAGAAGAATTGGAAGGTGGTCGGAAATTGCCTTATCTAAGTGGTACACTGTTGCCTCCGGGAAAAGAATGCTCCAATCAATTGAAGCCGCATAACGATCAAGTCTCTCTTCTACAGCTTCACTCCCGCTCCTCCTATTTTCCCACGTGAATTCATAACCTTTGTAGTCAACCTTAGACAATCCACAATCTTCGAATGTCTTGCAAAACGCCTCAAGAGTAGCCTGGTTCTTAGTGATCCCCCCCTCTTCTCGTAGTTGTAAAAATTCTCATTTAGGTCTCCGCCAATGACCCACGGCAAGTCACTATGAGTTTTCAGATCCCTTAGCATATCACATGTACGTGTCTTGTTATGATTCTCAGGCCAACCATAAATCCCTGTAAATCTCCACTTCTCATTGCAGCCCCAATTCTCAAGTTGGACATCAATGTGGTGTAAGGAATATGAGAGGAAGCTAACGTTAATCTCTTTCTTCCAAAGCAGAGCTAAGCCCCCTGCTCTTCCAACACACCTACCACAATACCGTCAAAATTCCTTAGACTGACCTTGACTCTCTCCATTTCGAAGCTCAATAACTTGGTCTCGGATAGGAAAACCAAGTCCGACGCAACCCTTCGGATAAGCTCCCGGAGTCTTCTCACTGTAGAGGCGTCGTCGAGACCTCTGCAGTTTAAGCATAATAGACTCATTGTTGAGGGCGAGACTGTCTCGCAGCCTCCGCTCTTTGATCGTTTTCCAGCAACCTTCCACTAACATCTTCTAGCATTCACCTTTCCCCCTTCCCTTCCTCTATCGCGCTGACTCAGTTTCTCTTGAACACTTCCTTGCCCACCTCTACTTCTTCCATTTTATCTTCCGTCGAATTCTCGATTCTCCCAACTTTCTGAGATACACTTCCCCCTTGACCCAATCCTCCATTATCAAAAGATAGCCTCTGACGAGCTTTGGGTTGGGTTTTCTTCCCTTTAAAGGCTAGAAATAAAACGCCGGGCTTCTTGGATTTCCGCCTCGGCATTACGACGTCTTGTTTTGAGGGGGGAAGCCCTCATCCAATTCCCATACTGCAACTCTTCTTGAGGTGTGCTTGGATCGATTTCTTCACATTCCTTGAGCACATGCCCTAAACATCCGCAACCGTAACAAAAATCCGAAAGTTTCAAGAACTTAAATCTGATCCAGATTGACTTACCCTCAACCTTCACCATGAGTCCTCTACGCAGAGGCTTTGACACATCCACGACTGTTCTAAAGCAGAGAGATTTATCTATTCCCAACAATGCCTCTTCCTCACAATCCACAAATGTACCCACCTTGTCTCCCAAAATCTTGGCAAATGATGTCGTCTGCCTCATCGCTGGAACATCATATGCTTTAACCCAGAAACGTGCTGTTTTAAATTCAATATCCGCAGGTTGTTCCGTCCCTTCCCATTCCCGAATCAACAGAAGTTTGTCGTCAAAGGTCCATGGACCTTCATTTAGGACAAAAATTTTATCTTCTGGTGTAAAGAATTGAATCAAGAAGAGGTTATTATCCAATTCACAAATGACCACACCTTTGGATGGTTTCAAAATATTCTTCATAACAGTCTTGAAAACTCTTGGGTTGAAAGGTTGACGAGTCAGCAGATGCCCAATGAGACTAAGATCAATCTCCTCCTTTCCTTCCTTAGAAACTAGCTTCCTCGTTGACTTCTATTGCTTCTTCTTCTTCTTCCTTAGTCAATCGAAGTTTCCCCCAATCTAATTCCTCATTAGTTTCCATCTTTCTTAACTAACCCCACCGCAGCTGAGATACGCCTACAATCTCCTTCGCAAAAGAGCCTCGGACCACCAAAATCTCCACCACCTCCTCACCGGAAAAGAAACTGGGAGGCCTTTCGCCCTCACAGATCGCCTCTAGAGAAAACTAGGGTTCACCGGAGTACACCCTAGTAGGGCACTGAATTTAATAACTCATTAAAATCTCCTAAAAGACATCAAGGTTTGTTTATAAAATTGGTCAGATCAAAAAGGATACCCCAAAAATTATCTTTATCCCTCAATTGGAATGTGCCATAATTAACGGACAAAAATAAGGAATTGCTCATCTTCCAATTCATCGTAAACGCAACAAAGAAGGAACCAACTATATTTAATCAAAACTTGTAAACCAGCCAAATTAAATTAAAATTCCAAGCACACCAAAAACTCCAACATGGTTTACAGAGTAGATGTAATCAAAACTATAACCCAAACTTTTCAAAATATCTAGCATTATTATCATTAACCATGGTTTCAATCAAAAATAAAATACTCCGAGTAATGGTTCTATTAATATATAAGACTTCATTCCCTATGCTACCTTTTTTAGCCCCATGTACATTCTAATCTACAATTTTCATTTTAAATTAGATACATAGACCGAACTTCAGAGGTTCAAAGGAGCAAGAGGTTCCGCACCCAAAACATAGATACCGACAAATGGAGATTCAACCACCACAAAAAAAAAAAAACCTCCATAGTGACATTATCTCCTTTAGCCGGTGTATTTGCCCAGAGCTCATTTCCCGTTTCCTACCAAGGAAAACCCAAGCAAAAAACTAGACAATTGGTCAGAAAAGAAGGAACCAAAACCAAAAAAAAAAAAAAAAAAAAAAAAGAGAATGTTGAACAAGGAGAATGAAAACATTAAAAAAAATAGAAGCAGCAAGGTCTCAGGCCCATAAGGTGACAGTACGTGTCCAAAAGCCACCAAAATCGCGGTTCATCATTGACCAAAGAAGAAAATAAAGATAGACTAGCAAAGAACAGAGCAGCCACAATAGGTAGAACGGTAATCCAAATTATGTCCAAAGTTTACTAGATTTGGCGGAAGTCACCAAACTTCTCACACATCCAATAAACATGCATGCTAAAAAGACTACAATATACCTTAATCCACATCATTCTCGACCAAAAAGACAGAAGGCTAAACCAAGCAAGTAACCAAGAGGACTTTTTAACCAACATTCATCAACAACATCAACATATACTTTTGATACATTATATAAGGCCTCCAAAACACTCCTAACTCCCATCCATCAAAAGAATCTGCTCTTCAACAACAAAGCATAACGAATCATGAAAGTGTGAACCAAACAAGATATCATGCCAAAAAAAAAAACACAAATGGTATTTAAACAAAAAAAAAAGACCTCAATTAAAGACAACCTTTACAAGATAATGATGCCGATGTATCATAGTTTTACCAACTAGCACCTATCTTTCACAATCAGTCGTCTTCAGATCCTCCATCTAAGGAAAGAGAAAATTTTGCTAATCATTTACATGATTCAAAAGTGGTCCTCCCTCTTTTGAAATTCCTGAGTTTTCTTCTGATCTGGATATTGATTTGTTATCTCAACTGTGTTTTTTGGTTAAAGTTTTGTAGAACCTCTTCCCCTTCCTTTGGTTCAAGCTAAAAATTAAGTTAATTTGGAAATACGTTTGTTGAGTGCTGAATTATGTGGAATTGGGTTCTGGGTAGATCCTTCTAAAATTTGCTACTTTCGTAGATAAAGATTATGTTTGGTTCAATCGCCCTTAGTTTGTTAAAGGTATCCCTGCCTTGGCAACCTTATTTTGATCCTTATTCAATTCTATTCTCTCGCATTGATCAATGAATTAGGCTATACAGGTTTCCTTGGGAGTTTCAATATGAAAATGATCCGAAAATGTTCTTAGCCTTCCCCAACTAGTAAGGGAAGTTACTCGCATTGACCCTAATACTCTTTTCTTTTTTTTCAAAAAAAAAAGGGTAGATTTCAAGAGTATGTGTTAACATCGATAAATCTAAAACCTTGCATGGCTCTCTATCTATCCCTACTCTTGGGAGACAAATTCGAACTCCAATCACTTATAAAGGATTTTTTTAAGTTTGTGCTTTGTGTTATTCTAGCCAATCTCCATTGAAAGTGTTACTTTTTTTTTACACTATACTATTGGGCTTTTACCCATGTAAATGCATCTACTAAAATAGAATAAAAACAATCTTACCAGGAAAACTTTAGAACACAAAGAACTATATGTCAACACCCTCGTCTAGGCGATTAGAGTTCATCATCACATTTGAGTCAATTTGTTTGTCAAACTTCTTCCTTCTTCGAGCCTCATATTCTTCAAAACCTTCCATCTGATGTGCAACATGATTGAATAGGAATGTGACAAATGCATGAAAAGTATAAATGATTAACCAACTAAAATAAACTTCTTCCTCAAGGCCCTGTTCTTTTCTGCGGTTGGCAAACTGCGGTGTCACAGCTTACCGCAGTTTGCCACAACCCACCACAAAATACCATTCTACCACAATTTACCACAACCCACCACAAATTACTTTTTCACAATTACCAATATAATATTTATATATACAAAAAAACCCACCACAACATACCAATAACCCGCCACAATTTCACCACACCATACCGCGTCATACCGCAGAATACCGCATAAAAGAACAGGGCCTTAGCTCATGTAAGATCTAAAGTTAATAACGAGACATGCCTGTTGAAACTGATCCATGGAAATTGGATTGTTGTGCAAAGAAATGCTTTGCAAAGCTTGACAATCCTTCATTATAGTTGGCGGCAACTACGAATAAACATATGAAAGAAAATATTTGAATGAGGGCAGTGATAGTTCTCAAAGGCACAGCGGGCACTAACACAAGGGCGACAAAAATTTACTCCAAACAGAAGGCCTTTGCTTTTTTCATTACTCCAAACAAAAATTTACTCCAAACAGAATGAGGGTAGATTCAATAGTACTTTAATTTTCATTTTTTCTGGAACTTTTTTGTTTTGTATTCGACATCAATATCAGGTATATGGAGGCCTTTGCACAGATATTTTCAAACCAAACAGAAGCGTCTCCAAATTTGCAGTTAAGACTAGTGACTAGATACCTGTTTCACTTTATTGTTGTTCAAAGACAGCGATCTTAGGTGGATAAGTTTACAAACTGAGTGAGGTAAATCTTCGACGCAATTATCTGCAGATATGAACATGAATCATAAGCAAATTCCAAGAAAATATCCCAAAAGATGTTGAGTGCAGTAATTGATCTTACAGATCATTAACATGGACACATCACTAGAATCCTGTCTAGGGCATTTGACTATTTCAAATAATGAAAATGATAAACATCTTGACACAAGATGACTCTTAACCATCTTGCATTTCTTCTAAATCACTAATAAAATGAAATGTAAGTGTATTTAAATCATTCTAAAGGTACGTTTCATTATTTTTAGGATTACTACAACTTATAAATAATTTAAAAATAATTATTTATTTATATTTATTTAATAAATATAAAACTATGTATAAAATGTGGATTTTCTACTATGATTGATAAAAGTAGGCTATACTTATATTTTTTCACCTAGCTAATAAGTATTATATTATTATAATTGATAAATATACATAATTATTAAAGAAAATATTAATAAAAGTTACGAAAATGTGAAATATGAACAATTCAAGATGGTTATCATGGTCTTTCAAGTAATATTAGATTCGTCATAAATGTTATGCCTAGATGGACCCTCAGTAGACACCCAAATAATCTTAATGATAGACAACTTCAATAACACATTATCACCCACGTTCAGGAGTTGAAGTCCAATATGTAAAGATGTCAGGAAGATCGTATAATGCAACATGATGGTACAAAGCATTCTTACAAATTTGAGGTTCATACTTCAAAATAGAGCTTGACAAAATCAAGCATCAGATGTGTAAGATCCTCCTCTACGCAAAAGACATTGGCCTATGCAGGATCAAGGACGTTTATCTCAGCAACGTCACGACAACCTCCAGAACAACAACAAGGGATTATGTTTTGAAGTGAAAGACCAAAGAAGAGCAAAAACCCAATTAGGGAAGTATATCCTAATTGATCTTCTGGAAATTCTTATCCGCCTATTTTTGAAATAAGATTTACTAATTGATCTTCTTTATTTCAGGAAACACTCAATCAAGGGAATGGAAGAAAAGATTGAATTAGATATTCTGAATCGAGACCAAGAAAGGAAACAACAATTTAAGGAAGTTATCATTCAACAGAAAGAAGGAAGGCATCCGATTTGCAACGGCTCCATGCGTCTGGAAGATGCATAAATAGAAGACATCATTCTTAAGGAAAATCAACTATTCCACGGATGAAATAGGGTGTATCAAACAGAGATAGTGTTTTCTTGTTTGAGTGAAAATTGTATGTGAGATTGCTTGTAAGAGTGCTTTCAAGTTTTTAACGGATCTAGAACTGTGATAGGCTCTTGTGATCAAATCCTAGATGGACTTAAGATTTGAATAGTGTTCACACCAAACAAAGGCTTTGGTGGGTGTTCATCTTCCAACAAATAAGAAGCGTCCATAACAAGGCGCTTGGTTCTAAGTGAACCTAAGGACGTTTACCTTTGGTCACTTCTGCTATATTATGTTCCCCACTTAAATAAAGGAGGTTATTCAGTTGATATCTATTGTCCTTTATTTGAATTTCATTTTTAAACTCTTTCGAACCTTAATATGAAAATATTAAGGCATTAACGTCCTTTATTTTGTGATCTTTAGCGCAGAAAATTTAATAACCCTATTCACCCCCTCTAGGGTTCTTCAATTGGTATCAGAGCCTGGTCCACTGAAAATTCAGAGACTAATCGCTCTGTGGCAAAGATCATGGGAGATCACAACATGGGAGACTTATGTCAAGGACGTTCATGGAACAGATCACCTTTGCTGACAGGTGACAACTACAGAATTTGGAAGCGCTAAATGGAGATCTTCTTGAGAAATCAAGATGAGGACATTTGGGACGTAGTCAACAAAGGAAATTATCCTACTCCCCAGAAGACTGCTGAAGATGGAACAATAAGTGACAAACCAAGATCTGAGTATACACATGAGGAAAAAGAACGAGCGAAGAAAAATACTCATGCACATTATCTTTTAATTTGCAGTCTTAACTCTAATGAATTTGAAAGGGTGTCTAATTTTGATACAACTCAACAGATACGGAACTACTTAGTCACAACCTATGAAGGAACAAATCAAGTAAAGAAGACCAAGATCAACATACTAGTTCAAAAGTATGAAGACTTCAAGATGGAAGAAAATGAGTCCATTGAGTCAATGTTCAAAAGATTCAGTGCAATCATCAACCATCTCAAGTCCCTCGGAAAATCCTATTCCAATGAAGAACAAGTGAACAAGGTCCTTCAGTGTCTTCCCAGGCACAAATGGGGACCAAAAGTAACGGCAATAGAAGAAGCTCAAGATCTAGAGACCTTGAAACTTGAAGAGTTGATTGGCAAACTTCTTGCACATGAGATACGACTGTCTGAAGGCAGTCAAACCAAGGACATTGCCCTCAAGAGCACCAAGGAACCAGGAGAAGAATCAGAGGATGATTATGAAGAAACCATGGTCATGCTAGCTAAAGGTTTCAGAAGACTATACAGAAAGAATCCCAGATTCCGTGGCTATCTAAGAGAATCATCCTCCAAACGACCTTCACCCAAAAGTAAGATTCAAACCAAGGATGATAATGAATATAAATGCTTTGCTTGCGGTGCAACAGATCACTTGGTCAAGGAATGCCCTCACGTGAAGAAAGTCAAGGAACAAAGTGACTTCAGAGGAATAAGATTGAGCAGCAAAGCTATGGTTGCCACATGGAGTGAAAGTGAAAGCGAGTCCGAGGAAATTGCAAATCTTTGTCTCATGGCAAAGGACCTTACTGAAACACAGGCAGATGACAATGATGAGGTATTTACAAATCTCTTTCTGAAATGTCCTCAACATAATCTGAAACCAAGATTGCTCAATATGCTTGATTACATTGCAACCCTCACCGATAAAGTACAATATCTCACTAGAATTGCTGAAACAAACTCCAAAACCTTAGAAACACAATATGAGATAATCAAAAACCTTACCTCTGATAATGTCAGCATGAGAAATGAAATGATACAGAACCGAAAAGAGCTGAATTCCATTCTCAATCAAGAAATAAACCAAGTTCTCTCTACCATATACCCTGAGAAGAAAACCTCTACAGATAAACTTGGTTCACCCAAAACCAAACCAGAAACCTTACCCCTTCATAGACCCACAAATATACCAAAATCAAGAACTAAAACCAAGTGGGTTCCAAAGAAGCCAAACAGCAAATCTGTCCCCCGAAACAAAGAAACCTCTCTTAAACCTCCTGGTCCAAAGAAAGGTATAATGTCCTTCAGTGCAGGTATGTCTCAGGGCTCACAACGACCTCTGGTATTTGGACAGTGGATGCTCGAGACACATGACTGGAGATCCAACCATATTCAGAGAACTCAAGGACATCAAAAGTGGGAAGGTAACGTTTGGGGACAAAAGCCAAGGGAAGATCCTTGGAGTCGGCAAGGTCGGTAAGGACTCAGTCAATTGTATAAATGATGTATATTATGTAGAAGGTTTGGAGTATAATCTTTTAAGTATTTCTCAGTTTTGTGATAGGGGTTATAAAGTTTGGTTCAATAAGAATTCATGTGTCGTAGAAAAAGAATCTCATGAAATAGTCCTTAGAGGTCATCGGATGAACAATGTGTATGTTATTGACCTCAGTGATCATATGACAAAGGACCTCACCTGTCTTAGAGTTGCATCAGATGAAACCTGGTTATGGCATCGTAGATTGGGACATGTGAGCATGAAAACCCTTCAAAAGCTAAAACGCCTAGGCTTGGTTAGAGGACTACCATCTCAGAATTTCATTCGTGACAAAGTATGTGATGCATGCACAAAAGGCAAACAGACCAGAACTTCCTTTAAACCTGTGTTTCAAGTAACTACCTCTAGATGTTTAGAACTGTTGCATATGGACCTCTGTGGACCAATTCCATACAAAAGTCTAGGAGGACGCTCATACATACTAGTCATTGTTGATGATTATTCTAGATTTACCTGGGTTTTATTTTTGAAGGATAAGACAGAGGCTTACCCAGAATTTGAGAAACTATACAGGCAATTCAAGGTCCTTACAGAACTCAGTCTGGTGTCTATAAGAATAGATCATGGAAGATAGTTTGATAATCGAGATCAATTTGGAAAATTCTATGATCAAGAAGGGGTTACACATAATTTCTCTGCCCCAAGGACACCATAACAGAATGGTGTGTTGAACGAAAGAACCGCACACTGGAAAACATGGCCAGAACAATCATCTGTGAGAACAATCTACCCCTCTTTCTTTGGGCTGAAATTATAAATGCTTCAAATTATATTCTCAACAGATGTACCATAAGGTCCTTCATAAAGAAGACACCCTATAAGCTGTTCAAGGGTAAGACACCAAATGTAGCTCATCTCAAGGCCATTGGATGCAAATGCTTCGTTCATAACAATGGCAAGAAGGCCTTAAGCAAATTTGAGCTAAGAAGTGAAGAAGGAATTCTGGTAGGATATTCCTTATCCAGGAAGGCCTACAGAGTCTACATTAAAGCATCTAAAAAGGTGGAAGAATCCATTCATGTTGTCTTCGATGAAACTTCCACCACTCCATCAGAAAGGTCCTCCATCAAATTCCAAATTCATCAAGATGATGATGACGAGGACTCCCCTCGTATATTTCAGCAAGGTCCTCTTCAACAAAATGAAGAACCTCCTCCAGATGACACCATGCAATCAACTTCAGAACATGAGGAAAATGAAGCTCAAGGACCTTCGCATGATGTAGAACAAGGACCTTCCTCAAGTGAAGGACAAGGACCTTCCTCAAGTGAAGGACAAGGACCTTCACCGACAGAAACTCCTCAAATGGCTGATACTGCACAGCAAAACACTGAGGAGTCATCAAGGACCTTCAGGTTCAAACCTGCTTATCCAGCCGATAATCTTCTTTCAGGTCTGGAAACAGGTATTAGAACTCGATCCTCTCTTAGAAACTTTTGTGCCTTTCATGCATTTGTTTCTCATATTGAACCTAAAGGACCTGAAGAAGCTCTAAAGGACAGCAACTGGATCCTAGCTATGCAAGAAGAATTGAATCAATTCGAGCACAACAAAGTATGGAAGCTTGTCCTAAGACCCAAACACCACCCAGTCATTGGTGTGAAATGGGTCTACCGCAACAAATTAGATGAACATGCCACTATTACAAGAAACAAGGCAAGGCTAGTTTCCAAAGGGTACAACCAAGAAGAAGGCATTGACTATGAGGAAACCTTCGCACCAGTTGCAAGACTAGAGGCCATTCGAATACTCCTTGCCTATGCTGCATCAACTCACATGAAGCTGTATCAAATGGATGTAAAAAGTGTCTTCCTCAATGAATACCTAAAGGAAGAAGTCTATGTGGAACAACCTCCAGGATTTGAACAACAAAATCCAGATACTCATGCTTACAGACTTCAGAAGGCCCTTTACGGCCTAAAACAAGCTCCCAGGGCTTGGTATGAGAGACTAAGCTCCTTTCTTCTAAGAAATGGATTCACAAGAGGTCTCATAGACAAAACACTGTTCATCAAAACCTCAGGTCAGGACTCCACTATTATTCAAGTTTATGTAGATGACATTATTTTTGGTGCTACTAATGAAATCCTATTAAAAGACTTCTCTGATCTTATGAGCAAGGAATTTGAAATGAGCCTTGTTGGAGAACTTAGTTTCTTCCTTGGCTTGCAAATCAAGCAGCATGAAGATGGCATCTTCATCAATCAGAGTAAGTATGTCAAAGAACTCCTAAAGAAATATGGGCTTGAAAATGTCAAGCATTGTAGCACCCCAATGTCCTCCACCTTAAAGCTTGATCATGATCAAAACGGTAAGGCCATTTCTGACAAACAATACCGAGGTACGATTGGATCTCTCCTCTATCTAACTGCTAATCGTCTAGACATTATATTTAGTGTGTGTGTGTGTGCACGTTTTCAAAGTGCCCCTAAGGAATCTCACTTGATTGCTCTGTCAAAAGGATCCTGAGATATCTTGCAGGCACAAAGGACCTTGGGCTATGGCATCCTAGCAACAACCCCCTTCATCTTGTTGGATACTCAGACGCCGATTTTGCTGGATCCAGAACATATCAAAAAAGCACTTCAGGAGGATGTCAAATGCTAGGTCTATCACTTATATCCTGGCAATCAAAGAAGCAAATGATGCATTCTTCCACAGGTGCTTGTTGTGCACAACTCCTGTGGATCAAGCAACAGATAAAGGACCTTGGCATCGAAACCTCAAGTACTCCAGTTAAATGTGATAATCAAAGTGCAATTCAAATTACCAAAAATCCAGTTCAGCACTCCCGCACCAAACACATTGAAGTACGACACCATTTTATCAGAGATCATGTGGACAAGGGCCATATCACTATGGACTTTGTACCCACACATCAACAACTGGCCGATATTTTCACCAAGCCCCTTCCCACTGAGCAATTCATCACTAAGAGAAGGGAACTTGGTATGCTTCAACCTAGTGCCTAGTTGAGGGGGAGTCAGGGCTCATCCTTCCAGGGGGAGCCAAAGGACCTCACCCACCAGGTATGTTCTCTAAATTCCTTTTGCTCATAAAGGACCTTGACACTCTTGCCATGGAACCACATTGAGCATTCCCATATAAACTCCTGGCAAACAGTTATACGGACAGTTCACTCTATAACTGCTTTGGATAACTGATATTTTAAAAATCTTTTCCAAATATTACTTGTTTATTTTTGTAAGTTTTTTTTCTCTACTTCTCTCCTTCCTTTTTCATCCGCCCTCCCTTTCCCATCTTACAGATTTCAAAATCTCTTAAATATCCCATCAAATCACAATAAAAACCCCAACCGTCACACT
Organism: Portulaca oleracea; assembly: GCA_029582165.1. Lineage (NCBI taxonomy): Eukaryota > Viridiplantae > Streptophyta > Magnoliopsida > Caryophyllales > Portulacaceae > Portulaca > Portulaca oleracea. Next base: position 24,354,171 of record CM055877.1, on the reverse strand, counting down.
CAATCCTCTCTCTTTCCTTTTATCGATAACCGTATTCTCTCATCATTTCCTTTTCCTTCCCTATATCCGACCTTCCCCCTCTCCCTTTCAACCTCCTATTTAAACTGACCACACCCCTCTCACTTTTCACTCACTCATCCCCACCAACCATCTCTATCATTCTCATTCCTCCATATCTTCACTTTTCACCATGGGAAAGCGACCTGCCATCAAACAAGCAACCTCCTCTGGGGTTGCAAAACGCACCCGCTCCAGTAAATACTCACCCATTCCCCCCGACTCCACCAACTCTCATAGTTCCTCCTCTGATGCACTTACCGTTCCACCACCCTCCAACTCCACTCTTCAACTCACCCCTTCCCAACGCCTGGAACTCTTCTCCAAACGCCCACTGCTGTGCTGTGATACTGTCGACCTAGACTCCCTCATTGAAGCCTTTCCCTCCTTTTCGACCCTGAAAGACATCAGCTGTAAATCGTTCTTCAACTGTGACCAAGGTGTCTACCGATCCCTTGTCCACCAATTCTTTGCCAATCTTGTAGTCAATCCGGGAAGAACTTCTCTTCATTCGAAAGTCTCAGGTACCGACATCTTTCTCTCTGCAAATCTTATTGAAAAATGTCTGAATCTCACTCCCAGCATAGCAAAATCTCCTCTCCCTTTACCCTATGATCCAAAGCAAGAACTTCTGAAACTATATGGTCGTCCCTCAGAAACCAAAAACACCCAATACACTGCCTTGACCTCTGAAGCCCGTTTCCTGTACTATACCATTGTTCGGACAATCTTGCCCCGTGGTTCGAACAAAGAAACCCTAAATGAAGCATGCGCCTATTTCCTTCTGAACATCCTAAATGACAGACACCCTGAGATAGGTGACATTGTTGTCACCAACCTCATCCGGGCAGCGTCCTCCACATCTGGCCCTTTACCATACTGCATCCTCCTCACCAAGGTCTTCCAAGCTTATGTGATCCCTTTACCAGCCTCAGAACGAGTCTCTGTCCACATCTCAACCATAGGCATTCCTCTTCTCAAAAGTCTGGGCTATCAACAACAAGATGACGGGACTTGGCTTCACTCGGATGAGATAAAGGCTGCTCATGAGAGCTCTTCTGCTGCCGCTGCCAAGGACGTTCAGGACAGTCTGCAGATCCAAGTCTCCAACCTCCGGAATGAGGTCCTCACCCTCCACCAAGAAATCCAAGGCCTTCAGAATGTGCATGCATCTCTCCACACCGCCATCACCTCTCTCAAAAATGTCATCTCATCCCTGCCGCCTCCTCCGACCATTCAGGCTACTCCATGCACCTCTCCTGTTGCTGACCTCAACCCCACTCCTAATGCAGATACTCCCAATGTCACCCTTCCTTGAAGCGTTTTTTTTTAAATTTCTCAAACTTTTGTGCCAAACATACCTCCTGTTTCCTTTCTGGTGAAAGCCAAAAAGGGGGAGATGAACTACTACTATGCTTATGCTCTGCTGTGTTCTCTTTTGCTCTATTGAACTTTTCTGTTGGGTCTATAATTAAAAACTGCTCTCTACTAATATGCATGATTTTCTAGCTAAATTCCCTATATGTTGCATATACTATTTTTGCTTAAAATCACTGCCATGGAGTTTTTTCTTTCACTCAAAAAGGGGGAGATTGTAAGATCCTCCTCTACGCAAAGGACATTGGCCTATGCAGGATCAAGGACGTTTATCTCAAGAACGCTACGCAACCTCCGAACAAAGAAGGGATTATGTTTTGAAGTGAAAGACCAAAGAAGAGCAAAAACCCAATTAGGGAAGTATATCCTAATTGATCTTCTGGAAATTCTTATCCACCTATTTTTGAAATAAGATTTACTAATTGATCTTCTTTATTTCAGAAAACACTTAATCAAGGGATGGAAGAAGAGATTGAATTAGAGATATTCTGAATCGAGACCAAGAAAGGAAACAACAATTTAAGGAAGTTATCATTCAACACAAAGAAGGAAGGCATCTGATTTGCAACGGCTCCATGCGTCTGGAAGATGCATAAATAGAAGACATCATTCTTAAGGAAAATCAACTATTCCACGGATGAAATAGGGTGTATCAAACAGAGATAGTGTTTTCTTGTTTGAGTGAAAATTGTATGTGAGATTGCTTGTAAGAGTGCTTTCAAGTTCATAACGGATCTAGAACTGTGATAGGCTCTTGTGATCAAATCCTAGACGGACTTAGGATTTGAATAGTGTTAACACCAAACAAAGGCTTTGGTGGGTGTTCATCTTCCAACAAATAAGAAGCGTCCATAGCAAGGCGTTTGGTTCTAAGTGAACCTAAGGACGTTTACCTTAGGTCACTTCTGCTACATTATGTTCCACTTAAATAAAGGAGGTTATTCAGTTGATATCTATTGTCCTTTATTTGAATTTCATTGTTAAACTGTTTCGAACCTTAATATGAAAAGATTAAGGCATTAACGTCCTTTATTTTGTGATCTTTAGCGTAGAAAATTTAATAACCCTATTCACCCCCCCCCCCCCTCTAGGGTTCTTTCAAGATGACATAAATGTGAAGTGTCAAAAAGATATATACTTTAAAGGCCACGGAGGATACCATTTGCTTGAAGCTCCTCAAGTGAACAACAGTTCCCAATTGATTCAGGAAGGCATTTTAATTGGTTGTTTGAAACATTTAACAGCTTTAACTGCATTTGCAAAAACATAAGTCACAAGCATGACAAAGTAGTTCCAATAGTAGACAAAAAATATACTTATAATTCTGCCACAATTTTTCCCCGCATCAGTTTCATGAATATTGGAAAGGGTTTTTGGCTCAAAATAATCCGAAGTTAGAGGTGAGTGGCTGAAAATAATCCAAACTAACTTTTTAGTTGAAAATAATAAAAACTTTTCACATACTTACTCTGATTAAATCAGAATTGAATTCCGACGTCACAAAACTGACTTGACACCCTTAAAAATTTCAAAGATGCAGTGGGTTAATATTATTTTCAGTCGGGTTCAACTTTTCAAGAGCGCCAAGTCAATTTTGCGACGTCGAAATTCAATTCTGGTTTAGTCAGAGTAAACAGGTGAAGAGTTTGGATTATTTTCAGCCAAAAAGTTAGTTTAGATTATTTTCAGCCACTCACCTCTGAGGCTTGACTTTGGATTATTTTGAGCCAAAAACCCTATTGGAAATGTTGACGCTAAGATTAAAATTCAGGTCCACATGTCATACTCCTAAATATCCTCAATAGAGTCCGGTTTTGAATCACTCATGTCAATAGACCGCAGTATGACAATTGTAATTGCAAAAGAAATTTGGAGATTCTACCATAGTTGAATTTATTTTCAGCTATGGTAGTTGAAATGTATACGTACCCTTAATTTTACCATTAAAAAATAAAATTAATATATATATTCACCGACTTGTTACAATAAGTAAATATATATGTTAAGTTATAATTTTTTACAAAATTGAATATTTTAAAGAAATTCTATCATATTTGACTTTTTTCAACTATCATAGTTGAAAAGTGGAAAGAACATTAATTTTAACATAAAAATTCAAAATCAATGTAGGTTGATCAAAGTAACGTGATACAATAATTAACCATGTTTAGGAGGATATAAATCTTTTTAAAAAATATGATTTATTTTTGATAAATGAATGATATAAGATTTTCAACTACCATAGTTGAAAATAAATTCAACTATGATAGAATTTTCAAAAGAAATTTAATCACTCACGTTTCTTAGACTCCCTAGCGTCTCAGGCAAGCATGTTAGTGAATTCCGGGAGATTAATAATTGCTCAAGTCGGGTCAATTTTCCCACTGTAACATACGAGAAAAGATCATTAGTAACTAGCAACATGGTTTCATAAGATAACTCCTAAGAAGACTAAGAAGACTGAAAGAGAAAACTTGCCTTCATTAGGCAAGCCAGTAATACGATTCCCATCTAGGGTCATTACTTTTAAGGATTGGAGTTCTCCGATGCTCATAGGAAGGCATTCAATAAGGTTATCCGCCAATATCTAAACAAGGAAATATTGCTAATTGGTTAAGATAATACACCGTAAGAAGTTAACAATACTAATTAATGGGGCGTTTAGTTGGGGTCGTTTCGTGGGAAGGTTGCACAATAAGGATGGGAAAGTTTGGTTAGCGGCCATTATTCTTCTATGTTGAATGAGAAATACTTTCCCATTGGGGGTTGGGAAAGTTTCTTTCCCATGGAGAAGAAAAACTATTTATTGTTTAACTTCCTTTAATACTCCTGAAGTTATTTTATAAATTGATAAACAAGGTTAGTTTGGATATCTCAAATAAACTTTCCTACAAACTTTCCTATGTACTTAAATATCAACCACACTATAAAGTATTCTTTCCAGGAGAAGTTTTCTCGGGGAAAACTTTGCTAGAAAGCATTTTCTTAGGAAAGAACCAAAAACACCATAAGTTGTTATGTTGCGTGGTGTAAGACTGCATAAGGCCAGTTTTCCCACTTTTTTCAATTGTGTGCTCGTTCATGAAAAGGTGCATGGTGGCTTTGTTTCACGTTCTGACCTTTTAGAAAATGGTTCGAAATTCTTTCAACTTCTGGTGTTTTAAATGACAGTTTGGAATTTCCCCTAGCGTATGGCCTCTTCTTTTATTAAGTTGAGGCATTAGCTTGTGTTCTGGCTTCTTTTTGTTGGGTTGAATGTGGAGACCAATTTTGGGTTGGTCTTTGTCTCTTGGGGAGCAAGGTAGAAGAGTTTGAGTAAGAATCAAGTTGTTGATTTGTTCCACTTCTTTTTTGTAATTCCTTTGTTGTAGAAACTTTATTAATCCTAAAATTGTGTCAGCCTTGTACTATAAATAGAGCCTAGGTGCTAGGTTTATTTGTATTCCAATTGGGAGTGTTTCATCTTATACCACAAGAGATTGACCTATAATCTCTGTGTCCCTGAGGGAGTTGTGTAAGGCTCATCTATGAGTGCTGAGTTCTCAGGTTGTAACTCTAAGGAGGTTGTCAGAGATTGTGAAGGTCCGGGAATCTCTGAAACATTATTGTAATCCTCTGATAGTGCATCGTTCATGGTTTTTTTCCCGGATTGGGTTTTTCCATGTTATTTCCTTGTGTCGAGTCTTTATTATTTTTCGCCCTTTATTATTGTTTGTCTGCTAACAGCACTCTGAGTATCCTAACACTTTTGTCTACAATTCAGTAATTCACTTTTTTGGCCATCCATTTGATAATTATGATTCATCCCTATATCCACAATATGATTCACACTTTGAACATATGCAAACCCTATTATACAATTCCTCATAATATGAATCTACCGAAGATATAGCTAGTGTAGCTAACTGTCTAGGTACATAAACAGTGTTATGGAAATTTCAAACTACTCCATGTGTTTCTTATGATTAGATATTACTTTAGGTAATAACCTTGCCAACTCTATAAATCTTGTATCTTGCTTTATTTGCTCAAAGAGATAATCTCACCCTATAACATGTCCCTCTGTAGATGTTTCAACTTTACAGTTCAAAACTTTCTTCATGTAATTGATGTTTTTCTATGTCCCACCAAAGGTAAGCTAGGAACTTCACAACCACAAGAGCTCACCAAAACGTTAAACAAATTTTTTTATATCACAATATCTATTGAGTCATTATACCTTGGAGGATGGTGGGGCCCAATTCTCTAGAACACCTTAGAACAAGGAGTCTCTCCTTTTCCATGTTATTTTGAAGAGGACTTTATGCATAATAAAGGTTGTTACTAGTGTTGGCAAAAATCTATCCGACCATAATTCTCGAGTCTATCAAACCAAATTGGGCCGAGTATGGTCACCATTTTCTCGTCCAAATGCAAACCTAGGTTGCGTCTAGTTTAGGGTTAGAAATCTAAGTTGTCCGAATTTTATACCTGACATATACGGACAATGTTTGAACCCAAACCTGAGCCCGAGCCCGAGCCCAAATTTACAATAACGCACATTTAAAAATCCTAATTGATTGCTCTTGTTTGTGTGCCTCATACTCTCAACGATTTTTGCTTGCACAAACTCAATCTATATCCCGAATTCAGACATTAGCCATAATAGACAATTTGGTCAAATCATTTGTTAGAACCCCTCAAGGATGTTGCCTTGACGACTGGATCAGTTTTGAATAAAAGCCAAAATTCATTTAGCCAGAAAAGTTAAGAGGCTAAAGGACATGCATTTACGTCAAGAGACTGAAGGACATTTACGTCAAGCATCTCAAGGACGTTCATGTCAAGCACGAAAGATAAAAGGAACAGGGAAGTATTTCTGGAAACCAGTTACTCGATCCCTCCATTCTTATTTCTAACCAGACTAACCGATTGTAATCCTTATTGTATAGGAAACAATCGTGAAGAAATTAGAAGGAACAAGGATCGTGATTTAAGGAGAAATCTTCCAAAAGAAGGAACGGAAAATCGTCAATTCCGGAAAGACAAGCAAAGTGCAAAGAGGAAAAAATCATCATCAATTCTGGAAAGACAAGCAGGATGCGTAGAAGGAAAGAATAGATCCCCAACGACTACTACCTACAAGTTGCGCCCATAAATAGATGAATTTAGACCTGTCAATTCGGTCGGGCGGGTGGTTCCGGGTCGGTCGTATATCGGGTTCGGGTAAATACGGGTCGGGTGTATTTCGGGTTCAGGAAAATACGCCCGGTGTATTTCAGTTTCAGGTCAACCCAACGGGTTATGATTGCGACCTTTTTCCGCTTTTTCTTTTAAAAAAATGGTCTCTAAATACTACTTTTTGTACAATATACATAATAAAATATGATTATCTTCTAGTAACGATAGATTATTGTAACTATTTTAACTTAAATTAGAGAAATAACAAATAAATAAGTTGCGCTTATAGTTTAACGTTAAAAATTACAAAGAAAAATCACAAATTCTAATAAAGTTGAACTTAAAAAATTAATTTTTCGGGTTAAACGGGCGGGTCGGGTTTGACCCGCTAATTTTCGGGTTCGGTATACTTCGGGTTTAGTTGAAAAAATCGTGTTGAAAACCCAGAAATTTTGGGCGGGTTCGGGTCGGGTTATCGGGTCGGGTCAGAAACTGCCAAGTCTAGATGAATTGCAGACCGAAGAAATTAACGATTCAAAGTGAAGTAATCAGGTGTTACCAAAACAGAGGGTGCTCTGTTTTGAGTTCTTTTCTTCGTGTAGAAATGTTGTATTCGGTGAGAAATTTGTGTTTGAGTGTAAATGATTCCTTAACGGAACTAGGATTTGATTGATACTCTTGTAATCGATTCCTAGAAGGACTTAGGATCGATTAGTGTTTACACCTAATTTGTGGTTGGTGTGTGTTTCCCAGAAACTCTGTTCGAAGCTTCGCTGTTTGTTGTTCGTTGCAACCTTAAGGACGTTCACCTTAGACAGTTTTCACATTCAAGCATATATTGTTCCAACGAAATAAAGGAGGTTATTCAGTTATCTCTTATTGTCCTTTATTTCAGCTTACCTTGGTTTATCTTAAGTTGAATCTTAATCTGAAAAGATTAAGAAACCCTAACGTCCTTTACCATTGAGTATTTGTGCAGCAATTTTCATAACTAAATTCGCTCCCCTCTAGGGTTCTTTCATCATTACAAAACAAAATTTGGACATTCAGTCAAATTGCACAATTCACTCTAGATTCAGGCATGGCAGTGTCTAAATTTGAATTTTGGACAGGGTTGTGTTTGGGAATTTTATCTGAATTGTTTGAACTCGCATTTACCTTAATGTTTTTTTTTTTTGAACACCACTAGTCACTGTCTTACCATCCATGTAAGTGAAATCCCCATTCTAAGGATGGTCTTGAATTCTAGGGTTTCCTTTACTATAATAAGGAGCATTCAAAATTGGTGGATCCTCACTTTTAGAAACCCTATAGTTAAGGATACCATTATTTCAAACACATTATCATGTACTTGATAAATTGTTTCTCCGATATAGGAATTGAATGACGGTTCATGCTTTCGAATACATTCTCGGCTTATGGAGAGGTTTTCAACCCATGGGATACCAAAATGTTGATTCGCTAGAAGACTCACTTCGTCAAGCTGCCTATTTAATACAACCTTTGCTCGCCAACCAACTGAAATTTCATGAAGTTTCAGCATGCAACTTTTTGTGGTCAGATGCTTTTTATTCCTACAATTATGGTGATAATCAAGCATGCCATAAGGTTCAAATAGGGCGATTAGGAGAGCTTGAATCAAATATGCAACATGACATAGACAGTTTCCTAGCGTATCAGCCATTTGCTCTTTTACGGGTGAAATCCCCTTCACATATCTAGAATGCACTCTAATGATTGAACCGACCTTCAAGTCCTCTAAAAAAAAATCCAAGATGAAATCTTCTAATGATTCCATTCATATCATATACTAAGTTGTATTCAGACATAGCGACATTTAGTGTGTCACCTAAGATGATAATATACGACAACACAATAAGGCTAGATATATCCTTAATACTACTAAAATATTACAACACTGGGATGATATGGTTATAACACCAAATTTTAGTTATGACACTACTTTTCTATGGTCAAACAAAAGAAAGATTTACATTGTCGCTTATCAAATGCTGCATGACATGATTTGTTGACCTTTTGACCCATGTGATTATGATATCTAACCTAACAAAATCCTTTGCATAATTCCAATGTGAAGCTTCTTAAGTAATTGCAACAATGAAAAAGGTAATGTTTGCACAATTGTAGCCTACATAGAAAATCTAGTATCATGATATAGTTTCTTAAAGAATTATACCATTAAATGTTCAAAATGTCTAGTAAAGAGCCACTAATATTAGATACTCTCCTAATTCTGGCAAGGGAAACCGTACATGTAAGGTCATCCTAAATTTCTAAACGAGGATTTCGTTGATATGGATGCTAAGACAATTGCCCTTATGATGGATAAGTTTCTCTCTAACAAGAACATGGAAAAAGAAGAGGGTCTTAATTATACTAAGATGCTCCAAAGAATTAGGTCCCGCCATCCTTCAGTGTAAAATTGTGCAATAAAACTGTCTCGTGACATTGGAAACTTGGATTAAGTCATTTGATATTCTCTTTGTGGGTTATATGACTCATGAAGTTAAATTGAATGGGACACACAAAAGCATCAATTAAATCAAGAAAGTTTTGGATGGGAAAATTGAAAGAGGGTCAATTTTCTCGTGACATCCTGACAAAGGGAAAAGAACAATAGTTTAAATTTTTTGAGCCAAGAAAATTTGAGTATAGTCGGCCCCCTTTCATATAAGCTATGCTAAAATATAGTCACTAATTCAGACATATGATCTAATACCTTGCCGTTGCACCTAAAGATTTATGAATGTTATAATTAACATAGTTTATTATTGAATTTTATCTTTTGGGTTGCTTCATTGATACTTCATATCAAACATAAATTCTTCACATCACACATTGGAGGATTGCGTGTAACATGTAAGTATTTTATTCAATTACCTTGCACATATTACGTGCGATTCAAGACTAATGCCTATAATCGGACTAATTGAAAACTATACTTCAGTAAGGATGAGGAAAAACTCTAATCCTTACCAGACGTTGCATACTAGACAATTTGTTGATGTCCTCTGGAACATGAACTGCACAAAATACACAAGACGAAATGCACATTGATCACAAAATGGCTAAAAATTGAAAACACATGTGGCATGCAACAATCCATGCAACCTATCTAATAAATAATGTGACCTTTAGTCCTTGACGACAACATACATTTAGTACAACACACGAACTTCAAAAGCCATGTATGTGATGTCACTTTCTCGGCAGAAGAATGTTTTACCTCCATAATTCGATCCTATTATTTGCGTTCCTAAGAGGGTCACATACATTAGAATAGTCTATTCAAGAGATATGTAAAATCCTATGCTTCAATAATTTGAAGAGTGGCATTAATGATCTATAAAGCATATCTCAATTACGTGCATAGGGGAGTACAAGAGAAAAATTCAAAGTAAGCCCTCCAGCATGTTTTGGGTTGTCTCCCAATACTATGCATGATTCTTCCGAAAAACTTTCAACAAGAGGCTTGCTAGTCAGCGTACTCTTGTTTAGCTTTGAGTCTGTAGAGATGGATCTCAAATATCAACAAATAATCACTAGTCACACATCCAAATAAAGATTAAACTCTCTTCTCACCATCATTTCCAAGCCCAAAAATTATGCACCTGACTTACTACTGCAATGCACATGTTGTTTCTCTAATCCCTTCTCTTCAAATCATTCATTTTGGTGACTAGGTTACTTGTAAACTTCTTTTCAATAAAATTACTTTTTTACGGCTTTCAGAAATCTCCACTTTTTCTTGTCACAACCTGATTTTCCCAAACCTTATGTTGGAAAGATCGAATAGCCCCCTCCCCCACAACATTTCTTTTGATTACTTTGTGTTCCAGTTGTTGCATTACTATGTGCATACAACCAATGTTTGACTAATACTGATATGAGCCATCATTCACTATTTCCCTTCTGAAAATCATTCGTCATTTTGCATTTTCCAAATATTTTTGTTCCTTGTGCCCCGAAATGTTGGATGCTGCCATAGTGTATGCCAAATCATGATTTTAATATGACGTAATCCTGAACAGCGGGCTCCTCAACAAATACATTTTGTTTTGGGACAACAATCATAACGAGAACTCAGTACACTCTCAATAGTAGATATATGTGATTTCAGATTAAATATCAACAAAAGAGTACGACCAAAACTTGGAAGTATTGATCATATTTGCTTCTTTACTCTTTTTTCGAGATTACTGCGATTAGTGCATGGCTAATTGCTTCAGCAATCCACTGTCTACAATAAGATCCCTCACAGCACAACCAAAATCCTCTTATGAATTGACACCATATACACTAATCACTCGTAAAGATAGAGGAAATGAAACCATTAGTACCTGGTTGTCCTCTACGAATGAAGAAAACATACATCCTCGACATCACATCTATGAAAGATCACTTCAATAGTCCTGTTTTGCTCAAAGCAAGACCTCCCTGCAAAGAGTTTCATCAACAATGCTTCTTCGGAAACATTAAACCAAACTAAACCAATACTTCAAAGCACTGGCTAGCGATGATGTCCAACCCCCCCCCCCCCAAAGAAAAAAGAATAATAAAACCGGGAAGGAGCGCAGTTAGAAGTAGTCTTGGTCCTAAAGTATAAAGAGGTTGTTTAATTTCCATTAAACCCTAGACTTGAGTGTTATATGCCTACTGATCCACAACAAGAGAAGCATAAAACAGCTTAACTATAATCCCAAACTTGGGGAAGTTGTCCATAAGCAACTTTTTCAACAATCTGGAAATTGAACTACATATTGTTTTGATTTGGCTTCTTGAAACTATATTGATATGCTTCAATAATACCAATAACAGGGCAAACTAATGATAGATCAAATACTTTAGATGAGCTCTAGGATCTTCGAAATACAGAACACTACCACCATGCTTCAAAACAAGAATAGGTGAAAAGTTCTAAAACAAACATTTTGTATCAAATGAAAATTTAAACATGATATAGTCTCGAATAGAGGATACATACAATGGCCTAAACCCTATCTAAGTAGATTTTATGAGGAAAAAATCAAAAACAAAGTTAAACCACTCTCAATTAAGTATAAAGTAGTATCCTAGTTAATGGATCTAGAGGAAACGACTCTTGCCTTGAAATAGTACTCAATTTCTTATATAATCACATGGAAGGAACGGATAAGGGAAACTAAATAGAGGGAGGCTCAAAATACATCGAATGGTTTTTTAGCCAATAAAGGATTTGACAGGTCAAAGGATGTTTTCGTTTAGGAAATTTGGATTGTATTAAGCCAAACTATAGAGGATATGACAATTGTAAGTTGAACTTTAGAAATGTATCACAGTATGCTGAACAATTGGACCATTGAATTTCAGTGCACCGCCACCAAATCATCCAAGCTGAACGAAAACTTTGAACTAATAAATCCAATATGTGATAACTTTGAATGCTACAATCCAATATATTATGGTTTGGAATGCTACAATCTAATATATGATGGTTCAGACTACTACAATATTGGGATTACTACAATACAGGTGTCACGTAGGAATACAACCCTCCTTCGGGGCCATGTAACAAAATCTGGTGGCAGTGCGGTGAAATCCTAGGTTTCAGTAGTGCAGCTTACTGTAACACATTTCTAAAGTTCGATTTATCATTGTCCCCACCCCTATAGTTCAGTTTACTACTATCTAATTTTCCGTTCATTTATTTTTTTTTTAAATTCCTGTAGGAGGTTCTTATTACCGTTATTATTTTTCAAGTAATCAAACAAGGGCTAAATATGTTTTCGCATTACTCTAATAAAGCCCCTCTGTGCATTTAAATACAAAATAGGGGAAAAACATGAGTATGGTATCCTACTATATATAGGAATATGACCTAGATACTAACAATGTCTTAACATAATAGAATACAAAATTTATTTAGAAACAAAATCAATGACAGAAGAAGGTAGTATTACCTATCCTATTGTGTGTAAAGTCCACAGTGCGTACAACCTTGTCAAGGTTAAGTACTTCATCAGGAAATGTCTGTTGAGATTGAGACAAATAAAGTTTATTCAATGTGTAAGTAGAGTGTACCCCATCAGGCCTCAATCTTACTAAACCCAAGTCTTTTTCTTTTGAGCAAAATTAGTTAAATATGAAAAAGTGTGCAGTTTAGAGAAAATGATTGGAAATACACACTCCTGCAATGCAAATATGCATTCAAAAGAATATATGAACCTCGAGAATGTAAGTAGATGACATCAATTTATAAATTGTTTATACAATTAAGGAAAATGTCGAGTTTGGAGATCATGTAAGGTCTTTATGCAAAACAAGCCTAAGAATCACTTTAAGGAGAATGAGACACAATTTTATTTTATTTTTTTGAAAAAAAAAATTGACCCCACAAATTAACCCTATTCATCAATATACATAAATTCTTAATTTGATTAAAAAAACAGAAAAATCCATAACAACTAGAACGAAAAAGCAATGAAGAACTACAATAACAAACAAGGGAACTATATTACATATTAAAAAAGAGCCCTTAAAAGGCAGATTGTAGATAGCAAACCTTTAATTTGGAATCACGCAAAGCAACAATGCCGGTAGAACGCCATCGAGCGAGCCTATTGGCTTTGGAATCCCCAGATTTGCTGGGACCAGACCCCATTAATTTCTCTCTTCGTTTTTTTCTATCAAATTATTCAATAAAAATATGAACAAACAACATGAATCAAAGCCCTAGCATCGACATATCACATATTATAAAAAAAGATGAGTAAAATTTGAAATTGAGCCCTCAGAATTACAAGTTTCAAATATTGTAAATTGAAATCAAAAGATGATTGAATGTTGGAATTGCTATGTGATAATCTGATGTCGGAGGAAATTGTTGATGAGAATTTTGCTTTCCCAATTTCCCCCAATAAACAATACAACTCTTGGGTCGATAGACTTATGTTGCGTTAGGTGTTAACGCTACTCCTATGCTGACATGGGAGCAATTATTATAAACCATTGAAATCTGAAAATATGTTTAACTCGTTTCTATTATGAAAAAGTTATTGTTTGGTCTTATTTCGTGACAAATTGACACCGTTAATTGAATATTTTTGTCTGTAATTCCTTCACATGGTTTAGATATTGGTATATTTTGCAGGATCTTATGAAAATCCACATAATCCAAGAAAAATGAGTAAGGAAATGAAGAAAATAATAGAAAAAAATGGAAGAAAGACCAGGACCAAGACCCCCCACTAGGGGGTAATTAGACACCACCGAGGGTACGGGGTACCCCTAGCAGCGTCCAAGAACCCCCCCCCCCACCAAGGGGTACTAAGCTTCACGCCAACAGCAGCAGCTGGCAGCGTCGAGTTCCCCCTCGGTAGTGTCTGGCCTCAACTTCACACACCAACAGACGCTGGCAGCGTTCAAGTGCCCCCGCCCAGCGTCCAATACAGTAGCAGCAAATCGACAAACGCTGCCAGCGTCGATACACCCGCACCCAGCGTCTGACCTCGGAAATAAAAATCGATCGCGTCAAACGCTACCAGCGTTTGATGTTTCTACGCCGACTTCTTATGCGGGTAGGGTTTCCGTAACGTGTGTTTTTTTTTGTTTACCTTCACTTTAAAAGAAGCCTCCTTGTATACGAGTAGGGGAACTTAGCTTAGTATTTATACTTTATAGTTTTTAGCATAGCTTTGTTTTTATTAGTCTTTACTTAGGTTTAGTTTACGTTCTTCTAGATTTCTTTCAATTCATCAAATTATAAGTTACTCTTCTGAATTTAAATTCAAGTCAATTCTAGGTCTTGTTCGTTTTCAATCTTTATTTTCTGTCTCGCCAATTTCAATTTCATTAGTATTAGTTTCCACAAAATTCCAGCTTTTTAGTGAAGAGGAGGATTAAGGTTCGTCAAATTCTCCCTTCAGATGAGGATTCGAGCAGTCTTAATAATCTATATCACGCTTTTCTTATTTGTTCGAGAGAAAGTTCGTGAAGTCAAGATTCAGGAATACAAAGTAGAGTAGAAATCAAGTTTTCAGGTTAATGTTTGCATTCTTAATTTCAATTTTAGGTTCAATTTTTATGTTCTTGATATTGTTTATTTTCTTGAATATGAATTCTCTCTTTAGTTTCAATTTCCATGCTAGTTTAGATTAGAAGTTTTAATTCTTTATTCATTGCTTATAATTGCGCTCTTAGTTATGAATTTTCTTTGCAGTGTTAATTTCCTTCATGTTTAGGTTAGTTTTTGTTTTAATTCATTATTTACTGCTTTCAACTTTGAACCTTTCCAAACCAATTACCTAAACCTGACACACCATCCCTGTGGATACGACAACCTGACTCATAAAACCCAAAATACCACAACCGAACAATGGCGTCGTTGCCGGGGATGACGTTATTTGGTAGATTAGGTTACTTGTTTTGTAAATAGTTTATTGCTTTATTAGTTGTAATTTAATTCAGAAAAAAATGTGAACAAAAAATTTGGAAAAAAAAAACAAAAACAAAAAAAAGAGAGAGAGTTATGACTGATGTTCAGTTTCCACAATTCGAGCAAGAAATATTTTGGAGATATTTTGCTAGATTACAAGATTATCTTGCTCAATGTGAATCATATAGTATCTCATATGATAGATTGGATATTTTGGGTATTGTGAATGAGGGTGTGAACTATGAAACCTGTAATCTGTTAGAATATTATGGGTTTTCTAATTTAGGAAAGATGACGCATGAGAATTACTTGAGTGGATGTCTAGGGATTCTTATGAATTTGAGCAACAAAATGTCATTCCTAACTTTCAACCTTCTTATTCTGCACCATCCTCTGAGACTTTAGCCATATCATCTTGTGAGTACCTCCAATATCTTAATGGTCAATCTAGTGGTGGGGAGTATGTGGAAAATTTTTGTGAATCTTCTCAAGGTCCCAATAGCGAGTTTCTTCCTCAGTGTTTTGTATGTCATTCATGGGGTCATTTATTTAATGCTTGCTCTGAATACTCTGCTTTCAAAGCTTTTATGGATGGATTCGAATCTGCTAAACCTGAATCGAATAATACTCATATGTGTGAAATGTGGGATGAGGATAAAGGCCCAATGTTTATATTTACCAAAACCCCTTCTCATTCACCTAATGAAAGTAGGGAAGTATCATGTGATACTGAGGTTAATCAGGTTAGTGAGCCCACTTGTGAGATTACACTTGAGGATGAGACACCATTGATGGAGAAGGATTCCACAAGTAATGAATTAGTGTGTGATGATGTTGTGCTCTATGAGAATATTCTTAATGAATCATTAATCACACCCTTATCATTGCCATTATGTGAGGAGAGGATTGAATTATCTGATGTTCATTCTGATACATCTTTCATAAATGAGGAGTCTAGTACTTGTTCATTGCCCCATCTTATTGGTTTACATGCTTAATCTCCATGTGTGGAATAATATGAGGATTCATCTATAGTTACTCTTTTCCCCTCTCTTTTAACTCAAGATCTTAATTTCCATAATGCATCTGTGTGTGAGTATGAGTCTTTCACAATGGGTTATAACCCTGAACATTCCATTTTCACTTTCGATGATGCTTTGAATGATGCACATTTGTCTTATGATATTGATAGTTCTTCGGAGGAGTCTAAAATTGATGAAGATGAAGATGTACCTTCTTGTAATGTTGAGAGTGTGGTCATGTGGTATAACCCTACTTTTTTCTTATCACTCACTGATGAATATGATGAATTGGATGAAAGTTGTGAATTGGAGTCTGGATTTGATGAAAATAGCATGGAGGTTGAGTGTGAGGATTCTACTTTGTGTTCTAATGAAATTGAAATTGGTCCATCATCTCCCCTTCATGTGATTTGTTTTCTTACACTCCTTTCCCGTGAACTTGAGTTTATGAAGTCCCTAGGTCTCTTAGGAGGGTATAATTTCCTCATTGACCCCTATAGCACCTGCCTACAGGACTTGCCTAGGAAAATCAATTTTGTGCATTCATTTCATGACTTTACTGATTATTCCAAGGCGTTTGATAAACTATTGAGAGCACTCATATTTGCTGATGAACTGTTGAGATTGTGCTCTTATATATGTTCACCGTTTTGACATGCATTCGAGGATGCATGACCTACTTCTGCGAGCATTGAATGGTTCTGAGATGGTGTCCGACATCTTAAGGTGAGATGGAGTGATTGATGCTCCATGGGTGATCCTTAATATTCTGACCGGGATTTCATAGTTTGGGTATACTCAGTACTCAACCATGTAATATCGTTCATTCGTTCCCTTCTATTTATAATACGGTTAGTGAGCTTGCTTTCTTTGTTTCTTTTGTTTTCTTTTGGCGTATTTCTTTTTCTTTTCTTTTGTGTGCTTGCTTACTTCTATTTCCAATGAGGACATTGTTGGCATTTTTGTGTGAGAGTGGGGGTAGCATGCATGCCGGCTTGTGATTTTTCTTTCCTTTTGTGTGATTTTTATTTTCTTTTGTGAGGTGTCACTTCATTTCTAATGTGGACATTGTAAAGTTTTTGTGTGGGAGTGGGGTGACACAAGTGCCTAAAAATGTAGGATGAGAAAGAATTTTAGGGTACCATTGAGAAAAGGCAAAATTTAAAAAAAAATAAATAGCCAAAGGTAGTTTGTATACATGGTTTTGTCGCTCATAACTTGAATAGTGCAATTGCTTAGTTAGGAATGGTTAGCGAGTACTTGATAGGCTTCAAGCGTGGTTGTTGCCTTATCTAAACATAATAACATTACCTGTATTTACAACCATGTGGTTTTCTTAGAATTTTCACTTCTGGCTTGTTAATGTGATGGTCTTAGTTTAGGAGGGAAGGTTTGGCCTTTTATATATCCATGCGCTAATTAAGATAAATAAAAAAAATGGAAAAAGAAAAATGTTGGTACACCTACACAGGTTGGTATGAGTGGTGCGGCGCTATTACCCATTAAGCACTTTGTTGCGTATGGAGTAACCTGTGTTGGGAAGGTAAACCTCATTTATGGGCCTTCCCGAAAATACTAACGCAAAAACATTGAAAAAAAGAAGGGAAATTGGATTCTAATAATACGAACTTTTGGCCATATAAGACTTGATAATACGAACTTTCGATTAAGTGATGAATAATATGAACTTTGACCCCCTGTTGCCCCCAGTAACACGCCACCGAGTTAACATTTTCTTGACTCATCGGCGATCCTACCTGGCGGTGGAGGCTTGTTGCCTTTGCTGTTTGACCATGCTATGTCACCCATTGACTTAAAAAATTGCAAACTCACCCCTTTTATTTTTTTAACCCACCACTCTTTTCTTCTTCTTCTTCTTCTTCTTCTTCTCACACCACCGCGCCATTCTTTCCAGCCACCTGCTCAAACCTAAATCCAGCCACCCCACCATTCTTTCCGGCCACCTACTCACCAGAAATCTCCACAATATTCATTCTCATCATGAGCAATTGCAAAATTTCAACATGGAATTTTAAATTAGATTGGTTTATAGCTACCAGAAATTGCCATCAGTTTTTTGGTCCAATGCCCATCTTTTTCATCAGATTCACTTTTTTCTTGTAAGTAACTAGTACTGAAATACAAATGCAACCCTGAACAATGATGAACACTGATTCAATACTAACAATTCTACTTGCTTTGTTGAATATTAGGGAGATGTCATGTAACCCAGAAATGAACTGGAGACAATAAATAGGAGAAGCTGTGAAATTCTGCCTTCAATTTTCAAAGTGAAAGACAAATTAAGGGAATCAACAGCGTATTAGATTTCGAAGGAAAGGTGTTACTATGATGTCTGCATCTACTGGAAAGGTGAATCTGAGCCCAGAAGAGGGGAAGAAATCATGGGGGAGGATGAGCCCAGATGAGAAAAGTGAAAGCGAGGCGTCGTCCCCGCCGGATAGTCGGGGTTAGGGTCGGCGTACGGCGACTCCGACAGCTCCGAAACCTCCGACACTGGCGTCAATGGCTGTATGTGGGGCGGAGACCACCCCAAAAACCCCCTCGAAATCATCTTCAACCTCCGAAGCTACTCTCTCTCTCTCTCTCTCTCTATCCAAAAACGAACTCGATTGAAGATATCACAGCAAAAACTCCATGAAAATGCTCGAAATCGAACAAATACTTCTCGAAACCCTTGAGAATGAAGCTCAAACTGAGGAATCATAGGGGAGGATGAGTCCAGAAGAGGAGAAGAAATCATGGGGGAGGATGAGCCCAGATGAGAAAGAAGAGGGACAAACGAGATTGAAGGAGAGGGAAGAAGGAACAAAAAAGGCTGACCATGCTTTTTTAAGTCAACATTGCTGACGTGGCCAAGTCAACAAACCTAGGTCCGCCGCCACGTCATCCCGCCACCGTGTTAAGTTCAACTTAACTCGATGGCGTACTATTGGGAGCAACAAGGGGTCAAAGTTCATATTATTCATCATTTAATCGAAAGTTCTTATTATTAAGTCTTATATGGTCAAAAGTTCGTATTATTAGAATCCAATTTCCCAAAAAAAGAAAAACTGAAAATGTTGGTTCACCTGCATAGATCGGTATGAGTGGTGTGGCATTCATATCCCTTAAGCACCTTGTATGTGTACGGAGAGGATCTATGTTCCTTTTAGGGCCATTCAATTCTCGAACAAACCAACACCAAAAATATCTGAAGGAAATAATTGTGGAAACCTTCCTTATGTAACCTACGGCCCTCACCAAGCAAAGGGCGACACAAAATAGGGAGAGGAACCACCTATAAGTCACTAAGAATCGAGCATGCATATGTGAGTAGCTAATTCTAACCAACTAAGCTTTGACTTAAACAAAAACAAGCCAGAAACACTGCACTTGAGCACGAGGAACCCATCAAGCATATGCATGAGTGAAGTGAAAAATGTGAAGTCTGGTAACGAACTTGCTAATAGCCTTGAATGCTCTTGTTGACGGTTCTAAATTAAGTAAAAGCATTGTTTGAGTAGTTAAATTCGCGACTGTGTGTGTAGACCTCCTTCAGTGCTTACCTTATTTTTGCCTCTTGATCTCGTAATTTTGCTTCTCTTCCTTTTCTTTGCTTTTGTGGGTTCAGCTTCTATAAACCCTCACGAGACCTTTCATCGTCCACTTGAGTTGCCAAGGGTTTTAAAGGGTTTGTTGCATACGCTAAATGCAACCATGATTCCTACGAAAGTGAGTTACGATAGTTTAGTTTTATTTTCTTTCTTTGTTTTAGTTTGCTCGGGGCAAGTAAACCCTTGTGTGGGAGTGTTGTTCAATTTCATTTCGTGACGAATTGGCACCGTTAATTGAGTATTTTTGTCTGTAATTCCTTCACTTGGTTTGGATATTGGTACATTTTGCAGGATCTTATGAAAATCCACATAACCCGAGAAAAATGAATAAGGAAATGAAGAAAATAATGGAAAAGATGGAAGAAAGACCAGGACCAAGACCCCCCCCCCACCAGGGGGTAATTAGACACCACCAGGGGGTACCCCCAGCGGCGTCCAAGAACCCTCCCCCCCCCCCCACCACAGGGTACTAAGCTTCACGCCAACAGCAGCAGCTGGCAGCGTCGAGTTTCCCCTCGGCAGCGCCTGGCCTCAACTTCACACACCAACAGACGCTGGCAGCGTTCAAGTGCCCCTGTCCAGCGTCCAAGACAGTAGCAGCAAATCGACAAATACTGTCGGCGCCGATACACCCGCCCTTATTGTCTGACCTTAGAAATAAAAATCGATCGTGTCAAACGCTGCCAGCGTCGATCAAACGCTACCAGCATTTGATATTTGTACACCGACTTCTTATGCGCGTAGGGTTTCCGTAATGTGTGTGTGTGTGTGTGTGTGTGTTTTTATACCTTCACTCTAAAAGAAGTGTCCTTGTATACGAGTAGGGGGATCTTAGCTTAGTATTTATTCTTTATAGTTTTTAGCATAGTTTTATTTTTATTAGTCTTTACTTAGGTTTAGTTTACGTTCTTCTAGTTTTCTTTCAATTCATCAAATTATGAGTTACTCTTCTGAATTAAATTCAAGTCAATTCCAGTTCTTGTTCGTTTAACAATTATAAATAATTTATGCTAAGAATGAAAAAATAATGTATTAAAAATAGAAGTTTTATGGTTATTGTGGGGTCCATGTGTAATGTGAAAGTTATTTTCTTTATTGTGAAATTGAGTGTCAATCTGAGTGTCAATTACTTATTGACTTTTTTACTATTATTTTGAGGGTGCGGAAGTAATAGGAATGGAGTGGAAGTGTTTTATTGTGGATGATCTAAGTTATCCACTAAATTCTGACCATTATCTGTTGTTGGTGCTACTTATCCAAACAAGGCCTAAATGTCAACCAAATATCGACATAAAGGACCAAAACTCTTTATGTAGTATCTACATCCTTTAAGTTTACTTCACTGTCGACGTTGAAAGAGATGTGCTCTTATGCTATCGGTGCCACAACAAGATCTTTAATCCCGATTTCGACCCAGCCGTACTTGCGGTAGCTGTCGGCGAATTTCTCTCTCCTAAGTCGCCCTCGGGAGATCCTCCGCAAGTGTCGCCACCACTTTTCCAAAATCGCCACCGCTTTGACGGTGGTGCACTGTTGGTCTTCTGTTTTCCAGACCCTTACTTTTGGTCTTTGGTCAAGCTTAGATTCCCATGTTGGTCTTTGCCTTTTGTGTTTTGTCTCTTTCTTGACTGTGACTTTTCAATCCTTAATCTTGGGTTTTCTTGTTTCTTTCGATAGTTTGTTTGTAATAAGTGTAAGTTTTTTTTTTTGGTTGTGTAGTTTCTTGTTCCTCTTAGTTAGTCACTTGATCCTAGAGAGGGGGTTTCCAATCACAGGTTCATCCCTCTCACTAATTTACCCAGTAAGGGCTAGACCTTATTTACTCGAATTCAACAAAAAGTTAGTGATAAAAATACTAATACTATAAAGCCATCAAATAACAATCAAGTTTTATATCGTAATTGAAAATTTTCTTATATCTCAATTTAGAAAGGTGCGATTCTTTTGTTATCTTCAGATGTGACATTTAGTAAGTAGAAGCAATTAGGAATAACCAAGAAAAAGATTGCGAGCAAAATATGAACATTTTGGGAGCAATAGGAGCAAGAAATAACAAATGGGAACGGTTGGATGTTATTTCTTTTTATAAGATTTAGCAACTCAAAACTATCTATGAGTAGACAGTCATTCAAAAAATGTCAAGAACAAACTCGAATTAATGATGATTAGCCATTCAAAAAATCTCGTGACGAATATGTTTGTGCTGGTGTTGGATTGGGTAATTACTCATACTATACGTTACCTGGACTCGACTGTTAGGGCTGTAGTACCAGGGTCGACACGACACAACTCAGATCCTGGCATGGGATCTGTGGCGGACCTGGGCGGAATTGCAGGACACGACCATAAACGTACCCTAGTTAGCTACAAACCCTAGATCGAACAATTGGACAACCAATTGATGGGTATTCGGGGTGGTAGTTGGGGGCTTTTGGTCGAATGGACGCCGCGACCCCACCGGTGGGTTTTCTCCGACCAGAAGTTGCCGGTATCCGGTCACCGGTGAGAGACAGGAGAGAGGAGAGAGAGGGAGCAGACGTTTCATTTCATTTTGTGTTTTTTTGGAGAGATGAGAAAGAAAGAGGGGGAGGGGGCGTGAAGAGCCACAGGCCCACATGGCCTAGGGTTTTTTTTTGGATAATTTATGCTGTAACTTGTTTGGACTTTTTAATAATTAGGCTGAATATATTCTTTGTATGAGCCAAATCAATTTAAATTAAGGTTATTGACTATAAAGGACGACCCATGAAGCAAATTGACTTAAAGGTATGGGCTGGACTATAAGGTTCGGATTTGTAATTAAAAATGGGGGCCCATATGTTGAGTTGTCTCCCACATCTCCCTTTTCCTTATTCTCTCCCTACCAAAACAAAACAGGGGAAGGCAAGCCCCTGTTCATAATTCTCTCACCGCCACCGCCTCAGCCCCCACCGTCGCCGCGGCATCTCACCTTCGTGTGAGGAGACATTAAACTGTCACATAGGTCGTTTGTTTCGTGTTCATTCGTCACCTGCGAAGTTACGAAACCTACCCACCTTTCAATCTCGACGATCCATGCGATTGTTTTGTGTTCTTCAAATGATTCGGAAACCAAGTATTTTGTCAAACTGAATAACAATCAAATCTGGGTTGTTTATTCATCCTCCCCTTTGAAGTTGAGCAATGATGTTTCGAGTATGAATTCGGGTTTGTTTTCTGGGGTTATTCGGGTCGCAGTTTTGCCGGATTCAGACCCGAAATCTGAATGTGTTCTTGATAGGTTTAGTTCTTGTTATCCTGTTTGTGGTGATGCTGTGTTTTCGAAGCCATTTTGTGTTGAGTATAGTTGGGAGACTAAGGGGTGGGGGGATTTGTTGATGCTTGCTCATCCTCTGCATCTCAAATTGTTAGAAAAATCTCATCATTTTTTGCATAAAGTTACAGTTTTGGATGATTTTAAGTATAAAAGCATTGATGGTGATCGTGTGCGTGTTGTTGGGGATAGATGGTGTCTCAAAACCCCTCTAATTTCCATCACTTGGCATTCAATCAAAGGAGTTGGGATTGAATCATATGATGAGATAATCTCAGCTTTGATTCATGATGTTGAATCTTTGGGTGATGCATCTTCAATCGAATCGAATTTATCGTATTTTTATGGGAAATTAGTCGCCCGGGCTGCGAAATTGGCATTGATTGCAGAGGAGTTGTGTTATTTGGATGCGGTGACAGAATTTCCATCGCACTCGATGGGAACTTGTCAGATAGGTCGGCAGGGACAGTCCCATTCAGCTGATTGTGAGAGACGTTAAATTGCTGCAAATTTGGGAGTTTAAGATCTGGTATTTTCCCTGTCAATCTGTTGTTCGCCAAAAACAATGTGGACAACTTAGTTAAATTATTAAACCCAGCTGAGATCTCGCCAGAGAAATTGTTTCCTGCTAGATTCAGAAGTTGGAGATTCGGCAACTTGAACAGGACGACCAGAATCTCATCGGAAAGCTTATTCCCTTACAAATACAGCGGCTGAAGCTGGGTAAGAGCGGCAAAATCTGATGGGATACTTCCTGTGAGTGCATTGAATCGTAGACTGAGGAAGTTTAAGGCTGAGGCTGAGGCACAGGAGAGAGAGGCCGTGGCGGTGAGAGAATCATGAGCAGGGCTTGCCTTCCCTTGTTTTGTTTTGGTAGAGAGAGAATAAGGAAGAGGGAGATGTGGGAGACAACTCAGCATATGTGCCCCCACTTTTAATTACAAACCCGGACCTTATAGTCCAGCCCATACCTTTAAGTCAATTTGCTTCCTGGGCCGTCCTTGGGTTCAATTTAAGGATGCCTCTAAAAATAATACGTAATATTTCACTTTTAATATAATTAAATATGTTATGCAACTAAGGGGTCGCGTTTCTCTTGCCATGTTGGACCCTTGGATACCGTGTCCTCGTGTCCTTAATTTTTAGGGATGCCATGTCGAACCCTTGGATCCGTGTCCGTGTCGGACACCCGTGTCCCGAGTTCAGGTAACATAGCTCATATTTAGTGGATCAACTAGCCATAAATTTTCATCACATACCTATCATCTATCATTTTTCAGTAGGCCTCTGTTTTAGTTTCGTCTGATGTATCTGGAGCTGGTTGTCTCTTTGTTGTGTTGTTTCATCTTAGACTTCATTGGTGGTAGTATTTCAGTTAGCTTTTTGCTGCTTGTAAGCACTTAGTGCTACCTGTCTGAGTCCATTGGCTCAATCTGGTTTTTGAATAAAAGGGTATTTTGACCGTTAACTATCAAAAAAAAGGGGGAACATTGGTTTTCTTATATAGGAAGAGTCGTAACAATATGATATCTATTAGGTCTCTCCTAGGGTTTCTGCCGTTGTGAGAGTTTTTCCTCCTAGACTTCTAGGGTTCAGTCGTCGGGTAAGCCGCGGTCTGTGTCGGTGTCTTCCGACGAAGGGGATCGAGTTAGAGTCTGGTGAAAAGCCAGGAGATGGATATGGGATCGAAGGGGGATGGGAAGAAACCAGTCTTGTGGGCGGATGACCTATTCGACGAGGAAGAGGCACAACTGAAACTTTGCTTGATCGGGAAACTTTGGACGAAGAAGAATTTTAATAAATTCGCCTTTATGAGTACTCTAGAAAAGGTGTGGTCGTTATCAAGGGGTTTGGAGATTAAAGAAGTGGCGGAAAACCTGTTTTTATTTCAGTTTTCCCACTGTAGAGATAAGGCAAAAGTCCTAGATGGACAACCATGGACCTTCGACCGGGCAGTTGTGTGCATGAAGGAGATCGAAGGAGAAGTACAACCATCAAAGGCGGCGGAATCACTGACGCACACACCATTCTGGGTAAGGGTCTATGACCCCCCCGTTTAAAGGCCGAAACGAGAAGAATATCAGAGCCCTAGTGGACCACTTAGGGGTACTAATGAAACTGGATGACTTGGATCGAGGTGCATGGGAGAAATCGCTACGATTCAGGGTCCTTATGGATCTGCGAGAACCTTTCCCGAGCCGTATACCTATTGAGACGAGTAACGGTAATAGATTGATTCTTCAAGTGAAGTATAAACGCCTACCCACAATATGCTACACATGTGGCAAGTTAGGGCACAACGAGAAGGACTGCATGGAAAAGGAGGATGAGGAAGAGGATAAGCAGCCGAAATACGGGGAATGGATGAAGGCGTCTCCATGGCTACCGAAGAGAGGTTTGAAGATAGCTGAACCAACAGGGGAGAATGGGGCAGCAAAAAGACTAGTTTTTTACCATACAAAACAGGTGAGAGTGGGCAAGGATGGTGGAGATAAGGGGAGCCCCAGTGTGGAGGAAGTTATGGAGTCTTTGAGCAGAGTGAAGATAGATGAAGGGGGGAGACAGGAAGTGGGAAGAGGGGATAGGAGAGAGGAGGTGGCGGATGAAGCTAGTACAATCAGGAATGTGGAGGAAAATATTATAAAAGAGGGGGAGGGGGGGACTGAGGAGGTCAGTAGCAAGACAAAAGTTGAACAAGAGTTGTTAAAAGGAGGGGGGAAGAGATGGAAGAGAATTCAAAGGCAAGAAGGGTCAAGGGAGGCAGGAGGGGGAGGCATTACGTACTTAAATAGAAAGAGGCATGCAGAAGAGGATGATGCCATGCAAGTCGACCAAAGAAAAAAGAGTAAAGAGGGAGACAAAAGTGAGCTATTGGAGATCCAAGAGAAAGTAGCGGAGGCCGTAACACGGCCCCGCGAACAACAATGAAAACCCTTGTCTGGAATTGCCGGGGGTTGGGGAACCCTCGCGCAGTGAGGGGGCTGATTCGGCTCCTTAAGGAAGAAGACCCAGATATGGTTTTTCTGTGTGAGACAAAATTGAAGGATGGAGAGATAAGCCAGCTGAAAATAAGAACGCAGATGGAAAATGGCATTTATGTCAGCTGTGAGGGAGAAGGACGAGCCAGAAGTGGAGGCTTGGGACTGCTCTGGAGGTCGCCAGTGAATCTTGCCCTCCAAACTATGTTAAAGAACCATATTGATGTAGTTGGAATGAGTGAAGGGGGAGAAAGGAAGTGGAGGTTCACGGGTGTGTATGGTTTCCCAACTGATGAAGATAAACCAAAAACTTGGGAATTGTTGAGAATGCTTAGGGGAAATGAAGAGGAGCCATGGTTTTGTGTTGGGGACTTCAACTGCATCATGGGTCAAGAGGAGAAAATGGGAGGGAACCCAAAAGATAGTAGGGAAATAATGGGCTTTAGGGAGACAATTGAGGAGTGTGGGCTGGTGGATTTGGGCTTCGAGGGACACCCCTTCACTTGGACAAATGGTAGAGAAGAAGAAGCTAATGTTCAGGAAAGATTGGACTGATTCATGTCCACAAATGGGTGGAAAGAGCTCTTCCCATGGAACCAAGTGAACCATTTGTACAAGAGGAGATCGGATCACTTGCCTATCACAATGGTCAGCTCGGCCTGTAGGACATATTGGAGAAGGGAGAAGCATGAAAATCGCCCGTGCCGTTTTGAAAAAGTGTGGATAAATGATGAAAGATGCTCACAGGTGATCTCAGAAAGGTGGAGGGAGGGTCAATACCTAGACATATCCCATAGACTAACTACTGTATGCAAGGAGACTAAAAGTAGAATAGGCCTAAACATGAAGAACCTAATGAAAGAAGCCCAAATGCTGGGAGAGAGAGTTGAGGAGCTACAGAGGTTACCCCCAACAAAAGAGAATCTGACCCAGCTCAGACTACTCAATACTAAGCTAGAGCACATTGAAGTGACCAAAGAGCTCTACTGGGCACAGCGTAGTCGGCAGAGTTGGCTACGAGCGGGTGACAAAAACACAAGGTTTTTTCATGAAAAGGCATCCCAACGAAGAAGGAGGACAGAGTGGTGAACATAAAAGATGAACTGGGGGCTTGGATAGAAAAGGAGGAGGATATCTCTGAGGTCTTTGTGAGGTATTTTGACCACATCTTCACGGCTCAAGAAAACACTAACACAGACCCGGTTGTGCAGTTGGTGACACCTAAGGTTTCGGAGGAGATGAACAAAAGACTACGGCAACCTTTCACAGGAGAGGAAATACACACAGCCCTACATCAAATGCACCAACAAAGGCCCCGGGGCCGGACGGTATGCCAGCTCTTTTCTTTCAAAAATATTGGCATATAGTGGGTAATGATGTTATTTCCTTTGTGTTAGATGTGCTTAATAATGGAGCCTCACCTGAAAGTGTGAATAACACCTTCACTGCCTTAATACCTAAGGTCAAAACACCCACCACCACAAAAGACTTTAGACCCATTAGCCTTTGTAATGTGATTTACAAAATTATTTCCAAGACCATTGCAAATAGGCTGAAAAATATGCTTCCTCATATTATTCATGAGACACAAAGTGCCTTCGTTCCTGGTAGATTGATCACGGATAATATCCTTGTTGCGTTTGAACACTTCCACTATTTAAAGAAGCGACCAACTAGAACCAGGAAGGGGCATATGGCGTTGAAGCTAGACATGAGTAAAGCTTATGACCGTGTGGAATGGGTTTTCATTGATAATATGATGAGGGCTTTGGGTTTTGAGGGGCCTTTTGTGGACTTAATAATGCGATGTGTCTCTACTATGAGTTACCAAATCCTTGTGAATGGGTACCCTTCGCCGAGAGTGATTCCACATAGAGGGATCCGACAGGGAGATCCGCTGTCCCCATACTTATTCTTAATCTGTGTAGAGGGTTTGTCAGCTGTTATCATGGACAAGGAGGAAAAACGATTGATTCATGGCATCAAGGTGGCTAGGACTGCTCCGCAGGTGTCTCACTTATTCTTTGCAGATGACAGTCTTCTCTTTGTAAGGGCTACGGAGGAAGAAGCGATGCAGGTTCTGGAGATGCTGAAAGTGTATGAAAAAGCTTCCGGACAAGTGATCAATGTGGACAAGTCGGAGGTCTCGTATGGCCGAAACGTGAGCGAACACACGAGAATTATGCTCCAACAGAGATTGGGATTTAAGGCGGTAGAGACCTATGACCGTTATCTTGGATTACCTACCTTTATAGGGAGGTCAAAGAAGGTGGTCTTCCAATTTGTCCAAGATCGAGTCGAGAAGAAACTCAAGGGATGGAAGGAAAGATACCTGACAAAAGCCGGAAAAAAGATACTCCTTAAATCGGTAATTCAAGCAATACCTACTTTTAATATGCAATGCTTTGAATTGCCAGTTTCCATCTGTCAACAACTGGAAGGTGCGTGTAGGAGGTTCTGGTGGGGAAGAGAGGGGGATGCAAGTGGCATAAATTGGGTGGCATGGGACAAAATGTGTCTGCCAAAGGCAAGAGGAGGCATGGGATTTCGAAAGTTCCACTGCTTTAACAAGGCGCTACTTGCGAAACAAGCATGGCGAATCACAAAAAACCCTGAGTCTTTGATGGCGAAGGTGCTAAAAGCAAAATACTTCCCAAAAGGGGATTTTTGGACAACCTCACTGGGACACCAGCCGAGTTATTGTTGGAGAAGCATTATGGGCACTCGAAGCCTTCTGCAGGAGGGGAGCAGGTGGAGCATAGGGGATGGGAAAAGTGTTAAAGTGTGGGGAGATAGATGGCTACCCAAATCAGAAGGGGGGATGGTCTCGACTCCCCCTCGCGTTCTGGGAGGAGATGCGAAGGTAGAAGACTTAATTGATTGGGAGAGACTTCAATGGAATCAGAACCTCCTAAATCTGTGTTTTGACAAACCAACAGCCCAAGAAATCAAAACTATACCACTGAGTGAAGCACCTGAGATGGATGAGATAGTGTGGGCACCAACACATGATGGAGTCTTTTCAGTGAAATCAGCCACCAAGCTTGCTCGAGAATTGGAATTCAGGCACAAGGAAAATGAGGGGTCAACTTCGAAAGTAGTAGAGGAGGGTAGAGTGGTAATCTGGGGAATTGATACAGTCCCAAAAGCAAAGCAATGTTGCTGGAGTGTGTGGAATGATTCTTTACCAACAAAAGCCAACCTGATTCGAAGGGGGGTGGATGTCGATCCAATTTGTAGCCTCTGTGGAGAAGACTATGAGTCAAACGACCACCTTTTCCTAGACTGCAGCTGGACTCAAATTATGTGGAGGATTAGTGTGCTGAGACTTGAGGTGAGTAGTAGAAAAATCAAGGATGCTGGAAAGTGGGTGAAAGAGACCCTCAAACAGATGCAACCAGAGGGAAGGGGTCTGCTAATTCTGATTCTGTGGAGCATATGGCTAGCACGAAACAATAAGGTTTTCAGGGGCATCTCAAGTGACCCCTGGGAAGTAGCCAATAGAGCCGTCGACACACACCATTCTTATATAGCAGCGCAGGACACTGAGGGAGGTTCAAGGCAAAGTGCAGTGGAACAAACACAGTGGAAGAGACCCGAAAGAGGCTGGGTTAAGGTGCACACCGATGCTGCTATTGGAAAACAGAAACAGAGCGGATGGGGAGTGATGGTCAGAGATGAGAGGGGGAAGGCTCTGGTGGCAGCTGCAGTGGTAGTTGATACAGCGTGGGAAGCCGAGGCGATGGAAGCTGGAGCGATCAGACAGGGGATGAAATTAGCCAAGGAAAGGGGGTGGAAGAAGGTTGAGATGGAATCTGACTGTAAGAGTGTCATTGAAGGCATCAAAACAAACCAGAAAATAAGCCCCACAGCAACAAAGGTTGTCAAAGACTGTCTCAAGATGACCCAGTTTTTTGATGATGTAAAGTTTCTTTTTTGCAAAAGATCTTGTAATAGAGTGGCCCATGGATTAGCAAAAATGGCCACTTTAGCAAATCACAATTATGTTTGTTCTTACACTGTTCCTTCTGAGGTTGCAAACATAGTAATCGAAGAGGGATAGGAGTCGGTTTTTGGTTGAATAAAATTACTTTAATTCTCCCTCAAAAAAAAAACAATATGATATCTATTGACATATAACAAAAGTTTCTATGATGAGTTTAAAATTTAGACTTCAAAAATTTATTGTTAGATGTACCAACACGTATTCAAATATATAAATTACACATTATTAGCATATACGCAATCATTTCTTGTGATGCAATAATATTACACGACATAGTAAAAAAAATTAAAAGTTCATCAAATATCTTGTGAGGAATTGAGATTGCATCTTAACAATAAAAAAGAAAAAAAAGAAAAAAAAGAAAAACACAACCTACATTAATAGGTCAATTGTTGATTATTCAAATCATTAAGAATATCTGCATTCATGAGACAAGGCACTACTAAGATGCATACTCGAGGTGAGTCACTCACCTCCATAGTTATTAAAATCCCGATCCGGATCTACGATCCTCAGATTTTATGATTAAAAATCTTTGATGAGATTATACTATCTACATTCTGATTCACAATCGTACGTGGGTTAATTCCAATCCTAACTACCCCATGAATCCAAGTTAGGATCCCGATTTTAACAACCTTGCTCACCTCCCAAGCTAACGTGCAAGTTGTTTATGACTCAAATGAAAATACAACGATATATCTGACTTACCATTCTTTTGTGCACCTAGGCTCGCGAGTCCTGTCTTCTTTCCTTTTCTTTAATGATGGACCCATCTTAACATTGTGATATGTATTGTATGAGCATTGTGTTTTAT
The DNA here is from genome assembly GCA_029582165.1 of Portulaca oleracea. Lineage (NCBI taxonomy): Eukaryota > Viridiplantae > Streptophyta > Magnoliopsida > Caryophyllales > Portulacaceae > Portulaca > Portulaca oleracea. Next base: position 24,323,411 of record CM055877.1, on the reverse strand, counting down.
TTTCTATAAAGTTTTAAGTATCGACATGCATTTGTATAAACATTTTTCATGTGGTTTATGAGCATAACAATAGAGTTTAAGAACATTACATGATTGTTTATAAACATGGTTCTAGTGTTTTTATGAACATCATTGTAGAATTTCATGAGCATTATTACATTACCATACACATTGCATTAGAATTTATGAGCATTACATGCATGATATGTTTGTGAAACATTGTTTTAGTGCTTTTTTATGACCATTGAATGTTACACAAAAAAAATAAAAAAGAAAAGAAGATACAAGTGATGGGGTGTGCCCGGGGCTCATCAAGCATCGTATGCTCGATGTAACCATATCAGGATTAATTAATCTTTATATCAAGAGTTAGTTAATCTTCTTGTTTTCTTGTTTTCTTGTTTTCTTGTTATTAGTTAGACTTCTTGTTATTAGTTAGGCTTCTTGTTTAGTATATATATACCTCAGCTATGTATTCATCATTCACTTCTAATAAGGTGAAATACACATTCAGTCCTCTCTACATTTTGTTCTCTTTCTTTTGATGTTAGTTTGACATATCCAGATCTTTAGTTGGAAAATTAAGTTTTTTGACTAGCACCAGGCCTGATTTGAGTTTCACTACGCAAACTCTAAGTCGGTACATGCAGAAACCCAAAACTTCTCACTTCAAGGCATTAACACATACCTTAAGATATGTCCGAGATACTGCAGGACAAGGTATTTTACTTAAAGGGTCTGATCAGGTTTCTATCAAAGCATTTTCAGACTCTGATTGGGGGACCTACTCATACACCAGAAGATCTGTCACCAGATACATTATTCTTTTTGGACAATCACCTATCAATTGGAAGAGTAAGAAACAATCTACGGTTTCTAAGTCCTCTTCAGAAGCTGAGTTTCGAGCTTTATCTCAGACTGCTTCAAAAATAACATGGATAGTGTGTCTTCTTGAAGAGCTAGGAGTCACTTCTCTCAAATCGGTTATGAGAACCAATCTGCGATTCACATCACAAAGAACCTTGTGTTCCAGGAACGAACGAAGCACATTGACATTGATAGTCACTTCACCCGTGAAAAAGTCCTTGAAGGGCTCCTTCAATTATCACATATGCCTAGCAAGGATCAACTTGCAGATATTCTAACCAAAATATTACCTTCATTACAACAAAGGGAAATTGGATTCTAATAATCCCTACTTTTACAAATTGGATGACAATAATCCCTACTCTCAATTTGTATTCTGGTGGTCCAAAAAAAAAATTGTATAGTAGTGAGACATAATCGAGAGTATACCCTAAATATCATAGATTTTGTGTTGCATTTGATTCAAAACTTTGTATAACACTTTAACACGATTTTTAATAAATTTACAGCATTTCTCCCAATTTTTTTCTATTTTTTTTCTATTTTTTAAGATTTTTTTTCAATTTTATTCCTTTTAAAAAATCATATTAATTGCTCATAATTTCAAAAAAATAATTTAAAAAAATGTTTTAGCAACTACATTTCATTACCTATCTGGGGGCATGAACGAAAAAAACAAAAACAATATGGAATAGACATGGAAAAAAAAAGAATGCGGTGATGGATTTGGTACCACTACAATACAATTTTATTTTTTTGGACCACCAAAATACAAATTGAAAGTAGGGATTATTGTCATCCAATTTGCAAAAGTAGGGATTATTAGAATCCAATTTCCCTTACAACAAATTTATATCCTTTCCAAGCTTGGAACGGTACCTTACCCTTCCAAGCTTGAGGGGAGATGTTAACCATATCAAGATTAATTAATATTTGTATCAAGAGTTAATTAATCTTCTTGGTTTCTTGTTTTCTTGTTATTAGTTAGACTTCTTGTTATTAGTTAGGATTCTTGTTTAGTATATATATACCTCAGCTATGTATTCATCATTCACTTCTAATAAGATGAAATACACATTCAGTCCTCTCTACATTTAATTATCTTTCTTCTGATGTTAGTTTGACACTTGAACCCACTATCATGGTTCTTGCTCTAACTATATAATTTGTAGAAATTTAAAATGTGTTTGAGATTAATACAAAAGGGGGGAAGAAGGGGGGGGGGGTCCCTTATATCCTCACTATTTCTTTCACTTCTACTCACCGGTAAAATTGAAGTTGGTCCTTTTGTTGGTGATTGTTATTGTCACATTAGTGATCACTGAACATTTTTTTGGGGTTTCCGCCAAAAAGTTTTCTAATATGGCCAAAATTATTTCAAATGTCTTATCTCAACCACCATCTACAAAGTATTTTCTTAAAGTCAAGCTTAACTTCACCATGATAGTGTAGATTTGCCCCTCATTTTATTAGGATTTTCATTATATGCCAGTGACTTTGCCATCGGAGTCATGATTGACTAAACTAATTGTTGTTACTCAAACATGATTAAAGTGATCATTGGATTTTTTTATATAATTTATCAAATTTATTGATATCAAAGTTACTAGTGTAACTAACCAGCTAGTTTTGTAGCAATAACAGAGGAAGGCAATTTCATGTTCAGATTGGTGAGGTCGAGGCTTTTTTGAATTATGGGTTTGAACCTCAAGGCATAAGGTTACTTTTGTTTTGGTGATTGGGCAATGTATGTATTGGGCTATCATTGTTCTTTTTTTTTTTTTTTAAGAACATTCGGATTGGGCATTGTTGTAATTGCTTTGTTGTATCCACATTTGAGGTGTGCATAAATGGTGCCTCATCATGTGTTTTGTGGGCCTTGGGCCTTCTAATAATTAATAAAAAAAACTAACTAGCCGAAAATGAGAACAATAATATATGTGTTTGTAATGCCCCTCTGATAATATACTTCGACTACTACTTGTGGGAAACATAGCTTTAGTTTATTGTTATGAACATGTGTGCTAACTTATTGTATTCCCTTTGTTTAGTGTTTCATCAAAATGATAGTTTACTATATTATATTAAAAATGATAAAAGTTGGTGTCACGTAATACGCTCTTTAAAAGTTACCAACTCCGCCTCAAAGTATTTGTCAAGTTGACTAAGCTTTGATCAATTACTAACAAATTACAATGAATTACTGATGCAAGCCTTAGCCCCTCTCTTCTGCGGGTCAACTTGATCAACCCAGAACACGGAGAAGATGTCATCATCAAGACCACTTCACAAGACCTCCGAGCTATATCGACATTCATATCAAGGTTTGGGACAATAGGTAGAGGGGGGTGTCTAAGGGAGTACGAGCTACTTGGGGCAGTCCCGAAGCCCTCTCAAATCTCTAAGAGGTGCAAGCCTACCCGCGGATAGGCGAATAAAGGGTTGAGTAAGTATGAGAAGATAAAAGGCCCAGGATCGAAGGAAAGACAACAGGGCACGACCGTGCACATCACTTGCACAATCATGCCACCATTAGGGAAGGAAGATTTGAGAGATCGTGTTTGATATGATCATGCCACCCCCTCAGAGTGTGGAGAACGATCGTGCCATCCACGAATCCCTGCCCAATTTCGAGAAGAAGATAGACGACACGATCGTGCCACATGCTTAGTTCGAATTACGTTATGGGTCTTTTAATTTTCGCATGTAATTTTTCTTATATGCCGCAAACCCATAAGATATAATGGGGCATTAAATCTAGACCCTTGATGTGCTTTATTTGAGCTCATCTTGACCCTTGATTTGAGGATTCCTAGAGATTTTACCTAACTCTGGCCTTATAAATTATAACCTTTGGCTTGAGAAAGGAATAATTAGATTATTGATTAATGAAAACTTGGTATTGTTGAGACCATCTCTAAATCCTCTCTCTCAATCTTTATCTTTTTGGTGGTGACTGGTGATTGAATCCCTTCCCATTACAAATCGTTTGTTGTTTCTTCAAAATGATTTAGGTGAGAAGTTGGAGTGATAGATGCATTGATGGTGGGTCAGCCTTTTATGCAAGGCATTGATATCTCCTAATTCACTTGGGTGAATATTCTTAACAAGTGATCATATCTTTTGATTCTTCTTGATTTCCTTGTTACAAGTTCAATCTTGGTGTTTGGAGTTTCGAGTTTGTTTAAGTAGTGATTTTGGGGCATTCCTTGTATTAGAAAATCACCTCTTTTGTAAGGAGCATGCATAAAGTACAATATAAAATTAATATCATTGTAATTTTTAGTAAGATATCTTTATAATGACAATACTTTCATATTACAACTCATTTTAATTTATGAATATTCAACGATCAAAACTTAGTTAAATTGACATTAGTGGATATAAGAGTATTGTTAAGACGGAGGTAGTAAAACATTAGTGGATATAAGAGTATTGTTAAAATTATATGATTAACCCGTTATTTGAGTACAGATACCCTTCATTATCCCGTTATTTGAGTATGGATTGCCTTCATTTCTTCGTAATTTCTTTTAAATACGGAGAAGCAAAGTTAGCTACACTCTATTGTTCTTCCCACGTCCACTCTCTCGTGTAGTATCCTTTACAAATAGACGTTTTTCTCTATATAGATATGTTGTTAATCACATATTATTATTATTATTAGTATTATTATTATTATTGATAACTATTATCATTATATGTATATATATATATATTTGATAGAATAATGATATAATAATATTACATCCTTAATAATAAAAATAAAAATACATTATACATTCCAAAAAAAAAAAGACAAACAGTGAAAACACTAGTCTCATTACTTAATTCATTTATTATAATTATGGCTAAGGTTTTGTAACTTAGAGTTAATAAAATTATGTTCATGCTTTTACATAGCATAGCATGATACCAAACACCATTGAATAACAAAAGCAAGACAGACAGAGTGGTGGGGGGCAACGTTTCAATTCAAACTGCGTCATCTTGTTTGTCAACCCCATCAATCAAGAGACTGAAACAGAAAGACCCTCTTCTTCTTCCTTTGATCAATCGTGAATTTCAATCCTCACTTGCTAGACTATTCTACGAGCTCTTCTTATTTACGAATCAATCGATAATAATACTCAACAATGGCGGAATTCCTTGACCTAGAAGCCCAAGACGGTGTTCGAATGCCATGGAATGTTATCCCAGGCACTAAACAAGAAGCTTCTAACTGCGTCATCCCTGTTTCTCTCATCTATACTCCATTAAAGAGCTTCCCAAACCTCCCAATTCTCCCATACGCCCCACTTCGATGTCGATCATGTCGATCAATTCTCAACCCATTCTCAGTCGTTGATTTTGCCGCCAAGATCTGGATCTGCCCCTTTTGCTTCTCTCGCAATCACTTCCCACAACACTACGCATCCATTTCAGATGATAATCTCCCTGCTGAACTCTTTCCTCAGTACACAACCATTGAATATGAACCGCCCCCAGAACTTCACTCTCAGTCCAATTCCAACCCCCCTATTTTTTTGTTCGTGGTCGATACTTGCATCATTGAGGAGGAAATTGGGTACCTTAAATCCGCGTTATCACAGGCGCTTGGTCTTGTTCCTGATGATGCACTTGTGGGATTGATGACTTTTGGGTCTTTTGTTCAAGTTCATGAATTAGGGTTTTCTGGGGGTAGTGGGATTCCTAAGAGTTATGTGTTTAAGGGTTCTAAGGAGATTACTAAAGAGCAGGTTATTGAACAGCTTAATTTCTTTGTTAAGAAGCCTAAACCTGCAACTGGGGTTATTGCTGGGGTTAGGGATGGACTGTCTGCTGAGAGTATTGCAAGATTCTTGTTGCCTGCTTCGCAATGCGAGTTCACTTTAAATTTGGTAATTACCTTCCTGATGATTTTGCTTGATGATTGTTCATTTGGGATTATTGAATTCTGGTTCATGTCTTTGTAATGAAGTAGTTTAATCAGTCCTTGCTAACTGATGATGCATTGGAAATGATGAAACTAGTGGAATAGGAATAGAAATTCAATACTTGCTTAATGATGGAACTTGATTTTGATTCATTTAGTTTCAATGATTGATTGCTGTTTTGTCTTTTTGGGTTCTTTTCATGCTGCTGACTTTTTGCCATGATGGGTGATTGTAGTTGTTAGAGGAACTGCAGAAGGATCCTTGGCCGGTGCCTGCAGATCAGAGGGCAACTAGGTGTACCGGAACAGCACTTAGTATTGCTGCACACTTGTTAGGAGCATGTGTTCCTGGATCAGGAGCCAGGATTATGGCTTTTGTCGGTGGTCCATCTACTGAAGGGCCCGGTGCAGTAAGTTTTCAGATTCTTTGACTTTATTGTTCTGCCTTTAAGTTGATTACTTATGGAACAGCAGCTTGACCAATCTTTGATCAAATGTATAAGTTATATGATGATGCGAATTGTGAAAGTTGTCTGATCTTACTGTGAAGAAATGATTTAAGGGGGTAAGGGAGTGTGGTCCTGACCGGGAGTAGCATTAGGTTACATAATTGGGGCACTGGTTTCTGTTTGCCTAAACCCTGAAATAGTAGGTGTATGTTTGATACGTGGCTTTACTGTAGCTCCATGAAATTGTAGATATTGCTCAGACATAGCAAAGCAACTAATTCGATACTTACTGTAGTTCCATGAAATAGTAGATATTGCTCAGATATAGCAAAGCAACTAATGTTATTTCTTTATGCTTGGCATGGTCAAATGTCAATAAGCTAAAGGGTTACTGGTCCAAATTTTCCAGTTTCACGTATGTGACTACTGACTACCGAATGAATCTTGTGAACTTTAGGGGAAAACTGTCTAGTTTCAATCCTGTTCATTTTTAAAGTATATCATTGTTTGTACTTGAATACGTGGGAACAATGAAAGCCAGGATAGCTCTGCCTAGTGAAACCATAAACCTGTGACAGTATCTGCAGAGTTGTTTCTGTCTTGGTTTATGAAGGGATGTCTTGTTTTTGAGGTTTCCATAATCATGCTGGTGCCTTAAAATGTGCCACTTTCCATTCCTATTTCTTTTCTGACATCTTATGTTGTGTCAACTGATTTGCTTTTTCTGATTGATGTCTTCAGATAGTCTCAAAAAATTTGTCCGAGCCAATTCGTTCTCATAAGGACCTGGATAAGGATGCTGCTCCGTATTATCATAAAGCTGTTAAATTCTATGAAGGATTGTCCAAACAGCTTGTAATTCAAGGGCATGCTCTTGATCTGTTTGCTTGTGCACTTGACCAGGTATTACTTGTTGTGGGTCTTAATAATGATGTCTCTCCATTATGTGGTGATTCAACTGATGCCTGCATTATCATCATTATGGTCACTGTTATAATTAATCATGTTGTGCAAATAATGGAGCCTTTTCACCTGAGAGAAAAAAAGAATTTCAGAAGTGAAGTTACTGCATTATTTGCTTCTATATGGGCCTATTGTTCTGGTTGTAATGTCCGAGTGCTACTTTTTAGGATGCCCTATGTGAATTTAATTCTAAAAAGTGGCTGGGCCTTTTTACTAAAGGCTGGCTAAGTATAAGATGAGAATTTGAACCCTGGCAATCATCTCATTCTCATCTCATTTTTCAATGATGTCATAGTTTTTTGTCGTTTTTGATTGTAGACTTGTGGGGTCTTGAAGAGCCTCTAACCAATGTGGCACCATGACCTTAAAAAAATACACCCTACACAATATAATGATCCCCCCCCCCCCCCCCCAAAACACACACACACACAAAAAAAGGCCCCTCGCTGTGGCTGTCTTGTTAGTTAGGAAATTGACCATGGATATGCCACAAAAATGGACATAAAATAAACATGTCACTGTTTGACATCATTCAGGACTTCTATTGAGAAATGATGAAGGGTTTTGGAGATTTAATAATCCCATATTTGGGGTAGGGAAAAGTAATAATGACAACTCAAGAAATTATTATTGTTGAACTCTAGTTTGATCAGCATTATTGCCAATAAGCCGTACTTTGAAAACTACCTAGTAGTGAGCTGAAATTGGAGCAGTGAAAACTAGTTTTTAATAGTGTGGATTATTTGAAATAATGATGCTCAAAGTAGACCTTTGCAATAACTATTTCTTGAGTTGGGATTATTAGATTCCAAAAACCCAATCCTAAATATGTTATAAGCTGTCATGTTCAAATATAATTGAAAATTTGAACAGTCACTAAGAGCATATAATGAATTTTTCAATTTTTGGAAATATTGGCCAAATTTTAATTATTGTCATAATCTTCATTTAGGGCCAGGGTTCACGAAAAGGTGACTACTGTGCTATATCCTAAACACTTAAGGTTAATCATAGCTTTATGGGCACCGTCTTATAGATCTTGAAATGTGGCTTCAACATCCTTGAAATTCTAAAATTTTGGTGAGTTTAACACACTCAAAGTAAGATGCCTCATTAAACCTCATCTGCTTCTTTTTCGTGGAGCAGTAGGTTGCGAATGATTCTAGATCTTGGGTCAATTGGAACCAGTCTCTCTAAATTGCAAATTTTGGGGTGCGATTGCTACATCGGACACCTTCATACCTTGCCTAGGTGGGATTTTGGAGTATTGGTTTTGGTTTGTAAAGCTACCTAGAATGGGATGGGCATAAGTTAGAGGATTTTGAGAGTTCATATTGACAGTTTTCAAGCATTTTTCTGTATAGCATAGTGCAATACACTTTTTTTTTGGGGGTGGGGGGGGGGGATGTCATTTTCCCCCCCCCCCCACATGCTGAAAGTTTCATGTGACTCTTTGCTGAGTATTTTATTGAAACTCATTGGAACTGGAAGCACTAATAGGTTATGCAAATAATCTACATTGAAAAACATTTTAGCGGATATTGCAAGCTATGTCTGCTTGCCACTCTTTGTTGCTTCTTGCAAAGTAAAGTAGTATACTCAGCTTGAAGCTTGATTTCAGTGATCATTTTCACATTTCAGGTTGGGGTTGCTGAACTTAAAGTAGCTGTTGAAAAGACTGGCGGTCTGGTTGTCCTTGCTGAAAGTTTTGGCCATTCGGTGTTTAAGGATTCTCTCAAGCGCGTTTTCCAATCTGGGGAGTATGACCTTTGTCCAGCATCAACGTAAGGCTTGTGCAAACCCATTCTTGCCTTGCTGTACAACAATCGTGCATAAGATAATTGTTAGTCATTGCACTCTTTATTTATCTACTGAATATGAACTCAAGGTAAAGCAGACTGGAAGTAAGTTTAGTGCCTAACACCCCCCCTCCCCTCCAAAAAAAAAAAAAATTTTCCCCCAGGCTGTTTATAAAAAGTAAGAGCGAGGAGCTTTCATGTGAATAGCTGAAATGAACTCCAAAGGTCTCAATGTTCTTCTAAAGAGTGCTTGACCTCCTAGGTTGAGGATCAGGCCTATGTTTGGGTGTCCATTCTGTTTATAGAGCTGCAAGAAATGGTCTAGTCTGGTCTTTATCTCCTAGGTCCTTTCTTCTTTTCAAGTCATGGAGAAGACAGTTTTTATCATTGGATGCATTGTATGCAGTTTTTGCCATGCTTGTCCTGATTTTATATGCTTTGATTTGCTGTAATTGTAAGATAAGTCCAGTGATTCTCTGCTAGCTAAGACCTACTATTTAAAGTAGAAGATAAGACTTCTACATAATGCTTCTACAATCCTCCTTGCAGTGGAATATTTGAGATCAGTTGCTCCAAGGATTTGAAGGTTCAGGGAATTCTTGGTCCCTGTGCATCACTTGAAAAGGTAAATTGGTGTCTTGAAATTTCTCTGTCTCCTCCGTGCCTCTCACTAAACACCTGTGTTGACAATTGCTTGATGTCTGTCATGCCTTTTGCAGAAAAGCCTCCTTTCTTCAGAAACAGTTATTGGCCAGGGAAATACAACGGCTTGGAAGATGTCTGGCCTGGATAAATCTACAACTTTGTGCCTATTTTTTGATATTGCAAAGAAGGAGACCCCTGATGCTATTGGCCAAGCCACTAGCAATCAGTTTTACCTACAGTTTTTGACTTAGTATGAGCTTAATCTTGTTGCTTTTTTGGCTTTTCGGTTGTTCCTTGGTCATACTTCTGCCCTTTGTCCGTATTGGAACTATTCTTACTTGTTACAGAATTTCTCAGCTATCAACATAAAAATGGTCGAATGAGACTCCGCGTCACAACTCTTTCTAGAAGATGGGTTGCTGGTCCGGGGAGCACACAGGTAGAGTCCTCAACCTCTTTGTAATGACTTTTATAATTAGGTTGGCTCTGTGTGTATATTTTAGATTTATCATGCTTAAACTGAAGTTCGACTGCTTAATGCCTCCCCGTGATCTAGAAATAAATGCACTCTCCCCCCACCCCCCTGGGTTGCTGCTTCTTGTGGGATTCTTATGTTTTCTAAGCTCTCGGTTTTGACCTTGCAGTGGAGTTTGTTCTCTGAGTTGGTCCCCTGCTTCTAGACCTGGCAGTTTCTGACCCGACCCGATAACCCGACCCGAACCCGCCTGAAATTTCTGGGTTTTGAACACAATTTTTTCAACTAAACCCGAAGTATACCGAACCCGAAAATTAGCGGGTCAAACCCGACCCGCCCGTTTGACCCGAATTTTTTTAAATTTAAAGTTCAACTTTATTAGAATTTGTGATTTTTCTTTGTAATTTTTAACGTTAAACTATAAGTGCAACTTATTTATTTGTTATTTCTCTGATTTAAGTTAAAATAGTTACAATAATCTATCGTTACTAAAAGATAATGTTTTATTATGTATATTGTACAAAAAGTAGTCTTTAGAGACCATCTTTTTTAAAGGTTGCAATCATAACTCGTTGGGTTGACCCGAAACCGAAATATACCGCCCGTATTTTCCCGAACCCGAAATACACCCGACCCGTATTTACCTGGACCCGATATACGACCGACCCGAAACCGCCCGCCCGCCCGAATTGACAGGTCTACATGCTTCTAACTAGATTTCTACTTAATATGTTCTCTTTTTCAAAATGTTTTTGCAGGACTTAGTTTCTGGTTTTGATCAAGAAGCAGCAGCTGTTACCATGGCACGCCTGGTTTCATTCAAAATGGAGACTGAGGTAGTCAATAAAGAGGAAATTATTTCCATTATTTCCTATTACCAAATGTCATCCCTTGTAAGGACTAAGGATAGCTGTTAGCCAGCGTGGTTAGTATGCTCAGTTTGAATATTTCAGTTGGAATTTCAATGCGTTATGGCCACTGTCAGAATCCCCTACCCCAGTTCCTCTGTCGCTGCTTCCCCTTGGTATTCACCTGTCTAGGTTTCTTTGGTTTTGTTCATGTGACTATTTAAGTCATAACTCATCTGATGTGCAATCTGTAGTCTGTACAATGAATAATACAGAAGCCCATCTAAGATGGCAACCCTGTTATTACTTGCACAAGAATCTAATATGCTGCTCCTGGGACAAGTTCTGTGACTATTCTGGGTGGAGGGGAGCTGCACTATTTGTTTTTTCTATTTGCTTTTGATTGGGTGAATGTATTAGCAATGTTTCTTGGCCAGAAAATCCATTATTAAGGAAGGGGCGTTGCTTATTTTGTTCTTTGAATCATCTGCCTTTCCCTTATGATGCTTCTGTTAAAGGGATCATGATATGTAATGTGTTTCCCTTTGTGTTTTTATCCTCTATTGATTTTTTTTTTCCATCCATGAAATTGTCTGATTGCAGGCGGAATTTGATCCGATAAGATGGCTTGACAGATCTCTAATACGTTTATGCTCAAGATTTGGAGATTACCAGAAGGATACCCCGTCATCTTTTAGCCTATCTCCACGTCTGTCAATATTTCCTCAATTTATGTTTCACCTGAGGCGTTCCCAATTTGTCCAAGTATGTCAACCAATACATCTCCCTCTGAACCTTTGTGATTTGTCGTGATTGTACAATGGCGAATACGGGTCAGTTTGCATGACTGTCTATATGCATCTTGTTTAGGTTTTCAACAACAGTCCAGACGAGACAGCATACTTCAGAATGATACTTAACCGGGAGAGTGTGGCAAACTCAGTAGTGATGATCCAACCCTCCTTAATTTCCTACTCGTTTCACTCAGCCCCCGAACCAGCTCTTCTCGATGTCGCTGCGGTTGCTGCTGACAGAATATTGCTACTGGACTCGTACTTCACCATTGTTATATTCCATGGTGCAACTATTGCCCAGTGGCGCAAAGCTGGATACCACGAATTGCCTGAACACAAGGTTAGCTGACACCTATTTGACTTTTGCATAATGTACCGACTTAATTGATGTTTGATTATTTTCAGAAATTGAGCATTGAGTTATACTACAAGTTGTTTCTGACCTAGTAGTCCTTTGGATGTTTCATAGGCATTTGCCCAGCTGTTACAAGCCCCTAGAGATGATGCTGATGCATTGATCAAGGAGAGGTTTCCGGTTCCACGCTTGGTCATCTGTGATCAGCATGGCTCCCAGGTATTTTTCTCTACCGTGTCAACATTGTGCAAAACCTGAGAAACATGAAATCAGTTGGTCAATTAATCCTCGTCATCCTAGAGTGATATAGCTTAGTGAAATGCATCTTGTTTAGCTCTAGATTCCCTTTTTACGTTGTGGGACTAATCAGCCAAACTTCGATATGCACCACCTCATCTGCTAATTCTCTGCCTTTTTTGGTTAATCAATAACGTTTTCATTCATCATACATTTGAAACAGCTTCTCCTAACAGAACCTCAAGTAGTTGTCAACTGGAGTTTGTCTGTGGGTCACCACTGCAGACAAGCTTCAGGCATCAATTTTACGTGTTTTTCGCCCCTTCCCCTTTTGGAATTAACTCGGTTTCTCTTTGCTTACGATGCGTTTCAGGCTCGTTTTCTTCTGGCAAAATTGAATCCTTCGGCAACATACAACTCTGATGCCCCTCTGGTTCCGGGTGGGGATCTCATTTTCACGGACGATGTGAGCTTTGAGGTCTTCTTGGATCACTTGCAGAGGCTAGCAGTTCAATAGGATGTTCAATACACAGTTTTGTACAATTTAATGTCTGGTTTTGTACAGGAATCTCAGCATTTTGATAAGAGTATAGTTTTCAGTTTTTGCTTATTCTTTGTGAGTTATGCTACTGACTTAATCTCTTACGTTTTTTTGGGTCCGATTCTGCATTTGCAGGGCTTGGAAGTGCAGTTAGTTAGAGTAATAAGTTCAGATCAAAGAAGTTCAGTAAATCAAAAAAGGCCCTTGTAGTTGTAGACATCTGATAATGTGATTCGATAAGAATGTCATCACATAAAAGTTCAGTAAAATTATACCAAAAAAGGCCCTTGTAGACATCTGACAATGTCGTTCCATAAGAATGCCATCACAGAAATTGAAAAAGGCTTCATACATGTTACAACAGCAAAAAAATGTGCTTTATAATGATCTCACAGATTGTCCAAACAGTACATTTATGAAGAATAGTTTGATAACATTTGTCAGTCATTTCTGGTATACACTTTGAAAATATAGGTGTAATATGTAATGCTGGCGAAAAATCGGGTTCAGTTAAATTCGGTCAATGTCAAAATTCGGACGAGAAATTCATGTCTAGACTTGGTTTTTTCGGGTCAGAGACCGGGTTTGACAATTCGCACAAAGCTAAATTTTGGTCAGAATCGAGTTTAACCAATGGAAAAAGTTGAAATATATGTTCGTATATTCGGTCAATATCGAAGCTTGGACGAAAAATCTATGTCCGGACCGGGTTTTTTCCGGGTCCGACGATTCAGGTTTTTCGGATCGAACAAAATTTTGCCAGCTCTATTAATATATCTTTTTACTAATGAAAAAGATGACTAATGATCCAAGTCAGGCCAATCACCTATTTGGTGATTTTATAGGTCAAGTTTAGTCTCAGTTTGTGGCTTTGGACCAATGCTCACCCCTGCAGCCAAATAATTGACATAACAATATAACATGAATCTTGCAAGTCCCTCTCACAAACACATTCTACCTTCTTTTCCTTTTTACTTTCTTTTGAAGAGAGCTTTTGGGCACAGAAAAGAAAACTGGGAAATATAACCATTGAAATTAGTACAATGCTAAGAAATCAAGTCTACTGAAGCAATGAAAAAGTTAGCACAACTGCAGAACAGAAACCTGTTCTACAGAATAGCTCAGTTCACAATACACAAAGGAAGGTAAGAGGCATTGACGAAGAGGAGGTTGCTTCTGCCCATTGCAACTAACCTAAGTGGTCAATCCGAAATGATGTCCTACATAAAACATGACAACTCTGGATTTCGGCTGCTACTGATTACTCAACCTAACTTCAACTCGTATACTACTGCATCTAATGGCTAATCCTCCTTACCAACATCAAGATTCTTCAGTTTGGATTCTAGTTCAGTCTCTTCCTCGTCCCCATCAACCTCCTCCTCCTCGTCCTCGTCTCCACCTTCTGGGTCGTTCTCGTCTAATGCCCCCAAAACCCCGGGACACTTGCTGAAAATCTCTTTGATATCGTCGATTCCATCGTCAGAGATGAAGTTTCCATTGATATTCAACAGACGAAAATCAGGCTTCTTCACTGCAAATTGTGCAAGCACCCTTGCACCGACTCTTCTTATTGCAGTGCTACTCATGTCCATTTCTTTCAACCCGGCAATGCCTTCCAGTGCCTTGCATATCTTCACAGCCCCCTCGTCCTTGAGCTCGTTTTCAGCCAGACTCAGCTTCGAGAGCTGCTGTTTTGCAGCTAGGCATTCGACCAGTGCAGGCACTGCAGCATGTGTAATGTCGTTTCCTGCCAGTTCTAAAACCTGCAGCAATGGGGCAGAATCCTTGAGGGCATTTGCTATGGCAATTGCCCCGCTGTCTTCCAGGTTCAAGTAACTCAAGTAGGCCTCGGTTAGGTTTGGATGTTTCAAAAAAGCACCAGCCAAAGCAACGCCCGCTTCAGTGCCAAACATGTTGTCTCGCAGGTCGATTCTCTTCAAGTGCACACATCCCTTCAGAGCTTCTGACAGAGCGAGTCCTCCTTCAGAGCCCACCCTTGTTGAAGAGCACCTGAAGTCCTCGAGCAACGGAGAACGCTTCACAACCTCAGATATAGCGACAGCACCTTCATCTCCTGTCATGTTGTTGTGGAAATGAAGGACCCTGAGCTTGTCAGTGCAAGGGACCAGCTCAGCGACAGCACGTGCTGCTTCTTCTGAGATGCCATCATTCATCAAGTAAAGCTCCTCAAGGTCTTTTTGGGATTTTAGCAATGCCCCAAATGCCCTAACACCCTTCTCACCTAACGCGTTGTTCGAGAGATCAAGGGACCTCAAAACAGAACCTTCAAGGGCAGTGGCGAATATACTCATCACTTGAAGGGCCTCTGCTTCTGGCCTACCAGCAATGAAGTCGGATAGGTCAACCACCATCAATTGACCCTTGAGAGACGCCAAAATGGGCCCCACAACACGGGCCGCTCCTAAGCCGAAGCTTCTGTTGCTGAAGCATATCTTGGTGTAAGAGTTGCCTGGCTCCTTGAGTGGCTTGAGAAGCTCCCCCGCCTCCTCAGCCTCAATAAAGGCACGAGGGCCTTTGGATATGTCAAACGACGTTTCTTGGTGGAGTACTACTTGTTTGTCAACTTCGGTTGTGTCTCCTTTCTTAAGAGCTTCTATGATGAGCTTGCTGCACTCCTTGGCGTAAAACTGGACAGCAGAACTTCCATCACCATCTGGCTCATTTTCAAAAAGTTGATTTGCAGCAGAGAATGCCGTCTCCTCAACCTGTTTTGCACTTTCCTTGGCCTCTTCCTTGCTCAAGGTGCCATATTTCTCAGTGAACAGAGTTGGGGTTGAGAGATTCGTGGTCATCCGGTCTACAAGTGTAGTCCTGGTGTTTTGGCTTGGAGGCCATAACTTAACTGACATCGAACGACGGTCTTGATTTGTTTGTGCGGCATCCATTTCGCTTAAAACCTGCCAATGCAATTCAGGATGCTGCAATCTCAACTAGTGCTTGAAAGAGACCACACAAATAAAAATGCATAAAATTTAAAGATAAGTAAATGAATCCCACGAAATCCTACACTTTCAACTTTCCGAGTTCATATTTGGATCAATGAATCAAACATAAAAGTAATCCTAATACATGAAACAAGAACACAACTTTCAATCCTGAATTTGTTCAGGGTGCATTTCCCCTTGCAAATACCCTGATGAAAGTAGCTCAGCATGTTTTAGTTAGTATATAAAACAAAGAGTTTTGGGACACCAATATACTGTACTTTGAGAATATTGGACAATACTATACAATTTTCTTGTACGATAATGGGTGGGTGTTGTGTACAAACTGCACGAGTATTTTTTGGACAATTATCCAACGGAGTTTAGCTTACGGTCCTGTTAAAAGTCCAGCACCCCAAAGTAAAGCATATTATCAAACATGAAAATTGTATACCAATAGTATATTAGTGTCCAAAAATCCTAAAATAAACTACAATATGGAGGCTGATCATATCATAAGTTACATTTTCTGGGCTTAAGACAAATAAAGCAAGCAACCATAAGAACCCACCAATTACAACATGATGAATGATTAATCACAAAATAGAAAACAAGGATTAAGCATATGGGCAGTGGATAGGCAAGTAGACAACCAAAATACAAGATCTGAAGGTTGACTACACTAGAATGAATTTGTGGGTATCAAAAACTGAACAACAACGAGGAGCAACAAAAGCTCAAACCTTAAAAATCTGCAGAAATGGAGGAAAAAGGGGGAGATTTAAAACGAAAAAAGGGGGAAAAGGGTGCGTATAATCAAGAATAGAAGAAATCGAAAGGTACCAAAGTGAGAGTGTGTTGAAGCTAGGAAATTTAGGGAAAGAGGAGAGGATGCAGGAGGGTTTGTTTGTTTGAGGATGAATTCGAAATGGAAATGGGGATTTTGAATGAATTTCAAATGCAAATGAAGAAGTGGGAGTATTGGTATGTCAATGTGAGACTTTTGGGGGGCTGAATGGGCGCCCATAATCCACTCATATACTCAATACACTCAACAATTCAAATTTCTGAATATGTCAATCTTCCTTCTTTTCTAAGTTTGTTCAATAAAGATAATGTGTAGTAGTACTCATTTGTTTCAATTTATTTATTTATAATTTTCACTTTTAGGATCGTTAATGTTCCACTGAACTTCCTTTTTTTTTAAAAAAAAAAATCTAATAGTAAATTAGTAATATTTTTTTATATATAGATAAGTATATATACTAAATAAAATAATAATTAGAACTTCATCATAAATTAACTGCACATAGTTAGACTTGGCAATCGGGTGACTCGGTTCGGGTAGATTGAAGATCGGTTCAGGTTGACATCATGTCGTTTCGGTTCGGGTTTGGGTTGACTTGGGTGAATCTAATTCGGGTGAAGTTCTTTTCGATCAGATTCTGCTTTGATTTGGGTCGTTTGGATGTGGATCTTAATCGGATCACTTTTCTTATTACGGTTTAGATCGGTTTCGGGTTTAGATCAATATATCTATTCAGATTCGGTTTTTCCGATTCGAGTCTCGGGTTAGCTTTGTGAGATATACATAGCTCATAGCAACCATGAGTTGAAAAAATTTCTTTGTAAGCACTTTAGAGAGGAGTCATCAAATAATAGGGCCCTGACTACATTTTTCTTTTCTTACACATGTTTCTCTAATATAAAAAATTCATTTTGTTTTATAAACCTCATTACATTTTCATAAAATAAAAAAAGAGACCCTGATTACATAGATGCAAACGACTCATAATGACAAATATTTAAGAACAAAGACATTATTGAATTGTAATTAATGTTGACAAGATATGGTTTAAATTATGTTGACAAGTATTCAAAATTAGATGTCCATAGATGAAAAGTAAGTACATATTTAATTTATCTAATATAAGTAATCAATTGTGATTTTTGGGTACCCAAAAAAAAGTACCATATGTAGGATATATACCTTCTTTTTTTTAAAAAAAAATCAATTATGGTGTACCCTATCTCATAAGACAATAACAGGTCCATAGTATTATTGTTTCTTAGATTTTTTAAATCAAACAAAAGTGTCATCTAAATAATTTTTTACTTTTATGCTAGAAACTATAAAAAAAGTATAAATAGTTGATTTCTATAATTTAGATAGTTGAAAAAGATCATTTCTCTAATTTGGATTGTAGTAGACTAGTGTAAACAGGGGTGTTCATTATTCGGTCCGGACCGGTTGACCCAAAAAACTGGACCAAAAACCCGGACCAAACCCGGACCGAATGGTAACCGGTCCGGTCTTCGGTCCAAGTTTTTTATGTTTTCGGGTTTCGGTCCGGGTCAGTCTAAACCCGGAAAAACCCAAACCCGGATCGGAAACCCAATTATTATAAAATTTAAATTTATTCAAAAAAATATTCATGATATTGTAGATGCTAATCATGCATATCAAAACTATTATCACCTAAAAAAATATTATATCCTAATTCATCGGCCACTCCCCTCAAAATTAGAAAGATAAATATTTTGACATATATTCATTATTCATCCTATTTTAACTTTGTATAAATTCACATAAATGGTAATTAAATTTTAGCCAACTTTTTATGCATTTGTGTGTGACTACAAATTTTGTCATATTTATTATGTATTCTACCATATTATTATATCATTTAAATTTTTATAATTCATTATTTTCTATAATTTCCTACCATAATTCCATAAACAATAACTTACAATACCAAAAAAAAATGTTATTTCTAACAAAATGACATATATTAATTAACTAATCAATCATTCTACGAATTTGAATAGAAAATTTTTAAAAACATCTCAACTGGTCCAAACCGGTCTGGGTTGGTCCGGTCCAAATCCTAATTGGGTTGGTCTGGGTTGGGACCAGTTGTTTCCGGTCTGATCTTTGGTCCAAAATTTTGGCTATTTCGGGTTCCGGTCCAGTCCGGTCTGATCCGAATTGGTCCGAGTTTGACCCAATAAACACCCCTACGTGTAAAATGCGCCAAAACCTCATTTGCTTCTTTTCATGGTTTAATAGGAAACAAAAAAATGTCTAAATCTTTAATTTAAGATCATGACACATCCTTGAGTAATTTAATATAAATTAATGTAAATTTAATAATAATCGAATACTCATTTGAAAGACAAATTTGTGGATCCTTTATTACTAGATTAGTTTAATAAGTATATGTGTTGTTTAGAAGGCAATTAAGAAAACGGAAGAAAGAAAAGGTCAATGGGCAAATAATATTGTTGAATGAATGAATGCAGGTATTTTATTGCTCCTACTTTGCTTCCCAGTTACTTATGGTTTTAATAATGTAACATAACAACCGTATTTTGCATGATTAATTGATCCATCCACATGACCCTTATGCGTAAATCAAACCCAAAGACCCAAAATCTTTAACTCGAAGTGAACCTAACCTAAAAATAACCTCGACTCGAGAACCCAAGTAAATTTAACCCGCTCATTGAGCTTCTACAATCACCCTTTATTAACTTTTGTGGAATTGTACTCCTTCACAGGCTTTTTCTTCTATTATGTTTGTTGATATCTCGGGGAGATGTCTTGATAGAAGGATTCGTTGAGACTTGTTTAACCCTTATTTACCCCCTGGGGAAAAAAAAAGAGAACTTAACATGAAATGATCGTCACTTGGCTACCACCTCTTTGATACTTTATTTTACATTTAACGAGACCCAAAGGTCAATCAATCCGAAATCAATAGTAATCAAACGGGCTTGCACCTAGGCTTGAATTGAACCGAATTTTGCTGATCAGAACATGTCTCTTGGCCCAAAACCAAACCAAACAGCCTAATTGGTAAGCATACATACAATTTGGGTGAGCTTGGAGTGAAAATGAGGGAATAGAAAGGCAAAAGGGATAGCAACTCACTTAGCTTTCTTTGTTAACAATGTTGTTTTTCTAATGTGGGTTTGGTTGGTACAAGTGGTGGTGGTTTGGTTTTCCATGTATGGAGTTTCTTTAAAGGGATTTTTGCTGTTTGTTACTTCCAAAAAGACAATCTTTTAGTGCCAAAAACCTCATTAAAATGTTGGGTCATTCTTGATCAACAAGCTCATAATCTTCCAACTTCAATCATCTCATGCACATGGTTTGTCTCAGAGATGAGCAATCAATCACAGTAACATTGCATTGCATTGCATTGCATTTCATCTCAACAACTCTTCTGTATTTGCGGGTCAGGGATCCTTCAAGAACCCTAATTCTTACTTAAAAATACTGAAATATGCAGAGCCCTGATGCTAGGTAACTATATCTATATAACCATTACATTTACTTCTTTCCTTATCTACTACTGCCTGCTATGTTACATAGATTCTGGGTAATTACTGGCATTACATTCAGTTCTTACTCGCTTTGTTACGTAGATTATGCCTTTCTTGTCTGACAATTTTATGTCTATAACTATCAATGTGAGCCATTTCTGAGTTTTCTTGCTGTACCTTGGGGATTTTTTGCATGTATATGACCTGCTAGAGTAGTAGTAAAAACTTAAAAGTTACATTCTTTACTAGCATGTCGTAACATCTGTGTGATTTTAGTTCCAGTTATACATACGTACAGTTTGTCAGTTTCTTTCTCTTGAATGAAAATGAATGCTGTATGAATTTGTGAACAGTAAGAGCAGTCCTTCAGAAGTGGCTCAGAGGAAAACACCCTCAACACAAACTTTCCAGAAGTCGTCTCCCTCTGCAAAAAGAAGTCCAAGGCAGCCCAAAGGCCTCCCAAGCGGATCCTCGCGTAGCCCTACAATTGAGGTACGCAAACATTTGTCGTGGGTCTTTTGGAATCAATCTCTTTTGTAGGTAAAAATGTCTGACGAGATACTTATTGATTTATTATGGTTGATTTGTCATGTTATCCAGAAAAAGCACCCAGCAAAGCCGGGTGAGCTCCAATCTCAGCTATCCCGCCTCCAAGACGAGCTGAAGAGGACAAGGGATCATCTGGCGACATCCGAAGCAGCCAAGAGGAATGCCCAACAGGAGGCAGAACAAGCAAAGAAACAACTCGCAGCGATGTCAGCCATGTATGAGTCATCCCAACAGCAGCTTCTAGAACTTTCCTCTTCAGAGGATGCGCGGCTTCAAGAGCTCCGAAGACTCTCCCAAGAACGCGACCGAGCTTGGCAATCTGAGCTCGAAGCCGTTCAGAATCAGCATTCCATGGACTCGACTGCCCTGACGGCTGCCAGAAACGACATTCAGAAGCTCAAAAGGCAGCTCGAAAATGCATATGCTGAGATCCAGAGTTTGAGGGCTGAGCTTTCTGAAAGCCTCACAACAGTTGAGAACATGAAAAAGGAAGTCGATGATTGTAAGGAGTCTGAAGCTCGTGCGTTGGAAGTGGCCAGAGAGGCCCAGGCACAGCTGGAGGCGACAATGGAAAGTGTCGAGAGTCTTAAATCTGAAGGGGTTAAGACAATTGAGGCTTACAATAACTTAGCCTCGGAGTTCGAGAAATTGAAAGCTCAAGCTTCATCAGATTCTTCTTCCAAGGAGCAACATGATGAGGATGAGGGTAAGAAAGAGGAGGAAACCGAGAAGCAAAATGCTGAAATTGAGGCTTTAGTAGCTGAGATTGGCCAGTTAAAGTCGGCATTGGAAGCTTCTGAGCTGAGATACCAGGAGGAGTACATACACACCACATTGCAGATAAGAAATGCCTATGATCAACTAGAGGAAGCAAAGCTAGAGTCAAGTACACTGAGGGCTAAGTTACAAGACGATTTGGAGAAAGCCAGAAGTACAATCGAGGAGCTGAGATCAGAACTAGTCTCTAAGGAAACCATGCTGAAGAACGCCTTAGAAGAGAATGCCGAGGAAAGGGAGAGCAAAGCTAAGCAGTCTGAATTCGAAACAGAGCTTCAGAAGTTGAAGGAGGATCTCCACGAGCTTAAGGAAACGTTACTGGATAAGGAGACTGAATTCCAGTGCACAATAGAGGAGAACGAGATGCTAAAAGCCGAGATAGAAAAGAGAGACGCGGAGAGAAGCAAAGAAAATGAGGAGGGTGGTGTTGTTATAGAGGCAGCTCGGGCAGAAAACACGGAGCTTGAAGCCGAGTTTAGGAGGTTGAAAGTTCAGTCTGAGCAATGGAGGAAGGCGGCTGAGGCAGCTGCTGCAATGCTTTCTTCTGCAGAGAATAATGGCGGTAAGGTCATCAGTAGAAGTAATTCTTTTGATAACAGTAATAATGGGGCCAAATTGGTGTCTCCTCTTTGGGATGATATGGAGGACGACTCGGTTAAGAAGAAAAATGGCAACATGTTGAAGAAGATTGGGGTGTTATGGAAGAAGGGTCACAAGTAGACTGTCTCTGTCTGTATTACTATGTGTATTTGGCATTAATCTTATGCAACAAATCAAAGAGTTTTCGGTGCAATTCTGTGTTTTGAGTTTCATGTGGTTCGGCGTATCAATAACATTTGCAGCAAGATTTGTAATTTTGTATATACGTAATTGTATTTGAGAGACTCCTACACTTTTCTTGGCAACATGGTTCATACTCTAAACCCGAAGAGTTTCACAGCTGAAAGTTTTGGCTAAGACGATCCTTGATCTGATAAATCTGTACTGTCAAAAGAAGCGAAGTTACAGGAAATTTCAAATTGAGTTTGCCCATACAGAGCGAAATTCCGATTCCATACACGATACATTCCACATATTCACTCACATATACATATAGAGGTCAGGCAAAGCACGAGATAACACTAGTATGCATATGCAGTACAGAAACATGCATACAAAATACACCTACACTATTCAAATGGGAAAAAAGAAGGAAAACTATGGTAGCTTAAGACATGGTATGGAAAGGTCACAACCGACTGTAACCCCCTCGTACTGCTATTGAGATGAAGATTAAGCACAGTTGTCCAACAAGTTGAAGGGGGTATTCCATTTCCATATATAAGAGTAAAAACATTGACATGAAGATTAACTCAAAGGTTACAAAAACTCTCAACTTAAATGTTACCAAAAAGAATATTTGCCTTACAGTGACAGCTATCTAAGTGTGGAGACCCAGTTCAATTTGCAGCAAGGGAACCCCTCTAGAATCCAGAGCTAAACAACCATAGAATACATCAAAATTAGATTGCATCTGAATGATCCTAAAATCCATCCACCTGCAAATATACACCCCCAAACTGTCCTTGGGACACCCCCAACAATAATACATCATCACCACCTCGATTGATGGCATCGAAGCTGATATATCAAATCATCTGCTGGTGAAGATCTGCAGCCTGCTGAGCCAGCTCCACAACCATAGCTTCGTCGAAGAATTTGTTAATGCTCACGTCCTCGCTCATACCCTGCCACACATAACAGTGTCATAAGCTCTATTCAGAACATCCTCGGAGCCCTCCATCTCATACAAGACAACCCAGGGACTCAAACTACAACACCGGAGAGTGCTAATCTACTCAAATGTATTTCATACAACTATTTTCCCAATATTTCACTTCCACACAAACATTTCTTATTACTGTCTGTCCAACCTTTGGACAGCTGAAAAAATAGAGAACTAGATATCCTAAGCAATGGTTCATACCATAAGCATTAACACCCGACAAACATAGACTTAATAAATGGCTAGCTTGCCAAATGCCAATGATATTAAAGAAACAGAGGCATACCTTTCTACGCCTTGTCTTTACCATGAACTCCCTAGCCAGATGTTGAATTGGGGCAGGTTCAAGAGGCCGCAGGACTATGCTCTTATCCAGCGGGTCTCCTGGGACAATAGCCCAATGATCAAATACAGAACTGCAGAAGGCCTGACCTTGAGTATGGTACCTCAAATCCGTTTCAAACCCAAATGATTCTATAACAGGTAAAAAGGCCTGGAAAGCAAAACAGAATCCCAATGTCAACAAATAATGATAGATGGAATGAAGAACAAAAGACAATTTTGGAAAAATGATAAACCACTGGGGGGAAAAAAAAAAGTAATGGCAGAGAGATGGGTCGAATAGTTAACCTTCACAAGATAAGCTGGGGTTCCTGGTTGTGGAACATCAGCAGTCACATGACCACGCCTACGAGATAACACCGTGTAGATAGCAGACACACAATCAATTGGTGTTTGTATCTGAAATAAGCACACAAAAGACACAAATTAGTAGGAATGTACACAACGGATAAACTAGAATATACCCAAAGTGACAAGCAAGTACCTCGACATAATATACTGGCTCCATAAGACGAGGGGTAGCCATCAGGAATGCTGAATAAGCCACACGACGGGCAGTAGGTATGATCTGTCCAGTGCCCCGATGCAGCGGCTCTGGAGCAATCCTAGCATCAACTATCTTGAACTTCACATTTCTGATTGGCTCATCACACAGGGGACCTTCACGAGCACCCCATTGAAATCTACACAAGGAAGAAATAACACATCAGGCAATCGGATGAAGAAGATGAAAGTTGATTGATGAAAAGTACAAGTAAACCACTTACCCCTGAACAATGGAATCCTTCACAGCACTCAGCAAATTCTTGTCAACTTCACTTGGAAGAGTGTCGTCTAGCAGTATGTTAGGTCCCTATAAATGTGAATTATTTGGACTGATCAGGACCATAAAGTTACTATCAAATAAATCAAATGCACACTCCAAAAATTAAAATTTCACCGGTAATGCAACAGTAATCATACCTGCTTGTCTGGACCGAATGCCCATATAGAACGTGCAGCGAGCAAATCCCAGTCATATTTTGTCTGGAAGAAATCTCCCAATTTCTTCCGCGGCCAATCAATGCTAACAACCCCATTCTCAATATCCTCAGCAAGTCCTCTCTCCAATGGCTCTGCAATCTTCAATCATAGATGTAAAATAGTCAGGATCCGCAGACAAATTAATTCTCAAACTTGAACCAGTTATGCAAGCATATAACAGCATACCATTGTTATCTTGTTTTTCTTGTTTGGTGTCTCAGCAAAACACTTCATTGATGAAGATTCAACAACTGTTTCACAGAATGAGACAACTGGATCTGCTACCTGTCATCATGCAGAATCATGACAGGTAAGTAGCTGATCGGTGCAGAAAAATGTATGTTTATGGACAAGACACAATAGTAACAAGCCAAAACAATACAGAAAATGCACAAAACAATCACGCACCTTAACTTCAACTTCAGAATAGAGTTCTCTAAGGTCCTTCATGATGGAATCAAGGTACAACTCCCCTGTGCCCAGTATAGTATGCTCCCCCGACTCTTCTACTTTGGTAATGGCAAGAGGGTAACTTTTGCTTATTTTCCTTAGACCTTCAACCATTTTAGGTAATTCACTTGGATTAAGAGGCTCAGTGGCAGTTTTCACCACTGAAAGTGTGTTGAACTGGAGAGGGCGGAAGATATATACATCCTCGTCATATTCAACATTGCAAAGAGTAGCAGTCTTCATAATGGAAGCATCCACACCTTCAATGAGAACCCAGGAACCAGGTGGAGCTTTACTTATAGGAATCCTATAACGAGCTTGATAAACCCACAATTTGGTTACTTCTTTCACGGTCATATCCTCCTCATCCTCTGGTGAGTATCCTTCTCCCAGCACACGAACAGTTTGTCCTGTTTGAATCGTACCACTGTACACCCTACCAAAAGCATCGAAAACGCTGCAATCTGATTTTGGATAGAGTTTAGTGACATTAACCATAAGTGGGCCAGACGAATCACAGTTCTCCATGGACTTGTATAGCACAGAATCTTTTGGTCCAGTATATATATGATCAACCTTCCTGGATGCAGCTTCTTTGCCACAAGGAATATGATGGACAAGCATGTCTGTAAAACCTGTTGCCGTACCAAAGACTGAACTACATGCCAATCTAAGCAATGGCCGAACATTCAACTTGTATGCCGAATTGGGGAGTGTTACACCAAGTTCTGCTAGTGTTGTCTCTACACTCTTCCTATGCTCCCCAATGACCTGACTATATATTTTGTACAAGGGTTCCAGGATAAACTGAACAAAAGATCTTTCCCCTCCACTAGCAGGGGCTTTTTTCTTAAAAGTCCTGGTGTCTGGATGATAATAAAAATCTCCCCAAAGGCGAGAGGCAAATTTATTAGCATCAAATGCCACCCCATGCAATTTGACATATAGCTTGGCAAATGATTGTATTGTAAAAGACCATCCAGCAGTTGCACTCGCAAAACAAACATTTCCAACAGCTGGATCAATAACTTGAACATTCCCAGCAGTTGATGAGACAGCAACAATATGATTATTGATGACCTCTATGGTATGTCTTAACTTATGGTAGGCATCCTTAGGAGGCAGTTTGAGTTCAGTTATCAACCTGTCAACCTTCAAGAAAAGATTAAAGTATTAATAACCTAACTAGAATCTAAACGTAGCAGAAACTCTACATAATTATAGCAGATAGTAGAAAGGCATAAACATCTTAAATGCAAGAACCAAATAAACAGAGATATGTATACCTTGTTGATGACCACTACAATTGGGAGGCGCTCTTGTATAGCATGCCGTATAGCCCTCTCAGTATTCACCTACGCATTTGAATTCATCATTGAGCCTCACCAAATATACTATAAAAAACACCAGGTATATTTAAAAAAATGACCAATGAGAAATGGATGCACAGCAAGAATCCCACAAACAGGGACTCATTCAGGAAGACCCAATAGGCTATCTCAATATACACAGCTGAGGATAATGTATGGTGTCACAAAGTAACACAAACGTAATACTCATGTTTCAGTCCCAAATCATTTACTCATGAGGACGTCAAATTAAAGTCCGTGCATTCAGAAAGCTGGATTCAGAATTTCACCCAGTTACAAAGAGGCAAGAGATATGAGACTGAAGACCGTCTTGAAAGTTGCAGCATTGAAATACGGCAAGAATGTAGAGCACGGAAGGGCTTATGTTGATGGTGCAACTATTAGGCAGCACAATTCCAAAATTTTTGAAGTGGACAGTGGGTGCTGGTAGAGCCATGAAAATTCTGCACCCATCACCGCATTCCAGGAAGTTCAAAAAATGGCCACCCTGGTACAAATTTTCTAGATCCACCACAGTGTGGACTGTGGAGCATATAGCATGGAACCCAGAACAGTACCATAGGCTAGATTTATCACCTATCTTCATAATTATAGAGCAAATTCACAAGCAAATGAATCAAACACAACTACAATGTTATACTCAAGGCAATGAAGACTTGAATAAACAAGTTTCCAGTTATTTGATCTACATTCTCACTAGCACCCTGTTCAGTCACATGTATATATATATATGCTCAATCATTTATAAGTTTTAACAGTTGTTCAATCAGCCAACATCTTGCCAAACAAGCTGCTCATTGTTTACATTCTCAACTAAGCATCTGTGTTCTAAATCAGGAAGGATATTGTCACTTGTGACAAACCCAGAGCAGAATTTCACACCAAAATCTCCACTGCAATCTCAGACCAAAAAAAATTAGCCAATCAAAAGAAGAAATTAACTCTCACCATTACACCCTCCGCAGCATCTACAACGAGGACAGCTCCATCTGCAAGCCGAAGAGCCGCACTCATCTCATCCGAGAAGTTGACATGACCAGGAGCATCCATGACATTAATTAGATACGACTTCGAGTTACTATCCTCCAGAACAAGCGACATTGGCACTGCCTTGATCGAAATCCTCCTCTCCTGCTCATCGATTCTCGTATCCGTATACCTAAAAATCCCACATCACAATCCATCAATCATCATTCGCAACCAAACCCTCACACACCCAAAAACCACAAGATTACCTCATATGCTTCTCGTTCTTGGTGTCAAACGTGGAAATGTGGTGAGTCTGCTCCACAAGCATGTCCATAAACAACGTCTTCCCATGGTGAAGATGTCCAACAAGCGCGACATTCCGAACCAAATTAGGGTTGGACATAAGACCCAGCAGAAACTGAGTGGACACATAAGTCGACGAATCCTTGACCCCGAGCTCAAACTTGAGGGTTCTGACAGGCTTAACAATGGGCTGTTCAAGAGGAAGCTCATCTTCATCCATAACTAGGGTTTCGACATCTTCACCATAGACCTCCTCAGCAGTAGGGTAGTACTTTTTGTCTTCGGCCAGCACCACCTGGTTCTCGAGCATCTCGACGTCTTCATCCCGGGAGGCAGTCAACCAGCCGTTGGTGTCGCCGGCGTCGGGGCGGGCTTCGTCGTCGGAGGGGCGGCGGTCGGGGAGGTCGTCATCGTCGTCGTCGCGGTGGTCGGAGTCGGAGTCACGGTCGGACTCGATTTCGGGTCCGATGTAGTTTCCGAACTCGTCGTAGAGGCTGTCATCCATGGCTGCCGATCTAGAGGGAGATTAGAGAGAGAAGTGAAGTAAGGGTTGATGGGGTTTAAGCTCCAATGCGGGGTTTGGGGAGAATGAAGGCGGTTTGTTCGAAAATGAGATATGGAGGCGGTAGTGAACGACAACCCAAACACTCTTCTAGTGTTGGAGTGAAGTGTGTACCAATATCAAGGATTTTATCTTCCTATGATTCTATCAAAAAAGAAAATGCATTATTCAAAGTTGATAAAGGACAAATTAATATACAAGCATCCCCTAGAAATTATTCAGTACAAAGGTCTGATAATACCGTTACAAAAAGGATGTCTATATATTAACATTCTGTGTAAAGAAGTAAACACTCTTAAGAATCTCACTATAAATCAATCGCCCCTCTCACGCTACCATAGATCAACTATTCCTTTAAGGCATACTGTTAGAACCCCTCGAGGACTTCAACAGACCCAGGCTCAAGGACCTTAGCGATTGGATCGGTTTTGAATAAAAGTCAAAATTCGTATATTATTGGCATATAATCTGGATATCTTAGAAGTGATACTTTCCTGATTGTTTTGACAGATTTGTTGCATATAATCTGCATATAAGAAGGAAAGAAGATTGTGATTGCATGCAAAAAGGAAAGGCTAAAAGAGTGAAAGAAGATCGCAAGGCAAAGAAGGAGGGAGAATCAACTCCAACGGTCTTCAAAGATGCTATATATATTGGATGATTCAAAGACTGAAAAGCTCAGCGATTCCAAGGGAAGAAATTGAAGAGTAGGAAATCCGTGAGGATTTCTGAGTGTAGTATTTGAGAGACGAGTTTTTGTATTTTGTTGTAAGCCAAGGACGTTGGCTAGCTGAGTTGTGAATCCTTAAAGGATCTAGGATTCGAAAGAGTGTTGTGCATCAAAGTTGAGTTGGTGTGTGTGTATGTTTATCTAAACATTTCCTGAAAGTGCCCTTTAGTAGGGCACTCCTCAAAGAGTTGCTACAAGGACCTTACTCCCTGTGCAACCGCCAACCAGGTCACTTTCATTTTGTATTCTGCTTAAATTGATTGAATAAAGGAAGTTCTTCATTCATATATTTTATCGTCCTTTATAACTGTGAAGGTGATTTCTTAATCTAAAAAGATCGAGAACCCTAACATTCTTTATCTTAAGTGTGTAGAATTTTTATAACCCTATTCACCCCCCTTAGGGTTCTTTTACATACTCATCCTGGAAGCACAAAAATATATCATGATCTAAAAACCCAGTTTTGATGGCATGGTATGAAAAGAGAAATAGTAAAGTTTGTAGCTTGATGTCTTACTTGTCAAAGAGTTTAGACAGAACATCAAACACCAGGAAGATTACCACAACCCCTACCGATACCTGTATGGAAATGGGAGCATACCACTATGGATTTTATTACAGGATTGCTAAGAACAGTCAAGCAGCATGATTGTGTTTGGGTAGTTGTTGATAGGCTAACCAAGTCTGCACATTTTCTTGCTATCAAAGTAACCTTCTCCGTAGAGCAACTAGCGGAAACTTATATCAAGGAGATAGTAAAGTTACATGGAATCCCACTCAGTATAGTATCAGATAGAGATACTAAATTCATGTCTAGCTTCTGGCAAGGCTTTGAAGAAGCAATGGGTACAGAACTACATGTAAGTACCGTCTTTCATCCACAAAAAGATGAACAGACAGAGCGGACTATCCAAACTCTTGAAGATATGTTTTGTGCTTATGCCATTGACTATGCAAGAACTTGGGATCACAACCTACCTTTGCAGAGTTTGCTTACAACAATAGTTGCCATACTAGTATCGGTATGGCACCATTCGAAGCACTATATGGACGACGTTGTAGATGTTGGGATGAGGTTGGTGAAAGAGTACCCTCGAAAGTAGAGTTGATCGACCATAGTGCAGAGATTGTTAAGGTTGTTAGGAAGAAATTACAAGCAGCTCAAATATAGGCAAAAAAAAAAAGTTATGTAGACGTTCGGAGATGTCCAATAGAATTTGGGGTTGATGACCATATATTATTAAAGGTTTCACCATTAAAAGAGAACATTCGATTTGGCCAAAAAGGGAAATTAAGTCCTAGATTCGTAGGTCCCTTTGAAATTTTAGAAAGATTCGGACTGGTAGTATATCAGCTCACTCTTCCACCATCTCTCAAAGGCATACACCCCAGTATTCCATATCTCTAATTTACAGTAGTATGTCTATGATCCAGATCATATTATTCGCTATGAGCCCTTACAAGTTCAAGAAAACCTTACCTTTATAGAAAAATTGATCCGCATACTAGACAGAAAGGAGAAGAATCTAAGGAGTAAAGTTATTCCTTATGTAAAGGTACATTGGAAGCACAATAAACTGGCTGAAGCTACTTGGGAACTTGAATCAGAAATCCAAGAATTATATCCAGAACCTTTCCATGACAGGTATGTAAATTATGAATTTCGAGGACGAAATTCTTTTAAAGGGGGAAAGTATAAGACCCGAGATTTTTAAGTGTTTTCGTTTAGACTAGTTACCTTAATTATTATTCCTAATTGCATAATTAGAGTACTCCTTGATCATATATGCAATTCATTTGACTATCATATGTCATTGTACTAATTTGTGTTAGCCAAGAAATTAAGTGAGATTAAAGTACTAATCTACTTTAGTTAAGAGTTAGGGTCCTTTTTTCAAAAAAAAAAAAGAAGAAAGGAAAGGAAATGAAAGGAATTGAAATTGGAAACCAATTAGGAGCACCGAATGACCCCTAATTGTTTTCAACATACAACTCCTTCCACTTCGTTTTTCTTTCCTATTTGCATGGCTACCCAAACAAAACCCACCTCCTGCTTCTTCTTGTTCCTCGTCCCCCGACGGTGAATGTTCGGTCTCGTTCCGAACCGAATTCTTCTCTTTTATAGGGTATTTTTGCTTGCCTTTAATAACTATTTTAGTAGTTTTATTATGTCTTACTCTATTATTAGATTTTATAGCATTTTATTACTTTTGTTATTATTATTGTTATTATAAATAAAAAATATACAAATTAAATAAAATAAAACCTAAACCTAATTCTTCCTAATTCCTAATTAAAAACCAGCCCAAATCCTTTCCCTTTCCCTTTCTTTTCCCTCGGCCCAAATAAGAAACCCAACCTAAAATTCCCTTATAACCAGCTCCATACCCGTTTGCCCAACAACCCTAATACCCTAACCCGCCAACCCAGCCGAGTAAAACCCCATCCAAAACCCTAATTCTAACTCATTTCCCGCTTTTCCCTCTTTTCACTCTCTGTCGTCTCTTTCTCACTTCTCTCTGATTCTTTTCGCCCAGCACTACCGAACCATCTCCTCCATAGCCAACCTCCAACTCCATCTCTCTTTCTCTCATCTCATTTCTCGAACTCCTTCTCTCTTCTCTTCGCATCTCATCTCCATCTCTCTTCATCTCATTTCTCTTCCTTTTTCTCGTCTCTTCTCTATTTCTCACTCATTTTCTCGTTCTTGCAGATTTGGTTGAAGTGTAACAGAAGAAGTGCACCACCACCATCGTCATCATCTTTGCTCTAACAAATCGCATCTACATCGTCCAAGTTTGAGAAGAATCGACGGCTCGGATTGAAGGGAGAGGGATGAACTCGAGTATAAAAAGGGAAGAAACGGAGCCGATTGAATCATCAATGGTAGATTCTGGGAGTGACGCCCCAAGAGCCTCCATTTAGGGTTCGTAATTTAGGGTTAGCTTTAGGTTTATTTTGTTTTGCAAATCATGTTATAAATTCTGTTTTTAAATGTTTTGAATCTTTATTTTCGGTTTGCTTTCAATTGATTCTGGATTTTTGTTCTTGAATGTTTGAGAGGCTGGATATTAGTTTTGATTTGAATGTATTTGGCATTTGGTTTGCTTTTTTGTTGAATTCTGAGTTTGATTTGGTTTGGATTTGATGTTCTGAGTAAATTTATTCTGTATTGGTTCGATTCTTGTGCTGTGCTGCTCGTCTTCCTCTTCGGTTCTCTATTCCTCTGTCCGTCTCTCTGTTTCTATTTTACTCTCTATTTCTCTGTTTTCCCTCTTTCTCCTGCTCTCTTTCTATTTCTCTTTCGTTTTAGTAGGTTTAAGGTAATTGTTATTTTGGTTCTGTTTTAGTATTTTATTAAGTTTAGGGTTAGGGTTCGTTGTTAAGTCAGATTAGGGTTTGGTAATGGAACTTTGTTTTGGTCAGTTAGATAGGGTTTTATTAGGGTTTAGTCAATGTCAGTTTGGCAGAGTTTTGTTTAGGTATTATTTTAGTTTAGCCACAAAAACATCCAATCCAAATTTTAGTGAGGAGGAGGGCTAAGGGTCACAAATTCCACTCTCAAGTGGGGATTTGGGGATCCTTAGTAATCCAATTCACGATTTCTTGTTTGTTCGGGAGAAATCCAAA
Source organism: Portulaca oleracea (assembly GCA_029582165.1). NCBI lineage: Eukaryota > Viridiplantae > Streptophyta > Magnoliopsida > Caryophyllales > Portulacaceae > Portulaca > Portulaca oleracea. The sequence goes on along the minus strand of CM055877.1, from coordinate 24,290,776 downwards.
TAGATTGAAGATTAGTGAAGAAGTAGTTCATCGAAGGTATAATTTCTTATTTTATTTCAAGCTTTTAAGTGTTTTCTTTAATTTCATGTTTTATTTCATGCTTTTATTGCTTTCCTTAATTCCATGTCTAGGTTAGTTTTATTGCTTTCATTTACATAATTTACCGCTTTTCTACATTGAGAAAAACCTCTTCCACAAACCGATTTACCTTAATCAAGCCTAACACCCATCCCTGTGGACCGACAATCTTTACTTATAAAACCACAAAAATTACAACCGAATAATGGCGCCGTTGCCGGGGATGGCGTTATTTGGTAGATTAGGCGATTGGTTTGAGTGTACATAGTTTATTGCTTTCTCGATTATGCTAGAAAAATGTAGCGAAAAAAATTGAATATCGAAAAATAAAATTAAAAAAAGAAAAGAAAAGAAAAAAATAAAAAAATAGAAAAGAGAGAGTTATGGATAGTCCCTAATTCCCTCAATTTGAGCATGAAATATTTTGGAGGTATTTTGCTAGATTACATGATTATTGTGCTCAATGTGAATTGTATGGCATTTTTTATGATACATTGAATTTGTTCGGAATTGTGAATGAGGGTGTGAATTATGAGACCCGAAACCTTTTAGAATATTATGGGTTTTCCGCTTTAGGAGAAGAAAAAGCATGGGAGTTACTTGAATGGTTGTCTAGGGATTCCTATGAGTTTGAACAACAAAGTGTTAGTCCTAGCTTCCAACCTCCTTATGCACCACCCTCCGGGATCGAAACTGAACAAACATGTGAATACCCCGTGTATGTTGATGATCAATCTTATAGTGGGGATTATGTGGAAAATTTTTGTGAATCTTCTCAATGTCCCAATAGCGAGTCTCTTCATCAGTGTTTTGTATGTCAAGCTTGGGGTCATTCATTTGCTACTTGTCCTGAATACCCTGCTTTTAAGGCTTTTATGGATGGGTTTGATTCTGCTAAACCTGTATCAAATAATACTCGTGTGTGTGAAATAGATGATGAGGATGATGACTATTATAACCGACCATACCTTGGACTACTTAGCGATTCCTTAGCTCTAGCCCCACCTAGTGAGCATGAGGAACATGATGATTTTGTGTGTGATGATGTAGAATTTGTTAAAAACATGCTAGATGACGAACCATTGTCCACACCCTTGTCCATGCCTTTGTGTGAAGAAAAAGTTGAGATTGATGAATGCCATGATGCTTGTGATATAATTGAGCATGATCTTGTTGAGAGTGAAATTGAATCTGTTGTGCTTTGTAGACACCCAAAAAGTGTCTCGTAATTATTGTAATTATTTTTATTTTTATTTTTATTTTATTTTGGAGAAAATGCCAAAGAAAGTGAAATGCAAAAGAAAAAATAATAAAAACCCAAATAAAAAAATCAGCCCAAAACCATCTCCGCACGCGGCCCAAGGTGCAGAAACAGACCCGGGTCAGGCGGATCCGACCCCCATACCGCCAGGTATCTGGGGCGGGTTTTGCCAGACCTGAGGCGCCTCCGCCTGCCTAGGGTTGCGTGTCACAGCAGCCGGACTTCCCAGAAAAGCCCAATACTTGGCGGTATTAGGTCATTTTCCCCCCTCATTTTTGACCTAAATTTCCAACCCTATTTTCTCCTATAAAAACCCCTCTGATCCCTCACTTAAACCCTACACCGAAATCACCCTGGCGTATTGACACTTGGTGATTTCATCTTCTCTTCTTCCTCCCTATTTCATTCATTTTTGCATACACTTAATTGACATTTTATTTGCTTTCTCCTTCTCTATCTATTCTTTATTCATATTATCATGTAATCTGAGTTAACCTTAAACTCGACCAAAATAATATGGATTGTTCGTGAATAAAGGTACGCTTATATTTAATTCTTTTATTTCTTGTATTTGTTTCTCGTTTACTATTGCATTTGTATGTAACTAAATAACATTAATCACGATAATTAATACTCCGTTCTACTCTTTTCTTTCCCCTTCTCTTTTTTTTTTATTTTTAATCGGTTTAGTAAAGTCCGTTCGTTGAACGGGCGGATTCGGGAATTTTATTCCCGAATTCGTAACCTTATTCCCGAATTCGTAACCTTACCCCCGGATCCGAATCTCGTGGTTCGTGGTTTGTGGAGTCACACTTTTTCTTTGAGTTTATTAATTCTCATTCAAAAATTAATTGGCGACTCTCTCCTCCTTTTTCTTATTTCTCTTTGTCGGATTTTATTGTTCGGATTTCAGAAAATTAATCACAAAATTAAAAGTTTTCTTTCTTTTTTTTTTCTTTTTTTCTAGGTCCAAATCCTTTAGCCCGAAAGTAGGTTCCGAGGCCGGGACGGACAGAATACCTGGCGGTATTTTGACCCGACTCACAGCCCGGAGCTGACTTTCAGATCGGAACCCTCTCTTCTGGATTCCCGACCCACGATACCTGCAGGTATCGCTGTGGACAGGGACCTCGGTCCCGGGTTTGAATCTTCTTTTTTTTTATTTCTTCTCGCTTTTATTTCTTTTCTTTCGTATTTTTATTTTCTGTTTTGGAAAGCTAATTTTTTTTTCTTCTGTCTCGGAAACAGATCCCGAGGCTGGGGCAAGCGCAATACCTGCAGGTATTGCTACAGTAAACCGCCCTGAGCCAGTCCCGGGGTTCTCTGTTCGTCCTTTTTTTCGTTTCTTTTTCTTTTCTTTTATTTTCTGTTCACTTTCTAAATAAATAAAATTCTCAAACTTTAATAGAATCTAAAAAAAAGGGAGTTTACTTGAGTTTTAGTTTTAATTTATTTAAACGGAAATTCACGCAAATCTTCTCAAAGAAAAGACACCCCTTTCGACTCGCCGTTTACCGCGAGGGATACGACGAGGATTTTCCCGGGTCCCACAAATGGCGACTCCACTGGGGACTTACTTTAAGAGGGTAAAACTTGAAAAACCGGGTTTTTAATTTTTCGAGTAGAAAAGGAGAAATTAATTCTTGTGATTTTTATTATTTAGTTAGGCATCGTGCATACGGACCTCCATCTCGGTTTTTAATAACTCGGGATGAACCCAAAGGTACCGTTTAGGTTAACCCTTTTTCCCTTTTGGGTAAAGTATATTTCCGGATTCAAGGGATGAACCTTACATTCCGAGAAGTTCGTAAATTGCTTTCCTACTCATAAAGCACTCCAAATTTTTTGGGATTATGAATTTACATTTTCCCTTAAAACTTTGAGAGAAACACACGGGTCACACTACTATGAACTCCATAGAATTTGTGACGAGTGAGAGACATGAGTATGTTAGTTTTAGGTATCCGACTTTAAACACATGAATATAGAACCTCGGTTAGGTGCATTACCCATGTTGTATGCTATGTGCATCCTTGTTGTGATATATGTAAATTATGTGCTAGATGTTTTTCTTTTTAAGAGTCGGTCTCATAAGGTCTTTCCCCCAAACACCGCTCTAGTTTGGGCAATAGTCATGCAAAAGTTAAAGAAGACCTAGAGGTCTCTCTTGGGCCCAAATCAAAGAAATTTGATTAAACCCGAGATCTTAGCTCGACTTTGTCCAACCCTTGGTTGTATTTGGGCCCATAAAGTGTATCCGGTCATTATTCGAATCTGAGTTCATTAAAACTTTAATGTCGACTCGATCTTATGATGACCCGATGGACTTTCCCCGTACATAGTCTCATTTTGAGCTAGAGGTCATCATGCAAGCCCAAGGTTGGGTGAGTCAAGTCAAAAAAAAAGAGTCAACATATACGCATGGTCTGCATTAGGTTGTTCATATAGGTCATTAGGTCATGGCATGCATCGGGTAGGCACGTGTTGGGTGTTGATGTTGTTCTAATATGAAATTTCCATACAGGCAAAATAGGACCTAAAGAGTCAAGAGTCAAGTCCTGGGCTAGGGTTGGATCTCGAAGTCTGAGAAGTTTCTCACCGAACCCGACTGCAACATCGAACAGGAGTCTATCCGCCGGCCCCGACGCGGATACCTCATCCCAAACTTCGCTCATAGACAGTGATATTGTGTCCATTCCGTCCGACTTCATGGCTGAAAACAATGATCAAGATCAAGAAACCCATAGCCAACCTGTTACGACAGCGGACCTCTCAGCCTCAGTGCGAGATATTCGTACCCTGATTGATACCAGGGCCAACCAACAAGATCGTAGAATGGAAGGCGTAGTCCAAGCCATTCAAACGATCAATGAAAAGATAGGCATAGGGCAAGATGTCCCTGATGAAGATGACAGAAGCGTGCACACTGAAAGGACTATGCCCCGGGATGAGCAGTTCATGCCATTCAGGGACAATAGGGTCGATAATCTTTAAAACCTGCTTAGACAAATCCCTTAGTTTAGAGAGCATTTTCTGGATATCGGCTTACCAAGCACCCCTCAAGCAAGACTCCCTGACAAGTTTTCGCTACCTGAGAAGAAATTTAAGGCCATGGAGAATCCTACTCACCATGTGCGCAGCTTTGCGCGCATGATGGTCTTAAAGGAAGTGGACCCTAGCTTGTATGCTCACGTTTTCCCGTGGGCTTTAAGCGATGAAGTCCTAAAGTGGTACTACACCTTACCGCTGGATGTCCAAGAGAACTGGGAAGCCACCTATAAGGCTTTCATCCAGCAATATGCAGCTAGCTAAGACGCTGATGTAACCATGAGTGACATGGCGGCAATTAATCAAGGCGAAGGAGAATCATTCATGAACTATTTTCATCGCTGGAATGCACAAAAGGCCCTGATGACTGATAAGGTGACTTTGGATTACCAGATCCAAATTTTCATACAAGGGTTGAAGCCAAGATATGCTAACATGATGGAATGCCAGTTGATTCTAGATTTCTCATCTCTGAAGAAACTGGGATTAATGGTAGAAGCCAAACTAGAAAAATCTGCAGCTTCATCCGGATGGAAGAACTCCACTTCCACCAAAAGGGTTGGTGGAACATCAAATCAGCAACCAAAAGTTGTTGAAGCACATGTCATTCAAAGGTTTAACTCTTATACACCTCTCGACACATTGTACGCCGAGGCCTTAGATCGTCTTGTGAAGAAGGGAAAGATTGAACTTCCCCCTATCAAAGCTGAACCTGAAGTAAAAGGAAAGAACTGGGACGCGGGGAAATTCTGTAATTACCACCGCATGCGAGGTCATGATACCGAGAGATGCTTTACTCTCAAAAATTTCATAGAAGGGATGATCCGTGACCAGACTTTACTCCTACCCAAAGCGGCCCAACAAAAGCCTAACAACAAGAATAATCCATTCGGGGTCGCCATGATATCCAACACTTTAGGAAGTTGGGACCCCATCATCTTCATCACTAACATAGGGGCTCCAAAACTCAAGGTTTACGCCCCGAGCTTCATGCATATCAATGGAGTATGGGATAGCGATGAAGAGGACGTGTATCAAACCGTCATGACTTCTTGGGATTCTGACCCCGAGGATATATGCAAGGAGATCACCCCTAAGGTTGGATCACTCAAGATAAACCCTGGAGACGAAGGAGAAAACCTAACCAAGGAGACTGAACAGTCAAAGATGGTCCTCAAAGTCACCCAGGAAGATCATCAGCTGAATGACTATGCTGATACTACTTTTCTTACCAAGTCGGGGAGAATCAACCGGAAAGATCCAACTCCTCTACCACCAGTTGCTCCTATACCTGTGAACGCACAACCGACTGAGGTAATCCCTGTAGAGGATGCGTTCCTTAAGCAATTCAAGAGGACTAAAGTTGACCTCACAATCTGGCAACTGTTGAATACTTCCCAGACACATCGTCAAGCACTTTTGAATGCACTGTACCGAATCAAAGTTCCCTCGGACACTCCACCTGAAGACCTCGTTGCATTTGTGACTACACCGAAGTCGGGTATCACTTTCGATGAGACAGACTTGCCAAGGGAAGGATACGCTCACAGTAAGGCTCTATACTTAACCATCATGTGTTCCAACAAGATTGTCCCACTTGTGCTAGTGGACAATGGATCGGCGGTCAACATATGTCAATGGAGAACTGCCCAGAAGTTAGGTATTCAATGGCACCATCTGGCACAACAAACTGTTCAACTCCGTGCTTATGATAATTCTCCAAGGACTTTGGGATCGGTAATCTTACCCATAACCATGGAACATGTCACCCGAAATGTCGAATTTCTGGTTATCGACATCCCCGCTTCTTTCAATCTACTATTTGGCCGACCATGGCTGCATGAGAATAGGGCGGTTGCTTCTACTCTGCATCAAAAGGTGAAGATAATAATTCAGGGCCAAGTCATCACCATAGGAGGTGAAGAAATTTCCGCTATCGTCACCTCAACAACGCCTGTATTGGAGGTTGAACACAACTCCATGGATGAAGAGTTTCATAACTTCGAGTTTGTGGCCATGCTGAGTCTGAACGGGGCCCCTTTTGATTTTGACCCACATTCCAATCGCAAGATCAACGCGATCTTAAGAAACATGGGATATTTTCCGGGGCAATCTCTAGGGAATCCAAATAAGAAGTCTAACTTCCAATACCTAATGCCTAGGAGCTATTACTCTTTTGGTCGTATACCGCAACTGAAGAAGAAACTAGACTTGCTAGGTGGGCAACTGCCAGGAGGAGGAAGGCCGATGACCCGCCACTGCTCTTTGAGACTAGGCCTTATCCTTTGACCCTTAACGGGCAATGGATCAAGGAAGGAGATGAATTTCCTTACTATGGGTTCCCAGAGCCTTATTATTTGAAGGAAGAAGGTATCCAAGTAGCTGGCTCGGAAATTTTTAATGACTGCATGATCTTTGAGGAATGACACTTCATCCCAAGTCGGAATAAGAAACCTCCTCTCGAATGGACACATTTAGCTGGAAGTAGCATCTTTGGTCTTCTGTTCGGCCAAGAGGCTCATCATAATGACGACCCAGGCAACCTCCTTGTTGCGGCCCTTTCTAACCCAGGATTTGATCCAAGCAAGCTGATAACTGAAGATGGAAGCTGCCGTGAGATATCATGGGTGGACGTCGATGCTGGAAAAGAATTCACTGTTCCTTAGGAGAGTCTTCTGAGTCTTTCAAGTCTGGTCCTAATTTCCCTTCTGTTGAGTCAAAGTCCGTTGAGTAAGTCCTAGAATTTATCCTTAATGTACTCGTTTTCCCTAATTCAATAAAATGAACGTTTGTTTGCTTATCCTGATTTCTTTCCCTCTTCCCTGAATTGTTTTTGCCAATAGTGATGCTGAATTAATGGACTCAAAAGAATTAATAAAAGCTGTCGAAGAACATGAAAATCACACAACTGTAATGGAGGAAACAATAAGCATTAATGTAAGAACCTTAGAAAACCCTCGGGAGTTGAAGCTCGGGAAATCATTAACATTGGAAGAACAAACGGAGTACACCGAGCTGCTCAAAGAGTTCATTGATGTGTTTGCATGGTCTTACGAGGACATGCCAGGGATCGATCGAGAGATAGCCGAACATTCTCTCCCCTTATATCCGGATGCAAAACCAGTCAAGCAAAGACCTAGAAGGATGAAACCCGAGTGGTCACGTAAAATTTTATCGGAGGTAGTAAAACAGCAACAAGCGGGTTTCATCAAAGTAATCGAGTACGCAGACTGGTTAGCTAACATTGTACCCGTACCCAAGAAAGATGGAAGAGTGAGAATGTGCGTTGACTATAGAGACTTGAACAAAGCAAGTCCTAAGGACGACTTTCCACTACCTCACATCGATATTCTGGTAGACAACACCTGTAGGCATGAGTTACTATCCTTTATGGACGGGTATTCAGGGTATAATCAGATCAAGATGGCGGAAGAGGACATGGAGAAGACCGCCTTCACCACGCCATGGGGAAACTTCCACTATGTAGTAATGCCGTTCGGGTTAAAGAATGCGGGGGCTACTTACCAAAGAACGGCCACAACCTTGCTATATGACATGATGCATAATGAAGTGGAAGTATATGTCGACGATATGATTGTTAAATCAAAGAAACGGGCAGAACATACTGCCAGTTTGAGAAAGTTTTTCCTGCGACTAAGGAAGTACAATATGAGGTTGAATCCACAAAAATGTACCTTTGGAGTCACCTCCGGTAAATTGCTCGGCTTTGTAGTCAGCTCGCGAGGCATTGAAGTAGACCCAGCCAAGATTAAGGCTATTCAAGATCTCAAACCACCTAAGACATAAAAGGAAATTCGAGGGTTCCTTGGAAGAGTTCAATACATAAGTTGTTTCATCTCGAAGCTAACCATGACATGCGAACCTTTGTTCAAAAAGTTGAAGAAGGGGACAAAACCGCAATGGGATGAAAAATGCCAAGATGCCTTTGACAAGATCAAAGAGTACTTGACACATCCACCTGTGTTAATGTCACCCGTACCCAATGAACCACTACTTCTATACCTCACCATTACCGATACAACTATGGGGGCAATGTTGGCTCAGAAAGTTGATGGTCAAGAAAGGGCCATCTATTATTTGAGTAAGAAGTTCCTAGAGTATGAGGTTCGTTACACGGAAATAGAGAAAATGGCCCTTGCTCTCGTTTGGGCTACCAAAAAGCTTCGCCACTACATGCTTGCACATACAGTGCACATCATAGCAGAAAAGAACCCGGTCAAATATGTCTTAGAACAACCAATAGTCAACAGTAGGGTGGCTCGATGGATGGTGATGCTCTCCGAGTTTAATCTCAAGTACGTACCACAAAAATCCATCAAGGGAAGAGTTGTGTCAGACTTTTTAGTTGATTCACCCTCAAGGGAACCTCACCTACGGTTTGGAATTTCCGATGAACAAGTCTTCATTACGGATGACGAAACATGGGAAATGCACTTGACGGTGCATCCAACCAAACAGGATGTGGGCGGTATTATCTAATCTCACCCGAAGGCGCGTACACCAATATCGTGAAACTTGACTTTGGGGTTACCAATAATGCGGCGAATATGAAGCTTGCATTCTAGGAATGCAAGCTATAGTGAAATGAACATCAACGGGTTGAGGGTCTCGGGGACTCAACCTTGTGATCAATCAGGCCAATCATCATTGGAAAGTGAGAGACGAAGATATGGCCACTTACCAAGCATACTTAACCAAACTTTCCGAGGAATTCGATTACATCACTTTCACATATCACAAACGTGAAGACAATGAACTGGCCGATTCCTTGGCCAAGCTCTCATCATTAGTTGCCATCCCGTGAGATAATGAAATGCTGTAATGGTCCAAAGGAAGAGTGAACCAGCATATGTATGCTCTTTAGATATATGTGAGGTTAGCCCAGATTGTTGGTATTATGACCTTTACATGTACCTAACAAAAGGGGAATACCCAGATAGACTGGAACCAAGAGCGCAAAGGGCTATTCGACTTATGGCAGCTCAGTACTGCATAATTCAGGATAGACTCTACAAGAAGACTAGCACGGGTTTAACCTTACTGTGTGTTGATAAAGAGGAAGCCGAGAAGATTATGGAGGCTATACACAGTGGAGAATGTGGTCCACACATGAATGGCAAGATCTTAAACAAAAAGATTAAGAGGGCTGGTTATTACCGGACCACTATGGAGGCTGACTGTCATGCCTTCGTTAGGAAATGCCTCAAATGTCAAATTTATGCGAATTTACATCATCAACCTCCAACCTATCTCACTACATTGACTTCCCCGTGGCCTTTCTCGATGTGGGGAATAGACATCATCGGTAAAATATCTCCTACCGGTACCGGGGGCCATGAGTTTGTATTAGTGGCTATTGACTATTTCACGAAATGGGTTGAAGCGGCATCTTACACCAAGATCACTTCCAAACATGTGGCTAAGTTTATACAACAGAACATCATCTGTAGATACGGAGTGCCGCATTAAATAATAAGTGATAATGGAAGACATTTCATGAAAGAAGTCACCGAATTGCTCGAGAAATACAAGATCCAGCATCACCAATCGTCAGTTTATAGGCCACAAGCCAACGACGCCGTGGAAGCAGCCAACAAGTCTTTAAAAAGAATCATTGAAATAATGGCGGTAACTTATAAAGACTGGCCTGATAAGTTACCCTTTGCTTTATGGGGATATCGAACGTCAATTCACACTGCCACCGGGGCAATCCCATACTCTTTGGTATACGGGATGGAGGCTGTTTTACCCATAGAGATAGCAATACCTTCCTTGAGGATAGTGGCAGAAAGCCAAATCCCCGAGGTAGAGTGGGCTAGAACTCGATATGAGGAGCTGACCTTGGTTGACGAACGAAGGTTGGGAGCCATGCATAATGTCCAGGTCTATCAGAATAGAATTTCAAGGGCTTTTAACAAGAAAGTGAAGTCTAGATATCTTAAGGAAGGAGACTTGGTCTTAAAGGAGATGAGAGCACCAGTTCAAGATCCGCGAGGGAAATTTAAGCCGAATTGGAAGGGGCCTTACATCATCAAGACTCTACTACCGGCAGGAGCTGCAATCTTGATCACTCCCGAGGGCGAGGAATTGTCCCAACCAACCAATTTAGATCAATTAAAAAATTTCTATGCTTGAGAGTTGGAGTGACATAGCTAAGACACTGGATTTGGCCCAGAAACTTAGCAATGTTTAGAAAAAAGTAGAGGTGAACTACGAAGGCCTGATTCTACTCTTGTAGATACGTAGAAAACCTGTGAGGGTCCGGCCTATATCTTTTTTTCCTTTTAGTTGGAAGGCAATAGATGTAATAAAATGCATATATATTATTGATATTTCATATTAATAATAATAAAGTTCGCTACATTTTGCTTTAGTTTCCTCCTAAGAAGTAAATTACTAACGAAATTCAAATATAATAATAATAGTCCTAAAAGATTACAAGAACATACTTGTAACTTTATTCAGCATCAAATTAATAATAACTATTGGCTTAAACAGATTCAATCTTTCTTCTCCTTCTCGGGCCTCTTGCTAGGTCCAGCATCCTTATCCTTCGGAGGCGGGCGTTCTCTCTTCTTAGGCTTATCTTTGTAGACTCGAGGCTCCTTCCCCTTTCCCTTCCCAGAAGGTTTGGGTTCAGTTCTTTTAGGAGGAGACTTAGGCTCTCTAATAACCAAGGAAGGCAAAACAGGTTCCCGGGTAACACGCCGAGCTTGGGGCTTCCTCACGATGATATCTTCCTTCTTCTTCTTTTGCATGGCATCCCACCTCTTGTATTCAAAACCAAGCCTGTTGAAGACTGAAAGTTGTCCTTTCTCATCTTCTTCCCTTAGCTTCATCCGCTCTTCAGGATCTTTCTCAGTCAACCATTTGATGAAAGCTTTGGTCACATAGGTAGTGGCAACCTGTGTCTTATCCTTGGGGGCTTGAATACCAGGAACATGACTCCGATAGGAGGCCCAACCCTTCGCAACCACATTGGTGACTTCATGAGGCTTCTGAGGAGTACAATCTAGCAAGGGAATGAGTTGCTTCCTCCCTATTTGGCGCATCACCCTCAAAGGAAAGTAATAGGTACAATGGGTGAGACTAATCAATCTCACATGGGAGGTTCCATACTGGGGACATACATAACTGCCCCGAGACCCAAGACCCGCCCCGAAATGACCCGACCCAAACCTGAATCGACCACCGAAACATTGAACCGACAATGACCCAAGACCCTATAATAAACCGACCCAAAACTGAACCGAACATATGACCCGATTTAAACCGACATCGAAGTAGATCTGAACTGACTTAAACCCAAACCGACTTAAACCCGAACCGAGCCTGACTCGAGAAAGTTGAACCAAACTAGAGCCGACCCAAACCCGAACTGTACCTGAACCGAATGTTCACCTGATGTAGACCCGCACCGAAGTAGACATAAACCGTCTTAAACCCGAACCAACTTGAACCCGAACCAACTTAAACCCGAACCGACTCAAACCCGCACCCATTCAAACCCGATAAAAATGACCCAAACCCGAAGTAGTTCATACCTTAATTGTACCCGAACCTAATTAAATTTAAACATAATCAATTTGTATCAACCCAAACTAATTCAAACCCAAATTTTGAATGACATTATGACTATACCTGGCAAATGGGTCCATTGGGTCGGGTCTGGGTCGGGAGAGGTTGGGTCGGGTGTGTTTGGGTCACTACAATTTGGGTTGGGTATGGGTATGGGTATAGGTAATGTTCGGGTTTGGGCAGAGTCCGAGTCAACCCATTTGGTTCGAATAGGGTTCGGTGCGGGTACGGTTCAGTTCGGTTCGACGTTGGGTCGTGATCCTTCGGATTAGTTCAATTGTGAGTCGAGTCAGCTACGGGTTCAATGGTCCAGATCAACCTCGGGTCGGGTCAACCTCAAGTCGATTAATATTCGGGTCGGGTCATCGTCGGGTCAAATAAGATTCGGGTCGGGTCAACATTGGGTCGAATAAGATTCAGGTCAGGTCGAAGTCGGGTCGAGTGAGATTCGGGTCGGCCAATCTCAAGTCGAGTAAAATTTGGGTCATGTCAACCATTGGTCGTCCAAAGATTTGAGTTGGATCAACCTCAAGTTGACTAAGATTTGGGTCAGGTATAATCGGAATTGGGTAGGAGTTATATGAAAAAATAAATGTCTAAAATAAAAAGTTAAAATACTAATTGAACTTAAACTTACCATTACTTGGTGGATCCATTAATTATAAATTATAAGAAGCTTGGAATGTGTTGGCTACGCCAACAATTAAAATTGACACTCTGACGTATGAACCTCATCCGTTGGGCATATTTTGGACACATTTTCATAAATTTTAAGAAATATAGATAAAAACGTGATTTTATAACATTTATATATATTATTATAGTTGAAAAAGTCAATCATGTCATTTTTTGGCAATTTAATTTATAAATATATAGGTTTTGTAGCATCACAAGACACTTAACAAGTGTCTTGTAGTATGATTTTATCATTTCTCTTTTTCAAGAACGTAGATTTTTTTATTAGTTATTTAGAAACCACATTAGCATTATTTCAAAATATAGGCTTGTAGTATGATTTTTATGAATTTTTGAATTTGTAATTTTACTAGAAATTAGTAAAGATCATTAAAAATCAAATATACAACTATGTGAATGTACATACGAACATAACAACATAAGCTAGTTCTTTTGTGAGCAGCTATTGGCTAATACTTATTAAGCGTTGATCTCATGATTTTATATTTATTTAAGTGATATGAAGGATTTGGCTAAATATTCACTCATTCCATGTTTAATTTCACTGTAAAGTCAATGCATGTGAGTTTATTTATTTTAATGTGAATTTATCTTAAATTCTTCCAATAACACAAATAAAATAATTACTGAATGTTACAAGTTACGCTTTTTTTTTTTACAGTTGAAAAGGAAATAGTGTCATTAATTTTAAATAATCACGCCAAATGTTTATCATTATTTTAATGTTTTAAATTTCGAGTCTCAATATATGTTTTGCAAAGTCAAAAATTTCATGTGACTAAATCAAATGTGTTTTAAAACAAGTATCCAAAAAGAAGAATGTAAAGTCAAAGTGGAATTCAATTCAAGAAATTGAAGACCGTATTTAACTTAATATAGATATCAAAGAGGAGGAGTGGAGTCAGGTGAGGGAGTTTATTGCTACAATGTGGGCAATCTGGAAAGCTAGAAATGCTGTATGCCTTGGGCAGGAAAAAGTTTCTCAACAAATGCTGGAAGGGGTGCTTAGACAGGTGCAGGAGGAAGTCCGTATATGGAGGGAGGGGAAGAATGCTGAGGATGGGCATCAGACCGTAAAATGGAAGGATGGAGATGATACACCAGTGGAGTTGGTTAAAACCTAATAGAGCTTCGGTGGAATGCCGATCTCTGGTCATCGATTACATCAATGCAATGAAGAAATTCCAGGCAGGGAAGATTCAGAAAGTTCCTAGACAGGTCGTACACCCGGCTCATCGAATGGCCAAGAGGGCAATTCGAGACCTTGGATCCGTTATTTAGGTGTCGGGTTTGTTGCATGTTTCTTTTGTTTTGCTGTTGTTTCCTTTGTTGCGTTTGTGTTGTTTGGTCTCCTTTGAAAAAAAAAAAAGTTTGGAGGTTTGGACTTTTAGATGTGATTTTAATCCTTATTGGCTATGAATAATAGGAAAAAAAAAATCCTTCCCCTTGAGTTATGTTTAAGTAAATAAGGTGAGCAACTCAAAAGCATAAAATACCAAATTCTATTAATTAATTTTATAAAAGTTCAAAACTTGGAACATTATATTTCATATTTCAATTTTAAAAAATGTCTATATATGACATATACTAATACTTATATCCGTGCATTGTACGGGACAATAATATAACATAGATTATTGAAATGTTGTTGAAAACGAAACATATAAAAACATTTAACTTATAAAATAATTGATCATATATCTAAGTTTTTTTTCTTCCATAAATACGAAGATTTATATTTTTCACTCTCTTTCCCTTTCCTCTAACTAGGGTTGTAATTGAATCAAGCCAGCTAACAAGCCGCTCGGATTCGACTAGATCAAAGCTTGACTAGAGTTCATTTTGACTAAAGCACGTCTCGACTGTCTACCTAGTCGAGCCAAAGTCCAAAGGGGCTTGGTTAGTTAAGAAAAGATTGACTATTTCTGTGAATATTGGTAAATTATATATCATATGTTTAAAATTTAATATTATAACATAAATTTGTTGTTTTCTTTAATTTTCTTTTTAAGCTCCGTAAAAATCTCAAGTGTTAATATTTAAACTTTGCATCATTGTACCTTATAGTAAAATAAATGTTATTTTTTAATCAAGTTTAATAAATATCTAGAAAATTATTTGATATTTACTTTGAATTTAGAGAATTTTAAATTAAACAAATTAAAGATCGAACCGAATCAAGCCCGAACTCAAACTATATGAACAGGGCCAGAGCCTAGCTTGTTGAGCTTTTCCTAATTAATCGAGATGAGCCCGAGCTTAGGGAGGCTCAGCTCATTCCTCATTCACATTCCATCCTCTAATATTATATTTGAATTCAATATTTAATAATATGTCATAGTCATAAATATAAAATTAAATGTTAATTGAAATAAGATTTTAAATAAGAGAAAGATTTAATTAGTTTAGACACTAACAAGAAATTATATACATCTATCTATAATCAAATATTGAAATTAAAGGGTTGTAAATTTTAACAAGCATTTCATATTTTTCCAACCATTTAAAAAAACTAACAATTTTAACAACCATTTCATTTTTGTCCAATTTTCCAACTATTTTCTACTTTTAAGTGAGAAAAAGGTTGGAAATTTCAACAACTTTTGCTAAAATGGTGGAAAATTTTTCATACTATCATTTTCCCTACTGTTTCAAAATGGTTGAAAAAATGATTGAATTGCCAATCGTTTTCCTAACCACTAACATTTTAACAAAAGTGGTTGGAATTCGCAATCATTTTCTCCACATAAAATTTGAAAAATTAAAAAAAAGTGAAATGATTACTAAAATAGTTGAAATTTATTGGAAAATAATATAAATATTTTTAGTAGAGTCTTATCTTTCCTATAGCCTTAAAGAACAGGCCTTAGCTTACCAATTCGTAAATGGTAACTTTTTTTAATCCATCCAACACAACAAAAATGAAATTAATTAAACTTTAACCTCTTTTTTAATCTCTTTCCTTTTGGTCCGAGAATTAAACTGATTTCACATTTTCACCCATCACCAAACCATTGCTTTATCCTTTGTGTAGGCATATTTTATAATATCTATTAGTTTACTGTGTATTTGTGTATGACATAGTGACATAGGGGGGACATAGGTAATAATAATATCTATCTTTTAACTTTTAAGTTTGTGATATTGGAAAATGGCACGTGGCAATGGGGGCATGCTGCATGCAGAATCGCAAATGTAGATCATGCAGTTCTTTACTTACTACCTCCGCTTTTATCCGTCGTCTTATAAATTGTGTTAAAAATTTTGACTGTTAATTTCTTAATTTGTATAATAATTCATCATACGAAATTGATATCATTAGATTCGTAATAAAAAATATTATTTAAAATTTATAATATTATAATTTTTTATAAAAATTTATATTAGAAATTATTAATTAAAGATTAATATTGAAAACCCTAAATAACAGATAAAAAAGAACGAATGGTGTATTTCATTGATTTTTAATGGTATCTCCGTTTTTATTTATCTGTCGTCTAGAATTTGCGTTAAAAATTTGACCGTTAATATCTTAATTTATATAACGATTCATTATATAAAATTGATGTCATTAAATTGTGTTAAAAATTTTGACTGTTAATATCTTAATTTGTATAATGATTCATTATATAAAATTAATGTCATTAGATTTGTAATAAAAAATATTATTAGAAAAGTATAATATTATAACTTTTATAAAAATTTTATATTAAAAATTATTGGTTAAAATTAACACTAAAAAATATAAATGATAAATAAAAAAAACGGATGGAGTATAAGAGTATTTGTGTAAAACAGTAAGAGGAAGGCAAGAAGCCAGTCAAGCTCAAGCCACATACGTACATAACAGAGAAGAGTGAAGACATCCGAATTGGATTTATATTAACAAACAAACATTTCCTCCTTTTATATAATTATATCTCTCTGACTCTCTTCCCTGTTATCTTTTTCTCTCTCTAAACCCCATTTTCAGATTGAGAATATACTGAAAATCCTTGAAGAACAGTAGAACACTTTCTTCTATTACTGTAATTCTTCCTGCATTGCTGTATCCTTGAAGAATGGAGTATTTGCGTAAAAGGAAGGTAGGGATCTTTTATTCTTTTATCAATTATATTTCCATTTTTAATTTTTTACACACCTCTTGAGTCTTGAATCTTGACTAGTATGAGTGAGTGTCTGAGTCTAACTCTGACATCTGATTTGAGCAACTGATGTCTAAGCCTCAGATTTCCCATTTTCCCGCTTCTTTGGATCAATTTTGGCGCCTAGCTTCAACTTTCCCGCCTTCTTTGCTCGATTTCCCGCCTCCTTTGCTCAATTTACCGCCAAAGTCCAACTGGGAGTTAATTGGGTTATAGCTATATAAATCCGAGACTCCCAAGTCTCAAAACCCAATTCTCAGCAAACTCTAGCAGTCAGGTACTCAACTCTCCTAGTCTCCTCTCAATTCTCAAAGCTCAAGTGACCAAACATGGAGTACCAATATTTCGAACTCTTAACTCAGTAACCTCTAGTTTTTTTTCATCTCTAAGACTCTAACTCTCTCACCTTGTCTCCCTAGTCCTTCCAAGCTCCAAGCACCAACATACCACATGAATACGATTCTGGAAGGTAAGCACTTTAATTGGTAGTTTGCTTCCTATTTCACATGTATTAGTTGTTTACCAATTTTAGGCTTCAATTTGTATGCTTTCCTATTTGGTTGTATGCATGAGTTACTAAGTTAGTTGGTGATTGTCCTACTAAGATAATTTTTTTCCATTTAATTCAAGTCTTTGACATTATATGAATTATTTTGCATTTATCATATTCGTTAGTATTTGTTTTAATTAGTTATATCCTTCTGTTGCTTGACCTTTACCTTAATTTTATTTTGCAAGTAGCAATGGAATTGGAAGGAGAAGGCACTGAAACTGAAACCATATGCCTTGAAGATCAAGTAGCAACTGTCATCCAAGCCAATGTTGGTGAAAAAGATGTTCAGCTGGGACCAACATCGACTACAATTGAAGGCAGAAGAAGAAGTTGGGTGTGGGAAGAGTACATCAAAATCGATGGGTCTGTATTTCCTGATGGGAAAAAGCGAGCTACTTGTAAGCACTGTAACAAGCATACTTTTATTGCTGAGTCCCATTATGGGACAAGTAGCTTGGCCAAGCATCTCCGTAAATGTGCCTTATTCCAAGCTACCAAGACATGTAAAGGTAAAGAAGTTAGGTTTGACCAAAATGTTTGGTGAACTTGTTGCTAAGGCTATTATAAAACATGGATATGGTTTCTCGTGGGTTGAGCATGAGGGAAATAGGGAGATTCATACATACTTAAACAACCAAGTGACGACCATATCTAGAAATACTATTAAGTCAGATTGTTTGAAATTGCATGCTAAATTGAAAAAGAAGCTCAAAGAGACCCTTCTCTCACTTCCTGGTCGTATTTGTTTAACTTCTGATTTGTGGACTTCTTGCCAAACTGAGGGGTACTTGTGCTTGACTGCGCATTATGTAGATTCAGATTGGAAGTTAAATAGTAGAGTTCTGAATTTTTGTCACTTAGAACCACCTCACAGTGGGTCTAATTTATGTGATATTGTGTTTAAGTTGCTTCAAGAGTTGGGTATACATCATAAGTTGTTCTCAATTACATTGGATAATGCATCCAGTAATGATAGGATGCAAGATCTTCTTAAACTTAAGCTTGTTGATAAGAGGGCTTTATTGGGTTGTGGTCAGTACTTTCATATTCGTTGTGCAGCCCATACTTTAAATCTGGTTGTTAAAGATGGTTTGAAAGCAATTGATGATTGTGTCTCTAAAGTCAGAGAAAGTGTAAAGTATATTAAAGCATCAGAGGCTAGAAAGATGTTGTTTCAACAATGTGTCAAGCGGCCCATGATCAGAGAGACAAAGGCTTTATGGTTAGATGTTCCAACTAGATGGAACTCTACTTATTTTATGCTTGACAGGGCACTTCTTTATCGTTGTGCTTTTAAAGAGCTTTCCAAAACAGATCCTTTTTACAAGAGCTTTCCTACTGATGATGAATGGGAAATGATTGACAAAATTAATGAGCTTCTTGCACCTTTTTCTGAAATAAGTGACATGTTTTGTGGGAGTCAGTATCCTACTGCAAACTTATATTTTGAAAATGTTTGGAAAATTGATATGTTCATAAAAGAGCAAATGGAAAGTAATGACCCAATCATCAGAGACATGGTGGTGCTAATGAGGGAAAAATTCGACAAATACTGGAGTGATTATACTTTATTGTTTGTCTTTGCTGTGGTTCTTGATCCACGTTGTAAGTTGGCATTTCTCTCATTTTGTTATGAAAAATTATATGGAGACAAGCAAATGGCAATTTCCAAAGCTCATGAAGTGCGTCAGCAGTTAGAGATGCTTCTAATGGAGTACTCTAAGTTTAAATGTACCAATTCTTTATGTAATGTATCATCGACTCCATCATTAAGTACCATTCAAGGGAGTTTACGGTCACCTCCCCGTAAACGCAAGCGCTCCTATTCTGCAGTATGTTCCTCTACCTTATACTTATTATTACTTTGTTTGTAAATGATAACTAGTATTGCTAGATACTTTTCTCCCCTTCCCCGCTAGTTTGCTACCATTGTTGCGTAATTATGTTGTATGATAAAAAACAAGATTGATATTCACATATTGTTTTTCCAAGCTTTCCTACTATGTTCTTTAAGTTGATTTTAATTGTAAAGTCACTAATTAACTAACTATGCATGTGTAATTAAAAAAAAATAGTTTCCTAATTTTCAGTTCTATTTAAGCTCATTGACCTTGTCCCATTGATCTCATTGTCATTGCATTGTGGCTATGCTTTTGGACAATGATTGTTGATTGGGGTCTACTGCTTGTTCTTTTCAATTTCTATTGGTCTTGGTATTTTTTGTTGTGTTTTATTGTATTATATTTGTAAGTTGGACTTGAATCTATCAATGGTGTAATTTGTTTATGTACTACCACCTTGATTAATTACTTATAATTATCTTTGAATGGAGTACAGGAATTTGATGAAAACAATGGTACACCAGGGTCAAGCTCTATGCTTGATGCTTACTTGGAGGATTCTAGGCTTGATCGTAAAAAAGAATTGGATATTTTAACTTTCTGGAAACAAAATGAACTGAAATATGGAGAGCTTGCCCATTTAGCTAGGGATATTTTAAGCATACCTCTTACTACAGTTGCTTCTTAATCTACCTTTAGCATTGGAGGTAGGATTTTGAGTAAGTGGAAAAGCTCTTATATCCCTGAAAATGTGGAGGCATTAATAACAACTAGGAGTTGGCTGTATGGTTTTGAGTGTAAGTATCTTCAATTTTTTTTAAATTTTTTCTCCTATATATTTATTTTGTACTCACTTTATATGCATTTCTTACTCCTTGACTATAGCTGATGGGGATGAAGAATTCAATGGATCATATGTGGAGTGGATGAGTGGCAAATCTACAAAGTCTCCTAGGCATTAGAGTTTGCTAAGGTCACTCCTTTTTCCTTGCACAATAGTTTGTGATACTCTAGAATTTCATGGGCTATCATATGCTAGACTTTGAATCACGAAAGTTTATAGCTATCATATGCTAGACTTTGAATCACTAAAGTTTACTGATATAGCAATATCTTGAACCCAAATGTTGAATGTTTACATATTTGAGGTTAGATTACTGGTTACTCTAATTGGATTTGTGATTGTAGGTGTACCAATTGTTATATATGAAAGACTAGTAAGTACTTTGTTATTTTGTTACTAATTCACTTGCCTAATTTATGCAGAAACTACAAGACTAATTATGCTAAATGGTGACCTTAATTTTCTATGGAAGAAGTTGTCTAGAAATCAGAAGCCCTGTAGGATTATTTTGCACTTGTAGATAATTTTCATTATGCTCTTGTACATGTAATATTGTGATGCACTTTTGGGTACAACCATACAGGTTATTAGCTTCTGGTTCTGTTTTGCTGTATGTATGAACTATGAAAGAATAGATTCTTCCAACTTTTGTATTTTGGCTTTTGGGCATAGATATAACATGCATTAGACATTAGCAATATCATAATTTACAAGGCTCGAAGACATATTTCACCCAAAGTATGGATGTATTATTTTAACTTTTGTATATCCCATGTGGCCATGAATCAAAATGCCAAGATCATTTATTTCACTAATTTTTGGTACATCGATTTATTTTTAGCATCAGTAGCAGTACATAATTTTATTTTTTTATCTATAAATGTATTCAATAATATGTCTAATAGCCTAATAATATAAATAACATGAATACAGGCAAAGATTATTTTAGTTGTTAAAAAAAGACCATTCACATAGAAATATTGAAGTAAAAGCAATTCCCAATTGCTCAAAATAACCTTATTTTTTATTTAAAAAAAACAAATCAACAAATAGAATTATATTGATCAAAATATAAAATGGTATATAAATGAATAACTGCTCAAAATAACCTTATTTTTTATTTTTTAAAAAAAACTAATCAACAAATAGAATTATATAATTTATATTGATGAAAATATAAAATGGTTTATAAATGAATTAGGATGTGTTAAAAAATAGGATTTGTGTCATAATGTCATTCAAAATTTGGGTTTGAATTAGTTTGGGTTGATTCAAATTGATTATGTTTAAATTTAATTAGGTTCGGGTACAATTAAGGTATGAACTGCTTCGGGTTTGGGTCATTTTTATCGGGTCTGAATGGGTGCGGGTTTAACCCATGGCCAACCTGCTACGACAGCGGACCTCTCAGCCTCAGTGCGAGATATTCGTACCCTGATTGATACAAGGGCTAACCAACAAGATCGTAGAATGGAAGGCGTAGTCCAAGCTATTCAAACGATCAATGAAAAGATAGGCATAGGGCAAGATGTCCCTGATGAAGATGACAGAAGCGTGCACACTGAAAGGACTATGCCCCGGGATGAGCAGTTCATGCCATTCAGGGACAATAGGGTCGATAATCTTCAAAACCTGCTTAGACAAATCCCTTAGTTTAGAGAGCATTTTCTGGATATCGGCTTACCAAGCACTCCTCAAGCAAGACTCCCTGACAAGTTTTCGCTACCTGAGAAGAAATTTAAGGCCATGGAGAATCCTACTCACCATGTGCGCAGCTTTGCGCGCATGATGGTCTTAAAGGAAGTGGACCCTAGCTTATATGCTCACGTTTTCCCGTGGACTTTAAGTGATGAAGTCCTAAAGTGGTACTACACCTTACCGCTGGATGTCTAAGAGAACTGGGAAGCCACCTATAAGGCTTTCATCCAACAATATGCAGCTAGCCAAGACGCTGATGTAACCATGAGTGACATGGCGGCAATTAATCAAGGCGAAGGAGAATCATTCATGAACTATTTTCATCGCTGGAATGCACAAAAGGCCCTGATGACTGATAAGGTGACTTTGGATTACCAGATCCAAATTTTCATACAAGGGTTGAAGCCAAGATATGCTAACATGATGGAATGCCAGCTGATTCCAGATTTCTCAGCTCTGAAGAAACTGGGATTAATGGTAGAAGCCAAACTAGAAAAATCTGCAGCTTCATCCGGATGGAAGAACTCCACTTCCACCAAAAGGGTTGGTGGAACATCCAATCAGCAACCAAAAGTTGTTGAAGCACATGTCATTCAAAGGTTTAACTCTTATACACCTCTCGACACATCGTACGCCGAGGCCTTAGATCGTCTTGTGAAGAAGGGAAAGATTGAACTTCCCCCTATCAAAGTTGAACCTGAAGTAAAAGGAAAGAACTGGGACGCGGGGAAATTCTGTAATTACCACCGCATGCGAGGTCATGATACCGAGAGATGCTTTACTCTCAAAATTGTCATAGAAGGGATGATCCGTGACCAGACTTTACTCCTACCCAAAGCGGCCCAACAAAAGCCTAACAACAAGAATAATCCATTCGGGGTCGCCATGATATCCAACACTTCAGGAAGTTGGGACCCCACCATCTTCATCACTAACATAGGGGCTCCAAAACTCAAGGTTTACGCCCCGAGCTTCATGCATATCAAAGGAGTATGGGATAGCGATGAAGAGGACGTGTATCAAACCGACATGACTTCCTGGGATTCTAACCCCGAGGATATATGCAAAGAGATCACCCCTAAGGTTGGATCACTCAAGATAAACCCTGGAGACGAAGGAGAAAACCTAACCAAGGAGACTGAACAGTCAAAGATGGTCCTCAAAGTCACCCAGGAAGATCATCAGCTGAATGACTATGCTGATACTACTTTTCTTACCAGGTCGGGGAGAACCAACCAGAAAGATCCAACTCCTCCACCACCAGTTGCTCCTATACCTGTGAACGCACAACCGACTGAGGTAATCCCTGTAGAGGATGCGTTCCTTAAGCAATTCAAGAGGACTAAAGTTGACCTCACAATCTGGCAACTGTTGAATACTTCCCAGACACATCGTCAAGCACTTTTGAATGCACTGAACCGAATCAAAGTTCCCTCGGACACTCCACCCGAAGACCTCGTTGCATTTGTGACTACACAGAAGCCGGGTATCACTTTCGATGAGACAGACTTGCCAAGGGAAGGATACGCTCACAGTAAGGCTCTATACTTAACCATTATGTGTTCCAACAAGGTTGTCCCACTTGTGCTAGTGGACAATGGATCGGCAGTCAACATATGTCCATGGAGAACTGCCCAGAAGTTAGGTATTCAATGGCACCATCTGGCACAACAAACTGTTCAACTCCGTGCTTATGATAATTCTCCAAGAAGGACTTTGGGATCGATAATCTTACCCATAACCATGGAACATGTCACCCAAAATGTCGAATTTCTGGTTATCGACATCCCCGCTTCTTTCAATCTACTATTTGGCCGACCATGGCTGCATGAGAATAGGGCGGTTGCTTCTACTCTGCATCAAAAGGTGAAGATAATAATTCAGGGCCAAGTCATCACCATAGGAGGTGAAGAAATTTCTGCTATCGTCACCTCAACAACGCCTGTATTGGAGGTTGAACACAACTCCATGGATGAAGAGTTTCATAACTTCGAGTTTGTGGCCATGCTGAGTCTGAACGGGGCCCCTTTTGATTTTGACCCACATTCCAATCGCAAGATCAACGCGATCTTAAGAAACATGGGATATTTTCCGGGGCAATCTCTAGGGAATCCAAATAAGAAGTCTAACTTCCAATACCTAATGCCTAGGAGCTATTACTCTTTTGGTCTCGGGTATACCGCAACTGAAGAAGAAACTAGACTTGCTAGGTGGGCAACTGCCAGGAGGAGGAAGGCCGATGACCCGCCACTGCTCTTTGAGACTAGGCCTTATCCTTTGACCCTTAACGGGCAATGGATCAAGGAAGGAGATGAATTTCCTTACTATGGGTTCCCAGAGCCTTATTATGTGAAGGAAGAAGGTATCCAAGTAGCTGGCTCGGAAATTTTTAATGACTGCATGATCTTTGAGGAATGACACTTCATCCCAAGTCGGAATAAGAAACCTCCTCTCGAATGGACACATTTAGCTGGAAGTAGCATCTTTGGTCTTCTGTTCGGCCAAGAGGCTCATCATAATGACGACCCAGGCAACCTCCTTGTTGCGGCCCTTTCTAACCCAGGATTTGATCCAAGCAAGCTGATAACTGAAGATGGAAGCTGCCGTGAGATATCATGGGTGGACGTCGATGCTGGAAAAGAATTCACTGTTCCTTAGGAGAGTCTTCTGAGTCTTTCAAGTCTGGTCCTAGTTTCCCTTCTGTTGAGTCAAAGTCCGTTGAGTAAGTCCTAGAATTTATCCTTAATGTACTCGTTTTCCCTAATTCAATAAAATGAACGTTTGTTTGCTTATCCTGATTTCTTTCCCTCTTCCCTGAATTGTTTTTGCCAATAGTGATGCTGAATTAATGGACTCAAAAGAATTAATAAAAGTCATCAAGAACATGAAAATCACACAATCAGAATGGAGGAAACAATAAGCATTAATGTAAGAACCTTAGAAAACCCTCGGGAGTTGAAGCTCGGGAAATCATTAACATTGGAAGAACAAACGAGTACACCGAAATGCTTCAAAGAGTTCATTGATGTGTTTGCATGGTCCTATGAGGACATGCCAGGGATCGATCGAGAGATAGCTGAACATTCTCTCCCCTTATATCCGGATGCAAAACCAGTCAAGCAAAGACCTAGAAGGATGAAACCCGAGTGGTCACGTAAAATTTTATCGGAGGTAGTAAAACAGCAACAAGCGGGTTTCATCAAAGTAATCGAGTACGCAGACTGGTTAGCTAACATTGTACCCGTACCCAAGAAAGATGGAAGAGTGAGAATGTGCGTTGACTATAGAGACTTGAACAAAGCAAGTCCTAAGGACGACTTTCCACTACCTCACATCGATATTCTGGTAGACAACACCTGTAGGCATGAGTTACTATCCTTTATGGACGGGTATTCAGGGTATAATCAGATCAAGATGGCGGAAGAGGACATGGAGAAGACCGCCTTCACCACGCCATGGGGAAACTTCCACTATGTAGTAATGCCGTTCGGGTTAAAGAATGCGGGGGCTACTTACCAAAGAACGGCCACAACCTTGCTATATGACATGATGCATAATGAAGTGGAAGTATATGTCGACGATATGATTGTTAAATCAAAGAAACGGGCAGAACATACTGCCTGTTTGAGAAAGTTTTTCCTGCGACTAAGGAAGTACAATATGAGGTTGAATCCACAAAAATGTACCTTTGGAGTCACCTCCGGTAAATTGCTCGGCTTTGTAGTCAGCTCGCGAGGCATTGAAGTAGACCCAGCCAAGATTAAGGCTATTCAAGATCTCAAACCACCTAAGACATAAAAGGAAATTCGAGGGTTCCTTGGAAGAGTTCAATACATAAGTTGTTTCATCTCGAAGCTAACCATGACATGCGAACCTTTGTTCAAAAAGTTGAAGAAGGGGACAAAACCGCAATGGGATGAAAAATGCCAAGATGCCTTTGACAAGATCAAAGAGTACTTGACACATCCACCTGTGTTAATGTCACCCGTACCCAATGAACCACTACTTCTATACCTCACCATTACCGATACAACTATGGGGGCAATGTTGGCTCAGAAAGTTGATGGTCAAGAAAGGGCCATCTATTATTTGAGTAAGAAGTTCCTAGAGTATGAGGTTCGTTACACGGAAATAGAGAAAATGGCCCTTGCTCTCGTTTGGGCTACCAAAAAGCTTCGCCACTACATGCTTGCACATACAGTGCACATCATAGCAGAAAAGAACCCGGTCAAATATGTCTTAGAACAACCAATAGTCAACAGTAGGGTGGCTCGATGGATGGTGATGCTCTCCGAGTTTAATCTCAAGTACGTACCACAAAAATCCATCAAGGGAAGAGTTGTGTCAGACTTTTTAGCTGATTCACCCTCAAGGGAACCTCACCCTACGGTTTTGGAATTTCCCGATGAACAAGTCTTCATTACAGATGACGAAACATGGGAAATGCACTTCGACGGTGCATCCAACCAAACAGGATGTGGAGCCGGTATTATCCTAATCTCACCCGAAGGAGCGCATACACCAATATCCGTGAAACTTGACTTTGGGGTTACCAATAATACGGCCGAATATGAAGCTTGCATTCTAGGCATGCAAGCTATAGTGGAAATGAACATCAACAGGTTGAGGGTCTCAGGGGACTCCAACCTTGTGATCAATCAGGCCAATCATCATTGGAAAGTGAGAGACGAAGATATGGCCACTTACCAAGCATACTTAACCAAACTTTCCGAGGAATTCGATTACATCACTTTCACATATCACAAACGTGAAGACAATGAACTGGCCGATTCCTTGGCCAAGCTCTCATCATTAGTTGCCATCCCGGCGGGGATAACAGAAATGCCTGTAATGGTCCAAAGGAAGAGTGAACCAGCATATGTATGCTCTTTAGATATATGTGAGGTTAGCCCAGATTGTTGGTATTATGACCTTTACATGTACCTAACAAAAGGGGAATACCCAGATAGACTGGAACCAAGAGCGCAAAGGGCTATTCGACTTATGGCAGCTCAGTACTGCATAATTCAGGATAGACTCTACAAGAAGACTAGCACGGCTTTAACCTTACTATGTGTTGATAAAGAGGAAGCCGAGAAGATTATGGAGGCTATACACAGTGGAGAATGTGGTCCACACATGAATGGCAAGATCTTAAACAAAAAGATTAAGAGGGCTGGTTATTACTGGACCACTATGGAGGCTGACTGTCATGCCTTCGTTAGGAAATGCCTCAAATGTCAAATTTATGCGAATTTACATCATCAACCTCCAACCTATCTCACTAAATGACTTCCCTGTGGCCTTTCTCGATGTGGGGAATAGACATCATCGGTAAAATATCTCCTACCGGTACCGGGGGCCATGAGTTTGTATTAGTGGCTATTGACTATTTCACGAAATGGGTTGAAGCGGCATCTTACACCAAGATCACTTCCAAACATGTGGCTAAGTTTATACAACAGAACATCATCTGTAGATACGGAGTGCCGCATTAAATAATAAGTGATAATGGAAGACATTTCATGAAAGAAGTCACCGAATTGCTCGAGAAATACAAGATCCAGCATCACCATTCGTCAGTTTATAGGCCACAAGCCAACGGCGCCGTGGAAGCAGCCAACAAGTCTTTAAAAAGAATCATTGAAAAAATGGCGGTAACTTATAAAGACTGGCCTGATAAGTTACCCTTTGCTTTATGGGGATATCGAACGTCAATTCACACTGCCACCGGGGCAACCCCATACTCGTTGGTATACGGGATGGAGGCTGTTTTACCCATAGAGATAGCAATACCTTCCTTGAGGATAGTGGCAGAAAGCCAAATCCCCGAGGTAGAGTGGGCTAGAACTCGATATGAGGAGCTGACCTTGGTTGACGAACGAAGGTTGGGAGCCATGCATAATGTCCAGGTCTATCAGAATAGAATTTCAAGGGCTTTTAACAAGAAAGTGAAGTCTAGAAATCTTAAGGAAGGAGACTTGGTCTTAAAGGAGATGAGAGCACCAGTTCAAGATCCGCGAGGGAAATTTAAGCCGAATTGGAAGGGGCCTTACATCATCAAGACTCTACTACCGGCAGGAGCTGCAATCTTGATCACTCCCGAGGGCGAGGAATTGTCCCAACCAACCAATTTAGATCAATTAAAAAAGTTCTATGCTTGAGAGTTGGAGTGACATAGCTAAGACACTGGATTTGGCCCAGAAACTTAGCAATGTTTAGAAAAAAGTAGAGGTGAACTACGAAGGCCTGATTCTACTCTTGTAGATACGTAGAAAACCTGTGAGGGTCCGGCCTATATCTTTTTTTCCTTTTAGTTGGAAGGCAATAGATGTAATAAAATGCATATATATTATTGATATTTCATATTAATAATAATAAAGTTCGCTACATTTTGCTTTAGTTTCCTCCTAAGAAGTAAATTACTAACGAAATTCAAATATAATAATAATAGTCCTAAAAGATTACAAGAACATACTTGTAACTTTATTCAGCATCAAATTAATAATTACTATTGGCTTAAACAGATTCAATCTTTCTTCTCCTTCTCGGGCCTCTTGCTAGGTCCAGCATCCTTATCCTTCGGAGGCGGGCGTTCTCTCTTCTTAGGCTTATCTTTGTAGACTCGAGGCTCCTTCCCCTTTCCCTTCCCAGAAGGTTTGGGTTCAGTTCTTTTAGGAGGAGACTTAGGCTCTCTAATAACCAAGGAAGGCAAAACAGGTTCCCGGGTAACACGCCGAGCTTGGGGCTTCCTCACGATGATATCTTCCTTCTTCTTCTTTTGCATGGCATCCCACCTCTTGTATTCAAAACCAAGCCTGTTGAAGACTGAAAGTTGTCCTTTCTCATCTTCTTCCCTTAGCTTCATCCGCTCTTCAGGATCTTTCTCAGTCAACCATTTGATGAAAGCTTTGGTCACATAGGTAGTGGCAACCTGTGTCTTATCCTTGGGGGCTTGAAAGGTGAACATGACTCAATAGGAGGCCCACCCTTCGCAACCACATTGGTGACTTCATGAGGCTTCTGAGGAGTACAGTCTAGCAAGGGAATGAGTTGCTTCCTCCCTATTTGGCGCATCACCCTCAAAGGAAAGTAATAGGTACAATGGGTGAGACTAATCAATCTCACATGGGAGGTTCCATACTGGGGACATACATAACTGCCCCGAGACCCAAGACCCGCCCCGAAATGACCCGACCCAAACCTGAATCGACCACCGAAACATTGAACCGACAATGACCCAAGACCCTATAATAAACCGACCCAAAACTGAACCGAACATATGACCCGATTTAAACCGACATCGGCAGTAGATCGAATCGATTTAAACTGGTTGCTCGGGAACCGTGAAACGCCGACCGGATCTCCCACTAGACGGCGGCTCGCCACGGCCTTCGATATGGTGACTCGATCTACGACTGGCATGGCCAGCAGAATGACCCCAAGATGGATGATCCGAGTATTGCAAAAGCTTCGTATCCTGGCGCTCAACGGACGGTCCACGCTATGAGGAGTTGCCTCATGACCTCCCCCTCCAAATGAATGACCATGGCCATGAGACGAACCATGGCCCCCGTGACCGCCTGACCGGGAGTGTTGTTCATCATCTCGAGAACGGTTACCATGAGCACCTCTTCCCCTACGTGATATTTGTATATCACGAAATCGCTCTTGTAAAGTTAGGTCATCAGATGAGCTAACAGTCCATGACGATTGACCAGCAGTGACACGACGACGAGAGGATTCGCCACGTTCGAGATTACGAAAATCCCCAATTGAAAAGCGAGGAGGCACGGGAACACGTGGAGGAGGGCCACGTTCGACATTAGAATGGCGAGGAATGATACCATAACCTCCACCGCCTCCCTGAGAATATGACTCAGAACCACCATAACCTCCATAACCTCCGCCGCCCCCTTGAGAATGCGACTCAGAACTAGACTCATCAGTGCCGGAAGACCGAAACTCATTATGACTGGAGTCCGAATCACTAGGAGATCCTTGATAACGGCCTGAAAGGGAAAATCGACCTCGCAGGTGTCGTCCATAAGAGGCACAAAGCTGAGATAACTTCCTGAAGCTCCACAGCGAAGGCTGAAAAGAAAGGACAAGGAGACAGTTATTAGAGAAGTCGCCGATGAAAAAAGGAAACTGGTAGAGAAGATAAAGACTCACCACCACCTCTGTATCCTGACCAGGATACCAGTCGACCAAAGTAACAAAACCTGGGGCCTCATAATATTGGGAAGGATCCACTAACTGCAAGGAAAGGAGAAGTGGATAAGTTCACTGAAAATGACAAATGAGCAAAGAAAAAGAAAAATCGCAGCACGTACGCGTCGATGGGCCAAGTGGTCCAAATAGAGGTCCACTACCCCGACATGGTACTCCTCATCATAGTGGGTAGCTAGCATACCCCAAGGGGTCCCGTGACAGGCAACTACCCAATCCTCGAAGCTCAAAGATCGAGGGGCCATCATTTCGGCCAGATGGTCTGCAGGAATCCAAGGATCATAGAAACCCAAGATTTGGGAAGAGACTCTCTCACCTAAAAACCAGACGAATCCATAGGGACCTTCCAGGAGGATCCTCGATGTAGTAATACCATCAGCACGGATCCTCATCCCCGCCCTATCGTCAAGGTCTTCCCAAGGACTCTAATCCACATCCTCCTGATTTCAAAAAAAAAAAAGGGAGAAGGAGAATTGTGAAACGAGATTCAATAAATAAAATCAAGCGTAAAAGAGGTACATACCGGAGTCGCATTATCCAGAAAAGCGCGCAGGTTCTGAAGGGTGTCTGAGCCCCATCTGTCAGGACAGCCCATCGCCTTTGACTATCGGGTAGAGGCGGGGATAACTTTCATAGTTGCTCTGGTCGTAGGGGCCAAAGCAGGGAAGTACTCATAAAGCCACACCTGCATAAATTAGGATAAGTTGAGGAAGCAATCATGATGTCATAAGACGAGAAGAGTCTTAAGAGAGTAGTTACCTCTAAGACCTTCCACAAGCAAGGGCCATAATTGTAGAATCGGGACTCCCTATTCGGTAAGTTCGTCCTACACCCCATCCGGAGACCCCGTACAAAGCAAGCATACGGTGCCTCTCCCCACTTCAAATGGCGAACGTTGTTTAAATACACTAACTTCTCTAGCCAGAAGAGATGAACGTCGTCTCCAGGATTGGCGAAGAAGGACGCGCCAATAAAATACGCCAGGATGATGCGCATCCGTTGGGCTAATGGAAGAGCTGAGAAACCCCGAGAACGAATCACTTTCCTAAAATGCTTATAGCGCAAAGGACGGACCGACTCTTGACCTCCCATCATAGGCCCAAAAAGTTCTAATGCCTAAGGAGAGCCTCTTCTAAAACCCCGGTTGAAATATAGGCGCTCAGTCCCCCAGGACAAGCCAGTAATGACCACAAAATCCGTAGGGGTGACAGCCATCTCGCCAAATCGAAAGTGGAACGTATTAGTGGTGTCCCAGAAAAGCTCGCCAAGAGCTCTACCAGGACGGCGAGAGCGAGGCATTAACCAGGCCTCTAAACACTGTTAAAAAGGCAAGAAACTAGTGTGTTCCATAACATCCCAAACAAGGTCGGCATGGGTTTTCAGGGTAGCCATCATTTTTGTGATTGAGCCACAAGTCTTCATGCTATCATCCTAAGTATGAAAAAAAAGAATTGTCATCAAGTATTGGGGGCTAATAAAGAACTAGGTGAGAAAAATTCAGAAGGATACAGTCATGTTCCCTTCGAATTACACTCGCAAGGTTGACCTTCGGATCCTATTTTTGG
Organism: Portulaca oleracea; assembly: GCA_029582165.1. NCBI lineage: Eukaryota > Viridiplantae > Streptophyta > Magnoliopsida > Caryophyllales > Portulacaceae > Portulaca > Portulaca oleracea. The sequence goes on along the minus strand of CM055877.1, from coordinate 24,259,216 downwards.
GGACTTCATAAATCGAAAACAATTTTATACGCAACGACATGGTAAAATAACTCATTTTCCAAGTCGGAGTTCGTATTAACATACATGTTCTTAATTCCTAATTTTTTTTATTATAGGACTTAATTCGAAAAAAATCACAACATTTTCGAATCATACTCTAAAAGAAGAAAAAGTCATATTTTTATGAGAAAAACCTTTAGATTATTAATTAATCTTGATGTTACACTCTAAAAATTAGACCGCACCAGAAATAGTAAAGGGTAAGAAATTTTGGGCCTCAACGCGCAACAAAGATGGTTCCAAAATAATTGGGCCTAGGGGTACAAGTCATCAAGCCCAAAGAAAATCGCAAACAGGTATGCATACATGATTTTACAAGAAATAATTCGAGTAATTTTCAGATTACACTCTAAAATTAAGGACGAATAGTTTTATGAGAAAAACCTCCGGAAAATGGTTAAATCCGGCGTTAAACTCTAAAATTATTAACATCAAGTCCACAGAATATTTACATGCACATTTTGGGCTAAAGGAGGCTTCAACACAATTGGGCCTAAGCATGCAAATCAATAAAGCCCAAAAAGATATGCAAGACATTTAAAATTTTAACAAGGCATGAAAGGCTCACCGGGATTTCTGATCTCCGAAGCCACACATGCTCGTTCGGGTATTGTGTAAAGTTCACCGGGTTAAACCCACCTTCGGGAAACCACTCCTTAGCAAAAAATGTGTGATGGACCCAGTTTGCGGCATGTGGTGCTACATGACCACGGGGCTCTTCGGGAAACCACTCCTTAGCAAAAAATGTGTGATGGACCCAGTTTGCGGCATGTGGTGCTACATGACCACGGGGCTTTAAGGGTTGCGTCATTGTTAAAAGCAAGCTGCAAAACACAAAAAAAAAAGGAAGGTCAAAACCCCAAGACAAAGCAAAATTTCTCGAACCAAAATCGGGACCTAAACTCTAGACCATAATAGCAGGTATGGAGCAACCCCGAGACCACACAAGCAGGTATGGGTGAAGCTCGAAATTGTAGATTTATTTCAAGTCCCGAATTAAATTCAGAAAAACGGCAGCAAAGAGCCATACATGGCGGTATTAAGCTCCGACGAGCGGGACGGTCAGTGTTTCGCACGAAAATCGAGGAATAGCCGTCGGCAAGAGCCGACCTAAACAACAGTAATACCTGGCGGTATTGTTCAGTGCCGAGACAGACCTTTTTCGGCGAGCTTTCCAAATCCAAGGTCCAAGCTCGGGCAATTAACCGTCACACCTGGCGGTATGTTTGTAAACTCCGGTGGAAACTACAGTTTTCAGTTGAAAAATCGAACTCAAAAACAACGAATTTCCGGAAAAATGGAGCAATACTAGGTGGTATTGTACCATTTTAGTAAGCTTCAAAGCTCAAAATTTCAGGGTTGAATTTCGAACCGAGGGTTAGGGAATACCTGGCGGTATTTCGGGGCACCGAGGTGACGTTTTTCCGGCAGAAAATTCCAGATCTGAGACCCGGGGGTGAGCGCCGCAAGATACCTGGCGGTATTACTGCAGGATTCCGGCGAGACGAGCTGACAAAAATCCGGCAACTGTGTGCGCGAAAATCGAGGCAGGCAAATCGACAAATACCTGGCGGTATACTGCGGGATTCCGGCAAGACGAGCCGACGCAAATCCGGCGACTGTGTGCGCAAGAACCGAGGCAGGCGAATCGCCGAATACCTGGCGGTATTCCTGCTCGGCTTGCGGGTTTTGCTGCGGGTCGATGGGCGACCGGAGAGCGGAGGACCACCACACCTGGCGGTATTGCGGTGGCTGCTGGAGTGTTGCTCGAGATTTTAGAAAGAGAAAGAGTGAGTTTTAGAAAGAGGGAGTGTGAGAATGAAATGTTGGATGTGTGGATGACAAAGGAGTATCCACTCATTTAAAAAGACTCATCCCCAACTTCTCACCTACCCCTCTTAAATCCAATTAAATGAACCTTTGACCGGTGCAACATACATTGAGCGAAAAATTATTAGGAGGAGAATTTAAAACTTCATTTGTTTTAAAACTCCCTTAATAAATAATAAATAATAATAAATAAAAAAGTAAAATAAAAATATACATATATTATTTTAAGAGAAAATATGGAAATATAAATTCTATATAACTCAGAAAATAATCTTAATTCAATTTTTATGGCTGCATCGTCTCCAGTAAGCTACAACGAGATCGGGAAAGACTGAGCTACATTTCCAACGACATCGGGAAAGACTGAGCTACATTTCAACGACATCGGGAAAGACTGAGCTACATTTTCAACGACATCGGGAAAGACCGATTTACATTTCAACGACATCGGGAAAGACTGAGCTACATTTCAGCGACATCGGGAGAGACCGAGCTACATCAAGAAGGATCGAAGACCTCCAGGCTATACTTTGATCATCACCTTACTCAGACTCGATCAAAGTGGGGGCTAACTGTAGACACCCAAAAAGTGTCTCGTAATTATTGTAATTATTTTTATTTTTATTTTTATTTTGTTTTGGAGAAAATGCCAAAGAAAGTGAAATGTAAAAGAAAAAATAATAAAAACCCAAAAAAAAATCAGCCCAAAACCATCTCCGCACGCGACCCAAGGTGCAGAAATAGACCCGGGTCAGGAAGATCCGACCCCCATACCACCAGGTATCTGGGGCGGGCTCTGCCCGACCCGAGGCGCCTCCGCCTGCCTAGGGTTGCGTGCCACAACAGCCAGACTTCCCAGAAAAGCCCAATACTTGGCGGTATTAGGTCATTTCCCCCCTCATTTTTGACCTAAATTTCCAACCCTATTTTCTCCTATAAAAACCCCTCTCATCCCTCACTTAAACCCTACACCGAAATCACCCTGGCGTATTGACACTTGGTGATTTCATCTTCTCTTCTTCCTCCCTATTTCATTCATTTTTGCATACACTTAATTGGCATTTTATTTGCTTTCTCCTTCTCTATCTATTCTTTATTCATATTATCATGTAATCTGAGTTAACCCTAAACTCGACCTAAATAATATGGATTGTTCGTGAATAAAGGTACGCTTGTATTTAATTCTTTTATTTCTTGTATTTATTTCTCGTTTACTATTGCATTTGTATGTAACTAAATAACATTAATCACGATAATTAATACTCCGTTCTACTCTTTTCTTTCCCCTTCTCTCTTTTTTATTTTTAACCGGTTTAGTAAAGTTCGTTCGTTGGACGGGCGGATTCGGGAATTTTATTCCGAAATTCGTAACCTTACCCCCGGATCCGAATCTTGTGGTTCGTGGTTTGTGGAGTCACACTTTTTCTTTGAGTTTATTAATTCTCGTTCAAAAATTAATTGGCGACTCTCTTCTCCTTTTTCTTATTTCTCTTTTTCGGATTTTATTGTTCGGATTTCAGAAAATTAATCACGAAATTAAAAGTTTTCTTTCTTTTTTTCTTTTTTTCTGGGTCCGAATCCTTTAGCCCGAAAGTAGGTTCCGAGGCCGGGACGGCCAGAATACATGGCGGTATTCTGACCCGACCCACGGCCCGGAGCTGACTTCCAGATCGGGACCCTCTCTTCTGGATTCCCGACCCACGATACCTGCAGGTATCGCTGTGGACAGGGACCTCGGTCCCGGGTTTGAATCTTCTTTTTTTTTTAAATTTCTTCTCGCTTTTATTTCTTTTCTTTCGTATTTTTATTTTCTGTTTTGGAAAGCTAAAAAAAAGTTTTTTTTGTTCTGTCTCGGAAACAGATCCCGAGGCCGGGGCAAGCGCAATACCTACAGGTATTGCTACAGTAAACCGCCCTGAGCCAGTCCCGGGGTTCTCTATTCGTCCTTTTTTTCGTTTCTTTTTCTTTTCTTTTATTTTCTGTTCACTTTTTGAATAAATAAAATTCTCAAACTTTAATAAAATCTAAAAAAAGGGTGTTTACTTGAGTTTTAGTTTTAATTTATTTAAACAGAAATTCAAGCAAATCTTCTCAAAGAAAAGACACCCCTTTCGACTCGCCGTTTACCGCAAGGGATACGACGGGGATTTTCCGGAGTCCCACATGCTTGAATGTGTGCTTGATACCGATTTGTTCACTTTCATTGAGGATCATTGCATTAGTGAGGGGGATTTTTGCTTTTTGGACCCTGTATTTTGGGGGTATTTACATTATGGACCCCCATGTTTCAAAGTTTGCAATTTGAACCCTGTACTTTGATTCCAGCAACACTCTGGACATAACTAGAGGGGTCCGGTCAAAAGAGGCCCTTATTGTAGTTTGAACGATTTTTCTTTCCAAAATTGCCCCTATATTATTTTTGAACTGCCGAAGTTACCCTTCAATTTAGTCAAACATTTCCACGCCCCTCACTCACCTCTCTCTCCCCTGCATTGCTCAACAATGGCGCCCTGCACTTATCCGATGACCTCCTCCTCCACAACCAACTCCGGCGGTCCATCAAATTACCCGATCACAATTTAGTTCATCAGCCGAAAAATGCAGGAATGTCCCTAAATGAAATTGACCGATTCAGTGCTCAAATTCCTGCAAATTTTTATGGGCAGAATCCAAATTATGTCAATCGAAATGGGTAGGATTCAGAACTACAAGAACAACCTACTTCATCGCCCAAAAAATGTAGGAATGACCCTAATCTCAACCCTCAATTTCACCCCGAAATCTACCGATTCAGCACTCAAATTCCTGTAAATTTTGATGGGCAGAATCCAAATTACATCAATCGAAATGGGTAGGTTTCAGAACAGCAAGAACAACAAAGAGTGTCGGTGAACGGTGATCGATCCCCAACAAAACCCTGAGATTTGACTTGAAAATCTGGGATATCGTCTCAATCTCTCAATCTACCCAAATGGGGAATAAAAAATATAGACATTCATTCAATACCCAAATTCTGACGAGGAGTGTGTTGAAGGAGAAGTTCCTTGGTGGAGATGATGGACAGGATGATGGAGACAGAATTAGGGTTTGAATTTGAGACGAGGAGTGTGTTGAAGACTGCCTTGTATTCCTTGGTGGAGATGATTGAGAGTTGGGATGTAGTCGATGCTAATGGCAGGCTGGGAAAGAGGGAGTTGATCCAAGGGTCCTTTTCACCCTTATTAATACCAAAACCCCTCCCCACTTTCTTTCATTAACCACTATCAGATCGAAAACATGGCTTCGTTTTCAGCTACCAAGATGGGAAGATCCTCGCCGTTGATCCCATCAACGACTAGGACAAGTGGGGGAAGATCAGGGGCGATGAGGATCAGGTGCCAGCAGCAGACGGTGGAGGCGACAGCGATGGATGCGGCGAGGCTGGAGCCGAGAGTGGAGGAGAGGGAAGGGTACTGGGTGTTGAAGGAGAAGTTCAGAGAAGGGATAAACCCATCTAAGAAGGTGAAGATTGAGAAGGATCCGATGAAGCTGTTTACAGAGGAAGGGTTGAAGGAGTTGGGTAAGATGTCAATGGAGGAGGTTGATAAGTCAAAGCAGAATAAGGATGATGTTGATGTTAGACTCAAGTGGCTTGGTCTTTTCCATCGTCGCAAGCATCAATGTATGGAATTCAAAGGAAAGAAATAAATGAATAAATGGCATAAGGGCAAATCGGTCAGTTCATGTAATGTTTTGGTCTTCACCGGAGCCCAACTTAAGTTTGGGCTAAATTTTTTTGGCCCATATTATACAGGGGTCAAATTGCAAACTTTGAAACATGGGGGTCCATAATGTAAATACCCCCAAAATACAGGGTCCAAAAAGCAAAAATCCCTTAGTGAGGCATTAGCTACCCTTGTATGTGAGTCCATTGATGTGCATTCTTGTGATGATGATCATAATTCTTTGGGGATTGATCATGATTGTTTGAACTTGGATTGTGACAATGTTGTTTTTGATGATGACATGCTTTATGAGTCATTCACGATGAGTTATGACCCAGAGCCTTCTACTTTCACTTTTGATGTTGTTTTGAATGATGCACCTTTGTCTTTTGATGTTGATAGTTCTTCTTGTGAGTCTGATATTGACGAAGATGAAGATGTGCTTGTTTGTGAAGTTGGGAGTGTTATGATGTGGTCTAACCCTATGTTTTCCTTATCACCTATTGACGATTATGATGATTATTTGGATGAAAGTTGTGATTTGGAATCTGTGTTTGATGAAAATTGCATGGATATTGAGTTTGACCCATTGTTGGCATCCAAGTATTCGCATGAGCATGTTCAGGAATGTGTTGTATTGCCTCCTCCTGTTGATTTGTATACCCAATCTCCATTTACGAGTCAATGGGAGGATACATTTGTCATGTCTTCTTTCACTATGCCTAGGAAAGTCTTGTGTATTCATGCATTTCATCATTTCTATGACTTTTCTAAGGCATTTGATAAATTGTTAAGGGCACTAATGTTTGTTTATGTGTCATTGCGAGTGTGCTCTTACCTACACCATTCTGAGATGCATGAGAGGATGCATGATTTGTTACTCCGGGCGTAGACTAGTTCTGACTTAGTGCCCGATATCGTGAGGTGAGAAGGAGTGAGTTTATCGATAAGAAGCCTTTTAGGTAATATTCTTCCTCACCTTTCTTGTACAATTAGTGAGTCGGTTTTCTTTTCTTCTTTTATTTTCTTTTTGTGTGTGTCTTTTTGGGGTGCTTTCTTACTTACTTCTGTTTCCTTTGAGGACATGGCAACCTCTTTGTGTTGGAGTGGGACGGAAGTTTGCATTCCGGTTTTTGAGTCTAAGAAAAGAAAAAAGAGTTGTTTTGTAAATATTTTAGTTAGTTTTCTTAGTTCATTAGTCCTTAGTATCTTGTGTAGTTTGTTTTTCTTTTTGATCTTGCATATGAACCATCATACATAGTATGCTTTTCTTGTTTATTTCTAACCTATGTGTGATGTTCTTTGGATCGTGGATTGAGTGCTTTTATTGAAGATTATGAGGTAACCTCTTTCCACCCTCTCTTTACATGTATATATCTTTTATCCATGTTGCATGCTTGATTTTTCTTTTTGGGTGGCGAACCCCTTGAGTGTGATTGTTGGGAATATTTTGTTGTTGGAGCCGTGTGGGCTCGGGTCACCACCGCTAGCTATTTGATAAGTGTTTTGTATATATGTTCTTCTTAGTTTTCTACCTTACTTGTGACACCCTTCTTCTCACAATGGGGACATTGTGAAGTTTTGTGTGGGAGTGGGGGGGTGATACTTCCATTTGTCATGGGTAGATCACCTAGTTTTTGAGTCTTTGTTTTTGTCTTTCGTAGTTTGTGTGAGAAAATTTGAAAAATTTTGTGTGTTGAAAAAAAAGAAAAAAAAGGGGAGAAATGTTGTGAATAACCCAAAAGTTTCTTTTCTTTTTGAAGATGTTTCCGTTCACAGTTGTGTAGATAGTTGTCTAATCAGTTGACTCAATCAGTTAGAAGCGGCCAGTATGAATAATGATAGGCCTTAGGAAGGATTTTTGTCATGACTTATCTCTATTAGACCTCTACATGGAATGGGAAAGCGGATTCCTCAAATCTTAGACATTTTGACTGTGAATTCTTACCTAAGTTAGACGGTTTTAGTTGTTCAATTGCTTAAGCTCTTAATTAATGTATTAAATAATTACTGTCGGGCCTACCGTCATGGGTTGGTTTGGGTGGATCGACACCCTATGCCCCTTAAGTGCAATGACTCACGTATGGAGAAACCCAGCAGGGAGGGTAACCCTTTGCGAAGGCCGGTGTTTAAATCCCGCAAAACCCGACACCGATGCTCTAAAAAACACAAAACGGATTGAGTGGAAAGAAAAGAGCGTAGGTTTTGAAAAAGAAAGAAAAGAGCGAAGCAAGAAAAAGAAAAAAAGAGTTGAGCAAAAGAATGGTAAGAAAGAGAAAAGTAAAAAAAGAGAAGAAAAAGAAAGAAAAAGAAAGAAAAGAGCAAAGTAAGAAAAAGAAAGAAAAGAGAGGTTGAAAGAAAAACCAAGAGTAAAGTAGGATAGATAATCCCGAGCTTGAGCATGAGAACAACTCTGATTGTCTGGTTTAGGATAGGAAGGACCAATTAGAGCCCACTTGCACATATGCACGAGGAGTTTTGCTCATCAGGAAGTGTTCTGGTTCAAAATCTCAAGGATTGGCAGTTTTCCAACCTTCGTGTCTTAATTTGTTTATACTTGTTTCTTCCAATTGATTGTTGAGGCGGGTTGGGGAACTAGGTGCATGAGTGGGGACGGGAATATTTTATTTGCTTTTGTTTTGTTTTGTTTTTCGGTTTTCGCTTCGTTTTCTTTCCCCTTTTTCTGTAGGCTTTTGTGGGTATAGTTGCTATAAACCCTCACGAGACCTACTGATGTATAATGGATCAAGGGATGATCACATTACACATAAATCTAGGATCTTTAAAAACCAAGATAAGAATCTTCTTCTCTAGTTCTCAAAGTTCAACCCAAATTCAATGAAAAAGATGATGATAAACGAAAAGAGTATGAATTCGTTTACCAAAATTGATGATGGACGATTGATGAACGATCAAATGTTGAAGGTTTGGTGATTGAATGATGAACGAATGATCCTTGATCAATTGAATGTCGATTGATGCTTGAAAGATCAAACAAAGATGGTTGAATGATATGAATGACGAATGGAATAAATGAATGATATGTTTGGCGTTTGAAGAATCTTGGAGGATATAGGCACACCACCTTCAAGAATGCTTCAATCTCTACCTATCACCACCAAGGACGCCACCCTAGACTAGAAATAGATGATATGATCGAGTCTCCCTCAAGAGAAACGAAAAGACTAGCAAAAGTTAGAGAGAAAACAACATCATGTTGTGATTGATTTGTATTTGTGTATTGAATTGAAATGAGATTACAAAGCACCCTAAGGGGGTATTTATACTAAATGAGACCCCTCCTTAGGCGTGTACATTACAAGAAATGGAGAGAAACTAGCTTACATCATTACAAACAAATGTGACATCATAAAGAAACAAATGTACATAAGCTAATTTAAAACTAAGATAACTTGCTCAATACTCGTCCAATCTCCAAGATTCAAAGACCATTGTGAAGCTCCTTTGATGTAGATTATTTGACCTTTGGATGACCTCCACAATATCTTCAAGGATCTTGTGATATAGAGCAAATTACCGATCCACCCTTGATGAAGTCACTTGGACGTGTGAAAGGCATGAGTGATTCAAGCTCCCTTTGAATGAAATCAAGCATTTGGTTCCCATGATGTATATTTGGGACCAAATCTACATCATTCCCCCCTAGTTGAAAAGAGTTTGTCCTCAAACTAGGAAGTTCTTCATTATCTCCATAATAGGGCTTAAGATTACTCACATTGAAAGTACAACTCCCTTCATAGTCTTCACCAAGTTGTAACTTATAAGCATTGTCACCAATCCTTTCCAAAACATCATATTGACCATCTTCTCTTGGTGCAAGCTTACCTTTCCTCTTAGAAGGAAATCTATTCTTTCTTCAAGTGAATCCAAACAAGATCTCCAGGTTCAAACACAACCTTCTTCCTTGTTTTGTTCACTCTACTAGCTACATCTTGAGCATACTTCACAATTTTCTCACGAACCTCCTCATGTAGCTTCTTAATCTCTTCCACCCTTTTGTTAGCTTCAAAACTAAACTTCGTTGATGTAGAAATGGGCGTGAGATCCATTGGTTGGAGAGGGTTCCTTCCATATACCACTTGAAATGGTGACAACCTCGTGGCTTTACTTGGACTCCGATTGAAAGCAAATTCAGCATGACATAGAAGAGTATCCCACCCTTTCTTGTCTTTACTCACCAAGATTCGAAGTAGAGCTCCCAAAGTACGATTAGTTACTTTGGTTTGTCCATCCGTTTGTGATGACAAGCGGCGCTAAACTTCAATGTAGTTCCAAGCTTCTTCCATAAAGTAAGCCAAAAATGACTAAGGAACTTTGAATCCCTATCACTTACCATGGTCTTGGGGATGCCATGTAATTTCACCACTTCCTCAAAATAGATATTTGCAACCTTAGTAGCATCATATGTAGTATGGCATGGAATGAAATGAGCCATCTTGAAAAATCTATCAACGACCACCATGATAGAATCTTTACCCCTTTGCGTTCTTGGTAGACCCACTACAAAGTCTAAACTTACATCTTCCCATGGATTATGTGGGATGGGTAAAGGAGTATACAACCCTTGAGGTAAAGCGTGAGCCTTGGAAACACTACAAGTATTACACCTCTTCACCATATGCTCAACGTCTTTAATCATGCTTGGCCAAAAATAATGCTCCTTCATCATAAGATATGTCTTCTCAATTCCAAAGTGACCCGCCAAAGATCCTCCATGGACCTCCATGATCAATAATTCTCGTATGTTACTCTTGGGAATACAAAGTTGATTTCCTTTGAAAAGAAATCCATTCTCAATGTGAAAAAGTTGGCGGGGTGCTTCTTACAAAGCTTATATACCTCCTTGAAATCCTCATCATTTACATACAACTCTTTAATATGCTCAAACCCAAGGACTCTTGAATCTAAAACATGAGTGAGTAGGTACCTTCTTGATAACGCATCCGCTCCTTTGTTTAGATGATCCGCTTTATGTTTGATCACAAAATGGAACCCTTGCATAAACTCCACCCATTTGGCGTGCCTTGGATTCAACTTGTGTTGCCCTTGAATGAATTTCAGAGCCTCGTGATCACTATGTAAGATGAACTCACCACTTAGAAGATAGTGTCTCCAATGTTCAAGAGCTCTTATAATAGCATAGAACTCCTTGTCGTATGTACTATACTTCCGTTTGGCGTCATTCAACTTTTCACTAAAGAAGGCAAGAGGTCGGCCTTCTTGAGATAACACGGCTCCTATTCCAACTCCACTTGCATCCACCTCAACTTCAAAGACTTTATCAAAACAAGGCAATGCAAGAATAGGCGCATGACACAATTTCTCCTTAATCGACTTAAAAGCTTCATTAGCACTCTTACTCCATGAAAACTCCTTCTTTCTCAATAACTCGGTCATGGGTGCAAGAATGGTGCTAAAATTCCTTATAAACCTCCGATAAAAAGATGCTAAACCATGAAAACTTCGTACCTCATGGATTGACGTGGGTGTAGGCCACTCTTGAATGGCTTTTACCTTCTCCTTATCAACTTGAATACCGTCTTTTGAAAGGACATACCCAAGGAACACGATCTTGGGTGAGAAAAAGTGGCACTTCTCCATGTTGGCATAGAGTTGTTCTTTCTCCAAAATATGCATGACCAACTCTAAGTGCTTCACATGCTCCTTTTCGCTTCTACTATACACGAGAATATCATCAAAGTAAACTACAACACATTTGCCAATAAGAGGCTTCAATACATTATTCATTAAATGCATAAAAGTGGATGGGGCGTTTGTAAGACCAAATGGCATCACAAGCCACTCATATAACCCTTCTTTCATCTTAAATGTCGTCTTCCACTCATCTCCTTCATGAATCCTTATTTGATGATATCCACTTCGTAAATCCACCTTAGAGAACATAACACTCCCATGAAGCTCATCAAGTAGATCCTCAAGACGTGGGATTGGGAATCTATACTTTATTGTGATCTTGTTTATAGCTCGGCAATCCATACACATTCTTTGGGACCCATCTTTCTTAGGCACAAGTAAAACCGGGACAGCACATGGACTCATACTCTCACGTACCAAGCCCTTGGACAAAAGATCATCCACTTGCCTTTGAACTTCTTGTGCTTCTTTGGGATTCATACGATAGGCCGGCTTGTTTGGGAGCATAGAACCTGGAACAAGATCAATTTTGTGTTCAATTTCCCTTCTTGGAGGCAACCCATTCGGCATTTCTTTTGGAAACAAGTGTTTGAATCGTTCCAAAAGTGGTCGAAGACGTGCATGCTCAAATGTTGGGGACGCTTCTTCCTCCTCCAAATTAGCTAGAATAAGATCCCTATGCTCTTGGAATTCATGGTATTCGGCCTTCACAAAACTCACAAGATTAGTTTCCTCCTTTTGTTGGTGTGGTTGGGGACGAATAATCGATGATGGTGAGAGAGGAGCCAAGGTGATCTTCCTCTTGTTGAGAACGAACGAGTAGGTGTTCATTCTCCCATCATGCGTGACATGCCTATCAAAAAGCCAAGGTCTCCCAAGCAAAATATGACAAGCATCCATAGGAATTACATCACACCATATAGAATCTTTGTAATTTTTTCCAATAGAAAGACTTACAAGAACTCGGTGAACTACACGTATGCCCTTTCCATTACTCAACCATTGAATTGTGTAGGGAGATGGGTGGGGACTAACCTCCAATTGTAGTTTGTTCACCATAGTTGTTGATGCGGCGTTTGTGCAACTACCTCCATCGATGATTAGAGAGCACACCTTTCCTTGAATTGTACACCTGGTATGAAAGATGTTTTCCCTTTGTTCTTGTTCATTTGGAACACAAGCAACGCTTAAGGCCCTTCTTACCACAAGCATTTCACCTTCATCCGCCTCCTCTACTTCTTCTTCCTCATTCACGTCAACTCCTACTTCCTCTTCACTCTCATTTTCATGATACTCCAGTTCTACATACAAAGCACTTTGATATTCCACCAAAGATACTACCCTCTTGTTAGGACACTCCGAAGCATAATGTCCTAAACCTTGACAACGGAAACACCTCCTTGGTGCTAAGGGTTTCGGTTCTTGGACGTGGGGTTTGGGGATGGATGGGGGTTGATTTTGTGGTGCTTTTGTATTTGGTTGTTTTGTGGGGAATGGGGGTTTTTGTTGTGGGGTGTATGGGCGTGTGTTTTGTGGGGGTTTGTATGATGTTTGGTACTTGGACATGGTTTCTTTACCCCTTTCCTTCCTTTGCCTTTCTACTTTCAAGGCCATAGAACTCAACTCGTCCAAAGATTGGTAAGGATGTAATTCAACAATATTACGAATCCAATCATTTAAACCATATAGAAAACGTACCAAAGTTTGTGGCTCATCTTCTTGGAGGTCACATCGCCAAAGAAGATGCTCGAAATCCTTTGTGTACTCCTCAACACTTTTGTTCCCTTGTACCAAACGTTGCAACTTGTAATAGTTATCTTGGAGATAACTAGGTGGTAGGAACTTCTCTTGTAACTTCTTCTTCATCTTAATCCACGTCCTAATCTTGTCCTTCCCTTTGGTTTGCCTCTTCTTCTGCAAATTAGTCCACCAAATGGACGCATGTTTTCCCAACTTAAGGGCCACATATTTCACCTTCTTCTCGTCATGGACTTCTTTAAGATCAAAAACACGTTCAACAGTTTGCATCCAATCTAAGAAGTTTTCGGGATCAAGATTACCATCAAATTCGGGAATTTCCACTTTGAAGTCAAAACGTTCCTCCCTTTTAGGATGTCCACTTCGTTCACTTTGTACCTCCTCTTCATCATCACTTCCTCCACGATTCACTCTACGTTGCAAATGCATGTAGCGTTTCAATTGTTCCGAGAGAAAAATGATTCTTTGCTTCATGAATTCTACATCCTCTTGGGACGTAGAAGGTTGATTCGTGGGTGTACTTGCACTATCCATCAATCTTGACACAAAAAGATCACAAGAAACTTGCAAATATGGGGTTAGCGTATGGGGGACGAGAGGGGATTGTTTTTGGTTTGATTGTGTTTGGGCTATGGGGTTCTTTGTGGAGCTAATGGGGAACGTGTATGTAGGAGATGATGGGGGATGGATTTGTGATGGAAAGATTGTAAAAAGATGGTTCAAGAACTAAGAGAATCAAACTCCTAAGCTCTGATACCAATTTTGATGTATAATGGATCAAGGGATGATCACATTACACATGAATCTAGGATCTTTAAAAACAAAGATAAGAATCTTCTTCTCTAGTTCTCAAAGTTCAACCCAAATTCAATGAAAAAGATGATGATAAACGAAAAGAGTATGAATTCGTTTACCAAATCTGATGATGGACGATTGATGAACGATCAAATGTTGAAGGTTTGGTGATCGAATGATGAACGAATGATCCTTGATCAATTGAATGTCGATTGATGCTTGAAAGATCAAACAAAGATGGTTGAATGATATGAATGATGAATGGAATGAATGAATGATATGCTTGGCGTTTGAAGAATCTTGGAGGATATAGGCACATCACCTTCAAGAATGAGTCAATCTCTACCTATCACCACCAAGGACGCCACCCTAGACTAGAAGTAGATGATATGATCGAGTCTCCCTCAATGGAAACGAAAAGACTAGCAAAAGCTAGAGAGAAAACAACATCATGTTGTGATTGATTTGTATTTGTGTATTGAATTGAAATGAGATTACAAAGCACCTAAGGGGGTATTTATACTAAATAAGACCCCTCCTTAGGCGTGTACATTACAAGAAATGGAGAGAAACTAGCTTACATCATTACAAACAAATGTGACATTATAAAGAAACAAATGTACATAAGCTAATTTAAAACTAAGATAACTTGCTCAATACTCGTCCAATCTTCAAGATTAAAAGACCACTGTGAAGCTCCTTTGATGTAGATTATTTGACCTTTGGATGACCTCCACAATATCTTCAAGGATCTTGTGATATAGAGCAAATTACCGATCCACCCTTGATGAAGTCACTTGGACGTGTGAAAGGCATGAGTGATTCAAGCTCCCTTTGAATGAAATCAAGCATTTGGTTCCCATGATGTATATTTGGAACCAAATCTACATCACCTACCTTGTCCACCCGGGCTACCGCGGGGTTTAAAGGGCTTGATGCATGTGCTAAATGCATCCGCGATTCCTGCAAAAGTGAGTTAGGATTTTAGTTTTCTTTTTCTAGTCTTTTTCTTTGTTTTTAGTTTGCTCGGGGCGAACAAACCCTTTTGTTGGAGTGTTGTTCGGTCTCGTTACGAACCGAATTCTTATCTTTTATAGGGTATTTTACTTGTCTTTAATAACTATTTTAGTAGTTTTATTATGTTTTACTCTATTATTAGGTTTTATAGCATTTTATTACTTTTGTTATTATTATTGTTATTATAAATAAAAAATATACAAATTAAATAAAAGTAATACCTAAACCTAATTCTTCCTAATTCCTAATTAAAAACCAGCCCAAATCCTTTCCCTTTCCCTTTCTTTTCCCTCGGCCCAAATAAGAAACCCAGCCCAAAATTCCCTTATAACCAGCTCCATACCCGTTTGCCCAACAACCCTAATACCCTAACCCGCCAACCCAGCCGAGTAAAACCCCATCCAAAACCCTAATTCTAACTCATTTCCCCCTTTTCCTTCTTTTTACTCTCTGTCGTCTCTTTCTCACTTCTCTCTGATTCTTTTCGCCCAGCACTACCGAACCATCTCCTCCATGGCCAACCTCCAACTCCATCTCTCTTTCTCTCATCTCATTTCTCAAATTCCTTCTCTCTTCTCTTCGCATCTCGTCTCCATCTCTCTTCATCTCATTTCTCTTCCTTTTCTCGTCTCTTCTCTATTTCTCACTCATTTTCTCGTTCTTGCAGATTTGGTTGAAGTGTAACAAAAGAAGTGCACCACCACCATCGTCATCATCTTTGCTCTAACAAATCGCATCTACATCGTCCAAGTTTAAGAAGAATCGACGGCTCGGATTGAAGAGAGAGGGACGAACTCGAGTATAAAAAGGGAAGAAAGGGAGCCGATTGAACCATCAATGGTAGATTCTGGGAGTGATGCCCCAAGAGCCTCCATTTAGGGTTCATAATTTAGGGTTAGCTTTAGGTTTATTTTGTTTTGCAAATCATGTTATAAATTCTGTTTTTAAATGTTTTGAATCTTTATTTTCGGTTTGCTTTCAATTGATTCTGGGTTTTTGTTCTTGAATGTTTGAGAGGCTGGATATTAGTTTTGATTTGAATGTATTCAACATTTGGTTTGATTTTTTGTTGAATTCTGAGTTTGATTTGGTTTGGATTTGATGTTCTGAGTAAATTTATTCTGTATTGGTTCGATTCCTGTGCTGTGCTGCTCGTCTTCCTCTTCGGTTCTCTATTCCTCTGTCCGTCTCTCTGTTTTACTCTCTATTTCTTTGTTTTCCCTCTTTCTCCTGCTCTCTTTCTATTTCTCTTTCGTTTCAGTAGGTTTAAGGTAATTGTTATTTTGGTTCTGTTTTAGTATTTTATTAAGTTTAGGGTTAGGGTTCGTTGTTAAGTCAGATTAGGGTTTGGTAATGGAACTTTGTTCTGGTCAGTTAGATAGGGTTTTATTAGGGTTTAGTCAATGTCAGTTTGGCAGAGTTTTGTTTAGGTATTATTTTAGTTTAGCCACAAAAACATCCAATCCAACTTTTAGTGAGGAGGAGGGCTAAGGGTCACAAATTCCACTCTCAAGTGGGGATTTGGGGATCCTTAGTAATCCAATTCACGATTTCTTGTTTGTTCGGGAGAAATCCAAGTAGATTGAAGATTAGTGAAGAAGTAGTTCATCAAAGGTATAATTTCTTATTTTATTTCAAGCTTTTAAGTGCTTTCCTTAATTCCATGTTTTATTTCATGTTTTTATTGCTTTCCTTAATTCCATGTCTATGTTAGTTTTATTGCTTTCATTTACATAATTTACCGCTTTTTTGCATTGAGAAAAACCTCTTCCACAAACCGATTTACCTTAATCAAGCCTAACACCCATTCCTGTGGACCGACAATCTTTACTTATAAAACCACAGAAATTACAACCGAACAGTGAATAGTAAGCAAAATACCACTATGTCATTTTCGTCCTTCCTCCTTCACTTTTGGTAGAACTCAACCATAGAGTTGCTCAAAATCTTTTCCCCTATGCTCCAATTACTAGCATACAACCAAAAGGGAGAACCGAATTGACAAATAGGTTGTCAATAATAAGAGAGGAAGAAAGGGATAACCAAAATGAAGCGGTAAATTTTGTTGGCTGATTTATGGTGCGCAAAGAAGAACTCTATTAGGCATGGAGTTGTCTTCTTTGGGATGTAATGTAGTATAAAGGAAGGTTAGGGGTATACTCATAGGAAGTAGAACTGAATTGAAGGCTAGATTTGGATTTGGCGAATACTGCTAAAATTGAGAGGTATTGTGTCGTATAACCCTAAGCCTTTTTATTTTTTTTCTTTAGGAGATTGAAAGTTAATATTAGTGGTAGAATTAACATACAGTGAAGTAAACTAAGAATTCCGGAAGCCGATTTGGGTCAGGGAGTAGTGACATTTAGGACCGGATATGGGAAACAACCCTACTCTTTAAATTGGGTCACTCTAATCCTACCTAATACTATTTTAAATTGTATTAACTTTGAGTTAGGATGGTTGGAATTAATATCGGAACCAACTTAGTAGTTGGTAGACTTTTATTTATTTATTTATTTTTTATTTTTTTTTTTGCAGATAGTCATTGCAAGAACAAATTAACCATCGTTAAGTGACCTTATGTTTCCTAGCCTTTGTTGCTAGGACATGGGCCACTTTAACGCTAGATCTTTTTACCTTCATAATTAAACAACAATCTAACCTCATAATGTAAATCCCAACAACTAGCAATCAAGGTTGAACAATTTAATCTCTAGGAACCGATTAATGCTTGGAGAAGTAGTTGATTGCTCGCTGAGAATCAGTTTGTATCTTTGCTCGCTTAATCTCTTGGTCAACTGCATTCTAGAGGGCACTCTCTATTGCCAATAATTCTCCTTGATTCACTGATGAGGCGTAATATGGAACGACCTCTTGATCTTCTATCCTGATGTTCTTCTCTTTTACCCATGCAAATCCTGGCTTCAGAGATGAGTGACACTAGGCACCATCGCAAGCGTAGGATACTTGGAACTCCATCGATTTATCTCTACCCCATATGAACTGACTATGCCTTGTGGAGTGATTCCCTTCCCGATAGTACGACCATTCCTGGGGTTGGGACTTTCTCTTGTTAAGTGTCGCTACTTCTTCTCTGATTTGTTTCAAAGCCTCTTCAGGCGTGCCTTCTAAATAATCCACTGAGTAGCCAGGAATTTCGAGGATCTGTCATTACTTTCATGTTTCGCCTTCATCAGGTAATTGATCCAATCAACCAGCCACAATTTGAAAGGAATTTGTTGATTTTCCGCATCTTTGATACCTAAGTCACCTGCAAACTAGAAAATGTTAGCAGACACACAATTCTTAAATGAGTGGGCCTTTGTCTCCTCGTGGGCTCCGCATAACAAGCATCCCTTGTTCGTTTCCTCACTCCACGCCTTTCTCTTCTCCTCAGTCAGTAATCCTTCATTGAAGATTTTTTAGAAGAGGATCTTCCACTTTGTTGGAACATGCAACGCCCACAATCGTTTCAACAATTTTCCCCCTTGAGTTGCTTGGTTGCCACCATAATTCACATGTTCCTGTCCCATATCACTTTTCCAGCTCCACCAATAACCTACTTTAATAGAGTATTCTCCATCCTTGGAGTCCCACCAGATGATCTTATCTTCACTCCCTTATGCCCGTATAGGAATAGAACAGATTTTTGCGGCAGTATCCTTATGGAACACATCTAGGACTACTCTTGCATTCTATCCTCCTTGGTTTGTCAGCATGAGCTTACCACTATCTTCGTTTCCCATAAGTTTCTGCTTGCCTCATTCCTCCACATCACCTCTTTGTTTAACCACATGTGTTTGTTGATGTGTATGTTCTTTCCTCCACCTACAATGAAGCCAACTCCTCGGTTAAGTTCATGAGCAACCCTATGCATGTGGTTTTATTGGATGGTAAAAAAAGGGTGTTGAATTGATGAAATTAAGTAGTAGTAAGAGTAAATTCTTTTGGGCGTATTGTTTCTGTTGTTATATGTTAACTGTTTTAACATTGATGTTGCCCGTGCATAGTTGATCAATTTTCATGTGAGTAAACTGTTATTACAGGCTGCCTAGTTGTTTTTATGTAGTTAAATATTAGTGATTTATGTAAGGGTTAGGTTTTCTAATTGAAATAAGTCAAATTTCAACCTATGTTTTATATTACATGAGTTAACAAGTAGAAAATTGGGTTATTTGTCTTGACAAGGAGTTGTAATTTGAGGTATATTTTTACGTATGCATGATATTTCCTTAAATTATGTATTTTAACTTAATGAACTTGGTTGTCAAAGGTTGATTTCTAAATGAGTTTAAAGAGGCAGAAAATTGTTTGAAATTTGTTATTTTAGAATTGAGTATGGAAGGAAGTGCAACTTTGTAACATTTTTTTTAAGCGGGTTGATTGGTTTTCGGACTAGGTGTATCGCACTAGGTACTAATGGACTAATTGGAAAGTCGGGTTGCCGCCTGTAAAGGCGTTCCAAAATCGGCTGGGTATATAAAGTCCATTGATGTTAGGCATTTTTCGAGAAACTAACTGTCTAAAAGGGGAACCAGCCTTGATTGGAGAGTATTGAAAGTACCCTACGCCCATGGTATGAGTATTTTATCTGAGAAACGGAGAAAAATCATTTACCGTACTTTTCTAACTATGGAAAAATTGGATAATATGCCTTAGTTGTTCAAGTTACAAGGTTTATTAACTCATTTATGAGTTTCTTGTACCATGGTTTTCCACTTTTCCCTTTTACTTGCTATGGTTATTAATAGTTACAACTTTCAAAAAAAAAAAAAAAAAAAACAAAACTTGAGATTAGCTTGAAACAAGAACTTCTTGGATTTGAAAAATCAAGTGTCAACCTTCTTGTAACACAGGTGGGGATTACTCTTGTCTAATTGCTATCTCTTGCATGTGAATTTAGGAGCAAGATAATCGGCAAGTATGTTAAGTGTTGGTAATAGTTGTATTAAATATTTGCATGACTCGGTGTACTATAATTATTGTATCTAAGTGTATTGGTTTTATTTTGGAGATGGGTTATCTACTGAAGGCGTGGTTTGCTCATACCCTCATTTTTCCCTTTTTCTAGGATCTCTAGGTGACAACCAAGAAGTTGTTTATATCTTTTGGGGGCCAAGTGGATGCCTGTGAAGAGCAACGAACCTAGTAATCTTTATAAATAAAGTATGGTCAATCTTGCTTGTAGATAAATCAGGTGACCTGTATTTTGGGAATTGTTAGTATGGAATGGGCGTGTGGCCCTTATGTACAAAGACGATGTTAAACCGTCTCTTGCAGGTTTGAAATGATCACTTTATTTTTAGTTAGTCCATATTACAAACAAACTCTAATGAAATTTTTTCAGATAAAAAAAAAGAATTATAATTTTCCTATTACTTAAAATTAGCCTTGAAGGTTCTAATAGAGGCCCTAACAATGATACGGAAGAGGGGTGTTACAACATTCTAATTCTTCTGGTTGTCCATTTATCGAAGAAACAACTGAAGTTTTTCCATTAACAATCAAAATCATATTCAAATTAAGTAGCTAAAAACTACAAGTGGGTATTATTGCAACAGCAGCAGATTGCCTCTCCACCACTTCCATCATCTTGTTGGCTATTGCACTTGCATATACTGTTGATCCTTCACATATCTGCACCATTTTTTATCAATTCAAATTTTACTCCATTTCAGTGTTTTCTATAATAATAATAATCAGTAAGAAAAATAAGTGTATCTATATACACACATATTATGTGTGAATAAGCATTCAGCCCATTGCTAATGAGCTTGTAGTTCTAATGGTATGAAGGTGGGAGGTTTATCCTCCCCATCAAAATTCGATTTTTGGTGACTACAATTTCCTTGATAGAAATTGTTGATGCCTTTGGGAGGTTCCTTGTGGGCCTCATAATGGTGTACCCCTTCCATTTGGATTAATAGGCCTACTAGACTCTTACTGAGATAAAAAGACTCAGTAAATGGTTCAACTTACCATTACAAAAAAAAAAAAAAAAACATCCGCCCCATTTTCTAAACTTATTTAAAAAAATTTAGTATTTTTTAAAGTTTATATTTGCATAGTTTAGAAAGTATAGGTACATTCTATTTCAACCTCATATCACATCCGTACCCATTATTTAATCTTACTAATTAAAAGACATACGATCAGAATATCAGATATAGCAACTTTATCCTTTAAAAATGAAGGGCCGTGAGGCAACACTATAATGCATCATAGAAATTTTTTTATACGGCCTAATGTTATCAAAATCTTTATGTTAGAAACATTGCACTAGTAACTGATTTTTAAGTTAATAGTTAATTTATTGTATCTCATCATTATAATATTTTTAATTTTTTCTGTATAATAATCAGAAAAATAATTTCATTCCTGAAGTTTAAGGAAATTATCCATCAATTAAAAATATCTTGTATTCAATTTAACTCCCTCCACCTGGACCACCTCTATTTATTTAGCATTTTAAAAGAGTCTCATGTCAGTTGAATGAGAAATGAGTACAAGCTGATTGTGATAGCAAATATATAAAATTAACCTAAATGCAAATTTATAATTCGTTAACATACCACCTATAAACAAAAGAATAATAAGTATTGTGTTCCAAAACCAGAAAGAAGAATGATAAGGAAATATGCAAAAGACATTACCTTGGTGTTGAAAAGATAGCTATAGTAGTCCCCAACATGGCCACCAGCAACATGGCTCAACTCAAGCTGAAGCTCATCCAGGGACCTTGACACAGCCAGCAAGCAGTTCATCTTCTTCCGCTGGACAAGCTTGATGGTGACATCGTGGTCCACAATCCGGACCTCGACCTCCGTGTCCTTGCACTTCCTATGGAGCCACGAGCTTCGAAGCTGGCTCGCCCCACCTAGCCCACTCATCAGACCATCGTCATCCGGGTCGGGCTTCACCGTACCGCCCAACGACCCGCCCTGAACCCCGGGGTCCGGAGCGTCGTTAGCAGTGGTGGTCTGGTCTTGTTGTTGGTCATCAGTTGTCTTGGCCCTCTTCTTGGCTCGCTGCTTGGAAATCCTCTTCTTTTCGACGAGAAGTTTGAGCTCTCCTACGCTTCGTTTCAGCTCTTGGATGTACTCGATTGCGTCTTTTACTATTGATGCTCTGTCCGGCTTCATGTTTGGTTTGTCACAATGTGTGCGAACCAGTCAGGATGTCTAGTTACAATGTTAACCTAAAACTATAACTATGATGAAACCCAGGGCATGTATGTTATAAATTAGATAAGGAGACGGCCGGGTCTATATATGATACTCTCTCTGTTCCATATTAATTGTCCTGATATGTCATTAATTTCTCAGCATAGACAATTTTCTATTATACGAAAATACTATCATTAGATTCATAACGAAAAGTATTATCATAAGAATATAATTTTCTAGTTTTTTTTTATAAAATATACTATAAAAAATTCTTAATCAGAGACGATATTTTGGACAATAAATATGAAATGGAGAGAGTACTACATTGTCCCAACCCAATGAAAAGGTGTTGTCCATTTATTTAGTATTCCAAATTTAGGCAGCCCATTATCTCATCTACTTTAAAAATAATTGGAACCATCATGTAAAGTGGTCTAGGACCACCGCCTACATTCTAGCTGTATATAGGGTGAAGTCATTTTTAAAAAGGTAATTCAGTCATTTTTAAAAATGTAATTCAGCCTTTACTATTCAAAATGATAAACATCTTGCCGTCAAATGACTAAAAACCATCTTACATTTCACTAAAGTCACTCATAAAGTTAAATGTAGGTATAATATCTAAATCATTATAAAGATATGTTTCATTACTTTTGAGCATTATTACAACTTATAAATAATATAAAAATATTTATTTATTTATATTTTTTCATAAATGTAAAACTATGCATAAAATGTGCATTTTCTATTATGAATGATAAAATTAGGCTATTATTTATATTTTTTGACCTAGTATACTCTTATAGTTGATAAATATATATAATTATTAGAGAAAATATTATTAAAAATTACAAAAATGTGAAATGTGGACAATTCAAAATGGTTATTAATCATCTTGAATCAAAATGTATATCATTTTCGTTTTATGAAATATTTTCGCTTATAAATTGTATGTTTTTAGTTTTTTTCATGGTCCATTGAAATTAGTTTCTCGAAAAATGGAAATAAGAATAAGGCTAACTACATTTGAATCATCCAACTCTATAATATGATCAGATCCACACTGAGCGGTGGTGGTGTAATTACTGCTTGCTCCTTCCCATTTTATCTACTACCTCCGTCCCTAATAATTGTCCATTTGACTAAACTTTGACCGATGATTACTCACAAATTACAATGAGTTACAATATAAAATTAATATCATTGTAATTTTTAGTACAATATCTTTGTAATGGTGATAATTTCATATTATAACTCATTGTAATTTGTAAGTAATCAACGGTCAAAATTTAGTCAAATGGACAATTATTTAGAGACGAAGGTAGTACTATCTTGATATTTGAGCCAACCAAAGTTTGTATACTTTCACTATTAATTTATCTACATGTATATTGATCATCTAATATACATATATTTTGATGGTATTGAGCTTTGATTATATTTGATGTATTTGGTGTTAGCTCTCAAGCTATTGTTTGTGCGCGCAGTTTTTGTAACTTATGTTGTGGACTCTCCTACGCTATTTGAGGTTTAATAATTGGAAAAAATAAGATCGCTATCATTATATTTAGAGAGGGCTTCCTAAACAAATATTTGTAATGAAAATATTATACATAATAATAAGAATAAAATATTGTATTTTTTGGCAAAAATAATATGTGAAAAATTATCAGTCAGAAAATAACATGGGAGACTAGGGTTGTGAAAAAATTGGGCTCAAATCATTTCGAGCATGGAGGAATCAAATATGGACAAAAACTTGATAGGCGATACCTAGTATTTTTGAACATATTTCGGGTCATAAGTCGAACAAGCCTAAATTCTGGCCAAAATCATGTTTTGGCAACATAAATATGAAAATGCTATGTCCAAATTTTTAGTCAAATTAAATTGATCAATGTCGACACTCAGACAAAACATTTTACTATACCCAGTTTTCTTCTTGCTCAGTCTAAACCTGGTTACTCGAGTTCAAAAAGTTTTTTGATAGCCCTATTGTTGAAGACTATGAAAAAAGCCAAGTATGACAAATAAAATGGGAAGTAGGAAGTACTACCTCTGTTTTTATCCATCGTTTAGGAAATTGTCTTAAAAACTTTGACCATTAATATTTTAATTTGTATAATGATTCATCATACAAAATTGATATCATTAGATTCGTAATAAAAAATACTATTTAAAAAGTATAATATTATAATTTTTTCCAAAAAGTTTTTATTAGAAATTATTGATTAAAAATTGACATTGAAAACCGTAAATGACAGATAAAAAAGAATAGAGGGAGTAATATTTATTGGACTCAAGTTACAATAAAATTACATGGATTTTCTAGGTGATTTAAGCTTATGACAAGGGACTAATATAGTGTAAAGGTTATTGTCACAAAAGAACAAAGAATCATGATATCACACAAAATCATAGAGAATGATATAAATCAATGTCATCTATAGATGATTGAAGCATTGAATTAATTTAATTGTAAGGGGTTACTTGTGTATACCTTGGAGGGACAAGGAACAAGCCGCCTTAGATGATTATACTTGTCGTTGAAGTTTTGCCTTCTTTGGCGTTCAGTCACAAAATTCTTAGGGCATTTTCCTTCTTTTCCTTCACTCAAACTTGCATTACCACCACTAAACTCAAAAATCCCATTAGGGTTCATATGATGATGCTCTTCGTCAAGGAAAATCCCCGCGACTCCATTGATGATATCCCCTCGATGCTCCCCACCCTCATCTTCCAACCCACCAAACAAGGAATTACTCCCCGCGTTATTCCCATTTCCATTCCCATTATTCATCGCTCTGGTTTCAATCCCACAATACCCACCAAGTGGCAAAGATTGAAACATAAGGTCCCTCAAAAAAGGGGAAGGTTGAGGGGGCAAGTTGTTGAGGTGGAAAAGCGGGTCGTATGGCATGGTAGTTGGGTCATAAGATATGCTACTCGACCCTGACCCGGGTGGATTATCCAAAATCCCACCCGGGTTCAGGGGAAGGAGACTCGAGGAAGAAGGAATTAGGGATGAGCATCTAGGCAAGTGAAGAAGATTAAGAAGATCACTTGTTGAATTAGTAGGGTTTTCATGATCAATATGGTAATGTCCAAAACCCATTTCAACAACATTACTTGTGGGTGCCCAATTATTGGCCTCATGATGATCAACACTATTGTTGAAGGTACCCAAATTAGGGTTTTGGACGTTGTGGATGTCTATAGAAGTTTGGTCAATTTCTTGAGCATGGTTGTTAGGGTTGTTGTTGTTGTTGTTGTTGTTTAGGGGTAATTGTTGTTGGTGATCAAGAGGATGATGATGTGAAATCTGGTTTTCTCCCATGAACCCTAGAGATGCTGTTGCAGTAGTAGCATCAAGACATGGTGGCTCTGACATAGTATTGTTTGGGTCTAAACAACAAGTTTCCATTTCATCATACATTCTTAGCTTCTTCTTCTTCTTCTTCTTCTTCTTCTTGTCCCTTGCTATTTTTTTGCAATTTGTCTCTGCACAAAGATTCAATACAAATATGGCAAATTGTTTCAACAAATACAAATTAATGGAATAATAATGTCAAAGTTAAAAGCTCTAAACATTCAATTCAGAAGAAAACAGTAGAAGTAGAGGGTGGAAAAAAGTTAAGAACTTGATCTTTAGTAATTTTCTACCTGCATTCAAGCTTCACTAATATGGTGGGAAAGTAAAAATACAATTTCATGATCTATTTATTTTTTAATTTAATGTTGTCTTTTTATTCTTAGTTAACTTCCTAACACTTAAATGTGAATTGAAAAATGTTTCTTTTGCCTTTTAATTTGTTGAAACTTTTGCCCTATAATTTTTACATGTCCCACCAAACCAAACATTTTGGAAAAAGAAAACCAAAGCACTAATCTTACAATGTAGGTACTAGCTAGAGAGATTCATCAAATTAATTTGAAACTTGAAAGCAAGAAAATGGAAAAAAAGAAGTTTGAAATAAATGAGGTAGTAGTGAACTTACATTTTTGGGATGCCACTATATGTCAATTAGTGGATGGTTGAAGAATGGAGGAGGAGAAAGATTGGCAAGTTGTGTTAGTTTTGGTGTGAGGGAGAGGGAATATAAAGAGGTGAAGGACAGACTTAAAGAGGGGAGATTCCAATTTGTTTTAATTGGAGAGAAATATATGCTATAAAGCTTTTTTTTTTTTTTGGAAAATTGGGCTTTGATGGTCTTACTTTTAGTTTTTGTATGTTTGTAGTTTTTTTTTTATTACTTTAGTGGTCTTCAAATACAAAAATTGTATTTTAGTGGGACTTCAATACGTCACTGAGTCAAGGGACAGTGACTCAGTGATGTTAGCTTTCAACTGAATCACTGCCCTTTGACTCAGTTGCGTTCCACCATAATACAATTTTTCTATTTTTGGGACGACCAAAATACCCAAAAAAAATATTAACACACAAAAGCTGAAAGTAAGACCAAAATCCATTTTTTTTCTTTTTGAATGAATTATTGTTTGGTTCATTGGTACCGATTAGAAAGTTTGGATTTTCATTTGGGCTTAAGCAAGAGAAAAGTAAGGTTGGTTATTAAGATAGATTCCCATTTCCTCCTCTCTTGTAAATAAAATACAATTTTTTTTATCATATGATTTACAATTTTATAAAAAATAATTGAACAACAACAATATATCAGATGTTAAAATGTGATTTTTTTTTTTAAAAAAAAGTATTATATTTTTTTCGATTGTTCAAAACTTAATATAAGGTTACACAATTTAATAAGAACACATACATTGATGAGCATAATTTTCTTTTTACTGATAATATGCGTGTATGTATATATATATATATATATATATATATATATATATATATATATATAAACAATCAAGTTATAACCCTGCTTAGGATTTAAGAAAATTCAAAGAAAGAGAAAATCAAACTTTGACAATAAAGTTAATTAAAATGTTCGAAATCAAGAAAAAGTATTTGGACTCCTTTGATTTTCGCTTTCAGCTTTGTGATTGGATCTTTTGAGTACGTTCCAATCAAATTAAAATTCTTCTTAAACTGTGTCAGTAACAACCACAATAATATTAATGGGGTGAGAATTAAAAAAAAACATTAATATTAATGAGCTGAGAATTATTGTAAGTAAAATGACAATCTGTCTAACATAAGTGAATATTTATTGGAATGAGCTTAGGTCGATACATGGGTGGATCCCCATTGATGCTAAGGTGTCCATGGACACCTTAAGTTCTGAAAAAGGTTTAAGAAACCTATTATATTTTAAAAGGTTATTGTATATTTACGTTAAATGAACGCCTTAGAAACGATCAAAAAAATATTAATAAGTGTGTCCAATTTAACACAATAATCCAACTATCCAAAATATTATTAAGTGGACACCGCTAATTTCGTAATCTAGATCCGCCACTCGTCCATAGGAAAAGAAGATAGACAATGACCGAGTACTCCCTCCATTTTGTGTCAATTGTCGCTTAATAAATACTAAATGGTTTTCAATGTTTTTTAATTGATACATTTTTTATAACATATTTTATAAAAAAAAGAATTAAGACATTCGTATGATAGTGTTTTTCGGAAAAAAAAAAAAGAGCACCCCGAGTTTGATAGATGAATTATTAGGGTATTTAAAATTGAATTATTTGAGCCCTAAACTATTTGGTAGTGATATAAAAAGTGACAATTTGAAAATCCTATCATCATGTGAGTTTGACTAAATTTTATACAAGAGACTTTACTAAGCATGCAAACTTTGAATATAACAAAATCATTGAAAAACTAAAGTCAAATTAATATCTACCTATCTAAACTTTTTCGTAATTGTTTAACATAGGGAAAGTTGGAAACTCTATTTTCCCCCATCGTGAAAGGTTATAACACGTAGGCATCAATTCGACTTTAAGTTTTTCAATTTGCTTCTTTTATTCCAATTTCGAACATTTGATAAAGCCTCTAACATGAAATCTGATCAAACTCATGAGACAATAGTTTTTTTTTAAATATATAATTGTCACCTTTTAAATCACTAATTAATAGTTTGAGAGGCTAAATAATTTAGTTTTAAAGATGTATTGCCGAATAGTTCAATTGCCAAATAGTTCAACTACCAAATCTGGTGTATCCAATAGTTAATTTTTCTATTTCTTGTTACGAATATAATGGTAGTACTTTCGTATGATAAAATATTATATATATTTGAAAGTTTGATCGATGCTCTCATCAAAGTAGCAGATAATATGCAAGAAATGAACTTGTGTTATACGAGAAATGAACGCATTTTTATTATGTGTTTCTAGGGTTTGTGCTCCACATGATTTGATTGTATCACCTGGAAAGTTGCAAATATCAAGTTATTCATTTCTAATAATTTGATTGTTCACTAATTACACATATCATGAAATATACATTTCATATGAATGTAATATATATATATATATATATATATATATATATATATATATATATATATATATATATATATATATAAATATATATATATATATATATAGGATAATTGGACTCTAATAATCCCTACTTTCACCAATTGGACAATGGTGGACCGTACTTTCACTTTGTATTCTGGTGGTCCAAAAAAAAATTGGATTGTAGTGGTACCAAATCACCTCCACATTCTTCTTATTTTTTTCATTCTTACACTATATTGTTTTTGTTTTTTTCGTTCCTGCCCTAGAAAGTTAATGAATTGTAGTTTCTAAAATATTTTATAAATTATTTTTTTGAGACTCCGAATAATTATTATGATTTTTTAAAAATAATAAAAGTGAAAAAATCGTAAAAAATAGTAAAAAAAATGAAAAAAATATTGGGAGAAACGCTGTAAATTCATTAAAAATCATTGTAAAGTATATACTAAGTTTTTAATTAAATGCAACACAAAATCTATGATTCACTCGAAAATATCCAACTACAATCCAATTTTATTTTTTTTGGACCACCAGAATACAAAGTGAAAGTATAGTGAATTTATCCAATTAATTGGTGAAAGTAGGGATTATTAGAATCAATTATCCTATATAAATATATATATATATATATATATATATATATATATATATATATATATATATATATATATATATATAAAGAAAAGAAACCCCAAATTTGAATTTAAAATTCAATTAATTTCCCTTGAAGATAAGAATGATCGAAATGATAGAACTTAAACTAGGAACATTGATCTAAAAAAAAATTAGGAATGTAAAGTATCTATCTTAGTTATTTTATAATAAGTAATTGCATAGCTCAACATGAAAGAATGAAGCTCTCAATCCAGATTCCAGACTAATCAAAATAGTGTAATGGTTTGAAGTGGCTCAGCTTTCCACATTATAAATCCAAACTTCTTTCCCACAATACATCTTCATGATTTATGCCATTTATTTTTGGTCCAATAAAATTTTTTCACAGTATATTGAGATCCATCAATCAATTATCTTTAGGCATCGCCATTACTAGTCCCATAATTTTTTCAAGGAAAATGAAATATCTTTATAGATTTGATTTTCTTTAATGTGGTCCATTCAAATTTGCATTTTAGATTCATTTTTGGGCGAGCATACTTCAAATGTTGGTCGAAACAAAAATAAAGGGTAATTGATACAAGTTTTATATCATGCAAATTTCTCAATGGGCCAGTAGCTCATTTGGTATTATAATGACTTTCAATGTTGGAGATCATCATATTAATTTCTGTAATTTGCAAGTATTCTTGTGTGGAGATGAGCAAGACCATGAATCAAGCCTTTGAACTTGAGTTTCCACAACTAAGTCCAACTAAAATATCTTTGAAATAAAAGTCTAGTTTAAATGAACCACATTTACCCTTGTAAAAAATCGTTTATCGGTTTGTTAGGTCAAATTGTTACTTTCAGCTACTTGAGTAGAACAAAAACATCAATGTGGGCCCCCTCAATGTTGTTAGAACTCCATGCAAATGCGCAATTTAAACTAACCTATTCCCTAGAAACCGTTTAAGGTTTTGAAAAGAAAAAAAGATAATCATTCTTTGAGTAGGTGAAAACAATCCCAAGTGAAATTACAAAATAAATTAAAGGAGATGGATCTAATTGTAGCCCCACCAAGCTAGTTAGTTAGAGCATCTCACTAGACAAGTAAGGTCATCAAATTTTCATGACTCTCCTTATTGTTGCCTCAAATGGTGGCCTAATCTTATTTCTTTATCTTTGTTAATTTCAAAGGTTTTAAACAACTAAGTATTAGACGAAATTAATATTCAAACAACTATTATTATTATATATAAATTATTAGGTAGATCATATCGTTCTGTAACCAATTTGTTTATTTTATTATGTCTTATAAAAGTTTAATAATCAAGTATTAGACGAAAACTATTAAAACGACTTCTACTCTTATATATGTACATAAGGTAGATGCGTACCATCAATAATTTATCATTTTGTTTGGATACTTTTTTTTGGATTTGTTCCCATTAAGTGTTTTGATCATTACAAAGAAAACACGTCATCAATGACCGATATTATCGGTCGCTAAATAAGCTTATCAGTCGATGCATACCTTCAGCGAACGAAAGTATCTGTCGTTGTATATTTATCGCATTTCTAAACTAGCAAGCGATAATTTATCAGTTGTTGTTTATCAGTCAATATAGAATATTATTGCAAGCAAGTACATTGAATAGTTCTCAATGGATCACATAAGTTTTCAAGTGAAGTTCTGAACTGTTATATGAAGAGAAACTCCATGATGCATGAAGGATCAAAGCATAGAGTAAACTTCTAATGACAAGAGTCTAATATTGTGTCTTAAATTTGATTTTATTACTTTCATAGATTCTTGTTATTATGTTAATTAGAAGGTCTTAATTCATTCTCTCTTGAATGTGTTTAGCAAAATATCTCAACAAACAATCACGTATAACAATGTCCGCAAGAACATATTGTAGGCAAATCTTCTTAAGATTGATTTTTGGATTTTTAAGTGGGTCAATACCCACTTTATCCAACCTAACACGGATTTATCTATTCTTCTCATATTTTCGTCACTCAACGTTTTAACTTTTACCTAAACTTACCAATTCTTATTTTACCTGACATTATCTTGCCTTTTCTAAAGGACAACCCGATTATGGTGAATATATAGCAATTGATTCATGGTTAAGGTCATTATTTCCTACAAATCAATAGTGAATACAATCTTACCTATTATCTTATTTGCATAGAAGAAAAGATTTGGCCTACACACAAAAATAGGAGATTATTCTAGTTTCCTAAACTTGTTCCAATTATATTTATTTTTTATTTTCTCCTTTTCTAAGTCGGTTATGTTAAGCTTTGGTACTCAATAGGTACGGTGATCATCCCTTGTGTTTTCTTAAGGCTTTTAACATCGAAATTTCATTCATGAAAAAGTTCTATTGAGTGTTCAAATTGAGCATAACTAAAATCCCCTCATATATGCTTGTTTGGAAGAATTGTTTTGAGGCATAATAAGATTGTTCTATTGATTCATGTGTGTTATGATCTGTCTGATCCATTTGTGGTTGTTCATGTTAGTCATTCCTTGTGTGGTTGTGTGTTGCTCAAGTCCCTATGTGGTTGTGAAACTGTAGTGTGTCTTGTTTATTTTGAACTTAGACCTAGTTAGTGAAATGTTCGGTGAAAATCCTACAAAGTAAGTCGTAGTTTTTACTCTTTATTGGGTCTGTAGGTTGGATTTCACATAAAAATTGATGCGTTTCCTTTACTTGAGTCCACAAATGCTTTCGTTTCAGTCTAGTTTGGGACAATTACAAAGACCAACATTATAAAATTACTCTTAGCCTTAAATTTATACTCCTCGTATATCCCAACGTAGTTATTAGTTCTAACAATTCTCAAAATATAAAAGCAATTAGTTGGAACAAAGGTAATGAAAAAGGAGGGAAAACTTAGTTCCAATATGTCTTGTACTCACATTTATTAAAGATGTTCACTTACCCATAAACTTAATGCGAAGCCTTTTTGGACAGCTTGACATGTTAAACCTTACATGTGAGAAAATGCCATGAATAATAAACAAAATACCCTTTCCAAATAAACATGAGCCGACCATACTGATTTTTGATGTCTTACACTTGGTTAACTATGCACAAAATATGTACTAAATATCCAATCTTGCATCCATTCAGTTAGGAGATCCACACTAGCTTATCCAAAGTTCCAGACTAAAGTCATAACCTAATTTCAATATGACCTAAGCGAGCTTATCTTAAAATTTCCACCAAAGTACTTTTTTCCTTGTATATAAGCTTATTGGACCAACTTAACCATTAAGCCCAAGTCTACTTGAATCGAAAAGTGATACACCCTAAAACCAAAATATTTAACTCAAACATGACCTTATCTAAAGTTTAACCATGCCTATATGCAAATCAAATCACTCTTTGACATGTTTAGTGCTTTTGCCTTACTTATCTCTTGGAGTATAGTTATCTCTTGGAGTAGACTAGACTCGCAAAAGTTTGAGTTAGAATAATTTAGCTTTTAAACAAATAGATCATTTAGTTACAAAATGTAATGTTTGAACTATTCAATTTACAATCCAAACAATCCTAATTGTACATGGTTGGAATCTGAATCCAAACCTAAATGATTGGTTTGGGACCCAAATTTTCGATGTCTGAGTTCCAGAGTAAGATAAGACTAATTCTTTTGAAGTTCAAATAACATATTAGGATGATTGAATTCTAAATTTGAATTGATAATTAAAATGAAACGATTTTCTCTTGTCGAATGATTAGCGTTCTAAAATTGCCTGGGCAAAGGGTTGCGAATCAACAAAGGAGGCACCTAAAGCTCCCTTTCTGCCATTTAGGGATGATTATGAGTCAAGTCTAAATGGGCTCGAACTCGATTTTTGAAGTTGGATCAAGACTCACCCCAAACCAGTAGGTCTTACATTGAACCCTAACTCAGACATGAGAGTTCCATTAGTCTTAAATGGGTCGTAAACGAGTCTAAGATTCAAAGTTAATTTTAACTGAATCCATTGTTTTTAGTTTCCGATTACATTACCATTCACCAATTTGCATTTAAAGTAATAAATATAATTATATATTCTTATTATCCAATATTTATATTTACTACAAACTTCAAACAAGAAAGTTAAACTTAAAATAAATTCTATAAATATTTTTATATAACTATATTATAATAACTCCTCTCCTCGAATAGGTATCTATACATTATAATTTGAAATTCAAAAACTTTATCTAAAGGTATATGCTATTATAAATAATTATACTTTTATTTAAAAAAACCTAAAGGAGTCTAAGGGTGTTAAACCTGTCGAGGACAAAAAGAATTGGATTCCAGACTTCTATAAATGGGTCAAGTCTAGGTGATGCGTATTTTGGACTTAAGGATCAAAATGTGTGGCCAAGGATCAGCGGAAACCAATAACTTAATCGAACACCAAAAAGACCAAGATATGTCCAAAAGCTCATCACTAACACCAACTACTTAAGTACAACCCAATCAACTACCAAAGAGTCCAATCACATTAACCCAACAAACATTATCATATTATAAGCCCCCGGGGAACACTCAAATAGGGATGATTAATTCCCATATCAAAGAGGCTATGAATAACGCAACTCAACAAAGTTAGGGCCCAAATAGATCCTAAAGCTAGCCTTTTTCCTTGAATGTCAATTCTCAAACTCAATCAAAATGCACCCTACTACATAAACTCGACATGATAGTAATTAGAACAACCAAATGAACAATATAATTGTAAGAGGAACCATTAATAACTTCTATACCTCAAGTTGAACCAAATCAGCCTAAAAGAATCAATTATAACCCAAATTAGAATCAATCCTCAAATCAAATATTTATCGATTCAAATCACACCACAACACACCCAAGTGCACGAAAGAAGCAAGGGATCAATCCCAAGGAACACATCAACCAAAATCTAATAAACCAGAACCAAATATTAGCTAAATCCATAGCCAACACATTCAAGTCTCCAAACTTCCCCTATGGTTAAATTTTTGTCGGACTCTTTGTTTACCCGGGGTAAAAAAAATAAAAATAAAATAAAAATAAAAACTCAAGTCTCCAAACACGTCACAAGGAATAGTTCCATGCAGCATAACAAGGAAAACATAAAATAAGAAGGGAGATAAAACTTACCCAAAGAGCAACTGAAAATAAAGTGATAAGATCAATCGTAAAGGCTAGGCCATTGGCTTGATCTCGGGTCTAGCAGGGATTTGCATAAAGTCGAGTCGACAACAAAGCCATAAAATGTCCTAAAAAGGTTCCACCGGAGGGAGGATATGATGGAGATCTAGCCACCCCTCCATCATTTTGCATTCCTAATGATGGAAACCAAGCTACATAGGTACAATCATGTTATTTTGAAGTACAAGAAGCCAAGCAAATTACAAACAGTTTGGAGTATCATTCGTCCAGTTTGGTACCTAATTGTTTGCGTGTATATATTTTAATTGAGAGATATCTTAGGATATAGCCCTATGAGACTTTGAAGGGATATGAATAAGCTTTCAAAAAAACTATCACACATTCGATTTGGAGTTCGTTTGGTATGTCATTCAGATCTAACAGTTGGAGTGTACCTGGCAAAAGCCAAATTTGTCCAGCTTGAAATTTTGAGTTTGTTAAGGGGTATTTCACCCTTTTCACCTATGAATTCGAATTTCCCTCTTCAAGTCTTATTCAAAATAAGACTTAGATGCTAAGGAAATCCAAGGAAGCAATCAAGGAGGAGGTGGCGCTTAGAAAATGGACTAAGTCTTTTGGCTAATCCAATACAAATTATCTGTGTGTATTTTGGCAAGGTGGCTATCTTTTTCTCCTTTTGGACGAGAATCATCAAGGGGAAGCATTGAAGCAGCAGATTTCGAAGATACTTAGCATAATTAATCTTGTTTAGAGGTTTCTTAATTCATGCGTGGGAAAGTTCGTGTGTATCCAAGAGCTACTTGCAAGTATGCTTATATATGTATGACTCTTGTAACTTGGTTCATTAGTTGAGTTTGAGAAATAGAGAGAGCTATTAGTCTCCTTTGTTTGTGAGTGTCCTAATAACTCTCAAAATTTATACTTCTACATCTTGATTTGGTTAATCAAGTGGTGATATGCAGAGCTTTTGTTTAAAAAAAAAAAAAAAAAAAAAAAAAAAAATAAACTCTTGGTGGTGTTTCTGTATCTGAGAGTGAGATTGCAAGCCCTACCCCAAGTGTTCTTCGTTTGTGGTGTTGCTGTATCAAATGATCTCACTTGTTTATCTTCCATCTCATTTGTCTTTCTTTCTTTTAGGCCAGACTTAGATTGTAGTAGAATGAGTATCAAATCTTGCTTGGAGTCTCTTGAGTGTGTTTAGTTCTTGCATTCTAATTGAACAAGCTACACATACATCAGGATAGAGGTTATGTCATCACCAATATTGTAAAGGAGCCTACTCACAACCACCAGTGAATACTGGGATAATGGTAAATGAGATTTTAGACAGAGAAGAGTATTCAATCCAATTCATTTAATCATCAAAATAGTCTGGCTTTCTACCTTCTCGAGCTTACAATATATGTTGTGGCTATGCTTAAGGATTAGTACAAACTCTAAAGGGAAAAGTAACATCGAACTACTTAGAAAAATCCTAGTAAATACTCCACGGTGGAAAGGAGGGTATAGCACAAAAATAGGGGGTTGGGAAAAGAGGGGGGGATAGTCAAATAATTAAACGGACAAAATACTACTAAATCGTACAACTGACTCGAACTGAATTAAGTAATTGCTAACGTCAGGAACTAATCCTTCAACTGTAAGCATCTAACATTATGAAAGGTAAAGAAATAGGGCCACACCTAATGCACTATAGTGATCCCAAACTTATTGGCCCTTGAAATCTTTTAAAAATTGGAAATAAGTATTAAAATGACTTATTTGCATACATTGAGGATACTTGGACTCTAAAGACAAAACAAGTCTTAGTAGGGATGGCAATGGGTCGGTTCTGGGTCGTGACCCAGACCCGTCAAATTCTTTTGGACCAGGACCTAGACCCAAAACTCGATGGGTCCTAAAAACTTAGACCCAGACCTGAATCCATTGGGTCCGCGGGTCTTTAATAGGTTCATTACTCTTATGTATTTTTTACTAGATTTATCAATTTTTTGGGTTGATTGTATACTTGCACACTTGTATAGTAATAATTATTCTATTTAAACTAGACCTGTTCAACGGGTGGGGCACTCGCCCGCCCCGACCCGACCGGACTCGACCTAAAAAAATACGGGGTCAAGGTCAACAATTTTATAAGGTGACCCGGCGCGAAAAAGTCAAGGCCCCGAAGTATGGTCAGGTCGGGCTCGGGCCAAGGGTTGGTGACCCGGCCCGGCCCGACGACTCGACTAAATACAATTGTTTAAAAAAAACTTAAATTGACCCGTTGACCCGGCCCGTGGCCCATAGGGACGGAGCTTGGGTTGAAGGTGTCTATCCTGAAGGTCGGGCTCGGGCCGACGGGTCAAAAACTTCCGACCCGGCTCGACATTTGAACAGGGCTGATTTTAACGCACTTGTTTTCAACAGAGTAAAAAATTTTAGTTCAATGTACAAAACTACAAGCTATGTCCAACATAAAATCATTACAAACAACTTAATAAAATATATGGAAAGAACACATGATCCACATTAATGTTGTTGAACGTTTCATAGCTCAAACAAATGACCTTATAAGAATCATGTTCACCATTTAAGGAGGAGATTAGAGACCATCAACAGCAGTAATGTTGATGTCAATCTCAACAAATGCATAACATTATACTACTAACTACACTAGAATTTTCATTTTTAAAAAATGTATATTATTTAATTTGACTGGTCAACGGGTTTGTGCAGGGACCCATACCTGGCCCAGACCCTCCAATTTTATGGTTGACCCAAACTCAATGGGTCTAAATTTTTTAGTAGACCCAGACCCACCTAAATGGGTCGGGTCTTGGTTGAGTCTAAGACATGCTGCCATCCCTAGGTCTTAGGAGTGCCAAGGAGCTAATCGTAATACTTTTGATCTTTAGATTAAAAGAGCTATATGGACTTGACGAAGACATATTTCCTTGGATTAGGTGTGGAGTGTTAGACAGAGGAATTGGGAACCTATCACTTAATGACATACTATTCATTTCGCAACATGACTAGATGGATCCATAACATATGGGCTAGGATTAGACTATTATTGCTAACTTTAGGTTGGAGTGAAATTGTCGGAAAGAGAAAAGGGTACCAATCATTTGGACTTTAAAATTTCGAAATTATTTTTGAGGCTTACATTTTAAAGTCTGAAAGTTTTTGAACTCAAACGATACAAACATACACCTTTCAACCTTGGACTCGTTTGAGCATTTCTAATTGACCGATTTTAAAATTCGGATGCAGTTTTTTTTTCAATTATTGAAAGTCAGAGAAGCCTAAGAGTTTGCATCAAAGATGCCACAAAGGACTGCCCAAAAACAGCATAGTAGCTAAAACAACACAAGAGCCGCAAACAGAACAAAATATACACCAACCCGCGAACACAGAACAAGAACATATCACAAGAAGAAAAAACCATACAAGACAATATGTTGCTCAACACAAATAGAAGCTAAGAACTCTTTTTGTTTTTGTCGCATCTTTTGAAATGCTCCAAAGCTGCAACATGATCACCAATGATTCGCATGTCACCTCAACTACCAATAACTATAGCCTTACAAGCAATCTCGTCATCAATATCTTTAAGTTCCTTGACACCTCTTGGGGTTTCATTGGAAGTAGATTTAACCTTCCATGTTGCTTCTATAACCATCTTTCACTTAGCTTGCAAGAAAGTCTTCTCTCTCCTCTTACTCCTGGACGTGCTTTGGAACCTTTAAGGAAAGATTCTTCAATGGCAGTAGAAAAGTCCGCTTCAGATTGGACTGATAAGGAATTAGTCTCCCCACTATCTTCCTCTTTCAGCATTTATTGTAGATGCTGATGTACAAAAAAATTACACTGAGGTAACATGTGTTTTGTGGAAATAACTTTTTGGTACCAATATCTTTAGTAATGATTATTAGATATCTTAGTTTATTAGTATAAGAATTTTTTGGACTATGAACCGCCAGAATGTCATTGGAATTTGAAAATTTTGCTGGAAATTTACTTGGGTTATTGGTTCAACATGCATGCAAATGAGAATTTTTTGCATTTATTCTAAAATCGCACTCCATAAACATGATTCAACATGCATACAAGAAAAGCCTCAAATTGATTTTGCATAGGGTTCTAGAAAATAGGCGAAGTTTTCAAGGTTACCAAATTTAATACATGAAAATGTAAATTGAAGGCACATAAACAAGATTGAACATGTAAGAATCAAAATCCCAAACCTAATTTCAGTAAATAATGAATCAAAATAAGCCAAAACTTCTAGATTACCCAATTTCAATTTCTAGTGTGCGTGTTCATCTCAAAATTGAAATCCCAAGAATTTAATCTATGAATAATCAAATTGATTGCATAGAAATATGACTAAAAATGTATCCAATGAAACCCATAACTCAATTTGAAAGCAAGTTCAACCTCGATAGGAAGCAAATAAACGACTATTCGGCAAAGTTTTCAAATTTCACTGATATTCTGGCAATTAGGGGTCAAAAAGTTCTTACACTAATAAATTAAGGTCCCTAATAATCATTACCAAAAGTAATGGTATAAAAAAGTTATTTTCACAAAACACAAGGTACCTCACTGTAATTTTTGGTGTTGATGCATCCCAGTTCTATGGGAACTAAAACCATGAGGTACAGAGACACCGGAGACAAATCTTAACTTATTCATATTAGCACAAATAGGGTTTGAGAAAGTCTGATTAGAATCCCTAGAATTAACAAAGTCACCATCATGGGAGCTAGCAAGGCTATTAGCCACCACCTCAATAAACTTAAAAGTCTTATCAAGTGAGGTTTAACCCTCCACAATCTGGGTGGATTCGGAATCCAAATTTGCTTGACCACCCTCCTGGAGGAGATTCGGTTTTTGCTAAAATTTGCCCAAGAGACAGACAGAGTCCCGTTGAAAACCCTATCATTGAGCGGTTTATTAGCATTGAAACCCGCAACTTTGAACTTGAATCTCACAAAACCAAATCTTTTACCATTCCTTCCCAATTTGTTCGGAATGTAGTTATCAACAATATCACCACAATCAGCAAAAAGATTCCTCGAGCTCAAACTATCCACCCTACAAGCAAATTATTCACAAACAATGAGAATGATCGACATCGCCACCCCCTATGAACATCATATTGAGATAACAGGAGCAACATGTTGGTTGATAATAAGCACATCTGAAGCAGCATGACAGTAGATTCAACCTATACAAGATCAAGACAAGAGATTTAACAACATATTTTAAGCCTATAAATTCCCTAAAACAACCAATAAAATCTCACTAGCCTTTGAAAGGGCTAACCTAGATAATACATCCCCTGATTCACCGTAAAAAGATAGAGAAGAGACAATAGAAGATTGGTGAGTATATTGGATTCTTTAGCTGTTATTCTAGTTACAATATGTTAGTTTGTTAGTACCAGCTCAGCAGTTAGTTTTCTTCTTCTTCTTTAGCTGCTGTATAAATGGTCCTCCTTGGGATCATTATGTAACTGATTCTCTCAAGATAATGAAATCAGTTTACACTTGATTTTTCTCAATCTCCTTTTCTCATGGTATCAGAGCCGAAAGGTTCTTACATTGGTTTTTCTTTTCTTTGATTGATCTTCTATATTTCCTCTTGCTTCAATGGCAGTTGAAGGAAATGTCTACAATGAAGATCCCTTGTTTTTGCATGCTTTAGATCATCCGAGATTACAGCTGATTAACATCAAGCTGTCTGGAGCCAATTTTCAGCGATGGAGCAGGGCCATGAAGATGGCTTTGAGGGCCAAGAACAAGCTTGGGTTCTTGGATGGCAAATGCACAAAACCTAACGAAGTTGCATCCTCATTCAATCAGTGGGTAAGGGTTGACAGTGTGGTTATGAGTTGGTTATTGAATGCCATGATTCCATAATTGTCAGAATCTTTCATGTATGTTAATTCTGCTCAGTTTCTTTAGTCTGAGTTAGAGGAGAGATTTGGGGAAAGTAATGGGCCACTTCTATATCAGATAGGGAAGGAAATTACTGATTTGTATCAAGGTAGTGACAATGTTGCCACATATTACACCAAACTCAAGAAACTTTGGGAAGAATTAAATGCCCATTCTGAAATTCCAGTTTGCAATTGTAGCAAGACTTGTGAAGCTGTTAAGAAAATGCTACCAAAAAATTACTTCTGAGAATGCAATATTTGGAGAACTATTTTTGATTCATTTCAAAACTAATTTTGAGGTACCCTTACTTTTTGGGCTAGTAATTATTTGGTGCTTTTCCGGCCATTAATTTTATTATGTGACCGAAATACCCTCATTCTTCTTCTTCAGGGATATTTCTTCAATTAGGGAAGAACAAGGGCATTTTGGTCACTTAATAAAATTAATGGTCGAAAAAGCACATAATAATTACAAACCTAAAAAGTAAGGTACCTCAAAATTAGTTTTGAAAATTTGGGGTAGCAGAAAAACATTTCACCAAAAATTAGAGTATCTCAGAGTAATTTTTTGAAATGCTAGAGATAGAAGAACGCAAGAAGCTAGTGCATTTTCTTGTTCGCTTGAATGATGAATATGATGCTATAAGAGGTCAAATCCTTTTATTAGATCCTTTACCTTCTTTGAATAAAGCTTATGATATGATTCAAAGGGTATAAAGACAAAGGCAGGTTACTGGAAACATGTCTATAACTCGAGAATTTGCTGGTAATGTGGCTAAATTTGGTGATTTAGATACTTCTACTGCCTTTTTATCAAAGTGTATGGGAAAGGGAAGGCCAGATTACAAGAAAATCAAGAAGATAAAAGCCGGTTTGCATTGCACTCATTGCAACAGATCAGGACATTCAATTGAGCAGTGCTTCAAGATCATTGGTTATCCTGAATGGTATGATATGTCCAAAAGCGGGGGCAAAAACAAGGGAATGACTAAGGTGGCAGCTAATGTCATTGGAAGTATAGATCAAGAGGATACTCCTCTGGATATGTCCAGCAATGCTAAAAGCTTCAACAATCAGTTTGATTCAAGTATGGTGTAGGCTTTGGTGGCACAAGTAATGCAGAAATGGATGAAAGGGAGACAACAAACTGATGGAGGCAGTTCTGAATCAGCTTTTGCACACTTTGCAGGTAGTAGACTCATGAGCTCTCATTCTGGTATTTGTTTGGCTGCTTCCAATAAATTTTTGGATTCTTGGATTGTAGATACAGGCGCTAGTGATCACATGTGCTTTAATCCTACCCTTTTCTCCCAAATTTTTCTTGTCTCAAAACCTACAAACATAACTTTACCTGATGGTACTCTCAAAACTGTCCTACAAACTGGCCATATACAGTTGACACCAAATTTAAGCCTTAACAAAGTCCTTTTTGTGCCTGAATTTAAATTCAATCTATTGTCTGTTAGTTAGATTGTGACAGATCATAACCTTTGTCTCTTATTCTATCCTGACAAATGTTTGTTTCAGGACCTTACCACTAACCACATAGTAGCTTTAGCACCAAGAGAGGGGGACTTGTACAGGTTACATTCTATAGCCAATAGCAGGATCAATGAGAGTCATTTCATTCCGTCATCTCAACCAGTTGCTGTTTACTCATTTTCATACAATAAAGTTCCAAGATTAGGATCTTCTTTTTCACATAATGTCATTTCACAAAATCTTGATGTAGAAACTTTACATGCTTGATTAGGCCATACTTCTTTGTCTAAGATGAAACATCTTTCTGATTGTAATATTTCCTTTCCCAATGAATATACTTGTGACATTTGCATTTTATCCAAATCTCACAGATTACCTTTCACTAGAAGCAATATTTCTACTTCCTCTACCTTTGAGCTCATTCATATAGACCTCTGTGGACCATATAAAATCACAATACTGGTGCTAAATATTTTCTCACTCTCGGGATTATTATAGTAGGAGCACTTGGACTGTTTTACTTTCAAGTAAAGACCAAGTTGCGGACAATATCATCCAATTTTATAAAATGGTTAAAAAAAACAATTTAACAAGAAGATTAAAATGTTTAAAACAGATAATGAGACTGAATTTATCAATACTCATTGTCTTTCTTTCTTTCAAAACAAAGGTATTCTCTTACAAAGGTCTATGGTTCATACTCCCCAACAAAATGGGGTGGCTGAACGAAAACATAGACATCTTCTTGAGACTACCAGATCAATAAGGTTTCAAGCAGGTTTTCCCAAGACCTTTTGGGGGGAATGTATTTTAGCTGCAACTCATTTGATCAATAAGCTTCCTATTGCTAACCTGAATTGGAAAACTCCTTTTGAAGTTCTTAATGGCACAAAACCTGATTTAACAAATCTCAGAACCATTGGTTGCCTCTGTTATACACATAATGTTGCTGAAAAAGGCAAGCTCAATCCAAAAGCAACAAAATGTGTTTTACTAGGTTGTACTACTGGTCTCAAAGGTTACAGAGTCTATGATTTACAAACAAAAAGAGTTTTTCATAGTAGAGACATCATTTTTCAAGAAAATGTTTTCCCTTTTAAAGAACAAATAGCACCAAACACAATTTCTGGTTCCCAGATTGAGTCTTTGTTTCCTATTTCACCTTTCATTCCAGATTCTGAATCATCTTTTCCTTTTAATACACTCCATTTATCACATCAATCTCACACTACTTCACCTATCCCAGAAAATGCTTCTCATATCATTCCTTCTTCTTCTATTTCACTTGTTCCTGTTGCTGCTTCTAACCATCAAACCCCTACCAGTGTTTCTAATATTTCTCCTACTATTCCTTCTCCTGAGCCCAGGAGGTCAAACAGAACTCGAGCTCCTCCATCTAAGCTACAAGATTTTGACTGTACATTGAAACCCAAACATAAGGCTACAACTGCTACTACCTCTGCCATTTTTCCTACCAATACTGATCCTTCCCCACATTCTGATCACCTTTTTTAACACAATCTGACTTCACCCACTTATCTTCAGCATATGCTGCCTCACTAGCACATGTTTTACATGTCCCCGAACCAAACTCTTATCAACAAGCCCAACAATACCCTGAATGGGTAAAGGCAAGGGATAAAGAGCTTGAAGCCTTGGAGACTAATGGCACTTGAGCCCTTACTTCTCTAACCCAAGGAAAGAAAGCTCTTTCATCCAAATGGGTCTACAAGACCAAATTCAGACCTGATGGGTCAATTGAACGCCACAAAGCAAGATTAGTTATTCGTGGCTTTGAGCAAGTGAAGGACAAGGATTATAAGCACACTTTTTCTCCTGTAGCTAAACTTACTACAGTTCGAGTGGTTATTGCTTTGGCTGCTTCCAAATCCTGGCCTTTGATGGCTACATAGATGAGGAAGTTTATATGCTTCCTCCTGCTGGTTACAACAAGGCTAAACCAGAACAAGTGTGCAAATTGATCAGGTCTTTATACGGGTTGAAGTAGGCTTCTTACAAGGTTTTTGGTTAGCAAGGGTTTTACTTAATGTCGGAGTGACTATTCTCTTTTTACCAAGACTAACCAAGGGAAACAAGTACATATTTTGGTTTTTGTTGATGATCTCTTGATTACAGGTGATGATCTCTTTGCCATTCAGCAGACCAAATCTGATCTACACTCCGCATTCACGATTAAAGACTTAGGGGAGGCTCGTTATTTCCTTGGGATAGAGATTGCACGATCTGATGATGGCATCTCTCTCAATCAAAGGAAATATATTTTGGACATCCTCACTGATTGTGGCCTGACAGGTTGTAAGCCTGCCAAATTCCTTCTTCCTCGAGGTCTCAATTTAGACATGGATAACAACCCTAATATTCCTGATCCAGAGGTTTACAGAAGGTTGGTTGGCCACCTCCTTTATCTCAACATCACCAGGCCTGATATCTCTTATGGAGTGCAACATCTCAGTCAATTCTTAAAACAACCAACTGAGCAACAGTATGTAATTGCACTGCATGTCTTGAGATACTTGAAAGGAACTATCAATCAATGGCTATTTTACTCTTCTAGTTCAGATTTCAATATATCAGCATTTTGTGATGCTGATTGGGGCACTTGCAGACTCAGTGTCAGGTCCCTCAGTGGCTATTATATCTTTCTAGGGTCTTCCTTGGTCTCCTGGAAGACAAAGAAGCAGAAGATTGTTGCCAAGTCTTCTGTTGAGGCTGAATATAGAGCAATGTCATATACTACCTCAGAATTAGAGTGGTTGCATCAATTACTCTTCGAGTTGAATGTTCACATCTCATTGCCTATTCCTCTTCACTATGATAACAAAGCGGCAATATAC
The DNA here is from genome assembly GCA_029582165.1 of Portulaca oleracea. Lineage (NCBI taxonomy): Eukaryota > Viridiplantae > Streptophyta > Magnoliopsida > Caryophyllales > Portulacaceae > Portulaca > Portulaca oleracea. The sequence continues at coordinate 24,214,740 of CM055877.1, read as the reverse complement.
ATTGCTCAAAACCCTATTTTCCATGATCACACAAAGCATTTAAGGATCGATTGTCACTACACTAGAGACAAACTCCTTGAAGGCTTCCTCGCGACTCCATATGTTCTTTCTCGCTAGCAGATTTCGGATATAATGACTAAACCATTGGGAGAAGCCCAACATAGCTATCTTTCTTCAAGGTTGAGTTTGCTGGAGATTCCACCAAATCCACCTTGAGGGGGGAATGTTGAGTATATTGGATTCTTTAGATGTCATTCTAGTTACAATCTGTTAGTTTGTTAGTACAAACTCAGCAGTTAGTTTTCTTCTTCTTCTTCTTTAACTGCTGTATAAATGGTCCTCCTTGTGATCATCATTATGTAACTGATTCTCTCAAGATAATGAAATCAGTTTACACTTGATTTTTCTCGATCTCTTTTTCTCAAAGATAGCTCACTTTTCAGTTCAACATATCTAAAATGGATGGAAGGAATTGGAGCCTCCATTGACATCCACCTTTCCTCCACCAAATGTGGACCACGACAAATCCTTCTCACACAGCCGCCAACCACCCAATAACGCCTCCAGGAACAACAATTGAGAGCTTTAAACCCACTGATAGAACCGACAAACCACCGAACACCAGTGGAAATTGCACAATTCGACCACCACGGTCGAGGGTTCCCAAAGCATCGTTCTCCAAAGGAGGATGACATCTGATGACCCTCCAGCGCTGACCCTTCTAATTAGAGATGGCAATGGGCCGGGGAATCTCCGAACCCGCTGGGGCCCCACCCCGCTCTGGGGAAAAATTCCCACCCCCATTGGGGATGGGGGACGGGGATGGGGACAATTTTTTCAAAATCCGCTTGGGGACGGGGCGGGGATGGGGACAAAATTTTCCCCATCCCCGTCCCCATTTTCCCCGCCGGGGAAAGTTCCCCATCCCCGAATCCCCGTCCTCGAAAATTTTAAAATTACCAAATAACATTTATGCTAATTTAATATATATATATATATATATATATATATTTGGAAAAACGGTAAGTGATTTCATTAACAAAATTGGGAAAACCCAAAATACAACTAGGCCAAAGAAGCCCTCAAAACAGAAATGAAGCAGCACCTACAAAAAGGATGAATCTAGGATAATCTACTTTTTACATCATTACAAATAATTTGAACTAAAACCCTTTCCTCTCGAGAAGCATTATCATGAAACCTTGAATTCCTTTCATGCCAAAGATGGTATACCAAACTGGAAAACCAGAGCATACTGACGCTTTTGATAAGATCTGGATAAAAGCCAGCTACTCCAATCATTCAAATCAGCACCAAACATATTCAGAGATGAGAAAACAGCCAAGGCAACCTGAGTAGAGAAAGAACAGGTGAAAAAAAGATGATCATTTGATTCAACTTCTATATATATATATATATATATATATATATATATATATATATATATATATATATATATATATATATATATATATATATATATATATTAATAGCAATGATAAAGTAGTAATTTTCGAATTTTAAGTCAGAAACCCTAACCTAAACTCACTTCCCTTCCCTCCTCCTCCATATTCCATATTTTTTTCCGAATAACACTTGTTGATGTATTATTGTATTTTTTTTTTCCGAATAACACTTGTTGATGTATTATTGCTTGAGCAAGTTAAATACGTTGTATTTTGAACAGGTTAAAAATCGGATCCGATTAAAAATCATATCCGATTAAAATTTGGTTAGATTTTGGATAGCTTTAAAAGATCCCCGTTGGGATGGAAAATTCGCAGAGATGAGGATAGGGCAAGAATCATTTCCTAAAGCAGGGATGGGGACGAGTTTTGGGAGCGGGGATGGGGACGGGGATATACTCCCCCGTCCCCAATCCGCCCCGTTGCCATCCCTACTTCTAATCACCCTCCTGCGCGACATTCTCACACTCCTAGGTGACAACCTCGCGCAAAGGACTAGGGATCAGAGAGATGGGGTTGGGAAGAAAAGTGTCAGGGAGAGAAAAAAGAGCGTCCTTTTACTTGTTTATATTTTCCCATGTAGTTTTGATGACTATACTCTATTTTTCCGAGTCAAACAAAAATGGACTCATAAGTTGGATAATTTTTTGTCGGGCCTAGGCTAGACACCCCCTCCCTGGGACTAAGGAAGATGACAAAATCATTCCTTGAAGCTGAACTGAGCCGCTCTAATAATGTATAACCATGACATGCAACAAGATACAATATGAGCAATATAGTTTTCAAGTACTCATCATAAAAGCCATATATTAGTTAGCAACATAAATAGTAAATCTTCACAAGTTAGGATTCAGATTACACCGGCAAAACGACTGAATATTGTACAGAAGCCTCAAAACATAGCACAAACAGACCAGTGAAAAATGGCAGCTCCTGCTCCCTAGAGGAAAATCAGCAGAAGTAATACATCCATGGATCACAAACAGTGCTGAAACATTCTTCAATAGTTTACCAACAAATATTGGGAAATTCGAGCAAACTCTTTGTTTTACAATCTGTCCAACCAACTTAAGACACTGTCTTCTTGTGAACCAAACTGTAGATCCTGCAAGATGGTGACCAAAAATTGTCAATTTCCTGAGTGTCCCTGGAAATTTCTAACACAGGACAACATGGCCTGAACTGACACAAAACTATAGGAAACTAATGCCATCAATTGTAATGAGATGACCATGAGGGTAAGTAAAACATGATCCAAACACAAAATGATCAGCACAAAATATCATAAAGAGAGGGACTTACAGCATGTTGAAAATCTGGCAGAGTGTCTAGATTTATGTTCTCAAGATCAGCAATTGAATAGGATCCGATATAGCCAACATCGGTAAAGTTGATGTCGTTGTCAAGAGAAGCACAAGAACTAAAAATTTCCTTGCACAGAAGAGCATCATCAATGTCAGCGGGGTTAGTAGCGTCCACAGCCTGAGATTCGCCTGCTGGGTATTCCACAGGCTGCTTGTGGACATTCTCCTGGTATTGTGAGCAGGTTGGAGGAAAGCAACTTCCTCCCGTAGTGTCTTCAGGATCCAGGTTCTGAACAATACAAATTGTTAATATGCATATTTTAAGAGGGATTATGACAGAAGAAAAACCGGGGGAAAAATAAAGCACGATGATGGAGGATCTTTGTATATAAGAAAACCGTAATGTACCTATACAATTCCTGCAATATAAATACACGAGTAGGCCAGGGCTCTAATCATGCGAGCCTCTTTCATGTTCAACATTATTACATGGTATCAAAGCTCAGTTAATCTCTGAAAACCCTAACATTATTAATTTATTTATTTTTTTCTTTTTCTCAACGATGCATCATTTTGTTCCTTGACATGGTAACTAGGCAGAGTGTCATACATCTCACCAAGGTGAACCATGAGCAACAGATAAAGTTTACAATAAATTATGTTTTATAATTTTCAAGAAAATCATCGACAAACTTTCGAAGAGCGTAAATTGTTGCTGGTTGATACTGACCTCTTTGGTGGAAGACAGCATGTTATCATCAGGAGCGTCTTCACAAAGGAAAGAGCTCCCGGCTCTAGGGGGATTTGGAGTAGGCGTCTTTGGACCGTGTTGAATTCCGACAAGATTAGGCTCTTCTACAGCTAAAGAATCACCGGTCTTTTCGTTCTGTTTTTGTTGTTGATAAAATATCTTTGAAACCACAAACTCGCCTTCTCTCTCGTCCTCTTCAGCTCCAAGATGATACTGATGCATCACCCAGTTCGACTTGACTGGCTTGGATCCTTTATGGGAACTTCGATAGAGGACCATTATCTTTTTACAGCCCTTCTGAACACCACCATTGTCAAATATGGCTTTGGTCTTTCCAGTCTTGTGCCAGCGGACTTCCTCCTCGTTCTGCTGAGTTTGGATCTTGCGCCGCTTTCTCTGGCCTGATGCATATGCATTTGCAGTTTTGTGGAAGAAATGAATGCTGGTTCCATCTTTTGATGCACCTAAGAACGATAAAATCTTTTCTGTTAGAGCTAATACTTCTAATGAACAGAAGGTATGAAGGAACCGAGTTTAGAGCTAATATCAACATACATTTTCTGTTAGATGGCATTTCTAGCTGCATACTAAGTTCCAAACCAAACTAATACTTCGAAATCCCGACTGGGGCAAGGTATGAAGGGGTCGTATATAACAGTCTTACCCCTAAATTTTGCAACTTAAAGGGACTGGTTCCAAGTGTCCCAAGATTTAGAAATTGTTCGCTACCTAATACTCCATAAAAAAGAACGGAAGGGGTTTAATAACACATTCTACTTTAGTCCATTACAATCTAAGTTACCTACTAATGAACCATTAGTTATGCCCTCTTTATAATACAGTTGGATCCTCAAATGTCACAAATTCAGTTCATGAGGGGCTTCAGGCTTGCTAACCTGGAAGATGTTTTGGATGAGTGTAGCAAATTCCCTTTTCTGTGTGAAGTGTTGGTATGAATTCATCGATGAATTTGTGGGGTTGAGCATCACCAACTCCACATTTTGCAGCCAGATGGTCCAGCAACTCTACATCAGAAGGATCAAATTTTACACCAACTGGTAGACCGGGCCATTCATAAGCGACCTGAGCAGGGAAAACACCCATCACACAAACATCCTAATTAGATTCTTCAAGTTCCTCCAATTGTAAGTTGACCCCATCCATACAACATAAACAGGTTCAAAAATGCAGAGCAAACAACAATGAAACGGGGCATAAATCAGACACAAGGTTGATATCTTACATCACTATTGTCAATCAGATAATGGCAGTTTGGACATTCGCGCTTTGCACCACAGTCCTTAATGGATGCAACCGAAGACAATGTTGCATTTCTGACTTTCTTAGCAATCGCTCTGCAATCAACAAGCCAACTTCTGCACAAATCCAATTATTAAGACATCAGATAAACATTCAAGCCAAACTACATAGTTAACTAGGAGCACATTGTCGCGAGCCACGAATGACAATAACCAAGGTAGAAGCAATGCAGCTCTGTACACATAATGCACAAGCCAAATACATGCAACATTCCTAAATTCAAAACAAAATAGCCAACATGCTGAACTTCAATGCTGAATGCCAACAACTCCCAAATGACTAGCTGACTGTACAGCAGAATATATGCAACATATGAACTACTTAACATTCATTTGACACATTAAATCCAGCAAAATATGAATGCCTTGCCAGACATCATCATTATTTGGGTGATTCGGGCTTTCGCTTTCCCATTAGTGATAGATTACTCAAAAAGATAGCAAGGAGCACAATTTAGTCATTGAATGAAACTTCGGTTACATGTACCATTCCTCAAGGTGATAAAAGAACTGAGAAATTCATCATACTTAGCAGCAGCAGAACCCAAAAAAAACTAGCTTATTTCGGGTAGAACAAACTTAGAAGAACCAACAGTGAAGTAGCATTGGGGTATAAACTTACTAACACAATGTACCCCATTGAGAAACAATTAAACCCAAAATTCAGCTGCTAAAAGATGAAGTCAAGAACCAACCCTGTTTTGTTCATCCCAATAAATTGCTTCAGCCCCCACAAAAATTCTCTCGGAAGCTATCTCCCAAATCGCAATCGTCTAATGGAAACTATATGTTTAGACACCAATTACAACAAAACTGAACACAAAATCAACTCTTGTAGAAACGCAATGCATCAACCGATAAACCCTAGAAACCCCATTACGCTAGAAACCACGCCAAAACAGACAATCAAAGGAATCAACCACGAGCAAGTTGGTAACAACACTTGAATTCAACCCAATATAATCTAAACCCATGAAGAATTTTCAGTGGTTGGACAAAAACCCCATCAAAAATTGCAGGAGAAGGAACCCAGGAAAGGAAGAACTCAAAATGGGGTTTTTTGTTTATTTAGTTCTGGGTATGGATTGCTGGAGCTTACTTTGCCATTGCATAGAATACCCAGAAGCTAACATTTACTCGGTTGTTGTTAAAAGGGTGGTCTCGTCGTCGCAGTTTCCTAGTCTTGTTCGTTCAGTGTTGTTCCTGCTTGCTTCTCTCTCTTTATAATAACTGGGTTAAGGAAACACTACACTGGCATCTATTCTCTGAAGAAGAGCGGGAAACTTAACGTTAGATAGGCTCGGGAAGACTTATAAGTTCAACGAGATCTCCGAACCACAATTCGAACCTCGGCGCAGTGTGGTCTGTGCTTAAAATTAGACTGGTTCGGAACTCCGAAGCGTTGGTGTAAGTACTACCTCCGTTTTGTTTTATCTGTCGTCTAGGGAATTGTGGTAAAAACTTTGACCGTCAATATCTTAATTTGTATAATGATTCATCGTACAAAATTGATATCATTAGATTCGTAATAAAAAATACTATTAAAAAAGTATAATATTATATTTTTCTATAAAAGTTTTATATTAGAAATTATTGATTAAAAATTGGCACTGAAAACCGTAAATGACAGATAAAAAAGAACAGAGGGAGTATACAGTAGACTGTGTTATTGGGGATCGTGTTTATGGAGAGTGGGGACAGTTGGACAGACAGACACAACCCCAGGGAGAGAGAGAGAGTGAGAGTGTAAGTTAGAGAGAGAAAATGCCTTGCGCCCCAAGCCATATATAGTAACGTTAACGTTGGGGTCAGATCAAATGACCGCTGTGCCCCTCGGTTGTCACTCCAACCTACAAGTCAATTTTCAAAGAAGCTCCACCCTTATTCACACTCATAAATCAATAATCATCATTAACCTTTCATCTCCTTTCTCTTCTAATCCCTGTATTACGCATTAAATCCTATTAATTCATTTTATGCAAATAATTCCATAAATGATACATGTATTATATTATATATGTATGATCATATTTCATTATTAGTCAATTTTATAAAAATGAAATCAATAATTATAAATATATACATAGTCATGTTCTTTTGTACGGCTGACTGGCTGCGATGTCATAACACATCGCACTTTGTCAGAATCTACTGCAACGTAACAATTCACGACAATTTACCACAACACATCACAAAGTATAAAAGAACAGCGCAACTTACCAATACAATTTACATTAAGGAAAACAAAACCCACCACAACTTACCAATAACCCACCACAATTACACCACACCCGCCACAATTTCACCACACCGCACCGCGCCATACCGCGCACATCCAAACGTATAAAAGAACAAGGCTGAAATTGTGTACACATGTAGGCCATGTTCTGTTTTTTATATTACCAGAAGGTTTAACCATATCTTACCTTACCTTACCTTACATTACCTTACTATCCAAAAGAATAAGACTATACTTTTAGATAATTTATATTTAAAATTCTTTATTCAACTTACATAATTTATTTAAAAATAAAAAAGAAATAAGTAATATGCTATTTATCTACATCCACTATTTTTCTTATCTAATTTATTTTTTCTTATCTTATCTTACCTTATTTAATAGTCACACACTCTTAAAAAAAAAATAGGGTCGTATATATTATGGAATTGGATATATGTATAATAAACATATTTATAAAAAGAAAAATATGTGTTCTTGGAAATTTTGGCTTCCCGAAATTAAAAGTTCAGTATTTTAGTGATGTGGAAGTAAAAAGTTCATCACACTTTCCATAAGATTTTGTGGGTTTTTTGGGAAGCTTTTTATAAGTATATTACAAAGTTAGGCGTCTCTTAGAACTTAGTTTGGTGCTTGTATTTAAAATTGGATATGAGTAAGGCCTATGATCGTATAGAGTGGTTTTTTTATGGAAAGGATGATGTTAGCTTTGGCCATTGATGTCTCATGTGTGTGGGGCTGATTATGAGATGTGTGTCTTCAGTTAACTATCATGTGCTGCTAAATGGGAAACCTTCGAGTGGCATAAGACCCCAGCAGGGATTCCGCCAAGGCGACCCACTGCCACCCTATTTGCTTCTTATGTGTGCAGAAAGCTTGTCAACCCTCATCAAGGACAGAGAGGAAATGAAGAAGCTTCATGGTATCAAAGTCGCGAGGGGGGCATCGTAGGTCTCTCATCTCTTCTTCGCAGATGACAACCGTCATCCTGTTATTTGTACGAGAAACGAAGGAGGAAGCGGTAGAGGTGTTAGACATCCTAAAAAACTATGAGCAGGTGTCGAGCCAAATGATAAATGTTGAAAAATCTAAAGTCTCATATGGCCAAAATGTGAGCGAACAATCGTGAAACATGTTTCAACAGAGGTTGGGATTTAATATTGTAGAGACACATGACCGCTATTTAGGCATGCCCACTTACATCAGGAAGTCAAAGAAAATGGAAGAAGCTCAAAGGGTGGAAAGAAAAACATCTCTCGCGAGCAGGCAAAGAAGTTCTAATCAACGCAGTGGCTCAGGCAATACCCACCTACGCAATGCAATGTTTTGAGTTACCCATTAGTATTTGCAGCAGCCTTGAGAACCATTGTAGGGGATTTTGGTGGGGGCGAGATACCGAAAATAAGGGGATAAGTTGGGTATTGTGGGACCAGATGTGTGACAGCAAAGTAGTGGGAGGCATGGGCTTTCGCAAATTAAATTTCACTACTTCAACAAGGCATTGCTTGCAAAGCAAGCTTGACGTTTGATCCATGACCCAACCTCTCTAACAGCAAGAGTCATGAAGGCTAGATACTACCCAAAAGGGGACTCCTGGGGAGCGCGAATTGGCTATCAACCAAGCTACATTGACGAAGTATAGTGGGAGCCCGACCGATAATAAAGCATGGCGCTCGATGGAGTACAGAGATGGACAGGGTGTAAAAGTTTGGGGGGATGCCTGGCTGCCTCGAACTGCAAGTGGAAAAATCACCTCGGCCCCAAGGTTTCTTGAGGCGAACGTGACAATAGCAAAGATAATTGACCACGAGACCAGACATTGGAGGGAGGATTTGTTGCAGCTCTATTTTGATGCCCAAACTCAAGAGGAAATACGGACCATACCGTTGAGCGAGATGCAGGAAAAGGACACTCTGGTCTGGGCCTTGAGTTATAATGGTACCTATACTATGAGAACATCCTACCGAGCAGTGAGGGAGCTGGAGAAGGCGGAAAAGGGGGCAGGCAGCTCCAGCTCAACAAATGCAGAGGGCCAAGGGTAGCTGGTCTGGAACGCTACACCCCCCTCCCCCACCCAAAAAAAAAAAAGACAAAGCACTATGTTGGCTCACATGGAAAGACTCACTACCAACGAAGGTAAATCTCATAATGAGAAGAGTATATGTGGACCCGGTATGTGCTACGTGCGAGGAAGGGATGGAGTCCAACAACCACGTTTTTGGGGACTATGAATGGGCCAAAAGAGTGTGGAGATGCAGCGTCTTCAGGAGGGAGCTCGAAAACTGGTAAGTGGTGGACATGTGGAGGTGGGTCGAATCAGAACTCCGAAAGATGGATGCAGAAGGCCGAGGACTGTTTATCTCGTTGCTTTGGTGTATCTGGCAAGCAAGGAACAGGGTGGTCTTTGACAAAAGATGGAGCGAGCCAATGATGGTGGCCAATCGAGCAGTCGACCTCTACTATAGCTACCTGAATGCACATGTGACAATCAAGGATAGGAGGCGGCGAAGCGAGGAGGAAACCAGCTGGAGGAGACCGGATAGTGGGTGGTACAAGATAAATTCTGATGCCTTCTTGGAGAATCGAGGGGAAGGGGATGGGGAATTGTGATCCAAAATCATAATGGGGAGGTGACCTGCGTGGAAATGACATACCGGGGGATGGACAATTGAAGCAATGGAAGTCGGTGCTATCAGAATGTGCATGAGGAGAGCAAAAGAACTTGGTGCAGCGCATAAAAGTGGAAACCAATTGTCAAGGCCTTTATCGTGGGTTGTTGGGGGGCTCCCTCAATCGCCCCATCAACATGAGTCATTGTGAAAGACTGTCTGGCCTTAGTCTCCAATTTTGTTTCACTTAAATTTAGTTTTTGCAAGAGAGATTGTAATGTAGCAGCCCATAAACTAGAAAGGCTAGCCATAGAACGAAAATTGTCTCTGTTTTGGTTGAGGGAGTGCCCAATAGAGGTAATCAGTTTGGTTGCCTTTGATGTGCAAAACCATCCGCCCTCTAACTCTCAATAAATTGTGGTTGAACCGCCTTGTAGTAAAAAAAAAAAAAGAAGTTTGGTGCTTGTATTACTCACTCTAATAGAATCCAAACCATTACTAAAACTTGTACTCTTAGTCTTAGGAACTAATAAGAAATTGTTATGCTTACTACTATATGTTAGGTCTTTGAACAATACTCTATGTATATTTGGTGGTATTCAACTTGGGTCATTGACAATGAATGATGACCCAAAATACAAATTGATCATGGAGGATATTGAGGATTATGAGGTCCCAATTTATGGGAGAGAATGGAACCCAATTATGATGAAGTGGCATGCCAAGTAGATAGTCTTTTTTTTTTTTTTTTTTGCTCTACCCCTCTCTCTTTGATTCACATATAATAACATAACCATGATCCGCCTTTGAAGATATCCAAGGATATCTACAAAGGCCAACCATGGTTCGCCTTTCAAGACATCTGAAGTATACGCCCCATGTTCACTCTCTCTTTTTGAACCCCCAGCCCCGACCCTTATACTCCCTTTCTCTCACTTCCAAACCACCACTAGCACAACCTTCCCCCCCTCCTCCCAATACACACCTTGGGCACTCAAGTTTTCCTACTTTTATGGTGAAAACACAGGAGAATTGAGGCCCATTTCGCAAAATAGGGTATCAAAGGACCAGCTTACCATATCTTCATTGGCAATACCAAGGAGCTTGTTCAGCTCATGTTGAAGCCCTCCTCTCAACCCATGCCTTTGTCACAACATTCTTCCAAGAATCTTCTCATTTTACCACCATTATAGAAAATTTTATAGTAATTTTCAGCTCAACTTCTTATTTTTCCCTGTTTTTTTTTATGTCATTTTGGGGTTTCCCTTTTAGGGATTTCTTGAATTTGCAATCCATTTTGAAGACATCCGAAAACAAGAGAAATGGCACAACATGTTGGGAGACCCAAGGTGATGGTGGGGGGGAGGTTGTGTTGGTGGTGGGGGGAGGGGGGAAGTGAGAGAAAGTGAGTATGAGGATCAGAACTGGGGTTTCGAAGAGAGAGAGTGTGCATGGGGCATCTTCTTCGGATGTTTTCAAAGGCAAACCATGGTTCGCCTTCCATTGATATCTTTAAAGGCGGACCATGGTTATGATATTATTCGTAAATCAAAGAGAAAGGGGTAGAGGAAAAAAAAAGATTGTCTACTAGGCATGTCATTTCATCACAGTTGGATCCCATTTTCTCTCATAAATTGAGACTTCATGGTCCTCAATATCCTCTATGGTCAATTTACATTTTGGACTATCCTTCATGGTCAATTATCCTTAAACACCATTGGATGAAGACACCCGGAAACGATCATATGATCATTTATGTTGGGGGCCTTACTCTATTGACAAATATTAGTTTTTTTTTTCCATGTTTTTATAGTCAAGGATTATTGGATGATAATACACTGAACTTTATGGATATTGGACGCTGAACTTTTTTTTGGGATTCTAATACACTGAACTTTGAGAGTATTGGACAATAATGCACTCAGACCAATTCAGCTGGTGGTTGACGTGGTGGTTGTCCTACTTTGAGGTGTCGTTTTTCTAATTTTTTTTCAGAAAATTTTTTTGTCATGTAAGAAAGTATGCATAAGCAGGATGACTAATACATTTTCTTTAGAAAAACATAGAAAAACGAAACCTCAAAGTAGAACAATCACCGCGTCAACCACCAGCTGAATCGGTCTTAGTACATTATTGTCCAATCCCCTTAAAGTTCAGGGCATGTTTGGCGAGTGAAAGAGGAATGAAATTAGTATGTGATGGGTGCTAATTCCTATTTTTCTTGTTTGGAGAGCAGAAATTGGAATGGAATTATAATCCCCCCAGGTTTCTTATTCCTCCCAAATGGGAGGAATTAGAACCCTCCCAAATATGAGAGGTATCAAATCCATCCCTTTTCATCATTTTTTTAAAAAAAAAAGAAAAAATTAAGAAAAATTAAGGAATGACGTTCTTCCCCACAAAACACACCAAAACTCCTGCCGATCCAACCCACCTCGCCGGCGATGTCGCTGATGATCTTGTCAGGCCTCCCGGACGCAACATCGGCGTCAATTCGCATGGGTGTTGGGGGTGGATGGCTCCTCAATCTTTCTATCTCCTTTCCTCTGTATTTCAAATTTTGAATCTCTTTGACTCCCCAAACTTACTCCAACCAAATAGAACTAGATCGAGAGAGAGAGAGAGAGCCAAAAGATGGTTGGGGGTGAGGTGGGGTGAGGTGGGGTGAGGTGAGAAGAAGGATGGAAGAAGCCAGAAGGGTGGGGGTGGGGGTATTATTATTATTATTACTAGTCTTTAACTCGTGCGATGCACATGATATTTAAATAGTTTAATAAATAAACTAAATATAAATATGTTAATACCCTCAATTCAAGTAAAAGAGAAGTCATTTTGAGTATGAGGCTTGGGAAAGTATCTTGCCCTGTCATTAAAATTATATTATATATATTAAGACGAAATCTAATAATATGATTGAATTCTATAACTATACTATTACATATAAATTGAATAAAGTTATACTTTAATACATTATTTTTTATATTTAAAAAATGCTTAAAATAAGTTTAATGGAAGGAGTTGATTTGATTAGAGTATCATTTGTGCTCATTGACATAACCTACACATCCCAATTTTCTTATAATTGATAATTAATATTTACTATTAAAAAAATAGTGTCAAAAATTATAAGAAATACCAATTTGGTGAAGAGTATGATATATAGATTTGAGTGGGAGGTAGATTACTAATTAGATTTGGAGGAGAGTTAGATTCCTGATTGAGTTGGGAGGTATATTTCTAATTAGATAACGTATACTCCTAATCTAATTAAATTTTTTGTATATTATTTTTTTAAATCGATTTTTTTATTATTATTTCATGAGGGGGAATTGTTTACTATAATTTTAAATCGACTTTTTTCTTTTATATATATATATATATATATATATATTTGTGTGTATCAACGTCAAAAGAAAGCATTCGCCCTCAATTTTGCTTGTTCTACAGAGTATTGGAATGGAGGTTTTTTGCTAGAGTATACCATCTCTTCATTCCATTGCTTTGTCCATATTCAGATTCTTTGATTCAAAAGTGTCGTATCCCTGCAGAGAAAATTAGCATCTATAACTTCTTAATTCTATTACTGATTCTTCAGTCATTCTCCATTCAAAGTACATCGTAAGAATATGAAGTCTTTGGATAGCAAATTGTGTTTCTAGTTAAACATTGTCATTGTACCTATGGCACCAAACAAACTACAAAATTGTGAATGTAAGACTTCATAGGAGTCTCAAGAGCTCCCAAATACAACATTTGTAAATATCTACATTTAGGACCTGAGCTGGGCAAATCCAAATACAGTATTCGAATACCCAAAGAAAAATAATATTAATGAACTTGCAAACATTTTATTAAATCAAACGAAAATCAGAGGTTGCAGAATTCCCATTAAATTGTTTTGGCTTCATCTATATATGGTGGTCTTCTAACTTTCACAAAATCATAGGCTGCTGATAGTAGGGCTTCCATCCGTCTTATTGGAAACACACCTGATTACCATCTCCCCAGTTTGTGTGTTGGCAACTGCATCACAATTGATTTTTATCCCGTTTCCTTTGTTGCTCCATCTTATCTCTGTGTACCTGGACTCTGCATAGCAAGGTTCAACGTTCAACGTCATGAAAAGCTCCATATAACTCTTCCCCACTCTCACAACAACATATGAGGGGCGAGCATTCAACATGAAGATGCATATCAAGGAGAATAAAATTGTAATCTTCTGATATTTTTCACCATGTAAATCCAATGTATCATGCAAAATTTTATGAAAAAAAATTGTAACATGCAAATACATGCTAAAATATATTGATATGGTATATATTGATAGTACTTTTCGAAAACTAACTTGTTTCTATTTATAGGTTTGCCGAGAATTCAATGATGGCTTCAAATGTTAATAGTTGACAGATTTGAAGAGAATGAAAGATGTTTTGATGTTTATATATTACGTCGAGAGGTATTAGATTTGGGTGAGAGGTAGAGTTCTAATTAGATTTGGGTGAGAGTTAGAGTCCTAATTGGGTTGGGAAGTAGATTTCTAATTAGATAAGGTAGACTCTTAATCTGATTAGACTTCTTATTTATTTTTTTTAAATTGATTTTTTTATTATTATTTCATGAGCGGGAATTTTTACTGTATTTTTAAATCAATTTTTTTCTTTAATCTGATTGGCCGATAACCCCTACAATCACTCTGGGTTGAGTATTTCAAATTTCGAATATATTACTTTTATATTATTATAGATTATTATTATTATTATTATTATTATTATTATTATTATTATTATTCCATTCCTTTTTCTCACCAAATTCTTTGTATTCTGGAATCAAATTCTATTCCCAACCCTCTAGGCTCTAGATATCTAATTCCATATCCAACCCATTCTTTTTTTTTCTCTCTCCAAACATGCCCTCAATGTATTAAAGTCCAAAAAAAAAAAGTCCAGTGCATTATTGTCCAATACCCCTAAAGTTTAGTATATTATCATCCAATAATTCTAAATTCAATTGCTTGATCGTGTATCTGTTGCTAGAGATGGAACCACACTATAATCGTAATCAAGATTCACTATAGAAATGCTGGTATTTTTGAATGTTCTGTACAGGAAATACTTATACATTCGTACTAACAAAAAGTACACCAAAATTTTTATACACGACCACTAATTGACGAAGTATATTGTAATAAAGACATAACAATCCTCTAGTTAGGCTTCGTTTTTTTATGTGGTAAGTTACAATGCAGTACCACGCTGCACTATACTATTTAATTTCTACCACACTTCATCGTACTTTATCACAGTCATTACCGATATATCTTTTTACTTTTTTTTTCTCTCCTCACTTTTCTCCTCTACTTTTCACATTCTCTCTCCTCACCTACCACTACTCACCACATTTCACCACACTTTTTCAAATTTCACCACACTACACCACACCATTGCCACACCATTACCACACCACACCAACCGTATAAAAGAATGGAGCCTTATGCCAACTCCCAACCTGACTTTTCATCATTCAAGTGGCTCCAATAGATACAATCTTTTATTCTAAGTTTTACAAATTTTCAACTTGAACATGCCATCAAGTAATTCACGCCAGATCGAAGAACTACTATATCACTGAGCACAAGAAATCAACAACACAACTGTAACAGTAATTTATAATGTTCACTACATAAGATTGACAAATGACGAGAACGAAAAAAAAAGGAAAAAAAAAAGCTTAAACACATAATACTGTATATTGTGGATTTTCTATGCTAAATTATACCACATGCTGCTTCAAACTCTTCTCTTATGGAGCTCTAATGTTTTACTCGTATATGATGTATCCACCGATAAATGATGCTGTGAACAATTGAAATGCAAGCTGACCTGCTGTAATGCTTACAGTAAAATCTGTAACTTGATTTTTCTCCGCAACGAATTGAATGGAAGTTGATCAGGTGACTAAAGAGTCAGAATATAAAACCGGCACAACTAGATTTAGTTTGGATACATTGAGGGAAGAATCCTGATCTGCAAGATGATGTTCCTGTTCAGCAAAAGTGTTGCAGTTTCTCTCTCAATACATGAAATGAAAGAAACTCGGATTAAGAATGTTGATTCCAGTTTGGCTTTGGAACACTAAACGAAATGAGAATATAATGTTCCATCACAAAAACAAAAAAAAAAAGGCCTAAGTGTGATTATTAAAAAAATTAGAAGTTAAGAGTAAGTAAAAAATCTGAGAGTTTAACATCTTTTCTTAGAAATGGAACAGTTATTGAATTTCAGAAATCACGTGAAACCCAATGTAGCTTACAAGAGGGAGTGACAAGGAGGGGGAAAGGAACCTGAAATCATAGCTTTCTATCCAATAGAGCAACTTCAAGTCTCAGTAACTTGGTGAACTGCATGGCAACAACATTGAACAGAATAAATAGCACATAAATTAGGAAGGAATCGCTCTGTAAATTTCACAAGTGGAAAAATGCAGTCAGGGTACAGGAGAAGCTTCAAAACGTATGCAATTGCCGCAATACCTCGTATATGAATGTTCTGTATAGGTACTTATTTCAACAAATAATGCAAACAAATTTCGAAATGCACATCCATTCGACAAGGACGATTATGATTCATGCACATAATATTAATATCATCACCCATGAAAGGAATGGCAACAGAAGATAGCTCAGAAAGGGGCTGACGGAGAAAGAAAAGAGAGACAAACCTGCATGATCTTCAGCTCCAACTCTTCCCACTCTGAGGAGGGGTTGCTTCCTTCAACAATACCCGTTCCAGCATATATAAAAGCACCAAGACCCTGTGATAAAATGGACCATCAATTAATTAGAAATCGACGTTTTGAGCTATGAACATAAAGTTGAACAAAATCATGAAATCACGTTACAATGTCATAACAGTGTTGTAGGAGGTAAACAGACTCTTCAATTAACCCTTTCGAACCCAGTTTACCTCAGGACAATAGGACATTGATCCTTGGATAGTTCAAATTTTGCTAAAGCAACTGTTTGCATTGAATTTTATCTTTCTGTAACTTGAAAATATACTGAACAGTTCAAAAGCACGACTTCTTACTTGTTTCACTAAGGCTGACCTAATCCCAACTGCAAACTCAGCTTCCTCCCCTCCAAACCAACCAATAGGACCAGCATACATCCCTCGATCAAACTTCTCTGCAAATAAGAGAGAGAACTTTCTGACTTCAGTACTAGCAAAACAAAAGAACAGTTGACAAGATATACTTTATCAGCTGCAAGCTTTTCATGCCCCATGAACAGTTGAATACAATCTATACTATGATAAAGAGAGCCCATACACAAGATGCAACTAGGTTCGCAGCTAAAGTTCTGATTCCAAGCCAATACAGATTCAGAATCAACACATACTGCACATTCGTACCTAATTTCTTGTCAGCCTATAGTAACTTGCATCAAGTTCAGATTTCAGATGCAAATTATGACTACTTTCAGAACCCAAATTTCCATTCCTATTCCCAAAGAAAGTAATTCAATGATGCATATTGAGATACATCTGCATGATATCAGCATGTATTTCTGTAACAATATAAAATCCCAAAACAGTATCAGGACATCAACATATACAGAATTACAGTCTGTCAAAGACTAAGAGTTTAACTAAACGAATACAATGGCCATATGTAACCACTTGGAAAAGAAAATGTTCCACACTAACGGATTCGGCATTAGTGATCCTTTTGGGTCCTTGACTTGGCTTCTTTTCTCATTTTTTTATTCTATATAGAGAATCTCTCTTTCTTCTTCAGTTGATGCCTACCTCTAGCTCTGGGCGGGAGGTTTCCTAATGTCCACACTGTTAAGACAGTACCTAATTCAGGGCTTTTTTTTAACCTTACTTCTAGATGTTCACCATCTGAACCCATTGTAAATCAACAAACATATATATTCCCCTTCGATAATGATAACTTTAAGAGGATACAGAGTGCTGTTACACAAACGCACAATAGCAAGAACCTAGATTATTGACTTTACCTGTTTCTGCAATTAGGCAACGTGCTTCTTCAGTTGGAAATCCACATACAGCAGGACTCGGATGAAGGGAAGACAAAATGTCAAACTGCAGTATGAGTAAGCAAAGAAGATTAGTACAACAGCTTTGGCAAAACAAAATCAACCCTCAGTCTTCATTTAAAGGACGTACAACCAACAGTAACAGTACTTTGCTTTTTAGTTTATTCAGATTACAAGGCCAGAAATTGATAAGAAATCAGTAAACGGAACCCTCAGACTTCCAAACTCACAAAAAAAAAAAAAAAAAAAACTCCATCCAATGATGGTCTAACCTAGCACAGGGAAATTGATTGCGTACAGTGGGATTGGCAGAGGAAAGGACAGGAAAATAAACCATTCAGTTTTGCAAAATAATCCCCAGTTTGGACCTTGGTTAATGTAGAAAGAGGTGTGAAGGTGGGGGAAGGAGGGAAACACAAGCCTTGCTGACTTGGATGTAATGTGGAAATCAACAAAAATAAAAAGAGTCAACACAAAATTCTCCAACACTAGACCAGTGAACCAATGAGTAGTTTGGTATCAACCTGGTGGTGGTTTACCACAATCCAATGGGGGAAATGTTCAGCTCACAGTAGCATTTCTAAAGTTCGTATTATTGTTATTGTTATTATTATCCAATGGTCAAATGTATAATTGTAATCCAATTTTCCTTCTTTCTATTGTCCTTTCGCCAGAATTTAAAAGTTACTAATTTTGTCCAGATGGGAAATTCCTAATTCAAACTTGCCATGAATTTATGGCTTTGGTGGCCCTTGCACCTTGATTTAATGCTAGCAACGGTTCTTATTTCTCAAATCATGTACTTTTATCCATTTTCAAAGTTATTTGGGGAAACTTCAGGTGATTCTGGAGTCAAGATAGGCCAAATCTGAAGCATAGTCAATACATAGAAGCAACATATAGAAGCGTAGTCAATATAAGCTTGGACTTGGGTTCAGATGCACATTGCCTGACTTAGATTTGCCTGTGCTAATTTCCTCTCCTATTGTTCTTCGAAAATTTTCTAAATTAACATCAACTCAAAGTCATTCAAGATTTGGCTATGGATTCACAACACAAAAGGAAATGAAGGGTGATGAGACCACAAAACATTTATAGACCAAAAATTCAGATTTGATCTCGGAGGCAATTCAACAAGAGAAAGGAGTGCATGGAAGAGAGAGAAAAGTTAACTGACTAAAGTACTAATGGTGAATGGTGATTCAGCCTTTCAAGTCTCAGCATAGATAACCTTAGATTTTTTTTTCCCCCATCCGAATTGTCCGACCCAAAAAAAGAGTCAGTACATCAATTTCTTATCCGAATTTGACTGACCCAAATTTAACCCGGACCCGAATTTCTGCCAGAGCTAGTTGCAATTGCAAGACAAGACTCATCAGCAAGACAATCTTAGCATGATATGATCAGCGCTTCATTTTTTATCACCAATCCTTAGAGTTTCTTTGACTTCTGATCAGCTAAACAATTCTCACATGAAAGATTGCTGTCCCTTGTCTCCTCCAGTAATCCCAGTAGAGTTCTTGCACTTCTCAGACAAAATCATCTACTGTGTCACTTTCTCCAAGAAGAGGACTTATTCGGTATCATCTTAAATGATTTTTAAAAAGCTGTTTCTCCAGAAATGCAGTGTGTGAGGAACGTAAATTCTTTGATTTGATTATGATCAGCGCCCTACTTGCATTTATCATGTCTCCCAATGCATTTTGGGAAATTTCTGAAGTGCCAAAACTATTAGCATGGAAAGACCCATTAATCGTTTGGCCCTCCCCAGACCCCTCATTATTTTTGTTGAGCAAGGCCTTACGCATCTATTCCTGCCTCCTGATCTACTATGGAATCCTCTTTTAATGACACCCAATCACATATTGTGTGAGTCAGAAGGACAATAGAATGCTAAACGTCATCTGCTTGTACTTTGGATTTGACTATGTTTCTAAGGGAGGAGGGAGGGAGAAAAGGTGGGTAGTGAAAAGTTAAACTGCCAGACTGGAGACTAGAGGTTCATAGTAATAAATGATAATGGTTTATGGCACAAATTGATTATGAAACAGCACGAGTTTACTGGAGCCTATTAACAGTTCAAATGGATACCTCATCATCTTCATTTCTTAATCTGCCTTTTAATCGGGCGTACAAGTGCTGAACTCTTGGAAGCTTTCGAATGGCTTTTTGAGGATCCACTATTACTGTGTTACATACAGCCTGTGACAAGCATGTACAATATATTAGATATAAGCAAAATATAAATTCTTCACCCACTTCTGGAAACAGTACAAAATTGCAACGCTTTGTTTGTCACTGATATCTTTTTAGAATATTCAAATGCTTGTGCATTGGCAAAAGAGATGCACTTGCCTCCAGTTTCCTTCTTATGCACTCTCGTACAATTGTAAACTCTAAGTGTTCTTTTGGACTGGCAGCAAAATGTAAAAGAAGCAAACATGTTAACTGGCCATATCAAAACCTATGGAGGACAATTTTTAAAGAAAGGATTCCTCTTAAGGAAAATGTAAGAAACATTATCATGATTATGTACTATTATAGCAGGCTCCACAATGACAAACCTGGATAGGAGATCAATCGCTGTTTGTTCGTCTAAAGTCTTGGATCCAGATCTGGCTCGAGTGCCAGCCAAAGCCTCACTCCAAATGCTAAACTTCTTCCGGTGAAACAGCTGCTCTGGCTATTCAGAAGTGTGTTTTATCAACAATGGAATTAAAATCTTCTATTCACTGAACTGGAGATGAAATCAAGGTAATGTGTGACACGACAAAGAAAATGGCTATCTTCTCAATTTAGTTGGACAAGCAGAAGCAATTTACAGTGCAGCAGAAATACCAGGCCACTAATATTCATGAGAAACACTTGATTGCAGCAAAAGAGGTTCATCAGAATGCCAGACTACTTCATCACAAAAACTACAGATATAGTGATGTTGAGAATGTAGTATCATGAACTACTTTTTGCCAGACATTTACAGGGTCCTATATGCACACCAGGAAGATGAGGGAGGGGGGGGGGGGGGATTGCATGTCCTCCGTTTCTGTCTTATGAGAAGGAAAGGCCGCTACCAGTAGCAGATATAGTCCTCGTGGTTCACACTATAGATAGTAAAAGATATTTGATTCGCCCATTCAGTGGTCTTTAGACAAATTTATAGCCAATCTTTTCTAAATTGGTGGAACCATGGACTACTTCTCCCCAAATCAAGAATCTACTGAAAAAATCCAACAGGGAAATGGATAAAAATATTGAAGATGCCAAAAAGAACACAAATATACACAGCTACTGGAAATATAGGCAAACACAAAACAAATATGCATGACAGCAAAAGGATTGGAAACTATCCACAAAAAGCTAGCATCGAACAGGCTCTTGTATTAACCAATGGTCCAACACAGAAGAGGTCAGTGTAGGTAAAATGAATAATCCCGAAGGGAAATAGAGAGAAAGTTCTTAACAAAGTCAAACAATATAATGAGTTCTCTTATGAAAGGAAACCGAACATTTTTTGTTTGGGGCCTAACTGGCTAAGTATGACAGAAAGGAGCTACAACCATTCCTATCATCGTCCCCTAATCCCAAGTTCAGAACAATGGGCATTGGGCCCCTCTTTCTGATATTGCCACACGAACATGTAGCTCTTTGTCTCCAATATCGTTTATAAACAACATGTCCCCTTTTTGTCTCCCAATACCAGTAGCGCAGCACACGCTTTCACTCTCCTCCATTACGGTTTTCTAAATTTTTCAGTGCTCATGGAGGTTAAGCTGAGGAAGGAAGTCAATGGACTTGTGCGGATAGAGGCAGCAAGGCAAAGGAGGAGGAATAAGCACATGGTGAGAGCAGAAGGAAATAACAAGAGAAGTAGGGATAGAAGAATCAGCTATGAGACAAAAGGGAGGGGCAGGATATTATCATCAATGAAGAGGTGTAAAATTCAATAGACCAATACGAAGATGAAATTTTATCTAAATACGCAAAGAACTGTTTATCAATACAAACATTTCCCAGTGTTGACTCTCCCATGTCCATACCACAGTTACTACACCCCAAGGTAGAATAGAATTGCATATGTGCCTATGGTAGGCAAAAGGAAGCAACTAGGTCTGGGTTATCTTAGACCCATAGCCACTTCCAACTTTTTCTAGAAAACTAAGAACGGAAACATGAATTTGAATCTGAGTGTTCTGGTCAAATGTAGCTAGATTGTCAAATGGGGGAAATGTGCCAAGACCTTCCTTCTCATATGATAGAATTCAATGAAAAGTGGATTAATCTAAAGCAATTGAAAAAAAATGTATTGACCAATTGAACATGAACTTAAGCCAGAAAAGTGAAAGCAAATGAGAAGACGTGAACCTCAAAAATATAAAAACAGACAAAATGGAACTCTGACCAATATCAATCCACCCATAAAAGTGTATGTTTCCATAATTTATGCACTCTTAATCAAGCAAGCCTCCAGTATAAGAACCATGACTCCGTCATTTGCATCATTTACATGAAAAAAAGTTCCCAGGAATGAGAGATATAGCCAGAGACACACATATAACGAAGGATTTAATACACCACGATAGTAAGAGTTGTATGTGGTTAGTGCATAGAAAAGGCTCTTCGACAAGAATAACAAACAAGATCCAAATGGATTCCCAGGGAAGATCACCAAGAAATACTATGCAAAACTTTTTGGGAAAATTCCCTATAAATTACCTGTCCATCTTTTTAGTAAGGAAACGGGAGGCATCACAGTAATCAAGAGATGTCTATTCCATTGTGAAATTTATTTTTTTTTAACAAAGTACTCACGTGACCTATAAGTACAATACCAAGTAAGCATTTGCATAATGTAATATGTCCAAGTCACATACAGTATTTCCAATAAAAGCAGGTGCATTAGGTGGCTGAAGCAAGAACTGGTAAGCATTGTCACCTTCCACCTGTAAAACATATAGTTCACTGGAGTTATGCCATGAAAACATAAAAGTATGCAAGTTGCCACGTCCTAAATCCATGATTGACAAAAAGACTACCTGCAAGCAACCCAACCATGCTATTGGATCGATATCGGAAGCAGTAAATATCCTGCTACTACGTGCGAGTACCACCTAGTAAGACATGAGAATCACCACGTACAAACAACAAATTACATTGACATTGTCAACATAATAGGCCTTCCTTCCACAAAATAAAGTTTCCATGAATAGTAAAGCGTTGAAGTCAAACCTTTGTTAGTGCCGAGCTGCTTCTTGTGATCATCTGTAGTGCTCTTTTGACAGCAGTATCCCAGTGTCTCTCATCAGGAATGTGGAAAACATCGCCATTAATTGATGTTTCAGGAACATCTTTCTCCATTTTCATAATTATAAAGTTGACCTGCCACATCAGAATTTGAACTTATTCCATAGAAAATTCAGATTGAGTTTGAATTGAGACACATTTATTCACAAAGATTACCTGATCCAAGGTAGTTTGAAGTGAATCAATTGCCATTCCCAAAGGGCATGATAGGGAATTGTCCCATGCAACATTAGCAGCTAGCAAAGATCTTCCTCCGAACTCATCGAACTCAACCTGTCATTCCATGTCTAACAATGGGTTGCTTATATATTAAAATGATACCTGATACCAATATATGCAGTAACCATACTAAGCAGGACATACACACAAGAAGAGAGCCTGAGGGTCCCACCTGAGGAACCATGAAGTAGAAGGAACCAAAAGGTTCCCACTCCATCGATGTGTCCGCTTTTGCATCAAAGCGGATGGCTCCATACGCACGAATTAGAGGACTGCTCTTGGACAGAAACCTTCAAACCGTACAAGTTCAATGATTATTGGTTTCATATTAATAAGTCCATAATTTGAATAGCTGAAAAAGGAATTATTTGTTGGCTTAATTGTAATAGACTGAAGCAAATCGCCTCTCTAAACCTCCTCTATTTCTTTTCCATGCAGCAGCAGGTAGTGAATGATTTCTAAAGTCTTGAGTCAATCAGAATCATTCACTTTGAATGTTTTAATTTAGGGGTAAACGGCTACATCACAACCCCCCCCCCCCCCAAAAAAAAAAAACATTTTGTAGAGGGATTTTTGCGGCCTTGGACTTGGATTTTGTTTTGGATTATTGGTTTCATATTCATGATGACATTTATACGTTCCCTAGTTACACTTCCAAAAAGTGTGCCTTTCTTCAATTGGACCAATTTCTAAAACAATGACAATAAAGTAGGTCAATCCCAAAATGAACTCAAGAAATCATAAACATAAGCTCTATTTGGACAAATTTCTTCATGAAAAGATGTAGCAAGTCTCATGTAATCGTCATACCTAAAATAAACCTATACATGACCATTTTTCATTTTAACTAGGTCACCAACAACTTGTTTACGCATGAATTTGAACAAAAGTTTCTATTAGATGAATTATTAGCCACCCCTAATCCTAATTACCACTCAAAATATTTAATTAATCACCTCAAATTTTCCAAAATGTCATTTCTAGAAAAAGTCTGTGTCATTATAACCTTTTACATTAGACAGTCTTACATGAGACAATCAAACTCATTATTCATTAATATGTAGACAAATTGTTAGCAGGACATGCATCAACTTGTGTCAAACACTTTAATCAGCATTGGAAGAAAGAGAAATTCAATAACATTAACAATTCAATCGGCGAAATCACACATTAGTAATCACACTAGTAAGATTTTAACCAGGCAAATCAAAACTAGAATTGCGAAGAGCAGAAGACAAAGTAGGGTTAGTTAATACCTTCTAATAGATCTCCAATCGTGGAAAGAGAAGGGGCGAGAATGGCGGAAGTAGACGGCGGCACCTACGCCGGCGACGCTGATCAAATCGTGGTTTGTAGAAGGAGAGCTGCCATTGCCGTTGGTATGCCCTTCGATCAACAACTCAGAACCGTTAGGGTTTCGCCGCCCAGAGAAGAAAAAGCGCGGGAGCTTTTGGTTGTGAGGCTGAGACTGAGCATGAAGCCAATCTATGGCTTCTATCTGTTGTTCAATTGGTACCTTCAAATAAATGCACCCTTTATTTGTTGAGCTAAATAAAAGTTACTTTAAAAATCAATATGAATGAAATTTGTATCAATTCAACTTTGAAAAAAAATATCTATCAATTTCTTAACATATATAATGATTTGTTGTTGCAGTACGATGTTATCATTAAAGTTGTAATAAAAATCCTAAAATAAATATAATATTATAATTAAGAATAAAATATTATAAAAGATATTAATGGAATTATAATATTAAAAGCGGTAAAAGTTAACTATGTGATAAATAATATAAAACAAAAAGAATACTTCCAAAGTTTATGCTATGTTACTTCTAAAGTCAACTATTTGATATCTAAGGAATAAAATTAAAATTATTCATATCAAAAGAAAATGGGTAATTGAATTCTAATAATACGAACTTTTGGTCATATAAGACTTAATAATACGAACTTTCGATTTGATTCTTAATAATACGAACTTTGACCCCCTGTTGCCCCCAGTAACTCGGTGGCAGGATGACGTGGCTGCCAGAGTAATATATTTTGACTTTATTTTGTACACAGTCAGCATTTGACTTGCCACATCACCTCTCTTCCTTTCCCTTTCCCTTTCTCTCTCCTCCTTCCCCTTTCTCTCTCCTCCCCTCCTCTCCTTCGATCCAGAGAAGACATGGACATGGCCATGGCTTGTCCTTCTCTTCTCTCTATTTCTCTCTCTACAACATCCTGCACTCTACAAAAAATAGAGCCATGTAATCCCCGCATTTCGAATCAAACTCTAGCATTTCTATTCAAAATACCCAACAACAAAACCCACCATTTCCAGATTAATCAACACAGAAATTCAGATTGAACCCTTTTCCAGAACCCACGCGGGATTAACAATGAGATTGCACCAAAATGAGTAGAAGCTTAAAATCAAAGCAAAATTAATCGAAGAAAGAAAATGAACAAACAAATCTGTGAATAGAATTCAACAGATGATGATGGCAACACTATCTTTCATTTGGCAACTGTACACAAGCATTTGGAGGTATGTACCTTTTCAATTCTCTTAACACATAAGTGAAGAATAGTCTCCCCTGTATCCAATATGAACCGAGTCGATTCAGGAGAGGCTCGAGTCAACTGTTTGACCACCTCAACTTGAACCCCTTTCCACGATTGCCAGGTGCGAGGTGGAGAGGCAGGCGGCCAAGCGAGTCTGACTCGGTGGCTAGGTTGGGGTTATCAACCCAGAAATTCAGATCGAACCCAGAACCCAGCAACCATTCTCGAGCGGCAGAACAATACCCACCAAAATCGAGATCCCAATCAACAAAAACAAACAATACCCGCCAAAATTAAAGTCATGGCCATGACAGGGTGTTGTAGAGAGAGAAATAGAGAGAAGAGGAGGACAAGTCATGGCCATGGTCATGTCTTCTCTGGATCGAAGAAGAGGAGGGGAGGAGTGAGAAAGGGGTAGGAGGAGAGAGAAAGGGAAAGGGAAAGGAAGAGAGGTGATGTGGCAAGTCAAATGTTGACTGTGTACATAATAAAGTCAAAATATATTACTCCGGCCGCCACGTCATCCTGCCACCGAGTTAAGTTGAACTTAACTCGGTGGCGTGTTACTGGGGGTAACAGGGGCTCAAAGTTCGTATTATTAAGAATCAAATCGAAAGTTCGTATTATTAAGTCTTATATGGCCCAAAGTTCGTATTATTAGAATCCAATTACCCAAAGAAAATTGATAACTATTGAGATTGAGATCCAAGGAATCATAGGTTACTAGAGAGGCTGGATAAAAATAATATATATATATATATATATATATATATATGTCCACTTAGGCCTTGTTCTTTTATATTGTCGGTTGTGGGTAACGGTGTGTTGCAGTAAAATTTAAAAAGTGCGGTGAGTTGTGGTGGAGTTATGATATGTGAGATAGGTGATGGGAAAGCTAAGGATGTTAAAAGTAGAGGAAAAAACTTAGGAGATATATTGCATTATTGGTAATGATTATGGTGTGGTATAGTGAAGTCTGATAGAAATTAAAAAGTGTGGTGCACTGTGATACCGTACTGCAATCTACCACGTAAAAGAAGGGAACCTTATAACAACAATAATATCATTCAATCCCAATGTGGTCCCACTAATGCAATATATTCACTTACATTTTTAATTAATTTAATATTTTGGGCCGATTTGTGCTTATGGTAATTATCATACACATACACAATACTATTTAACAATGATTCGTGTCTTAAATCAAAATGTTTTTAAATATTTGTCTATAATTTATATTCTTTGTGATTATAACTAATAAAAATTTTAGTAATTACACATATTTAAAATTATAAACACATATTATCCATCGGTCATGTTGAAAAATGTAAAACCCCGAAAAAAATCCAAAGATGTTGACCGTGATGTCGTTAGTAAATTAGGTTTGACTTCATTATTTGTTATTATTCGTTTGTGTTTATTTTTGCTAACACTTGAGCTCGTAGGATCGTGAGGGACTAACAAGGATATATCGATAATTTCGGAGGTTTAGTATTATTAGTTTTACTCTTTTTATTATTAGTATTACTATTAATATTATTGTGTTATATGAATAATTACGTGAATATTATTTTGCTATGTGATTACTATTAATAATATTATTATTAGTGTTATTATTATTATTACTATTATTATTATTATTATTATTAGTTTGTTTTTAGAAAAATCAGTTTTTTAGTGTTGGGTTAGATTATGATTAAAATTAGACTAATTGGGTGTGGTTAGTATAAAAGCTAGTTTCTCTCTCAAAAACCCTAATAACAATCAAACCCTAGCCTCTCCTCTCTCTCCCGTCTCCCTCCTTTTCTCTCTACCGTGGACTCCCAAACGTCGCCGGAGCACCGCCTAGACCACCGCTGGCCGTTTGACCACCACCGCCGAACGTCATTGAGCACCACCCAGAACCTCCGCCAATCGCTAGCACCGCCGCGCACCGCCGGAACGCGAAACCAAGGGAGTTGGTCGCTGCTGCTGCTGTTGCAGTCGTCACAAACGCCGAACACCGACACTGCACCACCTCCGACGAACCCCGAACCCGACGCGTGTCCGTCACTGTCGCCTGCTTGTTCTAACGCCAACCTAAGTGTCGTCCAACCCCTTACGTAAACCCTTCTTTTGAGTTTAGTGTTCTGATATTTTTGTTTCTTTGTTCTTGATCTGTTATTATGCTTACTATATTTACGTAAATTTGTTTTAGATATTAAAAATATTATTCTGTGTGGGTTCTTGGTTCTTTAATTTGAGTGCCCTTCTTTTACACGTGCATGAAATTGGGTTAGAATATTAATAGGTTACTTTGTTCAATAATTATAATGGTTGTTGATGATTCATGTGTGAATATGATTAATATTATAGGTAAATCATGTTAAAGTCTTGTTAGTATTATTTCATGCATGCTTTTAGGGTTAGTAGAAATATTAAAGTTGATTTCATGTTCTACATTTTGGTTTTGATGATAGGAGGTTTGATGTTTGGATCTTAGTTGGATTAGGTTAATTACTTTGGACTTTAGTTACTGTTTTAAGCCCAAATTAGAAACCCGGGATCGGATTGGTGGAAGTTAGAACCGAATTTGCAAATTAAATGGAAACCGGTAACGGGACAGTTTTGATGGGGTCTAAAGATCGGGTCACCACGGTTAAGTTGTCTTTTGATCGAACCCTTTGGACTGGAGTTTCCCTTAGATGTTAGCTTTCATAGGAATTTTACGGACCGGACTTTGGAATTTTATAAGTCGAGTTATACCCCGATTACCAGACCTAGGTCAGGTCTGGACAGTTTTGGAAGATGACGGTTTTTGAGGACTTTAAAGCGTGTTTTGGGTCTCGAGTTCAACTTAAGAGTTTTAGTAGACATCCCGAGGTTTCCGAAAAGTTCAAAATCAGACCCATAGGATATCGAGAAGTCAAGTTAAGACCCTTTTTGTGTGGATGTTGTAATTTGTCTTGTCATGTGAAATTACTAATGAATGTGTTGTTGATTGAAAAAGTTTACTTGGTATTATTATGCGATTACTTGGAATGTGTTAGGTAATTTAAAGTGTAAATTCATGATTGATAGGAACCTATAGGGTTCCTAGGGGAGGGTTAGTTAGAAGGTAGTTAATACTAACTTCGAAGGGCGCGTTTTGATTAGAATAATTATTCTATTGTAGGCCCGAGCTAATTCGCGTCGTTAGTGAGCTCAAGTGTGTTCGTTTTGCTGTGAAGTGAAGCTAACCAGGTAATGTCTATGCCCTAATCCCCACCGGGATGCTCTTTAAATGTGTTTTAATGTTTTCTAATATGTTTTGAGAATTTCATCCCGAAAGGGGACTTTATGTGGAAAGTGTGGCCATCTGTTTTTGATATTTGTTTGTAATGGTGGATTTATGAGTTACTGAAATTGAGATGGTCTTTTATTAGTGGTTTTATTATTGATTTTGATAAACCTAGGTTGGGTTTGACTTGAGAGCTGTGAGATGAGATTGCATAAGATACTAATAATTCAAGTGAAACATTAAGCGAGTTTATTTGGTCGTAGCCTGTGGTAGGCAAAGTCCAGGACCACAGTGCTAGTGGTAGGCGGAAATATGAACTCTTGATATTCTGGTCGTAGCCTATGGTAGGCAAAGGGTCTAGGACCCTGGTCGTAGCCTATGGTAGGCAGAAATGTGAACTCTTGATATTCTGGTCGTAGCCTGTGGTAGGCAAAAGGTCTGGGACCCTGGTCGTAGCCTGTGGTAGGCAGAGGATCTGGGATCCGGTATGATATTTGTTACCTTAAGGGATGTGATATCCCGCCCGCATAATAAAATATGATTTGGTTGGGTTGAGGAAAACAGTTAAGGGATTAAAGGTTTGTGAAATGGTTTGACTTATTTCCCTCTCCCTCAAATGAATTGAAATGAACTTAACTTGTTTTTAACGTTAGGGGTAGACATTATTGAGATTTTCCCCTCATTTTTGAAATGTTTGTTTTCAGGTGAATATCTAAATGTTGGGGATGGGAATTAGAAGTTAGGACGACTTTTTTTTTGAAGCTATCTTTTATGTTACGTTACTTGTGAAAGACTTGAAGCTAGTTTGATTTGTTAGTTGGTTTACCATTATCAGACATGTCATAGTTTCCCTTCTTGCCTTGTATTCCTTCGGGGATTGGCAGTGACGTCCCAAATAAGAGTTGAGACTTCCGCTGAAATTTTACCGTTAATAGTTTGACTTTGACTTTTTCTATAATTGAATTTTCGGGGCGTTACAAAAAATATAAATAGTACGCTAATCATATGATTATGAATGATATTAAAAATACACACTTTACACATTATATATTTATGAAAGATTTTTTAACCAAACATTATTTCTATATAACTTATAATAACAATCCTTAAAGTAATAAATGTATTTTTAATAATTTAACTCTGTATAATATAAGGTCTAATAAAATGTATTTTTAATAATTCCTCCAACCAAATTAAGATTGGGTTCAGGGTATAATTTACTCTTTTATTTTTCTCTCTAGAAAACACTAGCGTCCATTTCCTTAGAGGGGCTGTCATCGATTTTTTTATCGATGGTAAGCCGCAATTTGATTGATTTCTATCTAAATTATTAGTTTGGTTTTTCGTTTACGCACAATGAAAGTTAGTCTCTTCTTTTGTAAGAGTTTTTTTGTACCTTATTTAAGGTTTTTAGTCTTTTTTTAGAGTTTTTGTTTAGTTGATGTGATCTAATACGTTGGATGGATTGACTTTCAAATCGTTATAGCACGGTTGTGAGGTTCTCCATCAATGGTAAAGATGCATTGTCATCGAAAAAAAGGCAGACTCATCGAAGAACAATCGGAGTCGAACATCAGTAACATTAATATTAATTATTTGGAAGTTGAATTTCACATCTATGTTTTAGATCTACAATTGTTCAACCATGATTTTTATTGTAAGAGCTGTATGGCTTGCTATTAATGAAATTGTTGTGTTTGGTTTCAAAAAAAAATATAAGGTCTAACATAATTTAAGTAAAATTTAAGAGGATAAAAAAATATCTTAATTAGAAACGACTATTATTTTTATTACTATAAAAAGATAAAAAGATTGATCTTTCAAAGAAGCACTCATCCAAGGGATGACGTTAAAATTAGGTTTGTTAAAAATATCTTACTCCGTAGTTAGAAACAATTATTATTTTATTATTAGTTGTCTTATCAACGTAATCATATAATACAACCTTATTTTAAAAGTTAAACTAGATTAAGGTTCTGTTATTTAGGTTTGTTAAAATTAGGTTTGGATGAATTTGATTGGATTGAATAAGTTATCATGCTATTTTGGGAAATCATATTTTTAGAGATGATATCTTTTTGAAGAATTATGTAAAATTTGGATAAATTTAATGTTTGGATATATTTGAATTGAATTAGATTAGATAGTTGAACAAATACAAATAACAACGCCTAATTATGACTTACGTGCTGAGTGCTGACATAAGCTGCCAATGGCATAATACAAGTGGGCATTCATGATTCACGACCGACGCTTTCTATACAATTCTTTTTTTTATATATATTCATGATTCACGACAGACGCTTTTTATACAATTTTTTTGAAATATATTGTACTCCCTCGTTTTTTTTTCTTTGTCATGGTATGATTTGTGTCGAAAACATGTACTATTTTTTTTATTATATACAATAATTTATCATATAAAAATTATATTATTAAATTCGTAATGAAAAGTAGTATTAAAAAATATAAATTATAATTTTTGATAAAATATTATGAAAGAAATTATTAAATTAAGATGAACTTTAAAAAGTACGAAAGACAATTATTTTTGAACGGATGGAGTACTCAAATTGGTACATACTTATATAGGTGTTTTTTTAGACCCTGTTATTTGGATTGATGTCTCTTTCCAATCCAATCTAATATAATCTAATCCAATCCAAACCTTACACAATTTCCTTAAAAAACATCATATCTGAAAACACAATTACCCAAAAAAACATAATTTATCCAATCTAATTCAATCCAATCCATCCAAACTTCATTTTATCCAATCTAAAGAACAGAGCCTTAATTATTAGAAGTTTAAAAAGGCCAAATAGGTCGTAACTGAATAACAATAACAACATAACAACTAAAAACTAACAAAAAAGGAGCATTACAACACAGACGGTCAAAAACAAATAAATTATAATTAGAACTCAGAATTTACAAATTTTTCCATGCGCCAATATTTCTTTAAAAAAACTTATATATGTGGTTTAATGAGTTAAATTCTTTTGTAAAACTTATCAATATTTATTAATACATTTACCGTAAATTCATTGATATTATTAATTACAGAAATTCATTAAAACCTGCAAATTTATGAATTTGTCATATGATAAATTGTCATACTCAAAAATACATATATAAATGATCTCGGTAGGTCATTTTCGCGCGGATCAAGTACAATTTATCATTTTCCCATGCATATAAAAGTGATTGAAAATTAAATAACGAAAATGATATGAGCGTTGGGATAATTAAGACATATTTTAAATATCTTATCTTATCATTAAAACTATATTATTATATATTAAAATGGAATTAAATGATATGATTGAATTCCATAACTATAATATTACATAAATGACATAAAATTGTACTTTTGCTCATTATTTTTTTTATATTTCAAACAAATGCTTAAAATGAACTTAATGGAAATGGTTGATTTGATTATGGCATTATTTGTGCTAATTGACACAATCTACGCATCCCAAATGTCTTATAATTAATAATTAATAATTATTATTAAAAAAAATAATATCAAAAATCATTAAAAAAACCAATTTAGTGAAATGTAAGATATATAAATAATGTCTTGCAGTGGCAAATTATACATTATTATGTTCATCAAATACACATAAAGTCCCCAAATTTTTATCCCAAATTATACAATTTTTTTTTTTACCAGTGACAATAGCCACCCGTCACTTATCTAGAAATCCGCCAATTCGATAAACGAAAATGATAAATGGCCATTTATGAACCGTGAACAAGCCCATGATTAATCCCTTGGATTTTATAGGAATATAGATATGCTAGTGTGCATTAGTTCGTTTGATACAACAAAGAAGGAAATACATAGGTAGAAATAATATGAGGATAAGGAAAAAGATGATAAGATTCCACGTGTGAGGGTAGCTTATCCTATTATCATTCAGAATAGGAAACCAAAATGAATGAAATTACGTACCTGGATACGAATGATGCCAGAGGAGAGTGATGGAGGTTCATCCTTGAGCTCTGAAATGGCGGAGTTTAGACACTCCATGGCCTGCAATGGCGTCGAAACTGGCAATAGGCTTCGAGTTTCAATGGTACGAACGGGAACAACTACTTTACTAGGGTCACCTTGGCACCCATTCATGGACAAAAGTGAACGACACACCTGATGATATTGTCTCTGTCTCTGTTTCTGTTTCATCAATCAAATTAAGCATCAATTCAACAAAAAGATGAAGAAATGCATGCTTATTTATTAATTAGTTAAGTTACCTGGGAAGTTGGTATTGCAACTGATGAAGAAATGCAGATTTTGGTGGGGTTGAATAGTGCTGCTTGTTCCAAGTCATCTTGAAAAGATTTTGCAATGTGTGTTCTTACTGATAAGGCAGAATAACCAGAAGCAGTCATTATTGGTGACTGAAATGAAAGTAGTACTGTGATTGGCTAATTATATATGGGTCTTCTCTGATGTCTGTGTGCTTTTTGGTGGGCAATATCAGAGACTTGTATTTCTTGATTTTCGTTGGGATTTGTGGGGGAATGTTTTGGGTGTATATATTTGGAGAAGATAGGTGGTAAATGGCCCCCCACCTTAAATTCATCTTCCCCCACAAAGGCCTTGCTTTGGTTTCCCCGTTATTTAGGTTATGTTTTTTTGGATTGGTAACTTTTTTTTATTCTAATCCAATTCAAACCTTGCACAATTCCTCAGAAAAAACATCCCCTCTAAAAACATAATTCCCCAAAAAAGAATTCAATCCAATCCAATTCATCCAAACATCATTTTATTCAATCCAATCCAATCTAATCTAATTCATCCAAACATCATTTTATTTAACCTAATCTCTCATTACTTTATCATCCAAAATAATATGACTATATTTTTAGATAATTTATATTTAAAATTTTTTATTCAATTCACAAAATTTATTTAAAAATAAAAAAATAGGTGATGTGACGTTTACTTACCTTCACTAATTTCTTTACCATGTCTAACTTTTAAAGAATAGGATCTAATTTTCTTGTTACTCCAGTATTGGATCGAGCCAACTTCCAGTCCATTCTTTTTTTTACATGCATGCTATTCACCTTTTTTAAAATCAATATTTAATCAATAATTTCTTATATAAGATTTTTATTTAAAAAATATAATATTATACTATTGTAATAGTATCTTTTTATTACGAATCTAATGACATCAACTTTTTACGTGAATTGTTATACAAATTAAAATATTAACAATAAAAGTTTTTGCACGGAAATTTAGACGATAGATAAAAAAGAACATTAGTAGTAATATTGATTGATAGTACTATATACTCTCTCTGTTCTATATTAATTGTTGCTTTTAGAAATTGTGCAGTTAAATTTTAAGTGTCTGTTTAGACCTAGGAAAGTAGCATGGAAAAAAAATAATTTGGAAAGTGAGAATTTTTTCTTTGTTTGGATTGAGGAAAAATGTATGGAAAAAAATAGTTGGAAAATTACATGGAAAATTTGGGGAAATAAAGAACAAAAAAATTTCCCTTAAAAAATGAAAGGAAAGTTGAGAGAAAAATTTTGGTTATATAAATCAACCTTTCTCTCTATCTCTAACTCTCTTGTCTTTCTCTCTCTAACTCTAATTCTCTTCTCTTCTATATCTTTCTCTGTATAACTTTCTTCTCTCCCCCCCTCTCTCTCTCTAACTGTCTAACTCCCCTCTTTCTCTCTCTCTTTCTAACTATCTTTTTTCCCTCTCTCTCTCTCTCTCTAACTATCTTCTCTCTCTCTCTCTCTCTCTCTCCCTCTAACTATCTTTTCTCTCTTGCTCTCTCTCTCTCTCCAAAATCACATCATATGATCTATAAAAATGAAACTTGATATTTACAAGTTTCCATGTAAATTTTATTTTTCCATGTGTTTTTTCTTCAAACCAAACAAGGAAAAGAAAATTGAATGGAAAATCAATTTTTTTCCTTCAAAATTTTAATTAAACCAAACAACGGAAAAAATTTACTTTACCACAACAAATTTTTTCCTCTAATTTTTTTTCCACGAGATTTTTTTCCACCCCGTTTTCCTAGGTCCAAACGGACCCTAAAAGTTTTGTCCATAAATTTATTAATATATACAATAACTTATTATATAAAATTGTTACCATTATATTTACAATGAAAAATACTATCATAAAAGTATAATATTGCAATTCTTAATAAAGTATTATATAAGAATTATCAATAAAAAAAATAACATTGATGATCGTGACAATCAACTAAGCGACGATTAATATAGAATAAAGGGAGTAGTATCCATAACTATTATAAAAAGCGCAGTTTTTGTTGTTGTTTTGCTGCTTGCTCTGCCTGCTTATGTTCACACAAAAATTTACTATTTTACCCGTGGATATAATAATTAATTAGCAATTTGTCTTTAGTTTGTGTTCACACACGAATTGACAATTTTACCCTCGAGTACAATAATTTGTTTTTAATGAGGGTAAACACGGGTCTGGTGTATTTCGATTTTGGCTAACTTTCACTCTAAAAACACGACTCGGGTGTATTTCAAATTCAAGTTAATAAAAGTCAAATGTTATTTGATAGTAAAAATTTCGTTTTAGGGTAAATACGGGTCGGGCGTAATTTAGTTTCGTGTAAATTTCTCTCTAAAAATACGATCCAAGTGTATTTTGTGTTTAGGTAATACGACAGGGTGTATTTTAAATTCATATAAGTACCGGTGAAATGTTCTTTGACAATAAAAATTTCTTTTAGCTTTATACGGGCAAGATGTTTTTGATAGTAAAATTTTTTTAGGGTAAATACGGGTCAAGTGTATTTTAGTTTAAGGTAAATTCCATTCTAAAAACATGACCCGTGTGTATTTCAGGTTTAGGTGAAAATCAGGTGTATTTCAAATGCAGGTAAGTACAGGTCAAGTGTTCTTCGACAATAAAATTTTCTTGTAGTTTTATGTAAATATATTTTGGTACAATTATAATATTTGTACAATGAAAACTTCAAAATTCTTAACATACGACAATCTTTAAAAGATTTTATGTTAGTATGGAAACTAAATTGTTGTACATTGTATTTGAAAAATAAATATAATACTATTTATAATTACATAATATTGTATTATTGTTTGTAATTTTGCATATTCTATTAAGTATATTAAAACACAGTCTCCTATAATGAGATGATGCCATGTGTAACCTAAGGTATTAAATGATAATTTTTTTAAAAAAAAAAACAAATATCAATCATCTATTATCTATTCTATTATCTATTAATTATATTAAAACAAAACACATGTATCTAACAAGTTGCCATGTGGCACTCCAATTTATAAATTGAACTCTAAATTTTTTAAATTAAAATTTAACTTCAAAATTAAAGTCCCCTCAACTTCCTATGTTGAATTGATAATTTATTTTTTGAAGAGCTTAATCACTATAAGCAAATTAATTGATACTTAATTACAACATAATTATGAAAACCACTTTAAATAAATTAACTATAAAAATTTACAATTATCAAAATAATTTCTTTATTTCATCACAATTATGAAAATCACTATAAATAAATTCAATGTAAAACTTTTACATCATAGAAAAATAATATTAAACAAATCATAAAATTTTTACATATTTTGTTTAGAAAATATATTATAATTAATAGATAATAGCAGAACTTCATTCACTAACTGATAAATAATTATTTGATAAATATTTGTAATATTTTATATATTAAAAAATAATTATTTCAATTTTCATAAGTTTAACAAACATATTCTGTCATAAAATATTTGACACACATAATTCTTGATAGTTTAATAATTGGCAATCATCCCGTGCATCGCACGGGATATATAGTGCTAGTTAAGTATATTAAAACACAATCTCCTATAATGAGATGATGCCATGTGTCAACTAAGGTATTAAATGATAATTTATTTTTAAAAAAAACAAATATCAATCATAGAAGTTGAAAGGTCACATTATACCAATTGAATTTAATTTTAGAAAAATAATAATTAAATATCAATCATCAAAAGTTACAATGTTATATATAAGGAATCCAAAGTTGCTACGATTACATTTCAAATTTTCATACTTATCTACATAATTTAAAAGTACAGTAAAACTCACTTACTATTTACAGTACATTTTAAAAAAGTGTTTAGCAAAATAAAATACTAAAAATTCTTGCAACTTGAGTATTGAAGAGAGGCAAGTAGTTACAAACAAATTGGAAAATAAAAAATAAAAGAATAACCCGTGCATAGCACGGGTACAAAGACTAGTTTTAATTTATAATCTAAGGCTGTAAAACCCCGAAAAATTCAAAGCTGTTGACCATTATGACGTTTGTAATTTAAGTTGACTCCGTTAATTTTTGAGAAGCTATTGGCGATTAATTCTGCTAACACTTGAGCTCATAGGATCGTCGAAGGTCTAACAAGGGTAAAATAGTAATTTTATACGTTACGGGAACGTGCTTAGAGTAAGGGTAATTTGGTAATTTTATGTGATTAGTATTGTATGATTATATGTGTTTTTCTTTTAATTATTTGATGAATTATGTGTCTACTTTTGATTATTATTATTATTGATATTATTATTATAATGCAATAAATTACTAAAAGATACCCTATGTTTTGCGGTATCTATTTTCAGGGGACCATATTATTGAAAATAATTTCTAGGTACCCTGTGTTTTGTAGTACCTATTTTCTGGTGACAAATTATCTTTTAGTTTTATTACAAGATCTCTGAGACTATGTAAAATTGCAAAAATATCCCTACTTTGATAAAAGCTTGTCTATTTATATTTCTACCTGCATTACTATTTGTTTTAAAGAAGGGAAATTGGATTTAAATAATCTGAACTTTGGGTCATAGTAGACTAATAATTTGAACTTTAGATTTGGTTCTAAATAATTCGAACTTTGATCCCCTTGGATTCTAGCAGAATGTCACTGAGTTAAGTTGAACTTAACCCGGTGGCGGGATGACGTGGCGACGGAGGCACGTGCTTGGGCTTTTTAGTTGTGTCATGTCAGCTTACTATTGCCATCCCGCCGCCGAGTTAAGTTGTGGCGTGATATTAGAATCCAAGGAGGTCAAAGTTCAGATTATTTAGAACCAAATTTAAAGTTCATATTATTTAGTCTACTATGTCTCAAAGTTCAGATTATTTAAATCCAATTCCCCTTTAAAGAATTAGCATCTCCATATTTTTCATTGACAAACTCTGATATTTGTTTTTTAAAGAATTACTATATGTTTTGCATTACTATTTGCTTTGATACCAAATGAAAAATATGGAGATACTAATTCTTTAAAACAAATAGTAATGCATGTGAAAATATAAATTGACAAGAATTTATGAAGGTAGGGATATTTTTGTAATTTTATATAGTCTTGGAGGATCTTGTAATAAATCTAAAAGATAATTTGTCATCAGAAAATAGGTACTACAAAACACAGGGTACCTAGAAATTATTTTCAATAATATGGTCCCCTAAAAATAAATACAGTAAAACATAAGGTACCTTTTAGTAATTTATTGTTATTATTATTATTAGTATTATTATTATTATTATTCTTACGTGATTATTATTATTATTATTATTATTATTATTAGTATTACTCTTAT
This sequence comes from Portulaca oleracea, assembly GCA_029582165.1. Classification (NCBI taxonomy): domain Eukaryota; kingdom Viridiplantae; phylum Streptophyta; class Magnoliopsida; order Caryophyllales; family Portulacaceae; genus Portulaca; species Portulaca oleracea. The sequence continues at coordinate 24,176,027 of CM055877.1, read as the reverse complement.
TACCATTATTATTATGGTTGTTATTGTGATTGTTATTATTATTGTCATTATTATCTCTTATTATTATTATTGTTAGTATTGTTATTATTATTATTATTATTATTATTATTATTATTATTATTGTTCATTATTATTAAGCGTGGGTGGTGGTAGTATTGTATTAGTATTAGGTGTTGTTATTAGATACAAGTAGTAGTAATTTTATCTTAGTTAGAATTAATAGGGATATAGCTTTAGTTAGTCGGTTAGATGGTTTTGGCAGAGTTAGATTAGGTTAATGTTAAGAAGGGAATTAGGAGTTAACTAAGTTAGAAATCAAAACTCCCAAAAACCCTACGTACTCCCTCTGCTCTTCCTCCCTTGTTCTTTTCTTTTCCCTCCTGCCGTGCGAACTCACCAAGCCTTTCATACCTCGTTTTAGTTGTTTCTCTCTCCCGGGTTTCCACCCACAAACCATTGCCGCCCCACACTAGCCACTAACACCACCCCAGGACGCTCCACCGCCACCACCAACGAACCGCCCTGGTCATCGGGATCACCAACCCCGAGCCACAACCTGTGCAGAAGCCCAGAACCGAGGCATCGTGTGACTGTCGCTGCCGTTGCTGTGTGTGTGTTCCTATCACCACCTCCGGCCACCGCACCACCTCGTCATCATCCCAGAGTCGCCACCGCCGCCAGTCAGCCAGCTCCGGCCTCCTCCCACTCGTGTGTTTTGGGTATAAACTTTAGCCTTGGCCTAACTATGTGGTGTTCGGTTTAGTTGTGTGTATTAATACATGTATTAGCATTTAGCACATATAGTTGGGTTATTAGTGCATGTTTACGTAATGTCACTGTTGTTATATGTGAGTAAAGTATCATATGTATTTAGGGCGTTATTAATGCATGATTGGTTGATTTATGCTAACTATGTTTGTTGTTTTAATCTCGTTAATTTCGTATTTATAGGTGAATCGTGTAGATTTAGTTTATTATATTCTCTATCAGAATTTAAATTAAGTATTGTTTTTACTTAAAAATTATGTTATAATTAACTAAAAGTTGTTTTAAAACCCTTTTTAATAATTTCATAAGTTTTATAGTGTATTATATTTATTAAAGTTTCAAACTTTATGTATTCATTATTATTCTATCATTATATTATGTGTCGATTTTTTATTATATTATCGATTTTCTTTACTTAAATTTTTTTTTTGTTATAGTCGGTGGTAACTAGCCATTGGTATCTTGTTATGTTTTTATGAAGTTTAGAGGTTCAAAGTTTAATTTTTATTTTTTTGTTACGTTAGTAATTACCTTGTTTTAATTTGTAAAGCAGGCTACTGTGTATGAACATGTACGTGGCCTTATATATGTATTAAACATGCTCCTTAGTTACTCGTTTGAGTATTAGAGGTATTAACAGTACTATTATTATTGTATTATTGGTTAATTGATTAGGTATTTATATGGTTTTCTTGGTCTTTCATGTTGCTAGCGTGTTTGTGTTAGTAAATAATTAAATCATGCTTTTATGAGAGTTATGGTATGTATACATGGTAATGTTGTAAATCATGTTAAAGTTTGGTAATATTCGTATTCGTGTTTAGGGTTACTAATAAAGTTAGAGTCTTTATTAAATATGAGTTCTTTACTTCTTGGTACTTGGATTGATATGTTGTTTATTCTTGTTGTTAGTCGGAAGTTTAGATTAAATTAGATTGGACTTGGTTAGATTTTTAAATAGGGACTTTGGTTGGAGTAAGGTTAGGAAGAACTTTAACCTTAGCCACTGTTTTAGGCTCAAATTAGGATCTCGGGATCGAATGGTAAAAGTTAGAACCGTGATTACCGATTATATGGGAGCTGGAACGGGACAATTTTGATGATGTGTAAAGAACGGGTCACCATAGGTGGTATAGTTGTCCTTTGATCAACCCTTTGAACTGGAGGTTCCCTTAGATGTTAGGTTTCATAGGAATTTTACGGATCGGACTTTGGAATTTTATAAGTCGAGTTATACCCCGATTACCAGACCTAGGTAAGATCTGGACAGTTTGGAAAGATGACTGTTTTTGAGGACCTTAAAGCATGTGTTGGGTCTCAGATTCAACATAAGAGTTTTAGTAGACATCCCGAGGTTTCCGGAAAGCCCAAACCCAGACCCATAGGATGTCGGGAAGTCAAGTTTCGACCCTTTTTATGTGTATGTTGTAATCTGTTTTATTGATGTTAGTTAGTAATGAAAACGTTGTTGAGAGAAAATGTTGTTTTAATCTTGTTATGTGATTACTTAGAATGTGTTAGGTGATTTAAAGTGTGAATTCATGATTGATGGGAACCTATGGTGTTCCTAGAGGAGGGTTACTTAGAAGGTAGTTAATACTAACTTCGAAGTGCATGTTTTGATTATAATAATTATTCTATTTTAGGCCCGAGCTAATTCGCGTCGTTAGGGAGCTCAAGTGTGTTCGCTTTTGCTGTGAAGTGAAGTTAACCAGGTAATGTATATGCTCTAATCCCCACTGGGATGCTCTTTAAATGTGTTTTAACGTTTTCTAATCTGTTTTGATAATTGCATCCTGAAAGGGGACTTTATGTGGAAAGTGTGGCCATCTGTTTTTGATATTTGTTTGTAATGGTGGATTTATGAGTTATTGAAATTGAGATGGTCTTTTATAAGTAGTTTTGTTTTTGGTTTTGATAACCTGGGTTGGGTTTGACTTGAGAACTGTGAGCTGAGTTTTGCATAAGATACTAATAATTCAAGTGAAACATTAAGCGGGTTTATTTGGTCGTAGCCTGTGGTAGGCAAAGGGTCTGGGACCCTGGTCGTAGCCTGTGGTAGGCGAAAATGTGAACTCTTGATATTCTGGTCGTAGCCTGTGGTAGGCAAAGGGTCTGGGACCCTGGTCGTAGCCTGTGGTAGGCAAAGGGTCAGGGACCCTAGGCGGAAATGTGAAATCTTGATATTCTGGTCGTAGCCTGTGGTAGGCAAAGGGTCAGGGACCCTGGTCGTAGCCTGTGGTAGGCGGAAATGTGCTTGATATTCTGGTCGTAGCCTGTGGTAGGCAAAGGGTCTGGGACCCTGGTTGTAGCCTGTGGTAGGCAGAAATGTGAACTTTTGATAATCTGTTGTCGTAGCCTATGGTAGGCAGAGGATCTGGGATCTGGTCTGATATTCGTTACTTTAAGGGATATGACATCCCGCCTGCATAACAAAATATGGATTAGTTGGGTTGAGGAAAACAGTTAAGGGATTAAAGGTTTGTGAAATGGTTTGACTTGTTCCCTCTCCCTCAAATGAATTGAAATGAACTTACCTTGTTTTAAATGTTACGGGTAGACATTATTGAGATTTCCCCCTCATTTTTGAAATGTTTTGTTTTCAGGTGAAGATCTATATGCTGGGGATAGGAATTAGAAGTGAGGACGACATGTTTAGAAGTCGTTAAATATGTTGCGTTTCTTTTCTGAAAGACTTGAAGATAGGAATGTTAAGTTCCGTTTCTCAGTTTGAGTTTGTTAGTTTGGTTTACCGTTATCAGACAGTTGTAGTTTCCTTCTCGCCCTGTATTCCTTGGGGGATACGGCAGTGACACCCAACAAGAGTTTAAGTCTTCCGCTAATTTTGTCTGTTAACGTTAGTTTGACTTTGACTTTTCTATAATTGAATTTCCGGGGCGTTACAAAGGCAATACTCCATTCTTCTCATATTATCTGTCACTTTAACTAACTTTTTTTCCCCATAATATCTGTCACTTTATAATTCCAATAACACATTAATTACAAATTTATCAAATTAACCTTATTAATTACATCTTTTTCTTCCATTTTTCTTTTTTATTTACCTTTTACTTTTTCATTCACAATTTTATTCAACATTTTCACTTTTCCAATGAGCTAAATTAATGTTGAAGGGTGGTTTTTTTGGTTTTTGAAATTATGTCTAATATGACAAATAATATGGGAAGGAGAGAGTATCTACTTACCGTTCTTTTATGCGGTACCACAACTTATCGCACTGCAATTTACCGCAACTTACCGCAATCAACCGTAACTCACCGCAATCTATCGGAATATACTATTTACCTTTTTATATATCAAACCCATTTATTATTTTTCATCGTATCTCACCGCACCGCAACTTACTGCATCGCAATTCCACTGTATAAAAGAATGGTGCCTTAATATAATAAATTTAACGTACATTACACCAAACTTATATTGTAAAAACTATAATGTCCCGCTCGCACCTTGCACGGGCATTATTTACTAGTCTTGAAAGAAGAAAATGAGATCATAACTTATAACAACTAGGAATGAAGAAATTTATTTGGGGGCAAGTTCGGTTCATCAACTAGCATTGTTAGCTCCTACTGTACATTAAAAGATTGCTAGTTATTAGGTTTGGTTGTGTGTATTCAAATTATTTTAGAAATTATTGGTTTATATATATATATATATATATATATATATATATATATATATATATATATATCTTGATTGATTTAGTTATTAAAATTTAGACATACTAATTTTCTTTTTAATATTTTTGCATCAATCCCGTAGTCACAACATACATTAAAAATGTTGAATATTGCAATTCGAAGAACTTTTGAACTTTTCTTGTTCATGTCAATAACATTTATGATTACAATAAATGACAAGTTATGAATTAGGTTGGTAACAACTAAACCTCTTTAGTTTTTTCATTAACTATGAATTCTCCATAAATACTAGTGTTTTAATATGTTTATATGTGTGTTTAGAATGAGGAGTCAGTACGTAGAGCTAATAAAATTTGGTAGATGCGTGTCTTGAGATAAGACACTTTAACTAAATCCATTTTTGAATATAATTCAAGAATCATGGTAGAATCAATGGTTGAATTGGATTAGATAAGACACTTTAACTAAATCCATTTTTACTATCACGTGCTAAAAAGTGGTGGAATCCTTTCGTAATGAGACAATTTTAAATAGTAACTACTAACTAAAGATTAATTCAAGGCCTTTGACACGCTTAAGACTTCAAGGACAATAACAGTTTTTAATAGAAAGTCTAAATTCAAATCGAGGACAAAATCATTGGACATATTGAGATTAATACTTTCCAAATTATTTTTGTTGGAGAAAATTCTGCATTAAGATGGTGCACTATCTAATATTATCTTATCCAATCTTTCCATACTCATTTGTTATAATTAAAGATTCACATATAATCTCTGTGATTGACACAATCATAAGCAAAGAATTTTCACAAAGAAGGCATAAATGAAATTATGGAATCATATTAGCCTAATATGTTCAAGAGTCCAATGGCAGCTAGTAGAAAAAATCTTCATTATTTAAGGAGCAACATATTTGTTAAAAGACGACAATTAAAGTATTCAAGAAGAATTTTATCAAACAATTCTCTTTATACTATTGATTCTTTATGAACCAAATTCAAAGGAAATTTGTATGAGTGAATTAAGGAACTTACTTGGGTATTTAAGTATTGTGTTGACAAACTTTGTGAATGTACTTAATCTAGAAAATTAATGAGTGTTTGAACCTTGAGAGGACTAAAGGTAGTTGGTATTTTCTGGGAAGTTGGAACAAGTTCTTAGTTTGAGAAGAGTATTTCCCAAGAAAATGGTTCCTTGGAAACTTGACCTTGATAGGGGATTCAAGGAAAATTGATTGTTCCAAGCGAGTTCAAACAAGTTTGAGTAGAACTCTTCACGAGAAAAAGATTGTTCGAAGGCTTGGTGAAATCTATTCGTTACTATTTTAATCTTTCATTTGAAAACAAAAACCAATGCACTAAAATCTTGCCTAGGTGGGGTGCGAGGAAAATGCAATTTTGTAAACTTTCGTTTGCTATACTTCAATAATGTATTTATCTTTCGTTTTGCCATTGAAATCGACCTCAATTGAATCGAAGTCCTGTAGTCGAGAAGTGTTGTGTCTATTAGTTTTTGGCCCTTCCTACAAGTTTTCTATTATGTACCAAAAATTGGTGTAATGCTTTGGTAATGAGACAACTCCAAACAGTAACTATTCAAATTTGTGCACATTTGTCAAATTTTTTATATAACAATTATATTTTGGGACCTTTCTTACTTCTCACCCCCCCCCCCAAACAACAAAGACTCAAATTTTTATATAAGAAACGAAAAAAAATTGCAATCCATGTTTTACTCGCCTGAGTTTTGTGTCCTTAATCTCGCCATTTCTCTCATAAACCTAGCTTGCAAGTTTCAGACTCGCTTCATCATTTTAACGATTGAGTATCAAGGATTGTCATTATTCATGACCTAAGTATATTGTCATAGAGTAAAAACTATATTGTTAATTTGTTATATATTAAATTGAAAAAAATAGTATAGTTGAATTCTATAAATATAATGCCACATATAAATCGTATTAAATTGTATTTTGATCCACAGTTTTTAAATTTACGAAAATGTAAACTATGCATAACTGAATGTTGATTTGATCAGAGTGTCATTTGTATTTGCTAGCATAGCCAACGAGTACTGAGTCTATTATGGTTAATAATTAACCAAAACTATTAAAAATTAGTATAAAAAACATGTTGAATATTAATTTGAAGAATAGGAAGACATTTAAAAATGTTTTATGTTAGTTAGGATCTGTATCATCGTCTAGAAATATGCGTAAGAAATAAGGACGAGAAGTCATCAAAATGACATCAATAATTGGTACCGTGACAATTAATGCAAAGAAAGAAGTTGAATTGAGTTTCAACATGTTAAAATAAATCATTCCATAATGGCAATAATTTTACATATGATTCGACAACTCTATTGTTTTTCAATAAGGTAAACTATACAACGTGTTTTTTCAGTTCTACAATAATAGAATTGCATACATCATACATCATATATCTAATGACATTTGTATTGACAATTCACAATTGAAGGATGAAGAAATGGTAATGATTGTTGGTTTGACTTTTGTCCTCATAATTTAGACAGAGGTGGAGTTTGATGACCCCATTTCTCTTTCTTAAATAAGTATATAGCAGGCATGACCTACGCTGTAAACACAAATTTCGGGTTTGAAATAAATAAAGACGAGAAGTTGAGAAATAAATAATTTTGTATTAATATTTGAGTGTATGTGGATATAATCTCTGTACTAATACAATAGTGTAGTCTTCTAATTCGATCTCCTGAAACCTGGATGAACCGACAACACAAGCGCTTGATCTTGATCTCAGATGCAGGTTGAGCTGAAGAAATCAGTCATAGTCCTTGATCCTGACTTGCTAGCAGTTCGTTGCTCCTGATCCTGAATTTTTGCAGACATTGATCCTTAATGTTTAGTAGTTGGAGGTCGCTTGTAACTAGGGGTGTTCATATTTCGATTCAGACCAGTTGACCTAAAAAAACTAGACCAGAAACCCGGACTGAATGGTAACCGGTCCGGTCTTCGGTCCAAGGCTTTTATGTTTTTGGGTTTCGGTCCGGGTTGGTCTAAACCCAAAAACCTAATTTTATTATAAAATTTAAATTTATTCAAAAAAATATTCATTATATTGTAGGCGATAATCACGCATAATAAAATATTATCACATAAAAAAAATTATATCCTGATTCAACGGCCCCTCTCCTCAAAATTAGAAAGATAATTATTTTGACATATATTCATCCTATTTTAACTTTGTATAAATTCACGTAAATGGTAATTAAATTTTAGCCAACTTTGTATGTATTTGTGTGTGACTACAAAAATTGTCATATTTGTTATGTATTCTACCATATTATTATATCATTTAAATTTTTATAATTCATTACTTTCTTAATTTCCTACCATAATTCCATAAACAATAACTTATAATAAAAAAAATGTAATTTCAAACAAAATGACATACATTAATTAACTAATCAATCATTTTACAAATTTGAATAGAAATTTTTTTAAAACATCTCAACTAGTTCAAACCGGTCTGGGCTAGTCCGGTCCAAATCCTAATTGGGTTGGTCTGGGTTGAGACCGATTGTTTCCGGTCCGGTCTTTGGTCCAAAATTTTGGCTGTTTCGGGTTCCGGTCCAGTCCGGTCTGGTCCGAGTTGGTCCGGGTTTGACCCAATGAACACCCTACTTGTAACTTAAACTTTTTGGAGCTCTTGGAGTGCAGAATGCCCAATGTCTAATGCAGAATCCAGAGCTTTGAATGCAGGATCCAAAGTGTTAGAGTATACAGCCATTCCTGGGGCTTCAACCATCAGCTTAAGCTTTTGGTTGAGATAGTTTCATGTTCGGTTGCGGTAATTTGGGGTTTAAAAGTAAGGTTGTCGAATCCTCAGGGATGGTGTGTTAGGTTTTTAGGAAATTGGTTTGGTGGGGTTTCAAATTGCGAAAAGCAGTAAATAATAATAAAACTAAACTGAACAGGAATTGAATACAGTAATTACTAAAGCAAACATGAAACGAGAATTAAAATTTAACCTAATTTAACAAGAACGAAAAACTAAAACTAACGAAGAACTCATAATCAAGAAAGCAATAAATAACAATATAAATTGCAGGGAAGAAGATTATATTACTGGCAATGCGAAATAATGAATTAACTAACTAAATTAAAAGACTCGATGAAATTAAAGGAGTAGAGTACACCGACAGTCTTCTCTTCACTCTACCTCCCCTTGCTAGCAGCACGAACTCTCTTGAACAAACAAAAGTCGTGATTCGGATTACTAAGAATCCCCAAATCCTCACTTGGAAGGAGAATTTGTGAACCCTTAATCCTCCTCTTTCACTAAAAATTGGAATTTGGTTATGAACTAATACTAATAACTCGAAGTAACAAGACTAGGAACAAAAAGCGAGAAGAACGAGAATTAAAAACTTGAATTGCATTAAAGATTGAACGAGTGAATTACAATCGAATAATAATGGTGGCAAAAATAAGAAAAAACGATGAACGAAAACCTAGAACAATAATGCTAAGAACGAGTAAACCTAAAAAAAATAACTATGATAATTCCTATTCTCACTCGCGGCGGCTAGGTCTTTTTATAAGCAGTGAGTGAAAAACGCAGCCAGTGTTTTGTATTCCGTCATTGAGTTTTCCTTAGAAAACGCAGCCTGCATTTTGTATTACTCGACTTTTCTCACTTTTTGTCTCAGGCGCTGCCTGCGTTTTAAAAACGCAACCAGCGTTTTTGTCTTCCGCTCATTCTGGGCCGGATCTCGCACGATTGAGCCGCTTCTTTTAATTCTTCTTCTCATCTTCTTTTCAATTCTCCAATTCTCTCTTAAATTTTCATCTTTTCTCCACCTTTTTTTCACTTCTCTATGAATTGGATTAAGATATGCAAATCACACTAATTTTTCAATCAAGTGAAGAAATCACAACAAAAAAAATACTCAATTTACGGTCTTAATTCGGCTCAAAATGAGATCGAACATTCCATATGGTATCTGAGCCAGACTTGAGCAAGAGGTCTCAGGTTCGAATCTCAGCACACTCCATATTCATTTGCGCAAGGTGAAGGGGACCTTTGCAGTATTCACGCTTCAAGCCCAAAAGGCATTCGCGTGTTAAAGTATAAAACCATTCTTGGGGCTTCAATCATCAGCTTAAGTTTTTGGTTGAGATGGTTCCACACAAAGTCTTAAGTGCAGAATCTAGAGTACTTCGTCTCCAATACCAAAATGTCGGGGGAGGGGTGGGGGTTGAAAATGAGAGAGATGACCCCTATCTATAGGTTCTGGAGACCTAGGGTTCGAATCAGGCTTGGGGTCTGGGTCCCATTTAATTAATTATTCCCTTATTTTTTTACATTTAGAAATAATTATTATTTCTTGCATCATCTTAACACATTCCGATTGGTTAGAATTTAATTTTCATTTAATTTTTACCAAAGGGTCCGTCAGAGTCAGTTCGACACGTGGCAGCTTGTAATTAGCCAAATAAAAATTAATGTGTTTTCCACATGTCATTTTTTTATTAGCCGACAAAATTTTATTTCCTACAGATGCCCTTTTGAGAGTTAGTCGCGGACATGAATTCAAAAGTTTGAAGCAATTGAGTCTTGAATATTTGACAAACTGATTTGTGTTAATTGAATTCAATCAAATCAACGCTATTGCTTGATTATTCAGTTGGGCATTGGTTGAGCAACTAAAAATTGGTTGAATTCATTCAAATAACAAGATTTATGTTGATTGTGTTGGACAACGACACTTCAATATCTTTTCAGATACTTACAATAGTTGGCCTTATGTATAATTTGTCGCCCGAATCAACTCCTATCCAAACATAATATGATAAAATTATGATGTTGGAGTTGTAGTAGAATTCTGAGACTTGACTAAGAATTATAGTATGGCCCTTAAACTTGGCTGATCAAATACTATATAAATAAATCATCCCTACTTTCTCAATGCAACTCTTCGTCTTCTCTCCGATTTTGTAAAATAAAAGAGTTTACAAAAATTCTCTTTTTTCTTCAATTTTTTTTTTTTATCTGTAATCTTCCTGTTTTTAATGGAGGCTATCTTCAATTGTCATGGACATTGTTTGCTTGATATTTCAGATTCAAGTTTCGATGTTGTTTTTTTCTTCTACGGAACCTCCTTCTTCTCTTTCTTTTAGGATCTGTAAATTCTCCTAACTATCTTGTTACTCTTCAACTCTAGGTTCCTTTCCTTTAAAAAAAAAAAGACCGTAGATCTGAATAACCTTCCTCTGTTTCTCATCCTCCATAGATACGCCCCTTTCTCTTTTAGAACTGCAGATTAATCTGTTGTACTCGCATTGAGAGTCTTGAATTTCACTGAAGTTTTTAAGAGTCTTTGGAGTTGTTGACGTGAGTCATGAATACCGATGACTTGCAAATCTCGACGTTTTACCGAATTGGAAGTTATAAATACTCATACAAATTTGAAAGAACAAAACTTAAAAGAGAATTCAACAAATTATAGGGTGAGTAATAAATATTATCCAACCTTTATTGGACCGTATCGGACTTGGGCTCGATCCTCAAAATCCACGGTCTCCAAGTCTTTCTGCACCCCCTCCCTAGAACATGAGAGAAATAACTCCAAGGTCGAGCGTGGAATACACTTTAAAGTGGACCCGGGACCCTGGAGGCAGTGTGGGATCCACTTCAAGTGGGACCCAGGACCATCCTGGGATGAGAAAATACATGGCATAGAGGTTCGGGAGTGGGCCAGAGCAAGAAAACACAAGAGGGAATTGAGCCGAACAAGGAAGCCTAGGACAGCAGGCTGTAGCGCCCGCCACAACAGAGATAACACCCACGACCGTGGACGACAAGCAAAGCGACAGTGGGCTGTAAAGAGGCATAACGCCCGCTACGCCATGATAGCACCCGCGACGACAATTGAGAGATCAACGCTTGGCTGGGCCTCAACGAGAAACGCTGCTAGCGTTTGGAAAAACTGCTGCCAGCGTCCGATCTCGAACGCCGGTTTTTCACGCCAAGAAGCAACACTGTCAGCGCCCGTATGGCCACCCCTGCGGCAGTCTCGTCGCGCCCGCGACAGGCTTCTGCTCGCCCGTTGCTGTTGCTGCAAGGTCATATCCTTTATGATAATCTTGGTGGGGTGTTAGGCCTTGGGTTGTGGAATACCTTGCCGCAAGGTCATATCCTTCCTTTGGGTGTTCAAGTTTCTAGTCGATTGACGAATCCATTTATCAACTCAAGCTAATCTTCGTCCCTCCACGCGTACGATAACGCTCCACTTGGTATCGGAGCTTTGGTTTTCATTAGCTTGAGTTTTGTTCATTATTCTTGGTTGAATAGTTCTCTATTGTTGAGTTTTGTGATTTGAATGCAACTATTTGTGTTCCCCCATCCCTTGTGCTATCCAAGAGTATTGGAATATCTTGTATTGTGTTTGTATTTGGTGTCTTTGACGCAATTTGGAGCTTTGAGGAGAAGTTGGAAATTAGTGCACGCAAGATGTTCGATGAAATGTCTAAGTGAGAAAAACACAAAGAACCCTTAACCAAACACTACCCAACTACAAAAGAACCCCCAAACTCCTCAAAATTATTCCAAACACAATCTGTCCTTCACCCTCCCTTCGATATGGATGTTGGAAATATATCCAATCGAAAGGAACCAAGCCACCGGAGTAGCCATCCAGCCAGAACCATGGAGACTCGGCTTTCTACCCTCGAGCAGACTCTTGAAAACCTTAAGTTCCAAGTGAACCACATTGCTTTGCACCTACAAGGTCAATCTCGAAAGTGTGTCAAATTTCGGCGTGTTGGGAACGATTCATTGCACTGTCCAACGATGGCTATGGTTAAGGCTTGGATTGAAGAATCATTTGGTGTGGAGGAGCAAACTAGTGACTTGATGGAGGAAGTTGACGAGCGAAACCTCCCTTGCCCACTTGAAAAATTTGAGAAGGTTGAGAAAAGCGAAAGTTCGACGAATGGAGTTAATGTCCTTGCGGCCGATGAAGGAAACCTCATGAGCTTCTTGATGTACATGGTGAGCTTGGTGAGACTCCATGCCACGAGGAGGTTGAGAACATCGATCTTGCCCTTCCTCTCATCATTGTTGAAAAGGCCCAAGAAGAAGTTCATTTGGTTTTATCATTGCCGCCAACCAAGGAATTAAACAACCATGGTGAAGACTCCGATTCCCTTCCACCCGTGGGCACTCAAATTTTGCTCAATGAGAAGAACAAGGTAACCAAAGGCTCTCCTATGAAATTTATTGAGTCATGCTTGAAAGATGGACGTTGTAGTGTAGAGTCTGTGGGTGAGTCGTGCATGATCTTTGGGAGGCATTGGTTGTTTGATGTTGTTTGTTGGCGAGATAAGATGTATGATGAGCATGTGTTGTCCACGATCGAGAATTCTCTATGTTTTGAGTGGCATGCTAGGAATCTCGGTGTTTTCTTAGTTCTAGGAGAGAAGTATAAGCTTCATGAAACCTTGATTCTAGCTCAACCCATGTTAATGAGCTCGTCGTGTGTGTCGTCAATCAATGAATATTGTTTGCAAGTTGGTCATTGTGGTATGAACTCTTTCAGTGGTCATACATGTTATTTGGTCGTCATTGGTTATTCGAGAAGATGTTGTTAATTGGGTACTATCGGAAGTTAAATTTGCAATATTTTGGGGATTGTGTGATGAGTGAAGATCATTTACTTGGTTTTGATTACATGAATCCCTTAAACCCACATCACAACAAAACCTGGTGGGAAGTGAGTAGAGGAACCTCCTGTTGAGCAAAACACGGGGTGAGTGTGCTCTTGGTGAGGGCAAGCGATCAATAGCTTTGTCTTTACTGAGCAACAAGCTTAGTGAGGTTGAGCGTTCCCTCACTCCACAAAATTTTCCTACTTCCGTCCTTTTTCCTTCACCTCAAACCTCTTCCAGAATTCCTATTTCTTCAAGCAGGGTGGAGTTCATAGCGTTGTCATCATCGGTTTGTTGGAGGGTTCATGTAACGGGTTGCCGAGCCATGGAACGTGCCTTCATTTTAACTCCTAAGAGTTGAGGGCAACTCTTTTTCAAGAAGGGGAGTATGGAATCGGGCTAGGGCTCGATCCTCAAAATCCATGGTCTCCAAATCTTCCCGCACCCCCTCCCTAGAACATGAGAGAAACAACTCCAAGGTCGGGTGTGGAATACACTTTAAAGTGGACCCGGGACCTTGGAGGCATGAGTTGATCGACATCGGGTGTGGGATCCACTTCAAGTGGGACCCGAGACCGTCCCGGGATGAGAAAATACATGGCATAGAGGTTCAAGAGTGGGTCAGAGAAAGAAAACACAAGAGGGAAATGGGCCGAACAAGGAAGCCCAGGACAACAGGCTGTAGCGCCTGCCACAACAGAGGCAACATCTACGACCGTGGATGACCAGCAAATAGACCGTGGGCTGTAAACAGGTGTAATGCCAGCTACGCCATGGTAGCACCCGCGACGGCAATTGGGAGATCAACGCTTAGCTGAGCCTCAACGAGAAACGCTGCCAGCATTTGGAAAAACACTGCCAGCGTCCGATCCCGAACGCCAGTTTTTCACGCTAAGAAGAAATGTTGCCGCGGCGCCGAAAATGCTCGCGGCCGCCGCGTCGCCGCCTGCGGCGGCCTCGTCGCGCCCGCGACCATACTGCGCCGTTCTGCACGTGAATTTTGCTTAAAACGCTAAGTTTTGTTTATTTTCCCCCATTACTATATATACCCCTTCCCTAGCAATGTTTTGGAGTTTTTGCTAAATATTATTGCTTTGCTTATGCATTGTAGGGTTTTTCCCAAACTTCCTCAAAAATCTTGTTTACTTTATCCAAGTAATTTGGTGGTGTTTCAAGTCATTCATTTATAGATTATTAGGTGGTTTATCCTTTATGATAATCTTGGTGGGGTGTTAGGCCTTGGGTTATGGAATACCTTGCCACAATGACATATCCTTCCTTTGGGTGTTCAAGTTTCTAGTCGATTGACGAATCCATTTATCAACTCAAGCTAATCTTGATCCCTCCACGCATACGGTAACTTCTCCATTTATTCACATAATACAAATTTTATTTATACCTCGCTTTCTATAGGAAAGAATACTAATTGGAAATACTAACTAATTATATAATGAATTATGATATTCATAGAACTTTATCTCACATTCTATACTAAAGAATGCCAATTGAAAATACTATGAATTTTAATATTAACTTTTTCTAGAATCAAATTTATATTTCAAGCACAAAAAAATAGTTTGTAGTCTTTTTGTTGGAAAATGATGTTTGACCGGCTTGAAACTTCATCATCTTCTTCTCTTGACTTCTTGATCTTCTTGCGGTATATGTGACAAGACGGAGATTGAACTTAACAACTATGCGGTTATCTTGTTTGGATATTGCTAAGAGTTATGGTTTCGTACTCATTTTCCTTAAGAACTATTTACTATACTGTAAATGTTCTGAGGGATAAAACTTAGCTCTTGTCGCACTCAAGACAAAGGTTTCTCACTTGATTCTCTCAAGTATAGCTGCAGTCTATATTTGAGAGGATGTGATTATAGAATAGAATAGATGTCTGTGATACTATCAAATGGCTTGGGAATATCTCCTATTATAGGAGAATTCCACCTCTAAACCAACCTTAATCACACCACTTAGTCAAAGGCATAATTGAGGTATTTAATGAGGGATTATGACCTTGACCTAGTCAAGGAATATAGCTGTTGGAATCCATAATAATCAAACTCTATTATTGATATCAAAACCTTAATACACAAGATTATATAGCCGTTAATATTAAAAACTGATTTTGGGTTCCAACACGGTCCGTGTTGCCTCAACACGACCCATGTTGAGCCCAAGATCGTTTTAATTGCTCTCTGAGTCTCTGGAGACCAACACGACCCGTGTTGGTCTCAAACCTATCCTTGTTGATCATATTCTTGATGCTATCTTATATATGATCCTTATACTTATTCCACACGATTCCTTATGCTATATAATCAATGTATACTCTTGAAATAATTTCAACAATCCCCTGCTATTTCAAGAGTATGGAAAACTTTTGAAATGATCTTACTTAAGGAGCTAATACCCCTGCCATTTGAAATATACTTTAACTTGTAATCACCCGAAAAACCACAAATATATACATAATGAAAAGTAGATTGCTCCTTGAACTTTTCACTTAGTATATACAAGCCAAAATTGAATCCAAATCACAAAGTAGACATGTCTTTGAACTTTGGATTTATATTGATCAAGTATACTCGTAATACACATACGTTTATTTTTAAATCTTAGTGCTAGTACTTTGACACTGTTATCCGGCCTTGTGTCCTTATCCTTAGTAAGTGTTTCGGAACTTTAGCCCTAAGTTCCTTTCAGCGGCCACACATCACATTTACACAGGTAGTCTTTGGAATTTACCGCCCTTGTAATTAGGCTCACACAAAGTCTATTACAGATATTAAACATCACTTAACCTGAGAAGTATAAAATCGATGCTTCCTACTACTTTAGATAACTCCGTACTCATTTGAACTTTAGGGATTGGTAGTGTTCCAATTTGTAAAGTTGAGTCATTGTTGTGAGTAGTAGAGATTTAGGCTACTTAATGCATCTCTAATAACAAGGTCCACTAGATACATAAATATATATTTACCATGGCCTTAATAAGAATATCCTCACCATATATGAACAAACCATCATATTATTTTTGGATATAAACACACTATACCATGTGTAAACTTGATATAGATCCTCTTATTTGCTTATCATCCAAAGAACCATGGATACAAACTTGTGAACAAAATAACCTCACACTTGATAAACCACTTAACCTTTGATTTATATATATATATATATATATATATATATATATATATATATATATATATATATATATATGGAAATTGAATTTCCAACTTATATGTAATCTCAATCCTTTGCTACATACTTGAACTTATAGCTTTAACTCATTGAATAAATAATTATTCATAATCAATAATCATGAATGATTATCTTGTGGAGTACACTATACCAAGTATATGATTAAACCATCACATTACCATGTTGTATGCTCTCCTTTTAAGTTCACCCTTCAAAGCATATAGCTATGAAGACTTAAACATAATACATAAACTTTTCCATTACCAAATCCATTGATATAAATATATCATCATGAATTTAGAATAATCAAATGTATAAAAGCTATACACTTCTTATGTAGCAAATAAACTTGATATATGCATATTCAACTTATACAAACAACATAGACCATTCTCAATCATGATTATCCGGAAATCTCATAAATTAAACTTTATGAATTTGTAAAACATCAAAATAACCATTTCCATAATCATGAATTATAGCCTACCACAAGTATGCATAATTCCTTATGAAACATTTCTTATATTCTACTACATGCTCTTATAAACTTGAAAATTTTAACAAGGACAAATGTATTCAACTTATATTTATGAATACACTAAAACACATGAGTAATCATGATCAATCTTATACTTATCTAAACATGTTTGATGCTTTATATGCCATTACTCATTGAATACATATATATAACCATATACACATTGACATATAACCCATACAAAAGTATGAAATCTTCCCATATATCTTATGCAATCCATTCACTTATTTCATAAAGAAATTTATCTTATAGTAAACTTGCATAAAATCCTGATAAACTCTTATCATATTAAAATATGATTGAATAACATGAGAAGCAAACTTCAATCAAACATGTAGATAAACTTATGTCCATGTCACTATGAATAACTTGCGTTGCCTAAGAACATAATTGTAAGTATATGACTTGACTTACAACTACTTAAATTAGCATGTAGTGAAATACGTCATACTTAAGCTTACTAACATGATCAAACTTACAATATTAGTGAATAAAACTCCAGTCATATTTCCTTGTCAAGAATAAAGCATGTTCTTGTCTACTTATATTTCCATGAATAAAAGGAAATTAACAACTTATGATTCTATTCACTCATATAATCACAGGAATAAATTTTGCACTTAGAAAAATCAAGCAAAATTGTCTTAAACACTTATAGGATCAAGTGATTATTCTTAAACTTGTCATGTTATAAACAACATAAAGTCTATACTTATTTTAATCAAACAAGCCAAAAACTTATGTCTTCTTGTAATGCTTGAATAAATCATAAAATTCTATAAGCATTCATAAACATGAATCACATGACAAGACACTGGTAAATACTAAATATGCATGAAAGTCATACTTAACTAAATTTCATATGAAATTTCCTTTGCATAATTAGCTAAGAAAATTAGCCAAATAATCTTGTAGGTTCAACTTGTTTAGAAATAATCATGTATCCTTACTTATACAACATCTTATACTTTTGCAACATCTTATAAGCATAGAAAGCTTTCTTGTCAAACTTATACATATTATGAATTGGGTTTTTGGCTCAAAATAATCCGAAGTCGGAGGTCATTGGCTAAAAATAATTCAAACTCACTTTTTGGCTGAAAATAATCCAAACTTGTAACATGTTTACTCGGACTAAACTGGAATCGATTTCGTGTAATTTTGGTAGTCACCATGTAGACCCGATCAAGATAAATTCAAAACCAAAAAAAATTAAAGAAACACGTCCTCCGCTACAGTCAAAATTACGCGGAAATCGATTCCGGTTTAGTCCGAGTAAATAGGTTAAAAGTTTGGATTATTTTCAGCTAAAAAATGAGTTTGGATTATTTTCGGCCAATGACCTCCGACTTCGGATTCTTTTGAGCCAAAAACCCTTATGAATTTCTATACTTGTATTCATATTATGTATACTTAATCATATTTTGAAATAGCCTAGACAACTTGTGTGTATGTACTTTAAATTTCTACATACCATTAATCATATAAACATGATTAATCCTTTGTCTTTCTTATTAACTTGTGTACTCTTAAATTTCCAATAGCTAGGAAATTATATTAGCCATTTACGAACTTGTACAAAATAAATCACATATGATTCCTCATATATAATTACTTATATGACTTCTTGTACACTAACTTGCTATTTCATCTTAATAACCACATAATGTTGCCAAGTAACTTATCAACATATATAACCACATATATATATGCTTGTAAAATAATAATACTAACTTATTATGCTTTTCTTATTACAATACTTATAAGCATAATAAAAATATGCTCATGATAATAATAGAAATTTGAACCTTGATGCACACATAACTTATAGTAGACTTCTCAAAAACTTAAATCAATAAATAATTCACTTGTATGCATTCAAATAATTCTCATAAAAATTTATTCTTATATGCAAAGCTTATCTTAATTAATAACAAATTCATATTTCATTTTTAATTGCATAAACTTATTTCAATCATCAAAAATAGAATCATAAACTTGACATAATCAAATAGAATTTCTTGGCAACTTATAACTTATAAATTAGAACATAATACTTCTGCCAATATTTATATTCTATTTTCCATGCTTCAAACTTAAACATAAAATTAACTTGTTAATCATGCTATTAAACAATACTTGAATAACAATAGGCAAAACAATAAACATGAAATCACTCATACCTATCACTTATAAACATGGAATAAAATTCCAATTATGATATTAATAAAAGGTCTAATCAACTTATACTCATCCTTCACATTAATATCATAAAACAATTTGTTCAAAAAAAATATCATAAAACAATAGGTGGAATAAACTTAATTGATACTTGAACATGTGAATAAACATGGGAAAATTCAGATCATAAGAAACAAAATATAATCTTGCCATAATGAATTTCCACATTAAACACCTTAAAGGCTTGTAACTTAGAACATCCAACCAAGGAATATTTTAATGGCAATAATCCCATCCTTATTACTACTTACTAGTATGAAACTTCCATGAAAAGTTATATCATAGCCAACTTAAAACATATGGCTAAATAAACTTGCAACTTATGTAGGTGTTCAATAGTGCACCTAATAATATATAAATAAATAAATAAATAAATAAATACTTATTTTGACTTTTTCTTTGCACCATCCTTCAACAACTACCTTATCATGGAACTTCAATACATTTATCCTTAATGACAATTCTTATAAACATGTCAAAGGTAATAAAACACATTCATGTCATTGGTATTAACTTGATAATATTAAGAGACAACTTAAACATGGCCAATGCACATGCATATAACCCTCAAATAATAACAACTTAATTACCTTTGACCTCCTTGTAAATGACTTGTTGTTACCTTGCCCTTAATCCATGTAATCCTCATTGTATAACCAAGCAACAATTCTCATCATGAACATCAAGTTCTTGTACTTGTATTGCCACTCTTTTGTATCAATTTCTCATCTATACAGAACACATATAGATATACAAATGATTAATAAAATTTTGATCATTAAACTTACTCAATAAAACTTAATTAACTTGTATAAAAACATTGATAGTAATAAACTTGTAAAATATAAATTACTTATCTTTGTAATCCCTCCTCATGAATCTTGGATGTCCAACTCTCAGCCTCCTTCAATCTTGTCTCGTAAAATAGTTCTTAAGATTATTCGAAAATGATGTTTGACTGGCTTGAAACTTCATCATCTTCTTTTCTTGACTTCTTGATCTTCTTGCGGTACATGTGACAAGACGGAGATTGAACTTAATAACTATTTTATGGTTATCTTGTTTGGATATTGCTAAGAGTTATGGCTTCGTACTCATTTTCCTTCAGAACTATTTACAGTACCGTAAATGTTCCGAGGGATAAAACTTAGCTCTTGTCGCACTCAAGACAAAAGTTTCTCACTTGACTCTCTCAAGTATAGCTGCAGTCTATATTTGAGAGGATGTGATTATAGAATAGAATATATGCTTGTGATACTATCAAATGGTTTGGGAATGTCTCATATTTATAGGAGAATTCCACCTCTAATCCAATCTTAATCACGCCACTTAGTCAAAGATATAATTAAGGTCTTTAATGAGAGATTATGACCTTGTCCTAGTCAAGGAATATAGCTCTTGGAATCCATAATAATCGGACTTTATTATTGATATCAAAACCTTAATACACAAAATTATATAACCGTTAACATTAAAAACTGATTCTAGGTTCCAACACGGTCGGTGCTGGATCAACATGATCCGTGTTGAATGCAACACGGTCCGTGTTGCCTCAACACGACCTGTGTTGAGCCCAAGATCATTTTAATTGCTCTCTGGAGAAACCTATCCGTGTTGATCATATTCTTGATGTTTATCTTATATATGATCTTTATAATTATTCTACACAATTCCTTATGCTATATAATCATTGTATACTCTTGAAATAATTCCAACACTTTTAAGATTGACATCTAACTTTGTCATACTTATCTTTTACAATTATTTTATTTTATCTATTCATTTCAAGCATAAATTTTATTCACCGCTGCTAAAGAACTGACAATTTGGTAGAGAAATAAAGATGATCTCGAAATAGAAGAGCCTAAAAGGAAAAAGAAAACAAATCAATAGACAAGAAGCAATTCTGAATACAATATAATAAAGATTATTTTTCAATTTTCCCCTAAAGTATAGCAAAGATGTTAAAACTATCACATCATACATGTGGACAATCATTACTCTTCGAACACTTGAAAATGACATCATACGTGTGTGCAACAGTTGTGCGTTAATTTTTCAAATTTTTTTTCTTTTAATTGTTTCTCAGTTTGCATAGTTTAAAAGATCAATAATTCTTATATAAGATTGTCTCACCATAAATTTATCGTAAGACGTGTAGCGTTGTGAAGACTATTTATGAATACAGGGATAATTGATATTTTGTTTTGGTTAACTCTACTAAAAGTCATCATCTCCTATTTATAAGAACAAAGAAAGTAAAACATGCGTTTTCAATGGCTAACTCTACTGTTTTTTTTTAAAAAAAAACAAAGAAAATAAAACATGCGTTTGAAACTCAAAAAAAAATTGAACAAGCTCACTTCTCCTTCTCCCTCAGACGACCAAGAACCACCGCCCACAACAACCATTGAAGGACTTCAATCAATCGCCATTAAAGAAAAAGTAAAAATATGCGTTTGATCCCCCAAAAAAAATTCAACCAAACTCACTTCTATTTCTCTATCAGACGACCGAGAACCACAACAGCCATTGAAGAACCTTTGTCAATTGTCGTGTTGCTTCTCTTTCTCTTCCAATCGATCGTGGTGTTGCTTTAATTTCTCTTGCAGACAGTCAGAAACCTCACTTCTCTTTCTCTCTCACTCCATCGAGAAACATTGCTATCCCATCGTCACTCTCAGCAGCCATTGAAACTGAGCAGAGTTTGAGTTTTGCATGTGGTTGTTGGACATTGGAAATGAGGCCACAAACAGAAAATTAGGTTTTTTTGATGTACTGATGGTTGTAATTGGGGTTGCATTGTATTGTATAAAATCTAAGGTTTTTTAATTGAATTGGTGTTTTTTGCTAGAGCTAATTATGTGGTTTCCTTAAAAAATGGGAAATAATTAGGACTTTGTGACTTCAAAGAAGTGGCCCTTCTATATTTGCTTCATTCAGACTCAAGTGCTGCAAACTTGTAAAGCCTCTTGTGGCCTGTCAGTGTGTGGCTTCAAAGAGCTGTAAGATTTTGTCCTATGCAACAATTCAACCTATTTTTTATCGAGTACCTTTGAACATTTTTTCAAAGTCTGACTCTTAGAAGATGCATCTATACTTTGTTTTCGAGTTGAAGAAGTCATCTGACTTTTTGATATATTATGTTTTAATGGGGGATTGTGCCAGAAGTAGCATGGTGATTGACTGAAGTCCTTGAATGACTGTTATGGCCTGTGGTTCTGTTGGATATATTTCAAGAGTATAAGACAATTATATAGCCTAAAGATTAAAGTATAGCAAGTATAAAGATCATATATAAGTGAAACAATAAGAATATGATCAACACGGGTGAAACAGGAAGCAACACGGGTCGTGTTGCCTTCCAGAGAGCAAGGAAACAAATCCTGTGCTCAACACGGGTCGTGTTGAGCCAACACGGACCATGTTGATTCAACACGGGTTGTGTTGAAGGCAGGATTGTATTAATTGCTAACGGCTATATGATTTTGTGTAATTAGTGCTTGATATCGTCATTAAGCACGATTATGCTGAGATTACAACAGCTATATAACTTGACTTGGTCAAGGTCATATTAAGGACATAATCTCATCATTAAGGCTCTTGATTACCCTTTGACTAGGGTATCCAAAGTGGGTGGTAATCTCCTATAAATAGGAGACATCCTAGGCTATTTGAGACACACCATTCTAAGCTAATCACAACCTCATTCTTGTCTAGACTGCAACTATACTAGAGTGATTCAAGTGAGAATCTATTTCTTGAGTGTTACAAGTGCTAAGTTTTATCCCTTTGAACATTTACGGTATCGTAAATAGTTCTTAAGGAAGTGAGTATTGAGCCACAACTCTTAGCGTTATCCAAGCGAGTGTTCATTGTTTTATATACCGTTACTCCCTTTCCTCCAACAATCTTAAGAACTATTTAGGAATGGCCTCGCTACGTGATATGTCTAGCAACTTCCAAAAGCTAGAGCGCTTTGAAGGAGTGGATTTCCGGCGTTGGCAAAGCAAGATGCACTTCTTGCTAACGACTCTCAATGTGGCATATGTGCTCAACATTGAGATCTCTCCCAAGATGAATCAAGAACCGTCGGCCAAGAAGGTGACAACCGAGGAGTCTCCAAAGGAGGATGCAATTGTCAAGAGTTCCACGGGAGATGGAAGTGACGATCAAATAAAGACGTCCGTGGAAGATGCGGAGGCTACTCGGCAAAGGCTCAAGATGGAGAATGATGACTACATTTGTAGAGGATGCATTCTCAACGGGATGAGCGACACCCTCTTCGATGTGTATCAACATGTGGAGACGGCAAAGAAGCTTTGGGAGATGCTTGAAGCTAAGTACATGTCGGAAGATGCGTCAAGTAAGAACTTTCTTGTTAGTCAATTCATGAAATTTAAGATGGATGATAATAGGAAAATTCTAGACCAATTCCATGAGATTCAACGTATTTTAAGTAACTTCAAGCAACACAATTTGAACATAGATGAAACCATAATCGATCCTCTATTATTGACAAGCTACCTTCTTCTTGGAATGAAACTAAAAGGGCTCTCATGCACCGGAAAGAGGCTATGTCTCTTGAAGGTTTGGCTAACCATCTTCGGATTGAAGAGGAGTTACGCCTACAAGATGGTACCAAAGAGAAATATAAGGTCCATATGGTGCAAGAGAATAAGGGAAACAAGAATAAGAACAAGAGCCACAACAAAACTAGCAAGGGAATTCAAAAGCCTAAGCAAGTTTGTTGGGAATGTGGCAAACCGGGGCACACAAAGAGAGAGTGTTACCAATGGAAAAAGAAGCATGGTCTTTTGAACAAAGATACATCTAAGGGCAAGAGTAAGGAGAAGGAACCCAATTCCTTCGTAGCCATGATTAAAGATCACATTAACATGGTATCCATTGGTTGTAATGATTGGTACATAGACTTCAAGTGCGTCGAGGCCAAGGCATGTTTGCATTGACAAGAGTTTATTCAAGACTCTCAAACCGGCGGATGATGGTGTGAAACTCTACATGGGCAATAACCATCCGGTTAAAGTTGAAGACATTGGGCAAGTGGAACTTGTTTTCACTTCCGGTAAATCTTTGCTTTTAAATGATGTGTATTTAGCTCCGGAAGTATGTAAGAATCTTGTATCCGGTTATCTCCTTAGCAAGTTTGGTTTTATGCAAGTTTATGATGGAGATAATTATGTACTTTCCAAGGGTGGGACTTTTGTAGGGAAGGGATATGCTTATGGGGAGATGTTTAAATTGAATGCGAAAAGTAATAAAGATGGCATGATTTCCGCTTATATGCATGTGTCTACTTTGAATAAGTCTTTTCTATGGAATGCTAGATTAGGACATGTGAACTTTTCAAAGTTGAAAGAAATGTCTAATCTTGATTTGATTCCTAAGTTGAATGATGACATAGAAAAGTGTAAGATATGCATGCTTAATAAAATCACCAAAAGTTCTTTCTCAAGTGTAAAAAGAACTTCTAAATTGCTTGATTTAATTCATAGTGATTTAGGAGATTTTCATAGTACACCTTCAATAGGTGGTAAGAAGTATTATGTGACATTCATTGATGATTATTCTAGATATTGTCAAGTTTATCTTTTGAGTACTAAAGATGAAACACTTGAAAAGTTTAGAGTTTACAAAACTAGAAGTGAACTTCAATGTGAGACCTTGATTAAAACTTTAAGATCCGATAGGGGAGGGGAATATTATGATCCAAAGTTTTTCCAAGAAACGGGCATTGTTCATGAGACAACCGCCCCGTATACACCACAACAAAATGGGGTTGCGGAAAGAAAAAATAGAACTTTAAAAGAAATGGTGAATTCTTTGTTGTCAAACTCCGGTTTAAGTAATGGATTTTGGGGTGAAGCCATGTTAACGGCTTGTTATATTTTGAATATAGTTCCATTCAAAGGGAATTCTAATACCCCATATGAGCTATGAAACAAAAGAAAACCAAGTCTTAAGTATTTTAAGATTTGGGGTTGTAGGGCTATTGTAAGAGTCCCGGAACCTGACAAAAGGAAATTAGGTGAAAGAGGAATTGAGTGCATCTTTATAGGCTATGCTCAAGATAGCAAAGCTTATAGGTTTTTGGTGGTGGAGCCAAATGAGTACACTTCGGTGAATATCGTAATGGAATCAATAGATGCAATTTTTGATGATACTAGGTTCTCTTCAATTCCTAGACCTAAAGATGTAATTCAAGATATTGTTCCTTTAATTGAGCCTCAAGATGAAAATCATGAGGGTATATCCATACAAGATGATCTTCCAACTCATGAGGTTATTCATGATGAAGAAGATGAAAGTATTGAGTTAAGAAGGAGTAAAAGATCAAGGAAACCAAAAGATTTTGGTTCGGACTTCTATGTTTATTTAGTAGAAGGTTCTAGGGACTCAGTTGAAAGTGAGACCCTATGTATGTACAACATAAATGAGGATCCTAAAACTTTTAAAGAAGCTATGCAATCTCATGATGCTTCTTTGTGGAAAGAAGCAGTACAAGATGAGATTGATTCGATAATGGAAAACAATGTTTGGATATTAGTTGACCTTCCTCCGGGAAGTAAACCAATTATCTCTAAGTGGATCTTTAAAAGGAAAAGGAAAGTAGATGGTACCGTTGAGAGGTATAAAGCTCGGTTGGTTGTAAGGGGCTTTACTCAAAAGTATGGTATTGACTACTTTGATACATATGCACCGGTGGCTAGGATAGTTTCAATACGTGTATTGATAGCTTTAGCCACTATCCATAAGCTAGTTATCCATCAAATGGATGTCAAAACGACATTCTTAAATGGGGAACTAGAAGAGGAGGTGTATATGGAACAACCCGAAGGGTTTGTTGTTGAAGGTCAAGAAAAGAAAGTTTGTAAACTTATAAGGTCCTTATATGGACTTAAGCAAGAACCTAAGCAATGGCATCAAAAGTTTGATGAAGTAGTGCTTTCAAGTGGTTATAAGATCAATGAATCGGATAAGTGCATATACTCTAAGTTTGAGAATGGAAAAGGGGTGATTATATGCCTATACGTTGATGACATGTTGATCTTCGGGACCGACATGGAACAAGTTAATAAGACCAAAGAATTTCTATCCTCAAAGTTCTCTATGAAGGACATGGGTGACGCGGATGTAATTCTTGATATTAAGATCATTAGAAATAATGATAAGATAAGTTTATCTCAAGAGCATTACATTGAGAAAATATTGAACAAGTTTGAAGGTAATAAGTTATATTCAGTTGTAACTCCATATGATTCAAATAAGAAACTAGAGAAAAATTTGGGTTCTCCGGTTAATCAACTTGAGTATACTAAGTTGATTGGAAGTCTCATGTATGCTATGACAAGTACAAGGCCAGACATTGCTTATGCAATTGGCATGTTAAGTAGGTTTACAAGTAATCCGAGTAATATACATTGGTTTGCAATTCGGAGAGTATTAAGATATTTAGCTGGTACTAAAAGTTATCAACTCACATATAAAGGAGAACCTTCGGTATTAGAAGGTTACTCGGACGCGAGTTGGATTAATAAAGGAGATTTCTCTTCTACTAGTGGATGGGTGTTCCTTTTAGGAGGTGGAGCAGTTTCTTGGGGTTCTAAGAAACAAGCTAACATAGCGAACTCCACTATGTCTTCGGAATTAGTAGCATTATATGCTGCTTGTAAGGAAGCGGAATGGTTAAGGAACTTATTATTGGAAATACCGGTTTGGCATAAGCCAATGGCTCCTATCTCAATTCATTGTGATAGCAAGTCTACTCTTGATGTAGTATATAGTCATGTTTACAATGGCAAGTCAAGGCATATTGGTCTAAGACATGCTTACATACATCAACTTATAAGGGATGGAGTAGTGACTCTAAGTTATGTCAAATCAAAAGAAAATATAGCTGATTCTTTAACCAAAGGATTGACTAAAGATTTGATAATAAGTACTTCAAAGGGGATGGGTTGTAGCTCAAAGCACTACTAATCGCAACAAAGACTCAACTTTACGAATTGGAATACCACCAATTTTTAAAGTTCAAATGAGTACGGAGTTGTTTAAATTAGTAGGAAGCATCGATTATTATCCCAAGGACAAGTGATGCTTAAAAATCTGTAATGAAAAGAGGATGAGTATTAGTACTCTGAATAGACTTTGAGGAAAGCCTAATTACAGGGGTGGTATAATTACAAAATCTACCTATGTAAGTGTAATGTGTGGCCGCATAAAGGAACTATGAGCTAAAGTTCCGAAACACTTACGAAGGATAAGGACACAAGGGCGGATAATAGTGTCAAAGTATTTACACTCAAGATTTAAAATATATGTGTGTTATGAGTATAGTTGGTCAATATAAATCCAAAGTTCAAAGCTATGTCTACTTTGCGATTTAGATACAATTTTGGCTCATATACACTAATTGAAAAGTTCAAAGAGTAATATACTTTTCATTAGGCATATGTTTTTAAGGATTCTCTAGTGATTATAAGTTAAGGTATATCTCAAATAGCGGGGGTATAATCTTCTTAAGTAAAGTTATTTCAAGAGTTTTATATACTCTTGAAATAGCGGGGGATTGTTGGATATATTTCAAGAGTATAAGACAATTATATAGCCTAAAGATTAAAGTATAACAAGTATAAAGATCATATATAAGTGAAACAATAAGAATATGATCAGCACGGGTGAAATAGGAAGCAACACGGGTCGTGTTGCCTTCCAGAGAGCAAGGAAACAAATCCTGCGCTCAACACGGGTTGTGTTGTATCAACACGGGTCGTGTTGAGCCAATACGGACCGTGTTGATTCAACATGGGTCGTGTTGAAGGCAGGATTGTATTAATTGCTAACGGCTATATGATTTTGTGTAATTAGTGCTTGATATCGTCATTAAGCACGATTATGCTGAGATTACAACAGCTATATGACTTGACTTGGTCAAGGTCATATTAAGGACATAATCTCATCATTAAGGCTCTTGATTACTCTTTAACTAGGGTATCCAAAGTGGGTGGTAATCTCCTATAAATAGGAGACATCCTAGGCTATTTGAGACACACCATTCTAAGCTAATCACAACCTCATTCTTGTCTAGACTGCAGCTATACTAGAGTGATTCAAGTGAGAATCTATTTCTTGAGTGTTACAAGTGCTAAGTTTTGTCCCTTTGAACATTTACGGTATCGTAAATAGTTCTTAAGGAAAGTGAGTATTGAGCCACAACTCTTAGCGTTATCCAAGCGAGTGTTCATTGTTTTATATACCGTTACTCCCTTTCCTCCAACAGGTTCTTGGTCCTCTGAGGGAGAAGGAGATGTGAGCTTGTTCAATTTTTTTTATTTTTTTTTGGGTTTCAAACACCTGCTTTACTTTATTTCTTTCTTTCCTTGTTTTTTTTAAAAAAAAGCAGGTAGTTAACATCTGAATGCTCACAGTATGGAATATTTGTTATAGTAAGCCTACCATTTGGAATATATTATAACGTGGTCTACCATTTGAAATAGGTTAAAGTTGAAGCCTACCAAATAGAATTTCTCAATAATTAATTATGATTCAGAAGAGATGAATAATATATTGATATAATACTAATGAAAATTACATTAGAGATGTAAAATGATAAATAATTAAGGTTAAAAAGGTTAATTAAATAGAAAAAGAAATAAAAATAGAGTAAATATTAAAGTTTATAAAATTATATTAAAAGATAACATTTTATGCTGAATCAAAATCTGTATGAATAATAATAAGGAAATTTCATTTGATAGACTTTAACTTTTACCTAGTTATCAATCATTTTTTAAATTATTTCAAGTGATAGACTTATTTTGAAAATTATTCTATTTCGTGGGTTTCTTATTGTACCGTTGTTAAAATATTGTTTGCAAAACTTTCCTTCTCTTAATTAATTTCATTTAGCTCTCCCTATCAATCTCACAATCGACTTATTTGGAATAATATATGAAGTATTTGACAACTAGGAGTAGTTTTTAAGTGCTTAAAAATTTGGAATAATTTTTAAGGTTCTCAAAATAAGCTTATCATTTAAAATTATTTTCGAAATAAGTCTACCGCTCGAAATAATTTAAAAAGTAATTAATAATTTGAAATAAATAAAAATTGAAGTCTTGCAAATGAAATTTTTGTAACAATAAAAAGTGCTAAATTGAATTAGAGACCCGTCCTGCTATGGTCATTGGTACTCTGTAAACAAGGACGAAGTTGAGTACTTGAGTTTTGAGTGCGCAGCTTTGGCTGTGGTGACATCGGTGAAAATTTCAATGGCAGCTTCTGGTTCATCCCCAGCTGCCGGTGCTACAAACCCTAGCAATGAGCTCATACGAGAGGTGCTCTCTCTCTCTCTCTCTCTCTCTCTCTCTCTCTCTCTCTCACTCATAGGCAGGATATCTTCAATTTTTTCAAGCTCATACAATTGTTGATTTTTGTAGGTAAGGCGTCACGAGGTTGCCATTGCAGAGCTCAACGCCCTTCCGTCATCACGGGTTAGTTGATAATTCTCATAATTTTTTTCGAGTTACCTAATCGATTTCTTGCATACGATTGTTTCGATTTCATCATACTTTCGGAAGCCTAACTTTGTTGCGACGACTGGGTTGTAAGATTGTGTTGCATGCTTCATGGTTTTGCGTTGAGTGTTCTAGTTTCTAAGCTTGTATTAAGGTTGAATTTCCAAGTCCAAGCGAATAGAAAAAGAGATGAATTGAACAGAGAAGTGATCAATCTATGGTCTTTTTTTTTTTGGGCCCTTTCTATTGGAAGAAAATGCCTATCAGTTTAGCGGTTTGGACATGTTCGAATTGAGTAGAATTTTATTCTTGATGAGGGTACTTTGCATTTACTTCCTAAGGACGCAGTTAACCATGGTAGTAATTGGACAGTTATGGGATTTGATGGTTTAGATAGCACCTTATGCAGCAGTGTGGCATTGTTTGGTGATGGTCCTTGTGATTGGGTCTTGACTAATAGCAAGGTCTGTAATCTGAATTATACAGAAGTACAGAACAGCTGTTTTGGATCATTTTTCAATTTGGAAGTCCATGACTTTCCATACTTTATCTTGTAAATGTGGAGCATTACTTGGAGTTGTGATTTCAGAATACATTTTTCATTGAGCGCTTGGTTGGTCAAAAACCCTGGGGAAATTGGTCAATTTTCCTAGTTGACCTATTTCCCCCATGTTTGGTTGCATTTGGGTCATGGGAAAAATTTGACAAGGGGCCCACAATTTCCCACCTTTACTTAGGGAAAATTTCACATAGGGAAAGGTTAGGAAAATTTTTCCCATGGAAAATTTCCTAGGTTTTTCCTGGGGATAATTTCCCTAGGATTCTTACCAAACGCTCTCTAAGAAATTGGAGTTCAACTTTTTTGTAGGTGTGATTGTTAGGATCATGCTTAGTGGTACCTGTGTGATTAGCAGCGTTTGCTGTGCTAGATGCTCAATCTACTATTGCATAGCATATGTATCACTTAGATGAACTTCAACTCGTATGCTGTACCTAGGGAGGTTGACTTATTTACATTTTGGCAGCATGAATTAATACTATAACATCACATCATGAAGGAGAGAACTTGTTATCTATTCTTCTTTGGGTAACCCGATGCCAAGAATACTTCTAATAATGGTGAAATTTGTGTAGCGGAGGTATATGCAGCAATTTTTCACATTTCAATGAAAATCATTGCTTGCTGTTTTCTTTTTTCAATCTCCTACAAAATTGTAACTATGTTGTAGAGCAAGCTTGAAAGTCAAGTGTTACAATGTAAATAAAGGGGTTTCATAACCCTCTCCCCTCGTTTATAGTTAGAAAAAGCTCGCTTTTTTAATTAGTGTTTCCATTTGTCACTTTAATTCTTTTCGTCAAAGTAGAAGTGAAATGAACCTGCTCATGGAGGGCTTGGTGCAATGGAGGAACATTGATTATAGAAGAGAAATGAACCAACTCATTGAGGGTTTGGTGCAATGGAGGAACATTGATTATAGAAGAGAAATGAACCAACTCAAAACCATCAAACCAGAACCGATTAATGTGGGGTGTCCAATAATTGCACAAATCAATCTACCACTGAAGTCCAAAAGTGAAAGGTCGCGTGTTGATAGGGGGGTCGATTTAGAGTTGTTTAAACTAGTCAATCACTTATCAAGTTGGCAATGTGGGCCAAGTTTCACTAATTATTTACACTCAAACTTAGGTTATTACAAACTCCCCCTACTTAAAGAGTGCGACGACCTCGTCGCATGCCTTATTTACATTTTGGCTGGGGATGTTGACTTATTTACATTTTGGCAGCATGAATTAATACTATAACATCACATCATGAAGGAGAGAACTCGTTATCTATTCTTCTTTGGGTAACCTGATGCCAAGAATACTTCTAATAATGGTGAAATTTTTGTAGCCGAGATGTAGGATAAACGTAAAGGATGGATTAAGATATCAATATCTTTCCATATGTTTAGAGATCTTTTGTATTTTATTAATTATATTTTCATAGGTAATTCTTAGCAATATTTTAGGGCTATCAAAATAAGGAGATCTAGCAATATATTAGAGATATTTAGTTTCCTAAGATATTAGGATAATATTAGGTTAGCATTTTATAGTATTTGACATATTCTAGTTTCCTTATTGTGTTAGGTTTCTTAGCTATATAAATCCCTTGTGTATTAGGGATAAGTCAGACTTTGATTATTATTGAATTGAATTGAGTGAATTCCTTTGTGAGAATTCCTTGGTTCTACATCAGGAGGTCTGTGCGGTGATTTTTTCACATATCAATGGAAATCATTTTTTGATGCTTTTTTAATCTGTGACAAAATTGTAACCATGCTGTAGAGCAAGCCTGAAAGTTAAGTGCTACAAAGTAATAAAGAGGTTTCATAATGCTCTCCCCTTGGTCTTTTTGTAGTTAGAAAAAGGTCGCTTTTTAATTAGTGTTTCCTTTTGTCACTTTAATTATTTTTTTCAAAGTAGAAGTGAAATGAACCAACTCATGGAGGGCTTGGTGCAATGGAGGAACATTGATTATAGAAGAGAAATGAACCACAGCCCACTAATGTGGGATGTCCAAAAATTGCGCAAATCAATCTACCCACCAAAGTCCAAAAGTGAAAGGTCGCGTGTTTATAGGCATGTGAATTTAGAGCTATTTAAGCTAGTCAATCTCTTATCAAATTGGCAATGTGGGCCAAGTCTCACTAATTGTTTACACTCAAACTTAGGTTATTACAAACTCCCCTTACTTGAAGAGTGCGACGACCTCGTTGTAGGCCTTGATCACTTTGCTAGGCAATGTTGGCTTGCCATGGGGGCATGAGCCCACTACGTCACTATGGTTAAAGTATAGTAGCATTCCTCCAAGGCACAAAACTATTGTAAATTACATCATCAACTCCTAGTGTAGGCCATACTTTTGCAGGGTGGGGATGCCTTGATGTAAGTAGACTTACCTCGAAAAACATCACTGTCCATAGAGATACTGATTCATAAAATATTGTAGATTACGAATTAGCATAAAATTGGTGAATCAAATCATGAGTTCAAAGTTTGTGTTGGCCATTGTTGTTCAAATGTTCAATGTATAAAAGACGACCCAATTCAATTGGCAACTTGCATAATTAATCAAGAGTTTGTCCATGGCATACATTCCTGAGCAAATGCTAGTAGAAATTATGGAAATTGTATGTTGGACAACCTAATCAATGATGCAAACATCACACATAGATTGAATGAGGAAATGCAGATACCAACCTTTAGGATTAATCGTGTATGAATTTTCCTTTCTAACCTCTCTTTGCTCGTCTTGGCCGAGGGACGTGGACACGGTGTAAATAGAGAGGACTAGGATTGGGGTTTAAGCATGTATAAGGCATGAAAGGAGCCTTCTCTTCTAATTATAAGCAATAGTTAGATGAAGTCATCTATTGGAATTATTTTGTTTATTTTTTAAAGTTATCTTCATGAATCATTATAGTATCTAAGACTATTTAGTAAGATTTTACTATAGCTTCCATCTATAGTTTATTATCCATTGTAATATGATTATTCAATCTAAGTAAATTTTCTTTTCCAAATCTAAGACTATTCTCACATCTTGAGTTGTTTTTCTCTCCTTCAAAGCCTGGCATGCTTGTGAGATCCCTCTTCTATCGTTGTGAAACGTCTATTTCGCAAAGTAATTTACTTAAACTAATTTTTATTTTAAGGGAATGCTCCTATAATGGCTTGTTGGCCATTTAAACCCTAACCCTAGTCCTTATTTATTTACACCTTCGAAGCAAGAGAGTAGGTAGAGTGGAAGTGAAAATTCATCCCTGAAGATCCCAAAACATTAGTTTCTAAATTTCCGCATTGAACGTATATTGTTTCCATCATTGATTAGGTTGCTAATCATTATATGTTATATGATGTTCATTCTTTCATCAGATTAACATATGATTTTCATAATTTCTCCCACCAATCAATAAGTGAGTTAAATCAACTTGGTGCCATATAAGTCTTACTTTTTTCAGTTTTGCCAAACTTTTTTGTGGCTCAAATATGTCATTTAACTTTAAAAACTTGTCAACAATGCCACAAAGTCGGAAGATAAACTGAAATTGAAGGTTTTAATTCCTTTTAATTTTGTTTTTTATTTAGAACATGAAGAAAGAAAAAAAAAATCCTAATTTGTTCATGAAAAAGAACAAACCTAGATCATTCCCCTCTTTCTCCTTCTCCTCCCCCTTTCTACTCATATCTCCAACCATCCCCATTATTACTCCATCCTCTCCTCCCTTTGACTGTCCCAATCTCTGTTAACTCAGATTTCATCACTGATCAGGCCTTCACTAATGCCCCCTTTCTCTCTTCTTTGACCCCTCTCTTTGCTCCATTGTTTCAATTTCATTTCCTGGCTATATTACGCAATTTCCTCTTTCAATTCTGATTTTGTCAATCAAGCATAGATCCCCACGAGTCTCACTTACCCACAAATAGCTAAATGTAGATATCTCCCTAATTAATCAAATAGCTGAACAAACATGACAATTGTCGTTCCGCAATTAATCAAACAACGAAACAAACATCACGACTGTTACCAACGATTGCACCTGGTTTCTTCTAGTCGGACACCGACTCTCCATTAATCGAACCAGAAAGAGAAATGACTGTCACCATAGGGAAGAGAGGATGGAGGAGAAATAATGGAGATGGTTATTTGGAGAGAGCAGAAGGGGGAGTTGAAGAAAAAAGAGGAAAGTGTTATGGGTTTGTTCTTTTTCATCTACAAATTAGGGTTTAGCTCCCCCCCCCCCCCATTTTTCCCCTTCTAAATGTTTTAAATAAAAAAGAAAATAAGGAAAATTAAAGTTTACCTTCAATAGTTGGTCATGTTATTGCTTTCTGACATTTTTGACGAGTTTTTAAAGTTGAGTGGCATATTTGAGTTGTTAAAGGTTGTGGCAGAATTGAAAAAAAAGTAAAACTTATGTGGCACCAAAATCATTTAATTCTCAATAAGTAGTTAATCTCATGGCCAAGCTCGTGATGAGTTGTGTTATTTAACAAACTCTTAAATTGGCTTTTATCTCATGATTTGATCACCAATGTATATTAATTTGTAATCGGTCATATTTTGATTCGTATCCATGTTCTTATTACTTTAATCTGTTCACTAATGTCAAAGGTCCATTTTTCGAAGTTAATTTTTTGTTCTTTTGTGTTTATATGACGATTTGTTTTACTTTGTACCAAAGCCAACTCATTCCTGGGACGTGTAGGCCACGTCAAGACCTAGGTCTCCATGACAACCTTAGTCCAACATGGGTAGGGGTCCCAGTGGCAGCAAGGTGATTTGAGGCTTGCACTCTTTAAGAGGGGAGTTTGTAATGTCCCAAGCTTGTATGTGTGAATGTGAAGTGGGAGACGTATCCCTCATTGCCAATTTGATGAGAGATTGTCGAGTTTAAATAGGTTCAAACCCATGTGTCTATCAACACAAAACCTTCAACTTCTAGACTTTAGTGATTGATTGATGTGCTCTTGTTTGTTGGACTTTCCACATTAGTAGTTGTGGTACAGGGGTTGAGCAGGGTGTAGAGTGTACTAATGTAGTTAGGTGTAATGGACTTCAAAGGGACATTTGCTCCACCATGAGCAGATTGCTTGTGGCTCACTTTTAGCCTTCTATCGATAGGCACAGTCCTCACTGGCAACAATATGGCAGATAATAGCAGGTTTTAAGTCAGAAAGTGCGTGGCTTTGCTATTTTAGCATTTATTGCTTTTATCCTTATAGTTCTCTTTTAAAAAAAAAAATTGCTTCAAGGAAAGGTTTTGAATGCAAACTTGGGTATAATCACTAATCACCCATTCATAGGGAGACTGAATCAGACATATTGCCTTCTTGTACACCTTGAAGCAAGACTACCCTGACAGAAAAGCCCCTGATGATTGCACATTCTGCACCTGTAGACTCTTTGGAGCTGGACAAAGTTCGACAGGTTTTCGTTTGCTCCTCTGAGGGGAACAGGAAATGCACAGTACCCTGCAACCAAGTTAGGAAGAGAGGGCTTCTATTGTATGCTTGTGTTATGAGGCTATTGCAACTGTCCTTCCCTGATCAAACATGGGTTTGATATTTTCTTGAGCAATCACAGTACAGCTATTTCGAGATCTTGCACCTCAATCCTAGCGGGAATGGGATTACTCTTGCATGTTTTTCCCCCCTTCAACCGTTGAATCTTACACTCTTTTTCTTCTGTGTCCCTCGTGTTCTTGTAGTTCTAGTAAACAATAGCTTGTATTTTGGATTAAAAATGTGGGTTGTAATTCATTTTGGATTACTTTTTGAACCAAATCAAGTGCCTTGAGCTTATTTCTTTTTGTAGTAGTCATTTATTTCTTTTTGCAGTAGTCATTTATTTCTTTTTGCAGTAGTTATTAATTTTGCTTAAACCAGCTTATATTTTCTTTCTCAGGGTGTCTACCAAAAGAATGGGAACATATTCTTTCGCACAACTATACAAAAAGCAGCGATGTCTGAGCAGAGTAAGTAAAATGATCAAGACAGATGCTTTTTCTCCGATAACTATTATTCTGAGTTCGGACATTCAACTGTTTTGTGTTTCTCATTAGCATGCTTTGGAGAATAACCTGCAGAAAAACTTGATTTGGCCAAGAGCAAGTTGCAAAAGCTGAACTCATAATGATTTGTCCAGCACTTGTCAGCATGGAACATAACTGTTTTTCTTCAACCACCGTTAATTGGTGCTGACTGCTGAGCCTTGGTATTGTGCTTTTGTGCCGGCCTTGGTGATAGTTAGGGTTCATCAAGGAGGTTGTGAAGATGTTTCCTAGATTGCTGTATGTTCTGAAATATGCTTGATGGATGCTGACAATCTTGGTTACATCATTTTCTGATTGATACATGCGGATGCTTTCCAATGTGATCTCAGTATCTTGTGTTGATAAATTTTGAGAAGAAAAGGCTTCAACGTGAATTTAATTTACTGTCTTTAAGGAATTATTTGCCCTCTATCACTCAGATGCTCTCAAGATTAGCAAATATCCCTCCAGGAGTAATCAAGCCTTGTGAAAATCTCAGAAGAGCAAAACTGAAATCTTCCCTTATTCTCTCTGTGAATTAAACGTGAAGAAGATAGGGTGGTTGAAGACAGTTTTTGGCTTTGCAGTTATTAGAATTAATTAATTAATTAATTAATTAATAACTGCCTTATAATATCCAGAAAAATCTGGATATAACTGATTTTATTTATTTAAACAAATTAAATAAATAATTAAAACGAAAATTATAATGTAATTAATACATTATAAGTCTTCGGCACCGCGCACAAGCATGCTAAGTGCTAAGTGCTGTCTAATAAGCCGCCAACCGACACACGCGCGCGCGTGTGCGTGTGCGGTTTAATGCGAAGCATTGAATCTTAGTACCACCATTAGCTCCATAGTAGCCCATTAGCTAATTATAAGTTCAAGTAGTACTATACCTTATAAACTAGTGAAAAGTCCCTTCCACTACCAATGTGGGACTTTTCACCTTCCACCCTCCTTATTATCAAATAGCAAAATTATCAACAATCGCCCACTAGTTTTGTATTTGATAAGCATCTTCCTTAAATTTGGGTTATGAATACAAAAAGGTATCTTTCGATTTAAAACCTTTAATTAGTGTAAGTATTTCAAATTAAATTTCAACAAAGTGCTAGGTGACTAGTTGTTTAAACCAGCACTCTTACATGAAATTGGAAATACCACACACATAACCTCAATCCCTATTCACATGAGAATTAGATTGCTTTAGCACTATTATGGCCATGTGCTCATCCTGGATTCATGAATAATTACAAGAATGAACCCTCAACATTCTTGCTAGAGGCGGCACCACCTCTTTATTCATATAGGTGAAATCTTCTAACCATGTCCTTGCTACTTGGACTAAGATTTCATTAAGAGCTATGCTCATCCTCCTCAGTTGTAGCAGTTGTGCACTAAATCCTTCCCTTAGTGCCATAAGTTATATTGTAATTTGTTGTTACCCATTAAACTTTATATTTAGTTTTCACTAAATTAAAGTTGGGTTCCTATCACTACTTAACTTCAAAGAAGGGTTTCAAGCCCATTCTTGTTGTGGTACCTTTCACCACATCCCTTGACAAACCCTTTGTTAAAGGATCTGCCAAATTGTTGCAAGACTTAACATATATAATGGAAATAATTCCATCCATAATGATTTGTCTTACATATTCATGCCTTAAGCTAATATGTCTAGATTTACCATTATACACCTTGTTGTATGCCCTAGACATTGTCGCTTCACCGTCACAGTACAAGGAAAAGATGGCATCGGTTGTGGCCACAACTCTATATCCAATAGGAAATTTCTAAGCCATTCTGCTTCCTTTCCTGCTGCAGCTAAGGCTATAAACTCAACCTCCATAGTTGAATGAGAGATGCAAGTTTGTTTCTTTGACGCCCAACAAATAGCGCCCCCACCAAGGGTGAATATCCACCCTGTTGTGGATTTGTTGTCACTTGCACAAGTGATCCAACTTGCATCTGTATAACCTTCTAAGACTTCAGGAAAATTTTGATAGAAAATTCTCAAATCCTTAGTTCTCTTTAAGTAACCAAGTACTCTAGCTATGGCCTTCCAATGCATAGTACTAGGTTTACTTGTGTACCTTGATAGCTTGCATACAGCAAAAGCAATATCAGGTCTTGTGCAATGCATAGCATACATCAAATTTCCAATGGCACTTTCATACTCAACTTGTGCCACTGACCTACCTTCATTTTCAACTAGCTTCATGCTAGTGTCAAAAGGTGTATTTGCCTCTTTTATCCCAAGATGTTGGAATTTATCCAATATCTTGGATACATAATGGGATTGATTTAAAGCATAGCCCCCACTATGCTTCCTCACCTTAACACCCAAGATGGTGTCAACCTCATTCAAGTCTTTCATCTTGAATTTTGAAGACAGACACCTCTTGGTCTCTTCAATTCCTATCATGTTTGTGCCAAAAATTAATAAGTCATCAACATAAAGACAAATGATAACTCCATAGTTTTGAGTAAACTTGGAGTAAATACATTTGTCAGCATTGTTATGTATGAAACCACTAGCAAGAATCGCCTCATCAAATTTCTCATGCCATTGTTTAGGCACTTGCTTTAATTCATACAATGACTTTATTAATTTGCACACTTTCCTCTCATTTCTCGGAAGAACAAATCCTTCGGGTTGTTCCATGTAGATCTCTTCATTGAGATCACCATTTAGAAAGGCTATTTTAACATCCATCTGATGTATATACAGCACATGTATTGATGCTAAAGCCATCAATGTCCTAATGGAGGAAAATTTATTCCCCCTTTTTGAGTAAAACATTTGGCTACAAGCCTAGCCTTAAAGGTGTGTACAGACCCATCTGTATTCCTTTTCCTCTTAAAAACCCATTTGCATTTAATGGGTTTGGACCCAGGAGGCAAATCAGTGAGAACCCAAGTATTATTGGATAATATTGAGTTCATCTCATCATCTATTGCCTCTTTCCAAAAACTTGAATCTCTAGAAGCCATAGCCTCACTATAAGTTTTTGGATCCTCTTCTTCTTCAATATGAAGAACCATGGGAATTTTATTAGTGACCTTATTCCTATCTCCTTCCACTAAGAACAATGTCAGTTGGAAAGAGATGAAGTCTGGCCCTAAGTTTTTCTCCTTCCTAACTCTTTGACTCCTCCTAGGCTCTATAGGGGAATCACAAGGTTTGTTTTTAGTTCCCGATGTTTCAGGAACGTCCTCCTGTGGCAAAGATTGTGCCACACCAGTGCTTGTAGTATGCTCAATAGGATCAACACAAAGTCTATCCTCTAAAAACTCAGCATCCCTTGTCTCTACAATGACATTAGATTGTAAATCCAACAGTCTGTATGCCTTTGAGTTTTGAGCATATCCTACAAATACACTTCTTATACCTCGAGCTCCTAATTTTGTCCTTTTGATATCAGGAACTTTGTAAAAGGCTGGACACCCCCACACTTTAAAATAATTTAAATTAGGTTGTCTACCTTTCCATATCTCATATGGAGATATTTTCCTTTTCCTAGATGGAATTCTATTGTGGATATGACATGTTGTAAATAGAGCATTTCCCCACAAATTTAATGGCAATTTAGAATTTAGAAGCATGGAGTTAACCATTTCTCCTAAGCTACGATTCTTCCTTTCTGCCAACCCATTTTGTTGGGGAGTATAAGGGGCTGATTTTTGATGTATAAGTCCATGTTGTTCACAATAATCATCAAACTCAGTAGGAAAATATTCCCCCCCTCTGCCACTTCGAAGAACCTTAATCTTCTTTCCTTTTTGGTTTTCTACTTCAGCCTTATAGCGTTTGAACAAATCAAAAAGCCTCATCCTTATGTTTCATTAAATACACATAAGTGTATCTTGAACAATCATCAATAAAAGTTATAAAATAACGTTTACCTCCTCTAGTTAGCATGCCATTAAATTCACATATATCTGAATGAACTAAATCAAAAATTTCAGTTTTCCTTTCTACCTTAGGAAAAGGTTTCCTAGTGATCTTTGCTTGAATACAAATTTCACACTTATCTTTCTTGATTTTATCATTCACAGAAATATAGCCATGTTTCTGCATATATTCTAAAGATGTGAAATTTAAATGTGCTAATCTAGCATGCCACAAAGAACAATAATCCACAATATAAACAGAAACAACATTTATTCCATCCATTCCATCAATGTTCAACTTAAACATTCCATCACAATAATATCCCTTGCCAACAAAAATTCCAGACTTAGAAATTACAACTTGATCAGATTCAGTGACTATTCTAAAACCACCCTTGTTCAAAAGACCTTCAGAAACCAAGTTCTTCCTCATATCCGGCACATGAA
This sequence comes from Portulaca oleracea, assembly GCA_029582165.1. Lineage (NCBI taxonomy): Eukaryota > Viridiplantae > Streptophyta > Magnoliopsida > Caryophyllales > Portulacaceae > Portulaca > Portulaca oleracea. The sequence goes on along the minus strand of CM055877.1, from coordinate 24,135,445 downwards.
GAACAGTCTTCAAAGTCAATTTCTTGCCGGATGTGAACTGTAGTTCCACTGTGCCTTGTCCAAGGACCTTTGCAACTGCATGGTTTCCCACAAACACTTCTTTCTCAGCAATTTCCTCATAGCTTTTGAATTGTGCCCTGTCATAACACACATGTACAGATGCACCAGAATCTATCCACCAAGCACCAGATCTTGCACTTGCCATATTCACTTCAGTTACCATGACAATATGCAGATTATTGACAGAAGTAGTAATCATGGCAACAAAATCCTCAATCTGTTTCTCTACCAGATTAGCTTTAGGTGATGTTCCTTGTGTTTGGGTCTCCTTTCTGAGTTTTTTAACCAATTTGCAGTCTTTAATGTAGTGACCTTTCCCATTACAACCATAACATTTCTTATTTTTCTTCTTGTCAGATTTATCAGAATCGGGTGCCTTCCTTTTATTGTTCCTTTTTTACTTACCCTCAACATTGTTCACCTTAGAACTATTGGGAAGATCTGGGGCATCTCTCTTCCGAGTCTCCTCTTCAATTTGGAGATGTCTCATGATCTTCTCGAGAGTGAAATCTTCTTGCATATGAAGATGTTTCTTCCTATAATCATTCCACGTAGGGGGTAACTTCGAAATAATTGCCCCCACTTGGAATGCCTCGGGTAAAATCACCTTAAGGTCACGAAGCCTATTAACCAAGACAAGCAACTCATGCACTTGGTCAAGAATTGGTATAGAATCAGTCATCTTAAACTCCAGAAATTTCATAATAAGAAATTTGTCGGTACCTTGCCTCTCGGTGGTGTACTTGTCCTCCAATTTCTTCCAAATCTCTCTTGGAGAAGAATACATCATGTAGAGGTCGTATAGATTGTTTGCGAGGGCAGCTAGAATATGCCCTCGGCAGACGAACTCGTCATCCTTCCTTTTCTTCTATAATTCTGCAACCTTTTGCTTACGCTCCGGTGGATCCGACTCATTTGCATCGTCGATATCAGGCAGGTTTGGATCCAGAAGATAGACAACGTTCAAGGCAGTGAGTAAAAACATCATCTTGTCCTTCCAGCGATTGTAATTTGTGCCATCGAATTTGTCTTGCTTCATGAAACCGGGATTCATGAATTTCAAAGCAGAAGAACTTGCAGAATCAGCCATAATAATTCCTTAAAATTGTTGATAAATTTTGAGAAGAAAAGGCTTGAACGTGAATGTAATTCACTGTCTTTAAGGAATTATTTGCCCTCTATCACTCAGATGCTCTCAAGATTAGCAAATATCCCTCTAGGAGTAATCAAACCTTGTGAAAATCTCAGAAGAGCAAAACTGAAATCTTCCCTTATTCTCTCTGTGAATTAAACGTGAAGAAGATAGGGTGGTTGAAGGCAGTTTTTGGCTTTGCAATTATTATAATTAATTAATTAATTAATTAATTAATAACTGCCCTATAATATCCAGAAAAATCTGGATATAACTGATTTTATTTATTTAAACAAATTAAATAAATAATTAAAACGAAAATTATAATGTAATTAATACATTATAAGTCTCCGGCTCCGGCTCCGGCACCGCGCACAAGCGTGCTAAGTGCCGTCTAATAGTAGCCCATTAGCTAATTATAAGTCCAAGTAGTACTATACCTTATAAACTAGTGAAAATCCCCTTCCACTACCAATGTGGTACTTTTCACCTTCCACCCTCCTTATTATCAAATAGCAAAACTATCAACATCTTTTTCATTGACAATACTCAAGTTGTATGATTGTATCAATCTAAAGTCTTAACTCTCAAGACTCAGAGCCTGCTGATAAGTTTGGTTTCTATTCTTTGTCCTGGTTATCTGTTCTCAAATTCTGTGGTAGTTGTTTTTGGATGCACTTCTGTGGATCTTTGACCTCCTCGACCCTGTTTTTTTACTAGGGCAAACTACTCATTTAACATTTTTCTGTTTATTCTTACCAAATTTTACGTTTCCCCTTAAATTTACCTAAATCTACATAGCTATTTTACTTCTACAATAACTCATTACCTATTTTTACATAAACTATTCAAACTTAAATCAACCTGACCTTATGTATCCAAATTCTACATATCCATGGAAAGAACATGACTTTCGTGTGATCAAATTGATGCGTGTCTTGGGGTAAGATATTTTTAGGTGTCTTGTTTTTCATAAAATTAATACTTATTATAGGTTTTAGTACCAATTTTTTTTATAGATATTATTAATTATCAATTATAAGAAGCTTGAAATGTATTGGCTTTGCAAACAATTGTAAATGACACCCTAATCGAATGAACCTCATCGGTGAGCTATATTTTATTTTCTTTTTCATAACTTAAAAAAACTATGAATAAAAATATAATTTTATATAATTTATAAATGATATTATAGTTATAGAGGACAACCTTTTTTTTTTAATAATCTAATATGTAAATATATAAGTTTCATACAAGACCAGACACCTTGAGAGGTGTTTTGCACCCAAAACTCATGATTTTCAATTGCGTCAATGGGGCTGAGGACATTTTTGGAGGGAAGTTGGGGAAAAGATAATCTCCAAAATCCTGCTTTTCTATTTACTCTTGTATGTCAAGTTGGACCCTGTTCTTTGGATGAGTTATTTTCAAGTTATGATAATTAGGTTAGGATAAGTTAGGACAAGTTAGGATGCTTCTTTTTGGAAAATTGTGTTTTTAGAGTTGATGTTTTTTTGGGGAATTGTATTAGGTTAAAATAGGTTAAGATAAATTAGGATAGTAAAGTTTAACTTGGCAAAAGAACAGGGCCTAGTCCTCGGCTTTCATTCTGGTTAGTTGTTACTTGCTAGATTTGGGCTTAAATCTTCACTTTTGGATGGTGGCATTTTTCAGAACCCCTCATCCCCCTCTGTCTTGCACTCAAGAGGTTGTACGGTGGCATTTATGTAGTACAAAATCTGGGATGTTACCAACAGCAAAATTGTTTAACATCATATATGTAAAAGGACCCAACTTTATTACACCTTCTGTAGATACAGCCAAGATATATCCTGAAGTCCTGAAACTGTTTCATCAATACAAATGAAACCAAGATAATACTGTTGAAGACCAAAGCATTGTTCCTGTACCTATAGTGCATAGTAAACTAGCAAATCCAGGGGAGAGGATTAACCATGAACCAAACACATAATCAACATCCCTGGGTAGCACTTTGGATTGCGACAACAGCGACGGTGATGACGGAAGCATAAATTGAATTGGGCACCTTCTGGACCACTTTCCCTACACCCGGGACACCCTCTGTTGCCCTCTTTGTAGCCAATGCTACTGTCGGTGCCACCACAAGAGAGATGAGCAGTCCCTGACTCACTGTGCAGAATGTGTCCCCAGTGAGTTTCTGTATGAACTTGACAAATTCCTCCTGGTTGAGTTCCCCATCCAGATTCAGATCACATTCCTGTAGGGACGGAAAACAATGTCAAACATTATTTTAGCGCATAGTCGAACATATTTTCCTTAGTGTGGATATGAGAGCCATCCTAGATGAGCCCAGCATTAGGTGCAAGCTAGGGGTAAAAGACTAAAAGCTAAGGGATAGGAGAAAATTCACACGACGTACAGATTCTAGAGCACCCACAGTTCTAGATAGAATCTTATGGACCAAGGTAGTCCGATATGGCAAACAATTTCTTTTCTAAATGATGCACTTAGCTTTCAAGTTGCCAAGAGGTTTCCAGTCTCTATACCAAAAATGTAAGCGATTACTTTGCATAGCATTCTTTCTGCTGCACTGCAGCTATTCAAAAAGCCAACGACAAGAACAGGGATTCTAAGATGAAAGTCTGAAGGAACAAAGGACTGAAATATAGTAAATTTTGACATAAGGTCTCCATAGCTAACTAAGATGAACCTCCATTACAAGTTACTATGTAGCAGTATATAGAGAAGATTGAAGACCGACTGCAGTTTTAACTGCATTTTTCATTAAAAATGGAAAAGATTCCAGATGACCGAACTGAACCTACCTGCATCACGGTTCTGACTTCATCTTTAGATGGAGGATCAAAATGTGGCCCAGGCAAATACTTGTTAATATCACTGCAACAGAAAGGCATTCTTAATGGTCATACACGTGCACACCATACCCTTGCAGATGTAAGGTTAATAAGAAGCAAAACTCACTTGTAGACGAGTAGTACAGCAATATATAGTTCCTCAAATGACAGATTGGGATTGCCAGTTTGTGTTTTGACACGATCATATACCTTGTCCGTTATCTTCCTGATTTGTCTCCGCCTCCATTCCTTCCCTACACAGCCATCAGGTGACTCCGTCGACATGGTTAGATTTGTCATCTTTTACATCAAGGTTACAGAATATTATTTCTTAAATGTCATCATTGTCATGGTCCAACAACTAGTGCTGCAAGACTAACATCTTGTTGTTCATTTCTTACCAATCTCATGCACAGTGTTAGCAAAGTTCTACCTAACAACAGCTCATTAAAAAATTATAAATCCAGCTGACAGAAAAGGGAAAGAGATAACTTTGCTAATCTGCGCTAATACAGTAATGCCCTACTATACTCGGAGAAATTTAATGAGCATAGTCCAGCACAAGACAAATGTCTGACATTTTATAATTAAGGTCATCCCAGACCATCTGGCCATTTTGCTTTAAAGTTAAACACTTCCACTAAACTATTTAGAGCTCTTCTTCACCCTAACAACAGGATACAATATATTCATCTACATCTAGAGGACATGACACATTTAACAGCTAGCCACCTCAAATCTCTGCACAAGATAACATCAAACATTATGATCCTCAGATTGTCCATACTCTAACTACAAGAAGTGCGCGAATTTGTCCTAAACAATGAAAGACTAAAAACAAGATAAGAGGAACTACCAAGTTGTAGCCAATATGTCTCCAAGCAAGCACTACACAACCCACAAAATAAGAAACTGGAATAGAGGGGGATATTTAATGCTTTAATGCTATCATTTGTAACTCCCTTATCATGATATCATCAAAAGATCCACACCCCCACCCCCAAGAGATTCACAAAGTGGCAAGCACCCTAGTCCCAATATCAATGGGAGGTTGAACACCAAACAAGACCCCAGATAATATTAACTCTTCTCAAACAGTGGACCACCTACTTCTCCAAATTTGTAGCCTAACCCCCCCCCCCCCCCACCCCCAACAAAAAAAAAAGGAAAGAAAGAAAGAAAGAAAGAAATAGTAATAACAATGATCGATAGATCTGCTCTAATGCCTTTTTATTAAAAAACAAAATCAGCCAATATTTACATAAAACCAAATATTCCATAAAACTGCCAAATACAAAATACCAAAACAGCTTCTATAGATTAAGAAGAGTAGAGCCAATATCAACACATAAAGACATAAATAGGGTTGATCACCCATGTAAAACATCCAAATATTAGCCGTATGTAGACAATCCCTGAGTCCATCAATCTTCAATCGCGTCCTCAAATTGGCCATGACACAAAGAATCACAAATACCCTTTCATCGATGAACCAATAGCAGATCATCGCAGACGACAACATATAAACCCCCCCAAAATGATAGAAACAAAATCCAAGTAAAAACAGAGAAGAATGTTCACCTTGGACTTTGTCAAGAATCTGACCCATGATCGAGCAGCTACTGTAGCTTCAGGTTTGTCAACGATGAACTTCCGAAATCAGGAGAGAGAGAGATGGGAGGTCCAGAAGAGGAAGTAAATGATATTGCGTATAATGATGGGAAGAAAATCAAAACCCTAGATTGCGATGTTGAAGAAGAAGGCGAGAGAGTGCGTGTCTGAGTGATGATAGTGAAGGTGACGGTTGAAGTGTTTGAGTGGTGCAGTCCATCACCCTCTCCACGTGGCGCGCCCTTCGAGTACCGGCAAAACCCGCCACTATTCTCGCTCACTTCTTTTACTTTAGATATTTATTTCTTTGCCCCAATTTGACCAAATAAACAATCATTGCAAAGTACAATGTATGCAACCGGAGCATGTGCTCCAAATATTTACGATTGAACAATTATGTGAATAAATGTTAACAATTATACTAATCAGAGAGAACAACCTAATATATACGAGTGAACAATTATAGAATCTGAAGCACAGACTCCAAGAACATCTAATAAATTGCAAAGTACCTCGGTCAACTAGCGTGCCCTTGTTTTCATAACAAACGCTTTGTCTAATAAAAAATGAAGAATGAATTCATTAGTTCTAACAATTTCCTATAGGTTGGATGTTTAGGGGTTTCTCTGAGGACAACTTTGCTGCCAATATTTGTTTTTAAAACAATAGCTCAAGAGGCTTGATTTATAAGTGCTAATCTCTTTTAAAAAATAGGAATAACACTCAATCTAATAATGGATGAATCCATTAGATCTATAAGATTTTTAGTATGGAGGGGCTTACGCATTTCTTTTAGAATTGCTAATTATATTTTAGAGTTTTTACAAAGGGAAGTTGGATTCTAACAATATGAACTTTTTGTCATATAAGACTTAATAATACGAACTTTTGATTTGGTGATTAATAATACGAACTTTGACACATGTTGCTTCCGATGGTACGCCACCGAGTTAAGTTGAACTTAACTCGGTGGCAGGATGACGTGGCAACCGGAAAATTTTAGCTTGACTTATTTTGTTAATTTGACTGCAAAGTGGATGACATGTCATCATTTTATTTTTTTAAAATTTTCCTCTACTCTCTCTCTCTTCCTTCCTCTTCATCATCCCCACTTCTTTTTTTTTTCTCTCTAAAATCCAGATCCCCCTTCAATCTTCTCCAAATTCAAACGTCCTCTCTCTCTTCGTTCCTCTTCATCCATGGCTATGCTCTTTTAATTTTCTCACTCTAAAAATCAGACGACCATGGATTTTTTTATTGAGTTAAAATTTGTGGGATTGAAGGGAAGAAGGAAAAGAAGATAGATTGGGTGGTGGATGATGATGAGATTGAGAGAGTATCTGATTGACTGATGATGGCGGGGGACAAAACATCAAGAAAACAACAAAATAAGGCGGCCCACATTCACTTGATTCATCAGGCAGGCAGTCTAGTATCATTCATAGCCATAGACACAAACTCGAAGACGAATCTGGTTGTAGAAATTCAGAAACAACAAAGATGGAGATGAATTTTATTACAAAATTGAAAGTCTGAGATCGCAAATTTTTGTTAGACCCAAATTTTTGCTTGAACGCCATCCGTCCTCTACCATCAAGTGGGTCGAAGAAGTCTGGGTTTGAATTGAGGCTAATGAAGAGTTTTTGCTAGACCCAAATTCTTCTTCCTTGCATTTATGCTCGTGCAATTTTGATTTTGATTTGAGGTTACTCATGTGAGTATTGGAAACGGAATATAATGAACCACAAATTGTTGGGGTGAATTAGAGGGGAGAGGAAGAAATTGGGGAGTGATTTGAGGTGAGAAAGATGAGATGAAGATGTAGATCTAGATGAATCAGAATTAGATGATAGAGAAAATTAGGGTTGAATAGAAAGAGAAATGTGAGACATGAGAGGAGAGGAAATTTTTTTAAAAAAATAAAATGATGACATGTCAACCACTTGGCAGTCAAACTAACAAAATAAGTCAAGCTAAAATTTTCCGGTTGCCACGTCATCCCGCGGTGGCGTACTATTCGGAACAACATGGGGTCAAAGTTGGTATTATTAATCACCAAATCAAAAGTTCGTATTATTAAGTCTTATATGGCCAAAAGTTCATATTAATTAGAATCCAATTTCCCTTTTACAAAAAATATCTAGGAGCACTTAGTGCAGTCCTAATATAATTTACAAATTTACAATCTAATATGTAATCTCTGTGATACTTTAATTATGGTATAGGCACCTCCTAGATTTCTTTCTTTTTTTCCAGACTTGCTTGATTCATCTGATCTTCGAAATCATCCAAATCCTTCTGAACAAAATCAACGACGAGTAGGGGTTGTCACATAACATAAACTCCTTGATCTTCACCAAACTCCTTGTAATCTTGTTATATAAAGGACATCTTGAACACCCATCTAGTATGTATCTACAAGAGAGGGAGAACACTATAAATCCCTTGATTTACAAAAAGGCTACACAAATGAGTTAGAACCCGAAAAATCAATCAAGCTTAGCATAGGCATAAAACTACCTAGAATTAGACTTGTAAACCTAATCCACAAATTGTTGTCTTCAACGACATGACTTACCCACTTAATTAAGTTTACCGACCAAATATAGAATAAGGGAAGAAAATACAAAGGGCTTATAACCTGCATGGAGGTGGTGGCAACTAAACCAACAATCTTGATTTTCAAAGAATGTTGAGTTGCCCAATTAGGAGATGGATATTTTGAGCAACTAGTCATTGATATTCTATCAGAAGAAAAGATCACAACAAACATTGTATATACAAGGCCACCACACAACCAAGATAACACCCAAAGTCTAAAGCAAAGACTTAATATTCATATCATAGAGACAAGGTAAACAGAATAAGACCAATGACATAAATAGTGCAAAACTGCCAAATAGACAAGTCGGGAGAGACCACCAATCCAATCATAAACCTAACAAGTGTAGTCCACCACCATTTATACTTATCATGCAAAGCCTTAGAGGTTTGGGTTACAGAAAGACTAAACTTAACTGAGGACAATAATACATTAAAGTTGAGACCATCATATGCACAGAATGACCAGCCTTGAACACAATCCATGAAGAAATCAACCAAATAACTAGATGAATCTTATGTTTAAGCTCTAACCACAAAGTTCCATTAATGTTGAGCATAAATAGAGGAGAAACAACAACCATTCCATAACGAAACAAAAAGCGAAATTCACCAAGAAAAACAAGTTGCCTAAACAAAATCAAGTAGCAAAAATAAAATTGAATATGAACAACTTCACTTGAAAATGTTGAAAATGAGGACAAACCTTGAGTAAGTAGTTGGATAATACCCAAGACAACCAACTATTTTCCGAAGAAATCACAACTAAGCCTAGATAAAAGTCAGACCAAACAAATAAAACAATAAGAGCAGCAAATCGAGACCACTCATTAAGAGAGCAGAAGGTCAAGAGATTAAAAGGAAAGCATCTAAGAAAGGCAAAAAACAGGGATCCCCCCCCCCTTCCCAAGGCCTGAGATCTTCTAAAATTAGGCTCCATAAACTCGGAAACCATCGACAATAGGGAAGAGATCGAAGAATGAATGGTCAAGGCACAACATTATTTAGATTTCTTTAACCTAAAGGTCCATGGGGTAGAACATATCAAAGAAAAGGCTAGATTAGGGAAACGAGATAAGCTAAACGAAGGTCTAATTTTCTTTTAAGGTTAAAGAAAGAGCTTGATTGGCAAGGAGAATGATGAATGTGTTGACGGGAATTGAATGCAACGAGAGCACCAGGGTTCTACATAAGGCTTTTAATAGTTGATTTACATTTATTTTCAATGAAGGCTTGCAAGATCTGCCATTGACATGCGGGGAGGGAAGAGGGGGGTGAAGGTAGATATGGAAGTTTAAGAGGTATCACAACCATGGAGGCGGGTCGGTTAGGATTCATAGTTGAAGAGCTCGGGGTTCATCAAAGAAGAAAGGAAGAGGGCTGAAGGATTGACAAGTTTCTAGCGTAAGGCAGATTGAGACTTTCTCTCTCTAAAGATTCCACTCTCACTAAAATGGGGAAGCTTATGCTCGCTATGTAGGATACATGAATTACCTATTCCTTTCAATTGATCTATTGAGATTCTCTTCAATTATAAACATGCACATACATAAAAAAAATAAAAAAAAATCCAGGACAATATAGTATTGTCATAATCTCGGATATGTAATTCATAATAATAACATTAATTATTTAAGAGTAGAATTTTATATATTAATTTTAGATTTACGACTCTTTTGTCACAATTTTCATTTTTTTATTTACATGATTCACCATTTTCATCGTAAATTATGCTTGTCACATTATTAATATAATTGTTTTTATTTTGCTTTGAATAACTTTATTAATAAGAGAAAAAAATATTTTGTGTTATAAATATATGAGAAAGTGGAGAGAGAATTGAGACAGAGAACTTGAGAGGACGAAAGGAATGAATGTTTCATTGTCATCGAGGAAGTATTTATAATACAAAGATTCTTCATAACTAAGAATACTTCATCACTAAAAATACTTCATCGCTAAGAAAACTTCATTACTAAGAAAAGTAAGAGTATGGACATTCACACAATTATTCCATAACACTCCCCCTTGAATGTCCTTTGCCAAAAGAATATGCCTCATGAAAACCTTACTAGGAAAAACCTAGTGAAGGAAAAAGAGTACATAATTTTTGATACGCCAAAATATGTTGCCTCATTAAAAACCTTTCCAAGGAAAACCCAATGGGACAAAACCTCAAATATGGGAAAAAGAGTACAACGTTTATAAACTCCCCCTGATATGAGCATCAACTGACATCTCTGAGACAACGCAATCCGATTTTGCTGATTAACTTCTCAAAAGTTGCAGTCGGAAGAGACTTGGTAAATAAATCCGCTAAATTCTCACTAGAACGGATTTGTTGAACATTAATCTCATTTCTCTTTTGGAGATCATGAGTGAAAAAGAACTTTGGTGAGATATGCTTTGTTCTATCACCTTTGATGTATCTTGTCCTTAGTTGCGCTACACATGCAACATTATCTTCATGTAAAATTGTGGGAATATCTTTTCCTAAAGATAGATCACATGTTCCCCGAATGTGTTGAATCACAGATCTTAACCAAACATATTCTCTACTAGCCTCATGAATTGCCAAGATTTTAGCATGATTAGAAGAGGTGACAGTTATGGTTTGCTTCATAGATTGCCAAGAAATGGCAGTTCCACCACAAGTGAATACATAACCAGTTTGTGATCGAGCATTATGGGGATCAGATAAATATCCGGCATCAGCATAGCCAATCAAATATGTTGTCACTTCATGAGGATAGAATAAACCCATATCCATTGTACCTCGAAGGTATCGAAATATATGTTTAACTCCATTCCAATGTCTTCATGTTGGACATGAGCTAAATCTTGCTAGCAAATTCACAGAAAATGAAATATCTGGTCGTGTATGACTAGCAAGGTACATCAGTGTTCCAATAGCACTTAAATACAGTACTTCGGGACCAAGGAGTTCTTCATCATCTTCTCGTGGTCTAAATGGATCATTTCTCACATCAAGTGATCTCACCACCATCGGAGTACTTAATGGATGTGCATTGTCCATGTGGAATCGTTTTAGCACTTTTGCTACATAAGTCGATTGATGCACAAAAATTCCATTCTTACAATGTTCAACTTGTAAACCAAGACAAAACTTGGTTTTACCAATATCTTTCATTTCAAACTCTTTCTTTAAACAAACAACTGTTTGTTGAACTTCTTCTGGAGTCCCAACAATGTTCAAATCGTCAACATAAACTGCCATTATAACGAAGTTGGATCTGGAACTCTTTATAAATATGCATGGGTGTTGAGCAAAAAATTTAATAACATAAAATAAATTAAATAAATTGCTCACACAATCTCCCGACATTTTTTTTATACATCGGTTTATTATGTTCTTTGAGTACGACCCTATTCAAGAAGATGAACCTCCTTAATTACATCCCCGTTTGGGAGACCACCTTTTGATTCTAACTCGCTTCGTATAACCATCTTTCCTTCTTTTGTTTTATTTTTAATCGAGGTAAATTTATATGTCAGCTTTGGTTCGACCCGTTACTTAATTGCATCAGATAGTAGCCAGATAGGCACCTTCTAGGAAAGGTACTACCCGTACAAATTCTTCATGTGCAGGTTAGGGGGGAGTTTGGTTAATTTGGAATTCGGGTTGCACTCACTATTTATTGTGAGTTGCCTACGTATCCCTTTGAAGGGGATCAAACCGATCGTAGTTCGTTTGGGAAATTTTGATGTTTATTTGGGTTTGATTTAGGTTAAATTAATAACCATTATTTTTGACCCATTTTGGTATTTGTTCGACTAAATAAATAGCCAAAATAAGGACTTGAACCTATTACGAAATTTTGGCCAAGTTGATATTACAGTCTTTCCGTTATGTTTTATGTTATTTTTCGACTTAGCCCTTCATGGGGTCAGATAATTTAACTTTACTTGTCGATTGCACCCGTGGTACTCGTACTTGTTATGGGCTTCCTACGTACTCTTGTTGATATCAAATCGACGTAGTTCTAGACCCGTTTCACCTTTTTTATTTACACACGTGCGTATCATCAATATGATAATATCTCACTTAGACACCAATGTCAACACACATTTACTTGGCAATGTTATTCTCCCACAGTGAGTGATGCATATGTCCGATACACAACAAAATAGAATTGTGTTTGGATCAGGATACAAGTCATCAATACCCATTTTTATAAGATAGATTCAAAGTATAGGTGTTGCCTTTGATTTGGACAAAAGAAAATATCCAGGCCTCAATCCCTTTTTAATTTGTGTAAACACAAATTTTCGGGTCTAAAATAATTAAACACGAGAAATTAGTGAACAAATATAATTGTATTAATTTCAAATGATTTTTGGGTACAATCTCTGTATATTTGTTACAAAATGAAAACGTAACTCCTCCGATTCGATCTCCTTGAATGAACTTGAACGAGTCTTGAATGAGTATGATTTTGGATGAATATGATCTTGGATTAATATAGTCTTGAGTGAATATATCATTGGATGAATGTGATCTTGAACGAGGGTCGTAGAGACTTGATCCGATCAAGAGGAGGTGGTTTGATCTCCCACGAATGAACGGCACGAGCTTAAACTTTGTTGTGCTTCTTGTCTTCCAGAGAGAGAGTATGAGAGCTTTTAAGTCTTATTTGGATGTTTTTCAACTCCTCTAAAATGAAGGAATAGACTCCCTATTTATAGAGAACTCGGATCAACATTTAGGCCCATTTAATTCCTTTTAAAAAAGGATAAATATTTATGTGTCATCCACGACACGTGGCGTAATTTAATTGACCAAAATATAACTTCATTTAATTTATAATTAAACGATCCACCATAATTAATTTTGACACACGGCGGATTATAATTGACCGAATTAAAATTATTTTAATTTCCACGTGGTGAGTCTTAATTGGCTGACAAAGTTTTTGCCTTCTACAAATGCCCCCTCGAGAGCTGGCCGCGGTTACGACTTGGTAGTATTTGTCGTGGTCGGGTCTCGAATCTTGAACTTGGCACTTGCACAGTTTGACTTTGTACGATATCCAAGTTGGGCCTCAAGTGTCGTTCACGATGTTTGATATGTAAAATATATTAAATGAGCCACACGTGAAACATAAAATGAGCCAGTGGAAACCTGTAAAACAGCAGTTGCCAAATTCAAACCCTAAGTGCGTGACCATAATCTTTGGCATCATTTAGTTGATTTCATTCTCAAATCATGCTTTAGTTTGGCAACTTCACATGATATGATTTTGATTCACTAATACCACTATCAATTCAAGCATATATTCTTTGTTTAGTCGGCTTGACTAATTAAGATTGATTACAACTTATACATAAGGAAGGTGTAGAGTGGAGCTTTGCAACCCAGGCTGCTCGTTCGTTGACCTGGCCAGCACAACCTCCACCGTCATCGCTTTCCCATAATCTCCATCGGTCTCTTTCCTCTCTCTTCCATGGCCAACGTCAAGTCCCCTCATCGACGACAACCTCTAATCAACGTCAGCCTCAAAACGATGTCGCATCCCCCAAGAGCTCAAGACCACGGCTGTGTACTACTCGACCATGCCTTCCGGGTTGACCCGGAACAAATTTTCTGTGCTGAATCATGGGTGACCAAGCTCTCTACACACAGAATCAAATGCGACGCCAATATGATCTCAGGCCTCCTGGATGCCCCCACTATCGAGCGACCCAACATCCTCGATGACGAACGCATTCTCGCAACACCTTTGCTTTCCGATAAATGGCGTCCGACGCATCGATGAACCACTAGGGACGGTGGTCTTGGATCCAAATAGGGATACGGTGATGTCCTTTTTTAAAAAAATGTATAGAAGACAACGACCCAACTACAGATGCGCGGCCATGGCAAGACAGAGGATAGATACGTTGATGAATCATCTACAGGAAACAACTCTTAATCACATGAAGCCAGCTGGACTGTTTGGTGACGAGTTTGGTTCAACTAGGAAATGTGCAAGAAAAACTTGATCTGGGTTGTCATTTGAATGCATGTTCTTAAATCTTCTCTACTGAAACTTCTCCTCATGGCGCAAAAGATGAGCATGAAAACCTTTTTTGGTCCATTTCTTGTAGAGAGAGACAGAATTAAACTCCACCCTCTTCCTTCTTTATGATGTTGCACGCATAAATGGCTTACTCCATCTTTATTCATTTGTTCATTTTTTTACTAAGCCCCATTCACAAATGTGATGGCACATATGACACACTAAAACCAAGGGGGGACTTTGTCTAGCTTCACGTAGGCTTGTCTCCAATTGCTTTTTTGTCTTTTTTTTATTTTAATAAAAGAAAATTAGTTTACTCTTGATGCACCAAACTTTTGGACAACCGTACAATTTTTATCCAGCTAGTACTTTTTTAGTATTCCTTGTTTTTTTGGAGGGACAAAATCATCCCGGCGCCCAAATAGAACATATCTTGGAGATACAAAAATAAGCGGTGACTTTTGATTGTCCTCCTCAATTGGGGACATCAATTTGGCCCGTCTTGAGCATGTCTTAGCGATCAAAATTCAGAAGTCAAGCGGTGACCTTTGATTGCCCTCCTCAGTTGGGGACATCAATTCGTCCCATCTTGGATTATATCACCGATAATCAGAAGACAACTTATCTGCATGAGTCTGCGTCACGCCTTTGAACATTTGATTCTCTTGTTCTTTGATGCCTCGAACGTCTCGACCTTGAAAATTCAACATTCTTTGATGACTTGAATTCTTGGACTTTGTTGACTTGGAAGTCTCAAACTTGAAAATCTTGATTTTTGACTTCGGAGTATTTGGTGTTGAAGACTTGGGAGTCTTAGTTTTGACTTGAGAGTCTTCAATTTTGATGATTTGAAAGTCTTGTTTTTGGATATGTGAGTTTTTTTTTTTTTTTGTGGATGACTTGGAAGTCCTGAATTTTGACTTGTGAGTCTTGATTTTAGATGACTTGAAAGTCTTGAATTTTTGACTTGTGAGTCTTGATTTGGATGACTTTGAAGTCTTGAATTTTTGACTTGTGAGTCTTTTTTAACTTGAGTTGACAACTTGCAATAAGGTCAATCAAATTCATCGCTCTTATCTTCATCGAACACGATCTTGCCTTCATTTTTAAGACTCATGACAAGCTCCTTAAAAGTTTGACACTTCTCCAACGGATGGCTAATGATCCTATGGTACTTGCGGTATTTAGGGTCATTGATTCTTCCAGCTTCATTTGGACGCTTCGACTCTGGAAGTTTAATAATTCCTTTCTCAAGAAGTTTATCAAGTATTTCAGGTATGTCACTGTTGGAAAAAGGATATTATTTCTCTTCAAAAATCATGGATGAAGGAATTCCTTTTGACGTGCCCCCAAGTGAAGTTTGCTTCTCCTTGATACTTGGTCTTCTCGCATCATGTTTGAAAATTGTGAGCTCCATGTCATGTGCTCGTGTTGCCAAATCTGGAAAAGTTGTTGGTTTACTCATATGCAAAACATAAAGCAGATCTCATTCCATGCCTTGTATACACATCTCGACAGCGGAGGCTTGAGACAATCAATCTTTGCACTCAAGGCTGAGTGACATCCAACGATTGATATAGTCCAAGACTAGCTCCCGGTACCACTGCTTCGTGTTTGTCAACTCCGTCATATTGACGGTACGCTGAGTGCTATAGAATCGATTAAGGAATTCTTGCTCCATTTGTCCCCAACTGTCGATGGACTCCGACTCTAAGTGCGTATACCAATCAAAGGCGATTCCTTTAAGGGTTCTAACGAACTGCTTCACTGGTTGATCTCCGATCCCAACATTATTGCAAGTCTCAATGAAATGAGCTATATGCTGCTTAGGACTCCCTTTACCATCGAAGTGAGTGAATTTTGGCGGTTGATAGCCGT
Source organism: Portulaca oleracea (assembly GCA_029582165.1). Taxonomy (NCBI): domain Eukaryota; kingdom Viridiplantae; phylum Streptophyta; class Magnoliopsida; order Caryophyllales; family Portulacaceae; genus Portulaca; species Portulaca oleracea. The sequence goes on along the minus strand of CM055877.1, from coordinate 24,119,306 downwards.
AAGGCATGCGAAGCGCGTCAATCCTCTTTGTGTAAGGCTTCATGTACAGTTGAGTTTTGCAAGAGCCTCCCTCGATCTGAGCTTTTATCGCATCGGTTACTAGTTTTTGGATATGCTCCACAGACAATGAGCCCGAGCCAGAACCTTCTTCATATTTATCTGCTTCGTCGAAGTCTTCGTGATTGGATCCTCTGTCGGAATCTTCATCTCCCGAACCTTCGTCAAATTTTCTAGAGGGTCGCTTTTTTAACTTCTTTGTCAATTTCTTGATCTGCTCATCTTGTCACTTAATATGCTCAGTCTTTTCCTTGCTTTCTTTCTCAAGTATTGCCAATGTGGCCTTCATAGTCTTGAATTCTTCTTCATATTAACAACATTTGTGACCATGACGAGCATAATAACGGTGTCGATAGAGTCAGTATCAGAATCGGAGGAGAGCGGATCCCTTGGTGATTTTGGCATTTCCTCTCCATCTTCATCTTCTTCACTCAATGGTTGATGGCGGATTTCATACATCCATTGTGCGACTATCTTCTTTGGGTCAACGACTTGAATCGAAGTAGTTTGGTAAGCCCCCTGCAAGTTGGAGTCAAAGATTTGCAATGGGGCACTCGCACCAACTTGTTTCGTGGCCTCAATAGCGATGATCTTGGTCACACTTCTAGTGATTACTCCCTTGGATGTTGCACTAGTTACCGATTCTTGTGACTTGTATTGAGTAACTTTCTTCGAAGCATGATAGATGTTGGTCTTAGGAGCCATCTTCTTCGAATGACGAGTAGTTCATTCTTGGAGAAAGAGATGAGAGGTAGAGATGTCCCACCGAGCGTGCCAAAATTTGTAAACACAAATTTCCGGGTCTAAAATAATTAAACACAAGAAATTAGTGAACAAATATAATTGTATTAATTTCAAATGATTTTTGGGTACAATCTCTGTACATTTGTTACAAAATGAAAATGTAACTCCTTCGATTCGATCTCCTTGAATGAACTTGAACGAGTCTTCAATAAGTATGGTTTTGGATGAATATGATGTTGGATTAATATAGTCTTGAGTGAATATATCCTTGGATGAATATGATCTTGAACGAGGGTCGTAGAGACTTGATTCCGATCTGATCAAGAGGAAGTGGTTTGATCTCCCACGAATGAACGGCACGAGCTTAAACTTTGTTGTACTTCTTGTCTTCGAGAGAGAGAGTATGAGAGTTTTTAAGTCTTCTTTGGATGTTTTTCAACTCCTCTAAAATGAAGAGACTCCCTATTTATAAAGAATATGGGCCAACATTTAGGCCCATTTAATTCCTTTTAAAAAAGGATAAATATTTATGTGTCATCCATGACACGTGGCGTAATTTAATTGGCCAAAATGTGATATCATTTAGTTTATAATTATATGATCCACCATAATTAATTTTGACACACGACGGATTATAACTGACCGAATTAAAATTATTTTAATTTCCACGTGGTGAGTCTTAATTGACTGACAAATTTTTTGCCTTCTACAATTTGTCATTGAAATTTACTTTGACAATAAAATTAGATAAATACTTAAAGCTTTTCAATCTTTGCTTTTTGATGATAAAACTAATCCTCCATTTCCAGTTTGCATGGTATGGTTGTGTTGCCACTGAATGGCTGAAGGTAAGGTATTTTCCTTTGGTATTATCCAAGTAAAAGATCCCCCCATGAATAAAGCAATCACGTGGCCATCAAACCACACAAGTCACAATTTTAATCAGGTAGGCATTTGGAACTCATATGTAGTAATTCCCAAGGCATGCTAATTTAGCTGTCAACCACGCTCAAACCTTTAACCTTCATTTTGTTTTTAGCTCTTCGTCCTCGTTCCTTTGTTTGAAATCAGCCCAACGTTCAATTTTAACTCAAATTGAAAGGTTAGGTTGCTTATCGTTTTGTTTTGTTTTTTTTTTTTTTACTCGAGATGGCCAAAGATCCAGTTTGTAAGTAGCTACAGTAAAGGACATACAGATGGTAATTTTGAAGATTTAGGATTTAACCTGTTTCGGTTACAAAATTATATATTATGTAACCGTAGGCTATATAAATTTAAGATTTGGCTTTTTAGGAAATAGGAGGGAATTCTTTATGAGCTAGGATTTGTGTTTGGCTCGGGTTTGGTCCATTTGACGGACTTGAAATTTTGACAGAAAACCTGTAACGGGGTTGCCGTGTCTTGGTCACAGGAAAACATTTTGTTGTTACAAATCATATATTCTCGAAATATGACCCTTTAATGAGTGGGGGGAGAATTTGTGAGTTCCGAAACTTTATTAAACTTGGTTTGGGTTCATGTGACAGGTATGGATGTTTGACAGGACAACCTGTATCTCTAAACGGGTGACCTGTTTATTTGTTTAGGTCACGTAACAGAAAGTCAAAAATTGACATTTTGGGGTTTTTTGTAAGAGCGGAGCTTTTTGTGAGCTTGAGTATTTTTATTTGGCTCGAATTTTGTCCGCTTGGAAGATTTGGAAATTTGACAGGGTCGGTTGACATTTCGTGGAGCTTGGGTTATTTGGCTCGCGACACGTAACATGACCATGTTTTATTTGTCCCTCACAAAAATAAAATGACTCGAATATCAACCTAAAAATATAATTTGATGATTTTTGGATTTGTGACTGAACCCGAGAATTTAATATCGAATCTCCTACGTACCCTTAATTTTAAGGGATCAAGTCTACGTAGTTCTAAATACGAAGTTTATCAAAGTAGACAAGTTTACTTTGTACCAAATATCTCATACCCACGACAAACAACCCCAAAATATAGTTTCATGCACCGGACCATTTTATTAGGCATATTAATTCCTTCCTCTTTAAATTAATACATGAAACACAAGGAAGAAAGTCCAACAAATGCATGATGGGTTGATATCCACGTCAAAGTTGGGGTATTCACATTAAACTCCCAAGCACATATACTATCTCTTCTCCCCTTTACTGTTAAAAAATCACGGTAAAACAAAAAAAAGGACAAAAGAAATTGAATTCTCAAGGATGCATGCTTGATTGCCTGGGGAGTGGGGAATGATGGATTCCAACTTTTATTTAATGGCTTATTTAGGAGTTGGGTAACTTTATATATATATTTTTTTATTAGTGACTGACATCCCTCTCTTTTGCAGTAAATGTACATCCTACATTAAAGAAAATGAGTCTGTCATGAATGATGACAACACATTGAAAGTTGGTCTTGAATCTATCTTCAATGCACAAGAGCGACCTGTCAACGTCTCATTACCCCTTCCCCCATAATGTATACAACATTGTTACAACTGTATTGTATTTTATCCGGCTGGAAGGTAGTAAATGCTTTCTCGCATTTTATTTATCTGACGAGATATTGTTTCTCATCCTTTTGAAAGAAAGAATTGCAATCTCATATTCATTTCAAAGTTGGAATTTCTGCCAAACAAGATACAAGGGTTGAAGCAAAGAAGACCGAAGATGTACAAGCATGCAATTCGAGACCCTTTTTGTTATTATCTTTTGTAGCAGAAATTTTTTATTAATGGGGAAAATATATGTTTTTTTTTTGTTGACTGCAAATTTTGTCGTTTTTTTTTTTAATTTTTTAATCCTTTGTAGTCAATTAGGATTCTAGATCTTAACAACAAGACTTGGTATCTGAAATTAATCAGAATCCTTGGGAGATTTGGATTTATATGGGAGCATTGGTATAAATACCAAGACTGAGTTTGACAAGGTGTCGTTCAATAGCTTCACATCGCTCCGAAGAGTAACCAAAATCTTTGTTCTCAGGTAAAGAATTTAGGTTAAATTTTGAAATGTGACGTTTTTCTTCTGTTTTTTTTTTTTGAAGTTAAACGTGTGACCTCTATCATCTTTCTTTCTCTAAAAAATAAAAAACTCTTTACAGGTGTATGATTCTCAGGAATCATGACACTGTAAATCCCTTGTTCATTATTTATTTTCTTAAAGAAAGGAAATTTTGAATTCACAATAGGCAAATTTGTTCTTTCTTCATCTTTGGGGTCCCTAAGGACCATGGATTCTCAGGAATCCGAGTGTTTTACGGTCTTTAGAGACCACGAATCCTTAAGGATTTCATCACTTATGATTCCTAAGAATATGGCCAAGATGCTCCAATTGATTTTCTTCCAACAGATCGCCTTTTTCTTTTTCTTGCTCTTCTCCGGGGTCCCTAAGGAGTAAGGACTGTGGATTCTTAGGAATCCAGATTATTTGTGGTCTTTAGAGACCTATTGGAACGTTACCGTCGTGGTGGGATGATGAGATTAACTTGAGTGAATGAATGGATTCGAAATTCAACAAGAACAATGACCTTGAACCCCCAAAGGTTAGATATGACTCGGAGCAAGGAGAACCACAACTCTAGGCCAAACTGCTCACCATGATTTTCTAGGAAATTCCACTAATAATCACTAATGGAATGACTTAAATCACCACCAAAATTACCTGGATAAAGATAACAAGGTTTGAGAGAAAACAAGGGAAAAATCCTTACAAATGCATAAGCATCAAAACATAATCTTCATAAGTTATCATGGAAAAGAAGCTAAGGGGGTATTTATACCAATGCGGAAAATTAAAACAAAACATAGCATTTGGACACAAAAACACGCGTCGTAGCAAGCCGAGCAAGGGAAGGTCGCGGGTGCGACCCCATGCGTCACGGGTGCGACGTCCTTCTGGATGCAGCAGTTAGCAACCGGCAGAAGGAGGTCGCGGGTGCGACCTAAAGTGTCGCGGGTGCGACACCCTTCTGGGAAGTTTTTTCTGACGACTTCAAACGTGCATAACTTCTTCATCCGAGCTCCGTTTTAAGCCCATAAGATATTGATGGGAAGCTCTCAGTGTGTACTTTAAGCTCCCAAATTTGAGACCCATCGAAGTTGTATTGAAGGAGTTATAACCCAAAGAGTGAAGGCACGTCCATTCCAACAACCCACGTTGACCATTTTCCGCTTATTCTTTCCGAAAGACTCCGCCCGAAGTAGGTCCCGATAAGGACCCATAGCTCCACTCCCATGGTTCGGGGTCCCATTTGAAGTGGATACCACAACCAACGATGACCCGAATACGCATCCAAGGTCCCCGGGTCCACCTTAAAATAGACTCCACGCCCCACTTTGAAATGGATTCGCTCGTGTTTCTCCGAGGGGGTGCGTTAAGGATCGGTGACCATAGATTTTGAGGCTCGGGCCCCATCTTGATACGGTCCATACTCCCCTCCTTGAAAAGGAGTTTCTCTCAACTCTTGGTAGTTAAAACCGAGGCCCTCTCCATAATTTGGCTCCAAAGAACCTTGAACATCCCGAACGCCACGAGCAATCACACTAGACAACTAACAAGCTTCAAATCCCATAATGTACCCATCATCCAAATAAAAGAACGTGGTTGGAGGCTCGTTGTGGGGAGATAGGGGATTAAGGGAAGGAACGAGAATATTTTGTGGAGTTTGGGAATACTCATTCTCACTTGGCTTGCTACAAGGTAAAGACAAAGCCAAAGGTAGCTCGTCCTCACCAAGAGCGCACTCTTCCCGTGTTTCGCTCAACATGAAAAGGTTCCTCAACTCACTTCCCACCCACGTTTTGTTTTTGTGGGTTAACGGTGGTTTCAAAGGCATAGGACGAACACGATATTGGAAACACCAAACAAGGGCCATAAGAGCATCAACATGGCCTCAAGGTAGTGAAAGCATCAGGAGTGTAATGAACAAAGACAGATTCGACATCCCAATAGACTTCTCGAACAACCAATGACGACCAAATAACATGTATAACTCATTCAAAGAGTTCATGTCACCACGACCACCATTCAAACAATATCCATTGAGGGATGACACAAATAATGAGCTCATAAGCATTGGTTGAACTAGAATCAAGGTATCATCAAACCCAATTTTTCCACTAGACACCAAACGAACACCAATATTCTTAGCATTCCACTCCAAACATAGAGAATTTTCAATCATGGACATCACATGCTCATTATATAACTTATCACGCCAACAAACATCATCAAACAACCAATGTCTCCCAAAGATCATGCACGACTCACCCAAGAACTTTATATCGCAACACCCAACATCCAAGCATGAGTCAATGAATTTCATAGGTGGGTTTTTAGTTACCTCATTCTTCTGAATAGGGAGGTCAAAAGTAGTCAAGCCATAAGAGATGATGGAGTCAATTCTTTTGTTGCTAGGCTCGACAATTGATGGCGGTGAGATGAATGAAGGTGCTACTTCTTAAGGTTCTTCAACAAGGATGAGAGAAAGAGGAAGGTCGGGTTCTCGTCCTCCTCTTGGCATGAAGCTTCAACAACATCGCTAATGGGCTCACAAGGACCAAGGAAAGCTCCATTGTTGGGCATTAGATCGACCTTTGCTTGGGTAACTTCTCCATGCCCATCAAGTGATGAAATGGACTCACGGTGGACCTCTCACTTGTAAGTGTTAGGCAAGAATCGTCGATTTATCAATCTCTTAAGACGTGCCCATGAAGTGACCTATGCTCGACCCTCTTTAGTTCGTTATGCCTTGACATTCTCAAACCAATGGGATGCAACCTCGGTGAGTTTCGATCGAGCAACCTTGAAGGCATGTTCATCGCTATACCCTTTAGTTTCAAAATTCCTCTCCAAGATTTAGGCCCATTCAAGATGGTCTTCTGGGCCGGTGAAGCCATTGAATTCCAGAAGCTTGGCTTCGATATCATAGAATTCATTCTGCGGAGGCTTCTCAACCGCTTCCCATCGATGATGGCGTCGAAATGAGCCTCTATCATCGTCGCTTGACTCGTAGGATGGAGGAGGACGGATAGGGCTACGAGTGGGCCTCCTTCGTTCATCTCGGGGTTGTCTTTGACACTCTTGGGCTAGGTTGTTCACTTGGACCTTAAGGTAGTCAAGAGTTTGCACGATGGTGGAGAATCGATTCTCGCAGGAGGATAATCGATTCTCGTAGGCGGAGAATCGGTTCTCGATAGCTTGAACCCGAGGACTTCGGTGGCGACATGATTCCTTTCGATTGAAATTATTTTCACCGTCCATATCGAAGGAAGGGTAAAGGACGGAATGTGTTTGAAATGTTTTTTTGGAGTTTGGGGGTTTCTTGTAGTTGGCTAGTGTTTTGATAAGGGTTCTTTGTGTTTTTCTCACTTAGACATTTCATCGAACACCAAATGGACAATGAACAAAAACTCAAGCTAGAACAAACCTTGAGCTTTGATACCAAATGGAGCGTTACCGTCGTGGTGGGATGATGAGATTAGCTTGAGTGAATGAATGGATTCGAAATTCAATAAGAACAATGACCTTGAACACCCAAAGATTGGATATGACCCGGAGCAAGGAGAACCACAACTCTAGGCCTAACACCCCACCATGATTATCTAGGAAATTCCACCAATAATCACTAATGGAATGACTTGAATCACCACCAAAATTACTTGGATAAAGATGACAAGGTTTGAGAGAAAACAAGGGAGAAACCCTTACAAATGCATAAGCATCAAAACATAATCTTCATAAGTTATCATGGAAAATAAGCTAAGAGGATATTTATACTAATGGGGAAAATTAAAACAAAACATAGAATTTGGACACAAAAACACGCGTCGCAGTAAGCCGGGCAGGGGAAGGTCGCGGGTGCGACCCCATGCGTCACGGGTGCGACGTCCTTCTGGATGCAGCAGTCAGCAACCGGCAGAAGGAGATCGCGGGTGCGACCTAAAGTGTCGCGGGCGCGACACCCTTCTGGGCAGTTTTTTCTGCCGACTTCTAACGCGCATAACTTCTTCATTTGAGCTCCTTTTTAGACCCATTAGATATTGATGGAAAGCTCTCGGTGTGTACTTAAGCTCCTAAAATTTGAGACCCATCGGAGTTATGACCAAAAGAGTGAAGACACATCCATTCCAACAACCCATGTTGACCCTTTTCCGCCTATTCTTTTCGAAAGACTCCGAACCCTTCTAAAGGCCCGAAGTAGGTCCCGATGAGGATCCGTAGCTCCACTCCCATGGTCCGGGGTCCCATTTGAAGTGGATACCACAACCAACGATGACCCGAATACGCATCCAAGGTCCCGGGTCTACCTTAAAATAGACTCCACACCTCACCTTGAAATGAATTCGCTCGTGTTTCTCCAAGGGGGTGTGATAAGGATCGATGACCATATATTTTGAGGCTCGGGCCCCATCCCGATACGGTCCACCTATGAATTCATAGGGATTCTGGGTTGGCACTTACAATTCCTAGAAATATGACCAAAAAAGATTTCAACTGACAAACTCGCTTCCTCCATTCTTCTTTGGGACCCTTAGGGATCCTGGATTCTTAGGAATCCAAGTGTCTTGTGGTCTTCAAAGGCTTTGAATCCTTAGGGATTCTTGACCCTGGCATTTATGATTCTTAGGAATCCGACCGAAGATTTCTTCTTTGAATTGGTTTAGCATCGAATCTCGTTTTTTTGAATGGCTCGCTGCATGGTGGTAGACTAATAATACCTCACTATTGTTGGCCATAGAGGGACGGTGGGGGATTGACAAAGAGTAAATAGGATGAAGATAGATAGAGTAGAGATGTAATCCAACACTATGATGTACTTACCTTTCTAAATTAGATTGAATTTGCAGGAAAAAAATTCAGACTTGATGTTCGCTCTCTACTCACAGATTGCTTCTAAAATTTTTATCTTCTCGCTGTGATCTTTTGTACTTTTGCTAACCCCCTTTCTGCTGCTTTATTCCCCTCTTTTATAATGAAAAGGAGCAGTTATTGGGGAGTTAACAACTGCAAGCTCTGTTTTTACTCCTCACGTTGAGTGGTACGAGATGTGGGCGCGCGGTTGGAATTATTAATCCAACTATGTGTTGTCATTTCTGCACCCATGTTAACATAAACATACTAAAAAAGTCCAACGGATATCACATAGTTTGATGGCAGCTCTGAAGAGGTCTTCCTTTTCGCCTCTTAGTACAATTTGCTGTAAAATAAATCAAGGCCCATCGTCCTTTTCCTATGCTTGAAAGTCTCCATTGTCATATACTAATCTTTAATTATAATCGACATTGGAACCTAATGCAGACCCTTGTCAAACGTCCACTCCTTTATGCTTGTAATTATCCTACCAAAAGGCTTTGTCGACTCCCTTTATCATGATTTGGGTTTCTTCTTCTTCTTTCTTTTTTTTTTTATTATCATACATGTATGGCTTGTTTTTGCCGCACAATAACACATATGTGTCATCATGATTTGAGCATTTCAAATGCAAGATACTCACATGTATTGGATAACCTTACACGTTGAAGTAAGGTTTTAATAGTCCGTATATTAATTATACTCATAAATTTTGTCCCACTTAAATGTGTTGCATTTGTATTAGAGAATAATTTAATTCAGACTTTTTTGTATTTTTGACGTATTGAGATTTGTTAAAATTTCACTTTCAACAATGGGCAAACATGATCATTTATATATCCTTCTTTCAATAAATACTCACTAAGACGATTATAACACATGCGTCCAGATTGTTTTAACCCATATAGAGATCTGTTCAACTTGATTGAGTAAAGCTCTCGCGGGTTTTTGCTGTGTGCTTCGGGCAACTTAAATCCTTCAGGGAGTTTCACGTAAATGTCGTTATTAAGTTTTTCCATATAAATAAGCTGTAAGATGCATAGTGAGCTTTTCATGTACTGCTAGACTTAAAAGGTATCGAAATGTAGTAGCATCAACTACAGGGGAGTATGTTTCCTCATAGTCGATACCTGGTTTTTGCGAAAACCCTTGTGCAACTAAGCGTGCTTTATGTCTCACAATCTCATTTTTCTCATTTCATTTATGTACAAAGACCCATTTGAATCCCACAGGTTTTATACTTCTTGGTGTATGGACTACTGGTCCAAATACTTCGTTTTTGTAAGCGAATCTAATTATGCTTTAATTGCATCTTTCCATTTTGGCCAATCATCTCTTTGTCTGCATTCCTCAACTGACCTAGGTTCATGATCCTCGTTTTCATTCATAATAGTGAGCGCTGCATTATATGAAAATACTTCATCCCAGTCATGACATAATTGATTGAGATCTCATCATTTTCGCGATTTTCAGGTACCTGATCTTGTGGTGCAACTCCCACATTTGTCATGTCTGGGGACTCTTATGGAGTCAATGTTTCCTCATGTTGGTTATCATGATCATGTGCTCCTTTTCTTTTCCGAGGATTTTTGTCTTTGGAACCTGCTGGTCGACCATGCTTTAATTGTGGTCTCGACTCTTTGGCAATAGCAATAACATGTTGTCCTACTGGGACATCAATTCTAATAGGAGCATTAGCCGCTAGGACATAGGATTTAGTAACTCTCTGTGGGTCAGTAAAAGCGTCTGGCAATTGATTTACTAAAGCTTGTAAATGAATTATGTTTTGAACTTCCAGTTCATACTCCTTTGTACGAGGATCTAGATGCATATGTGATAATCCATTCCAATTTATCTCCTTGTCCGACTGCTTAGTTTCTCCCCTAATGTTGGGAAAACTATTTCATTAAAGTGACAATCAGCAAACCGTGCCGTAAACATATCTCCAGTTAGAGGTTCGAGATATTTAATTATAAATGGAGATTCATATTCAACATATATTCCCAAACTTCTTTGGGGTCCCGTCTTGGTGCGTTGTGGTGGGGCAACAGATACATACACTGCACATCCAAAAGTTTGTAGATGGGGTATATTTGGTTCATGGCCTGAAACCAATTGTAAGGGAGAACATTCATGATAACCTGTTGGCTTTATTCGGATCAATGCTGCGGCATGCAATATGGCATGCCCCCAAGCACAGGTTCGAAGCTTTGCTCTCATAAGTAATGGTCTTGCAATTAATTGCAACCGTTTGATAAATGATTCTGCAAGGCCATTCTGTGTATGAACATGTGGCACAAGATGTTCAGCCTCTATGCCAATTGACATGCAATAGTCATTAAAGACTTTGAATGTAAATTCACTAGCATTGTCAAGATAAATTTTCTTGATTGAATGATCTGAAAAGTGTGTTCGTAACTTAATCAATTGAGCAAGCAATCTTGCAAATGCCAAGTTGCGGGTTGACAATAAACACACATGTGACCATCTTGTTGATGCATCACCTAAAATCATTAAAATATCTAAATGGTCCACATGGTGGGTCTACAGGACCACAAATGTCACATTGTATACATTCCAAGAATGAAAGGTGTTCAACCCCTATCTTAGCTGGTGATGACCTTATGATTAATTTTCCTTGAGAGCAGGCGGCGCATGAGAACTCATTAGTTTGAAGGATCTTCTGGTCCCTTAAAGTATATCCATATGAGTTCTTTATGATTTTTCGCATCATTGTTGATTCGGGATGCCCCAATTTATCATGCCACATGATAAACTCCTTTTCATTAGTAAACTTCTGGTTTACTAGAGTATGTGCTTCAATAGGGCTAATATTTGTGAATTATAACCCTGATGATAATGATGGTAATTTTTCCAACACACATCTTTTGCCTAGTACAAACTTAATAATCAAACATTCAACGTTATTTGCACTAGTTGTCTCAATGTGATATCCATTTCTGCGAATATCCTTGAAACTTAATAAGTTTTTTTGAGTCTTAGTGGAATATAATGCATTATCTATGTGAAGATATGTTCCACCAGGTAGTACTATATGAGCTCTTCCGGAGCCTTCAATTAAATTTGAACTACCCGATATAGCACTAACATTTGCTTCTTGCATCAATAAACAAAAAAAATACTTTTTATTTTTTATTTTTCAGAATAGTGTGTGTTGTCGCACTGTTTGCAAGGCATATATCTCCTTTGTTCATTATTCCAATTGATGAAGTATCCATGATCTTCACGTAGATTAGAAATACGAGTCTGGTGCTGATGACGTGTTACAAATATATAAGAAAGTGGAGAGAGAATAGAGATAGAGAACTTAAGAGAACGAAATGAATGAATATTTCATTGTCATTGAGGAAGTATTTATAATAGAAGGATTCTTCATAACTATGAATACTTCAGCACTAAAAATACTTCATCTCTAAGAAAACTTCATTACTAAGAAAAGTAAGAGTATGCCATTCACACAATTATCACATAACGTTTTCAATTTTATTAATAGGAAATAGTCCAAAAAAGAAAAAGAAAAAGAAAAAGAAAAGAGAGACAAAGAGGCAATACTCAATAGATTGATCTCCGTTGTGGAATCTGAAGTCTCCGGAGTGGTGGCCGTGTTGGCGAAAGGACGGCAGAACATAGCTGGAACTTCAATAGTACACCAAACCACAAAAATTAGGGTTTTTGAACTGAACAAACTGCTTCAATTAACCATTGGAGAAAAGATTGAGGGAACATGGAGCCGGAGTTGGACCCCAGAGTGAAGCCATTGGCGTACAAAATCAAGGCCATGTCTCGAGAAACTTCAACTCAGAAGGCCATCAATGTCCTCGATGCTGACCTCCGTAATTACTGGTCTACTGCTACCAATACTAAGGAGTGGATCTTGCTTGAACTCGAAGTACTTCTATCTCTCCTTCTCTGCTTGTGCTCTTCAATTTTGCAACTTTTCTGCTGCTTTTCAGTGATCTTTTTCAGCTTTTGGTTTGGGTTTGTTTTGAATTTGACTTGTCGAATTCTTTGCATGCTCTTTTTTCTCTTGTGGGCGGGTTTTTAGATGCCAGTTAGCTGTAGTTTTGTCTGTTTATAGTTAGTTATAAGTTGATGATTGGTATGTATGATGAAATCCGTTTTCATTTCTGAAAATTCAATGAGCTTTGAAATTGGTGAGGCGAAGTTTGGGGAGTGTTAATTGTTTCAAAAGAGGGGTCTTTCTTAGAAGTAAAGAGCAAAGGCATCTCACAGTCACAACACACTCTGATGGGAAGCAAGGGGAAGACAACAAACAATATTGTTGCATAGAAGTGGAAGTGGCTGTTGACAGGAGGTGCTGCTTCAACATGTCTGAGCGTGGTATTTGGACGAGCTTGCTTGCATGAGGAAGACAGAGGAGGGGAAAGAGATGCGTGGAAAAGATGCATATGCGCTTATAAAGTTCAGGATGACGTGGGAGATACTTTGCCATCGGGGGCAGAGATGCATAATATCTTAAAGTGCATGACAAGAGTTCTTAGTTCATTCTAGTAGTTTGGAATTCCGGTTACTTTTTGTTTTGTTCGTTCTTGATTTTTGATGTTTGCGGAAGGAAACAAGATGTTATATAGAAATTAGTCTGTATATTAGGCAAGAATTGGGGAGGAAGGTTAGAATAGGAGAATGTTAAATGAAATTGATGTTTTTGTGTCTTGGATAAGGAAACATTCTTAGTTTTAAAAAGTGCGCGCCTCATGTGCTATAGCTCACAAAGCGTGCGCCTTGCCCCCTTCGTGCCTTTTGCGCCTTATGGTGCGCGCTTTGTGGAGCTCTTACCGTTCAACGTGTCAAAAAATATGAAATGTTTAGGGTATTTTTAAAAAACCCCTTCTAGATTGTTAGGAAACCCTACACCACGAGATTCCTTGCCCTTCGTCCTCTCTCTGGCACGACTGTGCATATTTTATTTTTTTAGAGGAATACTTTGGTGTCGCATCTTATGTTAAAGATGATTTACGTGATCTTTCGTGATATTACTTGTGTCTAATCCTGTTTTTGGTGCCCTTTCTAATCTTATTATGTGAAAATATAGCTTGGGAAAAACTGTGTTTTGGCGCGCCTCGCATCCGTGAAGCTCGCGCCTTTTCTCTGGGCTTCGCGCCTTGCGCCTCGGGTGGGCTTCGCGCCTTGCGCCTCGGGGACCGGTGCACTTTTTTTGCGCCTCGCGCTATTTTAATCTAAGGAAATGTTCTATTGTATTGATAACTAAATCAAGATGATGGATGCATATGTGGCATCTTAAAAGGAGATGATATAAAACTTCCAAATATGAACAACTTACTAGTTGAGGGGACCCCCCCTTCCCTCGGTCTGGAAATACAAAATATTTACCCTTTTGTTCTTTGGGCATTGAAGATATGCTTCCACACGAGTACACCACCAAAGGTCTCGTCCACTTATTTGCTTCCTTGCGTGGGTAGTCACCAATGGAAAGATTCCAATGCAGGATATGCTTAGAAAGAGAAACTTCTTGTGGCTAGTGGGTGTCACGTGTGTTTTGCGTATGAAGAGGTAGTAGCTAGTAGGCCAAGTTTTATTGTCAGTGTGTCTTGATTGTGACATTTGTCATTATTATTGATGGGGGTTAGTTGGCTAGTTGGATTCAACCCTAAACTATTAGAGATGTCCGAGAGGCTTGGAGAGGAATTTTGAGAAAAGGTTAGGTATGTAGAGTTTGCTGATACTAATGACTATGTGGTTGAGCCCTCGGAACTTGGAAAGACAGGAATCACTGGATTTTTGAGACACGACGTTGATTCAATATCTCTATTTGGGGTCAAGTTCTCGTGCTTGGTACAAAGTTGTTTTTTGGGATTTTGTTCAGACGATTATTGCAAAAAAATGTCTAGGGCATTGGGTTATTTTGTGATTGCCCCCTTTTCTAAATGATATCCCTTTGATGTCTTTTAATGCAAAGTTTGTGATTACTTATTGGAAAGACAAAAAGGGAATTTTCTACTCATGAACATGTAATAGCATATATATTGTTTTGTTTTATGTTGTTAATTTTTGTGAGCTACTTTCATAATTTCCATGTTTTTAGCCTTCTAAACATGCCTTTGCTTTGTAGTACAATTGACATTAGAATTGCCTCACTTTCTTTCTCCATGTAATATCTTCTTTTTCTTTGGTTTACTTTTATTTTTGCAGGAACCTTGCCTGTTATCTCATATACGAATACACAACAAGTCCGTTCTGGAATGGGAAGTTGCAGCTGGGTTGCGTTACAAGGTTAAGAGTCTCAAATCTCCAATAATAAATAGTAATGTTCAGAATGCTGTAATCAGTGATTCAGTATGTCTGTGATGTAAGCAATGTTGTAGTCGTTGATCATTGATGTATATACACTAATGTTTGAACAAAGGGAGAGAAACTAGATGCATGGAAAAGGAAATCTAAGAAATGGAATGAAATTACATCACCAAACTAGCCTTGCAACAAGTAAGCTGAATCATTTGGGTGGATGTCAGTTATAATATGCAATTATGTACTTTTCTATTGTTTTTTCAGTGAGTAATCTACAGATGAAAATTGATACATTATTCATTCCTTAGAGGCTAGAGCTCATACATTACTGCTAAAATGAATGTTCATCAGTTGAACTGAATAAACCTATTGTTTTACCTTGCCTTATGTGTAGAAGACGGCATAGGAACACACCCCCACCAAAACAAAGGGATCTTTAGTCCATATAGTCCTCAGCAAGATAGATACGAGGTCGAGGGATAAGTGGTAAACAAACACCATAAACCACAGTTGGACCCTATAAAAGCACATGGAAGTACACTGCATGGCTCAGGCTGTAATCAATGAAAGAGAGGGAAGGGTTAAAGTTCCTCTTTCTTGTTGGTAAAATTGCATGCTAGCTTTTAAGGGGAATCATCAAGTGTGTACATGGCAAAGGGATGATAGAAAAACAAACATCTATACTTGTTCTCTTTATGTGTTCACATTATAGGGTCTTGGTACTTGCACTTTTGTCCAAACCATCCTGCATTTCGCACTGATTTTGAGTTCCAATTTGAGGGATCTAGCGGTTTTGTACTTTGTGTGTGCTATTGACATAGAGTGGCTGCGGTGGGGTTCACTTCCCCTTGGAATTAGAACTTAGTTCAATGATGAGCTATGAAGAGAAAACCCTTCTCTGGGTTAGACATTATAGAACGCTGTTATGTTCATAATTGCTGACCATCTTGTGACTGCCATAGTCATACATGAAAAATGACCGTACAGGTTTGTGATATTGCATGGTGTGTTGTTCTATTAATGGTAATAGCTGTCCAGTGGTTGTTTTTTCTTGGCCATTTATGTTATCTTGCATTGCCTAAAAGGTCATTTTCAACTTAATCAAAAGGAAAGGAGAAAACAAATGTTTAGGTTGAATATCTGACTTCTTTGAAGGATTACAATAGATTATGCTCTTCTATGTCATATTTCATAGCTTTTACATGTTTTTTTTGACTTTTTTTTAAAATCAGTGTTTATGTCCAAACTATATATTGCAATCCAGCATTTGACATTGGACTTTTGTTTCACCCTGCACAATTCCTTTGTCAAATTTTTAATCCTGTATTCTCATATGATGTGCTGAGCTTCTTTTCTTTTACAGCCTGAGACATTTGTAAAGGTCCGCTCAAGATGTGAAGCTCCACGACGTGATATTGTTTATCTCATGAATTTTACACCATGCCGCTATGTTCGTTTATCTTGTCTAAGAGGAAGTCCCATTGCTATCTTCTTCATTCAGGTAATTTTTCTTAATGGGATGCTCATGAAGTACTTTCGAAATCGAAAATGCATTTTGGTACTTGTCACCAGCCAACGGCCATAGTGAGCCTTTTTTCATCCTGAGTGTGTTTAGGACAGTTTTGAAGAATGATGATAAAAATACGCTCCTTCCCAAAGTATTTGACCACTCTGTAACGTATTTTGAGGAAAATCAATGGACTGATCACTTTTACTAATAAAATTCCGATTATAATCTTTGTTTTTAAAAAAAAATTCAAAAGTATTACATTTTTCAGTTGTCTTTTCCAATTCAAATAATGGTATTTTGGGAATTTTGTTAACTTAAAACTTTTCTATTTGGGAGGAGGGCATCATCGTGGGACATCCAAAAAAAAAAATAATAGTGAACAAATATTTTGGGATGGAGGGAGTATCAGTGAGTCATCAAAGGGTCGACACCCATACACAAATGGGCAACTAATCATGGTGTTGGAGGCTTGGACCTCTTGTATATCTTGTTGTCAACAAATCCAAAGGAAGCAACATTTTTGCTACAGTCAAGTACTTGGCCACAGCGTGCAATTGTACAAAATTCTCATTAATAGAGCTTGAAATCTTTATAGGATGGTTGTTGCCCTTAAATAGTTGTGGATTCGTTCTTTCGACTGATGTAACCAATGCATATTTGACATTCAAAAGCTGAACAGAACTAAGCGCCTAAGGAGAAATGCCACAGCGAAGAAGCCTAATGTTGAGTCAAGGAGGTGATCAATATATTCTTCCACCTTGTGGCATATTGAACAACTACTTCCTAAACTAAAGGTCTTCTAAGCATGTCCATGGAGTTTTCCCTATGGTTGTTGCCAAGTAAAAAAGGAGTTTTCATGGTAGCTTTAGTCTTCCAAGTGGCCTTAGAAAGTCATGCAATTCAAGCTATCAACAAGTGAATATGGCAAGAACTCTTCTCAAAAAACTTCTTGTTGTATTCGTTGGGCCTAATAGTTGCCTAGTGAAGCTAAAAGGCTTTGAATGCTTTCCTCTTCTCAATCATTCAGTCTTCCTGAGAGATGAATTGCCAAACGTTTAGGTATCCATTCCATAATTCCTTAGTACCATGTCTTGCATGGTTACTGCCTTATCAGCTAGGATTCAAAATGCAGCTGTTGTCACAATATAGCAAAATCACTAAAATGTGAATTATGTTCCACATCACGGTTGTCATGGGGGTGAAAATACAGTTTTTCCAACTTCAAAATGTTACTGATGTAACTGTTGCTTCACACACTGGCCACATTTTGAATCCATATTGCTTTTATAAACAAACCGTCATACAAGGGTCTAGCCCGTCTATACCTAGGTGATACATCAGGCTAGCACAACACCCTAGATCTATTCTTTCATCTAGAAATGAAAAGACTTGCTCCACATGATGTTGATTTTAAGTAGGCCTCCACATCAGCATAAGGAATCTTGCTACAATAACCAAATTCATCGATCCCGTATTCCACCACATATCATGTCTTTCTAGGGGTGCACTCTTTTATGACAGCTCTAAAGCCACTAGGTTCTTGCGTGCTGTATATATTGTTGGAAGGGGTGCTTTTGCGCTGTCACGATGTTCTAACGTTAGGATCTAGAGTGACTTTAATAACTAAATTTATCGATCTTCTTGTTGGATGGTTCGCTTGGAATTTGAACCTCTTATTATGATTCAGAAAATATCATATTGTTATTTTACAATCTGATGCATTTTGGTACTTGCTTTGCCTATTACAATTGACAAGCATTTTCTTGATTGTTGAACATATATAATATATACAGATGAACATCTCGATAGTTTTTTCGCATCTTATTATTTAATGTTTAGATTGCAGTTTCCACCTCTGTTGTCTATAATAAAGTGTTTTAAGAAGATTATCTCATATTTGAGGATTTTTTTCAATTTGATTTTCGTATTGAATGATGGTTATTTTGTTATTTATCTCATTCGACTGGTAGTTTCCACAGTTCAAAAGTTAAGAATCATTTCATCTCTGTTCAACAAGCATTCAATTTTATAGTAAAGAACATTTAGTCAAATAGTTGATGAGCCTCGCCTTTTTTTTTATAATAAAAATAAAATATGAAAATGTAATTACTAATTGGCAAAAGATAATTATGGAGAAACTACTAGTCTAATAACGAAAAGCACCCGCATATTCAAATAAAAATATTTATATGTTAACTTATAATATAATCTTGTAGCCCCCAATTTGTTGGCTCAAGACTTCATCAATTTTACCCAGTCAATTTCTGGACTCTCCCATCTTTTAAAATAAAAAATGCAACTGAAAAGATGAAGTAAAAATGAAAAGAGCAAGGTGATTGGAGTGGGGTTCATAAAGCAATGAGGACCCCGGGTTCTCATGTACGCATGACCTTACGAGGTTATGAATGGTTGTTTCTGTTCCTTGCTGAAGAGTGGCTTTGTGTTCTTTGAGTGCTGATCATTACTTTATTTACAAAATATTGAAGTTGCACAATAGTGGACGCATTTTGGAGCTCCTTTTAACAGGCTTTATGACAGCTGCATGTTCAATGTGTAAATGCAGATCCTTTATTGAGGACTTGATTAATTGGTATTTGTCACTGTTCTCCAGTTGATTGGGATATCAGTACCTGGTCTTGAACCAGAGTTTCAACCAGTGGTTAATTACCTTTCGCCACAAATTGCATCACATGAGCAAGATTCTAATGGTCTGCATCTTCAGGTGGTTCAGATTTTCCCTCTCACTTACCATGAACTCTTACATTTTCACCTTGTTTTCATATCCTTGTGGATTTTCTAATGCCTCTGGGTTTGTAGTTGCTTCAAGATGTAACTGATCGGTTGCAAGGATTCCTTCCTCAACTTGAGGTCTGATACTATGAATTCCTATTTTCCATTTGGTCCCAATATTTGGTAGCAACGTAATAACTTGTAGATTCAATTTTGATGGTGTTTGTCTCACTTCTTCAGGCAGATCTTACTAAATATGCAGATGAATCTGAAACCGGCACAAGGTTTCTTGCTATGCTAGCTGGTCCATTGTACCCTATTCTTCATGTTATTGCTGAAAGGTTGGTTGTTTCCTGCCTTGGAGTCTGAATGTAGAGATCTTGTTGATGGAGTTATGTCTGTCATGCATTTTTTCGAGCCAGTCTGTCATTCAGCTAAGAGAGGGGTTTATCATTTAGTTGGATATGGGATAGGCTTCTTTGTCATTTTTGTTGTTCGTTGTCTCTGTTAGGAGCTCATTTCCCTGCAAATAGTGTTGCCAGTTTATGCCGCCCTTAGCTTATAGAAGATGTAATGTAATGATGAATATTAGTTATTATTACATTGCAGAGAAACTACAAGAACCTCAACAAGTGTTACAGACACTGAAGTTTCTAGAAACAATCAGCCATCACCAGCTTTAACCGTTTCTTCTAACTTTGAGGTAGTCTGAGATTCCTTCTCACCTTTGCTTTTTCCTGAAAAGTGTTGTTTATTTGTTTATTTCATTCACTTTTGAATGTTCTTGTCTCCACTGTGCTGTCATCCATCTGAGACATGATTAATAATATAGATGCATCTCATGGATATGTTTTGGCAATCAACAACAGTAACCCTTAGTGTTAGTCCTGCTTTCTAGGGTGTGACCTACAAGATTTCTTTTAGTTTTATTTATCAGTCCTTTAGAAAAAAAAATAGTTATAGTTGTTGCTGGAAGCTATTTTATTTTATATTTTTAAAATTTTCTCCCTTGTAAGTTTATAATTTACTTGATTGGGTTTTCACTTAGACTAGAACTGGTATGTAAATTGTGGTCAATATGTTTGATTTGGCTTCCTTTATTTTATAAAAGTTATTTTCAGCTGTTTCATGTCTGTAATGGTTGACATCCCCCTTGGTATCCATTAATATATCTTTTGATTACTTAAAAAAAGTTACTTTCAGCTGTTTCATGTGTGAAAATGGGTGACATTCCCTTGGTGTCCATTAATATATCTTTTGATTACTTGAGAAAAAGTTACTTTCAGCTGTTTCATGTCTAAAATAAGTGTTTTCTTGCCAGCCTCGGAGATTACGCAGCACACAGGCTTCTTCTTTACCCAATTCCCGATCAATAGTATTTCGTCCAGATGCAGTTTTCACCCTGCTGAGGAAGGCATTTGCTGATAATAATTTGAGAACCATATGCAAAGTGGTAATGTACAAATTTAGTTTGTGTAGTCTTCTTCTAATTACTATTCTACCTTCTACATATCTTCTGTATTGTACTTTGTATTTGCTGAAGTTGTACTTTGTATTTGCTGAAGTTGTTACTGTTTCTGTAGTGTACTACATGTCTACAGCATAACAAATTTACTGCTTTGAAAATTGTTTTCTTTAGGCTTCAAGGGTCCTCCATTATCTTGCAGAGACCACCTTTCTGGAAGAAGAATCATCATTTGGCACGGGAGGGACATCATCTTTGCTCGAAGAAGTACCTAGGGTAAATTCACGTAATCAAATTGTTGTATCGGATTACTCAGAGTTGTTTGGTGAAGAATTTCATATTCCAGTTGTTGACTGGGATCCAAGTTATGCAAATGTCCTTGATGTCGGGGCAGTGGAAGAAGGAATTTTACATGTTTTATATGCTTGTGCCTCAGAGGTGAGCTCACACCAGAACATAACCATTGCTCAGTATTATTGTATGTACGCATTTTAATCAAGTACATCTACAGCCATCACTCTGCAGCAAACTGGCATGCTGTGCTGGAGATTTTTGGTTGGCATTACCTCTAATACAAGCACTATTGCCAGGTAGTTCATCTCGCAATAACCAATGCTCATGAATGTGCTACTGATAGAGAATCATTTTTTACCTGGCTTCAATATGAATGTTTTTTAGTTCTAATGAAAGCTTTGCTCTGATAAATTCGAAGCAGTTCTTTTGGATTCCAGCTTGTAGTTTCAGTGGAGCTTTGTTAATTGAAACTATATTAATACAGAGGGGAAATGACGAAGAATGAAATTTTAAAGTACTCATTGAATGTCATATTGCTCAAGACTACTTTTATTTCCTTGGTAGTAGTCGACACTAGTAGGCAATGGATTCTACTTCCACACTCCAAAAGCTAAATGCTGTTATCCATGCTATCTATGCCAGTAGCGCCTCTTTGACTTTTGCAATTCATGTCTTGCCTCTCAAAACTCCTCTGCTCTTCACTTATATTCGCTCGATGTTTTTCTGGAATTTATATTGTATACCCTCATTTACAATATTCTTGTATACCTGCTCCTTTTTTTATGAAAAATGGTGTTAATTTTTATGAACCATTGGCAATTCTTTTTTTTGGAATGAAGTTTAAGTTGGTTTTATATGCGTATACAAACTTGCAAGAAGAGAGGGGAATGAGTGGGCAACTTTTTATGAACCATTGGCAAATGTTTTCTGTAACATTAGACTAGTTTTTAGGAATGGAGTGTGGAGTTTGATGTACCTTAGGTTGTATGATATGGCAACCATCTGTTTGTTTACATTTTTTTTACTTGGGTAAATAGGGCCACCCATTGGGCCCCCTATCTCTGGGAGAGCCCAATGGGTTCACCAGCTCAAGGGGGATGGGGAAACCAGGAATGCACACCTGTTGCTGCTCTTAGGAATCGATCCTGGTACATGTGGGATACCACAGTGCAGCGGATACCTAGCTAAGAGCTCATTGGTATTTGTTTGTTTTCATTAAGTTTCAAAGACTTTGAATGAAAGCACGGCTACTTTGATTTTGGGATCACCTCGGTTTCGGGTAGGTTTAGTGTGGCAACAGTCTCTCTGTTTGATATGGTATAACTTCTCCATTGCTTACGAGATATGCTTGTATCATTGAGTTTTCCATCTTCATGAGTAGTATATTGTGACGTTTCTTGTTTTATTTGTAATATTGAGTTGTGATGGTTCTGACTTCGTATGTTCTTATCCTGTTTTCCAGCCCTTCGTCCAACTAGTTGTTCGCTCAGTGTTGATGATACTTTCTCACAATGGGCTCAACCTTTTGTCCGCCAAGCCTTGTCCAAGGTTAATATCTAGTGTCATAAAGACCTGCATTTGGCACCTTTAAATGCTCTCTCTCTCTCTCTCTCTCTCTCTCTCTCTCTCTCTCTCTTATGGGTGCACAAACATACATGCGATTTTCCCCATTTCAACGGAGGGGCTTTTGAGGTTGGTCTTTTCTCAAAGTAGATGTTTCTGTGCAGATTGTTTCAACATTATCCTCAACAGTGCATCATCCAATTCTTCATGGCTGTGCTGGCTATCTGTCATCCTTTTCACCCTCTCATGTGCGTATTTCTTTCTGGCTTGCTGCTCTCTCTTGGTTACATTTGCAATTTGTGGCTTAACCTGAAAAGATTTCATTAAATAAACTGATTAATATATGAATACTATCATTAATGTTGAGTTTGGCTTATATAAATTTTGTAAAGGACACATTCCAAATATGAAAGATAGATATAAGGGTGCAAAGGTAGCATCTCTAGAATATAGATGGAAGCTGTCTACAAAGGATATACCACTGACTGAAGCAAGATTCCCCCCCCCCCCCCACAACACACACACACACACCAAAAAAAAAAAAAAACACAAAGAAAAGGTCCAGGATGTACTATCAAAGTGCAATGAACAAAATTTTAATTGTCGTTGTGATCAATTCTATATGATTTGTAGTACAGGCAAAAACAGCATGTGTCCTGATTGACTTGTGTGGCAATGCGCTTGCACCGTGGATTTCTCTTGTCATTGCCAAGGTAAGTTGAAGTATTAAGCATTTATTTTGTGCCAGTTGTTTGTGCTTAGCTGCTTGTCATCCAGTGATTGTTTTCTGATACCTTACTAGTTAGTACAGTTAATAATTTATTTATTTATTTATTTATTTATTTATTTATTTATTTATTTATTTATTTTTGCTTATGCTGATGCAGATAGACTTAGCTATGGAGCTTTTGGAAGATCTTTTGGGCATTATTCAGGTGTTTTATTTATCTCTAGAAATTCAGTGTGTTTAGTATACCTACTGATTTTGTGATGTTCTCAGCTTTGGTTTCGTGTATTGTGCGAAATTGAGTGTCTCCATTTCTTGAGCAAATTGGCAGTCTAGGTTGTGGTTACATTTAAAGGGATATTTGGTTTTAAATGGAAACTTGTTGGGCGTGACGTGGGCTTATGTTAGGGCTTCACTTTGACGAGAGCTGGTTAGTTATGGCAATCAAATGCGTATAGAATGAAGAGTTGGGACGATAATGAGTTATGTTTCTGGGATTTTAATTTCTCTTCCTTTCCTTTTCTAGATTAACTTGTATGTCAGATCAATCAGATTAAGATCATAAACATATTGACATCTAACCATAGTTACCTAAATCGGTCAAACCCCCCTCGTTCCCCGTTCCCGGATCGTCGACCCCGATCGGAAATCGAAAGCGACCTAGATCGGTCTGGATCGCGACCTAGATCGTTAAATTGATCGATCCAATTCTCTTGAACAGCAAACCCTAGATCTACCAATTGGATGCTGAATTGAAGATTATTCGAGGTGGAACTGGAGGGCTTTTGGTCGACCATAAGTTGCGACTCCACCGGTGGGGTTCTCTCCGGCCATCAGTCACCGGATTCCAGCCGTCGGTGGTAGATCGAGTGACTGAGGCGCAGAGAAGAGAGAGAGAGAGAGAGAGACTGAAGCAGAGGAGCGAGATTGAAGCAAGTGTGCGACTGGAGAAACGAAAAGGAGAGAGTGGGGTGCATCGGTAATTATGAAAGTCAGAGAGAGGAGAGAGAGGAAATAGTGAGCATTTAATATTAATAGCTGCCGTCCACCAAGTAATAGTTGGCTATTTAGTATTTTAATAAAATTCTCTTTTAACTTCAACAAAATTTAAATTAATTAGCATGGCTTGGGTAGGATAGTTTAAGGCCCATTTATTAATTAGAGGATTTTTTTATTTATCGATCCCAAAAACAATTATCGGCGAATTCCGATCCCAAATACCGTTCCTACTGAACCTACCCCCACCGATCCGGGATTTTAAAATTTATCGATTTCGATCCTCGACCCTGGCAACTATGCATCTAACCAATCCTTGTTGTCTGATGAAATATGAATAATCTCAGTGTAGTATTTTGTAATTTTAGCTAGTGCTCTGATTAATTTGGTTCATCAGAATCCTGTTGAAGTGCTCTGTCTGTAGGATTGGATACTAGACAGTAGACACCATTGAAGTGTTCTGTGCATGATAATGTGGTGACAAATCCTATGTGTCTGCCGATTGTTTGGTTTATGAGATGTAGCCTTAATGCCCCTTTGGTGCCATCTATAGCCTAATCTAGCATCCAGGTGGATCATTGGGGCTTTTTCCTGTTCACAATTCCATGTAAATCAGATTATGTAATTGCGTTAATTTTTACTTCGGCTTTTGGAGCCTGACTGGTTGCCTTCGCTTATTTGGTTGGAACTTTGGTGGATGTTTTACAACAGGGTGAACGCAATTCTGCAGTTCGTGTCCGTGCTGCCCTTAAATACCTTTTGCTGGCATTGTCAGGCTACATGGATGATGTTCTGGCAGAATATAAGGTAATGTGATGGAGACATCAGAAATGGAACACATATAAAAATCGCAAACTCTCCGCATGGAAATGTCGTCTGTTCCTATTAGTGTGAAAAACTCTTGGATAATAAGTCAGTTCTTGAAACGACAACTAAACAAGATATGCTATGCTGCCCTTTTTTAAGAATATGGTCTTTGAATAAAGGCTGTGCTCAGTAAGCCCTGGAAGTACATTCCCATCACTAAAACATTTGTGGGATTTTAGCCCTGTATATCATGCTGGTTCCCTAATTTTCAAGACACCAGCTTCCTTTTAACTATTGTTAGAGATTGATAGTTCTTTCAACCTGCCATGATGAAAACGGTACCTCTAACTTTTCTTGATGTGTACTCAGGAAGCAAAGCTAAGAGTTCTGTTTCTGGTGGAGATGTTGGATGGTTTTCTTGAACCTGCTATTACTGCGTCACAAAGTATGGAAGGTTGTAGTGAAGTCTCTTATAAGTTCCTGAATGATCATGAGCATACCTGTACAATTGCCCTTCATTTGATTCGTTCAGCTGTCAGAAAGCCTTCTGTTCTCCTCTCATTGGAGCTGCAGTGGCGGCAGGGATCAGTACCCCCTAGGTAATTGTTCTTATTTGACATGTTTGTTCAGTTGCGAACTATCTTGTATTAAACTCTCTTGCCTTGGTGCTAATCACTTTCCAATCTATTTGCACATCCATCATGGGCAATTTCTGGCTTTCTGTTACTTCCGTTTCAGAGAATGTTGATGTTTCATGAAAGCCAACATACTAGACGACAATGTAGAGGTTCTTGTGGAAAACATGCCCTCATGCTTTCACGAGTGATATAATCTGCAAAAATCTGGAAATGAGTCGAAGTACCATTTGATATTCAGCAGTTGATTCTGACCGCACAAATTCTCAAATATTAAAAACATTTTGGACTACTAAGGAGATAAAATGTGGGCAAAACACTCTATTACCACTTCTTTTTGAGACTAAGCTGTGGTGACGTTAGCAAATACTCCCTATGGTTTCATTCTAGTATGCTCGTGTGTTGCAAATTGCCATACTAGCTGTTAATGAGATCATAATGATTCATGCTTTCAGAGGCAGGTTGGCCACCCCCCCACCAAAACACACACACACACACACACACACACACACACACACACACACACAACACCACCCCCCAAAAAAGGGGGAAGAAAAAGGAAAAAGAAAGGATGTATGATGAATGTTGATTAAGTTGCTAGCTGAATGACCTGTTCCATAAATTGTATCTGAGTGTCCTTTTTTTTTCGGTGACGATATTTCAACAGTGTTATTCTCTCCATTTTGGACCCTCACTTGCAATTGCCCCCCGAGGTTGACAATTGCAAGTCATCTTTCTCCAAGCCTGATGAAACGACTTCCAACCTTTCTTCATCCGACGTGCCTTCTGGAGGAAGTTCTCTGAAGACCACTGGCCAAGATGACAGTGATGGAGGTGCAGATGGTCCCAGCAAAGTAGACATTCTCGAAGATGCTAGTCTCTTATTTGCCCCACAAGAGTTGATGAATCTATCTTTGACAAATTCAGTTGCAAACGCGGGCAAAAATGGGGTACAGATAAGTTGTTCAGATCCCAATGATGCTGATGAACCAGGTCCTAGAAAAGATTTGAGTATGAAAGTTCCCCGTGGTGCCATCTTTGATTCTGGATCTTCCATGAAGTACTTCAGCTTGCAAGCTGATTATGCACTCCTTTTGGACTATGAAGATTGTGAATCCCGAGCATCCAAGTTCCAAAAGTTAGCATTGGATTTACATTCTCATGATAACATTAACCTTGAGGGTCATAATGCTGCTATAGATGCTTTGATCTTGTCTGCAGAATGCTATATTAATCCCTTCTTTAGGACGTTTGCTAAAGAGCATATAATGACGCAAAATCAAATGAATTTGTACGGGGCTAAATTTCCAGGCAACCTTGAAATATCAGAACTTAGGAAAGTGTTAGGCAAAGGCCGATGCAATCTACGGACAGTAAGTTACCTTGAGAGGAAAAGAGACAAAGTGTTCATCCAAATATTGCTTGAGGCTGCTGAAATGGACAGGCGTTATTACCAGAATACGTCCAATGGAGAGGACCGCCCTTATGGTTCTGATGCTGATGATGAGGTTGGAATTTTGGCTGAAAAGGATAGTGATTCTGTGGATGCAGTAACATTGGTTCGAAGAAACCAAGCATTGCTGTGCAAATTTTTGACCCATCGATTATGTAGTGAGCACCAATCATTACATGAAACTCTAATGCAGGCTCTCTTGTTTTTGTTACAGTCTTCCACTAAGCTTGCTTGCCCTCCTGAACAAGTGATTGAAATTATATTAGGCTCAGCTGTACACCTTAACAAGTTATTAACCTCCATTTTCCAGCAGTACAAAGAGGGGCTTCAGCAACTAAGTGCAGAAAAGATATATAGGGTGCAAAGGCATTGGACTATTCTTCAAAGCTTGGTGATTGCTTCAAGTGGTGGAAGTAACAGATATAATGATGTATTAAATGTGCGAGGTTTTCAATATAGCAATTTGATTCCTTCAGTAGCTTGGATATGCAAAATTCCAACGTTTTCTTCTTCGCCTTTTCCGCTAGTCCGCTTTCTTGGTTGGATGGCAATAGCACGAAATGCTCAAGGATACCTGGTTCAACACCTCTTCCTTACTTCTAATCTGCCACAATTGGCAGATCTGTTATCTATATTTGCTGATGACCTGGCTGGGTTGGACTCTGTTGGAGATCTTAAGCAAGAAGGTGTGAAAATGAAGGAGTTGCAAATGAAACAAGAGACCAAGATGGAGGATAAAGTTTTCCGGGATAAATATCTTGACCAGTCTTTTAGTGTACTTTATCCAGAATTAAGTTTCCTCTTTCCTGAAATGCACAGAGAATTTAAAGCTTTTAGGGAGAGTATTTTAGAGGCTGTTGCATTGCAGTTAAGATCTCTTCCGTCCACTACAGTTCCTGATATCTTGTGCTGGTTCTCTGATCTATGTTTGTCACCCTTCCAGCATAAGATGAACCAGAAACATGACGGCTTTCCTCCCGTTAAAGGTTACAATCTGAAGAATGCCAAGGCAATAATCCTATATATACTTGAAGCTATCGTAAGTGAGCATATGGAAGCAACTGTTCCTGAGATGCCAAGATTGGTTCAGGTGCTTGGATCCTTGTGCAAAAGCTCTTATTGTGATGTGTCATTTCTCAGCTCTGTTATGCAGTTGCTGAAACCCATCATTTCATATTCATTACGCAAGGCTTCTAATGAGGATAAACATCTGAGTGGTGATTCATGTCTTGATTTCGAGTCATTGTGTTTCGAAGAGTTCTTTGCATTCATTAGACGAGATGAGAATCCTGACCATCCAACTAAGGGGGTCAATGTTGCTCTCATTATATTTGTTCTGGCTTCTGTCTTTTGTGATCTATCTTTAGAATGTAAAAGGGAAGTCATACAAGCTTCTTGCAAGTGGGTTGATTTTGCAGCTGTTGAGCCTACAAGTACATTCCACGATTACCTGTGCTCATTTCAACTGCTTCTGCAAAGTTGTAATGCCTTCTTAGTGGAAAATTTGAGGCAAGTGGGTCTTATACCAATGCCTCAGCCTGGTGATGTCGATATTCACATGGCTGGATACAATAGATCCGAATCATACACATGGTTTCCTGATGACTTTTGCTATGGCCGTCCAACAGGGGAACCAAAGTCAGATGACCATGAGAGCATTAGGTCTACTCAATGCTCCCCCATTCGCCATTTGTCCTCTGAAGATGTAGAGGGTTTGTCTGGGGACATAGATAATCTCATTTCCAGACTCTGTTCAACAATTGAGTCAACTTGGAGCCTTCATCCTCAACTATCAAGGAATATTGCTGTCTCTTCTGCACAGTGTTTAATGTATATTAGGTGCCTATTCTATGTTATGCTTGAAAAATCTGGGTTGTCAGCTTCTGAAGAGTGCAAAACTAAGTCATTTGATGAGGTCTACACTCATTGGAAGATGGGCATACAAGGGGTTGCTGAAAGTGTTAACTTGGTTGTGGAGCAGAAATGCTGGGAAGCCGCATCCACAATGATTGATTGCCTACTTAAATTGCCAGCATTTTGTAGCCTGGATAGTGTGGTTGGCAGGCTTTCTTCTGCGATTGAGAAAATCATGTATAATGCACCTAAGATTTCTTGGCGCTTGCAAACTGATAGGTGGTTGTTGAATTTATTATCAAGAGGAACCCTTATGCAGGAGAGTGGTTTATGTCTGGTTGAATTGGTTTCCAAAATGCTGAGTCATCCTGAACCAGAGCAACGTTTTATTGCCCTTATGCATTTGGGTCGGATCCTTGGCCTTAATGTGGATGGCGGATGGGTTGTGCTTGCTTCTCCATCATTTGATAAATTAGCTTCACTTGATAGAGTTGTTTCTGTCAGGGAAGCAGTCTTGTCTCATCTTGTTGATAATACATGGGATCAAGTGGCTTATACGGCTGCTGCGGACACATCATTGCAGCTTCGGATTCTTGCTGAGGCCCTTCTTGTTCACTATATTCCATTTGCAGGGCATGATAAATTGAGATCATTTCTTGAAGCTGCTGATACATTTTTCCAGGGTTTGGGAAATTTTGCATATCCCATGGGTGAGGGCATATTTGCTCAACTTTCATTGGCACTCATCGCTGGAATTTGCCTCTACTGTTCATCAGAAGACTTATCTTTGGTACCCCCAACTGTTTGGAGATATATAGAGACCCTTGGAGCATCGAAATCTGGTACGTTCATCTGTGTTTGTGTGTGTTTAAGGGTCCTGTTTTTCTGTATCTGTTTCCCTCTTAACTGATGTGGGTGCCAAAAAAAAAGTCTAAATTGGTGGGTTAAGGGTTCTTTTTTTCTTTTTTCTGGGTTGAACTATATAATAGTAGCTTTTTGCCCGTTCTTTCGAACGGGTATTTGTTTAGGTTAATGAATTGAAAAAGAAATAATACAAAAAAGTAATAGAAAAGTAATCAAAATAATACTCACTTTATCTTGCATTAGTTTTACCTTACCTTACATTACCTTACTTATCAAACCTAACCTTTTTTTACATAACTTATATTTAAAATTCTTTATTTAACTCACAAAATTTATTTATAAATGAAAAAAAAGGTGATGTGACATTTATTTGAGCTCTTCTTTCTCTGGCAAGGCTTAGCTTCCCTTTCTCAGATCCGAGTGTTGGGAAGACGTTCGATAAGGCACTAAAGTACGTATATTATTAGGGATCACATGGAATTGATGATATATACTGTTCGCCATATCAAACAAGGATGGCAAAAATTTCAGCAATTTGTGGGTCTGGGAGGGGAGTGAAAACACTGTGCCACAGGGAGTGGGGGCAACAACATCTGTGGTTACAATAGCTATGCTGTCCTAGCTGGACTCAGAATTCTCACAATGTAATCTACCTTGTCTTGGGTCATGAATGTTGAATCAATAAGCTATATGATTTCTCATTCAATAGCTAATGCACTTATTATCTGGCAAGTAAATGTTCTGTAAGTTTTGGAAACATTTTTCTTCCCTTTCTGAGAGTATCATCAATTGGCAAGAATCTTCATTCGTGCGATGTAGCTTTCTTAATTACAACTGATGCAAGCTATGGTTTATCCTTGCTCCTGGGTACCCTTCTGCAAGTTTTCTTTAAATTTTGCTCCTCATAACAGGGAGAGTCGGGGAAATGGAGAAGAAGATCTGCCAAGCTTTGTGCAAAGTTAAGCATGAAGAGGGGGATGCCAAAGAGGTAATTCATGTGCACTGTCTGCTTGTTTTTATTTTTTTTTTAATCCTTTTTGTAGTAACTCAGTTTTTATTAAAACTGAACGGTGTATAGAAGTATTTGCTTGGCATTCATGTTGGGTAATTTTCGATTAGTTTTTGTCATCTGAATTCGGAAATGATCATGCTGCTACTGTCTCATGTAAGGTCCTCAAGGAAGCACTTTCTTCATGTCCATCCAAAGAACTGGACCCAGATTTTGGGAGCACTCGCGAATCAGTTCTTCAGGCATGGAATATTTATATCATCTAGACTAGTTTTGATGTTGCCACTTTGTCATCTAATAGTTGTTATTCCCAATTTATGTGTTTATAAGCGACTGTAACTTCTTCTCTTGCAGGTTCTTGCTAATATAACATCCGTGCAATCCTATTTTGATATATTTGCTGAAAAAGTCAACCAAGAAGCTACTGTAAGTTCTTCTAGACTTGAATTCTTTAGATATCATGTGTCCAGTTCAGTTACATATCCAAGTGACTTGCAGGAGCTAGAGGAAGCTGAGCTGGAGATGGATATTCTTAAAAAAGAAGCTTCTGAACAAGGAGATTATACAAAGGGCGACGGACCTCCTTTTCTTTGTAACGTTTATTTCCCAACATTACTTTTACATTGTTAATGCGTTTTAAGTCTTTGGTGGCAATTTGTGTTAACTAACAAATATTCATGAACTCTTATCCTCAGCGGGAACAAAGGATGTTTATCGTCTCCAGCAAATTAAGGATGACATTCGTTCACTGTATGATTCCTTACAATCACTCCAATACCATTTTGTTTGTCCCTTCTTGCTCTGACCTACTGCAACTGTTATTCATCTTCTCAGGGAGAAATCCAGACTCAGGGACGAGATAATAGCAAGGAGGCAGAAGCAGCTATTGCTGAGACGGACCCGCCAAAAATATCTTGAAGATGCCACTTTGCGTGAGGCAGAACTTCTTCAGGATCTTGATAGGTTAGAGCTTCTGGTTTCTGGCTTCGAAAGGGTACTATGAATGGTTAATCTGTTGCATTTAGTCTTGTGATTAACCATCAATTGCATAATTTAGACAAAGAACTTTGGAAGCTGAGAAGGAGATTGAGAAGCAGCGGTTGCTGGAGCTTGAGCGTGCCAAAACCAATGAACTTCGGCATAATCTCGACTTGGAAAAAGAGAGGCAATCACAGGCAAGTGTACAACTACTCTTCCTCATTAAGTTACTGGAATCTGTATCTTAAGACCTTCACGATTTAATATTGGCATAATTTAGTGCTCACACATCCTTTGGAATATTCGATCCTGAGTTCCTGACTAACTTTGGTCTGTGCAGAGAGAAATTCAACGTGAACTGGAGCAAGTAGAGTCCGGTAGTCGACCTTCACGACGGGAGTTTTCTTCCTCCACGCACGGCAGGTAAATGGCCACGCATCTTGCATCTTTGATAGAAGACCTCCCCGAAACTATGCAGCTCAAATTACATGCTAATATTTTCTATCCTAAAAAATATCCTCTAAAACAAAACCAAAATACAATATTTACTAAACCTAATTGCATGCCATAAATCAGAAGTCTTGTATTTCCTATTCTGGCCGACTGCACCAACCCTTTTATCTACGGTACTGTAATTTTTTGTGTTTTTTTTTTTTCGTTTTTTTTTTGTTGGGGGGTGGGGGATGATTTTTTGTGATTGAATTAAGGTAAAACTAGTAAATTGTAAGATTCAATGGTGAAATTTGGCAGAGTGTGAAGTGACTATCTATAAGGTAACTTTCGGTAAAATTTGAGTAAATTTAGCATTTGTGTTCGTTTGGACGTAAGGTCAGGTTTGGTAAACTTGGGTTGGGTTGGTAATATTAGGTGAGTTTTGTAAATTAATTGTGATAATGGGTAAACTTAGGTGGGGTTAAAATTTGGGTATTCACCCAGCTAAGGACATGTATGTTGCTTGGCACTATTTTGTCATCTCAATCAACCCATAGTTTCTGGGTCTGAAGAGTTAAAGAAATCTACCCATCTGATCAGTAGACAATACAGTCTCTTCTTCAATTGTCTGTGCATTTAATTGTTAAGCATAAGCCTTACCACCTTCCTATTCATTTATGTTGTTACTCTGGCAGCAGGCCCCGTGATCGGTATCGAGAGAGAGATAACGGGCGATCGGGTGGAGACGGTAGCTTAAGATCAAATACTGCCAGCTTGCCACCTGATATCCAGGCCAACAATCCCTCCCTCACGGCAACACCAACTGTAGTTCTGTCAGGATCCAGGGCCTTGTCATCTGGCCAGATCCCAACAATCCTTCAATCGCGCGATCGCACTGCTGATGATTGTGGGAGTAGTTATGAGGAGGCCTTTGATGGGAGCAAGGACTCTGGAGATACAGCAAGCACCGGGGATCCTGAATCCGGGTTCGACACCCTCTCACTCTCAGGCGGGTTCCCGGGCTCACAGAGACATGGATCCCGAGGGAGCAAATCCAGGCAGATTTTGGAGAGAAGAGAACGAGAGGGGCGACGAGAGGGCAAATGGGAGAGAAAACATTAGTGAATGGATTTGAATGACAGAAGCGCAGTCAATCACAACATTGTGACACCCAACTCTTAGGGAGTAGTATTGTGTTGTAAACTGGTGTATGTACTTGTCTGAAAAGTGCTGCTGTGAGCAACATATG
Source organism: Portulaca oleracea (assembly GCA_029582165.1). Classification (NCBI taxonomy): domain Eukaryota; kingdom Viridiplantae; phylum Streptophyta; class Magnoliopsida; order Caryophyllales; family Portulacaceae; genus Portulaca; species Portulaca oleracea. Next base: position 24,085,790 of record CM055877.1, on the reverse strand, counting down.
TAGGCAAGGATGTTCTCTAAGTTGTATTGTTGTTGTAATAGAAAATGCGGTGTCGACTTGTTTGAGCACTAAGCTTACAAGGACAATGAGAACACCATTCGGGGGTAGATCGATAGACCACACATATGTCTGAACAATAGACAAACAGGCCTGTGCATTTTTGAACAAAATCTGATTGTCCAGAGTGAGTTGCAATTGCAGGGCAAGGCTGTGTATACTATTAAATCCTCTTGGATTTTACTCTCAGCGCAATCGAAACTGAATTCTTGTACTTCAGTCCTCGTTACTTTTGTAGTTCCTCACTAGTGGGTCGGTCCGAGTTGACAATGGTGAATCTATGTTTTGTGCAAGCGGTAGAATTATTTAGCACGGTAGGAATTCACTGTGAGGTAAGATCAATCAATGTTTAAATTCAGACGAGAAATTAATGTATGATATTTGCGTCTCTTTGTTGATACACTATGTGGGTCGAAGTTGGTAAAATTGATCTGGTTAATATACTAGGAGTAGGAGGTGATGCAAACTCTACAACGGCATGTTTTTAGAAAAGAAAGTGGGTAATGGCCCTGTGACATTGGGCAAATGGCAACTATATTAGATTAAATATTCAACTGCTAGATTCATAAAGTACGGTGTGATGTTTTCACGTACATAAAACATAAGCCAAAGAGTAACCCTTATTTTAAATGTCTACATCAAACATAAACCAAATTGCAGTTGTCACATAAAAGTAGAGTCTCACAAACACATTCCATAGATGTGTTGTGTTTATTCAGTAATGAGGTACCAAGGAGGAAGCAGCTAACATTTACTTCCACATCTTGCCATGGTGGCCATAACCATGGTGGCCATATTTTCCATGGTGAAACTTGCCATGATGTCCTGCACCATAGCCAACGCCATGGCCATAGTGACCATGACCATGACCATGACCATATCCATATCCATGCGACATGTTATATCCCCCATACGCTGATCCTCCTCCCATCATCGACCCTGCATTTCGTCTATGTCTTGTTAATATCAATAAATCGCAATTTTATAAAGAATGAGAGTTGAAATATACTCTACATTATTTCGGAATGGTTATTATGAAAAGTTAAAATTATTTATGCTTACTTTCCTCTTAAGAAAACTATATAAATGTTAATAATTTTTTATAGACATGCGCGCGTGCTAATTATCAATTGATAATTCAGGTGAGTTACTATTGATAAAAAGATTAACCAGTAAAAAAATGCAATAAAACGAATACAAATAAAATGATCATTTACATTTCATATAAATAAAAAAGAACATCTGATAATAGAACAAATGCAATTGTGTGTTTGATATCTTTTTTAATTACTCTAAAATATGAAACATGCGTTGACAAACTTGACATTATTGTTATGCTTTTTGCCCTACCATGAAAACTATTCCAAAAAAACTAAATGATCAAAACATGTGGAGGACTTTGCAACTATAGAATGAAATTACAAAACTAAATGAATCATAATTTTATTTATTATTTTCTAAAATATATGTGAGTATGAACTAAATATTAACATGGTAAATATAATCAACAACTACAAGGGAAATTTCAAGTGATCATCTGAATTTTAATAATTTTCATATAATGACATTGAGTTTAATTTTGTTCATGTGGTGACTTTGAACTAACAAAATTGATTCAAATAACTCGACCCTTTAATTTCCAAAATCTTCTTCTATTTGACGTGGTTGGGACTCAGAAGCAAAGAGACTCTTAATCTCATGACTCTCTCTCGCTTACTCGGATTTTTTGGATTTTGGACCCTCAACTTTGGGGTATTTATTATTTGATACCACACTTTTTAAAGTTTATTATTTGGACCCTGTACTTTGTCTCCGGTGACATTGTGGACATTATTATAGCAATCCGGTCAAAAAAGCCCTTAACTAAGTTTGACTATTTTTTCCTTCCAACTTTGCCCTTTAATTAATGATGAACTTCCAAGTTTGCCCTTGATTTATTAATTCTTTATTTTCCCTTCACTTATTTATTACTACCAAAATTCTCACATTTTAAATTTTTTAATTTAAAAATTATTAAGAACTTCAAAATTTTAAAAATTAAAAATTAAAAATTAAAATAATAAAACATTTAAATAGTTTAAAAATTTTAAAAATAAAAAAATAAAATATAAAATTAAAATTTAAAATGTTAAAATTTTAAGATTTTAAAGTTTTGAAATTTTGAAAATTTTAAAATGTTAAAATTTTAAAATTTTAAAGCTTAAAATTTAAAATTTTAAAATTTTAAAATTTTAAATTAAAAATTAAAAAATGTGAAATTATAAAAAATTAGCAACTAAAAATTCAAAATTCAAAATTCAAAAATTTAAAAATTGAAAATTTTCAAAAATTAAAACTAAAAAATCAAAAATCAAAAATCAAAAAATTTAAAATTTAAAATTAAAAGATTAAAAAAATTTAAAAATTTTATAATTTTACAATTTTAAAAATTAATAATTTGGAAATTAAAAATTAAAAATTAAAATCAAAATGAAAATGATAATGATAATTAAAAACTTAAAAGTTAAAAAATTAAAAATTAACAATTAAAAATTAAAAATTAAAAATCAAAAATTAAAATTAAAAATTTTTAAAATTAAAAATTAAAAATTAATAAAAGTAAAAAAACTTTTAAAAATTGATAAGGGCAAATCGGGAATTTTATGTGTATTTTGGCCCTTTGCCGGAGTAAAACTTAAGATTAGGCTAGATTTTTGGGGTACCCAAAGTACAGTGTCCAAAAAATAAACTTTGAAAAGTGTGGAACCAAATAATAAATACCCCCAAAGTTGAGGGTCCAAAAACCAAAAAACCCCGCTTACTCTCCAGGTTACTTACGTCATTTTCAAATTGAAAACAAACAACACGAAATTGGAGAAGGAATAGGGATTGAGTTCAAAGGTACAAAATTTCTAGGCTAGTACTCCCTCCGTTGCATATTAATTGTCGTCTTTGAAAATCGTACGTGTAGTCAAATTTCAAAATTTTGACTATAAATTTCTTGATATATAAATGAGTTGCCATATAAAATTATCATTATTAGATTCGTAACGAAAAATACTATCATAAAAGTATAATATTGTGCTCCCTCCGTTCTTTTTTATCTATCATTTACGTATTTCAGTGTCAACTTTTAATCAATAATTTCTAATATAAAATTTTTATTGAAAAATATAATATTATACTTTTCTAATAGCATTTTTCATTACGAATTGAATGACAACAATTTTGCATGATGAATTATTATACAAATTAAGATATTAACAGTCAAAGTTTTTAACACCGTGAAAGTCAAAATTATGTAAGAAATTATCAATCAAAGAGTGACATTGAACACCGTGTAAGTCAAAATTATAACATATTAATATGGAACAAAGGGAGTATATAATCTAGGGTTTAGTTCTTCGAATGAGTTCTGTAGTTGTTATTAGATTAAAAACATTGGAGTTTAATTGTAAAAATTAGCATTAAATTAGGGCCACTTGGACAAATTTTGCTAAATTCAGGGTTCCTATAAAATAAAGTTAAAACTGAGATCATAAAGTTTTCTAAAGCTTAGGGTCATCGCTTGAAGTTTACCCAACTATAATTATAATTGTACATATTGCTCTCTTAAAAAGTTTTAACTTGAAATTATTTAGCTTCCAAAATAGAACAAATTTTTAAATTACTTTCACCTTGCAAATTTTTGCTATATTATACATTATATATTGCTAGTTCAAAGTCACCACATTGCCAATTTTTCCCCATCCCCCTCCCTGCTTACCTGTCAGGGAAAATAACTCGCCTACATACCCACATACATGTTCCCGTTACACATTAAATTTACATATTTACTGATAAAATTTCATATTCATAATTTGAAGGGTATGTTCGTATTTAATGGCATAGTATGTAAAAAGGGTGATAATATGTTTATTCAAATTTGAAATCCATATCTAATACTACTGAGTGACTAAAACGTTTAATTTGGAGCTAAAGAACCTAATTTGATTGCATAGATTGGGGGCTTTCGCATACTAACGCTACTGAATGAACGAGGAAAAGATATAATCAGTGCTGAATTTAGTCTAAAAACATAACAATCATTTAAATTCTTGTTGGATACCCGTTGGGAGCGGGAACCCGCGGGAATGGGGACAGAGCAAATTTCCCCGCCAAGAGCGGGCGTCCCCCGACTCCGACCCGTCTCGTTGCCATCCCTATAACTGTCTTTGCTGTTCCTTAATTTGTAGTAGTTGAGGTAAAATTGAGGAGTAACAAAGGAAGAAGAGAATGATAGACATACCAGAGGAATAACTAGGATAAGCTACTGGTGGATATGCAGGTGCCGGTGGGTATCCTCCCCCGTAACCAAATAGACCTCGTTGCCCATGTCCGTTATTTCCATGACTCCCATCCATTCTTCCTGTTTTTCCCAATATCAATCAATACTTAATCAAACTCAACTAATTAAAATTAATCACACCAACCACAATTACCACACATACAGTTTCTTTTTTATTTTCATTTTTCATTTTTAATCATCGCTTGAATTTGGTCTGCCTATTTCAAATATAAATGACCTGTCAACCCTTTAATTTCTGTCAATGAAAAATATTTAAGTTCTACCAAGATTAGATCTTCGAAAGATAACATAAAAGATAAAGATGATTGTCACTTGACTACCATCTCTTAATACTAAAGCTCTTTCTAGATTCCAAGCCATATGTTAAAACTTAAAAGATACATACATAATAACAAATCCAAGCTTGGGTAGTTAGGCTATATATGTTCTATTGCTAGTTTAATTATTATCCATTTTTAATCCAATCTAACCTAAATTTATCAGTTTCTTTAATTTTTCATATTTTTAATATTTAGTTTTTAAATTTTATTCAGAACTTATTCAATCTTACTTCATCCCTTTCAAAAAAAAAAAAAAAACCCTTATTTTATTCCTCTAATTAATAAGTAGGTCTTGAACGAGTTCATTTGATGATGCATTTTGGTTTAATAATTAAGCTAAGGGATTTCTAATCAACCTGCTTACCAAAAAAACACCATCAACATTTCAACTTCCGAATAATCTTTTTCAAATGTTAATTTAAAACCAACAGAAACAAGAAAATATACTAATAATTATGCCATTAAAAGTGAACAACTTAATACATATAAGTTCAATAGTAAAGCCAAAATCATGCCATTAACTTGCAAATACCCACAAGTAGTCTACAACAAAAATTAGAACTATAGTCATCATCGTGACAAGTTGAGCAGGTATAACTACCAGTAAATTTTATATATTATGACAAACGGAAATTACCAAACTATTATGATAAATATGACTATTTAACCCTATAATTTACACATGAAAGACTTTATTTCCATCAAATTTGACATTTGTTGCGAGTTTGGAAATTTGAGGGTAGCAGCCAAATTGATTACTTGTCTTTGAAAAAAAATTGTACGTGAAAGGTAAGAACTAAATGGACCCATCCACTAGACCTATATTTCAAGGGAAGTCACCAACAAGCTATATAATGGAAGAAAAATGGGGTAAGTACCAACTTTTCTATAACAAACATAGCCTATCCATCCAAAATTTTCACACTTGGCTATGTTTTCTCTATTGGTATAATGGAAGAAAGTGGATAAAGTAAGCATGAATAGGTTTAATAAATTTGAATACGTTTAGGTAGAAGTAGGTAATGATTTTTTTTTTAATTTTTAGAAATAGGTAAATTTATATATGCTCAGATAAAAATAAATAATTGTGAAGAGCGTAACCTAAAAGTATGTTTTATACTTTTACCAAGGTTCAATACTTGGTAGGGACGTTGAATGATTTGAGGCTAGAATTTATTACATGCTCATGGAGTATGTCCACTAAATATGGTCATTATTCACTTACATATATTAGGTTGTTCATTTTTAATGGCATAATTGTTCACTTATAGGAGCATATGTTCTTCCACGTGCATTTAATATTGGGGGCTATAGAAATCAATTAAAGCAAAATAACGCAACTGTGTAAGGAGTCAAAAGATGCAACAAAACAAGAAAACGGTACTAAACCCTTTGAAAAGATAGTACTCCCCTCCAGTCCTTACTATCTGTCACTATGATCAATTTTCTATTTTTCATAATGTCTGTCACTTCACAATTTCAATGCAACATTAATGACAATTTTTTCAAATTTGCCTCTTACTTTTATAATTCCCAATACAATCATATAACTAAAATAGAAACTTAACTATTACTTTTACCATTTCCAATACAATTATCATTTTCAATGCAATTTTCTTAAAATTTTCCCAAAACTTCAAAATGACAATTACTAAGAAAAGGAGGGAGTATCAAATTTACAAGAAACTCAGTAAAACAACAGATGAAAGGGTAATTGATTCCCTAGCTATTTTGGGTTTATAAGGTGTAAAAGTGCCACATTTACCAAGAATTTGAAGTTACAAACAACCAAAAACATCAACAAGGAGAAGAATAAAAAAAAGAGAAAAATGTGATGTTTACCAAATGAATGCTAAGTCTCTTAGGTTTGGAACTATTGATTAGGTTGGAGTGATGGGAGTAGAGTTAGAAGATTGTGGGGTTGAGGCCTCTGGGATTTAAAGTTTAAATCAATGATGAGGGAACCAATTTTTTATTAATTTATTAATTTATTTTTATAGGCGTTGCATCGACGCGGTATATATTCCACCACTATTTATAATTTTTGAAAAAGAAAAAAATTCTCATCATGGAGAATTTAAAAGATTACAAACATCGTATAAAGTTATATCATGACATTATCTTCGCCATTTTCAAGTCAAATTCGGAACCCAAATAATATTATAATGGAGACCACTTTTCTTTATTCTTTTTTCCCCATTTACTTAAAGTTAGAATTTGTTCACGAGTACAATAGTCCAACAATTAATTCCTAATATAAAATGAAAAAAATATGATGGATAATAAGGTGATTTCATCGAATAATATCAAAGAAAAATTAATGAATATTTTGCTACAACAAACTATTCAAGTATCTTAATAAAACAATATATATTATTGTGCATGAAATAAAAAAAGAGATGTGATTAAATTGTGTAAGTATACTATTACATAAATAAAGTTATATTTTTTTATCCATAAAATTTTACAAAATTAGGTAGAAATATTATATTATACAAAATTATATTTTTGTCCGGAGAAGTTTATTAAATATGCCTATACAGATGGGTTTTCTAGGATTAAAGTGTACATTTATATTTCTCAACATAGTCAAGAAAGGCTAAGCCTTTCATAATAAAATAGGGATATGTGGATTTAAATAATATGAACTGTTGACCGTAAAAGTCTCAATAATCTAAACTTTATTGCATAAAAAAAATCTAAACTTAATTTAAAAATACAAGGGAATTAATAATTTGAGCTTAATTAAGACTCTTGGATCATTGGCATGTCACCAAGTTTTGCTAACACAAACTTGGCAAAATTCAGATTATTTAAATCCAAAAATCATATATATATATATATATATATATATATATATATATATATATATATATATATATATATATATATATACATACATACATACATACATACATACATACATATATATATATATATATAATGAATTGATCCGGTAGGAAGAAAAATACGGTGGGTAGGAATAAGCGATCTGGAGCGTACAAATCTAATCCTATGATTGATAATAAAACCACCTTCCTTCCTCATAAATCAGCTAGTAGTTTTCGAAAAAAATAAATAAAATCAGTTAGGTAGCTAGATATAATTTGCGAGAATCATGCATGGAATTAGAGAGAGATTGAGATTTCCTTTCTTAAATTGTAGGGATTAAATTATCCAAATTTAACTCCATTATTTTCAAAAACTAAAGAAGAAAAAAAACTGAAGTTATCAAATTGTACTATTGTAGGGATTATATTCAGTCCAACATAATCGTTGTTTCTCACACTCTATAACCACAATCGCTAATATCTATGACCACATTCTCATAAGTCAAAATTATATCAATGTTATCAAGATATATCTGTGATGACTCTCCCTAATATCCATGACCATACTCCATTATATAGATATGATATGTGTATTTGTGTACAAGCAGTTAACTTTTGTAGGCGTTGGAAAAGTATAAATTTCCTAATATCCATAAACATACACCATGACCACACTATCCATAGAATAAGTGTGTTCAGGGTGTGTACAAATATATACAGAGTGTGGACAAATTTATGCAGTGTGTTGGGTATATCTATTGAATATGACCACAGTGTGTTCAAAGTGTGGACAAACTTATAGGACAAATTTATGTAGTGTGTAGTCATGGATATTAAGGACTGTGATCTATATAATACAACAATAAAGATATAATTTGATTTAGGGAGATGTACGTGGTCATGTATACAGGGGAGTGTGGTCCTTGATGTAATTTTGATTTACGGGAGTGTGGTCATAGATATTAGGGAGTGTGGTCATGAAGTGTAAGAAGCAACGGTGATGTTGGACGAAACAAATCCACAACAAAATTTTTATAGAATGTTGACTATTGTTTTTTTTTTTTGATAATAATTTTGTTAAATTTGGATAACTCAATCCTTACAATTTAGGAAAGTAAATCTCCCACTCTAATCTCATGCATGATTCTAATTAATCATATCTACCTAAGTGGTTTTATTTTTATTTTTTTTCCGAAAACCACTAGCTGATATATATATATATATATATATATATATATATATATATATATATATATATATATATATATATATATATATATATCACAATGATCCAAGAGCCTTGAAATTTAAATTATTCCTTTTTATTATTAAAATCTAGATTATTGAGACTTTTATGGCTCAAATTATTTAAATCCAAAACCCCAATGAATATTTAATTGTACATATAAAAAGCTTAGAGTGCGTTTGTTTAGTCAAAAACCTCAGGGAAATGGTCAATTTTCCCGAGTTGACTTATTTCTCCCATGTTTGGTTGTACATTGACCTCGGGAAAGTTTTTACAAGGGGCCCACCATTTGCAAGGTTTTCCTAGGACCCGGGGAAATATTTCCAATGGAAAACTTTCCCGGGAAACTTTTCCGCGAGAAAAATTTTCCTAGGAATCTTACCAAACACACCCTTAGTGTAAAAATCGTAAAAACTATTCAGGTTAGGGAACACAGAAGTGTTTTGTAACCATATCATCCTCCATGATGTATCTTTTAGTATGTTTCACAAAGGATTATCGGATCATAAATTCATAATATACAAATCTTTGGTGGTATTGGATCTTAATATATTAACTTTTAAAATTATATATATGACCTTTATCTTTAAGTGTTTTTAATGTACTAAAACATGACTATTTTAGGCTAGTTTCGGTACATTAATAATACCTAAATATAAAGGTTTGGTGTATAGGTACCCAATTTTGAAGGTCGGTATATTACAATTCAATACCACCACAGGTTTGTATATGGGTTTTTTGCTTTTTGGACCCCGAACTTTGGGGGTATTTATTTTTTGGACCCCCATATTTCAAAGTTTATATTTTGGACCCTATACTTTATGGACCCAAAAAATGTGGCCCAAAGTTATGTTTGACTCTGGCGATGACCTAATTGTTGCCTAAACTTCCCGATATGGCCTTTTATCATTTTTTTCCTTCTTTTGACTGTTGTTTTGAAATTGACCAGACTTTGACAGCTAAGGGTGTGTAAAATTCATGCATAAAAAACAGTAAGGTAAAAGTTAAATTTTGGTAACTTTTGGTAATTTTTTGGCAAATTTATGCTCCTATGGGGGTTGGAAATCGTGCAAGAAGAGGAAGAAGAAGTTGCAGCTGGAAAATTTTCGAAAGAAAAAAAAATCGATAATGGCTTTGAAATATGGGGGTCCATATTGTTGCCGGAGACAAAGTATAGGGTCCATATTGTTGTTGGAGACAAAGTATAGGGTCCAAAATATAAACTTTGAAACATGGGGGTCCAGAAAATAAATACCCCCAAAGTTCGGGGTCCAAAAAGCAAAAGACCCTTTGTATATTACGATCCAATATTCCTTTCATAAATGTACATATATGTTGGGAGAGAAAAGTTGAACGAATTGGGTATGGAATTAGAATCCTAAGCGGTTGGGTATGAAATTAGAAAGCTAAATTAAGAGTGTTTGGTGAGCAATGAAATGGAACTAAGGTTTTTTGCATTTTGGACCCCGAACTTTAGAGGTATTTATTTTCTGAACCCTTGATTTTCAACTTTAATTTTTTGGACCCTAAAGTTTGTAGGTTGAAAAAAGGACCCTAAAGTTTGTAGGCTGGAAAAAAAAAACTCGTTTCCTGTTTTTCTTTTTCTTTCCATGTTTGAATTTCTCTCCCGATTGGCGTCAAACTTCAAGCCTAAAGTTAAAATTGATATTAAAGTTATAATAAACCTCTCTTATTCATGTTGGAGTTACTTAAGCGCTTGTACTTAGGGATCTAAGTAGCCCTGACATGAATAAGCTGAGAGGTGTATTATAACTTCAATATCAGTTTTAACCATAGTCCTGAAGTTTGACGTCAATCGGAAGATAAATTCAAACATGGGAAGAAAAAAGAATGAGACAGAGACATTTTTCTTCAGCCCACAAATTTAAGGTAATTTTTTATTGGGAAATTGGAAAAAAATAATCCAAACTTTGAGGCTATTGAAAAAAAATAATCCAAACTTACACTTTTGTTAAGAATGAGTTGAACTTTAACCTCTATTATTTTTAGCATCCATCACTTATTTAAACTTGTCCGAAATTGACGTGGTGGTGGCGATATTATACTTTGAGCATACTTTTAACTTTTTTTTGAGTTACAAAAAGTTCCACCTATTATATCGCCACCAACACATTACTTTTTGGATGAGTTTAAGTAGGTTATGGATGCTAAAAATAATAGAAGTTAAAGTTTAGCTCATCCATAACAAAGTTGTAAGTTCAGATTATTTTTTTTCAAATACCCCCAAAGTTTGGATTATTTTTTTCCAATTTTCTTTTTTATTCGATCATCCTACAAACTTTAGGGTCTAAAAAATTAATGTTGAAAACCTATGGTTCAAAATTTTCCATCTATTATATCGCCACCAACACGTTACTTTTTGGATGAGTTTAAGTAGGTGATAGATACTTAAAATAATAGAAGTTAAAGTTCATCTCATCCATAACAAAGTTGTAAGTTCGAATTATTTTTTTCAATACCCCCAAAGTTTGGATTATTTTTTTCCAATTTTCCTTTTTTATTCATCCTACAAACTTTAGAGTCTAAAAAATTAATGTTGAAAACCTATGGTTCAGAAAATAAATACCCCTAAAGTTCGGGGTCCAATATGCAAAAACCCACCAAAGTTGTTGTTGTTATTATTATTATTGTTATTATTATTATTATTATTATGACAACAATTACTATTAATAATCATAATTTAATAATTATCAATATTTTTTTAGGGAAACCCGGCGAACAAAGCATCCCCGCAAGTGGAGGTACGAGGAAGGGCCCAATCAATTATAAACTTTTAATCATTAATTAATATTTATAATTAATTACTTATAATTAATTATTATTAATTATCAATTACTATTTATTAATTAGTCTTATTATAATCATTATTAATTATTATTTATTAATTAATGTTTATTATTTTATTTTTAATAATTATAAACTAAACTTTTAATCTATGTAATATATAAAGCCAAAGGGGTTTATGGTACACAATTTTACATTGCCCATTTTACCCCTCACTATTGATAAATCATAGGGATATAATAGTAATTACAATATTTTTTATTTGCACCAACATAATTATCAAAGAAATTATTACCACCAAGATTTGAACCTCAAATGCAAAGGAACATCCTCCAAATTCGAGTTAATTACATTTACCCTATCTGACATATGCGGCAATAATTTTTGCACACTCGACATTTGGGAAATAATTTTCACCTTACCTGATATTTTGTGAAAGTGATTTTTAGTGTTAGAATCCGGTAACTTGTCATCGAAAATGGAAAATATAATAATACCCATATGTCACTATGTGAAATTACGATGTTGCCCTTTAATTTGAGAAGGAAAAGACTATGTTGGAGAGTAGAAGTCAGACATGGCGGTTTGGGAGGGGTTATGTTTTCATTTTCTGTATAGGAGGGAGGGCCGGGGAGAGGAATCAGTGGAGTGGTTGAGTTTTAAAATGCCATAACAATTAATACTAAGGGTACAAAGTCATTTCACATTTAATTGAAAGTCAAAGGAAATAATAATAAGGGTATAAAGGTCACTTCATATTTATTTTTTTACAGTTCACCGGAAAAGTCAATAGAAAATCAATTATAACATACCTGAGGGGCTTTAAATTTATGATCACTTAAATGTCAAGTAGGGTGAAAATTATTTCTCAAATGTCGGGTGTGCAAAAATTATTACCACATAAGTCAGGTAGGATAAATGTAATTAACTCCTCCAAATTCTATACCACTAAACCACCATATTTTTAGTTAGCATATTTTTCATATATATTCTCTATTTCTATCTTTCACAATGGAACCGTCGTCGTTTACTTCATATTATTTTATAAAAATAAGAAAAATCATAAAATATGCCTAATATGTTAATATGTTGATTGGTGTAAATAAATTAAATCATACATTTATAAATTTTTTTTATCATTTACTAAACTGAGAAAAATCATAAAATCTACTTAATATGTTGATTGGCCTTAAATTAAATCATGCATTTATGTGTGTATCATAGAGACACTAATAGAATTCATACCAAAAGACGTCTGAAAAATTGGCGTCTCTCTAAACATCAGACGCTAAACAAATGAAATAAAATAAAAAAAAGATAAATTCAAAATGGGCGTCTGTTTCCCATAAAAGAGACTCCATTTTCAAAACGGCGTCTGTTTTATGGGAAACAGACGCCCATTTTTTATTTTAAATAAAAAAAAATTGCATCTGTGTAGTGTCAGTTCTCGGCTGCTGTGCATGACCATAGGCGTCTGCCAGCCTTGAAAACAGACGCCGAACTTGGTTTAAACGGGAAAAACAAATAGGGTTGGGTTGTTATTTGCCATTTTCGTCGACGAAGAGGAAGAGGAAGCAAGAGAGAGTGGAAGAAGAAGCTCGGTGCACGCCGCTAATTCAACAAAAAATCAGGTAATTTTATCAGTTATTTTTGTTTCAGATCTGTTATATTATGATTAATATTATGAAAAGTGATTGAACAATAAATTAAATATGAAAAAAACGAATAATTTGAATATTTGTATGTTTGTTGAGTTTAATTTTAGTTGACTGGATATAAGTTGAAAAATTGAGTTGTTTTAGTGAATTTGTATGAATTCTAATATATTTTGGATGTTGAATTTGAATTTTAAGTGTGAAAATCGTGTTTGTAATGTGGAATTATTGAATTTAAATATTGTTTGTATGTTTTATATTAGTTTAATTAATTGCATGTAATAATGCATTTAAAATATGTTTTGTATGTTGAATTTAATTAATTGCATGTATGTTAATTTAAATATTGAATTTCTTATGTTTTGTGGTAAATTTAAATATGAATAATTATATTTACTTTGCAAAAAAAATATATGTAATAATGCATTTAAAATATGTTTAAGTTGAGCATTATGATAAATATTAATATGTAATACGAATTTTGTATGTTAATTTATATGGCTTAATAAATTTGTGGGAAATTATAATGAGTTTCGATTGAGTATAAAAATGTTATATTTTAGGATGATTTTTTAGGAATTGTATTGACAATTTAATATATTAGTTAATAACATGTGTAGGTATTATATTTTCAATTATGAATACATTTAGTTTAATTTGTATGTTTAATTTGAATTTACAATTTAATTTGTTTAGTTATTAAATTCATGAATAAAAAAAATTACTATATAAACTATTATTTAATATGTACGTACGTAGTGAAAAATTATAAACTATTATTTATTGTTAAGTTTGTAAATAAGTACGACGGTCCCGGTATGATTTTTGAAAATTGTTAATTTCGTTAGTTGTTTAGTGTACGTACGTATGTAATTAATTATGAATAGTTTGTTTAGGGTTAGGGTTATTAGTAAGAGTTAGGGTAGTTAGTATGGGCCGGGTTAGGATAATGTGACCAAGTATATACCTATTCCATGGAATTCATTGTAGTTTGACGCCAATCAACGTACAAATTGAAAAGTTGGGAAATGATCATCCTCAAGTACTTTTGATACGTTGTTTAGTATATATGCTTCAAAATCATTTGAAACTACGTCATGGAACAAGTATATTAGTCAATTGTTATGTTAGTATGTATATAGAGGATTAAGTTGGTATAATATTCTGATCGAATTTGGATGATTTTGGTTGTTATTAGTAAGTGAGTTAGCTTTTAAAGTTGGTAGCAGAAATTTTTTGCTATTCCAACGTAATTGTTAACTTAATTACTTATAACTCCAAACGAAGACAAAAATTATGTAAATAATTATGTCACGTACATCCAATTACGTACTCACTTAAGTACTCAATAACTAGCTGTACGTAGCTAGCTACATAAGTAGTGAATAGGTTATTTGTGATGTTAGTGTAGAGTAGTACGTAGGATAATGTATATTTATAATTATAGTATCTTAATTAGTTGTGTATATATATATATACATACATACATATATATATATACATATATATATATATATATGTGTGTGTGTGTGTGTGTGTGTGTGTGTGTGTGTGTGTGTGTGTGTGTGTCATAAAAAGAGGTAGTGTTTGGATCCTGTTAGTGTGCAAAGAGAGTGTGTGTTGTGACCTGATAATCTATGGCTGAGAAAGAATTTTATGAGTCGTGTCGACTCTCCTTTATTTGTCTGGGTCCCAGAAAATAGCGCATTCTCAGAAGTGAAATTGCAAGAGGTCTATGTATAGTGCTTTGGGAGTTAGAAGCGCCTCAGATTCGGTACAATGCAGTGTCTATATTGTGCAGCCTGGTGGGCAGCAAGACAAGGCGGATCTGAAAGAGAAGCTAGTAGTGAAGGGTCTAATAGAAAACGTGTTGGGCTTTCTTGCATATAAGATTCATAGGTCCATCAAAGTAAGGCACGATGCAGCAAAGTCAATGCTTTGATGGACTTAAGAATCTTACATGCAAGAAAGCCCAACACGATTTATATTAGACCCTTCACTACTAGCTTTTCTTTCAGATCCGCCTTGTCTTGCTGCCCACCAGGCTGCACAATAAAAACACTGCATTATACCGAATCTGAGATGCTTCTAACTCCCATAACACTATATAGACCTTGCGCAATTGCACTGCTGAGCTTACACTATTTTTTGGGAACCAGACAAATAAATGAGAAGTCGTTACCACTCATGAAAGTCTTTTTCAGCCATAGATTAACAGTTAACAAACACACTCTCCTTGGATAATAACAGGATTTTCTTGCCTGATGACATAACTTAATTAATTCTTAGTTTGGATGATTTTGATAATATTTAATCAAGTACGTTATTGAATAATGTTTATTATTAATTCAATTCATGAATAGATTTCACGTACATTATGGACGGACCCCTACATCGCCGTTGGATGTACGAGAGGTTTGAACTGGGTAGGAGGGTTATCAGGGCTGAATGGGCTGTTGGGGTAGCTATGTTTGATCAATTTGCAAAAAGTAATTCGTATGAGTATCCGAGGACTGGAAAGTATCGGTGCCCATGTGTGAAGTGCAAAAATAAGAGCGGATTTAGTCCTGATGAAGTTAAAGAACATTTGTATCGGCGAGGGTTTATGGAACAATATTGGTGTTGGACGAGCCATGCTGAAGAATGGGGTGACTATGATGATGAGGATGGCAGTGGTGACGATGCGGAAGGTGATTGGGAACCGTTTGCAGGTAGTCCTCCGACAAACGAGGAACCGAATCAGCCACCGTTCATCGATAGAACGGAAGAGATGATGAATGATTTCATCATGGAGAATGAGGCACCTAATGCAGGAGCTCAACAATTTTATGATATGCTTCAATCTGCTCAACAGCCTCTGTGGGAAGGGTGTGCGACTCATACTGAGTTGTCCACTGCCGTGAGGCTGATAAGTCAGAAGTCAAAGCACAATTTGTCGGAGCAGGCAATGAACGATATCATGGAACTGATGAGCGAGAGTTGTTCCAAACCGAACCTAGTGCCTAGAAACTACGATGAGTTGAAAAAGAAGGTTATGAAGTTGGGGATGAGCTATGAAACAATTGATTGTTGCCTTAGTGGATGCATGATCTGCTATAAGGACGACGCACATCTCACTGAATGTAAATTTTGTGGCCATCCTAGGTATAAGCCACAAAAATCGTCAACCACGACAAAGAAAGGCGTCCCGTACAAGAAAATATTTTACTTTCCCTTGACGCCTAGGTTGCAGCGTCTGTATGCCTCGAAGAATACGGCCAGGCATATGAGATGGCACGCGGAGAACAAGCGCGAGGAAGGTGTACTTTGCCATCCGTCGGACGGCGCCTCATGGAAAATGTTCGACATCGTGCATCCCGACTTTACGGGGGAATCGCGAAATGTAAGACTGGGCCTGTGTGCGGATGGGTTTAGCCCGTTCAACATGACAGGGAGGTCTTATTCGATATGGCCGGTTGTAGTTACTCCTTACAACTTGCTACCTGAATTGTGCATGACAACACCGTACATGTTCCTCACGTGTATTATTCCAGGTCCAAAGAACCTCGGAAATAAAATTGATGTCTTCCTCCAACCCTTGGTGGACGAGCTGCAACGCTTATGGGTTGGTGTTGAAACATACGACATCTCCAAAAAGACAAAATTTTAACATGAGGGCATCTTTTATGTGGACGGTGAATGATTTTCTGGCCCTTGGCATGCTTTCTGGGTGGAGCACGCACGATGCCATGTCTTGTCCTGTTTGCATAGATGGTTTGAAAGCAATTCGTCTGAAGCATGGGAGGAAAGCCTCGTGGTTTGACTGTCACCGACAGTTTCTTGCTAAGGGGCAAGCTTTGAGAAGAAATCGAAAGGCATTTCGAAAGGGGCACACTTGCCCAGATAAAACTGCCCCACCGTGTAGGAAAAACGGTTATGAAATCTACGAGGAGGTGAAGCACTTCCCCAAGGTGACTACCCATGACGACTTTGTAGTCCCGGGATTCAGAGAGAATGCTCATAATTGGAAGAAACAAAGTATCTTTTGGGAGTTGCCTTATTGGAAGGATCATATGGTTCCACACAACTTAGATGCGATGCTCATTGAGAAGAACTTTGTGGACAACATCGTAAACACGGTGATGGGGGTGGACGGAAAAACGAAGGATGATGGAAATGCAAGGAGGGACGTGGCGGACATATGTGACAGGCCGGAACTCCATCTATTTCCCGGTCCTAACGGTAAACCCCTACAGCCAAGAGCCAAATATGTTCTTCCTGAGGATAAGGAAACAGATGCTTGTAACTGGGTGCAATAGCTTCGTTTGCCGGACGCTTATGCTTCGAACTTCGCGAACTGTGTTGATGCATTAGGTAAAAGGTTTCAAAACTTTAAAAGCCATGACTGTTATGTGTTCATGCAGACATTGTTACCTGTTACGTTCCCGACACTTCCTGATGATGTGTTGGAGCCACTCGTTCAGTTAAGCCAATGGTTCAAGAGCCTGTGTTTCACAACATTGAAGCACAGTGACTTAGTTCGGCTTGAAAAAGAAATTCCCATAATAATATGCAAGCTGGAGACCATATTTCCACCCGGCTTCTTCAACGTAATGGAACACTTGCCCATTCACCTGGTTCAGGAGGCATTCTTTGGTGGTCCTGTTCAATATCGTTGGATGTATCCCTTTGAGAGGTATTTTGGGTGGTTGAAGAAAAAAATAAAGAGCAAGGCACACCCTGAAGGATCTATGGCTCAAGCGTACCTCATGTTTGAGATTTCCCAATTCGCATCTACATACTTTGGGACGGATAATGTATCGTCTTCTACATCAACAAGTATGCGTAACGAAGACGATGGGGATGATCCTATGTTATTGTCGGTTTTTAAGGACAGCGGGAGCCCTGTGGGAGGTGTAAACATGAGGTGGCTCAGCGATCAAGAGTATAAAGCACAACACCTTCACATTCTACTGAACTGCAAAGAAGTCAACCACTACTTAGAGTAAGCAATGCTCACTAACAACTTCATTAAATTGATATGTATTATAGGTGTAATTAATGAGCTTGTATCCCACGCAGTTTGTTTAAGAATTACAAGTTGACTTCATTTCCGAACACTACGGACACTCAATTGGATCAGATGATTGAAGCAGAGTTCGCTCAATGGTTTTATCAGCTATCTGTGAGGAAAACAATCATTTATACAATTTCGATTTTGACCATATTTAAACGAAACTTAAACCATTCAACATCTAATGGTTACTCCAAATGTAGGAAAATTGGGAAGCCTTTCGGTTTTACGAAGATGAGCGTCATAAACACCTTTATCAGTTAGCCCGAATGTCTTCCCCTAAAGTGACCACGTGGAGTGCTTATCGAATCAATGGGTTCTTATTTCACACCCAAGCAAGGAGTAACTCAGTGGCTTCGTATAGTGCGGGGGTGTGTGTCAAAGGCACGGGTGGCGGTGGATTTGTCGATGACTTCTATGGTGTTCTCCAAGAAGTCATCGCACTGGAATATGTTGGGCCTGTCAACAAGAAGAGCATACTGTTTAGATGTGATTGGTTTGACAATACCCCGGTACGAGGTGTACGTTCACCAAGGTTATGCCCGTTTGTTGAATTACACAAGGCCAGACGGTACTGGAAGTACGACCCATTCATCTTGGTAGGGTGCGCAACCCAAGTGTTGTTCATGAATTACCCGACAGACATACGAGATAAAGCTAACTGGTGGGTTGTGGTTCCAAACAAACCATCTTATGCACAGTACAAGCAGTTCACCCTTTCCGTTGGCCATCCAAGATGACCAACCAAGAGCTGTTGTCCCGATCAACACCAATGACGGTACCGGTACCGTATCACAAGTACTTGCTATTGAAGGGGTGTTTGATGAGGTTGCGGACATGGACAACGCCCAATTAATAGTAGGTGGTAATACGTCCGATGTAGCCAATGAAGACGATGGAGACATCGAGGATGACGAAAATAATGATGGTGACGATGATGAAGTGGATGAGGACGATGAAGACAACGATGACTATTAAATAACAATATAGTATTCGAATTTTGATTGTGTTACAAGTGTTTTAAATGAACACATATTATGTATTGTATTTTATAAGTGAAACGAATTGATTGTGTGCCAAGTGAAACTAATTGATTGGTGGCAAAACAGACGCCATTTTTTGCCTACTTATATGAACGAAAGCCATCAAATTTCCCTCCAAATTTTTTCCCTCCCATCTCCATTTCATTTCTCTCATCTTCTCTCATTTCCCCTAACCTTCACAACACCTCAAATCCATCCAAGATTGAAGAATTGAAAATTTTACAATTGAAGATTGAACATTGGAGAGTGAAGATTGAAGATACAAGATTGAAGATTGAAGAATTAAAAATCAAGATTGAAAAATATTGAAGATATATCTTAATTGTAATTTAGTTATTTATTTTTTTTGTATCTTTTAAGTTAGTAAAAATCAACAATATTAAAGTTGTATTATATATTTTTTTTACTTGTTCAAATATATATTCATTACCATTTTGTTGTTATTCTATAAAATGCATATATATATATATATATATATATATATATATATATATATATATATATATAAATATATATATATGGGTGTGTATATATGAAATTGTACATGCATGAATTGGAAATATATATCATTTATTATTATATAAAATGTATTTTTTTCATTATTAATGTCTCCGCAATTCTTATTAAACAATTTACTTACAAATACAAAAATTTAATTATTACGCTTTATTTTAAAATTAGAACTCACAAAATATACTATATATTGTAATTATTAAATTGAAATTCACGTTTTTTAATTTCTGTAAACCAAACAGTAGCAGAAATGGCGTCTGTTGAATCCCAAACAGACGCCATTTTTGGTCTGACACAGACCTCGTTGAGTGTAATAACAGCGTCTGTGTTTGGCGTCTGTTTGTTACAGAAGCCAAGGTTTTGGCGTCTGATTTAAACAGACGCCAAACACAGACGCCTTTTTTAAAACAATGTTCTAGGATTTGGCGTCCGTTTAAATCAGACACCAAAACCCTTTTGGCATCTTTTTATACCCATATCAGACGCCAATTCCAGACGCTTATTGGCACAAATTCTACTAGTGAGAGATGGAGAGAAAAACATAGATGTCAGAATTTTATTTAGTATACAAATCTATGTATCTATGTAATATATAAAGCCAAAGGGGTTTATGATACGCAAATTTCACTTTGCTCATTTTACCCCTTGCCATTGATAAATTATAAGGATAAAATAATAATTACAATATTTTTTATTTGCTCCAAAATGGTTATCAATGAAATTGTTATGACCAAGATTTGAGCCTTTAATGTAAGGAAAAACCCTCCAATTTCTATACCACTATACCACCATATTTTTAGTTAGTATTTTTTGTGTATATTTTTTATTTCCCTCTTTCACATTGGACATCATTTACTTCATATTATTTTTTGGGTTTCTATTTTCTCTAATTTACATTATATTATTATTCTTTTTAAATTTATTTTAGGTTCCTATATTGTTGTCTTACATTTTTTTTTATGTTTTGTACAAAGTATAATATTAACTTTAATCATCTTTGTTTCTTTAGGAAAGATTCAAGTTCATTAAAAAAAATCATTACTACATTATACCTAAATAATCAACATAATATTTTTATGTCATAAGTCAACACACTAATTGTTGTATGGTTTTTTATTTGTCTATTTATCTTTCTTTATAAATTAACAAGTTTTGATTCGCACACATTGCGTGCATTAATTTTTGAATTTATTTATTTATTGTGTATATACACATACCCACACAAAATAAATATAACAATTGATGCACGCAATGCGTGCGAATCAAAACTTGTCATTAATTAATGATAATTATCTATTAAATATATTAAAATATTTCCTCCAAAGGTAAGCCCAAACCTAAGTGTGAATTTGAAAGGTTTGGTTTTCCTGAACCAAACTCCAAACTTATGAATAAATGTTCTAGAAAATATTTTGTTTACACCAAAATTTGAACCTTGGTTGAAAGAGTGAAAGTTAAATGAGTTTACCACTTAGCTACCCATTCTTTAGTGACATTAATGTCAAATTAAAAAAGAACAAAAACATGCATGTAGGTTACAAATATTAATAGTATTAAATGAGTAGGTTTCAGGTTTAGCTTTCACTCTTTCAAGACCACCAAAGGAAAACACAAACTTAAGAGAAAGAATTGGAGAGGTTTGGTTTTCCCAAATGTGACTCGATCCAAACCTACGAATAAATGTTTTTAACAAAAAATAAAATATTTTACTACTACCAAGATTTGAACCTTGGTTGAAATCATGTAATGATTAATTGGGGATAATAGTCACTTAGCTACAACATCTTTCATATGATAAATGTCAACGAAAATAAATAAAATCCTACATATAGGTTACAAATAACAATACACAATAGTAATAATATTTACTAGCTTTTTATACATAAAAAAAAAACATTACTTAGTGTTTCTTCTACCAAATTTACTATTATAATATATGAATCTCAAAATAAAAAAATTATATTATTGTAAAATATAAGAGATAATAAAGTGTAAAACTCCCATACAAAAACCTATATTATTGTTCTACGTTTTCTTTGATGATTGTAAAAAGAAAATAAAATTTAATTAACGTTGCGACAAAAAATGTAAATTAAAAGTTACATAAGTGATTTGGGCATCACATGGAATTAAAATGAATGTAAAAATACAAAGTGTCAAAATTTATCTCAATGTATAAGATAAAAATTTGAGATCATTATGATCATTGACAAAAAGTAAATATTATTTCTTATTCAAAAAATGTGAATGAATTACAAATAAGATCAACACCAAACACATAGATTGTAAGTTCTATTCATAAAAAAATTGAACTTAAAATTCTTGATTTTTCAACTAAGTTAATTATACAAAAATCATAATGCAAAAATATTAATAATATATTAACACATAATTAAAATATTATTTATTAGTTTTCTATAAAAAAATGACCAGTAGTTACGTTTTGTTTCACCAATTTACTATTATAATATATGAATATCAATATAAAATATATTTTAAAGTAAAATTAAGAGATGTTAAAGGATAGAACTCCTATTAAAAGTGTCTATATTATTGTTCTGTATTTTCATTTTAAAAAAATAAAATTTTTATTACATTGTGATAAAAAAATTGTGAACGAATGTCTCTTCGTTTTGAAAAACAAAGTAGTGCAACTTTGTTTTGATTTATGTCGTGATTGTTTAAATTTTAGAATTTATAATTGTTTATTAATGTGATTATTAATTATTTATTACTAAATACTGATGCTTTATATTTTCTCTGACCTTTTTTAATTTTAATTATTTTATGAAAATTTTCATGTTTATTTAGTAAAAACAAATTTCCGACAACATTATGTTTAGAATGTATACTGACATTTTCTATTATCTTAATAATTTATTCACATGTTTATGATTAAAAAAATTAATTTTAGTATCATTCTTCTAATATATTATCTAAATTAATTTTGAAGACAGTTGTTAATTTTACAAAGAAATTCATAAATAATGATATTAAAAATGCATGTATAACTTTTTACTATTTTATATTATTATTTGAATTGATAATTGTTAATTACTTCGAAAAATACAAAAACTAATTTGTATTTATTAATTGTTATTATTACATTTACTACTATTTATAAATATTAATTAATTATTATTAATTATTTAATAATTACTTTAAATTATAATCAACTAATTATAATAATTAATAATGAATTGTTAATTATTAATTAACACAATAATTATTGATATTATTATTTATTATAATTATTAATTATTAACTATTAATTATCAATTATTAATTATTAATTATTCATTATTATTATTATTGTTGTTGTTGTTGTTGTTGTTGTTGTTGTTGATGATGATTTGATTTTTTGCCTAATCTGAATTATTTAGCTCACCTTTAGTGCGAGTTTTGTTCTCACCTTGGTGTGAATCTAATCAATATGAAAATATTTAGTTGATGAGATTATATGTATGTTATTAGTTGATGTGAGCCTTTCTTTTAAGAATCATCAATTACATCATATAAGTTTCTATAGCTTTAAAAGGTTACGTTATAGTTCATTAATGCAGTTGAGGAAAGACTCAAAGATGTTTGAAGAGCGCTGTTAGTAGTATGAAGAATATCACAAGTTTATGAGAAAGAAAATAATATATTATCATTATTTTTTTTTGAAGACAATAATTTATATTGATGTTATGGATTCATTCTTGTTAGATTATTTTGATTGTAAATGTTGTATGATTTTAAAATAATGAATAATTCTTTCTTTTATAGAAAAAATTATCTTTGCTAGATTTCTTGAAAGTTTATCATGGACATGACCAAATTAAGTTTTGGCCAATACTTTCAGTTGGTGCTTTAGAATCTTCAATTTCATGGCTATTACTAGACTTAGCAAAACTTATCCGGAACCCGAAATCCGATCGCACCTGAATGTGGGGATCCGATTTTTACCCGAAACTTAGACGAAAAAGGAAGACATCTGAAATAATCCAAATCGACCTGAGCTTGAATTGAGCCATGATAAACCCGATTAAACCTGGATCCGAAAATGGCCCAAACCAAATTTTACCCGACTCGAGACACACCCGAACTCAATTGTACCCGATTCAAGACACACTCGAACCGATTGACACCCGGACCGAATTGGAATCAACTTGATTTACACTAGACCAAACCATACCGATTTGGAGCAGTCATATGGAAAATTTGAAACTCAATAGGTATAAGTTGAAAGGTGAAACACTTAAAGCTCATATGCTTTGACTTTCACTTTCAAAAGAAAACTTTAATACTAATAAATAATAATTAAGTTAAATGCGTGTGGGCTTTTGTGTCAATTGTCATACCCGATGGCTCATATGTTATCTTTATTTATTTCGACTAGCAACTGATGTAGTAGTTAATATTTTTTTGGATGATTTGAGATTTCCATAGAGTACAGTACAAACTAATAAATCATACACATTAAATTTTTTAATTATGCAATTAATATTTGTTCAAACATTGAAAATTGGCATTTTAGTAATAAATAAATTTTAACATAATACGTTGGCCTTTTGACCTTGGATTCACCCAAAACAAGCAACCGAGTAAACCCGATCCGAAGTTGACATGAGCCGACTTAACCCAATCCGAGAAAAGATTCCACCGACTCTAACCCGAAGATCCTTATCCGATTAAACCCAACCCAAACGCGATCCAAATTGGCCAAGGTCCATCCGGAACGAAACAGAACTTGGACCCCGCTCGAATTGAACTGGAGCGCGGCTGATATGGACAAACCCGAACCGGCCAAGGTCCATCCGTAGTCAAACAGAACTTGGACCTTGTCCGAATCGAACTAGAGCGCGACTGATCTGGACAAATCTGAACCCGGAGTCGCCCAATTCGAACCCGATCCGAAACATATGATATTACGAACCTATAGCAGTCAATCTGGTGTGTTGTCGAAACTTTTTTTGTAATTTAATACAAGGTTGTAATTTAACATCGATGAAGATAGTTATAATCTAAATTATAAAATTAGATCGAAAATTGTAAGATTGTAATACATTATATAAATAGCAAACAAAAGTTTTATGAAAGTAAGAAATCTTAAGATATATCCACCAAGATTGGAGCAATACGTAAATATTATATTGGTACAAAATCTATATGGTTATGATTACATTTTAAAGTTAATAATGAGCTTAAACATTGTCGAAATTCATGTAGGATTGTGGATGAAAACACAGGACTATAAGATCATACTATAATTACAAAATTGTGATTGAGGCATTTTTAGGTAAATTGCCTTTCGTCACAATTGCAAACTCCTCATTTATATTTATGAAAAATTTACGTTGTCTTTTTGTTGTATACATAAAGGAAGTTCAAACATATTATGCAAGTCTATTAGTTGTCTTTAGAAACATCTTTGTCCCTCTCTCAAGCTGAGAATAAATGCCTAAAATAATACAATTAATGCTGATATCATTCATGAACTGGTGAATTGCTCTATTATCTCTGGGCAGTTAAATACCTGAAATAATTCACTAGGCTCTGTTATTTGGATTGAATAAAATGAGGTTTGGATAGATTGGATTGGATTATATTTGATTTGATTTGATTTTTTTTGGGAATTGTGTTTTTAGAGAGGATGCTTTTTTGGAGAATTGTGAAAAGTTTGGATTGGATTGGAAAGAGTTACCAATCCAAAGAACATGGGAGACATGCAATAACTACGTACATACACAACGTATTCCGATGACCAGAAACATATCCAAATAAATTAAAAGTAGAAGATAGGCCAAATTAATCCCAGTTGCAACATAAGAGTAGAGTATGAAACAATCCATTGAAGATACATATATATATATAATATTGAGCAGAACAGAGGAATTGAGGAGCAATGCAGGATTCACTTCCACATCTTGTGACGACCAAAGAAGCCATGCCCGTGCTTTCCAAATTTGCCATGTTTGAATTTTCCGTGCTTGAACTTGCCGTGGTGCCCATAGAAGCCGTGCCCGTGTCCATAATGACCATAATGCCCATGTCCGTAATTACCATAATGACCATAATGCCCATCCCCATGCCCATGCCCATGTGAAAGGTGATGTGCCCCATATAGTGCGGCTGCAGCAGCTGCACCTCCGGCTAACATTGCTCCTGTGCTTGGTCCATGTCCTGTTAAACATATATGCATCAATCGGGTTTAATTAGTTATTAGATAAGTGGATATACATATTCAATCCCAACATAGTGTAGCGAATATCAACTAAGCCAAGAGCTCATTGGTTCCATTGTATATGGCCATATGTTTGTCTTTGTTATTCCTTATTGTGTAGTAGTTTAGGTAAAATTTAGGAGTAACAAGATGCATTTCTTAATTAAGCATTTAGATTGATATGATGAAATGATGATATGTTTGCATGATTGAATGGCAAAGAAGAGAGGAAGAAGAGAATGATAGACATACCATAGGAATAATTAGGATAAGCTACAGGTGGATATGCCGGTGGGTATCCTCCCCCGTAACCATATAGACCACGCTGCCCATGCCCCTCATTTCCATGCCTCCCATCCATTCTTCCTATTTTTTTTTATTTTTTTTTACCAATGTCAATCAATAATTAATCAACCACAAGTAACATTAATCACACCAACTACAACTATAACATAATTTCTTTTTTATTTTTTTCATTTTAAAGATCGGTTAAGTTTGGTCTGCATACGGAACCCCTATCTTAGAGATAGATATTTAACTTAATTCTACCAAAACTTGAATCTTGACGGGGGATAACATAGAAAATGAGATGATTGTCACTTGACTGTCGCATCTTTAGTACAAGTACAAGAACATGACAATATTTTCCCACTTTTACAGTAATAATTCTTCCTGATAAACTCACATTCTTTCTATATTCCAAGCCATATATTAAATGATTCATAAATAATTAAAAAAAATCCGTAGAACATATACAACATTTCAACTTTCGTAGAACAATCCTTTGCAAATGTTAATTCAAGGTGTTCAAAGTCAACAGAAACAAATATACTGGTATATGTACTTGTGAAGTTCAACAATCCACAACCAAGATTAGAACTGTAGTCATCACCATCACAAGCCAAAATCATTGTTATCATCATTATAACTATTATACGAGGGATAATTATCATTAAATTCTATATATTATGATAAATGGTAATTAACAAACTATCATGATATACATGACCATTTAACACCACAATTTACACATGAAAGACTTTATTTCGATCAAAGTTTGAACATTTGCTGTGAGTTTGGAAATTGATAGTAGCAGCCGAATTGATCAATTTTTTTTTTTTGAAAAAGAATAAATTGTAAGTGAAAGATAAGCACTAAATGGACCCATCCACTATACCTATATTTCGAGGAAAGTCACCAACAAGCTCTACGACATGAGAACAAAAGGGTAAGTACCAAACCTCCTATAACAAATATAGCTTATTGACCCAAACTTTCCACACTTGGCTATATTTTCTCCATTGGTATGTAGAAATTGGATAAAGTAAGCTTGAATATATAGGTTTAATAAATTTGAATATGTTTAAATAAAGTAGGCAATGAGTTCTTTTAAGAAATAAATAAATTTATATAGGGTTATTGGATTCTAATAATACGAACTTTGGGCCATATAAGACTTAATAATACGAACTTTCGATTTGATTCTTAATAATACGAACTTTGACCCCCTGTTGGATACAATAACACACCACCGAGTTAGTGATTATTTGACTCGCCGAAAAGATGAGTTGGCAGGCAAGGCATGTGTTCTTCCTTGTTTGACCTTGCCAACTCATCATTTGACCCTAAAAAAATGCCATGTCAGCCCTCTTCTTCATCTTCCTCCCTCTTTCTCTCTCCTCTGTCTCTCTCTATCTCGATTTCAATCTCCAATTCAACGCATAGCCGAAAAACTACGAACCCTAGGCTTCGTCGAAAAACATCCAACGAACGAAAGCAATGCCCAGTTGTCTGAAGATGAAGAAACCCCCAAAATTGGGGAGATTTTCATCCCTACTTCCCGCCAAATCCCTAGTTACCGTGTGGGTCATACGCTGGACCCGAGTTGGTCTAGTCCTCAGAACCTGCTCGGACTGGCACGGGGAATGCCATTGTAAAGCTTCATGAGTTGAGACGGGTGGTTAAGAGGGAGAGGAGGGAGGTCAAGGTGATGGAGAAACACAAGGAGGAGGCTCCTACTTTGGCTGAGCTCACATTGGCCCCGTCTGAGATTAGGAGATTGACAACTGTTGGGATTAGGATGAAGGTAAGATGAAGCTTGGTAAGGTCAGTTACTGAGGGGGTTGTTAATGGAATTCATGAGAGGTGGAGGAGCTTTGAGGTTGTCAAGATTGTGTGTGAGGATATTTGTAGGCTTAATATGAAGAGGACCCATCATCTGTTGGAGGTAAGTAATGCTCTTTCTCATTTGATGTCATGGATTCTGGAAGTTTATGCAGATTGCTATTGAGATAGGGAGAGACAGAGGAGAGAGAAAGAGGGAGGAAGATGAAGAAGAGGGTTGACATGACACTTTTTTAGGGTCAAATGATGAGTTGGCAAGGTCAAACAAGGAAGAACACATGTTTTGCCTGCCAACTCATCTTTCCGGCGAGTCAAATAATTACTAACTCGGTGGCGTATTACTGTATCCAACAGGGGTTCAAAGTTTGTATTATTAAGTCTTATATGGCCCAAAGTTCGTATTATTAGAATCCAATAACCCATTTATATATGCTTAGATAATAATAAGTAGAATTGAGTAATAGTGGGTAAGAACCTAACCTAAAAATATGTTTTATACTTTCACCAAGATTAGATACTCAGTAGGGGTGTTGAAAGATTTTGGACTGCAATTTGTTACATGCTTTGGGTGCATAATTGTTCATTAAACCCTTTCAAAAAGAGTATACAATTGACAAGAAACTCAACAAAGGGTGAAAGGGCAATTGATTTCCTACTTTAGGATTTAAAGGTGTAAAAGGGCCACATTTGCCAAGAATTTGAATCTACAAACAACCAAAAACATCAAGAAGAAGAAGAAGAAGAAGAAAGACACAAATGTGATGCTTACCAAATGAATGCCAAGTCTCTTAGCTTTGGAACAATTGATTAAGTTGGAGTAATGGGAGCAAGAGTTTGAAGATTGTGTGGTTGAGGCCTAAGAGATTATAAGTTTAAATCAATGACTAGGGAACCAATTTTTATTAATTTATTTTTATATGCGTTGCATGGACGCGGTATATATTCCACCACCATTTATTTTTGAAAAAGGAGAAATTCTCATTATGGAGAATTTAAAAAGATTACAAATATCGTATAAAGCCATATCATAGACATAATCTTGGTCATTTTCAAACGCGAATAATAGAGTTCGCCTTTTCTTTGCTTATTCTTTTTTTTTTCCGTTTACTTAAAGTTAGAATTTGTTCGCATGTACAATAGTCCAACAATTGAGCCCTAACGTAAAATGCAAATGTCATGAGATAGTAAGGTGTTTTCATCGAATATATATTATACAAGAAAAATTAATAAATGTTTTGCTATGACAAACGTGTGAAAGTAATAGAGTCAAGTTAAGCAAGTAATCATGGAAAATTTGCATATACCCATCTTTCGGGCCTATGACGTTTATAAATTCAATCCTGATATTTTTAAGTTAATATTTACCCATCCTGAATTTTTGAGTCAATTTCATTTAGCTATTTTTCCGGTAAATTTAGCAACTTTTTCGGTGAATGTGTGATATGTGATGAAATTTATTTGCTAAAGTTGCTAAATTTACCGGAAAAAAGTAGCTAAATGAAATTGATTCAAGAACTTAGGGTGAGTAGACATTAATTTAAAATCATTAGGGTTGGATTTATAAACATTGTAAACCTGAATGAGAGTATATGCAAATTATCCAAGTATCATTACATGATGATCCTATCTGCTATTACACTCCTCAATCAGTAAGAGAGGAGAGCGAACATACAAATTGATTTTTGAAAAAAAAAAAGGGACTAGATCACAACCCTTTCGCAAAACTATCACCAAACTGAAGCTTAGTAGGTATGTAGCGAACTGTGAGATCTCCATGGTCAACACGCTCAAGAACAAAGTGGTAATCAATAAAAATATGGTTACTGCACTCATAATGACTAAGATTAGCAGTAAGTTATGTAGCACTGACGTGATGACACAATACCTTAGTCAGAGCAGAGAGAGAAATACCTAACTCACAAAACAACTTGCTTACCAAATTGTTTCAGCAATGGTGTAGGGAATAACCCTACATTCAAATTTATGTGAAGACCTAGACACCTTAGGTTGTTTCTTGGACCGCTAAGCAATGAAGTTGGGGCCAAAAAACACCACATAGCCAATGGTGGAATGACATGAGTCCTTACAACTTGACCAATTAGTGTTAGAGTATGCAACAATAATAGAGGGAACAATGATAGGACAAAGAAGGATCCCATGATCAACAGTACCCTGCAAATGTTCTTGACAATAGATGTATGAGAAGTAGGGAAGACATGCATAAATATGGGAAACTACATGAACTACATAAGTAATATCAGGTCGAGCTATAGTCCAATATTGCAAAACATCTACCATACTCCTATACTCAGTTGGATCAACAAATAATTCACCATCCAAGAGATTGAGGGCGATCCAAGCAGCTATAGGAGTGCTAGTAAACTTGCAAGTATCCATATGAAATTTATGAATTAGGTCAGAGTTGTAATTAGAAGAAAAAAAAAACAGCACATCCGATGAGTGAATGACCTGCACTCCTAGGAAATAATGAAGGTCACCAAGATCCTTCATGGCAAACTGACAGGAAATAAGACTGATAAAGGAGAGCATTATGGCATCAGACTTTTCCCTGAGAATGATGTCATCAACATAAAGGAGCAAAATGAGGATATAGGAGTGGGAGAAATTAGTAAACATTGATGGATCTGACTGGCTACAAAAAAAAAAACATGAGTGAGTAAGAAGCTGAAGTGATGAAACCAAGCACGGGAAGCTTGCTTCAACACATAGATGACTTTCTCAATATTTACGACAATCATGATTACGATGAGATAAGTCAATAAAGCCAGGGGTTGACGCCTAGGGCGAAGTGACCTTGGGTCAAGGTGGATCAGTTGATTCCCAACTTTTTTAGGAAAAAAATAGTTTAGAGCTAATTGATAGTTAAAAGTAGATATATGATAAATATTGCCTTAAACATAAAAATGAAAGTTGAAATAGTTGGATGGTTAAACCCCTGACCCACAAAGACGGGTGCGTTAAAACTGAGGTTTGAGGGATTTTATTTTACTGAATAGCTAAGTTTTTT
Source organism: Portulaca oleracea (assembly GCA_029582165.1). NCBI lineage: Eukaryota > Viridiplantae > Streptophyta > Magnoliopsida > Caryophyllales > Portulacaceae > Portulaca > Portulaca oleracea. The sequence goes on along the minus strand of CM055877.1, from coordinate 24,054,583 downwards.
TCTATATGTTTTAACTGGTGCGCCTCCCATGCCTATTCAGGTTCTTTTTTTCAATACTTCTACTACCCACTATCGACACCCTATTACTGCCGACACTGTTGTGTTACACGGCCCCACGCCGCAACCTCCAGCCAGCCATCTTTGCCGTCGGCCACCACCCTTGTTGGTTGCCTGACTGCTATTACCATCACCCTATCAATGTCCGCATTGTTTATACCACACAATTCAACAAATCGTCTAAATTAAAACAATAATTGAATTAAGGTATGTTATTTTGTAAGTTATTATGTTTAGTTTATCAATGCTAGTTACATTTGTATTGAATAATCAGTAAGTTTGCTAATTTATAAATGACATCATAATCTACGAACAAAACGATTATGGTTCTTGGTTTTATTTTGTTCAAATATTCATAATTCAAATCGTCTAGATTATTTGTTTGATTGATTGGTCACCAATTAAAATATTATTTTGAGATGGTGATTGTGTTATTGTTAATTGTTATTTACTGAAATTTCAAATTTATTAAGTTAATTCAATTTTTTAATTGACTGGCAGTTTCAAATGGAGAAAATTTTCAGCAAGTGAGTGATGACATCACATGGTTCAAGCTCTAAGACACAAAATTATCCATCACCTCAAGAAAGTACTCACCCATCATGTGACCAACAATGAAGATTATCTTTTTATGGAACATTACATTATGTTGTTATTACATTTTGGGGATGATTTGTGTGTACGGTTTTGTGTGTATTTTGCTTTGGAAACTACTAACTTCCATTTGTATATAAGTAAGGTAGTCCATTTTTGGGGGAAGATAATGATGCTTCAATCAATGTCATTAAAGATGTAATTAGCTAGCTAATTCCCTATGTTATTTTGGGTTTGTTCAGTAATGATGCTTCAAACAATGGCACTGATATTGTAATTTTATTTGGATGTATGCAAAAATATTCCAACTACTGAAATGTTTGGCCTATTAAACTCCAAGTAATAAAACGTTTGGTGTACTGAAGTCCAAATTTTCTTAGTTTGGTGCACTCAAATCTAATTGATGAAATGTTTGCCTTTTAATATCCAACATATCAAAAGTTGGAACAAGCACAACCCATTTTGTTAAACTGTGATCTACTACACTCCACTTTATTATACTCTAAACTACTATAATCAACTTATTACACAATAGAACTACTGTAATACAAAACATATTAATATTTATTACTAGTTTACTACAATTCATTGTAGAGAATCTTTTTTCTAAACAAACTAAAGTGAAGGGACCAAATTGCAACCACTACTAGTCACCAAATCATTCAAAGAGATTTTAGATAGCACATATAAGAAATTAAATGGAGGGATCACATTCTCTATAACAGTTTCAGTTCACTTCAATCACAACAACTACTGCAAAAGCATATTAGAAGCTTCCTATCAACAACCAATTATGCCAATTGAAAAATATTACATTGAAAGCTTCTTGTCAAGAACTATTGTTTGAATCCTTCAGTTTTAGACATAACAGTTCCTCCTTCTCTATCTTCATATGGAGTCATTGAATCTCTATCTTCAACCCTAATGATCTCTCATTTTCCTAAATTAATTCAACTATCCGATCTTATATAGTCATATCATGCTCTTCCACCTTATTCTCAACCTCATCCTCCCATTTAAAAATTGTGCAACCTTGTTTTAACCTATGACACATACCCAATCACAAATATGTCGTACCACTGTCAATTTCTGTATTCAAGATGATATTTTGCCTTCCACAATGGCCGCCCAAAAATGGTCTTCCTTGGTTTGGTGTCTTGTTGTATATCTGGTACATAACAGGTAAACCATGGTTACACCTCTGTCTGCTCCCCACATTTGACGACGATCAACTTATTTTTTAAGGATCAAATTTAGAAGGATTGCTCCTAGGGTTTGTCTTTCCAATTTAGATATGAACGATTTTAACAATAATTGACGATGAATGTTATAGTTTTGACAGAAATTTTGATAGACATTTTAAATCTCAAGATGATGAAAAAAAATGGATAGACAAATTCCACTGTAGAAATTAGGGAAGAACATAAATCCCAACGAGAGAGGAAAAGAAAGAGCAAGAAGACAAGGAAGAGGGGGGATGAAATAGAGAAATGTAATGGCTAGGACAAAGGGGGATTGGGGGAGGGGAAATTTTTTTACCAAAGGCACATAGAAAATTTTGGGGAGGCATGTGGCATAATTTGACATGTCATGCCATGTGGGGTCTGAAAAAATAAAATGTCACTAATATTTTCCAATGTGTGATGTAGATAATTCACCGAGTTGGTTTCACCTGGTGACAGTGCACTAAAATCTAACGCTTTTACATTTTGGTGCATTATAAAGTATAGTTTGACACAATCCAAACCAGTACAGTGCACGATCTAATTTTCCTTATATTCATGAAAAAATTTATGGTCTTGCTGCTCTACATAAGAGTGGTGAAAGTTCCCCCATTTAGCCGCTAAGGTTTCCAGACGCCTTTATCCCTTTCTCGAATTTGAGCATAAATGACTGAAATAATACAATTAATGTTGGTATCATGCACGAACATGTGAATTGCTCTGCTATCTTTGAGCAGATAAACGGCTGAAAATAATTCAATATATTAAATATGAAACAACTACATACATTCACAAAATATGGTATGATCACCAGAAACATATCTACACCATAAAAACCAAACATAGGCCAAATCTAGTTGCCACATGAGAGTAGAGTATGAGACAATCCATGGAAGATACATACATATTACATATATATAGTATTGAGCCGAAAAGAGGAATTAAGGAGCAATGCAGGATTCACTTCCACATCTTGTGACGACCAAAGAAGCCGTGCCCGTGCTTCCACCTCTTACCAAATTTGCCCTGTTTGAATTTTCCGTGCTTGAACTTGCCGTGGTGCCCAAAGAAGCCGTGTCCATGTCCATAATGACCATAATGCCCATGTCCGTAATGCCCATAATGCCCATGATGACCATGTGAAAGTCGATGTGCCCCGTATAGTGCAGCTGCAGCAGCTGCACCTCCAGCTAACATTGCTCCTGTGCTTGGTCCATGTCCTGTTAAACATATATCCATCAATCGGGTCGAATTTGTTACTGGATATACATATTAAATCCCAGCACTGGTCTTAAATAAGCTAGGTAAAATGTATGGCATAGTACAAACAAGCTAGAAACTCGAGCCTTGATAAAATTTGAACATCGGAAATTGTTACCAAATCCAGACCATGTTCGGATCCTAGTTCGGACAAACTCACTGAAACCGGACGTGGTTGCCTGAATGTCCAAATTTGTAATAAACTTTTTCAACATTTTAGCTGAAATTGTGTCACATTGGACCAGAACAAGATTGATTTTTTTTTTTCCTTAATGTAAAAGAATTCCTTGAAAAATCAAACCAAAAATATCTATAAACCAAGTGTTCTCATGTCCGATTATCCGGATCGAAATTCTCATTAAGATATGGACAATCTAGCCCCGAAGTCCCAACCCAAATCCATCTAGGATTTAAATTTGGACATGGCCGGGGTTTTCTCTTTCTTCATGGAACACTTTCGGATTGCTAGGTCAAACAAGTTTTTGTCAATCCTAGTGGTATTATTTGTAAACAAAGTAACAAGATTCAACTGCAAAGGCAGACTAGGAAATTGGAACAAAATTATATAGAAGGAATTGTCAAACTTCAGCAGTTGAGTCAATTTGCGCCTTCATAGGCTTACAAACCTAATTTCAGTCATAACTCATAAAGCATGTTGTATTACACAAAGATTCAGCCTCATATGACAATATCTTTCTATGATTTCAATGGCACAAATGGCACAGAGGAAGTAAAACACTTCATTTTCTTTCCTACTCTAAGGATTAATTTGGTTCTTGGAAGATGAAATAAAAAGAAAATTGTTGTATCTCCTCACATATCTTGTATAAAAAGTCCTTTTTCTCCAACAGTCCCTCACTTCATTTTTTTGTCTTGTAGATTCACTTTTCATATTTAAAATGTACCGATCATATTTCTCTCCAACATACTCTCAAATTTAAAAAGAAAATGTTGTTGACAAAACCAATTCATAATGTTTTCTATCCAATTAGCTCTCATTCTTTCAATTCCTTTCAAGCCAATCGAACAAAAGGATAATGCATTATTAACATTTTTTTCTTTCCATCTTATTTCCCAAGAACCAAACTGAGACTGGTCTATTTGTGTTGAGGGGAATATTCCACCGCCATTCCACTCCCTTTTTTCATAACCCTCAAATTCATCCATATTTCCCTTCATTGACCATCTCAAACTGCGGGGAAGTGAAAGAATTTTAAAACATCAAACTGTCACCCTCTCCATTCTCCTCATTAACAATACATGGAAACATGATTAATTCTAATTCCCTCCCTTCCCTTCCCTTCTCCTCCCCTACGCTACTTAACCCTCTTTTCCCCTCTAGACTAAACCCGAACACATCGAATAACGAACAAGTGAATAAAGATAGATAAACATACCCGAATGATGTGAAGGTGAGGGATAAGGATAATTATGGGGCGGGTACCCTGGTCCAGGTGGAGGAGGGGGAGGATACGCTCCCGGTGGTGGAGGATATGCAGGAGGGGGCGGATACCCATATGGTGGAGGAGGTGGTGGTGGTGGGTATCCGCCATACCCGTAAGGACGATGGTGTCCACTACCATATCCCATAAGACTTGAGAACAACCCTTTGTCGGTAGAATCCTTGTTGTTGTTCCCCTCCATTCTATTTCTTCTTCCTAGCTTTACCCTAAACTAAATTAACCAACATCGAAACTATTCATTAATCCACCTCAAGTTTTAGATACAAAATAAGATTCAACACTGCAACAACAACAACAACAACAACAACAACAACAACAACAACAACAACAAACTCCAGGGGAAATATAAGAATCAACACTATGAATACCATTACACTACAGTAATGGCAAGAGTAATCACAGAAAGCATGACTATAATTCAGTTACAAGACAGTGGTATGTCAGCAAGGAAACAAACAAGTTCGCATGTTTTGTAGTAATAATTCTTGAAATGTATGAATACAGAAAGGCTCTTTCTCATAAATTTGCTAAAAATAATCATAATGACACTAGTTTAAGCTCCCAACAAGAAACCCGGTGAAGATCCCGGCCTCCAAGCAGAAGTTATAAGTAGTCCTAAGATCATCGAGTTTAATTTGTTTGTGATTAGCAAAGATATATATTGTTTCTAAGCAACCTGCTCAAAATGAGAGCAATCTACGTTTGAATTCCAAACCAGTTAACACAAATTTTAGATCATTTCACATAAACGTATAGTGAGACAGACTCTTAAATCATGAGCTTTTACATATTTTATTCTGACTGATAAGTGAAATTAAAATGATTTTTTAGTATGAATGTGACTAAGAATTTATGAAGAAATAACTTTTATTAGATTCCCACTAATAAATTATTAATCATCCCTATATTGATAAAAAAAAATCACCACAAACTGATATATTTCATGCAAAATTTATGGTGGGAGAATCTCACATAAAACTTACATATTTAATTAATTAATAGATTTGTCCAAATTTATCTTGTGTTCTAAGCCAACAGAAACAAGAAGAAACACGAATCAAAAGTTGAAAAAGTGGAACCTGATCATCCCATTAACTGGTAAATACCCACAAACAAGATCATAATATCGACCGATCATATTCATTAATCAGAAGCAAATAAGTGGAAGAAGATACAACCCGAAACAACAAAAGTGTAACAACACAAGTTAATCAGCATGAAAAAGGACATCCAAAGTGAACAAAAACCCAGAAAAATCAACAGGTGAATTAAGCAGCAATAAATTCCCGACTCTAGGGTTTAAAGATGTAAATTCACCAAGATTTTGAAGTTAATTACATACAAACAAAAACAATAAAATACGAGAAAGATGATGGGATCTTTACCGCAAGGGAGTTCAGAATTTGGATGGATCACCAAATGAATGCGATCGTTGGGGATGTTGAATGCCTGCAGATTTTCAAGATTGTGGATGAAAAAGCCAATTTTTATTTATTGTTTTTTTAAACGCGTTGCTTGGACGCGTTATATATTTCACCACCTTTTTCTTTCCTCGTTATTTTTTCCCCTTTTTTAAAAAAACTTAAGGGTGACGAATGTATTGTAATAAGGATAGAAATTGAAAATGTCGTAGTTGTTAAGTTACGTGGTAGTATAGAGACGTAGGGAACCCTCGGCATGTAGCTATCGGCGTTATTTGAAAAATGACATGTAAACAGTTTTTTTGCGTATTTGTATGATCGGTATTAGTTGGACATTTGTTGGCCCAATATGTCATATATTTGTGCCAGCTTCTACATTTATCTTAATTTTAATCTTATCATAATTACTCTCTCCATCTCAATTTTATTGTCAATTTGTCACAGTTAGGCCCTGTTATTTTCTACAGTTGGCAAACTGCGGTAACACAATATACCACAGTTTGTCACAATTCACCACATTTTACCATAAATCATTATTTTTCTCTCTCCTCATTTTTCTCCTCTACTTTTTACATTCCCTCTCCTCACCTACCCCACATACCAATAATCTTCCTTTTTTTTTTCCTTAAGGGTTGCATTTATTATTAAAATTTACTATTTGTACTTAGAAAGATAAATATGGGTACTTTGAAAGAATATATGTTAAATTGAGCTTGAGTTACCTAAGGAGAAGGGTAACTCAACCCTATTATTATAATTTACTATTTTCATTGTAGATATCGTATTTTGTCAAAAAAGAATTAATGACTTGAACAAAAAGGAAACTCAAACCCTACTATGGACACCATAGAGCAACAAAATTTTCAATGCGAGTCTCGCAACCCGCTAACATGAAATCTAGACAAATCTAAGTACATGCAATCTCAATTCTATCATAACAGTATAACACTAACCTTGTTTGATAACATGAAAATAGGTTGGTTAAGGTAACCCATAAAAATGATTTATTGTGGAAAACATATTTTAATTCAAAAATTACACAAATATCATCCTAAAATAATTATTTATAAAGCATACAAATAGAATTTCAACAAATATTTTTCGGAAACGGTTAACTTTACTATACATTTACAAATAGCCAAGATAAATATTACCTCTGTCCCAAAATGTTTGTCCGTTGACTAAATTTTGACCGTCGATTACTCACAAATTATAATGAGTTACAATATAAAATTACCGTCATTGTAATCTTTAGCAAATTATCTTTCTAATGGTAGTGATTTCATATTTTAATTCATTTTAATTTGTGAGTAATTAACAGTCAAAATTTAATCAACGGAAAAATATTTTGGGACGGAAGTAGTAACTAATACAACCAACCAATAATAAATACAAATAATTAACACCCAATAGCTATTTACCAAACAAAGCCCCTTTGGACATGCAATTTATTAGGTGCTCCTGGAGCACGTGCTCCAGATTGTATGATTGTTCACTCACACATATTAGATTATTCGCCATTGATATTAGATTATTGTTCACTCTAATTACAATGATTGTTCACTTATGAATATCCGGAGCACATGCTCTGGGTGCATGCAATATATATTGCTTTGGACACATTCAACAACACGGGCCCCATTCTTTTATGCGTTAACACACTCAAACACAACGCAACTTACCGCAACCCTAACGCAACGTAACGCAAATTACCATTACTTTATAACTATTTCCACCGCAACTTAACGCAACGCAACGGAAACGCAACGCATAAAATAACAAGGCCTAAAGCTAGCGCCTAGCACAAGCTCTTTTCCAACCAAAAAGGGAAAAAAAAAAGGGTAACTGGATTCTAATAATACGAACTTTGGGCCATATAAGACTTAATAATACGAACTTTCGATTTGATTCTTAATAATACGAACTTTGACCCCTTGTTGGATACAGTAACACGCCACCGAGTTAGTGAATATTTGACTCGCCGGAAAGCTATGTTGGCAGACCAGGCACGTGGTCTTTGCTCTCATGCTTTGCCAGGTCAGATTATGAGTTAAAAAATTGCCATGTCAGCAAAGTTTTCCCTCCTTCACTTATTTCACTAACAACCATTTTACCTAAAATTAACTTCTGTCTCTTTCCTTCATCTCCATCTCCTTCCTTCATCTTCATCGTCAGTCTTCACAGCCCAGATCTGGGTTTGAAATATTTTTTGCTCATCTTCTGCAAAGCTCCATCTTCGAATTTCGAATTTCGAAGTGATGAAGTCTGAAGTAGTTTCGAGTGGGGCTTCCTCTGGGTGGACTGCGAACCATGGAAGGATAAAGTGTGAACACGGGATCCCTGTTGTGCGTAAGATTTGTCGAAGGGGAGAAAATGCTGGGTTAGGGTTCTATGGATGTCCATTGTGGAAGGTAAACCCTAAAATTTGAGGTTTTTGCGTGTCATTTTCGTATCGGAGGGAGGGGGATTGAAATTAGGGTTTTTTTCGGATTTGGGTTTTGGGATGGTTTTTCCAGAAATTGAACTAACTTCTTGGTCTGGTTTCAGTCGAAGCACCTTGACTGTGGATTCTTCAAATGGGAAAAGGATTTGGTTGGGGTTGAAATTGGAACTGTTGAAGGTTTGGTGGAGCAGAACAAGATGCTGAATGAGAGGATTGAACAATTGTCGTCAGAAATTGGAAGTGTTGCACACTTGAAGGAGGTGAATCTGGGCTTGAAGAAGAAACTTGCAAAGGAAAAAGAAAAGAGAATCAAGGCAGAGGAAGAAATTGTCATGCTGAAGAAGAAGAAGGCCTTTAACAGGTCTTCAATGGAGGTTTTAGGCATAGTTTTTGGTTGTCCTGGTTTCAAAGTGGATGTAAGATTTGGGTGGGTACAAAGTTAGGTTGTGCATCTGAACTATGTGGGGTAGTTTAGGGTGGGCAGTGATGAATTTTGTGGATGTAAGCATATTGGGGTGGATAGGTGGATAGGTGCTGTAATTTGGTGAATAATGAATGGCAAATTGAATGAATGGATCAGTTGCATTAGCTGTTGTCAGTTCATGACTTGATGTAGTTCATATTTTGTGACAAAAAAACAGTGGGTAAATCACATCAAATGGAATAATTCATGTTGATAAGGCAGATGTAGATAATAGTTCATATTATTGAAAGTGACAGATGAAAAGTGTATATTATTGTAATTGACAATTCGAAAGTTCATATTATTAAAACATTGAATACTTAAACTTTATATTATTAATGGTTTCACATGTGGAAGTCCATGTTATTGAGACTTGTATTATAGAAACTTCATATTATTGAAACTGACGCATATAAAATTGAAAAACATGTGTAGACAAAAACATATGACAGATTTAGAACAAAACAGATGACAAAAACGTCTGATTACATTGACTGAATAACATCATCCAAATTACAGCCAAAAGATTCTATGTGTTTCAATCACGAAATGGCATCAATTACTCCCAAATATACAACACGACCAACTTAATTACAGCAATATAGAGTTCTAGGGTTTGCTGCTACAAAAACATCAGTATGGAAACATCTTTTGAGCATTGAAAACAGTATCTTCTTCCAACAAAAAAAAAAAGTGGGTGCTGGCATGGAGAATTTTTAGGATTGTGATGCCCCACTTTGTTGACCATTCCCTTCACTTTGTGGTCCTCCACCAGCAACATTACCAACCACCTATTCAATGGAAAAAGTGGGGAAACAAGTTGGCTTATTGAACCCTAAAAAACATTAACAAAAAATAAAGGAAAATTAAATACATAAGTTTGGTGAGAAGCAATAAAAACTAACCCCTCTCCCACTGCTACAATTGAACCAATCCCCAATATTGCCTATCATTCCTCTTCCTCTACCTCTGCCTTCAGCCCCTCCTCTGCCATGACCCCCTCCCTTACCAGTTTCAGATCCAGATCTGGCACCAGAAGAAACACCTCTTTCACCAGATCCAGAACCCCTATAAGCTCCCCTTCTTGGAACATACCCTGTGTCATCTTCTGTTTGAAACATCCTCCCAACTCCAATCACAGGTTGTTGCCCTCTGCCTCTGCCCCTGCCTCTGCCCCTGCCTTGTGCATCTCCCCTCCCAGTGGTTTGTGTCCCATCACCCCTGGCAGTTGTCCCATCACCCCTGCCACTGCCATTACCTCTGCCACTGTTATCACCTCTGGCAGCTGATGGTTGTTGAGTCGTCACTGTGGGACCTTGCTGAGGCTGCAATGGATTCCTCCTTGGCCTTCCCCTTCCTCTCTTTGCTGGAGGTGGGATGTTTGGATCTTGGGTGTATCGGGGGTCATTTTTGTTGGGAGACTTCCTTTTAGTGTGACCTTGAGAATTGCAAATTGAACAAACCATCACCCTTCCATGCCTTGTGAGCTTCCCTGGTCTCTTAGGGTCTTCAGTAGGGCCTCTTCTTCTGTTCCTCTTTGGCCTACCTGGTCCAATTTGTACTGGTGGTGGATCTAGAGGTAGCTGCACTGCTGGCCAGTGTCTCTCCCCCTCAACAGGTTGGATTCCAATAAGATAAGCATCCAGATACTTGGCCTTCTTATAGTAAGGGTCCACATAATCATCAGGATTGTGCTTCAACCACACAGTACATGCTACGGCATGACAGCAAGGTATGCCAGTCAGATCTCACTCTCTGCAAGTGCAAGTTCTTTTGGTCATATCAACCTTACACTTGTCCACATTTAAGTTCACCTCAAATTGGTTGTTCAATGTTGGGTGAACATATGCACTCCTTGCTCTTTGCTTAGATTTCTCTAATTTAGTCCTGATCCTGGGACAGATTTCATACTCAGATTCCTCCATGATTTTCTTCTTAGTTACAGCCCTTTCCATAAGTGATGCTCTGATTTCCTCCAGCATGTAGATGTAATGTTTAGCCCTTGCTTGTACAATGTAAGCATTGAAAGTTTCAGCCATGTTGTTGCATACAACATCACATTTGCTATCTGTCCTGAAAAAAACCCTACAAAATTGGCTTGGATTCTCAGCGAGGAAATCTTCAGCTGCCTGCTGGTCTTCTTCCTTAAGAGCATCAACAGCATACTTGAAGCCTGCTTCATTGTATGCCTTCACACAGTTCCAAAATAATAACTTCAATTCTTCACCCTTGTGATTTTTCTTCCAGTTGGCATACTTGTGCCTAGCACAACACCTATGCTCAACATTAGGGAACACCTTTGGAACTGCATACAGTATGGACTGCAAGTAATCACATTTGTTTAGTCAGTATCTTGAAATGAAGTACATATTATTCATATTGACCAAATATTAAGTTCATATTATTGAAACTGACAGGATGAAAAGTTCATATTATTGGAAGTGACATACATTAAAGTTTGTATTTATCAGAACTACTAACTTAAAATGAAGTTCATATTATTCAAACTGACAAAAAATAAACTTCATATTATTCAAACTGACAAAACAGACACTTACCCTATGCTCATCAGAAATGATCACCCAACCAGAGCCATCAGATCCCCCTAGGCTTTCTTGCAAGTCAACAGGAACCATTCCCAACTGTCATTGTTCTCCCCTTCTGTTATAGCCCATGCAATGGGAAACATTTGATTGTTTCCATCTATTCCTATGGCAGCCAACAGACACCCACCAAGGAATGTTTTCAGGAAAGCACCATCGATGCAAATAATAGGTCTGCATCCCTTCAAAAACCCTTCCTTCATCCCATGAAAACATAAGAACAGCATGTGGAATTCAGGAACATCACTATCACCATCTGGATTGGTACGTAATTTGAATTTGCTATCAAGTGCAGCAACCTTGAGTGCTTCCAAATAACTCCCAATCTTGCAGTAATGGGACTTCATTGAACCATACAGCATCTTGTGAGCTCTTCTTTTCACATCATAACAGAACCACCTGGCTATCTCCAACCCAAACTCCTGCATCACTTGGGCTTTCAGTTCTTTTGAAGGCCAATGAGGCTTTTCCTTATACCTTGCAAGGTAGTGTTGTGCTACCCAAGGGGCTTTCAACTGACAGTTCTTTGTCATGCTCCTAGTGCAAGCATGATGGTTGTTAGCAGATCTCACCACAAAAGTCCTCAGCCTCTTATCCCATGAAACATAAACCTTGAACTTACAGCTGTCCGCATGTCCCATATTTCCCAACCTTGCATGCGACACACCTATTTTAACACTGTAACCTCCATACAAACCATACCTTGCAACTGCTTCTTTGAATCTTTTTGCAGTCCCAAAAGTCATACCAACTTGCCACTCAAAATCCTTGAATTGTGTTTGGTCATCAACATTGCATCTCTTGGTCCTTTTCCTTAACATCCTTGGAATGTCATTGTAGACACTAGAAAAATCAAAAGTGTCAAATTATAAAATAAATTAAGTTGATTATTTTGGTCGGTCCAAATTAATTAATTAAATTTATTTAAGTAAATTTGGCTCAAGTTGACTATCAAGTCAAAGCTCGAACGACTGCCAAGTCAGAGTCAAATCAACTATCAAGTCAAGACCCAACCGACTACCAAGTCAAAGTCAAATGGACTACCAAGTCTACCCAAACTTAAGGCCCGGACAACGGCCCACAAAGACTACTAAATCAAAGTCAAATGGACTGTCAAGTCAACCTAACTCTAAGGCCCGGACAACGGCCCAAAAAGGCTAGTAAGCCAAAGCCCAAAAGAGAGATCAAGTCTCTTCCCTATAAATAGAACTCTACCTCTTCTCATTAAGGGAAGAAAAAAATCCAACTCTCAAGAAGTCTCTCTAGAATTAAACAACAAACACATCAATATGTGTCGTTTGTTCTAGAGATTCAACACTAACTTGATCGAGATTCAAGTCGTATCGACCCTCCTTCAAGAAGACTACAGAGATCGAATCAGAGGAATATTTTTATTTGTTCATCTTGTAACAAATATTATAGAGATTGTACCCTAATTCTTTGAAATCAATACAAATTATATTTGTCCATTATTTTCTTGTCTTTATTTATTTTAGACTCGAAAATTTGTGGTTACAAATTTTGGCACGCTCGGTGGGACAATCTCTACCTCTCATCTCCATCTCTGAAATCGAGACTTTCAAGAACCTCTCCACGAATAAGACATGACAACGAAGACTTCAACCAATCTATCTCCTAAGGAAAAGCTCGCAACAAATATGAAGATGAAACACGAGGCCATTGGCATGGTGAGGGAAGTTCGAAGTACAAGGTCATCTGGTCTTGTTACCATGTCAGTCATGGTTACAGGAGTTGTGACTGTAGAAGAAGATATGGCTAACATAAAAGCCACGTTACAGAAGCTTACTCAAGAGAGCGAAGAGAAGGACGCGCAAATCAAGCGTCAAGATAAAAAGATTTCTAAGTTGGAGAAGAAGTTAAAGCAACGACCAGCAAAGTCCCTCAATAAATATTCAGACGCAGAGGGAGAAAACGAATCTAGTGAAAGTGAGGATGAAAATGACATGTCTAAGAAGGGCGACAAGCCATTATCAGCGACAAGCTCAATGACTGCAGAACAAGTCCAAAATTTGATCGCGAAGGCACTTAAGGACCAATTAGGAGAAGCTTCACAAAGAACTCACAGGTACACTAGGCCATACACTAAGAGAATAAGCACTCTTCGTATGCCACATGGTTACCAACCTCCCAAATTTCATCAATTCGATGGACATGTTAACCCAAAGCAGCATGTTGCACACTTTGTTGAGACATGCAACAATGCTGGCACGAACGGAGATCTCTTAGTCAAGCAATTTGTGCGCTTCTTATAAGGAATCGCGTTTGAATGGTATACCAACTTTGCATCTGGGTCTATCGATAGTTGGGGGCAAATGGAGGAGGAGTTTCTAAATCGTTTCTACAGCACAAGTCGTGTCGTTAGCATGACAGAGTTGACTAATGTCAAACAATGGGATGACGAGCCAGTAGTTGACTACATCAACCGTTGGCGTACTCTTTCCCTAATGTGCAAGGATCGTCTGTCAGAAACCTCTGCGGTCGACATGTGCGCTCGAGGAATGGATTGGAACATACTCTATGCCTTGCAAGTGAACAAGCCTAAGAGTTTTCAAGACTTGGTGACACAAGCTCATGACATGGAGTTTACGATTGCCAACCATGGAAAACATTCTAACAATAGTGTGTCTACAATTGCTAATGAAGACATGCCAAGAAGAGACCCTGTGATTGAAGAAAATGACTATTGTTTTTCTGACTCTGATGCACCAGAAATGTTGGACAAACTCCTTGAGAAGAGACTCATAGAACTCCCTGAGCCGAAGCGCCTTGAAGAAGTAGGAAGAGTGAGCAATCCTAAGTATTGCAAGTACCACAGGATTGTCAGTCACCCACTAGAGAAATGCAGGGCATTCAAAGAGAAAGTCATGCAGCTAGTGAAGGAAGGGAAAATCGCACTAGATGAAGAAGACACTGACGAGTCTGACTAGATGCGACGCGCGCAAGAAGAGCGGACACCCTAGGGGGCAAAGAGCGGTCACCAAAAAAAAAAGGACTCAAACAACAAAAAAAAAAAAAAAACCTCCAAGTGATCATCATAGACTTCCAAGTCATCATTAAAAAAAAAAACTCTCAAGTACACAAAGACTTCCAAGTCACCACCAACGACTCCCAAGTCAACCTAATCAAGAGACTCCCAAGTTGAAGCACAAGACTCACAAGTCTATAAAATGACCAAAGACTTTCAAGGCATCACAAAAAGACTCTCAAGTCATCATCAAAAAGAGTCTCAAGTCATCACCGACAGACTCCCAAGTCATCACAAGAAAAAGACGCACAAGTCATCTTGAACCGACTTTCAAGTTGCAATCAAAGACTCTCAAGTCGTTATCAAAGACTCTAAAGTCGCTATCAAAGACTTTCAAGTCGCTACAAAGGAACACTTGTGTCAAAAGACTTCTAAGTCGCGATTGACCAAGAACGCAAGCTCTCAAGGTAGCTAAATCCCATATTCTTAAGTCATCAAGTACATGGACTCTCAAGTCATATATCTCATAAACTCCTAAGTCATTCATTTATATGAGTGTAGTGCCAACATGTTCAAGTCAGGTCCATCTTTCGGCATCTAGATGTACAAGCAACGTACATTGTGCAGCCTCACAAACCTGCAAAAAAAAAAGGAGAAAAAAAAAGGTTTGTTGACTCTCAGAGGAGTAAGTCATTCTGGCATGCGCCGGGTAAGCCGACTCGTCACCTTCAACAAGGACAAGCTCCTCTATGCAAAAGCAGAGCTTGCAACCCTTGTCTTTGGTAGAGTCGGGGTCTTAAAAAAAATTTCCCGACTCCCTACCTCAACAAGGACAAGCACCTCTACGCAAAAGCAGAGCTTGCAACCCTTGTCTTTGGTAGTGCCGGGGTCTTAAAAAAAAATTTTCCCGACTCCATACCTCAACAAGGACAAGCTCCTCTATGCAAAAGCGGAGCTCGCAACCATTGTCTTTGGCAGTGCCGGGGTCTTAAAAAAAATTTCCCGACTCCTTACCTCAACAAGGACAAGCTCCTCTACGCAAAAGCAGAGCTTGCAACCCTTGTCTTTGGTAGTGTCGGGGTCTTAAAAAAAAAATTCCCGACTCCTTACCTCAACAAGGACAAGCTCCTCCACGCAAAAGCAGAGCTTGAACCCTTGTCTTTGGTAGTGCCGGGGTCTTAAAAAAAAATTTCCCGACTCCTTACCTCAACAAGGACAAGCTCCTCTATGCAAAAGCGGAGCTCGCAACCCTTGTCTTTGGCAGTGCCGGGGTCTTAAAAAAATTTTCCCGACTCCTTACCTCATC
This sequence comes from Portulaca oleracea, assembly GCA_029582165.1. Classification (NCBI taxonomy): domain Eukaryota; kingdom Viridiplantae; phylum Streptophyta; class Magnoliopsida; order Caryophyllales; family Portulacaceae; genus Portulaca; species Portulaca oleracea. The sequence goes on along the minus strand of CM055877.1, from coordinate 24,038,764 downwards.
AAGGACAAGCTCCTCTACGCAAAAGCGGAGCTCGCAACCCTAGTCTTTGGCAGTGCTGGGGCCTTAGAAAAATTTTCCCGACTCCTTACCTCAATAAGAACAAGCTCCTCTATGCAAAAGCGGAGCTTGCAACCCTTGTCTTTGGTAGTGCCGTAGTCTTAAAAAAACTTTTCCTGACTCCTTACCTCAACAAGGACAAGCTCCTCTACGCAAAAGTAGAGCTTGCAACCCTTGTCTTTGGTAGTGCCGGAGTCTTAAAAAAAAAATTTCCCGACTCCTTACCTCGACAAGGACAAGCTCCTCTATGCAAAAGCGGAGCTCGCAACCCTTGTCTTTGGCAGTGCCGGGGTCTTAAAAAAATTTCCCGACTCCTTACCTCAACAAGGACAAGCTCCTCTACGCAAAAGCGGAGCTCGCAACCCTTGTCTTTGGCAGTGCCGGGGTCTTAAAAAAAAATTTCCGACTCCTTACCTCAACAAGGACAAACTCCTCTATGCAAAAGCAGAGCTCGCAACCCTTATCTTTGGCAGTGTCGGGGTCTTAAAAAATTTTTCCCGACTCCTTACCTCAACAAGGACAAGCTCCTCTACGCAAAAGCGGAGCTCGCAACCCTTGTCTTTGACAGAGCCGGGGTCTTAAAAAAATTTTCCCGACTCCTTACCTCAACAAGGACAAGCTCCTCTACGCAAAAGCAGAGCTCGTAACCCTTGTCTTTGGCAGTGCCGGGGTCCAAAAAAAATTATCCGACTCAACACCTCCAACAAGAATAAACTCCTCACGCAAAAGCGGAGCCCGTCATCCTTGTTTTTGGCGATACTCGGTCTTCGACGCCTACAAAAATAAAGACAAACAACAATACGCCACAAGTTAAAAAAAAAGAAGAGACAAACCCACAAAGAGATGCAAGCAATTACTTTACGTTAGTGTGATTGGATAATCGAAGGAGGTGGGAGATTTAAGTAAAAAACAATGTGGAATTGGTTTATTGATTGAGAGTCCATGTGCATGCCAAGGAGGCACTGGACTAGTGTAGCATTCATTATATCAAGGATCAAGATGAAGTGATGTACATGACATCAGTGATGGCTCTTTTACAAGGGCCACGTGCCAACAAAGGAGATGGGAATTCAAGGGCTCAATCATATATATATATCAAAAGTGAAGTGTATTAGGTTATTGTGAAAGAAAACTTCATAATAAGAAAGTGGAGGGACTTACATGCACTGAGAATGCAAGAACAACGATAATTGGGTTCTCCAATTATGATTGTTCACCGATTGTGTATAAAAACATCAACATGGCACTGATTTCAAAAAGTTTCCTCCATAAAATTTGATCATATGGGAAAGAATAACTGATATCTCTCATGTATGGATAACTATCTTAACAAATTTGTCTTAAGAGATTCTCTCCCAATCACATAATATTATGTGATACAACTTCCTAATTATCATGGAACATTTGCATGTCGTGCGTCAGCTCTAGATTGTGATACTATAAATTGAGTTGACGATAAATCACAAGTTATTGTCTACTAAGGCCAAAGCCCATACACCAAATATGTTGAGACGTTGCACAAATATTTTCAATGGTGAAAAAACCGATGAAGTCAACAATTTGTCAAGACAAGTACCAAAAATTGTGTCGAGATGTCACTCGTGTTCAAACACTTGAACGTGTACGTGGCCCTCTAGCAACAAAAAAGGACGGATCAACTCAACAGTCTAGCTCCCGAGACAAGCATCGAGACGTCGATCGTGCTTAAACACGTGACAGTGTACACGACCTAGTCTCGAGGGGGCAATTTGTAGACACTAAAAAAATCAAAAGTGTCAAATTATAAAATAAATTAAGTTGATTATTTTGGTCGGTCCAAATTAATTAATTAAATTTATTTAAGTAAATTTGGCTCAAGTTGACTATCAAGTCAAAGCTCGAATGACTGCCAAGTCAGAGTCAAATCAACTATCAAGTCAAGACCCAACCGACTACCAAGTCAAAGTCAAATGGACTACCAAGTCTACCCAAACTTAAGGCCCGGACAACGGCCCACAAAGACTACTAAATCAAAGTCAAATGGACTGTCAAGTCAACCTAACTCTAAGGCCCGGACAACGGCCCAAAAAGGCTAGTAAGCCAAAGCCCAAAAGAGAGATCAAGTCTCTTCCCTATAAATAGAACTCTACCTCTTCTCATTAAGGGAAGAAAAAAATCCAACTCTCAAGAAGTCTCTCTAAAATTAAACAATAAACATCAATATGTGTCGTTTGTTCTAGAGATTCAACACTAACTTGATCGAGATTCAAGTCGCATCGACCCTCCTTCAAGAAGACTACAGAGATCGAATCAGAGGAATATTTTTATTTGTTCATCTTGTAACAAATATTATAGAGATTGTACCCTAATTCTTTGAAATCAATACAAATTATATTTGTCCATTATTTTCTTGTCTTTATTTATTTTAGACTCGAAAATTTGTGGTTACAGTCATCTCCACTTTCTCCATCTGTCTCCATCTCAGCCTTAGAGTCATCGTAGTCACTTACACAGTCATGAGGATGTTCTGTTGGGTCTATCCTTACACTTCCATCATCTTTTAACATCTCCTCCCTCTGTTTCTTCTTAAACTCAGCCTCCTTCTCCTTGGCAATCTTGTATTTATCATATGAGGTATCAACTTCTTCATGTATAGAGTTTTCACCCTCAACATCATCATCACTTGATTCATCATCGTCATCATCACACCCATCCTCAGCATACATATCCAACCTTCTTCTTACCTTCATACCACCTGACTTAATTTCATTCACAGTCACATCATCATCATCTGACTCATCTAGATCCTTTCTTCCCGGCACCCAAGTCTGATCATCAGGATCACTACTTGAATCATCATAGAATACAACCTTCTCCTTGCTTTTATCAACCTTCTCCTTGCCTTTATCAACCTTCTCTGAAGACCTACCAACTGAAATATCATTCACAGGCTCCTCAACATTCTGTCCCAAATCATGGTCATCAGCATGGGTAGAGGGTTCAATGACTGGCTCTTCAACTTCATGGTCATCAACATTATGTCCCAAAGCATGGTCAGGCTGGTTGGATGGTTGCATCTTAGGGTCATCCACTTGGGATTGTTGGGTGGCAAGTTCTTTGAAAGGCTCATCCATTTGGGAATGTTGGGTGATTGGTTCATTGAATGGGTCATCCACTTGGGAAGATGGCCGGGTACTTGGTTGCATCTCAATGTCATCTACTTGAGTAGATGCCTGTGTTGTGGGTTGCTCAGCAACAGGATCATCCATTTTTGCAGGGTTGGTTTTGGACTTCACCCTCCTAAAAGGGGATTTGGGAATCACAGTTTTTACTCTCTTTCCCCCACGACGGCTTGGGCTGCTATGCAATGGAGTTTTTTTGGGAGTCTTTGATGCCCCTCTTTTAAACCTCTTCCTTGATTTCCCAGAAGGTGACACAGGGGGGTCCCAAATACCCAACAACATCATCTAATATGGCCTCATCCACTGTATGCACAACATACACAGTTATCTCCCCATATGTCATTGCACAGTTTAGCATATCAATGCTCTCAAAATGTGTGAAAAGTGAAAACACTTCCTCAATGATGACTTCAAGTCCAAACCAGGTACGGAATAGTACACAGTTTCTACATTAGTGTACCCTTCATCCTTAACAAGCCCTACTATCTCCAAATAACAGAGTTTATCAACATCATAAGCCTCATATCTCACCAAGTCATCCTCATATCTATATTCTGGGTCCTCCACGAACTTACCCCCATAGTAAATTGTCAAATTCACCAAATTATACAACATCGTTCTGCATAAGACAAAAACAGGAAACAATGTTACCATTTTGTTCAGTTTTAAACCCCCAAATTCGAACTTTCAAGTAACCCTAACTTTAAATGGTAAAATTCCCCACTAGATTGCCTACTCAGAAACCCTAAACTGTAAAAAACGATTTTTTACTCCAAAAAAACAGAAACTTTTGGCCTATCAAAGCTAGGGTTTTGGTCGACATTGTCATCATTTCAAGGAAGAAAACAACTAACCTCTGCTTTTACTTTTACCGTTGCACAGTGTCGATCGAGGCTTGCTATGAGTATTGGAGACGTCTGCAGCAGCAGTAGTTGATGGAGATTTGCAAGCACTTCTCACAAAACCCTTTCCCAAACCCAGAATTGTTCTTCGCAGATGTTAGAGAGAGAATAGACGATGAAGATGATGAATGAAAATTACAATAGTTGAGGGGCATTTTTTTTCAAAACAAAAATTTTAAAAAAAACCTAACGTACAGTTGGTCTGGAGGGAAATTAAAAGGTTGACGTGGCTTTTTTTTTTGGTCAATTGCTGACCTGGCAAAGCATGAGAGCAAAGACCACGTGCCTGGCCTGCCAACACAGCTTTCCGACGAGTCAAATATTTACTAACTCGGTGGCGTGTTACTGTATCTAACAGGGGGTCAAAGTTCGTATTATTAAGAATCAAATCGAAAGTTCGTATTATTAAGTCTTATATGGCCCAAAGTTCGTATTATTAGAATCCAATTACCCAAAAAAAAAACCCAAAATTATAAGTTGATCAATTGCTTGAAAAACAAATCCATCATTTATGGGCTCATTGTGCTGTGCCCAATAGCTTCCATTTTTCTGCATTATTTTTATCTTTCTTGCCCTATGTTTCACTACACATTTTCTAGCCCCTGAGTCCTCATTCAAGTTGATTATGATCATGCATTATTGACAAGTCATTTTCCTGGAAATTACCCAGGAAACTACTACTACATTATTAGGACCCTTGGCCCATTTTTGGCCCTTGTTTCTCCATCACTTTCCTTTACCAAAATGGCATATCTTATCTCTACCCTCCAAGCAACAACTCGGTACAATCGAGAATATCGTCCTCTTTTCAAACAATTGGCTACAAACATTCAACAGAGTCTAACGGTTTCATGGCCAGGGATAACAGACAACAGACAACGGTGTAAAATGGTTTAGATTTGATGTAAGCGACCCAGTTACATCAGAATCTATGACATTTACGGGGAAGAAAAAATACAAAGAAAAAAGCCAATGTAATATAACCAAATAAACTGTATCTAGTGCTTGAAGAATTGAATTCCGGTGTGTGGGTTACAGTACAGAGAATGGTTAGCTCAAAAACAACTTTGGAATCAGAAACATATCCTGCTCTGGTGGTGTAAGCATAAGCGTGTACAGAGAGAGAAAAACCTACAGATGGCGTATGAAATTGACACTTCTCTATGATGGCTGTCTCATCACTTTTTGTTTGTGGCTACTTTTTACAGCTTCAATCTGTGGTACAACAGGCTCAACAAACCAATTTCAGCAACAATGTATTTTTGTATGGTGGATAAACAAACATCACCTCAGTTAGGATTGTACCGGAGATGTTGTTCATAGAAATCTATCAGCTGTCATCACAAACAACAGGAAAGTAGCAGGATGTATGTCAATAATCATGCTCATTCTCAGATTTTATCAAGTCGGTTGAGCAGCTAAATATCAAACCAACAGATTAGGGTTGAAAATTACCAGATTAGGGTTGTTCGCCCTCAGGAACCTGTTGTCTACCATGACTTCCTGACCATCAGACCTGAAAGACAAGGAACTATTTTTTTTACTCACCAAAGAAACAATAGGGAACGGCTCATCAGATTCACACCCATCAAGCATTTATGTCATCTAAAAGCATGAAATATTGAGCCAGGCTCTGAATTCAACATATACTGCTCTACTAGTCACGCCACTCCACAAAGACAACTGCCTACATCTAGATCTACCTAGACTTAGACCTGGCAATCAGGTATGTCGGTTCGGGTTTGGATCGGGTGAAACCCAGTTCAGGTAGGCATCGGGTCAACCAACTTCACTTCGGTTGAGGTTCCGGTTCGGGCTGACTTCGAGTGGGTCTTATTCGGGTAGGTTAGGGTGAAGTTCTTTCATATTGGGTTCTGGTTTGATTTGGGGTCATTTGAATGTGAATCTTAATCGGGTTACTTTCAGGTACTGGTTTAGGGTCGGGTTTCCTTCAGGTTAAGGTCGCGAACCAGTCATTAGTTAGGGTCCCGTTTCATTTTTTCGGATTGGATCTCGGGTTAGTTTTGCTAGGTCTGCCTAGACCCCATAAGCAGGATCCACACTAAGAGTTGTTCTTATACTAGGATACTGATCATGGTCTCCAGCTCAAGTCAAAGTATGCTCGCTAAATACAAAGCCATGCTCTTTCTAGTAATGTTGGTTGGGGTAAGACTGCCTACATCTAAATCTACCTAGACCCCATAAGCGGAACCTACATTAGGAGTTGTTTTCGTACTAGTATCATGGCTTCCAACTCAAGTCAAAGTATGCTCAATAAATGGAAAGGTGAATTATTCCTTTCATTTTCATTCAAGTATGCCACCCAAGAAATATAAGAAATTATGGAGAGGCATCTAAGACACATCCATTTGGTGGTGTGAGAATCTCATTCTAACTTTCTATCCTTAATGGATCCAAACATCTGTCTTGACCAGTAGACTTGTATCTATTTACATGATTTCAAGTTCTTGAGAGGTCCAGTTTAGGGACGAGAGGAAGATTTAATTATATTTCTCTTCTAATTTTTAATCATATGTCCATAATCCGTATAGTTGAAAAAGTTAGTTTTTTTAACTTAGATTGTCATGGAATAAAGTAAAATGTCTTAGTAAACCTCCTCTACTTCTTTTCCACGAAAATGTGGCAAACAATTTCTAAATCTTGGGTCAATATTAATCAGTCTCTCTAAATTGCAATGTTTAGACGTAAAACTGCTACATCCAACCCCCCCCCCCCCAAATACCTTGCCTTGGCGGGGTTTCGGAGTATTGGTTTTGGTTTTCTAATATAATTAAATATGTTATGCAACTTTTGGCATGTGTCCCCCTTGTCGTGCCGGACCATTGGATATCGTGTTTGCAGATGGCATGTGGGACCCTTGGATTCGCAACTCGGTGACACTGAAACCTAAGGGTTAAATAATTCAGCTTACTGTGATACATTTCTCAAGTTTGACTTACCATTGTCCCAACCTCTATAGTTGGGCTTATTAGAATTCAATTTTCCATAATCCAAAGGTTTTATTTTGAAAACTAGTCAAGGTTAAGGGAAGTCACAATACAGAGATGAGAACATGAACAAAACCTATCTAATAACTCACAGTACTTTATGGAGCTCATAAACACACGATCTTTTGCCTTCTCAAATTCATAGGGAGGTAGAGGAAGACAAATGGCCAAGCAACTAATAACATCCCACTAACTAAAATCAGGAGATGTAGACGTTGGGTTTCTTAGAGTTGATTGATCTTAACAATTTCCCTTGCATGTCGTACACAATGACGTTGTTATGTGGTTAAACAGTATCAGATGAAAGACTTCACTTCATGGTTAGATACACATACATTAATCAGCCATCCACCTCATCCTTTTCCATTCAACTGCTTACATGAGTTGTTCATTGACCACTATTAAAGCAAGAGAAGCCAATAGTGTTGTACCGAATGCATCAGAGTGACCATCATACCAATTTACAAACATAAGTCAGATCATATCATGCACCTTTGTCATATCAAGTGTACTGCCCCCCCCCCCCCCCCAACATGATGGACTGACAGGAGATAATAACATGAAAATCTACTCCCCTAATTCTCCCAATTTTCCGTAACTTGAGGAAAGGACTTTTCTACATAGGAACATGCAGAAAGGACTATCAACGATTCACTGAATTCCAATGAAGAAACTCCAACCCCTAACCCACATATGAAACCCAATGCAATCAGCAGCTTGCTAAGCACTACCATTTGAACTTGAAATTTCAGGTTAAGGGAAGAGGAAGTGGCATTGTAGCATCATGCAAATGTCTACATTGTTAGAAGTTAGAACTTCATCTTACAGCAGCTTAAGGAGATGGCTTTCATGATGCGGCCGGGAGCCCGCACTTAACCCTCCCAGCAAACAACTGGTTTGTTTTGTTTTTTTTTTTTTTTTTGGTGGGGCAAGAAACATACATATAGCAAAATGGGCAATTACTCTATCAGATTGATTCAGAAAATGGAAAAGAAAGCCTATGCTCCTAACAATTCCCTACATCATACATCATAATGAAGAAATTTGCACATGAATACATGATTAAATTGGTGTAACAGTCATAATTGACGACATATTCTAGTTAGTAGAAGAAATTCACGGAACATACCTCATTGCCGCAAACGTTACTGATACATCCTGAATGTTGTTTCTGACAGATGTTGAATAGCTTATAGGTTTGATTAGCCTGGTGATAAATACCGGATTCCTGGGGCTGCCAGTTTTCTTCTGATTATGACCATCAGGTTTACTCATCGGTTCAACTCTATCGCAAGAGCTTTGCAGTACAGTATTCCCAGAGTCAGCTCCTTGCACTACCGTTGCTTCCATTGTGAACCTCCGTACAGAACCTGATTTCCTTCGCTTTGCCCCTCTGCGTTGATTTCTTAGGTCATCTTCTTCACCGTTGACCTTGGACTGGCAATTAGCCTGGCTATCTCCTTCTACAGGCATAAGTTGTTGGACATGAACATCCGCGGCTGTCGTAATTGTATTTTGAGTGGACAGTTCATGACCATGGGTTTGTTCACTGCTATCGACATGTGGAGCAACTGTCTCGGTGCCATTGCAAACAACTTCTGTGGGTACTTTAGATCTCTCAATGCCCTCACTACGCTCCACAGGAACTTCTTCTCCAGCTTTGAGATTGGAGCTACCATTTAAAGTTTCTGCGTCCTGTGCTTCATTTTTAAGTGTCATCTTTACAGGTATTCTCTTAGCCGTATTGCCTCCATAAGAAGGCTGCATTTTCTTCTTCTCTCGAGTGAATAACCGTTTGCGTTTTCTAGAACTCCTCCTTTGCCCAGAAGACAAGCTTCAAGGTCACAAATTTGTGTTAACTTATTTATAATAGAAACTTAAAAACGCCCTGAACATGATCTTTAATTAGCCAAGGGAGGAAAAAAACCTCTGTTCATAGGCCTCAACAACATCATGACATGTATGAAGATTACTGACGGGCTCCCATGTATTGGCACTCTCTGGCCATCCATGCCTAAATCAGTCACAGAGACCATTAGACAAAAAAGGCAGTTTTCTATCCCCAATCTAAGTCAAACCAGTAGATCCCCACAACCGTAGTCGATTGCATCACCAGATTACCAGCAAGTTGTAAAAACTGGTATAACTTACAAAGTTGGATTTTTTTTTTTTTTTTTTTTTTTACAAAGCACCACAAAACACTAAAGTGATGGCATGTTCATTAGTCCACCAAATGAATTTTCATCACTCATCAAATGTCAACACTATTTGAGGATTCCTTCATCCACGCAAATGAATATACAACAGTATTAACACCCAATACCCCCCCCCCTCCCCCAAAAAAAGAAAAAAGAAAAAAAAAAACAATACTCTGAAATCCCGCCACAGGGTGAGGTATGGAGGCGTATGTAGCAGTCTTACCCCTAAATTTTCTAATTTAGAGACCCAGTTAACCCCAGATTTAAAAACCGTTAGTTGCCTACTACTCCCCGGAAAAGAAGTAGAGGACGTTTAGTGAGGCATCTTGCTTTTAACCCATTACAATCTAAGCTCGTATCTGTGACCTAAGACTAGCTCTTGAACCTAATGCAGCAATTTGAGTTCAAATTTCAAAACGCTAGTTTGGTCAAAATTGCAATTACGGCCAAGGTAATGCAGAACTACTCTAATGCAGCAATCACATTCCAAACCATGGTTGAGGGTGAAAACTGAAAACATGCTTTCCTCAACCTCAAAACTTTTAGATGTGGGCATTTCACCATAGAACTGCCACAATTTAGGGCACCAAAATAAAGGGCAAAGAATACACAAAGGGAACAACAATGTGGACAAAGATAGATTCTTTCTCTTATCCCCAACCACCCCAGTCAACAATCCAAACCCCATTTTTAATGATACATTGCAAAACAATGAAAAGAAAGGGAAAAAAAAAAAAAGAAAAAAAGACAGCATTCAGAAATCAAATCAGATAAAAATACCCACCATTTGATCAAATACTGAGCCTCTCCCTTGATGAATCCAACGAAAGCAGCAGCAGCACCCATTCCCACAAGCATTCAAACAAGAAACAAATCAGACATACAAACACGAAAAGAAACCCCAGAAAACAGCATAAAGAAACAAGCACTTGGAGTTTACCTTGCAAATCCTTTTCTTGCGAATAGCTTCAACCTCGTAGAACCCATCAGCGAGTTTCTTCCTTCTCGCACTCAGACGCTTTCCATTTTCTTCAACGTCGCCAATGTCGGCTGGGCCATTTTCTCTCACCTCCGAGGCCTCTTGTTCTTCAACTGGGTTAGGTTCAAGCAAAGAAGGGGACCCAGAATGTGAGGTTGACATGTATGATTAGCTGCTTTCCAACAATGGGGTTTTGGGTTTGCTGGTTGAGTATGAGTATGAGTATGAGTATGAGTATGAGTATGAGTACTCCACACACTATCTGGGTTAACTGGAGTGTAGTGTTTTTGTGCCCCAGTTAAGTTTCCCTCGCTAGTCGCTGGTATTTGATTTTTCAGAGCGTGTTTGCGCTGGATTCCAGGCAGGCAATTGGAGGGTTTTACACTTTTTAGTCCATCTCAATTCTCAACGACATATTCGAGTTTAATTTGTTTCCCCCCTTATCCTTTGGGCTTTGGATACTCTTTGGGTGGCAAACACATCTGGTTTCTTACACCCTTGAGTCCGCAATTTATTAAACAATTATGCCTCTGCTCGAATCTCAAGACTTCAGATTGCAAGGTAAAAAAGGGTCTTTGCAGCATCCATGTTTCAAGCCTAAAGGGCATTCGAGTGAGGGGGCGTGTTAGAGTATAAAACCATTCATGGGGCTTCAACCATCAGCTTAAACTTTTGGTTGAGAAGGTTTCACACCCAGAATATTTATTGAATCTATTAAGGTAATAAACATGGCAATTTTTATTTTAGAGTTTAAAATGTATTAAATTTGCCCTATATTTGAATATTATATATTGTTGGGTTCCGCGTGGAGATGAATTAGAAATTGGTTTGGATGATTTGGGTAGTAAGGATGTTATTTTACTACTTTATGGAAAGTTAGAGTTGGGAAAAATCTGTCTTATCTAATTAATAATTCGGATTTGTTTGATCCGGAGAAAATGGGGTATGATCATAGAATTTTCGTTCGAATCTTGACATTGAACGATTTAATAGAAAATTCAGACTTTTTTTTCAAATTTCTATTGTCCGAACCCGATTTGGATCCGAATTTATGTTTGTTCGATTTATCCGATCCGAAAATGCGCCACAAAAACTGCGCATCGGACATTAAGTTTTCATCCGGTGTGCGATTTGTCCAAAACAGGAATTACCCGAATCCGAATTTTCGCAAGCTTGATGGAAAGTGAATCAAGCTCGTTGATATTAAATGAAGAATGGTTGCAAATTTGTCGTTCCTTACTTGGTTGCCAAGTTGTAAGCTAATAACCCCCTAGTTTGTGTGGTTATTCATTATATAAAGAAATTGCTACACTTTGGTATTCCATTTTGTAATTGTATCATACAAAAGAGATTAGGAAGAATTTCATAAACACATTAAATCATTGTGGTTTTTTCCACGTTAAATCATTGTGCTCATTTTTTAAATTTGGTTGGCGTGTTTATCTTGTTTTAAGTTGGTTACACCACCTTGAATCTTGATAATGGTATCAAGTATCAGAAGGGGTTAGGTGTTAATTGATTTCCATGTCGATAAATAGTGGAAGGTAAGAAGGTAAAGATTTGAGTATTTTATGGGAATGACTGTGCCTTTTGAGAATGCAAACAGATAACGTTCTACTAGAAAGTTTTGCATCCTATGTTGGGGAGAAGAAGCCATATAAGACGGAACCAAGTGAGTGAGAGCTCCTTGATTGTCAACTACTCGGGATGGTGAAGCTGAGGTTGGCAATGAATATGGTTTTGTACATTATGGGCTAGAAAATGACGAATGACATGCTTGATGCCTTGATAAACTTGTATGAGAAACATTTTGCTATCAATAAGGTATGTTTGATGTGCCATTGTTTGAGTTCATGATGCATGAGTCTAGTGATACATGTGATCATATTAATGAGATCATTATGATCTTATCTATACTTGCTTCGGTTGGACTTAAGTTTGATCATGAGACTAGAGTGATATATTATTTTCTTCACAGCCTAAATCTTGGGATGTTTTTGCATTTGTTGTTAGTACATCAAGAGTCCCGATACTATGAAATTTAATGAGATGTGTGATACCATTCTTAGAAAGGATTCAGAAGAACCTTTTGGGAGTGCTTTTTCTGTTAGGAGCAAGAAAATCCACGGGAGTTCTAGTAGGAGCCTGTCTAAATCCAAAAGCAGGAATCTTGATCACATGTTGTGTTTAGGGTTGTGGTAATAGAGGTCACTTTCGTAGGTATTGTCCTAACCTCAAAGGTGTAGGGAAAAGCATAGCAAACGACCATAGGTCTTATAACTTTGTTAAGCATTATAATGATATCATGACAATTAATGTTGACGAACCAGAGAACCAGTGGGTGATAGATTCATGTGCATCACATTCTTTGTCTTGTAGGGAGTTCTTTCATAATATTGTGAGTAGGAGGTTTTGCAAGATGAGGCTTGCAAACAATCAAATTCTAGAGGTGGTAGAAAGTTGTCACATGAACATTAAAAACCCTAAGGGTATTACTTGAAGGTTAAAAGATGTTCGTTATATCTCGTGTCTAACCAAGAATTTTGTGTATGTGGGCCAACTGAATTATTGTCGGAATGGTATGAAAGGGGTCCTTGATAGTTGCAAGCGGTATGAAGGTAGGGAACCTACATTCTATCATTGATCATTCTAACTTATTTATTCATGCTCGAGAAAGACATGACAACTTATCAGATGAGAGAAAGCAGCCAAAACAAGGAAGGGTTTGGTTGATGCTTAAAGGAGGTTCAATGAAAGAAAGGGTGCAGCTAAACTACATGGGAAATTGGCGTCGTCGGCAAAAGGTGAAAGTTTTCTCCGAAATTTCCCAAAATCTAATTTGTTGACAAACGTTTGTATACCGAAGCTATAGGATCGGAATCTGTTCAAGTGGGAGCACATTCAAATAAGAGGAGTTGATAAGAGGTCAACTCATACCTCTATTGGTCTTTGTTGAAAAGATTAGGTGAATATGTTTCGGAGATTTATCTGAGTGATCAATGAAGGCTACAATTAATCTCCTAATGGGAGATTGTTGGGTTTGGTGTAGAGACTAATTAGAAATTAGTTTGGATGACTTGGGTAACAAGGTTAAGGATATTATTATAACAGTTTATGGAAAATGAATCAATCACTTTGATATTACAATCTAGAGTGGCTGCCAAGTTTTTTCCTTCCTTGTGAACCACGGGTTGCTCCTCTATTCCCGCTAGACGTCATCGATTGTCTGTTTTTTTTTTCTAACTAGCTTCGTATTACTTATATTGTTTGCTGCATTTAAGAGACAAGATGAGATATGCAACTTGTTGGTAACTTTGCACTGTTAGAAGACCAAGGTAAGGGGTTTAAATCCCCAAGGTTTAGGTATCTAATAAAAAAATGAGTATCAAATAATTTTCAAAAAAATTAAAAACATGTAAAATGCCCAAGACAAAGTATAGTATCTAATAAAAAAATGAGTAAACAAAATAGAATAGATAAAGTTAAAAAAGTTAACTCATAAGGAGTCAAACATCTAACCTCAAATTTGTTTAGGCAAGTTTTCAAACACCTCACCAGTAATGTCTGTTACTAATCATTTGTTCTACGGTGTACTTAAACTAAGGCCTGGAATGAACTTCGCACCATTTTGGGCTGGCTTCTACACGCGGATTGAACTAAGCTCACGGGAGTAATAAAGAGACATGTGACTCTAGTTGCTATTGTAGTCATTCATTATACAAAAACCTAGGTGTCAAGACTTTGGTATTTCATCTTATATCACACAATAGAGATTAGTGACAACCTTTAAAAGATAATGTAATCTTTGATAGTTGATAGTGCATCGTTTTGTGATTTTTTTTCCTTAATTTGGATTTTTTTATGTTAAATCCTTGTATTCAATCTTTACTCTTACTATTGCCTTTTTTTCTTAATTTCAACTCAAAGTAGACAAGATTCAACAAACAAAAAGAAAAGTCTAAGATAACCAACTGAAAGCAAAAATTGTAGGCAACCTACCAAGCTATGAAACTATCAAGCCGCTAACACCAGCTTAAATCTTGATGAAAATGATAAAATATTGTAAACTTTATATCAAAATTGCTTCAATACATATTAGATTCATGTTTCTTTCCCTCAAATTGGTCCATCATGTCATATGTGAGGTTTTATTAGCACTTAACCCTTGTTGCTCTTCCCAAGTCCCTATACCAAGTTTTCTACATCATAATTTCATACCGTGATTACGAAATATGTATGTGTGCACGTGTATATGTAATGCGTGTGTGCAATACATTTGGATATAATAAAGTTATCTACTATCAATATTCTAAATTTGTAATAGTAATATGATTTATGAGATACATGAATTCTCATGTTAGATTTTTTCTCATGTTATAATTATAGACAATCCACACTTTTAACAAGTTTTACATATAAGAACCAAACAAACAACAAAATGCATTATAATGTATCAACGATACAAATTTATTCAACTTTTCTTTTGGACCTGGCAAATGACAATTGGTTTTGTATCTTTTCTTAATATTTAAACTCTTAGACAATAAATAAAATTATTTCTACTATTCAGAGCATACTAGAAAATTGAAGACTTAATAACAAAAATACTACTCCAAATGATGTTTTAGGAAAAATTCTACCTTTATCATACCCTTATTTTCTCTATATATACTCTTACATTGGAATCAGAATGGGGAAAATATGAGCTTGAAAATGAAACCCTTGTATTCAACAGAAAACGCCATATACACCCTAAAAAAGTTAACCTATTCATCCAATCCGCCCCGTCACC
Organism: Portulaca oleracea; assembly: GCA_029582165.1. Lineage (NCBI taxonomy): Eukaryota > Viridiplantae > Streptophyta > Magnoliopsida > Caryophyllales > Portulacaceae > Portulaca > Portulaca oleracea. The sequence continues at coordinate 24,023,667 of CM055877.1, read as the reverse complement.
CCCCAAAACCTAAAGAAAATGGAACTGAAGAAAATCTTCACAGGAAGCAATCAAATAACCCCAATATATATAGCTGAAAGAGGGAAGTTGAGTGTCATGATGTGAACAAATACTGTTCCAAGTGTTTGTTTCTCTTCTTATTTTGCAGCTTCCTGAACGCACAGGACTCAATCTGCCTAATTCTCTCACGGCTTACGCCCATCAACTCACCAATCTCTTGCAATGTCTTCATCCTTCCATCTTCAAGGCCAAACCTCCACCGAATCACCTGCTTCTCCCTCGTGCTGAGTGTGTCCAGCACCCTGTCAAGATCCCGCCTCATGAACTGCTTCACCAGCAGATCCTCTGCAGTTTCGGCCTCTGGGTCTGCAATCACTTCCTGAAAATCACCAACATGTCACTCAGTTTTACTCACTTCAACTGGTATTTACGGGTGACAATTGGGATTCATTCCTAGGGCAGTTCAGAGTTCAGGTTCGGATCATTTCGTGTTCAGACGAACCGGATACTGGACGAAAGTTGGATGTCCGATACCCAGTTTTTTTTGGGTAGTTTCCGGGTCAGACACTTTGAACAAACCTAAATTCGGGTCAATATCGGGTTCGGTCAATAGGAAAATGAAAAACATTCTGTCTGGATGTTCGGTAAAATGACCATGACCAATCTTTTCCAGGTCGAGCTGAACCGGGTATTTGGGTCAGATGGTTTTTGGACAGCCCTAGGCAAAGGCATATTGAGAACAGAAGCATACCGAAGGTTTGAGGTTCATGTTTTCTCCAATCTTCTGGTCTAGTGATCGTGGAGCCTTTGGCATCATTAGCACCGCATTTAGCCTCTTCATTGACAGCCCTGTTGCCTCTGCAACTTCCTCGTTTTCAGCCTGTCTTCCTGTTTCGCTGTATATTTGTTTCCTAGCTTCTTTTATTCGGTAAGTTGCCTCAACCATGTGAAACTGCATCAACAATCACAATTATTAGGCTTAAAAAATGAGATGCTTTACGTTTTAAGAGGGCGGTACATAAGTGTGTAACATGCAAAAACAAAACCATGACATCATCTTGAAGGACATCATATGCATCCTTAACCCTAATATGAGGAATCAAGGAAGAGGTTTTCAAAAGAACCCACGTGCAGGTTTTGGTAGTACCATAGTAGTAGTAGTGCAGTATAAAGCAATCGCGTCTGTAAACAAAAACTTTTTGCTGTTTTTACTTATTGCTGCTTAGCTGATGTATTATGCAGAACTCTTCAGCCTGTTTTAGGCTTTGAATAATAATAACTGAAAAAAAAAATTAGCTACTTGGGAAAGCAAAACTCACTGGTAGGCGGATTGTTCTGGATTGATCAGAAAGGGATTTCCGAACTGCTTGTTTAATCCACCAGTGAGCATAAGTAGAGAACTTGAAACCTTTAGAAGCATCAAACTTTTCAGCGCCCCTTACCAGCCCTCTGCATCCTTCCTGCATGTCAATGCAAATACAATAATTCGCCTCATTACGGTACACACTCGGCCTGATGACATAAGCTGAAAGTACAAAATTTACAGGGACATCAAATTAGTATGAGAGGAGCATGGTCCAAACCTGAACAAGATCCTGAAGATTCATTCCAGCGCCCTGGTAATTTTTGGCAATGGATATAACAAGCCTTATGTTACTTTTAATCATTTTATCTTTGCAAATGGTGCCATGGGTAAGTCGTCTTCTTAGTGTCATTTGATCCACACCCGCTGCAGCTGCCCACTGTCCAAAAGATGGCTCACCCCCAAATTTCTCTTGCAGCTCCCGATGAATCTTTTCCAGTTTAAGCAAGTCCTGAAATCCTCAAATCACAAGGATATCAGTATTTATTGCATACCGGATAAACATGAAACTTCTGCTCTCAAAAACTATGACTATATATACATTGGGTTACTAGAACATGAACACAGGAGTTATAGATTCAATCCAAGTTTATCACTTAAGGACAATAGCATGGACACTCAGATTACTTGGCAATGGAAACACATTTGAATATTTGATACATCATCTCAAAATCAAGAAATAAGAATACAGCCACATAAGATCGTGCTCCCTCATTTCATCACGAAAGTTCTCAGCTTTCACTTTCAGGGTAGACGTCAAGGGAATAGCCTTGAACGAAGAGTGTGGTAAGAGCAATACGAAACTGTACCACACAAGATACAGTGCAAAAAAGCGGGCTAGCCCAAATAGAAGTCAGATATTCAAATTACAACAGAGAAGGTATTCGATGACTTGAGGTAGTATGGAAACAAATGAACCTTCACAAGTAACCACAAACTACAGAAAACAAATATAAACCCATCCGCTGTAATGGAACATGCCTAAGTTCTCCATCATTTTTTCTACTCGAGGGATTACAGATCTTTCACCTTCCGGTAAATCAACAAAAGTCCATGCATTCCACAAAAGGATGCAAGATGACAGACTAATTTACTGCAAAACCCAATTCCACAAGGATCACCCACATCTTCGCCCAGCAGATAATATATAGGAGGAATCAAGCAATCTACATCGGCATCTGGGTTTCTCTCCGTCCCACTGAGAGAGCCTTGGAAAAAAAGAGTTTCTGAAAGGAAACCCACTTCTAATTCAATTACCAATTGCCAATTACCATATCTGTGCGGGGAAAGTATAGTAGCCCTAAATAGCTTTCCTACCCTCACAGCCTCACATGTTACTGTACTGAAGGGTGGTTTAGCAGGCTTCAGAACTCAAAATGGGGCAAAGGAATATGTCAGGCTCCCAGCTTTCATACGTTTCACTACATGATTTGCAGGACAATTTCATGATCAAATAATCACAATTTACCCTGCGGCATGTCATTGGATATTTCAGAATAGGTACACATCCTAAGTTCTCCAACATCAACAAATAGAGTAGCATCCGAATTTCTACGAGCTTTGTTTTATGCAATTCCGGTACACATCCTTCAATATATGTACAAGAAGAAAGATTGCTCCCAAGATGGGACAAAGTTTGCACCCGTGTAACACAAGTATCTATAAAATCTAAGCACATGGTTCTAGTATAATCTAACCATAAGCCACATACAACAACTCCCAGTGTGAATCCCATGTTGACATGGCCATGGGAGATCCAAATGTAAGCAACTTTACCCTTGCATGCATATCTACTCATAGAGAGGCCGACTTGAAAAGACTTTAACATGTAGAATAATAAAGAGTGCATAATGTCAACATCTGAGGCATACCTGGATTCCTGCTGATAACTGCAGCTCTTCAGAAGCGGTGAGCAGCTTGGACGAGTTGGTAGTTCCTCGCAGGTAACGCAAAGGATCGGAATAGTCCACCTCTTGCACGGATGTGCGTCTTCTACGACTATTAGACCCCGTTTTGACAGTAATGCTAGAAGCAGCCTTCTCTGAAGCCCTTGCTCTCCTGGCCTTTCTCTCCACTTGCCGTGTTGATTTCACAGCTATACTCTCGGCAAGCTCGGCCTCCAGGAGTTGAAGCTCCTCACTTGTTGGCTCCATATCATCATTATCAGGAATCGGGTACTGTGTGTGGTGGCCTTCTCTAAGAGAAGTGTCGGCAATCTCGGTGGTTCTGTCACTACCGAGTTGCTCACCTTCGGAGGGCATATCGCTGTTAAACTGAAGTGATTTACCGGAAAGAAGTTCATCTCCAGATTCCTCCTTTAAAGGTTGGCTACTACTAGCCATTAGCGCTGCATCCTTAGCAAGCTTGGCCGCTGCCCTCGCCAAAGCAAGTGCTTCAGCAGCGGCAGCAGCTACTACAGCTTCTTCATTTTCAATAAGCGCCTTTGCTGCCAGTGTAGCATCAAACTTGGCCTGGTATGGCAAGCAATACCAAACACTATTAATATAGCATTCTATTCATTGCAAGTATAAAGGGCTCTGGAACACAGTGATGAACTGATGATTACCTAGTTACGTGTCTTCTTTATGTAATTTATAGGGATAAATATAGCATGAATGATGATAAGGATATCCTTCCATGTCTGTATGATTTCTACTATTCTCAGTGAATATAATTAGTTTACCTCTATTCCATTTTAGTCAGTCACAAACTCGAGAATCTCTTGACCTCTAATCCAAAATGTCCCATTGTTAGGAAACTATTGCCTGGTCATATCAAAGATCTTTGATACTCATAGCTCTTAATGATCATATCTTTAATAGGGACAACTCCACAATCTCTTCTAGGAAGCTCAAGAATAACTTGGCTAGTAACGGGTAGGATATGGAGACATCTTTGAAATAATATCCTATACCAAAAAACATTATTCAACACTCTTCAACCCAGACCAAGATATAGCATGGACACTTCAAACTAAACATATATCCCTGGAATTCTAGGTTCCAAACCTGAAATTCACATTATTACTAACAATGTACGCCGTCCGTTTTTCTTTATGTGACTTTTTAACTATCCATTTTTCTTTGATTGACTTTTTAACTAACCTTTCTCATTTCACATTATCTGTCACTTTATAACCTCAATGATATAATAATTACTAGTTTTTCTTATTTTACCCTTAAGAAGATTCATTGAATGAAACACCAAAAGTTGATTTTAATCAAGGGTATTTAAGCAATTTCCTTACTAATTCACTCATAGTTTTTTGCGGTATTGGTTTTGCCCACCTCCTCCAAAAGTCACATAAAAAGAAATAGAGGGAATCATATAAAAACCTAACAAGCAAACCAATGACAATGTGCAGCTGTTAATGACCCATCCCATCACTAAAATAAACCATTCTCCATAAACTACTGCTAGAAAATGAAGTCCCTATGTAAAGAATAAGCAAGGATTGCAATGTTTCGAAAATGGAAACTATGGCAATGTATTAAGAAAACTCAGTTCCAAAGTTAATCAGTCCTCACCTCAGTTGGAGAACCCTCAGAGCTTAAATAAGTCAAAGATCCGTAAGCAGGAAGTGAATTTGAATTAGCATCAACAAATGGTAGATGCACCTTCTCTATGTCTAACACCGCAGTTTCTGCAGCACTAATGGAGGATGAAGCAGACACAACTCGTTGACTGCGGAAACAGACAGAATCTCTATGCCTTGCTGCACAAATTTCCAATAACAATCCATCATAAACAACGCATAGTGCTCCAAAATGACAAATACTTCAGAAATAACTAACCCAGCAAATCAACTGACAATGCTTCTTCAAAAACGTTACCAACTAAACTAACCAGTAGTGCAAACAACAAAAATTGATCAGAAAATATTGAATTTTTCCCATCTTTAGTAAAGGGGGCAATAGTCATATATGAAGCAAAAACATTGATCCCATCAGAATCCAACTATTAGCATTAAACCCCATAAAAGAGAATGAGAAAGTCAACATTCTGAGCGCTGCTCGTCTGCAGTAAATGGAGGAACAAGCATAAATCACGCCAAAACATTCATTACAAAGATTAAATTTTGATTACTACCCATTTCCAGTGGATGGGGAAACAAGAAAACAAGCATAAATTTGATGCCAAAAATTAAATTATCACACTCATTTGATTAGCAACAAGATTAAATTTTGATTACTACCCATTTCCAGTGGATTGGAAACAAGAGAACAAGCATTAGTTTGATGCCAAAACTTAAACTATCACACTCATTTGATTAGCAACAAGATTAAATTTTGATTACTACCCATTTCCAGTGGATGGGGAAACAAGAAAACAAGCATAAGTTTGGTGCCAAAACTTAAACTATCACACCATTAGCAAACGATTAAGTATTGAACACAGCCCATGTTTAGTAGATTGGAAACAAACATAAACTGAGACCCATTACTAACAAGATTGAATTTTGAGGACTGGCCATCATTAGTAAGTATAAGTAAACTCACAGAGAGAAGAAGTAGGAGGAGGAAGAGGATGAAGCTTGGAAGAAATGGAGAAAGTGTCTGGCTGGCATTTGAACTGCGGCAATAGCCATGTCATCTTCTCGTGGTGGTGGTGGTGGTGGTTGTCACGGCGGAGGCTGCGGCATGTAGCGGTGGCCGGCGAAAGTCAGGGGGGTGGAGAAGAAGGGGGAGAGAGAGAGATAGATATTGTGAAGGACAGGCTAACAGGTTCTTCCTCCCGATAGGACCCCAGAATGGATAAGGAGATCAGGGGGGAGAATGTAATCAAACGTTGAACGAACACCCACTACACATAAACTGCCTTATTTCTTTCATTCCCTCGCCGTTCTCGGCCCAAATGTAAATTACCTCTTGGGCAACTTTTGGTAAAAAAAAAAATAATAAGTTAATGAGTAAAAATTAAATTTTGGTGAATTTTTTTTGTAATTTTTGGTAGTTTTCGACAAATTTTGGTAATTTTTGGCAAATTTATATGCTAATACATTAAAATTAGAAGATTTTTATTTTTCAACTTTGATCATTTTTGGTAAATTTTGGTAAATTTCGATAAATTTAAATAAAACTGATAAATTTTGGCAAATTGAATTTACCCTATAATTTGACAGACCCTGACTACCCAACTTACTAGCGGCCGCTTTTACCGGTAGAAAATTTTTTCAAAAAATTAGTCAATTTTTTTAGGGAAATTGGATTTTAATAATACGAACTTTTGGCTATATAAGATTTAATAATACGAACTTTCGATTAGGTTCTGAATAATATGAACTTTGACCCTTTGTTGTTCCCAGTAACACGTCACCGAGTTAAGATGAACTTAACTCAGTGGCGTGCTGACATGGCGGTGGAGAGAGTGTATTAACTCTTTTAATTGTGCCATGTCATCTTTGACTTTTCAAGTACAACTCATTTCTCTCTCCTCAACCATTCTTCTTCTTCCTTCTCCATCAAACTTCATCGGTCTTCTTAGCCTTAGCCTGAGCCACAGCCACAGCCCCGGCACTTCCAGAAGGTTGCGGCGGTGGTTGTTGCTGGCTTCTAGAGGCAACCATCATCATCATCCACTTCTCCGCGGCGGTCGCCATTAGCTCTCGCTGAACACGACGACTCTTGGACTTCGGCGACTCCCCCGTCGTCTCTCTCTCCATCGTCTCTCTCTTCATCGGTAGCCGCTACGCAAACCACCTGCTCGCAGGAGCGCAACCACCGCACTCTTGACCACCGCCCACTCAGGTTCTCACCACCATCGCCATCCCTGAAGGTCGCCTCTGTGCTGCTCTTCGCACTGGCCATCGGCATCTCTCCCTCTTCGCACTGGCCATCGCCATCCCTGATGGACAACTCAATTTCTCAGTCTAATCAAGTCGACAAACTCAATTTAAGTTAAGTAGTTGGAAATTTTCAGTAATGTTTGTTTTTTTTTTGTTGAAGAATTCTTCGATTTGGGTACTAGTGTGGTTGAATTTTTCTTGTTTAATTGTTTAATGCAGTGGGGGATGACCTCAATTTTGGGGATTCTTTTGACATTTTGGAATTTGGATTATATTATTGGGGTTGATAAGGGTTTGATCTGTTCCGTCTTTTTGCATTTGCGTTATGGTTTGTGTAAGTTCAGAAATTGGGGTTTTAAATGAGATATTAGTTGTTGATTAGGGTGTTGCTGCTTAATTTGAGATCCTTGTTCTGAGGGTCATAATACCAAGGCATGGTTTAGATTGGTGGGATTTTGATTATGGGTGGGTTTTTGTCAAGGGATTGTTCAAACCCAGAAATACAATGAGAAATTGAATCAAATCCAGAAATTGACTGTTTGATGCGTGTATGTTGTGCATTCATTGTATTTCTGGGTTTGATTCATTGTGCTGGAATTGATTGGGGTTGTTTTGTTTTTGTCTTTGGTTTTTGATTTGGGTTTCACTTGGGTATTTCTGGGTTTGGGCATGGGGAGAGGAGGAGAAAAAGACAGGCCATGCCCATGGCTGTCTGATGGATCGAAGAAGAGGAGGGGAAGAGAGAGAGAGAGAGGACAGAGAGGAGAGAGAAAGAGAGTTGGTGCTGACGTGGCTTTTTTTTTTAAGACAAATGCTGACCTAGCAATGTCAAACAGCAAAGGCACATGCCGAAATTGCCAACTAGACTTTCCGACGAGTCAACATAACCCTAACTCGGTGTCATGTTACTGGGAGCAACAGGGGGTCAAAGTTCGTATTATTCCGAACCTAATCGAAAGTTCGTATTATTAAGTCTTATATGGCCAAAAGTTCGTATTATTATAATCCAATTTCCCATTTTTTAAAGTCAAATGTTTTTGTTTTTATGCTTTGATAGATGGACAAAATTTGACGTGAACTAATTATCTTATTCTCAAATAAATAATTTTTTTAGGGAGATTAGAGAAAGTTTTTCTATGTAAATCTTTTTTGAAAAACTATCATACACACCGCCTAAATTGTTTTAAAATTTGTTTTAGTTAAATTTTGAAAAATTTGATTAATAATTTCACATTGTATACAATTACCTATTACATGATACTATTATGATTTGATTTATACCGATAGAAATATTATACGAACACAACATTGAAATTTTTAATCAAATATTATGTGATAAATAGTTAGACAGAGAATGACATTAAGGACTACAAAACTAGATCTGGCAATTGGGTGAATCGGTTCGGGTTCGGGATCGGTTGAAGATCAATTCAGATTCTCATCGGGTTGCCCAATTTCGGTACGGATTCGAGACTGGGTTGGCTTCGGGTGAATCTTATTTTGAGAGCAATTCTATGTGATTGGGTTCTGGTTTGATTCGGGGTCATTTGGGTGCGGATCTTAATCGGGTCACTTTTGGGTTGCGAGTCGGATCAATTTGAAGTCAATATTATTTGGGTGCAGTTTTTTGCGATTGGGTTCTAGTTTGATTTGGGGTCATTTGGGTGTGGATCTCAATCGGGTCACTTTCGGGTTGCAGTTCAAATTAGTTCTTGGGTGGTGGATTTCCTTTATCCCAAGGTCATATCGAGTTCAAGGTTGTTTTTTGGGTTCGAAATCATCCTCTATCTGCCCTAACTCAAGAAATGTCGTACCCCACCGCAATATGCTCTAGACCTTCTCAATCCTCGCCCTCATTTATTGATGAAGCCTTTCGATCTCCTTGGCCATAGAAGATGCCTTAATTTTACCCCGTGCATCAACCGGTAATGCTAGAAGATCAATGAGCGATAAAGGATTCACCCCATAGAGAGCCTCAAATAGGGAAATTCACATGACATATGAAGGCTCTTTGTTGAAGGCAAACTCGACTAGAGGCAACCGGAGAAACCATTCATTAACATTGCTCTTGATTAAACCTCGAAGTAAGGTACCCACTGCTCGATTCAAAACTTTCGTTTATCTACCTATTTGTGGGTGTTAGGCAGTGCTAAACAAGAGCTTGGTACCAATATTCTCCACAAGGTTCTCCAAAAATGGCACATGAATTTTGTGTCATGATCGAACATAATAGTCTTTGGAATACAATGAAGCTTGACAATTTCCTGGAAGTACAAAGGAGCAATACAATTCCCATCATCAGCCTTTGAACATGTCACAAAGTGAGCCATTTTCGAAAAACGATCAACAACAACCATGATAGCATCCACACCACAGGTGGTCCTAGGTAAAGCCACAATAAAGTTCATGTTTACTTCCTCCCAAGGCATGTGTGGGATAGGCAGGGGGATTTAAAGGCCTTGGTGGAATTGACTTTTGGCCATGTGGCTCATCACACACTTTGACACAACATCTTGGACATCCCTAACCATCTTTGGCAAAAAAAAAAAAATGATCCCTAAGCATATCCACAGTTTTGTTCAACCCAAAATATACACCTAATCCACCACCATGCTTCTAGGGATGACAATAAAACCCAAACCTGCGGGTACCCGCCTTTACCCGACCCGTTATGCGTGATATATTTTAGACAAAACGGGTAAGGGTAGGGTGATGGGTACTCGTCTCTACCCGACGGGTATCCTACCTGACCCGCCCCGAATACCTATGGAACAAAAAAAACTGTTGTTGATTATTCATTAGTGCACCCCGGATATATATATATTAACATTTACTTATATAGGTAATTTGTTAGGTTTTGTAACCACGATATTTTCTGTAAAATTTTATCATCCATACCCTTTTTTTTTGGGTCAGGGTAAAGTTAGGTATATTAACATATTAAGGCTTCGCTCTTGTATGCAGTTGGTGCGGTGCAGTACGGTGGAATTCGAAAAATTGTGGTGAGTTATGGTGAAAGTTGTGATAAGTGGGGTAAATGAGGAGGGATAATATGAAAAATAGAGGACAAAAGTAAGGAGATATATTGATAATGATTATGGTGCTATGTGGTGAAGTGTTATAAAAATTAAAGAGTGTGGTGCGGTGTGGTACTACACCGCAACCTACCTCATAAAATAATGTAGCCTAAATGTATTTTGGTACGATAATTGTCCAATTTTCCTCTTTCTAGAAATCTTCATATAAGATTTTCTTTTGATCGCTAATATCGTTATATTCGAAAGTAACCCATTAATTTGTACATATAGGTATAAAACGTGTTGTATAATTTAATGTCAACTACAACCGAATATCAAGCTTTACCTTCGCTTCAGCAAATCCCAAGACCTGCCAAACATAACCTACAGTGTTCTCCTCCCCCTGAAGGATGCTGGAAGTTAAATTTTGATGCAGCTAATTTAGGAGCGTGGGGGAGAGGATGGGGTTTCGTTATCAGAGATCAAGAAGGGAAAATAGTGGTAGCAGGAATCAGACAACAACGAGGTTTCTCTTATATTGACCTGGAAGAAGCCGAGGCATGTTTATTCAGCTTAAAGGCAGCTTGGGAGACAGGCTTTAGGTCTTTGGTGGTTGAAGGAGACAACCTTTCTATCATTCAGAAGGTCAAGCAAGGCTTCCAAGGAAATTCTAGCTTGGGCACAACAATTTTTGAAATTTTAAAGCTAGCAAATTCTTTCGATTTTATATCCTGGAATCATGTCCTTAGAGCGGGAAATAAAGTAGCACACTCTCTCGCTCACCTCCAACCCTATGATTCAAATGATCGAATTTGGTTGGAGGATTTTCCTGATATTTCATTATCTTTAGCTAGGGATGATATGTACCAATTTCTAAGTAATAATAGTTAGTTCCGCCTGTTGGCGTTTTTTCTCTCAAAAAAAAAAAAAAAACTACAACTGAATTATACCCGTTATACCTGCACTACCCAGTGGGTAAGGGCAAGGATACTCGTATTTTGTACCCGCTAAATATGGGTAGAGTAAGGATATAGCTCTACCCGCCCCGGACCCAACCCATTGTCATCCCTACATGCATCTCCTTCACAATCAATTTTCTAAAGGGACGTTGGGGATTAGAACACAAAGTGTGTTGCCCTTAAACAAAAATCCATCAAGTTTCACATAGAGGGACTTAAGATCAACATCACCAACAAAGTAAGCACCAAGGTTGGGGTATTCCTTATAAAATTCTTTCATACAAGAGAAGCCAAATAACTTAGTTTCAACGATAGATGACGAGGAAAACCTTTGAGATAGCACATTGACCACCACATTAAAACTCCATTTCTTATGTTTGGCCACAAAATTGAAGGATTTCATGAATGCAACCCCCTTAGCATGCGGGGAATTCAACTTGTGTTGGCCATTGAGATACTTGAGAGCTTCGTGGTCAGAATGCAACACAAACTCCTTAGGACGAAGGTAATGAGCCTAATGGTCGAGAGCTCAAGCCATTGCATGAAATTCCTTGCGGTGTTGCACATGAATCTCCTTGTTTTTGGAATAGACCAAGATGTCATCAAAACATACCACCATTAATTTTCCAAGAAATGGCCTCAAAACTTCATTCATTAATCCCATGAAAGTGCTAGGTGCGTTGGAGGGCCCAAACGGCATCACCAGCCACTCATAAAGCCCACCCTTGGTCTTGAAGGTCATCTTCCACTCATCTCCCTCCTTTATGTGAATTTGGTGGTAGCCACTTGATGAATTTTGGCCCACGCCAAATACATCCCAAGAGGCTCAACTCATTTACAACGAGGTAGAACAAGCTATAGAGGAGAAGTTGAGCATAGAGGCCTATAGGCCCATACATATTGTGTGCTCCTTATGGCAAGAGGATGTCCAAACATCCTAGGGTCTACAACAACACGCCAAACAAACCCAAGAAAGGCCCAAGAGCACGTCCAAGAAGGCTATCTTCGTCATTTTAGATCTTTTTGGATGTACTTTTATTTTATAGTTTTCATTATTTTGGTGTGTTTTTAGGAGTAGATAAATCTAGAACATTCTAAATTGTTCTAGAATGTTCTAGAAAGGTTAAGGTAGACGTGTGGTAGAGTAGTATTAGGCGCCAATTGGTTGTTATCCTAGATAAGGTTGGCTTATTTTGTAACTAATCCATATTGGATTAGGAAAGCCTAAACCTATTAGGATAAGTAGAATGTAACCAACTCCCCTTAGGATAAGGAGTCCTAATCCAAGGTAGAGTAGTATAAGGTAGGCTTCTAGGATTAGAAGACTTGGCTTGCACGCCAAGGATAGGGTTTGTTAGAAACCCTAGGCTCAAGTCTAGTATAAAAAGCCTAGGCTTGTAATCGTTTGAATAATTCCAGTTTAGAAATATGAATCAAGCTTTGAGCTTACCCCCTCGAGTGTTTGGATAAACTCTCAACCCCTTCTTCTATTGTATCTTGGTTTGCCACCCAAGTGGTTAGGAAGAGCTTCATCCTAGGTTGCGGTCTAGATCAAGTAAGCCCTAGGTTGTCCTTCTTGTGGATTCAAGTAGGAATCTACCCCTATTATCTTTCTATCTTTATAGAAGATAATCTCAACCTCCCTATTTCCCTCCTCAAACGCCACTCTCTCTCTCCCATACTCCCTCAATTTGTCTATCCTCTTCCCCTCTCACAAAATAGCTCAACCAACTCCCTTCTCCCCATAACAAACTCTCCAACAACTTTCTCTCTCCTCCAACAACCTCTCAACTCTCTTCCTTCCACCAAACCTCACGCCAAACTCTCTCTCCCTCTCTTCCATCCTCACGTCAACCCCTTCCCAATCACCATCCAAGAATCCATCCCTTTCCCGTTCAAGATTCATCCTTTCTTGAATCTTGAAACCACAAAAGCCCTCACGGCAAAATTCCCTTCCACTTCCCTCTCTTCCTCACGTGAATCACCCTAGTCCTAACCCTAATTTCACTTGAAGCATCCCACTCTTAGATTGGTTGCACGTCTCTCCTATGATGTGTAATTGATCAACCCTTCTCTTGATCCCATTATACATCACCACTCTAGAGATCAATCTTGGAAAATACGGTGACACCATGTAACTCATCTAAGAGATCATTAAGGCGGGGTATCGAGTATCAATACTTAACCGTGATATTGTTGATGGCACGACTGTCGACAGACATTCAATACATTCTATCCTTCTTCGCCACTAGGAGAGCTGATACGGAGCAAGGGCTCATGCTCTCACAAACATAGTCTCGGGAGATAAGTTCGTCAACTTTGCATTAGAGCTCCTTTGTTTCTTCGGGGTTACATCGGTAAGTGGATTTGTTGGGAAGCAGCGACCTCAGAACCAAGTTTATTTGGTGCTCAATAACCAGGATTGGTGGAAGGCCATGAAGAAGATCCTCGGGAAAGATGCCACGACATTGGGAGAGGAGAGGTTTCATTTATGGAGCTAAGGATGTCACTAACTCACATTGATTACTCTCAAGCAAAAGTAAAGTGAGGAGTTGCTTCCCTTTGCTTAAGGCGCGCTCTACCCGTGTTCCACTCAGGAGGTGGTTCCTCTTCTCACTTCCCGCCATAGGTTCATTTTTGTGGAGTTGGGAGGGGGGAAGGGATCAAACACAAGTCATTTCTTGGCTATAAACAGAGAATATGTGTTCTTAACTCCATCATGAATCCCCTCTCGATCAAATTTCCATGGTCGACTCAATAAAATATTACAAGCATCTATTGGAACAAAATCATAGAAAATATTATCTCGATAATTACCAATGAAAAAAGAGATGTTTTCTTGTTGGGTTACCTTAACATCGCCGAAGTCATTCAACCACTTAATTAAGAGAATAGGGTCTAAGATTTTTGTTAAATATTTTTTCATAGGTAAGTGGTCCAACCCATTGAGCCCCTATCTTAGAGGAATAACTCAACATGTCTGTAGCGGACATGGAACGAAGGTGCCAATGGCCCAAAGCTGGGCTCCACTCCTACCCGTAACATTCTCCAAAAAGATAAGGGGGAAATGTTCCGCCTGGGATTCGAACCCTGGATGGCAGCGATAGAAGGTGGACCTCTAGCCAATCAGGCAAGAGGATGCGATAACCAGAATAAACAATTTCTCAATGAGAGTGGTGGACGCTAGATTAGTGCAACTTCCGTTGTCAATCATCATCCTACAAACCTGATCCTTGACCTTGCATCGAGTGTGAAAAATCATTTCTCATTGGGACTTGTCTAGGGGTGCCTCTTCAATATGAAGGGACCACCTAAGTACCAAAATATTTCTATCTTCTGGCATAATCCTCTCATCGCCTTCCTCTTCTTCTTCCCCAGTATGCACTATCTCTTCTTTCTATACCATCTCCTCTTGTAAATCCTCCTTAATCTCTTCAATTTCTTAAAGGGTCATCACCCTCTTAGTGGGGCACTCGTCTTGGTAATGAACATAGCCATGACATTTAAAGCACAACCGACCTTCAAGCTTCTTGGGAGGCTCCTTAGGCACCGTTAGTGAAGTAGGGGGGGTCCTTGGGAACCTTAAGGAGGGAGGCTTCTTAGCCATGGAGGAATTGTCCTTAGAATAGGAGCCACTCCTCTCAAAGGGTTCATAAATACCCTTCTTCCTCTTCTTCCATTCTTCAATGAGGGTAGTTAGCTTGACCTTAGAGAAGATTCTATATTAAGACCATTGAGAAACCTCGCCATGACTTCTTCGGGGGACTCTTCCACATTACACCGTACCATAACTAACTTGAATTCCCGGAAGTATTCCCCAATACTCGTGTTAGCTTGTTTGAGGGAGAATAACTTGTTGTAGGGATCTCGCTTGTAGCTAGTGCGCACAAATCTATGGATCAAGTAATGTTTGAACTCAGGCCAATGTGTTGATACAGGTCTTATGTTCTTTAGCCCGTTGCTTGTGTAAATTCTCAAGCCAAAGAGCGACATACTTGGTGAGATGCAATGAAGCCACCTTATATTTCTTCCTCTCCTCATACTCCTTTAGTACAAAATCTTCTCTAAAGCTTGCACCCAATCAAGAAAATCATCGGGATCTGAGCTACCATCGGAGGTAGGGAGTTCAACGTGAAGGTCTCTCAAATCATCTTGGTATTAGTGGACTCGAGGAACCTCTTGGTAGGAAGCAACATTCAGACCATCGTTAAAATATCCATATTCATTCACTTCCATTTCATTAAACCTAATGGGTCCTCGGGGGCTACGAGGAGGAGTACCACCTCTATGGGTAGGAGGAGGACCACCAAGTTGAATTTGAGGTGGTGGTGGAGGCACTTCCTCAACTCTCCGTGTAGCTTGGCGACTAAGAATTTCGACCGATCCCATCTGTGTTGCATATCACGTTGAAGAGCATTTTGGTGATTCACCATAAGTTGTTGACTACCCATTAGTCGCTTGAACGTAGCTTCAAGGTCTATATGTGATTGGGGAGTAGGGTTATGAGAGGGAGTTTCTGGTTCACCCATTTAACTAGACGCCGAGGGCGTTTTTTGTGGAGTTCATGAGATTTGACAGGCTACAGTAAAGATGATCAGAAGGAGGCTTGTGGTTCTTTGTAGTTAAGGGATTTTGTGGGATTTTGAGAGGATATTTTTGTGAGGGAAGATTCGGTATCACCAGCAATGGGAATGGCAAGAAAGTAACACAATCACAAGAGCAAGGAAAATTTCACCTATTCACAATGCCAAAGATCAACCCAATAACACTCCAACATAAAAACCAACATTCACACTCCACGATCATTCCAAATACATCGAGATTGTACAATAATAAGTGATCAAAACAACACCCTAAAAATCTCATCACAATAACTAACCAACATGTTAGAACCCCTCAAGGACGTTGACAAGGACCTTGGCGCTGGATCAGTTTTTGAATGAAAGCCAAAATTCGAATAGCCAGAAAGATATGATGCACAAGGAAAGAAATCTCAAGCGGGCAGAAGGACATTCACCTAGGGCATCATAAGGACGTTCACTCACAGAACCCCAAGGACGCGTTCACCCTGTAGAAACTTCGTCGTGAAAGATAAAAGAGCAAAACATCAAACAGGGAAGTTTGAGAAAGATATTCTGGAAAGATTTGCATCTATTTTTCTATCCTTTTTTAATCAGACTAATTAATTGTAATTGTCTTTATTACAGGAAGCAATTAATCAAGAATTTGGAAAGAAGAGTTGATTGAAGATCTCCGGAAATAAGGCAAGAAGACAGCCGCAGATTGTGAAGGATATCTAATCACCATGAAGGAAAGTATCATGAAGAAATCAACTTCAAACGGCTCCATTCTGCTGATGATTCTCGTCTATAAATTGAAGACCTCAAGAATGAAGAAAGCTAACGATTCCATGGAAGAAATCGGGTGTTCAAACAAAGAGTGTGTTCTTGTGTTTGAGTGAAAGTGTTTGGAGTGTTCTTGTGTAAAAAGTGCTATCAAACTCTAAACGGATCTAGAGTTGTGTTAGGCTTTCGTTTTCGAATCCTAGACGGAATTAAGATTCAATTCGTGTAAACACCAAACTGTGATTTGGTGGGTGTAATTTTCCAGAAATAAGAAGCGTCCATTTGCAAGGCGCTTGGTTCTCTGCTGTAAACCCTAAGGTCCTTCACCTTGGGTTATTCTGTGTACAATCTAAGGACATTCACCTTAGGTTCTGTTTCATTCTGTTTCAGTATAATAAAGGAAGTTAGTCAGTTTATGCTTATTGTCCTTTATCATACTTCTGCATTATATTGAATCTTAATCTAACTAGATTAAGAACCTAACATCCTTTACAAGTTGATTATTTGTGCAGAGAATTTTCATAACCCTATTCACCCCCCCTCTAGGGTTTTTTCACAACAAAATACCAAAGGCACACCCAAACACCACAAAAACACCAAATTCTCAATCTACAATAACTCCATATTTCTAGCAAAACTAGCACAAGAAAGTGGGGAAAAAAATGCATCACAAACACACCTAATCTAGTAACTTAGGCTCCTACACCAATATGATGCATTCTTGCTATAAAAAGTTGACACTTTGGAGCACAAACCAAACATAAACATGAAATAACAAGATATAAACACTATAAGGGGTCTTACCCACCAAGTGCACTGAGAAAAGTCGAGTCCTGCTCAAAGGAAATTCCACCCACAAGATATCAACCCTTTTAACTCTTCACCATGATCAAGATAAAGGAACAACCACCAGATGATCAATAAAGTAGAGGTTCAATCACCACCCATAAGAAGGCTAAATACCGAGGGAGAGAGGTTTTTGAGAGGTCTCAAAAATACCTAATATTTCATTCGTCACAATCTTCTTACTCCTTTCCTAAGCTGAGAGAGTTATTACAATACGTTAGGGTTACTCTCAAGGAGTATCAAATCCAAGGGCCACAAAAAGACCCAACCAAAATACATCTAGGGCTGAGATTAAAAGTTCAATACAGTTATAATAATCCAAACACAATAAGAAAAGAGAGACAAACTTGAAAATTGTAAACACCAGAAGTCGATCGGCAAGATCGTGCGACCTTCTTTTCCCAGAAATATCCCAGCTGTTTCGAAATTGCACAATTGTGTGGGGTGATGGCACGATCGTGCCAAACCTCCTAGAGTTTCGTTACGATCGTCTGTTACCACTGCACGATCATGCGCCTGGGCTTCACTTCCTAGTTGGGTTGCTTGCACCTGACACAATCGTGCGCCGGTGGTTGCACGCTCGTGCGCCGGTGGTTGCACGCAGCTTTACTCTTTTCTTTGGTTTCCCTTTGACCCATGTTGAACCTGACCCTTATTCTGCGTATCTGAGGGTAGTTAGCTCCCCTAAAGAGACCCTAATAACCCTTGGGACTACCCCAAGTGATAGTGACCATCCCGGCACCCCTTAGAGCTAAAACGAATGATAAATGTAGTTAAGGCCCGAATGTCTCGCGAGGTCATTTTGATGACGACTAATACCTTAATCCTCGGTTCTTGATAGCTGACTGGAAAGTTAAGTGCGATGAGACATGCCTCACATCCTTTAAGGCCAAAGATTTAAAGGAGACATGCATAAGATTTTTAAACAACAACTTTATCTATTCGAGGTTTTCCGTTGTATGAGAAATCCTTAAAAAAACTTTTACGTAGCATTGTCGAATAGTCTGGAAGAGGCTAAGACATATCATGAAGTTGGATTTGCTCTGGACTTAAATTTGGCTGCTCATGGCTTCAAATCGGATTAAGGTTATCTTGTACTGTTCCCATGTCCTCAAGGTTGACGGGAAGAATGTAAAAGCCTCATTTCGGCGAGCTAAAGCATATGAGCGGCTTAACTTCAAGGATAAGTTGTGATGGTAGGTTGCAGGTAGCGACTACAATTAAGCCTAATAATATTGAGTTGTTGTTGAACTAACGACACAAGCTAAAGGTAGGGGGAAGAATGAAAAATTGCTTGCTAAAGGATGAAAGAGTTCGTACCATGGAGGAAAGGGATCCTGCTTTGGAGTTTTAAGAACTAGGGGATTGGTCGTCAATTTTAATACACATAGATGATACGAAAGTTTGAATCTTGGTTAGGAATTTGAAAGTGCTAGGGCCAATAGAGAATTTGTGATGTGGATGTAGTATCTTGTTGTTCTACAATGTCATCGATGTGCATGTAGGATTGTTCCCAAGCTTAGGAACATGAACAACTCTTAGGGTGAGTTTGTCAAATTACTTAACGACTTTGTTTCATGACTCACAGATAAACACTATGTCACATGTGGATGGATAGGATTGACTTTAGTCTTAGGGGATTTACGGTGAAGACAAATCACCCTAAGGGGAACATCTCTCAAATAGTCAAATGTATTCAAAAATTGAAATACTCCATGAAACCAATATCTCCTCTTACCTCATGATCACATGTATGAAATGGTAATTGCAAGGAAGTGGGTCGTTGGGATGTATAACTCAGTTAGTCTAAGGTATCATCTCAAATTCTCACCCGTCATGTCATGATCGACTATTCATTAGCAGTCCCAAAGTTCAAGAGTCGTAACTTTTGGTGTAGGATATGCACATTCAACTCTTAGGGTGAGCCCAACAAGGAAGATGGGAGTAGCAGAGTAACATTTCTAACACGTTAGAGTTACAAGAAAAATGATTTCGCTTACCCACGGAAGATTCAACTCTTTCCAATGGTGTGGTTTAAGAGTACTCACAAGCTCCATAGATGTCCATGTAAGACCCATACAAGTAGAAGTGCAAGGTGTAACAAGTGTAAGAGCGCAAGGAAGCGAGTAAGCGACATTCACAGATCCTCAACCAAGAGAAAGGAGTAAAAGTTGTTCTAATACCTTTTATGTTTGTGATAACTTTTCTGTCTTTGTAGGACTTTATACGAACTTTGTATCTATTTCTGTTAGTTCATTCAGGTCAAGAAGGTCCAGCCCACAACTTAGTTGTTTAGGCCAGAAAAAGTCGGCAGACATTGTCTTTAATTTTTTTCCATTTAGCTAACTCCTTTCCCTTAAAAAAAAAAAAGGACTTGAGTTCCTCCTTACTTGTGTGATAAAAAAAGACACGCATTAGTCAATTTACAATGGAATACGAGATCCAAGATGTTGCTACAAAATCTACAAACTACAATCAATTCTACACTGATTGGCCACCAACAAGGAACCCAAATTCCATGACAATTAACAAACAAATACCCACAACGACTAACGAGAGGCCCCCATTGCCCGCCCAAAGATATCAGGACAGAGAAACGGATCTAGTGAGAGAAACCCGCCATGTTAGCACCTTCTTCTTCTTCATCCTCTACTCCATGGCGGCTTCGATTCACATTCATTCCCCCTCTCTCCTCCTCTACCTCTCCTCATTGGTCGCATTCTTCTTCTTCTTCTCCTTCCCCCTTTTGGTGCAGCTGTTCTTCGTCTTCCACTTCTTTCGTCGAGCCTCTCAAAGCAGTCGTCAAACCAAACCCTAATTCTAATCCAATTCCTAACCCCAAATTTCCATCGCCATCACCGTCTGAAGAAGCTCCAAAGTCCGACTTCAGTAGCGATGATGATGACAGCGATGCGACGAAGATCATCTCCCGAGTTCAAGTTCCCAGGCAGAAGTACATCCCTGTTTCGAAGTCTCGCCTTCTTGAAGCTCTAGTCTCTGAGCTTCGTTCTCAATTGCATTCTTCTGATCGTGACGATGCTGATTCCACCATTTCCGATTTCATGCGTCTATGCTCGTATGCTCCCTAATTTCTGTAACCCCTGGAAGTTGCCAATGCGGCCAAATTTACGTACAAAAAATGATAGAATTGCGTGGTTTTAGTTTACAAATTACAAGCACATTCAGTTAATTCATCAAATTGTGAATTGATTTAGGGTGGAAATTCTCTTGTTAATGGGAATTATGGAATTGGAGGCTCACTTAGGATTGCATGTTCTGAGCTTTTTTTAGGCCCTTATCTTACCGTATAGGTTTACAAGGTTCTGGGTCCTTTTTTCTTTTAAAAAGTAAATTTTTTTTGTTGATTTTTACAAATTTGTGGGTTGGTGCTTGGACTCAAGTATTCATACAGGGTTGTCGTTCTTTTTTTTTTTTTCCCTTCTTTCCCAACATTTGATGATTTTTTTGAATAATTTGGCAGGTGCTTGGAATCAATTCTTCATGCTGAGCATAAAAGCGTGCTGGAGGAAATGCGGGCCGATTTTTTGTCAGTGAGACATGAGGAGGATGTAGTTGCTTCAGGCATTGAAAGGGAGAGAGGGGTTGATTTGGCTGAGAATGTCGAGGACAGAGGTATGGAGGACAATGTTAGTGCAGGAGATGACACCATAGAATTGAAAGAGAATCAATTGGCTTTCTTAAATGGCTTGGACTTTTTCCAGCTATGGGGTTCTTCTAAAGAGGATTTCATGAGTAGTGTTGATCAGCAGTCTCGGTAAGTTCAGAGGCACCTGAGATTGGCTCTTTGTAAATGTGATAGAATATGGTACGTACTACTAGAATTGCTTGTCTATAGGAGTAACTTAAATAACCAATAAGTAATGGCCCAGGCATTATCTTCACTGAGTTCTTTCATTGAAATGAGCGTGCTCTTGGCATGGACAGAATCCCAAAGGTCTTCTGAATCTTACTAGCATGTCCAATGTGGTAGTGTGTGGAATAAATGGATTATAACAATTTGGTATTACAGATACTGTTTAGGCAGTTCACATTAAGCCCACGGGAAAAAAATTCATTGATGATATCCATATCTGACCCTTGGATCCATATGTATTCAATCCCTGCCCCCTTTTCAAAGTATTCAGAGATGGCATAGATGGTTTGTATCTTACTTATGGCTATTGAAGTGGAAGCCCTGAAGAGTGAAAAGAAGCCTCAGACCCTAATCAACGACATTTTGGTTTTTTGTGGTCAAACATGTAGAGCGATTCATATTCTTGTAAACTTGGGCAAAGTTGTCCATTGTCAGTTTATTTTTGTTGTCTTAGTGGTGGTCAGTAGATCCTTTTTTTTTTTTTTTTTTGGTGAGGGTATGCCTAAACTACTTGGCATGGTAGCTACCAATAGCTTTCCATGTGCTCCCAGCAATTGTGCTACTAAACAAAAGGCTAACTTGAAGGTTTTAATGTCAGCTTTGTATTTTATTAGGATAACTGAATATATATTTTTGTGTTTTCATCTTTGTTCACTATCTCTTTAAACTTTCACACATGTTTCCTGATTTTGATATTATCTGCCTACTTTCATTGGATACAAACAATTTGTAAAGAAGTAAATCCGTCCTTTAGGCAACATGAACTTACTGTGCAGTGCTTCAGGAGTTGCTGCTGCAACCCGGTTCCAGCGTTCTTTCATGAAGCTTCTTCAGGATGCAGAGTTTGAAGAGCTATCAGTGAGGGATTTAATGCTGACGTCTGCGCTGAACACAGATTATCTCCTTAACTTGCCTATCTACATTGATTGGAAGAAAGCTTCTGAGTCTAATACAATTATATTCAGGTGATTTAGTGAAGAAATGTTCTATGATGTGCTCAAGCATGACACGATCAAATGTTGAAACATGTGAACTTTGTGCATGTGACACTATGGTGGTTTTAAGACTTGGGTTGGCTGGCAAGTTATCATGTTTGGATGAACATGTTAAAATAGATAGCACCCTAAACCCTAAACAACAATAAGTGATCCTTTACAATGGAGGACTATGTCATCAACACGAAAGGGTGGAAGACTATATTGCCATGTGCACAAAATAAGCTGCAGATGTATTGATCAATGATCTATGCATGCTATCTATTTCGTCGTGTTTGGTGATAAAAGAGTGGAAGACTATGTCTAGTTTCAATTAACAAGTATATCTGGTTTGCTACACTACCTTTGTCATGGACATTTCTGGGCCTTCATATCCGATTTGCTACTTCATGGCTGTCGTGTATTGAAAATGCATCTGATACATTCTGTTCTTGTGGCGATGCTTCTGCTTCATGCTTGCACTATTGAACGTCCAGCGATCTCAGTTTTGTGCTCCACTTTCATCTCAATGTTTGTAACCCATATCTTTTGCATTAGATGGAAGTCTTTCTGTGCTGAACTCCCGAATTTATTCCCTTCTGCATGACATTGGTTTGTAAGAGGAGGATTGGTGTATCATCAGGTAGTTATTTTAAGATTATACTGAGTCAAGATATTAAACTAAGGAAACAGAGAGTTTCACTTGAGCAAGAGTTATGAATCCCAATGGCAATTAGGTCTAGTAGAGGATTAATTATGTATCAGTGTGCATGATATCTGTTCCTTGTCCATTACATAGATCATTCCCTATCTGATATTGTACTATCTGTTATGGTTATGGTATTGCAGGAGGGGATACAGTGCTGAGAAGCAGAAAGGCTTACTTATTGTAGAAAAACTTGATTATTTACAATCGAAAATTTTGCGAGCAATTTTTGGTGTCATATCTAAACCACTGATCAAGATTGGACAATGGATTAAAGAGGTACATAAACTTGCACAATTCTCTAGTTAATTAGTTTTGTAGTTTCCGTCAAATTTTTCTCTTATGGGCTCAGCTTTTTGAGAGCAACCCAAAACTTCAGAAATATTTTCCCTTGTCAACATTGTGGTGTATGCAGACCCATAGGTCCTCACTCCTCAGCTTATAGCGAAGTTCTGATTGCCTTCTTAATGCAGTTCATGTAGATCCATATGTGGTCAGCTCCTGGAAAATTTATGACTTCTGACTGCTTTCATAAATAGTGCTCGCCTGGGATTTTTTAGTGATGGGTCCGCTTTAGTATCACTCCAATCCTTTCTTTTGGATTTGGATAAGCAGCCATTAAATAGGTAAATGCATGATCATGGGCATTCGCTGAAGGGTTCATTTGATCATTAGTCATCGTCAATTCTTGAAGCAGCCCAGTATTGGACCATGGGAGCAGCATGGCTCACCCCAGGTCACCCAAACCTTAGCATGGGTCTTGTACAAGGCCCAGGTATTGGCTCATGTATCAACCTACCAAAGGAGAATGACTGATGCACCATGCCCTGCATGGTAGAAGATAAGTGTGTATCATGTTTGGAAAGTGAGATCTGTAAAAGATTATTAAGATCACCACTCGATCTCGTCTACAGACTTCCTCCACTTGAAAACATGTAATGAAGAGGCTTTGAAAAAGGAGGACTTCAGAAAACTAAACAGAAATCTCTTATATGTTAATGAACCTTAACAGGAAATGTTGTATAGCAATCAAAGAGCAATGCTCTTATAGTCTTATGCATGACGTGCAGGGCAGGGGTGAAAATTTAATATTTAATGGCATATTTCCTCTAAAAGACTCACAGAAAGACTATACAAGACCATCACTGTGAAAAGATCTTGGTTTTCTAAAACAAAATATGAGAAAGATATCATGGCGCACCGTTGTTCAATTTGTAAACTTTTAAACTTTTTTTGAAAATTATCATGTCATCTGTTTATCCTTGGGTCAATCTCGGTGGATGAAAATTCTGTCATACTTCTAGGTTTTATGCAACTATCTTAATGTTCTATTGTGAGCAAGCGTCTACTTCCTACATTTAGTAGCAGTGGTGATTCAGAATTCATATTTTTAGCTTTTATGAAACTATCTTAATGTCTTATCATGACACACTGTTTATTTGGCCTTTTGCACTTTTCTTTTCAGGCGATTCAAAATTCCATTGAGAGTGAAGAGATGCAGGTTTGGCTTCGGAAGCTTCCACTCTGGGTCTGGCGGTCGTTCCCTTTCCGACGGCCATTTTCTTCAGAGGCACAAACATTAGATGCTATGTCAAAATTTGATCAGG
Source organism: Portulaca oleracea (assembly GCA_029582165.1). Taxonomy (NCBI): domain Eukaryota; kingdom Viridiplantae; phylum Streptophyta; class Magnoliopsida; order Caryophyllales; family Portulacaceae; genus Portulaca; species Portulaca oleracea. The sequence goes on along the minus strand of CM055877.1, from coordinate 23,999,191 downwards.
AGTTGGATAGTGACTTGCCTATCTGGCTTGCTGCACAAAAGGCTGTAAGTCGTTACGAGGGGTTCTTATCGCCCATAGGACCTCGCAGTAGGCTACTAAGGAAGTTTCTTACTTTGCTCGGACTTACATCTTCAACACCTGAAGTGCCATTTCAGTTTGAGTTTGATGATAATGTTGCTTCTGAACCTCATTTAAGGTTTGTACAGCTTGAATTCCCCCTCTTTTTCTTCTATATGAATACATGATGTGAATAAGTGACATCAGAGGAACGTGGGAACTGTTGCCTTCTGTTTTTCATTACATGTAGTGCTTTTACAAAGTAATCCTTATTCCCTTTATGGTATCAAATTTATTTGAAATCAAATATATGTAGAAACAACCTCATAAAATGAGTGTTTCTCATGCAGGCCAGTTTTCTTATCTAGAATCTCTCTGGGTGATGTATGGCAACCTGCTACAAGAAAATATTGCAGGAATGATGTGTGGAGAATGTTGAAAGTTGGATTTTCTATAATTTTTTCTCAGTCAGTTCTCCAGGTATACTATTTATTCTTTTGATGTTTTAATAATTGGTTTGGATTATTGTTCTTTACCACTCCTCTCCGATTTGTGTCTCTTTCTTCTTCTGTAGCATTAATTGCCCTTGTGAGTTCTTGGATAGTTGTAGACAATTTAGTAAACAACCATATTATACCCAAATATCGCCTCAGTGTTTTCCACGATGCTCGCTGATAGGGTGATGTTCATGCAATTAGATGGTGGCAGCCTTTACAGAGAGGTTGTTTTGGCTACATCGATTGATAGGAAATGCGGCGAGTATCTGCTACAACTAAGACAGAACTGTTAAAAGTTGGGCATTTGGATTTATTTGGCCGGAACTATGCTGGATATTTGCTAATCATTTCTTATGGGAATTAGAGGAGAAAAAGGGCAAAGAGATGATATTAACCAATTTCTCATAATTTGGTGGCGATTATCCCAGGAGCCTGCTTTCCAGGAATTGATTTTGTTGTACACTGAGGACAATAGAGATAAGAAAGAGACAGGAAAATCAGGCATTCCTCCGTTGCAACTAAAGATTTATGAAAAAATTCCTATGCCAGATTTAGCGGTAATGTTACTACTAGCAACTGATTCAATTGTGGCACTTCTCAGCACTTGAATTTAGTTGCTTGTCTTCCTATCTGTTTATGGTTACGCCAACTTAATGGTCATTTTCACTTTACAGGTAATTTTTCCACATAAGAAGCTGTCATTCCGCATATTGGACACAGTAAGAATATAATCCCTCCATTCATTTTGTTATTCTTAGTGTGAAAAGAATGCATGTTGAGATAGTGGCCAGATATTGGTTGGTTAAGATTGTAGGTAGATAAACCAAGAGAAAATTACCAGAACGTCTACACTATGTATCTGAGTTCCCATCCTAGTTGGCTGGACATAATCAACTTTAAACCTAGACCCATCTCTTAATATATTTACACCAACTTCAACAATTAGTATACAATATCTTACATATGCTTACTTCATTTTCTTCCTCCTGGTTTCTTCCCAATGTGCAAAGTAAACCACACCCACCCCCCACCCCCCAAATAAAACAAAATAAAATAAAGTTCTGGCTAGCTAATGGATGATTGTGATTCCATTTGAGAGAATTAGCCTCAATTCATTTATTATTAGAGATTGTGTGTTCTTGGCTATGTTACATGGACAGGGGACATGAGTGAGTATCCAAGGGTCTGACCAGCAACTCTCTAAAGCATCGACGTTCGGACACTATTCACACTTTTGGCACATCTAGAACCCCTCCTAGATTTGTTCACAACATCTCAATTCATAAAATAAGCATCATAGCAATCAAAACTCATCAATCACCTAAACATTGTATTGTAGTGTACTTAAATCAGTCTAAAATATCAAAACACAAAAGATTGAATCGTTTTATTAAAATCTAAAACAAGAATCTTCATTATATCGCAAAGTAGATTTGGACATGGTCTGTGTCAGCGTTTTACAGACTTGCTAGGTGGGACCCTTGGATCCTTACTCGTCTCTGACACTAGTGTCCAAGCTACATGGATTGGTGCTCATTTGGCACTTATCTAAATGGAATCAAGAAGAATATTCTAAATTCTGCTAATGGAGCTGAGATTCAACGTGTATCATGTACTCTCTGCTCTCTGTAAGGTTTCTGCTAGTTCAGTGGAAATCTTGATCTCCAGCTTGTTGCATTTGCCCTACTCGAATGATGATCAACAGGCTAATCTAAATCAAATTTCACTCATGGGATCAGCAGGGGCAAGAATTGGAGCTCACATGACTCCTTGACAGCAAATGTGAATTCAGAAATCCCCATTAAGTGTTCCCCTTTAGCCCCACTTCCACTTATCCCCTCTCTTGTTGTGAAACTGCCGAATTTGGGCATATTGTTCATTTGGCGATTGTGGTCTGTTGTCAACGGGAATTTGATTCTGAGTATATCCGTATGGAAGTTTCTTGGCATGTCTGATTGATCTAATATTTGGTATTTCCCTTTGCAGGTACGCTTGGATATAGCTACAATTATAGGGCTCCTGGCATATGTTATAAACTACAAATTTGAGAATGTGGTATCTTCTCCGTATGTATTTCCAACTTAAACAACTGTTTTTGAATTTTTCAAGCAAGAGAATCATTTCCACAAGATTTAGGTGATTATAGCAGATTTCTGGCATTTATTTGATCAGAAAATATGTGCATCATTTTAAGCAAAAGAATCGTTTTCAGAAAATATGTGTGCATCATTTTAATCCCCCGCATTTATTTGATCAGTTCTGTCTAAGCACCCTTTTTTTCTGGCTCGAATGCGTGTGTGCTCTCGTGTGTGTGTGCTTGGAAGGGGCTAAGTGGTATCTGTTTTTCTAGTAGCTGATTGTTGCTCAATAGTTGTAAATGCTGATTGATGTGATTATTAAAGCTTAGAGCGCTTCATATTAATAGGTGCCTAGAAACTTGAGGCTGCATGTTTGGATATGATGTTCTAACATCCCATGGTGAGAAGATTACTTGTGGGAGAAAAGAATTGCACGTTGAGAAGTAGGTCTTCGGAAGGGCGATCCTTGACTAGGCATTTGGAAAGTAGTTCTTTTGGAGTGTAGGATATCAAGCTACTCATCATGCACAAACCACTACTAATAGACCTGACAATTCAGGCGGGCAGGTTAAATATGGGTCAGGTGTATCGGGTCCAAGTAAATATGGGTTGTGTGTATATCGGGTCTGAGTAAATTGGGGTGGTGTATTTCAGTTGCAGATCAATCCAATGGGTTATGTCATCCCCGCGAACAAAACAACTACAAAAAAAAAAAACCCTGAAAACACCACACACAAATGAAACATTGACAGCAATATTTGTTTGTGGACCTTCTTACCTGATCGTTAAATTCAAGTTGTCATCAAAGAGTGACAGCTGCAATGCTTTAACCATAGCTTGAATTCAGCATGATCAAGTGGAATTAAGTATACTTAATCAGTTTCATATGCAATCTTTAAAAGACAGAGTAATCACTGGAATTAAGTATTTCTGGCTGTCTTCATAGGAAACAAGCAAACATTATGAAATTTGTCTTTCAATTCCCCCTCACCCTCCCTTTAAGGTTCAAGAGAACCACCCTAGGTGGTGAACAGGTTTTGAATCTTTAACAACTTGTAACTGGGGATTCCTATAACCTTTCCCAGGTCTGCTGTGCTGCTGGACGTCATTGCTGCAAGTGCCCTCATTATATATTTGACACGAGTAGTTCTTGGATACAAGCAGACACGAGATAGATATCAGGTAAGAATGCCAACTTTGCTTTTTTTTAGTAGGGAGAGATGAGAGCAGAGTGCTATGTCAATGACCATTTTCTAATTATATCATGCTATTATAACAGCTGCTCGTCAACAGGACGCTTTATGAAAAAACTTTAGCCAGTGGTTTTGGAACAGTTCACTTTCTTCTGGATGCTTCTGAACAGCAGCAAGTGTGTAGTGACTCTCCTTTCCTGTTTCTGTTGAGATAATTAGAAATAATGTAAGGTTATGGGTGTTCTTCTCTGGTTTACTTATTTTACATTTAATCATGTGCAGTACAAGGAGTGCATTTTGGCTTATGGAATCCTGCTAAAAGCAGAACATGTCAAGGTTTACCCTGTCTTTACTTCCACTCTTATATTTTAGAATTCCTTTACTTTTTTCTTTCGTTGGAAAAAGCAGTTCTGAGACATGAACGATCACAGACCCTCCTCTTGTGCTTGTTTTTGTTTCTAAGATGAAGTGTCAACGCTGAGTGCAAGTGTGCAACATAGTTACTTGACCTTAATGAAGAACTATGACCTACTTCCTTGTTCCATTGCAAATACAACCCAAGAAAACTGGGAAACAAGTCCCTACATAGGACAGCTATGAACCAAAATCCATAATTGCCTAGGTGGTCATATTTAGTTAGTTTTTGTGGCACTAGTGATTCACAATCCATTTAACAGAACACAACCTTTGGCTAGACTAGTTCATGGGCTCTGTGCAAACCGGTAGATAAGAAACCTAAGTCCTGAAGTCTCGCTACACTTGTGATGTATGTTATAGCACCAATTATATTCATGTTGCCAGCAAGGAATGGTAAATCAAATATTTTTGTACAGTTGCCGCTGCATACCTGACCTCCCAAACTCCAATGTTAGCATCTGTTTTAGTCATTTTGCGCTCAACTGAACATGTAATCACTGTGCTGCAGCCTGTTTGTCGCGAATCCCTTAGGGAAGAATGTGAGAGATTTTTGTACATGAAGTTCAAAGAGAAGGTACAAAACTGATCAACTGTGGCACTGCACTTCTTTTCCCCCATCCCCCCCCCCCCTCCCCAAGTGGAACAATTAACTAAATTATATACCAAATGCAGGTTAAAATGCCCGTTGACAAAGCCGTGGATAGGTTGATCGAGCTTGGTCTTGTACTGGAAAAAGCCGTTAATGGCAAAAATGTATTGCAAGTCGTTCCTTGTTCCTCAGCATACAACACCTTAAGAAAACGCTGGGACACTTTGTTGAGTTAAGCTAGGCTGCCATTTAGGCATAATTTTGTTCACCTACTGGAAAGATTCAATTGTTTCTTGTTCCTCATGAGGACAGTTCCAAACTGCAATTCTGCTGCTCGTTATGTGGCAATAGATCGTAATTCTAGTTTCTTGGAGCAATTTTCAACACAACTGCATCAGCAACAACACAGAATTGAAGACTACCAAAGTACCCAGCTACACAGACACAACTACCTTCAAAATTCAAACTGGGCAACTCTACTTTAACCCATCACTTGACCGCTGATGTGCTCATCTATACCTGCTTGAAGGCCACTACTAATCTATTACACAACATAAAACCCCATGAAATAAAACTTCCAAAAATAAGTAGCGCTATAGCAGTACACTACTAATTGAGACCCAATCAGGCTTAGTAATAACTAAGTTGCCTCCAGTCAAAATACACATCACTTGACTAATCGTTGATGAAAATTCTTCAGCAAAAATGCTAAATGGAAACAAAAAGGTGCACAAGAAAGCAGAAGAGATGATATAAAGCATGACACACACTCATGGAACACACAGCTCTAAGACTTCTGTCCTTCCTCTGCTGCCGCTGCTTCAAAGGTCTCCCCGGCTACCAGCTCTGGGACCTCGTCATCGTCTTCCTCCTGGGCATTTCCTCCGCTTGTGTCTGCATTCGCATTTGCCCTGCCCTGGAACTGCTCTGCCAGTTTCCTCAGGTTGTCCAAGTTATCCGGTCCTGATTTACAACATCATACATTTATCAGTACAGGCAATTTAAGGTAACTCATAATCAAGAAGTAGGGCATTCAAAATAGTAAGTTCAACACATACCCAATTGGTTGATGATTCCGGGGAGGATGTCTTGCAATTCTGATACAAAAACAAAGCAGCAAGTCAGTGACATGACCCACCAAATATGGTGCTATCACTTTTCTACAACCATCAATTAACATTCAGGGTGAGACGGACACATACTCTTGGTTTGGGGTGTACCACTGACAACCCAGGTGTTCGCGGCAATGGAGGCTTGAACTGGTATCATGAAATAGTTCATATTAGCAACTCATACACACCACTGCTTAAAAAGGGCATCAAAAGTAATGGATCAAAGTACTTGGTCGGTCAGTTTTGATTACCTTTAGGGTTGGTGAATTGGATCACCTGATCATCCTTGAAAATATTAACCTCCTCAATAGCAGGAATGCTGTTAACACCTATTCTTTTCAAGGTGCTCTGTAGTCTTTTGTCATCTGTGGTGGTTGTCTTGTGGACAGCCTTCTTCTTTCTGAAATTTCCACCAAACATGTAATTAGAGAGAATAATATGAAACACATGTAAATGACGAAGAGCATATACTTCTTTTTTTTACTAATAAGACACAAACCAGACCGTAAGAAGCAAGTCCAACACAACACAGTGACTCATCAAATGGTTACGGTATCACATACAAGAGCAACAACACTAAGACACCATCCCTTGCCGTAGAAAAGCAAGAGGTCTGCCCAAGAAAGAATTCTTACAACCAGGAAATGGAATAATCAACACAACAACCATAGTCACAAGCTCAGTAATAAAAAGAATGAAGTAAACAGATGACCAGTTCAGCCACACTCCCAAAAACTCAGAGCAGCTAACAAGTATTTCAACTATCCTTGCTAACAAGGGAAAATTTTTCACAACTATAATGCTAAATAAACCGTAAAGATATATATGGATTCCAAACCTTCTCATGCTACCCTTGCCACCAGTGCGGACGGCACCAGCCATCTTTTGGAGCTTCTCGACATTCATCTACACAGAGAACAAACAAGCTCAATCAGCTAAAAATCACTGCTTTGTATACAAACCACATTACCATTTGAACCATGTCAATGAAGTCAATCACATTAACCTGACAGTTCAAGTACATAAAACTAAACACACGAATTCCTGCAGAAGCCAGCAAAGCTGTTACCAATCCCCAACCCCCCAAGGGCAAAAACACACACACACACATGTACAGAAATGATGCTTAGAGCTTATCCACAAAGTTACACTTGATACAGGTAAACTTCATTTAAAAGTGGAAGTACATAATGTTAGCTCAAATCTTTAGCCAATAGTTACTAGACAACCCAAGAATCTAATGAAGTCCCAGCAGACCTACACACATGCAAATGCATCTGAATCTGAAAGAGGGTAAAATGTCATATAGTTTGAAAGTAAGTAATTCTTCAAACAAGTTTATTGGAGGCATATCCTAAATGTAAATGAATACAATTTCTCATTTCTCAAATGGGTATTATCCAAAAACAAACCCTTAGTAGATTAACCAATCCTATAATAGTAGTGCATGATAGTAGGTGCATGATAGTAGCTAGCTTAACCCAGCACAGTCACACTTATCAGGATTCACAAACCCATAAACCAAACTCGACCGATGTTGCAAATTTTTGCAAAGGATGAAACTTGAATCCCCAATAACAATCTGAGCTCATCACTACAAGCTAATCTCAAAAAAAAAAAAGGCAAAACATACGAAAATGCAATAAATGCAGCTGAAATGTTCGTCAACTTAAAACAAAGAGCTAAACACATCTTATCTCTCACAAAACACTACAGTAGCTGGTGAAAAGAACCGGACAAATCATCCACCGACAAAAACAACACAAAGATTCACACCAAAACCACCAAAACGTGCAATAGAATACCATTTACCCTAAAACCCCTAAATCTGATATTACAAATCTAACCCATAAAAAAATCCAAAGGGAACATTTTTCATTTACAATAAGAAACCCAGAAATTAATCACCCAATCTCTACCTGAAACCCCAGAAAATTGACACAACAACACAGAAAGGTACAATAAACCCTAGAAATAAAAAATCAACAAGAGAAGCAAGAGACAGAGATTAGAAAGGATGAAGAGTAGATTTACCTTGGTGGAGTGAAGAAGTAGGAATGGATAAGAGAAGAGAGAGAGAATCGGAGGAGTCGACGGCGCGAAGGACTAGGGTCGACCCAGAAGGGGGAAGGAGAAGAGTGAAGAAGAGGCTACTACTTACACACACACACACAAGGGTTACTTGCTTAGTAGATAATGCGAATCTATATATGCACCGTCCCATCCAACGGTCCACATTTCCCCCCTTTTACTTGGGCTTCTGGCCCGTTATCTCTTTCCTTTCAGCTTTCTGTACATTGGTCAGTCCACACCAAAGCCTGGGCCTCTCTCTTTCATTCGGGAGGCCCCCACAACTGAAAATTTGTGGACCTATGGGCTGCTGTGGGCTCCATCTTAGCATTTGCAATGATACTATTTTGGGATCGTAATATGCTCACTTTTTTAATAAGGTATTGAATCGTATTATACTCACTTTTATTATTGAATATTGATAAATGACTTTTATATGTGAGTGATTTAAGTGAATTTATCATGATTTTAATGGTGGTGATATAGTCTTAAGGAGGACTTAAGTGAGCTTTTGTCGATTTCTTATGAGTCTCGAAAAGTTTCCACCACCTGCCATATTATTCTTGAGGTCGGTTCACCACCATTTAAGTTATAGTAGCTATATGAAAATAATCTAGGTATAAAGGTCGATATACTAGTATCCAATAGTAAATGTGTGTATATTACGATCCAATACTCAAAAATATGGATATATTACGATCCAAAAATCTCAATAATAAAGGGTTGTTTACCTCAGAGGATGATTCATGAAATAAATGGATCATAAAGTTCCAAACAAGACTATGAGGCTTCGATTTGTGATAAATATAAATTTTAATTTTTTTTAATGTTTTTGTTTCGTATACTAGATGTTTTCGAGACATGTTTCATACTTAGTACATTCAACAAAAATATTAAAAAAATTAAAATTGATATTCTCACAAATTGGAACCTTATAGTCTTGCTTGAAATTTTAAGGTTCATTTGTTTCATGGACCATCCTTTGGTGTCAAAAACCCAATAATCTAAGCTTTCAAATCCTAAATAGAGCTTGTTATTTCAAAACTCAATTGAGCGGTATCTTCATTTAGGAAATAGGACATGTTCCTTTGACTTATGGTAAGTAATTTATTACTAATAAGTGTTTATTAGTACTGACTAGTACCGATCAATTCACTGTTGATCAGTGTTGATGAGTATCAGTGTTGATTAGTATTGATCAGTGTTGATCAATTAGTAGTTACAATTAACTATAATAATTATCAATATAATTAGTTATATTATGATATGATTTTTTTTTTAAAAAAAAGACATTATTCTTTTGTTTTCTTTCTTCAAAATAAGTTCAAAACTTTAAAATAATAACAACAAACTCCAATATAGCCCGCCTTGTGTGAGGTTTGGAGGATCTATATGTAAGCAACTAGCGGTAGTGAAAAAATCGGGTTCGGGTCAAACCAAGTTCGGACAGTTCAGACATTCGAACAAAATCCCCAAACTCGAACCCTGTTCGAATTCAAATTCAGACATTTTTTGGGTGTCCGAATTTGTTCAAACCCGGATTTTTCCGAATATAACCCAACCCGAATTTACATTAAATATATACATAATTCTAATATTTTGTCCAAATTCTAGTGTTCGAACACTGTCCGAATGCGTCTAAATTGGTCTGAACCCGAATTTGACACAAAATTCGGACGTCCGAATTTCTCCTCCCAAACCCGACCCGATTTTAGAATCGGACATAACCGAATTGTCCAAATTTAAAATTTGGACAAAAAATTGATGACCAAGCTCGGTTTTATTTGGGTCGGACAAATTCGGGTATTCGAGTCGAACGAAATTTTGTCAGCGCTATAAGCAACCTTCCCCCTATGCACCATGGTGGTATGAAAATGTTGATTTCGACGAACCCAAAAAAAATCTTTTGCAAATTTCGAACGAACATTTCAAAAATCAATTAGAAAACTGTTTGGGAAACTAAAAGAACAAGAGAAACAAGGGATAGGGAAAACTATATACCTATGTACTCTAAGTAATGAATGGATAATTAGGCATATCAAACATACCTGAAAATCACATGCACACACATAGACATTAAGACCACAAGAAACGCATAGAAAAGGAAACACAATGCAACATACTAGCAACCTATCACTACCTCGCTCTATCACCCTAACGTTAGTTCGCCAAACACCCCTATCTAGTACCATGTTCTCTACTAAACCTGTGTGTTTCAAATAAGCTCACCTTCTTTATAGACTTCTTATGCCTCCCACGTCTACAACAAAGCCGCCGTGCAGTCCTCTCCCATCTCTAGATGGGAGCAACCACACCCATTTTGTACACATGACCAAACCATCTTGGTCTATTCTCACGTAGTTTATCTTCAATAGAGGTTATCCCTAAGATATCGCGAGACACATAGTTTTTAATTTCATCCAACTTGATAAACCCATAAATCCATCAGACCATTATCATTTCTAACATCTTGAGTCGTTGACAATGCCCTCTCTTAATAGCCCAACACTCCAAACCATACAACGTAGCTGCTTTAATAACTGTGTGATACACCTTACCATTAAGTTTAGGTGTGATCTTCTTATGAAACAATACTCTTAAAGTTTCTTTCCACATGTATCAACCCGCCTTAATCTTACGCGTTATATCCTCATTAATGTCAACATCGCTTTACAAGATAGATCCCAAGTACCGAAATTTCTCCACTCTAGGAGTAACTACACCTTCAATGGAAGGAGTTTGATTGTGGCCATCTTGGTCAATCCCGCTAAAATGGCACCCCATATACTTTGTCTTCGACCTACTTAATATGAAACATCTAGGCTCCAATGTTCCAAACCAAAGCTCAACCTTATCATTTAGCCTCCCACAAGATTCATCAATAAGAACTATATCATCCACAAAGAGCATACACCATGGTAACTCATCTGAATATACTTTGTTAAGTCATCGATGACCATATTAAACAGAAATGCACTAAAAGCAGTCCCTTGATGTAGCTTGATGTCAACCGAAAATTCTTTTGTAGCTATTCTCACATAGGTTTTGACATTGTCATACATGTTTCGAATCGCTCGAATATAAGGATAACACGCTCATTTCACTTGAAGACACTCCCACAATAATTCCTTCGGCACCATGTCATAAGCTTTCTCTAACTCAATGAACACCATGTGAAGGTCCTTCCTCCTCTCTGTATACTGCTCCATAAGGCTACGCAAAAAATGAATGACTTCCATTATAGATCTCTCCGGTATAAACCCAAATTGATTATCAAACACCCCAACATCCTCTCTTAGCTTCCTCTTCATTACTTGTTCCCAAATCTTCATGTTATGACTAAGGAGTTTAATACCTCTACGATTATTACGAAATTGAACGTCTCCCGGCCTTGTTCTTGTATAAAGGAACGACTATGTTACTCTACCACTCGTCAAACATTCTACCTATTCTAAGAATATCATGAGAGAGTTCTGTTAACCATTGAATATCCGTCTCGCCTAAGCACTTCCAAAACTCCGCAAGAATACCATGAGGGTCTACTGCTTTCCCTATGTTTAGTTTCTTTAAGACATTTTACCTCCTTAAGTGTCATAGGTGGACAAGTACCACTATCTATACTCCCCTCACGGAAGCCTAACCCCTCACAACTGGAAATGACGCTCCTCTTCCCATTGTAAAGCTTAGCAAAGTAACACCACCCCCTTTCCTTAATTTGAGCTTCCTCCACCATGACTCTCCCATCATTGTTTTTAAAGCACCTAACACTTGCTATATATAGGTTAAAAAGTTTATTAACAATATTCTTTCATTAACAATACTATTAGTTATATTATAAATTTTTATTGGTTAGAATTAATAGTATAATTAGCTACATTAGCAATGACAATTAGCAATATAATTAGTTATATTCTTTTATTAACAATATAATTAATTATATTTTGAATTTTTAATAATCAATAGTATAATTACTTAGAAAAAGACACTATCTTTTTATTTCCTTTCTTCAGAACTTCAAGATTTTCAACCTCCATTCCAAGTCCTAACTTCATGTCATCTTCCCTCAATTTTTTTCCCAGTCTGATCTTACTTTATTACAATGTTTTATTTCATTCGCTCCAAAATATTATCTAACAATTGATATTATTTTTAGGGTGTTAATCCCTTTTCAAATCTCTTATGTTGTTGTCGTATCCTTCTTGTTCAAGTTTAAGTTGCTAATTTTCAAGTAAATTAATTTCAAATTATCTTTCTGTTTCTTTTAATGAATATTTATGGTTAGACTTGATGTATTTTTATGAATTTTATTGCTTTTTTTATTTAGCTTCGTGTTTGATTTGATGAATCATGTAAATAATATTGGAGATGATACACGCTATTATAATAGAAAACTACACTAGTATTCTCCAAAAAAGAAAAAAAATAATAGTACAATTATATACTCAAAATTTAGAATTCCATCCATGTGTCTTGAACTTTGAGTTTTCTATGCATGAAACATTTCAACGGACGTAGTAGCTTATGACAAATAGATCGCATATGTTTTAGCCATGCTCCCTTTACTTTACCAAGATATTGGAGTTGTGAGACATGCATAATATGCATTGTAAACTTATAACTTATATAATATGCATAATTGTCTTGCAAGTAAATGTAAAAAATAAAAAAATACTTTTGTTGTATACTCTTCATTACTTATACAAGAAGAAATACTAGAAAAGATAACATTGTTTATATCATCTTTTACGTATTATTGTGTTTGGTATATTTTGTGCAATCCGTGTTAATCAAATATGTAAAGAATTTACAAAATTGTAATTGTAATGATTGTTTTTTTTTAAAAATCTAATTTAGTCATTTAAAAAATTAACTATTTAATTATTAACAAATTAAAAATGTTTGGTGTACTAATCAGTGTTGAACAATGATGACTAGTGTTGAACAATATTAATTAGTGCTAATCAATACTGAAAAGTGTTGATCAATGCTAAATGTTGATGATAAGTACTTAATTACCACGAGTTTAAAGGAACAAGCCCTTAGTAGAAAATATTATTAGGAGATCACATTTTTAAAAGGGTTTTTGGATGATAATATACCAACCTTTGGGAGTGCTGGATTGTGATATACCAACATTTACTATTGGACAACAATATCCCTGACTTTTATACTTGGGTGACATTGTTATACCAAAATTAACTAAAGGGGTGTGAATCGGTCTCCATGCGCACTAACATGGCTGGCGAAGGGAAAAAAATTGTCCCAAGCCAATGACTTGACTAAACCCTTAGTTTTTCTCACTAACCCACATTATAAGACATTTGTTGGTTGTGTTTCACGTCAGTATGAAGATCGATTCACCACCCCATTAATCACTATATTAGGGCTGATTTTTTAAACGTGGGTTAGTGAGAAAATAGAGAGATTAACGGGGTTATTGGGCAAGGGCCGATTATTTTTCCTCCGCCTGTCACGTCAGAATCGAGACCAGTTAACAGTCACCACCCCCTTAATCACTGTTGGTATAATAATCTCACCTAAGTATAAAGATTAGGGATATTGTTGTCCAATAGTAAAGGTCGTTATATTACAATCCAATACCCCCAAAGGTCAGCAATTGTCATCCAATATCCTTTTTAAAATTGATTATTGGCTAACCTACATTCAATAATAAATATTTAGAGAGGACAACCAAGTAGGCATGACAACGAGTCGGAGGCGAATCGGAGGTGGGTACCTCCACCTTCGCTCCAATTAAAATAATCGGAGGTCGAGATTCACCTCCAAATTCGATTAATCAGAGGTGGATGAACCTCCACCTCCAATTATAATCGGAGGTGGAGGTCCTCAGATTATAATCGGAGATCCAATTAGTATTTGTATTATTTATTTATTTATTTATTTATTTCTATCGTTTTGACAATATTTTTTGTAATTTAATATATCATACTCATTACTTGTAAAAAATGAAACACCAACAACAAATCAAAATATTTTTTTATGTAACAAAAATATAACATTACAACAGGTCAGAAAAAGTCTGTCAACTGTCAAAATACTAGCAATACACCCTTTCTTAAAAAACAAACTAAGCTTTAAATTCCCCCCTAAATTCTCAAACTCGGTCATATAATAGTTTTTCAGATTTTTTTATATATTTATTATTCTAATCGGACTTAATCGGGCTTACTCGGATCGGAGGCGGTCACCTCCATATCTGCTCCAATTATAATCGAAGTTGGACTTTCTTAATCGGATTCGGATTCAGATTTCTTTTTATCAGACTTGAACCGAATTTTTTACTGTAGATCGGAGCGGATTTGCTTCGGATGTGACTGTCATGCTCACAACCAAGTGAAGAGTTGATCGATTCCAACGAGGCCTAATTAAGATACCAAAAATACATCTCATTAAAATTGAATGGTCTTATGAAAATCACAAAAGTGCTCCCATTGAATTTTGTCAACCTTCAGTTTCGCTTGGAAAATGTGCATGATCCTGGGAATGGTGGTGTCACATGGGAATCCTCGTCCTAACTTGGGCCTTGCTCCGCATTGGGGAAAATTCCATGCCTTCAGTGTGGATGAGGATGACGATGGGGATGGGGCAAGTTTCTAAATCTCCGTGTGGGGAAGGGACAAGGATCAAGACAAAGTTTTCCCTGTCCCCACTGGGAAAAATTACCTGCAACACATCCTTGTATCTCGGTCCTTGATTTCTATTAAAACACATAATAAGCTTTATATATTAAGATCATACACATAAGATTAGGGGCATATTATAATTTTAGTTAAGTCAAAAAGCTTATACACATATATAAGGAAATTTAGATAGCAAAAGATAAGTTTGGAAGAATCATGTATCTCAAATTACCTCCTTTCTTGAAACGATAGAGCAGAAACCATATTTATACATCATTAATGCTAGACATATAAAATGAATAGAGTGCTAAGCAACAAACTTAACACTACTAGCACAAGGGATGCAGTACAAGACCTACAAGTACTCTTATTTGTTAATACTATCCCTTAAGTAGCATGAGGGTTAACAATGCTTAACTTGGATACCAAATATTGAAATAGATCTCTTCTAAGGGTCTTGGTAAAAATATTTGTAGGTTGTTTCTTGTTATGTATCTTCTCCAAGGGTCTTGGTAAGGGTCTTAGATGGAGCTATCGGTCCTCAACCTTCTCTCAAATGAACTGACAATCAATCTCTATATGTTTGATTATTTCATCCTTAACGGGATTGCTAGCAATGAGTAAGGTTGCTTGATTATCACAAAATAAAGTGTCAGTGATAGTCCTAAAGTGGCGATAAAGGTTCTTAGAGAGATTAGTTTACACGTAGTTGCTTCCATGGAACGGTATTCTACTTCTACTGAAAAACGAGATATCGTAGTTTACTTCTTGCTTTTCCAAGATACATGTGTTCCTCCAACTGTAATGAAATCTGCCGTTATAGACCTTCTAATAGTAGGACATGCTCCCCAATCTGATTCATAGTAGGCGACAAATTAAAGGTTGGATTTTTTTGGCAAAAGAGTTTTGTGCCTAGGTGAGTCCTTAATATAATGAATCACCCTCTTTGCTGCTTTCATATGTTCTTACTTTGCATTTTGCACGAATTTAGAAAGAATGTGAACAACATACGTGAGGCCAGGTCTCATTAGAGTCAAATATATTGATCTACCAACAAGCCTCCTATTTGAAGTTGGGTCTTGTGAAGGCTCTATTGAGACAAGTGCAAGTTTGTGATTCTACTGAATAGGGAAAGGGGTAGGCTTGGCTCCTAATATTCCACATTCATGTACAATTTTGAAAAGCATACTAAAGTTGACAAAGAAACAAACCATTTTCACCTCTTGCCACCTCAGTCCCCAAAAAATAACTTCAAGGGCCTTAGATCTTTAATACTAAAGCACCTATCTAAATAAGACTTGAACCTTTTTGCATTTAGGCGCATTATTGATAGCTGGAATTATGTTATCAACATAAACCAAAACCACCATAAAACTCCATCTCTTTTATATGTAAAGAAAGAATAATTTGTATAGGACTTTACAAACCATACTCACAAAGAGCTTAGATGATAGCTTTGCAAACCATTACCTAGGTACTTGCTTCAGTTCATGAAGAGATTTTGTTAGTCTGCATACTTTGTTTAGTAAGGAGGCTTTATAACCTAACGATAGTTTCATATAGAATTCTACATAGAGGTCTCCGTGCAAGAAGGCATTATTAACATCTGTTAGGGTTTTAATATAAGAGCAGATCTATCACAGCGGAAGTGAAAATAAGATGACTGCTGGATATCGAGAAAAAATAAATGCAAGAATAAAGGGGACAAGGATTTAACGTGGAAACCCAAATAGGGAAAAAACCACACGCGACACAAACGCTAACGAATCCACTATTGGTAGAGAGTACAACGAACAATCTCCTCCCGAGATCCAACAAAGAGAGTATTACAAATATCTCAAACACCGAAAGAGATCCACCCGAAAGAGACACATGCTCTTTATCAACAAAACTCTGAACAAAACCTCTCTCACCATTGGGAATACGAAATTTCTGAATATCATAATACACATCCTCCCACAGGAGGTGCCCCAAACTTGACCACACCAAACAAGACGAATAAGACCCACTATTTATAGGGAAAACTCCCTATAAACCTACCTTGATTCCCACTCCAATTAGATTTAGAATCTAATACAATTAGGAAACCCAACATAATAGGGAAACCTAAATAATATCCCAATATAATTAAGAAATAACTAATTGCGAGATCAAGAAACTGAGCGATTTTAGGACACTTTCCTAACAACATCTAATTGATATAGTTCCCAACCTTTAGCTATAGCAACAAATAGGAAGCAACGAACACTAGTCATTTTTGCAGCAGGTGCAAATATTTCATTATAATCGAAACCTTCTTTCTGATGGTCTCCATGAATAACAATCTAGCTTTGTATCATTGGACAAATCAATCCATGTTGTATTTTACTCAATAGACCCATTTGAATTCCATAGATCTTTTTCCAACAAGAAGGTCAAAAATATCCTATATGCTTGTTTTGTGGAAAGCCTACACTTCTTCATTCATTGCATATTCCACTTACCTTCCTTGATGATTTCATGAAAGAATATAGGCTCATTAACTTTCATAATACCTGTCAAAAACTTTTTATACGAAGGAGAAAATTGCACACAACTTTACATGATTATGCAAAGAATAAGGTGTATTTGGAGACTCACTTTGGATGGGCGAGGTAGCGAGGACGGGGTTCTTGATCTTGCATTGTAGCATATATAATCATTTAGTTGGGTTGTTAGTCTTCGAGTCCGTTGAGATCTTCTGATTTCCACAACAGTAGACTGATTTTGGTGATAATTGGACTAGTATGAGCCTATCACAGGTGGAGACGCTTGCAGCCCAACGTCACTTATTTATGATTCAGGCGTGACAACTTGTACAGTTGGCTAACTTTCACGGTTTCCTTTACTTTTAGACCCATTTTTTGGCCCAACCGTAACATCGTCTACAATATCATTTCTTACTTCATCTGTTTCAGCAGCCCGAACAAAGAGTCTTCGCTGAGTTCAACCCATTATTTCCATCACTTGAGTTACTCTCTTCTGGCTCATGACCTGAGCCTCCAAATTGTACCCATTCAGCATCCTCAAGAGCAAGTTGTTTGTCCACTATAGATGTTATTGTAATTTTCTCTTGTGCAGTTTTTCAAAGGGAAAAATATCTTCAATAAACTTAACATCCCTTATTCTCTTCTTTTAAAAAACACTCATGTTTCTCTAACTTCCATCCTTTCATTCCAGGACGTTACCCAACAAAACACATTTTCTACAACATGGAGCACATTATCGGTTTTTCTATTTTAAAGGAGAATGAAGTTATGGAGGTAGGAGTTAGATGCGGATGCTAGTTTTAATGGTGAATTGTTACTAACAAGAAAGATGTTTCTTTAGCTTTTGATACAGGCGTTTTGTGTCAAACATCCTGTGTAAATACAATGTACGTAAAGAGAGAGAGACAGAGCGATCTGAAGTATGAGTTACCGTGCGATTCAAAGAAACGGTGTCACATCCTATGTTGAGCATAAAGACTCGGTGGCGTTTCCAAAGCCTCACCCTTTTTTTGCCCCGCCTTAAAGTGTCCGATGATAATTTTCTCTCTTTATATTTTTGCTATACTTTAACCTTTCAATCACATAAAATTATAATTAATGAAGTTAACCAATTTTTTTTGAAACAAATTAATTTGACTCACTCTTAATCGTGTTGTGATTTAACAGGCATCAAGCTGAGCTTTCTGATGCCAGGGCTAGGTCTGAGCTGTTAGACATGAGGCTCAGGAAGGTATCCTCAAATGATTCTTCTTTTTTCCCCTAAATATTGTATACATATGTTTTGAATTTGTGATAAATACCAGTAACTATTATACAATTTTTAGAATTCAGACGTCATTTAAGTATGTGGATGTTGTTAAAATATATTTTCCCTTGCATTAGTATACCCTATGCTTATGTATGGAAATCAAATGAACTTATCATCCAATTGTTCAATCTACTTTTAGCATTGTGCATCATCAATCGTCATTTTCATCGTCAACATTACTGTATCTGTATTTTTCTCATAGATATAAATAGTGGTATTGAGTTAAGCATAAAAAGTTCTAAAATTACACGATGAATTGTTGTAAGGGTGTCAAAATGGAAGAGCTTTGTTTTTGTGTCAGAAAATTTCATGGGTTGATCATCAAAGATGTGATGTTTATGTAAGAAATGAGTACATTGAGACTAAATTAGTTATACTTAATGCAAAATGTGACATCTCTCAACATGATCTTGGGCATTGTTAGTTTTTTTGTCAATACTCCACAACACTAATTCACCAAATCTTCCAACAAACTTATGCGGGCTATTAGTGTGATAAGGGTTTGTTCTTTCCAAGGGTTGAATTACATATGGGAAATAAGTTGGGTAAATACAGGGAAGACTGTGTACGTTTAAATCAATGTAGGGAGGTTAGCTGGTTAAGTTTAGGTAAATTTAGGCACGTGTGCAAAGGTTGAGTACATTGACACAACCAAGCTGACCTTTGAAAAGAACAGTCCCCTAAATGTATTATATGATTTGGCTAATAGAGAAATTCAATAACCAGACCATTCTTTGGAATGCACATCTTGATATTAGATCAAACAAAATAGAGAAAATTGCATGATATGTGGGACTTATTCAAGTGGAAACTTCAAGATTAATACCTTAAAATGACACCAGAATAGACTCAACTCTTTCCTAAATTTTCCACGTCAACGAAAAACAATCGCAATCAATTTCGAACAGAGATCAGTGACTAGAATGTGACACAGGAGCTTGCGAAGAAATAAGAGCAACTCATTCCTAAACCTGCCATGTTATTACAAATTTTCTAATTTGAAAATTGACTAGAAAATCAATTTTTTTTAAATTTAAAAAGTTGAAGATCAATTTTCTGAACAGAGAATAAGTATTTCAGATTGGAAAATTCAAGGATGTATATAGGTGTGTGTGGGTGTGTGACCTATTCAGAAAATGCACTTTCATATTACAAATTTCATTTTTCAAATAAGAAAATGAGATATTAGGTAAGAAATAAGGTAATTTTCTTTAGTTTTCTGAATTAACTGTTTTATTATGCAATGTTCACATTTAATTTTATTCATTTGATTATGATTGTAGGACAACTCTGGCACCATGAATCTTACTCCTTCCACAAGTAGTCCAGCAAGGACAGCGGCATAGCACAATCCTGGTTTCATTCATACACATTTCTTGAAGGATTTGCAGTTCAACAGGTCGTAACAATCTTGCAAAGTTCTCCTGCTCAGTTGAAAGCAAGTAATGGATAACTATGTTATCTTTAGTTTCGTTGTTTTGTTCTTGTTACTTTTTGGTGTGTTGGTTGTCTGTAATATAGTTAATGAACATCAATGAAAGAGAGAAATCTGAAAATATATCAACCTTAGCCAATTATACTGATAGATATGCTTAGTTGGGGGAATTTGATGCATTTGCTTAGTTGGGGCAATTTGGTGTTGTTATAAGCTAATTGGTATTATAATTAGGGAGTAAGTATCTAGGGGTTTGAGTGCTTTATTTTTTTTTGTACTTGAAATGGGTGTCTCTTAACTAAACATATTTTTGTAATGTTATTAAAGTTCTCTTATGATTACATGTATTACAAAGATGGGGAATGCTTACCATATGGGATATTACACTGATGAAACTGGAAGATAGTTGGTTAGAATGGAGGCTGAGTACATGAACACACGGTACTAAATAGATTAAAGTTTATTGTTGTAGGATATATATGTTCTTGAATGGTCGAAATAATACTGAAAACCTTATAATCATTCATATATGTTTGACAATCTGCACTAGAATTTGTAGTTGAAGGGTTTTGACGTACCTGAATTGTATGTACCACCCCTCTGGTTGGCTATTTGACAAGTTTTTGCTTCAGAACAACTTATGCTGCAGAAATTTGAATTTTGACTGTGTTTAAGTATTTGAATGTTTTTAAATCACCCGGTGGTTATCTGGGTGTATCATGTGTTATTTGTTTCTGGTTGGTGGCTATTGTCTATATATAGTAGTCACCAACTCTTAATTAACCTAGGATTTTTTAGGGTTTCTAGCTGTCTATATTCGGGTATGATTTTGCTGCCGTCTATCTTAAATGATTCTTTTAATGTTAAATTCTAAATGACATCATCCATTAATTCAATTTATGATATATTTATTTGTAAAACTATGAGATATTAATTTATGAGATAAAACAGCCAGATTTAATTTATTTATGAGGTATTATATTTAATTTTAGTCAAATAATTTATGAGATAGAACATTCAAATATAATCTATGAGATAAATCACCCAAGTGAAACCAAAAAAACTGTGACTACCAGATATGAAAATGTATCATTAATTTCTAAAACTATCTACATCTCACGAGGAGAAATATAAAACTAGTCCTAGGATTAAAAAAAAAGAAAATAAGGAAATCTAGTAAAGGGATGAAGATAAACTAGTCCTAGGATTTAAAAAAAAAAGGAAAACATAACTAGTCCTAGGATTTAAAAAAAAGAAAATAAGGAAATCTGGTAAAGCGACGAAGATAAACTAGTCCTAGGATTAAAAAAAGACAATAAGGAAATCGGGTCAAAGTTGACACTAGGGGAATTGGAAAACCTGACAATTAATTCTCGATCGGTATTGTCTCCTTTTTCTACTGTCAAAATTATGTGCTTCTTAGATTTTGATAGTTGTGTTTAATTTGGAAATATTTTGATGTTTGGGTTTTATATTATATTCCTCATGATAACATATGCTAATTTATTTTGTTAAATATACGACGATAAAAATATAACTTAAATGTACATTTGCCTTAAAGTTGAAAGTATCCACCACCTATGAATCATGATATGCCTTTAGGTGGAGTGACCCATCCAAATCTATCTAACGCTAAATTCCAACAACTTTATGGATTCAACCTACACAATCTTTTGGAATATTTAACTAAGGTATGTTAGGAATTCAGAGATGGGATTGATGCTTTAAGGCATGAATGTGATCACTTTCTTTAAGACAAGATTTGCCCCTCATGCAAATTCGTGTCTCCAAGATACAACAAAGCTTCCTGGATTGACATATATATAATCAATCCCCCTTGATGAACTTCTCTGTCTGGATAAGGAGATAAGGATAAGGATGATGGCATGGCACATTCAATGCTCTTGGACAGGATGAACGGTTGGCAGTTAATCCTGTCCAACTGCATTCAACTGTTAAAAAAAAACAAAATAATAATAAATAAATGTTATTTAGTTGTCAGCTCCTAAGGCTTCGAGCTCACGTGTCAAGAGCCAAGTGCGCCTACTAAGCGCCTCTAGCGCCCTACAGCCCACGCCGCGTGTGCGTGTGCGGTTCAATGCGAGCATTGAACCTTAACCCAAGCACAGGTTAGCACAGTCCATAGAGTATTTATTTATAACCCAATATGACTCTTTAACTTATAAAGAGCTAGAGGTTATTTTATTTTGTCCATGTGGGACAATAAATAGGAGAACCTATTTATACTCCCTAGGAGGTAGAGACAATACTATTCTATCGATGTGGGACATTCAATAGAATAAATACATTTATTTCCTTTATAACTTTTACTAACTATTCAACAAGGTATGCATTTGAAAAATAAAACAAAACTACTAACATATGTGAGAATGTTTACTAGATATTTTCTCATTAGAGCTAGGTATGAAAATTATGTACCTGACTTGATTAAAGATTACAAGTATATGATTATATGTGGTGGAGGATGAGATTTCCAAGATTGTCGTTAGTTATAAAAAAACTTAATGATACTATCACTTGGAATCAGATTACTAGGTCTAGTTATAAGATTTTTTTAAATAAAGAATATTAATAACATATTTCATTTGACATCATCCAACTATAAGTCATAGTAAGGTTATATTTGAGTATGCAATTATAACAAGGACAAAGGGTGAACCAAACCTCAGACCTGATGTATTTAGGGTTTCAATCCTAACCACTAGGTAACAATTTATTGGTTGTATTGTATATGGAAAACTAATGATCTAGACTTGTGATAAATGTTATGCTTGCTAAACACTTCTTCTCATTCTCATGAAAATGTTATTCTGGGCATCTATGGCTATAACCTATGCAAGCCAATGACACATCTCAATAGTTGGAAGTATATAAATGGTCGAAATAATACTGAATATTTTATAATCATTCATATGTGTTTGACAATGTGCATAAATGTTATTCTGGGTATCTATGGCTATAAACAATGAAAGTCAATGACACATCTCAATCGTTGGAAGTATATGAATGGTCGAAATAATACTGAATATTTTATAATCATTCATTTGTAGTTGAAGGGTTTTGACGTACCTGAATGATATGTTCTTTACTGGTTCACCACCCCTGTGATTGGCAATACGACAAGTTTTTGCTTCAAAACAACTTACGCTGCAGAAATTTGAATTTTGATAGTGTTTTTAAGTATTTGAATGTTTTTAAATCACCCGGTGGTTTTCTGGGTGTATCATGTGTGGTTTCTGGTTGGTGGCTATTGTCTATATATAATAGTCACTAACTCTTAATTGACCTAGGATTTTTTTAGGATTTCTAGGTGTCCATATTTGGGTATTATTTTGTTGCCATCTATCTTAATCAATTGGAATTTTTAATGTTATAATCTAAATACCATCATCCATTAATATTGATGGTTAGTTACTTGTTTGTTAGGATTTAGATATTGTTTCTCAATTGGAATCTTATATAGGTATTTGTAACTAATAAATAAATATAATGAATGAAAATCTTGGATGTAATTTAATGATTTTGTTATTTAAAAATATTCAACACAGTTGCACTGAGATTTATTGTTTGTGTTTGATTTGAACTGATTGTGAACCACAGATATAATTTATGAGATAAAACAGTCAGATATAATTTATGAGATTAAACAGCCAAGCGAAACCGAAAAAAATGTGACTACTATATATGAAAATTACTCATTAATTTCTAAAACTATCTACATCTCACGAGAAGAAATTTGCGATGATGATAAACTAGTCTTAGGATTAAAAAAGTACAATAAGGAAATTGGGTAAAGATATGAAGATAAACTAGTCCTAGGATTAAAAAAAACACAATAAGAAAATCAGGTATAAGTTGACACGAGGGGAGTTGGAAAACCTGACTATTCATTCTCGTGCTTAGTCTATAATGATAGGATCGGTGCTGTCTCCTTTTTGTTCTGCCGGAATTTTCTGTTCATCATCAGGTATAATGATTGGATCAATGATTTCTCCTTTTCCCTCGAATGGGATACCTTGATTGTTGTCTTGTATGATGAATGAGTCTTCCGAACTTTCATTTTCTTCAACTTTCATCATTTCATCATCGTTTGGTATGATGATTGGATCATCAATTCCTGCATTTCCCTCAACTCGGACAATTTGGTCGTTAACATGTGGTTGTGCGATGTATTCGTTTCCTTGTTCGTCATTTTTGTAGAATAATGGTCTTGGATTATTTTCTTGGTAGTTCTGGTGGTGATTGGATTCTTCTTCAAATAGTCTCTTTAGGGTAGAAAATCATGGGTGAAAATTTACGACGTGCCTAATTGCCTCATTACCATAGTTGACTTCCTCCATCATTGTTCGGAAAAAAAACGCATTTCAATGATGTCTTTGGTGTGGTTTGGGAATTCCATGATAAAGTAGAAAATTGTTGATTGGCTTTGTATAACTTGGATTTCAAATGGTTTGGAATTTTTTCGATTAAGATTTTGATTTTCTGTGTTATATATGTATCCGTTTGCATTACATTATCATGGAGTTGAGAGGGTGGAGGTGGGGGTGTGGGGTTGTGAAGTGTGTAAGTGGGTTCTGTGGTTGCAGTTGGTGGACGAAGGCAGCTGTTTATATGAGGTATTAGTTGATATTAATGTTATTAATTTTTGATGAATTTAAGTTATTCGTGATAATTTCTACTGACAGTTTCCTAATATGTTTTATGTTGAAGTATTTTACACTTGAGAATTATTGTTTATTATTAAGTTTATTCGTAAGTTAATAAAATTTATGTGGTAGTTTTTTTTTTCAAATAGATTAGTGTTACTATTGTTATTATTCATTATATTTTTTGGTTTCATATTCTCAAAAAAATTCATGCTAAAATTTACTTTTAAAATATTAATTTCTAATTATATTTTATTATTATTATTATGAAATAGAAATTTATATTAATGTTATTTTTTAATTGAAAATAGGTTATAACTTATAATGACTGTAATAATTGATTATATTAATTATTATTGATATCATTGAATTTTTTGTTTAATTAAATTTTTTAAAATATTAATTAAATATTATATTTATAATTGTTTATACTATTTAGCAATTAAGGTTATTTTTATTGTAAACAAAGTAGGTTATTGTTATTGTAATTAAACGTCATATGAATTATTATTGGCATTGTCAAATTTTTTTTCCTATAATATTAAATTTATAATTTAAGTTATCATTATATTAATTATTATTACTGTTAAATATTAATTAATTATACTATTTGTTATTAATTTTTGATGCAGTTAAATTTTTTATTATAATTATTACTAGTTGGCAGTTACATGATATGTTATTTATTTAGTGGCTCCTGTATTGTTCTAAGTTAGATTGATGCCCTGCTGACTTTTTCTTGTTTTTTGCCATTTGTAATTGGCTGTACAGGTGTTATCTGATATGTCACTCCAGATGGATAATATCCATCTTGAGGCAAGCTGGTTATCACGATCCTATTTAAAATATGCCTATGTTTTCTCTCAACCCTCCTATTTTGCTAGAATGTGTCTACACAACTAATGTAGTGGAAAATTAACTTTTTCACAAAGAAATTAGTCATGCACTTTGATTTGAATTTCAGACCATTGTCATTTTGAATCACCTTAATATTTTTCCCAAATTGATTTTATACCAAAAAAAAAATGAAACTTTATAAATGATATTTGGTTTCACCTTTTGCGATGATCAAATTTCACATGCTTTATCATTTCCACCAACTAACAACTATCTTGTAATTCATTATCTCGTTTGATGGGTGCCCCAATCTCATATGATGAATTCTTCTTGTGCGCACAACATTAGTTTGGCTTGTCCTTGATGCTCCTTGTAGAAGTAGACCTCGTGGCGCTGCTTACCCATACCAATTAGAATCCTCGAGGCTCGGTCTTGCAAAATACAAAAATTTCATCAAATGTAGTTGTGCAGTTCAAATATTTGCATAAATGATAAACTGTGACAAGATTATTTGCTGCCACAAATTTATTATTTTCAAGCCCATTTGTAATAGGCCCAAAGACAAAACCAAGTTATTAAGCTTGGTGCGATGGCCATTGTTGTTCACTGCTTCCTCTAGGCGCACAAATACTCTTTCATCAACATCAAAAACACCTCCATCATCAACTGAAAGGAAACCACCGGCCACGGTGGTAACAATTCCATGTCGTTGGTAGTTTCAATTGGGTCTTTTTACTCCTTTTATTCGACCACCACATTCGCGACCACTCTGGGTTCTCCTTGCATGGATGTTGTCTTGTGTGCCCCAACTAGGTAGATATTCGATCAGCTCGAAACAACCTATGATCTCATGACCCACTTTTCTACAATGGTTTCACATGGGTCTTTCCTCGATCTTCGTTTCTTGCCATGCGCCGATAGTAAAAGCTACTACCGCATCCTTGGTTTCTTAACTCTTCAACATCCTTTGATGTTTTTCTTGCTAGACCAAATTAAAGATTACGTCTAACATAAGTAAGGGATCCATGACAATGATTTGGCTTCTCAAACTTGAATACTTAAGACCATTCGGACCCATTAAAAACCGATGTGTGCTTTCTCATTTTAGAAGAGCATTGAGACTCAAGGTTACTAGTGCACTTTCGACGAGTGTATTCGACATATCTTCATAATTCCCCAATTCCATCCACATAGTTAACAACATAGCATAGAATTATCTAAAGTCAAGTGTTCCCTGCTAGCACGATGAGATTTAATGTTTTAGTTGGTGGGGTTTTGGAGTGTTGGATGTTGAATGATCTACTCAAATCATCCCACGATAATTTTGCTAAATCGATTAAGGCAATGTGGAATGCAATCTTGGATTAGTTGAATTTTGCATCCACATATAAAGCATGGATTTAATCTCTTTCTTTAGTTGGTTTGGTGATTCTTCCATCAAAGAATTTTATCTTGTTCTTGGCTTTCAGTGTGATTTGTACAAACTACTTCTAAGTCTCGTAATTACTCCCACCGAAAATCACAGAGGTAATGGAAATTCTTGAGCTTTTACAATAAAAGCGTTCTTCATCTGGCTTAGGTCCTGCTTTAGGTTTGGTCGAGACAACCATTTTGTTCTTGCCTTTCTTATCAGCAGGTCACTTTATGATCTTGTTAGCATTCTTGAACTTTCTCTTCCCCTTATTGACTATAAGGACATTTGAGCTAGCCTTGGGAGCTATCTTAATGTCCCTCTTTGCAATGACCATCATCGCATAAACTTCCATCAGAGAGTTCTTATTCCCTTGCATGTTGTAGTTTAGCCTGAAAGTGTTAAGCCCTTCATGCAGAGTGCTTAGAAGAACGTCAGTAGTCAACTCCGGGATATAGGGGAAGCCTAACCTTTCCACGGACTCGAAGAGATCGATCATCTTCAACTCATGGGGTCCAACGGGCTTACCAACCTTAGGTCGAATGCGAATAATTCAATCACTTATTTCATACCTCTCAATTCGAGCATATTCTTGAAACATGCTCTTCAGTTGAGTGATAATCTCATGTACCTTCTTATTCTCAAATTGCTCTGAAGCTCAGGAGTTATAGTGGCCAACATGATACAACTAACTTGGACATTGTCATCAAAATGACATTGCCACTTGTCGTTTTCAGCTCCAGTTGCATTTTCCTTAGGCTTGTTCTTTAAGGCTTTCTCTAGAACATATTCTCTCTATCCGCCCTGAGGACAGTTCTCACATTTCGGTGCCAATCAAGAAAATTAGTCCCGGAGAGTTTCTCTTTGTCTAAAAGAGAACGAAGGTTAAGGGTGTTGTTGTTGGTGTTTGCGTTAGACATCTTGATTCTGACAAGAGATAAAGGTTTTAATTTTAATTATTATTCATCAAAAGAGAAATTAAGCTATTTTAATTTCATTCAAACCATTCCATTAACTCTCACTTAGCATTTCAATTTTAACCAAGACCTACAAGACACATGGGGTCAAGTGGACTTTTACCCAACAAAACTCGAACTCATGTTACCTTTGGTGGATCATCTCATGATCGATCATTCAAAATTATTATTGGCAACAAATTTATATCGAATATTATATTTCTCTTCTTTGCTTTTAGCCTAAAACTATTTTGATAGCTAATTTGAATTGACCTAACTCCCTCCCTACTTATTAGTGATAGACAAAATAACTTGCTTTGGCGATACTATTTTCCATCTAAGTGGTGTTTTGGTAGGTTGAGCGATAATTCAATTTCGAGAGTAAGTTTTATTAACCTAAACATCTGATTCTAGGTGAGCTCATTCGAAAAGCATAAAAGGTATAGTAAAACAACATGTTATAACGAATTAAAACATAAATAATAAAACCCTTAGTGTGACCACCTAGACTTAGTCAAACTAATTTAACTAAGCCTTAAGGCTCTACTTGGAAGGAGAGTAAAAAATGGAGAGTAGGAGTTCATAAGAGTAAAGGAGGGTGAGAGTATGGGAGGGTTCATAAGGGTAACTACTTACCCCTGCTTGGGAGAACAATTTGGAGAGTTCATAAGAGTAAAATGTTAATTGACATATTTACCCTTTCATCTAGAGAGAGAATGAACAGTGTTGCTGAAAAATTGAAATTAGGGCTAGGGGTATAATGGTAATTTTCTATGTTATGTATACTTTACACTTGTTTACACCCAAAATTGGGGTATTAAAAAAATAAGAGTAAAGAGGAGTAAAGGGGGTAAACCCTACTCCCTCTTACTCTCCTTTACCATCCCTCACTCTCTTCCCAATTGCAAGAGTAAGGTGGAGTAGGAACTCTCCTTAACCCCTCTTAACTCCCCTTTACCCCTCTCCCAAGCAGGCCCTAACAGTTTAAAAGAACCCCTTCTTGGATTCACAACTTACTTAGACATGACTCCCACTTGGATTGAAACTTCCATTGTTGTTGGGCTCCCAAGTAACTTGATCCAAGTACAATAATTTTACAAAGTGGACCTCTTACAAAGAGGTTTTACATGAATTAAATAAACTCAACTGAAATTTAAATTTAAATAATTAAATGACGACAAACATGTCATATTTCACCAAACCCCGTAGACCGGTAAAACGACTATCTATGACCATACTAGAAACACATGCAAACTAACAATATTGAAATAATTATATCAAATATAACACATGATTAAATAACAAATTAAGAAGGCATATTTATTGCAATAGCACACAAAAGGAAACAAATTAAGACTAAACAGTTTCAACAAAGTTTTCTAAACATTTTGCATGATTAACAAATTATAACAAAATTTCAAATTTTGTCTTGATTGCCTAAACAAATTTAGGCTTTAGGGAAAATACCTTTACATACAAGTTACTTAATTTCCTAAAATTAAGTGTTTCAAAAGATATTATATCTATTGAAAATTATGAAGTTTCCTAAACTTAACAAATTTTATAGGATTTTATGACTGATATCTAATTTAGTAGCAATAGGGTTTGATATTTAATTTTCAAAAACTAATCCCAAATGCTAAATTAAAAGCACGTTTTCGTCGACACTGCTGGCAACACGGTATGTGTTGCTTCCTAGTGTAGACTATTCAGTGGATGAAGAACTTAAATAAAATATCAATTAACTTCAGAACTTAATGACATAAATTTTCTCGTATGATAGAGTCATCCAATAACCTATTGTAAAATTTTCAGAATTTCATCAAATTTATTCAGTGGATGATTTTATTTTATTTTATTTTATTTTCAAAAACTACTAGCTGATTTATTGGGAAGGAAGGTGGTTTTATTATCAGCCATCATATTATATTTGTATGCCCCAAATTACTTCTTCTTACCTTCCTACCGTATATTTCTTTTTACTGGATCCGCTCCCTATATATATGGTTATGGTTATATAAATTTATATATATGGATAATGTGGTCATGGTGTATGGTTATGGATATTAGTGGTTATTGATAATAGAAAATTTATACTTTTGCAAGGCCTACAAAGTTAACTGTTTGTACACAACTACACATATTACATCTATATAATGGATTATGGTCATGGATATTGGGGAATTTCATTACTAATATATATATCTTGATAACATTGATATAATTTTGACTGATGAGAGTATGGTCATAAATATTAGGGGGTGTGGTCATGGAGTGTGTGAAACAACAATTATGTTGGACTAAATATAATTCATACAATTTGATGACTTCCGTTTTTCTTTAGTTTTTGATAGTAATGAAGTTAAATTTCCTACAATTTAGGGAGGGAAATCTCTCTCTCTAATTCTATGTATGATTGTCACCAATTATATCTACCTAACTGAATTATTTATTTTTCCGAATACCACTAGTCGATTTATGAGGAAGAATGTGGTTTTATTATCAACCATTGGATTAGATTTGTACGCTTCATATCACTTCTTCAGTTCTTCCTAACGTATCTTTCTTCCTCCCGGACCCATTCAGTTATATATATATATATATATATATATATATATATATATATATATATATATATAATTTGCGTTTATACATTGTACATTAGCATATTATGGTTGTTGTCTAGAGCACAAGTTACATCAATCTTATACCTTTTCTTCACAACATATAGTACAAATAAATATGTACTTTTTTTGAAAAATTTGACTTTCACCCAAGTCTCAGTTAATATTAAAATTATCAGCACTGCAATAATTAAGCATATTCAGTGATGCAGTATTCAAATTATGGTAGTTTGGTCAAATATAAAAATAAAAAAGAAATTTAATAACAGTCTGAGAGTGCACAACACCATGCTCCCATGTCTACAACAATCCAACTACTGCCTAAGAAATTGTTGTTGATGAAATCCAAATAAAGAGCTGATCAACCATTTTTACTTAGTTACTCAACTGAGGTATTCATTATTAGTACCATACAAAATGTCTAGGAAGCTCAAATACTCTTAGAGACACCACCCTTCCAGTCTAGTTTAAACGGTGTCGTTTACTTGGTTGTCAGAGGAAATATCAGCAGGAGGAAGAAGTCCCTTGGCTTTGCAAGTGTCAACTGCTTCCTTGTACATGTCCTTCAACCCATACTTGAACTTAAACCCTAATTCTGTCAGTTTTTTCGATGAAAAATGCACATTTTCTATGTCTTCTTCGATGTCCTTCAATCTGTCATGCCACGAATTAACAAGAAATTAAACTCAAAGTCGGCATGTGAAATTCACTATTTTGTTCCCTTGCCAAGGTATATATTTGGATTTGTGGACCTAATTTAAACGAATCGCTGAAGCACCAATGATGATTTTATACTTTAACACTCATACCATACTTTCTATATCTAAACCTACACTACTTTTTGCTCTAGTGACAAAAAATGCCACCAAGTCATAAAAAAGAAGTTAATTTTGAATAAAAAGCAAGCGCTGCCACCACGAGTCATCTTTCTAGTGACGGAAAGTCACATAGGTTCGATTATTGAAAATAAATTATGAGTACAACGTGCTAAAGTTGAA
Source organism: Portulaca oleracea (assembly GCA_029582165.1). Taxonomy (NCBI): domain Eukaryota; kingdom Viridiplantae; phylum Streptophyta; class Magnoliopsida; order Caryophyllales; family Portulacaceae; genus Portulaca; species Portulaca oleracea. The sequence goes on along the minus strand of CM055877.1, from coordinate 23,967,793 downwards.
CAGTCAGTGTAGATTATTTTCAATGATGATCGTAAAAGTAACGATTATTAAGCGCACATACTTGGTGGGTATGTCATATTGGGGATATTCCTCCCTCAGCATTTTCCCGATATCATAGATGGTTGCATCGCACGAAGACGCTATGTACCGGCCTTTTGCGTCCGGATGCTCGTACAAGAAGATATGGGCCATGCAAAGATCATCCAAGTGCACAAATTGGCCTTGCTTGATTATTGAGTAGTGTGCTTCATTCCCTACAAAAATTGGCTTAATTAATCACACAAAAATATTGATTATGCTATTAGGTACATTAGTTAGTTAATTTTCAGAAATGGTTAGTTAAATACTTGTGATTGGGGATAAGGCAGTTATTAGACTAGGAGGCATTGTTGGAGTTATGAAGGGTCCAACCACCAACGGTGGAATTACTGTGATGAAATCAAGCTTGTTTTCCTCGGCAAACTTCCATGCTGCCTGCTCTGCCAAGGTCTTGGACACAAAATACATCTGAAAAATAGACGAATCCATATTTAATCACATTACTCGAGTTAAAATCAATACTTCTAAACTATAAAGCATGGATATTTCTAACAGCCTCGCGTGTCCTTGTCGGACACTTTCCGACACCGACACTCTCGGATACTCCTCGGATACGGGTCGGGCACGCGAAAAAATGTGTCGCCTAAGTAATTATCAAAATAAACATCCGTCACTTGGAGGATTCATGGTGGACACGCGTATCCCAACCTTTGGACACTTCCGAATCATTGACGGACATCACATTTTTGGCTAGCCACTTCCATAGACATCCTCAACTATGATTGCCTTCAATACATCATTATTCTTGCCTACTGCTTTACCATCTTACACATACCTTTGTCGCTCTTTCATATAACTTTGTTCCTCTTCCATTATTTTGTAAGATTTTATGTTTTATATATATAATTTTACAATTTATAAACTATTAGAGAAAATGTATTCATTAATTAACTAACATTTTAAAATGGAATTTGATATTTTATGAAGTATTATATAAAATTAAGGTACGCGACGTCGGACAACGTGTCGTGTCCTTATTTTTTCAAAAATTGCGTGTCCTCGTATGGCCGTGTTTGTGTTGTGTCGTATCCGTGTCTCGTATTTGAGTCTGTGCTTATTAACTTCTAAATAAAAATAAAAAAGTTGATATGATATCGGTCATCACCAAATATGTACGTTTGTTGTTCATTATCAATGTTAAGAAGTTTTATTCTTAAATTTATGAGACCGACTAAACTTGTAACTTTAGGACGACTCTAAAATATAAATATGACTCAAACATAAAGTATAAATCGGTTTTGAGTTTAGGACCTATATTAGATATAACGTAATCTCTTAACAGGCTTATTGTACTGATTAAACTCGTATAAAACTACATGGAACTTAAAATTTATAACTCATCAATATCATTGGAAATTAAACTCAATCTAGACTCTAGTGTAACAGTTCGATGCTTGGTTTGACCCGACTATATCCATAGCTTAATTATGGGTTTTTTGTATTTTGGACCTCGAAGTATAGGGGTATTTATTTTTTTGACCCTTAATTTTCATATTTATTTTTGGGACCCTAAAATTTGTGGGTTAAATAAAAAAGGACCTTAAAGTTTGTAGGTTGAAAAGAAGACCCGTGTAGTATTGTTTTTATTTTTCATTCCATATTTGAATTTATCTCTCGATTAGCGTCAAACTTCACGAGTAAGATTAAAACTGATATTGAAGCGATAATACACATCTCTTATTCATGTCGGAACTAATTAGACATTGAAGTACCTACTGTCTAAGTAGTTGCGGCATGAATAAGAGATATGTATTACAACTTTAATATTAGTTTTAACCTTATTGCTGAAGTTTGGTGCTAATCGGGAGATAAATTCAAACATGGAATGAAAAAGAAAAATAGTAAACGGATCTTCTTTTCAACCTACAAACTTTAAGATATTTTTTTATTCAACCCATAAACTTTAAGGTCCCAAAAATAAATATAAAAATCAAGGGTGCAGAAAATAAATACCCTTATACTTTGAGGTCTAAAATAGAAATAACCCACTTAATTATTCTAGGTCTATCTATAATGACAATAATGTCAACATATATAACTCATATATAGTATGAATTCTACCTTTGTGCGTAAGATTTGAAGAGATCCAAATATAGAGATGCTTACCCATCCAGTCATTTTGGTGGAGCGGCAAAACTGAATGTCAGTCCAACAGGATTCATCATAGACAGGCTTTTGTGTTTCTTCAACATTAACAGTCCCAGCTGAGGAAGTGAAAACAAGTCTCCTAACATTTGCCTTCATACATGATCTCATTATGTCTAGTAACCCATTTATCGTTGGCTTTATCACCTCATTCTGCATTAATCACAATCAAAAACTTCTAATAATGCACATGTAATAAAAGTAATACTAAATGTGATTAAAAACAAATCACACCATATCAACATGAAAAAGGGAATTTTAATAACATTACTACTTAAGAACGTTCATTGTAATTAACAATAATCCTAGTAATACTTAATTAGTGTGATTTTTGTCCTAATAAATAGGTTGAGGAGATTTAGATATGAACATATTTATTAAAATTCCGATCCTGATCTACGATTCTACGATTTTATAAAAATCAAGCGATTCTACTATCTACATTCTGATCCATGATCTTATATGGATTAATTCCGATCTTAACTAACCCATGAATTCAAGTTAAGATGCCGATTTTAACAACCTTGGATATAAACTGCCTCAAAATAAAGGGTGGTAATAATTAATTACCTCGGGATCTTTGGATTCGAAATCCATGGGGGTGGCAACATGAAAAACTCCAGTGCAGCCATTAATGGCTTCATCAAAGCTTCCTTCTTCATTCAGGTCAGCTTTCCAAAGTGTTAATTGTGCCTTTGCATTTGGGAGTTCTAGCAAATGCTGCACTTTTTTCATATTCCCTACAAACAAACAAACAAATTACTCCCTCCGTTCTTTTTTATTTGTCATTTATGGTTTTCAGTGCCAATTTTTAATCAATAATTTTTAATATAAAACTTTTATAGAAAAATATAATATTATACTTTTTTAATAGTATTTTTTATTACGAATCTAAAGATATCAATTTTGTATGATGAATCATAATACAAATTAAGATATTAACGGTCAAAGTTTTTGCCACAATTCCCTAGGCGACAGATAAAACAAAACGGAGGTAGTAATAAATATTACAATAATTACTGCTTTCTTATCAATGAATGAATAAAAGAAATTGAACAATTAGTTTATTGACATAGAAAAGTTATTTTATACTTCATGCGTCCTAAATTCATTGTTGAAAACATCAATTTTTATTCTCCCATTATTTTCTTAAGGTTTTCTTTTCTGAAAAGTCATCAACATTCTTCTTGCTTGAATAATAATTTCCACAATATGAATTTCATTAAGCACGTACAATTGATTTCTACTTTCCGAAATTTAGCTACCAAATCCGAAGCACGGTAATTATAACAAAAACAACCTAACATATTAAGTAGCGCAGGCAAAATTTCGTCCGACTCTAATTGTCCGACCCGGAAAAAACCGGGTCTGGACATAGATTTTTCGTCCGAATTTTGATATTGACCGAATATTCGGACATAAAATTTTTCTTTTTTCTATTGTCCGAACCCGATTTTTGTTTCGTCCGAATTGTCCAACTCGGTTCGACCCGAAATAAAACCGGGTCCGGACATGAATTTCTTGTCCGAATTTTGATATTGTCCGAATTTGTCCGACCCGAATTTACCGGACGCGATTTTTTTGCCAGCGCTAATATTAAGGACGCATTTTGATAGAGGGGAGGAAGTGTGCTAAGAAAAATATGTGAGTTTTCAACTTAAAAGGACCAAAATTTGAGGAGATTAAACAATTTTTTGATTGCATAAACCATTGTATTATACTCTCGCGAGCACCATGCCTCCTATCATCTTAAATAAGCCTATCTATATAATTGTACAGGCACACGGATATAAATTTACGAGCGTATAATTCTCATTTCTTTGATCATATATACACCGTTAATTTTATGAGTATGTTGATGAATTTATATAATCTAAATATAAACAATTTTAACACGACAAACAATACTGTTTGAGTAGAGATCAATTCCAAGATCCTAGTAATGGATTAACACCAAAATGGAAGGAACGGGAAACTAACCGGGATCGCGCACGGTGGCACGAACTGTGTAGCCATTTTCAAGGAGTCGCATAATGAGCCATGAGCCAATGAAGCCAGAAGCACCAGTAACACACACAGTTTCACCTTGAACAACCATTGTGATTAACCAGCCTTTGTGAGTTACAAGAAACAGATTCAAAAATGCTTAACCTTATTGCTTGGAGGAATTAGTAGGGTGGTATATATAAAGGAAAAAAGTAATTAATTACAGTATCCCTTCAAAAAAATAAAAAAGGTAATTAATTACATTATTAGTTTCCTACAATGAAGATGAGGGTCTGCATTTGATAAGTTATGTGGCGTGTCACGTGACTCGCTACCAGTCACGTTTAGTTGGGCAAAGAAGAGAAGATAGCCTCGTTAGTGCCCTCTATTATGGGCTTCTAGTAGGTGCCGCCTAATCCAACATCAACGCTTAGACCTCTCAATTAAGTCGGGCAGACGGGTTTTCAGTCGGTCGTATATCAGATTCGAGTAAATATATGTTTGGTATATTTCGAGTTCGGATCAATTCAACGGGTAATGATTGCGACTTTTTTCCGTTTTTTCTTTTATAAAATGGTATCTAAATAGTACCTTTTATATAATATACATAATAAATTAAAGTATAGTTATCTTCTAGTAAAGATAGGTTATTGTAATTATTTTAACTTACATTAGAGTAATAACAAATATATGAGTTGTGCTTTTAGTTTAATAGTTAAAAATTTCAATGAAAAGTCACAAATTGTAATAAAATCGAACTTAAAAAATTAATTTTTGGGGTCAAACGGGCGGGTTGGGTTTGACCCGCTAATTTTCGGGTTCAATGTAACTCGGGTTTAGTAAAAACAATCGTATTTAAAACCCAGAAATTTCGGATGGGTTCGGGTTGATTTTTTTTATAAATATTATAATTTATTGGGCCATGTAAGTACTCTCTCAGTTCTATTTGATTCGTAATAAAAAATATTTATTACTATTATATTGACTTGTTATATACTATAATTATTTGTCATCTTTGAATTGAAAATTGTGACGTCAAATTGTAAACATTTTGACTGTAAATTTCTCTATATAAATTGACTTGTTGTATAAAATTGCTATAAGTAGATTTGTAACGAAAAATACTATTATAGAACTATAATATCGCGATTGTTAGTAAAATATTATATGAAAATTCATCAACCAAAGAGTAATATTGATGATCATATATAATAGCCAATTAAGAGGCAAATAATATAGAACAGGGCGAGTAATAAAATTGTGACCACAAAAGTTCCAACTCCTATGTTATTAGATCATTAAACCCTTTTTATGTATAGCTAAGCTAATTTGACCGCTTGAAATAGTGGAGTCGCTTGGCTTTGAAATTAGGAGTACTAGAGTTGTATTTCATGCATAATATGCATTTTTATGTGATTTATTTTTATGGAATAATTTTATTACAATTTATTGCTTTAAATAATATTTAGAAAGTAACAAAAAATTGTACAACAATTATACTATTATTATTATTATTATTATTATTATTATGTATTGTCTTTTTTAAAAATTGTCTTCAAAATTAATTTAGATAATATAGTAGTGGAAGGATACTAAAGTACATAATTTTCAATTTTGTTTTAATTACATATAATAAAGCACAATAGTAATTTTTTTAATTAGCTAATTTGAAGAAATGCTACCTACTCTATAATTCTCTTCAAATCTTTCTCAATTACATTCAAAAAAAAATATTTAATCATATCATACACATCAAAATAAATATTTTTTTATGACGCATAATAAATGTCTAAGACAATAGAAATTATATGCATGCATTATAAAAGATTAAAAGTACTATTGTCGGAAACTTCTTTGCAAATTGCCCATGAAGGCATGTGAAGAGCATGAGATTCCAAATTGTTAAAAATCAATTTTTTTTTTTTTTTGTTTATTTCCCTTGCTCAGTCCACCACATCTATATGAGGTTTTTACTGGAACCGAGTCAAAGCAAACCGATTAAATCCAAAACCAAGTAAGACCTAAAGGCCAAACCGGAAACCGAACCGAATAAAAATCGGTTCAGTTTGGACCGGTTAGGTTCTCAATTTATTCGGTTCAAGACCGAATAACGCATGCCCCCAAACCCTCTCAAACTTCGATGCGACTTTTCCATAAAACCAAACTCCCCTTCTACTAAAAGATTATAGTTTCGTGATGTTACTATTTCATTTCTGGCGGTGAGATGAAAGTACTTGAAACACTGACAAAATGTGTACAACATAACCTGTTTGTCCATATGGTTGGTGCACAACTATGTTAATGCCCAAGATTCCCCATCTCACCCTTGGGCCTTTAATTGCAACCGAATTTCTCCTGTTCACACAATCATATCACACCCAACTTTCCTCAGGCATGGTTGGTTGTTGTCATGTTCAGAGATTTTAGATGCCCTCTAATAGTTTGATATACGGCTAACAAAAATTCAGGTTCGGGTGAATTCGGGTAGGACAAATTCGGACAACGTTAAAATTTGGACGAGGAATTTATGTGCGGACCCGGTTTTATTTCGAGTTGGACTGGATCGGACAATTCGACGAAGCTAAAATCGCGTTCAGACATTAGAAAAAAGAGAAATTTTATGTCCGAATATTCGGTCAATGTAAAAATTCGGACGAAAAATCTATGCCCAGGCCCGATTTTTTCAAGTCGGACAATTCGCGTAATTCGGGTCGGATAAATTTTTGCCGGCTCTAATTTGATGAAAATCTTAAATTTCTAAGCGAACAAACATCACAAATTTAACTTGTTCAATCTTTCAAGAAGGATTCCAATTGAAATGAGACTACTCAATAAATTGGGCCCAAATGGACCTCTTTGTTCTTGTCCTTCCCCCAAGAATTTAAATTTAGTATTACATTTGGGCCAATAGATGTCCTCATAACTTATAGCAAGAACCAAAGCTTAAGCCATTTTTCAACAATAAAGCTTTTTTTTTTTTTTTTGAAAACACAACAATAGAGTTTAAATAACGTTTAGTTTTGTATTCAACAAAATACTAATTTGTAAAATTTTCAATATTAGGTAAAGTAGTGTCTACCACACGTAGCAAACAACGTTTAGGGCACCGTCTATCGAATGTCACAAAAAACTAGGGGTGTTCATGGGGCGGGTACCCGAACCGATTGAATAATTTTTTCCGGGTATCCGAAAATTCGGGGCGGCCAAACCCTCAAACCGTAATCGAACTACCGGCACCGAAAGTTCCAGACTTCGGATCTTAGTTAACCAAAAAACCCAATTAATTATAATCATATGAGTTTGCAATTTTTATTTTTAATTTGTAATTATTAATTAACACTTCCGTAACAAAAAATGTTTCAAAATTGTTTTAAAACTAGGCCAGCAGGACCACAGGTACTGAGTTTTCATACGTTTTGAGTTTTTGGAGGATTTGGAATTGGAGCACTGAGCGCCAACATTAACGTAAATTAGAGTTTTTTCCAGATTAAAATTTGGGCCTAGATAGTAGACTAGAGATCGGAAAAAGATAGGCAAAAATTAAATATGGACCTAAATGTTAAATTTAATTCGGGTAATTTGGGTACCCGACAATGTATAGGGGCCGATCCGTAATCGAACCGATTAACCGAAAATATTCCGGGGCAGATACCCAACCTGGTTAAAATTGATTTTTCCGGGGCGGGTACCCTAAATTAGTGACCGGGTAGCGGGTTTCCGGATCGGGTTTTTCGGGGCGGTTATTTATGAACACCCCTACAAAAAACCTCTGAGGAGCATTGGAGTATTTTCATTACAAAACAGCCCTCTAGCTTTTATCCTATATTTCACCATTGTCATTACTAGTTATAAAATACATTTATGTTTTTGTCGTCTTTTTTATTATTAAATATTTATTATTTATACCCCGTGCAACGCATGGGTTTAGACTAGTAGAACTAAAAACAAAACAAGATGAAAAATAAATCAAGACTCAAAAGCTTTGGTCTTCCCCTTCCTGGTTCATCTACAACAACAACAAAAATAACAAGCTCATAGGGAAATACGTTTAAGCATGATTTGGAGCATCCAGATATACCCAACCTTCCCCCATAAATCGATGTTCATGAACATGTTGATTCCGATAAATCCCATAAAAACATTTCAAAATAAAACCTCTTTTGAAAACCAATTCAAGCCTTGGAAAAAACTGAGCGGAAGACCAAGAAACTGAAAAAGTTGTGTGTTAGGCATCAAATTCAAATTTGTTGCCAGTTGTTAGCTAATATATGCAACGGAAGGAAAAACAGGATGATTATGGAAATCGAGGATAATAATAGAGAAAGGCAAGGATAACAAAGGGAGAGCCAATATTTTTACGTGGAAACCCGAATCGGGGAAAAACCACGGGCGAAAAAATCCACTAATGGACAAGGAGATATTACAAGAGGTGAAGTTTAATCTCTCATTCACTCTCGCAACCTAGGGATAAGTAGTGTGAAGATGTGGAAATAACACCGTACACTCTCGCAACCTAGGGATAAGTAGTTTTGAAGGCTGTCACATTGGCTACGTCTGCCGCGCTTTACAAGGTGAATAAAGACCTCTATTTATAGGGGTAAACATCCTATAGATCTGGCTAGACTTCCACTCCAAATACAATTAGGTTTTAGAATGCTATTACAATTAGGAAATAAACCTAAATATAATTAGGAAATAAAATAATTTCCTAATAGCAACCGATAACTTGAAGTGTTTAGGAAACTTATCAAATAATGAGTCAAGAGAATTTGAGCCATTAACCCTACATTGTGGAAGTAATTAAACATACTATACCTGTGTATTCCATGTAGTTATGGAAGAGCTAAACGTACTTGGACAAAAGGCATGCAGAGGTCACACAATAAGAAACATAATCACAACATGTACATACCCAGACCTTACCTTAGCACCTTAATACTCCCTCGCCACGTACACTTCCTTGCCCAGTACCATGTCCTCCGGCAGGTCTAGGTGGCTCATATCCACTCTAATCACCTTTCTAATAGATTTCCTTACTCATCTAATTAGATCAAAATTGAACCCACAGTAACTCAGTCTTTTGTTTGGTTATGAACTCTTGTGCATTGGGTTGCATTGTACTCGGCTATTGAGCTAATTTTCCATTGCCTTTGGGCTTAAACAATAATAAAAAATAGGGTTAATGACCATGAAGGATGGCCCATTAACACTATTGACCTAAAAGTCTTGTGAAAATAGTGAAGTTCCAATTTTTATTTAATAGTGGGACCCAGTGTTTATAAATAGGCAGTCCAGATGTATTTTTAGGTAAAAAAAAACTTTAATTCCAGACCAGACCTCATTATCCCTCTACGAAAACAGGGGAAGAAAGGCAAATCCACCTCAGCCTCAGCCCATCTCAATTGTATCTCATACTTGATCGGCCGACTTCCGAAGCTTCGCTGGAATCCAACATCTGGCGCGATTCTTGACCTTATCATACGCAATCCGGCGAGGCGATATGGGGATAAAAATCAGAGACTCTACAACTACACAAGCATTCTTACACCTCGATAAATTCTCAAAACTCCAGCTCAACTTCGACCAGCTAAGCATTGTCGTCTTTTCTTCGCCGTTGCCATCGCCGGATTTCTAGCACTCTACGAGGGCGGCGTAAAAGGGGTCTTTCCGGTGGCCGAAAAATCGGTGTCGTTTCTAGGTTGATTTGGAATTACGAGATGAAGAAACAGGGGTTGCAGCAGGAAGCAGGGGAAGGTAGTTAGATTTGGATGAATCGATGCGTTTCCTCCTCTTTGCCCAGAAGGATGAAGAAGTGTTGGGGGGGGGGGGTGATGCACCATAATCTCGATGGCGTTGAATAGTCTCAGTAACTAAACTAGAAAATCTCAAGAGCATAACATATAAGTCTAAAATATTCTGCTCATTTCGAAAGATAGCAGCCTGACGGAGTATACTGTCGGCGATCCGAAAGTAGATACGAAGAGAAATCCGATGATCGACATCGAGCTTCTGAGCGCAAGCGGCAATGTCGAAGCGACTGAAAGCGGGCTTCATCTTGATCTGGATTTAATGAGGAGAAGAATTCTGAGCTCCGATTGATCGAAGTCAAAGCTCGAGAGAGCCGTCGTCAATGGCGGGAGGAGATTTCAGGTCCCTCTCTCTTCTCTTCCTGTATTTCAGGCCTCTCTTTCGAGGATTCTTTTTAATAAATAATACTTAAGATCTTCTGTATGAGATACAATTGAGATGGGTTGTGATTTGGGTTGAAAGTATGGTGGTTATGGTGGCGTTTGGGTGGTCGAAAATGGTGGTGTCTGATGGTGTGTGGCGGCGGTTGAGAGGTGGTGGATGGTGGTTCAAGGGTGGTCTGTGGGGGTGGATTGGCGAGTGTGAAAGGAAGAAGAAAACATGAAACAAAATAAAATAAAAAATTAAAGAAAGAGAGAGAAAGGGCCACATCAGCAGATGTGGACCCCACTTTTAGTTATAAATCTGGACTTTAAAGTCCACATATTCCTTAACTGTCAAATTGCTTCTTGGGCCATCCTTTATAGTCAATAACCTTAAAAAATAAAGACAAAGATGGGAAGAAGAAGCGATTATTTGATTATAAATGGATGAATTATGACTATGATAATATGGAAAACAAAACTAAATGAGACAAAGGGTAGGATTTTGTTTGGAGCAGCAAATGACTAACTGAACGTGCAACCAGCATAGTTAATACCCTTATGAACCCTCCCATACCTTCACCCTCCTTTACTCCTATGAACCCCTACTCTCCATTTTAACTCTCCTCCCAAGCAGAGTGTAAGTGACAGCTTGTCAAAGATACAACTTGTAGAGCTGCTCATGGCCAAAAGGGTGGTCAGAAGGTTAGGATGAATAGGCGAGCCAACATGTCGAAAGATGATAGCCTTGATGATATTGAAGCTGAGATTGACCGAAGGGTTGTGGTTATTAGCAATGCTATTGGCGCGCTAGTCCTCGATGACCCATCAAGCTGAATTCATCGATCTTGCATGATATTTGCGATGTAATGGTTTCGTTTGGCTATGGTGCTCACGAAAGTCCTTGCTGTGCTATTTTATTTAGCAGTTTGGTTGTAACTTTTTCTTTTAGTGGTGGTTGTTTGCTGTTTCTTTTGCGGTTTGCTGTAATTCATGAACCTTTAAACCTTCTGGCTTTCAATAATCGAAAATAACCAATAATAAAAACACTCAAGGATGATGGGTTGTATATATTATGAATAACATCTTATGAATAAAATAATCATAAATAAATGATTTTTAACCATTTTACATTCATCAATTAATTAATCAAATCACAAGTTTCATTGAATCGGTTCTTATTGACCCAAATATAGCCTAACTTGAAAACTTAGATATATGGGGGAGTTGTTAGCTCTGAATCCAACCTCTTACGTACTCCTCTTAGAGTGTTAGTAGCGTTGGAAAAAATTTGGGTCGATCAAATTTGGACAATATTAAAATTCGAACAAGAAATTCATGTTTGGACTCGGTTTTATTTCGGATCGTACCGAGTCGGACAATTCGGACGAAACTCAAATCGAGTTCGGACAATAGAAAAAAGAGAAATTTTATGTCTGAATATCGGTCAATTTGGTCAATATCAAAATTCGGACGAAAAATCTATGTCCAGACCCGATTTTTTCTGCGTCGGACAATTCGGGTAATCCGAGGCGGACAAATTTTTGCCATCTCTACCTCTTAGTCTTTCCCAACGACTCTAAGATGTTCCTATATGGGGGAGTTGTTATTAAATACTCCCTTGTCTATTTTGTAAGGTAGTCTCTCATGTATTTTTCGAGATATATATTAGAAAAGTAGGAGGATTATGAATAATAACAAAAAAATGAACTCATATACTCTTTCAATTCCTTAATTTTTGTCATCCTAGAATTTGTGCATTCATATTATGAACTATAATTGCAAATTTTTCAATATGTATAATGATCTGTTATGTGAAACTATTATCATTATGTTTATATTGAAAAATATTTTCTTAAAAGTATAGTATTATATTTTTGGAAATTATATTTTGTAGGCTCCAACTTTTGTCTATTTCAAATTTTTAATTACTTTACAAAATATTCGAGGTGATAGGTTTATTTTGAAAACGTTTTATTTAAAAATTTAATGACGTCTAATCGTTAGAAGTGTTCCTAACAGCTCTATTTTATCAATCACTCTCTTGAGCTCCTAATCGCTAGAAGTGTTCCAAATAGTCATATTCAAATGTTTATCTGCACCCAAAAAAAAAAAAAAAAATCAAATGTTTAACAAGTCTTAATAGGTGCCTAATTTTACCACTAACAAACAGTAGATGTCAATTAGCAAAAGTTTTTCAAACCTCCGAAAAAAGAAAATTTAGCTGAATGTAAAATATCTAGATGCTTCATATGTGGTGCAAATAGATGGTTGTGTAATAACCATACATATGGATATTGTACAGTCCAACTAGGTAGGTTGTTTGTATTAAGACCCTGTTCTTTTGTACGATTGATATATTGTGAAAATGACGCGGTATGGTGAAAATGTAGAAAATGGTGTAAGATGTGGAATGTTATCATAAACTTTGTGGAGAGTGATTGATATGGTAGGTGAGGAGAGAGAATGTGAAGAGTAGAAAAGAAAAGTGACAAGAGAGAAAAGTAAGAAGATATATTGTTAATGACTATAGTAAAGTGTATATTATGGTAAAATGTGAAAGAATATTAAGTAATATGACAAATTATGATACCAGATTGCACCTCTTTTTTTTAGTCCAGGCCGGGCGGGTCCCCGGCCCATTGAACAGGTCTACCACCAACGAACCCAGCGCACACCTCGACGCGCTGCACTACTCCCTCGCATCCCCACTTCCGGCAGCCCTGCCGTGCGCCAGTTGCTCACCCAGCGCTTGCGACTGGTTCTTCCAGCACCAATCTGCTTTTGCTATGCCCAGTGCAAGTGCTTTCCTGTCACAGTAGGTACCATAAAATTTGGGTGTTTGGGTTGATTCTTTGCTAGAGTGTGTGCATTTTAGGCTTGAATGTAGTTGAGTTTGACAGATGCTAAAAATGCTTGAATTGCTTTGCTAATCTCTATATGTTAGCATTGTAAGTATATTCTTCTTCCCCTTTTAGTTCATTGTATATACTTATCATTGGAGACAATGAATTCTTTAAGCATGGGGGAGGGGAAATTTGAGCTAATTACAGGGTGATTCAATTGAATTAGTGCTTGGCATGGTGGTGTGAACATAGTAGTTGCAAAGTGACAATTGACATGGTGTTGATTTTGGAGGTGTGTCTTTTGCGTTTAGCTCACGCAAATTGCATTCTAGGTTAATTCATATAGGTTTATATGACTAGTAGTAGTAAATTATGTGATTTCATAAGTTAGTTTCATTTTTAAGCACTTAGTATACTATAAATTGCATTCTAGGTAATTTAGGATCATTCTAGGCAATAGAACAAAGCATTTGAATAGAGTTGCATCCATTTTGTCATGGCATAAGCGAGGACAAGGTGAAAGTGGGATGTTATCAATCATTCAAGGTACATTTCCAATATCCCTTCGCTTTAGTTTTCATTTTTATAACTTTCTTAGGCAATTTATTGCTTTCTTAGTTTGGTTTTATTGTTTTCAATATAAAAAATGGAAAATTGTTGGTTGATTGGCTTGGTTGTTGGTTTCGAAAACCCCTCCTAATGTTCAAGGGGTGATTTATTGGTTGGTTGAGCGTAATTGTGTATGATAAGAAGCGTGGTTTGGCTTGGATGATGTGAGAAACTTGTTATATGTTTGTTTTGCGAATATCATTGTCTTGTATGTGACTCATTTACTCTTGAAAGTCTCGTGTGCACGATGGTGAGACTCTTGTGTTTGGTTCATCATTGTTGTGATTGTGAAAGTGTTTAACCTGTGAGATCTTCTTTGAGCCTAAAAGACTATCATTTTTATAGTCTCATCTTGTTTTGATCGAGTGTGACCTTATCATGTGTGCATGTCTAGAGCTTGGCTTGACTCTCTCCAAAACTGCATCTGACTTGTGCATTGTGTTAATATGATTGAGGCACCATTTTGTAGCCACAACCAAAAAGCCACCTGACATTTTGACCTCTTTTTTCTAGCCCTATGCGCAATTTTTCTTATCTTGTTTGTTCACCTTCTCACTATACTTTTGGCTATTCGTAATTTCTTACCCTTTAGCTAAGTTAGTGGAGCAATAATTCAGTTGGGGCAGTTTTGTAGTCTACTTGTTGGTGACTTTGTTGGTTGGTTTGCTTGAGGGGAATGCCATATATTCCCTCTGTTCTTCGAAGGTTGTAATTTGTTTGTGGGGAAATGAGTTGTTCATTATGTATCTACACTATTATTAAAAAAAAAGAAAAAGAAAAAAAATTTAAAAAAACAAGAAAGAATTCAGAATAGAAAAAAAAAGAAGAAAAACTAAAAAAAAGAAGCGAAAGCAAAGAAGAAAGAAAAAATGTCTTGAATTATAAGTGATTAGCGTGATGAGGTTTAGTTTATATACTCTTTCCTAACTTTTCTTTGACCGGATGTGTTTTATGCTTAATTGAGGTGTGGTGTAAGTGGTGTTGTATTCCATGTTATGGAAGTGTTGTTGCTCTTTAGGTTCTTGGCTATTTAGCTCCACATTTTCTAAATGATTTCCCTCCTTACCCTACACCTAAGCATCATTATAACCCTTGAAAGTCCTCATGATTCACACTTCTGCATTTTGTCTATAGCGGTGGAGAATTGAGAGTCTTGATAAGCCTATGGTAGTTTACCTGCATTGATTGAAAGTATTGAGTGAACACCAAATTTATTTTAAACACATGAGAGAGAGTGTTCCACATACTCTAAAGTGAGGTCCTACCAATCCCAACTAGTTCGCCAATAACTCGAATGAACTTGAATTATATGTAGGGTCAAGATAGAGTGAATGTTTCTACCACTTGACTTTGTGATCTTTGAAATGAACTGCAACTCTGTTATGATTTGAATTTGGGTCTTGTCAAGTGAGTTATTATATGTTTTTGCTATTAACCACCGAATTTTATCCCTTGTCCAAACTCTTTCTCCCCGATACTTCATGATTAGTCTTGCTTGAGGACAAACAAAGTTTAAGCATGAGGGGGTTGATAAACCTCGATTTTATCACCTTAAACCATGGTTTTCTAGCTTTGTTTCTGGGGTGTTTTACTTACTTTGACAAAAGTTCGATTTGGTTTAGATCAACTTACCTTGTTATAGCTGAAATGCTTAACTTTGTCACTTGTAGGTGAATTTTAGGTTATTCGCGACGCTTTAATGATTGTTGAATGAAAGATGAGAAAGTCGTGAAGAAGTCGGGATGAAAAGAGTGTGTGAAGAATCTCAAAGGAGACTTTTCCACAGGCGCACACCCAGACACACACCTGTGCACGTTGCCCAGAATTCAGTTTTAGCATTTTAATTGGAAAAATTAGGTAGTTATCATTATCTGATTGTTCAGCAAACTTTCTAGGTTTTGAGAGAGTTTTCTCTCTAGCCTCTCTATAGGCTTTTAGGGAGGTAATTACATTTACCCTACCTGACTTATGTGGTAATAATTTTTGCACACCCGACATTTGAGAAATAATTTTAACCATACCTGACATTTAAGTGGTCATAAATTTAAAGCCCCTCAGGTATGTTATAATTGATTTTTTATTGACTTTTCCGGTGAACTGTAAAAAAATAAATATGAAATTACCTTTATACCCTTGTTATTATTTCCTTTGACTTTCAATTAAATGTGAAATGACTTTTGTACCCTTAGTATTAATTGTTATCGCATTTTAAAACCCAACCACTCCACTGATTCCTCTTATTCCTCTCCCCGGCCCCCTCCCATACAGAAAATGAAAACCTAACCCCTCCCAAACCACCATGTCTGTCTTATACTCTCCAACATATTCTTTTCCTTCTCAAATTAAAGGGCAGCATCGTAATTTCACATAGTAATATAGGGATTTTATTGTATTTTTCCATTTCCGATGACAAGTTACCGGATTCTAATACTAAAAATCACTTTCATTAAATGTCAGGAAGGGTGAAAATTATTTCTCAAATGTCGGGTGTGCAAAAATTATTACCGCATATGTCAGGTAGGGTAAATGTAATTAACTCGGCTTTTAGGGTAGATTCTAAATTTAATTTGTCTTTTGTTCATGGATTGCACTTCGTTCTTCACATCTAATTCAAGACTAAGTTCCTCTAACCTTCTCTCTTTATGTTCATGCTTTTATGTTTGTTTGTTGCATTGATTTTATCTTTGATTATCATTGTTATGTTAATTAATTCATAGTTTTTGGGTTGTGATTGAATTGTTTGATGACTAATTGATATTATTTAGGCCTAATCTATCCAAATTCATGCTTGTAGTTAGAGGTTTTCTCATGCCCACCATGTGTTCGATGAAATGCTCGATAGAGTGTTCATCTATATTTCTTTAGCCAATTGATGTATGCCGAGAGGTGAGGTTAATTTGCTAGTGTAGTAGAAAAAATAGTTAGAGTTTTTGATATGAGAATAATCGAATTCGAACTAGGTCTAGGTTGCTATTCATGTAGTGTAATTAGACTAACTCCATGAGAATAGGCATTTGAAATAGTTAGACTAACCCATGACCCTCGAGAGAGGGCTTTGGTGAGTTTTAATGGTGCAAGTGATCACTTTTAATTGCCTGTTTAGAATTGGTAGATTAGGTTATTCATATTGATTATTTGTTGAATATTTATATCGCAACCCGAGTTTTTTTACTGTTTTCGTAGTTCATTAGGTTCCCCTGATCACCATCACAATCATCTGTTTATTCGCCTAGCTTGAAACATTTGAGTTAGTTCTGAGTGCCTGGAAGACAACTCCATATGGATACGACAACCTTACTCCCAAAAGTACAACAACATGAAGGACAACCTATATACCCTGCAGGGGTCTACAGTGACATAAATTGCAGCAACAATTTCAAACCTTGATGAGCCCGACATTACAAATGAACTTAAATAAGCACCCAAGCAGCGGTATACAAGGTTTGACGCCTTTTAAGAGCCCTTCGGGGCAACGCCCTGCGGAAGGACGTGTTGATGGCAACAGTCGAGGTGTTTATTTGGACCGATGAGTCGGATCATGGTCCAAGGTGGAGTTTCTTGGGTTTGTGGCCCATCGGATCGTCCTAGGGTCCAAAATAAGCTAAGAAGGAAGGAGGCGCATGCTACGTCCGAAGAGGCGCTACCCGCGCCTCAAACAGAGGTTGGAACAAAGACTCGTGCCAGAGGCGCCACCCGCGTCAAATGAGACGCCACCTGCTCCGAAGAGCAGGCACCACCTGCGTCGAGCTCCGACACAACCTGCGCCTCAGACACCGAGGTCGAATTTGGGGGCGCCAGCCGTGCCTGGAGTTGCTACCCACGCCGGGACGCTGCCCACTCCTACGGGGCATTGCCTATGCCGAGTAGCACGCGACTCGCGCCAAAGTCCCTCTTCAAGTCGGCTACGACTTGTGATTATTTGAGTTTTGATGTAACTCTATTTTCTCCTACCCGCTTTATAGATAGGGTACAATTTTCTCAACTTTAACTATCAGTTGAATGTCGATCGATAAGATCATAGAGAAAATATTGAGAGAGATACAATTTCACCAGTATTTTAATTTCCTAGTGGTATCTCTAGAGAGATTGTGAGATGCGAGTGTAGGAGGCAAAAGTTCGTCGATAAATAAGAAAACGACACGTGGAAAATAAATTAAATTTATTTTATCCGCTATGTATTAAATTAATTACGACGGTCCATTAAATTAAATTTTAAATGGAAATTTATCGTGGCCAACACCATCGTGACACGTGTCAGTTGCGATGCAGAAAATAACAATTATTTCTTTATTTTAAAATAAAGGAATAATTAGTTAATTTGGGCCCAAGCTCAAAGCCTGACTGAAACCCAAGGCAACCCTAGCCTCCGGAGCCTATAAATAGGGATCCTCTCCCTCATTTTCAACACACTACAGTCTACCCCGACAGCATTCGGCATTCCGCACTCCAAAGGCTTTAGAAGATCGAACTGCAAGCGACCTCCAGCTACCAAGCGTCAAGGATCAAGGTCTGCAAAAGCTTCAACCCTCTGCTGCGTCAAGATCAAGAACTGCTACAGAGTTCTTCGTCAAGACCTGCAAAGCCTTCAGAAGATTGAATTACAAGCGACATCCAGCTATCAAGCGCCAAGGACCAACGTTTGCTAGTTCAACAACTTCTGTTCTTCACATCAAAGACTGTAGTCATCTTCTTCATCTGGTTCATCGATCAGACCAAGCACTCAAGCCCTCGCATCCAAGAACTTGAAGAACTACAACCAACAGTCAACCTGCAAACGATCAACCTTCAAGCAAGCCTGCAGCTACCAAGCACTTAAGAGATCAACGGTCAAGATCTGCTATAGAGTTCTTCAGCTAAACCTACATTCGAGATCGAGATCAAGCGTCCGCGCCCTCGGCTCACCCAAATTTCAGGAGATCGAATTAGAGGACTACTTTATTATATTTAATACAGAGATTGTACCTACATACATTCAAATATTAATACAAATTAATTTGTTTTCTAAATTTCCTGTCTTTATTTATTTCAGGCTCGAAATTTGTGTTTACAGCGAGTTTGAGAGATTGTATTGTAATCTCCATTGTTGATTGTATCATACTCTGTGATAATGATCGAGTTGTACTCCTCCCTTCTTATGGTGAATTATTTGGATTTTCCCCTGAGTACTTCAGTTTTCCACGTATATTTGGGGTTTGTTTTATCGCTTAATTTTCGTTCCTAAATTTTGTCGTATTTTTCGTCATCTCGTTTGCTTCCGCTATAACTTTGCAATTATTTTCTCTAAATTTCCTAACATAGTGGATCTTTTATTTTTATAGTTATTTTCATTAAATTTTTCTCTATTGTGTGAGAGTTAATTGGTTGTTTGTTTGGTTCCTTACACTAGGTAAGGTGTCTTTCTCGCCTTACGCGTGAGTTTTGTTCTTGCCTTCAATTCGAGTTGTGTTATCGCCTTGGTGTGAGTCTAGTAGATGTGAAGATTTTTTTTTTTGGAGGAGATTATATGTGTAACACCCCGGGTATATGGTTAAGCGTGGCTTAAAAAGGGATTGAAATGACTACTTATATCACCAAGGTGCACCTTCTTTTATGGTAGCTCATCCGTTGAGAACTCCTCAGTTAAGCGTGCTTGGCTGGGAGTAGTCCAAGGATGGGTGACCTCCTGGGAAGTTTTCCCGGGCAGCGTGTGAGCGAGGACGAAGCACGTTCGAAAGACTCGTGGTGATTTGTGAGGCCAGTCAACGATCCTTGAAGCAGTTTATCGGTAATGTCCGCGGTCCGGGAGGGGCCGGGGCGTTACAATATGAATGTGACTAGTTTTCTTCTAGAGATGATCCAACAATGGAAGTTTGTTTTTTTAACAACGGGTAAGTGAAAGAGGGAGCAGGAAAATGATGTCTTCTCGCAAGAAATCGACCTGCTCTGTCGAGGCTAATAATATTATTTAAGGTTGGATCGTTGCATGTGGACCAATTCCCAGCGACAGAAGTTGTGTGTCCTTGTTTTGATAACCAGTCCGCAGCGCCATTTGCTTCCCTGAAGGTATGAGAGATTTTGAAAGCATTACATCTATCGATCAGAATCCGGATGTCCTGAATAAGACCTTTGATTTGCCAAGGAATTGAGAATTCTCCTTTAACTGCCTCGATTACCACTAAGTTGTCACCTTCAACGATGACATTTGACAGAACCATCTCGCAGATCTCCTTCAACCCATCCCGAAGGGCTCTAGCTTCGGCCACCAAAATAGGAGTATTCCCGTAAAAGCGCACCCCAGCTCTCAGCAACCCCCTTCGCCAATTTCGGACAATGAAGCCACCCGCCGCCGAATTGTTGAGGAGCGAACCGTTGAAGTTGATTTTGACCGCTCCAGGGCGGGGGGGGGGGGGCTCCCACTTTACCAGGTGGAAGGAAGAGTGGGAAGCCCCAGGAAGACTGCTACCCTCAAAATCTACCTGTTTATGATTGTGGATTTGCCATTGCGCAGAATATTGTTTTGCTTGGATTAGGCAGTTCAAGGGCCAAAACATAATGTTCCGGAAGACCACCTCATTACGCTGTTTCCAGATTGCCCACAAGAGGAAAATCCCCCTGGTGAGATTCAGACTATTCCTTGAGTGCAGGTTGGTATCCAAAAACTGGTGAACGAAGTTTGAGGAGTGAATAAAATTAACATCTCTCAGCCATCCATGTTGGACAGTTAGGTTCCAGGATCTATGGGTGGTTGTGCAATCCTAGTAGAAGTGGTCTGCACTTTTGATATCGTTCAGACAGAGGGGACATACATGGTCCAACTGGACCCCTCTCCTCAAAAGGTTACCCCTAGTTGGGAGAACATTATGAAGACACATCCAAATAAAGATACCAATTTTTGTGGGAATGTCAATAGTCCATATCCATTTCTATCATGGTACGTAGTCTTTCTTTTAAGAATCATTCAACATATCTAGTAAATTTATGAAACTTTAAAAATTTATACTATAGCTCATTGCAGTTCAAAAAAAGACTTAGGGTCCGTTTGGACCTGAGAAAACAGCATAGAAAAAATTATTTTGGAAAATGAAAATTTTTCCTTTGTTTGGATTGAAGAAAAAGGAAAGGAAAAGAAATAGTTGGAAATTTGAATGGAAAATTTGGGGTCACAAAGAATAAAAAATTTTCCCTTAAAAAATGAAAGGAAAGTTGAGAGAAAATTTTTGGATCAAAGTCAACCTTTCTCTCAATTATCTCTCGTGGCTCTCTTGATTCTCTCTCTCTCTCTCTCTCTTTTTCTCTAACTCTTCTCTCTCTCTGCCTCTTTCTCTTTTTCTCTAACTCTTCTCTCTCTCTCTAACTCGCTTCTCTCTCTCTCTCTAACTCTTCTCTCTCTCTGTCTCTTTCTCTTTTTCTCTAACTCGCTTCTCTCTCTCTCTCTAACTCTTCTATGTCTCTCTCTCTCTCTAACTCTTCTATGTCTCTCTCTCTCTCTCTCTCTCTCTCTCTCTCTAACTCGCCTCTCTCTCTCTCTCTCTCTAACTCGCTCCTCTCTCTCTCTCTCTCTCTCTCCAAATCACATCATATAATTTAGAAAAAATGAAGCTTGACATTTAAAAGTTTCACGCGATTTTTTTTCCATATAATTTTCTTCAAACCAAGCAAGGAAAAGAAAATTGAATTAGAAAATCAATTTTTTTTTTCCTTCAAAATTTTACTTGAACCAAACAAGAGAAATAAATTTACTTTACCGCAAAAAATTTTTCCTCCTAATTTTTTTTTCCATGAGTATTTTTTTCCATCCTGTTTTCCTAGGTCCAAACGGGCCCTTAAAAATGTCGAATGATACGCTTTATAGTCCAGAGAATATTATAGCTTCAGAGCAAGTCCTCATCAGATTTATGACTAACTTTTTGAAAATATGGATTTATGTTGATGTTATGATTTATTCCTGTTAAGTTATTTTCATTGAAAATGCCTATAACCTTCCATTAATAAATATTTCTTCTTTATAAAAACATATTTGTCTAATGATGTTGCACGTTGTCGAATGTGGATGATGGGGAGAAGGCACTAATAAGACTTCTAGAAAGAACTCTAATTTTCTTTTTTTTTTTCCTTTTGTATAGAAGAAAAAAACTTAATTTTCTTGACCCAAAGAGGAGTCCTCTTTTCCAATTTTTCAAATATATATAATTACTTTAACTGAAGTGAATAATGGAAATTGAAAATGAAAGAAAAAGATAGTTTGGCTTTTAAGAATTAAAGAGATACAGATGTATCCAAATTAAAATAAGATGTGTATGATTAGAATCGACTAAGAAGTGATCCCACCAGATTAAGTTTTGGCTTTATGTGAACATGTCCATGATCTTCATTTTCCCACTTTTTTCTTTTTCATTTTCTTTTTGAAATTATGTTCCCACTTAGAATAATGAGAATACCAACCAAGACTTTGACAATTTCTTCCTTGCTAAACAATGAAGACAGCCAAAATATCTAAGCTCAATAATGCTATAAATAACCCCAAGGGGTTCCTAAGAAATTATATCCAAAACACACACACCCATAGTTGCTTTCACTATTAAGATAAACTTAATTTGGCTTTGTTTTGTTAATCAAGTTTTATTTATAATGGCTGATGAGGAGAAGAAGCACCACCACTTCTTCCACCACCACAAGGAGGAGGAAGGTCCCAAAGACCCCGAAAAGGAGTTGAAGCACCACAAGCACCTTGAGCACCTCGGCGAGGCTGCTGCTGTTGCTGCTGGTGCTTTTGCTCTCGTAAGTATAACCCATTTATATTCTTTTTTCGGTTGTTCAAAGCCTTTTGTGCCATTCGATCTCCTATGTATTTATGTCGCAAATCAAGAGTCATATCAAAATGAACATGAAACTAATCAAGTTCGATGAAAATCATCACGACCCATTGATTAACCCCTTGAATTTGTTCCGATCCAAGCATAATTCTAACTCTTTCATTTAACCATTACTATACATTAAGAATAAATCCAAGGTTGTTAGAATCGGGGGATCCTAACTTGGATCCATAGGATATCTAGAACCGGAATTAGCCCACGTAACATCATGGATTGGAATGTAGATAAATAGAATCACATCGAAGATTTTGAATCATAAAAATGTTAAGATCCTAGATTAGGATCAGGGTTTTAATAACTATAAATAAATCAATCAATTTCATGATCTTATTCAAGAATTATATATAGTACCAATTTTAACCTTTTTTTTTGTGGGTAAAAATGTAGCATGAGAAGCACAAGGCAAAGAAAGACCCAGAGAATGCACACCACCACAAAATAGCAGAGGAGATAGCAGCGACCGCAGCGGTGGGAGCAGGTGGTTTTGCATTCCATGAGCATCACAAGAAGAAGGAAGCCAAGCATGAGCTCAAAGAGGAGCGTCGTCACCATGGAGATGAATAATCAATTATCCATCACTGTTATTATTAATATTATTAATTTTATGTGGTTTTACCTTGCTCATATATTAAACTTAATATGCTTTTTCAGCTGTTTATCTTGTAAAAATAAATAGTGATGTGAGAATGTACAAGGAGATTAGGGTTTTTGCTCTATCTCCTTCTGAGCTTCATGTTGTTAATGAATCAATGTTTATGTTTTCTGTAATTTAGCGTCAACTATGAAGCTTTGATATATGTCCTGGGGCTAGACAGCTCATAAAAATTCAGATATATCAAATTGATCAATTTCAAAGTTTGGACCAATTTGGATAAAAATCAGGGTGGGACAATAAAAATGAGAAATATTGTGTTTGAATATGATCTCTGTCAAATTAATAATGTTAAAATTTGGTTGAAAAATCTATAATTGTATATTATTTTTTTGGGTCGGGCAAATTATTAAATGGGACTAGAGTACTGGACTTCTGATCGCACCTAATTTTGAAGGATATATTTATGATTTATTAACTATTTGTGTAGATAATAATACAAAAGAAAGAAAAATCTCCCATAAGGAAAAAAAAAAAGAAAGAAAAATCAAAGCAGTAGCTATCAACTAGTAATTGAAAATCAAGACGTACATGTCAATTGATGGCTAACTCAGCCATCATACATAGGCAAAAAATGCTAAAATATCTTTTGTTTACTATTTACTTTTTGAATGTTTGAAAGTTATCTTTACTTTCATCAGACTTATATGGTTAGGACCAAGTGCTGATCTGTTAGGTAATTCTGTAATATCATAAACTAATGAAATTTTCACTTAATTTAAGAGAAATTATTACCGTTTAAAATTAAATCTCACGCACGCGGGCGCGCACACACATATATTGCATTTTAAGAGTGAAAATTCCCTATATTTCCAATTATTTACCATTTTTAATTTTTTATAATCTTTAATTAATATTATAAGTTGACCATTGATTTATCAATATATTTTTAAAAATTACAAAATCTATTTTTATGAAATTTTGTTTTACAATAAATTTAATGATCAAAGTTTTCAGAACTTTATCACACAAAGTCCATACCAACAGATGATTCTAAAGGTATGGAGTATATATATCGGTGCTTACTAATTGCTCATCAAACCAATTAACTAATGTCATTTTATTTCAGCAACTTTAAAACGCCTCAAAATTTGAAAACTTGATTTTGTTATAGTTGCAAGAAAATGCAAAGAAATGGATGAAATTGTAAGAAATAGGAAGTACTCCCTCCGTGCTTTTTTATCTATCATTTACGGTTTTCAGTGCCAATTTTTAATCAATAATTTCTAATATAAAACTTTTATAGAAAAATATAATATTATACTTTTTTAATAGTATTTTTTATTACGAATATAATGATATCAATTTTGTATGATGAATCATTCTACAAATTAAGATATTCACGGTCAAAGTTTTTGCCACAATTCCCTAGGCGACAGATATAACAAAACGGAGGTAGTAATTAAAGTTATTGGAAATTAAAGAGTTGAAAAAAAAATTAAAGAGTTGAAAAGAGTTCTAATTGTTTTAATAGATATACAATATAATTTGTTAATTTTCATTTTAATGTTAATTATAATATTTTGGTATTCTTAATATTAATAAATGACAATCATTTTAGCAAAGTATATTGTAAAATTAGTGTTCTTTCACTTGTGTTTTGTTTATAAATTAAACTAAAAATAAAATTAAAGAAAAAACAAAATTAAGATTAAAATTAATTCTAAAAGTGAAATTAAAATTACGAAAATTATGATATATCAAAGTAGCCAACACAAGATAAAACCAATGAAATAATATGGTGAAAGTTATCCAGTTGTGCCCAAACGAGTTGAGATGGACGTATGAATATCATATATTATGTCATCCCTAAACTGTCTAACGACATATTTAATCAGGTCATCAAATAATATAACTATAGCTCTTCCTTGGATAGTAGGTACCGTTGCTGTGATTTGTAATTTTGTACCGCTGGTGTGATTTGTAATTTTGTATACCCTTTTAGATGAAGATCATTGAAATTGTGCAGTATATATTAATTTCAATATGTCGCTCCAATTTCATTTAAGACATCCTGTTTGTCCAAAAATTTCCATGTTGCCTTTGTTCTTAATTAAAGATTTTTTTTTTTACAAAATTCTTGTGTCGTATAACCTTACTCACGACTTTTTTTGAATTTTGAGATATAATATCGAATACTCTTATCTTTATAAGACGCAAAGATATATATCCAACTGTATAGTGGTATCAAGTGACAACTACTCCCTCCTTCCCAAATTAAGTGTCACTTGGGACACAATTTAAAAGACCAAAAAAACTTTCCATCTATATTAATTTAGTGCATTGGAAATGTGAAAATGTTGAATAAAATGGTGAATAAAAAAGAAAAATATATGAAAAAGATGTAATTAATAAGGTTAATTTGATAAATTAGTAATTAATGTACTATTGGAAATATAAGGTGACAGATATTATGGGAAAAAAAAAAGTTAGTTAAAGTGACAAATAATATGGGAAGAAGGGAGTATATAAAAACCTTAAAAAATGTGAATATCAATTTTTAAAGGAATTTTGGACGCAAATATACTGAACTTTTAGGGTATTGGACAATAATGCACTGAACTTTGACCTTAGACAATAATGAACTGAACTTTCGGGGGTGTTGAATGATAATGCGGCATAATTTCGACGTGGCGAACTTGCGACAATCTTACGTGATGACATCGAAAAGACGTATATTTTTTGGGCCAATTCATCTCTCCACTACTACATAAAGATCGCCACCAAGTTAATTCACAAAATCATATTGAATGCATTATTGTTCAACACCCACCAAAGTACAGTGTATTATTGTCCAAAGTCAAAATTGATTGCATTATTGTCCAGTACCCCAAAAGTTGAGTATATTAGGATCCAAAAACCCATTTTTAAACAGATATTAGATATTTATTTTATTTGAATTTTGTAATTTGCAATCAACAACCCAAATTCAAAGTGCATGAATGATGAAGCATACTCATGTAACATGTGTGTCGGCCCCTCGCTTTGGCCGACCATCTCTTATTGTGGTTGGACTGTTATCCATCCCTTTCTGTCCTCATTCATTACCAATTGAATTATTATTATTGTTTGGTACGTTGGTTGAAACCCACCTTTAATCTCCACACATTTTGCATTTCACTACAAGATATTTTTATGCAAAAGTCATGATATGATAACTACTACTTTAAATTTGCATAATATCAGTAGTTAGCTAGCCCTTACGTACTCCATACAACCTCGATCTACATTAATTAATTAATACAAGTTACTATATAATTAAACCAAGCATCAATATTATTACTGTGATTATCTATATATCTATCTTTGTCAAAGAGTATTATTGGGAAAGTTAAGTTGAAACAAGATGGCAGAAGAAGAAGAGAAGCACCAGCACCAGCACCACTTGTTCCACCACCACCACCACGAGAAGAAGGAAGATACGCCGGAGGAATTGAAGTAGGAGATAAAACACCACAAGCACATTGAGCATGCTAGTGAAGGTATTGCTGCCTCTGCTGGTGTTTATGCTTTGGTAAGTCACCTCTCCCTAGCTAGCTAGATCCCTTTTTTTACTTTAATTTTCATCTCTAGTTAATCAAATCTTATAATTATCAATTCATGGACTTTAGATGATTGAAATTAATAAAATGGTTGCATAATGTATATAGCATGAGAAGCACAAGATGAAGAAGGATCCAGATCACGCACTGAGGCACAAGGTGGAAGAAAAGGTGGCAATGGCAGTTGCAGCTGGAGCTGGGGGATTAGCCCTACACGAGCACCATGAGGTGAAGGAAGCCAAGCACGAGCTTAAGGAAGAGGAGAAGAAGCTCCACCCTCATCATCACCACTTCCCTTTCTTTGGCTCTCACAGTGATGATAAGAAGCAAGATGATTAAATAAATTAAATAATCATGCCTACCTACTGGCATTGCCTTTCATGAATTATGTTAGTGTCTTGTTTCAAGTGTCTTGTGTAATTCAAGCTCCAAATGAGTATGATTAGCTGGTCTACTTGATATGGCAACATAGCTAGATGTCTGGTTTTAGGAAGCTTGTTAGCTTTTCCTTTGCCTCAAATTGTCCAAGTCCTTTCCTTTCAACCAAAGCTTTTACCTTTGTTGTTAATTCCATCGCTATCTAGAAAAAGTAATTAATTAATTCACAAACCTTTGTTAATGGACCAGATTAGTGTCAATATTCAATTCTAATCCCTCTCCACCAGATATCCCTTGTCTCATGGTTGAACACTATATATGTTGTTCCTATAAATCCAGATTTATTTTTAAAGTGGTACTGAAGTGAATGGCCCAAGAGGTGTTCTAAGGATTAAGATTCATACAAATCCAATCTGTCAAATCAGTACAACTCAAAACTCCTCGTGAATATCTACATAACAATATTTTTCGACAAACACAATTATAAATGTGGTTAAATAGATGATCATGAGTCTCATCACTCATGCCACACATCATACAAATAGATCAACTTTAGGGAATGGTTTGGTCAAATAAGCAGCCAAAGGAAAAGACGACTTGTGTGCAATCCTCCAGAGATGATGATTCATCTTTGAGGGAACTTTAACGTAACCTTCCAAATTCTTTTAAACACGTAAATACTAAGTTCACAAGGCTAATTAAGTAGTACTAAACTTAAAGGTGCCAATTCTATCGATCAAGACTTCAAACAGTATGGTCTTCAACGAAGGAGTTTCCATCAATAGAGTAATTTATATAGCACTTGACTCAGGATATCACTTGGCAGTAACTACATCAGAAGCCCAATATCCTAGGTACCATCCAAAATAAAGTTGGATACCCTTTCATGTAGGTGAACATAGGAAGAAGAGGTAGGCAAATGAGTTATGATAGGGTTATCACCTAACCAATTAATTCTCATACTAGAAAGAAGTACGTGTTCATCCCATTCCCAATCTTTTTAATAGAATGTCCAAACAGTAACTGTTTAATACTTAGGAGAGTTTTCCAGATGGGAGAGTGATGGGCTTTAGCTTCAGCAAATTCAAGGGATGAGCTCTGAAGGTAGTTTTGCCAACAGTGGTGGATCCAAGCTAGGGACATCATGTTTCATGAATTACTTCTACAATAACTTACTTAGTAATGAAGGTCCTATTTCAAGCTCAAGGATCTTTTAGACCTATCCTTGGCATCTTTTTTTAGTAATTTGCATAGGGTATCCCAAGCCACCTGAGCCATATATCTGGAATTAGACTTACCATTCTAAAAAGTTTCTACAAATATAAAGCACTTTGTGGACAGTTTTTAAGGGAAGTAGGTAGACTGTGTATAATACACAGAAAGAGTAGTAAGATCAGACTTAACATCTATTCTGCCCGCAAAATTCAAAAATTTGGCCTGCCAACCAGCTAATCTAGCCTAGAATTCGGCCATCACATCCTCATAATCAAAATACTTAGCCTTCAAAGTTACAAGGAAAAATACAAGAAATTTACCAAATGAAGTGGAAGCAGGTTTATGGACAGATCCAACAATGGTTGTCATCAAATTACACTGAGGTATCATGTGTTTTGTTGTAATAATTTTTGATACCACTATTTTTGGTAATGATTCTTAGATACCTTAATTTGTTGGTACTAGAACTTTTTGGACTCTGAACTGCAAAGTGTCATTAGAAATTTGAGGTCTCGCCGGATAACAACTAGGGTTCTTGATTCAACATGCATATTGCACTTATTTGAGAATCAGTCTTCACAAACGTGATTCAACATTCATACAACAAAAACCCTAAATTAATTTTGCATAAACAATCCAAATTTATCCCCTATTACCCTATCAAAACCCGAAAAGCTAGTGTTTTAGATTAGAATTCCCCAGCAAACTTAAACCATGTTAATTACAGATTGAAGGTGCTCAAACATGATTGAAAATGTAAGAATCAAAAGCACTAACTTAAGTTCAACAACTAATAAAACCAAAATAGGCCAACCCAATTTAAACTTTTTGGGTTCATCCTCATAATTGCGATCCCAAATTTTAGTCTACTAACAATGAAATTGATGAAGAGTAGAGGGATGAGAGAGAGTTTGAGGGTAGTGAGAGAAAGTGAGGACAGAGGGAGTAGGGTGTGTTAAACCATGGAAAATCTGGTCCACTGACGATTTTCATAGGCAATCTTCCAAAGAACTTAGACAAATTTGGTCTAAGTGGGATATTTAGAAAATTTACCTAGGTGAAATCGGCCACCATCATCAGCAGGAGAGAGAGAAACACCAACTTTGGATTTGTTCAAGTATGGAAGCATCATCAAGCATTACGTTGCATTCAACAGCTCAATGGTAAGCTAATCAGAGGCAAGAAAGTCATAGTAGATTGGGCTAAAAATAGCAACAGAGCAACAAGAAACAACAATACGGTTTGGGTTCCAAAGAAGACGTCACAATCATCCACTCTAGACCCTGAAAAGCCAAGTTACAGAGTTATAGGTGAAACCAATGAGGACTTCATGGAATGGCTGCAACGTAGCATTGTATGCACTTCTAATGACCCAAGAGACCTAGATGCTCTATCTACTCGAATAAGAGACAACTTTGGGCCATTCTCAAATATTACAGCTTTAATTTGAGTGGAGTCAGATTTCTGATTACTTTAGGCTCTGTTCAGGAAGTGAAAGAGGTGCTTGAGAACCCAATGGAACTCAATGAATGGTTCTATGATATTAAGCCCTGGTCTACGTATGAAATCGCTGATTCTAGAAGGGTATGGCTTGATATCATTGGGGTTCCTCCTCATGGTTGGATGTGGGAGAATTTTCAAAGGTACACCCAGCCTTGGGGTAAGCTATTGTCATTAGCAAGGTGCGTTGCATCCACCAATCAGTTCGAAGTCATGAGAGCTTTGGTACAAACGGATGTGTTCAAGAAAATTGATAGGGAAGTCCTATTGGATATACAAAGCTGCTCTTACAGAATATTCATTCGAGAAATTAGTAGCCATTTTAGTCCTCCATCCATGACTCAAGATTATACTAGAGACAAAAATCCTAAGCTTGATTATTCAAGTGATGTCAATGGCTCTGAAGATGAAGAAGAAGATGATGAACAACATGACAATAATAGAAGGGTTCTAGAAACATCAGAGCAATCCAACAATCGTCAATTTAGCAGTCTAGACAATGAAGAAGCTCAAAAGTCTCCATGTGAAGAGTCTAGTTCGCTTCCAGTAACTTCCGGAAATGAGTTTATTAAATCCCGAGGGGGTGACATGATTAATGAAGACAGGAGTGATCAACATGTAGAAGTTGAAGAGCATTAAAATGAATTCAATGTGTCTCTAACCTCTGTTCCTGTGATCGAGGATTTGCAACTAATGAATATGATTGCTGCGTTGGGAAGTGATGAGGCCGCTGTGGGTGTTGAAAAATCCGTTGAGATTTTGAATGAATCCAAGCATCAATGGGTTCCGGAGTCTTCTCATCTTGTTGCTCTTACCTTGTCTCAGAATTCAGTTGATGAATGCTCTCTTTCATCTGATTGTGAATTGATTATGAATGTTAGAGCATTCATTATAGAAAAGACAATAAGGTTTAATTTGGTGAGGACAATGGTTTTATGAGAGCAAAGAGAAATATCAATCCTAGAAAATACCTTGAAAATAAGCTCTCTTCAAGGAAAAATAAAAAGGCAAAAGAAAGTGATAGAAGAAAGAAATCAATCTCAATGTCTTCTGCTTCACTTTCCTTTTGAAAGTGAGGCTCTCTATTATTGAGTTCCAAGCTATAGTGCTCTCTTCTTCTGCTATTGAGAGTTAGCAATAGGATTGTAATCAAGTTCAAGTTAGGGATGTGGACTGTTGATGGTTGTGTGAGTGAAGTTTGGGTGGTGGGAGTTTTAACGGAGACAAGGTTAAGTATCTTGGATGAGTCTGGTTCTGTGAGGTTTTTTTATCTGTGCTTCGTTTGAAGAAGTTTGGAGATGTCTTTTGTTATGATTTAACCGAAACGATGGTTGTGTGAGTGACTTTGATGGTTTAATGTCTTGAATGGTTCTAGGTCTGTGGGGTTTTAACGAAGCCAAGGCTGTCGATGGTTGAGTAAGTGGTGTTTTGGTTGGAGGGAGTACTAATGATGTTAAGGTTAAGTAGTGTTGACTGGTTCTGTTGTGTTTTTTCTGTGTGACTTGTAGATGAAGGAGCAGTCTTTTGTTATGCTCATGAGGTATTTGAAGGAGGGTCACAACAAAATTTATGAATTGGGATTCTCTTGGTGTCAGGATGATATATGGGTCATGTTCGAGGGTCTTGTTGCTGATGTCTTTTACTATTTGGGGGGAGGGGGCAGTCTAATTGATGTTTATGAATGTTCTTGGGGTCAAGCTGATTTATGAAGTCAGGTCTGCTGATGCTTTCTTTTGGTGGAACAGCTCAGTTGCAACTGCATTCACTTCATTCTTTGTAGTTGTTGCTGGCCTAAATTGTCCCTCACAATTCTGGTGTGTGCAATCTTCTGGTGGAATTCGTTATAGTGGTTCTGCACATTGTCTAATTGAAGCTCCCGGATGACTGATTTGTGCGCATGCAATCTCTATGTTATCTGCTGACCTTGTGAGCATGAAGTAGCATTTATATCTTGCTACGGGTGGGTTTGTTGTCAATGGAAGTCTCCATTTGATCTGGAAATGCTCTTCTCCAGTGGTGTCCTTAAGAATGGGTTCAAAGTAAGCGCTGATGGGTTTGGTATTAAGGAGGTGATGCAAATGGGGGTTTGGTAGTGATGGGTATCAGTTTCTGAATTTGATGTTTTCAATCTTATACTGAATTAGTTCGCTCTTTCTTGTTTCACTCAAGGGTTGTTTTCTTTCATTGTGGTTTTGGTGGTATTATCTCATATGTTGATGTATCGATCTCTGTTTGACACTTTGTGTCTTTTATTAAAAGGGTCTTTTGACCGCTAATTATAAAAAAAAAACAATGAAATTGATTGCATACAAACATGATTAAGCATGTATCTAACAAAACCACAACTCAATTTGGAAGCAAACAAATAAATTCACCATTGATTTGAAGCAAACAAGCGATTTTCATTGATATTTTCGAACTTCCGGTGATACTCCAACGACTTAAGGTCCAAAAAATTCTTACACCAATAAATTAAAGTACCTAATAATCATGACCAAAATTAGTGGTACCAAAAAATTATTACAACAAAACACAACTTACCTCAGTGTAATTGCTTGTAGGAAAGATCGTCCTAGAATTGTTGACGTTAATGACCAGACCATAACACAAATTCAACCAAACCCTGTCATGACCTTGATCATAGTTATCACATTTTGGGCAGAAATAGTCCCAAAAAGAACGACATCATCGACATAAAAGACATGAGAAGAGTAGAATTGTCTATATTTAAGGTGAGCTCAAGAGTCATCAAGGACAACTTGACCAATGTTTCTAGAGAGTCTATCCATATAAAGAGCAAAGAAATTAATTGGATGAAAGAGGGTCTCCCTACCTAAGCCCCCTTGAAGATGAGTTCCTGCTCTTATGGATTTACTTGTGATGATAATGACAATTATGAGTTCCTGTTTCTAAAAAAAGATGAGTTCTTGTTCTTGCAAAATAGCATTTGGTAAACATAGAGCTTATTAGATTTAACAGATATGTTATGCATATTTATAAATTTCAAATTGAGAACTGGTAGGAAAAGTTTCCAGGGCTTAAGTTTAAATTATGAAACAAATTCAAAATAAAATGGAAGCATGAACAAAATAGTAGCAAACAATCTAGGATGAAGCTGGTGTCATTTTATAAACGGGAATTTGAAAGTAAGGTGAAAGTAGGAACATAATAGCAACAAATAGTGTAGGATGGAGATGGTGTCGTTTTATAGATGGGTATGTAGGGTATGAATGAATCTGTATATTATGGATCAAATTTGGGTGCAGGAAATGTGGTGTGTATGAATTGTAACATAAGGGAGTATACTGTCATGCGGTTACACACAAATTGAATCAGTTCAACAAAATTGAAATTTACATATGTATTAAAAATTTCTCATGCGGTTATACAGAAACTGAATCAGCTGAACAAATTTAAAATCTTTATGGACTAAACCGAAGTAGTTATATGAAAATCGAATTCAGCTGCAACGGATTTAAATTTCCATAAACAGAACAAATATTGAATTTCAAAGTATTTACCTAAAAAATTTATTGGTCATAATCCCGCAAATCACTCTCGTGCCACCATCCAGTGGACCCCATAGACTTTGTCATTAGATTATATAGAATCCAAAATAATTTGTCTTTCAGCTTCAAATACTACATTATTTGTGCAAACTTATTGCATGCCTAATGAATAATAATAATAATAATAATAATAATAATAATAATAATAATAATAATAATAATAATAATAATAATAATGGATCATGATTCATGATTCATGATGATGATAATGTAGCAATAATAATAATAATAATAATAATAATAATAATAATAATAATAATAATAACCGACTCATTCCTTCAATTAAGAAGATAATCACTATTAACATTATTTATCTTTTGGTCTCCATAGTGTTCTGTCGTCATTGTCTGGTAGATATCCAAGCATCAAGATCGCATATACTATATAATTGACAACAGAAAATTGTATGATTGAATCTTTAATACAATCAATTACATGGAGGTTGGGCCCAAAAACTTTTATTTTAAATGAAAGATAATTAATAAATCATGAACCCCATAACTACTTTGAATATTCCAGCTTGTTAATTAACTACTATTCATTTCATTAGAAAATTAGTGATTGACATAAAATTAATACTCATTACATAGCACCTTTGCCATAAAGTACTCATTCCGTAATAAATTAAATTAATCTTGACAAGTATATATAATTAACATATGAAACTTTATGTTATCTTTGGCGAGGAATTACCCATAAAAAATAATCAATTGAAATAGTATGGCTGAAGAAGAGCACCACCGCCACCATCTTTTCCACCATGACAAGGCAGAAGAGACACCGGAAGACCTAAAGGAGGAGATTAAGCACCACAAGCACGTCGAGCATGTTAGTGAGGGTGTTGCTGCATCTGCTACTGCTTATGCTTTGGTAATTATTCACTTCTCAGTCTTTACCATCTATATCTGACAATGACACTATTTTATCTCTACATTCTTTTTAAATAATTAGTCTTCATCAAATGAATAGTTATGATGATTTTTCATACATTTTTTTCAATAATTAACATTAATTATCAATTATAAGATCGAAAATTAGAATGCAATGACACAGTAGTGGAATCAATCCATTTGTTTTGACATATTTTGGGCCTATTTTGTAAACTTGAAAAATAATGGATAAAAATCAAAATATGTCGTTACCTTAATTTTCCAGATTTAGAGGATCAAGTTTCAATCGGGAGATCATGTAAAGATTGAATTTTTGTTTAGACCCTGTAAATTTGGTTTGTCCATTAGGTCCCTATCTCAAGAGTAACCAACATTGAACTTAAAAACCTAACACCAAACTGAGCGTGACAAATGTGATCCATCAACTCCACAATATTCACCAATGTAAAATATTTTACTTCTACCAAGACTTAAATTGCAGTGGGAAGCTTGAAAGAAAGGGTAGGTTGTTGTTTGTCTATCACCTCTTTACTACGTAAAGATTGAATGGTTATTAGTTACTGGTAAACATCAAAATGTATAAGAAAATTTCTGAAAAGAAACTTTATTTGTACAAGTTGTTTGAAAATATTGAGTGATGGATTAATAAAATATTACAGCATGAAAAGCACAAGGAAGAGAAAGACCCGGATCATGCATTAAGGCACAAGATGGAAGAAAAAGTGGCAATGGGGGTTGCAGCTGCAGCCGGAGGGTTAGCCCTACATGAGCACCACGAGGCAAAAGAGGCCAAGGAACAACTCAAAGAAGAAGAGAAGAAGCTTCACCCTCATCACCATCTCTTTGGTCATCATCATGATAACAAAGATGATGATTAATGATCACAATGTACTCATTGCTGTGTTTTTTTTTATGTTCTTTTCAAGGGTAAGCTTGGGTTCACCAAGTATAAGCTTTGGTAAATTTGGATTTTTTATTTACCCAAACTTATATATTTATCCAACCCAAGCTTACCAACAAAAATATGCATGGCATTGTTGCTTTGAATGCTGATTTGAGTTTGCTTTCAGTCTTGTACATGGAGACTGAAATGTAATCTGTGTTATGTGGAGTGTGATAAGAGAGCCTGTTTTAATTTCAAGAATTCCTTGGACTGTAAAATACTTTATTATATTCTTATCAACCATCACTATAAAAGCAGCTAAACCAAGAATGTCACAAATACTGATTTCCGTTTACACCCTTATCAACCATCACTATAAAACCAGTTAAACCAAGAATGTCACAAATAGTGATTTTCTTCTTATGCCCTTATTATTAGTAGTTATTTTCTTCTTATGCCCTTCTCCTTCTTTTCTCACCTAAACATTAGTGTTTACTACCTCCTTTCCATAATAATTGTCATAATTTTGACTTTCAAGGTCTTCAATATCATTTTTTGGCTGATAATTTCTTGCATAATATGTTATTAACAATTGCAATATTATACTTGTATGATAGTATTTTTCGTTACGAATCTAATGGTAGTAATTTTATAGAGCAATTCATTATATATATTGATAAATTTATGGTCAAAATTTTTGAAATTTGACTACACAATTTTCAAAGACGACAATTAATATGGAACGGAGGGAGGACTCTGTAAACTGACCCTCCCTCTGATTCTCTCTCTAAACTGACACTCTTCTTTTCATTTGCATCAAACGACCTCCTATCGACGATGCTATGGGCCTCTGTCTCTCCTTGCTGAAGATCGAGCACAATTCTCGCTTTCTTTCATGCTCTACAATTGCAGATCATGCATTGAAAGATTTTGCCCATTTATCTATTTAAGAGGTAAGAGTCATGTCAATTTTAGAATAATTGAAATCGGGTATTATTGATGTCAAATTGGTGTTTAGTTTTATTAAAGACTCTTGCATGTAATTGAATTTAGTGTGTCCCTAAACCTAATTGTCGTTGAATCCATGA
This sequence comes from Portulaca oleracea, assembly GCA_029582165.1. NCBI lineage: Eukaryota > Viridiplantae > Streptophyta > Magnoliopsida > Caryophyllales > Portulacaceae > Portulaca > Portulaca oleracea. The sequence goes on along the minus strand of CM055877.1, from coordinate 23,931,369 downwards.
TTGAAATTTTTTTGTTAATTTGCGTTTACAGTAATCAAGGTTGACTAATTTTGGGTTTTTGTGGCATGAATGTGTTTAAAGATTGTAATTGATACAATATATTCCTTTAAGAATATTATGTCGTTGTAATTGCTGCAATGAATGAATTTAGATTGCTTGTTTGGAAAAAAAAATAATAAATTTAAAATTAAAACCCTAACTTTGAGTTCAATTTTTTTTTATTCAGGCGTGATTAGTGTTCTTCAGCTGCATTTTACTCTAAGATCTTAAGTTCTTTTCTTTCTAATTAATTTGGGGTTTATGCAATGTTGTTAAATTTTGTTTTGAGCAATCTATAGATTGATGCTTTTGGAATTGGGAATTGGAAATCGGTAAGTGAGATTAAGACATGATTGTAATTAATGGAATGATTGAATTTAGATTTACTGATTTGGGAAAAAATAGATTTTTTTTGGTTGGATTCAAAAAGTGAGGGATTTGGATGTTGTTGTCCACTATTTCCCATTTGGGTGCTAATAAATGGGCTTCATGCCTCAACATTCGAAAAAAAAAATGTGAGAGATTTGGAATGTACGTTTGAAATTGAGGATAGTTTTTCAATTTGTTGATTTAGTCAGGGAAGTTTATTTTGTTGCTTTAATTTGTAACTGAGAATTAGATAATGTGAATGCTTAGCAAATAGAATGTCTACGAGTTTCCATGAAAAAAAAGAATGTATGACAGAAAAGGATGAACCATTGATTGTGATTAATGTTCAAAGTAAGGTAGCTCAAACTATATACTATTTAGGCTATTTGGCAATCTTACTAAAATGGATGACAAATTATTATTGTGAAATACTTTGATAAGACTACAGGGGATAGCTAATTAAGTTAAGCCGCTGATTGGGCAGTCGGATTCTACCAAATTTTCTGATAATTAAGTTAAACTATTTGGAATGTAATTGATCAGTTGATGATTGTATACTTATTTGAAAATGAAGGACAACAAATGTGACGGGTGTTATTAGATGGAACTTTGGCTGTTGAATTTCCTTAAATAGCATATATATGATTGCAGGTTGCGACCCAAATGAAAGGTCTTCTACAACTTAAGTTTGCTATTTGTTGCCTCATGTAGTCATGTGGTTGTTACTGTTCAGTCATGTCCTATTTGTTTTCTTCTATATAGCTTTGTTGTGAGTTCCTTGTTGTAACCATTTTCCTGTGAATGTCTACGTGAGAGTTGAGACTTTTATTTTTATCAACCAAAATCATTCCCTATATCACATTGGCGTCCATATTGGCGTCCATATTGCACCCTATTCAACCAAACAAAAACAACACACATCATTCCTAATTAGTGACATGATAACCAATATAACGAAAGTCCTCATTGCCTTACTTTTATTTCTAGCAAACCTCCACCCCAAGATCCCCAACCAAAAAAATAAAATTTTCTATTTTAAAAAAATCATCTCAAAATGAAGTGAAAAACAGAGTAAGGGAATTAAATGTATAGTAAGGTATGTAAAGTTTATTGAAAGGAACCAGGATCAAGCTGATCCCATACGATAATTCCATCATAGCTTGCTCTCACCTTTCCCTAATGCAAAGCCTTCAACTTGGGCTTCTTAAACTGTGATCAAGATTGGAAAATTGGTCCCATTGTTTTTCACACTAACAAACCAAAGATGGACAGGAAAATGCATAGTCTATGTTGAAAGTCAAAACCAAGCTCTTGTTAATGGCGAAACGATTGTATTTTGGTTGGTAGACAAGGTGTTCTGGAACTGAGTGACATTTTTTTTGTTTGTTCATATTTTTTGGTGCTTGTGTTTTTTGTGTCTTTACACACACACACACACACACACACACACATAGATAGATAGATAGATAGATAGATAGATAGATAGATAGATAGATAGATAGATAGATAGATAGATAGATAGATAGATAGATAGATAGATAGATAGATAGATAGATAGATAGATAGATAGATAGATAGATAGATAGATAGATAGATAGATAGATAGATAGATGTCGGTCTTCTGGTGTTTTTGGTGTTGGTACTGGGCTTAAGCCGACTCCTTAGCCTTTGTAGGAAAACATTCAGTAAAGTATGACACTAGATAGATACCTGTCGGTCTTCTGGGTAAAATCCCTTTGCTTATATTGATTATATCAGGTTTTCATCGAGGCAACTACAGTAAGAAGTCGCTAATGGCATATTGGAGCTTTGGTTCCCTGAAATTTCAATTAGAAATGCTACTATTGTATGGTAAACCACTCACTACAAATTTCCCATTATGTCGATTTCAGTAAACATAGTTTGTGGTGCCTGAACTTTTCATTTTACCTCAAGCTTGATATTCTTATTTATGATGCTAATACAGGTTTAACATGATGGAATAACTTGTTAATGAAGAGATTTTCTCGTTTTGGCTGAATAGAGACAAAAATGCTAAAGTTGGAGGGGTGATAGTTTTTTGGAGAGGTTGATCAAAAGCATTATTAGGGGAAGCACACTTGCCGCAGCCATCAATGCTAATCAACAATTACAGCCTATAACTGCCTACCATTAGCAGACTACTACAATCAACTGCTATAATTGTCGGGTCCGCGCGTGCGTAGCACGCGCTGGCCAGACTAGTATCACAAAATGTCCATTCTACTGGTCTAATAACTAAGGTTACCTAAAATTAGGCAACGTGGTCATGAAGCCATAGTTATTAAAATCTCGATCCAGTTCTACGATCCTACGATTTTATAATCCAAAATTATCGATGTGATTCTACTGTCTTTATTCCGATCCACGATCCTACATAGGTTAATTCCGATTCTAACTACCCCATGGATTCGAGTTAGGATCCCGATTTTAACAACCTTGCATGAAGCTTGTTCTTTGCCACCATTATTCACCAATTAACTTTTTTTTTTTTGTGGAAAATGATAAACATTTTGGGGTAAGAGACATCATAAGTGTCTTGTCATTGCATAAATCTTATATATTTGTGAATTAAATTGAAATAAATTATATGATTGACTTCTATAACTATAATATTACATATATATAGTATAAAATCATATATTTATCTATATTTTTAAAAATTTACAAAAAGATGTTTAAAATATGTCTAACGGATGAAATTCATTTGTTAGGGTGCAAATTTTAATTGTTGGCGTGCCAACACATTTCAAACTTCTTATAATTGATAATTAATAGTAACTATCAAAAAAATTAAAAATAAAAATGATAATATATATTAATTTAATAAAGAATAAGACACCTATCATTATTTAAAAAAAAAAAAAAGAATAGAGGACTCACACTCTGACCCTCGCAAAACAAAAAGCCAGTACTTGAGTAATTGAGTGATGGGTCTTGACCATTCAAGAATATTGGACCGCAGATGGGCCATTGTTGTGATCCCCATGGGCCATATTTCCCAATGGGCTAGATAAGAGCATATAAGTTTGGACAGCTAACCATTTCCATTTGGCTCAAAAAACTTTCAATGTCTTGCTCCTATTCAACCCTATTATGAACACCAAACCTGAAACCAGCGCTTTTTTTTCGATAGTTGATAGCCAAAAGGCTAAAGAGTTTTACAAATAACAGCAACCGCAAAAAGCAGCTGATAACTACCTCCAAAAGAAAATTACAACCAAACACTGCTAACATAAAAACGGCCAATAACTACCTGAAACCAGCACATATGTGGCAAACTTTTCTATTTTAGAGGCTTTGCTACTTTAAAATATTTTCAATTTTTCTTTTGGTCTTATGCAATCGATCTTTCCATAAAAATAATATTTATTAAAATAAGACTATCGATATTTAAATCTCCTTATATCTTACTATAGCAGGACCTATATTAGTAGTAGTACGTGGTTATCATCATTGTCATATACGTGGCGAATTACAAGTTGCTTGGTCCCTATCTAAGTATATCTGGCATGCATTTTTGCTAGGCATGACGGCTCATCCTGGGTTAAGATACTCCTTCACGCATGGCCTGATCGCCTCATATATATCTCAACTCTTCCATCTAATCCATTAATTGATTGATGGGAAGGAGTCAACAAATCAACTTCAATACACCTCCTAATGTAATTATCCCCTGCCCTTCCAAACCGGATAATGTTTATCCGAGACAATGTTAGCTAGCTATCTTAACCTTTACATCCGACCGTTACATTGTTGATGTGTAGTAGTAGGATTATCTTTATCTTCTTCTACTCTCAACGTTCCATATTAATTGTCCCGACACGTCATTAATTTCTCAACATATACAATGTTTTTATATATGAAAGTATTATCATTAGATTCATAACGAAAAATATTATCATAAGAATATAGTTTTGTAATTTTTTGATAAAATATACTATGAGAAGTTCTTAGTCAAAGATGAAATTTGAGACAATTAATATAGAATGGAAGGAGTAATTAAAAGTCAACATGCACTACTCTTTCTAGTGAAACAACACCTGTATCATTCGTATTTGTGTTGGGAATGGAAGCTTTAGAAGTCACATTTAATATGGAGATTGTTGAGTTACGCAACATAACTTCTTCTCATACTATTTGTGATTTATATTGTCTTTAATTATTTCATTTAGGTTGGAATTGATAAAAAGTGATGTTGTATTGGTTGGTTCAAGTTGTAGATACAGCTGTTGGCATGTTTCCAAGCTTAGAAAGCTTCGAGCGAGTGCCTAAGTGCCTTTGGAAATGTGATGGTACAAATAATTGTCAAGAATTAATCAAGATAGGTAACATCACTTCCAATGGCATAAGCAACCATTGGCGGATCTCAGGCATGGGTAAGGTGGCCTTGACCACCGATAACACAAAAAAAACGTAAATTCGCTACCGGTAAAATGTTTCAATTGGACCCTGCTTTCTCATGACATGGGGAGATTTGATCTTCGATTATTAAAATAAAAAATTGAAAAGTTCGCAAAATATAGCAAATACAACATTATAAAACAACAAAAACAATCGCCTCCATATCAAATATTAAAGGTTACATCCAAAATAACCGATAAACTATAAAACACTACAACAAGTAATTGCATGTCTATGCACTACTAAAAATATGTGTATTAGCAACCACTTTTTCCAACCAATTTAAAATGGTTGGAAAAACCAACCATTTTAGCAACTATTTAATATTCCAACTATTTTCCAAAAAATTTTGTGGGAAAAATGGTTGGAAACTCCAACCAATTTTGCTAAAATGGTTGGAAAATTTTCCTACCACCCTTTTTCCTACTATTTGAAGATGGTTGGAAAATAGTTGGATTACTAACCATTTTTCCAACCAATTTCAAATAGTAGGTAAAAGAATGGTAGGAAAATTTTCCAACTAATTTTAGCAAAATTGGTTGGAATTTCCAACCATATTTCCCACAAAATTTTTTGAAAAATAGTTGGAATATCAAATGATTGCTAAAATAGTTGTTTTTTCCAACCACTTTAAATTGGTTGGAAAAAAGTGGTTGGTAATACACATATTTTTAGTAGTGATGTCAACCAATATGTCTTCTTTGTTCACGCCACTCTTATAATGTTCAACAATTTTAACTAAATATTATTGCCAATAATCACGACCCTATGAGCTATTTCAACATTAATATCATCAAGACTATCATCTTTTGAGTTATTCCTACAGTTCTGCTTTCCATCCTCAACTAATCTTGTTATTGAGCATTGATTCATTGTCATTTCTAGCAACTCCATATCATCAAGACTATCATCTTTCTCTAGTTTTCTAATGTTAAAGTATATGCCCATCATTACACCTTGAATATCATCTTAAATTTTTGGTTGAAATTAAATTATTACACATGGTATCAGAATCATATTAGACCAAATAAGAGATCTTAGGTTTGAACCTCAACACCCGTCATATTCATTTGCGCAAGGTGGAGGGGCCTTTGCAATATCGACACTTCAAGCTCAAAGAGCATTCACATGAGAGGACGTGTTAAAGTAGAAGACCATCATTAAACCTTCAACTATCAATTTAAACTTTTGATTATGATGATTTGACATCTAATTTAATAACTTAGTCGTTTATTTATCATGTATAGATTTCTTCTATTTTCCTTGTTGTATCATTTATATGATATCATTCTCATACAATAAATGAAAGGTTACATCATCATATTTCAAATTTTGGAGACAATTACAATGATGCTTATTTTGGCTGTGTTCGGCAGTAGCGTTTGGGGTAGCGTTTAGCGTTTAGCGTTTTGACCAAGTCAAAACTCTAATTGCATAAATATTAGCGTTCGGTAAACTAACATTTTGAGGAGCGTTTAGCGTTTTGAGGAGCGTTTTGTGAAACGCTAATAAAGTTAATGTTTAACGTTTGGAGTAGCGTTTCATATTTTTCGGTCAAAAAATACCCTTTGTAAATTTTATCTTTTGGAAATTATTGATACCCTTTTTTGTCAATTTACATTAATATGCTAATTGAACCGCTAAATTTACCGAACACAATTCTCATTTGAATAGTTATCCGTTATCCGCTGCTTAAACCGCTATCCGCTATCTAAAACGCTAATTTTGCCGAACAGGACCTTTGAGTGATCATTATCTAACCTAACGTTAAATCGCAAATTTGTTTATATAGGAGTATTGTCATGTTCTCGTATTCTCAAGTCTACTTAATTACGTCATAATTTATGAGTTTTGTGAATATTTTTCAATGAACTTCATTTGTCATTCTTATACTTGATCTCTGGCTTCTACTCCCTCCGTCACTTAATGATTGTCAATTTTTTTAACTATCTTGTCCCTTTTTATTTGTCAATTTTACACTTCCAATAATTAAAATACACAAATTACCCATAATTAATGAATTTGATTTTTATTTATCTTTTAAATTCTCCTTTATTCCTCTCTTTGCATCAAAATTAGTGGAAGAGTATATTTGTTTTCGAACAAATTTTTTGCTATATTTCCAAAGAGCATTGGACTTATAAAGTTAGTTATTTTGACAATTATAAAGGGATAGAGGGAGTATTTTATAACCATATTTTAACTTTTAAAATTAAAAAACATTACAATAGAATTTCATAAACGTTGTTACATTAAAGTATAATGCAAGCGTGACGTGAAATGTTCCATTTTCAGGAGCAAATAGTCAAGATGGAGATAGAGTATCATACAGTTCGGGGCACCGTGGGCTGCCCTATCACGTACATTGGATTTACTTTAGAGTGCGTACGGTTACGAAAGTATGTGGTAGTCAATTTTTTTTTTTCAATTACAGTAATCAATATATTCTAATAGAAATCATCGCGCCGAAATAACCACAAAGCAATCAGAGTGAATTGACCAATCACAATCTAGAAAATTAGATTTTTTTTCTATTTTAATTTTTTTATTTTCAATCCGGATAATTTTAAAATTAAAAAAACCAGAAATTATCACTAATTCTTGACTGTTTTGGACTCTGAATTAAATTATTTTGGTGCAAATAACAGTATTATTTTGGTGTTGCCTATAATATTAATAATAATAATAATAATAATTTATATAATAATAATATATTATAATCAAAATCATTGTGGGTCCCACAAAATAGAGTGATTGTAGGGGAATTTGTCAATCACAACGTAGAAAATTTTTTTTTTTTCTATTCACAATCCGTATTTTATTTTAAAATTAAGAAAAAAGTATCGCTAATCCCTGACTGCTTTGGACTCCGACTAAGTTTACAATTCTTCCATAACCAACATAACTAATCTCTGACTGCTTTGAACTCCGACTAAGTTTACAACTCTTCTATTACCAACGTAATCAGCTAGGTCAATTACATTCATAACTTTTTGAAAACATATAAATCCAATACATCTGTTAGGGATTAAACTCTTTTCATCTACTACTTCGAGCAATCACATCATAATTGTCGCACTTCTACATATTCGTCTTAATTGAGTACCATTCGCAGTTCATACACTCAAGTTATCTTCGATTAGGCAAGTCACACGTCACTATTATTGAAAATTCTACCATAGTTGAATTTATTTTCAACTATGGTAGTTGAAAATTTTATAGCATTCATTTATCAAAAATAAATCATATTTTTTTAAAAAATTTATATCATCATAAACATGGTTAATTATTGTATCAATTTACTTTGATCAACCTACATTGATTTTGAATTTTTATGGTAAAATTAATGATCTTTTCACTTTTCAACTACGATAGTTGAAAAAAAGTCAACTATGGTAGAATTTCCTTTAGAATATTCAATTTTGTAAAAAATTATAACTTCAACATATAGATTTACTTATTGTAACAAGTCCTATGATGAATATATATATTAATTTTAATTTTTAATAGCAAAATTATGGGTAATTATACATTTCAACTACCATAGTTGAAAATAAATTCAACTATGGTAGAATCTCCCCACTATTATATAGATTTCCAGACCTATTTAGCTCTTCTTCGATTGCATTCACTGTTGTTAACGTATTCAAAAACTTTGAATTCTGCCGATTTAGTTTACATTATCATATTTGACATAATTGATTACCATTCACACTTCATACTCTCAAGTTATCATCTTTAAGGTAAGTCACATGTCACTATTATATGGATTTAAAAACCAGTTTAAGTCTACTTTGATTGCATTCACTGTATTTTACTACTCAATCATAGTTTATTTCATAAAATTTTACTACAACTTATACGATAATTTAAAATTCCAGGTCAACGTAAGGAATGATGATGCATCATGCAACTCGCCATGGTCGGCGTTCATTCACATTTTAGGAAACTTTCTATTACTGAATTACATGTTTTGTCGAAACAATTTATCATGATGTTTTCCATGTAACAATTTCATTAATATTTCGTTTGATTTATCCATGACTTTTATAAAATTTCAAAAGTAGCTAATTAAGTTCGCTCCGTGCATCGCACGGGTTGAGGCCTAGTCAAATTTAATATTAATCATTGATTATCGATAGAGTAATTTGAAGCATTGATTTGATTCTCCTTAACTTGCTATAGCAAGGAAATGAAAATTTTTAATATTATTACGATATTTTTTATTAATTTTATCATCGTAATCCATAATGATGTTTAATTTTCCTTAAAAAGAATTTAAGAAATTTTCTTAAAAGGATTATTGGATGATAATACACTGAATTTTAGGGGTATTGGACAATAGTACTATGAACTTTTTTTTTTGACTCTAATACACTGAACTTTGAAGGTAATATTGGACAACAATGCACTCGGACCAATTTAGCTAGTAGTTGACGTGGTGGCTGTCCTACTTTGAGGGATCGTTTTTATATTTTTTTTTCAGAAAAATTTTTTGCCGTTAAGAAAGTACACATATGCATGACGACTAATATATTTTTCTGGAAAAAAAAAAAAGAAAATCGACACTTCAAAGTAGAACCACCACCAAGTCAATCACCACCGGAGTTATTCTGAGTGGATTAGTGTCGAATACCCTCAAAGTTCAGTGTATTAGCGTCTGAAAAATACGTTCAATGCATTATTGTCCAATACCCTAAAGTTCAATGTATTATCGTCCAATAATATTTCTTTAAAAGAGAAAGATCCTGTGGAGAGTTTCTAATAAAACTGGTTATTTACATAATTTTATGGAACATTATAAAGTACTTATTCATTATAGATCTATAGGTAATAGGATTTATATTTTCTACCATTTGATTAGGGTGTGCATATTCCAGCCCGGATCGAAAAGAACCCGTGACCCGGACCAGACCAGACCAACCTGGTTATAGCCGGTCTGGTCTCCGGTCCATAGTTTATATAATTTCGGGTTTCCGGGTCAGTCCCGGTCCAAATGCTAACACAAATTGGGTTGGACCGGTTAACCCGGTTTATACTTTCCTAACCTATACATAATTTAATTAAAATCAAATCCAATAGATATTTTGTCCATAAATATAATTATTATTTTATATTTTTCAAATTCTACATTCACCGTATTTAAACATAATTATTATTGCCTAGTTGCCTTTGAATAAACTGATAAGATCCTTTCGAAAATACAAATTTCTTAATTATGGGCGACTACTATCTACTAGTAAACATAAAACACCCTTGATATTATTACTATTAATTTTTCAAATTTCAACTTATTGATATGACATTCCTAATCAAGGTGGCTAATTATTGTTGGAAATATTTCAAGAGTATAAAAAGATTATATAGCATAAGGAATCGTGTGGAATAAGTATAATGATCATATATAAGATAAACATCAAGAATATGATCAACACGGATGAGTTTGAGACCAACACGGATCGTGTAGGTCTCCAGAGAGCAAGAAAAACCATTCTGGACCGTGTTGATCCAACACGGATCGTGTTGAATGCCAGAATATGTTTTTAATGCTAACGGCTATATAATCTTGAGTATTAAGTTTATAATATCAATATTAAGCTCGATATTAAGATCCAACAACTATATTAGTTGACCAAGTCAAGGTCATAATCCATCATTAAGGACCTTAATTATGCCTTTGACTAAGGGGTGTAATTAGGGTTGGATTAGGTGTGGAAGTCTCCTATAAATAGGAGACATTCCCAAGCCATTTGAGATAATCACAAACATCTATTCTATTCTATAATCACATCCTCTCAAATATAGACTGCAGCTATACTTGAGAGAATCAAGTGAGAAACCTATGTCTTGAGTGCGACAAGAGCTAAGTTTTATCCCTTTGAACATTTACGGTACAGTAAATAGTTCTTATGGAAAATGAGTATAAGACCATGACTCTTAGCATTATCCAAACAAGTCAAGCTAACCATTTGGTTATTAAGTTCAATCTCCGTCTTGTCACATGTACCGCTAGAAGATCAAGATACCAAGAGAAGATGATGAAGATTCAAGCCGTTGTCAAACATCATTTTCCAACAATCTTAAGAACTATATTACGAGACAAGATTGGAGGAGGCTAAGAGTTGGACTTCCAAGATTCAAGAGGGATTACAAAGATAAGTAATTTATATTCTACAAGTTTATTAGTATCAATTTTTCATATAAGTTTATTAAGTTTTATTGAGCAAGTTTAATGATTAAAAGTTTATTAATCATTTGTTTATCTATATGTGTTTTATATAGATGAGAAATTGATACATAAGAGTGGCAATACAAGTACATGATCTTGATATTTATGATGAGAATTGTTGCGTGATTATGCAATAATGTTTACATGGATTAAGGGCAAGGTAACAACAAGGCATTTACAAGGAGGTCAAAGGTAAATAAGTTGTTTATTTGGGGGTTATATGCATGTGCATTGACCATGTTTAAGTTGCCTCTTAATATTATCAAGTTAATACCAATGAATATGTTTTATTACCTTTGACATGTTTAATTGGTTTATAAGAATTGCCATCAAGGATAAGTGTATTGAAATTCCATGATAAGGTAGTTGTTGTAGGATGGTGCAAAGAAAAAGTCAAAATAAATATTTATTTATTTATGTTATTAAGTGGACCATTGAACACCTACATAAGTTACAAGTTTATTTAGCCATATGTTTTAAGTTGGCTATGATATTAAGTTACATTGAAGTTTCATCCTAGTAATAAGGATGATGTTATTGTCATTAAAATATTCCTTGGTTGAATGTTTTAAGTTACAAGTTTTTAAGATGTTTAATGTGGAAATTCATTGTAGCAAGATTATATTTGCTTCTTATAATCTGAATTTTTCCATGTTTATTCACATGTTCAAGTATCATTAAGTTTAATCCGCCTATTGTTTTTGATATTAATATGAAGGATGAGTACAAGTTGATTAGACCTTTTATTAATATCATGTTTGGAAATCTTGTTCCATGTTTATAAGTGATAGGTATGAATGATTTCATGCTTATTGTTTTGTCTATTGTGATTCAAGTATTGTTTAATAGCATGATTAACAAGTTAATTTTATGTTTAAGTTTAAAGTATGAAAAATAGAATATAAGTATTGGCATAAGTATTATGTTTCTAATTTATAAAGTTGCCATGAAATTCTATTTGGTTATGTCAAGTTTATGATTCTATTCTTGATGATTGAAATAAGTTTATGCAATTGAAAGTCAAATATGAATTTGTTATTAAGATAAGCTTTGCATATAAGTGTAATTTTTATGAGAACTATTTGAATGCATACAAGTGGCTTGTTTATTGATTTAAGAAATCCACTATAAGTTATGTGTGCATTGATGTTCAAATTTCTATTATTATCATGAGTATATTTTTATTATGCTTATAAGTATTGTAATAAGAAAAGCATAATAGATTTTTATTATCATTATTTTACAAGTACATATATATGTGATTATATATGTGGATAAGTTATTGGCAACATTAATGTAACGAACCACCCTAAACCCGTATTAATTAAGGTCGTAATCACGGTGATTAACTAAATTACGCGGTTAAAAATTTTCTTTCTTTTACGTTAATATGGTTATTACTGTTATTATTATTATTATTTATTTTTATGCGCGACATGTCTCGAGCAAGGCGATGGTTAAACGAGTTGATTTTATGTTATCTCGAATTTAAAGTTATAATTACTATTACGAGTTTATGAATACTTTTATGATAAGTTATATAATTTATTTTACTGTTCTCAATTTCACGCTTGTAACCGAAGAAGGTTAAATTAATTTTAATTTCCGTTTCAATTACGATTTATGTCATCCAACCTTCCTAAGTTCATTTTATCGCCTAAATTTATTTTACTAATTTGTCCTACAAATTTATTTTATGTGGTTTAATACTAGTTGATTTTACCCAATTTATTCCGTAGTAACTTTATTTAATCATCTACTAAATTATTTTACCAAGTTTATGTTCACTAATTTTATTTTAGTCGATACCAATTATTTTACTTAGCAAGCTAATTACACTTTTGGGTAGCCTAAATTACTAATTAGGGGGTTAAGTAATTAAGTGGGAGTGTTTTATATATGAGGGGGTGAGTTAGTATGGGTGTATGTCATTTTATTCGGATGAAACACCATAGCATTCACTCTTCTCTTCCTCCCTCTGCTGCGCCAGCCCCACTCCAGCCGCACCCCTGTTTTCCGGCCAGAATCCGGCGGCCGGAGGCCTCGTCGGCGACCACCAGGCGGTGGCCGTGCTTCCCCTTCCACCTCTCTCTTGTTTTCCTCCTTCAATTTCTTCTCCAAGTGGTATAATCTCAAACCCTAACTATATTCTTTATGTTTCAAATTTGGATTTCACTTATAAATTGTGTTATTCTTGAAGTTTTTCATCTCTTTTATGATTTCTAAGCATGAGTTTAAGTTGTGGTTAAGTTGGGTTAATTAGGGTTTGAATTAGAGTTTGATGCATGTGAAGATTGAGGTGTTTCTTGCTTGTTTCTTGATAGGTAATGAAATAGCTTGCTTGCATGAGGTTCTTGATGAAGAAATTTGAGTTTTAGGGACTGCTTTGGAGAGAATGTTATGCTAATCAAGTCTTTTTCTCTTGGGTGATATGAGTTTAGTGTAAATTTGATGAGTAAGGGCTAATTCAAGTGTTAATTATAGTTGCATGTGTAATCTATGATTGCATGTGAGTTTCATGAGCTTATTTGGGTAATCTCTAAGTATTAAAATCCGGAAGAACAATGAGTAATAGTTAATTTGGGCTTTGGTTGTGAATTAGTATAAGTTAGAGGCCAAAAGGAGGCACCAAAGTAAGAATCAAAGACATAAAAAGTTTATGTCCAAGAATCTGATTTTTACAGAGGATGTAAAATGTGAGTTTTGCCCAGATTTTTACTGGAAATGATAGCCCAAGTGATTATCTAACTCTAGGCTTTGGAATTTCGAGAATCCGGTATGTGTAGCCCGAGATATGAGCAAAACCGTGAAATGGTGCAATTATATACGTTTTTTGAGTCAGTATCTTCTTGCTAAGTTTTCGTCCATTGGAAGACTTTATGGGCTTAAGTGATAAACATAAAAGTTTTAGGTCGTTCTTCAAGCTTTTCGGAAACATAAGGTTTGCATCCATATGATATCGGGAGAGTGAGACATGAGGCCATGTTCGAGGGCCGTCAACAAAGTTTCTGCCCATAATTTATTTCCTTAATTCTGACGTTAAGGTTACACTTTGATCTCGTAGGAGGCTCTAATGAGATGTCGACCTTTGTGTCACTATTAAGATGGATTGAGTAGGTTTTCTAAGTTGAGTTAAGCTATGTTAGTGTTTGGGAATTACCTCCTAAAGGTTTATGGAAATACTAGCAAACCATGGGGTAAAATGATGAGGTTTTAGGTTCGTGTAAGTGTTGTTGATGGCTAAGTCGTACTTTTGACTTCCTAGCAAGTTTATGGGTTTTCCTCGATGTCTAAATAACCAAGGACCATCTCTTCTATGTATTCAATTCACCGGTCATCGGTTCGTAAACTTTCCAAAATTCATAACCATGTCCTTATCTAATTTTCGTCGCTTGACAACGTTTCTTTCATGTTTTCAATAATCGAATAGCTTCTCTTCTTAAGCCTTCAAGGACTCCAATTCTATGCTCATCTAAACTGGTTGTTAAGGATGCTTTATACATCATAAGCTTTCTTTGATCCTATTCAAGTTTCACCATAAGTTTCGCTTAAATTTCCAAGCCGCATGATTAATTTCAAGTGCTCTGCTTCTGTCAGCGGCCTTTTTCCGAGCCCTTCCTTTCACTTTTAGCCTTCGATCCAGTTGACAAAGTTGTAGGGCGTGATTTTCCCTTTCTAAAAAGTACTCGTTTGCAAAAATCCGGGTTTTCTAGCCCAAGTTATCACCAAATCTTTGATTAATCAAAAATTGAAATTTCTATTTTCTCATCCCTTTTAAGTTATCAAGTTTTAAGTACTTTCATCCTAGCTTGTAAATGCAAGGACTTTATTTATATTTTCAATTTTCTTATGCTCTTATTATAGTTTCCAAGTCGCCCAAATCGTCCCAAGCTTGAGGCACGTCGCTAGACCTTTCTACTACTCAAGGTACGCAAATTGTCCAACGTTTAACATTTTTTCTTATCATTCAGTATATATATATTATCATCATGTCAAAGCATTGACCTAATATCATTTATCACATTATTTTTAAAAGTGGTCCCGCCTTAGTATATGCTAGTTACGTGATGTACTAGCCTTTTCTTTTAGATGCTCCTGATCAGAGTGTCCGAATGACCTGGCCAATGTCGACTGCCTAGCAGTCACCCAATCCAAATCTAGATCGATTTGGGCATGCGCGTGTGTGAGGTGCTTTGCATCGATCGTGAGGGATACCACTCGTTTTCAATTATTACAAGTTTAACTCCTTTATGTATATACATATTTATCTATGCAACAATCTAGTTCATTCATGGTTATTTCCCCTTCCCCGTTTCCAAAATGTTTTTAAAACGCCGGCACTAGAAACCGTTTTCGAACGGTTGACGTGTTGGAGGTTAGTGTACTGAGTGTTTCCCCACTCACTTTGCGTCTGTTTTCAATGTTTTGTTTTAGGAGGTCCGAGCTCACAGGATAAAGCCAAGGCTAAGCAAAAGTAGATCGTTTCTAAGGTGGTTGCTAGTCGATCCTCAAGCGCTTTTATGGGATTTGGAGACTTATCTTTTCTCATGTTGGGCAATCTTTATATTAATGTTTAAAGGGTTGTCTATGTTGTATTTCAAAGTTTGGTGATTGTTTTGTATGGGGTTAAGTATATTTTATTTTGGGCTATGTTTGGTGTTTGTGTTTGCCTTGTCCCGAGTGGGGACGGCGGTAATACCTCTACCCTAGTGTTCCGCTGCGCTAATCACAGATTTAATTGATGGTTTAAGTTAATCTTGTGGTTAAGGGTTTTGGGGTGTTACAATTATGTGGTTATTAAGATGAAATAGCAAGTTTGTGTACAAGAAGCCATATAAGTAATTATATATGAGAAATCATATGTGATTTATTTTGTACAAGTTTATAAATAGCTAATATTATTTCCTAGATATTGGAAATATAAGAGTACACAAGTTAATAAGAAAGACAAAGGATTAATCATGTTTATATGATTAATGGTATGTATAAATATAAGGTACATATATACACAAGTTGTCTAGGCTATTTCAAAATATTATTAAGTATACATAATATGGATTCAAGTATGTGAATTCATGATATGTATAAATTTGATAAGAAAGCTTTCTATGCTTATGAGATGTTGCATAAGTAAGGACTCATGATTATTTCTAACAAGTTGAACCTATAAGATTATTTGGCTAATTTTCTTAGTTAATTATGCAAAGGAAATTTCATATGATTTTTGTTGAGTGTTTGTACTAAGTTCAAGTCATATATGAAATTTATTTAAGTTTTGACTTTCATGCATATTTACAAGTGTCTTGTCATGTAATTCATGTTTATGAATGTTTATAGTGTACAGCGGTTTGCAGGCCGGTGTAAATTGTCGAACTTAGGGAGCCTGTGGCCTAAATTCTCGTATTTTGTTTCGGTTTTAGCCTTGAATCAAGAAATAAATCACGGAGCAAAGAACACTTTGATTATAACAAAATTAAAACTAGAAAGACGATTAACTAGGTGATAAATAGACAAAGAGAGGTTCGGGGGTTTTAGACACTTGACGGAATCTTTGATCAAGGAGTTTTCATGACTAAAGCGCATAAATTTGGATTTATCTATGGAACAACGCGGGAAAAAGGCCACGATGAATCCCCTCCCTCGAGGAAGATTCAAATTTACTACCCTATGTCCACCATGGACCATCGGGGTTGAGAATCGCGTTAATTCCTAGTTAAGCCTACACTTACCCTCGTAAGTGTGGGCTTAACCATCCCACTCTAGACTTCCCATTGAATGTATAACGATCCAAAGAGCTCTCGGACCTTGAACCGCCACCCCCAATGAGAAGACACTAGGTGGAAATGGACTCCTCCAACTAAAACACACTTTAATCAATAAACACCTTAGCCAAAACCCATTAAGGCCTTAATCACCCCCTCACCTCAAGGAAGATTAGCCTCTAGACATGGTGGAGAAATTAGCAACACACAACCAATAAAACCCTAGCATGATTTTACTCAAATGATGGATAATAAAACTAACCACTACGATTAACAACATAAAACTACACTAAACACAAGCAACAAAACATTTGGAAACATTAAAGTGAGGGGAAAAGAGATTTTACCTAAATGGATGAGCAATAAATTGGCAATAAATGAAGAGCAATAATAGCCAAATGATGAAGAGCAACTTGCCTTGATTGAATAAAGTAATTAATCAACAAAGTAGAAGTTAATCCTCACAAAGCTAATCCTAAAACTCTTGAAAGGTAGAAGATGTAAAAAGAAAGAAAATTAATCTCCAGCTAAAAAGCTCCCTTCAAAAATGACAAGTCGAGCTAATTAAAAACAAAGGGGAAGAAGGGTCAAAACACAGTCGTTTTGGCCGAAAATTAAGCAGGAAATAAGGTCGTCGCGAATGCTACGGACATCGTCGCGTTCGCTATGACCCAAAGCAGGCGAATCGTTTCAGTTCCAAGGCGTCCGCTATGCCCAACGTCGCGACCCAGTCACTCATCCGTAGCGAACGCTACGACCGTCAGCAGGAAAACTTGGAAAATAAGCTAGCGGGCGCTATGAAAGGGGTAGCGACCGCTACGGCCTTGGGCAGAACCTTCTGCCTGGGCTCGTAACGATCTCTACAATAGGCGTAGCGACCGCTACGCTCTTCAAGTGATCTTCATCTAAGTATGGGGGTGTAGGGATCGCTACAGCTGTTGTAGCGAACGCTACGAGCCTGGATGCCCCCATACTTACTTACTTAGCCTTTTGGCCCGAAATCCCTCTCCTTTACGCACGGCTGGTCTCCCTTGCTTCCCTGGTCTTCACCACGGCATCAAATCGGCTCCAAAGGTCTCGGGATGAGCGAGTTATCGCCTTTTTCCGCAACTTCGCCCCCTTTTATTATTCTCCGAACTTAAAGCCTAAAAGTCACAAAACACGTAATAAATAACCATTTTATTAGGGAACGGCAATAGACTTGGGCGTAAACGAGTGGTATTTAGCCCCTAAAATGGGACTAAACATATAGAGTTTTATGATTTATTCAAGCATGCCAAGAGGACTTAAGTTTTGGTTTGTTTGATTAAAATAAGTATTTGACTCTGTGTTGTTTATGACATTACAAGTTTAAGAATAATCACTTGATCCTATAAGTGTTTAAGGCAATTTTGTTTGATTTTTCTAAGTGTAAAATTGATTTATGTGATTATATGAGTGTGTAGAATCATAAGTTGTTTATTTCTTTTTATTCAAGGAAATACAAGTAGACAAGAACATGTTTTATTCTTGACATGAAAATATGAGTGAAGTTTATTCACTAATATTGTGTCTACAAGTTTGATCATGCTAGTAAGTTTAAGTATGTTATATTTTACTACATGTTAATTTAAGTAGTTGTAAGTCATGTACTTGCAACTATGCTCTTAGGCAATTCAAGTTATTCATAAGTGACATGGACACAAGTTTATCTACATGTTTGGTTGTTGTAAGCTTCTCATGTTATTCAATCATATTTTTAATATGATAAGTTTTGATTCGCACGCATAGCGTGCATCGATTGTTATATTTATTTAGTTTTGTGTGTGTGTATATATACACACAAAATAAATAAATTTAAAAATCGATGCACGCGTGCGAACCAAAACTTTTTTTTGCCTAAAAATAAAAATCTTCAATAATAATTCGACTTCGACTCATGATGGATATTAGCGAGTCAGTGTAGTTAAAGTTATCTTCCTTTAAGTTGTATCTAAAAATAAGTTAAATAAGTTCAAGATAAATTTTCAAAAACAACTCTTTCAATGAATTTAATTAAGATCAAACAACTAAGTTCAAGTTGGTTCAGTATAAAAAGTTTAGATAAGTTTGACTTGTAATAAGTTCAGTCAATTGGAGTGAACATATTCACAATAAAAATATAGTTAGAGTGTGATGAGATGGAAGCAATATTATTCATTATTGTTCGTTTAATCTCATTATGAACAATTATGCATTATAGATATGATCTTCCTCATGATAATTTTTTTTTTACTTTTATATGATTTTAATTTCTATGTGGCAAATATTATCGAATACCTTAACAGATCATTACGTTCCTATTATTTATTTGTCACATTGGATTTACTGATTGTTAAATGAGTGCAATTATGCAACTTAGAATAAAGTTGTGATAAAGAAAATATTTCTTAGTTAAGTAAGAATCTTGTCTTATAAGACAACATAATACATAAGAAATTTTCCCAAAACTAAAATAAAGGAACAAAAAGATTATCAGTGATGCTCCAACTCTGATATGTAATGACAATCTTTAAATGAAATTGAATCTTTTCTAAAGAAACAAAGATGATTAAAGTTAATATTATATTTTGCACAAAACATCAAAAAATAAAATAATATAAGACAACAACACAGGAACCTAAAAAAAAATTTAAAAAATAATAATATAATGTAAATTAGGGTAAATAGAAACCAAAAAAAAATAAAATGAAGTAAATGACGGTTCCAATGTGATAGAGAGAAATAGAAAACATATATAAAAAATACTAACTTAAAATATGGTGGTCTAGTGGTATAGAAATTGAAGGGTTTTCCTTTGCATTAGAGGTTCAAATCTTAGTTGTAGCAATTTCTTTAATAATTATTTTGGTGCAAATAAAAAACATTGTAATTACTATTCTATCCTTATAATTTATCAATGGCAAGGGGTAAAATGGTAAAGTGAAATTTGCGCACCATAAGCCTCTTTGGCTTTATATATTACATAGATAAGAGTTTATTAAGATTTTATACAAGTTCACTATAAGGAAAATTTCTTTATGAAATAAGTGAATGGATTGCATAAGATATATGAGAAGATTTCATACTTTTGTATGGTTTATGTGTCAATATGTATATGTTTACATATATGTATTCATTGAGTTACGACATATGAAATATCAAACATGATTAGATAAGTATAAGATTAATGATGATTACTCATGTGTTTTTAGTAGAGCTGGCAAAATTCTGTCCGACCCGGATTACCCGAATTGTCCGACCCGGAAAAAATCGGGTCTGGACATAGATTTTTTGTACGAATTTTTATATTGACCGAATTGACCGAATATTCGGACATAAAATTTCTCTTTTTTCTATTGTCCGAACCCGATTTTAGCTTCGTCCGAATTGTCCGACCCGGTTTGACCCGAAATAAAACCGGGTCTGGACATAAATTTCTCGTCCGAATTTTGACATTGTCCGAACTTGTCCGACCCGGATTTACCCAAACCCGATTTTTTGCCGACGCTAGTTTTTAGTGTATTCATAAATATATGTTGAATACATGTTTGTCCTTGTTAAAAATTTTTCAAGTTTATAAGAGCATGTAGTGGGATATAAGGAAGTTTTTCATAAGGAATTATGCATACTTATGATAGACTATAGTTCATGATTATGGAAATGGTTATTCTTGAAGCTTTACAAGTCCATAAAGTTTAATTTATGAGGTTTCCGGATAATCATGATTGAGAATGGTCTATGTTATTTGCATGAGTTGAGTACACATATATCAAGTTTATTTGCTACATAAGAAGTGTATAATTTTTTATACATTTGATCATTCTAAATTCATGATGATATATCTTTATCAATGGATTTAGTAATGATAAAGTTTTACTATTATGTTTAAGTCATCATAGCTATATGTTTTGAAGGGTGGATTTAAACATAAAAGGAGATAATACAACCATGGTAATGTGATGGTTTAATCATATACTAGGTAGTATACTCTACAAGATAATCATTCATGATTATGAACCATTGTTGATTCAATGAGTTAAAGTTGTAAGTTCAAGTATGTAGCAAAGGATTTAGATGTAATGATTTAATTACAAAAAAGTTGGAAATTCGATTTCCATATAAATCAAAGGTTAAGTGATTTATCAAGTGCAGGTTATTTTATTCACAAGTTAGAATTTTATATCCATGGTTTTTTGGATGATAAGCATGTAAGAGGATCCATATCAAGTTTATACACGGTATAGTGTGATTATATCCGAAAAATAATATGATGGTTTGTTCATATTATGATGAAGATATTCTTATTAAGGCTATAGTAAAGATATATTTATATATCTAGTGGACCTTGTTTTTAGAGATGGGTTAAGTAGCCTAAATATCTACTACTTCACAACAATGACTCAACTTTACGAATTGGAATACCGCCAATTTCCAAAGTTCAAATGAGTACGGAGTTGTCTAAAGTAGTAGGAAGCATCAATTTTATACATCTCAGATTAAGTGATGCTTAATATCTGTAATGACAAGAGGTTGAGTAGTAATACTCTTAATGGACTTTGTGGAAAACCTAATTACAGGGGTGGTATAATTACAAAGTCTACCTATATAAGTGTAATGTGTGGCCGCATAAAGGAACTACGGGCTAAAGTTCCGAAACACTTACTAAGGATAAGGGCACAAGGTCGGATAATAGTGTCAAAGTTTTAGCACTTAAGATTTAAAAACAAACGTGTGTGTATTACGAGTATAGTTGATCAATATAAATCCAAAGTTCAAAGACATGTCTACTTTGTGATTTGGATTCAATTTTGGCTTGTATATACTAAGTGAAAAGTTCAAAGAGTAATCTACTTTTCATTATGCATATGTTTGTGGGTTTCTCATGTGATTACAAGTTAAGGTATATCTCAAATGGCGGGGGTGTTAACTCTTTAAGTAAAAGTTATTTCAAGGGTTTTACATACTCTTGAAATAGCGGGGGATTGTTGGAAATATTTTAAGAGTATAAGAAGATTATATAGCATAAAGAATCGTGTGGAACAAGTACAATGATCATATATAAGATAAACATCAAGAATATGATCAACACGGATGAGTTTGAGACCAACACGGATCATGTAGGTCTCCAGAGAGCAAGAAAAACCATTCTGGACCGTGTTGATCCAACACGGATCGTGTTGAATGCCAGAATATGTTTTTAATGCTAACGGCTATATAATCTTGAGTATTAAGTTTATAATATCAATATTAAGCTCGGTATTAAGATCCAACAACTACATTAGTTGACCAAGTCAAGGTCATAATCCATCATTAAGAACCTTAATTATGCCTTTGACTAAGGGGTGTAATTAGGGTTGGATTAAGTGTGGAAGTCTCCTATAAATAGGAGACATTCCCAAGCCATTTGAGATAATCACAAGCATCTGTTCTATTCTATAATCACATCCTCTCAAATATAGACTGCAGCTATACTTGAGAGAATCAAGTGAGAAACATATGTCTTGAGTGCGACAAGAGCTAAGTTTTATCCCTTTGAACATTTACGGTACAGTAAATAGTTCTTAAGGAAAATGAGTACAAGACCATGACTCTTAGCGTTATCCAAACAAGTCAAGCTAACCATTTGGTTATTAAGTTCAATCTCCGTCTTGTCACATGTACCGCTAGAAGATCAAGATACCAAGAGAAGATGATGAAGATTCAAGCCGTTGTCAAACATCATTTTCCAACAATTATAAAAGGCGTTAGCTAGTCCCATAAGTTGAAATTTAAGCAAATTAATCTTCAACACAAATTTCCTAATCGAAGGCAACCGCCACCAAATTTCTTTTTTTAAAAAATAGTCTATTACTATTAATTTGTCATTAATGCATTACATAATTTTTAGCAGTAAACTAATTATACGGACTAGTATCATGGAGTACAATTAAACACTAATTTCGTAATCAAGGTGGTAGCTATTAGCTAGTTAAGAATTCGACTATTCTAATTAAAAGTTATTTTGACACATATAGAAAATGGTCCAATCGGCCCGGGTAGGGTCGGACCATCCATTTTCTTGGTCTGGTCCGGTCCGGTCCGAGGTGAAATTAGTCTGGTCTCAATCTATTATTTCCGAGTCGAGCTAATTCGGTCCGGTCCGGCCCAGGTTTAGACCGTGCACACCCCTACATTTGGTCATGGGTTCAACTTTTGCAAATTTGTATTTTATTTTCCCTTACGTTATTATATAAGCATATCTGATTGATTGAATTTAACTTAATTATGAATTCTTATACATTTATATTTATTTTTGAAATTTTACTTATTAACTAGTGTTAAACCCGTGCTATGCACGCGTGTATTAAAAAGTAAATGTTTAATAATAAAAAATATTTATAATATAAATGAATATAAAATTTATAATGGAAATTCATATGTGTAAATCGTATAATATATATTATTAGTTACAATCTGTGTCCGATATAACTAAAGCTATAGTGGTGATAAATTTGGTAAAGTGTTTATATTAAAAAAATAGACATTTATTATAATTTAAAGTCATATAAACAATTATTATGTTTATAATTTATTGTTAAACATAAATATAAAACTGTAATTTTAAATTATAAACAAATTCTTATATATAAACATAAAGAAAAAAACATAAATTTCATAAATTATAGTTTACATAAAGATTATTGTTAATTTAAAGTCATATAAATTATAAAGAAAAAACATAAATTATAAACAAATTATTATATATAAACATAAATTATGTATATCAATATCTTAATTGTTTATATGACGTTAATATACCCGTGCATGAAACAATTATTGTTAAATTATAGTTTACATGACTTTAAATTTTGTAAAGTGTTTATATAAATAATTATAACATTGATATACATAATTTATGTCTATTTTTTCGTAAAGTCATATAAACAATTATTATAATTTATGTTTTATATATCCACCCATGATTTATAAAATTGATATACATAAAAACAATACCGGTTATAACCAAAACTATTGACTTGGAACAATGTAAAACAGTTAGAACAAAAGATAATTTTCTTTCGCAGTCCCACAACCTTCT
Organism: Portulaca oleracea; assembly: GCA_029582165.1. Taxonomy (NCBI): domain Eukaryota; kingdom Viridiplantae; phylum Streptophyta; class Magnoliopsida; order Caryophyllales; family Portulacaceae; genus Portulaca; species Portulaca oleracea. Next base: position 23,907,470 of record CM055877.1, on the reverse strand, counting down.
GTCATCAAGGACAAAACCATGTCAAAGTTATGCAATCAAGCTAGCAAAAATCAGTAAATACTTCGACTGAATTGGATAACATTATGACAAAATTAAGATAGTAACATACAAAATCGCAATTGACGACATAAATACATAAAATAATGATAATTACATACAATAATTCCATTTATGGACACATCTCTCCTTGTGGCTTCAAAATTGAATCAAAATTATCGTTGTCTTGTAGGTAACCCTGCAATTATTGGAGCATAATTACAGTCTAGTATATCTAAACATTGAGCACAAACTCTAGAAAACATGAAAAGATTACGCACATCCATTATTGCATCTTCAATGCATGTGACATAAGAAACCTAGCCGAAATTGTCACATCAAAAAATCCTAGACGCCCATTATCAACCTCTATTTGACCACCATGCTATTGCTACCGTTTCCACACAGTCGTCAATATCGTTGAAACGTACATTTCTATCTCTATTGTGCAAAATCGAAAAAAAATAAAAAAACACAAAACTAAAATCCATGAAAAAAAATGAATGAAGCATTAGTAATCCATGTAGATAATCATAATTATAGTACAAAGAGTTAAAAAACAAAGGTACTCAACAATTAAAGCAACAATAGTACAACACACATAGATAAAGAGTATACTAATCTGATTAAAATGAGGATTATGCGTTTTCACACTGTAGAGTATGGATGATATAAAAAATGAACTTGTAGTAGGGAGCATATTGATAGTTGCCAACATGCACATGGTATAAAGATTGTGCTTTTATAGGTAGGTTTCGGTTTAGGGTTTTCAGGATAGGTTAGTATTAGAGATAGATACTAATAAGAGTTTTACAATAGGCCAGGAGGTAGAAGCCTAATTAGATTTACGTGAGAGATAGAGTCCTAATTAGATTTGGGTGGGAGTAAGACTCTAATTGGGTTAGGAAGTAGATTTCTAATTAGATAAGGTAGACTCTTAATCTGATTAGAATTCTTGTTTATTATTTTTTCAAATCGGTTTTTTTATTATTATTTCATGGGCGGGAATTTTTTACTATATTTTTAAATCGATTTATTTTTCTTTAATATGATTGGTCAATAACCCCTACAATCACTCTGAGTTGAGTATTTCAAATTTCGAATATATTACTTTTATATTATTTATTGTAGATTAGTTCCTTTATTTTTTATCTGTACTTTACTTTTTCCGGTGTCAGTATTTAATCTTTTCTCTGATAAGGGTTTTTTTATATATAAAAACACAATATTACATTTTTAAAATAGTATTTTTTATTACAAATCTAATCACATCAATTATTTTACATATATAGCTAGTTGAATAAGTGAAGTAAATGATGATAAAATTATTGACAAATATATCAGATAGTTAATTAAGAAAATTATTTAGATATCACTAATTAAAATTACCTTTTAGTGTTTCACTCAATGAATAATGTTATATGTAAATTTAAAAAATACTTTTTAAAATATCATTTTTTTTCTAACTAAACATACCCTTAGCTTGTTTGGACATACTTTCATATATACTTAAAGTGATACATTACCAAAATTAAATTTATTGGCCACATCATCTTGATTGAGATTTCATTGTTTGTTTTTCTAAAAGTATTAGAATCTTTTAAAGATAATTTTCACTAGAACTTATCCATTTTCATTGGTTGATATTAATCTATCCTGTTGAATTAAGTATTTTATTAGTGAATTGGCACATTATATTATGAATCAAAAGTTTTCCTTGTGAGCCCAAAAACAAAAAAGAAAAGTTTTCTTATGCATCTTGTCCTATCGCTAATTACATCCCATTTCGTTATCTAGGTTTAAATAGCTCTACAAATTTTCTAGCCAAGAAAAAAGGCTAAAAAGCTCTACAACTTTTGAACTTACAAAACGAACTTTTTATTCCCTACGAATTGATAGTATTGCTCTTTTAGTTAACTCCCAAATTTTACAATGTACATGATATATATATATATATATATACCCATTAAAAATTTTCTTCATGCAATTTGATCTAATTTATTTCATATTTTTCTGTACGTTTAACTTTTAATTTTATTTTTTTCAATTATTCAAAATTTAAATGAAACTGAAATTAAGTTCATAATAAAAGTTGCACTAAAGTTTTAATGAAAATGTTATGAGTTTGGGGTAAAACATCTCCTAGGCGTCTTATTAAAACCATATCAATATGTATTAAATTAAATGATATGATATGATTGAATTTTAGAACTATACTAGCATATATAAATTGTATAGAGTTATACTTCATCCATAACTTTTTATATTTTAAAAGACGCCTAAAATCTACTTTACAGATGTGGTAGATTTGATTAGAGTATCATTTATGTACATTGGCCCAACCAATGCAACCAAAACTTCTTATAATTGATAAATATTTAAAAAATATATTGAGATAAGACACATATCATCACCTAATACTTCAATATCACACCACTTTTGTTAAATAAAACGGTCCTAACTTGTTCCAATTCAGAAAAGAAAATTCTTTCAGTTACACTAGTGGATTGAATAACCAATTAATTTATTGATCAAATAAAAAGCGAAAACACTTGTTCACATTAACCTTACCTCCAAAATATGAACAATGTTTGAAAATTGCATGCTATCATGCCCACTTATTATTAATCCTTAAAAAAGGAAAAAAGACGCCAAGTAGGAGAAAATCTCCAAAAAAAGGCCTGAATCACAACACCCCCCACTCACACAACCCACAAAGTAGAAGCTCACACGCCACACGGCAACCACGGAATAAAAGCAATCACTTTTCACCTTCATTTATGGTAAAAATATTTAATGGCACCACTCCTATAGTGCTCAATCCAAATTTCCACATTTACCCTTCTAATCATCCCCATTTATAGCCTTTACACTTCATTGGGTCACCACTTCAAGGGGCAATTTAGTACATGAATTAAACTTAAAACTAACAACATTGTGTAAAGTTGCTATTTAGTGTTTGGATGGAAGTCTACGAGAGAAGTTTATCAACTTTCTCAAGTTAGATCAAATTTTTCTATGTTTGGTTGTAAAGTAAAGATCGAGAAGATTTTTAGGTGTGACCCAATATTTTCTCCATGGGGGTGTTGGGAAAGTTTTTTTCCCATGGAAAAGTAAACTATTATTGTATATTTTCCCAAAATGCCCAAGATAAATAATTTATAAATTTTTTATATATATGGATATTTTGGACATTATAAATAAACTTTCCCACAAGTATTCTCATATTTTCAAATGTAAACCAAACATTGTAATATTTTTTTTTCGGGGAAAAAAATTTCCCGGATAAAAATTTCATGGGAAATATTTTCCTGAGGAAAAACCAAACACGTCCCAGGATAAAATTGGATCCTAGGAGAGTACGATTGATATTGACCTCTCATTAGTCTTTTCCATTATCATGGATAGATGGAATGTGTATATATATAAGCACACAACTCTACCTTAGGCTTTCATAAAACCTCCACATATCCTCCTCAAAGACAAAGGGAAAATAACATAGAATAATATCTATATATCCTCAAAAGAATGAAGAATATAGGGGTGATTTTCCTTGGTGTTGTGTTGGTAACACTACTCCATGGGAAACCAACAAAAGGAGAAGATGGGTTTGTGAGAGTAAGAGGGGTTCAATTGACATTGAATGGGAGACCATTTTATGGAAATGGGTTCAATGCATATTGGTTAATGTACGAAGGTTCGGATCCGAATGAGAGATACAAGGTCTCCAATGCCTTCCAACAAGCCTCGAGCCACGGCCTCACAATCGCTAGGACTTGGGCCTATAGTGATGGTGGTTATAGGCCTCTTCAATACTCCCCGGGCTTATACAATGAACAAATGTTCAAAGTACGTACTCTCTTTACTTGTTGGGATAAGACCGTTTATATCTGTATATTATTCCTCTTGTGGGTTTCTTTCTATGTATTTATTTTGTTTGTTTGCATGCATATAGGGTTTAGATTTTGTGGTGGCAGAGGCAAAGAAATATGGGATAAAGCTCATACTTGGGTTGGTGAATAATTACAAGGATTTTGGAGGGAAACAACAGTATGTGGAGTGGGCTAAGAGTAGAGGCCAGTCTTTGTCATCTGAGGATGATTTCTACACTAATCCTGTTGTTAAGGGTTTCTACAAGAATCACATTAAGGTAAGTTAAAAAATTTAGTTTTCACTTAATTAACCATCTTTTTCAGGTCAATTTAGTTCATCATAACTAGTTTTGTGGTTTGATAAAGATTGATGATTTGAGCTTGGAGCAGTTTCTCTGTTCAAAAGTGTTTGATTTTCTCATGGAAACCACACAGTTGTATGTCCTTGAAGCATGCCAAATGCCCATAAGAACAGGACAACTTTCATCAAAATTTTGACCATTGTGTGTGTTTGTGATGACACTGACACCTATGAATACACTACCTCCGTTTTGTTTTATCGCCAAGGGAATTGTGGCAAAAACTTTGACCGTTAATATCTTAATTTGTATAATGATTCATCATACAAAATTGATATCATTAGATTCGTAATAAAAAATACTATTAAAAAAGTATAATATTATATTTTTCTATAAAAGTTTTATATTATAAATTATTGATTAAAAATTGACACTGAAAACTGTAAATGACAAATAAAAAAGCCCAGCGGAATATGAGTCAGTGGGAATTCTGTCAATGTTTCCCTAACTTGTTTTTAGTATGCGTGTTTTGAAAAACTAGCTATTTTTATTACTGTTGGTTGTTCGACAATATCGTGAATATCTATAGAACATTCTTATTACTAGCTATTTTTATTACTGTTTCATTGAAATTTACCATAATATATATATACTAGCAAAAAGTTGGGTCAAAGTTGTTAGCTATGAGTAGTCATAACGTAATTCTTTTAATTAGTTTCATATATTTTCATTAAAAAAAGGAGACAAAATAGTAAATACCAGTACCACACACAAGCTAGACACCATATACATGCAACAGGAAAAATGTGACAGAGTATTAGAATAGAATTCAAGTACAACATCGTTTTTCATTCCATTGATATAGGGGTATCTTTCTTAGGACAATCAAATTTTGATTGATTTCAAGTAATAAATAATTGATTTTTACTACCTCGTTTCACTGTAATCATCGCCTAATAAATGTTACACGGTCTTCAATATCATTTTTTAACTGAGAAATTCTCATAACATAGTTTATAAAAAAGTTACAATATTATGCTCTTATTATAGTATTTTTTTTGTTACGAATCCAATGACAATCCTTTCATATAATAGAACGTTATGTATGTGGTGATATTAATGGTTTGCTAAAGTTTTTAAAGTTGGAGTGACACGAAAATTAAAGTGATAGATAAAAAAGAATGGAGGAAGTAGTAGTTATCGAAAATCCGAATTTAACTGAGTGAAAATTGTGGAATTACAGACAGTATTAAATCGAGTGAATAGCATAACTGGAGTGGCATACAAAGATGATCCCACAATTATGGCTTGGGAGCTGACGAATGAGCCCAGATGCACTTCTGATCCTTCTGGGAAAACCCTTCAGGTTTCTTCACTAATCCAATTTTCCTTAATTTTATTATAATTTAATGTTTATTTATTCATTTATTATTAAATTATTTAGCGGATTTTGTGGGCAGTGTTGCCTGGAAATTTGTTTTCCTTTTTTCTTTAGTGCTGTATTGTCCCCTGATATGCAGCAACAATTTGAAGGGGAAAAAACACTGAAAAAGTGATTAAAAAAAGAAGCTAAATAGTGATCCATCTGCTTCAACCTTATGAACTGGGACGTAAAGTATTCCTTATTCTAAGGTTGAACATATGGCGTGATCAAGTACCTAAAATTTATGTCATCTTCTGGACTTTTGAATAGAGTTTAACTTATGGTAAAAGAAAAAATAATTTTATGAAAAAATTGTGGAGTTGATGATCATAGTTTTTACGGACATATTCTTTAAAAAATATACAACAGTGTGATCAAATAATACAGTTTATCAAAGCTTAATATTGGTGTGAAAACAAGGCTTTTAGTATATTACACACAAAATTTTATTTTTCCATCCTCTATTAACTGCTAAAAATATGTGTATTACCGACAATGTTTTTCCAGTCAATTTAAAATGATTGGAAAAACCAACCATTTTAGCAATCATTTCATATTCCAAATATTAATAAAAAAATGTTGAAAATTCCAACCACTTTTGGTAAAATGGTAGAAAATTTTTCCTACCATCCTTTTTCCTACTGTTTGAACATGGTTAGAAAAATGTTCGGATTACTAACCGTTTTCCCAACTAATTTTGAATAGTAGGAAAAATATTAGTATGAAAATTTTCCAACCAATTTTCCTACCTAAAATTAGAAAAATAGTTGGAAAATTAGAAAGATACGAAATGCTTGCTAAAACGGTTGGAAAAATTGGTCGTTAATACACATATTTGTCGTAGTGATTGAATTATTCTTATTTTGATTTAATTGCATTAAAACATAAAATTTTTTATCTAATTTAACATAATTCAATATATTTCTTCAATTTACTTGCAGAGTAGTACTAAGAATACCTTGGTTCATAATAGTGGTGGGATTCAGGATTTAAAGTCAGTGGTGTCAGGAATAATTTGCTTTAAAAAAATTGAGCAACATAAATTTTAAATAGTGAATGTAAGAATATCAACATTGACCACAAAATGATATTGAATAACAAATACATACCTACACTTCATAAGACATCATCCTCAGAAAAATATTAACCATAAAAATGATATTGAATAACAATCCTATCAATCTCATTGGATATTTTTTTCCAGATACATCATCCTCAAAAAAAAAAAAAAGGTAATAACATCATTGTTTAAAAATCTCATCAGACATCCACAATTTCGCAACTATAAATATACCAAATATAATCTAATAAATTAATAAAAATATAATCCAAACACTTGGTATGACAAATAGAGCTGGCAAAATTCTGTCCGACCCGGATTACCCGAATTGTCTGACTCGGAAATATATTGACCGAATATTCGGACATAAAATTTCTCTTTTTTCTATTGCCCGAACCCGATTTTAGCTTCGTCCGAATTGTCTGACCCGGTTTGACCCGAAATAAACCGGGTCCGGACATAAATTTCTCGTCCGAATTTTGACATAGTCCGGAATTGTCCGACCCAGATTTATTCGAACCCGAATTTTTGCCAGCGCTAATGACAAATGTATGACAAATATTTTTCCTAATAAATAACAATTTCGCAAACAAGCAGACAACGGTCGCCCCTACTACAAAAAAGACACCAATATATAAATAGGAATCAAACCAAGGACCTCAGTGCATTGACATTATTTGGAATTCTAATAGGATTGCTAACCAACATTCTACATACACTCATGTGATCTCAAATACTGACAAGCGCTATATAATCAATGAATTTCTTAATTTTCTTTCTAAATATTCTTTTTTTTTTCCCCTAAATTTGAGTGGTGTCAATTGACACCACTCTCACCAATGTAGATCCGCCCCTGGTTCATAAGTTGATATATTGATAAAATGAATTAATTTTGTTGGTTTTCAAGGGTTTTTTTTTTCCCTTACGGAATAATCCAACTTACAAATATGTTTTTCGTGTGGTATGGTTAAGTTATCCTATTATTTGTATTTATTCATATTATCCATATCACTTTCTTACCATACTATTCTTTACTAAAGTTAAATTTTGAACTAAAACTTTTAGAAACTAACTTAAAAGTGGTACCGCAAGGGTTGAAATATGCTCTCATGTTATAGTCAACATCATGCATCATAAAACATATTATCTAACAAAGTATATATGGCCATCATCCATGGATCATAACCCACTTCATGGTCTTTTGAGGAGTGAGTTAACCCTTTTGACTTTGTGCTCTATGTTAGTTATATCTTTATGGGATACGGTGACGCTTTATTACATAGAAAACAGAGGTTCATTTTCAAACCTAATTTCAACTAATTGGAACCAAAGTTTAATGTCATTTCACATTTATAGGCCCAACAACAATCACCATTTAATTCATAGAGTTGACCTTTAACATGTTTGACATCGTTGTTCTTATATGTGGCCCTGCAATTAAGGAGCCTTTTTCAGGAAATGCATGGATTAGGAACCTGCTTTTCACCATCAAACTCCAATTATAGAAAAAAAGAATACATAGTTTTTATTGCTTTCATTTTAATATTACGTATCAGTTCTACTTTGAAACTTTTTAGTTTCGTTCAAGTTTGGGTTGGTTTTAACTCCTAGTAAATGTGTTGATGGTAGGTTTATTTCAAACATCAATCAAGCACATGTTATAAACTTTGTGTACCTTACATATAATATATATTTAATGATTCATATATTTGATAAGGGACGTAGCTGATGTGTCTTATGTTAGTCACAATACATTATTAAAAGTTATTAAAAATTATAAATACTTTTCCACCTATATCCACTAAATACACATTTTATCAAACCTAACTATCTTTAACTGCCTAAGATTTATCTTGATATATTTGTTTGATTCTGATTTTGTATTATGTGGAAGGGAGAGTTTATGGTGGGATTGTATCTAATGTTAGGAAAAGCTCTCGTCCACAGTTTACGTTGTGCTTGGCCCAATTTCTAATTTGTGGGCGGAGTGTTTGAAGTGTCTAACTACGCTTTCGGTTTTGTTAATAAATTTGAGCTAAAATGCTGCTAATTATAAAAAATAACGCATTTAACCACACTAATTACATTTTACCATCTTAATTGTAAATTTATTTTACCTACCGTAGAAAAGAATAGAGTTCAAGTAGAAAATCAAAATTCTTTATTGTAATTCACCATTGCAATATACTACCTTAATCCCAAAATATTTGTCTTTTTATCTAACTTTTTTGTCCTAAAATATTTGTCTTATTTACAATTCCAACAATTGTAATTCTTTTTTTACCCCTTAATTAATAAATTTATTTATCACTTTTACAATTCCACAACTATTATCTTCAATTAAAGTATGGGTAGTTTGAGTAAATTATAAACTTTTCGGATCAATTCCCAATATGTATTGGTCTTTTTAAGTTAGCTAAATGGACAAACATAATGGGACAAAAGGTAGTATATGAAGTACATTTAATTGATCCGGATTCAATAGTTAGTGGTTAAAGTTTACAAAATTTGATTTTATGTATGCATAACGAGGGAACAGGGGATTATTATTGTTCAGCATTGATTTATGTGTGTAATTTTAATACTTACATATTCTAAACTTGTAATGGTGTGTGGTTTCAGAGTTGGATAAGAGAGATGGCTTCTTATGTGAAGTCTATTGACAGAAACCACCTGCTTGAAGTTGGATTGGAAGGCTTCTATGGAGATTCAACCCCAGATAGGAAGCAACACAACCCTAATCCTTTCCAAACCGGAACCGACTTTATTGCACATAATCAAATCCCAGAAGTTGATTTTGCTACCGTTCATTCCTACCCTGATCAATGGTAATAATTTCCCTATTTCTCAATTATTTACATTTCACCAAAGTTAAACATGCACATCCCTTAACATTAAGTTAAATTCAGTATAAATTTAGCAAAAACAAGAGAATACTGACGACATTGTTTCACTTAGTTAAAGCAGCAGTCATTAAGAAGTAACCTAATTCTTACCAAAACACCTAACTAAAAGTTTCCCAAAACTAATTTAACACATCCGGCCTTTGTCTTTTACACGGTTGGTTGCGGTGTGGTAATGGTGTGATGCGGTGAGTTGTCGTCAAGGTTGTGGTAGGTGGGGTAGGTTAAGAGAAAAAATGTGAAAAAGTAAAGGAGAAAGTGAGGAGAAAGAAAAATGGAAAGATATATTGGTAATGATTGTAGTGTGGTGAAGTGTGGTGGAGAATTAAAGAGTGCGATGTGGTGGTACCGCACCGCAACCTACTGCATAAAAAAGGGAGCCTGATCGTAAATCTCAAAGTCACCTAAGCTAACTTAACCAGCTGGGGTTTAGTCAATCGTAGGTTTGCTGGAGTATGGACCCAAAACCTAACCTTCTTATCCAATAAGAATGCCAAAAAATTGGGTTAGGTCATTTTGGATCTGAATGAATTGGACATTGAATGAAAAATACATGTCAAATACCTAGTTTTCTACAAGGTTAGACAATTTGGACATGTCATTTGGACAACAAAACTAAGAAGGATAGTGTGTTTAAACTTGGAGAAACTCTATTGATATCGAAATTTGCATAAAATTGTACCTATTTTTTGGGTCGGACTAAATCCCTACCTCTACTAACATAATTTGCCTATTTGTACAAACTGGACAGGTTGAACAACCCAAGTGGAGAAGCCCAACTTGCATTTGTGAAGCAATGGGTGAACCAACACATAGTTGATTCACAAACCATCCTCAAAAAGCCAGTCTTATTTGCAGAGTTTGGGAAGTCATACAAAGTGTCAGGATACACACAAAAGGACCGCGACGAGCTCTACAACATCATCTACTCAGCCATCTACTCATCGGCGAGCTCTGGCGGGCCCGCTTCAGGCGGGCTCTTCTGGCACCTTCTAACTAAGGGCATGGACAACTTTCGAGATGGCTACGAGATCATCCTCGAGGAGAACCCCTCCAATGCCCGAATCATATCGGCCCAGGCCCAAAGGATGTCCAAATTGGGGAGGATGCATGCGCAACGAGCCCAAAGGGGTGGGCACAGGGGCAGTAGGGTTATTGGGAACTAGGGGGGGGGGGAATAGCATATGATCATGACATGCTTATGTAGGGATTAAGTTTGAAGTAATGAGTTGATTAATCAAGTTTGTGTGGGAGAAGAAAGAAAAAAAAAAGAAAAAAAAAGATGTGTATGGTGTGTTTGATTAGTGCTTACATTTATAATTACTATGTTATCTGTGTAAGCTTGAGGGTGTATTAGTTGTTAGAATTGAAATGGAATGGAAATGTCAGAATGCTATTACGTTGCTGTTGTTTTTTTCTTGCATTTTTTGGCTGTTTCTTCTTGTTGTTGCGGTTTTTTTTGCTGTCGGTTTGTTTCGGCTGTTTTTGCTGTTTTTCGCAGACTTCTTGTAGCTGTAGCATCTTTGATGCTTATAGCCTTTTTTGGCTTCAAACTATCGAAAACAAAAAAGAAGATGAGAATGCTATTTAATCAAATGGGTTTACTTTGTTATGCTTAGAAGAGATTGAATAGTCCTTTTAATGAAACATATAGTAAGATAGAGAGAGAGAGAGGGGAATACAAATGAGTTTTTGGATATAAGACTCTAACATAATCTTAATGATGCAGGAGAAAGGCCCAAAGCCCATTTGAAGCTATTGGCTAGGACTAGGAGTAGCCTAGTTACATAATTTTGTTAATTTATCATTTTCAGTATTATTTTTTTTATTTTACTATTTTTTGCGCTGTCAACATTTCCAGAGATGACAGAAGATCATTTTTATGGTGAAGCAAGGGTCAGGGAAAAGGTCTCACTAGTCACCACACAAGTTTAATATAGGCAAATTTTTTCTTACATTTTTATAAGAAGCTGCTTACAGGATTCAAACCTATGATCTCAAGATCACACAACAATAATTCCACCATTAGGCTAAGACTCTCCATCAAATACATAGATGATTCACACCTAAAACCCTAGCACACAGATTATTTACTAAATGTAACGAGGGAAAATGGTTCACTGAACGTGAAAAGACAATGAGACAAAGAAAAGGGAAATAGGAAACGAAAACGAAAACGCTTATTGTATCAATTTATTTATAAAGCCTCACCTTATACAGATGGTTACTTTATAGATTAAACCGTTGGAAAATGATATTTGACACCAGCTTGAATCTTCATCATCTTCTCTTGGCATCTTGATCTTCTTGCGGTACATGTGACAAGACGGAGATTGAACTTAACAACCATACGGTTATCTTGTTTGGATATCGCTAAGAGTCATGGCCTTGTACTTATTTTCCTTAAGAACTATTTACTGTACCGTAAATGTTCAAAGGGATAAAACTTAGCTCTTGTCGCACTCAAGACATAGGTTTCTCACTTGATTCTCTCAAGTACAGCTGCAGTCTAGACTTGAGAGGATGTGATTATAAGAAGCAATTGATGCTTGTGATGCTCTCAAATGGCTTGGGAATGTCTCCTATTTATAGGAGACTTCCACACCTAATCCAACCCTTATCACACCCTTAGTCAAAGGTGTAATTAAGGTCCTTAATGGAGAATCAAGACCTTGACTTGGTCATGATAATATAATCGTTGGATCTTAATACCGAGCTTAATATTGATATTATAAACTTAATACTCAAGATTATATAGCCGTTAGCATTAAAACACATTCTAGCATTCAACACGGTCTGTGTTGGGAGCAACACGGCCCGTGTTGAGCCCATAATGGTTTTTCTTGCTCTCTGGAGACCAGCACGACCTGTGCTGGTCTCTTATACACTCTTGTTGATCATATTTTCAATCTTTATCTTATATATGATCCTTATACTTGTTCCATATGATTCCTCATGCTATATAATCGTCTTATACTCTTGAAATATTTCCAACATAAACTGCCATTAACGTATGATAGGTGTTGCCGCATATGAAGCCAAATTCTAACAGAAAGGTTGATGAATTAACATCAGTAAGTACTAGCTTCTTTACTATAATAAGTCATAATCTTTATCTTGGATTAATGGTAAAGTACTAAAGTCCCCATGCATGAACATTAACAAATCTTAACCCCCTGCCCTGTAAAAATACATGAGAAGGAGATTCCAGGTGATGGCTGTTCACATACATACCACAAGGGTTCTTGTAGAACTACAGCCCGACCCACAATGACAACCGGCTACATATTTATGACCTCATCAACAGCCCAACAAAATCTCACCAAAAAGTTAACCCCAACAAAATGCAGGCCCAATGAAATTAGGCGGTACGTACACCAAAATCAAATTAGACCAGACCAACATAGTGCTCATGGCGCATCATTATATATTTATGGATTTTTGCCTTGGAGGGATGATCAATATATATATATATATATATGAGGTCTAATTTATAAAAAGGGCTATTGACCTTAATGAATGGCCCAAGAAACAAATTGTAAATATGGAGACCATCAAAATTCACGTGGCATGACTTTTTTTAAATTTAGTTTTTTATTTTTTCTGAGTTGACACAAAAATTTTACACAAAAAAGTTATCATGGATTATTCAAGTTATAACTATGTTTGCCACTAAGTAAAACCATGAGTTATAAAGGTTGTAACTATGGGTTGACACTGAATGCACTGTGCACACATGAAATTTAGAACTTTATGGAGAGGAGGAAGATAGAGGGCCCATATCGAAGGAGAATAGGAGTTTGGAATTGGTGAGCCAGATGATGAAGAAGGAGGTGATTTCAGTGAAGGGAGTGAAGATATAGTTTCTCTTTAAAGAACGTCACCAAGTCCAACTTCGTAGAAACCCTAGTCGACCTCGCTGAGTATGTCAGAGCCATCGATTTTGTCATCGTCGACCACAAAATGACCAACGTTACCAACTCCCATGGCGAGAAGCCTTTGAATTTGATCATTACGTACAATGTCCACTACCTTAAAATCAAGGACTCGGTCAAGTGTCGTTGTTCAATTTGGTATTTGCCCTTTCCGCTGGGACCCCCCTAATTAAGTTGTCCTTCGTCACTCACTCGTTAGCCCTCTTTCACTATTCTTTTATCTATAGCTTGTTAAATATATGTTTGAAGGAGAATTGGAATTTGTTCAATGAATTGTTGCGAGGTCTGAGATCAAGTGATTTGAGAGGTGGTAACTTGTATGCGAATGAAGTTTTGCATTAAGTTTTAATTTTTGTGGGTATATGATTGAGTTGTTGTCCTTCAATTCATGGATGCACTCAGTATCAAACCATGGTTACAATTTTAATAATCCATGGTTTTACTCAGTGCAAACCATGATTACAATTTGAATAATCCATGACAACTTTTTTGGCGTAAAGTTTCCAGGATAACTCAAGAAAAAATTTAAAAAATAAATTTAATAAAAAAGTCATGCCACATTAGCCTTGGTAATTCCCACATATTTTACAATTTGGGACCTCATTGTGTTCCTAATCCTTCATGATCAATTTGCTTCTTGGGTCATCCCTTAAGGTCAATAACCATTATAAAAAATGGTGGGGACCCAAAAAAGTGAGGTGGCAACTCATTTATCTATTTTGTTTTTTTTTTTAATTTTTTTTTTCATTAATTACCCGAACTGCCCCTAACCGTGGATATCTGTTATGTCCAAACATGGGTACCTTATGATGTAACCATGGATATATGTTAAGTGTACCCCCCACCACCGCCACCTTTGCCACCACCATCCTCTTCCATGGCTCTATCTTAACTCTCTTCCCTCCTACAACTCTTATCCCAGATCTCCACCAACCACCACCACCACCACCACCTTCACCACCGCCTCTTTCCCTCTCCTCTAGTGAGAGAACTCCCTCCTCCTCCTACCCACTCCAATCAGACAACCCTAACCCATCGAGTCCCTACGCAAAAGCCACCATGAATAACAACAACCCAATTGCAACCAGGAGCAACCTGGCAAAGGAATCGGACAATTGGATAGGATCTGGTTACGTGGGCTCAACCTGAACCCAAGTAACTTGTGGGTCGTTGTCGAGCTCGTGTCTAAAGAAGAAGACGTCGTAGAGGCAGAACATAATGAGGGAGCTGCTGACAAGGGCTATCAGGGAGTGGAGGACACTGATGGAGCAACGAGTTCGGTCTAGGGAGAACAATAGACGGTGGTCCTGGTGAAAAAGAAGATTAAAGTGTCACATCCCATCACAACTTACAAAAATAAAAAATAAAATTAAAAGGGATAAATGAGTTATCACCTTATATTTATGGTCCCCACCATTTTTACAAATTTGAACCTCATAGTATCGCCAGTATTTCATGGTCCACTTATCTTTTGGGTCATCTCTCTAAGTTAAAAGCCTTATATTTATTGAGTAAGATGCCACTCACACCACATCACATAGGCGGGGTTGTTAAATCGCGATCCGGATCGTACGATCCTATGATCCAAAATCACAAAACGATCGAACTCGTTCCAGGATCAATGCTTTGTTAGGATCGGACTAGGATCAGACTAGGATCGGTCAAGATCGGACTAGGTTCGATCAAGATCGTTAGAATCGCATTAGAATCGTTAGGATCGGTTCGATCCTAATTATAGCCTAGATATGTAAGCATGGTCATATTCGCACTAAGGTCCGTTAGGATCGGTAAGGATACACAAAGTTTTTTTGTGAAAAATTATAAGTCACTTATAATAATTATACTTTAATTTATTTGTAGGATCTTATAATGATCCTTGATTCGATCTTATGGTCCCGATTCTAAGGACCCCTATCGATCTTAACTAGGATCATGATCCCAACAATCTTGCATAGGCCTAAGTCATTTATCTAACATTTCGGGTTTAATCGGAATTTGACTATTGGTTACGACAATTAATATTTGGGTTCCAACAACATCAGTAATGAAAACTATGTATGTACTAGGAATAAATCCATAAATAATAAAATTCTGACGAAAAATCTATAATGATACTTGATTTTTCGAATTGAACTAATGAAATTTGTTGGAAAATGTGGTTGATGTGATATATGAGCAGAGAGAATATGAAGAATAAAGGAGAGAAGTGATGAGATAAATGCTGGTAAATTGTAATAAAGTGGGGAGGAATATTGACCAATATGTTTTGAGAACTCTATTGTCAGCAGAATCACACTTGAGAGCTCTATTGTGATTTGTCAGCTAGTAAAACCCTTCATTTGAAAAGTAATGAATCAACAAGAATTTCATCATCATTTCACCCTTTTGTGATTCTTTTGCTTTCTTATGGTTCTTCCCTTTCCTTTTTTGCCTGGTATCTTAAATCCTAATGGAAGTAATAATGTTGTAAATAAAATAATGTGGCGTTAAACATGGAGGATCTTTCCCCGATTTAAAGCTAAAACTTTTTGCGGATAATTTAATTTATTGGATAATTTTAATGTGGTGTGTAAGAAAGTGAGAGCCAAAAATACGAAGGGGACAAAATTAAAGCATGGTAAAAAGAGTTGTAAATCTTGCTACGCTGTTAAAGTAAAATATATATGGCCGAAAGAAGCCATTATCCTGCGATTCAAGTAATTTTTGATAAAGGTTTATTAAACAATTACTAAGAAATGGTGAAGCGTGCATTGAAGTGATTTAAAATTTAGTTCTTTTTTCGATTGGTTAATTTTAATCATACTAATCATATTTAATAAGCTTAACCAGCTACATATTCTCATCTTTATCCATTTTATATATAATATATATTTTAAAATCCATATAGTCAATAAATGACGTAACTGTTGTAACTTACTTTGCTCAAAATACTTTTTAAAAAATTATAAATACTTTTTCACTTTTATGTACCTATCCACACTTTATTAAACTTAAACACTTTTAATCACACCGACTACATCTTGCCAACTTAACATAATCACTCCACACTTTACCAATAATAAAAAAAAGAACATGGCCATATTGAAAAAATAATATCTTAAACAATCCAACGTAATCTAACTTCAATCATATCAAATCTAGTTAAATATTTGAATACTTTTAATTACGAAACCATATTCATGGTGTGTTTGTTGCAAATGAAAACAGTTTTCCTTGTTAAATGATTTTCTTAGAAAATGAATTTCCATTTGGTATTTTCTCGTGTTTTAAAATGCGTGTGTGAGAGAGAGTTGTGGAGAAGGAGAGAGAGAAAAAGAGAGAGAGAGAGAGAGAGAAATATTTAAAAAAATACATGAGAGTGGTGGAGAGAGAGAAATACGAGAGAGAATTTAAAACAGATGTATAAGGGAGAGAAGAGTATGAGAGAGAGAGGGAGAAAATGATTTTCATTAGATTGAAATCAAGAAAATAATTTACAAAAAAGTGGAGGAAAATAATTTATTTGAAGAATAATTTTCTCCATTTTTCAATCACCAAACATTAAAAAATGGGAAAATTATTTTCTAGTCAACCAAACACACCCTCAGCTCATTGTAAAATGTTGAGCAAAGACGGCCTCTACTATCTCGTTTAGTGACTCTTGTGATGCCCTATAGTCCAATTTATACTTATTTCTTGAAGAAAAAGAACTATAGATGATTACTTTTAGAACCATAATCATCATCACAATGCATAACAACCATGAATTGCGAAATGTTGCCAAAGCAGACGACAAAATCTAACCAAAATGTGACCAGTACTACCTCCAGTTTTATTTATCTATCGCCTTAGAAATTGTGTAAAAAAATTTTATCTGTTAATATTTAAATTTGTATAATGATTCATCATATAAAATTGATGTGATTAGATTCATAATAAAAAATATTATTCGAAAAGTATAATATTATATTTTTTTATAAAAATTTTATATTAAAAATTATTGATTAAAGATTGACACTGAAAACCATAAATGACAGATAAAAAAAACGGAGAGAGTATTAAACTTAAGACCTAAAGTGTAGCCTGTTCCCCGATTTTTCTTCTATGTTAAGTGTTAATAACTTGGGGAGATTCTTATGTCAGGGTTGAGTGTGTTGCAACCATCATGGGAGTTTTTGATTTCTGTCATTTGTCCTTCCTTTGTGTTGCTGCGTGGCTAAGCTGTATGTGGCTTGGCTGTGCTGCTTTATGGCTCTTTGCCTCTTTTTAATAATAGTGCTTCGTGCCGCAAATTATCAAAAAAAAAAAAAATTTGAGGAGATACCTTGATAGAGGAATACCCTAAATCTTTTGTACTCTTTTACTTTTTTTTTTTAGACCTAAGGTTTAGGGAATAACTATTTAGGTAGTTTGTTATGCCAATTGTTTTGTTGCTGATGGCCTTGCTATTTTATATAGAACCTATTAGCTCTATGCTTTTTGTAGTAAGAGAGACTCATCACTTTCTCTATCCCAAATCTGTTTCTGTCTCACGCGTATTTCTGTCTGCATATACTTTTAACTTTCCAAGTCTTGATGGTATTAGAGCTTCTTCAAGCTCAACTTTCTCCCTATTATCAAGCTTTCGTACATAGTTGCATTTACTGCTAACACTGATCCTATACCTTTTGCTCAAACAGAGTATAAGTGGTGTGAGGCCATGAACAAGAAACTCCGAACTTTACTAGAAAATAATGGAACTTGGGCGATCACAACGCTTCCTTTTGGGAAGAAAGCTATTGGAAAGTTACAAATTCAAGCAAACATCACGAAAACTTTCCTACATGCTCCCTAGAATTTTAGAAGGTACATCAAACACTATAAATTGTATTTTCATAAGAAATTTTTTCCAAGGAATAACTTCTTTTTTTTTTCCAGAAATTTTTTCCTCAGTTTACTATAAACACCCAAAAACTGAACCTAAATGTGACCTGGCCAAAACATTTATTAAAATTGAAAAATTGGTCGAAAAATTAAGACCCAAATAATAGCTCTCTATAAATCAATATAAATCCAAACGAGCAGTCAAAGGCACTATATGCAGGGGACCAACACTTGATAG
Source organism: Portulaca oleracea (assembly GCA_029582165.1). Taxonomy (NCBI): domain Eukaryota; kingdom Viridiplantae; phylum Streptophyta; class Magnoliopsida; order Caryophyllales; family Portulacaceae; genus Portulaca; species Portulaca oleracea. Next base: position 23,888,862 of record CM055877.1, on the reverse strand, counting down.
CTAGCTCTTAAGAATGTATCACCTCGGTCCCATTTTGTTTGTCATCTTAACTAAATTTTGAAAATTAATGCATATTGAAAATAAAGTGAAAAGTTTGTAATTTATCAAAATTACTTCTATATTAATCGAGAATGATAGTTGTTGAAATTGTAAAAAGTGTTAAATAGATTTATTAATTTGGGGTAAAAAGGGATGACAATTATTAAAATTATAAATGTGACAAAAAAATTGAGACAAAAAAATTCATTAAAATGACACACATTCTCGGACGGATGTTGTATATGAAGCATCAACTTCAACACTGTAGCTAAAGTTGAGATATTTTTTGTCATTATTTTCCAATGGATAAATTAAGGAACCCCACAATCACATGAGGGGAGAATCTCATGAGAATTTAAAAAATAGACCAAGCAAGGCTTGCAATTGAGTGGGACGAACAACAAATGGATATTAATAATGCATATGGCATCTTCCATTCTATTCTTCACTTAATAGTGCTTCCTTAGCTTCCTTCAACTTCACTCATTCATAGAGAGAGTACTTACTCATAAATGTCACCTAATTTTAGTTAAAAATACCACTGATCTTTAAAAATTTACAAAACTGCCACTCTATTTTTTTGAAAAGTAGAAAATGTCACTCGACTTTTCAAAAAAGTCAAAAAGTAATAGAAGTTAACAGTGGTATTTTTTTTACTTTTTTGAATAGTTGAGTATTACCTCCGTCCCTAAATAATTGTCCATTTGACTAAACTTTGATCATTAATTACCCACAAATTACAATGAGTTACAATATGAAATTTTCACCATTAAAAAGATATTGTACTAAAAATTACAATGATATTAATTTTATATTGTAACTCATTGTAATCCATAAATAATTCACGGTCAAAATTTAGTCAAATGGACAATTATTTAGGGACGGAGGTAGTAGTATTTTTTTATTTTTTTCAAAAAATTACGAAACATTTTTAATTTTTTGAAAAGCTAAGTTGCATTAATTAACTATAGTATTTAAAAATCAGAAAGAGCGAGAATACAAAAAGACAGTTTTGTCCCAGCATTTGAGAGTAAAAGTGAAAGAAAAAGCTATGTAGACTATAAGAGAAAATAAAAATATCCAATATTTTCGAATATATTTTCCTTAACATGGAAGGATAACGTACATGTGTATCCTGCGAATGAATGTTTCTACCTTTTCTACCTATTTTTCCAAAGTACTTTCTAACAGTTAACAACCTTTGCATTTTACTCACGTAAAGCTAGATATAACCCAAACTGTAAGAAAGTGTACTCATTACACATTGATGTAGACAAACGACCGTTCTATCAGTCTATACATATTGTAAACTAAAGGATAAGGTCAAACCGTCAAACAGATACAAGCTATCATTGTATTATAGGGTTGTTTTTCTCGCTTCTGTGTCATCGCAAGTAATTTTGTCATACTTATTGTTTGCATGTGTTTGTCACCGGTGAAGAACGATGATTAAACAAAATCAATTCTTGTTGAGACGTGAGAAATGACTAGCGAGATCCCATTGGCCTGGTGTTGAATAATATTCATCAAACCACCAAGTCACCTCCACTTAATTCGGTAACGTCCCATATAATACGATTTTATTTATTTTTGAACCACCACAATCAAAATTGAAAGTAAGATTGTTGTTATCTAATTTGTTAAAGTAAAGATTATTAGAACCAAATTTTCCTACACACACACACACACACACATATATATATACGAAAATTGGATTTTAATAATCCCATATTTTGCAAATTGGATGGCGATAATCCCTACTTTCACTTTGTATTCTGGCGGTCCAAAAAAAAAAAAGGATTGTAGTGCGACATTTCGAGAGTATACCCTAAATATCATATATTTGCATTTGATTGAAAACTTAGTATAACACTTTACCATGATTTTTAATGAATTTACAACATTTCTCCCAATTTTTTTTTCAATTTTTTAACTATTTTTTACGATTTTTCACTTTTATTATTTTTAAAAAATCATAATAATTACTTAGAATCTCAAAAAAATAATTTTAAAAATGTTTTAGAAACTACAATTCATTAACTTCTAGGGGCAGAAACCAAAACAAAAAACAAAAACAATATAGGGTAGGAATGAAAAAAAAACAAGAAGAATGTGGAGGTTCATTTGGTACCACTACAATCCAATTTTTTTATTTTTTTTACCACCAGAATACAAAGTGAAAGTAGGGATTATCGCCATCCAATTTGCAAAACATGAGATTATTATAATCCAATTTTCCTATATATATATATATATTTAGTGTTGTAGGTAGTAACTCATCATTATTAATTAACTGATAGTTAGATTTGTATGTTACATGGGACAATAATAAAATACACGTTGTTGAAAGCAAATATATAAAAAAGTATCTAGATTATTATAGAATACGTGTATTTATAATTTTCTAATTTTTAAAAAAGGCAAAGATATGTAATTTTTTTGATACAGATAAACCGCCCTCTATCATTTTGCATCCACAATTATGGAAGTCACCCAAGCTAAGCTACATATATGCAATCTTGCCCTGTGGTTGTCCAAGAAATCAACAAGTTATTTCCAAAGTCTTGAGTATGTTTGTCTGGCTCGGTATCCCATCTGTTTGCATCAATATCGTTAAATTGAGGCATTTTTGAAGATCAAGCCCTAGGAGACATTTGAAGGGCTATGAATAAACTTTCCAAAAAATTAACACACATGACACGTCCGATTCGGAGTTCATTTGATATGTCACTCAAATAAATATATATATATAGTTGAAGTGTATCGGGTAGAAGCCAAATCTACCCCGTTTGGAATTTTGAGTTTGTTAATGGGTATTTTTATCTTTTTCTTTGCGTTTCGAAAAACTTTGATGGTATATGACACAAGGGATTAATGAGGCTGTTAATGGAAGTTAAGCAAGGAATGGCATTTAAGCATGAGGTGGTATGGTTATTTTGGCTAAGTAATTTTGTTGGTGCAATGGGAAGCATCCATGTGCAAGCCTTGATATGGTGGCTGTTTTCTACTTCCCTTTGGCGTGAATCAACTCAAGAAGTAACTTAAGCAACTCACTTTGTTTTAAATTAGCTTAATTAATCTTGTATTAAGGTTTCTCCATCATAAGGAAACTTCATGTGCATACTAGAGCTACTTGCTTGCTAGCTTAGTGTGTGTGTGTGTATATATATATATATATATATATATATATATATATATATATATATGAAAATATTTTCAACTATGGTAGTTGAAATGTATAATTATCTTTAATTTTATCATTAAAAATTAAAATTAATATATATATTCACCATAGGACTTGTTACAATAAGTAAATCTATATGTTAAGTTATAATTTTTTACAAAATCAAACATTTTTAAGGAAATTCTATCATAATTGACTTTTTTTCAACTATCGTAGTTGAAAAGTGAAAATACCATTAATTTTACCATAAAAATTCAAAATCAATGTAGGTTGATCAAAGTAACTAGATACAATAATTAACCATGTTTAGGAAAATATAAATCTTTTTAACAAATACGATTTATTTTTGATAAATGAATGATATAAAATTTTCAACTACCATACATATATATATATATATATATATATATATATATATATATATATATACATATATATATATATATATACACATATTTGAAACTCTTGTAAGCTAGTTCATCATGTGAGTTTGAGTAATAGAGAGAGACTTTGAAGCCTCCTTTGTTTGTGAGTAACTAATAACTCTCTAATTTTTATTTTTGTATTTTAATTTGGCTAATCAAGTGGTGTTAAGTAGAGCTTGTTAATGATTAAGTGGTGATTTAGATATGTATCTTGACCTTGCTCTTTTTGTGGTGTTTCTGTATCTAAAAGAGATTAGCAAGTCCAACCCTTGTAGTTTACGTTTGTGGTGATTTCTGTATCAAATGTAGATTACTGGTTTTATCAATCCATCATTTGTTTTTCTTTCCTTAATTTGAGTTCATACTCATTTTTGGATATAAAACCAACAAAATCATTTGAGTTCTTGCTACGGTGTGTGTCTAGCGTGGTGCACTCTAATTTCATTCAAGCTACACATTCATCATTTTTGTATCAGAGTTTAAGTACAATCCTTAGCTAGGCTTCCAACTGAAAAGAGATTGAGATTGAGGTTGTTTTCTACCCGTTTGAAGATGGTATTCTCTTTGAAGAGAAAAGTGCATGTCATTTGTTTTGATCAACCTTCTATCTTTCATGTCTATGATGATGAGGAAGATCTTATGGAGTTAGAAGAGTTGAATCCATATTTCAAGATACACCAAGAAGGGGAGGAGGATGCTTGTGAATTGGAAACAATTTCAACACCAAACTGTATATATTATTGTTCCATAGAATTTGAAGTTGAGGTAACCAATACAGTTGAGGTTTCCTTATATTCAAATTCAGTATATGCTGCCTTTTTGTTCCCTCACAACTTATACATGTCTCACCCCATCCCATCTCATGAAATCCAAGCCAAGAAGGTTTGTTTCAGTAAACCTTGATTTTTTTAAAAGATGATCCAACTTTTAAAATCTCAACCTTTTACCTTCAAAAACTCCACAAAAGACCAATCTGTTCATAGTCCCTTTGATTTTCTGAAAAAGAAACCAACCCATTTACACCATCAAAATAACCATTCAAGTTGTGTACAAATGAAAGTGTTTGATCTTGGAGGATTTTCCAAGAAGAAAACCATAAAGTTTTGGGACAAACTTTTTTCTCAGAAGGGGAGTATGATAAAGATATACCGACCCTCCATCATTTTATATTCGTAATTATGGAACTCACCCAAGCTAAGTAAATTGGTGCAATCTTGCTATGTGGTTGTCTAAGAAATAAGCAAGTTATTTCCACAGTTTGGAGTATGTTTGTCCAACTCAGTATCCCAACTGTTTGCATCAATATCTTTAAATTGAGGCGTTTTCTAAGATCAAGCCCTAGGAGACATTTGAAGGGCTATGAATAAGCCTTCCAAAAAGCTACCACCCGCCCTATTTGGAGTTCGTTTGGTATGTTATTTAGAATAAATAGTTGGAGTGTACCCGGTAGAAACCAAATCTGCTCAACTTGGAATTTTAAGTTATTTGAAGGATATTTTGGTCTTTTTTGTTTGAGTTTCGAAATCCCTTGATGGTATATGACATAAGGGATTATGAGGCTACTAATGGAAGCAAGGAATGGCATTTAAGCATGAGGTGACATGGTAATTTTGGCTAAGTAATTTTATTGGTGCAATGGGAAGCATCCATGTGCAGGCCTTGATGTGATTACTGTTATCTACTTCCCTTTGGCGTGAATAAGCTCGAGAAGTAACTTAAGCAACTCAGTTTGCTTTAAAGTAGCTTAATTAATCTTGTATTATGATTTTTCATCATAAGGAAACCTCATGTACATATTAGAGCTACTTGCTTGCTAGCTTAGTATATGTATATATTTGATGAAGAACCTCAACTGGTTATGAGGACCTCAGCGTAATCCTCAATGAGGAACTCAAATGTCAGCACAAGATTATTTTGTATGAAAGACCAACCGAGCTATTTCAGGGAAGTATCAATTATATCCCAATCTTATGCCTTCCCTCTATTTTGAGATATGATTGTAACAATCTTCATTTCCTTTTTCAGATATCAAATGAAAAGGAAAGAAAATATGGCAAGGAAAAGGAATCTTGTGGAAGATAGAAGATCATCTCAGAAAAGGAAACAAATCCAGCAAACCGTTGCACTCAAAGATCTAAATCCAACCTGTGAAGATAGTTGCCAAACCAGAATCAACGCAAGCTGGAAAGAATCAAGTGCAAAGGAAAATAGCTGAAGAAAGTCGTTGAGGAATCAAGTATAAATAAGAAAACTCTTTCTCTTCACAAGTGGGATTTCCAAGGAAGAAAATCGTTGTAAGAACTTTGTGAAAGAAAGTTCTGAGTGTAGGAGTATTTGAGTGAATATTCTGAGTGTAGCCATTCTTGTGTAGCGGTGAGTTTTGTGTAACCAGTGGTCATATTGGTGAGGACCTCTATGGTCGAGAATTCCAAATCAAACAAGTGCCTCTTTGCTGTGTGAGGTCACTAGTTGTAATCGCCTCCACTGTGAGGCCTCATATTCATAAGACCTCTGCTGTGTCTTCTAATCCGTGCAGAATTATTTTTATAACCCTAATCACCCCCCCTCTAGGGTTATTTCAATTGGTATCAGAGGGGGTCCACAAATTCAAGAGTTTAACCACTCGTGGAAAAGATCATGGCCGCTATCAACACAAATGAAGCTCCTCAAGGACGCTTATGGACAATAGCTCCATTACGTACTCGAGAAAACTACAGGTCGTGGAAAAGACAAATGGAGGTCTTCCTCAAGGACCAAGATGAGGACCTCTGGACTGTGGTTACCGAGGGAGATTATCCCACTCCCACGAAGAAGAACAGTGCTGGTCAAGATGGACCAAAGAAAAGATCTGAAATGACCAAGAAAGAGTTGGAGCAATTGAGAAAAAATACTCATGCCCTAAACTTGATTTATTGCAGTTTAAATTCGAATGATTTTGAATGTATATCTAATTGTGAAACTGGGAAACAGGTTTGGGATTACTTAATAACCTCATATGAAGGCACAAGTCAAGTCAAGGACACCAAAGTAGATATCCTTGTCCAAAAGTATGAGGCCTTCAGAATGAAGGAAAATGAGACTATTGAAGAGATGTTCAAAAGATTCAGCAACATCACCAACCACCTCATATCTCCGAGAAAAACCTACCCAAATGAGGAACAAGTTAGAAAGATCCTCCGATGCCTGCCTAGAAGAAAATGGGGTTCAAAAGTCACAACCATTGAAGAAGCTCAAGATCTCAAGACCATCAAACTGGAGGAACTCATTGGAAAACTATTGGCCTATGAGATCCAATTGAATGACCTCTCAGAACCCAAGGAAATTGCCCTCAAGGAAGTATGTAAATCTGACAGTGAGTCAGATGATGATGAGGAGGAAGATACAATGGCAATAATGGCAAGAGGGTTCAGAAGATTATACAAGAAAAATCCAACCTTTCGAGGATACATTAAGGATGGACAAAATAGAAAAGCAACCTCAAAAGGTAAGTCCTCATCAAGAAAAGATGCTGACCCATTTACTTGTTTTGTTTGTGGCAGCTCAAAACACCTTATGAAGGACTGCCCTCACGCCAGAAGAAACAAAGACAAGAGAAAAAATCAACCTTAACGGCATAACCATGAGGCAATGATGGAAACATGGAGTGATAGTGATTCCAGTGAAGGCCACAGTGAGGTAGAAGAAATAACAAATGTATGTCTGATGGCAAACACAAGTGAGGATCAAGATCCAACCTCATCTCATGACGAGGTAAACATTGATGACCTCCTTAATCTTTCACCATTACATCTTGCTAATAAGTGTATGCATCTTTTTAAATACTCTAAGTCCTTGATAGAAAGAATCAAGCACCTTACCAACCATGTTCAAAGTCTCTGTGAGGCCATAGAAAGCTTGAACTCTCAAAATGACCTCTTGTTCACAGAAAGCAATATAGACTGTCTCTTGAGGTCAAAGACTGCTATAAAACCATCACTCAATTATCCAATGAGGCAGTCAATAATTCCTATCCTTACCAAAGCAAACCAGTCTCCACAACCCCCTCTTCTCAACCTCGAACCAAAATTCCTACAAATCACCCTCCTAGAGGACCTCTCCTTCCCACACCCAATACACCACCTCTCAAAAACTATCGGTCCAAAAGTCCTCCTTTCCATGCCAACAAAGGACCTCTCCTTCCTATCCCAAACATTCCGCCTCTTAGAGAAAATCATCATAGAGGACCTCCTACAGAAAATAAAATAAGGACCTCATCAAATCCCATGTCTAAAGGAACTAGACCTCCGTGCATTACTAAAATCTGGGTCCCAAAGACCTCATTGCAACGGTCTCATCCTTGGTCAGAGACCAAAAAAGGTATAGTGTCTTATTTTAAAGGTATGCCTCAAACACAGAGATCCAACCAAGCTCTTCAAACTGAAAATCAACAAGAATGCAAGAGTGACCTTTGGAGACAAAATTCAAGACAAGATCCTAGACATTGGGAAGGTCATGAAACAACACCGCCCGCACCTTTTGAGGGGTAGTCGTCTACTATGAGGACCTCAACCTATGCACAAGCTGTCAAATTGAGGGGGAGTCCTATCATCCATCCTCCCTACATGTGGTTTCTCTCCCCCTCCCACGTTCGTCAACTCACTGCATGCCTGGACCTCTGACGTCCTCATCAGCTTGGCCTCTCGGGCACCTCAAAACTTAATCAGGGCTAGGTCAAGGTGTCCTCATCATCTCTTTTCCTCCTATTCCTCCTTCTTCTTCTCTCTCTTCCTCTGCTTTTTTGGATACACGTTTTAGTACTTATACTCTCCTGTTTCCCTTCTGTCTGAAAGACAAAAAGGGGGAGATATCCTTAGTCTGTAACCGAAACAATATGGTGAGCTGTTGCTTGCTACTATATGATACTCTATTACAAGAATGTACTGTTGCATCTATTGTCCATATCTGCTGTACATTGAGAATGCATGTATAGAAGCAGCATCCAGGAAGTTTTGTCTTTCAAACAAAAAGGGGGAGATTGAAAAACCTCAACTGGTTATGAGGACCTCAGCGTAATCCTCAATGAGGAACTCAAATGTCAGCACAAGATTATTTTGTTTAAAAGACCAACCGAGCTATTTCAGGGAAGTATCAATTATATCCCAATCTTATGCCTTCCCTCTATTCTGAGATATGATTGTAACAATCTTCATTTCCTTTTTCAGATATCAAATGAAAAGGAAAGAAAATATGGCAAGGAAAAGGAATCTTGTGGAAGATAGAAGATCATCTCAGAAAAGGAAACAAATCCCAGCAAACCGTTGCACTCAAAGATCTAAATCCAACCTGTAAAGATAGTTGCCAAACCAGAATCAACGCAAGCTGGAAAGAATCAAGTGCAAAGGAAAGTAGCTGAAGAAATTCGTTGAGGAATCAAGTATAAATAAGAAAACTCTTTCTCTTCACAAGTGTGATTTCCAAGGAAGAAAATCGTTGTAAGAACTTTGTGAAAGAAAGTTCTGAGTGTAGGAGTATTTGAGTGAATATTCCGAGTGTAGCCATTCTTGTGTAGTGGTGAGTTTTGTGTAACCAGTGGTCATACTGGTGATGACCTCTAGGGTCGAGAATTCCAAATCAAACAAGTGCCTCTCTGCTGTGTGAGGTCACTAGTTGTAATCGCCTCCACTGTGAGGCCTCATATTCAGAAGACCTCTGTTGTGTCTTCTAATCCGTGCAGAATTATTTTTATAACCCTAATCACCCCCCCTCTAGGGTTATTTCATTTGAAACTCTTGTAAGTTGGTTCATCATGCGAGTTTGAGTAATAGAGAGACCCTTTGAAGCCTCCTTTGTTTGAGAGTAACTAATAACTCTCGAATTTCTACTTCTATATCTTGATTTGGCTAATCACGTGGTGTTAAGTAGAGCTTGTTAATGATCAAGTGGTGATTTTTGTATCAAACAGAGATTACTTGTTTTATCTATCCATAATTTGTTTTTCTTTCCTTAATTTGAGTTCATACTCGTTTTTGGATTGAAAAACCAAAAAACCATTTGAGTTCTAGCAACGATGTGTGTCTTGCTTGATCCACTATGATTTTATTCAAGCTACACAAACACCAATTTTCTACTGCTTTCAAAAAATACAAAGAATTAATTCATATTATCAGTATATAAATACAATTAAACAACAATACCAATAACAACAAACAACAACAAACTCCCAAATAAACACATTTTTAGCACAGTCTAAGCAATCCAGATGTAAGCAACTCTTCCACCGGAGAAGTTGATTCCTAAAGATCCACAAAACTTTTGTATATATAATACAGTTAAAATAGTTTAATTTTTCGTAATCTATGATATAATTAATTTAATTATATATTGATGTATATATAATTTTACATAGTTTTCCTTTTATATTTAAAAATATCACTCTAGTAAATCTATTTTTCTCACTAAAAACTATTTTATATGGAATGTAATTTTCTTTTTAGTTATATTAATGTATTTTGGTAAGTAGTTAATATTATTTATTTAATTGTGTAACGCCCCGGAAATTCAATTATCGAAAAATCAAGTCAAACTAACGTTAACAGACAAAATTTAGCGGAAGACTCAAACTCTTATTGGGCGTCACTGCCGTATCCCCGAAGGAACACAAAGCGAGAAGGAAAACAATGACTGTCTGTCAACGACAACCAACTAACAAACTCATACTTAGAAATAAACCTCAAACTAACTTCAAGTCTTTCAAAAAGAAACATAACATATTTAACGACTTCTAGACATGTCGTCCTCACTTCTAATTCCCGTCCCCAACATATTGATCATCACCTGAAAACAAAACATTTCAAAAAAGAGGGGGAAATCTCAATAATGTCCACCCCTAACGTTAAAAACAAGTTAAGTTCATTTCAATTCATTTGAGGGAGAGGGAACAAGTCAAAACATTTCGCAAACCTTTAACCCTTAACTGTTTTCCTCAAACCAACCAATTCATATTTTATTGTGCGGGCGGGATACCACATCCCTTAGAGTAACATCGCCTACCACAAGCATCAAAATATCTACTATCCTATATCAGGGAAGAAGCCCTGATCTCCTGGTCTATAACCCGGTAGGATTCCAAATCCTTCACTCCGAGTTATGCCCCGAGACCCGCTTAATGTTTCACTTTGAATTATTAGTATCTTATGCAAAAACTCAACTCACAACTCTCAAGTCAAACCCAACCCAGGTTATCAAAACCAGTAACAAAACCACTTATAAAAGACCATCTCAATTTCCTAAACTCATAAATCAAAGATCACAACAATTATAAACAGTTATCCAAAACATATGGTCACATTTCAACATAAAGTCCCCTTTCGGGATGTAATTCTCAAAATAGATTAGAAAATATTAAAATACATTTAAAGAGCATCCCAGTGGGGATTAGAGCATAGACATTACCTGGTTGGCTTCACTTCACAGCAAAACGAACACACTTGAGCTCACTAACGACGCGAACTAGCTCGGGCCTAAAATAGAAATAATTTCTATAATCAAAACGTGCCCCTCGAAGTTAGTATTAACTACCTTCTATCTAACCCTTCCCTAGGAACACTATAGGTTCCCATCATTCATGAATTTACACTTTAAATTACCTAACACATTCCAAGTAATCGCATTATAAAACCAAATAAACATTTTCAATCAACAACACATTCATTAATAATTCACATAAACAATACAGATTATAGCATCCACATAAAAAGGGTCGTAACTTGACTTCCCGACATCCTATGGGTCTGGTTTTGGACTTTTCGGAAACTTCGGGATGTCTACTAAAACTCTTAAGTTGAACTTGAGACCTAACACACGCTTTAAGATCCTCAAAGACCGTCATCTTTTCAAACTGTCAAGATCTGACCTAGGTCTGGTAATCGGGGTATAACTCGACTTATAAAATTTCAAAGTCCGTTCCGTAAAATTCCTATGAAAGCTAACATCTAAGGGAACCTCCAGTTCAAAGGGTTTGATCAAAGGACGACTATAACTCTCATGGTGATCCGTTCTTTAGACCCTAACAAAACTGTCCCGATCTCGGTTCTCATTTAAGTTGCAATTTCGGTTCTAACATTCACCAATCAATCCCGGGATCCTAATTTGGGCCTCATACAGAGACTAAGGTTATAGGTCTTTAACCTAATCCAACCAAGGTCCAAAAGCTACCACTTATAACCAACAATTTACCGCTATAGGTAAAGAACTTAATAATAACGTAATAATAATATGACACATAAGAGTCATATAATAGTGACATAAATATGTAATGTTTGAAACTTTAATATACGTAATACATTATAAAAAAAAATTTCTAAAACAGTAGGAAATATTTTAAAAACACTTTTTACGACTTATAACATAGTAATAAATATAAACTAATACTTTGGCTAAAGAAAACTATACGTCGCAATTATAAACGATGAACATAAAATAACTTTTAAAATTATAAACAACCTTATTTAAACTATCACGCGTATCATTTCTCAATTAAACCAAAGAATTCAGATTTAACAAAGTAACCTAACTCTAATTCATGCATGAAATAATACTAACAAGACCCTAACGTGATTTATAAAAAAAAAAACAGTACAATTACTAACCTATGAGACAAGACCTCATAAAAAAAATGAAATATACTCATCCATTCATGTAGAAGACTTACACAATTCACTACTAACACAATGAGCATAAATCCATCCCCCCAACTAAACGTGCTTTATGAACATCATGCATGTATGTTACGTAACTAACACCAAATAGAAGCACATAAATATCTCTCTTATAGTATCAAAACACAGCACCCTTACTTCTCCATAAACACATAACTTATACTCATGTCAAGTTATCATGATCAAGAAAACAGAGTAAGTACTTCCATCAAGAACAAGAGACTTGAAAGAAACCGGGGTTACATGCGAGATTTTTCCGGCGGTCGGGACGGGTAATCGTGGTCGCTTGTCGATGGTGGCGCTGAACCCACCGAACAGTCCATGGCGGCAAGTAGAGCAACAAAGACACACAACGACCCTAAGAAGAAAATGCTCACTGGCCGTCCCGTAAGGCAGCACGGAGGCGCCCAGCGAGGCGACGCAGGGGATTCACGGCAGAGAGGGAGAGGGAGAAGGAGAAGGACGGGAGAGAGAAAAAGGAAGGAGCATAGTAAAAGGAGAAAGAATGGGTGTGCGTCTTCTTTGGGGTGGGCGTTTAGGTTTAGCACTCTTAATTCACTTCTAATCTCTAGCTAATACTAATATTAACTCTAATCTAATTCTAATCTAACCCCAAATCTTTTCTAACCGAATGAAGAATCCAAATCCTAACCAAGATAACTTACAACTGCTAGTACTAATAACTAATAATAATAACTAATACTAATAACAAAAACTATTACTAATAACAACACTAATATTAATAACATTACCACTAATAATAATAATAATCATTACATAATAACAATAATAATAATATTAATACTAATAATAACACTAACCACACATGATATTCCCAACATACCCTTGTTAGTCCCACACGATCCTACGAGCTCAAGTGTTAGCAAAAATAAACACAAACGAATAATAATAAATAACGAAGTCAAACCTAATTACTAACAACGTCACGGTCAACATCTTTGGATTTTTCCCCAGAAAAAGATGTTATTTTTGAACCCCTAAGTCAAAATAAAGGGAAAATGGATGCTAGCATCATGCAAGTTTTGAACCCCTAACCCCTTAGATGTTATTTTAGTCACCCACCACTTGCTCTAAATACAAGATGTGTAAGTATTCTGTACACCAAATATTAAACTAATGCAATCCAGGGGGGGCCAATTGCCCCTCTATGCCCAAACTACGCTCCGTCCCTGGTGACAGCGGAGGCACGCGCCTGGGTTTGTTGACTTTACCATGTCAGCTTTGACTTTCCAAATAAGCCCCCCTCCCTCTCTCTTTTCCTTCATCTTCTCCATCTTCTTTTTCTCTCTATGAAAATCCAAGATCCCCCCTTTATTTCTCCATCTTCTTCAATCCTCCCCCTCTCCATTTCTTAACTTCAAGTAGCTACATAGTCCAACCCTTGCTCCAAGCTCAGGTCCCTGCTCTAATTAGCACCGCGTTGGTTCTAGTGACTGCCAAAGGAGATTTCTCTGCAATTTCTGTCTAGAAAAACGAAGTTGATTCTTGAAGCCAGAACACAAACATTAACATGTAATCCCAAACAACATTGTTATGGAATTAGAGAAAAGTAATCAACAAACAACAACCACCATGAAGAAATTGGAGAAAACGGGGAGATCCGGTCAAACATCACCTCAAAATCCTTCATCAAATTTAAACCCTTCTCTGCAATGAAATGAGATAGTTCCTTAACTTCAACAATCAATCTCATGCCAACATTTCTCCCCTTCTTTTCTTTCATTGTTTTGTTCGTAAACAAAATGTCGATCGAAACCCCCACAACAAATCGTTCAAGCCCTACTTAGATTGCACTTCAACACTACTATCACCAAAACCCATCTTCCTTCACCCCCAAAACCCTCGATTTCGATTCATAATCCATCTAGGCATAATTATTCCACTTTTTTCTCAAATGGGTCGTCAAAATCCCTACTCAATCCCCAATTTCGGCACTCAATTTCAACACCCAGATCATATTTTGGGTGTTCAGTGAAAATGGCATGGAAATGGAAAGGGGGAGGATTGAAGATGATAAAGAAACAAAAGGGGGATTTGAGATTTTTAGAGAGAGAAAAAAGAAGATGAAGGAAGATGAAGGAAGAGGAGGGGGGCTTATCTGGAAAGTCAAAGCTGACATGACAAAGTCAACATACCCAAGCGCGTGCTTTCGCCTCCACGTCATCACGACAACTTAACTCAGTGGCATACTATTTAGTCTATTATGGCCAAAAGTTCATATTATTAGAATCCAATTTCCCTTTATTTAATTGTTGTTACTATTTCACATAAACAATTAATATGTATATAATGAACTTTCTTTTTAAGAAAGTTAGACATCATCAATTATAGTATTTTAAAAATACCTCATTAAAAAAAGGTAAATATAACCAATTATGAATTTCCAAAAACAATGATGGTCAAGACACAAGCATGCATACCAAGGAGGCTTCGGATCTGGCCCAAGCTAGATGACGAAGCACCATACAGAGTCATATATTGTAACACCCCCATATTACTTGCATTGAATTTTAACTAATTAATTCATAATTAATAATTAACACAACAGATTAATATCCAAAGGGTGTTACAAGCATCTAATCAAAACATATTTCTACATCTCACAATTAAGAACCAGACAAAATATCGATTCACCACGTACACCGAAATACCATAACGCATTTTGAACGTAACTTACAAACACCAAAATGCCATAACATATCCTAAATATCAATTTACACTTGTAAACTGAAATTATCAAAGATAACATAACTGTAACACCCCCAGATTAAACAATCTTCAAATCAAAGTTAAACACCATTAACTCAAAGATTACCACAGCGTATTAAAGAAATACAAGGGCATTACCATCGTCCAAAAGGACTAGGCTACAACCACCGAACGACACTGAAACACACAACCAACCAACCATATACATATCATACTTGAACTTGAGAACACAAAATTTACAATCTCCGATTCAAGATTACATGCATCATAATCAAACCTAGTGAAAGTGCTTCATTACTCCACCAAATAAAAAACTTCCCCTTCCTTGCTTAACTGACTTGTTTATTGGAGCTTGTCTTAATCACTTTAGTCTTAGAAGCACCACCTAAAACAAAACATAAAACATTTATGCGTATTGAGTTTCGACTCATTTGTGAAAATGTTTTACGTTTTGTTTTAGGTGATGCTTCTAAGATTAAAGCGGATCAAAGCAAGCTCGGATAAACAACTCAGCTAAGTATGGAAGGGGAAGTTTTTGAATTGGTTGGAGTAATCAAGCACTTTCACAAGGATTGATTATGATGCATGTAATCTTGAATCGAAGATTGTAAATTTTGTGTTCTCAAATTCAAGTATGGTATGTATATGGTTGGTTGGTTATGTGTTTCTTAGTGTCATTCGGTGGTTGTACGTAGCGGTGTAGCCTAGTCCTTTTGGACGGCTTTAATGCCCATAGATTTCATTAATTCGTTGCGCTAATATTTGAGTTAAGAGTTTTTAACTTGAATTTGAAGATTGTTTAATCTGGGGGTGTTACATATAGATGTTGCTGGTCAGAGGGCTCTACATTTTTTAATTTTCTTAAATGTTTAATTCTATTTAAATGTAGATTTTCGAAATCAAATTATTGTTCAAGAAAAATTAAAAGAACCAAATTAATAAAAGAAATAAATCGCCAATTAATTTTTGGTGAGAATTAATAAACTCAAATTTTATTAACTCCACAAACCGCGAACTATGAAATTCAGATTTAAGGATAATATTACGAATTGGAAAGTAAAAGCTTTTTAATTTGCTTGTTCGAAGAATGTACTCTATTAAATCTGCTAGTTGAAAGAAAAGGAGTATAAATGGAGAATTAATTAATTTAGTTATTATTATTTAATTAGGAACATTCAAGTGTGATAACTAAAGGTGATAAATAAATAACAAATGAAATAAATATGAATAGAAAATACAAAACATAAAAAGTAAACATGAACATAAATATAACACATTTACAAGTTGACATTTAATTAGATTAATTAAAATTTAAATATAATTCAAGTAAATGTTAGCATTATAATTAACATTGTATAAATGAAGAAAATTAAAGTTAACCTCAACTAAAATGCCAGAGATTATGAATGTAAGAGTGATAGAATGAAAGATCAAGATCAAGAAGATGAAAATGAATTAAATTTCCTAGTGTCGTTATTTCTATGGTAATTTCAAGGTGTCGAAAAACAGTGGAGATAGAAGGATATTTATTGGTGAAATGGGTAGAAATTAGAGTAAAAAAAGGTAAGGGAGAGCAGCATTGCATACGCACCAATATGAAGCTCAGTAGGCTGCCCACAATATAGATTTATAGGTTGACACGTTTCTCGAGGCATCCAAGAAAAATGTTGATTTGGGTAAAAACACAGGCATCCGACCCGTATACACTTGTTTTCGAACCCAAATTTGGGTTCCCTTTTTAAACCTCAAGAAGCATATTGGGCTTCCAGAAGCATGATAGAGCTTGGAAAAATGTATAACGGGTTCTCATAGGTTGGGAGTCTGTGCAACCCAACTTCCAATGTTCATAATTTTCTCTTTCAATTAGCAATTGAGCTAATTCAATTCTTGTTAATTGGAAAGCATGTAGTTTGTGGGTGTACTTTATGGTCCCATAATAGGATAAGTAATAAAGATCGATGGAGAGATGGGTGATCTATGTGTACATGAAAATGACTCCAAATGCTGGGTATTTGGAAGATTTAAATATGGAAGAGCTAGAAATGAAAATGGCTCAAGTTGGAATGTTTTTTTGTTAGGTGATTTTAGTTGGTCTTTTAGTAATTTTTATCATTTTTGCATTACAAAAGGTGATTTTATTTGTTTTTTTAAATCATTTTACACTTTAAAAATTCTTGGCATTTATTCCTATACCATTCTAAAATAAAAGTAAAATAAAATTGCATTATTTACAAAATTAAATTGAATAACAAAATTCAACGTTTGCACCTATATATGTAATAACTATTTATAAGTAAACACTCACACTTCTATAAGTGAACAACCTAAAGCCATCATCAATTACTTACAAAGAAGTATTGAGTCAACATCAAACAACAAACAAACGAGTTAAATGTGCTTAACTTACTATGTAACCACTGCTGGTAACTAAAAAAAAGGCAATGATACAACGGTTTTATTTTGTTCAGCCGTTGATTGATCCTTTGGTACATCAATTTCAGAATCGCCAAATATAAATATATGCGATTATTTTTTTTTAGACTGGGCTTTTTTTAGGAGAATGTGCATGATTAGTTAAGTTAACAATCAACGCGTTCCTTTTCATAACAAAAAAATCCAATCAATGAATTACGTTATAAATTTAGGTACAACATCCATTTTTGTTTAATTCTTGTCGAGAGTTTTGTATCGAAGATTTTGACCACTATTTTTTTTAATATGTAGTATAATTCATCATCTCAATTCAATTACTATCATTAAATGAAAGCAAAACCCACCAAGCTATAACCACTCTATTTCTCTTCCTTTCCCACAGAAAAAACCTTACCTAGTTCCCTCTGTATCATCTGCACCACTAAAAGAGGAGTGCACTTCGTAGAGAGAGAAGTGCTAGTGAGAGAAGCTCTGGGTTTTCTTCTTTAGGGTTTAAATCAAACTCCATCTAACCCTTTTAGTCCTTTATTGCCGTCAACCACCCGCTTGAATTACCAACTACTCTCCGGCTAGTGACGTGGATGTTCGATAGCCTGTTACTACGCCGGAAATTAAGTCGAGTAATTAACTCAAGCTTTTAATTTGAGTCTCAAGGTAAACAGGAAACGGCCAGAGGAGAGAGGAAAAGACAAGTTTCTGCTTTTCTTGTATTTTTACGAATTAATGAGATCGACGGCTTTGATCATTTCGTGGAGTACAAGCTAAAGATCAAGGGACGATTTTTAATCAAACCCAGGCTCGCCCATCGGTGTGAGTTATTGCTGATGGGATAGTTTGGGGTGTTTGCAGACGGCGGAGGAAGTGATGATGAGGTAAGGCATAGGTGAAGCGGGGAGTAATTGCTCGTTCAATGCAGTAGATGCTTACGTAATCCCAAAGACACAGTTTTTCTTCTATTTAAGGAAGGTTCATCCATGGCAATAGCTTCCAAGTACATCCCACAACATAAAAGGAAAAAAATTTCCGGAAATGGGAACTTCTCACTCAAACATGTGTTCCTTTCTCTTTCCTTTCAACAATCCACATGTCCCAGACACAGATGACCATCTTTTTCCCCGTAAAGGGCCACATGTGATTATCTCTGAAGTGGCTCCTGAGCTTTGCCAAGAATGGAACTTATCGTTCTTCGGTTTTGTGGCTGACACGACGATTTGGCAAGCTCCGACTCTCGAAAGTGAAATCAATCGCCACTGGGGTCTTCGGGGTAATGTCAAGGTTCAAGCAGTTGATGGAGATCCTATGTTGTTCCGGATCCAAGTTGCTACTACTGAGGATGTTCGGGATTTATATAAAGCACAAAATGCGGCAATTGGGGGCTCCTTATTTGTCCTCAAACACTGTGGTGCAGATGAAATCCCTGAAAGACTCAACTTCCATCTTACTCCTTTATGGATCCAACTCGAGGGGATCCCGTTTAAACATAGAAGGTTGAGTGTTGTGAAGAATTTGGCGGCCACCGTTGGGGAGTATGTGGAAGCCAATATTAAAGAAGAAGTTAACAAGACGAAGGATCGGCTCAAAATGAGAGTAAAAATGGACCTTTCTAGGCCGCTTGTTCCTGGTGCTTTTGTTAGTACTGATGCTGGAGAAAGACAGTGGGTGAAGTTTAGGTACGAAGGTGTTTTCCACATGTGTAAGCGTTGTGGATTAGTAGGGCACAAGATTTCTGACTATAAGATGTCTGTGGGCGAGGCAGCTAAGGGCATCGTTCAACGAATCAACGAGTGGGAACGGCGGGGATACCAGATCGTCTCCTCACTCGAACCCTTCTACTCAAACAAGGTAATAGCCTTTCCACCCATTGAACCTTTTCTAACTACAAGGTTATTTCGTGGTGTTCCTATTCATACCAAGGTGAACCAATGACAAATGCTGGTTAATAATCTTCTCCCGGAGGAGATTAGTCAAGTGATGGCCAAACGGGGCCCAGTTGTAAAGACGGTGGAACCAAATGTGGATATGGGAGGCCCGTCGATGATAATAGGGACTTCAGTCGGCAACGTGCATGGGATGCATGGGGTTTTCTACAAGGGGTTCTCTGACGTCATGGACTGGATGCCAGCACTGGGAAGTCTTCATCATTCAGGTGGACCACCAAGTGGACCTGGGTTCTGCATAGCAGCACCAACACCTGAGGAAGCAGGGGATCAAGAGATTGTGTCGGGCCCAACCTGGACATACCTTCTGAATCAAAGCCATGTGCCTCTCCATGGGATACAGGGACAACCACCTTTACTCGCAGGTGGGCCACCCCTACCACAAGGTACTCTATACCCACCCTCTCTTCTTTTTCTCATTCCCAAGATAAGGGCAAGGGAGTCATTGGAGATGCCCCAACCAACCCCATTATTATTGCCTCACCTACTCAAGAGGGGTCCAGCTAGGGGGGTATGTTAAATACCAATGTCACTACTCCTTCAGCACCACAACCTAGATCTCTTCCTGAAGAACCGGATACAGGCTTGCGTTTGGGCTCCATGCCTTCATCCATTGCTATGGACAAGGAGATAGATGTTTTAGTTATCGGCAATGGTAAAGAGGTCCATCAGAAAGGGTCTTTGTCTTGTGAGGTGAACCTTGGTCAGCTTAAACTACACGCAGCAGAAGAAGGAGAGCAAAAGCTTCAGCTGTCCCTGGGTCTGTCTATTGATCTTGGCCAAGCCCCGATGGACATTGATGAGCAATCACAGGAACCAGTTACTAACCCTCCAGAACAACCATCGAGTGGGTCTGATAACATGGGCAGTCCTCTTGGGCAAGGAGTTGATCCAGCAGGCAATGGTGGTTAGGGCAAGGCCAATAGTGCAGAACTTCCACTGAATACGACATCGGAAAGTTACCGGAAGAGTGTTGCCAAGCGGAAAGTGGCTTCTTCACCGGTTCTGGGAAACTGCACCACCGGCAGCAGTATCTATGAATAAGTCTACTCATCAATCACAAAGAAACTGAAACAGGCGGAAGAGGAGAAGGGCAGAGAAATTAGCCGACAAAGTTCCAGCAGCTCATCTACCAAGAAGAAGAAGAAGAAGGACAAAGGAGGGAGCCCAACGGTGAAGGTTTACAGGAGAAAAACTGAGGCTAAGGGGGGAAGCCGGAAAAAACCCCCCAGAGCGCCCATGAAAGCTTGTGCTTGGAACTGCAGAGGACTAGGTTCTGCAGAGACCTCTGTAGTTCCGTATCTTAGCTGAATTCTCCGCTATTATTCCCCCAATATCTTATGTTTGTTTGAATGTAAAAATGAGCTTGAGGTAGTTACTCAAAAGCTCAAACCCCTTAACTTGTCTTTTGTGGGGAGGAGGTTAGTGCCTGTGGCTCACGGTCGAAGTCTGTCTTTGCACCGTGTCAAGTTTCGTTGATGTATGCTAGCTCTAATGTGGCTCTTTGTCAAGTGAATGAAGTCGGGAGTAGTTTGCTTTACTTTTGTTTTGTCTATGGCCAACCTGATGTCGCAAAAAGAAAGGAGGTTTGGGATGAAATCAGCGATGCTTGCAAAGACATCTCTTCCCCAATCATCTTTATGGGGGATTTCAACCAGGTTGAATATGGGGACCAGAAACTAGGAGGGTCCAGCCTCATTCCAGGACGACAGATTTTTATTGATTGGAAAGCACAAATGAATCTCTTCGATATCCCCGCTTGGGGGACCAAATTCACTTGGACTAACAATAGAGATGGCGAGGAACTCATTATGGAGACTCTTGATCGGGCCTTCTGCAACCAACAAGGCCTGCTGAGGTTCCTACAAGTTGGAAATCTGGTCCCTACAAGTTGATGACCTGGTTAATATCATCAAAGAGAAGTGGACTGAAGGCAGCTCACATGGCGGCAGTGTTTATCAAATTATACGGAAGCTGAGCCACATCAGACATTGCTGCAAGATTTTGTGTAATGATTGGAAAAAGCGACGTCCACATCAATTTGACCAGATATTGCAACAAACCAAACAAGCCCAATTGGAGCTGGAAGGGGTTGGGCTGGACCACTCGGCTATTGCGGCTTACTGTGAAGCTAGGAATGCTACAAGGGAAGCCCTTACTCTAGCATCCATTTATTGGAAACAACGGGCCAAGCTTAAATGGATGATGGAAGGGGACAGGAACACCAAATTTTTCTTCAGACACTTCTAGGTTAGGAAACAGAGTTCTATCATTAGGAGGATTTGAACTTCGGACGACCGCTGGGTAGAAGGCGAGGTTGAGATACTGGGGGAGGCTGTCGCATATTTCCAGTCTTTGTTTCAGAAGCCAGCCTGCACCTCGCCCTCACTCATCAATAGAATAGAAGACAGATTTTTCCAAAACTATGGCAAATCTTTGCTCCCCCACCATTTAGCAGCCCTCTCTCAACCATTCCAGGATTTTGAAGTTCAGCAGGCTTTAAAACAAATGGGGGCTTTCAAAGCACCAAGGCTGGACGGTATCCCTGCTGAGTTTTACACCAAGCTTTGGCCTACCGTGGGTGAGGAGATATCTGCAGCTGTCCTACATATGCTCAACACTGGGCGGATCCTAAAAGAACTCAACCACACTAATATCGCACTCATACCTAAAAAGGAAGGGCCTGAAACTATGGGTGACTTCCGGCCCATCAGTCTTTGCAACGTGATCTACAAATTAATTAGCAAGTGCTTGGTAAACCGGATGCGACAAGTCCTGATTGACATCATTGACGATTCTCAACATGCGTTCATCCCTGGTCGTCTAATGAGTTACAACTGCTTTACTGCCCATGACGTTCTTTAATACATCAATGGGAAGCATCAAGGTCGAAAGCTGGGGACGTTAAAGATAGATATGAGTAAGGCGTATGACAGGGTAAACTGGGGCTTCTCAAGCGAGTACTACAAACCTTGGGGTTTCCAATGCACTGGATCAATCTGATAATGGAGTGTGTCTTCACTGTTCGGTATTCTGTGCTCATCAATGGCCAGCCGTCGCCAGCTATCATTTTGGAAGTGGGTCCCAGGCAAGGGGATCCCCTCTCCCCTAATCTCTTCATTCTTTGCTTAGATGTTTTGGCTGCCAACATTAAGAGAGCGGAAAGTCGAGGCCAGATTTCTGGGGTTAAAGTGGCAAGAGGTAGCCCAGTGGTCACGCATCTTTTCTTTGCGGATGATTCCCTATTTTTCACAGAATTGACAGCCACTTCATGTCTGAATCTAAAGACCATTATTGATGAGTTTTGCCTGATCTCGGGTCAAGCCATCAATATCCATAAGTCTCATGTAATGGTCTCACCAAATGCCACGTTGGATGAACGCGAAGGCATCCGAACCCTCTTTGGGTTCCAGATTGAAGAATCCTTCCAGAAATATCTAGGTGTAGACGCTAAATTTTGTCGTAGTTCAGCTTTGTAATTATGTAATTTATTTTGAGCATTTTTACTTTTTAGGATTAAGGAAAGAGTAGGAGTATTGACACTATGTGATTTCTTCTTCTTCTCCCTCTCTTCATTCTTCTTCTCCTACTCTTTCCTTCATCATTTGCATACATAAATTCTTGGCATCTTTATTTTGCATTTTTACTTTCTTGTAATCACATATATTATTGTAATCTTGATATTAAACATTAATTGCGACTAATCTAAATCGGATTACATGTAATTGCAACTTCAATTTCGTTCTTTATTTATTTATGTTTCGTTTATCGCATTTATTTATTTTCGCACTTTATTTTTTCGCATGCATCTAAATAATTTAAATTAATTTAATTAATTCTCCTCTTCTACTCTCTTCTTTAACGAACCGATTTAGTAGAGTCCGTTCTTTGAACGGGCGGATTCGAAGGTTTTTACTTTCGAATTCGTAACCTTACCCCCGGATCCGAATCTCATGGTTCACGGTTTGCGGAGTCTAATTTGAGTTTATTAATTCTCAACAAAAATTAATTGGCGACTCTATAATTCATTCAATTTGATTCATTCGCTTTCTTTTCCAATTTTACTTTTTATTTTTAGAAAATTTCAATTGCATGGGAAGTAATATCACAGAAAGAAAGGAATCAGAAAATTGAGGTCTCGATTCACCGTTGATTCTCCTCGTTTTTTGTGTTATATTATTTTCTGAGCAATGACATTTTCTGGTAATAAAATTAATTAAATTCAAGATTGCATTTGAACATCTTGATTAATAAAAATTCAATTTAAAACCCTTAAAGGCTAGACACCTCTTTCGATTCGCCTAACATCGCGTAGGACACCAGTGGAAGTTTTTTCCCGGGTCCTACACTAGGCATCCCACCGGTTGTGCACAGGAATCATACTTCTCAGTTTGGTTTCATCTTGGATCCTGTCGAAAAACAATTACAGGGATGGAAAGCCTCTTTACTCTCACCATCCAGTCGACTTATCCTCATCAATGCAGTCCTTTCTGCTTTACACACCCACATTATGGCGATTTACAAGATCCCAGAAACATTGGCAGACAAGCTGGATGTAATTATGATAAATTTTTCTGGTGGACGAGTGGAAATAGGAAGGGCAAGCATTGGGTGCCCAAAGAGGTGCTTATGTCTCCAAAATCCAAAGGCGGACTGGGTCTAAAGAGAACGACCTGGATAAATTACGCTCTGCTAACTAAACAAGTGTTTCGACTAGTAAACAACCAGCAGAGTATGCTTGCCAGAATTTACATGGCGAGATATGGCCAATGCACCCCCTGGATCTGACAAATTCCTCAACTAAATGTGGTTCCCCCTGCTGGAATAGCTTATGCAGGGCTTTCAAAAGCTTAAAACATGGATTCCGTGTAGGGATCAATTCAGGGAAGCAATGTCGCATCCTGGGTGACAACTGGCTGGGCTCCACGGAAATAGGGTTCCGGGACGATAGCACACGTCTTAGCTGGGGAGACAAGCGGGTCAGTGACCTCCGAAAGCTTGAGGATGGTAGCTGGGACGCTGAGTTAATTCGACACCTCTTTAATACCAACTCTGTTAGGCATATCCTAGCTTTCCCTCTCCGAACCTCAGTGGCAACTGACACAGTGTACTGGGGATGCTTTGCTTATGGGGACTACTCGGTGAAGTCCGGCTACTGGTTTCTCTGGGATCAGGAGAATAAAAAAGGCACTTGGGGTAACCGGATTTCTGCACTAGAGGAACATAACTGGAAACGGCTTTGGCGGCTGGAGGCACAGCCAAAGTGGAAAATGCATACATGGAAAGTCATCCAGAATGGCCTTGCTACAGCAGACAAGCGTAGAGCTTGGGACCATACAAGCGATCTCTCATGTGTTTTGTATGGACGTGTAATGGAAACAGCTCAACACCTGTTCAAGGAATGTCACTGGACAACAACTGTTTGGTTCGCTTCACATTTGGGTATCATCAACCAACAACAAATTGCTCTTCCGCTTGCAATCTGGGTTCATAACTGGCTCACTTGCCTGTTCAATCGGGAAAAGGATGGACCACAACTTGTAGTTGAATTTCTCAGTTTGTTGTGGAATATCTGGCTGAGCAGAAACCAGAAAACTTTTCATAGCTCTACTCCTTCCATCCAAGAGGTATTAAGCTGGGTCAAAGTAGACATTGCTACCCTGGACTCCTCCCCTAAGAAAGGTCTTAGGACCCCTTTAATCACCACTAAGCCTGGGGGTTCTTCCGCAAGGGCTATTGAGAAGGAATTTACTTGGAAACTGGGGAATGTCGTTGGCTGTCAAGGCTACTACCTGAGTGATGGAGCGTGGGACAAATCTACTAACCAAGGAGGAATAGGGTGGGTGCTTAGGTAAGGACAAGCAATTGTGGATAAAAGGAATATAACGCTCCTATCATTATCAGCTTTTCAGACGGAATTACAAGCAGTGGAAGCAATTTTGTAGGATGCGTCAACAAGGGGACTCACAAGAATCAGGATTGAGACAGATGCAGAACAGGTGGTAAATGCCTTCCTCCAACCGCACAGTACACATCCAATCTACCTCAATATCGTAGAAACCTGTAGAAATCTGCTTTTGAACTTTGAATGTTGTGTTATTGCTAAGGTTAGTAGAAACACTGTCAAAGAAGCACATACCCTAGCCCAGAGGGCAAAGAGGGGCAACCTTCTCTGACAGATAGGTTTATAGTATTGTACTATGTTTTTTCTTACCAAAAAAAAAAAAAAAAAAACCTTACCTACCTCTACTCTTAAACTCTTGTTAAGGGTTGCCATAAGTTATAACTAGAGCTAGGAACAGGTTGTGTTGTGTTGTCTTAGCTTCATGTTTGTGTCAGAGTTAAATGTGGTAGAAAACTCTCAACCTAAAACTTACCCGGCCATTTAATAAACGGATTGAAATTCTTGACTTGGAGCTTTTATTAAATAAATGGATTAAACTAAACCTAACCCATTTAATTGAATGGGTAAAACAGGTCAAATTCAAGTATCCCATTTACCTTTTGGCACATATAGTATTTAACAATCATGAACTTGAAAAGGTAAAATATATGTATTGATTACCCTCATTTATTTATTATATCTAGCAACTGATTTATCCAAGGTCAAAATAGGCATACAATATGCTGGGTGTTGATTGATTTCCATATTACTAAAATTTAGTGGCGCCATAAGATGATACTGTGAGGGATTTCAGAAAAAATAACTCTAAGGTTATAGTTACAGTGGAAGCAAATGAGATGACGAAGATTACGATAAAATTTAGGAACGGAGATTAAGCGATAAAAGGAACACCAAATATATGTGGGAAACCGAAGAACTCATTGGAAAACCTACGGACGGTAAAAGCCAGAAAATAATCCACTATGAGAAAAGGGAGGAATACTACAACTTGATCACTATCCATGTGACACGATCAACAATGGAGATTACAATACAATCTCTCAACTCACAATCTCTCTCGAGATAACTATGGAGAAAATAATTTTGAAACTCTATCTCTCTCAATATTTTCTCTCTGATCTAATTGATGGTTAAAGAGAAGAAAAATTGTATGCTATATATAGGACGACTAGAAGAATTAGAGTTAGATTAAAACTCAAATAACCACAAGCCGTAACCGATACTTGATGAGGACCTCTAGGAGGATCCAATGGGCCACATCTCAACATTCTCCACTTGGGACCATGATCCGACTCATCGTTCCAAAATAACGCACCTCGACTATCGCCATGAACACCACCCTCTGCAGGGCGTAGCCCCAAAGGGGGCTCACATGCTCAAAACACCAACTAATTCTAAACAATGTTCGAACTTAGTTATAGATAAAGGCTTGGTTAACATATCTGCAGGGTTTTTAGAAGTATGCACCTTCTTTACGACAATCTCTCCTGCAACAACTGTCTCTCTGATGAAGTGATACCTGAAACTTATGTCTTTATTCTTCGAATGGCAAGTGTCATTCTTGGTCATATGAATAGCACTTTGATTTTCTGAATAAACCACTGTGTCACCCTATTATACACCAAGCTCCTTGACCAAACCCCTCAGCCAAATAGCCTCCTCAACCCCTTCTGTATCAACAATATGCTCAGCCTCGGTAGTGAAAATGGTTGCTATAGACTAGAGTGAGGCCTTCCAGGATACAGCTCCACAACACATAGTGAATACATACCCTGAAATTGAGTGTCTCTATCTAAATCTTCACCATAATCAACATCCACATAACTTACAACATCAGGCGTTGTAACGCTGCCTCTATCATACAAGATGCCTTTCTCCAAAGTTTCCTTCACATACTGAAGGATCCACTTTACTCCTTCCCAATGCTCCTTCCCTGGATTTGGCATATATCTACTCACAACACTAACTGCATGAGACATGTCAGGTCTAGTGCACACCATAAGATACATCAAACTGTCAACTGCACTAGCATAGGGAACATTAGACATCTTTCTAACCTCCAAATCAGATTTAGGGCAACACTCACTAGAAAACTTGAAGTGTGCAGCTAACTGTGTTGAAACTGCCTTACAATTTCTCATGTTGAACATGTCCGACACCTTCTCCAGATACCTCTTTTGAGACATGAACAACTTCCCTGCCTTTCTATCTCTTTCGATCTCCATGCCCAATATCTCTTTACTGCTCTAAGGTCTTTCGTCTCAAACTCCTGGTTAAGTTGAGATTTCAGCTTCTTGATCAGTGAGATGTCTCTGGAGGCCATCAACATGTCATCAACGTACAATAGTAAATAAATGAAAGACTCAATGTCAAATTTCCTAAAGTACACATGTACAGTTGTAATAATGACTCCCTGTGTACCCTTGCCTAATCTTAAAGGTATTAAACCTTTTGTACCACTTCCTAGGCGCCTATTTAAGTCATACAAGGACTTCCTCAATCTGCACACATGTTCCTCCTTACCAGGAATAGTGAAACCCTTTGGTTTCCTTATATATATATATATATATATATATATATATATATATATATATATATATATATATACATATATATATATATATATATATATATATATATATATATATATATATATATTCTCCTCCAACTTGCCATGGAGGAATGTTGTCTTCACATCAAGTAGCTCCAACTCCACGTCAAATAGCGCAACAAAGGCAAACAAGGTACGAATTGACGTATGGCTCACAACTGGCAAGAAAACTTTGTTGTAGTCAATTCCCTCTCTCTGGTTACAGCCTCTAACCACCAATATGGTTTTCCACCTTGAATTTTCTACACCAGGGATACCTTCTTTCTTATTGTACACCCATTTAGTCGTAAGAGCTTGTTGCCCTTGGACAGGAGATGACCTCTTGTATAGCTCCTATCCAATTTGAGGCACTTGGACAGGAGATGACCTCCTGATAAGTAGAAGGTTCAGCACCGTTAGGAGTCTCTCTCTACAACACTCAAAGCATATGCGATCATATTATTATCTTCCTCTATATACCGAGTTGGTCTCCTGATCTCCCTCCTGGGATGATCTCTTGCTATGTTATGCTTTTCCTCCAACTGAGGAACATCAGTCTCAATCTCAGGCTCATCAACCTGAGCTGTTTCAGAAGCATTATCAACAACATGCTTCTGATTGCAGGTTCTAGTAGCTCCATCTTGAGCCTCAACCTACTTGACCTCGAACTCAACTCTCACAGCATCATCCTACTGATTGCATGCACCATCAAAAATAACGGTAGATTCCACTCCAGATAACATATCAGTTTTATTAAAAGTTACATCTCTAGACTGTATGACTTTCTTCAAGTCAGGACACCACATTCTGTATTCCTTAGAATCAGACCAATAACCTAGAAACATGTATTTAACAACTCTGGGGGACAGCTTCCCTCATTCACATGGGCATATACAAGACACCTAAAAATTCTCAAATTAGAACAATTAATTGGATTACCTGTCCATACTTCATCTGGAATTCGGAATTCAATGGATGCACGAGGTGTTCTGTATAGCAGATAACAAGTAGTAGCAATCGCCTCTGCCCAGAATGATATGCTCTTCCAAAGCCCTACATTTGAGAACTTGAAGCAAGCTTTCTCCAAGAGTGACATGTTGATTTTCTCAACTACACCGTTTTGCTGAGGTTTACCCACCAAGGTTAGATGCCTGGCAACCTATGCTGCTCGCAGAACTCAGTAAACTCAAAATCAACGAACTCCAACCCATTATCTGTCCTAAGTTTCTTTATTCCTGCCTGACTGGATCTCCACCAAAGCTTTGAACTTCTTGAAATATGAGAATGTGTCATTCTTGCATCGCAGGAAATAAACCAAAGTCTTCCTCGAGAAATCATCCACGAATGTCAACATATATAGCGCTTGCCATCCCGAGATGGCACTCTAGTAGGACCCATAAAATCTGAGTGAATGTAGTCAAGGAACCCTGTTGTATGCACAACCCTGGAGAATCTGACCCTCTTCTGCTTCCCGTAGACACAATGGCCACAAAACTCCAGCTTGTCAATTTGTGCGCCTCCAAGATATCCTTTCTTGCTCAATATTGACATCCTCTTCTCTCCTAAGTGGCCCAATCTCATATGCCACAGTTTTGTGTTGTCGGCCTCATCCAGTTTAGAAATTGCTGTTGTAGTTCCTGTCACTATAGATTCTTCAAGATGTATATGATGCCCTTTTTGATTCCTTTCATCAGAACCATGGAAACCCCTGCAAACTTTTAGGACACCATCTTCTCCTTTGTATATGGAACCATTAACCTCAAGAGTACCCAAAGAAATCAAATTGCGGGTCATGTTAGGAATATGACGAACCTCTTTCAAGGTTCTAATAACACCATTGTGGGTCCTAATCCTGATGCTACCAATCCCTGCAACCCTGCAGGCTGTGTCGTTACCATGACCACAATGCCGGTATCAACACTCTCATAAGACTCGAACCAATCCTTATCAGGACACATGTGGTAGGTACACCCAGTATTAAGAACCCACCCATCTCTAGCTATCCTAAGCATCCATAATAAACCCCTCTACATTTGACTCGGGCTCAATACAGTTTGAGGTACCAAGTTTGGTGCGGTTATCCTTACTACCTTGCTTCCGGTCTCTCTCTTTTGTCCAACACTCACTCTCTATATGACCCTTCTTGCCACAGTAATTGCACTTCTTATTTCTGTGAGGATTCCCAGACTTTGAACGATGTTTAGACTTCCCTTTAGACCCGTTTCCCTTGCGATCATTGCACCTTCCCCTTACAAACAAGGCCTCACTAGCTTGTTCATCACCCTTAGTATCAAATTTCTCCTTAGACAGTAAACTAGCTTTTACTTCACTAAGGTTAAGGACACCATGGTTCCTACTTCCCATACAACATGATCTCTTTAAATTGTTTGAGTGACGCAAGTAGGGAATAAATTAAATGTAAAGCCTTATCCTCATCAGTGTGTTTCACATCCATTGATTCTAACTCAGTAATAATAGAATCAAATTCACTCATATGTGCTTGCATAGAAGTACCTGTAGGCATTCGAAGCCTGTAGAGTTTCTCCATTATCATGTACTTGTTGGCAAGACTCTTCGACATGTACAACTCTTCCAGTTTGGGCCAAAGCTTCCGAGGTTCCTTAATATGCATCACCTCTCTCTAAATGTGCTCTTCCAAACACAGCTGAATCCCTGCCAGAGTCTTATTCTCCAACTTCTTCTACTTTCTCGCACTTAGGCTGCCCTGGATCTCTTTCTGGAGTTTTTTGAAGTTTTCATCGCTCATTGTTACATCAGTCTTTGTCAGGATACTCGATCACATCCCATAACCCGTTTTGAATCAGGACTAACTTCATCTGCAGTCTCCACATCGTGAAACTCTTCGTCCCATCGAATTTCAGAATCTCGCACTTCATGATTGAAACTATCTCTACCATGCTCTGATACTAGTTGTGAGGGATTTCATAGAAAATATAGTTACAGCGGAAGTAAACGAGATGACAGAGATTACAACAAATTTTGGAACGAAAATTAAGCGATAAAAGGAACACCAAATATACATGGGAAACCGAAGAACTCGGAGGAAAACCCAATGATGGCTACATCAGAAAATAATCCACTATGAGAAAAGGGAGGAGTACAACTCGATCACTATCACAGGGTGTGACACGATCAACAATAGAGATTACAATACAATCTCTCAATCTCTCAACTCACAATTTCTCTCGGGATAACTATGAGGAAAATATTGGTGAAATTCTATCTCCCTCAATATTTTCTCTTTGATCTAATTGATGTTAAAAGAGGAGAAAATTGTATCCTATATATTGGACGGCTAGGAGAATTAGAGTTAGATTAAAACTCAAATAACCACAAGTCATAACCGACTTGAAGAAGACTACTAGGAGACCCCAATGGACCATAACCCAACAGATACCGATATAACAATATAATAATTATTTGAGGCCAAAATCAAAACTTTAATTGCCCTCCAAAAATCCAAAATACAAAAAAAAAAAAAAAACTTACCGTAATGATAAACGACAAGCAGTAAGCAAGTTACCCATTAACCTAACGGGTTAAATGTACGTATCTTTTTCATGATGACATTCTCAACCCGAACCTAACCCCATTATTTAGAAGAGTTTATCATGCCAACCCATCTAATTAAAGGGGTTGAAAATCTAGTTATAGTTGTTGTTGGTAGCCTCCACTATTTTTAGTCCTTTTTTAGAGTTTAGATACGTAGTTTGATGGTGGACATATTGATAATTATTTTCAGTTTTCTCTCCATTGTGTTAGAGTTTGTCGTTGATTTGGTTTGTTTTTACCTATTGTAAGGTCTCCTTCTCACATTCAGTGTGAGTTCTATTCTCGCTTTAGTGTGAGTCTAGTAGATTTGAAGATTTTTGGTTGAGGAGATTATATATATATTGTTAGTTTTCTTCTGAAGATGATTCAATAATGAAAGTTCATATAATCATGATTGTCTTTCTTGCAAGAATCATCCTTGACATCAAGTAAATTTGCAACTTTAAAATCTATATTACAGCTCATCACATTTCAGGAAAGACTTAAAGATGTCGAAGATTGTGGTTAGTAGCTTGATGAATATTAAAAGTTTAAAGCATGTCGACATCATATTTATACTGAACTTTTCAAAGATAACATACGATGTGAAAAATACTATTAAAAGAGTATAGTATTGTTATTTTGATAACATACGATGTGAAAAATATTGATCAATTAACAAATTTTTGTTTTTTTCAATACATTGTAGTAAATAGTATATGTACTAATATTACATGACTGGAAATCATGCAAGTCAAGCCAAAAGATGGAATATTAAGTTGATGAATAAAAGCAACTAATTAACACTGTCCAAAAAATAAATAATTCATAATTTTGTATTTGGACCTGCTTTAATTGAACTAGAAGCACCAAACAATATTTCTTTACCTTATTTTGCTGCCTGGAAGTCATCATCAAGGGCTAAAAAGCACTCATCAGTACACTTTTAGTCACCACTCACCGCATATCCTTCCAACCAATTAAACAAATGCAAGCTTTTATTCCTATATTCTAACTCTTTATCATTTTCAAAGCACTAGTTTTAAACATTTTTTTTTTCGGATTAGTTTTTACAAAAAAGTAAGGTAATTTCCAGCTTTTGGCAATTGTGGCAATTATGGTAATTTCCATAATGTGTACCATACATGTGGCATGATCAAATCTCATGCGTCGATTTTATTTATTTTCAAAATATTAAATTTTGATTTTTAAATTGTAAAAATTATGTATAATTAATTAAAAATTAAACTTTTCAAGGACTTGTTTGTTAACTATGAATTATGATGGGTCGATACCATATGAAAAGATTAAAAATTATGTATAATATCAAACTAATTAAACAAATAATACTTTTACAAAACTACCTATAATTATGAAAAAGAGGAATATTTCTATCTCTATATAATTTAAAATTTTAAAAATTCAAAAACCATAGGATTAATTCAAATTTATATTACTAGTTTGGTATTATACATAATTTTTAATCTTTTCATCTGGTATCCATCATAATTCATAGTTAACAAACAAGTCCTTCAAAAAAATTAATTTTTAATTAATTATATACATAATTTTCACAATTTAAAAATCAAAATTTCATATTTTTGAAAATAAATAAAATCAACGCATGAGATTTAGTCATGCCAAATGTACGGTACACACCGCGGGAATTAACGTAATTGCCATAATCGCCAAAAGCTGGAAATCGTTATACATGCTTCCTTTTATGTGGAAAAAAGGGTTGGAAATTCCAACTACTTCTGCTAAAATGGTGAAATTTCTTTCCTATCATCATTTCTTCTACTATACGAAAATGGTTGGGAAAATGATCAGTAATGGTCAGAAAATTAAAGTTTTCCACCATTTTATCAAAAGTATGTAGTTGGAATTTCCAACCATTTTCTTGCTTAAAATTAGAAAAATGCTTGGAAAATTAGAAAAATATGAGGTGGTTGTTAAAACGGTTAGTTTTTCCAACCGTTTTAAATTGAATGGAAAAAGTGGTTGGTAATACATCTATTTTTAGTAGTGTCCCACAATTCAATACAAAGAGTATACTCAGAAGGACCTGAAATTATCATAACTATACTTTTTACTTCTAAATTCTAGACAACTACAAAATCAACATAGGATAAACAAGGGTTTTTTTTACATTTTGAACCCTGAAATTTAGGATAATTTATTTTTGAAACTTTGGTTTTATTATTTATTTTTTGGACCCTGAAGTTTATAGGTTGAATAAAAAAGGACCTTAAAGTTTGTAGGTTCAAAAAAGGCTCGTGTATTATTTTTCTTTTTCTTCCCATGTTTGAATTTATTTTTCGATTAGTGTCAAGCTTCTAGACTAAGATCAAAACTAACATTAAAGGTATAATACACCTTGCTTATTCATGTCGAAACTAGTTAGACCCTGAAGTAACCATGGTCGAAGTAGTTCCGGCGTGAATAAGAGAGGTGTATTACAACTTTAATAATAGTTTTAACCTTAGTCCTGAAGTTTGATGCTGATCGAGAGATAAATTCAAACATGGAAAGAAAAAGAAAAACAGTACACGAACATTTTTTTCAACCTACAAACTTTAAGGTCCTTTTTTATTCAACCCACAAACACTAGGATCCACAAAGTAAATAATAAAACCAAAGGTTCAAAAAATAAATTACCATATACTTTGGGGTCCAAAATGCAAACAATTCGAATAAACAGTACCCAAAAAGAAAATAATAATGACAACTTTTTACAGAATTTGAATTTCTTTTCGTACATATTTACACATATAAATCATATAACATCTCCACTCCACGCAAATGATATAGGCTCAAAAGTTTAATTAGTGTAAATGGTAAAGTTCCAAACGTTCCACTCAGCTGAAGTTTGAAAATGGGAGGCATAATGATTAAGAGAAACAATAATTATCTCAATAATTACTCCGGGATTGCAGCTTAATACACTAATTTAATTAATTAAAGCATAATGTAGGAAGTGTATATATATACATGGATAGGTTTTAGGCACTATGGCAAAAACAAACCCTAGGGCCAAATTCTAAGCTTTTCACGTGTTAGGGCCCCATCATCAATCTTTCTGCAAATACTTGAATAATTCACTATTGCTAGCTAGTAGTAGTACAATGTCTTCCTACTTCACCTAACATTTGATTAGTAATCTACCTTCCTATTCTAAAGGGCTACAATGAGTAGAATCCAATATTGTTGGTGAAATAGGTTGGGATCAATTACACTAATTAAAGTTTTTTTTTTTTGTTTAATTTGGTGACTAACTTGGTGACTCTAATTAAGCGGGTTGGTGATTCAATGTGCAGATGACACTGAAAACCTAGATTTAAGGGAATTTGGGGATATTTATAAGGATCAGGTTAATTGCTTATATATGGATCTTTTTAAACTTTTCTGAAATAGATTTATTGGTATGAATTACACAAGGCACTATGCTTTGATGATAATAACAACAATTTCTAGCCCCCAATTGGTCATAGAAGCTATTGCAGGGTATGAAAAATCTCCAATTTAAGTCATCTTAACTCGTCAGACATTATATTTTTTAGAAAGACTAATTTCATTAATAAACCAATGCTATAACAATAACCATTAGTTTAATTTATTTTTTTATATGAGCTCATATCTTGAAGAGGTGTGTTTGATTATTTTCTCTCATTGAGTTTCGTAACATATGAAACTTACTCTGACGATCGAATACATATAAGTTCTTCAAAGATAGGTTGAGTTAAATAGGTTAAGAAATAAAATACATATGAGTTTTGTTCTCATAATTAAATGTTCATTAATTCATGTATTTTGTTTAACTGTTGATTAAATTTCAAGAAGATTTATAAATAGATAAAGGTTTATAAAGTTTCAATCTAATTTACAATATATATTTTTTTTTATTTTTCAAATCTCAAGGAGTTGGAAATACAAAAAATATTTGTTTGTTTTACTATTTAGAATTAAAACTCGCTATCATTTATCAATAAATACATTAAAATTCAGCGGGTAGTTGAAAACATATATTTTATATAACCATCTAAACAAAAAATTTAGACGGATAACCGAAAATATATGGATGATTTCAAAAAACCAAACGGGATAGCTAGCTAAGCTACATTTTATGTTTGTGACATGATTTGCCCCCGAAGAAATCGCCAATCTTACTATGCATTCATGCACGCTTGATTGAGTGAAAATTTGCATCAAAGCAAAAGTAGGAGCAGTGAATGTCAATGATTGAATACCACACTGAAAAATGAACAAATAATCACTCTACTAGTAATACGAAGACACGATATCTAATATATGTGCATGGCTTACTAGGTATTTAGACCATCCGCAGTGGCGAGTTTGAGACTGAAATAATGCTGATGTGGTATGGGTGAGGACGAGAAAGACAGTGCAGCGGCGAGGACGAGTGTCGGTGGTGAGAAAAACTCGAATTCGCGCTCACCGCGCGAGGACGAGGACGAGATTCTCGACATACTTTTTTATTTTTTTAAATTTTTGTTATAGTGTATTTAAACTATTAAATATGGGGCCTACACATTTTTTTTACTTTATTTTAATCAAACTCACACTCACTATTGGAAAGCAAGTTAATATGGAGAGTCTAACTCTAACTTTTTTAATGGGTCATACTGCTTCCACCTCATCCCTTGAGTATAACTTATGCTCACCATGGCGGGTGCTCTTATTAAGAAAAAAATAACTAAAATATAAATATAGTTAAATTCATTTGATGATGTGATTAAATTAAAATAATTATTTTTTAAAAGAGAAAAAAACTAAACTATGATATGCATACGAATTTAGCCTAATTTATTTTGTTATTGTTGCTCCAATCCTACCAAAGTTTCCAGATCGAAGAACAGGTGGAAGAGCACTTGTGCAGAATTTAATTCATCCTGCTCATATAAACATTTGGGATCATACTTCATCAAACTTCACACCCCTCATGAATTCTGACTCTGACCCAATGGTGGTGTCAAACTCCTTTTCATATTTGTTGATGCTTAAGTTATTGTTTGTGAAATACATTGTGCACCCAAAACATCCCTAAAAAAAACCTTTTTAAGTACAAAGAAATGGGTGAAGAGGAAAAAAAAAAAAAAAACCAAACTATTTTAGCTTGTATGGAAACACCAAAGAAATGGGCCAGTTGACTGCGTCCATGATTTTACTAACCACTTAATCATAACCTACCCAAGATTTTTGGTAACCGCTTAGTGAAATTTGTATTTTTTTTTCCTTATTTTTTACATGGGTTATATTTAACTTGATTGTTTGAAAAAAAATTACTTAAATCTGATTGGCTGAATCTCCTACTTTTAATCTCCTTGCAGTATTTTATGGGGTCCACTAAAATTACTATTATAATTATATAGATTTAGTTTACTTTTACATTCTTCACTATCGTTTTTAATCGATAATATAGGGGTTTTTTGCATTTTGGACCCTGAAATATATGAGTATTTGTTTTCTAAACCTTTGGTTTTTGCGACCCTAAAGTTTATAGGTTGAATAAAAAAGGACCTTAAACCTTGTAGGTTAAAAAACAGGTCTGTATATTGTTTTTCTTTTTCTTCACATGTTTGAATTTATTTTCCAATTAGCACCAAACTTCAGAAGTATGGTTAAAATTGATATCGAAGTTATAATACACCTCTCTTATTCATGTTGGAACTAACTAGACCCTGAAGTACCCACGGTCTAAGTAGTTCCGGCATGAATAATTTTAATAGCCAAATTAATTTTAAAACTGATATATCTAATTAATCGTTTATCTTATGCAAAAAAGTATTGTATATATTTAGAAATTAATAGTCAAATTAATTTTAAAACTCAACTAATATACTCCCGTTGTTCCATATTAATTGTCCAAAATGTCGTCTTTAACTAAGAATTTCTTATAGTATATTTTATCAAAAAAATTACAACATTATATTCTTACAATAGTATTTTTCGTTATGAATCTAACAATAGTATTTTCTTATATTAAATAATTGTATATGTTGAGAAATTAATGACACCTTAGGACAATGAATATGGAACGGAACGAGTAATTTTTAAAATGATAAACAATATAATAAGAAGGGACTACTGTAAGGTATAGATTTATCAATCATAGGTTGGTGAATAAATCAAAGGTGATTTAATATGCAGGCTATACTTAGCATTTAATCCATAATTTACTGGCTGCGGCTCCAAAAATCATGCTCATGACTTTGATCCTCAGGAACAAGTACAGCATATCACAAAACGATAAGATCAACTACAATAAAATATGAGTTTGGAAATTTCGAGAACATATCCCCAACCTGCACTGTTGATTCAATCTTATATATATTATTGGTAAACAACAATGGAGGAATGTCTTCAATTCCTGTCAAACTTATAGCTCCAAGTGATATAGTCCTCAACTGTGTGCCAACTTACAGTTGTAAAAGAAAAATCAAAGTAATTATCATTTTAAATTTTATGGCAATTAATTTCTTTTAAAACATAATTGTTCATTTTGTGATATATAGATTTATCACATAACATTATATAAAGGTAAAATAATGTTATAATTTTTAATAAAACATTATATGAGAAATTACTGGTTGAATGGATATATGGAGTAAGTTGCATTTGACTATCATTTGGTTTTGGGTTTTTGGCCACAAATAATCCGTACTGAGGGGCTTGTAACCGGGGATAATCCAAAATGACTTTTCAGCCACTGACAGTATGTACTTTTTCACTATTTTCTCATAGCAGTCCAGAATAAATTTTCGACACCAAAAAACTGACATGGCGATCGGAAAGTATGTTTATTCGTACCTCAAAAAGGAAATTTTCGGTCGCCACGTCCAGCTTTCCGATGTCAAAAATTGATTATGGACTACTATGAGAAAATAGGGAAAAAGTACAGACTACGAGTGGCTGAAAAGTCACTTTGAATTATTTTCAGTCACAAGTCCTTCAGTATCTATTATTTATGGCCAAAACCCTTTGATTTTCTACATTTATTTTTTAGTCCCAACTTTTTTGTAGTTTCTATTTACCTATCATGTGGTTTTTGACATTCACTTTTTTTGTCCTAGCATTTTTGTAGGCTTGTAGCTTATATTTACCTAGCTCGACATATGTGTGATGTATTGTTTTTAGAAGATTTCTACGAGTTATTTGTGAACTAACCGAAATTCCCTTAATTTTCACTGCTTCTCCCACCCATTAGAGTTATTTGTGATGAAGCAATTGTATGTTGTAATGCCTAGGACCTCATTGTCCCTCAATACAATCCATAATTTTACTCCAGCTAGGTGGCCGCACATCTCCTATCCACAAGCACAACTCATGGTCATAGGTCAGCAACCCCTTTCGAATCGTAGACATCATCAAAAACTGCTTTAAGGATCTATGACTATCCCCACAAAAATTAATCACCACAAGTCCTTTTAGTGTGCTTTATTTTCGCTCACACATGTTGCTTAGGAAAATAAATGTAAAAGACCACAAGGTAGTAAAGTGAACATTACCCTAGATACCTCTTTCTTTTATATAGGTAAGTAGTTCAGCCCAATGAGCCCTTATCACTAGGAAACACTAACTCAATGGACCTGTAGCGGACGAGGTATATACCGAGATGTCAAATGCCAATGCCTAAATCTAGGTCACTAGGGTGTAGCTCCCACGCACTCATAACACTCCCACAATTGACAAGAAGAGAATGTTTCCCCCAGGAATCGAACTTTGGAAGGGAAATATGGAAGGTCCCTGCCTCCAAGGTAAAGGCTAATCAGCATTACCCTAAATATACGGGAGACCACAAAAGTCAATAAATCATAATCATTTGGAGGAGAAGGGGCGTACTAGATTGAACTAAGGTCATGTTTGGTTTAAGGTTTTAGAATGGAACTTGATACCTTCATTTTGTGTACTTAGTAAGGTTTTAGGGTATGAAACTTGAAACCCAAAGATATCAAGTTCCCCTCATTTGAGGTGCACTTTATACTTCTCCTTTTCGCCGGGGGGGGGGGGGGGGGGTTCACAACCATTTGCTTAAAGTGTCAATATTTTCTACAAATAATAATTTATGTTAACTATTAATTTAGGGTTTTTAGATGATAATATACCAACCTCTGAGTATGTTGGATTGTAATATACCAAGCTTTATTATTTGACATTAATATCCCTGACCTTTATATATGGGTGACATTATTATACCAACAGTAACTAAGAGGATTGTGAACTGGTTTCCATGTTGATGTGGCTAGCGGAGGGGGAAAAACTGTTCCAAGCCAATAACCCCGTTAACCCCTCCGTTTTTCTCGCTAACCCACATCAGAATTTATTAGTTGGTTGTATGCTATGTCAGTATGAAGACCAGTTCACCACCCCCTTAGTCATTGTGTTAGGGCCGGTTTTTTTTTAACGTGAGTTAGTGAGAAAAACGGTGTTAACAGGGTTACTGGGCAAGTGCCGGTTACTTTCCCTCCACCTGTCACGTTAGAATAGAGATCAATTAACCAATCACCACCCCTTAATTAGTCATTGTTGGTATAATAATTTCACTTAAGTATAAAAGTCAGGGATATAGTTGTCCAATAGAAAATGCCGGTATATTACAATATCCAGGCCAATACCACCAAAAGTCAGTATATTGTCATCCAATATCGCATTAATTTAACCTTTTTTATTAATTCATCCAATAAACCATCTTCAACAAAAACAAAATTAAACTAAAACTGAAAATAATAAAAATAAATATTAAGATTGATATTAAAACATATTAGTACATGTTAACATTGAAAACTTTTAGTTTTAATATTAGTGTTGATATCAATATTATTATCCATATCAATATTAATATTAATAATAATATTAATAATAATATTGATATTGAAACAATCGACAGGTTTGCTTGAAATTTCAAAGCTCTAGCTAGCGACATTTAAGATATGTTTGTGCTTCCTTTCAACTCTACTATTTTGTTGAGGTGTGTCAACACAACTAGTTTGGTGCAAAATTCCCTTTTTAGCATACAAATCCTCTATGGCCCTTGATTTATATTCGGATCCATTGTCACTTCTAACCACCTTAACGTTTCTTCCAAATTGATTTTGCACCCAAATAATGAAATTTATCAAATGTTTTCCAGTTTCGTCTTTTTCAATAATCATCTACAACAGTGAGAAAATATTGGGCACCACACGAGGTAAACGCTCTATAAGGACCCCATATGTCGACATGCATTATGTCAAACAAGCCCTTAGCCTTATTCTCTCTAGTACCAAAATAATTTTTTGTTTGTTTTGCTCTAAAACATACTTCACAAATTTCATCAATTCCATCAAGTGAGTTAGTACCTCGTAAGGATTTATCTAGGAATGAGTCGAATGACATAATTTCCTTTGAAGGATCGTTGCCCCAATCTTAATTTGATGCCAAAGTTTCCCAGTTTGCACAACATTAACTCTAAATTTTCCTTGATGCTCCTTGTAAAAATAGACCCCATCATGCTACTTGCCTGTACCAATCATAGTCCCCGAGGTGTGGTCCTGCAAAATACAAGAATTTTTATCAAATGTGACTATATAGTTTAAATCTCTGCACAAGCGGTAAACTGAAGCAAGATTGCAATTAAAAGATGGGACAAGGAGTGTCCCGTTTAACTACAATTTGTCTGTCAAAGAAATTTGTCTATCAAAGAAATTTTTCCTTGCTTGTCAGCAATGGTTTTTGCTCCATTGGGCAGGTCGAGTACCACAGGCTGTATATTTTCAATATCTCTCAAAAGTGTTTCATCTCCGATCATATGAGTGGATGCACCACTATCGATCAACCACGAAAGGTTCGAATCACATGTCACAATTGGCCTCATGTAATTTAAATTCATGAACCTGGTTCTTATACCATGATAAATTTTGAAGAGAGAAAAGATTGTCAAAAATTCTTCTTCTTCTTCTTCTTCTTCTTCTTCTTCTTCTTCTTCTTCTTCTTCCCCTTTTCATAATCAGTGCATGATTTATGTATCTCACTTTAACCCTACTGGCTACTCCTATTGGCATTAGAATTAGGAAACTAATAAAATAGTAAACCAAATAATACTCTGCTAATATCAGTAACAATTCTAATCTTCCTAGGATATGTAGTCAGACTAAAATTCTACTAATACGTTAATGTAAAGAAAACAAAAAATAAAGGGATATTGGATGACAATATACCGATCTTTGAGGGTATATTGGATTGTAATATTCAGACATTTACTATTGGACAACAATATCCCTGATCTTTATACTTAGGTGAGATTAATATACCAATAGTGGCTAAGAGGGTGGTGACTGGTTAACTGGTCTCTGTTCAGGCGTGACAGGCGGAGGGAAAATAACCGACCCTTGCCTAGTAACCCCGCTTACCCCTCCGTTTTTTCTCACTAACCCACGTTAAAACAAATCGGTCCTAACACAGTGATTAACGAGGTGGTGAACCGGTCTTCGTACTGACGTGACACACAACCAACCAATGTCTTGTAATATGGGTTAGTGAAAAAAACAAAGGACTTCACGGGGTTATTGGCTTCGGATAGTTTTTTTTCTTTCGCTAGTTACGTCAGCATGGAGACCGGTTCCCCACCCCCTTAGTTACTGTTGATATAATACTGTCACATAGGTATAAAGATCAGCGATATTGTTGTCCAATAGTAAAAGTTAGTATATTACAATCCAACACCTCTTAAGATCGATATATTATCATCTAAAAACCCAAAAAGAAATGAGAAAAGGTTGAAAGCATGGCGTATTCAACGGGAAGTAGCTCAATTTGCACACGTTAGTCTTGTCTGCGTAATTGTATTTGCAATTTCCTTTAAGTAGTGGGGTTACCCTACCCTTGTCTTAATTTTCAAGTTCAAACCCCTTCTAAGGGCCTCCATTTTCATTCTCTCAATTCCAGATTTTTTTAATCCACAATCACACAATCGTCTTTGCATGTGTCTCTTGCCTACTTCACCTCACTTTCTTCTGCATGCCTAGGGCCCTAGCTCTCATTAATCATTTTCTGCTTTTTTTTTTTTGAAATGTTATGAAAAGATAAATTCTGAAGAAAAATTCACAAGAAATAAATTGCCGACTGTGGAATCATCTCTATCAAAAGGTTAACCTGATGGGTGTAAGTCCAATGATAATTTATACTCCAGCACATCTCCTCACGCAAATGTCCTTTGTGCTTGAAGTGTGGATGATGCAATGACCCCATTCCTTCACCTTGCGCAAATTAATATGGGGGTTGTTGAGATTCGAACCTGAGGC
Organism: Portulaca oleracea; assembly: GCA_029582165.1. Classification (NCBI taxonomy): domain Eukaryota; kingdom Viridiplantae; phylum Streptophyta; class Magnoliopsida; order Caryophyllales; family Portulacaceae; genus Portulaca; species Portulaca oleracea. The sequence goes on along the minus strand of CM055877.1, from coordinate 23,846,074 downwards.
CTCTTGCTCAGGTCTGACTCTGATATCATGTGGGATCATCTCAACCAAAAGTTTAAGTTGATGAGTGTAGGCCCAATAATAATTTTATACTCTAATTACTGACATTTGTCATTGGGATCCAACTTACTGCATAAAGTTGACATTAATAAAAACCTCGCACATAAGACTAACTATAAATTTAAAGTTAGACATAGAGTTGGGAAAAGTTGACCCAACACGATTACCGACTCGAAACCGACACGAAATTAAGCGAGTTTGTGTATAGATTTTCAACCCGTTTAATTAAATGGGTTGACACGATAAAGTCGTTTAAATAATTGGGTTAGGTTTAGATTGAGAATGCCGACACGAAAAAAGACACATTTAATTAACCTTGGTTAATGGGTAACCTGTTTATTATTTTCCATTTATCGTTTAAGTAAGTTTTTTTTTTTTTATTTGGCCTTTTGGATTTTAGGACAAAAAAGTTTTAATTTTCTCCTTAAATAATTATTATTATATTGATAATATCTTATGGTACTTAATCTCAGTAATACGAAAATCAATTAACACCTAGCATACTATATGTCTATTTTAGTCTTGAATAAATGAGTTCGTAGATAATAAATGATGGTGGAAACCAATGTATTTTGGCTCTTCAAGTCCATGATTGCTAAGTAATATATGTGTTAAAAGGTAAACGGATGACTCGAACTTGACCTGATTTACCCAGTTAGTTAAATAAATTAGGTTCAGGTCAACCCGTTTATTTAATAAAAGGTTCAGGTCAAGGATTTCAACCCGTCTATTAAACCGGTAGGTTTCAGGTTAGGGGTTCTCCAACCCGTTTAACTTTAACACGAACACGAATTTGACACGACACGACCTATTACCCCGCTCTATTTAGACATTAATTCTCGCAGAAGTATAGATATCATGAGAAATAAAAATTAATTACAGTGACAAACAAAATGAGAATGAGCAGGGTGAAATATTTTGTTTGAGAGGGTCATAAAATAATAGTAAGATTTAAAAAAACAAATGATGACATCGCTTGTAATTGAATTCAAACCTAGTACTTTTGACATTTATGGAGAGCTATTATCATTGAGTTAAAGTAGCTTATTAGTTTTGTTAATACAATTAATAATAGCTATCTTAAATGATACTATGGGTCATGGGCCTCCCTAGTCCCCTTCAAATCCGCCCGACGAATATTTTATAATTTTTAAAATTAATTTTATAAATTACATTTGTTTCTTTTTTGTTTTTATTCACCATTTTTGTTTTTTATTCACCATTTTGTTTAATATTTCCACATTTTTAAAGAAATAAATTAATATAAGGTGAACTTTGTTTTATTTGAAAATTCAATCTAAAGTGACAAATAATTTGGAAAGGAAAGACTTATAATTAAGATTTTCTTTTGATTTGATAAGGGATTCGTAATGGCTAACTTGACTCATGCTTCGAAATGGCTTGGAGTTGACTCGGATCAGTTTTCTTCTTTATCTCAAATGACTCTTTTCTTACATGTACTGGGATTTAATTTTCGATTCAATTTATATGCTATAATTTTGAATGAAGTCGTCAGCACATAAATAGATATATCTTTTACAGCTGTGCTCTTTAAGAGTGTAAGATTAAATTAGATAAGGTAAGATATATTAATAGGTAAAGAAAATAGTGGAATTAGATAAATGTTACATCATCTTTTTCTTTATTATTCTTAAATGAAATTCTATGAGTAGAATAAAGAATTTTAAATATATATTACCAAAACATATAACCATGCATGTTCTTTTTGGATGGTAAGATAAGACAAGGCAATGTATGATAAAGGAAGATTAAACCTAATCTACCAATCTAAATAACATGGTCTAATTAAATTCTTAATTGCTTGTAGGCTGGTCATATTTGGTATATACCTTATTCAACTTAAAAAGATCTTTTTCTTTTTTTTTTTGATGGGAAAAAAGATCTTTTTAAGGCTGCTTAGCCTTTTAACAAAAAATAAAGAGCTATTTAACTTGTGTCAAGAATAACTTTTTATATTAGTCTTTTTCACCCAAACAAAATAATTTGTAAAAAGCTATTTGAAATATTTTTTCAAATAGTTTCTCACAAGCAGTTAATTTTAACAAATTTATTTCCAACAAATTACTTAGGGTTTGTAAAATCGTGGGCAAATGAGATTGTGTAATTATTTTTTCATCAAAAGTTATTAAACTTGCCAAAATTTACATATTTATCAATAATTTTATTTTCTTCTTAAAAAGCTACTATTATATCAAAAATATAATTTTTCACTAATTACCTAAACTTACCTTTATTTATCAAAGGTTGTCAAAACTCAACTTTCCATTTGTCCACGAACTCCAATCCTAATTCATACAAATAACAAAGTGAAACTCCTAATTCAAACGGTTAATACTAAGAATTAATTCAAAGAACCACCAACAACCAATTGTCATACAGAACCATAGCTTAGAGGTGAGCGTACGTATTTCTCACGGAGATGCCTTAAAGCACCTCTACACTAGTAGGATACATACCCATAAGTGTCTGGAATTGGCGTCTGATATAGGTGTAAACAGAAGCCAAAATGGTGTTGGCGTCTGATTAAAACGGACGCCAAAACCTAGTACGCCATTTTTAAAAAAGCGCCTGTAATTGGCGTCTGTTTGAATCAGACGCCAAAATTATTGCAGACTACGAGGGCTGTGTCAGACCAAAATCGGCGTCTGTCTGGCATAAAACAGACGCCGATTTTGGGTTACAGAAATAAATAAAAAAACGTGAATTTCATTTAATAATTAGAATAAATAGTATATTTTGAGGGTTCTAATTATAAAATAAAGCGTAAAAATTAAATTTTTGTATTTGTAATTAAATTGTTTAATAAGAATTGTGGAGACATTAATAATGAAAATAATGAAAATAATAATGAAAATAAATACATTTTATATAATAATAAATGATATATATTTCCAATTCATGTACGTACAATTTCATATATACATATATATATATATATATACATTTTATAGAAATAACAACAATAAAATGATAATGAATATATATTTTAACAAATAAAAAATATATAATACAACTTTATTAATGATGATTTTTACTAACTTAAATGATACAAACAAAATAAAAACCTAAATTACAATTAATATATGACTTCAATATTTTTCAATCTTCAATCTTGTATCTTCAATCTTCACTCTCCAATGTTCAATCTTCAATTGTAAAATATTCAATTCATCAATCTTGGATGGATTTGAGGTGTTTTGAAGATTAGGGGAAATGAGAGAATTGATGAGAGAAATGAAATGGAGATGGGAGGGAAAAAATTTCGGAGGGAAGTTTGAGGGCTTTGGTTTATATAGGCTGGCAAAAATGGCGTTTGTTTTGCCGTCAAACAGACGGCATTTTCACTTTCAATAATTTGGGCGTCTGTTTGGCGGCAAAACAGACGCCCAATTTGGCTAAATTTTTTGAAAATTTTCGATTGTGGCTATAGCGGGCTAATATATATATTATATATAATTAATAATAATAATAATAATAATATTATTATTATTATTATTATTATTGATACTATTATTATTATTGATACTATTACTATTATATATTCTTAATTTTAGTTATAACTAATTATGATGTATATATGTATATATTTTTTAGGTATAGTTAATTATTAATTATTATTATTGTTAATTATATTCTAATTTTTTCTAGGTAGATAATTTAATTTATATATATATATATGTTTCATTATCGGTTATGTTGTTAATTACAATTATTCTCATGTGTACGTACGAGTTATTATATATATATATATATATATATATATATATATATATATATATATATATATATATATATATATATATATATATGTTAATTAAGTTAATTAATTTGTACGTATGTGCGCAAACATAATGAAAAATATTTCGATGTTTGGATTAAATAATGTACTAGCTAATAAGTATGAATGTAATTAAGAAAGAGTTTAAATGTTCATACAATGTAAAATATAAACACAATCAAAATGATCGATTAATGTCACACGGCGGCATCGTCATCATCACTTTCGCTCTCCTCCTCATCGTTGCCATCATCACCCTGATTCTGGCGTTGTGTCAATTTTTCGAGGCTATTGAATAGGTGTTGGCCTCCTGGGATACAACGACAATTTGGAAAGGTATGAAATACAATCAAAATGAATTAAGTAATTATTGGAACGTGTAGCTTTGGTGAATTCTGTGATTATGGGTATTTTTGGTTATTGGGCTAGAATTTTTCTTTTACCTGTGGAAGTGGTTGATGAGATTAGAAATATTTGTCGGAATTTTATTTGGGCTGGTGAAGCTAAATACTCAAAGGTCCCCTATGTTGATTGGGATTCTTTATGTCTTCCAAAGAAGCAAGGGGGTTTGGGTGTTAAGGATCCAAGGAAATGAAACAAAGCTTGTATTGCTAGACTTGCTTGGGATGTTGCAAATGGCAAAGAATGCCTCTGGTTAAGATGGGTTCATTCTAGATATCTCAAAAGGACTACTTGGTGGGAGTATAAACCAATTGGAGATGTGTGTTGGTATTGGAGGAAGATTTGTCATTTGAAGGAGGAAATTAAGAAGGAATGTAAGAGTATTGGGGTATGGAAATCTGGAGACAGTGATGAATTTACACTGTCCAAATTCTATCAGTTTTTATTGGGGGCTCATTAGACTGTCAATTGGGGTGGTATTGTTCGGTCTCCTATTGCAATCCCTCGACACTCTTTCATTGCATGGTTATGTTTGCTTGCGCGTCTGCCTGTCAAAGAGAGATTACTCAGACATGGTGCTTAGATTGAGCCGTCCTGTTTTCTGTGTGATTCAAATATTGAAGATATTGATCATTTGTTTGTTTCGTGCAAATTTGTTGTGGATTTGAGAAATTTGGTGGGTCAGAAGCTTAATCTGACTTCAAATTGTTCATCTGTGATTGAATGGGCAACAAAATGGAGAAATGTGAAGGGTTCTCAAGCTTGGAGGAATATTATTGTTGCTGCGTTTAATGCTTTGATTTACCATATTTGGGAGGCTCGGAACTATTTTAGAGCTCGTGGGCAAGTTCCGGATGTGAATAAAAGTGCAAGGAGGATCTTTCAAGAAATTATTGGTCGTGCTTTGGAGGCGGCTAAGAGATCTTCAAGATACAGGAAAAGTATAGATAAATTACTTGGTTAAGGATGTTGTAGTTATTTTTATGCATCCTGTTTTTGGTGTTAATTTCCCAAGATTGGGATTATGGTAATAAAAGTTCGCTGCTTTTCTTTGCCAAAAAGAAAAAAATTATTGGAACGTGTAATTAGTAATTTAATTTTGTGTTTATGGAAAAAAAATGCTTACCTGGGTAAGCATATAACGAGTCCTCGGGAGGAACGGTGGGTTGAGGTTGTGGGGTTTGAGAGACGGGGGTCCGACGAGAAGTATTGCGGAGGCGGGGCGGCGGTGGAGGAGGCTGTCCAGTGTATGGCACTTGACTTCCAGAGGAAGATCTAGCGAGGAAAGGGGCTTGCCAGCTCTGACTTGCTTGCTGCTGGAACATTCTTTGCATTTGCAACATTTGTTGCATTACTTGTTGCCTCACCTTTTCCTCCATGGCTGCGTCAGATCGGCGTTGTTGTTCCTCTAATTGTCTCTGGAATTGTTCCTACAGCATGCGATTATCTTGTTCGCGCTGTTGCCTCTCTTCCTCGAGTTGACGCTGAAGCTCTCTGTTGAACTCCGTAATAGAGGCTCGGACGTCGACGCTATCGGTGTTATTACGACGTTGTGGACGTCTCCTCGATGAGATGTGGGGGAACTGTGTCTTCATAGCTTCCCCCACAACCCCCATGCCCACGACGTGTCCCCGACTTTACAGTTGTTTGTCCAACCAGAACTCGTCTCTAGACATAATGGGAGTTTCTGGTTGACCGTCCTCCCGTTGCTTTGCCTCCATCTCTCTTCTGTACGATTCATAATCACTATGCATCGTCTCCTGGTCGATACAAAGAAAGAGTAATTGGAATAAGCGAATTAAAGTTAATGTTCCTACGTGTACGTACGTATATAATAACTTAAATATTGGATGATGAAGGTACTTACCCCAAGCTGCCGGAACCTGTCGTGCACCCACTGATTGGTGCCCTGCTTCATATGGGTTGCTTCGAATTGTTCCCATATGTCAGGGTCTTTTCCATCGTAGTTTCTAGGCACTAGGTTCGGCTGGGGACAACTCTCGCTCATCAGTTCCATGATATCGTTCATTGCCTGCTTCGACAAATTGTGCTTCGACTTCTGACTTATCAGCCTCACGGCAGTGGACAACTCAGTATGGGTCGCACACCCTTCCCACAGAGGTTGTTGAGCAGATTGAAGCATATCATAAAATTGTTGAGCTCCTGCATTAGGCGCCTCATTCTCCATCATGAAATCATTCATCATCTCTTCCGTTCTGTCGATGAACGGTGGCTGATTCAGTTCCTCGTTTGTCGAAGGACTACCTGCAGACGGTTCCCAATCACCTTCCGCATCGCCACCACTGTCATCCTCATCATCAAAGTCACCCCATTCTTCACCATGGCTCGTCCAACACCAATATTGTTCCATAAACCATCGACTATACAAATGTTCTTTAACTTCTTCAGGACTAAGTCCGCTCTTATTCTTGCATTTCACACATGGGCACCGATACTTTCCAGTCCTCGGATACTCATACGAATTACTCTTTGCAAATTGATCAAACATAGCTACCCCAGCAGCCCATTCAGCCCTGATAACCCTCATACCCAGTTCAAACCTCTCGTACATCCAATGGCGATGTGGGGGCCCGTCCATAATGTACGTGAATCTATTATTCAAACCCACCATGAATTTAATTAATAATAAACATCTATCCGTCTCAATACTTAAAAAAATAAACGAAAATAAATTATTCTGTTTGTATCTAAATTCACAATTATAATCGTATACGCTATAACCTAAATCATCCAAACTCAACCTCCTTTTATGACAACAACAAGTAAGCTATGTCACCAGGCAAGAGGATCATGTTATTATCCAAGGAGAGTGTGTTTGTTAACTGTTAATCTATGGCTGAAAAAGACTTTCATGAGTCGTACCGACTCTCCTTTATTCGTCTGGTTCCCAAAAAGCAACGCAATTTTCCTAAGTGAAGTTGCACGAGGTCTACACAGTGCTCTGGGAGTTAGAAGCGTATCAGATTCGATACAATGGAGTGTTTCTTTTGCGCAGCTTGAGGGGTAGCAAGACAAGTTGGGTTTGAAAGAGAAGCTCATAGTCAAGGGTCTAATAGAAATGGTGTTGGATTTCTATATATTAGACCCTTTACTGTGAGCTTCTCTTTCAAACTCACCTTGTCTTGCTACCCCTCAATCTGCGCAATAGAAACACTCCATTGTATCGAATCTGAGACGCTTCTAACTCCCAAGATCAGATAGACCTCGTGCAACTTCACTTAGGAAAATTGCACTGCTTTTTGGGAACCAGACAAATAAAGGAGAGTCAACACGCCTCATGCAAGTCCCTTTCAGCCATAGATTATCAGATCACGAAACACACACTCGTTGGACACTAACAGGATCCAAACTCAACCTCTTTTTATGATATATATATATATCCTCATTAAGATACTATAAATATAAATTTCCCTACTTACTACTCTAAATTACCATCATAAATAACCTATTCACTAAGTATGTAGTTATTGGTTGTTGAGTACTTACGTAAGTAAATATGGATGTACGTGACATAATTATTTACATAATTTATGTCTTCGTTTGGAGTTATGAGTAATTAAGTTAGCACTTAGGTTGGATTAGCAGCAAATTTCCGCGCGCAACCAACTTTAAAGGCTAACTCACTTACTAATAACAACCAAAATCATCCAAACTCAACCTCCTTTTATGACAACTAATACTTATAAACTACTCGGAATAGTACCGATCGACTTAATCCTCTCTATACTAACCTAACAATTAACCAATTACCATAACCCTAAACAAACTATTCATAATTAATTAAGTTAACGTACGTACGTACACTAAACTATTTTTTTTAATAAATAATTTATAATTATATTTACTACGTACGTATACATACAAATTGAATAGTAGTTTATATATAATAATTTTTTTAATATTATTAACTTATTTACTTAACAAATTAAATTATAAATTCAACCAAAGTTGAATAATAGTTTATATACAAACTAAATATGTATTCCTAACTAATTGTATATTGCTAACTAATTAAATAGTTTTATACTCAATCAAAACTCATTATAATTTCCCACAAATTTATCAAGCCATATAAATTAACATACAAAATTCGTATTACATCTTAATATTTATCATAATGCTCAAATTAAACATATTTTAATTACAAATATTATTTTTTTGCAAAGTAAATATAATTATTCATATTTATATTTACCACAAAACATAAAAAAATTCAATATTTAAATTAACATACATGCAATTAATTAAATTCAACATACAAAACATATTTTAAATGCATTATTACATGCAATTAATTAAACTAATATAAAACATACAAACAACATTTAAATTCAATAATTCCACATTACAAACACGATTTTCACGCTTAAAATTCACATTCAACATCCAAAATATATTACAATTCATACAAATTCACTAAAACAACTCAATTTTTCAACTTATATCTACTCAACTAATATCAAACTCAACAAAAACGAAACAAACATACAAATATTCAAACTAATCATTTTTTATCATATTTAATCTATTATTTAATCAATTTCCATAATATTAATCATAATATAACATATCTGAAACAAAAATAACTGATAAAATTACCTGAATTTTGGTTGAATTTGCGGCGTGCACCGAGTTCTTCTTCCACTCTCTCTCGCTTCCTCTTCCTCTTCCTCTTCGTCGGCAAAAATGGCAAAGACACAGCTCAACCCTAAATTTTTCCCGTTTAAACCACTTAGGCGTCTCTTTCCAAGGCAGGCAGACGCATAAACAATGCACTGCAGTCGACGCCTGACAGGAACAGAGACGCGTGCTTTTTTTTTTTTAATATAATCGCCCATTTGGGCGTCTGTTTCCAAGACAACAGACGCCGTTTACAAAACCACGTCTCTTTTCTGGGCAACAGACGCCCAAATTAATTTTATCTTTTTTTTTATTTTGTATCATTTGTTTAGCGTCTGATATTTTGAGAGACGCCAATTTTTAGAAGTTTTTTGGTATGAATTCTACTAGTGCTAGTTATACAAAATTTTAAGAATTTCGTGTAAAAGTTGCAAAAGATTCAAAACAAATCCCACAAAAACTAGTTCATTGGCATTATTAAACTTCGATAAACATCAAAATGCAAAAATATGTGAAATACTTGAGCAATTTTAGTTAAGTTTCATTTTAATAACTTTATTAAAAAAAAAAAACTTGGATGCTGCATTTGAAAAATATGTGATAAAAGGGTCTTGCTCTAAGGAGAATCTAGAGAGGGTGAATAGGATCTTGATGAGGGAGGCAACGAAGTGCACAAGAGCTAATTCATTTCAAGGACTTTACCTTAATGTGATTGTTAGAGCATGGGGTAACTTTTTCTTGATAATCTTTAAGGACGTCCAATAACATTTTGTTGTATGTGAAGATGGGTGTTAATGGTTACGAGGTAATTTTTTTTCTATCTATTCCTTATCTGGTTTAGGGAGAAGCAGATGAAGGATTGAAATTATGGATCTAAGGCTTGACTGGTTCAAGTAGCTTACAAGAATTTTTGGTCTCTCGTCTTTTCCTTATCGTTTCACCCGTAAATCTTTTACGTGGTGTTGGTTAGGCATAGTTTTTCTTTGTTTCCTAGTTGTTCTTGTTTGCTACTTTGTGGGTAGAGGTGAAAATGAGTTGAGTCGAGCTCGAGATCGGAAGGCTCGATGCTTGACTCGTGAGCCTTGTGGGCTCGACTAGGCTCGCGAGCTTGAAAAGTTAGGTTCATGGTTTGGCTCGCGAGCTTTAACGAACCTATACTTTGTTTATTGTCACTCATTTTTGTTAACCTACAATTAAAGTAATCAAATAAAGGTCATGTTCGGCAAAATTAGCATTTTAGACAACGGATAACGATTTATGTAGCAGATAGCAGTTTAAGTAGCAAATGAAGGTTTAAGTAGTGAATAACATATAAATGTTCAAATGAAAATTGTGTTCGGTAAATCTATCAGGTAGAGTTGCGGATTAATGTGAAAAAACATCAACGGATATGGATAATTTCCAAAGTTAATAATGTCAAAGGAGATTTTTGATCAAAAAATATGAAACGTTACTCCAGATGCTAAATGTTAACTTTACTAACGTTTTAGAAAATGCTACTTGAAATGTTACACGCTATTCAAAACATTAGCTTATCGGGTACCAAAATTTTTCCTTTTAGAGTTTTTGACTTAGTCAAAATGCTAAATGCTATTCCAAATGCTACCGCCAAACACAACCAAGGTGTAATTCTTAAAATAGAAAATAATAAAGAAAAGAAGACTTACAACAAAGGCAAACAATGATATAAAATTAAAATTAACTAAGTCCAAACAATTATATAATTATAAACAAAGTAATTTAATAGCCATAGTGAAAATACTGTGGATTACACATTTACAATATACTCCCTCCATGTTTTGAAGAGAAATATACTTCCTTCAATTGTTTGTGGTAATAATTTTTGCACACTATCTGACATTTGTGGTAATAATTTTTGCACACTCGAAATTTGTGAAATAATTTTCACCTTTGAAAATTGTTTCTCGGAGTCTCAAAAAACATAATTTGAAAATTGTTTTAGTGACTAGAATTCATTACCTTTTTGGAGGCAGGAGCAAAAAAACAAAAACAATATGGGATAGAAATGAAAAAAATAAAAAGAATGTAGAGATGAATTTGGTACCACTACAATCTAATTTTTTTTTTTTACCACCAAAATCCAAATTGATAGTAGAGATTATTATCATCCAATTCGTAAAATTTGAGATTATTAGAATCTAAAATTTCACATGTATATATATATATGTGTGTGTGTGTTTATTTACCTGGATTGTAGGGGGACAAAAGAACGAAACAAGAAGTGGAGGGTACTGGGAAGAGAGCAGTTAAGCCAGGAGAAGTGAGACATGGTCCATGTATACGGTACACCTGCTTGTAACTGACTATAAAATATTCTCTCAACCCTGGAATACATTGAATTCTATAATTGAATGCTTCAAATCAAAATTTGACCAAGTATTTTCATTCATAGTTTTCATTTCCTCTACTCTTTGTCTAAACTAAATCCATCATCGACTTCCATGTGTTCTCCTTATTTGCTCCCATACGGATCCATGTTTATACTACATTCCAAGATTCCTAAACTTTTTTTGTTGAATCTTATATTGTCTGCAACTCTGCATCTTTCCTTCAGAACATCACAACATTTTGAAAATTAAACACATAACGTGCTCACCAAAATGCTTTGTACCAATAAATATTGGGTTTGAAAAATTGATAGCAAGACATTTTGTAGGAAATGATTGTAGAGAGGAAAAAGAATGTGCCAAGAAAATTAAAATTGGATAACATTCAGGTTCTGTTCTTTGGTTAGGTTTTTTTCAGGTTTGGATGGATAAGTTATGATAAGTTAGGTTAAGTTATGATTTTTTTTTTTGAGGAATTGTGTTAAGTTTGGATAAATATGAATAAGCTGGGAGAGTTATATCCAACCTAACAAAATATTAGGGTCTGTTTACATATATAACATCATTTGATTATTTCGTATTTTATGTGAAACCATTACTGTCAATAAAATATATATTCCACCCTTGACCTTCATCTAGTCACAATTGTTGGGGAGATCCAAGGGGGGAGTCCACTACAACAAAGGCCCATGGTGCACAAGTTAAGCGAGATTCCATCTTAAAACTAATTGGTGTTAAGAGGAGTAGCTCACATGACATATATATCATGTCCTTTGTCTTTACTTTTCCGATGTGAGACATTTTTTACTCATGGGTGAATCCCAACAATTATATATACTTACATAATTATTTTATAATTTTTCTTATTTTTAGATTATAGAAGGATTCAATGGACTCAAGGGTACGGGTACACCCAACTCCACTCCAAGTACATTCAGAGTCAAATTTTTAATCATCGGTCGATTATTATTTCTTAGATTTGTATGAAAATTTGGCTTCAGATCAAGTTAGATTTACTTGGAACTCAAATTTGACTACGGTCTCAATCTGTATATAACCATCATAACCTAAATCTCTAACTTTGTTAATCAAAGCCTAATAATTTGTACATTTTGATTGGAAACAAATGTTAAAAGTGGGCCAGAAGATGTACTTATGCACTTTCTTTGAACTTCCAACCTCTAATCATTAATCAAATAATAGCACCATTCACTGTGAGTCGTCTCACGAGCTGAGCGTACAATGCATGGACAGTAATGCACATATATATATATATAGCTACTAAATCAACTTTTATAATTTTTGATTAATAATTCAGTCTATGTTTTCCAGATACACTGCATTATGTTTGTGGCAAGTATACAACCACAATAATTTATCCATCAAGAACTATATGATTAATAATAAATCAAAATATAATCAGTTCATTGTCACTTGAAAACATATTAATAATTAACAAAACAATATGGTGCCTTGAACAGTTTAAACGTTCAAAATGCGAATTATTAATAATTCCCAATTTTATATACACAATTAGAAAAATCTAGTCTGATTTTAATTGATAGGCAAGTCCACAAGCTAAGTTGATGAATATGAAAAATATATTTGACAGATTATAAATCATACATAATTGTATTTTGATACTTTTTGATACTTTCCTTGTTTTTTTTAAAAAAAATAATCAATCTAAATTAGCCTGAAATTACGCATGCATGATTTACGTAAATTTTTATTACGAACAGATATGTCTGCTTCGCCTTCCAAAAGAGAAATGATGTGCCTGCTAATGCACTTGTATTCTACGCAGTAATTTATTCCAACTGCTTTCATAACTCACATAAAATGACACTGATTAACTTCTTGTACATTAAAAAATTTACAAAACCAAAGTTCATTTTAATCATTTATTAAAAAGTTGGAGGACCTAAAATGAACTACATTAATTAATTTAGTTCATACTTCATACATACAATTTTAATAATTTTTTGGCTCAAACATAAGAATTTTGTTTTTAAAGAGAGAAAGCTAATTAGCTTGTTTTAAATTTGAATAGGCATTCACTAGCTTTGTTATTTATTTGTTTAAAAGGCATTTCAATGGATGAAAAAAAGTAAAAAGAATTTTGAAAAAAAAAAGAAAGAAAAGGAGAAACAAAAAGGCTCAATAATGTAACCCAATTAATGGCATGGATAAGCCATTAGAGTGCAAAGTCTTTGAGCAAGTCTTTGTTTGATTCTCCTATATAAACCCCCTTAAACCCCGCACTTCCCCCCCCACACTTGCATTTCTCCATCATCACTTTCCTTCTTCTCCTTATTCCTCAACCACACCAGACGAACTGTCTCGTTCTTACTCTCTTTCTCTTTGAATCACAACAATGGAGTCCTACGAAATCGACGTGATCAAGATCGAGAAGTTGAAAGCCATGAGGCGATACCGGACATTCCGGAAAATCGCCACCGCTGTCAAAACTCTCGAAATCTTCATCGGAATCGTGATTGTTTCCTGGTCTATCTCCTCTGTTTCAGCGCATCTTCCGACGGTGCTTGAATTCGCCGGAAAATTCCTCCGGCGAATCTCCTCTCTCCTCTTCAGTCCTCACTTCGTTTTCGTCCTCGGAAATGCGATCGTCATCACTCTCTTCGCTAAGTCCGGCGATCGGAATTCCTCCCCTCCCTCCACCGAAAACGTTTCCGTCGCCGCCGCCGACGACGTTATTCCCGGCGAAGTAGCGGTGGAGGAGAAAGCATACGAGGAGGAGAAATCCGGCGTCGGTGAAACTGTGACGGAGACGGTGATTGCTCCGGCGGAAGAGGAGGAGCAGGTGAAGAGAGAATCAGAGAAGAAGACATACGAGAGGACAAGATCCGCACTAGAGATGGTGATTGTAGAGACGAAAGAGAAAAAGGAGCTCCGGCGATCGGTGACGGATCCTCGCCGGAGTAGCGTCGGAGTACGAAAATCGCCGGCGGTGAGGAGGATGCACGAAGTGGATGAATTAAGCAGCGACGAATTCAGGAGGAAAGTGGAGGCGTTCATTGAGAAGCAGCAGAGGCTGTTGCGAGCTGAGAGTAAGTCAGTTGTTGTTTTCAATGATTCTCGATGTAATTCTCTCTGAATTTCCAATGAAAAAACAAAAAGAAGAAGAAGAAGAAGAAGAAGAAGAGGCAGAGATTAAGGATATTTTGTACCTTGTCTTGTCTGCTTTCCAAATGTACAGCAGCAAGTTTTTTTTTTAATCAGATCTTAGTTCAGTAATTAGCACTAATTAATAACCTTTTGTTATACTACCAGAGTTGGATTTTTCTTTCTTCTTGTTTGTTTTTGCATTTACTCCTTTGTTTTTAAAAATAAATTTGGAAATGGATGTTGGAGCTGACTTTGAGAATGACAATATTCTGTGTGTGGGTGTGTTGTGGAATTGGGATGGAGGGTGGGTTAGGTCCCCTCCCCATACCTACTTGGCATGTGGCTAGTAGTGCAGGAGAATTGATCCCCTGCTTTAAAGAAATTTCATAGTTGTTGGGTTTATAAATTTGATTATTTAAGACACATTGAGACTGCCCTTAAATTGACATATCAATGATGTTATGGTAGATATGTTGTTTTGATTGGCTTGAGTTAGTTCTATTTAAGCAACACTCCAGTTAAGTCCTTGTAACCTGTTATAAATGATTGTGAAAAGTATTAAAGACACAGTAGTCCAATCATTAATTATCTTATTTTTCACAAGGTTCAAATCTTAGCTGAGTAAAACAAAATTTATTAGGAAAATTGTGACGTTGTGAATTATGTTTGTCATATATAATTTAGTATTGCATTATTAAGTTCATTACTGATTACCCCCGAGACAAGGGATCGATGGATGGACCTAATCCAATAATATGTAAGTTGTGTGTGTTGATTGGGGTTAGAAATGAAGGTAAAGGTAGCATTACATTCATTTTTTTTCCCCTCAAGATGTGGGGATTTGGGATTAACAAGCACCTAACATCAAAGTCTACCTTATGAAATACAGTACACAGTACTAACCTAAACACAGGCAAAGACCAAATTGCAACCACATAAAGCTGGCAAATCTAACATAAGTTTACTTGATTGAAAACCCAAAGACAAAATTTGGTACACTTTTGCTGTTAAAGTATATATACAGACAAAAACTAGTGCCTAGTGCTAACTTGATGTCTAATAGTTTCAGAGTGTCTGATTTTCAACTCTTTCTCAATTTGAGTATCAACAAAAATATCATGGATTGATGCATAACCGACCAAGAGACTATAGAGCAATCAAAATGTTTTTAATTCAAAGAGTTAGAGCAACAGTAATCAATTATCAATCAAATTAAAGCTGACAAAATTTTTGTCTAACCCAAATATTCACAAATTTGTCCAGCCCAAAAAAATGGATCAGATCATAAGTTTTTCATCTGAATTTCGGATATTGATTGAGTATTAGGACATATATTTCTCTTTATTGCATTGTCTGAATCCGATTTCAACTTGAAGATAGGCCCGTCCAAATTGTATAACCCAATTTGGTCTGGAAAAAACTAAGTTCGGACATCAATTTCTTATCCAGATTTTAACAATGACCGACCCAAATTTGACTCCAACCTGATTTTTTGCCAACGCTAAATCATATGATAACTATTAATAATTAAATAGGTAAATGATGCCTAGTTTAGCAAAACATAGACCAATTTAATACCTATTTATAATAAATAGAGACCTCACATTCTGGACATTTCACAACAATTTATTAATTAGTACATGTCAAACACAATATTTAGGCTTGTGTTTGGTAAAATTCTGTCTCACCCAAACTTATCAGATTTGAGAAAAGTTGAATATGTTTATGTCGTTGGCCGGAATTTAATATTGATCAGTTTAACTGAAAATTCAGACATATTATCATCATATTTGATTTATTATTTGAATCCAATTTTGACATGAATATATAATTCCTCAAATTATTTAATCTGATCATGCTTACAAAAACCGAATAACCATCTTCAATTTTTCATTTGAATTTTGATACTTATAAATTTGATCGGCTCAATTTTAACCAAGAATCAAATATACGCAGACATTATTTTCGGTGGCAACTAATTAATCTGGCAGAGAACTAATATACTGTACCAAAAAGATGAAACAAGAAAGAAATGCATGAAAATGCATAGTGATATAGAGTAAAAAGGACAGATTTGGAATATATTCTAGCACTTAAAAAAGGATTAGCTCATGGATTTAGGTAGAAATAAATTATAGAATGATTATTGGCCACATATTGTGTTTCCCACTTGATTCCCCAAAGTAGTACATGCTTTGGGGAATCCCAATTTGATCACTTTGAGATGATTTTCTTCTTTTAGGAAAATGATAAATGTCTTGTGCAAGACACATATTACGTATTTTGTGATTATAAAAAAATCTATATATTTATAGTTTAAATTAGAAAAAAGTTACATGATTGACTTCTATAATTATAATAATATATATAAATTGTATAAAATCACATTTTTATCTACATTTTTTAAAATTTACAAAAATGCGTCAAAAATATGTCAAACGGATGAGGTTCATTGTTAGGGTGTCAATTTTAATTGTTAGCGTAGCCAACAAATTCTAATCTTCTTATAATTGATAATTAATAGTATTTATCAAAAAATTTGGGATTAAAAATGATAATAAATATTAGTTTTATAAACATGAAAACACTTAAGTAGTGTCTTGGGGTAAGACACGTATCATCACCCTTTTTCAAATGAGTTGCCATGACCTACCCTATATGCTCATAAGCTCACCATTTAGAGTTGGAACCTGGACTCCTTGGACTAGCAACTATTTGTATTGGTCTTGGGTCTAGTTCAAATTATGTTAGAGTAAAAATTTGTTTTTGACTAATTAGTTTAAGTCTATACTTTAATATAATTGATTTTTGTACATAATATTAATTGAGAGATCTTATGTTTGAATCTTATCAGTCCTCATTTTTAATTGCATAACTTTAAGGAACCCGTACAATACTTACGTTTCAACCACAAAAGAACATTATGTGATAGATTGTTAGGGTATAATTAATCATTTCTGAGCTTTAAACCATCTACCTAGTCTTTTGATTAAATTGACCCTTACAGAGATTAAATTTCCATTGTATTCAATAAATTATTAGTCGAACCGCTTTGTCCCTTTTCTTTTGCGTTTGAGGTAGGTAATGAAGGTTATAACTTCAAACAAATTTTAAGTGATATTGCATATGACTTAAAACTAACCAATTAAACCCATCCAACTCAGAACCCTTAAGTGATATTGCATATAACTTAAAACTAACCAATTAACCCATCCAACTCAGAACCCACCTCACTTTGTGACTTGTGTTGTGCAATGGAAAATTGGATTGCAGTAAACCAAATTACAGGAACGGTAATAATGGTAATCTGAACTTTAGAAATGTACTATAATAACCAGAATTATTAAACCTTTCGATTTAGTATAGTGCACCATCATCAAGTTGGTTCAAACCAACTCGTGGTTTTTTTTGTATGATAATTATATTGTAGTAATCCTAAATTTTAATACGTTGGATTGTATTAGTTTAACGTATGATATATATGATTGTAGTATCCCATACTATATTATATGTTAGATAACAGTATTTCAAAATATCATTGAGCTTGGAACAACTCGGTGATGATATAATGAAATCCAAGGGTTCAATATTTCAACTCATTATAATATATTTTTAAAGTTTAGTTTATCATTGTCTCAGTACCTACCGTTGAGGCCCTTGGAGGGGGGGTGAATAGATTTGTTTCAATGTTCTTCATTTATAAACACAAGGATGTTGATAGCACTTAAATGAACTGAATAATGCTTATTTATTAGATAAGCTTGAAGTACAATACAAATAAAGGAGGTTTAGGAACTCAACAGGTTCAAGACCGTTGAGGTCCTTGAAGGCTGCTTACAAGGACAGAAACTGAGATTTAGTTTCTGTTGAGGGGCCTCACAAACGATGCGGAGATAAGCATGAAGGATTACAATGTAGATCAACCTCACAAAGCCTTAGTGCTTCAAGGCTATGCTACACAACACCTCACCAATATATTTGACTATATAACTCACCAAGATCCTTGGTTACACCTCACCAAAAGTACCTTACTGACTACATGACTTTCCAAGGACTCATTGGCTATACTCAGAAATCTCATGAGATTTAATTTCTTACATTCGATTATTTGCTTGGAATCGACTAATTTGCACAAGGATCTGTTGGAGGGATTTATAGTCGAGGTCTTCAATCAGTAACAGTCTCCTCTTGATTCTTTCTTTTCTTGATTGATCTTTGATCCTTTCCATATTCGCTTTGATCTTCTATCTTTGCTTATTTGGAAACTTCATTCTTATCATATAAATTAAGATCTACAAGGATACACATCAGAATCAATATATATTATCTGGGAGAATATTCTGATAATAAATCAGAGCGTTTCGGAGACTTCCTTTATTTGTCCTTTCAAACAAAGTCTTTGCGCTGCTGTTGCTGGAGGTCTTCAATAATGAATATGCGGAGGTTCTCAAAGCAGGGATGTGTTTCTTCACCTACATAACTCACCCCATTTACACATAGTTTATCGAATAATTTACCTACCATCGCGACTCCCACCCCACCCCAAGTCACAAATGAAGAGAAAGAGGAAAATCAAATTAATTTAGGGCATACTATCCATATAATCTCAATCATTAAAACATTTGGGAAATTTCATGCATATCTACTAAGGTTTTAACTATGTTCACTAATAAAGCGACAATTAGGTTAGGTAAATGAATTATTAATTTCTACTGGACTTTTGGATAAGATGTTTACCGCTTGGGTTTTATTATTACACAAAATATATAGTCGGCAATGACAAATGGATTATCTTCAAGATTTAGCCAGCAAAGATGACATTCTAAATGAGGGTATTTTTAGAAAGTTACAACTAGTTATTTTTATTTTTTTAAATTATTTTAGCTCATTAATTACTAGAATAAGTTACGCCCTCCTTCCCATTTTATTTGTATATTTGGACATGATTTACAAAACCAAAAAAACCTCCATTCTAAATTAATTTAGCTCATTGGAAATAAGAAAATGTCGAATAAAATTGTGAATAAAAAAAGAAAAAGGTGAATAAAAGGAAAAAATGGAACAAAAAGATGTAATTAATAAGGTTAATTTGATAAATTAGTAATTAATGTGTTATTGGGATTATAAAGTGACATATATTAATTATGGGAAAAAATAAAGTTAGTTAAAGTGACAGATAATATAGGAAGGAGGTAGTACCATTTAAGAGGAGGATTGAAATATGTGTACTTTGAAGAAGACATTATTGGAAAGTTACAATTATTCAAGTTTATTTTTCTTTTAAGATTATTTTATACATATTAATTAGTAGAATAAGTTATGATACAATGTTAGAATATTAATTATTATTTTAGCTTCAAAAAAATATTAATTATTATTTTCCTTTTAAAATATGTGTGTAGACACTAAAAAAATCAAAAAAGCTAGAATAAATTAAGTTGATTATTTTGGCCGGCCCAAACTAATTAATTTAATTTATTAAAGTGAAATTGGCTCAAGCTAGCTATCAAGTCAAAATTCGAACGACTGTCAAGTTAGAGTCAAATTGACTATCAAGTCAAGACCCAACCGACTACCAAGTCAAAGTCAAATGGACTACCAAGTCTACCCAAACTTAAGGCTCGGACAACGGCCCACAAATACTACTAAGTCAAAGTCAAATGGACTGCCAAGTCATCCTAACCCTAAGGCCCGGGCGACGGCCCTAAAAAGGCTAGCAAGTCATAAGCCCAAGAGAGAGATCAAGTCTCTTCCCTATAAATAGAACTCTACCTCTTCTCATTAAGGCATAGAAAAAAATGAACTCTCAAGAAGTCTCTCTAGAATTAAACAACAAACACATCAATATGTGTCGTTTGTTCTAGAGATTCAACATCAACTTGATCGAGATTCAAGCCACATCGGCCCTCCTTCAAGAAGACTACAGAGATCGAATCAGAGGAATATTTTTATTTGTTCATCTTGTAACAAATATTATAGAGATTGTACTCAAATTCTTTGAAATCAATACAAATTATATTTGTCCATTTTTTCTTGTCTTTATTTATTATAGACTCGAAAATTTGATGTTACAATGTGTATTTGATTGAAACAAGGTAATATGATTATGTTAGAAAAAGAATATATTGTAAATGTTAGATCATTTAAAGAATACGGTGATAATGATGATGACGACAACAACAAGAACAACAAGAACAACAACAATAATAAATAATTGTGTTTTCGTGATAATTTTTAATAATATTTAAATTTTCAAGGGAT
This sequence comes from Portulaca oleracea, assembly GCA_029582165.1. NCBI lineage: Eukaryota > Viridiplantae > Streptophyta > Magnoliopsida > Caryophyllales > Portulacaceae > Portulaca > Portulaca oleracea. The sequence goes on along the minus strand of CM055877.1, from coordinate 23,825,437 downwards.
TATGATGTTAATTATTATTTATTATTGTTACTAATCCCTTAACATGTGTGATGCACGGTATATGATAAAATAGTTATTTTTGATAAATAATAAAAATTAAACTATATGCAAATGTGGATATAAATTAAAAAGAACGAAACATCAATGATAATATCAAGTGAAAACATACCATACTGAAGTTGTTCAAATAAAAAATACATAAAATCAATAAACACGTGAGGCCAACAACTCAATTGAGACACTAACAATGTGAAAGTGTAAGATGTAAAAGTATACAAATTGTACCTAATATAAGTTATATTATCAAATTAAAAGGTACGATAATAAATTATCCTAATATACAAATATGAAAGTGCAAGAAGTAAAAAGAATTAAAAAAAATATATAAATGTACATGCAAGTAGAGTAAATTATTAAAAAATCTCTATCCCAAAAAAAAAAATTAAAAAATCAAATAGAAAAATCTTAAGTATTTTGTTAGTATTTTTTAATCATATGGTACTTAATAAGGCATGAATCAGATTTTGTCTTGCGGTTTTTGCATTACTTATGTCGCCGAATTTTTTCCCAATATACGAACCTTGTTGAACTGCATATTTCTTCATTATTTTTTCATTTTCATTTTCTTGTTCTTGTTCTTGTTCTTCTTGTTCTTCTTCATTATTTTTTTTTATTTTCATAATGTATGGGATCTGTGGTTCCTATTTCACACTTCTAATTTGTTCATTTTAGGCTTTAGGATTTTTTGAATTTCGACATCGTTTTCTGATTTAATGACCTGAAATCGCGTTGGTACGTTTCTTTTGTTACAAATAAAATCAATTTGCATATCATGCTATTTATTATCGATTTGATGACTCAAAATTGGAAAATGATTTTTTATATAATGAGTGACAATTGTTTGTTTGAATCTCTCAAGTTTAGATCTGACATGTATGACTCAAAAAGTATGAGAACTTGATAATCATCATCTAGTAAAATGATAAGTGTCGATTTTTGTACTTTTGTACCTCTAATTGTACTTTTTTTTATATATATAAATACTTTTGAATATTAATAACCTAATACTCACAGGATAAAGTAATGGTTAACAATTTCATCTTGACTGGATTATATGGTTAGTATATATGAATGTTTAGATGAGAGCAATGAAGATTTTAGAAATATTGTATAAAATTGATTTAAGTAAAAATAAGGGAATAACAAAATAGAAATGGCCTAGGAAATCTATCTCTATCCAATTTAAAATGTTAAACAAAATTGAAATGGAAAGAGGTGGTTATCAAAGTGACAAATGTGCTTTTGTTTACAATGAATAATAAAATGAAATTTTAATATATTATAGATAAACGGAAATTGAAAAAAATTAGAATTATCTTAAGATTGATCGGGCAAATCTCCTAAATTTAATCTCCTTTCACTTTTTCATAGACCTACAAACTTTGTCATTAATATATTAAATTATTATTATTATTATTATTATTATTATTATTATTATTATTATTATTATTATTATTATTATTATTATACCATGTATTTCCAATACTAATGCTAACATTTAGAGTCTAGCAGAAGGTTCTACTTTGATATAAAATAATCTGTATTTTATTATTATTTTTTAATTTTATGCATTTCGAATTCTATTCATTGTGATAATATCTAAAATTTATTCTTTTAGGTAATAATATTTACAAGTTAACAATTCAATTTGTGACATTATTTGATAAAAAATAAGCTAACCGCAGACATTCACGTAGTTAACGTAGTTAACGTTCTTTCCCCAACTTATAATATATAAATTACCATTATTTATATAGGTTGAGATACTATTTTATATTATTTGAATTGTATTTATATTAGATTGTTTAATTCAAGAAATTTAAAGATCTCTATATTGGGGAAAAAAGAATAATGAATATATTGACATATTATAACTTCAACTTTTTAACATATTTCGGTGACAAGTTATAAAAATATGCACACATTCATTTTACTATATGTGATGATTAAAGTTTTTAGCAATATATATGGGGTAGTTTGCATTTTGGATCCCAAAGTATAGGGTAATTTATTTTCTAGACCCTTGATTTTCATTATTATTTTTTGGACTCTAAAGTTTATGGGCTGAATAAGAAAAGACCTTAAAGTTTGTGGATTGAAAAAAGGCCCCTATCCCATTTTTTTTTTCCTCCCATGTATGGATTTTTGTCTCGATTTGCGCCAAACTTTAGGACTAAGGTTAAAACTAATATTGAAGCTATAATACACATCTCTTATTCATGTCGGAGCTACTTAGACCCTAAGTATCAGGGTCTAAGTAATTCCGACAAGATTAATAGAGGTGTATTATAGCTAGGATATCATTTTTAACCAGAGTTTTGTAATTTTGCGCCAATTGGAGAGCAATTCAAACATGGGAAGAAAAAGAAAAATGGTCCACATGCATTTTTTTCAGCCAACAAACTTTAAGATCATTTTTCATTCTGTCCATAAACTTTAGGGTCCAAAAAATAAAAATGAAACCCAAAGGTCTAGAAAATAAACTACCTATACTTCGGGGTCCAAAATGCAAATTACCCATATATATGTGTTGTCTAAAGACTAGTATATGTGTTTCATAAACACGCACACGCTCGTGCGCGCATACAGTGAGTCAAGTTAATAGTTCCATATTCATATTTTAGAATTTTGTGTATGTATGTAATAAAGTTTATAGTTCCAATTTTATATTTTAGGATTAGATATTAAAAAAAATCCTGATACTTACGGGTCTATATCATAGTTATTAAAATCCCGATTCTGATCTACAATCCTACGGTTTTATAATTCAAAATCCTCGATACGATTCTACTATCTATATACGTACATTTCTATCTACGATCTTACATAGGTTAATTCCGATCCTAATTACCAAATGGATCTAAGTTATGATCCCGATTTTAACAATCATGGTCTATATATCTATAAGGTATATAGGAATTATAATTTGATAAATCATGTTCTCATAATTTTTCATAGTTTAGGGAAATAGACATTAGGAGTTAAATGTACCGTGCTAATTACTTAAAAGAGTATGTTTGTAATTATATTGTCTTGCAATCATGAATTTCAATGTATATAGCCATTGAAATAGCTAGATGCTACATAGATTTTATTTAAAATGTTTAGTTCTATTGATTGACCCATTTGAGACTTTGTTTTTAACCATTGGGTCATTTTTATTTTTACTATTTAATTGTTACTTCATGTAGAATTTATATTTTTTATGGGACTCTTATATCTTACTCTAGGTTGTGAATAATAATTTTAAAAAACAGATATATATCCATTGAAGAGTAATTCTTGTCGATGTTAACTAGCTAGATAATTCCTAATATATTTGTTTTCATTTTTAGGAAAACAACTTATTTTTGAAGAGATAAGTTGGAAAATTATTGAGGTAATGTAATGATGTTAAATCTCTAAGTAATTGACATGTGAATACCTTTTTAGCTATCTTCCAATTGAGAAGCCTCTTTTTGCTCTTTCTTCTGGACCCATATATAACTCAACTTAAGATATTTCTAAAATTATCCCATCAATGATGTGAAGGCTATTTCCCTTATTCAATGGAAAAAGTTACCACTTAAGTGAAACATGACTGTCTTTTCCTTTGAAATTCCTATATGGATGGAGACTACATGTTTTTCAATTCTTCCCATTGTTTCTCATACTTCATAGGTAGTTTCTCTTAATAAACTTATCTATATATTCTTATTCTTATTAGGATTATTGGATAATAATACACTGAACTTTAGGGGTATTAGATAATAATGTACTGAACTTTTTTCTTGGACTCTAATACACTAAATTTTGAGGGTATTGGACAATAATGTACTCACACCAATTCAGTTGGTGGTTGACACGGTGGCTGTCCTACTTTGAGGTATTATTTTTCTATTTTTTCCCAAAAATATATATTAGTCATTCTGCTTATGTGTATTTTCTTACACGGCAAAAGTTTATTCTTAAAAAAAATAGAAAAATGACACCTCAAAGTAGGACAGCCACCGCGTCAACCACCAGTTGAATTGGTCTGAGTGCGTTATTGTCAAATATCCTCAAAGTTCAGTGTATTAGAGTCCAAAAAAAAAAGTTCAGTGCATTATTGTCCAATACCCCTAAAGTTCAGTGTATTATCATCCAATAATCCTTCTTATTAAGAAAAGTTTGGGTGGATTACATTTTAGTACTCAAGACATGCTCTTTTTCATTTACTAGGCCTATCTGTTATGGTTATTGATTCATTTTGAATTATGGCAGAACAAGTTAAATCATGTGAAAGTATGTCCATATTAAAGACAAGGTCTTTAGTTCTACTAAAGTTATTAAAATTTATTGAATGCTTATAATAAGTGTTTATATCTTCATATAAGAACAAAGAAGAAGTTCAGTATTGTAATAATTATAGAAGGATTAAACTCTAGAGTGATACCATGAAGCTTTGGGAATGAATGATTAAGATCATTGAGGTTAATTAAGAGAAACAGTGCACATGGGCATCAAGGATGTGGGATTGGAGATCTAAAAAGTTTATGAAAGAGGTGATTAGAACAATGCACATAAATTTTGGCGGAGGACATGACATTAAATGGGAGAGTTTGGTGGCTAGCAGTACATAGCAAGAGGAGGATCGTAGGTAGAGTTATGTGTGTTGCATTGGCTTGTTGCCGTGTTTTCTATTTGATTATTTATCCAAGATTCTAAGTATGTTATGCTTTTCCTCAATTGCATAGCTCACATGAATGCGTATCTTTGTTTTTTGCAATCTTCTTGGTCGTTCAATTAGAGTGTCTTGTTTTTCACAATAGTTTCTTCAAAATGTTTTTTTGTTAATCTGTAGAAATCAACATCCCCAAGAACTTCAGTTCATGGCGGAAAGGCTACGTATATTTGATTTCCTTACACTGCTTTCAATCGTGTTTTTCTTGAAAGTTTTGTTGTTGTTGTTGTTGTTGTTGTTGTCGTTGTTGTTGTTGCTGTTGTTGCTACTGTTGGCTGCTATTGTTGTTATTGCTTATAATAATTACTTATATAAAAAAAATACCTTCAGAAGACTTCAATGACATTAGCATGCATAAAATTAGACTAAAGACCAGTGAGTTAATAGTTGACTTAATCTTTAGGAATGGAGAGTTTCCGTACCTAGGGTTTGTAGAAAATCATTTGGATGATGGAAATCCACCCATAGAACTCATAAACACACCAAAATAATTTTTAGGGTTTTTGGATTAATGGAGATAAACATGAAATTAAAAGATATGAACAATTCTAAAGAGAGAAATCTCACCAAATTGAATTAAGATTTCAAACACTTGCACAAGGATCTTCCACAAGCAAAGAGTCTTGAAACGCCCAAGAAATCTCATAAAAAGTGGAGAAAGAACACTCACTCACAAAGAAGAGAAATCACAAACCATTTCCACCCAAAGGATTAGCTTTCATTGCAATAGGGTTTGAAAACCCACAATTACAAACTCCCTAATTGAGAGGATTTTGAGTTTAACCTCAAAGCTTCATAAAACATTCATTAACTCTGCTGACTCCAGAAAACATGAGAAAAGTCTATTTAATTACACAAGGCAATTAAGTTACTAAACGCAGTCGTTTAAGCCAGAAAAATTGCGTAAAACTGAGCCGTCGCGGGTGCGACGTTTATGAGCCCAAGGACGTTGCGGGCGCGACCTTGGTCGTCGCGAGTGTCACGACGCTCTGTCCAATTCCTAATTCTTCCTCCCAGTGTCGTCGCGGGCTCTATGGAAACCTTCGCAGGCGCGACCTTTCTAGGTAGTTTTCTGCCGACTTCAAACTCACATAACTTCTTCATTCAGACTCTGTTTTAGGCCCATAGGGTATCGGTGGAAAGCTCTAGGTATATACTTTAAGCTCCCAAAATATGAGGTTCATCAGAGTTATATTGAAAGAGTTACGATTGAAAGAGTAAAAACATGCCCTTTTCTTTCTAGCCTTTAAATTCCTTCCTTGCCTTGTTATTCTTGTCGATGGTTCCGAAGCCCCTTAAAAGGCTCGAGAATGATCTGAAAAAGATCCAAGATGTCATCCCATGGTCCGGGGTCTTCGTAGAAGAGAACACCGCTCCCCTTGATGGCCATAACGACCGTGAAAGGACCCGTATCCACTATGAAATGAACATTGAAACTGGGTTATATTCGAGGAGAGGAGAGGGTGGCTTGAAGCGAGCCGATGACCATAGACGAACCAAAAGTGAACCGATCCCCACACGGTTTAAGGTATTAGTATCAAATATCCTTAGCAACAACCTTGCTTGATACCAATAGTTACCAATAAGTATCCGCTCATAACAAGCTAGGAAGAACATGAAAAAAAAAATTTGATCAAGACAAAGAGGTATAATGTAGAAAACCCAAAACCAAATTTTTTTTTTAAAAAAAAAAACTCACGAATAATGCACTATGTACCTTGAAGATTACAAGATGTCTTTACAATAGTTATTCAAGAGGATCTACAAGGATAACCCTTACCCTAACCATAACCCGACCCCCAACAAGACTCATAAAGATATCTATAGCCCACCCATGAGGAAATTCTCCTCTTGTATAGTGTATATTTTATCACTGTTCATGTTTATTCAAACGCTATGCAAATAACACAACATTATATAGATTAATAATAATGTTTATATAGGCATACCAAATTACACATAAACAACCACAATAAAGTCTCATAGGTGATCTCCATGAGAAATGTATGAAAAAATATAAATAGTCACAAAACAACTAAATAGACGAAGAGCTAAACTGTAGAGTATATTTTGTTCGCTTATACTACCACTACGTGTTGCCTTCTCTTGATAGGAAACATGACTTCCTTCATCTTTTAGACTTGGCCACCATCTTGACAACCCTGAAACCATCCTGGTGCATCAACCTTGACCACTCCAACAACCTTGGAGATCAAACTTTAATTTTCCATTTTAGAGAGCATTTGGTAAGATTTCTAGGAAAATTTTTCCCAAAAAGTTTTCCATTGTAAAAATTTCCCTGTGAAAAATTTCTCTTAACCCCCCTAAGGGAAACTTTCCCTAGGAAAATCTTGCAAATGATGGGCCCTTTGTAAAAACTTTCCCAAGGTTAATGTACAACCAAAGATGGGGAAAATAAATCAATTCGGGAAAATTGACCATTTCCCCGGGGTTTTTGACCAAACAAACGCACTCTTAGATTTCTTATCACAAATTCAAAATAAAGGCATTCAATTTTGATTTGATTTGTATATGAAACCCAAATGGATCGATGAGGCCAGAACAATAGCTAGCACAAGACTTTTCTCTTGTGAAGTTCTGTTCCAGAAATCAGAGAAGCAAAGGACAGAGGAAGGAGAAGAAGAAAACGTTCAAAATAAAATGAGAGGGAAAATGAAAATTATCATTGAAAACTATGAAGTAAACAAAAAGACTGGGCCGACTTAAATACACAGGCCAAACCCTTAAGCTAGCCCAAGAAAAGAAAAGAAAGAAAAGAAGAAAACAAGAACAGGAAATAAACCTAAAACAAAATCAACTAACATAACCACCATCACTTTCACTTATAATTCTAACACCCCCCTCAAATTGGAGGGTGGTAAACAACCCAATTCGCCAAGGTTCTTGTGATGTTTAACCCCAGGAAGAGCTTTCGTCATGATGTCAGCTAATTGAAGATCTGAAGGGACATGGCTGAGATGGATCAAACCCTCTGCAAATTTTTCTCCAACAAAATGGCAGGCGATTTCAATGTGTTTGGTTCTTTCATGATAAACTGGATTTTGGGCAATGTAAATGGCAGCTTGGCTGTCGCATTTGACAGGAATTGGAGTGACTGATTTCACCTGGAACTCAGACAATAACCTGCTGAGCCAAGCTAACTCTACAACAAGCCGCCTCAAACTCCTGTGTTTAGCTTCAGCTGAGGAAAGGGATACAACTTGCTGCTTCTTTGACTTCCATGAAATCAAAGTGCTGCCGAGGAAGATGACATATCCACTGATGGATCTTCTGCTGTGTCTGCACGCCCCCCAGTCTGAATCCCTGAAACCTTGGAGTGTATAATCATTGTCTTTGTGTACCACAATTCCCAAATCTGGATTCCCCTTTAAATATTGGAGCACATGAAGAGCAGCCTTCCAATGCAAATCCGTGGGCTCCTTCAGATATTGACTGAGATGTTGAATAGAAAAAGCAATATCAGGCCTTGTATTTACCAAAAAATTTAACTTACCTATGAGCTGTCTATATGGAAAAGGATCAGATAAGGCAATCCCTGAGTCAGGCGATAATTTGACATTTGTATCCATTGGAGAGACAGTTGCCTTCATGTCTTCTGTCCCAAAATCACACAGAAGATCCTTTGTAAACTTCTTTTGAGTGAGGATTAATCCACCTGAGAAATTAACAATCTCTATGCCAAGGAAAAATTTAGCAATACCAAGATCCTTGATTTTAAATTCTTTATGTAAATAAGATTTTAGAGACTTTATTTCTGTATCATCATCTCCAGAAACAAGCAAGTCGTCTACATAAACTGCCAAATAAACAGATTTACCTTTTATAAAGAACATTAGTAAGTTTTGCATACCATTGTCGTGATGCTTGTTTCAAGCCATATAGGGACTTGTTGAGCTTGCAAACAATATTTGGGTTAGCACTGTGAACTCCATCAGGAACTTTCATATAAATCTCTTCATGGAGATCTCCATGAAGAAAAGCATTGTTAATATCCAATTGAAAGAGAGACCAAGCCCTCTTCACTGCAACAGCCATCATGGTTCTGATGGTGGACATTCTCATAACAGGGGAAAAAGTTTCATTATAGTCAATTCCAGCTCTTTGTGTGAATCCCCTTACAACGAGTCTAGCTTTCAATCTGTCAATGCTTCCATCTGGTTTATGTTTCACTTTATAAACCCATTTGCTATCTATTGCTTTTCTCCCTTTTGGAAGAGTGACCATTTTCCATGTGTTGTTATCTTCAAGAGCTCTTAATTCCTGCTCCATGGCCTGTAGCCAGCCTGAGTGTTTGCTGGCTTCCACAAAATTTCTCGGTTCATGTGTGTCCAGATAGGCTTTAAAATCTGCAACATTGTTAGCAGCACCACAGAAAACAGTCTTGGGAGTATAATGTAGGTTAGTAACACTTGAAAAACAAGTTTCATAATCCTCCAAATAGTTAGGAGTTCTGTGAGTTCTTTCTGATCTCCTAGGAGGTTGAATTACTGGTTCTGTAGCTGAAACTGCTTCCTCAACAATTTCTTGTTGAGGTTCAGTCCTTGCAGGGTTTTCTGTTTCTGTAATGACATCAAGATCATCAAAAACATTTTGGTTTGTGACATGGTCTTGATTTGAAACAGTTTGCTTTCTAAAAGGAAAAATAGATTCATGAAAAAACACATCCTTGGAAATGACAATTTTATTGGACTCTAAAGAATACAATTTATAAGCTTTTCTGCCCTGTGGGTATCCTATGAAGACACATTTTCAGCCCTTTCTTGAAACTTATCTTTTCCTTGTTTAAGAGTGTTGGCAAAACATTGACAACCGAAAATTCTTAAGTGATCATAGGATGGTTTCTTTCCAAAAAGTTTCTCAAAAGGTGATATATTCCCCAGCAATTTGGTAGGCATTCTGTTTATGAGATATGTGGCAGTCAATATGCTTTCCCCCCAGAATTTCAAAGGAAAATTGGATTGAAACAAGGGCTCTAGCAACTTCTAATAGATGTCTATGTTTCCTTTCAACAACCCCATTTTGTTGGGGTTTTTGAGTGCAACTAGTTTCATGGAGGATCCCTTTCTTGGCAAAAAATTCAACTGCCTGGTTACTCTTTCCTATCTCTAGTGCATTGTCTGACCTAACCCTCTTAACATTCATATCAAACTGATTTCTTACCATAGCAATGAAAGATTGTAAGAGATAGAAAGCCTCATGTTTCGTAGTCATGAGGAAAGTCCAACTGGACCTTGTGAAGTCATCAACAATAGTGAGAAAATATCTATGTCCTAGATGACCAGCTATGTGAAAAGGACCCTAAGTATCAACATGTATCAACTCAAAGCTTTTATTAGTCGAAATACTGCTAGTTTGAAAGGGTAGACAAGTTTGTTTAGCTCTATGACACACATCTCACACATTATCACAAGGATCTTGACTGTTTTGTTCCAATGTACATGGTAACAATCTCATTCTGCTTTCTGGTATGTGTCCTAATCGTTCATGCCACAGATTGCTCTTAACAGTGGCAGCTACATCATCACATCTGAATGAATCATTAGGGAGATCTTGAGGGTCTCTTCTGTTCAAGAAATAGAGGCCTTGTGCTTCTTTACCAAGGGCCAGAGGCCTCTTCAAGAAAGGGGCCTGCATTATACATTTTTTCTCACTAAAGATGATGGTGCATTGTAATTGCTTACACAAGCTTTTAATTGATATTAGATTACATTTGAAATGAGGCACATATAAAACATCATTCAGGACAATATCCTTAGTAAGAGCTACTTCTCCATACTTCTTGACAAACACCAGATCTCCATTTGGTAAGGTAATATGTACAGGTTTTATCAAGTTTTTCACACAAGACATAGCACTTTCATTTCCACACATATGATCAATGGCACCCGAATCCAAAATCCAGTCATTTGCACTCAATTGACAGAGATTAGCTACTGTATTTGACATACATTTAAATGAAAGAGGATGGATATTACCTGAGGATGTGTCTGCCTCTACTGTCTGACTGGAGGATGTTTCCCCACTGTTGAGATTTCTCAGCAAATGGTTGAGCAATTGAATCGCCTGGTCTTTGTCAAAAAGAGCAGAAGATCCAGCTTCCTTTTGTCCTGACCCATTCTTGTCTACGTCTTGTAATACAACATTTGCTTGTTTCCTGACATTTGCTTGATTTGGAGATGTGTTTTGGGATTGGTTTTGATTCTTGGGTGGATACCCATAAATCTTATAACATTTATCAATCGTATGACCAGGCCTCTTGCAATGGTCACAGAACAAATTTGCCCTCTTGAAATCTTGGTTTTTATCAGAACTGGTTTGGCTTCTTTGTGAGTTTTTGTTGACATAAAAACCAGCTGAATCACTCGAGTGGACCACACTATCCCTTACTTGTCTTTGTCTTTCTTCTTGAGACAAGATGGCATACACCTGGCTCATAGAAGGCAAAGGGCTCATCATCAGAATACTTCCCCTCATGTGTGTGTAGCTATCGTTGAGCCCCATTAAGAATTGCAAAAGCTTCTGCTCCTCAAAATGGAATTCGAATTGTTTGTTAATCTGGGGCTTGCACGTGCATTTTCCACACTGACAAGAGGGAAAATTGGTTACTGCTCCCATCTCTTCCCATAACTTCTTTGTTGTTGTGTAATATGTCGAGATATCCATGGAATCTTGGGACAATCTTGAAACCTTCTGCTGAATCGAATATAGCTTTGCCTTGTTCGCCTGTCCAAATCTTTCTACAAGCTCCTTCCATAGATCCTGTGCTATGGTGGAATACAGTACACTGTCGCGTATATTCTTCTGGAGAGAATTCAAGATCCAAGAGAGAACCATATCATTACCCCTTTTCCAATAGGGGAAACATGGGTCATCAACAGTTGGTTTTGACAAACTTCCATCAACGAACGCAACTTTATTTTTCGCAGATAGCGCGACGGTTGCGGATCTCTTCCAAGTGTCGAAGTCTTCTCCTGAGAAAGGCTCTGCAACCAAAGACATTCCCGGTTGGTCCGATGGATGTATGAACAGCGGATCACAAGGATCTGGTACAAAGCTTTTTGAGGTATCTCCCATGGCGTTTGAGAAAGGGAGAAGAAGGATCTTGCCCTAAATGGACTCTGATACCATGTGAAGTTCTGTTCCAGAAATCAGAGAAGCAAAGGACAGAGGAAGGAGAAGAAGAAAACGTTCAAAATAAAATGAGAGGGAAAATGAAAATTATCATTGAAAACTATGGAGCAAACAAAAAGACTGGGCCTGCTTAAATAGATAGGCCAAACCCTTAAGCTAGCCCAAGAAAAGAAAAGAAAGAAAAGAAAAAAACAAGAAGGAAATAAACCTAAAACAAAATCAACTAACATAACCACCATCACTTTCACTTATAATTCTAACATCTCTAAGATTATTTTATTGCAACGAGGTCCATGAACATCAACCAACGTGAAATAACCTTAATGATACCACATACTTTTATAGAAATTGCATTCAATGCTGGATTTTAATTAGGATATGTGTAACTGATGACAGTAATTAATTATATCTCCAGCTGATATCATTACATCAAGGTTAGGACTTAGGACAATACGTCAATGTCATTTGAAAAGATTAGTGCAAATACTTTAGTATGAGATTCCTTGATCAAAATGTAAATATCGAATATATACTCCTTCTCAAAGCCTAATATCTATCGAATCTATATTCCTTTCAAAGTCGTGTGCGTAAAGTTATACTTTTATCAATTGAGTTAGTTCATTAAAGTCGATCTGTCACAATTTATCTCTATTAGCCTAACAATGGTTATTTTGTTGCTTTGTTAAACGATCCATTTTTAAGCATAGCCAAAGTTTTGAATGGATATAGATACTATTATTTGATGTGGGGTTGTTCCAAACTAGCAAATTAGATTCTCTTCTATCTTCTATATGTGTACTTTATAAACGTCCTTGAGCATTTTATTTGAGTTTAATTGTACAATCCTTTTCTTGCTTCTTTTTGGAAGAATCCTTTATTTCTTTTGTCTACTACCTCCGTCCCAAGTTGTTTGTCCATCTACCTAACTCCCTTCTCCCAAAATGTTTGTCCATTTTATAATTCCAATGATTGTAATTCCTATTATACCCCTACTAAATACTCTTTTGTTTTTTTATTTTTCTTCACATAAGAAAAATAAGGACAATTTTGGTACATTACACATTTTTCACATAATTTCCCATGACCATTGGACTTTTAAATATAGTTGGATGGACAAACAATATGGGACGGAGGTAGTATTCATTGAGGAAATTAGGCTTGAGAGGTACTGTAGGATCATACACAACCTAAATATTATGTTGAATTATTATGTCTTAGTTGAATGTGCCACCAAAGCAAGGCCCTTGGATGATTAAATGTCTTAATTATTACTTTCTCCTAGAAACCAAATCCTAAGAGGAAAGGATGGAAGGTGGAGTTTTTGCCACCACGTAAGGTCTAATCGGGGAGTGATAACACATATATTAAGAGAAGACACATTTAAATATATTTTATAATAGTATACTCCCTCGATTCTTCAATATCGGTCGTTTCAACTAAGGCCCTGTTTTTTTATGCAGTATTCTGCGGTATGGCGCGGTATGATGTGGTTAAATTGTGGCGGGTTGTGGTGTAATTGTGGCGGGTTATTGGTATGTTGTGGTGGGTATTTTGTATATATATAATAAATTGGAAAAAGTAATTTGTGGTGGATTGTGGTAGAATGGTATTTTGTGGTGAGTTGTGGCAAACTGCGGTAGCCTGTGGCACCGCGATTTGCCAACCGCAGAAAAGAACAGGGCCTAAATTCTTATTTTCCACAGTATCTATCGTTTTACAATTTCAATATAATATTAATGACAATTTTCTCAATTTACCTCACTTTTATCATTACCAATACAACTATATAACCAAAATAGAAATTTATTTATTACTTTTACTATTTTCAATACAATTATCATTCTCAATACTACTACCTCCGTCCCAAATTGTTTGTCCATCTACCTAACTCCATTGTCCCAAAATGTTTGTCCATTTTATAATTCCAATGATTGTAATTCCTATTATACCCCTAGTAAATACACTTTTATTTCTTTTTTATTTTTTCTTCACATGAGAAAAGTAAGGGCAATTCTGGTACGTTACACATTTTTCACCCCATTTCCTATGACTATTGGACTTTTAAATATAGTTGGATGGACAAACAATATAGGACGGAGGTAGTATTATCTTAAAATCCTCCTAAGACTCAAATGTGACAATTATCGAGGAAAGGAGGGAGTATTTCTTCTCTCCTTTTTAGAATCAATTTATTCTTTTTCCTTTTTATATTTAAGTGTCTTGCCTTTGTATAAAAACATATATATATTTATAAATTAAATTGAAAAAAAGATTACATGATTGACTTGCATAACTATAATAATACATATAAATGGTATAAAATCACACTTTTATTTATACTTTTTAAAAATTTACAAAAAAAAGTTTGAAATATGCCTAATTGATGGGTTTCATTGGTTAGGGTGTCAATTTTAATTGTTCGGGTAGCCAACACTTCCAAGCTTATTTTAATTGATAATTAATAGTAATTGTCAAAAAAATTGGGATTGAAAACAATAATAACTATTAATTTCATGAAAAGAGAGACTTAAGCAGTGTCTTGCCTCAGAACATGTATTATCACTTAATAGTATATTATCTTCCCTTTCTGTACAAGCTATAACTTTATCTAGGATGAAGGGATCCAAGATTTAAAGGGTTAAATAAAAAAATATTTTATATTCTATAATTTAATGGCTATATGAAAACTTCTCAGTTGTTTGGACGATTATATGTAATATGTTATACATGTGTCTATGGTTAATACTTATTTTGAATTTTATATAATTATATAATTGTAATTTTTAAATAATATTTATTAATGATTAGAGGATAATATTTACTGACAACATCGACCAATTTTGAGGATAACCTAGTCATGATATCATATATTTACAATAGAGAATACACATTTTAATATAATTCTATGTTTACCAAAAGCGTAAATAAATAATAAATTTGATCGTATGATACCAACTCTCAAAATTATATAACATACGTTTGTAATAAATTTTTTTTTTTGCACAAACGTTTGTAATAATTTGAATATGCATAAATAGAGCTAAGTTCAGCATATAGAAGTAGTGATCTTGGGTGCTCTTTCTAAGAAATTTATTATATCAATAAATGTCATTCAAGTGGAAGTTAAGATTGTTTATACTTCAAAATATTATCTCCGTGATTAAATAAGTTTCAATTTGATTAAGTTTTGATCATTGATTATTCACAAATTACAATGAGTTATAATGTGAAATTACCACTATTTGAAAGATATTGTAGTAAAAATTATATCGATATTGTTAATCTTATATTGTAATTCATTCTAACTTGTGAGTAAATAACGGTCAAAACTTAATCAAATTGACAATTATTGAGGAATGGAGAAAGTAGGATATTTATTGTTTTGCTCCAATAAATTATGCTAAGGCTTAATTAAGTGATGAGTGGGAATTGACTCCAAAGTATGATGACAAATAAAGAGTGCGGCTTCAATAATTAAAGTTGGAAAAGCTCACTTTGTCTACCTATTGTTGGTTCTCTTCTACCACCTCAATTCCTTTGGTTCTTCTCTTTTAGTTTTTTCATCTCTTTTTCATATTTATTTATTTATTGAACTTTTTTGAACGAAAGGGAAATATATAGTTTGTTCCACTCTATATAATTAAACTTCAAAGTTACAAAATGGTGGAGGGGAGTTAGCATGCACAAAACGTCAAAACCCAACCATCTTAGGATTCCAAACAGCAAAACTAATGCATACCAAGTTAGCTCATGTACACAACTAAGGGTGCGTAAAATTTATGAGTAAAAAATAATTGGATAAACGTTAATTTTCAGTAGTTTTTGGTAATTTTTGATAATTTTTGGTAATTTTTGGTAATTTTTATCAAATTTATTTTAATATATCAAAATTATTTTTTTTGTTTTTAACTTTGGTAATTTTTAATAACTTTTGCTAAATTTCGGTAAAAATTGATAAATTTGATTTACCCATGAATTTGACATGGCCTAACAACCGGTAACATAACAAAGTTTGTACTACCTCCCATTTTTCTATCAAAATAACTGAATTTATAAGTCCAATTTGTCAATAATACCCTCATAATTCACAACATTGTGACAAAGTGTGCAAAATTTTTATAACCCTACTCGATCACTCCCCCCCCCCCCCCCAGGTTTTTTTCACCATATTATTATAGCACTTTTATGGCCTTGTGCTCATCCTAGTTCTATGAATATGTATGAGAGTTAAAATCCTATAAAACTCTTGTTTAGACCCTATACCTCTATGGATTCCATAGTGAAAACTCATCCTCCTAAGTAAGTACCCGCACAAGATTCTATTTATAGCGCTCTTTTGTAGCTTGTTATTACCCTTTAAACCCTATAACTATCTTTGACTAGTGTAAGGTAAGGTTCCCATTACAACATATTACATATTAAAGAATTTTAAACATATTCTAGTAGTGGTGGTTTTCACTAGTAAACATTTATTTAAAGGGTCTATTAGATTTAGAGATGATTTGACATAGATAATAGTTATGATACCGCCTTGAATGAATTGTCTCGCATAAGCATGTCTCAAGCTAATTTGTCTAGATTTTCCATTATAGATTTCATCACTACAAGCTCGAGATATAGTAGCCTAACTATCCTAGTGTAAAGAAATTTGAATTCATTTAAAACGTTGTTTTGCAAATTTATCTTAAACTTATTTAACTTATTTTGAAAAAAACCTAAAGAAAATATAATTTTAACTGCCCCAACTATCCAACATTCATCTTGAGCCAGTGTCGAATTATTATCAAGGATGTTTATTTTTAAACAAAATCAGCAGTGTCTACCAGTTTTTAAAAAATAAATTAAAACATTCCATTCTCATCAAATAATTAAGACTTGTCTTCTTTTGTATATCTAATTTTGAAAAAAAATAAATTGTAAGAAAGATAGTGTTAATCGTATAAGCTGTAAATATTCATCCAGGGTTGAACTATTATTAATGGTGTTGTTTGTTAAACCCATACACGCTTACCATGTACATTAAAACTAATAACTTTTAATAAGTGTAAAACCCCGAAAAATCCAACAATGTTGACCGTGACGTCGTTAATAGAATAGGTCTGACTTCGTTATTTACTGTTGTTCGTAATGTGTTATTTATGCTAACGCTTGAGCTCGTAGGACCGTTGAGGGGCTAACAAGGGTAGAATAGTAATTTTTCCGCTGGTTAATATTATTATGTGAATAATTACGTGAGTATTATTTGTTATGTGATTATATGATTATTAGTACTAATATTATTATTACAATTATTAAAATTATTGGGCTTTTGAAAGAAAATCAGTTTTAATTGTTTTAAATGGGTTGGGTTAGGAATAGGATTAGTGGGCCTAATTATGGGTATAATATATAAACCCCTTTTCCCCTCTCAAACCCTAAACCCTAATAATCCCTCCCTCAAACCCTAGCTCTCTCTCTCCCTCCCTGCTCTCCCCTCGGCCAGCAGCCACCGGCAACCACCAGCAGCCACCGCCCAGCCGTGGTGTCGCCGGCAGCCACCGCAACCGACCCTCCCTCTCTCTTTCTTTTCTCTTCCTCTCTTTCTCCCTCTGTTTCGCTTTCTCTTCTTCCTCCCTCTGCTCGACCAGCCGCGCCACCAGACGCACCACCACCGACGCCACCAGCACCGTCGCCACCGACCGTCGCCACCCTCGCCGGTAACCGCCGTTCTTTCCTTCTTTCTTTCTCTTTTTCTCTTTCTCCTCTCCCATGCGCTAACCGCTTGTCCCGCCGCTATCACCGCCGGCCACCGCAACCCTTGGTGTCGCCGTCGCTGCCCGGTCACCAGACGACCCTCGCCCCGCCACCCTAACGTCGCCGGAGCCATCCCAGTCGAAGGAAAAGCCCTCGAAACCGCCGCTGCTGCTCGGAAAACTGACGTCAACCACCCCCTCCGACGAGCCCACGGCCGACGCCACTGCGACCCGACGCACCTCCCTCCTACCGCCGCCGCCGTCGCCGTAACTGCGAACCTAACACCTACGTAAACCCTAAAACCCTAACCCTAACTATCTGATTTTCATTCTTTCTTTTTCTTTTCTTTTTCCCGTTTCTTTTCTTGGTTTATTATTATTATTTTGGTTTATATAATTGTAATTATTATTGTTATAAATTCTGTAAATTTTTTGTAATTAGGGGAAATTAATTGTAATTATTTTCTTGTTGTAATTATGTGTAATTTTGTCCTAATTGTTATGTGTAATTTGTTTACTTGATATATGTAATTTTATGTAATACATTGTAATTAGATTAGGTTGTAATAGTTGATTATTAGGTTTAAAAGTAGTTCTTTAATGTTCTTTATTTTCTTTACATGAATCGTTAGACCACAATATTATTGTATGTACGAATTTGGAAATTTATTTACCTAGGTTAATTCTTGAATTTTAGTTATAAAAATCGTTATGTTCTTTATTGTTCTTTAAAAGTAAATCTTATTAAGTTCGTTAAATAAATTAGTTAACTTACTAGAAGTTGAAATCTTGTTAATAAAATCTTGAATTCTTGAAAATTAATTAGGTTCCTTGTTTCATTAAGTTAAATATTGTATGTTCTTTTATTTTTTAGGAATCATTCATGTTAGGGTTTAGATAACATTATTATTGTATGCACGAATCTTTAAAGTATAATTATCTAGATTAATTCTTGAATCGTTAGTTAAATATTCATATGTTCTTTAAATTCTCTTAGGGTTCATTCTTGTTAATTTCATGTGTAATCTTGATTAAATAAGTGAGTTGGTTAAACTACTAAAAAGGAATTCGATTCTTGTTATTAATTCTTGATTCTTGATTATTTTTTTTTCCCTTGTTATAACTTATTTATAAATAATCCATGCTTTAATCTTTAAAATCTTGGTCAAGTAATTCATGTATTAAGTAATTTTTATTCCTTTTATGACTTTAGGATTGATTAGATTTATTAAAGTGTCTTTTATGTTTTCTAAATTAAGTTTACTTCTACAAGTTTAATTGTAGGACCTAAGTTGAATTGGACTTCCTATCTTAGACCCTAGCTACTGTTTCGAGTCCAAATTAGAACCCCGAGACCGTTTGGTAAAAGTTAGAACCGAAATAACAAATTAATTGATTACCGTTAGCGGGACAGTTTTGTTAGTGTCTAAAGATCGGGTTGCCACGGTTAGTATAGTTGTCTTTTGATCAAACCCTTTGGACTGGAGGTTCCCTTAGATGTTAGGAACCATAGGAATTTTACGGATCGAACGTTTGAATTGTATAGCCTGAGTTATAACCGTTTTACCGGAACCTGTCAGATCTGGACCAATGGGAAAGACGGGTGTTTTTGAAGTCCTTCGGGACTGAGTTGGGCTTAACCATCAACATAGAAGTTTTAGTAGACATCCTGAGGTTTCCGAAAAGTCCAAAACCAGACTCATAGGATGCCGGGAAGTAGAGTTTCGACCCGTTTTATGTGAATGTTATACTCTGTCCTCTGTTTGCTTTTATTTATAAAGAATTGTTGAGTGAAATTAATGTGTGAACTTGTTATGTGTTTTCTTGGATGTGTTAAGTGTAACTTCGTAAATGTTAGGAACCTAAGTGTTCCTAGGGGATGGGTTAGGTAGTTGATAGTTAATACTAACCTCGTTAGAACGCGTTTTGATTAGATAATTACTTTTATTCTAGGCACGAGTTAGTGCGAGACGTTAGTGAGCTCAAGTGTGTTCTTCTTTTGCTGTGCTGTGAAGTATATCAGGTAATTGTCTATGCTCTAGTCCCCACCGGGATGCTCTTTAAATGTGTTTTGATATTTTATAATTTATTTTGAGAATTGCATCCCGAAAGGGGACTTTTGTGGAAATACGACCATCTGTTTTGATAATCTTTTGATTCGATTGTGATCTTGGTTTATTTGAGTTGAGAAATTGGATGGTCTTTTATTCGAAGTTTTGTTAATGGTTTTGATAACTTGGGATGGTTTGACTTGAGAGTTGTGAGTCGAGTTTGAATATTGTTTAAATAACTCAAGTGGAAACGTTAAGCGGGTTTCGGGATAACTGTAGTGCAGTGTAACAACTGCGGGGTTATGGACTGTGAGATCGGGGCTTCCCTGATATAGGATAGTATTTTGATGCCTTTGGTAGGCGATGTTCTTGATGCCTTTGGTAGGCGATGTTTATGCCTTTGGTAGGCGATGTTCTTGATGCCTTTGGTAGGTGATGTTTATGCCTTTGGTAGGCGATGTTCTTGATGCCTTTGGTAGGCGATGTTACTTTAAGGGATTTGGTATCCCGCCCGCAAATTAAAATATGGATTGGATGGGTTGAGGAAAACAATTAAGGGTTAAAGGTTTGTAAAAAGTTTGATTCGATCCCTCTCCCCAAAATGAATTGAAATGAACTTAAACTGTTTTAAACGTTAGGGGTAGACATTATTGAGATTTCCCCCTCATTTTCTGAAATGTTTTGATTTCAGGTGAAGATCTAAAAGCTGGGGACGGGAGTTAGAAGTGAGGACGACGAGTCTAGAAGTCATTGAACCTTTTATATTGTTTTCGTTATGAATTCTTAAAGTTGTTTTGAGTTGTTAGTAGTTACCGTTAGCAGACAGTTGTGTTTTCCTTTCTCGCCTTGTATTCCTTCGGGGATACGGCAGTGACGCCCAAACTAAATTTGAAGTCTTCCGCTAAGTTTTGTCTGATAACGTTAGTTTGACTTTGACTTTCTATAATTGAATTTCCGGGGCGTTACAGAATGGTATCAGAGCTCTGGGTTGCGACCTAGTAGCTCCTCAGAGTCCTTTAGGTTTAGATGGACCCTAGGAAGCTAAGTTCGGAGTGATGAGCGTAGGATGGGGGAAAATGGTTCCATGCTTTCCCTGAATATTTTATTTTGATTATATCATCAGTATTTTATGTGTAATGCGTTCTAACCTTGTAGGATGGCACAACGCACGACCGTCACCAAAGACCCACGCCGCTTTCACCGTTACACACCCATTCCTCCTGGTGGGTATTTGGGAACCACATGCTGAACTTTACGATGAGATCGAACGATACACCAAGGATGTCCCGAACTCGCCTTGCGTGACAACGAGGAAGCCCAGCTAACGCTTTCCGCCACCTTACGAGATGATCCCCGTGGGGCCATATCTCTATCGCATTGCCGCCACCGCTCGGAGGAGAGGTACCACACCCGTCTTTGTTGGTGTCGAGTGTGGGTGAGTCGAGCATCGAATCCGGGGTCTTTTCTAAGATCGCCGGATTGGGATGCGCCAGTAGAGGGTCCAGTGAACCAACTGCACCGGTGAGGATCATGAGGATGACCCTGAAGAAGATCCGGAGGAGGACCCCGCCGAGGACGGCGCCCAGGTTTCTGAGCCCGAGGTAACCTCAAGGGTCACGGCTGCACCCACCGTTGAGCCCGAGCATGATATTCCACCCGAGGAGGAGGATGAGGTGGACCAGGAAACAGGAGAAGACCCCGAGGAGGGCTCAGGGGATGAGACGAGTGATCCTGAGTGGACTCCAGTCTCAGCGAGGAAGAACCCTCGATGCAGGAGGATCATCTGAGTGGGATGGCTGCTATGTGTTGAGTGTTGATGTATAGTTGTTATGTTGATATTTTGTTAAACTGTGATATAATCTGAATATTGACTTGTTGTTCTTTTGGAAGTATTATACATGAATACGTTGGTGTATAGAAATATTGTTTTGTGATCTTGCAAAATGCGATGAGAATTCATGAAATAAACTGTTGACATAAGAGATTACTTGGTGAAATAGAACTACGTTTTCGTATTGTTTAGCACCCTATGAGAAGACCGGACCAAGTAGCTACCTTTAGTATGTTGTTGAGATTATGGATCGGAACACCCTTTAAGTAGACTAAATCGACCCTTTGATATCAGGATGTCGGACGTGAACGGTACTCAACCTAACCATGGTACTCGGGAGCGTACACCAGCTGCGACCGAACAGCGCCCTCAAACTGCAGAATCGCATCAGCGCTGGCTCATATGATACTGTGGTCGAATACGAACTCGGGAACGACCTTGCTAGCATGCTAATGATTGAGATGCTCGGCAAGCACGAGGACCTACTGAGGAAAGTGGTGGATCGACAAGGAGGAGGGAGGAAGATGACCCTCCGCTCTTCTCCAAAGGTTCAACGGCTTCAACCCGCCACTTACACAGGGTAGCGACCCCAAAGTCTTTGAAGATTGGGTTAAAGAAATTGAGAAGATTTTCGACACCACACACCGCCCCGAGGAGTTAAGGGTGGACTTTGCCGCTACCACCAAGGAAGAGGCCGATTTGTGGTGGGCGGTGTGAAGGAAATAAGGACAACCGGATTTGACCGAACCGCTTCAAGATTGTGCTAAGGGATCGATTTTACCCAATTTCTCCGTAAGGCAAAAGAAAAAGAATTTATGAATCTGCGTCAAGGGGAAACTAGCGTGCTTGCCTACTCTGCAAAGTTCACTGAACTATCTCGTTTTGCATCTGCCTTGGTAGCCACCGAGCAGCTAAGGATGGACCGCTTCTGGGATGGACTGAATTGTAAGATCCAGGATCGCATGTCACGGAGTTCACGCCTTACCGTAATATCTTTGAACGTTGCCCTCACTGTAGAGAGGGTGATGCATGACATGGAACGACAGTTAGGCATACAAGGGCAAAAGAGGAAAGAACCACCCCGCTTTAACCCACCTCAACATTTTCAGGAGAAGAGGTTCCGCCCTAGCAACTGGCAGGGAAATCAGTCTTCGGGGCGTTGACCGTCGAATACTCCGATCTGCAAGGTTTGTGGTCGACCAGGCCATTATCCACGGGATTGTAGAGTAAGGAACGTGCGAGGAGGATGTTTCAACTGCGGGAGTTTCCAACATCAGTGCGTCGGTGCCCTCAAGGCCGACGGGGGCGAAATGGAGGGAACAATGGAAGCAATGAAATAATGGGAACAATGGGAATTGAGAGCCGCATCGACATATCAAAATCGGGAGGCTATAATGGGAACCAAAGGCCACAACAAAACCAGGTGGATCCGTGGAAGTCGGATAACCAAGGAGGCCAAGAACCCGCCTCGTCACAAAGAAACTGCAAGAGCAAGGAGGAGGACGAGTATACGTAATGAGAAAGAAGAGGTGAGAATGAAGCGGGCGTTGTACGGTACCTTCTCTCTCCACCTCTACACTATCTCTGTTTTGTTTGATTCTGGTGCTAGTCATTCTTTTGTTGGACGAGCTATAGTAGAGAAGGCTAAGATGAAACCCTCGGAGAACAGTAAGCCTATATCGGTAGCCCTACCTACCGGGGATACCATTAGCTGTGGAGAGTTATATGGTGGATGCCCTATAGTGATAGCAGGACAGGAGTTTGAGGCTGACCTCTATATGTTTGACCTAATGGAGTTCAACGTTATTTTGGGGATGGACTGGTTAGCAAAATATAGAGCCCAGATAGATTGTTATAAGCAAAAGGTGACCTTAATGGGACCAAACGGAAAGAAGGTAGTACATTGGAGTGATAGGCACCTTCATAGTGTACGGATCATCTCTGCTCTCAAGGCCCAAAAGTTGTTAGGCCAAGGTTGTGAAGGGTTTCTATGCAATGTAATCGACACCAAGGCGGAGGAGCTTGCGATTGAGAATATCCCGGTAGTGCGGGAGTATCCTGATGTGTTTCCAGAGGAGATTCCGGGTTTGCCTCCAATCAGGGAGGTAGATTTCTGCAGCGATTTGGAGCCCGGGGCTGCACCTGTTTCAAAAGCCCCATATCGCATGGCGCCCGCAGAGCTTAAGGAGTTGAAGACTCAGCTGGATGAGCTGTTGGAAAAGGGGTATATCCGACCCAGCACCTCACCATGGGGAGCACCTGTGCTGTTCGTGAAGAAGAAAGATGGTAGCATGAGGTTGTGCATCGATTACCGGGAGTTGAACAAGATAACCGTCAAAAATCGTTATCCTCTACCTCGTATTGATGATCTTTTTGACCAGTTGCGAGGAGCAACAACGTTTTCTAAGATAGACCTGAGGTCAGGTTATCACCGATTTAATTCGCGAGGAAGATATCTCTAAACCGCATTCGAACTCGGTATGGTCATTATGAGTTCGTGGTAATGCCTTTGGGCTTACAAATGCCCCACCGCTTCATGGATTTGATGAGCAGAGTGTTCGAGCCATTCCTGGATAAGTTTGTAGTGGTGTTCATCGACGACATATTGGTATACTCAGGAACACGAGAGGAGCATGCGAATCATCTGAGAGAAGTATTGACGACTCTACGGAGCAACAATCTTTATGCGAAGCTTAAGAAGTGTGAGTTTTGGTTGGAACAAGTAGCGTTCTTAGGACATGTGGTGTCTAAGGAAGGAGTGGCAGTAGACCCTCAAAAGGTGGAGGCCATCACCAAGTGGCCGACACCGAAGAATGCCACGGAGGTTAGGAGTTTTCTGGGTTTGGCAGGGTATTATAGGAAGTTCGTGCAAGATTTCTCGAAAATCGCCACCCCGTTGACCAATTTGACTCGGAAGTCAATAAAGTTCGTATGGTCGGAAAAATGTGAGCAAGCATTTCAGGAGCTGAAGAAGAGGCTTACCTCGGCTCCTATTCTTGCTTTACCTCAAGGGAACGAAGGTTTTGTCATCTACAGTGACGCATCACATGGTGGATTAGGTTGTGTGCTCATGCAGAATGGGAAGGTAATTGCATATGCATCCAGGCAACTGAAGACGCATGAGAAGAATTACCCCACTCATGATCTGGAGTTGGCAGCAGTGGTTTTTGCACTAAAGATTTGGAGGCATTATCTGTATGGAGTGCACTGTGAGATATTCACAAACCATCAGAGTTTGAAGTATCTTTTCACACAGAAGGAGCTCAACCTCAGGCAGACAAGATGGTTAGAGTTCCTGAAGGATTACGATGTGAATTTCCAATATCATCTCGGAAAAGCGAATGTAGTGGCTGATGCCCTGAGTAGAAGACCGTATCCTGCTATAAACCACTTGATGACGATGCCGCACGAGTTGTGCGAGGAGTTTAGGAGATTGGAGATTAATGTGGTGACACCTGGGAGGAAAGCTGTATTGAATGCCATGGAATTACAACCTACTCTAATGGAGGAGATCAAGAGAACCCAAGAACTGGACTTACAGCTTGTCAAGATACGGGAAGAAGTTGTGCAAGGGAAAGCCCCTGGCTTTGTGATCCACGAAGACGGTACATTACGGTTTCATAACCGCATTTGTGTACCCAATATGGAAGAGCTGAAAAGGAGGATTCTAGAAGAGGGACACAATACGCCATACTCAGTGCATCCAGGGGGGAATAAGTTGTACAAGGATCTTAAACAGATGTTCTGGTGGAGTAATATGAAACAAGAAGTGGCAGACTTTGTGGCCAAGTGTCTTACTTGCCAGCGAGTCAAGGCAGAGCATCAACGACCAGCCGGACTTAGAACCGGCCGTTAGGCGTTCACGAGTGGAAATGGGATTCGATATCAATGGATTTTGTGGTAGGTCTACCAAGGACCAGGCGGAAACACAATGCAATATGGGTGATTGTAGATCGTTTGACCAAGTCGGCTCATTTCCTAGCCATCGCCAACAATTGGTCCCTAGATCAGCTAGCTCAAGCCTATGTAAGGGAGATTGTAAGGTTACACGGAGTACCCAATTCTATAGTCTCAGACAGAGATACCAGATTTCAGTCGGGTTTTTGGAAAAAGTTACAAGAGGCGTTTGGCACAAAGCTCAAGTTCAGCACCGTTTTTGGGAAACAGAAGACGAAATGAGGAAGAAATACCCTCACTTGTTCCAAGACTAAGGCGCGTCAAGTTTCGGGGACGAAACTTCTTTTAAGAAGGTAATGTTGTAAAACCTCGAGTTTTAGGAGAAAAGAAACCGTTAGTTTCCTTACCGGACCGTTAGGTTTAAGTTTAAGTTTAAGTTTCGAGGACGAAACTTCTTTAAAGAAGGTAATGATGTAAAACCCCGAAAAATCCAACAATGTTGACCGTGACGTCGTTAATAGAATAGGTCTGACTTCGTTATTTACTGTTGTTCGTAATGTGTTATTTATGCTAACGCTTGAGCTCGTAGGACCGTTGAGGGGCTAACAAGGGTAGAATAGTAATTTTTCCGCTGGTTAATATTATTATGTGAATAATTACGTGAGTATTATTTGTTATGTGATTATATGATTATTAGTACTAATATTATTATTACAATTATTAAAATTATTGGGCTTTTGAAAGAAAATCAGTTTTAATTGTTTTAAATGGGTTGGGTTAGGAATAGGATTAGTGGGCCTAATTATGGGTATAATATATAAACCCCTTTTCCCCTCTCAAACCCTAAACCCTAATAATCCCTCCCTCAAACCCTAGCTCTCTCTCCTCCTCGCTCTCCTCGGCCAGCGGCAACCACCGGCAGCCACCAGTAGTGTAGTGTCGCGCGCTATGCCACCGCAACCGACCCTCCCTCTCTCTTTCTTTTCTCTTCCTCTCTTTCTCCCTCTGTTTCGCTTTCTCTTCTTCCTCCCTCTGCTCGACCAGCCGCGCCACCAGACGCACCACCACCGACGCCACCAGCACCGTCGCCACCGACCGTCGCCACCCTCGCCGGTAACCGCCGTTCTTTCCTTCTTTCTTTCTCTTTTTCTCTTTCTCCTCTCCCATGCGCTAACCGCTTGTCCCGCCGCTATCACCGCCGGCCACCGCAACCCTTGGTGTCGCCGTCGCTGCCCGGTCACCAGACGACCCTCGCCCCGCCACCCTAACGTCGCCGGAGCCATCCCAGTCGAAGGAAAAGCCCTCGAAACCGCCGCTGCTGCTGCCGCCGTTGCTGCTCGGAAAACTGACGTCAACCACCCCCCTCCGACGAGCCCACGGCCGACGCCTGCCACCTGCGACCCCGACGCACCTCCCTCCGACCGCCGCCCGCCGTCGCCGTCGCCAGAACCGTGCCCTAACACCTACGTAAACCCTAAAACCCTAACCCTAACTATCTGATTTTCATTCTTTCTTTTTCTTTTCTTTTTCCTGTTTCTTTTCTTGGTTTATTATTATTATTTTGTTTTATATAATTGTAATTATTATTGTTATAAATTCTGTAAATTTTTTGTAATTAGGGGAAATTAATTGTAATTATTTTCTTGTTGTAATTATGTGTAATTTTGTCCTAATTGTTATGTGTAATTTGTTTACTTGATATATGTAATTTTATGTAATACATTGTAATTAGATTAGGTTGTAATAGTTGATTATTAGGTTTAAAAGTAGTTCTTTAATGTTCTTTATTTTCTTTACATGAATCGTTAGACCACAATATTATTGTATGTACGAATTTGGAAATTTATTTACCTAGGTTAATTCTTGAATTTTAGTTATAAAAATCGTTATGTTCTTTATTGTTCTTTAAAAGTAAATCTTATTAAGTTCGTTAAATAAATTAGTTAACTTACTAGAAGTTGAAATCTTGTTAATAAAATCTTGAATTCTTGAAAATTAATTAGGTTCCTTGTTTCATTAAGTTAAATATTGTATGTTCTTTTATTTTTTAGGAATCATTCATGTTAGGGTTTAGATAACATTATTATTGTATGCACGAATCTTTAAAGTATAATTATCTAGATTAATTCTTGAATCGTTAGTTAAATATTCATATGTTCTTTAAATTCTCTTAGGGTTCATTCTTGTTAATTTCATGTGTAATCTTGATTAAATAAGTGAGTTGGTTAAACTACTAAAAAGGAATTCGATTCTTGTTATTAATTCTTGATTCTTGATTATTTTTTTTTCCCTTGTTATAACTTATTTATAAATAATCCATGCTTTAATCTTTAAAATCTTGGTCAAGTAATTCATGTATTAAGTAATTTTTATTCCTTTTATGACTTTAGGATTGATTAGATTTATTAAAGTGTCTTTTATGTTTTCTAAATTAAGTTTACTTCTACAAGTTTAATTGTAGGACCTAAGTTGAGTTGGACTTCCTATCTTAGACCCTAGCTACTGTTTCGAGTCCAAATTAGAACCCCGAGACCGTTTGGTAAAAGTTAGAACCGAAATAACAAATTAATTGATTACCGTTAACGGGACAGTTTTGTTAGTGTCTAAAGATCGGGTTGCCACGGTTAGTATAGTTGTCTTTTGATCAAACCCTTTGGACTGGAGGTTCCCTTAGATGTTAGGAACCATAGGAATTTTACGGATCGAACGTTTGAATTGTATAGCCTGAGTTATAACCGTTTTACCGGAACCTGTCAGATCTGGACCAATGGGAAAGACGGGTGTTTTTGAGGTCCTTCGGGACTGAGTTGGGCTTAACCATCAACATAGAAGTTTTAGTAGACATCCTGAGGTTTCCGAAAAGTCCAGAACCAGACTCATAGGATGCCGGGAAGTAGAGTTTCGACCCGTTTTATGTGAATGTTATACTCTGTCCTCTGTTTGCTTTTATTTATAAAGAATTGTTGAGTGAAATTAATGTGTGAACTTGTTATGTGTTTTCTTGGATGTGTTAAGTGTAACTTCGTAAATGTTAGGAACCTAAGTGTTCCTAGGGGATGGGTTAGGTAGTTGATAGTTAATACTAACCTCGTTAGAACGCGTTTTGATTAGATAATTACTTTTATTCTAGGCACGAGTTAGTGCGAGACGTTAGTGAGCTCAAGTGTGTTCTTCTTTTCTTTGTCTTGTGAAGTATATCAGGTAATTGTCTATGCTCTAATCCCCACCGGGATGCTCTTTAAATGTGTTTTGATATTTTATAATTTATTTTGAGAATTGCATCCCGAAAGGGGACTTTTGTGGAAATACGACCATCTGTTTTGATAATCTTTTGATTCGATTGTGATCTTGGTTTATTTGAGTTGAGAAATTGGATGGTCTTTTATTCGAAGTTTTGTTAATGGTTTTGATAACTTGGGATGGTTTGACTTGAGAGTTGTGAGTCGAGTTTGAATATTGTTTAAATAACTCAAGTGGAAACGTTAAGCGGGTTTCGGGGGATAACCTGTGGTGCAGGTGTAACAACCTGCAGGGTTATGGACCAGGAGATCAGGGCTTCCTTCCCTGATATAGGATAGTATTTTGATGCCTTTGGTAGGCGATGTTCTTGATGCCTTTGGTAGGCGATGTTTATGCCTTTGGTAGGCGATGTTCTTGATGCCTTTGGTAGGTGATGTTTATGCCTTTGGTAGGCGATGTTCTTGATGCCTTTGGTAGGCGATGTTACTTTAAGGGATTTTGTATCCCGCCCGCAAATTAAAATATGGATTGGATGGGTTGAGGAAAACAATTAAGGGTTAAAGGTTTGTAAAAAGTTTGATTCGATCCCTCTCCCCAAAATGAATTGAAATGAACTTAAAGCTTTTAAACGTTAGGGGTAGACATTATTGAGATTTCCCCCTCATTTTCTGAAATGTTTTGATTTCAGGTGAAGATCTAAAAGCTGGGGACGGGAGTTAGAAGTGAGGACGACGAGTCTAGAAGTCATTGAACCTTTTATATTGTTTTCGTTATGAATTCTTAAAGTTGTTTTGAGTTGTTAGTAATTCACCAGACAATAGTTGTGTTTTCCTTTCTCGCCTTGTATTCCTTCGGGGATACGGCAGTGACGCCCAAACTAAATTTGAAGTCTTCCGCTAAGTTTTGTCTGTTAACGTTAGTTTGACTTTGACTTTCTATAATTGAATTTCCGGGGCGTTACAATAAGATATTACGAGTAAGACAAGTCTCATTAGTTACACACCACTTATTAAATATATGAATTTTTAAACATATATTATGTAAGATAACTAGATAAGAAAATATAAATAGTGTCAGAAATATAGAATAGAATGGAAAAGAATTGAGTAAATACAATAAATTTACCCTCCATCACAAAAAAAAGGGGCTTAAAAAAACTATAAACTCTCCTAGTGGTTGTCATTCATTATTGAAAATTTTACATTTAAATTTTACGTAATTAGATCCTTGCGTTTGATATGTTTAAATCAGCCAAGACTACTTTTTTAATTCACTAAAATGTTGATTTTATTTTTTAAAATTCCATGTATGCCAAATCATCTAACATGTGTGACAGATAGCATATATTTATATATTTGTAGTTAGACGTAGAGATGTACAATTTACTTTTATAATTAGCTTCCATGAGCAGCTGTCGATATTTGAATTACTCAGATGTATGTATATAGTTTATTCATTAATGCAAAGTTATTGTCAGGTAGTAGATGCTTATCAATGTGTGTTTGACAATAGGCCACGAATAAGGAGAATGTTCCTTATGGCCAAAGAAAATAAGTGCCAGAATAATAGTGGTATACTTGTATAGTGAGTATCAAAAGGGACCTCCCATAAAATACCCAACAAATGGCAGATGGGGTTCCATATTCACTATATACACTCCCTTGTAAAAAATGTGATTGTAAGTCACAGTCAAATGGCACTGACTTTCTTATTGTTCAAATTTTGATGAAAATAAAAATTATTAGGTAAAAATTGTGGGGTTAATAAGTTATCATAAATTTATTGTCATTTTCCCTACTCGACTTGTAATGTTTATTGGTGGTTATCCCTGAGATGTGCTCCAATAAACAGACCAAATTTACCACTAGTAAAACAAAAAAAAAAAAAAAAAACAGTAACATCCCTAATGAATCACAATAAAAATTAAAAAGAGAAAGGACAACTTTCAATTTCATGTTTACTTTTGTTTGAACTATTCTATTTAAGAAGTCATAACCTTCTAATTGGAGAAGTATCGATTTTTTTTACTAATTTGAGATAAATAGTTGAGCTAACTAAATATAATATTATTATTAGGCCAGCATTGATATTTGATATAATATCAAAACTAGGTAATTACTGTTTACTTTATCAAATATAAATACAATTGATATGACTGATCAAAATATATAGAAGTTATAAGAGAATCATATACGAATTTGATAATTAGAGCATAATTACTTTTTTCCTTAAATATAAATAAATACAAGTAGTAGATTAAAAGGAAGAATAAAAAGGGAAAGTGGATTCTTATCCAAATTGGAGGTCTATGAATGAATTAGTGAGGGAGTGGCGTGGTTGGTGTTGAATTGGCCTTTATAAGGCAATGATTTAAGAGGTTACATGATTTCATTAACAAATTAAGGGGCAATTAGGGGGGTGGGTCGGTTTGGTGTTCAAAACAAAACAGAAGATGGGGCACATAGGCATAGCCACATAGGGAATTGAAGGAGAGTGTACCTAATCAATCCAAGGGCAATGCCATAATTTAGGACACCAACCAATTAGTCCAAGTGGGGTATGCCCCACATTTTTGGGACCTTGGACTGCCCTCCAACCTTACATGTATACAACAAGTGTCAACATATCTTTGTTTTTATATCTAGTTTCTTTCCTGTTCTTTTAAATGGATGATTGCGGTGTGATGCGGTGTTGTGTCGAGGAAATGTGATGCATTGGTAAAAGTTGTGATGAATTGTGGTGGGTTGGGGAAAGTTTTCAAAAAATCCAAGTAATTTTTTGGAAAGTTTTGGAAGGTTGTGATAGGTTGTGGTGGAATATGGAAACTTTAACTTTTAATAAAAAGATAAATTAAATTTAAAAAAGTAGATTATGGTAGGTTGTGGTAAATTGTGATGAAATATGAAAAGTTGCGGTACGACGTGACACCGCAGCCTGTCAGCTTAGGGTTGGCAACGGGGGCGAATCGGGGATGGGGGAGTATACCCCCGTCCCCATCCCCGCTCCCAAAACTCATCCCCATCCCCGTCCCGATCCCCGCTTCGGGGAATGATTCTTGTCCCATCCCCATCCCCGCGGATTTCCCATCCCCAACGGCCAACGGGGATCCAACGGGGATTTTTTAAAACTATCCAAATTTAACTAAATTTTAATCGGATCCGGTTTTTAATCGAACCCGATTTTTAACATGTTCAAAATACAATGTATTTAACTTGCTCAAGTAATAATACATCAAAATCAAATAATAATACATCAACAAGTGAGAATAAATTGAAAAATTACTACTTTGTCCTTCCCATCAATATATATATTAAATTTGAATAAAGGTTATTTGGTAATTTTAACATTTTCGGGGACGGGGATTCGGGGATGGGGACGGGGAATTCACCCCGGCGGGGAAAATGGGGAT
The DNA here is from genome assembly GCA_029582165.1 of Portulaca oleracea. NCBI lineage: Eukaryota > Viridiplantae > Streptophyta > Magnoliopsida > Caryophyllales > Portulacaceae > Portulaca > Portulaca oleracea. The sequence goes on along the minus strand of CM055877.1, from coordinate 23,793,363 downwards.
GGGGATGGGGAAAATTTTGTCCCCATCCCCGCCTCGTCCCGAGCGGATTTTGGAAAATCGTCCCCGTCCCCATCCTCAATGGGGACGGGGATTTTTCCCCAGAGCGGGGCGGGGCCCCGACGGGTTCGGGAATTCCCCACCCCATTGCCATTCCTATGTCAGCTGCATAAAAGAACGACCCTTGCATACCCTAAATTTCTACCTTTTATTCTCTTTTTCAATTCATTCCATTGATCCATTCTTTTGTTAGATATTCTTTGCACCTCTTTTCCTTCTTTTCCTTAGTGTGGTTTAATGGAATAATGGGTATGGGTGTCTCCTACCATGAATAGTTGAATACCTTCAATTCTCAGTAAGGAATCGAATCTTTATTTAAAATACTTATTTTCATGTAAATCGTGAGTTTGAACAAGATATATTGTAGGGGAAAACATTGGCAAAAGGAATTTTATATCATTTTCATGCATATATGCTTTATAGATAAATATTTAAATCAAGGAAGCATTTACTCTATGTACTATTATTAAAACATAAATTATATATAGAATGACTCTTTGTTTAATCCCTGTGGTACTATCTCAAGTAACAACTTAAGTACTATATATTAATATACTCCCTCGCAAATGATTCCTTTATTCATGTGTAAAAGGACGTAAGATTGGTGAAATTTGAACCTAAAACCTCTTTCTCTCTCTCAAAAAAGCTCTGATACTCTGGTAGCAGTGACCGGACCAGCAGGGGCGGAGCCAGAAAATATTCATTGGGGGTGCCGAATTTAATATTGTTACGAACTTCATTGAAATTATTTTTTAAATTTTTTGTACAATACTTTTTTAAATAACTTATCAATAATCTAATGACAATAGTAGATTAAAACTAATTTATTATGATATTAATTTTTTTAACATAGAAATGGATAGAAGTAAAATATGTAGAATTTTCACTAGTTACACTCAGTAAGATATTCTAAATAAAGAAAGAAAATAAAGGGGAAAGAACAAGATGATAGTTAAAAAATTTAATTTTAGAATACAAAATTGTTTACAGTCACACAACAATTAGAAAAGAGAAATTAGAAACTTTAAAATTTATTATTAAAAGGGATAAAATAGAATAGGTAAATATTTCGTATGAGTTGGTAAAACAATTAATTAAATAAGTTGTAGTCCAATTAAGAAAAATAAAAGGTGGAGGTACTAATTTATTAGGCTTCTTATAAGTAAAATTGTAAAGCAAATGTTAAAACATAAAAGAAGAAAAAGAAAATTAATGCATAAAACAAGCTATAGTTGATGCAGATCTTTGAACCCCTAACCTAGGCTACTCAATCACATACATTTACCAATTACACTATCATATAAACAATACATTAAATCATCTCCAATTAAGATATATTTTCTTCTTTTGACCATGGGGGTGCCAAGGCCCCCACAAACCCCCCCGGGCTCTGCCACTGCGGACCAGGATCCCAGTAATTTTTAGAGGCCCTACTCCCATTCCCAATTATGATGGGGAACAAACTTTTACGTACATTCGTAGTCCTAGTTGTATTCAGGAGCAAACTTTTTCTCACACTCTTGATCCTACTGGGATCAGGAAATAAATTAGGAAACTTTAGTCTCAGTGTTTTAACCTTTTCGCAACTTGTAATTTCCATCAACAACGCACACAAATGAAGTCAATTTTCTTAAATGTCAGAAATTTTTGCCGCAAAGGTTAGATAGGATATATATGTGTGTGTATGTACATGTGTGTGCGCGCGCACGCGCGTGTGTGTATATATATATATATATATATATATATATATATATATATATATATATATATAGTCGAGAGCCGGGGTTGGAAGCGGGAATTGAGGTTATGTCCCTGTCCCTGTCCCTGTCCCTGTCCTACTCTCGATGTTGACCGGGATCTCATTTTTGGTGATAGTGTCAGTCACATATTTTTGGAGCATAACTTGATCGGGAGCGGGTTGGGATCAGGATTCCCGATATTTTTGCTCATTCCAAATATGTGAACAATCATCTCAATAAAAATTTAGACTTATAATAGCAGGTCTAATGATTAATTCATAATCTAGCAACCATTGATAAACTAATTATTAAAGTTGAAAAGTGTCATGATATAACAATACTATGCTTGAAGTTACATGTTGATCAACTATAGTTGACTATTATCAATAGCCATTTTGCACATATTTAAGAAGAGTAAATTTAGAGTTTATTTCTAATATGTTTTTATAATATTTTATCAATAAAATATAATTTTATATTTTTCTAATAATAGTTTTTCTTATAAATTTATTATTATCAATTTTATACGATGAATTATTATACATATCAACAAATTAATGATAAAAATTTTCTCATGAAAAATGGGACGATAATTAAACATGTAAAAACCAAAGGAGGAGTACGTGAACATTTTTGTTTTCTGATAATTATTTAGAAGTTAGAGATTATAGTAGATTAGAATAGATAACCGACATAATAAAGAAGCTAGGAACGTTAACATGCATGTCAAAAACAGCTATTTTTGTCTCCTTTGTACATGCAATAAACGATATAAAAGACCAATATAATCTGTCGAAATTTAATTGGATAGCTACATTTATGCAAACTAATAATTTAAACTTTAAAATGTCTATTCCTTTTATGTTAATTTCTTGACAAACAGTGTGGACAGACAATATAAGTCATGAGTTTTATTATCAATAATAATTTCAAAGGGCAACACAGCCCTATAAACAAGCGATGTAGTAGTACTAGTACCAACTACTGTGTGATCACACATGCAGCCCACCTAAGGTACAACATATTTGTACCAACCAATGCTATAAGGCTATGTTATTTTATGTGGTATGCTGCAGTGTGGTATCATAATGTATCACACTATTTTATATTCCACCGCACTTTACCATAAGCATTATAAGAGCAAATGCAGCAACGATCCATATTTTTGGATTGATAGTGGGGATTCACCTTTTCCACATCACTTATAATTCCTATTTTTGAAACGTCATTCCAATTTATCTAGAACCATAGAATTCATTCCTATTTTTTCATATCCAAAATATTATTTTTTGAGAAAAATACTTCATAGTTGCCACATGTCAAAATATTATTTGTTGAAAAAAAATGAAACGTTTAAGGGTGAGAGGAAAGAACGCTGCATCGTTCTCAATTTTGAGTTCCCACCATTTCATTCTCCGTTGGATGAAAACTTCACTTCCATGCACATGTTCCCAGACAAAAATCTTCCTGCTGCACATGACTAAATATATTTCTTACTTTTCTCTCTCCTCACTTTTCTGCTCTATTTTTTATATTCTTTCTCCTCACATACCCTACCTACTACAACTCTCACCACAAATCATCAAACTTTTCAGATTTTACTATACCGCACCATTATCACAACACCGCACTGTATAAAACCGTACAAAAGAACGAAGCCTAAATTCAACATATAATTCATTTCTTGGCGCGTGTCATATGAACTTTCCTAGAGTATTCCCCATGCAAGCTGCGAAAGTCATGTGCCTACGAAAGTCATGTCCCTTGGGTCTTCTGTTTTTGCACTTAAGGTTAGGTAAGGGCATGATAAATGAGTTTGAATAATTATACTAACGTAAAATGTGGAAGGTCAATTGAATGAATCTGGTAGAGCAGTTTAAAAAAAAATAGATTGACCTGAAAATCCCGCTTGGCCCTGGCTGAAATAAACTGAACATGATTGTAGATTTTTTGTTTAAATATTGACTTTGACTGAATTATTCTAGATACGAATTCGGTGTTTTTCTTATTTTTGTGGTACAAACTTGAGTATATGTCATAACCTAAATTTAGTTAGTTTGAAATTGTCCAATCCAAAATAAACCCAAAAATAAAGTATTAAATGTTAATTTTTCATATGATGTCCAATCATCAAAACTCGAAATGGAATGAACCAAAATCAAACCTTGCACACGAAAAGAATAGGCTGCTGATAAATTTTATATAAAATAAAATCTTTTTTTCTTTAAAAATTTCTGTATGATGAGTGGAGTTTTCATTAGGGGAAAGGTCAATTTTTTGCGGAATATTAGTATACAAATATTTTAGCCAATATGCAATGTGGTATGTTTTGATGCATCCCTTTCAAGCAGAACATAGTGAATGTTACAAGATTGTCCTACTATGCATCCAATTGGATGTCTTTCTTTTTTAATTTGGGTGATCTTATCTTAGTAGGTGACTTTGAATACATGTACCTATTACAATTTACTATACTAACTATAAACTATATATATTATTATATTATATGACACTTTATTATTATTAGAGTATAAAAACATCATTTGACCTATAACCACCAATTTAATTTTTTGGTTGAGATGGTTCTACAATTACAACAACCATAATTTTCTCTCTTAATTATCACTACTTTTTACCTTTTCGTCTCCTCACCTAATTGTAATACATTAATTATTATTCCAACAAATTTTACCAGAACTTAATCATATCAAATCATATCACACTATTAATAATTTAATCATATCATACCATTATTACACTTTATCTGTGAAAGAAAAGAAAAAGCTCATAAGTTAATATAAAACCCTACACCATGGTTGCTTTTGGTTATAATATAAAAACGACATCTTAATTTGATTGTATATGTAATTATCGTAAATTGCCATAAAATGAAAGCGACCTTATCCATATGGGGTGTATATTATAGATTAGATGTGGCTAGCTGTCATGCATGGACATGCTCAGTTGAGTCCAGTCTTCTACATTATTTTATATCCCTAACTACAAATATGCTCCTACATTCCTAACAAACCATCAACACAAAAGATGAATCAAACAAAATAAAACTACATTTAATTCTTCCACAATGTTCTGATTATATTATGGGTTGTTAGTGTACTTTTATGAACCTAATCTGCTACACACATTCATTCAAATAGACAATGATACACACTCAATATGTGATCAGAAGTGAAGGCACATATAATTATAGATTATGTTCAATATTTTATGGGGACTAACATTAAACTTACACAATTATCATTCACATTAGTGATTCTGTTCTCTAGATAAAGTTCTTGTGTTCTATAAAAAAGTTTCTTGTACTAGGTAATTTTTAAACTAGGTTCTCTTTGCAAAGTATAGACATAGTTTGATAATAGGAAGAATTGAGTGTAACACAAGTATTAAATTATGAAAAACCTAACCCTAAAATCGTACCCACAAGAAATGTGATCCCCATGCTAGGCCAAGAGTACCACACTTTCCAGCAAAACAAAATAATTCATGCCCTTCAAGATTTTAAGGGTATGTTCTTTAATACGGTGCGGTGAAATTTGAAAAAGTGTAGTAAAGTGTGGTGAGTTATGGTAAGTTGTGGTGGGAGTTATGTAAAAAATGCGAACATGCTTTCGGGAGCATAAAGCATCCTGCGCCCAAACCCTCATGGCGGCCCCCTTCATTCCTTTATATGTCTTTCCTTTTTTTTTTTTTATAAATGTGTTCTCTTATTTTAATTCACATCCAAATGATTAAATTTAAATAGTGTTTGAGTCCAAAAATTATTTCATTCTTTTGAGTTTCTCAATCCAACCCATTTATATTATTTATTTATTTATTTTAATTTGTAATATTATTTTGGACTATGCATTATGAGCATAATAGTTATATGTTATGAGCATAGTAGTTATGTGTTATGAGCATAATAGTTATTATGTATGCATTATGAGCATAATAGTTATTATGTATGCATTATGAGCATAATAGTTATATGTTATGAACATAATATATAGTTATACAGTATGAGCATTGGTGTAGAGGCTTATGAGCATTGACCTTGTAGGTTATGAGCATAATAGTTATAATTTATGAGCATAATAGTTAGTAGTTGAGGCTTATGAGCATTGATCTTGTAGGTTATGAGCATTAAAAGTTGTAGACATGAGCATGTTTGATGTATGTATTATGAGTATAATAGTTCTAAGTTATGAGCATAGTAGTTGTACTATATGAGCATTGGTGTAGATGCTTATGAGCATTGACATTGTAGGTTATGAGCATAATAGTTATAAGTTATGATTATAATAGTTAGTAGTTAAGGCTTATGAACATTGTTATTGTAGATTATGAGCATTAAAGTTGTAGGTCATGAGTATTGGTATTCAGGGTTATTAGCATAGTAGTTGTAAGCTATGAGCATAGTAGTTTGTAGATTGTGAACATTGATGTTCACGATTATGAGCAATGAAGTTTAAATTTATGAGCATAGTAATTGTAGGTAATGAGCATCCAAGTTCTAGATTATGAGCAAACTTGTTATAGGGTATGAGTATTGCCATTCAGGGTTATGAGCATCGTTTTTTTTTTTTTCGAAAAAGTAGGGGCATTATCAGCCCACTTATTTAAACATTCCACATATAAGTGTCATTGGGCACAGGTCCAAAACAACCAATTAGAGCCTATAACAATGGGCTCAAGAATTCCAACCCAACTGAAGGTTCCAAAAATTACAACCAAAATGACCAATTAAATCAGAGCCCTAAGTGACCTTATTCCTTCGACAAACATCCAATGTTTTTCCATCTTGCTTCCAGCTTGCCTCCATGGCCACATCGAAATTCACTCACCTGCCTTCCATGCTAATCTCTGTTTTAATTGAAATCCTGGGAATTTGATGGAAGTTTCTCGTCAACTACTCCTCAGCGTATGGTATATTTTCCTTCCAAATTGATACCCACATTGTTGTTCTTCTCATGATGAGGTCGACCACTACCGATAGATCTGGCATTTTCCGTCATATATGATTTTGTTACTGTGCTTCCAGAATGCAAAGATAGTCGCAAAGCTATTTGCAATCCAAATCTTCTACGTACACAAGGTGGAGCTAGCTACATCCATGCTTTAACTACCAATGCATATACCTGAACTTCACTCATTGCTATCATTTCCACATGCTTGATGACTTCACTGACCTAGTATTCATTGGAAGGTGCCCAAGCAAGTCTATTTGATTCACAACTCACATGATGCACTTCATTATGTTCTTCAGTTCAGATTCCTCTCCTTTTCTATTGGATCTAGCTCTCTGATCTACATATGACATTAAACATAGTAATGACTCTCAGACCTTCCTTACGCTAGTATGTGCGTGGAGTCTATGTCTCCACTCCCCCAACACCATTTGAGGTCCTTCTGATCAAAGAACCCATATTTTGACTCCACAATCCCCATGATGGAAAGTTTCTCCTTTCATGTTCTGTTTCTAATACACTTCTTTTGCCTACTGCTTCTATTCCTAGAAAATTCCACATACCAATCTCAGCTCAATAGCTTCGATTTCTAACTCTCCTCTTGCTTTTCTTTGCTCTTCTCCTGCTTGCACTTCTTTCTTCTTTGCTCCTGATGATCTCCTCTTCTATAGAATGACTAGCTTCCTCAAGATCATCCAGCAACCTAAACCCAATATCGTCTCCAACAGTAACTCCTCGAGCTCGCACTTTGTCCCTGATTTCATCAGAGTTGAATTCCTCAACTTGTTGTGTCTCGATTTGGAAGTCTCCAGCCTGCTTCGCTTTCACAAGATTATCACTCTCTTCAATTTGAATGGAGTGCAGGTTTCCAAGAGAGTCACTACACCCCCTAAAATCATTGCAGCTACCAACATTCTCATGTGTTGCCGCACTGTTTTCCAGGTAGTTCTTTCCCAAGGCTTTTAACACCTTACCTTCAAGCGTGGCACCTTGCTCAGCTAAATTTCTTAACCCTTCAGCTTCCAACTGTCCTCTTAAGTGCTTTTTAGATTTTCCATGCTCCAAATTTAATGATTTTGAGCTGCATTCCTGGCTTCTCACTGTCTCTTCCCTGACTTCGGCAGAATGTAGCGATCTTAGGTCTACTGTCAGTGACTCTTGGATTTCTTGAACCCAGCCATTGCGATCAAGGCTTCCAGATTCATGGATCCCACACTGAGAATCTCCTTCTTCATCATCGTGATCATCATGATCATCATGACTTTTAATAACACCACCTCCTTCTGCTCCCTTGATCATCAAAACTGGGACATGAACAAATGTATAGGCTTCTTTGATATATACCTTGTAAGAACAGTCATCCACCGTTAGCAGGACCAGACCTTCGATTCTCGCAAGGATTTTTGTCACAATTTGAATTCTCATATTTTCGAAGTGTTCTACTCTGCTGATATCTTGCTCAAGACTTACTATTCGACCCCATTGCTTGACACACTTTTGGAAATTATCCATCGTCCAAGCATGAGGTGGTACACCTTGAACATCAACCCATACCCTCCGTTCTTCACAAGTCTCATATATTGACCACTTCCTAATATCCTCAAACCATACCTCCAGATCACCAGGATTGCTAATCGACTCCTCTGCTTCCTCTTCCGATGCCATGGTCACTATGAATTTGGAACCACTTAAGGCAGTTACCTTTGAGACTGGACCAACAGCTTGTATGATGGTTGATGTCATTGTCATCAAATCTCTCGGATGTGGGCTGGTGCAAATTACGCTTCTTTGAAGCCACTCCATCAACTCCTCATTCACTTCACCTTCAATTCTTCTACTCATCTCCTCTTCCTCAATTTTTCCATTCAATTTCTTCCTTCTCCACACCTGTTTCATCTTCATCCTCTTAGATCTCGTTCTTCCTCTGGCCCTCTGAACCCGGATTTTGTGGCCCCTTATTATCTTCTGATTCATTGTTATGAGCATCGTAGTTGTAAGTTATGAGCATAGTAGTTTGTAGATTATGAACATTGATGTTCATGATTATGAGTAATGGAGTTTAGATTTATGAGCATAGTAATTGTAGAAAATGGGCATCCAAGTTCTAGATTATGAACAAACTTGTTATAGGCTATGAGCATTGGTATTCAGGGTTATGAGCATAGTAGTTATAGCAATTTGTAAATTATGAACATTGATATGATGTTCACAATTATGAACAATGAAGTTTAGATTTATGAGCATAGTAGTAACAGGTAATGAACATACAAGTTCTAGACTATGAGCAAAACTTGTTGTACTGTATGAACATTAATGTTCAGGGTTATGAGCATAGTAGTTGTAGGTTATGAGCATAGTGGTTGTAGATTATGAACATTGATGTTCACGATTATCAGTAATGAAGTTTAGATTTATGAGCATAGTAACTGTACATAATGAGCATACAAGTTCTCGATTATGAGCAAACTTTTTTTAATTTTTTTTAAATGTAGACACGTGCCCCTTTGTTGGGTTGCGAATCTGGGCCGCGGAAGATGCTAGAGCAAAGGCGCGCCTAGAAATAGTGACGCCCAGTGACGTCAAGTATTTTGGGCTCACCATGCCCCGTGCACCCGGGCTCATGATCCACGCGTTGTGGTAGGTGAGGTAGGTGAAAAGAGAGAATGTGAAAAGTAGAGAAGAAAAGTGAGGAGAGAAAAAAGTAAGGGTGCGTTCGGTTGGTCTATAACTCCAGGGAAATGGTCAATTTTCCCGGGTTGATTTATTTTCCGCATGCTTGGATGCGGGTTGACTTCGGGAAAGTTTTCACGATGGGCCCACCATTTTCGCCATTTTCCTAGGGAGATTTTCCTTTAGGAGGGCTAAGTGAAATTTTTCCCTGGGGTTCCCTAAGAAGATATTTTTGTAATGATTGTGGTAAAGTATGGTGGAGTGTGGTGAAGTGTTGTAGAATATTGAGTAATGCGGTATGGTGCGGTACGACATCGCAAGTTACCACATAAAAGAACGGGCTCTAATCCTACTATTCTAGTGAAGAAGATAAATTTTGAACACCGGTTAAACTTAGGTAGTAAAGCAATTGAGCTAGAGTCATCAACCTTAATTTACTGGATGTTTTAATTTTCAGTAATAAAAGACTTCTAATTACAATATACATACTTTTCATGATTTTATACCTCAAGTTCACAAGTTTTATGGCTTTATAAAAATAATGTGTTCAACAATCCCAACTAATTAATTAATTATTGAACGTTTAATAATTAACATTTGCTGGATATACTGATAAGTGTAAATAAGACACTCTCATTAATATGTTCAACGCCACAAAGATCGATATATCATATCACACACAAATGACTTTATGATTAGAAACTCTTTTTTTTTTTTTTTGAAATCTTATGATTATGAAACTTATACTCCCTCCGTTCCATATTAATTGACACTTAAACTAACTTTTTTTGTTCCAAAATAATTGTCACTTTCCATTTCCCAATACCTAATTTAATTATTTTAACTTTAATAATTATGTCAACTTTTTACTTTTTCAATTAATAAAAACTACTCATACTCACATTCTCTCACTACATACACCTTGATATCCGAAAAAACATCTTGGAAAATAGTGCTATTTAATTATGTGGGTAGTTTTTTTAGTTATACCTTGGTATGTGAAAAAATTTAAAATGTGTCAATTAATATGAAACGGAGGGAGTATGTAAAAAGATGAATGATAACATTCTTCAACTATTTTAATTATACTCCCTCTGTTCCATATTAATTGTCCACTTAACTAACTTATTTTGTTCCAAATTAATTGTCACTTTACATTTTCCAATATCTAACCAACTTATTTTATCTTTAATTTTATTTTTATTACTTTTACTTTTTATTTACTTTTATTACTTTTACTTTTTACTTTTCATCTTTCAATATTACTCACTCTCTCTCTCCTCCCTCAACTCTCATCCGCCCCCTTCACACCACCATTACCACCTTCACACCACCAGTAACCACCACAACCACCATCTTCTCCGGCCACCAAATTGCCACCAAACCACTTAAAACTATTCCCTCAGTCTACCCCGCCACCCCGTCTCAAAGCTACCAGCACCATCTCCGAAACCACCCAAACTTCCTCGTTTGCTCCCCTGTTTCGCGACTATCGGCCCTCACTCTCTCTCATCTCTCCTCCCAGCGCAGGGCCACCGTTCCATCGCCGCCACCACCTCCTTCGTCCCCCCAGAAGCGGCGCCAACTCACCATCAAACCACCCACCACCTTTGTCTGAGGCGAGACAATTTTAGAAAATTAGCAACATTTAGCGACTGTTGTGGACTGTGCTTTAATTGGTATTCGATTGTTGTTTTGTCTCTGCTTTTGGTTGGATTTCAAAGAAACGCTTTACTGCAGTGCTGGTCGGTCTTCTATCACCCCTATGGGCTTAGATATATTGAGAAAAGAAGAAGATGATAAATTTGGAGAGAGAAAAAAGTGACTATTGAGTTACCTTGGAGAGAGATAAAAGGGTCTAGCGGTAAATGATGGGTACTTTTTCCGTTAGAGCCTTGGTACGTGAGCTTTTTTCTAACCCGTCAATTATTTCGGAACGGAGGGAGTACCATTTTTTGTGAAAATTGACATATAATCAATTTAACAGGACTACAATCTTATATGTTTAGTTTTCTACCTCAAGCCACTAACCTTGAACAAGATCAGAGCAAGGATACAATGGGTGTGTTTACCAACAAAATAAACAAATACAAATATTTGATGTTCGGCACTTACAATTCGTTATTTCTTTAACAACAATTTAAACATCTATATTACAATTAATTAGCACCATCCTAAGTAAGGAAATGAAGGACTTTTATATAGTAACAATTTGCAATTTATTAGGTATACTTCAAGCATGTGCTCTAGATATTGCGATTGTTCACCCATATATATTAGGTTGTTCACTCTGATTATTATGATTGTTCACTCACAAATATTTGAAGCACATCTTCCAAATACATGTAATATATATTGTTCTTAATTACATAGGTGTAACTTCAATTGGACATCTGCTCTTTAATTTGGCAAATAGGGACCATTTTTCAATGCTTAAATCGGGATCAGTCACCTTCCACCTAAGAAAAACATGTTCTCAGCGTCATTAACAATGCTAATTAATGCATGTATTAAGAATGCATACTAATCAATGAGTGACATTAACAATACTTCATATATAGTTCATACTCCCTCCGTTCCATATTAGTTGTCGTCTTTATAAATTGTGCAGTCAAATTCAAAAAATTTTGACCATAAATTTCTCTATATATACAATGAATTACTATATAAAATTATCACCATTAAATTCGTAACGAAAAATGTTGGAAGTGAAGGTAATGGTTACAAGGTTTTCTCTCTTTTTACATCTTTCCTTGTCCCACATAGGAGGAAGAATGAAATATTTTGTTGTTTATATATCTTCCTTTCTTTCCTAGTGTTGTATTAGCTTGGAAGTGGGTTTTAATGAGGAGGGTATGGTTTGGGCCTCCACACGCGCGTGCGCGCCGCCGCCGTCGTCCGTCCGGCCGGTCCGGGCGTGGGTGGTGGGCTCCCTTTTACCCGGTTTTTGGGCCGATTATGTTTCGGAAGATCTTGCGTCATTATTTGGTATCTTTTAGCCGTTAATTGAATTGATTTCATTCATCAATTCTTCTTAATGGTTGTTGCCTCTTCAGATTCTTCTTCCTCTACTTAGTTTATTTCTATAAATTGAGTTATGCTTGTGTTGATTTGATATACCAGAAACACTTTCCCTTCTCTTATCTCCTCTTCCTTTTCCTCTTCGTGGGCATAAGTTTTGCATACTCCAAATCTTTGGCCACGAGTGCACGTGTCCAGAGATTATCTGAGGTAACTTTGGGGAGCGACCGACAATCCCGATTGGCACCGAGGTCGGGCCGTAATCGCTTTCAAGGCAGTGGTTTTACCACGGCTCAGTTTTCTTTCGTTTACCACGACCTTGTTCTGTTATCTAGCAGCCTTGTTTCTTTTTCCAACAATTTGAAGCGATTAATATCAATGGCTGCTCCTCCCAAAACCCTCGCTGAGATCTACAAAATTGAGCCTTTCGATGGAACCAACTACAAACGATGGTCCCAAAAGTTATTGCTCTGTCTTGAACAGTTAGAGATTGATTATGTGTTGTCCTCGCCTCATCTTGAAGATCCAGAAGCACCACCTCCTCAGAACGATCCTGAGCAAACCCCTACTGCTCCAAGAACCCCTGTTGTTCCATTAGATGAGAATGCCAAGAAGAAACTGGAGAAAGACAACAAAGTCGCACGGAGTTATCTTCTCAACAACATGTCGAACCCTCTGTTCGATTTGTTCGTCAGTTTCAAATCTGCGAAGACCATATGGAAGAAGCTCGAGATCAAATATGGCGCTGATGATGCTGGGAAGAAGAAGTATGTCGTTGGCAAGTGGTTGCAATTCCAGATTGTAGATGACAAGCCTATTATGGAGCAGGTTCATGTGTACGAGAATCTTTGTGCTGAAGTTCTGAATGAAGGAATGAAGATGTGCGAGGTACTACAAGCGAATGTGCTGATTGAGAAGTTTCCGCCATCCTGGAGTGATTATAGGAATCATCTGAAGCACAAAAAGAAGGATCTGACCCTTCAAGAATTAATTAGCCACATGAGAACTGAGGAAGCAAATCGTTTGAAAGATAAGATGTCTTCTCTCTCTTTGAATTCTGTTAAAGCTAATTTAGTTGAATCTTCTGTACCTACTAATAAGGACAGGTTCAAGGGAAAGAATAAGAAGGATCAGAAGCAATCCAAGCATCAGAAACCTTTGAACAAGCCTAACGCTAAAATCCAGAAGCAGAAGGTTACTTGTTATGTCTGTAGCAAACCAGGCCACAAAGCATATCAGTGCAACCAACGTAAAGGAGCAAATCAAATCCACCAGAAACCCGCTGGACAGAATAACAATCAGAATCAAGCTAATCTGACCGAGGAAACTGAAGTATTCTGTGCAGTAACTGTGGAAGCTAACCTCGTGATTAACAACAACGAGTGGATTCTGGACAATGGAGCAACTAGACACTTCTGCACCAACAAGGATCTAATGCATGACTTTGAGGAGATTCCTTATGGTGAACATGTCTTCATAGGCAATTCTTCCACAGTTGCGGTACTGGGTAAAGGGAAAGTTCTCCTTAAATTTACTTCTGGAAAATCTTTATGTTTAAACAATGTGTTGTATGTCCCTTCCCTTCGCAGAAACTTAGTTTCTAGTAGCCTCCTTGATGTTGCTGGTTTTGAGGTGAACCAAAAGGCTGGGAAAATTGTTATTCTTCGTAATGGGGTATTTGTTGGGAAGGGGTATCGTAGTGATGGCTTATATGTTCTGAATGTTGCATCTGATGCTAATGGAAATGCTTTTACTTCTGCTTATATTGCTGAGTCTGTTGATCTTTGGCATGGTAGACTTGGACATGTGAATTATGCTTCCGTGAACAGGCTAAAGAACATGAAATTAATTCCAATTGTTAGCATAGAAAGTTGTTCTAAATGTGATGTCTGTGTAGAGGCGAAATTTGCTAAGAAACCTTTTAAATCAGTAGCTACAAGATCAACTCAGTTGCTTGAACTTGTTCATTCAGACCTAGCCGACTTTAAGAACACAATGAGCAAAGGAGGAAAGAAATGGTATATTACCTTTGTAGATGACTTCTCTAGATATACAAAAGTTTACCTTTTGAGGTCTAAAGACGAGGCTGAAGAAGTGTTCTTAAAATATACAGCAAAAGTTGAGAATCAACTAGACCGGAAAATTAAGAGGCTTAGATCTGATAGGGGTGATGAATATGATTCAACCTCTTTAGCTGTTTTTTGTGAGAAAAATGGTATTATTCATGAAACTACTGCCCCTTACACACCACAACAAAATGGTATAGCTGAACGTAAGAATCGTACCCTTAAGGAAATGATGAATGCTATGCTTTTGAGTTCTGGATTGCCTGATAACATGTGGGGGGAAGCTGTTTTAACTGCATGTTTTATACTCAATAGAGTTCCCCATAAGAAGAGGGACCATACCCCATATGAACTCTGGAAAGGATATGCCCCGAATCTGAATTATTTGAAAGTGTGGGGGTGTTTGGCTAAAGTGGTTTTACCTAGTCATAAGCGTACCAACATAGGCCCAAAGACCTTTGATGCTGTTTTTATTGGATATGCTCAAAACAGTGCTGCTTATTGTTTCATGTCTTTAAGTGATTATTCAATTTCTGAATATAGAGATGTTGAATTTTTTGAGCATGTGTTTCCGTTGAAAAAGAATGCGCCTAATGTAGTATCTAATGTTGTGCCTAATGTTGTACCTGAGAATGTGAGCCTGCCTGTTGCTAGTTCTAGTACTAGAAATGTGGAAATTGAGCCTAGAAGAAGTAAAAGGCAAAGAACTACAACTGATTTCGGACCTAATTTTGTTACTGCTTTCCTAGTTGAAGTTTTTAATCTTTATGATGTGGATGCTTTGACTGAGGATTTTGTGTCTTTATTTCTAATTGATGATGATCCCAAAACATATGCTGAGGCTATTAGGTCTATTGATGCAACCTTTTGGAAGGAAGCCATAAGAAGTGAAATAGATTCCCTAGAGTCTAATAAAACTTGGGAATTAACTAATTTGCCTAAGGGTTGTAGACCTATTAGTAGTAAATGGATTTTCAAAAAGAAATTGAAGTCTGATGGTTCAATTGACAAATATAAGGCCAGACTTGTTATTAGAGGTTTTGACCAAAAGAAAGGGATAGATTATTTTGACACTTATTCTCCTGTTACGAAAATAAGCACCATTAGAGCGTTGATTGCTTTAGCTGCTATTTTTGATCTTGTTGTGCATCAAATGGATGTAAAGACAGCGTTTCTTAATGGTGACTTAGAGGAAGAAATCTATATGACCCAACCTGAGGGTTGTGAAGTACCAGGTCAGGAGGATAAAGTTTGTAGATTGAGAAAATCTCTTTATGGTCTAAAGCAAGCTCCTAAACAGTGGTTTGAGAAGTTTGATAGTTCTCTTGTGAAAAATGGATTGTGTGCTTATATGCTTATATGTTGATGATATGCTGATCTTTGGTACAAATTTGCTTGTAGTCAATAAGACTAAAATGTTGTTGTCTTCTTTGTTTGAAATGAAAGATATGGGTGAAGCTGATGTGATCTTAGGGATTAAAATTCGGAAAACCAATTCTGGTTATGCTTTGTGTCAGTCACACTATATTGAGAAAGTGTTAAAGAAATTTAATATGTTTGATGTGACACCTGTTAGAACTCCCTATGATCCCAGTATACCTTTAAAGAAGAACAACGGTTCTAGTGTGTCTCAATCTGAGTATGCTAAAATTATAGGAAGTGTAATGTTTTTGATGAACTTTACTCGTCCTGATATTGCTTATGCTGTGAGTAGATTGAGTCGCTACACTCATAATCCTAGTCAAAAACATTGGAATACACTTCATCGTTTGCTTAAGTATCTGAAAGGTACAGTGGATTGGTGTTTGCACTTTAATAAATTTTTTGCTGCTGTAGAAGGATATTTTGATGCAAATTGGATTTCTGATAATGATGAAGTTAGTTCTACTAGTGGTTATGTTTTTACCTTAGGTGGAGCGGCTATCTCATGGAAGTCTGTAAAACAGACTTGCATAGCCCGCTCTACCATGGAATCTGAGTTTATTGCTCTTGAGTTGGCAGGTTAAGAAGTAGAGTGGCTTAGAGGTCTCTTAGCAGACGTGCCACTATGGGAGAAACAAGAGACACCTATCTCTATACATTGTGACTCACAGGCAGCAATTGGAGTGGCTCATAACAGTGTCTACAACGGGAAAAGGAGACATATCCGTGTTAGACACAGTGCAGTGAGACAATTGCTAAAGCATGGAGTAAAATCCTTGCAGTATGTGAGATCCGAGAAGAATTTGGCGGATCCTCTCACTAAGGGGTTGACTAGACGAGTTGTTTTAGAGGCATCGAGCGAGATAGGGCTTAAGCCTATGGCTTGAAGAGGTATGGTGGATACCAAATATTATTTGGCCAAACGAAGCCATACTAATCTTCGAGGTGCACTACATTCTTATCCCTATGGTGCTAAGTGGTGCTTCTAAGGTTGAGATTATTCTCTTAATGAATCCACGTCCGTTGTGGGGGATGCTTGTGAGACGCACTGAAGGATTCACCGATAATTTGTTGTAAGGATGAGCTAATTGCTCTTAATAATTCCATAGTCACATTTGTGGTGGTCTATGTTGAGATAGACTTGATGGAATTACCTACGTAAGTGTGAAGGTTTGGCCGCCTTCTATGAGAGATTTGGGCTATCTCTCTAGAGCACTTATGAGTCCCAAGGTGTGCGCATGGCCATAAAGGCGCAAGTGTTCTTTTTATCGCGGAGTATGCTTTTCTGTAGGTTGATACGTGTTGTGGGGGGTCTCAATCAAAGTCTTCCAAGTTCAAGGCCTAGTCCACTTGTTAGATTATTGATTGTTGCCTCACATCACTAATGTGTCAATTCAAATCGAAAGATATTGACGCCTAAGTATCTGACCTGTTTTGCCCTGTTCTTGTTTTTTTTCTTTTTCTGGTTACCTTGTAAACCATTAGTGGGGGATTGTTGGAAGTGAAGGTAATTGTTACGAGGTTTTCTCTCTTTTTACATCTTTCCTTGTCCCACATAGGAGGAAGAATCAAATATTTTGTTGTTTATATATCTTCCTTTCTTTCCTAGTGTTGTATTAGCTTGGAAGTGGGTTTTAGTGAGGAGGGTATGGTTTGAGCCTCCACACGCGCGCGCGCGCCGCCGCCGCCGTCCGTCCGGCCGGTCCGGTCCGGGCGTGGGCGGTGGGCTCCCTTTTACCCGGTTTTTGGGCCGATTATGTTTCGGAAGATCTTGCGTCATTATTTGGTATCTTTTAGCCGTTAATTGAATTGATTTCATTCATCAATTCTTTCCTGATCTTCCGCTTCTCCTTAATGGCTCCATGATTCTCGCCATCTTAATGGTTGTTGCCTCTTCAGTTTCTTCTTCCTCTACTCAGTTTATTTCTATAAATTGAGTTATGCTTGTGTTGATTTGATATACCAGAAATACTTTCCCTTCTCTTATCTCCTCTTCCTTTTCCTCTTCGTGGGCATAAGTTTTGCATACTCCAAATCTTTGGCCACGAGTGCACGTGTCCAGAGATTATCTGAGTTAACCTTGGGGAGCGACCGACAATCACGATTGGCACCGAGGTCGGGCCGTAATCACTTTCAAGGCAGTGGTTTTACCACGGCTCAGTTTTCTTTCGTTTACCACAGCCTTGTTCTGTTATCTAGCAGCCTTGTTTCTTTTTCCAACAAAAAATACTATCATACAAGTATAATATTGCAATTGTTTATAACATATTATGCAAAAAATTATCAATCAAAGAGTGATATTAGAAACCGTGAAAGTCAAAATTATGACAATCAATATGGAACGGAGGGAGTACATAGAAAACTCACTTGTAAGTGGTGACTAGTCGATAGAGGAATACAAGCATCATGGCTCTAGCAAGATTCATCCCAAGACATGTCCTTCCGCCCGCACCGAAGGCTAAAAAACTGTAAGGTTTTGGCTCATCCTGTAATATTTTTTTTTACATGAACGCAATAAAACAGATGAAGTTCTTTGTAAATTAAGCAGTACGTACGTAATATTATTTGCAAATTATGAATGAAGGTGGTCACATAACCATACTTACATAAAACTTGGACGGATTGAACTTATGAGGATCGACGTATAGTGTAGGATCAAAGTGTATCGATCTAGCATCAACGTTGATATTCCATCCTTTCTTGATTGTGTATCCTAATGCAAAAAAGAACGAAATCTTACATGTAGAAAGAATGCCGTCCTACAATGATCGGTTTCCATTTCGGATCAAGGTTGGTAGCTATCTTGAGAAAACAAATTAACCTTGGATGTTACAGTCTTGGAGTGCAACCCTAGGAAACCATGGCACCACGGATGCCATCCTCAAGGACTCCTTGATTACCTGTTTAGTTAATTATGTTACTCATCATACTAACTGAAACTCGGATTTAACTCTATATATCATCACCCTGCTTGTGGTGATTACTGAAAATATTTTTATACTTATACTTTTTCTTGTTTGTTTGAGGGGGGGGGGGGGGTACGTTACCTTGGAAGCATAAGTCATCTTGTTTAGTTCTTCCAACGTTAGAAATGACTTGTCTTGAAATTTGCTCCTGTGCCACAGTAGCTCATCCTGTTTTAATTAAGAATATCAAATGTTTCAAACCCGGCCTTGTCACGCCCACATACACATATATATGAGTACAAATATGTCATGGGAACGAACTAACCTTTAGATTAATAAGAACCTTTGGATTGTCGTCCAAGTATTTAACCATCCATGCCATTGCACTTGCTGTGGTATCTTGACCTATATATATATATATATATATATATATATATATATATATATATGTGACTGTTTCAAATTAGGGCTAGCATTGCCTGACTCAACACATATGGTGCATTTGTTTGGTATTTGTGCACCTGTAGTTGTTGAGTGGGTGATTTAAGTACCTGCAATAATCATTGTCAAGATGTTGTCTTTGATCTGGGTGTTGGTTAATAATGTTGGCCATTGTTCTGATGATGAAATACTTTGTTTATAACCCCTGGCTACAAGCAAGCGTTGCAAGAAATCTTTTGGGT
Organism: Portulaca oleracea; assembly: GCA_029582165.1. NCBI lineage: Eukaryota > Viridiplantae > Streptophyta > Magnoliopsida > Caryophyllales > Portulacaceae > Portulaca > Portulaca oleracea. The sequence goes on along the minus strand of CM055877.1, from coordinate 23,773,832 downwards.
GATCATCAACGTGAGGATTGGTAGCTTCTACAAGCTTTTCTTCTCTCTCTTTCATCATCTTATCTAGCATCTCCATGATTCGCTTTCTTGCCTGTATTTATCAGTTTACATTCATCACAAAAACGGATCTAACAAAAATAAGTACTACAACCTCCAAATAGTTAAGCTAGCTAGACAGTTGTGTAGAGTATGAGACGAATGTAATTTATCAAACTATGTGTGAGTTTGTGTGGCGCCTGGGCTTTAACATTTTTTAGGATTAGATTCAGATCCAATACCACTTCTTAAAGTGTATAGTAGAATAGATATGCCGCGTAAAAATATGTAGAAATTATTTATAAAATGGATTTTTGGATACTAATATACTGAACTATTAGGGTATTGGACAATAATACACTGAACTTTGACCTTGGACAATAATGTACTGTACTTTAAGGGGTGTTGGACAATAGTACACCCGGAAAGATTCTGACGGTGGCTAACTTGGTGGTGATCCTACGTGGCAGGCGGCCCACGTAGGATTGCCACCCAGTCAGCCACTGCCACAATTGCTATGAGTGTATTATTGTTCAACACCCCAAAAGTATAGTGTATTATTGTCCAAGGTCAAAGTTCAGTGTATTATTGTTTAATACCCCAAAAGTTCAATATATTAGCGTCCAAAAACCCTTATAAAATTGAGGATACTAGGAAAAAATCAAAGGTAAGAGACAATATTCTTATGTTGATGTTCAAACTGGGAAAAATCACAAGCGACTACTAATATACATTAATAGAAAACATATTACAAGAGATAAACTATAAAATCTCATACGCCTAATAGCCTAGAAATGTGTAGTTGTCAAAATGTGAAAAGAACATTGTACCTCCCTCGTGATTGATTATTAAAAGACAATCACATCGTATACCTCCTGCGAAATTTTTTTTAAAAAAAATAGTTTAAAAAAAAGGTACCTTGAGACCTTGGTAGAATCTAGTGTAGGGAAAATTGATGGGGAATGCAAGCATTGCTTGGCAAACACAAGCAACATCCTTTTGCAACAAATCAAGCTGTTTTTCATCCTCTATGCTTAGCAACATCTTGCACATTGCTTTGAAGGTTATCTGCGTACACAATTTAAGCGTAAGCCAAATCGGCCCAATTTCAAAACTAACTACTTCATATTATGTGACCATTGGGCTTGAAGCCAGCCCACTTGGTTCTTGCAACTGTAAAGTTCTCCATTAGGCCCAAATTGTAGTCAAACAAGCCCAAGTATTGGACAACCACTATATACACTGATACACATCTTGACTCAAGATGGTTAATAACCATCTTGAATTGTTTATATTTCACATTTTATTAATTTTTAATATTATTTTCTCTAATAATTATGTATATTTATCAATTACAAGAATATAATACTTATTAGCGAAGTAAAAAAGATGTAAATGATAGCTAATTTTATCAATCAGAGTAGAAAATACACATTTTACGCATAGTTTTATATTTATGAAAAAATATAAATAAATTAATATTTTTATATTGTTTCTAGGATATAATAACCCTCAAAGTAATGAAATATACCTTTATAATGATTTAAATATACTTACATTTAACTTTATAAGTGAATTAGATGAGATGTAAGATGGTTAAGAACCATCTTGATACAAGAGGTTTATCATTTTGCAAATAAAAGATGAACATCTTGAATTAGTATCCTCAACCATCTTGAATTATATTTTGATCACTCACAAATAGTATAAAAACTAGTTTTATTTATATTTTTTACAAACGTTGAGTTAGTGTAGAATATGCATTTTCTAAAACGATTGATATGATTAATGTCTCACTTATATTTGTCAACGTAGTTGATGAGTGCTATGCACTTACAATTGACAACTCAAGATATTTAAGAACTATATGATCCAAGACATATACCATTGCTTTGAATATTATCTTATCAAGACCATAAAAGCAAGCCAATGTATTCTCAAATAGCAATGAAACAATTACCTGGAGAGCTTCATCAAGAATGACAACATTTCTTCTACTTTCCCAAGTAGCAATGGTTTGGATGACCAAGTGATCAAACTGGTTGACGAAGTCAGAAACGGAGGTGGAGGAGAACAACTCGAGAAGGCGACCTCGGATTTGCTTGTGGGTTTGGTATGAAGCACATAGCAGGCTTTCTGCACCAACAACCTCTCCAATGGACCTTATGTACCTCTTTGTAAACTTCCCCAAGTCATTGCTAAGTATCTCCTTTGCTGACTCTGTGCTTGACACAAATACATGGGTCTCCCCAAATAACTGTGTCTTAAAACAATTCCCATACCTACCCATGGTCAAGTATCAATGACCTTGTGTAAATTCAATTTCCTCCACAAGTTTCAAATCTTAGTGGAAATTTAAAAAAAAAAAAAAAACAATCTCTGTAACACCTAGATATATGGGTAAGTGTTGTTTAAAGATATTGAAATGACTACTTATATCATCAAAGTGCACATTCTTTTATGGTAGCTCATCCGTTGCGAACTCCGATCCTCAGTTAAAAGTGCTTGGCTAGGAGTAGTCTTAGGATAGGTGGCCTCCTCGAAATTTTTCCCAAGCAGCGTCTGAGCGAGGACAAAGTACGCTGGAAGAACTCGTGGTGATTTGTGGAGCCAGTCAGCGATCCTTAAAACAATTATCGGTAATGTCCATAGCAGGAATCGGGGCATTACAACTTCATGTATGGAACTTGTAGAGTTAGGGGTCATTATTTTCATGGACGATTTAGTACGTAATTACTCATTATCTTAATCTATAAAATTTATTGGTGGTTATCGCTGAAACGATCGATGATCCTAGGACGGGCATGATATTACTCTACTGAAAAGGAAAGAAAAAATGAACAACAAGATCGACTAAGGTTAATTTTGATTGTGGGAGGTTATACATACCGGAGATGTCGAGCTTCAACAAAGCTATAGAAGCCTTGTTTGGTGTAGATGGCTGCCATGAATAGCAAGGTCTCTCCAATGAAGGGGAAGAGTCCTCTACTTCCTGGTGGAAAATGATCATTATTGCTTGATTCTCCATGGTTGTGGTTAGTAGTGTTACTTAACCATGCCTTCTTAATTAGCAACATCAATGGAGCAACAAGAAGAATCACCACTTGGAGACAAACCCATTGCCACACCAATTTGGAAAACACTATTGATGTGAACATGTTTCCTTATGATCTTAGAGAGCCTAATTGTTTATGCTTTGATGGGTAATATATGTATGTATTCCATTCTTAAAATGAGGTTTAATAGTATGGCTTATTAATTTCTAAAGTTTACACCCTCCATCCATGTTATTTCTCATTTAATTAGTTCATTCATTGTTACCGTCTTCAATATATACAAACTGATAATTTTTTATATAATATTTTATTAACAATTACTCCCTCTGTTTTCATATTATTTGTGTTTTCGTTAACTATCACAATCTTCAATATTAATCTTTGATTGATACTTTATTATATAATATTTTATTACAATAGCAATATTATACTTTCATAGGATAATATTTTTCTTTACAAGTCTAGTTGTCGTAATTTTATTTATCAAATCATATTATATTGTGAAATTTATAGTCAAAATATTTTAAGTTTAAGTACACAATTTTCAAAGAAGACAAATAATATAAAATGGAGCTAGTACAATATTATAATTTTGAAATAATATTTTTTATAAATAACCTAATGATAATAATTTTATATACCAAATCATTATATATAAATTTCAATTTTCAGTAGAAATTTTAAAATTTCATAATATAATTTTCAAAGACCATAAATAAATAATATGGGTAAAAAAAAGACAATAAATAATATAAAAGGGACAGAGTAATTATTAGCAAATGTTGTAAAATGAGGGTTGAACGATTGGCAGACGTCCACGTGTACGGAGGCCAGTGTATTGCTGTGGAGGGTGTTGGTATGTTGGGCTACATTGGTGGTGCAATTGTGTCTTGTTAATGGGCGATGTTTTCCACTTTGGAATTTGGATAAGTGGAATTCATAATTACAAGTGGGTTTCCCCCCTTGTTTTTGATTTCTTCATTCTTGATTTTCTTTCTTCATAATTAGGGATGGCAGGGAGTTAAAATTTTAATTTATTGGGTCTGGATCATGTCTGAGTCCCCTAAAAATTTGGCTTATTTTGTGACTTGTGATTATAATGAAGACCAACGTCTTATGATTATATAAGCACTCGTTAAGTGAGTTTTGACTTAGCCAAGATTTCAGTTTAATTCAAGCAATTTTCTATAGGTTTCAGAAAAAACAAAAAGCAATTTTCTATAACCAACATTGAATATCACGTAGATGATGCACAAGAAAATCACTAGTTATTCAATTTCGCTATTATCGGAAATTCTATATATTAAGGCCGGTTCTTTTATACAGTTGGCGGTAGTGCGGCGCGGTGCAATGTGGAGGAAATATGGTAGATTGTGGTGGGTTGGGAAAAGTTATGGTAGATTATAGTGGAATATGAAAATTTTAACTTTTAATAAAAAAATAAATTAAATTCTCTAGTAGAATTCAGGTGTTTTGGCGTATGGAATGGGTATAAACAGACGCCATATAGGTATTGGCGTCTGATTTAAACAGACGAAAAAACCTTTAACGCCTTTTTTGAAAAGGCGTCTGTTTTTTCGCCTGTTTTAAATAGACGTTAAAAACGGACACTTTTTATGCAGTCATCGAGATGTTGTGTCAGACCAACATGGAGTCTGTTTAGGTCTTAACAGACGCCAATTCGCAGAAAAAAATGGCGTCTGTTAAGCCCCAAGCAGACGCCATTTGCCAATAAAAAAATATAAAAAAAGTGAAACGTCGGTAAAATTAATTACACTACACAATATAATTTATGGGTTGTAATTTTAAAATGGAGCAAATTAATATTTTTTTTTAATTTGTAAGAAAGTTGTATAAAAAGATTTATGGAGGCATAAATAACGGAAAAAAAACATTTTTACATTAATAAAAAATGATATATATCTCCCATTCATGCATGTACAATTTCATATATATATATATATATATATATATATATATATATATATATATATATATATATATATATATATATATATAGGGATGTGATATAATGAAAAGGGGTTTTTGTGAGCATGGAAGCATGAGACATCCTGACCATTGATTCCCAAATCAAGGGTAGGTGAAAATTTGTCATTTTATCTTTATTTAATGGGCTGAGTTGCTTTTTTTTTTTTGGATTGAGAGGTCTCACTTGAGTGAGTACCCCAATGTCAATCAATTGCAGCCATAGTCAAGCATGCTTCTCCTTTTCCTCACCCCAATGTCAATTAATTGCAGCCATATTCAAGCATGTTTCTCCTTTTCCCATAATTCATCCAGTCGACTTCTCACCTTATCAAGGCCATTCCCAATGTTCCTCCATCATTTCAGTTGATGATTCAGCCAAGAGCAATTGCAATATATCTCTCAAAACTCCAGCATAAACCCTAATTTAGTTTCCCAGACATCTCTCAAAACTCCTCTTCTCACTCTCACATTTGATTCAACCAAGAGCAATTGCAATATCTCTCTCAAAACTCCAACAGAAACCTTAACTTAGTTTCCCAAATACATCTCTCAAAACTCCAGAAGAATATTAAAGAGGTGAAGGGGTGCAATTCAGTTGCCCAGACATCAACATTCTGATCGTGAGGACGATTTGCTGCAGTTAGGAAGCCAACGATGGGTGGTGGGGGGTGATGGAACGAGGTAATCTGAGTAGTGTTTATGTAATATGATTTTTCGTCATGTGTTTTTCTTCGATTCTGTCAATTGTGTTGTGTGATTTGGATTATATGACGACTTTTTTATTCTAAATCTTGGATACATGAAAATCAGGTCAGCCCTAAAATTATGGTCATAACAGAACAGTTGGTGTTCGTTTGGATACATCTAGATGCTCATTTTCATTTTCCTTGATGATCATTTTATTGTGTGTAGATGTCCATTTTCACAATTGGGGTGTGCGTAGGTGTTCATAACAGAGCAAATAATGGTCGTAACAGAAAAGTTGGTGTCCTTTTGGGTACACCTTGAAAATGAGCATCAAGGTGTATCCAAAAGAACACCAACTTTCTATTACTAATGTTCATTTCAGTTTAACTTGATGTTCATTTTAGTTAACTTGATGTTCATTTTGGATACACCTTGATGCCCATTTCATTTTAACTTCATGGTCATTCACAAATTGGTGTTACTTTTGGTACACCTTAATGCTCATTTGCATTTTACTTGATGATCATTTCATACCAATTAAATGATCGTTTTATTGTGCAATTGTCAAGCGTCACTAATTGATCATGTGGTATTGAATTGTCACGTTGTTTGCCTTGATGTTCATTTAAGTCGGACTTTATGATCGTTTCGCTTTAACTTAATGATCATTTGATGGGTGCTCATTTCTATTGTGTACTTGTTAATCGTCATTTTGTTCATGTGGTATTGAATTGTCACGTTGTATGCCTTGATGTTCATTTCAGTCAGAGTTGATAATCATTTCGCAATAATTTAATTGATCAAACATTTCTACCCTAGCAGCCCATTCTGCCCTGATAACCCTCCTACTCGGTTCAAACCTCTCGTACATCAAACGGCGATGTGGGGGCCCATCCATAATGTACGTTAATCTATTCATGAATTTAATTAATAATAAACATCCGTTTCAGTACTAAAAAATTAATGATAATAAATTATTCAGTACGTGATTAAATTCATAATTATAATAGTTTATGTTTCATTGTATTATTCAATAACGTACTTATTACATATTATCAAATTCGTCCAAACTCAACACTTTTTTATGGCATCTACAACTAAGCTATGTCACCAGGCAAGAGGATCCTATTATTGTCCAAGGAGAGTGTGTTCGTTAACTATTAATCTATGGCTGAAAAAGACTTTCATGAGTTGTACCGATTTCTTTTTTATTTGTCTGGTTCCCAAAAAGTAGCGCAATCTCAACAGTGAAATTGCGCGAGGTCTACAGTGCTCTGGGTGTTAGAAGAGTCTCAGATTAAGTACAATGCAGTGTTTTTATTGTGCAGCCTAGTGGGCAGCAAGACAATGTGGGTCTGAAAGAGAAGTTTGTAGTAAATGGTCTAATAAAAATTGTGTTAGGATTTCCCTGTCATGTAGGATTCATAGGTCCATCAAAGTAAGGCACGATGCTGCAAATTCAATGCTTTGATGGACCTATGAATTCTACATGCAAGAAAGCCCAACACGATTTCTATTAGACCCTTTACTACAAGCTTCTCTTTCAGACCCACCTTGTCTTGCTGTCCACCAGGCTGCACAATAGAAGCGATGCATTGTAATGAATCTGAGACGCTTTTAACTCCCAGAGTACAATAGATCTCGCGCAATTTCACTGCTGAGATTGCGCTACTTTTTGGGAACCAGATAAATAAAGGAGAGTCGATACGACTCATGAAAGTCTTTTTCAGCCATAGATTATCAAGTCACAACACACACTCTCCTTGGACACCAACATGATCCAAACTCAACCTCTTTTTATGACATATACAACTAAGATACTATAAATATAAATTTCTAAACTACATACCATCACAAATAACCTATTTACTAATTATGTAGTAACTGGTTGTTGAGTACTTAAGTTAGTAAATGGATGTGACATAATTATTTATATAATTTATGTCTTCATTTGGAGTTATTAGTGGTTAAGTTAGCAATTAGGTTGGATTAGCAACAAATTTCCGCTACCAACTTTAAAGGACAACTCACTTACTAATAACAACCAAAATCATCCAAACTCAACCTCCTTTCATGACAACTATATATAAACTACTCGGAATAGTATACCAACTTAATCCTCTGTACTAACATCACAATTAACCAATATACTTATTCCATGACGTAGTTCCAAATGCTTTTGAAGCATGCTAAACAACATTTCAAAAGTTGAGGATGATATTCCCCAACTTTTCAATTTGTTGATTGGCGTCAAACTACAATGAATTTCTTGGAAAATGTACTTGGTGACATTACCCTAACCCATATTAATTACCCTAACCCTAAAGAAACTATTCATAATTAATTACGTACGTACACAAAACAATTTTTCACAAACATTACCCTAACCCATACTATTCTATGCATGCTCCTAATTTATACCCATAAACAAACAATTAATCTATTTAACAATTTCCAAAAATCATACCGGAGCCAACGTACTTAATTACAAATTAAACAATAAATAGTTTATAATTATTCACTGCGTACATACAAATTAAATAATAGTTTATGTATAGTAATTTTTTTTTATAGTATTAACTTCTTAACTAAAAAAATTAAATTATAAATTCAAAACATACAAATTAAACTAAATGTATTCATAATTGTATATTACGTCCACATGTTAACTAATTAATGAAATCATTTTTACAATTCCTAAAAATCATCCTAAAATATAACATATTTATACTCAATCGAACACATTATTATTTCCCACAAATTTAAGACATAGAAAACATACAAAATTCATATTACATATTAATATTTATCATAATTCTCAACTTAAACATATTTTACATCCATTATTATTATTATTATTATTATTATTATTATTATTATTATTATTATTATTATTATATATATATATATATATATTTGCACAGTAAATATAATTATTCATATTTAAATTTACCACAAACCATATAAAATTCAATATTATGCTCATTCTAAACATATTTATACTTCTTAACATTATAAATTAAAACTAAAACTAAAACCTAAACTAAAACATACACGCAATTAATTAAACTAATATAAAACATACAAACAATATTTAAATTCAATAAATCTACGTTAGGAACCCTATTTTCACACTTAAAATTCTAATTCAACATCCAAAATATATTACAATTCATACAAATTAACTAAAAGTACTCAATTTTTCAACTTATATGCACTCAACTAAAATTAAACTCAACAAAAACTCAACAAAAATACAAATATTAAAATTATTTGTTTTTCATCATATTTAATTTATAAATTAATCACTTTCATAATATTAATCATATTATAACAGATCTGAAACAAAAACAACTAATAAAATTACCAGATTTTTGTTGAACTGGCGGCGTGGAGGGAGCGCTTCTTCAATCTCTCTTGCTGGCTCTCCTTCTTCTTCGACGTCGACAATGGCAGAATGGAATTGCACAACGAATTCTTTTCCCAGTTTAAACCAACTTGGCGTCTGTTTTAAGAAATAACAAATGCCCAACTGCCCTATTAAGTACCGCGGCAGTCGAGGCGCACAGTGAGTCAGAGAGGCGTACAAATTTGAATCTTTTTTTTATTTACTCAACAGGCTGGCGTCTGTTTTCAGCCTAAACAGGCGTCTGTTTAGGCTGAAAACAGACGCCATCCTGTTCAATAAATAATAAAAAAAAACTTTGGAAAGTGTTGTTTGCTGAAAATGAAAAAACGGTAAATTATATTAGATATAGGTTGGCGTCAGTTATACACAAACATACGCCTATTTACAATTTATTTATTTATTTAAATCTATTTCTTTGGTTTAGCGTCTGATCCTTTAACAGACGTCATTTTACAGTCGCTAAATCACCCAAATTCTACTAGTAATTAGAAAAAGTAGATTGTAATGGGTTGTGGTGGAACATGGAAAGCTGCGGTGCGGTGGGGCACCGCAGCCTACCAACCGTATAAAAGAACGGAGCCTAAATGAAAGCTGATTTTGTTATTTCTCATATATAATGATGATATCCTTACATAGTATAAAGATGCTTGTTTTGGAGGGGGAGGACCAAAAATATTTGACACTCAAATTACTCTTTTGCCCTCAAATATCCACAATAAGTGGGTTAAATAATATAAGTGGGTCAAATATCCTTACATAATATAAGTGGGTTAAATATATGGGTCTGACATATTTCTGGTTTATGTAAATATGAGTTAGGTATATTTCGGATTCAAGTAAATATGATTACGTGTATTTCGAGTTCGGGTCAATACAAGTCATGTATATTTCGAAATCGACTAAATACGTGTTGGATATTATTTAACAATAAAAAACGCTAAAAAACTTAACATATGACAATTTTTAAAGCGTCATAATTTTTATGAGTATGCAAACAAAATTAGTGTGTATTGTATTCGAAAAATGAACATAGTATTACATATAAAATTATGAATACTTGTATTGTTGTTTGTAATTTTTCATACTTACTGAAATCCAAGGTAAATTAAAATATGATTAATAAAATATATTTTATGTGCATTATTACTACAAATATATATAATAAAACTGTAATTTCTAACCCGTGTTACAGTAGATAAGGAGTCTATCAAATAAAACTTTTTGTCCAAACGGCTATCCAAACGGCCAAACCAATCAATTCGGGAAATGGATTAAATACGTGTTGGTTGTATATCTAGATAAGGTAAATACGGTCTGGTATATTGTGGGTTCTAGTAAATACGAATTAGGTGTATTTCGAGTTCAAGTAAATATAGGTTAATTGTATTCCGGGTTGGGGTCAATACGGGTAAGGTATATTTTCATCGAATTAATTCGGGTTGGATATAATTTGACAATAAAAAATGCTAAGAGTCTTAACATACAATCATTTTTAAATCATTATAATATTTACGAGTATGCAAACTAAATTAATGTGCATTGTTTTTTAAAAAATGAACGTAGTATTACATATAAAATTATAAATACTTATATTGTTGTTTGTAACTTTTCATACATATCAAAATCTAAGGTCAACTAAAATGTGTTTAATATAATGTATTTGATGTGTATTAGGACTATTAGCACACCAAATATATATATGAGTAAATTATAATATATTTGGCGGGTGGAAAGGTGGAATAGAGTGGATAAATAGGATAATGATTGAGAACCTAAGTCACATCATTTAAGTATATGAATTTTAAAATATATTGCTTATAATTTTTACTCAGGTATTGTAAGTAAGACAAATCATATCAGTAACATTATTTATTAAATAATGAATTTTTAATTAGATATTATTTAAAATAGGTAAGAAAAAATTAATAAAGTGAAAAAGGTGGAATAAATTTATCACACATTAAAAGAGAACAGGACCCTAACCCGTCAGTAGGACGGGTCACAAACCTAGTATTAGAAAATGTTGACTAGATAATTTATTTTCAAAAACTTTTATGCACGAGCTTATTTGTAAAATCAACGTATGTATATAAAATTAGAAAATCTTTCTTAAATCATTAATTTTTTAATTTAGTAGATTAAATATTAGTTTTTTTAATTTACTAATGTTTTATTAGGCAATATGGATAAATGCAAGCTTATTGATAGTTTCTTTAAATCATTCTCAATAGCGTCTAAAAAAAACACTTAATATAAATATTGAAATAAATGGTTACGATGATAGAAACTATGTGTATGTATTATAAACTTCTTGAAAAAGGAATTATTAAACTTCCAAAGTCGAAGCGTCCAAAATGAAGTTGGAAGAATCAATAACCCTAAATACTACAAGTACCATAAGATCATTAGTCATATGTTGAAGAAGTGTCAAACTTTTAAGGAGCTTGTCATGAGACTTAAAAATAAAGGTAAAATATTGTTCGATGAAGACGAGAGCAATGGATCTGATTGAACTTATTGCAAGTTTTCAAGTCGAGTTAAAAAAAAAAAGAGAACTCGCAAGTAAAAAATTCAAGACTTCCAAGTCATCCAAATCAAAACTGATCACAAAGTCCAAATTCAAAACTTTCAAGAAAAAAAGACTCTTAAATCATCAAGTTAAAGATTCCTCAGTTAAAATCCAAGACTTCCAATTCATCAACACCAAAAAGTCACATGTCAAAATCCAAAATTTTTAAGAAAAAGACTCTCAAGTCACCAAAATTAAAGACTCCCAAGTCAAAATCAAAGACTTCCAAGTCACCAACACCAAAGACTCATAAGTTCAAATTCCAATTTTTCAAGAAAAATACTCTCAAGTCACCAAAATTAAAGACTCCCAAATCAAAACCTAAGACTTCCAAGTTATCACCACAAAAGACTCGTAAAGTCCAAATTCAAGATTGTCAATAAAAAAAACACTCAACCCATCAAAGTTAAAGACTCCTAAGTCAAAATTCAAGACTTTCAAGTCACTAAAGCAAGAGACTCCCAAGTCCATGACTTACAAGTCAATAGAATGCAAGACTTTCAAGTTCAAGTAGTTTAAACTCCAGACTTTTAAGTCAAATACTATCAAGTGAACAAAGTTCAAGATTCAAGTCATCAAAGCTTGTTGAATTTCCAAGGTCAAGACGTTCGAGCCATCAGAGATAAGTATCAAGCGTTTAAAGGAAAAAGGCAGACTCATGGGAGGGGGGCTTGGTTATTGCTCAAGATGGGTCGAATTGATTTCGTCAACTGAGGAGGACAATCAAATATCACATCTTATCTTTGAATCACCAAGATATGTTCAAGACAATCTGAATTGATGTCCACAACTGAGGAGGACAATCAAAGGTCACCGCTTGTCTTCTAATCGCCAAGATATGCCCAAGACGGGCCGAATTGATGTTCCCAGCTGTGGAGAACAATCAAATGTCACTGCTTATCTTCTGAGTGATAATTCAAGATGTGTCAAATTAATTGAGGGGAGACACTCAAAGGCCTAGCGTCTCTCAAGTTAGCAAATGGTCCCAAGTTTGCAAATTTTGTATAAAAGATGACCACTTTCAAGTCTGCAAATTTTATACAAGACTGCTCGTGCTCGACATATATGATTTTCAACTTGAGACTATTAATTATGAAATGGTCCAAACATTGAATTCTTATCCAAAAGAAAAAGCGGAGTTGAAAAAAAAAAATCAAGAAAGCCATCCTTACAATGTAAGTCTAATCATAAACTAATGCTCCATGATAATTTGGTTCTAATTAAACAAATACGTGCATCCTGACACTCATTCATACGCAAATAAGAAGAGATCAATGGGATTAATAAAAAGGGTGTAATGGCAACAAACTTTACCTGATTAATGTCCCATGATAATTTGTCTGTGATTGATCATATTCTTACAATCAGATGATGGGACATGATTAGGCCATTGTGAATTGTGCTCTGATTTCAAACCCATAATATCTTATCAAATCATGATCAAATCAGAGTCAAAGTAGGGGTGCAATAGTGAATATTTAAGGTGAAAGAGCTAAACCACACACCCAATTGCTTTCTTGCAAAACCCTCACACAAAGCTTTATTTTTTATTTTTTTTGGTGGGAAGGTGGGGAAAAACCCCAAATTAATCAAAACTTAGAAACGACCTTAATACATGGGATATACTCCACGGGCCTTCATACGGTCCACATGGAGAAGATATTGCACCTCCATAGGAGGTTCATCAAAAATGATTAAATTCATATCATTGTTTTCTAGAGCTAATTTGGCCAGTTTATCGACCACTTGGTTTGCCTTTTGGGAGCATGGTAAGACTTGAACCTCCCAGCCTTCCATAGTCAGCCAAACTTGCATTGATTAATAAGGCTACGAAGTCCAGCGTGTTGAAAGTGCACTGCATTAGTTCTCATATGAAACACCAACATGGAGTCTACCCTCAATTTCAGCCTTTGTGTAACGACCCACCCTAAACCCGTATTAATTAAGGCCCTAAGTATGTTCATTAGCCGAATTACGCTAATTACAGTTTCTCTATTTATGACGTGTTTATTGTTATACTGGTTGTTACATTTTTTTTCTCTTTATTTATTTATGCGTGACAGGTCTCGAGCAAGGCGATGGTTAATGGGTTAATTTTATGTTATCTTACCTTACGAACATTATTTTGAGGTTATGAATATTTTACGATAAGTTATATAACTTATTTTATGTTCTAAAATGTTTACGTTTAAAATCGAGGAAGGTTATATTATTCTCAATTCCGTTTCTTTTACGATTTATACTACTCGATCCACCTAAGTACATTTTATGGCCCAAATTATTTTATTAGTATGTTCTATCAATTTAGTGTACGTAATTTTAATCATAGTATTCCACCCACTTTTATTCCAAGGAAATTTTATTTAGTTGTATACTAAATTTATATTATCAAGTTTATGTTATAAATTTATTTGGGTTGTTTACCAATTATTTTACCTAACTAAATTACAACCGTAATTATCTAAGTTAATTATTATTAGAAGAGTTAATTATTTTAGGGGTGTATTTATATGTTGGGGGGGGGGTTAAAGGGGGTTTATTTTCCATTTCCAAATCAGATTTTATCACAGCTCTCAAACACACTCCCTCACCCTCTCCTCTCTCCAGCCGTGCACCACCCCTCCTGCCGCCCTCCCTGGTGTTTTCCGGCGAGCTCGCCGGCGCCGACGGCCACCCATGCCGGCCACCGTTCCTTCCCCCCTTCTCCTGTTCAATCTCTCACCTCAAAGTTCAAGTGGTATAATCTCAAACCCTAACCCAATTCTTTTGTTTATAATCTGAAATTCTGCATCCAATTTATGTTTTCTTGATGTTTTTTTATCTCCTTTATGTTTATCAAGCATGAATTTAAGTTGTGGTTAAGTTAGGGTTTGAATTGGTAAAGAGATGCATGTTAATTTGGTGAAGGGTGGAAGTAATTCTTGTTAGCTCTTGATGAGTAAAGAAAGTTCTAACTTGCATATGGATTTTAATGGCTAAATTGATGATTTAGGGGCTGTCTGGAAGTGAGTTATATGTTATTTAAGTTTCTACTCTTGGATGATATGAATTTGGGGTGGAATTGTTAATTTATGGGCTAATTTAAGTGTTGGATGTTTTTGCTTGTGTAATCTATGGTTGCATGTGAGTTTTGTGAGCTTGGTTGAGTATTCTTTGAGCTTTTAATTCTGGAAAAACTATGAGTAAGGGCTAATTTGAGGTTTGGGTAAGAATTGATGCAAGTTGAGGTCAAAGAAGAGCATGCATGTTAAATTAAAACGCCAAAGAAGTTTCTGTTTTGATGTCTGATTTTTACAGAGGTTATGAAATGGGAGTTTTGCCCAGATTTTTACTGGAAATGGTAGTCCAAGTCTTTAGCTAACTATAGGCTTTGAAATTTCGACAATCCAGCATGTATAGCCCGAGTTACGACCAAAACCGTGAAGGTGTACCTTGTTATACGTTTTTCTGAGTCAGTAGGTTGATAGGCAAATTACGTCAGTTTAGGGACCTTATTGGCTCTGAGAGTGAACATAAAAGTTTTAGGTCATTCTTCAAGCTTTCCGGAAACATAAAGTTTACGGCCATACGATATCGGGAGAGTGAGATATGAAGCTATGTTCAGGGACCGACCAACAAGTTTCTGCCCAGAAATTTTATTGCTATTTTAGCCTAAAATGTGCAAATTGGGTCTTATAAGGAGTTCTTATGAGTTTGTAACCTTTGTAGTATTGTTAAGATAGTTTGGATGAGTTTCTAAGATAATTTAAGCTAGATTGATGTTGAGGAATACCGCCTAAAGGATTATAGATACCTTAGCAAACCATGGATTTAATGAGTGAGTTTTGGGATTTGTTTAAGTATTGTTGTTGGCTAAAGGGTACACATGTGTTCTTAGCAAGATTATAAGTCCTTCTATGTCAAAGTAGCCATAAGCTCATTCTTTCATTATATCTGATTCACCGTTCATCGATCCATAAATCGTTTCCAAATCCATAAACACGACCCTACCTAAATTTCCGTCGTTACGACGTTTCTTCACGTTTTCATTAAGCGAATAGTTCCTTTATTGAACCTTCAAGTACTCTAATTCTATGTTCCTTCAAGCCAATGGTTGAGAATGCCTCATAAGTCATGAACCTTCTCTAATCCTATTCAATCTTCACCATGAGTTCCACTCTAAGTTTTTAAGCCGTTTATAAATTCTTCTTGCACTGCTTCTGTCCGGGCCGTTTTCCGAGCCCTTCCTTTCATTTCTAGCTTTTGGGCCAGTTGACAAAATTGTCGGGCATGATTTTTCCTTTTCGAAAAGTATTCGTTTGCAAAAATCTGAGTTTTCTAGCCCAAGTTATCGCCGAAACGGCGAATTACTAAAATCTGAAATTTTATTTCCTTTCTTACCTTTTATGAGACAAGTTTAAGTATTTAGTTCTATTTTATGTAATTACACGAACCTTACCGATTTCTCTACGCTCTCATTACAAATTCCTTATAGTTTCCAAGTCGCCCACGCCATCTCAAGCTCGAGGCTCGTCGTTAAAGCTTTCGTCTAATCCAAGGTACGCGAATTGTCCAACTCTTCGCTCCTTTATGTTTACGGTTTATCCTAAGTTTATGCTTTTATGATTATTTCATGGTTTTAAGTGGTCCCATTTTATGTATTCTATGTTTTATGTTCTAGCTAGTTATGAGAAAGTGCTAGCCTTTTGATGCTCCTGATCAGAGTGTCCTAGACCTGGCCAGTGTCGACTGCTTAGCAGTCACCCATTCCAAACTTAGATCGGTTTGGGCATGCGCGTGTGTGAGATGCTTTGGCATCGATCGTAAGGGACCAAAACTGTTGACTTTATGTGTTTACTTCTAAATTCATGTGACATGTTCTTTATGATTTCAAGCTACTTCAATCATGTTATCCCCTTCCCGTTTTCAAAATGAATTTAAACGCCGGCACTAAAACCGTTTTCGAACGGTTTGACGTGTTGGAGGTTTACGTGCTGAGTGTTTCCCCACTCACTTTTATGTTGTTTTAATGTTTTGCTTTAGGAGGTCCGAGCTCCCAAGGTAAAGGCAAAGGCAAGCAAGGGTAGACACGTGTTGCAAGCAAGGTAGTCATGGTTGAAAGTATTTTGGTCGACTTGGGTGTCGCACGTTTTAAAGTGCCCATTCTTAAGGAAGAAGGATTGTTCTTGTCCTTTGTAATGGTTGTTTAAAGTTTGATGGTTATGCTTTGGAGATTCATCTTTAAGTATGAAGTTATGTTTTGGAAGTATAGTATGTAATGTTTATATGTTTTAATGATGTTCTTTTGGGTTGTTGCCTTGTCCTGAGTGGGGACGGCGGTAATACCTCCACCCTAAGGTGTTCCGCTGCGCTAATCACAGGTTTAGTATGAGTTGTTGTGTTAATTTTGTGGTTAAGGGTGTTGGGGTGTTACACTTTGGATGTTCATTGCCCTTGTTATCTTGAGACCTTCAGTCACAACTTCGAGCTCCGCCATCAGTGCCGTCTTTGTTCCTAGGGCCTTATTAAAGCCTCGAAACCAGTCACACAAGGCTTTATTAAAAGAGAGCAATTGATGTTCTCACACAAGGTGAAGATTTTAGGCCAAGATTTTGCAACATCTCCATATATAATCAAACACCTCACTCAAATTGTAGATTCAATAATATTTTTGGCAATTGGCATGAATTAATAAGACAAATTGCCTTAACGAGTTAATATGTCAATCAAATGGATGTTACTGTGCCCACATGATTCCAAGCTTCTTTTTAAGAGCATGTGCAATGTCCATTCCAATTTTTTGGAATTTTACTGGTGATCTACCTTTCACATCATATACAATTCTAATTTTTAGAACTTTATTTTATCTATCCTACACCCTTTAAGAACTCATTCCACCTTTTTAACTTAAAAATATTTAATATATTACCTTTCTTTTTTTAATAATAAAATATAGTAACTTTCCTTTTTTTTTATAATTTGTAATGGAATAAAAAAATGAATAAGCAGTCTTTGTCAAAGATTGTGTGTGGGTGAATGTGGGATTATAAACAATAAAAGTGAGGAACTTGTCTAAGAATGAGGCAGTGTTCCAAAACGTGTAAAAACCCAATTGTGAGAATGGCTGCATGCCTTTCCCACGCCACCCAATGCCAACTCAGCATAATTTCATCTTTCATGTGAAGCGATGTCCATGCTCTTAGTTAGTGAAAAAGGATATTGTAAAATCTCTATATTTCTAATTAATTCCATCAAAATTTTATGGGATTTATTTGGATAAATCAGGGAGATTTTTTGCTATTTTATCAAGTCAAAATTGACTTAAGTAATGTACAAGTTCAAACATTGCAATTTCATGTTCAAGTTTCAAGACCTAACCGCGACCATTACTATCAAGTCGTAAGCGTGATAAACTCTCGAGCAGGCATTTGTAAAAGGCATAAATTCATTAGCCAATCAAGACTCGTCACGTGGCAATTAAAATAATTTTAATTCGACCAATTATAATTCATCATGTGTCAAAATTAATTATGGTGGATCATTTAACGATAAACTAAATAATATTATATTTTGGCCTATTAAATTATGTCAAGTGTCATAGTGAAACATAAATATTTGTGCTTTTTTAAAAGGAGTTAAATGGACCCAAATGCTAGCCCAAATCTATGTAATATATAAAGCCAAAGGGGTTTATTGTACGCAAATTTCACTTTGCCCATTTTACCCTTGGCTATTGATAAATTGTAAGGATAAAATAGTAATTACAATATTTTTTATTTGCATCAAAATAGTTATCAAAAAAATTGTTACCATCAAGATTTGAACTTCTAATGCAAAGGAAAACTTTCAACTTCTATACAACTACACAAACATAATTTTTGTTATAGTATTTTTTTTTTTATATATACTCTATTTCTCTCTCACACATTGGAACCGTCATTTACTTTTTTTTTTTGGGTTTCTATTTTCCCTAATTTACAATATACTATTATATTATTTTGTTTAATCTTTTTAAGGTTCGTATGTTGTTATCTAATATTATTTTAATTTTTGATGTTTTGTGCAAAGTATAATATTAACTTTAATCACCATTGTTTCTTTAGAAAAGATTCAATTTCATTAAAAAAAAAATCATTACTACATTATACCTATTTTCCTCTCCAATTCCGTGACTTATTATATTTTTATGTCATAAGTCAACACACTTAATTGTTGAATTAGTTTTTATTCACCTATTTATGTTTCTTTATAGATTAATTATAAACAAGGCAATTAGTCAATAATCTTATTTCTCAATTAACATCCCTCAAACCTCTCCTCCTCCATTGTTCATGTTTATTCTCACTCTCATTCATTAACTAATTATTTTCCTATTATTTACTAAAAGAATCAAAATTATAAAATATATCTAATATATTAACTTAAGGTTAAGTTAAATCATGCATATATAAATTTTTCTATTATTAAATGAAAATAAGAAAAATCATAATATCTACCTAATAATTTGATTGATGTTAAATTAAATCATGCATGTGTGTGTATCATAGAGTGACTGAGAAAAAGATAGAGATGTCAGAATTTTATTTATACAAATATACTTTAAATTAAAATTATTTCAAAAGTAAGTACATAATATAATTTATATCTTTTTATTCATAGATTGTCGTTACATATCAGAGTTAGATTATCTCTGATAATCTTTTTTTTTTTTATTTTAGTTTTGGAAAAATTTCTTATGTATTATGTTTTCTTATAAGACAAGATTCTTAATTAACTAAGAAATGTTTGTTTTATCATTTTGTTATTCTAAGTTGCATAATTGCCTTCTTTTAACATTAAGTAAATCCAATATCGCAAATAAATAATAGAAACGTAATGATTCGTTAAGGTATTCGATAATTTTTTTCCACATAGAAATTAAAATCATGTAAAAGTTAAAAAAAAACTATCACGGGGAATTGAAGATTATATCTATAATGCATAATTGTTCATACTGAGAGTAAACGAATAATAACGAATAATATTGCTTCCGAGTCACTATATTTTTTATTTTGAACATGTTCATTCCAACTTATTTTGATAGAGCTTATTACGAGTTGAACTTATCTAAACTTATTTTGAACTTATTATACTGAACTAACTTGAACTTAGCTGTTTGATCTTATTTGAATTTATTTGAATTTATTTGAAAGAGTTGTTTTGCAAATTTATCTTGAACTTATTTTGAGAAACAACTGAAAAGAAGATAATTTTAACTACACTGACCCACCAACATCCATCATGCATGAGCCAAAGTTGAATTATAATTGAAGATTTTTATTTTTAAGCAAAACAAGCTTTGATTCGCAGGCATTGCGTGCATCAATTGTTATATTTATTTATTTATTTAGTGTGTGTATATACACACAATAAACAAATAAATTTAAAAATCATTGCATGCAATGCGTGCGAATCAAAACTTGTTCTCTATAAATAGAGACCATTTTCCTTCATTTTAGGGGGTTGAAAAACATCCAAAGAAAGAACTCACATACTCTCTCTCTCAAAGACAAGAAGCAGAACAAAGTTTAAGCTCGTGTCGTTCATTCGTGGGAGATTAAATCACTTCTCTTGATCGGGATCAAGTCTCTACGACCCTCGTTCAAGACCAAATTCATCCAAGTTCACATTCACTCAAGACCATATTTATCGAAGCTTATATTAATCCAAAATCATATTCATTCAAGTTCATTCAAAGAGATCGAATCGGAGGAGTTACATTTCCATTTTGTAACAAATACATAGAGATTGTACCCAAAATTATTTGAAATTAATATAATCATATTTGTTCACTAATTTTTTGTGTTTATTTATTTAGACCCGAAAACTTGTGATTTACAAGTAAGAGTGTGTTTGGTTGGGATGAAACCCATTTTTCGGTGTTTGGTGACCGGAAAATGGAGAAATTGATTTTCCAAGAAAATGATTTTCTTCCACCCATTTATAATTATTTTCTTAACTCCAACCTAATGAAAAATATTTTCTTCTTCTGCCACTCCCCCCCCCTCTCTCTCTCTCTCTCTCTCTCTATCTATCTATCTATCTATCTATCTATCTCTATCTCTATCTTTTCTTTTTGTCTCTCCCTTTCCACTACTCTCTCTCACACACGTATTTTAATCTGTCTTCCTATTGTTAAACATGTGAAAATCGTTTTCCAGGAAAATAATTTAAGAAAATAAAACAAAACTATAGAGGCATGTCTGTCATATATTAAGAAAATAAAACAAAATTAAGATTACGTTTACCATATATTCTATAGAGAGACTGTCTCATTGTAAGATTATCATGAAATGAATTTCTTTTACTACGGTCTACTCAATATTTTATTATAGCTAATAAGTTACATTAGAATGGTATTTTTTTGTTAGAGTATAAAAGCATCATTGTGCCTACAACTATCAGCTTAAGCTTTTGGTTGAGATGGTTCCACAATTTTTAATACCGATAAGATGTAACTAATAATTTTAGCCATCTCAAACAAATTGTTTATCGGGATTTTTGCTTTTTGGACCCTGTATTTCGGGGGTATTTACATTATGGACCCCTATGTTTCAAAGTTTGCAATTTGAACCCTGTATAATATGGGCCAAAAATATTTAGCCCAAACTTAAGTTGGGCTCCGATTTGCCTAGTGAACTGACCGATTTGCCCTTATGCCATTTATTCATTTCTCTCTCTTGTTTCCTTTTCCTTTTCCTTCTTCTTCCCCGTCTCCCTCCTCTTTCTCTATCTATCTCTCTAATTCTTTCTCTTTCTCCTTCTTCTTCCACGTCATGGCCTCTTCTTCTTCTTCTTCTTCTTCTTCTTCTTCTTCTTCTTCTACTCTACTGCTGTTGTTACTGTTACTGTTGCTTCTTTCTTCTTCTTCCTCTTCTCTCTCTCCACACTTATAGTTATGCTCATTAGAATCCAATTTCTCATTTTTATGTATGTAGCGATGATGGGTTTGCATTTGGACGTTGGATTTATCGTTTATGTCGCGAAATTCTGTTATGTTGGAAGTTTTCACTCATTCTGTTGATTGTTTTGCCGCCATGGTTGGGTTACTTTGGTGCCCGCCAACTGTTCGACGAAATGCCCGACTGAACTGAGGTCACTCGACTCTGGTTTTTGAGCAAGCAGGGCGCCATTGTTGAGCAAGCAGGGCGCCATTTTTGTCCCCGAACCTCTCTGTGATTCATGTGTATGTATGCTGCCAGTATTTGTATCCCAAGCTTTTAATTTTGTTAATGGATGAGCGCTGCGAAGTTTCCATAGCTCCGGAGGTGCTGCTCGACTTACCAAATTTGCTCTCCACCCGCCTAAATGTGTAAGAGAGATTTGATATTGCTTTCATTTCGTAATTAGGTTTGTAGTTCTTGTAATTGTTGTTTATTCATCAGTAAATCAGTTTGCTTGGTGAAATATTTGGCAAATCGAGTTGGATTGGTTGAGTTTTGGCATGACAGAAGTCAAGTATTTCATCCTGATTGTAACTGAGTATTGCTTGCTTCTGAGTTGGGATTTCACAAGATCTTGTTATTACCAGAAAAAGGAATTGAGGGAAAATGCGGAGCCATCTTCGGAGCCATTGTTGAACAAGCAGAGGAGAGAGAGGTGAGTGAGGGGCGTGGAAATGTTTGACATAATTGAAGGGTAACTTCGACAGTTCAAAAATAATCTAGGGGCAATTTTGGAAAGAAAAATCGTTCAAACTACAATAAGGGCCTCTTTTGGCCGGACCTCTCTAGTTATGCCCAAAGTGTTGCCGGAATCAAAGTACAGGGTTCAAATTGCAAACTTTGAAACATGGGGGTCCATAATGTAAATACCCCCAAAATACAGGGTCCAAAAAGCAAAAATCCCATTGTTTATCAACCTTATATTTAACGTTGTACATCACCACAAAGTTGTACGTGGATCTCAAAATAGATTCATAGAGAGTTAGTCTCACATAAGAGTTATGGTACATCAACATGTAGAAGATGATTTATGTGCCACTCACATTTAAGAAAAAAAGAAAAAGAAAAAGAAAAACAAGTAGCAGTGTAACTAGGGTTCCAAGCTTGATAAATGGTACTAGGAAGTTGTAGTCTTATGAAATCTACTAGCATATTAGCTAGTAGCTAGCTAGTTCCTAGATAGTGAAATGACCAAATTGACCAACTTGAGTGGTTGTTTGGAGAGAAGATGGTCAACAATCCTAGCATACCTAATGAAGAGTTGATCCACAATTCCTCTTCCAAAATGATGGACCAACATAGACTCAGTCACAGCTCTGTGCATTTTTGCAATTCTAACTCCTCTTGTTTTTTCAGATGACTCCATTGCATTTCCTCCATCCCACTCAACTTCAATGGCCTCAAATCTATCCAGTGAAAATGAAGCATCTTCTTCTACAATTTGCTTTAGTTCTTCAATGCAAGGAGCATAGTATGGTACATTCACATAATCTACCTTCTCCTCTTCAATAAGGCCCTACAATAACAAGATATATATTATGATTGAAATTTTTCAAACAAAAAAATGAAAGAGTAGTCAAATAATAACTTTATAAAGAATTTTTTGATTTAGTCCAAATTCAGCCACTATTGGACCCAGTCATATTAAGAAAATATGGAAAGGAATTCAATAATAGAAGAAAATGAAGAACAGAACACAAACCTTTTTTTTTTAGCTACAAACTTTAATGTCATTTTTTATTGAACCCATAAACTTTAAGTTCTACAAAATTAACAATTAAAAACAAGGATCCTATATAATGTGTAGTTTTTGGATTAAGTAATTTAATGAATCCTTGATATCGAACCTAATGTTAGGATTTAATCCTAGATCCATTTACAAATGGATCATAAATCCTAAACACAAGGTCCAGGATCCATAAATTTAGGATCCATCATGAAAGCCCTGAATATAACGGATTTGGATCCGGGTAACCAATTTGAAAGTACGCTATCATCACTTTGTGCGATTGGACAACAATAATCTAGACTTTGAATATGTATACTAATTGTCCCAAATTTTGACAAAGTGTATTTTTTGGTAGCAAATCTAATTACTCCATATTTTCACTTTATCATTCTTTTATAGTATCAAAATTTTCTAATTTTTTCAGTTTAGTCTCTACAATGGTTATGAAGTGCAGTTACCGAAAAAAATTTCAGACTTTTTTTTCGAAAACTTGAAATTATTATGATTTTTTAAGGAATAAAGGGGCGCGGGGAATCATAAATTTTATTAAAAAAATCGAAAAAAAAATTGAGAGAAAGTTTGTAAATTCACCACAAATCGTGGAGAAGTGTTGTACTAAATTTGTGACCAAACACAAATTGAAATCCTCGATATTTAGGGAATGCACTAAGTGATAGCCCAAAGAAATATAATTTGTGAAAATGTAGAATTTTCATTTTCCAATATATTAAAAATAATTAAGGTTGGATATAATTAAGGGAGTAGTTAAGTACCTCAGAAACCATAGTTTTGAGGGCGTGGGCAATGAGTTCCCAAGGGCCACTTGCTTGTTCACAAGTAGGGTCAGTTGAAGTCCTTCCCATAAATGCAAGTACCATGCGACCTCCAGGAATCACTTCTTTTGATCGACATTTCAAAAATGACATAAAATCCTCTCTGAACTGTGCTGTATATGCATTGATAACGGCTTTTGTACTTGTCTTTGATAAATATATCTTTCCTTTGTTCACCATTTCCACATTCTTTTTACCATCTAATCCCGCTGGAACCTACACAAAATACTTTTTTCTTAACAAAAAATTCAAATCCCAATATTCAATTATATTATTTTGTCCCATCTTCTAATTATCCTTGCCTTAATTAAAAGTATTAATACAATACTTTTAAATTTAAAAAAATGAGCCACAAAGCACTGAAAGTTAAAACATCCTTTAAAAGGAAAATGGATAATCATTTTAGACAAAGACAATGTAACAGTTTCTTTGACAATTCTTCTTTTTCTATATGTTTCAATCACTTTAGCCTATATGCTAATTAAAAAACTCTGAAATTTTACAATTCTTCTCTTCATATTTCAAAAACAGATTCTCTTATTTAATTTCTAAAGAATCTAGCTACTCCATTGTTCCCATCAATTCTCACTTAAAATTATTTTCACAATCTCAAAGGTTCATATGTTACTAACATAACATAATAATCTATTTAAAATTACAATTTTACAACTTAATGATAGTATTTTGCATAATTAATCAAATGATAATATTTTTTATATGATAGAATATCATTATATATGTTGAAAAATTATTATAATTAAATTTTTAAAAATTTTAACTAATACATATATGAAGGTGATTATAAAGTAGGGTAGAAATAGCAATTACTATTTAGTACCAATTAAACGTGCCCTAAAACCCCATCCATGTAAATCAGTTTCGGGTCACAATCTAAAATTAGTTGCATGTCATTATCACCATATATATACATCCAACTTTTAAGGTCGATGTTTTAGGAGGTGCTGTCACTTGTACACTTACCCGAGATAGCCAGTGTAAACTAGAAGAAGAATGAACAAAGTTCAACGAGCGGTCAGGAAGCAGCCTCCCATGGAAGCTCCCGGGTAGACCCGCCACGAAACACGGCCCGAACCCGGGTCCCTTTTCCTCTTCCAGCTTTGCCAGGAAATCCCCCACCGACGTAAACACGTCGTTGAAGTCGTTCCCCGGTAAGTCGTTGAGGAACACCATGATCTCCGGCGACTTCGGGAATCTCTCGGCCACCGCGTCCAGGACTTCCCCCATCGCTTTCAGGGCATTCGGCCCGGAGGAGCACCCGAGGTCCGCCATCGCGATTGTCACCGGAGTTTTGTCGCAGGTTGCCAGGAAGTCTCCGATGGCTGCCTCGACAAAGGGTTTTGTGATCGATAATATCTTGCTCTGGAAAATGTACGATGTAAACAACGTTAATTGTGATCCAACAGTAACACAAGATTCACTAAATTTGTTACGAGTGAACAACTCTGTTATTTGAATTGTTAACTCTTTCCAATCCAATCCAATATAATCTAATCTAATTTATCCAAACCTTATTTTATCAAATCCAAAGAACATGACCATAATTTAAGTATTAAAGGATGGAATTAATCGTAATGCATGTAATTAAAGGGGAGAAATTAAAATTGCCTGGACAGTGGAATTTTTGGCATAACTGGCCTCATCTTGACCTTTGTTCATGTGGAATACTTGAACCATGTCCATCTTAAATTGATCACCTGATGAGTAATGACTTTCTGTGTGAGGGTATAGTGAAACAATGCCGGGATATTATGACAGTGCTGGGATGCATGTCTCTTATTTATAGATGACATTCATCTAACTACAACTCTTAATTTGGCATTGGTAGGATGGTAAATCGTGCAAAATATTTATCACATGATCACATAATTTATTTTAAGGGAAATTAAGGCCCGTTCTTTCATACAGCTGGATGCGGTGCAATGCGGAGGAAATGTGGTGGATTGTGGTGTGTTGGGAAAAGTTGTGGTGGATTGTGGTGGGTTGGGGAAAGTTGCGGTGGGATGTGGTGGAATATGGAAAGTTTGACTTTTTGTAAAAAGATAAATTAAATTAGAAAAAAAATATTGTGGTGGGTTGTGATAGATTGTGATCTTGGATTGTAGTGAGTTGTGGTGGAATATGGAAAATTGCGGTGCGGTGTTCGCAGCCTGCCAACCGCATAAAATAACATGGTCGGTTTCTAATAATGTCAACTTTTGATGATTGGACGACAATCCACCCTTTGTTTTTTGCAACCAAAACAAAAATTGTACTCTCTCATTTCTATATTAATTGTCATTTTGGAAATTGTATAGTTAAACATTAAAAATTTGAACCATAAATTTTTCAATATATACAATGACTTATCATATAAGATTACTACCATGCATTACATTTGTAATGAAAAATAATATCGTAAGAATATAATATTGTAATTGTTAATATAATATTATACAAGAAATTATCAATCAAGGAATGACATTGAAGACGGATTTTTTGCTTTTTGGACCCCGAACTTAACTTTGAGGGTATTTATTTTCTGGACCGCCATATTTTAAAGTTTATATTTTGGACCCTATACTTTGTCTTCGGCAACAATATGGACCCTATACTTTGTCTCCGACAACAATATGGACCCCCATATTTCAAAGCCATTATCGATTTTTTTTTTCTTTCGAAAATTTTCCAACCGCAACTTCTTCTTCCTCTTCTTGCACGATTTCCAACGCCCATATGAGCATAAATTTGCCCAAAAAGTTACCAAAATTTAACTTTTAGCCTACTGTTTTCTACCCATGAATTTTACACACCCTTAGCTGTCAAAGTCTGGCCAGTTTCAAAACAACAGTCAAAAGAAGGAAAAAATGATAAAAGGTCATATCAAGAAGTTTAGGCAACAATTAGGTCATCGCCGGAGTCAAACATAACTTTGGGCCACATTTTTTGGGTCCACAAAGTATATGGTCCAAAATATAAACTTTGAAATATAGGGTCCAGAAAATAAATACCCCCAAAGTTCGGGGTCCAAAAACCAAAAAACCCCATTGAAGACCGTGACAATCAAATATATGATAATTAATATGGAATAAATAGAGTATTTCTTTGAACTAGTACCGAGTGTATATCCTAAATATTGTGGGTTTTAATTAACCTACGTTTGTTCCCAAAATTAACACAACGCTTCTGTATGATTTTAGTGAATTAAAAACTTTATCCCATACTTTTTTCAATATTTTTTATAATTGTTATGATTTTTCCTAATTATTCCTTAAAAATCATAATAATTGTGCTCATTGATATATCGATAATTTGTTAATTATATTTTGCTTGTAACATACGACATAAATCATAATAATTATTTTTTTCAAAAAATGCGTAAAATATGTCTAACAAATGTGATTGATTCGATTAGAGTATCATTTGTTTTCGATGACATATCGAACGCAACTAAAGTTCCTTATAATTGACAATTAATATTTATTATTGAAAAATTTGTGTGAAAATCATTAAAAATACTAATTTGGAAAATGGTAAGTCGACACTTAACAAATGTTTTAGGACAAGACTCCTATCATCATCCTTTTCATAGAAAGTGATAGGAGTCTTGGGAAGACACCTTTTTAGTGTCTTGTACTATTATTAAAACCATATTATTATATATTAAATTGAAATAAAATGATGTGGCTGAGTTAACTATAATATTACATATGAATTTCGTAAAGTTATAATTTTTTCTATTATTTAATCAATAACTATATATGAAAACGAGTATTAAAACAACAAGCAAATTGTAATGAAACACCAAATATAGCAAGTCAGTTCGCAGCACGATTCCCTTCACGAAAAATATGAGAAATTTGAATATCCGAACATATTGCCATAAACAAATGAAGAATATTTTGAATTAATTTAACAATCTCCCAAGGTACTTCCAACACTCCTTTCACCATATTAATAAGAACTAGATTATCCCCTTCTAAAATAATTCGTAAGCGACTCTAAGAACCACATTTCTAATCTCATTTTACATAGGCATAAGTAACTTCAGCATCTAGCTAGCATCGAACATCTCCCAAGATTGAATGATGCCACTTAATAACCGGTCCCTACTTATCTCTGACTATGTGATTAACCTCCAGCAGCTTTACTATAATCTCGTGAACCATCAAAATTTATTTTCACCATACCTCTAAGGTTTTGACCAAGACACCCACCTAGACTACAACTTAACAGTTCGAGAATACCCTTCAAAGGTTTTGATCAAGATACCTCCATGATATAGTATACTTTTTGAGTTATATTGAACAATGAGTATTTTGTGCTTGTGCAATGCACAGATTTGTCTTATTTATGATTTTCAATTTCATTGCAAATATATGTTCTCTTTCTTTCTTTCTTCAATGTTCGATTTCAAGACTGATACGAAATTTGTTAGGGTTTTCTTTTCTTTTGTCTTTTTATAAACTTATCTAAGAAATGCATGTTATATTAACTAAATAGGGATTTGTACTAAAGCATTCCATAATATCCACGTCTAACATTTAAATTCATAATTTGCAATCGAGTATCTTCCCTTAGAATTATCATTTGCATTTTGTTGTATGTTATGCTTGTGGTTCTTGATGTTTTGGCCTCTTGAACACGAGTATTTAACAAAAAATGTTATTCAACTTTTCAAAATAGTTAAAAATACCACTGATTTTTACAAACTATCATTATTGTCATTTAACTTTCCAAAACAGTAAAAAATGTCACTGAAACCTGTTAGAACAGGTTGTCAACCGATTAAAAAATTGTTTGGGCAAAAATGTTACTCAACATTCCAAAAAAGTAAAAAATGTTACTCAACTTTCTTAAAAAATAAAAAATGTCATTACAATCAATTAAAATAGAAAAAATATCACTAGCTTTAATTTATTTAAATTAATATATATATAAAAATATTAATTTAAACAGGAGATTCGTTAGAAAAACAAAATTTGTTTATAATCATGTAAGTGTAATTTTTTTTTTACGATTAGGATTTTATATGGTGATGTTGAATTTTGTATGTTTTCTCTATAAAATTTTATTTTATTTCTTAGTTTATTCTTAAAATATTTATAATAATATTTTGTCTATGAATTGTTTTTTGTTACCTTTGTTTTACTATATAACACATTACTTCAACGTTATATATACGTACATGTACATACATACATACATACA